>OX375829.1:5000000-7500000 GCA_947359405.1 Antitype chi | reverse complement strand
GGGGCTGCACCAAACAGACTAATATATTAATTATACAACGATTCCAGAACAAAGTGCTAAGGGTAATTGTAAATGCACCTTGGTACATACGAAATGATGACCTACATCCCGATGTACTGTCACACACACACTGTCACGATGAACTCAACTTTTAGGTCCCGACCTAAAAGTTGAGTTCATCGTGACAGTGATCCAGAAATTTGCAGACGCTCACGAAAAGAGACTTCATCAGCATGTGAACGTCGAGGCAATCTAGCTTCTCGACCACACAAACATAATTAGAAGACTGAAAAGAACAAAACCGTTCGAGTTAGTGTTTAGTGTTAGTGAATACTGTAAAGTACAAAAGTGCAAACAAACACAAGATCGAAGTGTATTCGCCTTAATAGAGACAATAAGAAAAGTGCTATTGGACACATTCTTAGTAAAGACAATTTAATAGTTTAGTTTATAATTAAATTACTTATTAGTCTATTTATAGGGCTAGATTGTAATAAGATTAGGGTCCATCCTATTGACGAAACCCAGGACAAGGGATTTTTTTTTTGTTGGCATGTCCTAGAATAAAAAAAAATGGAGACAAGTGACATCTTCCAACCTGCACTGGGCCCCACGTGGTGGATTTTGGCCACAGAGAAGAGGCCTGTGTCCCAGCAGAGAGAAAGTTATAAGCCGATTATGCTACGCACGTTTTCACCGAACGGTTAAGCAGAGGTGCTCTTTAAAGGAAAAATTCAGTTTCAATTAATCACGTTTAACACCAGATTCCAATTCAGAGAGCTGGTTTACGGTTTAACGAACAAACCTCCAGTTAAAAATATTTGCATTTTAGTTAAGCAACTAAAATACCAAGGAACTTCCACGTAACAATCACTTAGTCAAGAATGCAGACTCATCATTAGGCCCTCACAGAAACAATACGATCCCTACAATTGACATCGATCCAGAGCACTGATGAGGAGCCGTATCACGAACTCGTGATCCCAGTTCACACGTCACATCTCGAACATATGCAGCATACATCAACCTCGTCTAATTACAAACCCTAAGGCTAAACTCGGTAAAAAACTCACGAATATGACGAAAAAATCTCACGATTGAAACAATCCTTACCGTTTATGGCGGGAATTTTACGAAACGTCAAATTAAAATTTCGAATTTGGAATTTTTCGTTGCGTTTGCGAAGTTCGTTGTATTTAGTGAGGGCCTTGGGGTAGTCGTGTGGCTAGATCATGACCGCCGGGGGGACAGTGCAATGGGGCACAATTAGGTTGCTGCAGTTGGCAGCACCCACTCATCTCGGTAATGTTGTATGCCTGCTGTGTGTAATTTCTGAAAGTGTACCGTGCAGGTTGTTTATATTGTAACTCCGTTTATTGTTATTGAGTAAAAATTGGTTCTTGACTTTTTTATCTATAAAAGTTGGGATTCTTATATTTTTCACTTTTTAATTTAATGTAAGTACCTGTTGTTCCGCCTCGTTGATCTAGTGGTCGCCAACGTTATTGCTGAACATGAGATCCTGGGTTCGATTCCCGGGTCGAGTAAATGGAGTTATTGGGTTTTACCATGTAGATTTTCTCAGTAGCAGCCTGGTGTCTAGATTTGTGGCCGGTTGACGTCTTTAGGCAAAATGTGGGTGTACTATGGTTACACCTCTGGCTCTAACGGAGAAACAAGTGTGATGTTATGTAATTTAATGTAAAATACACACTTTGAAATAGGTATAAGGAACGAAGTAGAGACCAATGTCGCGGTGGACATTATTGCTTGGTATCTAGTAACACAGTGGACTACAAACCTATTCAAACTATAAAAATCTAAGTAAACATTTTCCATAAAAGATAAAAAGCACACGAGTGCAAACGCACAAACTCACTTCACGAACGCCTCTAGCTGTCACAGGTGACAACTACAGAAGTAACAACTCTCTATGTCCTTAGTTCCTCAGTGAACTTTGTGCTTATTTGTGCGAAGTACGTTCACTCGCACGGTTACTGGCACAACTTCAGACAGTTTGCAGTAAACGGTGCACAACTGTCTCGGGGACGTTGCACCTGGTACTATGATAGTACCATATATGTAAGTTGGGAGGTACTTATGTCTTTTGAATTATACAGAGAGTGTAGGTACTAGAAGAAGTTTAAGATCCTTGACATTCCAAGAGTTCTATTTGTTGGACAAAAGCCATAGAGAAACTCAAACTCAAAGCTTTATTTTTTTCTATTAAACCATTTACATGCATTTTTGTATTGTCAAAAGTCGATAAGTTAGTTAGAAAGTTGAAGCTAGTTGCCCATTCCAAAACGTAGACCTTTAGGAAGAAGAACGGGCAAGAAACTCCAAGGACATTCTTTTAAATCAAAATATTACAAAATCCTGGGTACATTATTCTTGATGTGAGAACAACATAAAGAAATAAAGAACAATTCTAAATATAAGATTAAAAATAAGCACTAGAAGCTAGGAGATGACCAGTCTCAACCGACGGCGCTGGAAAGAACACAGGTATCTTAGAGGAGATTATGGTATTACATAATAATGGTAGTACCATTTTATAGACCCGAAGGCCAATTCCATTCCATTTCCGAGTCTACACATGATCTGACCAAGATTATGTCTGGACTTTAAAAGACACTGTGACCTCTGAGTTTGTTTCGGCCTTTCTTCTCAGAGTAGTCAGATAGGAAACGCCGACCTCATCTAGTTTAAAAAAATATGATTGACGTGTAAAAGCGTTTATACAAAATAAAATCATTTATCATTTATTATTATCATTTAATTCTCGTTTTTAAAAACGTTCAAAGGTTCAAGGTTCTAGTCGCAATCTGAACTCGGCGACAATGAAATGTCAAAAATGTATGGAAACTCGAGGTATTTTTGACAGATTGAGACTGAGATCACACTGTGAACGTTCATAAAATTACAAGAATTGCCTCTCTGTTGTGCGCGCTGTCTTATACATAAGACTACATGGCTACATAGAAACGTGTGCGTCTTGCGAGGCGTGGCCGGCTTCCTCGCGCAAGTCTCTACAACCAGTGTTTATGGCTATTTATCCACCTGACTATGTAGGTTGTATAGCTAACTTATAGCGTGATATTATTGGCCTATGTCTGTAGGGGTTCGTCAGCTGAAAAGATTTTGTACAGTCAGCGTCAAAAATATCGGGACGAATAGACTGTTCAAAATGATCTCAACAACTAAGAAAATTAAACTTTATCACAATTGAATTAAGTTATCGTCAGAATGACAGTTCTCGTTTCCTGTCTTCATTCTGAAACATTCCTTGTGTCATTGAGTTAATATTTAATTTTCATAGTTGTTTAGATAATTTTGAACAGTCTGTTCGTCCCGATATTATTGACGCTGACTGTAAAAGCCTTTTCTAGGTTATGCAATGAACTTGTTTGACACTTTGGTTTAAGTACTTTTACCACTGTCATACCTGCAGGCTTAGTACGAGAACCGTAGAGAAGCATTTTGTCGACGGAAGAGTAGACAAAAATGACGTTTCCGTGTAGACAGTTGACAGTTTTGTACCGAGACATGTAGACATGCGATTTCTATTCTACGGTAGAGTAGAAATAGAAACCGTCATGCTAAGCCTGATGCTGAAAAATCACAGAGTACCATCACAGTAGGTATTAGCATAACATCATGCATATTTTTTTCCGAAGGGGTAGTCAGAGGTCTTTTTTGGCCAGTTATGTTTAAGCCCCACGTAATAGGGGCGTGCCTGTTGCCCGGAAATCCCTGATAGAAAAACCCCAATAAAACTTTGCCCGACCTGGCATTCGAACACAAGACTTTCGGTCTTATTACAAAACAAGGTTTTGCTTTAGGTATGGTTTAAATCATCGAGCCTGTTATTGAAATAAGAACCTAACAGAAATCGAAATACAGTTCTTTTTACAAAAGTGACCACTTAGTCCGGTGCTAAGTTGTCAATTTTGTATTATTCTGAATGTTACCCAAACCAAAATAAGGTACACACAGGCAACTGAAGGAACACGGGTGGGTTTTAGTCAGTAAAAGTCTGACACGCCCTGATCATATCCCAAGCTCAAAAAAAAAAATTTGGAAATGCAAATACTGACTCTGAGCTTTGGTCGCGTTTTGTAATATTAAATGTAATAAGACGGTTTATGTTTAGCAGTAGTGCTGGCGACCATTAGACCCACGAGGCAAGGCAGGTATTACACACAACACACACAATCAGCCTATGATGCTTCCACTGTGCTGAGACACAAGCCAGGAGGCCAACACGCGGGCCCAGTGCGGGTTAATAGATGTCACATGTCTTCGAATTTTTGGTCCTAGGACATGCCGGTTTCCTCACGATGTTTTCCTTTACCGTTTTGAAAGCAGTGGTGATGAAATAATTCACAGAAAGGAAAGCGCCTGTCTGGGTTCGATATTTGAATAAATATTTAAAACACGACTTACGTAATTGCACCTACCACTGTTTGTCTCTGCATCACCCAAAGGTCGACTGGTAGAAAATGGCTTCGGCATTATGTCCGCCTCTGTACATTTCTGTGCGTGAAGTATTAAGGGCCTACGTCCCGTTTGGTAGCGTAACACGGTCACTTTATGAACCCTACTGCTCATTAACGACTTGTCTTGAAGATTTGAAAAATATATGATTTTGCTATAGATTCATATAGATCATTTTGCCCGAAGTACTTTTTTTGTATGGTTAATACTTTTGCTGTAAAAAAATATTTTCCAACACGCAATATTTTGGCTTCTATTCCATACTCCTACTAATCGGCTTCGTTATTTGGAAAAAAAAAATACACTGAAAAATAGATAGTTAGAGGTACCACAGAATCGCCGAAGCACAATTGTAAATTAATCAAAGGAATATCCCCATTTTGAGATAAAGGCTCAGAGGTGCCCTGCGCGGGCGCGGGCGGCAGTCGTGCTTTAGCATATAAACGGGAGATGAGGATACTATGGGCCTTAAATAAATAAACCTACATGTTGTAAATCGCGGCTGTTACCACTGGGCCATCAATGCTATCCCCCTCAATTGTGTCACCTTCTTGTCAAATAGAGTACTAAGTCCTTCTACTCGCATTTAATTACGTAATCACAATATTTTACCGTCACACTAATCTACCAGTGATTGAGGATAAATAATACCTCAATAATTTCATAATAGCGTTAATTTAAATAATAAATAATAGTCGAACGGAACTTCGTGACTATAATATTACGATATGTCATAGAACAAACAATATTATTATTTTACGTCGACTATAACCCATTATTAAGATTGACCATGTTATCCATACGTTTGTATAAACCTTTATTTGAAGAGAGTTAAGGTTTATTTTTACCTGACATGGTGGTAAAATGCTATTAGTGAATATGCACAAAAGAGGTTGTGTTAGTTTATCGAATAAATAATAGCAACCTTAGCAACTGAATAAGGCATTATTGCAATGTTCCTGTGCCGTGTAATTTTCCTATTTAAGGGGTTGTTACTAAGCCAATATTGTTTTAAACAAATTAGATATTGTTGAGGCTAGGCGCATATGAATTAATTTGGCTTGTACCTTTAGTTTCGCGTCCTGTTTTAAAGTTTTACAAATAAATGATAAAATACATAAGACAAGTATAAAGGTATTATTCTTGCAGACTATTTTACACTTGCAATGTAACTATGTTTGTTCGGGTGAACTCTTGCAACTCAATTTTGAAGCAGATATCTTTAACCGGTCGTTTAGTATTTAAGAAAAAGTTTAAAAGTAAGTACTTATACCTTCTAATTTTGTCTAGCGGCTAAGTTATAACAGACGCTCGGGTCGATTGTTGCCGCGGTTGGACCGAGAACCTTCCGTGCCTCGGAAAGCATGTTAAGCCGTTGGTCCGCGCCACGGATTAGTCGTCAGTCGTTACGGGTCGTTAGAAGCCCGAAAGTCTGACAACCATTCTTACCAGGGGGTATCGTATTACCCAGTAACTGAGTTTTGCAGGTCAGATATGCAGTCTTTCTATGTAAAATAGTTGCATCCGGTTCGACTGGAAGCCGAACATACCAAAACGTAGATCTCTATGGAGAAGAACGGGCAAGAAACTCCAAGGACATTCTTTTAAATCAAGCTATTACAAAATCCTGGATACATTATTCTTGTTGCTTCTATATGTGAGAACAACGTAAAGAAATAAAGAACAATTCTAAAAATAAGATTAAAAATCAGCCCTGGAAGCTAGTAGATGACCAGCCTCAACTGACGGCGCTGGAAAGAACGCAGGTATCTTAGAGGAGATTATGGTATTACATAATAATGGTATTACCATTTTATAGACCCGAAGGCTTTTATAGACCCGAAGGCTTTTATAGACCCGAAGGCTTTTATAGACCCGAAGGCTTTTATAGACCCGAAGGCTTTTATAGACCCGAAGGCTTTTATAGACCCGAAGGCTTTTATAGACCCGAAGGCTTTTATAGACCCGAAGGCTTTTATAGACCCGAAGGCTTTTATAGACCCGAAGGCTTTTATAGGAAAAGGCTAGGCCGATGATACAAAAATAATATGTACCTATATTATTATTATTATTTCTTTATTATCGGACAACAATGATCCAGCGTGTTAGTAAACAATATTATAACATAATACTAGTGTTAGTTTATAAATGTATTACATAGTAGTGTGAAAAGGACAACCCCCCAAATTAATGTTTAGTGATTGTCCTTCTCACAAAAGTTTTAATGATTGGAGAGTCAATATTCTCAGCCATAGTTTTTAAAATGCTGTTGCCACTGGCCCGCAACCTTGACAACAGCGACGCGGTTTTCTTGCGAATGACGGCGTGAAAGCCGTCAGTTCGATTTTGCGCAAACATCGCAGACGCGCTGCACCACCGTGGCAGTCCCAACAGCATCCTAAAAATCCTATTATGTAGGTGCCAAAAACTTTAGTTGTAAAATGAGAGTAGGTAATTTCAAAATCATATTTCAACAATAAGAAAGTTTGGGAAGTCTGAAAATTATGTTCTTTTAGTAGCAGGGAGAAATTACAAAGTTTTCAGTTTTGCGTCGTAAATAAGACGGATATAATTATGTAGTTGGATAAGTATTCCTACTTAGGTCTAAGACTTTGGAAGTACTTATACCTAAAAATAGACATTAGTAAAATCAGAGAGGCTGTCAAAGGTTTCCATGAACTAACACTTTTCATTAAAAGTTCTGTCAAATATTCAATTTGGGTATAATCTTATTGCTAATAATTATGAATGAGAAGGTTCCACATTAAAAAAAAAAACATTCATTCGTTTAGTTTATAATCTATCTCGCGAGATTATATTGTGAACTGCACCATACTGCTTACAATATTAATAGCTTACGTTAGGTTAGAACTGCGACCAACCGCGCGCGAGCCGAGCGAGCAAAGCGAGCGGTGCCGCGGTAGCGGCCGGCGCGGCGAGCGCTACTTCCAAGTTAGTGGCAGTTACTTGGCTATTTAGTAATAGCGCAAGGTACTATTCGTCTGCAGTTCACAATGTTTCGATACTTTGTAATCTCCCGAGATAGATTATAAACTAACGGTGTTCACAATTCAAATCATTCATTCATTCATATCAGCATGAATTAATTAATGTTTTTTTTTCTTTTAATGTGGAACCTTCTCAGTCATATTAATGGCAATAAGATTATACCCAAATTGAACATTTGACAGAACTTTTAATGAAAAGTGTTAATTCATGGAAACCTTTTACAGCCTCTCTGATGTTCATAATATTAAGTACGGTGACATGTATACATCGTGTTAGTTGCCAGTATTTATCTGGTGACTTCTATCAATCGGCCTAGCATTTCCCTAACTATGTTGGGGTCGGCTCCCAGTCTAACCGAATGCAACTGAATATCAGTATTTTACATGGAGCAACTGCCTATCTGATCTATACAACCCAATGACTGGGTAAACGGCTTCTTCAGACGAGCGCGACGCGACATTTGTAGAACAATTTCCATGAAGTTTTCAAAAAAATTGTTCTACGAGACTCGAGTCGCGCTGTAGCGTCTTGCCAGCTTGTGCCTCGACACGAAACTAACCCCTTGATAAGACTGGTTGTCAAACTTTAAGGTTTGACTACCTATAACGACTGTCAAAGATTTACAAATGACAGCCGGGCGGGACCAATGGCTTAACGTGTTTTCTGAGCCACGGAAGGGTCTTGATATTGGTCACCCACCTACAAACCGACCGCAACAAGTGTAACTTGCCTTGGATCGACCCGTGCAGCTGTTTTCATTTAGCCACGTGTACCTCGTACACATTACCAGCATTTATTTGATGACCACTATCATCGCATAATATTGATTAACAAATAACATCATTCCAATTACAAATAGACAATTAAAATGACAAACAAAAGGTAGGCAACACTCGAAATGCGAGAGCAGAATCAAATAATTTAAATTAAAATAACGACAGAGCATTGTGCAGCTATTTTAATTCGAATTTCGAATGTAACTGATCTGCAGTGAACGGAGCGAATGAATGAGTGAATGAGTGATTGTTATTTAAGCGGGAGTCGCTATTGATCGGTAACAATGCCCTCGGTACTGAGGGCTGTAACAGTATAGAGTTGTGAAGTCGTCAGAAGTTGTAGTAGTGGATTTTTTATTAGTCCTTTCGCATTTAAGTAGACTATAGCAGTAATTTATTTTCATTTGACACATACCTGGCAAGAAGTCTAGCTGCAGTCTGCAGGCCATATATTTCGACTTGTATTTCCTTGGTATCGGTAGTTTATAGACAAATTTTATCTGTTTAAAAATGTTTTAAACCGATTTTTGCGAGCAATACCATAGAAGTTGGCCTATAGAAAAAGCTTAGAATAATAAAATAAACTACATAGAACAGCTCTATTCTCCTTCCGAAGTCTATGTATCAAAGGGTTGAGCAACCCTTTCCCTTTCGGCAACCATTACAATACACTCCGCTCTGGATACGTTCTAACCTCCTTTACTAACTGATCTCCTGGTACTTTTGTCGCAAATTCGTAGCGATTTCGTAGCAACTAAATACTGACGGAATGTTCAGTCTGTAGCGAAAATCTGCTACGTTTCACCAAGCTCGGTAGATGATGAAAGGATTTTTTGAAGTTATTGTGTTTTTAGTATAGAAAAACTATAGAAGATGTAACAGGATAAACGCAGATCCTGAAAGTAGTTTGTTCATAATTGACTCCTGAATCGATTTCGGTAACTTTTAATATGGGTTTTAATATTTTTTTAAATGTTTTTGGCATACCTACCGCCGATTGAGCCAAAGAAAATTCAATCGTATTTCAAGCCAGTAAGAGTCAAATTTTAAATGCATTAAGTAATGCTAGGGTTACACGATTTTCATAATGACAACAGCTTTAAAAAAAAATGTTGGTCATTGTATTATACTTTTAACTCAATACTCTAATTGGGGGGTAATGAGGTCTTGCGTTAATTATGTTACATGTTGTAGATATAATAATATGTAGATATAAAAGCAAAGGACGTTACTAACTCTAGCGCATATTGGCCAGTAAACCAACCTCATTTAGGTACTGTCCAAATAAATATTATCAATAATTCCATCGTATTAACTTCGTCACTTTTAATAAGGACAGAGAAAAGAAAAGAGAACCATAGACAGCCGTATTTGATGATCACGAAACAAAACCATTTACCTACTCCAATTTAAAATTATCAACATAGGTATCTCACTGAAGTTTGTCCCGTTTACAAGTGGGGCCACGAACAAGTGCACACTCATTTTACTTTTATTTTTATAAGAAATATGATTGTGTGGCGGGCGCGCGGCGAGCCCGGGGCGCGGATATTTTCAAAATAATAATTAAGCGGATACATTTATTATGCCGCACGAATATGTAATGCGCTCCGAGATCACAAAACACATGGTGTTTGATGGTTCCAACTTTGTTTTTATTACAGTTTTTGGTGTTTGTTGTGTGAAATGGTTTGGAAATTGAAAATTACTGTGGTGATCCTAATTTAGGTGGTTTTCAATAAGGTTTTATATCGAAAGCCTGTCATGTCACATTCGAAAAATATGAAATTTAGTAAGAGAATCAATTCTGCTGTACTGTAATTTCCCGAAACTTACAATTCTCTATTACTGCAAAGTTTGGCGAGTTAAATTGTAAGAACAAAAATATGATGTAAATTAAACAATAAAAAAATCTATAAATTATTGAACATAGAAACAGGAAATAACAAAATGTCTACATTAATGTAATTTATCGATAGATACTATTATCTACAAGTCCAGTATACAATTATTTAATTAAGATAACTCGTTAATCCATGTCTCTCTGATATATGACATCGTTCACAAACGGCTGCATGTATTCCTCTTCCTTCTATTAAATTTCCGAGTTTTATCTGCCATAAAATGTATCATTAGAAGTGACACTACGTTCAAACCAAGCCCTTGGGGTCTAGCATAGTCTTGACCAGGACTAGAAAACTAAATTTAATTAAATAAGTACTTACTTCTGTAATTTTTATGGCTTTCTGTAACCACCGCATCTGACATACGTTTTTCTTTAATGTTTGTTTTTTTATATCATCATATTCTTTGAGCATACCTATCGAAAAATTTCACCATTGCCTAATTGTGTTTCTTATTATAGACCTTACGACACTATACAAACTATTCCATCCTAATAATGAATCTCGACTAAAACTTAAACCTAACTAATGAGCTCACCCCCTGTACAAGAGCTAAGCCGTCAGCGTACAGGGTGCGTTCATTACTGTGCCGCGGCAGCTGCGCGCGTCGCCTGCGGCTCGGATTCTGCGCCCGCGTCGCTCCACCGTATCGCACCGGACACAGTATGCTACGGGCTTATGGTAATTCTGTGAAAGGATTTTTTGATTCCGTTTATGAATATACATAATAGGTTATGCACATAGTTTTTGATGTTGTATGGGAACCAGTTGATTGGGTTTGGAATAATGACGTTCTAAACCAGTAATAGTTTTAAATTGTTTGTTGGTTTTATCGTAATTAAGTTTTTAAATAAACTATTATCTTTTACATTTACTTATATTTAAATGGTGACTCCATATTTTTGCTCCTAAGTGTATGGACATTTTGAATTCAATGCTTTGATATTGAATTCAAAATTCAGAATGCAGTGCACATTATTTTGTGTGCAGTTTCCCAATTTTAAAAGGAAAATTACCAAGTACATAATATTTCTGCGTCACAGTGTTTCAATTTGGAAACATGAGCAGTTACCTGTATAAATACATATTATTAAAAGAAAATATGATAAAAACAAATAACAACATAGCATAGGTCTCGGCCATTACTGAATTCATCCGTTTCAGCGATGAATTTTTGAATCGTAAATAAATCCAGGTGTTAACTGTGGTGGATACGCTGGTAAGGTCAAATGTAAATTATCTTCTGTTTTTTTGCAATTTGCAGTTCAATGTCAAGTTGTATTTTGATTATAATTCTGTAAATACATACATGTCCCGGTCGCGAAACATATTTTGTTCAAAATAAGCAGCAGTTTTTATGATTTAGACCATAAGTTTAAATCAAGTCAATCTCGTGTTCAATCTGTGCGCCAGCATTGGGAATATTATAGGCTGATTTGGGGATAAGGGAAGTGTGCGTTTACCTTAAGTGTTCATTTTGAATAGATAACATTTTAATATGCTATGTAACCTTCATTCAAAACAAAAGTTTTATACTTCTTGCGCTATCATATATTTCAAACATGTAACGTGGATCGCGAGCATCTATCCATAGTTCCTTAACCCAAGAGTCTCTCATGCAAATGATACAACCCCATTCTCTAATCCTCACTTTCAAAAACCAATCGCTTTTCGTAACCATGGCAA
Source organism: Antitype chi (assembly GCA_947359405.1). Classification (NCBI taxonomy): domain Eukaryota; kingdom Metazoa; phylum Arthropoda; class Insecta; order Lepidoptera; family Noctuidae; genus Antitype; species Antitype chi. Next base: position 7,488,125 of record OX375829.1, on the reverse strand, counting down.
CGAGCAACGGCGTCGTAAGCATGAAACGTCATTGCCTCGCCTATTACCAACCCTCAGCAGCTCATCCCAACCGTGGCATTGCCCAAACGGCCACAAACACACCTTGATGATCTTCCACCAACTAACCACTACACCTACAACCCTTCAAACAAACAGAAACAACCGTACTACAACTTAATAAGGTTCATTTTCAAATGAGCGAGGGGTCATTGGAAAGTGGTAGTCCCCTAAGGCGATTTTGCATGCCTCTTGCACGCAGAAATGAAAACTCGATGTTGAAGTAACTAAGTTGTTGTCAAATTGATTTTAGCTGCGTCTTTGTACAAGTAAGCTGTTAAGTTTGTTAGATTAGATGTTGCTAAGGATTTTTTTAAGTTTTATTAAGTTTGACTGATTGGGATATTCAGTTAGGTAAGCTCAAATATTGGACAGTCGAGATCCTACACTCGGTTGAGAACGAATAACATAATTATTCAGCCCTAAGTTTGAGCTTCTCGAGATTTGTATAGCGAGTCGAATTTGTTATTCGACGGCACGGTTGGCGCAGGGTTTAAAAAAAACGCAACGTTTCAAAAATAAATAATAGTTTAAAAAACTTAAAAACACGCTTTAAAAACCAAACTAAAAAGGAGAAAATAATTTAATTCAATTTTAAAAAGCGTGGGGTGCTTTTTGAGGTATTTTTACTAATCAATTAATGTCAAGCACCCCACGCTTTTTAATTGAATTAAATTATTTTCTCCTTTTTTAGTTTGGTTTTTAAAGCGTGTTTTTTAGTTTTTTAAGCTATTATTTATTTTCTATTTTTTAGTTCTGCTAACTACAAAAACGTGTTTTTTTTTCTATTTTTTTTTCTCTATTTTTTTTCTCATTTTTTTTAAATTATTGAATTGTCATCGGTCCTCGACAATTTTACAAAGTTTCAATGAAATCTGACCGTTTAAAGTGGGTCAAAATCGCGCTCAAAGGAGTCGGTTACATACAAACAAACAAACAAACATACAAGTGAAGCTAATATAAAGCGTGTAAAAAGAGTTATAACGTATAGGTAGAAGTTGCAGCCTCTAAGGTACCGCCAGAAGATACGACGCCAGCAGTGGTGGCCCAGTGGTGGCCCAGTGGTGGCCCAGTGGTAACGGACGTGGGTTACGAGTTCTAGGTCGTAGTTTCAAACCCATAGAGGCGCTTTACTTTGTGTTTAATACCAGGAGGCTCTTAATTTGGTATTAAGCTTTATATTCATTTTTGTTCTTTGTGCTCGAGTTAAGTTTTCATTTTATTTGTTGGTATATTGGCATGGCTGGCTGACATATATCATCATCATCATCATTTCAACCAAAAGACGTCCACTGCTGGACATAGGCCTCCCCCAAGCTCCGCCACTTCGACCGGTTCTGTGCTTCCCGCATCCAGCGGACTCCTGCGGCCCTATATATGCTGACATATATATGACTAATCGTTTAATTAGTGTTCTGTGTCTCGTAATGTTTATATTACTTTGTCTATTTATGTATAGAATCAAGTCTATCCGACTAAACAGACAGCTGTGCTGCTGGGGAGTTTGTTCCGCTACTTCTTCTTCCCAGCTAAAGCACTAGGAAGTGGTGACGGGTGGGCGTTTTTGGGGGGACTGTCTTATGTATTTTGACGTTCGAAAAGTGCTGATTCTTAGCTTAATTTGAATAAATGACTCTTGATTTTGATATTATTTAAATTATTTTCACCACTGTTCTCAAAACGATGAAAGGAAACATCGTGAGGAAACCAGCATGTTCTAGAACCAAAAATTCGAAGAATTGTGACATCTACCAACCCGCAGTGGGCCTACTCCCTCTCACTGAGAAGAGGCCTGTGTCCCAGCTGTGGGAACAATATAGGCTGATCATGATTATGATTATGAGAAGATACGACCTTAAGGACTAAGAAGAATAGTTTCTAGCTTAAAAAAGTTTTAAGAAAGAGCATGTTAGGGTCTCTGTCGCGAAATAATCTTATTGAGATAGGAAAATGCTAGTTTTATTTCATGAAATAACAAAATAAAAAACACGGCCGGAATTTGTGAAGAGCTTTGCCCTAACAAAAAATATCAATATACATACATTAAAATTCAGTACATCATATTAAAGCTTACAGGTATGTCTTTAACATAGTTTAAGTTTTATGATCCGAGAAGAAGCGAGAGATACTGTAAATTGGACTTTTTTATAAAGTGCCTACATATTTAGAATAGCAATGAAACGATCTTTTATTTAAGAATCTAATTAATTTGCTTATGAAATGTATCTACTTATTTTACAGACATTTTAAGAAAATCATCATTGCAATTAGTCAGACAAGCCACATTCAATATTTTAGTCTGTCACTGTAAGTCCCGTCCAATAGTGACAAATGTGATGTGGCATTTGATCCACATTATTAAAGACAAAAGTCACTGAATCTCTTTTTAGAAGTCCTATTAAATCTTCTGACTGCTGAACAGTAAAACAAGATGAGACATTTGTGTCCTTAGGTAATAAATGCACGGTGTTATGTAGGTATCTAAATACGTACTTAAGAATATGTAACCTCTTCCTTCTTAGAAGTCGGTAAAAAATTAATCTGCTCCATAACGTGTACGTAATTAATGCGGTTGAATTGTCATAATTAAAGGTATTGCCATTGTACATGTGTTCACCATTAGCCTTCAGTTCTTTTTTTCACCTTCGATATTTACAACCATGTATGACCCTACATGCTAGACCTGCTATTCACACCGCCCACTACTCATAACTCCTCATCAATCACGAGCACTTGACGCGCACCGTTTAGTCACGGCCAGTTGCGCAAGCGCCGCTAGGGGGCGCTATCTCATCATCAGCTACAAATTGGACAGTTTAACGTGCAATTTGATTTTAATACGAGTCGATAACATCTGCGATTGTAGGGGAAAGATAGTGTTTGTGAAGTTGTGGACTGAATTTAGGGTCACTTTGATGTGTTCATTGATTTTTTGTGATGGCTTTTTTTTCTTTTTTTTTAGATGGTATCTAATCGGGTTAACGGTAAATGTCACCAGTCACCATTGCTTTTGGACTTCTGGAATATCAGAGGCATCTTGGATGCGTAAAAATCCCATATCCCACACCTACTATACATATATGACTGAAATTACACCGAATACTTTCGTCCAGATAAGTCTAGCCTTACAAGTAAATACTTTACTTTTTAACCGATTTCAAAAAGTTACATTCAAATAAATCGAACAGCATCTTGACTGCTTGCACACTATCAATCACAATCTGAATCATTTTTGAAGATATTGCTAATCCATTGCTTCATAACTTTGAAACATTTGTCAGCTCAACAACATAAATAAGGTATTGAATGTTTTTGAAGTATCAAAATTAAAGCCACGCCTACTGTTACCCCACAGGCTATCCATTTTCATTGACCTGCAGTTTGATCGATCATTAATAATGCAAATAATAGATTAATACTTCTATAGGCACTAATTCGCCACTTGTATACAAAAATGACAGTTGACTAATTGACATAACACTTCATAAGCTAGACCTCAAAAGGTGATAATCGTTAGCACCATCAACCGTGCTAATGTATTTTATGAAAAAAGTTCACGAGTATAGTTTTAAATTAATTAGCGAGCAGGCTGGTAATGAAAAGTAATGGAGGAACGTTAACATTTAATTCTAAAATTAAATATTTAAAACATCGGTGGTGGATAGTGACACCTGCCAAGATAGTATTTATGAAGGAAGTTAGGCAGGTACGTTAAAAACTCTTTTGTTGAATAGGCCTAAATGGCATTTTCACTTCATACCGATATACCTACTCACTACTGAGAAAGTAAGAGAGAGAAGCCTTAAAATCGAAGCATATAAAATAATATATTTAAGTAATACATATCGACGACTCTTTATTTCTGTCCGCAAGTGCACTTATCATTTATTTAACTCGAAAACTTTGTCCAATTTTCTTTTTTTTTCTTCCAATTTTTGTTCTATTATGTTTCGGCTGTAGTGTTAGCTATAGTAGTTTGGGACATTATTTAAATAAAAACTTTTTCAAAAAACAAAAACAACCGAATTCCAAAAAAACTAGTCGGTGACTGGTGACATGAAGATTTAATAAAATACATATCCAAAGTCACCGACTTCCGAAATTTAAGTTATTTTTCACTTTGTAGTGTTTTTTTGGAAGTCGGTTGTTTTTTTTTTGGAAAAAGTTTTTATTTTTCACTTTTTAGTTATAGTACGTACCCCACACCAATTCGAAATGTCATCATCTTTGGGGTAAAAACAATTCATATTTATGCCATACCAGAAATCGCGGTTGATTTACTGTAATTTTTTTAAGAGATCCGTTGTCTGTCTCCGAAACGCATCATCAGATCTACATGAAATTTAAATGGGACCACACGGGAAGCACCAGATTTCAAATAAAAAAAGAATCATCAAAATTGGTTCACCCAGCCGAAAGTTCTTAGCCAACATAAAAAAAAAAAATACAGTCGAATTGAGAACCTCCTCCTTTTTTTGAAATAGATTTAAAATAGGGCTTATGATCACACGATATACCTAAGTAAAAACTTACGACGAGAGCCGAGTGTTCACGATTCAGCGCCACCAACCGACTGGAGCCGAGTAGGTATACCTACCCAAATTAATCATCAGTAAATCTAATTGTCTCCGGAATGGAATCCATGAAAGTCAGTCAAGCATCAGGGGCCTTAGTCTACTATTTTTATAAACTCGTCATTCCAACACGATCCCATTGTCATTCATTTGTCATTTTGTTAAAAGTTCGTAATCTGCTAAATTCATAATGACCGATCATTGGTCGGTCAATGGTCTCGTAATAGAATTGTGTCATAATGGCATTTTCGTATTGCCATTATTATAAAACTTGTTAGTAGAAATGTTTTTCAAAAAACTACAACTAAATTTGAACATTTATTCATGCCAGATTTCATTTATATATATTTTTACATATTATTTATTAGTGTTATAAGCAATCTAAAGTAGTAGGAAGTTCGTAAATTAAGTCAGTCATTCATTTGTCATGATGTACGAGATTACCATTAAATGCCATTTCTTTCAATGGAGTGTCAGTGGCTGACCATTGGAAAGTCATAATGACGCCATTTTATTAGTAGATTACCAAACTTGTCAAAATAAACAATTATGAAATCAATGATAGACCATTCTGACACTATTGTAATATTAGATTTGTTTTTAGAAGTGAAGACTTTTAATTGGCTGTCAGTCTCACATACTATTTTTTAATCTGTTTTCTTTAGCTGTAAGTCATCCATAGTTATTAAATAAATAAATAAATAAATCAGAAGGCCTAGGTCAAGTTTCAAGTAATGTCACGATGGAAAAACCAATTGCTTTCAGAGCCTACGTGATGTCCAAGCACTTGACTTCCAACATACCTATTTATTTATTTATTTTATTATACGTATGTACACACAGTAAAATACATAGCAGATACGGCATAATCAAACAATTGAGTGCAAAGATACTGCTTATTTCTTCAGAAATTTCCTCCAGCACACCTGCGAAAGGAGAAATGAAAAAGAAATGTAGACAATAGTGTGTGAGAATAAGAAGAGAAAATGTGAATAAGTGACGTCTTAAACTAAGATATACTTACACATATAATGCAGGAAATTAACATATACTTAAATAAATACATATTGATAAAATATATAAACAATTATATATAACCTACTAGCAGATACAAAATTATTATGGATCAGGACCTTATTGATCTGGTGTTATGCATTAATTCTTTGGCAAGAACTTCCAAAATAACTACCCGGGATGGACCATAATGGGTGAAATAACAATTAAACTGTACGCACGAGAATAATCTTTGAGCCGTCAAGGATTAAGGCTCCCACAAACAGGCGAGACGCGACTATCGTACCACAATTTCTACGAAAACTTAATGGAAATTGTTCTGCAAGTGTCACTACGTCGTCGCGCCGGTCTGAAGAAACGTTTACGTTCGTGCGTTCAGTTTGCCGCACAGTTGGTTTGCGGGCGTACTTATGAGGCAAGAAATAAATATAGAATATTTACATTGACCACAATATAGTCCTAAGTTGATACAGACACCAAAAGAAAACTTATCCAAACAAAAATCAACCTTCTCACCTACAGCATATGGTAAAGTCTTATCACCGAGCAGGACACATTGTTTCACTACACCCGCAACGATTCTATTCTTGCCCCGGTTCGCGTCAGGAAATTATCGATTCGTCTGTGGAGAGCTCGAGCCGCTCTGGGGAAGCTTCCCGATTTGCGGTTGAATAGATTCTTGCATTATTTGGGTAGTAATGTAATAGTCAGATGAAATCTCATTTCCTAAAAATCTTAACATTCTGGCAGTAGAGCTTTGTGAACGAATAGATTTGTGTACATCTGCTGTCAAATTAAATACCTACTTACGTTATTATACAGATTGCATCATATTTTCCTACAATAAAGAAGAATTTTATACAATTTTATAGACATAAACCTACATGGGCACTTATGAAACGTTAGAAGCTAAGTTCCAAAGAGTCGTTTCCTATGGAGAAGAGCCGGCGAGAAACTCCAAGATTACTCTTTAAAAAAAAACTTTTTCCAATAAAAAACAACCGACTTCCAAAAAAAACACTACAAAGTGAAAAATAACTTTAGTTTCGGAAGTCCGTAACTTTGGATATGTATTTTAATTTTCATGTCACCAGTCACCGACTTCCGAAATTAAAGTTATTTTTCCTGCGCGGGGCATTCCATTTCGGGCTAAAAATCGGGACGTCTGGCAACGCTGATGTGGGTGTACTATACTGCAGTCCTTTAACTAGAAGGGCGTTAACCCTCAGTTGGTTAATTTTGACCTTTTAATAGAATCTAAGAGAGTTCTAAATTCTTTATCTTTCTGTCTAACAAACATGCAAATAGTTCCCACGATATGAACACTTTGTAGGCCGTTAACTGGAAAGGATTCTTTAGGATAAACAGAAAGAAATATTAATTGATGTGTTCTACAATCAGTAGGTAACGTAAGTACCTATCACAGTATTAAAGAAATAACGAAACGCGCGTTTTTTGCCGTTTTCTCTGAAACAACTTTTAGGGCTTAACGCCTCTCTAGTTAAAGGACGGCAGTATATGTATACCTCTGCTCAACCGTTCAGGGAAACAAGGCGTGATGTTAACACGTACTCATTATTATTTTCAATTCAGTCACAAAAACTTAAAGACAGCAAAAATAACTCAACAAACAGCTTTTCACCAACAATTTTCACTTCAGCAGCGCTGTATAAATATAAATAACCGTCGTAGTGTAAATAACAGTAACGAACTCAAAATAAAGTGTATTTCCTTCTCGAGTCAACAGCGAGGTGCCCGTGTAAATTGCTATATCCGGTCGGCCGGTCCATTTCCGCCAATAAAGGCCACTTCCGGAAGCGCTGCCCGCCAGGTGGCAGCACTATTTAGTTTGTTCCGTCACTTCCGCTGAAGAAATACGGTTTTCAGACGGTAAATGTGATTTCATGGCAGTTTGGCCGATGTGTTGAGAAATGGCCCGTTTGTAGATAGACTTTAAACTTCGGTAGCTTTGTGTTTGATTTCACAAAGGTATGAATGTGAATATGATGATCATTAACAACTCCTGAAAAATCTGAATTATCAGAATTTTGTACGTAGCCAGATGGTTCAGTTAGCTAAGAATTTTGTACGTAGCCAGATGGTTCAGTTAGCTAAGAATTTTGTACGTAGACAGATGGTTCAGTTAGCTAAGAATTTTGTACGTAGCCAGATGGTTCAGTTAGCTAAGAATTTTGTACGTAGCCAGATGGTTCAGTTAGCTAAGAATTTTGTACGTAGCCAGATGGTTCAGTTAGCTAAGAATTTTGTACGTAGCCAGATGGTTCAGTTAGCTAAGAATTTTGTACGTAGCCAGATGGTTCAGTTAGCTAAGAATTTTGTACGTAGCCAGATGGTTCAGTTAGCTAAGAATTTTGTACGTAGCCAGATGGTTCAGTTAGCTAAGAATTTTGTACGTAGGCGGATGGTTCAGTTAGCTAAGGTTTCGTGGACACCTGCACCCTGATTGCGTAAAATACTATTCATTATGCACTCTGTTAGACTCTTAATGCTTGATTCAACACCGACAGTAGAAAATATAGTGCGCGGTAAAATCTCGCCGCGGTATTTTAACGTGCGAACTTTGTCTAACAAGTAACATCAAGTAAAACTGTCCACTTACCTGCCATGCGTTAGGCTCCAGGGCCAGAAATGTCATCACACAATCCACACATGGGTAGAACAATCGCCTTGTCAGCTTGATCACCGATTTCACCACTCATCACCATACAGTCAGCACCATGCCAGCACCATATTGGTATAGTTTTTTACAGTCAACACTTTTAAATTGTCACTGTTTGGATATTCACTAAAGAGTTCGTATGTTTATGAAACTCCTTGTTTTGATAAACTGGCTGAAAATAAAAAAAAAATTACTTGTATTAATAAATCACTTGGCCACGGTAACTTATGATAGAAGTAGGTACCTAGGAAGCTGACCAACTAGCCAAAGTAACCAATAGCTGAACAGGTATAACATAATAAGTAGACCAAGTCAATTGAATTGCTTTCGCTTTGACAAAGTCATCATCATCTGCCTAAGCTTTTTGCCAATAATGTATGGTTGTTTTTTTTTTGACGATATGAAATCATCAAATAACTTCTCCCGCTCTGGGCGGACCGGGAGGGCTTTTCATCAGCTATTTCCCACTCAAAGTCCCGTCAAAATAGGTGCAGCCGTTTCGGATATTAGTCGGAACAAACATACAGACAAACATTTTAAAATTGTTTTTTATAGTACTGTATACAGGGTTAAATTAAATTAGCTGGCTAAACTTTATCCGCGTTTGTCATTACAAACAGACACTTCAATTTCATTTCTTTACACGTATGTATATATAGATAACTTCACAAAGAAAATCAAATTTCATTTTCTTGAATTAACAAGTAGGTAGCAATACTTTTAACGAACGCACAAACATGTCGGTAACCTACAAGTCTGCCTACCCTCAGGGTGTACCTTCTAACAGACGGACCTTCTATGTTGGACCCAAACTTTTATAATAAGGGCCATGTTATTGTGTAACTTGAGGGTGGTACCTATTCTGAATTACATTATGGAAATATGGATCGGACATTTTCTAAAAATAGAGCGTCTTTTAACTGACTGAGACGAAAGAGGTTTTTGATTACAAGAAGGTGTATATGTAAGGCTCGGGTACAACTCGTTAGACGTAAAACGAGCAAAAGACTAGCTCACCATAGCTTGTAAAACGCTCCGTGGCATTATTGACGCGCCTAATCTGCATGCTGTGCTGGCTCGTTTTATGTCCCAGACAACTACGGCCGCGGCAGAAGACACAGGCTGTTTGCTGTGCCTCCATGTCGCACCGTTGCGCGTGCTAAGTCCCCAGTACCACGTACTCTGGCCGCTCATAAGGATCTCTTGGACGCTCACCCAACAAACGATCTGTTTGCGAACGAATGGACGAAGATTTTATCGGCATGTCAGAAGTACTGTGAGAGGGATTTATGAAAGTGTTGTTAAGTTTTTACTTTGTCTTATTATTTTGTATTATTTTCTCTCTTTTGTGCACATGTTTTTTTTTTGTGTAAACTGTGTCTTTAATTTCTGTAATTGGAAATTAAACTCTGTATTTTAATGATTTTCTAGCTGACAAATTTTAGTTGTGTTCGTAAAAAAATAATTGTGTTGTGTATTGGAAAAAAATATATTGTATGTTTGATGTTGAACTGCATCAATGTTTGCATGCCAAAATGGTAGAATGTACAAGCATTCTTTAATTTTATTGTAACCATCTTATTGTAAATACCTATAATTCTGAGCAAATAAAATTTTATTCTATTCTATTCTACAGAAAAGAAGGTCTGTGTCCAGAACATTATAGGCTGATTATACTATACAAATAAATTCAATCTCCACTAAAAAAGAAAAAAAAAACATCTGAAAATCAAATAACATAAGACCACATCCACTATGAGCTTACATAATTTTTTTTTCTTCAAAGAATAAACTCATACCGGGAAAGTTTTTAAGAAAAAAAAATAATTACAATGGCCGCCACCCCCTTTCAGCAGGAGAGGGGAGGGGCCGACCCTTTGTGCGTTGAATTTCTTAAATAATTACGCTTCTTTTATTTTCCTAAACATTTGTGTAACAAGATTATGGTCCGCGATGATTGCCTTTTGGTTGTACTTATTATTTTTCGTTAATTTGTGCGTTGTTCCGTTTGTAAGGTTTCTTTGTGGTTATGTATATTTAAATATGTGTTATACTTAGTTATGTGAACGGTAGATATACAGCCAGTAAAGTAAGCAAGTATTTATTGCGATCTTCCTGCGCGAGTCACAATTATTACGTTTTCTTTCTTTTCTTCCTTTCTTTCAGTAGCCATGGATTCGGTCTATTATGTTTCTAAACACCATTGTTTTTTAATTTTTATTGCTTTGTAACAACGTTTTTCAGGATATCGACGCGAAAACTGAAACCATCAATTCTCCTAACTTAGAAATGATTCATCTGATAACAAATAAAAAAAAATCTGCTGTTTCACAGAAATGTTTAATGCCAAGGCGATCAAAATGTCATCATCATCATCATTTCAGCTGAAAGACGTCCACTGCTGGACATAGGCCTCTCCCAAGCTCCGCCACTTCGACCGGTTCTGTGCTTCCCGCATCCAGCGGACTCCAGCGGCCCTCACAAGGTCATCGGTCCACCTTGTGGTAGGCCTTCCAACTTTACGTCTTCCGGTACGCGGTTGCCATTCCAAAACCATCAAAATGTATGGAACACCTTTTCTTTTTTAATAACCGACGAATAATTTCTAGGGGGTTCAGAATCATGTGTTAAGTGTTTTCTGTTTGCGCGTCGATATCTCTGTGCTATCCTGTATACCTCTACCATTTTTAATACAAAGCAAACTCTTCCCAGATACAGAGAAAGAACAAGAATTAATGAGACATGCACACTTCCTCACTCACTGTTGGCAATTTCAGACTTTTAACCGTGCCTTTCAGCAGTCGTGGTTCACGGTGTATTCACACACTTACAATTTACAACTCGCCCATTATGTAAAACAGCTGATCGAGCAAACACTAAAGTATCTACACAGTCTATGTTCACTCAAGTTATTGCATTCACTCATATTCACAGCACAGCTAAAGCAGATGTAAATTTAATATGGTCCTTCTCACAATAAACAAAAAAAATATATGATAAAACCAACCTATAAAATCACAAACCAAAATCATTAACAATTTTTCATTCAATAATAAAAACTTCAATTCATCACTCAGTCAATGTCTCATATAAAAGAACGACGTAACTGCAAAAACCGAAACAAAAAACCATTTCAAATAAAGAATGTTATTTATAAAATAAAAGATGGCGTCGCCCGACGCGCAATGGCCGTGTTTCAGGGCGTCCCGGCTGAAACTAACGGAGCGGCGTGGCTGAAACAAATGCAATATAACTACATACACCGAATTGTATCGATATTAATGTTGTTATTTGAAATTCTGACTTAATTCGATTATACTTCGGTAATTAAATTCAATTTCATGTTCAGTTTTGCGTTGTGAGTGCATGTACAGTTTTACAGGTAAAAATGTCAGTACCTACTACTCGCATTTTCAACACGTGTAGTAAAATTACAACGTGGATTAAGTTTGTCAAAATAATGCAATATTATGTCTGGACTTTAAAAGAGACTCTGAGTTTGTTTCGGCCTTATGTACTTCTCAGAGTAGTCAGATAAGAAACGCCGACCTCACCTAGTTTTTAAAATATGATTGACTTGTGTTTGTACAAACCTACTTACAGAAATAAATAAATTATCATTTAGGTATCGACGTCATAAACAAGTCTACATTACATAGTTTGATAACCATAAACAAGGGATTGAAAAAGGAAAATTGTTCCTATAATTAATAAAAAAGTAGAATAGAACAATCTTCTACATTGTGTTTTATTTTACTTCCACATTTACGTAGTCCTATAACTATTAGGCCTACGAATTTATTATAGTAAAATATAATTATAGCTCGATTAAAGCTGCGATCGGGCAATTATTGGCAAATAGTCGGAAAGAACTTCTTGGGCGGGATGTGTAGGTGGAATAGGCTTTAAAACTTAAATGTAACTAAATAATTAATTAAATACATTCGCGTTGTTTCATCTAAAATGGAATACTAAATCATGAAGTAATCACATAAAGTTTTCTTCAGTTACACTTCACATATTATGTTTATTCTCACGAACTCTGCTTACAATTAACTTTTCTTACAAATCATACAAATTCAGACAGAAAATGAAGTTCTCAAATAATATATAAAACGGAACATCACAATCTCTTAATTATTTAACTCTACATAACGTCGTTACATAACCAAATTGCTTGTAGGTACGAGAAAAATATATAGGTATCTCCATATACCGGGAAATGAGGATCTTGGAAAAAAACTCTCACTTCAAAGTGTGCGTGGAATAATATAAAAAGATTCGTGTATTTTCGTCCAAAAAGTTTATATTGTAACTGTACGAATTTACACACACTTTGGTATTTTTGTTGGGACTTACTTACACATGGGGGCTTTTATGAAGATTTTTTGTGAATGGAAGTGTGTGGGTGGAAATTGCACACTTGTGTAGGATTTTCCTTGTTGTTACGGTGTTTGGAGGGTGTGAATGTGTATGTGTGCGCGCCCCGCCCCGAGCTATGAGCGCCCTCGGTGACGCCGGCGGCCTCGGCTTCCGCGAACAAATGGGTTACTGCACATCTTAGATGTTTTTGTAAGATTTGCACGTAAAATAAACACAGAAATAAAAAAGAGCCTTTGTTGCCGTAGAAAAAGGTTATTATTGAATTTACCTTTTACATTTTGAATACCGAAAAAACATAATTGCTCGTATTTCCAGCATAATATTAAACTGTTCACAAAAGCACGAATACACGTTTCCTGTACGCGTATGTAACTGTTTATTTACACGGAATAGCTCCCAGGCACAAGCAACAGGTGTTCCGAATCATTATTTTTCAAAAGTTACGTAGGTAAGTAAAAGACCCCGTTGAACAATCAACACCACAAAAGACATGAATTGCAAAATTTTTACAAGGTAAGGTGATATGGATGATGTTTATATGCATAAAATAATAATAAATACAGTGGTACTCAAGTCTACCAAATGTTAAAAAAAAAATGTAAACAAAAAATAATAGTTACCACTTCAGCTCTAGTTACGTCTTTTTGTGGCAGCTGCGTCATCGTTTACAGTAGACATAGGGCGGGCTACTGTTCACAGCCTGCGGCCTTCCTGACCAATCACAGTGCTCCGAGCTATATTCCTCTCCCTTTCACTCCTATCGATACCCGCATCCGGCCATCCTTGTTACTTCCCCCGGCGAAAATCCTAGCAATATGAAATTATTTCTCAATTACCAACTTTAAACAAAGACCAATAAAGCTCACAATCGTTCAAACAAAACGTGTCGCTTCAGGCGTTCTGCACCCACAATAATGTTTATTTGATATCGAGCGTCAGGCAGGCGACGATTTTCAAGTTCAGATTTCCCATTCGAACGATTGTGAACCTTATTTCTTAAGCCGGTAAATCTAGACGATCGAAACGATCCCACGAATTGTATTTACGTGTGCAATGCTGGCATTTTCATTGTTACAATACTCAGGAGAGTATGAGTGAAAACTATTTTCGACTTTATGCTGCAAAATTCAAAGTTCAAAACTTTTTGCATGTTTTTGGGAGTTACAAAGTTCTGGAGTTGGGTAACTGGAACGCCCAAGGCAAAAGCTATTTGCGATGACAATTTTGCGAGCGTCGGCGAACGAAATATGCCTTTTATTCGTACTAGAGTCGGGATTAAGGCTCTAAAACGGAATTGCTGTCAGAGGGAGCTTTGTTGAAATTTGCGAACTACACCTACACGTTCACTGTTACATCTCTTTGCAGAGAGCGCGGTGTTTTGGTTTGGTATAAAAATCCTGCAGGTTTATGGATAAATGTTTAGTTTTTTATATGAAAAGTTACATTGTTTATTCTTACATTCTTGATATTGAGCGTCAAGACTTCAATTCGATTTTCATGGCTTGCCTTATGTCGATGTGGCTGAATCGAATCATCAAGAAGAAAAGATAAAGAAAGAAAAAGTTTCTATTGTGACTCGCATAGCAGGCTTAGCACGAGCACCGATTTGTCGACGGAAGAATAGACATGACTATCTAAATGATGTACAATAGGAGAAGATAGCCACAGTTATGCGTTCTAAACGAATCATAATTTTGAAGATAATCGTATATACTTTGTGACCGTCGAGTAGAAAGTTTGTTGTCAGTGTGATTTTACACACAGTTTGGGAAGAAATATTCTTCTGAAATAGTCTACATTTATAAGGACCTAGACAACGATCGTTGGAAACGAAAGACAAAATCACAGATTGTAGAAGGATATCTACGGTGCGATGTCAAAAATGGAGAAACGAAATGTCACTTTGTATTGAAAAAGCACTGATTGACTGACATGACACATCACTGATTTTTAAAGTTAAGAGACATGCACAGGAGCTTGACGACGTAAATAACGCTATAGTTAAGGTCCATAATTGGTTTACTGCAAATAATTTGGTATTAAATGGAAAGAAAACTAAATGCATAAGATTCACGTTACCGAATGTTAGAAGTAGTGAATGTCACGTTGTATTGAATAAGGAGATTCTAGAATTCGTCGAACAGACGGTTTTCCTGGGGATCACGCTTGACTCAAGGCTACAGTGGGGTTCTCACTTAACATCACTTGCAGGGCGGCTAAGTTCTGCCGCTTACGCTGTTTGGAAGATCCGTCAATTAACAGACGTGGATACCGCGAGACTGGTCTATTTTAGTTACTTTCATAGCATCATGTCTTACGGTATTTTGCTATGGGGACGTGCTGCGGACATTGAGTCGATCTTTATTCTGCAAAAGAGGGCTGTCAGAGCCATCTACAACCTACGCAGACGCGAATCTCTTAGGGAACTGTTCAAAACAATTAACATCATGACGGTACCTTGTCAATATATCTTTGAAAACATTATGTATGTGCGTAAAAATCTACATCTTTTTAGTAAGATAAGTGACAGGCACAATTTTAACACTAGAAATAGGAACAAATTAGATCAACCACGTTTCCGATTGTCTAAAGTACACACTTCGTTTATGGGGTACTGTGTAAAATGTTATAATAAAATACCAGCCGATATTCTGGAACTAAATGAAAATAAATTTAAATTATGCATTAAACGCACACTATCTAGACAAGCATATTATAAGTTAGATGATTATATTGTTGATAAAAATGCTTGGCTTAATGCTGGTCCGACTCCACAGGCTCCTGGGCTTACTATTTAAAATTTTCATATTTGGAAGAGATGCGCCCCTTTTTTATGTTTTCTGACATTATGAACATTTCTGTTCCTATTATTTTTATTTTTTGACATTACGAATAAGTTTTTATTTTTACTGAATCAAGTATTATTTATTAAAATTGCAAAAGATGTTAAATATTTTTCTTTCTTTTTGGAAATCAAATTTTATTAATTTCTCAAATACATTGCAAACTATAATTTTATATAATTTAGAAGCATTTTGTTTAAACTTTGTAAATGTGAGTACCATGCATCCGTATAATAATTATGTTGTTTTGATGTACGTTGACTTGAAAAAGCGTGGCAGTCGAGAGTATGTCATGCTCACTTAAATGTCTCGCTGATGGTGGCGCGTGTGTTGGATCATTCGGTTCCCTACAAAATGGTTGAGCTGGATGGTGCTGATCCACGCGTCAAGTTCGTGAACGGGCGCCGTCGGTTGAGACTGGTCATCTCCTAACTTCCATGGCTTATTTTAAATCTTATATTTAGAATTGTTTTTTTTTTTTTTTTTTACATGGTTCTCACATATAGAAGCAACAAGAATATTGTTCCCAAGATTTTGTAATACTTAACATGATTAAAAAGAGTGTCCATGGAGTTTCTTGCCCGTTCTTCTCCATAGAGATCTACGTTTTGGAATGGGCAACTAGCTTCAACTTTCCAACTGGTCGACTTTTTGACAATTCAAAAGTACCTTAAAATGGTCTAATTGAAATAAATGCTTTGAGTTGAGTTGAGTTGAGTTGAGCACTGTCTATTCTTCGTAGAAATAGAAAACGTCATGCTAAGCCTGCAGGAAGAACCAAGAATATCTTCTACGGTTTAAAACAGACATCAAGCTTGTATTTCCTGAAGAGTTAGGCAGAGTTGCAATTCTCGTAATTTTAAGAACGTTCACAGTCTGATCTCAGTCTCAATCTGTCAAAAATACCTCGAGTTTCCATACATATTTGACAAGTTTTTGACATTTGGTTGTCGCCGAGATGAGACTGCGACTAGATTTTGAACGTTTTTAATTACGAGAATTGGCCGTTATTTTTAAGTCCCATGTCTTAGGTACATTTTGGGAAAAATGATTTCAAGCGAATCAACCTATCTTACTCAAGCAAAGCGTGTAACGAATAGAAAGAATCACTACAAGCCTGCGAGGTAATTGCGTACCACACTAACAGTAGGATAGCTGTCATTTTGACAGTTCAACATCATTCATTGCGTTATTTACTTTGTAGAGCAGACCAATTTTTCGAATATATGAAGCAATGGATTAGCAATATCCTTCAAAATTAGTTAGATTTCAATTGGTAGTGTATTACGTAATTAGGATGCAGTTTTCATAAGCCAGTCTATACAGGATACGTTTTAACCAGTGTACAAACTGTAACCATGAATTCAGCATATCATTCTAGACACCCCAACGCAGAAATTTTTCGTCGGTTGTACAAAAAAAAATCAGCTGTTTCATAGAAAAGTGCAATACCTACCTACGCGGTCAAAATATATGGAACAGCTGATTTTTTTTTTCTTTAACCGACGAAAAATTTCTGCACTGAATTCATGGTTACAGTTTGCGCACTGGTTAAAAACTTATCCTGTATAAGTAAATTCAAGACAATCGATGCCCATTTCGGTTATCCCCTCGATTCTGGCTGAAAGTATCGAATGGTTTAAAGTTCCTGAAGACGCAGAAGCGATTGAGTGGATAAATGAAAGAAGAAGAGAAAATATAGCTGTGTTACATTTTATCGCAATATTAATTATAATTCCTCATTAAAAAACTAATTTTATTGTAACATAAGTTTGCATATTTGCCACACTTCAGCTTTCTAGTACGTAGCTACCAGGACTACATAAAGAAGCTAGAGAAATATGTTCCACGCTACAGACGAAGTAAAACGAAAATAAAAAGTCTGTGCAACGGTTCTCATTCCTCGTAAGTTGTAACAATGTACTGACAAAAACGGATATACCCACTACCTACATATTTACTACTCTTCTGACTGCATCGTTGGTCTTAGTGGTCACAAGCGCTACTGAGCATACGTTTTTTAGTTCGATTCCCAGTTTAGGCAGAGTGTTGTTGAGTTTTTCTATCTAGAATTTCTCAGTAATAGCCCGGATTCTTGATTTGCATCCGGTTGATGACAATAGGCTCGCCCTTATTACAAGGGACTTGAACATGTGGGTGTACTATAAGAAGGTACATCTCTGTTCAACCCTTCGTAGAAACACGGCGTGATGTTATGTATGTATGTTTACTACTGTATGACTGCGTCAGTGAGCGCAGCAGGCTTAACACGAGAACCGTAGAGAAGAGTTTTGTCGACGGAAGAGTAGACAAAAATGACGTTTCCGTATAGACAGTCAGTTTTGAACTGAGAAATGTAGATAAGCAATTTCCATTCTACGGTAGAGCAGAAATAGAAAGCGTCATGCTTCCTTTTGCTGAATTTTGGGCCAAACATCATCATATCAGCCGAAAGAAGTCCACTGCTGGACATAAGCCTCCCCCAAAAGGGGGGGATTTGCCATAATCGCCACGCTTGGCAGGCGGCGATCGCAGTATGGTGGTCAAATGCATAGAGAACGCTGTTGCCCATTCTCTAGTAACTCCCTTAGTCGCTTTGTACGACACCCACGGGAAGAAATGGGATGGTGCTATTCTTTTACGTCCGGCACCACAAGGTAAAACATACCTACTATTTAAACTCTTTGCCATCGATACACTAAGAAAGAGATACTAATGTCAGGAGAACGGCGGCGGCGTAGCCAAGTTGAGTGTCAAACAAGCACTTTATTTAGACTCAACTTTTTTTTGTATATGTGTTACGCGATATCTCCGGTAATAGTGAAAATTCTTTTTTTAATAGTTATGGGATGGTCCCATATAAATTTTATTAAGTTTTCTTGAGTAGTTTTTGAGTCGGCTTCAGTAATACTTATTCTTCACTTAATGTATATTGGTGTAGGAACCTAAACCAGGCCTAAGGAGTATGTAAGAATCGTAGCAGCTGACGTTTTGTAGTTTTTGCCTACCCCCATAGTAAAAGGCGTGACTTTAAGTATGTTAATGATGATGTTATAATAACTTCCTGTCACTGTAATTTACATAGCAAGTAGTAAATAACTTTTACTTCGGAAGTCGGTGGCAATAAACGAAGATACTAAACTACGTAGACACCGCATTCCGAAAATGAAGTCATTTTTCACTTTGTAGTGTTTTTTTAGAAGTCGGTTGTTTTGTAGTTTACGCCATTCGCCTTGTTTGCCTGAAGGATAAGGCAGAGGTGTATCTATCTACCTACATATAGTACCTACACCAAAATTTGGCCAGTTATGTGTAAGTACCTACTATTTGTGAGGGTCGACCCTATTACTATTAACTAGGTTCATTACTCAAATACTAACTACATACGTATATCTATACAAACTATAGGTATACTCAAATAGGTTCATTTTAGATAGGTGGATTCTTTTACATATTGTGAATGAGAGAACGTTGTAGGCCTTACAGACTAGATTTGTAGACGATTTTCTATTCTGTATTTTCATTCCTCTAAGTACCTGGTACTTATTGACAGGCCTGCACTGTCCTCCCATACCTAATTATTGGGAGCTATATGTTTGAGCCGTTTGGGGTTGACACACTAGGGCCGTGGGGTCCGAGTGCTCATCGAGTATTTCGACACATCGCCAAGCGGTTGGTCGAATCTTCACGTGACCAAAGGGCTGGCCAATTCTTAGCTCAAAGAATCAGCGTTGCCATCCAACGTGGCAACGCTGCCAGCCTTTTGGGCACTTTTCCCACTGACAGCGATGCGGACGAATTCTTTGATGCCCAGTTTTCCCTTTTTACTTTATATAGATACTTGTTCATAATTCTAATTTTATTTATAAATTTTAGCATCTTTTGAATAAACAACACAGTAATTTGAAAACATTGTAAAAGCCAATTATTTTTAAAAGAGTAACCGTGGAGTTTCTTGCCGGCTCTTCTCTATGGAGAAGAGCCGGCAAGAAACTCCGCGGTAAGCTTCCTAAGGGAAGCGACAAATTGGAACCGTGCACCTAGCTTCTGACGTCTCATAAGTGCCCGTACAGGTTTATGTGAAATGAAATATTTTGATTTTGAACTGGTCACAAATCCAGACCCCGGGCTGCTACTGAGAAATTCCTGAAAGAACAACACAATCTCATTTTGCCCGATCTGGGAATGGGAACTATATTTTCTATCACCAAAATTTATATTTGTCATCAAGTTGTATCACCTAATAAATAGATCTATCGCCACGAAATATTTTCGTTCTCAGATAAACAAAAATTGTTCCCAGGTATGAATTATCAAATTAATGTTAATATATGTGTAAAATAAGAGATCGATAACCAATAAAATTATATTGCATTACATGAATATAAACTTCGTTCTTATAATAACAGTTTTGTTACTTAAATAATAGCTATGTGCTCAGAATGGTAGATCTGTCACCAAATAAATCGATTATCGATCCCTGACTGCGACTCCTTTTTATTTGATATTTTGTCACCAATACAGTAGTAACATTTTATTTCGTTCAGATATTAAATTAATAGTATTCGTTACTAATTTAATACATCAATGGTTAGGTTAGGTTAGGTTAAAACTGTGACTTCCTACGCACGAGCCGAGCGAGCGAAGCGAGCGGTGCCGCGGTAGCGGCCGGCGAGTGCCAGAAACGACTAGATTATATAGAAAATCTAAACCTGCCCTAATAATACAATAATAATATATCATTTATGAATGCCCATTTTCTATTTTATTTTCGCCATTAAGTTTCCGCTTAGATATTAATTCTGTTCCCAAAAGAAAAACTTGATGCTAGTTTAAATTAAAACGGAGCTTATTACTGATATATTAATATGCTACCTATTACTTATTACGATACTCCTTATTAGCTGCCAACCCATTATATATGGTACCCACTCTATTTTTTTTTTTAGTTGCCGCATTAAATACATGCCAATACTTATTAGGACACACCTATTATAATACATACAAAAACATTTATTTGGTACTAGACCTTATATCTCAGGATTTTAGGTGATTTATTGTGGAACTGATTTTGCATTGTTTGGTGACTACATTTTGGTGACAGATCTACTATTTTGAGGACAAACCCTATTATTTAAGAAACACAAAACTAATTAAATTGGTGATAGCTTAAATGATACCCTCTGGGAATCGAACCCATCAGGACCTCAATTAACTCAGCCTATCGCTGTCCACTGCTGGACATAGGCCTCTCCCAGGCTGCGCCACACCCTATCCTCTGCCTTTCGCGTTCAGTCTGTCGCAGACACTTTCTTGAGGTCGTCGGTCCATTTGGCCGTGCCACACTAGGCTTACCGAAACGCAGTGTCCAGGAGTCGTCTGCTCCACCGGCCAACAGTCATGGCCAGCCCACTGCCACTTCAGTTTGCTTACTCTTCAAGCTCAGCAGTAGTGCTTACTAAAATAAGTAGGTACCTAGGTTTAAGCGAAATAAACCCAAATCTATCTCAGTTTTCTATAAAATGGCCTAAGATAGTAGTAGGTGTAAAGTCATCAAAAGAGATAAGTATCCAGGGTCGTCGAATATAGTTGAAGTTTATTAAGGAATCGATGGATGTTTTCTAATAAAATTTAATTTAATTAATAGAAAACAAACAGTTAATTTATAAAATTAAATTTCATTCGAAAACATCCTTCGGTTTCTTACTGAAATTCAACTATATCCGACGACCCTGAACCTTATTGCGTAACACACTGTACCTAAATCATAATTTGAATGATTTTGAATGTTATTGCTAATCTATATCTATCTATCTGGGTTGTTCTTTGGCCAAAGAATTAGCATTGCCATTCAACGTGGCAATGCGGTAGCATTGCCACGTTGAATGGCAATAACGCTTAAAAACGTGCCCAGAAGACTGGCAAGTCTTCTGGGCACGTTTCCTGATGACAGCGATGCGGAAGACTACTTCGACGCCTAAGTGTCCTTTTTTTTGTATATATGTATTTGTATATCGTAGTATTAATTCTTATAGCTAAACTTATGTGATTATGTGTTAATCTATTGCTTCATATATTCGAAACTTTCGTCTGCTCAACAACATAAATAACGTACCTAATGAATTTTGTTTCACTGTCATAATGAAAGCCGTCAAGTCAAAGTTTTTATCTGTTTATCATAGGTAAAAAAACGGTGTTGTATATAAAATATGTTTAAGTACACTATGTTTTGCCGTTGACGGCGTACAGATATCACTTTAATATCAATAGTAAGTATTAGTTAGTTAAATCCACATTTTATAATACACTAGCTTTTGCCAGCGGCTTTGTTCGCATGGAGGTCGAAAATTATCCCACAGGAAACGGGATAAAATGTATCCTATTGTGTTATTCCGGGTTATAAACTATATATCTGCCAAATTTCATCCAAACCCATTCAGCTGTTTTTGTATGATAGAGTAGCAAACATCAAAACTTTCACATTTGTAATATTAGTAGGATTTAGGCTAAATCTGTACTAATATAATATTTAGGTATAAAAAGGAAAGATTTGTATGTTTGTAACGAATAAACTCAAAATCTACAGGACCGATTTCAAAAATTATTTCACCATTAGAATGCTACATTATCCTTTTGTAACATAAGCTATATTTATTACTAGAAAAGTTAGGTATTCCCACCCGTGCGAAGCCGGAACGGGTCGCTAGTGTATAATAAAATAACTGCTACTACTTACAAATATACGAAAAACATAATTATTATAGCACAAATTTAACCCTATATCTATTATTATAGCCATTCCTACTGTAAGTGTGTTACGCAAGTACAGCTGGTTACTTACCTATCTCTTTTGGTGACTGTACGTGGAAACGTTGACATCTAATCAGTATGTAAATCAGGGAAGGTACATTAAATAACAAGGAAACTCCGCGAACGAAAACCGAAGAAAAACAAAACGAAAGAAAAAGGAAAATTAATAAACCTGCCGCTGACAGACCTGAAGATTTCAAATAATATTATAATGATATAACCCACGTCACTCTTATTTCCGCCTTTACAAAGTCCAATTTCCTTTGCATCCCCCAAAGTTATACAGATTTCTTTCAGACCAATGTTTCGTTTCTATTAAGAATTCGTACAAACATCCTCCCCTTGAGAAAAAAAATATAATTTGCAATAACAAGTCCGTTTTGATTCAGGCCCCTTCTGTATACTTTGAACTAAGGTAAACCAATGTATAATGTATATATGGGTAGGTATATGTTGGGTATTGTCTTTTTTATGATGCTATTTTTAAGAGGGGAAATCAGAAATAGGGTGGATTTGAATCTATAAGGAGTTTGTGGCTTTACAGCCGCTGCATAGACAAAGCAAGGCGGGGGGCATCACAAATTGCTTTACAGATTTCTGACGAGCTAGTCTATTCTGTAAAAATGTCACCGTGAAAACTTAGGTGAAGTGAGCTGTCATTCCACCTGACACTAGGGATGAACACTATTGACAGGTCACTACAAGCTCACTTCACCCAAGCCTTCACGCACATAGGCAACTGAGGGAACACGGGTGGCTTTTAGTCAGTAAAAGTCTGACACGCCCTCCTGCTCCACCGATGGCGGGCGAAGTTATTTTATGATTTCCCACACAAAAAAAAAAGAAAAACCCAATCCTTCACGTTGAGATTGTATACAGAATAGATCGGCTGATGCTAGTGATTGACACTAATTATAGAGGATTTTAAGCTCACTTCCCCCAAGTTATCACAGTGAGTTTTTTTTTACAAAATAGCGCTACTGTTCTATAAACATCTCTACGTGAAATCTTAGGTGAAGTGAGCTGATTGACTAAACGGAGTGACAAGTCACTTCAAGCTCACTTCACCTAAGTTAGCAGCAGAATAATCTGGTTGGTGTATCATCATCATTTCAGCCGAATGACGTAGGCTGATGTATGAAATGGAGAAAAACAGGTTATTACTGTGTAACCAAAGATTAATTGAAAAAACTTTTTCCAAAAAAAAAACAACCGACTTCCAAAAAAACACTACAAAGTGAAAAATAACTTTAATTTCGGAAGTCGGTGTCTTTGGAGCTGTATTTGAATTTTTTGTCACCGCCTTCCGAAATTAAAGTTATTTTTCACTTTGTAGTGTTTTTTTGGAAGTCGGTTGTTTTTTTTTTGGAAAAAGTTTTTATTTTTCACTTTTTAGTGGTTCACATGTGCTTACCCCTTCACAGCGTACCGGCGTGATGTTATGTTATGAACTGGTGTAAACAATAGACAGACATACGATTTCGGCAATCCCAGTCCATTTGCTATCATTTATTGAGGAGTTCCGTTGCCTATCTCCGAAGTTCTTCATCAGATCTTCACCAAATTGAAATGGGACCACTACGAGAAAGTACTCTTCCAAAAAATACCTAAATCGCTTTGTGTGCCTATAAAATTTGAAGAGTTCTCTCTATTTCTCCAGGATCCCATCATCAGATCCTGATTTGATGATCATGGGACCACCTGGGAAGTATACCCTTTCAAACAAAAAAAACAAAATCCAAATCGGTCCAAATAAAAATAAAAAAAAGTTTCGACGAATTGATAACCTCCTCCTTTTTGAAGTCGGTTAAAAAAACAACCTCCTATTACAGAATTCGCATTAGCCACTCGATTCGCCACACTTCTAATAATTCGCTACGCACCAATTTTTCAACAAAACCTATCCATCCGTCTGCCAACCTGCAGACTTTACCACGAGGATTGCAATTACATGCCCGTTTTTGTGACCCCATAGTTAAAGAATTCGATATCTTGAGAAAAATGGCAGGTTATTTATGGAAAAAAGTTTAATCCAATTTAAATTCGATTGGCTTGCTAGCCTTCGTGTGAACATCACCGAAATTATTGGCGAAACTGAACATTGTTTAAAAAATATTACTAAATTCACGATCATCGGTTTTTTTTACATTCCAGACTAATTGAATTTAAGAAATATATACATATATTAATTTGAATAAAAATTTGTACTACGATATACAAATAAATATACAAAAACAAAAGGACACTTAGGCGTCAAAGTATTCGTCCGCATCGCTGTCATCATTAAACGTGCTCAGAAGACTGGCAGCATTGCCACGTTGAATGGCAATGCTAATTCTTTGGACAAAAAACGACCCAGCCCTCTGGTCACGTGAAGAAATTAATTAGTTTTTATTTTCTGATTATTTTCTCAAATTAATCAGAAAATACATATCGATGCCTTACGGCCAAAAAGGGATAAGCGACATTTTTTGCGAAATCGACTTATATATATGGTTAGAATCGGCTTTTTTTTCTGCGTCTATTTGTTTAAGTTTCGTAACTCTAGGTCGAACTTTTTGTCGCTTAGGCGGTAAAGAAATTAGGGTCCTAACACTTATTTAATCGTCATAAACGACAGTTATTTTGGTGTATTTTTTATTATGGTGGTTGGATGAAAACAATATTTCAAAACTGTGAGTTATGCAATTTTGGCTTTGTATATTTTTTTTAGCTTGAAGCGTTAACTGGTTTGGGCTATAAATATTTTTTGCAAAAAAATACATTAATCAAATTTTACTTGAATCTTTATTTACCAAACTTCCGGTTAGGATAATATGGCAGTTTCTTTGGACAAAATAGTTGTCATTTATTACATTTAGGCCGCAATTCCGAGACTTTATTTGGCGCTTATTGCTATTTTCCCTAGTCACTATATCAATTATTATTGAAGGCGCTTAGGATAAATCATCCAAACGAATGTCGCCTAACATTAAAACATTAAATAAACAGTATTTTTTAGAGTTCAAAATTTTAAGTTTATTATTATTTTGTCATACCTAAGAGTAGTCCTTAGGTACGAAATTTTAAGTTTATTATTATTTCGTCGTACCTAAGAGTAGGCAGTCCTTAGGTACGAAATTTTAAGTTAATTATTCTTTTGTCAACATGACAACATGGATGTATAGTGCAAGACTTACTTACAATATGTAACTATTGTTTTGTGTAATTTTGTAAATTAAAGACTGATTTACCAAAAATCTCTTTTTTTAATATCCTGTCTATGGGTAAAGGTCTTATGTATGTATGTACGTATGTATGTATAAATTGTATAAACATAATCACAATGTGCTTTTGCGTTGTATAAAAGAGCTTGTTATAAATTTTATAGATAATTAACTTAATACAATTTCCTTGTTCGTCTGTCATTAACCAATAGCCGGTTATATCATATTGGCTCCACTTGATGAACAGAAAACTCACAGGTATGCTCTTTTCCTTCAATTGAAATAAAACAAATGGTGCAGTTAAATCATTTAGGTTGGAAGTGAATCAGTGAGTTGTTTTCATTTACGACGTTTCTTCCTGTTAGTAAAATCAGGACCATTTGAGGGTAAGCGTCAGTAGATGGTGTTAGGAGTGTGATTTATTTTAATTAACAATGACATTTCGTAGAGACCTAATTAAAAGCTGTATGGGTAAATTTTGACACTTTTGGAACCTACAGAAAAATTTAATTGATTTTTTTTCACTTATTTTGAACTTTAAACTATTCTCCTGTAAAGTTTGTAAAGTGGCGGTTATCCCTTTTTGGCTGTGAGGCATCGATATGTACCTGCACTAACTGAGCTCAGGTAGGCCGAAATAAAGAGAACCTGCTTAGGTGAAGACTCCGTCCTGGAGTATAAATGTGGTGCTGTCCCACAAACAATGGGGCGCTTAATATCTTGTCCAGCGTGTTGTCTGCATACAGGAGCTGATGGACGCTGCTGAAACTGCCTAGCTCGTAGCCAAATTCTAGGCTGACTATATTTAGATTGCTATCAACACACTAAAAAGAAGAAGACTGAGAATGTCATGTTTTTTGTTGATTGAAAAATTTCATATTTTCAGCAGGTGATATTACATTTCTATGGATGGAATTTATGACCAAAATAAAAGCGGCATTAGACTTTCTTTACCACTTAACCAAACACAGGTTCTTTAACTCCTTCAAACCTTTTTACTTTACGATTACACTTCAAAATTATAAAAACATAAAATAACAATCAGGTAGCTTAAACCCTTCGCACAAATAATTAATTTCATGCTCGATCTATCGATTCGATTCGATTGAGGCTGAATGAGCATAATATCATCGCCATAAAAAAAATACTGTCGATTGTCTGTGCGTGGGTGTGTATTTTGCCGAAATCAAGAATGGAGCATGTTTATTTTTGCATTTTTTGCGTAAAAGAAGGTTCTTTTTGCAATGTTGTTCATTGTGGTAGGTTAAGAGGTTCATTGTTAACTTTTGTGAAGCAATGCGTGACGAATGTGCATACCGCTCCATCATAACACTGGTTCTTCACTTTGAATACTTTTTTTCGTGGACCTGCAAAAAGTTTGGTTGACATCAGGAACTTTGGCAAAACTGGAATGGAATAAAGAGGGAGAAAACGTGTGGAATAAACAGTAGCATATCTAATGCGTGAAAATGAGGAAACTGAAGACACGTCTTAGGGTTAGGATGTTTTTTTTTTTGTCATGTAGGCTTGTTACGGTGAAGTCTACAAGTTTAAAAAAGCCGACATGAAACAGTAGAACGTCTCTATTTGGGTTGTAATTATGACATTTTTCTTTAGGTAGTTTGTATATCCGTCAACGTAAAAGCTTTACTAAAGAAAAGTAGCATTGCATAACATTCACACCTGTGATCCCCGAAGGGTATGGCAGAGTTGTAGGTATCTATAGTAGTACCCACATTTCATCAGTTACGTTTAAGTCCAATTTACTATGGGGGCGAACCTTTTGCCATCAAACAGGCACAAATCCAAATTCCGGGCTGCTACTAGGAAATTCCTGATGGGAAGGCCCAGAGACACTTTACCCGACCTGGGTGTCGATCCCAGGACCTCCTACTCAGCAGTAGCACTTGCAACCTAGAGACCAACGAGGCCGTCGACGAGGCAATTAGCATTGCGTACAATTTTTTTCTACATTTTTTATTGCCCTTTTGCTTTCAATTAAGATGGGGTCCATACTTATAGGTACTAAAAAACTACTATCTAGCCCTCAACAAAATTATGAAAAACCACGAAATCTTAACTTTCCTCCACGGGCTACAGACGGCATCGGCAGCGCAAGTCACGCCGCCTCTGCGTTAAATTATTCAGCAGTCATTAGTCGTGCCTTTGCGCGCTGCGTACACAGCATTGTTCGGACGGCCGCTTGTCTTGTATGGCGCCCTGGTACTTGGAGAAAGCAAACAGTATGGTACTGTTAGGATGATGAGTGGAATCATAAGCCAGATGTTATGTTTTTTGGGGATGCAAACATCCATCATTATTTGGAATTAATTGTCAGCTAGTCATACTAATCGAGATGTTAAGGTACATAAATAAATAAATATTTTCAAACATCAAGGGTTCATCAAAGGATATGTGATGCATATCTATAGCCTACGATACGTCTTCTATTTTGAACATATTTTTTTTTAAACTTCATACAAATAATTATTATTATATAGTTAATTATTACCTAATTTTATACTACGATATACAAAATAGATACAAAAATAAAAGGACACTTAGGCGTCGAAGTATTCCTCCGCATCGCTGTCATCAGGAAACGTGCCCAGAAGACTGGCAGAATAACATAATAATAGACATAATTTGATTCTAATTAAAATTGACATGCATTTATTATTTTTATTAGATTTACGGTATATATAGGTCGAATTATAATTAATGATAACTGTGAAATAATTCTATAAAATAGTTCGCAAAGGCTTATTTGACGATTCCTGTTTGGATGAATGTCAATTACTGATGTGAAATAAAGACTGACCTCCAATAAAAAATACGAATCAATTAGACGGATATCAAATTAAATATTTGAATGATCGTTATACCGTCGTATATAAACTTGAGAATTATTTAATTACGCATGTTTCATTTAAATAGGATTTAGGACTATTAGTAGTTTCTATCCATTTCTGGATTTTTATAGGCATTCCCCTATATTTTTACGTTCAAAACATCCAAAAACCATTTATATTAATGAAATATCATCATAATAAAATCACCTAATGTCATTACCATATTATTTAAATACAAAAAGGCAAAGACATGAGTGCAAGGAGCCGCGCATCCGTGTCGCGGCTGCGTTAACATCGCCATAACGGCACAAATTGATTTGTGCGAGCCAGATCGCGCGAGGTTATAATTTTCGCGCCACGCTGAGCGCGAAGCCACGCTGTGCTGCCAACATTACAGATATTTGTAGACTTGCTTGCTGAAGCGATAGAATATTATGTTGCAACGATAAAAATGTGGTAATTTTACTGTTTATTATTTTGATTCTCAAATGATAATTTTCTAGAGGCCTTACTTATTTATAATTTAAAATATGATTTTTTCCTGATCAATATTATTATGAAACATCATCTAAAGCAGTGGTGTGAGCAGTGGTGGCCCAGTGGTAACGGGCGCGACTTACGAGTTGTGGGTCATAGGTTCGAACCCAGACAGGCGCTATGCTTTGTATTTATTATTTCATCATCACTACTCTCAAAACGATGAACGAAAACATCGTGAGGAAACCAGCATGTCCTTGAATGAAACATTTGAAGCCATGTGACATCTACCAACCCGCACTGGGCCCGCGTGGTGGATTACGGCCCACTCCCTCTCAACGAGAGGAGGCCTGTGTCCCAGCTGTGGGAACATTATAGGCTGATAATAGATCTAACGCGTGCTGTTCCATTTTGTCTTACGTCACATAAAATCAAACACTATCCATCATATTTATAGGGATAGGTATAACATTTTTTTAAACCCACAATCCATAGGATACAAATTATTTTCCCTTGAAAAATTCAGTATTCCTACGAACCCGTTCACTTATAATGTCCAAAAATAGGTCCTTTGGTTCCTGGTAATTTTTTTAATTTTCAATTAAGTACAGCAATATCGTAATAAAGTACCGAACATAACAAACATTTTCTAAATTTAAAAAGAGCACTTAATTTAATTACCAACTCGTTACATTCACAGACATTATAGGATACCCCATTTGCCCTTTGTACGGATCAAAAGGTACAAACGGCAGACCCTACTGGTCCTGTTCGTGACGTCACTTTGAGAGCTTATGACCCCTAGTCTCGAGCGTGTTCGCTTCACGACAGCTTTTGTTAAAAGCTTTGCCAAACGTGTGTAGAGGTGAATGTGGGAAAAGCTTGTTTTGAATTTGGAAATAACAATTATTATAATTAAATACCGTAAATTACAGAAATTATTTGCCAGTGACTTTTGTTAGTCGAACTCCGTATGTAGGTATTGCGTAACACATGTTTCTACATATAAATATCTTATCTTATTAACACACTATTAATCAGAACCTGAATCATTTTGAAGTTTATTGCTAATCCATTCTTTCATATGCTCAAAAAAATTGTCTGCTTAGCAACGTAAACAACGCCATGAATGTTGTGGAACTGTCAAAATGAAAGGAATTCCTACTGATAGTGTATTACCCAATTATCCCTCTGGAAATGATAAATGAGAAATTAATTTGTTTCTGTAATTACGCGTGTACAAACACTTTTACAGGTCAATCATATTTTTAAAAGATGAGGTTGACGTTTCCTATGTGACTATTCTGCGAAGAAAAGCCGAAAGAAACTCAGGCCACAGTCTCTTTTACAGTCAAGACATAATCTTGGTCAGATCATGTGAAGACAATGTGGATTGGTGTCTGAAATGGTCTTTTGAAGAAAGAACCACACAGAACCTGGACCCCTCTATGCCTATAAGCCAGAAGCCTCTGATCATCAGTAGATCTCCCAAAGCCCAAGTAATCTGTCGAAATTCATTGACCAAAAATAACAACGACATAATACAAACTGACAGAAGATTTAATTAACATCGTCTTATATCGAATACACTTTCAAATGCCGAAAACTATTCCGCTATTTCTAAAATGGAAACATTATCAGCCATTTTAGGGCGATCGCCTGACAAATCTAGGTATATTTCCTCGCTGATATGTTAAAGTAGCCACATTATACCACTGGCGGGCTGCATGCTGGGCCCCCACAACTGATATATACGTCCGCGACACGACAACACTTCCACGCCTTAAGGTCTAAACATAAGGACAGTTTTGGCACTAATTTACAAAATATAATTAAGGTGAACAGAAGATCACAAGGAAGAAGCGATCTAAAAAACTGGAGAAATCCGTAAAACTTATTTCATTTTGATATCCACATATTAATTACGATAATATGGTGGAATCAACAAAATAAAAGTTTATATTCACTGATCTCAAACTCAAACTCAAAGCATTTATTTTAATTAAACCATGTATGTAGGTACAGGCACTTTTGAATTGTCAAAAAGTCGATCAGTTAGTTGGAAAGTTGAAGTTAGTTGCCCATTCCAAAACGTAGATCTCTATGGAGAAGAACGGGTAAGAAACTCCAAGAAGACTCTTTTAAATCAAGATATTACAAAAGGGAACTATATTTTCTATCACCAAAATTTATATTTGTCATCAAGTTGTATCACCTAATAAATAGATCTATCGCCACGAAATATTTTCGTTCTCAGATAAACAAAAATTGTTCCCAGGTATGAATTATCAAATTAATGTTAATATATGTGTAAAATAAGAGATCGATAACCAATAAAATTATATTGCATTACATGAATATAAACTTCGTTCTTATAATAACAGTTTTGTTACTTAAATAATAGCTCTGTGCTCAGAATGGTAGATCTGTCACCAAATAAATCGATTATCGATCCCTGACTGCGACTCCTTTCTGGCGACACCGGTCTCGCGAAATCCACACGCTTTTGTTTTACTACGGAATCGTACGATCCCGTGTTCAATTCGCGTCAACTGAGCACGCTTTTGTGATCAAGCAACGTTAAAAGAAGTTTTACAAAACAGTGTGTAATAATGTTAGTAGGGTGGCAAAGATAATATATCACCAGTCTAGTTAGAGTAGGTTATTTTTTTTTAAAATGGTTAGGTTAGGTTAGGTTAAAACTGTGACTTCTTACGCACGAGCCGAGCGAGCGAAGCGAGCGGTGCCGCGGCAGCGGCCGGCGAGTGCCAGAAACGACTAGATTATATAGAAAATCTAAACCTGCCCTAATAATACAATAATAATATATTATTTATGAATGCCCATTTTCTATTTTATTTTCGCCATTAAGTTTCCGCTTAGATATTAATTCTGTTCCCAAAAGAAAAATATTTTTTTATTTGAACTTAATGCAATTTTCTAGTAACATAATATGATTTATTGGTGATCTCTTTAAATTAGTTTGCTAAATCTAAATCTCAGGATTTTAGGTGATTTATTGTGGAACTGATTTTGCATTGTTTGGTGACTACATTTTGGTGACAGATCTACTATTTTGAGGACAAACCCTATTATTTAAGAAACACAAAACTAATTAAATTGGTGATAGCTTAAATGATACCCATTACAAAATCCTGGGTCCATTATTCTTGTTGCTTCAGTGTAAAGAAATGAAGAAATAATTCTAAATTTAAGATTTAAAATTATTATCAATTAGTTAAATGTAATTATAATGATTAAATTATTTTTAAAAAATTGTCCAAGTTACCCTGGATCGAAATGTCTGGTAGTCAAGGGTCAAGCCTTTGCCCAGCGGTGGACTGATGCAAGCTGACAATAAAGAGAACCAGCACTTCTATTGCAAGACTACAGTGACTACAAATCTCAATAGGTATCTATAGCGGGTCGATTGAAACGTATACGGCGAAAAAAAAAAACAAACTGACGTTCATAGACTCAGAGAGATAGAAGCAAAAGGTTGTGAGAAGAAAAAGGTTGTGTGTAAATAAATAAAAGTAAAGACCATAATTTAATCGTTCTGTCTCTATGCTTTAAGTGTCTTCTATGTCGCGTGTGCGGAGTAATTTTGTCTCAGTTGACTATCGTCACATTCTAGTTAATATGACGAGTGTGACTGTTACCGCATATGTTATGCAAAAATTAATGCCTCACCAGCTGTAGCTTATGTTTATTTATTGGTATTTTGTTATTTTTGAAATTGGAATATCAGAAGCAACACTTTTGGAAGAAGTTTTTATTATCACTCATCATCATCGTCTGCTAGCGTCTTCCCAACTATGTTGGGATGTAGCTGAATACCATTATTTTACATGGAGCGACTGCCTTTCTGACCTCCACATCCTAGTTACTGGGTAATACGATACCCCTTGATAAGACTGGTTGTCAGACTTTCGGGCTGACTGGGCCGACTGTTCGGGGTGTTACTTTACTTTGTGTAAATGATTCCATCACCACTGCTCTCAAAACGGTGAAGGAAATTATCGTGAAGAAACCGGCATTTCCTAGAACCAAAAATTCGAAGACATGTGACATCTACCAACCCGCACTGGGTAGCCCCCGTGGTAGATTACAGCCCACTTCCCCTCACAGAGAGGAGGTCTGTGTCCCAGTTGTGGGAACATTATAGGCCGATTACGCTATCACGGCAACCGCTCTTCTACGAAACCGTAGCGTAAGTTATTGAAAATAACGATTAGTCTATACAGAGCCTTATACCGCCATCTTGTTATTCAATTACATGGCGGGAACACTCGTAAAGTTGTAGCTTTTTGTGTCTCATCACGAGGTATAACATCAGTCTTAAACTCTGAGCACTTTATTCAGTTTATTTAGAGCAGCGAGATTACGTGAGTTACAACTCTTTGATTGTGGGTATATGAAAATGTTTTATATGAAAGAAGAAACTAAATGAGAGCAGAAGTATTTAAATTCTGTGATTAAACGCAGTTTACTGTATCTTCCTAGATATAGCATATATATGTATATTAAGTTAAGTATTTTATTAAATATTCAAACGTACAGTTTATAGAATAATGGTGTTCTGAAATGACGTTCAGTAGGTGGCAGCACTGCGACGTCAGGTCCACCTTTCAAAAGTGTCAAAGCGCCTACGGACTGAATGGTGACCGAAAGAATCAAACGAATGACATCAAATATTTTAAGTTCATTGTCGAACTGGAAGACCTATTGTCAAAGTGGCGCCAACTGTTGGCTTGAATATTCATGAACACCCTCATTGTACAAATTCGCCTTTTCCACTTTATTTAAAACTTTCTTCGTTTAATACTCATAGTACGTCGCCGTTTGTACGGATGTTACTATATTGTGGCGGGATTTTTCCGCACACTGGATCTTCAACGCTCTGCGTCGAGAGTTGAAAATCGAACAGTGTGTTTTTTCGACACGCTGACATGCACTCTGTTGGATTCTCAACGCTCGGTTCAACATCGAGAGTTCAAATTCCAGTGCCCGATAAAATCCCGCCGCGATATTTTTACGCCCTTGTGGAGTCGACATAAAACTAATCTACCTACTGTACTTAAGTACCCTCCATCTGCTTCAGTTGCCTTAAAAATACTTAAATATGTATACCACAGTGAGAAACCCAATTCGCAGGACGCTGAAATGTTTTCAAAGTAACTTCTTGCTGCCTTGAACTTGCCCTGTCAGAAAAATAATAGCCTCTATTTTCTAAGACTTAGATCTGACTTCAAATAATATAATGACAGTATTCGGAGAAAATGTGATACCTTCTTTGAAGAGGTGTTCGAGTGAAGAGACTTCCTTTCATGTCGTGGAAACGGCTATCTGGCAATTATTGTAGCCCTAAGGAACGTTAAAACAAGGGTTTTGAATTTTAACACAATATTCATAGAAATTAATTATAGGGTCTGAAAGTAGTTGACAGATAAGAAGACTTTGCTTTACTTGTCGGGCAATGGACACATACACTGAACAAGGTCTCATCAGAATCCAAATGTTTAGTTAATTTTGAATCGGAAGGTTCTCTTGTGTATCAACAGACCATTAAAATACAATCCCGCACCCTAATAGCGTCACACACTAATTTGAATCATTTTGAAAGTTACTGCTAATCCACTGCTTCAAATGTTCGAAAAATTTGTCTGCTTAACCACGTAAATAACGCAATGAATGTTGTTGAACCGTCAAAATGCTTCCTACTGTTAGCGTGTTTCACATTTACCCTGACAGTCTATAAAGCTAAAGTTAAGCTTCTTCTCAGAGTAGTCAGATAGGAAACGCCGGCCTCATCTAGTTTAAAAAAATATGTTTGACGTGTAAAATTGTTTGTACAAACCTACTTACAGAAATAAAATCATTTATCATTTAAGTAGCATTGGTTTAGTTGAAAAAATAAGTAATCTCGAATTACTGGAATTACTTTATTCAATTTGTCAATACCAAACATGACATCTTTTTTGTCCCAGCTATCCATATATCAATATGTACAATCAAACAATATATCAATATGTTTTTTAACATTTTGTCCATGTCCAGACACATGTACTGCGTACACGCTACCGACCCACGCTGCGCGCATGTTCGGTGCAGCGAATAATTGAATTCCTGCCATTATAGTTATAATGTTCGTATTAATTTAGCTGGAGCCATGAAATATACAGGTGTTGGGCAAGTAAGCTTTATAAAGAATTAATTTGTGGGCGAGAATTGGCTGATTAATATGTCTGGGGCAAGATGGAAATGGATTCATTTTGTGTTTAAATAGGAGTATGCTTATTTTGAATATTCCAAGATGGTGGTTGGAGTAGGTCCAATGACAATATTGTTATACTTCGGCCGCAAAGGTTGCAGTAGGTACAACTGGGAATATAAACTAAAAAAAAAAACATATGATATATGAACCAATATAAATCTTAAATCGAGAGTAAATAATGAACTAAATTTTTCAAACACCAGCCAAGAACGCTCCCATTCAAATGATTCATTCATATCCATCAATTGCCGTTCCCATGTGAATGTTTTCACACACCATTTGACAGTTAATTTTCAGTAAACACCGCCATCTGTCGACTGTGTACCAACCGTAAGTAATGAGTAAAAAACTACAACATGAATTATTCAACGGTGGGCACATCACTACTGAGCATCGATTATGCACGTGATTGCTGCAGTATCGTAATAGAAAAGACGGTCATGAAAAACGTGGATTTGCTCTTACTTTATCATACGATGAAGCTAATAGCTATATCTAGAGAAATTATGCATGGCAATTATGACAAGCCAAAACAGATTTCCTCATTAAAAAATATTTTGCGTAGGTACCTACTTAGGGACCAAAAAATCCTCCATGTTGGTCCCAGCTGTCACCCGTAACGACTGTCAAAGATCCACGAATCATTGACAGTAGTTACAGGTCGTCAAAATCCTGAAAGTCTGACAACCAGTCTTTTTTTTTTTTGGGTGGGAAATCATCAAATAACTTCTCCCGCTCTGGGTGGAGCGGGAGGGCGTGTCAGACTTTTACTGACTAAAACCCACCCGTGTTCCCTCAGTTGCCTGTGTGCCAGGGGCCGCGGTATCTCTTTCGAACAACCCGCACCCCTAAAATACTTTGGCACATTATAAAAGGTTCCTTTTATAATGTGCCAAAGTATTTTCTGCATTGTTTTGTTTTTTTGCGTGTTGTTTACGTAAAGTCATAACATTATATAAACAAAAAGAAAAACATATTTAACTTAACTCCCAAACTTAAGCTATTGAGAATGATTAGTGAGCGGGCCGAGCCGTTTCCTTCGACACGCGTGCAGTGTGAGTCAAATGAACTAACAGTCGGCATCTGAATCACTGAGCTATAGAAGAGCTAGTGAGTAATAAAGAGTTCAAACTTCCAAAGAGCTACTCACTATTGAGCGAGCCGACCCGCCTCCTTCGACGCGCGTGCGGCGTGAGTCAATTGAGCTAACAATCGGCGTCTGAATCACTGAGCTATAGAAGAGCTAGTGAGTAATAAAGAGTCCAAACTTCCAAAGAGCTACTCACTATTGAGCGAGCCGACCCGTCTCCTACGACGCGCGTGCGGCGTGAGTCAATTGAGCTAACAATCGGCGTCTGAATCACTGAGCTATAGAAGAGCTAGTGAGTAATAAAGAGTCCAAACTTCCAAAGAGCTACTCACTATTGAGCGAGCCGACCCGTCTCCTACGACGCGCGTGCGGCGTGAGTCAATTGAGCTAACAGTCGGCGTCTCGGCGTCTGTGTCACTGAGCTATAGAAGAGCTAGTGAGCTAGAAGAGTGATATAGCTCTTTAGAGTGAAAGAGCTAATCGATCTTTTTCTTTTCAGTGAGCTACTTCGCCCATGTCTAGAAGAAACACACACCATCACCACATAAACAAAACATCGACATCCCAGCGCAACCCTGCTTCTAGTTTTCCAAACGTTGACAGATGGCGCGCCGGCGGCGATACGCGACCGCGCGATCATATCCACATAATATATTCGACACACTACACTAGCACAGCATACGCTAATTCATAAATCTGTAACGATCATTGTCTGAGAGACAGAAGGGTGAATTTTGACTGGTGCTTGATTGATTGGTAAAACATACACAGGAGAAGATAGGGGCTTTGTTTTAAAAGATTTAGATGCTGGGGCTGCAGTTAGATGAATTTGTTATGTCATCAAAGAGCTGATTGATGCTTCTGCCAGTTTAGTTTATATGTTGTAATTTAGAGGTATGAATAGACACCCCATTGGGGAATGCAGAAAGTAGTCCTTAAGTAACTGAACTCACATAACAAAACTTATGAAGTTTTGAGCTATTCAAGAAAACATAAAAATTAAAACAGAATAGGTGGATTCTTGATACATTTGGTAAGAAATAAGTTGATCAAAGCATTGATTGAATACTAGTTACAGAAAAGATACAAACAGCGGGGTAATTACATAAGACACCAACAGTAATTTCATTTTGACAGTTCAACAATATTCATTGCGTTATTTAAGTTGTTGAGCACACAAACTTTTCGAATATAATATGAAGCAATCAACAAAATCAAAAGTCATTTATTCAAATTAGGCTGAGAATCAGCACTTTTCAAACGTCAAAATTACATAAGACAGTCCCCCAAAACGCCCGCCCTTCACCATTTCCTAGTGCTTTAGCTGGGAAGAAGAAGTGGCGCAACAAACTCCCTAGCAGGACAGCTGTCTGTTTAGTTAGATAGACTTGATTCTATACATAGGTAGGCAAAGTAATCAACATTACGAGACACAGAACTTAAATAATTTGTCATATGTCAACTATCCATGCCAATATACCAACAAATAAAATGAAAACTTCAAGCACAATAAATAAAAATGTAAACATACCATACTACCAAAATAAAAGCCTCCTGGTGTAAAGGGCGTGATAGTTTACATTTGCAATGTCGGATTATGTTCACATAGCAGTTACGACCCGAGTTACAACTCGAGGTCACCTAAGATAGCCTAGGACCATCGACGTAAAATAAATAAACAAACAGGTAAGTAATTATTAGCAACAATAACAATATCATGGTCAGCAAGACGACGCAAAGATCAGCCATTATCCCCCTCGCCATATTTGAGGGAAGGAGGCAACCCGATCCTCGACGCTACCACAAGCAGTGACATCTACGGGAGCATGACGAGAATGGACTAGCAATATCCTTCAAAATTATTCAGATTCTGATTGATCATTGGCACAGTATAGGAAAGCAGTGGTAGCCCATTGGTAACGACCGCGACTTAAGAGTTGTAGATCGTAGGTTCGAACCCAGAAAGGCGCTTTAGTTTGTGTGAATTATTGCATCACCACTGCTCTCTTAACGGTGAAGGAAAACATCTTGAGGAAACCGGCAAGTCTTAGAACCAAAACTTCGAAGACATGTGACATCTACCAAATCCGTACTGGGACCGCGTGGTGGATTACGGCCCACTCCCTCTCGCCCAAAGGATGCCTGAGTCCCAGCAATGAGAACGATACTAAGTATGTGGGTCGTCCTTTTACAGTCGATTAGCTGTCAGAGAACTTTGAAGTTATGTAGGAAGAAATAATAGTCACAATCATCATTAAGTACCAAACAATTTAAGTCCAGTCAGATAATGAATTTCCAAATGTAACCACTAGTGGTGTTCAAACAGAGCCAGCCCCTGGTTTGAGGTGCACCTCGAGGGTGACAACCCAATGCGAAGGGTGATCGCGGTGATTATACACGTACCGATAAAACGCGTTATGCATGACTAAAGCAGGTTTTATTGAGATATTAAAATTAAACTTACAAAAAACAGATGTGTATGTTTTGAGAAGAGCAATGGATAGAAATGTAGGCAAAATATTGAGAAAAAAAAAACGAAAGATCCAAAAAAGTAAACAGGACCCTAAACAGGACCGTAACACAGTATTAATAAGAATCTAAATCATTGTGTTAATCCATTGCTTCATATTATTTTCGAAAAATTTGTTTGAGTAGGATGTAGCGTAAATTAGGAAAAAAAATGACAAGAGAGTTAAGTAAAAAGGGTGAAAACATAGAGAACCCAATGTAAAGCCCTTTTTCCGTACAGAATGTTTTAAGGAAAACCTGAAATAGCGAAAAAAATCAGCTGTTCCCTACATTTTGATGAGATATACGAACATAAATGTATGGAACAGCTGATTTTGTTTTTACAATGACCTCTTAAGGGGTTGTTGGTGTTTTTCCAATAACCCTGTATAATTCGCGACTGTTACAAATTTGGCTTTACAGACTAAAATTATAATCATTAAAATCATCAATATAACCCTCAAAGTTCATATAAAATCGCATTGAATGACTTTTTCATGAAATAGTCACGCAGTCGGGGGCCATCCTGCTGCACAAGCTAAATTATACAGCCTGACAATTTAACTTCACTAATGTACCAATACCAATTTACCAACCAGTATTTTCAAAAAAATCAGACATTTCGAACGTAAATTAATTTCCTTCGATATTTAAATCTACTGCTTCCATACCTCATCAGCACTTCCCCAATTATTTATTCAAGACATTGCAAATTGTCGATGGTGCGGCACTGCAACCCCATAGGTCATTGTTTTAAAACAACACTACAAAAGAGGTTTTAATCACTGCGCTGCAGCTTTTCAACATGTGTTACGAATTTGTCAAGGGTTTGAGTTTTTTGAATGACAACGGTTTGAAAATAGAAGGAAAGTTATCCAATCGAAAATTTTGCGCATTCGTTCAAAAACTAGCTCTCGATTCTATTAATTGATTGGCGGACTTATTATATAGTGAACACAGAAGAAATTAAATAAAATCCATTCCTGGGGCTCCTAAAGTCCTTCCTTTATTAGTATATGCAAATTCAGTTGCATGAAGACTAGATGTCTCCATGTGTCTAGCATCCTCGACATATCGAGATATAGACCAAAAGATACCGACCTTTATTAACTTTTCAGTGGTATTTTTCAACTATAGCGTTTAATGATAGCTATTGAAGGTTTTCCTTGGTGTTTCCTTGTCAAATACCCTCCATTTGCATCAACAAATTAAATATAAGTTACATAATCGACCTATTTTTAAAACAGAAGCGTTACGACCACATCAATATGTCGGGATAAAATTCGAAATTCAAAATAAGAGCGGTCGGTAGCGGCGGCGGCTCGCGACGGGACGCCTGCTTCCCGCCGCGCGCTTAACAAGCATGTTGCTTGTAGTCCGTATGTTGGCACCACTGCCTTACCACTGCTAAGTTACCCGATTGAGACGTTCGGATATGCGTGGAATTGTTTAATTAATTAGGGACTTGAAGGCGAAAGATGTAAGCTTTTGTCATACGCACGCTGTGTACGCACGGTACGAGTAGGATGTTAAGGAAGAAGAAAGTGATCGCAAATGGCCCTAATTTGTCCCTGGTTTGCCTACCAGTTGCAAGCGTGTATCGTGGTAGAGTCATCTAAGACGATTAATTGCAGTCTTAGCCTAGCTTTCGCCTTCATATAAAGCAAGGAGGATCTAAATAACTTAAGGCTTAAGGATTAACCGTACATAATATACTATCATCAAAGGCAAAGCTGCCAAAACTAAATCGTGCGACGTCCCCTCGTATTGTGCCATTAGGTAATGAAGGATCGCTATAATCCCTGCTTCATAGAAATGCAGTCGCGTTCAGTTTGAGTAAATAACCGCGGGCTAAACCGAACGCACTCGCGAAACTGGGGAGATTTGAATTTCGAATTTAGATTTTAATGGCTTGTTTGTAACATCGGTTTATTGAAGACAGGATTTTTATAGGGTATGTCCGGCTGTTTGCAAAACTGTGTTCGGCAAACGTTCATGCTTATTAGATTATTATGCTTATGCTATGCAAAGTAAATAATAATTTAAGTCTTGTGGGATCAATCTAAACCTATTTATTGCGATCACAAATTCTATTTTTCAAAAATTCTACCTTCAAATAACTTAAAAACTATAAAATATCACGCGCGTCTTTATTCGTCAATTGTTCTTGCCACCTCCAGCTGCGCTGCACCCGTTTCCCGCCATCACATTCGAAAAAAGAATAGGTTTTATTTTTAATTGGAACATATTCGGATATCGGTGCGTCAGCCAGAGTTGGGTTCTTTATAGTGTCGAGGGGACCGTGTAGCCTGCAGCTATTTGGTTTAGAATACGTATTGGAATAAGACAATCTGCCCCATGTAATAACTTGGCTAAAATGAGCGGGACTTCGGTTGCTAGTTACGTTTATGAGCTATTGTTGTAGTTGTAGGAACGAGGATAGTGAACGATTGAGCACCAACGCACGATTTTTAAGACGCCTTTATTTTTCTGAGGTAGGTACTTCAAAATAACTTCCAGCGTTCCTAAACACCACTATACCTACAGTCACATTCCACAGAATTTCAATGCAAATTCTGTGATAAAATTAACAACCCACCTTTCTAAAGATTCTCTTTCAAATTAAACAATAGTGGTGTCTCCGATTTTGTAAAACAATCCTCATTAACGAAGTTACCCACCTTTAGTAAATACTAAACAGAAACAAACCTTTTAAATTCTCTTTGCTATTGTTTCACCAAACTTTCGCCTGACTTGAATTTGTATTCGTATTCCCAGAACTTCAAATGCCAAGCCAATATTTGTTTAGCAATTATTTTAACTACGTAAGTGTGCAGCTGCGTCTTCCGTATCATCGATATTGGTCAAAAGCCAGCCTACCTAATAAATAAAATATTATTAGTTAAAATAATAAGGTACTTGTAATTTATGAGTTTTCAGCTGCCAGCAGACTACAATTGGTCTTATTCAATGAATTCAAAGATTTATTTTATTTCCTCATATCAAACACAGAAAACAACGATAACATAAACTTATCAGAAATAATAGACTGGTTGTATGATCCAACAGACTTCAGTCCTGAGCGAGTGGGGCAATAAATAGCCCATTACTCGCCAGCCCCACAATAGGCGAGGCCAGAAGCAAATCAGCAAGCGGCCGGTACCAGGCGCCCAGATATACAAGGTAGTAGAGGTGAAGCGGGAAGGCGGGGGGCGGGGAGGCGATCCGTCAACGGCTCGCGGCGGTCACGACGACCGACGACCTAAGCCGACGGACACACACATTGCAGAGCAATGGCTTTTTGGCAAAATATTCTGAATCAAGACTTAGCAATGTTTGGAGATGCTTCTTATATTTTAGGAGAAGGAAAATTTCAACACTTTGACTATTAGAAAATATCTTAGGAAACATACTTTTACCAGGTTCTGGGGACAGGAAATGTTAAGGATGCATGAGGTCTCAAAAAGAGTGCCTCTGGAAGCAGCACATGAACAGGGGAAACCTGGCCTACGTTACCTGAAACATCATTCATGCTTCTGGTATCGTAGTCCAGCTTTCCTCTCTTCATATGCTGCTTCACAAGCTGGAAAAGAAAATAATTTCGTTCATTCAACGCAGAAGTAATAATTTTATAATTTTACACTGTCTACAACAGCTCTTCAAACGCACGTCTTTTAACCCTTCTTCCAGCTGCTACCAATGTCTTTACAAAACTATTTCCCTATGCAAATAGTTAATGCTCAAGAAAGCTTCATAAGAACGTCCGGATGCTAAGGTCACGTAAAAACAATAAATTGAAAATTTTATTGCTCACATAAACCAGTGTGTACGCACCCGCTTCGGGCGCGCGACTGCCCGCTCGCGTGCCAGTAATTGCCCAGCGTTCCTTTTTTGAATAACTATCACGACTTTTTCGCTCCAAATACTCTTTTCTTTAGCTTTTGGTTGTTCAAGGTATGCCACGCATGCAGCCAGGTCGATGCGTTCGGATATTTCAGGCATTTTGCGTGTAATCAGCGTTGTTATGGGTGTTCCTTTGGCTCGTTCCCTGTTTAAGGGCTTTTTGAGAGTCGAAACGTCCTTAAGTTTATTTTTTATTTATTTGGGATACCTACTTTGTATGAGCTTTTGTTTCATGTGAATTTTGTTGCAGGTACAGAATTGTTTGTTACGTCTAAGGTTTTTGATGAAGAAATTATATCCAGGGGTTTATGATTGTCAATTCAACGGCAACGGCGAGAACATGGACAAATCGAACTTTTGATAAGTAGGTAGCTTCTTTTCTTTTTTGGCTCCCTACTCATTCTAAGTTAGAGGGGTTCGTGGCTGAATATTAAAAGCCGCACGGAAAGATCGGAGGTTAAGCTACATTTGCCGCAGTCGGTTCGTGGATGGGTGACCATCAAGTCCATAATATCAAGACCCCCTCCGCACCTCAGAAAGCACGTTAAGCTGTTCGTAAATCATTGACAGTCGTTATGGGTAGTCAAAGTCAAAGTCTTGCTAAGTAAATCGTGTTACCCAGTAACTGGGTTGTGGAGATCAGATAGGCAGTCCTTCTATGGAAAAAAC
Source organism: Antitype chi (assembly GCA_947359405.1). Taxonomy (NCBI): domain Eukaryota; kingdom Metazoa; phylum Arthropoda; class Insecta; order Lepidoptera; family Noctuidae; genus Antitype; species Antitype chi. The sequence continues at coordinate 7,444,782 of OX375829.1, read as the reverse complement.
TTATATTCAGCTACATCCGGTTAGACTGCAAGCCGACCCCAACAGAGTTAGGAAAAACGCTAGGCAGATCAATTATTTAGTCTAAGTTGGTGACTACTGTGACGACAGTAATTTTTAGTACCAAAACATATTCTGAAGGATTTTTTAAAAATCAATCTTACAGTATGTAGAGTCTTTGATACTAACCACAAAACATTTTTTTTTTCCAAAAATGCTCACATTGTTAAGTTTTCAAGCACCAATGAGTTCGACGTCTTAACTCAAATAGTTGCGATCCTTTGAGATCTTATTACGAAAGTAAACATTATGGAATCTGTGTTATTATTTCGTTTCTGTTTAGTTTACCCAGTGAGGTGAACTTTGATATTTCCTTCTATAATAACAACTGTTAGGTACTGCTACATAGAATTCAGACTAAGTAATTGGTGTTTCTTATAATATATCAAGGAGAGAGGGGCCGACTAGCCAACTAGTCGGCTGTAAAATGGCCGCCTAATCGGCCGACTAGTCGGCCAAGCCGATCATTGGTTTTGGTTGACTTCGGATGACATCGGTAATGCGCCCGGCAACCATGCGGAATTGTCAGATCATGTTTTTATTTGCTTTGCATTTATTATAATAATATCATTGTTTAAATGTTAGCCTTCGTTTCTTCTTGTCGTATGCTAGATTGCACTGAAAGTAAACTGTAAAACTGATTCTATAATAAAAATAATTACAGTAAAGATTTCAATTTCATTTCAATCACCGTCTTTTAATTTTTTTTAGCATATTAACACGAGTAGCCGACTAGTCGCCGACTACAAAGATAGCCGACTAGTCGTACCTATGTGAGAGTTTTGCCGAACTCCCAAGGTACCGGGCGAAAGGATGGTTATAAAATAAAATACTTGATAACGTTTAACCGGTGGAAATCCACCTTTAATTCAAGAAATCAAGACTACACCAACGCGCCTTTCATAGGAACCATCTGCCGGAACAAAACCTATGTCAAAATATTTCTAAATTCTAAAACTAAACTTCCTGACTGTTCGAACATAGACAGCCCAATCATTGACTGCCAGTTACGTGAGGTTCTTGAGTTAGTGAACAACCTCTACAGTACATCCCTAATATCAAGGTATAGTTTTGAAGGCTTGAGCCCTTGGCCTTGACTACCTCGTTGGTCTAGTAGTCCCGGCAGTCATTCTTTGATTTTTGACAGTGGTTACGGGTTGTCAGAAGCCCGAAACTCCGACAACCAGTCTTAAAAAGGGGGAATCGTGTTACCTAGTAACAGTCGCTCCATGTAAAATGTTGGTATTATCCGGTTGGACTGGAAGCCAACCCCATTATAGTTGTAAATAGGCCAGGCAGATGATGACAGTGGCCGCAAGCATGACACCCTGGGTTCGTTTCCCAGGTCAGGCAAAGTGTTATTGGACTTTCCTGTCTGGAATTTCTCAGAAAAAGCCCGGAGTCCGGATTTGTGCCCGGTTCATGGCAATAGGGTCGCCCCCTGTTACATGGGACTTAAACATAACTGACGAAATGTGGATGTACAGACGCCAGCACATCAAGCTTCCCCAATCTGTCAAATTTCTTTGATAGATTTTCAACTTTATCACATAAGCATATGGTTCATGTTCAATTGGGAAAATTTGACAGTTTGGGGTAGTTGATGTGTTGGCGTCTGTACTAAGTACAGCTGTGCCTTACCCTGGAATACAGGCGTGATGATAAGTTATTCCTTGTGTAATAAATTACTATTCTTGTGTTCGTACTAGTAGTATCTTTACGGATTATATGTATTTAAGAATAGCTATACTGTTGAAATGGCCTAACTATGTGATGAATGGTGGACAGCGGGGAGGTTAGAACGTAGTTTGATGGCATAAACCAGTAAATTAATTCAGTTAAGTATCACTTAATTACAAGCTTTTATTTAGTTTCACCTGTCCCGATGTCTGTCATCAAATCTTGCAAATTAAATATGATCCACTTCCCGGTTATCGATTGAGCTAAAATTTTGCATACATGTGTAAATCGCGTGACAATGCAATATTATGTTACGGTGCTGATCTGATGATGGAGCTGGAAGGTGGCCATGAAAACTTCGCAATGAAACGACACAACCTCATCGAGTTTAGGCTCGTTTGAATCGTCTTAACTAGTAGTTTGTCTTTCAATGGTAACCAGGGTCTGATGATGAGGTGGAAGATGGCCATAGGAACTCAGTAATTAAACGACATAACCCCATCGAGTATGGGCTCATTAGATTAGTCTTGACGAGTACTTTGGTGCTAGATGGTAACCAAGGTCTGATGATGGAGCTGGAAGGTGGCCATACATAACACTTTAAGTGCTCAAAACAACACATACATAATTATGTGTGGGTTCTACAAATTATTACGAGCTAGAGCTACATAACGGAAAATTGCTGCTACGAACTTCGCCGTAGTAAATCCCGCATCATTAATACTAAAAACTGAAAAATAAAATTAAAAGATTTTTTTTTTTTTTAAACAAGCTTTTATTATTACTTAATAAAACGAACTAAAAAGTTAAAAATAATTTAATCTCAATTATTTATATAAAAGCGTGTTACATATAATACGTCAAATTACAAGTCAGAGTCACGCTATACAGTATGTAAAGGGTAGCTCGCTGTCCGGTAAGGACCATACCCGGGTCAACGGCGCGTTTTGTTCCACGCGCGCCTCAAAGAGATGTCAGCACCAACTGGTGGGGTCCGCAAGGGCCGATGCCTGCCAGGGGTGCGGGTTGTTCGAAAGAGATACCGCGTCCCCTGGCACACAGGCAACTGAAGGAACACGGGTGGGTTTTAGTCAGTATAAGTTTGACACGCCCTCCTGATCCACCCAGAGCGGGACATGTTACTTGATGATTTCCCACCCCAAAAAAAAATGCTATACCTACAGTATGTTAGGTTAAACGAGGGATATACTTTAAGCGGGTGTAGTACTCATGAAAATATACAAGTTTTAACAGCGAGTGGACACCAAATTAAAAGAAACAATCAGCCCTTTCGTACATTTTGTCCAGTTATGTGAACATAAATGTATAGAGCGGCTGGTTTTATTTTCGCGATTTCAGTGTTGGTCCCTCAGTAAAAGTTTTTCATTTCCATGAGTACTACACCCGCTTAAAGTATATCCCTCGTTTAACCTAACATACTGTATAAGTAATCTTCAAAGAGTTACTTCACCTAACACCGGAAAAAAAAATCGCTTCCAGTCATCTAATAAAACAAATATTTTATGTAATCTAAAAATAAAACAGATTGCTAATTAAAATACGAGATGATTTTCTAATTCACTTTGGGCGAATACATCCCCTTTGAAGATCAAAGAAAGATTAAATAATGTCCAAATAATATTACTGTTTAATTCTTTGTGATTAGTGAGGGGACAGCCATCATATCGATAAAATAAGTTTATTTGTTTGTTTATGATTTATCTTTCAAATGTGAAATAGGTTTCCTCATGTTCCACGAAATCGTTTGTTTTTCTATTTTTGGCTCAAAATAAATTTGTTTGTCACTAAGGATTGTCAGCCCGATATTCCTTAGTGACAAATATTTTTTGTAAAAAATAACCACTACAGTTATTAACCGTAACCTAAAAAAACGTGGGATAGGGGGACCTCCGTCTGGAACAAAGTTCCTAACGCTTTTTCTTCAATTCCGAATATAACGTCGTTCACTCTATAAAAAAATACTTAATTTAGACCTCACTTTAATTTGGCTTCAGCAGCGTCGAAAACCATGAAAACGACACCTATGATGGAAAGTTTTCGTAGCTTCCGTCTTGGAATTTTATTTTGATATCACTTTCGCTTTCAGCAACCTCGAAAACCTTGAAAACGACATTGCATTGTATCTAAAATCGCAGTATCATTAAAGCTCTAATTATTGTAATATATCGATAAAAAGCCATCACTAGCATGCTTAAAAAACCAAATCAGCACAACGGGGCGCGGTGACCCCTAACTAATCGGTCGGTAAGCTCTATAAAGGGCCCTTGAGCTAATAACAGATTTTGAGGGCATTAATATACATTTTTGTACTCCATTAGTCTATTGAATCTGTCATTCAGGCTTACATCTCGGTGTTCTGGGTAGGGAATAGTTTTAACATCTTTCTTTAACGTCATGCCCTCGTTGACATAAGTAATGGATTGAATCAGGTAACAGGCCAGTCAGAAAGTATTGCGAAAAAATGTTTTTATGTATGAGAGACTGGGCAGTTATAATATATTTTGTAAACATGATTATTTGTAAGTAAAAATGTACGTTCCAATTTCAACATTTCCCTCCACATTGTTTGCGAGCTAATTTAAATTATCGTATCTCATAAAAAAATGGATCTGCGCCGGGAAAATTTTCGCGCTATGATTTTTTACGATTTCAGGTGTCGCCCGAAACCGGACGAATCGTACGATAGACTTCAAATGGTATTCATGGATGAAGGCCCTTCTAAGGCAACCATATATCATTGGTATAACGAATTCATGCGCGGTCGACTAACTTTAGGGGATGAAGAAAGAAGTGATTGCCCTTTGACGTCTGTTACGGAAGAAAACGTGGTAGCAGTGAATTTTTTTTATCCATTACAATAAGCGAGTACGTACCAAGAGATTCAGCACATACTGCAGGTTGGATCGAAAAGCTTTCACGAAATTCTACACGTGCTAATTCGCGTGAGGAGGATAGTTTCACGCTGGGTCCCGCACAACCTCACCGAACAGACCCGGGTGGAATGGTGCCGTGATGTGATAAACAAATTTGAAGCAGGCTCGTCTCGGCGTGTTTACGACATCATTACAGGTGATAAGTCTTGGATTTACCAATACGATCCAGAAACGAAGCGCCAGTCGATGGTTTGGGTGTTTCAAAACGAATCAACGCCCACCAAAGTATAGCGATCTAGAAGCGGGGGGAAGATTTTGATTACGAGCTTTTTTAATTTGACTGGCTACTTGGTGACAATTCATTTACGGAACCAAAGAAGCATCAACGCTGAATGGTATACTACCAAATGCTTGACAGAAGATTTTTCTGTTTTGTGAGTTTTCTGTCTTGTGAGCAACTAGCGACCAAACACAGGGCTCTGCAGGCTACTGCTCTACCACGACAACGCCCCTTCGCACACCGCGCTCAAAACGAGGGACTTCCTGAACAGCCTCCTGATCAAACTCCTGAGTCACCCTGCTTACAGCCCTGACCTAGCACCGTGTGACGTCATTTTATTCCCAAAATAAAAAATCAGCTCAAAGGGATACAATTTTCGTCGCCGGAAGATGCGCTGTCAGCGTTCAAGCAGGCTGTAAACGAGGTGTCTGCGGCGGACTGGAAAAACTGTTTCGAAAACTGGTTCAGACGCATGAAACTTTGTATAGAGGCTAGTGGAGAGTACTTTGAAAATATTTAATAAAAAAATATTTACCTATAGAACCATTTTTATTTTATTTTCGCAAAAAATTCTGAGTGTCCCACGTAATTGTACAGTGCAATATAAAAATATAACTGATTCCTCTAAAAGCGGTAAAGGAATACATCGTGAGGAAACCGGCATGTCCTAAAACCCAAAGTTGGAAGATATGTGACATCTACCAACCCGCACTGGGCTTCCGTGGTGGGTTATGGCCCACTCTCTCTATCAGAGAGATATATGTCCCAGCAGTGGGAACGTACTAGGCTGATTATTATGCTAACCCATCGATTTCATCCAAAAATACTAAAAATAAACCATGCTTATACTAGCCCCAACCACATACCTCATTCATTAAAAACAAATGAACATGTAAGTAATCACTATTCACAAAGGGTTCATCAATGGTACGCGTTTGGTGACAATAGAACCTGTCAACCCCAATACCGCTCTAATACGTTGGTATCGATGATTGTGCTAATTTGAATCTATGCGGTGCGGGGCGTTACGTCCCTATGTAAAAGCACAATCTTCTTACTCTTTTATTTTCAACATTTTTCAGAACAGTTGCCTAATTTTACCTTTTCACGTGTCTGGTCGTGACTTCTACCTTCATCATCATAGTCATCATCATCATTATTTCAGCCAAAAGACATCCAAAACGTCGGTTAAGTTACGCTTTCCAGAGTGGTTCATGGATGGGTGACCATCTTTACATACCGAGACCTCCAGTATTTGTCCCGGCACGGTGACGACCCGTAACGACTGTCAAAGATCCACGAATGACTGTGGATCTTAGGCAGCCATTACGGGTCGTCAGAAGGAAGAAAGTTTGACAACCTGTCTTACCAATGCCCCAGGGGTATCAAAATGTAAAAACGACCCAAAAAAAGAAAAAAGAGTTTATGATTTCGCATCAACGACTGCTGGTAGTGTTGCTAAGGTATTACCCAGTATGAATGATTCATAGTTAATAATTATTTATCATTATTAATGAATTGTCACTGATTCATTATTAATGATTCAGACTGATAGGCAGTTGCTCCATGTAAAATACTGATTCAGCTGTATCCAGTTAAGCTTGAAGCGGACCCTAACATAGTTGGGGAAAGGCTTGACACATTGATTGACATTGAGCTATCCCCTGCGTTAGTGTAAACGGGCATAAAAGACGACACTATGTGGAAACTTCTGAATAAGCCCATGTTCCCACAGATGTTCCCACTGCTTAGCGCCGAGAGCTGCAATAAGTTGGATTTTCAATGCTCAGTTCAACACTGAGAGTTGTCGAATGTCGACTACGACTGAATTTAGTAGGTATAAGAATATATGATACTTCGGACTAAGGCGCCTATAACCTCCTTAAACATATTCTCCTTTCAAGCATAATAAAAAAAAACAATTGAATATCTAATCACCCATCCTAGACCTCGCTGGTGACAATAGCACCACACGACCCTACGCACCACCCCAGTACGTTGGTACCCATAATTGTGCCAATCTAGCGCCACAGCGGTCGCCTTAACGTGATTATGTATATCTGTGGTTCCATCGATTGTCATGCGTTTAGTTAGGGTGGAGACGTGTAATTTTAGGTTTTTTTTTTGTTGTAATAGGTACTTTTTGTTTTATTATAATGCTAAGGGGGCTTATTATTATTTAAACATTGCAATGTATTACCAGTTCTAGCCCGCGCTGAGTGCTTGTTTCTCATTGAACATTTTGACAACATTGGGATACAGATTCCAGTGAATTATGATGTGAATACCCGCCAGTCAAAGATAAAATCACTTAAAGTGCCACGTAAAAACAATTTTTATGGTAGGCGCACTGCATCTTTCACAATACCCGTCTTATTAAACTAAATACCTATAGACATTCGCGACTCAATGAACAGGAAAAACGTAAAACACAAGCTCAAAGAATATTACCACTCCATTTTACCTTAATTTCACAGTAGCGCGTTGAGTAATTCCAGACCATGGCATGCTAAGACAGACCCAGAGGTCTAATAGTGTGCCTTGTATAATTTTAAGAACAATAACCTGTGTTTATATAAAAATAAAATAAATAAATAAAATTTGTCGATTCGCGCGAATTTACTAGCCCAAATCGGGCGAATCGTCACTTTAAAATAATATTTATAATATTTTCTATAGGCGATTCGAACGAAGTCAATTTATTTCTGGGTGAATCGACAATTCTATAAATACGTATTAGGTAATTCGTACGTTTTGTATTTTATGTAATAAAGTTAGTGTATTTTTCCTTAACTTTTTATTCAAAAAGAGCCAATTACAAAATACCGGAGCCTTTGCTTTAAAATTTTACGTAACTTATAAAAAAAATATTACTGTTCCATATTTTTGACCGCAGATTTTTTTTATAACCGACCAAATTTTTTACGCTGGGGGGTATAAAGTCATGTGCTGAATTCATTGTTTACAGTATGCTCGTCAATGTCAGTGCCACCTGATGTATACTCATAGATATTATATGTACCATAATATGATATACCTTCTATCGTCTTTGACACTTAAAAAAGGTCTACCAAGAAGTAGTTTTTATTTCTATGATCAATAGAAGTATTATAAGGTTCCGTCCTGCATAAGCACAGGGAGAGCCTGGGAGATACAATCGGCTCAACATTGATTAAATTCCTACACACCACATGAAAACTTAATCGTAACGCCATAGAGAAGCAACTCATCACCACAGACAGCTATTTATACAGCCAATAGAGACAAAGCATAGAGAAAGCCGGCGTGTAATAACCACTTATAAATCATCTGTTATCTATGACATATCGACAGTCGACGTATCGACGCAACGGCACGCCACTAAAACTTAGCGCGTGGGCTAGTGAGACGTTAGGCCAAGGTTTATGTGGAAGGGAAATAGTGATGGGACCGTATTTTATCGATAAAGATCGATGTTATTAATTAGGACAGTTCTGTAGCCGTTTTTCTTCTATAATTATTTTAAGGATTAATAGTCTCTTAGAGGCGGAGTTTGGCAAAAGTGGAAGGCAGTAGGGGTAGTGAAATTATTGCAAGAATTAACTGGTTTTTACATCCTCCATTATGAATTGTAGCTTAGTTTATGCTGGCTGCTAAATTGACCTAATTAGCAAAACTAAGCTACTTGAATACGTCATCTGGGAGCATCATGAGGGTTGCAATTATACTCATAGCAGATCAATCTATACTAATATTGTGAAGAGGTAAATTTTTTTATTGTAAGTTTTTTGTTTGTAAGCTTGTTTGTAGGGGGTAATCTCTAAAACTAACAGTCGGATTTGAAAAAATATTATTGCATTTAACAGCCCGATTCTTCGGGAAGGTTTTAAGCTTAACATCACGCTACGACCCTCGGGAGCCGGGGAAAAAGAAAACGCTAAGCCGAAACAAAATAGGAGGACGGGCGGGTGATGGAATGCGACGCGGAAATTTCACGCGGACGATGTCGTAGACAGTAGCTAGAAGCTAGAGAAGAAATAATCTAGTTATACAGGGTGATTGGAAGATGGGTGCAAAGCTTTAAGGTGAAGATAGTATAGACAATTTAGAACCATTTAAGCCATGGTTGTCTTAGACGAAGTCTTACCAATTTTTTTTTTTATAAGATTAAAAAGACGTATTGTACAATTTTTTTATTTTTTCTGAGCTTTAAATGTCTGTAAAAAAAATTTCTAATGACACAGAAGCCTAAAACATGTTTTGCTTGATTGCTTACAGATTACTTTAATTAAATAAATAAAAAATGAATTCATTTATCATTCAATTTGGCCATAATTATGCAGTTTACATTAAATTTTGAGAATTTCCGAAAAAAAACTTAAAAATTTGGTTAAAAATATTTGGTAAGACTTCATCTGAGACAACCATGGCTTAAATGGTTCTAAATTGTCTGTACTATCTTCGCCTTAAAGCTTTGCACCCATCTTCCAATCACCCTGTATAAAAGAGAAGACACATGTGAGTTTGCATCAGCCGGTCTATTCAGTAAAAACCTCACCGTAAAAACAGGTGGCGTGAGCTTGAAGTGAGGTGTCAATAGAGTCAATCCCTAGCATCAGGTGGAATGACAGCTCACTTCGAGCTCCCTTCACCTAAGTTTTCACGGTAAGATTTTTACAGAATAAATCGGCTAACCATCATGTGGGTCACCTTGCCAGACGAAGGAGAGGCATGACTTGTCTTGCCTTGACTTGAAATGATTACCTTCGAGGTTGGAGGGGTCCATAAACTGGAGGACAGACTAAAGATTTCCGAAGAGACTACACTTTTTGTTTATCTTTTTTAATTTCTTTAAAACAGTAACCGTGGAGTTTCGTGCCAGCTCCAAGGCAGCAAGGCATGATGTTATCTTATGTGTATAAAGTTCTTTTCATAATTTTTCCTCTAAACCTAAGCATCATGACGTCACTCCAACCGCACCTCCCGGCCAGCGCACGCGCCGCTCTAATAACTATAACCGAGCGACAATTACGAGCACACGATCGATACACACCGTTACTCGATGCTTATCTTCACGTACGACAATTAGCATAGTTGATGTTGATGCGAGTGCTGGGTACACGAGTTGCTTCGGATTATACGGACATTTGTAGAATAGCGGTGCTGGTTAATGGGGCAATGTGTTGATTTCTATTATTTTTTTATGTCATTGATTGGGAAATAAGGCGACCCAACGGGACTCCTTGTGATAAGTGGACATCTGCAACAATAGTCGTCACAAATGCAATGCCATCTCAGAAGCAATTGTGAAATGATGATTTCATTTATAAATCCTTTACAAAAGTGGTTCTACAAGGTTTCCATTAATTTTAAGAGGTTTACTTAAAAGCAGAACCTTTGCCGCAGCTTTTTAAGGTGGAAAGGTAAAGTAAGTACAGATGGCGGTACGTAAGTTGAACCATAATGGCGGATTTTGATTCAACCTAGATCTGCAATTTATTTCCAAACGTCAGTGCACGCGCGTTACATCAATGACTATGCTAGAAAGAGACCTCATTCTTTTTCCATACGAAACAGCGAGTGCACGCGCTGCTACTTTCGGTTGTTTGTTCTGATTTTGGTTCAACTTACGTGCCTGAACTATACCTACATGCTTTTCGTCGTTCCAGTCGTAGCACATAATTCTCGTAGCTCGCTACAGATGCGTAGTAATTCATGAATTTGACGATAATTATTTACCTCGATTTTCCTGCAGAGAACTGCTAGGTACAGAAGCGTTGCTTCGAAGCAACTCGTGGACACGTGCACTAACAGTGCGTTAAATCTCTAACCTGTGTTATTAGGGCGACGCTTATCTAAATGCCGCCAAGCCGTGGGACGGGAAGGCATCGTTTAATTTCCGATGTCATTATGCCATACGTTGGACGTCTTATTTCTATACGATCTAAGATCGGCACCAGGCTAACGGTTCTACCTTTATCTTTCACGACGCTTATTTTTTTTCTAATGGTAAACATACGTAAACGTATCTCTCTGGGGGCTTTGGTCAAATCAAGTCTAAAGTTAGGGAACCAGGTCATCATCATCTGCCTAGCTTTTTCACAACTATGTTGGGGCCGGCTTCCAGTCTAATCGGATGCAGCTGCTTCTTCTCTTTTACATGGAATGACTGCCTATCTGATCTCCAAAAACCAGAAACTGGGTAATACGATACTCCTTGATAAGACTGGTTGTCAGAGTTTCGGGCTTCTGACGACCCGTAACGACTGTCAAAGACCCACAAATTACAGCTGGGACTAACAGCTTAACGTGCTTTCCGAGGCAGGACAGAGAACCAGAGTATAGATTCGCAATCCTTCCCTATCCTAAAGGCACGTCTTCCCTATCATTACAGCGCCCCCCCCCCCAGTCTACTTCTTGATATGCAATGGTAACTCTACAGCGATCATTGCATATCGAGGGTTTTCATGGTGCAACCACCATAAAAACCATGAGGACTCAGGGGCTAGTGCAAATCTTGGGGTTCATTCAATTAATCGAGTCTGAGCAAAGCACGCTGGGTTCATTCATTCATTCATTTTGACAGAGAACCTGAGTATAGAATAAGCAAGCTGAAGGGGCAAACACATTTACCAAGAACCAACTATTTGGATTAAACGAGTTATTGAGTGGAATCAATGGAAACCAGGAAGTAGCAAGCACGCATAGTTTTAAGGAGGACGCCTGTATGCCAGCAACTAGGTGGAATTCAATTTTTTGCAGGTTGGCTGATAGTCACTGTGAGTCGAGTTAAATGACGTGTGGTGTGATTGAGCCTGTAACTAGCAGTTGACTAGAGAATGATGGCAGAAATTTCACCTTATTTACGACTTCCTAAGCAGTAGCCGCCCCAATACCAGACTTTACAGTGAAGTGAGACGCAGTGTGGAGAGCAGTGGTGCCCCAGTGGCAACGGCCCTGGCATACGAGTTATAGGTCGTGGGTGAACCCAGGTAGGCGCTTTACTTAGTGTAAATAAGTTCATCACCACTGGTCTCAAAAACGGCGAAGGAAAACGTCGTAAGGAAAATGACATAACCTACAAACGAACATTCGAAGACAAGACATGGGGACTGGGCCCGTGTGACCAACTTCTTCTCGAAGATTGGTGGCCTGTATCCCAGCAGTAGAAGCATTATAGGCTGATTAATAAGGCATAGAGTATAAACCTGAAACAAGCAAGTTGTGCTCAATAATTTTCAGTGTGTAACAAAAGAAATTGTACAGAGAAAAATAATGATAAGGTTTCCCCCCTTGCAACAAAATACCGCGTAGTTAATTACGCAATCGATCAACTTACTACATCCACGGCACTACTCGTACTAATTTCGCGCCAAAATTACACCTTTAACCATAGACAATCGCATGAAATGCCATATTATTTTGATTTGCACGTCAAAGACACGGGAAATTGTATTTTATTCCTATGCATATTTAATGTATGATTAGATAATTAGATAGCTGACCTTCCTTTGATTTGCAATAAATTACTGGATTGTAATCAGGGTCATTATGAGCTGATAAGGGAGGCACATCATAAACTTACATTATAATAAGTGCGTAGAGTTTTTGCGATTAAGTTTTACTTCAAATTCTTTATTTAACTTCCGTTTTGGAATCTTTTTGCTACGGAAATAACAGTGCAGGATAAGAAATCCATGATGGGTGTTGTCTTGCCGAATTTTAAGATATATTAAGACACATTTTATATAGAAGTTGCGCTGGACTTAGTTGTTATTTTATTGGCAGTTTTTCATCGGACGCCTTCTTTATCTTTTCTCTCAGATTCCGAAAGGGCACTTGTACAGTTAGAAATAGCTATGTTACATCGTTAAATAATGTTAGAACTAATACGGAAGGTATGACGTCATTCTTGTGGCGTAGCATAAATCTGGTACCCGGGTCAATGATTACGACCTATTATTAGTTTATTACGTAGGCGGGGCTGGGGGTCAAACGGTGACAAATTACCTTCCCGCGTAATTTACCTGACAGTCTAATAGACACGCACAGATTATACAATTTGCATAGATTATTATGCAAGCCGTGCATCGTTGTAAGGTAGTTATTTATAAGGTTTGTCTGTTATTATAAATTAAAATTGTTTTTAATGTCTGTGGATTATGTCACTGACACATTGTTCGGTAGAATGGGAAACTTAATCGGAAATATTGAAGTTTTTTTTTTTAATGTTTTTGTTTTAGGCTGTTGTTTCTGTATCAGGGGCCTACTTACAAGTCCGTCAACAAAGATTCGGGCAACAAAAATAAAAGATACTTCGGAATGACCTCTACTACCGATTTTCTGGATATCAAAAAATACATTGGAAGTAAGGACAATCTGTCAAATCGTGCTGTTATTCATTCTTAGTTGGGGCCTCGAACTAATTTTAAGTTCGAAAGGGTGATATGGAGTAGGAAACTCTCGTACTTCGGGTGAAACTACGGATTTCGTGCTTAGAAAGTAGACCCTAGAACTGAAAAGGATGTAAGTAGTATCTTAGAAGAATAGCGACTATTTTTGTCTCTCGTGAATTCAAGGAGTAAATGGTCTTAAAACCTTACACATACCAAACAAGAGCGTGAAAACTTCACCTACGCAGCTACGCACAAAAAATGTAGAGTAGAGGTCAAATCTATGACTTTAATAACACACTCCTAATGGCTATTACAACGCCCATAAGAGAAAGCAAGCTCATTAAATAATAAAAATATTATTACTCGCTCGTGGCGTCGATTAAATCGATGACTGGCATTATTCGACAAAACTTTCAAAGCCCATGTTCGCAACTCAACACATTAAAAAAATAAAATTTGAAAAAAGAATTTGGCGCCATGACACTCACGAGTCAAAGAGGCCGCGGTGCCACAACCGTTCAGAAACGCACTCAATAAATTACGACGCCTAATCACCCTTAATTGGGATGTGTCGTGACCCAACTTAACCTCAGGTCGACAAATAAGAACAAAATAATGCAAACATAATGATACGTGCTGGCTGAACGTTACAACTTTTAATTTTCGAACGTTAAGCCCGACGTTCGAGGACTGTAATTATCGTCTTTTCCGAACTTTAAGTATAAGGATAGAGATATTAATAGTCTGTGGTGTTTGCCTTTTTCTTTGATTTATATATTTTTATAGATTCGGTGAAATTAGTGGTTTGTTACAGTTTTTGTTGTGCCGCTAATGGTTATAAATGTGTGACCGTAATAATATTTAAGGATGATGCTCTAATGTCCGAAGGTCTAAATGCGTGTGGCCATGATCTTGTGTGTCCGGCGACGCTAGCGCTAGTGATAGGGTTCCAAAAACGAAGCTTTTGTTTTTAAAAACCAATTTTTACGTTACCTACTTTCTTTATTTTGCGGACTTTTTCTTTTACTTGTAAGTACTGTGGATCTACACTCGTACACTCGAAGTTGTGGACGAATACGTTTACCTAAGACAAACTGTCCAGTTAGGTAGGTCCAACTTCGAGAAATACCGCGGTGTCTCAAGACGAAAGTCTTTGACCAGTGTGTGTTACCAGTGATGACCGGAGACGTAGTATTTGATATTAAATTCAACATGATACCACCGCGCGTTTTGAGGAAAACTTTTTCCAAAAAAAAAAAAACAACCGACTTCCGAAAAAATACTACAAAGTGAAAAGTAACGTTAACATTATTATTTTTTTGTTGGATAAACTGTTTTCTGTCTCCGAAACTCATCATCAGATCTATGTGAAATTTAAATGGGACCATTTCGGACCCCTTTCGAACAAAAAACGAAATTTGCAAATCCGTTTGTATAAATGTCGAAGTTATGCCCGAACATACATTTTTTTTAAACATACCAAATTGATAACCTCTTCCTTTTTGAAGTCGGTTAAAAAGGGTCTTGAGTTCTTGACAGACGGACGGACAACGAAGTGATCCTATTAGGGTTTCATTTATTCCTTTTGAGAAACGGAACCCTGCAAAATTACGTCTTCAAAAATCTGTGTGCAGGTGGATGCTGCCACCAAAGTCAAAGTGATCCATAACCCGCCTCTTACACGATGACAAGAAAAATAATGCTCCTTAACTACAGAACCATAGACAACTATAAATCACCGAATTATACACCATCCAAAGACAATAAATCATTTAACATATTCCATAGAGTAGATAATGTCGCGATTTGCATCGCTTTCGTATCGCTTATTGAGCAATTCCATAGATAAATAGATAAAACACGGGTACACCCTAAATTATGCGTATTATTTGCATATTATTATTATAACTGTGGGGTGACACTAATATTAGTGTGCAGTTGAATAGCAGAAAAACAAGTTTGAGAAACCATTGAATTTGCTTATGTCGATACTTGGTCCGCTTTGAACAGTGGTTATTGTTTATTACCTACTGCAATTTGAGCATCATAATCTAGCTGGACATTTAGGTAATATTTCTAAAACTTATTGTATTGTGTTTTGATGTTAAGATTCAATCTAAATATGTTAAATTATTGTTTACAAACTCGACAGCAAACCAATATATATGTTCTGCAGTGCCCCTGTGGGGTGAGCCCCTGACTGGGTTCATGTACAAAAACTGATTATAAATTAATTGTAAAATGTGTGATGTGCATGAAATCAAATAAATATATAAAATAAACCTTTTCTAATTATGATGAAAAAAAACAATACATAGGAATTATGATTTTTTTAGACTGAACATCATGCCATCCGAAAATACCCTGACTCATATTCTACAGGAGATCCAAAAGATTTTTTATCATCTGTGCTGAGAACGGCCTGCGCCAGGATCACCTTTTAACACTTAACACTTTCGCTGTCCACAAAGTAGACACAACAGTTAAATATTTAACCTGAACCATTGCCATACAACGTGGCAATGCTGCCAGCCTTGTGGTCCTTTTTTCTGTTGACAACGATGCGTAAGAATTTTTTTATGACCTATGATTCTTTTAATTTTATCTACTGGAACTTATTAATATATTATTAAGACTATGTAAATATTTTAAGATAATTTAATTACAAAATAATATTCCCACCTGAACCAGAAGTGTTTAATGGGACACGAAATGAGTTAAACATAGCAACGGATTTTGGCAGGTTGACATTTGGGACTACTGTTCATCGTCTGCTTAATAATTCATAGAAACAACCAAAAAACAACCCAAAAACTGCCAACGTAAAGGCCTAATTCCTTCAACCCACACACTCGAATATTTCTTTAAACAACATTACAGTTTCTCCATCTAACCACTCTCCCTAGAGAGCGCTACAATCGCACGGGGACATTTATGTAGATTTTGTAATGACGTCACATTGATGACGTGGGATCGCATGCGTAAGATAAACCGATAAATATTAGTTATGCATAAAGTTATGGGTTTATGAGTTTCTTTTTAGGGATTTGAAGGGTGACAAATCGGACTTATGGTAATATGCTTACTTTTATAGGCATTGAGGTCTATATCCAACGAAAAATGCTTTTGAATCTGGAACATTCGGGATTTTGAAGAAAAGTTGTAAATCTGCTTACTTTAAATAGATACTCGACGATTGTTTATCGCTCTAGTAACATAAATATGTATATATATATATATATTTTCCCTTGTCCCAGGGTCCATCAATAGGATGAACCCTAATCTTATTACAGTCTAGCCCTTTAAATAGACTACTAAGTAATTTAATTATAACCTAAACTATTAAATTTTCTTTACTAAGAATGTGTCCAATAACACTTTTCTTATTGTCTCTATTAAGGCGAATACACTTCGTTCTTGTGTTTGTTTGCACTTTTGTACTTTACATTATTCACTAACACTAAACACTAACTCGAACGGTTTTGTTCTTTTGAGAAACATGATGACCATGTGAGTTCTTCATGTTTCTTCATCAACCGAGAGATTTTCTGACTAACATAGTCTTTTGTTTAAAGTTACATTTTCCTTCAGACTCTCGTAAAATACAAAAAAAGAAAAGATTCTTTTTTATTTTTATTCTGCACTAACAAAAATAAGTGTTTGGGCTTTCCTCAAAGAGCTATGTCGAGTTAATACTTACCTCTTAGCAATTTCTATTTTTATCAGATTACGGCAAAGCAAAAAGGAGGGTTATAATTTAGAAAGCGGTACGTATGTATGGATGTTTATCTGTTCCCGCATTACTCCAAAACTACTTAACATAATTTGACAAATGAGGTATCGTTGTTTCATACTTTCTAGTGCATGATTTTTCAGTAGTTGGACTTTATAGGTTTAGAACTAACTTTTATTTATTTATTTACTTGCAACACTTTTCAAACGCACAGAGGTATAAAACTACTCCCACACACCAAAAATAATCACCTACTCCCGTCCACAATAACTGCATACAATTTAGCCCACGTAGGGTGCTAACAGGCTTATATCAGCAGAATTTGTCCCGCAGTCCCCTGAGAGGCTAGTCTTGGGAAGCGAACAGAATACGCGATCGCCTGATCGCCCTCGCTGAGAACAAAAATCAACAAGGGTTTTGTGAGCCGTGTTGTTCATTTTTGGGTGGCAGCGATGTGGGAAGTTTTGGATGTGGCATGCGTATGTCACTCAAAAGTTTCTGCAACAGTTTATTAGTGCTTTAATGATTTTGATATGATGCTTGATTGCTTGGGTGGCTATGAAGTGGTTCCCACAACTTTACCTATACTATTTAGTCATTTATTTTCCAAACTTCAGTACCTACACATTACATCAATGAGGTCTCGACCCCTAAACTAAGGCATCCTGTAAGACAGGGATCAATCTTTCTCCAGTTACATGGATCAGGATGAGAAGGCTTAGTCTTTGAGCAATTTACACTTAGTTTACAATTAGAAGAAAACGAAAATTTAAATAAATATATTGTATTGGTTTCTGCAATATGCCTAGAAATAAATGGATGTCGTTAGACATATATTAAGAAGAGTTAGCGTACTGTTTACAGAGAAGAAGCAATCAAGATTATGATTTAAATAACAATTTCATAAATTCACTTCATCGGCCTATCAAGTTTAGAATGAAAACACGTAGGTAGTCCCTGACTGATTATCGCAGCTTTCCGAAAGCACTTACTACTTCCCGTATTTTTCTGATGGAGAGTGCCTAGAATGGAAATCAAGTGAATTACTTCATCACCATTTTTTTTTTTTATGGTGGGAAATCATCAAATATCTTCTCCCGCTCTGGGTGGAGCAGGAGGGCGTGTCAGACTTTTACTGACTAAAACCCACCCGTGTTCCCTCAGTTGCCTGTGTGCCAGGGGCGACGGTATCTCTTTCGAACAACCCGCACCCCTGGCAGGCATCGGCCCTTGCGGACCCCACCAGTCCGGCGCACCAGGACACATGTCACGCTGTGACCACCCCAGGAACCAAGTAGCACAAGGGCCCCAGACTACCCTGGCACCCTTGGCACCCTTGGTCCCCCTGCGACGGGTCAGTACAGTGGCCCCGCCGCCTACCACTTTTCGGCCGCAGGGGATAGGTCTGCGGCCAACGCTATACCGACACTCCTCTTCCCCTGCGGCCCCACCGCGTCCGCCATCAAACGGTGGCGGCCCCGTCCAGGCCACGGAAGGGAAGAGCGCTACTCATAAGTACCGGCGCTCCTCCTCCGCCGCAACCTGTAACCCTCAGCCGCGATGCCTCCCATTTGACATCGCGGCCCGCCTCAGTTGCGGTGCACCTCACCGCAACCTACTTTTTGGCCGCTACATCGTCGGCTTGGAGACAAAAGCCCTGATGAGCGGCCCCACCTTGGGGTTCCTCTTCGCTTCACCGTGGGAGTGGACCACGGCTACTGAGCCCCCCCGCAACGACAATGCGGGAACCCACTGGGGGGGACTTCATCACCATCAATTTTTTACCATATTTTTTTTATATACATTTTGTCCCGGCTGTCATGCGTGGATCTTTGACAGGATCACTACGGGTCGGCAGAAGCTCGAAAGTCTGACAACCAGTCTCACCAAGGGGTATCGTGTTACCCAGTAACTGGGTTGTGAAGATGAGATAGTCGCTCCATATAAAACGCTACATATATTTAGCTACATCCGGTTAGACTGGAAGCCAACCCCAACATTGTTGGGAAAAGGCTACGCAGATGATGATGCTGACATTCTGACCTTTTCTTATATTTTTCTTATAGGTAGGTATACAGCCGAACTGTGCTCAGATAAACTGCCGCATCCACCCCTTCTGCACTCCACTAATCCTCTGAGTGGCCGAATGTCAAGCGTCACTCAATAAGAGAGCTGTTGACACACAGGATTACGAGCACAACACTCTTCTATATGAATATCTGTATTTGTTGTTCGAGAATATTAACTGTGCACTGAGTTGCTTTGCTTTTCACATGCAAGATATTATTATAAATAGAAACGTATTAAGAATTAAAAGAACATCAAGCTATACCAAACTGTCAAATTTTCCCAATTGAACATGAACCTTATTCTTTTGTGATAAAGTTGAAAATCTATCAAAGAAATTTGACAGATTGGGGTACCTTGATGTGCTAGCCTCTGTACATTTTAAACCTTTAAAATAGATCCGATCGGGTCTACGTGTCTATTCTCTCTGACTATATGTGAAGGAGCACCAGGGGGCCGATTCTACTAATTTGCAACGTTACACGTTAAACTGTGTTTCCACAACAGTTCGATTTCGATCGCCGTTCGATAGTTACATAAAAAGTCATTCTACTATTTTATAAGCAAAATGGAAACTAAACTTAAAACGAATTGCAACTGAACTGTAGCGGGAACACGGCGGGTAACCCGCGTTACCAACATGCCAAAATAATATGTTTTATTAATACCAAAAAGAAAAAAGTTGAATCTAAAAATGTTACTAAACACGAATATGTGGCACTAAAAGTATTTTCTATAATTAAAAGACATAATGATCATAATTTTATCATTAACTTTGTCCTATAGTAAACGTCACGCTCATGTTCGATTTTGTTAGTAGAATAGGTTTTGACATTGTTTCAATCGATCGTTGGCGTAACTAAAACGTAACCGCAGCTGTGTCGCAGCTGGACCGTTGTTCATTTTAGTAGAATGCGAAAACGCTTAAAAGTGGTGATTCGGTTGCGGTTCTATTGCGTTTTTTTAACAAATTTGTTAGTAGAATCGGCCCCCAGGATCTGAGGCTAAGCGACTACAAGTTCTATCCAGGGCTTCATTATCGAATTCGCCAAGTCTATGATGGCTGTAGATGTTTGTGCATCCACTGCTGCCTTAAGGTGAACCAAGTCCACATTTTTTGCATGCAAACTTTGGGAGTGTTTTACTCCTTTGTCTGACATGTCACATCCAAAGTAATATGATCTCGTTTTGTTTCATTATTAATATTGTCTGTATGGAAACAGAATACTAAAATAAAAACCCATTAAAAGTTAGGAGCCAACAAAGATTCGTTTTTCTTGCTAATTGTAGGTACCTAACTTTAAAAACTGTAAAATCTCCGAAACCAAGTCGGTACCGACAAAGTTCAATAAACTCTATTGGTCATTGATTTATCCATTGGCTTTTTCATAAAACCCGATCTTCCAAAGGACTTTTCTTAATTTTTTCGCGATTTTTTTATTATAAATGATCCTGAATCTCATTCAATAACGTTGTGCGTGTAGACTAGAGTCAAACTGCTCATCACTGATACTATCTCTGTCGGCCACGAAGCCTGGTGAGACAGCGTGATTTTTAGCCAGGCCCACCAGTGAATTCGAGCCCGCGCTAGGTTCCCGCGCGAAATTCAAATTTTCTTACGTTTTTGCAATTTTCCATTCAGTATCAGTCTGTCAGGTTGTAATATTTCATTAAATTTCAAACAATAGGGTAATAACATAAAAGGTTGTATTGTTGATCTTAATTATATTAATTCAGTAATTACATACTTGGGACGATCGCGAATCATTATGTTATTCAACATATTACAGCCTGACACTGACCGCTGAATTTAAAAAAAGAACCTTAAAAAAAATTGTGGGTTACCACGGCGCATCCCTCTTAATGTCATAGTGCTATAGGACAACGATCTGATTAACTAGACCAAGAGAATACCAATGTTAAAAACCAATTTTCATAAAGTTGTACACACATGCCTGGAAGAAGTTACCTACTAGTTGAAAAGAGACACACTATTTGTGTAACAGTTGATATAGTTTGGGACTACAAACGATATCAGTCCAATACCTATTTTAACTTCAATACCTCCCCTGTTCTGTCAAAATTTAATATACAACCGACCTTATTAGGGTTAGTACTTATTAGCTTACCACCCTATCTTGATGAAGTACCCTCAAGTGCGGGTTAATAAAGGGCGCATTACTGTGTAAACATGGTCACGTGGCCACCCGCCGGCGGTCACGTGACGCCCACAAACTAGATAGAGATCGCTCGCGCCAGATATTATCTGTGACTGGTTTCGCGCGCTTTTTCCTGTCAAATTAGGCAGATCTGTTTTTGATGGACTAATGCTCTACCTGCTATCAAAAAGAAGTTCTTCAACTTGCTAAACTATCTATCCAAAATGTAAAAAAGTTGCATTAGGTACTAGCATTGTCTTTGTTTTATGGATGGCTTGGAGTTTTCCTCAAAAGTTAAAGACGTTCCCGTTTCTGTTAATTTTATGACCAACAGAATCCGTCAAATGGGAAATCCGAATTTACGTTAAGGTCATTTGAGAAAGTTACTAAGACATTTTTATGGATGCCGTCGTGTTGTCAGGACATTAAATCTGTCTCATTGATTTAAGGGAAACCTAGTCGCGGGCTCGAACTCACTGGTGGGCCTGGCTAAAAATCACGCTGTCTCACCAGGCTTCGTGTCCGACAGAAATAGTATCAGTGATGAGCAGTTAGACGCTAGCCTACACGCACGACGTTATAGAGTGAGACGCAGGATCATTTATAGTAAAAAATTCGCGAAAAAATGAAGAAAAGTCCTTTGGAAGATCGGGTTTTATGAAAAAGCCAATGCATAAATCAATGACCAATAAAGTTTACTGAACTTTTCGATAATTGAACTTTGTCGGTACCGACTTGGTTTTGGAGATTTTACATTTCTTTTATTACTTAAACTCGCCCAACGTTAAGTAAAATTAGCAAGAAAAACGAATCTTTGTTGGCTCCTAACTTTTTAATGGGTTTTTATTTTAGTATTCTGTTTCCGTACATACAATATTAATAATGAGACAAAGCGATATCATATTTTAGTTTGGATGTGCCATGTCAGACAGTGGAGTAAAACACTCCCGAAGTTTGTATGCAAAAAATATGGACTAGGTTCACCTTAACGTACTAAAGCCTGCAAAACCATGTCACAAAATCGAAATGACCATTGAATGAAAAAAATCTATGACATGACACTAATAATATTTGGCCTTCCCTAAAGCTACAACCAGTCCTGTCAAGACAAATGACAGCTTATTAATAAAGAAATTAAAAAGAAAGTGAAGCTTCATAAAATCTGCTAACTACACCAATTAATTGTTCAAAATAATGAGAGTAATTACAAATAATACATTTAGATAAACTTGTTATCGTGTTACGGCCATGATTGGGGCTTTTGACCGATTTTAAAGCACCATTTAGTGAACTGCTCCGGGCGCCATCTTGTCGTGTGTGATAGAACGTAATCCATAATGGTTTAGTTAAATGTTTAATTACAGTTATTCTAAGCAATTAATCACTCTATAGATTGAGTTTTCATCGAAAAAGGTCAAATGATTTGAAAGTAAATAATGAGTAGGTATGTCTTGGCAAATATGATTGTGTTACCTACTTAATAAGTAGAAGTATTAAATCTTATTAAATTACCCGTTTGCGTAAACGCATTTATATTAATTTCGTAAAAGCCACGAGAAGGTTCAGCCGCACTACCCACTGCACATTAGTGTCTTGTTTGTAACAACAAAGTTTAGCTACAATCACCAAACTGGACAAGAGCAATAAGAATTCTATACTTATTAGAAACAATATAAAGCTAAAGAGTTTGTTTGGTTGAACGCGCTTATCTCAGGAACTACTGGTTCGAATTGAAAAATTATTTTAACAGTATTGGCCTCATTTATCGAGGTATATAACGGGTGGGAGAATCGGTTATTCGATCAACCCCAGCTCCTCGAGAAAGGCCAGCAACGCCTTGGTGTTGCTGACAATCTAACGTAAGGTACCTGGGTTGCCGAAGTATTTTGCCCTGTAATTAGCGACCATCGGGCAGTTTAACAGCACATGAGCCGCTGTCTCGTCGTCCTCCATGCAGACCCTGCACAGCGGACTGTCTGTTACCCCTATGACAAAGAGATGTTTGTTAAATGACCCATGGCCAGTTACAGCTGCTGTAACTATACGCAGTTGTGGTTTAGTTAAACGTTCGCCATTCAGTCCGTAGGGGCTTTGACACTTTTGACAGGTGCCCGGACCTGACGTCTCAGTGCTGCCACCTAGTGAACGTAATTTCAGGACACCCTCATTGAGTTAAGAGCAGAAGACTGGTTATAGTTTATCTTATGATTTGCCCCATGTGAAATAGAAGTATTTTCGCGTCGCAATCTATAATGCAGCGCCACAGTATTGTCTGCCTTTGACATTTGACGAAAATAGTCCAAGATTCCTTTTCGAACAGATAAAAGAGGTTTTATGTGTTCTGTGCTCTATTCCTCTAAACCGTATTCGGCCATGTCGGCCAATCTCAACATGCCTTCGGTGCAGAAGATGTTAAGTAGAATAGTGCACATGTAGGTATGTGCGTAGACTTTGCAATTAAATGAAAGGAAATTTAAAGCTCACATTAAAAGTAAACTTTGTAAACTAGCGTATTACAAATTAGAAGATTATATCCAAGATAAGAATGCTTGGAAACATGCTGGTCCTGCTCCATAGGACAATCTAGAGTCTAGACAAAATAAAACTGGTTGCTAATTGAATTGTACATATAATTAATTATATTTATGACATTGATTTACACTCAGTAATTACTTTAACTCACACACTGACTCATTACTTGTTAATATTGTAGGAAAATCATACCTATACTTACTTTTACAATGTTTGTAAATGTGTGAACACCATGTATCTATCACAGAATTAATTTATCTGTATTGCTTCAATATGATTCTTTTTACCCATTTTGGTATGGTAATTTTATTCTGGGTGCATCGTTTTCACACATAATCATATAATGAATGTAAATATTGTACTTGAAACATTTTAAAAGAGTAACGGTGGAGTTTCTTGCCCATTCTTCTCCATACGAAACTACATTTTGGAAGGGGCGACTAGAATCAATTCTATTTTAATGTAAATGTTGACGTTCAAAAGTGCCTTTTAAGTGCCTATTTGAAATAAATGCTTTGACTTTGACTTTGACTCAGATGCATTCTCTCTTAACTCACTCACATAGTCTGATAGTACGGCAATCCGACACGACCGAAGAGAGATCAGGGGGGCGGGAGCTAATCTCTAACTCCGTCAACAAAAATACGGGCCCGTCCGAAAATAGTTCGAAACTAAAATGGTGATTCCTACAGCTGATTAATTAACTTTTTTGGACGGGTAAAACTATATAGGGAGTAAGGACAGCTGTCAAATCGTGTAGTAATTCATTCTTTGTTTGGGCCCCAAACTAACCATAGGTCCGTAAGTGATACGGAGTAGGAAACGCCCGTAACTTCGACCGAGATTACGGATTTCGTGCTTAGAGAGTAGGCCCCCAGGCACGGGACCAAAGGCTGTATGATGATCATCATGGTGCATAGGGTATCACACCGCCAATTTCCAAACTCCGAGCTGTTACTAAGAAATTCTTAATGAAATAAACCCATAACACTCTTCCCGACCTGGGAGTCGAACCCAGGGCTCAGCAGTCGCACTTGCGACCATGAGACCAACGGGGCAGTTAACTCTCGTGTTTAAAGAAGGGAAGTATTACATACCTAATAATGCAAGCATGATCTACTAATGAGCACCTTACTGTTCAAGATCTAAATGTCACAACATTCAGTTATGGTAATATCTACGCGTCTATGCGCACTCTGTCAGAGAAACTGCTTATTAAGTAGATATATCCTAAGTTTAATCTGTGGGTGTTAATTATACATGTTACTTGGACTAACAGCTGCTTCCCAACCAACAACATTGGTCCTTATTTTTGAGTCCATAAACCATAAACTAGCGATTACGATCTCGAGGCCTATCCAAACCTAATTCATTTCTCAGGTCCGGAAAAATGCGAGAGAATTGTCTGTAGAGAAAACGTAGGCAAGCAATTATAAATATACAGGGTGATTGGAAGATGGGTGCAAAGCTTTAAGGTGAAGATAGTATAGACAATTTAGAACCATTTAAGCCATGGTTGTCTTAGACGAAGGCTTACCAATTTTTTTTTTTAATAAGGTTTAAAAGACGTATTGTACAATTTTTTTATTTTTTCTGAGCTTTAAATGTCTGTAAAAAAAATGTGTAATGACACAGAAGCCTAAAACCTGTTTTGCTTGATTGCTTACACATTACTTTAATTAAATAAATAAAAAATGAATTCATTTATCATTCAATTTGGCCATAATTATGCAGTTTACATTAAATTTTGAGAATTTCCGAAAAAAAACTTAAAAATTTGGTTAAAAATATTTGGTAAGACTTCGTCTAAGACAACCATGGCTTAAATGGTTCTAAATTGTCTGTACTATCTTCGCCTTAAAGCTTTGCACCCATCTTCCAATCACCCTGTATATTATAATAATATTATTACACTAATTTCCCAATGGTTTTGATTCATAATAAATTACTTCTAATAAATTCAGCTAGTAGGTAAGTAGGTAGTCACTATCCTAGATATTCCTCTTTGGATGGAAATTGCATTTGAGGACTTAAGCTCATTTCCTCTCGTCTCAAAAGTAAAAACAGAAAAACCATTTTCCCGCCAATCCGCCGTGTTGTCTGAACTGTCAGTGTCAAATGCGCGCGTACTTGACGCCGCACGGCCGCACCCGACCGCCGCGCCGCCGGGCATGCATTTGAATAACATGGATAGCTATTACACGATACGAGATGGTTATAATATGCATCCGTCAATCTATGACGCTTGCTAGCTTGTGCTAAACTTGACTTTGCTGTGTTATCATTTAATCAACAACTATAACAAGTCCAAAAGTAACTCATGAAAGTCTAAACAAATCCTTTTTAGCTTAAACTCTTACCTACGCAAGCATTAACGTAAGGGATAAATCAAAATCAAAAGTCATTTATTATTCAAAATAGGCTGAGAGTCAGTACTTTATGAACGTGAAAATTACAATAGTACAGTCCCCCAAAACCCCCGCCCTTCACCACTTCAAAGTGCTTTAGCTAGGAAGAAAAAGTGGCGCAACAAACTCCCCAGCAGCAGCAGATAGATAAGTAACACATTCTTCTGTAGTTAGAAGATTTCAACAATATATGTGTCATCAGTTTTTTCAACAATTATCTACTGTTTGTATACATAACATAGGTAGGTACAGCCTATAATGTTCCAGTGGGAACTAGCAGTGGCTAGGACACATACCTCCTCTCTTGTTGAGAGGGAGTGGGCCGTAATCCACCACGCGGGCCCAGTTCGGTTTACTAGATGTCACAGGTCTTTGAATGTTTGTTTCGAGAACATGGTGGTTTCGTCACTCATGTGATGAAATAAATTACACAAAGTTGAGTGCCTGACTGGGTTTGAACTGTTTGTATAAAGTTATTAAATTGTATTTGAAAAATCATCAACGTAATTTGAGGTTATAAAACTAACTTCAATTGTCAAATGTTTGCAACTTAGTTCATTATCATTAATTATTATTGTTAATTATCCTACTTTAGTCCTCTTTTTCTGTCTGTTTTAGTTGACTCTGATTTTTGAATGTCAAAGATGTATAAATAACATCCAAGAACGACGGCTGACCGTGCTTTCCGAAGCAAGGCGGAGTCTCGATAAGTTATGGAAGGTCACCCATCTACGAACTGACCACGGCAAGCGTAGGTAAACCTTCGATCGAACCGTTTGGCTGCGATTATTTAGCTAGTCTGGCCTGAGCTAAAAAAGAAAATTAATTTCCCTGAAGCGATAGTATATTATTATTGACTAATTTTAAGCATCGTCTATAGTTGATTATATTTTGGTTCCAAATAATATTAACATTAAAATACTTATAATAGATTTCTAAACGAGTTTTAAGTGCAATGACCATAATTACTATTTGAATTCAGACACCGATTTAATATCCAAGGCTTGGATTCCAAGCTAATGTCTACATTTATTTATTATTTCTTGCATATCAAATCGTCGACCGTAGGTTCAATTGAGGTAAGGGACAAAATACGATTTTTCAGGAGAGGCCGACAATGTTTTTTTTCGGACTAAATCGCCCATAACTTTTTTTTGTTATTAACCTTTTTCAGGTCTGATTTCAGACATTAGCTTGTATTTTAGTGCTCTATCTACATGTGTAACATTTATTTAAATCAAATCAAATCATTTATTTTTGCAAACATGGGTAATTGGTACATAGATGTTTTCATAAAAAATTAGTCCTCCATATTCTACCGTGTCATGGGCATGCAAATAATATTCCTTTCCAAAATTATACAGAAATTCTATTGAATAATTATAAATGTCAAATCATTAGAAAGCAAAAAAAGCATGCAGCTGCAAGCATGTGAAATAAGTTAGCTATTTAAGAAAATAGATGTCCCTTACAACAACGTATTTTGTTAGTAATGTCCCTTACTGACCAAGTATCTTGTAGTCCCGTCCCTTACATTAAATTGACCTCTACGTTAGATCCAATCTATTAATGAAAAAATTGTGTAAAGGACTTGTTGAAAAAATGTATGAAAAAAATACAGTGTAAAGAGATTTTTGACAGAAAACGAAGTACACACTTTTGACAATTCGTTGATTGGGAAGACCCTTACCTTATTTGAAGTGGATTGGCGGCGATAATTACACCATTTCAAGTTCCTATCCTGCATAGTTTTTCAGATTCATTGTTATTATGGGGCTGATTCGAAATTTGGATCCAAAAATCATTAGGGTAAGGGACATTTTTCTTAAGCTAGAATTTTTTCATATTTACCATTCGTTACAGCGAAAAATTCTGAACAAAACTGTATACTTACTCAACTCATTTTGGGTATTTTGTCCCTTACCTCAATTGAACCTACGGTCGACGATATCATTACCAACTTTATCCAAAGTAGATATTACAAGTGAATCTCAAGATTACTCGCATGCAAATTACATTTAATATACCACGTTTATCCTTTATCATTAGCTGGCTATGTGATAAAAAACTTATCTGCAACATTTCCCTAATCATGGTACTTATGCGATAACCTAAATCATATACATAAAACTCGAGCATAAAATTATGGGACATATCTCACAAATAACAATAACGACTTAAAGACACGCACGTCCGTCCATCGCGGCGGGCGAGAGCATAATGCACATGCGCAATAATAATTCTAAATTCAAAACTGAAGAAGTTACGATGGCCGGTCGCGCACGGGCCGGTGTTGCCAGTTATATAATTAGAAAATGAAAGGGTGGCGCGCACGCAGCCCGGGGCTCGACCACTACTATCGCTCACCATCGAGCCTGCTCCCGCTAGTGCTGTGACAACGATTTATTGTCGATTTTCTATAATCTCTGATACCGATGAATTTAATGTTTTCCTTATTGTGGGGCGGTAAATGTGGCTGTTTCAGATAATATATTACAGTAGTACACAACTTATTTCAGCAATAAATAAAGAACTAAACAATGAACAATATATTTCATCTTTTGTTAAAATCAAACCTAATCTGCCTAACCTTTCTAACTATGCTAGGGTCAGTTTCCAGTCTTACCGGATGCAGAGGAATACCAGTATTTTACATGGAGTAGGTACTGCCTATCTGACCTCCACAGCCCGGGAACACAACAAAATTGGGTATCACGATCCCCCTTATTAAGACTAGTTGTCAGACTTTTAGGCTTCTAAAGACCCGTAATGACGCGTGATGTTCCGGATATCCGTATCCGCGGATAACCGCGTGAGAAAAAGATCCATATCCTTATCTGTTACATTTTTGACGGATCTTTTTCCTTATTAATAATTCGAAAATGCATTACAAAACGTCTTTGTAGGCATTTTTTAACTCGTAGGTACAGCGTCAAGTGGCGTCAACTATCGTTTCTAGGTTACGCGCACCGACACCGATTGAGTAAGAAAGTTAAGATCCGTATCCGCGGATCTTGACGCCTATTATCCGTATCCGGATCAATATCTGCGCGGATCTACATTTTTAATGATCCGGCACATCATTAGTAATAACTAAACACTTAAAATCATCTTTACAACTCCTGCACGTCTATAAATAACAGCCAAGTAGACATGGGTAGCTCGTGAGCGAGTGATAGAAAAGAGCTAGCTCTTTTTGATGGACGTCGCTCTCGCTCACTCACTCGTTCGCTAAGCAGCTCACTAGCTCAGTTAGCTCTCAGACTCTCAGTACACCGATAACTGACCGAACTCAGCGGCCGATCGTTCTTCCAACAATAGCTCTTCGATACAATACGTCTTTATAGACTATCATACGACATAAATCACTGTAAATCTATCTTTATGACCATAGCTTTAAAGAAGAAAATACTTTGGCACATTATAAAAGGTACCTTTTTATACCTAATGTACCAAAGTATTTTCTGCATTGTTAATTTTTTTGCGTGTTATTTACGTAAAGTCATAACATTATATAAAAAACAAAAACTTATTTAACTGAACTCCAAACTTCCAAAGAGCTATTGACAATGACTATTGAGCGGGCCGAGCCGTTTCCTTCGACACGCGTGCAGCGTGAGTCAAATAGCCTAACAGTCGGCGTCTGAATCACTGAGCTATAGAAGAGCTAGAGAGTAATAAAGAGTCGCAAACTTCCAAAGAGCTACTCACTATTGAGCGAGCCGACCCGTCGCCTTCGACGCGCGTGCGGCGTGAGTCAATTGAGCTAACAGTCGGCGTCTGAATCACTGAGCTATAGAAGAGCTAGTGAGTAATAAAGAGTCCAAACTTCCAAAGAGCTACTCACTATTGAGCGAGCCGACCCGTCGCCTTCGACGCGCGTCCGGCGTGAGTCAATTGAGCTAACAGTCGGCGTCTCGGCGTCTGTGTCACTGAGCTATAGAAGAGCTAGTGAGCTAGAAGAGTGATATAGCTCTTTAGAGTGAAAGAGCTAATCGCTCTTTTTCTTTTCAGTGAGCTACTTCGCCCATGTCTACAGCCAAGTAGAGAAAAAATACGATTGGGGCTTACTTAACATACATTTGCTGCCGCTGACCCCGGAGGAGAAAAGGAGTAGCACAATACAGAAAATCACATCACAAATAAACTCAACTTCAACAACAACCAGCTCAGCTCAGCTTCTCAACTGGTGGCGCTCTGTAGTTTTCTGCCTACATCCATAGGAGGAAGGCGTGCATTTTAATTTAATTAACCTATGATAATGTGTATATTTTAGTACAATAGATATTTGCACACCTATTAAGGTAGGATATGGTCATAAGAACTTTTATTATTGTATGTATCACCTCATGTAACTACCCATATTTCAAGCAAATAAATGATTTGATTTGATTTGATTTGAACTTTGGCAAAAAAAAATCAGCAGAATTTGAATAATTTTGAAGGTTATTGCTAATCCATTACTCTACATGTTCAGAAAATTTGTCTGCTCAACCACGTAAATAACGCAATGAATGTTGTTAAACTGTCAAAATAAAAGACATTGCTACTGTTAGTCTGTTATGCAATTACCCCTCTTACTAACACATAAGTAGGTAAAGATTGCAAGCACGGAATCTTTAACTTGGATCATCAAATATTTTACAGCTTGAAACTCCCTACACTTAGGTAGGTAAGCCGCCGTAAGCCATCATAACTCATGCTGATGTGCCAGGGGTGCAGGTTGTTCGAACGAGATACCGCAGCCCCTGGCACACAGGCAACTGAAGGAACACGGGTAGGTTATGGTCAGTAAAAGTCTGACACGCTCTCCCGCTCCACTTAGAGCGGGAGAAGATATTTGATGATTTCCCACGCTCAAAAAAAAAACACCTTACTGATTCAAATCCTTGTCTCATAAATACTCACATTGACAAAATAATATCGATACTTCACAATAGACAACACTAGTATAAAAATATACTCCCCATCCCGGAGGGCAAATGGCAACATTCTTTATTTTCGAATATTAATAAAGAGCGTGCAACATTACACCGTATTTCACATTGGGTAACATCATTATCTTCCCTCTCACTCTATCTATCTGTAAAGCTATATCGCTAAACTCTTCTTATGTTCGAATTTCATATAATGACGACCTTTTCGGTGCAAGATGGTAGATCAACGGAGATTTATCTAAGTTCTATAACGACTTATGTATGTGCATACATACATATTTATAGGCTGTCTGTAATTACTACCTTTGCTCGATAACTCATTCAGTGGAGAAAAATGTAATGAGAGTACATTACGTAGGTGTATCTATAAAGTAATAAAGTTGCTGTACATACCTTATTATGTACTTTGAGTACTACACATTAAAATAATGGCCGATATTTTGATCAGAGATAGGTAAAGAATGTATCAAAGTAATGATATTTTTCATTCACCAGGGTTTTTTTTATCTTATATTATTATAGCCCCATCAAAGCTGCCTGGTTAGCCCAGCGCAAGTAATATGCGAGAAAATTGTATCATCATCATACTTTTTCCAGCAGTGGACTACTGCTGAACAAAGCCCTCTCCAATTGCACGCCATTCAGCTCGATTCTCGTTATTTCCCATCCAGCTGCTATCAGCCACCCTGAGAAGATCGTCGCTCCACCTAGCCTGAGGGCATGCTACCTTATGTTCCTTATGTTTGCCGATTCGCGATCTCCACTAAAGAACACGTCTACCCCAACGGTCATCGATTCTACGGCTAATATGGTCAGCTACTTCAGGCTTGCTTATTCTGTGGGCTATGTCGACAACTATGGTTCTCTGCCAGATCACCTCATTCCGGATTCTATCCCTTAGAGAAACTCCAAGCACGGCTCGTTCCATATGTCCCTGAGCGACCTTGAATTTATGGACCCGCCGTACCGTGAGTATCCAAGTTTCGGCTCCGTAGGTAATACAAAACAAGCAGGACGCACTGATTGAAGACTTAAGTCTACTACAGAATACGCGACGGGAAGACTCGACGAACCTTTCCTAACGCTGCCCAGCTTAGCTGAATTCTTCTGTTAGTCTCCTTCTCAAAGTTGTTCTCAAACTAGCTTTCGTATCTAATGCTACGACTTTTGGCCTGATGCATCTGCTCCAGATTTCCAGTTTAATTATATAGCGGGTAAATTTTATGCCAATTCTTTCTAGAATGTTAAGTTGAATGTTGCTGTCAGCATGTATCAGAAAGATGAGGTATAATTTAAGGGTGTGGTACAGGCCTTCAAACTGAACAACTTTATCCATGACTAAACTTTAACTATAAAAAAAAACTATTCAATTATAACTGTCACATACAAAACTTCATTAACTAATTACTCGACCCCCAAATGTAGGTATGAGACGGCTGATATTTTTTTCGCGAATAAATCATTATTTAAAGACATAATCATTTAGGTTGTCTTATAAAACACACATGCTACATTTTTTTTATCTAACAAAACAGAAAATCGATTATGTAATTAAAAATAAGTGATTCTATCCAAGTATTAAGCCATAAGAGCACTAAAAGGCGAGAGAGTTAACGAGCTACAAAACACACAGCGCAGGCCGCGTTATATGACGACTAATGTCCGACTGCGCATAGGAGCATTAGGAGCAGAAATCTTCGGAGAAATGACGAAATTGAAATAGCAACTGGATAAAATTGCTAAGAAAAGAAAGTTAGAAAGGTCACAGGTAGACTCATGGGCCAGGCCAGGGTGCAAAAGGGTACTTATGCACCCCACTGGCTTCAAAATAAAATGTAGGTACAAAAACATTCAATATTAGAAAAATATCCGAAAACGCCTAATACAATAATACTATAGAGAACTTGACCTATTGGAGGTGACATCTTATAACTTTAGTGCTCGCTTCGCTCGCTTTTTCTCTTTGCATACTCTCAATTGTAAAGCTTTTGTGCATTAGTCAAAAAAAGTACCGTACCTACATATTTCTGAAAATCTAATCGTAGGGTCGACTAGATTTTCAGAAATAGGTAGGTATTGGTTTACTACCTACTCTATCTTAATTTGCAAAGTTTTCTAAATAAATCAAAAATCAACACAATTCGACCTCTTTCAGAATAAAACCATACCATTCGAGACGAGATGGAAAAGTTTCGGCTCGCTTTGCTCGCTCTTGTATCTTTTTTTTTCAATTTTTACTGAATGGGCCTGTTCTTGACCCCGATCACACCTGATGGAAAGCGATAGATGAGGTGTATGATGGATCGAGCGTGCCCAGAAATTGCCTGTTCACTCTGTTTTTGAAGACGGGTTAAATGTGTAAGGGAACACAGATGCAGGCAGAGAGCTCCATTCTTTGGCTGTGCGCATAATAAATGTGGAGGAGAAGCGCTGAGTACGTCTGGTCGGGATATCAACTAAGTGCGAATGGTACCCTGCAGTGCGTCTGGTAGTCCGGTAGTAAAAGGGCGATGTGGAATCAGTTCATGGAGCTCCTGCGCACACTCTCCGAAGTATAGTCTGTAGAAGAACGACAGTCAAGCAATATTACGCCGATGAGCCAGGCTGTGTAGCTTAGCCACCATCGTTTTATCGCCTATGAGCTTTTTTACTCTGTGTTAAACCGAGTCAAGGGCAGCAAGCTGTTATTTTGCTGAGACATCCCATAAGTGGCTGCAATACTCCATACAAGAGCGCACTTGAGCTTTATGCAAGATCAAAAGCTGCCCAGATGTGAAGTATCGCCTCACCTTATTTAGGATGCCCAGCAGCTTCTTGGCTGCAGTCTGAGCTTTTGACTCGATGGTTGAGCCGAAGTTGAGATCGGTCGACAACTCCATGCCCAAAAGCGTTAGGCGGTGGGTAACGGATACAGATGCACCTCGAAAAGTTAGGGATAACCGGAACTGGCTCCTTTTGCAGTGAAAAGACACGTCTGTGTTTTCTGAGCATTGATTTTGACCAGATTGTCGTCACCCCACTGGGAAACAAGATTAAAGTCTTATTCATTTGCTTCACCATGGCTTCTCTAAGACTAGTTGTTTCATCTCTGCTGGCTCTTGCACTGGACAGGTATTTCTATGAAACTGTGCTGTCATCAGCGTATCTGATAGCACCTAGCTGTAGCAGGTCGTTAATATGTAGCAGAAATAGAGTTGCAGAAAGATCAGACCCCTGAGGAACACCGGCATCAATAGCCTTATGATCCGATGAGCAGCCATCGATGACCACTCTGATAGATCGATCATTCAGGAAGTCGGATATCCAGTTGCAAAAATCAGCAGGGATGCCGAAGCCGGGAAGCTTATCCAACAGACTAGCATGTCAGACCCTGTCAAAGGCCTTTCAGTTATCAAGCGACACAGCAAAGGCTTCGCCGTGCTTCTCAATGGCCTCGCCCCAGCAATGCGTAACATACACAATAAGGTCCCCAGTGGACTGATAAAGATAAAGATGCATGGAAAAACTATAACCTAATATTTACGAGGTGAAGTGGAAAAATGGTCTAGCTCGCTTTGTGAAGCTGAAGATGCAGCCCCTCCCAAGTGACGCCCTGTAAATAATCTTGCCGATGTTTTGTAACCTATCCTCGCGTAGCGAATGGCGTCATGCCTTTTATTATTGTCAACATGTTATAAATAAAATATTTTATTTCAAACCCATAACGTCCATTTGGTTATACTTATCCACAGTTTAAAACAAAGTCAGTTCCTTGCATTACGTAAAGATAAGTAAACCGGCACATTCCCCGATATGGTGAGCAAATTATCCGTAGTTCATTTGTTTTTACTTTCAACAAAAACATTTTATACACACAATTATACAATTTCTCGAAACACATAATTTCTCTCGGCCGCCACTGCAGGCTCGCAATCGTAATATTGCAATAAAATCTCGTAATACAACATACACTAAACATCTGACTGACACAGTCTTAGCCCACGTTCGCACGGACATAAAAATATGGCGCACTAGTTTTTCAACGCTCTGCTAGGACCCGAGAGTTGAAAATTCAACTGTGTTTTTTCTATGCACTCAGCGAGGCAATTCTGAACGTTCACAGTCTGATCTCAGTCTCAATCTGTCAAAAATACCTCCAGTTTCCATACAGTTTTGACAGGTTTTTGACATTTGATTGTCGCTGAGATGAGACTGCGTCTGGATTTTGAACGTGTTGATTACGAGAATTGACCTTGTTAGTCGACGTATACACAATACAGTACGTATTCGCGGTGTAATTTTTAACACTCGGTGTTAAACCGAGCATTGAAAATCCAATAGAGTGCAGCGCAAGTGAGTCCCAGCGCGACGAAAAAACACAGCGTTCGATTTCATCTCTCGGCGCTAAGGGGCCATCCATAAATTAAATTACGTCACACAGATTTTATGGTTTATTGACCCCCCCCCCCCACGTCCTTGTCATAGGTGGTCAAAAAATTACGTCACATAGATTTTATGGTTTATTGACCGCCTTGTCAGAGGTGGTCAAACTTGAGAAACCTCCTCCCCCTTGTGTGACGTCACATATTTTTCAATTTTATATTTATAAGTACAAATTAAATTAAAACAGCAGTTCTTTCCATTTTGTTTAAGTAATTTAAATTTAAAATAATCTTTAATAAAATTATCATAAATTCAAATATTTTAAATAGAAAAAGACTTAAAGAAATATAGATCGAGTTAGGTTTTTTAAGTTTTTGGTTTACATATAAATTTCTAGTTTTAGTATTTTAGATTTTAACGTGTGACGTCACAAAGCTTTTGACCCAGCCTGTCCCCTGTCACACAATGTCACATTTCGTTGATCCACTGCGCGACCAAATCCCGCCACGATTTTTATACGTTCGTGCGTATGGGGCTTGGAGTAAGCTGAATAGTCAGGCCTTCGACCTCTCCTTACAATAAACCGATCTGCTAGCTTATTGCATGTCATTTAGATTATAGGCGGAATCTTCTCAGCGGCGGAAATGAAGATTTTTTTTTTTTCATGGGCCTGCTCTTGACCTCGATCACGCCTGATGGAACGCGATAGATGAGGTGTGGTGATCGAGCGCGTTTGAATTCGGTATCATACGGATTTTTTTTTTTTATCATGGCTTATTAATGAGTGTGTTCCCACTCCTAGGGATGTGAAGGTGATTTGGAAATAGACTATTACGAAGGCATAATTATTACCTATATTCACTCACTAGTTTCTGCCCACCGCGTCGCATCGCATCGCCTGGCCGCGCTATATTTCGTTTTCACTTGGCGTCCTTTCTTACTCATTTTCTTTTTGCCTCTTTTTTAACCGATTTCAAAAAGAAGGAGGTTATCAATTCAACATGTTTTTACTTTTTTTTTTCTTGTTTATGTTCGGGCATAACTCCGTCATATATAGACGAATTTGCAAAATTATTTTTTTGTTCGAAATGGGTTTATCCCGAAATGGTTCCATATAAATTTCGTATAGATCTGATGATGAGTTTCAGAGACAGACAACGGAACTCTTCAAAAAATCACAGCAAATCAACCGCGATTGCTGCTGTCACATAAATATGCATTGTTTTGACCCCAAGGATGACGAAATTTCGAATTGGTGTGTACTATAACTAAAAAGGGAAAAAAAACTTTAAAAAAAAACAACTGACTTCCGGAAAAACACTACAAAGTGAAAAATAACTTTAATTTCAGAAGTCGGTGACTTTGGATATGTATTTGAATTTTTTGTCACCGCCTTCCGAAATTAAAGTTATTTTTCACTTTGTAGTGTTTTTCCGGAAGTCGGTTGTTTTTTTTTTAAGTTTTTTTTTCTGAGCCTTTTCCCAACTATGTTGGGGTTGGCTTCCATCTGACCTAATGCAGCTGAATATCTGTTTTTTACATGGAACGACTGCCTATCTGACCTCCACAACCCAGGTAACACAATATCCCTTGGTAAGTCTGATTGTCAGATTTCGGGTTTCTGACAACAGCCTATAACGAGTTTTCCGACGCACGGAGGGCCTTAGTATGTTAAGATGTTCACACGGGCCAACCGCGGTAAGCGGTTAGGCGGAAATTTCTTTAAAACAGTCAAAAGGGTGTTTTTTTTTAAAGCAGTGTACCGTAAATCATTTTAAAGCAAATAAAATTATATGATACTTTCAAGTCTTTTTTAGCATACAGTGATAGAACTCAAAACATAATTAAACGTACTTTAAAGCATCAAAAAAATCATCAAAATCACCTCTTAATTATCTTTAAAAGCAGTTTACCCCTTCAATAACAAATTATAATTAATAATATACCATAAAACTCCAAATGCCAAACTGCATTCAGTGATTGATTGTTAATTATAAAATAGTTAATATCTAATTTTATACGATTTTATTTGCATTTTTACGACATACGCTTGCTCATTTATTATTCGAATTCATTACAACAGATTTAACCCTTATCGGATTGCAATAAGAACTGTTATCGCTCATAACGACACTATTTAAAGTTACCATGGCCTTAACCTGATCGATCGACCCGTGCAGCTGTTATTACTTAGCCACAATCACCCTTTTAGAACATTTGAGACCAAACAAAATGAGTTTTCAAGAATCCTCGAAAGCTTCTGAGACCATTTATTTTCTCACAGCCCTATCAAATTACTAAAACTAGATCTCCAGCCAATCTTTATATGACATTAGCATTCCAACGAAAACGGTATCATTCCATGTCGGCTGTTACAATCATACTGTCAAGTTACCGATGCTGACGTCATTAAGATGCCGATCAAATTCGTGGCATTACCGCCAGCCCCGGGGTCGACTCACTAACACTAATATTGGGGACACCATGAGGAGATGTGGCTCTGGGATATTCCTAAATAAATGGTTGAAAGATGAAACACCTTTGTAATTAATCACTTAACGCCTTTAACACATTATAGACCTTGATGTTTTATGACATCCAAGTGAATATGTACTTACGTAAATAACAACAAAATTATATCCTAACTTAACTATTCACAAACTAAAATAAATTTATCGTTGACAAATTCATCCGCGTCACTGTCGACTGGTAATGTACACAAGAGACTGACGGCATTAACTCATTGTATGGCAATGCGGCAACCATCTGGCCTAGGTAAAAGCCAGCCCTTGGGTCACAAGAAGTGTCGTGTCAACCAGCCGTTTCGAAATTTCCTTAAAGAGACCATGACCAAGGATGATTTCAAATTGATTATGTGGTATACCACAATATTATTTTCTTAAATTAACATCATGAGAGCAGTGGTGGCCTAGTAGTAAGGATCCCGACAAGGCGCTTTACTTTGCGTGAATAATTCCATCACCACAGCTCTCAAAATGGTGAAGGAAAACATCGTGAGGAAACCGGCATGTCCTAGAACCAAACATTCTAAGACATTGTGACATCT
The DNA here is from genome assembly GCA_947359405.1 of Antitype chi. Taxonomy (NCBI): domain Eukaryota; kingdom Metazoa; phylum Arthropoda; class Insecta; order Lepidoptera; family Noctuidae; genus Antitype; species Antitype chi. Next base: position 7,406,231 of record OX375829.1, on the reverse strand, counting down.
ACCAACCCGCACTGGGCCCGCGTGGTAGATTAAAGCCCAGTGGGAACATTATAGGATGCCTATGTAAATAAACATCTCTTTTAATTTCATACCCTGGCACAGTTTTAGTCAAATCCAAAAACGTTCAATGAATCCATGTTCAATGCCAATTAATCATGGCCACCACAGAGGACTACCGAAACCCGTGGCGTGTCGCGTGACAAGTGGCCGAGTCGCACCAGTTTCCTATGGGAAACAGACCAGCCCTCCCCCCTTCCCCTCTCTCGTGTGCCTAAAGCCAGGGTGGCTTTAGGCACACGAGACCTGACGAATTGCAACCATGCACCGCGGGAATGCGTTAATCAGTCCTAAAATGGGGCGTCTGTTACACCGACGCGTAACATGCTTATACTATGGATTGACAAAAGCGACTAAAATATCGGCGATTCGTCACTGCGGCTTCTCTAAGTAAGTATGTGTTATAAAAGTTTGAAGTCTGGTAAGTGCCTAGGTAGGTAATTTCATTAAACGGGAACATCTGGAAGCTTGACATCTGACTACGATGTCTACTAAGTAGGAATATAGTTTCTTACACTTCCCAGTTACCACGTATTATTCGAAAGTATCGACCTTCCACGATTATCCATGCCGTCTGTTGGGACAGGTCAGCTCAAAGTTGCAATGGCTCTTTCTTCAAAAGGCCCTTCTTCTCATAAAATCCTAAAATAATATAATGTTTGGACTTTAAAAGAGACCATTACCTCTCCCGGTTTTGTTTCGGCATTTCTTCTCAGGGATCAGTCAGCTAGGTAATGCAGGGGCCATCTAATTCTTAAATGTGGACCGACAAAGTATTGACGTGTAAAAGTGTCACTTACCTACATAAATAATCATTAAATTTTATTTCAGCACCCACAACGGTGTGACAGTCTTTCCCGAAAACTCGCAATTACGAGTTTGGGGCTATCATTTGTGCGCTAGGTGCGTCCCTCGTCTCTGGCGGGTAGTCGTGACTCTCCCGCGATACACTACACGATTTCTGAATTTATTTGACGCAAACCTTTGATGTGGGTAATGGCGCCACAGTTTTGAGAAACTCATAATTTTCGTTAGGATTTAAGATAAATGTATGTTTGTAAGATATGATTTCTTTAGCTGTTACCGCCCTTTCAACTTAGGATAAAGGCAAAGTTAAAACCTTGAAATTTTTAAATTATGGTGTTAAAATCACGACTGTTCAACATGGCGATCGTTGGATTTGCAGAAGGACGTAGATGGGCCGAAATTAACAATTTTAGACAACAAAGTAGCAGTAGGTAGTTTGCACAATTTGCACAATTTACTCAATAGGTAGGTACTGCAAATTAAGTAGGTACTTGATCCCGTATCACTGTGATTTCGGTTGAGTAGAGCCAAAGAGCCTTACATGTACTTACTCCATTTGAAATAAGATTAGACATTGAACTAAAACTTTTTTACAGTCCCATCAACCGATTTTGACTTCTATTGCGTTGGTGGCATGACAAATGGCAGCTGCAGTAAACAGGTGGTATTGTAAATACTTTTTTGCTTTTAACGCCATCCTTATGCCTACGGTATAGAAGTCAGTATCGGTTGAACGGACTGTAAAAAAGGTTTGTTTAAATGTCTAATCTTATTTCAAATGGAGTATAATTATTTCCCACGACCTGCTCGATAATGTCAAAAATATTGTACTGAACTGAAAGAGACGCCGGATACATACCGAAGGTCTGAGCCGTCCATGAAGTTGCCCCCTAGTGGAGGACGTTGTCCTTGCTGTAGCCTACTTACTTTAAGTCATTGAGTGGAGTAGATTTCGTGAACATCAGCCTACGAGTCTGCTGGTGGACGTTCTCTCGAATAGGGTATTTTACTCTATATGAGAAAAAATCTAAAAATATATTATGGAGATAGCTTAGGCAAAATTCAGTCGGAAAATGTTAGTTTTAGTTCATGAAATAACAAAATAAAAGTTAAAATTAAATTCAAAGATTTCAGTTTTTTTAATCTGTTTTTAAACACCGTGAAATAGTAGCCGCCAAGTTATTTCGTCGTACGGCATGTCAATTGAACAGCTTTGTACTTATAATATTTTCGTAACCAAAGTAATTTTTATTTAAATAAGATTTTGCATTCAGGAACAGAAAACAAACGATAGATAAAATAATAACTATTTTTTAATTTACAAACAATTATCATACAAAAAACCAGCGCATTTGTTTACTTAGCAAACTGACGTCATACCCATAGAGCAATATGGCGTCCACTACGTCCAGCGTTTTCGTCAAATTACGCGCGAATTTTGAAAATGTAAAATTGTTATGGATTTTTACGGCACTAATCGATTAAAAAAAATGTTGTGTTTTCTTTTGTGGTTTATTAACACTTCAGAGTCTAATTAGGACACTTTAAAAAAAATAGTGTAATATCCTATTGCACGCCACTGAGCGCAAGCTCTAGCTAGTGTTTGTGAATTAGAGACGAGTAGGTAGGTATTCATAAACGTTCTTGGAAAAGCAGGCTCTCTCAGAAAAGGCTAATTTTCGCAGGACATTATACTTCTTATTACAAAACACGATCTAACTTTAGTTCTAGCCTAAAGCTCTGATTCAGTTTTTGTTTTTATATTTTATTTCGATTTAGGTAAAAGTTCTTAATACAAAAATGACAACTTAGCACCGGACTAAGTTTTTAGTTTTACTTAGAACTGCATTACTAGGTATAATTATTGGGTTTTAAATTCAAAAACCGGCTAGGTGGTTTAAGCCTGATCTAAACAAGAGCTTTGTTTTGTAATAAGTAAGGGATAAGGCTGTACGTTTGATGTTCAGCGCAATGGAAAGACAACCTGAAACTGAAAAAATATAGGTTCTGCTGAGCATTTTGGCTGATCAATGAACTTAGGGACTTGTATGCCCGTTTTATCTAACACTAAGCAATTCCTAAATTAAAGTCTAAATAAAAGTGCGCTAGGTACCTAAGTACTAGATTAGAACGCGCGGCTCAGCGAAGAATATTGAAACACCAACAGCGCGCTTTACTTCTGGTATTCATTTAGGTTCCTAGTGGCTGTGAAAACGGGTACCTATTCGCTACTGTTAGCTACAATTTACAGACAAACAGCTGTTCCTACCAGCCTGTTGTAAATAAAAAGAAACAATTGAGTGGAAGTCATTCATACACACATTCCGCACTCCGACGTAACAATAACATCTTGATAGCGAGCTTTCCAAAATGACCAACAACTAATGACTAATAAATAAATTATACAAACGCTATCTATATCTTAGATATAATGACAGACTTTAAACTGAGGAGCTTCGAATAATATCGACAAGCAGATCGTATCGAGACCCTGACTCATAGCGTAATGATAGGTTTGCTAACTTCCCCGCTATTTATTAGGCACAGTTCTTATTCGGTGAATTTTATAATGTTTGGACTGAACGATTCTTTGAATTTATTTACAACTGATAATTTTTGATGGCCGAACTATTCATTATCGAATTTATGCGATAGATACCATTCCTAATTTGTGTTTCTTGGGTATAATGATCGACGACCTAACGACTAGTGTTAGAGAACGGATTAAATGAAATTGATAGTTTTAAAAAATTTGGGTCAATCTTGTTAACATATTTTGTTCATAAAGTTCCGTAACTGTATTCGATTTTTGTTTTTTCAATTCATATTAAAATTTTGGCTATTTCATAACAGATGGCACTGTGTGGGTAAAAGTTTGAAGTGAGTAACGACATCTGTTGATGAGTAGCGTCAACTACATTTCAGGTTCCTAACGTGTGTATAAGAGGTGGCGCTGTTTCATCAATTTGGTACCATCTAAAATAAACAATCTAAAAAGATTATAACGTAATTTTAGATTCAAGACATTGCTTTAAAAGAAAATTAGTAATCATTATTTTCTCATATTATTCTGCATAAAGCGACTGTAATGATATCAATAATCTTATAAGGCTACGTTCCGAGTTACGATAATTTGGATTTGACCCGCACCCTAATTGCGTATCACGTGATTAATCATAATCGGTTTCATTTTGACAGTTCAACAATATTCATTGCGTGATTAATGACGTCATGACATGCGCCATCTTGCGATAACGGCGACCATGCGTAATACTAATATCACCGTGAGATATAATGCTTCTGGCTAGAGTCGCCACCTAACCAAATTAGAAGACAAAAGTGGTGTATACAATTTTTATATGGTGTAAATAGGTTTTAACATTGAGTGAGCACTGTTAGCGCGTACACGAGCGTTCCGTATTGTTGACAAAAATGACAGTTCTTAGATGACTCATAATCGTGATATCTATCTCGGACGCGAATTGATGTGAGCGCTCATAGCGCTATTTTTTTAATTCGGAATGTGGCCAAAGTTGAATTTCGCATATTGCAACATTTGACATAAACGTCAAACTTGACAAATCGGCGTTTTTGAAGAAATCGCTTGTCATTCATTGAACACAGAAAAGTTTATTTGAAATCACAATACAAAAATGGCTTTACTCGATTATTGTAATTTAAACGAGAAAATTAACTTGAAACCCGTCGACGCACTTGCTTCATTCCCTAATGATATTGTTGGGTACAGTGAAAACTTCCTAAACAGTACACAACTCGCGACGCCGCCTTTTGCTAACGTAAGTAAAGGTTATAATGGCTTAAATACTTAAATAACCACCATAGCACTAGTGAATAACTGTGTCATTATTGTCCTTACAGCCAATAGAAACCCTTGCGCAGTTCAACCAGCAGGATGAGACTGGTAAAGCGATCAAAATCCAGTTCGACCATGGTACCACCACTCTTGGTTTCCGTTACCAGGTAAGATGGGTCATTTGCTCTACGTATTTTATTAAGTAACCAAACTATTAACAGATAACACAAATCTCTCCTTACCAAAACACCAAGTCATGGTTTCTGGCTGTCAAATGAAATCCCTTTAATACCTATTTGTTCTAACAATTACTAGTATATTGTGGTCATGGATACAGGTATACTACACAGTACTACATAGTCTACTTTCTTTTCAATTTAGCACTCAATAAAACAACTTTTCACCATAATTGGAGTGAGACCACTAAAACCATAATTTCAGTAGTCTTTAGAACTGTAACAATTTTGTAGCATAACCCCATTCTATGACAGTTTTTTGGTTTTAGTCATACTTATTATTATTATAATGCCTTCAACTATACTGTAATCATTCTCTTTAGTTCTAATCTATTAAGCCTGGCTAGCCATGATTTATGATTCATTTAAATACATAATTAGATCAAAAACATACAGTTGCAACTAATGATCTTCTATGTGACAGGGTGGAGTACTCCTGGCTGTGGACTCCCGAGCCACTGGAGGCCAGTTCATTGGATCTCAGTCCATGAAGAAGATTGTGGAGATCAATGACTACTTACTTGGTAAGTAAAGATGCTACTAATACTATGAACATATTGGTAAACGCAACTTCTAAACCCCATTATGCTGTTTAGAAATATAATAGTAATACCAGCCTTTGTGAGAAAAAGCCTTTGCCCTGCAATATGCATCATCAATATGTCCCACTGGAGGGTAAAGGCGTCGGTGGAAGTCTGTCCGGCTTGGGTGGAACACCGCCGTGTCCTTGTGGAGGCGATCAGCGGCGGCGATCTCTCGCCTCCGACCCTGGTCCAGGCCATGGTACGGAGCGAGAGAGCATAGGTAGCCGTCACCTCCATCTGCGGAGCAGTAATGCTCGCAAAGAGGGAGGCAGCGCACATGAGGGACAGGCAGTATATGCGCCCTCACGGCCTAAGTCGCCGCGGGAGACGCCCTAGGCTTCGGGAATCAAAGGCTGATTACCGGCCACCGTAGGCGCGGGCTTGCGGACGACGAGTAATGGGCAGTTCGCTGTCCGTGGACATGTCAGCACCAACTGGTGGGGTCCGCAAGGGCCGATGCCTGACAGGGGTGCAGGTTGTTCGAACGAGATACCACGGCCCCTGGCACACAGGCAACGGAGGGAACAGGGGTGGGTTTAGTCAGCAAAAGTCTGACACGCCCTCCTGCTCCACCCAGAGCGGGAGAAGGTATTTGACAATTTCCCACCCTAAAAAAAAAGGCAAAGGCGTCTTTCCTTTACCAATGTCAGTAATGACGAAGATAAACTCAGAAACACATAAAGACAGATTGGTAGTTGTCCGGATAAAAAAATATGTCCCAAGTTGTATTGAATAACAAGTTTTTAGTCTTCATAAAAGTAACAGCACATATTTCGAGATGTTGATTACTGATTCACTCACTAGACTTTCAAACCGCACCATCATTGGTTTAGTTTAAAAGAGTATTGCATAAACATTGTTCTGATTAATAATTTTTCTGACAATTCAGAAAAATATGATTCTTTACAAAACACGTAATAAAATAACGCCAATATCCCTAAAGAAGGGAAGCAGAGAAGTATGTACATATTTCCCTGTCATTACCATGTTTATCCAGAATTCTAATAACAGTTTAACAGTTCACCATTTTCTTACCACAACTTCATAATTCCCCAGGCACACTAGCCGGAGGTGCTGCAGACTGTGTGTACTGGGACCGCGTGCTCGCCAAGCAGTGTCGCCTGTACGAGCTGCGCAACAGGGAACGTATCTCAGTGGCAGCTGCCAGCAAGCTGATGGCTAACATGGTGTACAACTACAAGGGCATGGGGCTCAGCATGGGAATGATGTTGGCTGGTGTTGATAAGAGAGTGAGTTATTATCAATAGCTGTAACCTGTTATATGTCTTAGTCTGCAGGTATATTCGCGAACGTGCCCTCGAATACCTCCATAGCGATTGTGGACGTTATGTACTAGGTAACAACATTCAAATTCCTCTAATACACAGAACTGTGACTATTTCTGCATCAAATTATCCTTTTTATTCATTTGATTTGATGTAGCACTCACTTCTTTAGGGTAGTACTTAAACAGGAAACTGGTTACAAATATTGTACTATTAAAGCAGTTTAGGAATTTCCCCGTAACAGAATATAGACCACTAATTTTGTATCTTAGCAGAAAAAACTGCCACTTATCCTGGGCTCGGGTACTTCTGACAATACTCCAAAAACAGATCAAATAATTCCGATAAAATAAATTAATATTAATTCCGTAAAATTCTACCAGGGCGCCCAACTGTACTACGTGGACTCCGAAGGCACGCGCACGCCCGGCAAGGTTTTCTCCGTGGGCTCAGGCTCCGTGTACGCGTTTGGTGTGCTCGACAGCGGCTACAGCTGGGACCTAACTGATAAGGATGCACAAGGTGACCAAATAATATCCTTATAATAGGAAATTTCGTAGAGATCATTTTTCGAAGGTTAACTTAAGATACCTACTGCTAAAGATTGACTATCGTCACGCGCGTTTATCCGATTATCTCTTTACTATAATACCGTTTTCAAGTAGGTATTATACCTTTCATGCAAACAGGCTGCTGGCATATGGCGACCGTGCCGACTTTGAGACCAATGAGGGCCAAAAATGCGCCAAATAATTTTATTATTTAAGGGCCGGCTAGTAAATATTTTGATCTAGTTTGAATCTCTGGAATAACATCCCTTGCGGTCTAGCCTTGACACCAAATCACTCGCAAGATGACGGTGCACGATTCAAAGGTGCTGAGCAGATGATGAACAATTTGTACGCAACAATAAAAAATATAGAAATCTAGGCAATAATACACATGGAGGACAGAATGACCGCGCCGCAAAACGATGCTTGTCGGATGATGTTTCTTGCGGTCATTCCCGGATAACATGGCTGCCGTCTGCGGAGCACCTTACTCTGTAAATTATAATTAAAGTCCTCACAATCATCACTACTAATCATATATTTCCAGAACTCGGTCGCCGCGCCATCTACCACGCGACCCACCGCGACGCGTACTCGGGCGGTATCGTGCGCGTGTACCACATCAGCGAGACCGGCTGGGTCAACATCTCCAACGAAGACTGCTCCGACCTCCATTACAAGTATGCCGCTGAGAAGGGCAATACTGACGCTTAGGTTTACGGTTTTAATGTAATACATTTTTGCTATTTGTATGTGGTTGTTTTTTTTTCATACCTGCACCCTAATTGCGTAAGACACTATAGATAGTCATATGTTCGAAAAATATTCTGCTTAGCAACGTAAACAATGCCATGAATGTTTTGGACCTGTCAAAATGAAAGCAATTCCTACTGATAGTGTATTATGCAATTGCCTCTCTGGGGACACTACCAACTACCAGATGGAGCCATATTAAACAATATCATATAACATAATATAAAGTTTCATTATCAGCCCATGGGATGGAGCGACAGTTGTCGTTAGCTATCGTTCGCCCTTGAGTAAAAAAAAAGTAAAACAAATAAAGATAGCACAACCCTATATTTATTTCGAGTGCATATACAACAAAAAAAAACCTCGAAAATGACTAGTTTATTACTTATTTTAAAACTTAAATGCCTTACAAACTGAACAACAACTCACACGTCTTAGAGCCAGCACAAACCTGTCGAAGCGCAGTGCTGCGCGATTTTGCTTGTCAAACAAATATGAAGATTGCTTCTCTTTACATACAGTCAAAAATAAATAACCGCGTTCCTCTGTCCGCGGCGTTCATGCTCTTTCAGACATCGGACTAATGAAAGTTTATTTATTTTCAACTTTATTTCAATAGTGGCAAGGTTGATATTGTTTGTCAGGTCTGCGTCAGCTCTCACAAGTCTTTATTTCTCTTACTTCTAACATTTGGTCTGTTTTTTCTCGTCCTCTTTTTTTTCTTTTATCTTGATGGTCACTTCATCTACGGTTTCTTCCAACTCCCAGTCTTTTAGCGGTACTTCTGTTAGTTTGTAGAATTTGCCGTGTTTGCCTATACCTGGGTATAACAGAAATAGTTACTATTTAAAAAGAGTTACATCAGAGAGATACACAGTTTAAAAGTTAAAAGAGGCACATTTTGGGTATAGTTGTTGCAGATCACGAGCCGTTGGGCGTGTGACTCTTATGTCATTGACATAAGGTTCAAATTGCAGTGATTGACACGAGCTTCTTAAATCCATTTTGGCGAACTTTCAGGCAGTGGACAACTATACTCTAAAATATCGAAAAAATATTTGTTGTTTCACACAAAGAACCATTAGTGATTATCATGGCAATTATGTAATTTGGTTTAAATTGATTTTTTATCTATTATTTAAGTAGATTCTTTTATATTTTGTGACTGTGAAAATGTTGTAGGCCTTGTAGACGGCAGATTTGTAGATCATTTTCTAATTTATGAAGGCCTACACGGCCCTACCAAACCTATTAACACTGTAATTTGAAAATATTGTAAAACCCAATTATTTTTAAAAGAGTAACCGAGTTAAATTAACCAAGGAGTTTCTTGCCGAATCTTCTCCATAGGAAAGAACCAATTGGACCCGAGTTAAATTAACCAAGGAGTTTCTTGCCGAATCTTCTCCATAGGAAAGAACCAATTGGACCCGTGCACCTAACTTCTGACGTTTCATTAGTGCCCATGTAGGTTTATGTGGAAAAAAATATTTTGAATTTCGAAAGAGATGGAGCGACTTATAAGTAAGATTAAAAACTTTATGAAATGGTGGTAGCCTGCTGGCCTTATTGAATGTCATGTCAATGAATGAATAGGTACGTTATATCACACGAACCTGCTTGGAACTTCTTGACACCTTCCTTCATATCTTCAATTGCGTTTCCGAGCAGACTGGACATGATGGCCTCGTCTCTCATACTGTCTTCACTGTTGGGATTCAGCTGCGAGTTGACAGCCGCCATCTTGTCCATTATCAGGGCGTTTTCAGGGAACTTCGCCAAAGATTTGGCTAGCTTTACTGATTCGCCTAAAGCTGAAAAGTATTTTTTTTTAATGCAACGCTGTGGAAGAATCACAACAGCGGTGGCAACACTCAGGGTTAGCTGATAGCGCCAGCGTAGATAGCGAAATTCAAATTATCTTGCGTTCTTTGCAATTTGCAGGTAAGGTTGTATGTTAACAAAATATGTATACGATAATTTGATTTTAGCGGGCTGCATTGGCGCATCCTTCTTAAGGCGAAAACGCCAGGGATATGATAAATGTTTCTTATTGTGTAAATACATATTTTGTGTAACTTACACATATGTATTTACAGAATAAGAACCATTAAAATCATCAAATGTAACTCTCTAAGTTCAAATTACCGTAACTTAATAGGGTATTTTACACCCATTTTGAAGTGTCATAATTAGATTTTTATTGAATCAATTAGTGCCATAAAAATGCATTTCAATTTGACATTTTCATATTTCACGCGTAATTTGACGAAAACGGTGGACGCAGTGGGCGCCATATTGCTCTGTGGGTATGACGTCAGTTTGCTGTGTAAACAAATGCGCTGATATTTTGTATGATAATTGGTTATCTATAAATATAAAAATGAACTACTGTTCGTTAGTCTCGCTAAAACTCGAGAATGGCCGGACCAATTTGGTTAATTTTGGTTTTGAAATATTTGTGGCAGTCCAGGGAAGGTTTTAACGGTGAGAAAATATAAAGAAAAACAAATGTTTTTTAGTCTCTCAAAAAATTCAGAAATCTTTTATCAGCGGTACGAAGTTTGCCGGGTCAGCTAGTAATAAATAAATAAATGTTATTATTCTACTTATGGTTGGTTTGTTGTTCCTGAATGTAAGATATTATCTCAATAAAAATTACTTTGGTTACGAAAATAATAAAAGCACAAAGTTGTTCAGTTGAGTTTAAACAGCAGTATGACGTAATAATATGGCGGCTACTATTTGATGGTGTACAAAAACAGATTTAAAAAAACTGAAAGCTTGGAATTGAATTAAAAAATTTAAGGATCGCAATAATTATATTTTTAGACTTTTTCTCATATAGAGTAAATACTCTATTACATTTCATGATTTCATAACAACAATGATCGCCAGAGGAAAAATGAGACAAAAACAACGACGCTTGAGGCCCATTGTGAACGACCACGTTCATTGCCGTAAGTAATGACTGACAACACACATTGGACGAAGACTTTCGTCTTATAACACGGCGGACTGCTCCAAATTCAGCTTTTTTAAAAAGTGTATACTTCTTTAGCCGCGTTGAGCGTTTTTTGGTAGGGGCAAAACTTAGGGGGCCGCCACACTGACATGCTAATTTGGCCGCGTCCTCGACACGCTAATGTGACGTGTGGTTTTTTTTCCAAACTTTGAACTTTTCGCTTCTGTCGGCAGTCCATAACAACCAATTTTTTTTTTTTTCTAAAATATTATGTATTAGTAAGAAAAATGTGATGAGAACTAAAAAAGTTGCTCCTTACCAGTGCCCGTAGAAGTAAGTTTACACGCCAGTCCCATCCGATAGGCATCTGTTCCCGAGATCAGCCGGCCGGTGATCAGCAGGTCCAGTGCAGGCGACAAGCCAACTAGTGCCGTTAACTTGCGGGCGCCGAAGATTGACTGTGGGACTCCTGCAAATTATATTATGTATTTAATAAATAACCATGTTGTGGCCTAGGTACCTAACTGTCATGACAATTGGAGTGGATTCCAGACGGAATCGTGTCGAGTGGGCACATCGATCGGGGGAGTTTTACGAATAAATTAAGCCTGTAGATAATATTTCAAATATCAATAACGTATGTAATAGAAAAAATTAAAATCACGTCGTCTAAAGCAAGACTAATGACTAAGTACATACCGAACCTCCTCCCGAGACAGCCCAGGACGGCCGTATCCTCAATGACCCGGAGGTCACAAGACAGGGCAAGCTCGAAGCCCTCCGCCACTGCATACCCTGACACCGCAGCTATCGTGATCTTGTCGCATAGAGGGCGACGCTCGAGACGCATCTGCAAAATATAATGAAGTATTTTGAGCTCTAACTGGAATTTCGGGTGTTTTTATGGGTCAGGATTTTGGGCCACAAAAGAGATGAATGAAAGGCAATTGCATGCAGCTGAGATGAGAACGTTAAGAGGGATGTGTGGTGGATAAAAAATTAGTACCTACATAAGAGAAAGTCTGAAAGTGGCACCGATAACTGAAAAGTTGTGTGGAATTCGGTTGTCATGGTCCCATACCATGACAACCTATTTCCACATGCGATACGGAGGACTGAGGAAAATGTCGTGAGGAAAGTTTTGAGCATAAATGTCGATGGCTATAATAGAGTATTTTCCAATTTGTTTAAAACTAATTCAATTTGAAGATTGGGACGAAAAATGTAACAGAATAAATTAAAACATAATTTATTTAAATCCATTATCTCAATTAAAAACGATAAAATCAAATTAATTTTTCGTTGTTTTGAATTGACCGCCAAAAAGCTCCTTACGATGACTTTTTTATCACGTGACCACACGTGAAGTCAGCTTTGTGTAAACTAAAGTAGTTGTAAACAAGTGAATGTCGAGTTTATAATTAACAAGATTTTTAATGGATAGAGAGTGGTATTACTGGTGTGCAGTGCCTCCGTGCACAAATATTTCTAAAACTACGCCACACATAGTATTAATACCGGTGCCGTTTACACAAAGCTGACGTCACGCGTGGTCACGTGATAAAAAGTCATCGTAAGGAGCGTTTTAGCGGTCAATTCAAAAAACCGAAAAATAAAATTTGATTTATAACGTTTTTAATTGAGATAATGGATTTAAATACAGTTTTAATTTTTCTGTTACATTTTTCGTCCCAATCTTCAAATTAAAATAGTTTTTAATAAATTGGAAAATACCCTATTGTAGGGTGAGACCAAAGAAACGATGGATAGACTGTGTGAATGATGATGATATGGTTATAAAGGGTGTGACTTCGGAGATGACGACTAATAGAGAAGCGCGGAAGAAGAACCAGACATGTTGCGCCGACCCCAAACAAATTGGCATAAGGGGAGGAAAATGATGATGAACTGGTTTTTCGGGTTCCGTCAGCAAATGACAAAAACGGAAACCTTAGTTAGGTTAGGTTAAGAAATAAACTAACTAGGCAATTATAAGTCAGTCCCTCAACAACCTCTTCGCCACCAACGCTGGCACAACCGTCTACGTCAATCCTACCGACGACGAAACAGCCTATCCTACGGAATACCATTTCTGCCAACCATACCATCCTAACGACAGCTGATTCAGGAATCTGCCAATCAGTCCATCCCAAATACTTATTAGTTAGTTTATGTCTTTGCAGAAAATGTTCAGTAGCTTTAAAACTAGTACCTAGTGCCGATCCAAAACCGCAATTCACCATACGATCAATGAGGTCATATAGGTCACTGATACTGACCGCAAAGGGACGGTCCCTTTGTGGTCAGTAACATCGGGTTGTTTACCACAGCAAACCTCTATAGATGCACTGTATAAAATGTTGTTGCATCTACTGAAGCAAAAGTACCTACATTTTTATTCCATACTTTCCTGGTTTCGGTGGAATATGCTGACCGGAACTACACCTCCCTCGTTAATTACAATAATAAATAATAATGTTTAATAATAATGTTGTATAATAATGTTTGGTACTCAAAAAGTGACTAAGCATTTTGGCGATTCTTTATGAAGATCTTGAATATATCTCGGATCGGTGCCAAACGATCAATCATAAAAAGTAGCCTATATCTGATTCCGCCCATTTTTTTAAGTATTAAAATGGATATAGTATGTTATCCTTATTAAATAGACATATGCCATCGCGGATTTTTCTGTAGACCTAAAATACTACAAAGTGAAAAATAACTATAATTTCGGAAGACGGTGAAAAAAAAATCAAAATACAGCTCCAAAGACTCCGACTTCCGAAATTAAAGTTATTTTTCAGTTTGTAGTGTTTTTTTTTGGAAGTCGGTTGTTTTTTTTTAAGTTTTTTCTCAATTACGATGACCTTTTTATCACGTGACCACACGTGACGACAACTTTGTGTCTCTAAAGTAGTTAGTTGTAAACAAATGAACGTCGAGTTTATTTAATATATATGGTTAAAATTGTAATATGTTATAGTAAATTAATCTGGCATATCGAATCCTTTCCGATGGACCACTATTTACGCCACACCCTGTATATGTCATTTTATTTCATCCGAATTCGACCGACCGAATTTACGTACCGTTAGGGCCAGCGCCCACTGGCGGCACGGCACGGCAAGGGATTATTAAGCCACACAGCTACAGGAGGGCAGACTATACAAAAGCTTTTATTAGAAGCTTTTATCTCAATCATTCACAAAAACATGTTGGGAGTTAGATATACACTTTGTTATCAACCTTAAAGTGTTAGGCACACACACTAAATTGTCAACTCATTTATGTTGGCCACAGCAGCTGATAAAACAAATGATAACAACAGGAAATCCAGTTTCGAGCAATGCCAAATTAGCTACGAAAGTGATAATGAGCGCTAAGCACCGATCGATTATTAATCGTAGTTAAGTATTCCCTCAGTTAGTGGCATAACACTGCTGTGTGAGCACAGCTATTAGTCATGGCAAATAAGGTGAAAATTCTTTTATACAATCCTGTGCGGAAAGTGGTAAAGCATACGCTAAACAGTTTTATTGTAACAAATGAAAATCCGGACATCGAGGTGCATGACAATTTACCGCTCAGTGCTCGGATCATACTATATGTGATTCTTCTGTGGAATATTATAATCTACCACTCCAGGGCATCCGTTCAAGCCATCCGAAATACGTTTCATAGGTAGTAAGGATTGGAAAACGGTACATTAGATTATTGAAGAGCATTAGTTAAGCAAACATAAAATTCGAGGAAGAAGGAGAATGAATACAGATGGAAAGAGGTGTCCGCCAAGCGATCCTTTGTCACAGAGAACGATTCACAGCAACAACAGGGAGATTTTCTGCCAATTAGACTGAGAAGCTGAGAACAATGCGGTCTAAATATAAATGAGGAAAACCTCTCAAAAACAACTCATTTGAGAAACGCAGACAACATAGTAATCTTTCTCCAACAAAGGGTGGTCTCGAGAAAATGCTAATGAACTGGATAGTCAGAGTACAAAAATTGGTTTGATTATAAACTCACAGAAAAGTAAGGTCAAAGGAGCCGGTCGGAGCTGAAATTTCACGCCGACGAAATCACGGGGAGAACAGACCATGACCGAGTCCCGAGAAGCTAGTACCATATACGCATAATACAAGATCTAACAACGAATAAATGCAAAGCCACATAGGAAATGCATGGAGAGGGCCTAAAATAAATATTGGAAAATAAAGAAGTGAGTATATCAAACAAAAACTATTTAACACCTGAGTTACATATATTATAGCTGCCAAACTTGGTCCCTAACTAAAGCTCATATCAAAACAATTGAAACTTGCTAGAACAATGAAAAACATGATGGGGAAAAAACTCAATAAAGACTCATTTTCATTAGTCAATAACTCGGTCGATACTTATGGACACCCCTGGTCGTTTCACTTATGGACGCCCCTGCATAATGGCTAACTGTCTGCGGGGGGAATCCCCGTATCGGGCGTAGCAACAAAAGCAAAGCGAACAGAGACTGACACACCCAATAAAAACGAGCCTTAAAAGCTTGTTTAAAGCAAAAACAAAGCTCGTGTATAGAGTTCCCGTATACGGACCCTATGGCAGGTGTTACAGAAATCTCCCATACCACACAAATGAGCCATTGACCAATGAAAATTAGCCATAACAATAACAACAATAAAGGATTTTAAAAAGACAAGAATCACTGTCACCATCAGTACCTAAGCTTAAATAGAGATGAGCCGGACATACACTCAAGGGAAAGCAAAAATGGAGAGCAAAACATTAAAGCACTGGAATCATACTGGAATAAATAGTAATACACATATGAAACAGTAACAAGGTGGACCTTTGCGAATATCATCATATTCAGCCTATATTTGCCCACTGCTGTGACAGAGGCCTCTTCTTCGAGAGGGTGTGGGCTGTATGTACTATGCAGGCTAGTGAGTCACATCTATATGAACTTTTGGTCGTAGGTCAGCCCGTTTTCCCCATGTTTTCCTTCAGTGTTTTGAGAGCAGTGTCGATAATATTTATTTACACAAAGTAAAGCTGGCTGAGATTGAACCCAGACCTATAACTCCTAAGTCCGAGCTGTTACTACTGGGCAACCATTACTTTCAGAAGATGAGTAAATGAAATTAGAGCTATAGCGTGCGGCACATAGACAAGAACAGCTGGTGATAGAGATCTATGAAGACAGAGGAAGCTTTTGTCATTGATAAGCAAACAGAAAAGGTGTGTTGAGTCAGAAAAATTAATAAATCAAAGTTTACTAAGTAAGCCAAAAAAGTGGAACAGTGATCGTGAAAATATAAAAATATTATATGCGTAACCTCTATTAATTTGTAAGTTATAATATTAATATGGATACAAATTATAGCCATGTCCAAATAAAGGCTTATTATTATTACGCTTCTTGTTCAGTTTTATACAGTAAAGTAATGTTTACAAATTAAGTGTTTTCTTACCGCAGCATCCTTCAAGTTTTGATATCCTTCCTTGCCTATATCGTACATGTTAAACCCTGAACAGAATGTTCCACCTTCTCCATTGAACACCAAGACTTTGGCTTCTTTATCATTATCAAATACTTCTATGGCTGCAGCAATTTCTCTTAGAGTGGGTATATCAAGGCTGTTGCGTGATGTCTGGCGGTCTATATTCAGTGTCATTACTGATCCAAATTTTTCAACGACAATATCTGAAGTGACATTTTTTATAATACATTTACAGAAATGTGGGTACAATAAATGTAGGTAGATACTTACAATTTAAAATTGTATTACCAAAGTACATGTAAACAATATAGATACATGTCATAACAAAGTATAAACAGTTGCATATACATTGTTTTTTTATCAAAGAAAGTGTTTACTTAGTCTACAAAATAAGTCATGTGTTTGTACTGCAGTAAAAACATAAATTGGCATAGTGTGCAGATGCAGAAGTATAGGTAAAGGCTATTTTAAATGAACATATACTTATGAAATTAATCACTTTGTTACTTCTTCAAGCAAACCTTACTTTTTTTTATTACTTCTATTTTTTCAGGTTCTTTTTGTTCTTCTTTCTTTTCAACGGGTTGACTATCAGTGGAACTGAAACGTACTGCATAACGTCTCATAGGTAAACCAGTAGCAGTAATTAATCTATTTAGAATAACTCTCATTTTGCCAGATATTCAAATCAAAACAAAGTTTAGATTTCAGGCAGGTGTGATAGGTTATGTTATATCATGAAATGTCACTGTCGGGTCCACAGAACATACTCATAACGGAGTCAGTCACCTAGGCTACGTTCCGAGTTATGATAATATCGATTTGAGAGTGCTCACACCCGTTCCAAAATGGCGTGAGCGCGATTACGATGTCCCGTAAATCGTCATAAATGTCGTCATGAGATGCACCATCTTGCGACAACGCCGACCATGCGTGATACTAATATCACCTGTGTGACCATCTTATAAATGGCGAATTTGTCACAGACTGGGAAAAAATCTGCCAAAATCTGCCACACTTGGCGAAAAAAATACACAACTAATTCGATGAAATTTCTTTAATCGGCAAAACTATTTAACAAGTCTATCAAAAAGATAAGAATATGAACACTATTTCAGTTTGATTACAGTTCGTAATCATATGATGCACTTGTTTAAAGTAGAATAACTAGGAAATCCCCGTATAATTTGGCCATGAAACAGAAGTGGCCAGTCCGATAAAATCATTTGTAATCTAATTATGTGTTCTCTGTTAAAAGTGTGAATTTTCTTGAAATCTTTTAACCGGTGTAGCTAGGCCCAGCTGGTAATGTGAAAAGGCTGAAAAGAAAGTCATTAAAATACTACAAAAAGAAATAATGGCGAGAGGTCCGTATTTCCGTAATAAAAAAAGTGGTGACTTTTAATTGAGTCCTAAGAGGTATCTTCGATCCAACAAAATATTTAAATACGTGGACAAGTCGTTCACAGTACCAGCCCGATGCAGGTGGTTTTTATCTTTATTTTATAATAATGTTAAAATCTGCATAAATCTGCCACTTTTGTAAAGATCCTGCCACAGCAAAATTTTGGAGCGAAATCTGTCAAAATGGCAGAAATCTGCCACAAATGATCAAACTGAAATATCACCGTGAGCCCTGTCAAAAATGACAGTTGTGCTGTTTTGTTGTTTTGTTTTGAGTCGTATCATATCTTTAGCTAACTTAGATTTATTAGAAATAGTGTTTCTGGCTAGAGTCACCACCTAACTAAATAAGAAGACGCAATTTGTGGTGTATACAAGTTTTTTATGGTGTATATAAGTACTGCTAGCGTGTTCACGAACGTTCCGTTTTGTTGACAAAAATGACAGTTCTTAGCTGTCATAATCGTGATATCTAACTCAGAACGCAAATTATTGATGTGAGCGCTCACAGTGTTATTTTTCTAATTCGGAAAGCGGCCGGTTAATCACCTGTGGGTGGCTGTCTCATGACTTTCAGTTTAATACATAGACTTAATAAAATAACCATGTTTTTCCCATCTCATTGGTATAATATTACAAAGTACCTATTATTACTCTGTGCTCATGACCACAGTGATGTCTGTGCCATATATGAGAGTACTACAAAGGGTCTGTGCACTGAACATGATGTCTCTCTGTCAAGTGTCAAGTCAATCAAACAAAATTTGATTGGGAAAAACGTTAACCATTGAGATGGGAAAATCGTAAAACCGACACATTGAGCCCCTGGGCCCATTGAGATGGGAAAAACATGGTTAACTGAGCCCACCATGGACTTATAACTATATCTACGTATAATACAAACTATAAGTCCATGGAGCCCACAGACTGAGCCAATCACAGAGTTATTTATTTAGAGCCAATAAAGCGTAGACAGAGAATGCTCTGTCTACGCAACAATTACTATACTCTATGCTACGCAATAGAGAGTACTTTGAACGTTGAAAATGAATTGGGTTTTATTGGCCAATCAGCAAGCTCCATTATTCTCCGTAGTCCATATCGTGTGGGGGCTTTTCCATCAGTTCTGAAACAACTAACTGTTTCAGATGTTTCCATTTCAAATAGAGTAGAATATTTTCGATCAAATAAAAGTAGGTCATTGGATTTACTAATACAACAGATAGAATTATACGCTACTTAGTGCTTGAAATGACTAAAACACCGATATGTAAGTTGGCAAGAATGGCAACACTAAAACTAAAGTGTCAGAAACAACAAATCATCCTCTTGTTGGTTGAATTTTCTCGACAAATTCTCATAGTACACGTGTACCGACAATTTAATGTTAATTATTTCATCATTAGTATCTATTTATGGTCCAACGATCGCTGTGTGTTGTGGTCTAAGTGTTTAGCAAACTCCTTGTAACCTGTTTTCTTCGTGACCCAGTTGTTTGTGTTTACATTTTAGAAAGGAGCCAAAAAAAACTAAAAATGTCCGAATTTAGGGATTGGTACAACAGTGTACCGTTTTTCACCCGGTATTGGCTGACTCTGACGATTGTGTTCAGTATATTGGGCCGGTTCGGACTGTTAAACTATTACTATTTAGTGCTTGACTTCTACCCCATAATAAATCAGTTCCAGGTAAGAAATTATGAATATTTTATTGCATTTAGATAAATAGTATCTTCGTCCCTACAAAATCACCAGATTATTCCAGAGTTTGTACATTGCACCATTAATAACAAAATTTCACCAAACAAAATCAACTTCAAGAAATCCCTACTGCTACCTAACACTGCTACTAAAACATTATACATATTCGTACCTAACGATATAAATCATATTCTTACCAAAAATACTACCTTTTCCCTTATAATATACAAAAGTTTCAACAAAGTTATCACCAATTTAAAAAGTAGGTAGTTCAAAAACTATAACCAAATTCAATTTTATGTGACATCATTATAGCCCATAACCAGCGGGAGATCATCACGCTTCAAACAATACCTCATTTGTCAAATTATGTTAAGTAGTGTAGTTATTTATTTATTTATTCTTTAGAAAGCTTACAGTCTAATATCTACTTAAATAATTTACATTTAGCGCTTACTGTTGCCATTTTCAAGCTTCCACAAATTAACTATGAGGGAACAGATTAACATGCATACATACCCACATACAATGCACAGCTAGACTAACAACTTCGTTAGGTACTGTGTTATGACAATAAATAAAACATTATATATTATTGCACAGTAGTAATTATATACAGCTGTATGCCACTGAATGCTATCAGAACATCATAAAATGTTAGAAGCTGATAAAAGTTAAATAATGCTTCATTTGTTTTTAAATGGCCTGATAAGACTGTTGAGGCAAGTCTGCATTCCACCTACATAGTTAACTAAGTCCATTGCAGTCCTCCGTCCCCATACATAATTAAAATTTAAATAACAATCGGCAAGTCAGTAGACCATGCAATCTAAATAAAATTCAGGAACTAGTGAATTATTCTTAAATACAGATGTTTTCAATCAAGATTTGTTTGACTTTTCCTTACTACAGATGTCAGACAGACTGCAGACGTGCACACTGCTGAGCGTGTGGTTCTGGGTTTGATTCCCAGGTTAGGCAAAGTGTTATTTAGGAATTCCTTAGCAACAACCCGGAGTTTAGAACCTGGCGTTGTGATACGCCCGTGCGTCGGAAAGCATGTTAAGCTGTTAGTCCTGTGCCTGATCTCTCTCAGTCAAATGTCGAATTGACGTCCCATCAGACTATGAGAGTGTACCTTTGTCGTGTTCGCTATAATATCTCCTGCGTCAAAGGCTAGTCTCCTCTGAGATTGGTTGCCATGGCCGAAATTAGGTCGTGCCGACTATTATTAGCAATTAAGGAAATCAGTTCAAATAACATTCCACTCCTAACGTTTTTTCCTCTCATTTTACAGATATGGCGACCACTGACAGCTTTGTTTTTCTACCCGATAAGTCCGAGTACAGGGTTCCACTTCCTCATCAACTGTTACTTCCTGTACAACTACTCCCAAAGACTTGAGACGGGCATGTTCGCGGGCAAGCCTGCGGACTACTTCTATATGTTGCTGTTCAACTGGGCATGCAGTGTGATTATTGGCCTGCTTGTTAGTTTGCCGGTGAGTATTTCATACTAATAATTCACTTTATTTCCGACAATATCAAATGTCAAATTTAATGTAATGACATCAATAAAAATTTCTGCAACCATAGTTCCAAATAAGCTATAGGTACACAGGGCATTATGACGTTTTACCGACAGCTGTGATTGCACCATGTAAACACGACATGTCAAGCTATACATTTCCAGTTTAAGTTGGCCTCGCATTGTATAGAGTTTTCGCACAATGAGACTTATGTAGTCGTGCGTACTTTCAGGATAAGCATATGGATCTACTAGGTTAACATCAGTTTCCTGACTACCATCAGTCCTGTTCAATAATGCAAGTGTATTATGTGTGCCTCAGTAGGCACACATAATACACT
Source organism: Antitype chi (assembly GCA_947359405.1). Lineage (NCBI taxonomy): Eukaryota > Metazoa > Arthropoda > Insecta > Lepidoptera > Noctuidae > Antitype > Antitype chi. Next base: position 7,384,705 of record OX375829.1, on the reverse strand, counting down.
TGCATTATTGAACTTAGGGTTAGTTCAGACATAACGGAAAAAGCAGGTTTGCTAACTACCTCAGATTTAACGTGCCACTTGCGGCGCGCGTATCTACTTATTTTTAACTTATAATACCATTGGGCTGAGTGGTGTAAGATTACTCGAAGAGATAATATGCATACTTATTTTTCTATTGCCTCTTCCAGTTCCTCATGGACCCAATGGTCCTCTCAGTGCTGTACGTGTGGTGTCAACTGAACAAAGACGTCGTCGTATCGTTCTGGTTCGGCACAAGGTTCAAGGCGATGTATCTGCCGTGGGTACTGCTCGCTTTCAACCTTGTTATTAGCGGAGGGTAAGTTTTTTAAACTTAACCAAAGCAACCTTCGCTGGCAAGGTTGAATTTACTCTTTCTATACTTAGTTATACATGCTACAAAAAAAGGGATAAAACAAGTTGTACGTAACTACGTACTGTAGAGCTCATACGAGCCCAGCATAGGTATTCACAACAGCTACATACGCTTCTATGCCGAATTGAACATCCATAAATGTTATCAGAAGTCTTCTAAAGGCTGCTCACAAATTAAAACTCGAACATGTTGTCAGTTTAAATCAAATAGACGAGACGGTTGCCGTTTTTCCGACAGACATTTGCTGTTGAATAACCTAGTAAGCCTGCATGGTGTAAGGATCCCTTTTGCAGACAATCTTTTATGCGATGGAATCCTAGTGAGCTCCTGAGGGGCAATTTCCGTATATTTATGAATAGTCGCAGTCTTACTCTCAATCGGTCAAAAATATCTCTATTTTCCCTGCATTTTTGACATTGATTGTCGCTGAGTCGAGATCGTACAGTACGGTACGGTTTGTCAGCGGGCTATGCATGTAGTCTCTCTGAGGGATAGAATACGGAATGAGGTGATCCGACAGAGAACCGAAGTTGTAGACATAGCCACAGAACACATATACTCCTAACGGAGAAGAATGCCAACTCCATACAATATTTAGTAGAACGATTGTGTGAGCGCCATCTATATTCGCCCCTAGGAAAAAACCTCGTATGGCGGTAAATTCAAACGTTTGCTTAGCATCCCCAGCCTATTGAACATGGTTTTTGGTAGGTCCATTCTCTTGTAAGAAAACTCAAATGTGAGTTTCTTACAAGAGAATGTACCTACCAAAAAACCAACAGAGTGGATATGGCAAAATAAAACAATAGTGTGTAAATAAATAATTTCACATTTATTTCAACAGTTTCATTACAATTTATTATTATTGTGTTCATATTAATACATTCAAAAAGTTTAATTACCATCTGTTTGCAGTAGCCTCAGAGTATAGACTAAACCATAAGTTTGTTTTAACTACATTTACCTAGATCATACAACAAGGTTAGACAAAAGTTGACAAAACCCAATTTTCAAAATGTACTCAAACAGAATCGACAGTAGATTTTATTTATTTATAAGGTACTAATATTAATTAAAAGGTACACCAACGACTTATTCACTAGAAACATTAAGATAATAAAAATAACATATATGCATTGAGCTATGGTGGATTTCTCACTTACAGGCGTACACAGCACTTCACAACACACAGATCAGTAGAAATAGTGACGAAGTTATTCAGTTATTTACGATACGTACAGTACTTAAGTAGGTTTATTATACATTTAACGAGTCCTGAAGATACATGGTAGATTAGATTTTACTAAGAATGTATTAATATAACAATAACAAACCACAATTTCAAGGACATTTATCGTCTGACCTATATAAAAAAGTACTCTGTGCGTCTGACTGACATGACATTGAGTTGCCACTATGAATTATCAAAAATAACTACTATATTTTCGGTTTCATTAAATTTAGGACAATATTACTATGATATTACGTAATTTGGACTAACAAAAAATTTGCATTACTTCAAACAGTCATTCACTTTTTTACTATCTAATAAATATTTATATTTCGTTGGCAAATTTTCCGTCTAAAAACTACTATTTAGAAAGGAAAAAAAACGCGACAAACACAATGCAGCCGTGTTACAACTTAAAAATAAAGTATTATTAGGGACCTAATTTTTTGGGTCCTTCACAATATTTTTAATGTTGGCAATGTCATATTTCTGCCCCGGGTACCTGTTCTACATTGGCCAATACAAAGTTGATACCCCCTGGACATAGCTCACCGAATAGAGATGGGTAAACTCGAGTTCGCAAATCGAATTGACTCGAGTTACGCACAACTCGAATTGACTCGAGTCAGACCTCACGAACTCGAGTTCGAGGGCTGACGGGTGGCGAGCAGTCGGTCGGTACTCACTCCGCGTTACGATTTGAGATATAATATGTAAATAATTATAGTAAATAAACTAGCTGCATCTCGACGTTTCACCCGCGTAGGTCCCCGATCCCGTGAGTAGTAAAAAGTATATAACCTTTAGATCCTGGCTAATGAGACACAATTGATTTACTATTGTGTAGGCACGCATGCGTGCGTAATCCTATGTAATAGTTTAGGTCTTCTGCTACCTATCATACCAAGCTTCATCCTGATCGGTTCAATAGTTATGGCGTAAAGTTGTATCAAAAAAACATTTATTTAGCTTTATCCTGCCTGCCAATTCGAATTGATTTAACTCGACTTACGTGGATTTTAATTCGAGTTCACTCAAGTTGAATTTATTCCGAGTTGGCCCATCACTATCACCGAGGCAATGGGCCGGCCACATTAGCCGTTGAACCGATGACCGTTGGGATAGTTTTCTTACATAATTCTCTATTAGTCGTCGGTAGTCACCCACTATCTAACCATACCATCTTTCACACACACCGTCTTCTGACGGTACGGTCATAACTTTCTTTCACAATAAAAGAAAAACCAGGAATGTGAAATTGATGCTTGCTCAATTTCGCTTGGATCAGTAGGACGAGGTTAACTTTAATTGTTTCATAAATGACGCTTTTGTACTCGAACGTTATTAAGGTTATCGCAAATAATGTCGTGGGCGTCTGTGTCACAACGCAGATGAGACTCAAAACGTAACATCCCGTTTGTATTCCCGGAAGGGTTGAGTTAGGCGATGGCAATAAGCTCCCGATGGGGAACATAGGCGTGGTGTTATGTGAAGTAATGAATAGGTACTGTAGGTAGTACTTACTACAATACCTTCCCCGAAGCCTATGCGTAATAATGTTAAATTGACCTTTATTGCAGAGGTGTGGTGGAGCTGATTGGCATCCTCATCGGTCACCTGGCGTTCTTCCTGCTGTTCAAATACCCTCAAGAATTCGGCGGCCCTGCCCTACTCACGCCGCCTAATTTCATGTAAGTGTTAGATTAGGCCTTAGGCCACATCCTTACTTAATATTATAAACTCGAAAGTTTGCATGTATGGATGTTTGTAATCTTTCACACAAAAACGGCTGAACAGATTTCGATGAAATTTGGCACACAGGTAGATTATAACCTAGATTAACACATAGGATACGTTTTATCCCGGTAATACGTTACTGTGGAATAATTTCCGATCTTCACGTGAGCGAAGCCGTTGGCAGATGCTAGTAATATCAAGTTTACTGGCGAAACTTAACACACAAGACCGATATCTAATGAATCAAAACTTTACCGACGTAAGTGGTATCGATATCTAATTAATCGAAACTTTACAGACGTTAGGGATATTGATATCTAATGAATAGATAGCTGTATTCTTTTAAATGTCTGTGATATTTCGCCAGTAAATTTGACCCTATTTAAGTAGAGAGGCAAACCTGCGTCAGCGTATTCTAATCAAAGTCAAGTCTCATGATGAGTCAAAGAGGGATGAGACTCGTTCCACTTCAAAGTTTTAAGTCACAAATTGATTAGACGGGTAGTTTTTTTAAAGAAAAAAACGTTTACCCACTAGGAATTTCTCCTGTATTGTGGGTGCGTTTACAAACATTTAAACTCACATACACAAACAGCCAGACCCGTAACAACTACTTGTAGGTCATACAAATATTTGTTCCGTGCGGGAATCGAACCCGCGACACGCAGCGCAGCAGTCAATCGCTTAAGTACATGCCATAGAATGTATCACACATCATTCCTTACTTAATCATGATGCATTTCATTCTTATATCTCCAGAAAACAGATATTCCCTGACACGAGGTACGTGGGAGGTTTTGGAACTGCGCCCCAAGCGAGGGTGCCCACGAGGCCCGGCGGGACAGTGTTCGGAGGACACAACTGGGGCCGCGGACAAACTCTTGGAGGCAACTGATCCAAACAACCCCTTTTGTGAGAGACTTTGATGTTAGATAAATAGTGCTACAAGGATATTTTGGCGCCTGAACGCCATTGACAGGAGAGCGTAGATAGAACAAGATGGCGAAGTTAGTTCCAATTCTGGCCACGCGCCAAAATAATCTGGTAGCGTTGTACATAAAGTGTCCCGGTTTTTAAGATGTGATTGTGGTGTTACTACCGTCAGATTTGTAGGTAATGTGTATACAGCTTTTGCTTTTTTGTTTATGGTTTTTGATTTTGTAGAGTGTTGTTCAAGTTTGAAGTATATTTTTTAAGTTCACCTCTGATCACAACTTGAAAATTAGTGATGCGAAAGAATGTTTACTATAAAGTTAAATATATTGGTGGGTTTTTATTCAGATGAGAAAACACTGGATTTCTTTTGTGGTGGCTCTTTGTATTAACTTTATAGTGGAATTCTATAATAATGGTTAAATAGGATTTGTGCTCATAGAATTGCATTTGAATGGAAATGAAAAGACTCACGTTGGACATTACTATTAGGCCATTGACCAATAATAAAATGCATCAAAATAGACAAACGTGCTTTAGTTATGGCCATTTTGATCACCAGATACGGGAGAAATGTCTTATTATCTTGAGATAAGTCTCAGGATGGTATTTTTTTTTTTGGGTGGGATGTCATCAAATAACTTCTCCCACTGGGTGGAGCAGGAGGGCGTGTCAGACTTTTACTGACTAAAACCCACCCGTGTTCCCTCAGTTGCCAGTGTGTGCCAGGGGCCGCGGTATCTCTTTCGAACAACCCGCACTCCTGGCAGGAGTCTCAGTATGGTGAGCTGGTGTTCAAAGTGTTTAAGCATAATAAGGTTCTATGTCATTTATATTTCTGAGTGAGGGCCTCTATCACCCAGGTTGGCTTTGGCCTGTTTATCATCCAACAGGCAACACCAATATTACTAGTACTAATGACTTAGCAATAATCTGCTGTGCAGTCTCTTTTATTGGTCAATGGATGATTAAGAACCCAACAAACTGTGAACAGATTTCGTTTATAAATGCCTTTATCGTGATTGTGAAATGGATTTAACTATTTTTAGCAAAGACGAATTATTGTACTAGGTCAAATAAAGTCATGCAGAATGCTATATTTACATATGTTTTTACAAGATATGTGACTTTTATTTACACTTGAAACAAAGTAATACAATTGTTGCGTGTTAAATAAAGATACTTTTGTCTCACAATTGAACGAGTCTTCAAGAAGTCTAACGTAACCCAGACGAAGGGCTGCTATGAAGATATCCCCATGAAAGAGGTCTTGAAACTCCTTGCTACAACCTACACTTGACTGCTACACGGATCTTTTGGCGCGAATGGCGTTGACAGGTGGACTCTGTTGGAAAACTTTCTTGCAATTGTTTTGTGAAATGTCACTTGGAATGTATTCGCAAAACAAGATGGCGGCATTAGTTTCGATTTTGGCCATGCGCCAAGAGATCCTTGTTGTTGACTCGAACCCACAGAACATATATACCTCAAGCGGCTCGAACCGCCTTTGAGAAACACATTCTAAACATGCTGAGTATAAATATGGCCTACGGCATTGTGGGAAATATGTGATTAGCGCGTATTGTAACCAGGGAAGTTTTTATCCAGTGCGCAAACTTTAACCATGAATTCAACATATCATTCTAGACCCCCAGCACAGAAATTTTTCGACGGTTATACAAAAAAAACCAGCTGTGCCATACATTTTGACAGCGTAGGTATTGTACTTTTCTATGAAACAGCTGATTTTTTTTGTAAAACTCACGAAATATTTCGACGCTGAGGGGTCTAGAATGGTATGCTGAATTCATGGTTATAGTTTGCGCACTGAATAAAAACTTTTCCTGTATAGGTAACGTGACCATACGTCCCGCTTTGGGCGGGACAGTCCCGCTTTCAAGCAATCTGTCCCGGTGTCCCCAGCGAGGCCGACATAGTCCCGCTTTTGAAAACAGACCAAACTATAATTTAAAATGTGCCTACTTAACTATTTTGTGTTCAGTGCTTTAATTATTTTCCATCTTCTTTAATAAAAAAAAAACTAGTAAAACACCCACAAAACAAAACACACACAAAAACTTTTTTTATTATTTAATTCCGCAGATGTCCCGCTCTGGCAAAAAAAATAAATGGTCACGTTATGTATAGGCCCAGATAACTTTTATTAGGTAGGTAGTATTTAATAATAGTATCCGCTTGCATTGACTGAAATACATAGTATCAATAGTAACGTATGGTAAAATAGTGTCGTGAAAAATGTGTATTTTACTGGAAAGGTATAAAAAAATATAAAATAATGACGTAAAATTACACCAAACAAATGCATTATCTACCATCTAATATTTATTATTATTACTGATCAACGAATTTGTTGAAAATGGGAAGCTAGCTGCATGATAATAAGAACTGTTTTTGTGCGCGAAATCTCGGGAACTACACAGCTGACTAAAAACATGGGTGCAAAAGTACCTATTTTTGAAAAATAAACAACTATCTTTGAATATTGTCTATGGAAAAAGAAGTTACATTTTGATTTCAAGTCCCGTTTCCCATTTTGAACTTTTAGATTTTAATTTAGTTTTAATTTATATTAGTTTACTTACTCCACTAGAGCCTTGCATTTATTTTGAGGTAAATAAAAGATTACATAACTTTATTATTAATGTAAAAACGGGCGAAAATTTCTCAGGGGTCTGATAGAACTTAATACGGTCCTAAAGTCATATTTTACAGCGGTAGGCCTTCGTTTCAAAATGAGGCAGCAAACCAATGTGTCTCTTCGGCCCTCTTAGTGGTCAGCCAATAGTGTGAACAACGGGCCATTCATAAATTTGCACAAGTTTCATGATTTTTGGGTGATATTCACAGTTGTTGATATTTAAAGTTTCTTGTTTGAGTTGAAGTTTAGTCTATAATTTAGAATTAAACATGTGACGTCACGAAGCTTATGACTTGCCCCCCAACCCCCTCAAATTGTGACGTTATTTACAAATGGCCGCTAATGGAAACTTACGTCTGTTTTTATGACAGCATTTTGATGTTGTTTTCTAATACTGTTTACTTACCTACATAAAAATAGTATTTTCTAATGTGTAAGGTAAAGAAAAGAAATGATACTTTGTATAGCAGCGACACTGCCCTGAATGCGTTAAAAATAGCGCCTAATCTCAGTTTCTGGGCGAATTATTTTAGAAGCAGTCCGATTATTACCAGGTAAAATCTTGATTAGATAAACTTGAACGTTATTATAAGTTCCGAAAGAGTTAAAATCGCACAATATATATCTTCAGGGCGTACAATAAGCCCAGTTTCACTTTTATACTAAGTACCAACTCTTTTGTCTATGTTTGGGGTTGGCTTCCAGTATAATTATCCATTTAACCATAAAGCCTGCATACAGGGTAAATTTTTTACCAGTGCGCAAACTGTAACCATGAATTCAGCTTATCATTCTAGACACCTAGCGTAGAAATTTTTCATCGGTTCTACAAAAAAAAAACTGCTGTTTCATAGAAAGTAAAAATCAAAAATCAAAATGTATGGAAATGCAGATTATATTTGTCTGAAAAATTTCTACGCTGAATTCATGGTTACAGTTTGCGCACTGCCACTGGTTAAAAATTTATCCTGTTTATCAGAATTTAGAAACGCAATAATTACTGTACATACCTAGTATATTTATTAATTTAGTTAAATACCTCCTAGTCTTTGTTATATTGACGAAGACGTGAAGATATCAAGAGACATAAACTAGATTATATTTCTATAACAAAATTGTTTTAACAATAAAAAATGCGGTTGAAAATTGTTTTGTTTTATTTATCACCTATTTTTTTTAATATTTTTTAGCACACTAAGACCCGAGTACACCAACACATGGTTAAATTTAAAACAGCCGGTTAAATCATAACCGGCTGATTAACAATATTTTGCTGTTCACCACGCACTAACCATTGGTTAAGCACTGTAATCGGATGGTTAACTTAAACGACGTAGCCAAGGCAGTTTAACCGTTGGTTTATGCTTTCTGGTTTGAAGTTTTGCATTGTGAATCACTTTTAGTCATAAAATAAAAATGCAAGACGCTTTGAGTTACTTCTTATTTGATGAGGATAATGTGTTAGATGATTTTGAAGATAATATATAATTTTGCGCACTCCCGTATAATCCAAACACGGCACAATAATTTCGAGGCATATGACTAGAAAGTATTTGGTACAAGATTTCGTACATACAAACGTAGTTAGTGCTCTGGAATTACTTGATTTAATTGAAAAGAAGTTTGAATAGCCAAACACGTTTGCAGTGACTGCCGAAAGCATTAAATTTGTCAGCCAGATGCATCCGACCCCATTTTTTTCGGCATTTGTCGTGGCGTCTCTCACAAAGTAATGTTAAAACATTCGATCATTCGGTCATTTTCGACTCACTCATTCAAAACTCTATTTAATTAATTCTAACTACGTTTGTATGTACGAAATCTTGTACTAAATACTTTCTAGTCATATTCCTCGAAATTATTGTGCCGTTTTTGGATTATACGGGAGTGCGCAAAATTATATATTATCTTCAAAATCATCTAACACATTATCCTCATCAAATAAGAAGTAACTCAAAGCGTCTTGCATTTTTATTTTGTAACTAAAAGTGATTCACAATGCAAAACTTCAAACCAGAAAGCATAAACCAACGGTTAAACTGCGTTGGCTACGTCGTTTAAGTTAACCATCCGATTACAGTGCTTAACCAATGGTTAGTGCGTGGTGAACAGCAAAATATTGTTAATCAGCCGGTTATGATTTAACCGGCTGTTTTAAATTTAACCATGTGTTGGTGAACTCGGGTCTAAGGCTGAGGCTACATTAGACCGCGAGGCGACCTGCGACACATGAGAGATTTAAACAAATAAATGAATGCTCACGTATATGGCTAGTATGGCTACACCGTACATCAATTCTTACTAGCTATCTTTGATTTCTTTAAGCGATAGGAACAACATTAGGTACTGTAATCACGACATCGGCTACATCAACATATCAGCGATCATCGCCGAATATACGTCGGATTTTCGTTTATAATGTAGCCATACCATGATTATCTCGTTTCGCTCTTCCAGCCGCATCGCGAAGCGCTGCCTTCTGTAGCCTCAGCCTTATTTCCAGCAGATTGCGTAACACGCTAACAGTAGGAATGGCTTTCATTTTAACAGTTCAACAACATTAATTGCGTTATTTACGTAGTAGAGCCGATATTTTTTTTGAACATATGAAGCAATTGTTTAACATAATGATTCAGATGTGATTGATAGTGTGTTACCCGATTTTGTTGAGTTGGTGGTGATTCTTTTTTCTCATACAGTTTTTCAATTTTTCAATAAAGATGAGACAGAATCAGGTACCGCATTTCGAAGAGAAATTAATTAGTTATACCAATAGATGGCAGTAGCAGAGACATATTTTTGTGTTATTCAGGCTACATAAATAAAACAGCAAACTAAATTAACGCAATTCACTATATTACACAACTATACAATAACAAATCAATGCTTCTCCTCCTGTTTGTCGGCGGGGCCATATTCCTTCTCCCACATGGCAATGTACTCCTTCTTGCGTTGTTCACGACGCTTGAAGTACTCGGGGTAGTGGGCCTTCTCGAGAGGGTGCCAGTAGTCGATGACCCAGTCGGGGGGCGTTACTACACGTTCGTGGGCCACACCTCCAGCGCTTGTTGCGACTGGAGAGAGAAAATGGCTTGTTAGGCTTTTGTTATACGTAATAACGAGCGGAGCGCTAGTTAGGAGTGGAACTCGCACTGCATTTTCAACTCTCGGTGTTTAACGGAGCATTGAGAATCCAACAAGTGCATCACACCGCGTTTAAAATCGTTACAATGAATTCAGTACATGATTCCGAACACCCAATGTTCCGGTACTCAAAAAAAAATGCTGTTCCATACATTTTGACGGCGTAGTTACACTTTTCTATAAAATAAATGTTTTCTTTTTACATAACCGACATTTCTATGCTGTCCAGAATCATGCGCTGTTCACAGTTACAGTTTGTGCGTCGATGTCTCTGCCAACCTGTATGAGGTATAAAAGACAAAATTTTAACCAGTGCGCAAACTGTAACCTGATAATGAACCTGTATAATGATATGCTGAATATGTGAATTCATATTCAGCATATCATTCTAGACCCCCTAGCAAATAAATTTTTCTTCGGTTATACAAAAAGAAAGCAGCTGTTCCATACATTTTGACCGCGTAGGTATTGCACTTTTCTATGAAACAGCTTCTTTTTTTTGTATAACCTACGAAAAATTTCTATGCTAGGGGGTCTAGAATGATAATTATGCTGAATTCATGGTTACAATTTGTGCAGTGGTAAAAATATTGTCATGTATGTATCTCTTTTACTGACACGTAAGTTTCTTGTGCGAGATAATAGTTGATACCTAGTCATTTCCCTGTGGGACAGGGGCTCTAGAAAGAAATGATCACCTATATTTTAATTGAATAATGCTCGGTTCCTATATACAAAAACGGAAAGATTGGCTTACCAATGGTAACATTTAATATTTCTAAACTGGGCAAATAAATATGTAGTTTCGTAAGCTAATTTTACCTGTAATAGCTACCTCGAAATAGGGATATTATGCAAACTTATGAGGTATTTGTTTAATTATTGGTAAAGATACAAGAGTTTTAGTTTTAACCAATAAAATAGAGGAACCGGCCATTAATCAACTAGGTCCAGAACCAGTAATTATTATACGAAAGATGTGAAAGTGATTATTTTCATCTAATACCATTTGGCATTCAAAATAATGCTGTACAGAAGACTAATACTAGGAACCAATAAGGTGTCTACTGTCTACACATTATTCAAATTTATGCAATATTTTGCCTGCAGTTAACTATTTACTGCAAGTAATTTGTAAGACAAATTGCATTTATTTATTAGCATTATTTTACACAAATACAATGTGCAAAGTCTCATAGAAAAATCTAGAAATGTATTAGGTATAAACATTATTAAACAAAATTAGCTTAGGAAACTATTTATTTGCCAAGCTTGGCAATAAAAAATGCTACCAAGGAATACGATCCGTTTTTGTTAATAGGAAACGAGCTTAAGCAAATGAATAATAATTAGTAGCTTTTTAACCGACTTCAAAAAAAGGTGGAGGTTCTCAACTCGACTGTATTTTTTTTGTTTTTCTTTTATGTTTGTTAGCTCAGAACTTTCGACTGTGTGAACCGATTTTGATGGTTCTTTTTTTATTTGAAAGCTGGTGCTTTCTGTGTGGTCCCATTTAAATTTCATATAGATCTGATGATGCGTTTCGGAGACAGACAGCGGAACTCTTCAAAAAATGACAGCAAATCAACCGCGACTGCTGCTATCGCATAAATATGCCAAGGATGATGACATTTTGAATTGGTGTGGGGTAGGTACTATAACTAAAAAGTGAAAAATAAAAACTTTTTCCAAAAAAAAAAACCGACTTCCAAAAAAACACTACAAAGTGAAAAATTACTTTAATTTCGGAAGTCGGTGACTGGTGACATGAAAATTAAAATACATGTTCAAAGTCACCGACTTCCGAAATGAAAGTTATTTTTCACTTCATAGTGTTTTTTTGGAAAAAGTTTTGTATAGATCTACACGGCATGGTATAGCTGATTTTATAAGGAGTAAAATAGGCCACTTTTTGTCCACGGCCTCAAGTCTGCTATTACAATAGTGTCAGAATGGTCTATAATTGATTTCATAATTGTTGATTTTGACAAGTTTGGTAGTCTACTAATATAATGGCGTCATTATGACTTTCCAATGGTCAACCACTGACACTCCATTGAAAGAAATGGCATTTATTGGTAATCTCGTACATAATGACAAATGAATGACTGACTTAATTTACGAACTTCCTGCTACTTTAGATTGCTTATAACACTAATAAATAATATGTAAAAATAAATGAAATCTGGCATGAATAAATGTTCAAATTTAGTAGTCGTTTTTCGAAAATCATTTCTACTTACGATTTTTATAATAATGGCTATACGAAAATTCCATTATGACACAATTCTATTACGACACCATTGACCGACCAATGATCGACCATTATGAATTTAGCAGATTACGAACTTTTAGCAAAATGACAATGGGATCGTGTTGGAATGACGAATTTATAAAAATAGCAGAGGGCCCAAACCCAGGTAGCACGTGGCTGTGGGATAATATCCGACATTAACGTGGGCGGAGCTACGAGCACCGCTAATAAAATATCAAACTTACAAACTCTAGGAATAGGATGCTGAACTAAAAACAATTCTTCCTCTCCTGCCTTCAGCAGCTGTACTGCTTTAATCATGTCGGTCTCCTTGGTATGTTTGTCAAACCTATCCCGGAGGAGTACTGCCTGATACCGGTATACATTGCTGGAATACAGAGAAAAGTTAATTTTATTTGACATACTTTCATAATTAATAGAAAATAATACCAATAATATCAATGTTTATTTTTTCTATACAACTTGTGTACTTAATGCTAATGTATGACGGTAGTGCACAATCTTTGTTAGAGACTGGTGCCTGAGGCAGGTTTATATAAAACCTGTATTACAGGTCACCAAGGCCCTCCCATGGCTAGATGCCTGTGATTTAAAGACAGCTGCCAGGATGAATTAAGATGATGAGGCAATGGAAAGGCATGGAAGGCTAATACCAGTCAGGGAGCGGCAAATATGTATCTCCCGGGCCCCTGAGACATGGTACTAGAAGGAACAGTGGGGTTTTAGTCGGTAGGAGTCTGAAATAACCCTCTATTCTTCCCAGACTGAGGATATCCATAAGGATTTCCCCACAGAAAATAACGGACAGATGAAACATTATTTTAATAAAAATTCGAAAAAGATAGAAATAATCATATTGTGCTCCGCCCGCCCACAGCCATGTGGTAGGAGGTAACTCAATAAGTACCAATCAGCAACACAGAGTGAGGAACTTCATCCTTATTTGTGCCATGTTTAGTTAACCACAGTCTGATTCAGATTTTACATCCTGCTGTTTAGCAACACCAAAATCTTGGTTATTATTTTAATATATAACTTGATATATGTTGTGGTGGCAGAACTGATATGGATGTTTAATTACAAGGTTGTATAGATATTTCTTGTAGGTTAGTTTTAAAAATCTACCGTTCCATACATTTTTACAGCATAGGTACTGCACCTTTATAGGAATCAACAGATTTTTTTTAAATAACCTACTAAAAATTTCAATACCGTGGGTCCCGACTCATGTAAGTACTGAATCTTTTTTACCAAGATTGTGCATTGATTCCACCCATTCTATTATTCTAATTTCAAGTGTCAAGATGTATTGTGGTTTGTGGCTGACAAACAAATCAGATAGTACCTCTTCAATTAGAAAAGGTGTTATCGTTTTTGTTTTTATAATAGAGGAATGGAAAACGAGATCAGAAAGGAAATTGAAAAGTAGTGGATTCAAATACTTGACAACTAATCAAATTCTAGTTTGTTTTCTCTACTATACACGTTTTTCTACTTTATTAGTACCCTCTAAAAGAAACTAACGAATTATCTAAATATATTACAGCAAGATTTGAGCTAAACAAACTTATTTGAACAAACCAATACAATTCATTAAGCAATGGTTTTGAAGTTTTTTTAAACCATAACTGAATAACTTTTAAGTATGGACACTTGAAATATACTTCTGGTGTAGGATTTTCTCAAGGAAAGGATTTAAAAATCAAAAGGTATCTGAAAAAAAGGGAAAAATTGTGGTTATGTTTGTAAGAATTACGTAATAGGGAAAACAAAAGCAAAGAAAGGGAAGTTATTGATTTCAGTATATAGTTAAGTTTACCGTCTATCGTAGAACGCCTCCAAATTGCGAAGAGCCCTTTTGTAAAGCGAGCAAACCCTCTGTGTGTGCGATTTAATCGCAAAAAATGGAACGTTCGCCATTTTCGTTGTTTTGCAACAATGACAGCTGTAGACTTCAATCCAATCGTCATATCACCACATGTCACATCACAACCACAGAATATTAATACTGTAACGGGATTTCAACACAAATCGACAAACGATAAAATAAACTCTCGTCTACAACGCCACAAACTATAATAAAAGCATAAAAGCCGACTTTTCAACCAAGCTGTAGTTATTGGTAGACCAAGGAAAGTGCAAACTGCAAAATAGGATACTTTGTTTATGGTTTGTCTCCGAAACTCATCATCAGATCTATATTAAATGGGACCATTTCGGAATAAACCCCTATCGAACAAAAAATAAATTTATCATATCCGTCTATAGGTACAGGAAAAGTTTTTATTCAGTGCGCAAACTTTAACCATGAATTCAGCATACCATTCTAAGACCCCCAGCGGCCAGCGAATCCCCCCGGCAGCGGTCTAGAATGATAAATGCTGAATTCATGGTTACATTTGCGAACTGGATAAAAACTTTTTCTGTTTACGACGGAATTATGCCCGAACATAAATAAACATGTTGAAATGATAACCTCCTTCTTTTTGAAGTCGGAAGTTTGAAACGTATGCGATCGAGAACGAAGTTCCTTACGCGATACTCGCACGCACACACACTCTTATATAAAATAAAGAAATAGAGAGAGAGAAAGTGGGAATTTAATACTGGTTTTTAATACAGATAATATCAAAAAGACAAGAGTCGTTGCTATCTTGTTCATTTTTGAACTCACTATTCGCTTCAGCACCCTTGAAATCCATGGAAACGAATGAAACGATACCCATGTTCAAAAATTTAAAATATTTGCAGTCGCCATCGGCTTTAGAACCATGGAAAACCAAGAAAACTATCTCATCTCTCTCTATCTTTCTATTGAATGTAATATTAATCTCTTAAGGCTCTCCTGATCTCCGTGCGACCTTTACTCTCTAGTAAAGTTACGTGATGATTTTTTATTCTACCAGTTCCTCCTCCCGCAAGCCAGTTCCAAAATAAACAGAGACAGAGCGAGAGAAAGTCGCATGGAGCGGGCATGATGCCTCTTCGTTATGTGTCGTATAAAGGAACTTTTTACATACCTTCCAAAGGGATTGATCGCAATGTTATTATTACTTATAATCCGTGTAACAATTTCTGAAGACCCTTGAACCGTGGACGTCAAACATTCGTTCACAATGTTCTCATCTGTTACAAGGCCTCATGCACGCCTCATCACATGCAACAACTATATGCTCTGCTGTAATCTAACGCATCCGCTAAATAATCTGTCACTTGAAAATTGCAAACGATTCAATGCTGAAGGTTTTTCGTAATTTATGTTTAAGGTTGCAACATCACTTGTCTGTATTGTCAGCGACATTTCAGTTAGTAAAAATCGACGTCATACAGTAGTTACGCAGCCCATGCACGTAGCGAACTATCGCCGCATAAAAAGATGACCAGCGTTCCATTACTGTCGTTTACAAAAAAAATGATAGGAATTGTGATAACATTCTCAGGACCATTGTGTTGATTTTTGATAAACATTATTGAGCTTTAGATGTTTATAGCCTGAAAACGTTCATGGGAATCCATCCAGCAGGGAAATTGCGTAACAAGAATGGCTGTCAGTTTGACAGTTCAACACCATTCATTGCGTAATTTACGTTGTTGAGCAGACCAATTTTTCGAAGTTATGAAGCAATAGATTAGCAACATCCTTCAAAATTATCCAGATTCTGAAAGATATTGTGTTACGCAATTAATTCATTAGAGTGCTGGTAACTACGTTACAGTGGCGGACGAAGCTTGTCATGGCCCGGGGCCGGGGTGACAAAATAAAATGAGCCCTCCCCCGGTAGACGTAGTTTATGTAAGAATTTCTAGTAACATTTTGCAAAAAATTCGTATTGCCAAAAAACGTATGTATCGGACCACCCCTGGCCGCCTTAAAATCTTGTGTGGAAACTTTGTATGCAATTGACCCTTTCAATGATATTGATGATAAAAAAACTTGTAGTAAGTACCTATGTGTGTCTTCCTGCCAACACATAAGGAGACTCACTTGACCCCTAGACCTGTCTTACGAAACGTAAGTTAATACGCAATAGCCAATAGGCAAGTGAATTCAAATGGCTAAGTGTTTATACAGTTGAGCAAACTAATGAGCTAGCCTGGAGCCTGGTAGGTACCCGAGAATACGGAGACTGTAACATGGAGTTTCATTTATGAAACCTATTAAGAACCTACTAAATAAAAAGCAGGATCTATCTGTGTTACACAATCATAAAATCAGAGGAGTAATTGCGTAACACACTAGCAGCAGGAATGGCTTTAATTTTGACAGTTCAACAACATTCATTGCATTATTTACAACCCGTCCGAATTAACTGTGCACCTGGCGCTGTGACGTCACTCTATCAAGATGCTATCGCTACTGAACGCTCAAGGAGAACGCGGGGCGCCGCGTTGGGAAGCGGGGTAGGGGTCGCATTCCAGCGAGGTGCACAGTTAATTCGTACAAGATGCCAGCACATCAAGCTACCCCAATCTGTCAAATTTATTTGATAGATTTTCAACTTCATATCGCAAGCTTATGGTTCATATTCAATTGGGAAAATTTGTCAGTTTGGGGTAGCTTGATGTGCTGGCGTCTGTACGTTGTTGAGTAGACAATTTTTTCAAATTTATGAAACAAAATGGATTAGCTAGCAATATCCTTCATAATAAGTCAGATTCTAATTGATAGTGTATTACGCAATTAGGGTGCTGATCACAAGTTATTTTTACAGGTCTACTTTCTGCCGCGCTTGGCTATCAAGGCACTACCTGATTTACCTATCTAGGTACAGACGCCAGCAAGTCAAGCTACCCCAAACTGTCAAATTTTCCCAATTGAACATGAACCTTATCACATTCTAATAAAGTTGAAAATCTATCAAAGAAATTTGACAGATTGGGGTAGCTTGATGTGCTGGCGTCTTTACGTCTGATGGTGCTGACCATAGACATAAGAAAGAAGGTGCCGACGCTAACAACCCAAACTAAAATGGACAACTTTACGACAAATTCACGATTGATGACCAACCAGAAGACCTTATGGTATTTCGACCCAAACGAAGAGCTAATTACTCTCTTTCTTCTGTTTAGGACTTTCCTTCTCTATGCCTTTTTTTTTTGATAACTTGGTGGAAATCCTCGTGGATATCCTCCACCCTGGGATGGATGGAGAGGTCTGTCCACTTCCACTAACTAAAACTACCCCGTGTGGGACTCGCACACTTGCGTTTTTGACATTTCATTTGGGGTCGCCTCTCCTCTCTCATTATTCGCCAGAAGTGACTCTGTCTGTTCTGGGTCGTGCAGATAATATGTAACTGAGGAGTACTAAAGACTGTTGATGTTATAATCACACAGCCCAAGGTTTTAGGAACTAACCTTATTGGTAATTTGAAAAAGAATAAGTCTCCTTTGATAGGTACCTATTCGTGAAAGCATAACAAATAAAATATACAGGAACAAAATGGAGAGGATATTGCCGGTCATCTGCATAATAAATATCGAATATTAAATTAACAATTCTGCTGCTACTGGACGGCCTTTACTAGTGCTGTCGCAATCATACTGGCCTTGAAGAAGATTATAAATTGTGATAAATATGCAAGGTGTAAGTTCCAAAGAACTTTCTAGGACATTATGTGGGTATTAGTAGGCAGATAGATAGGTACCTACTTAACTACGTAGGTACTGTACTACCACAATAATTGACAATTAGTAGATGCAAAAGTGAACGTGACGGGTTGTATAACTCGTCACGTTTTTATTTTTATCCTGATAAATTGAGTTTAGCAAGTGCCATCAGCAGATGATATTTTAATAAAATTTTATTTATTACTACAATACTTAACTTATAGGATCAGTAAAAATTATAAAGTCTTGGTTGGAATAATCAGAGAATACATTATAGAGTCTCCTTGAGCAATCGCAGGTTTTAATTATTATTACAATAATTGTAAAAAATCAACTTTAGTAATAAAAGTTTTAAAAATCAAAATTAATTGTAAAATATATTTGATGTATGATTTGATAATTTTTATATTTTTGATACATCTCATTCGAACTGTAGATAATAAATACCTCTTTTAAAACTATGATTAGACATTGTACAAAATGTCAAATAAACTACTTTCGTCATAAGTGGGTATTACCAACATATTATACGTTTAAGCGCTTTTATGTCCAGCGCACAAGTTGAAAACAATAGAAAAAATAATAGTTTAAAAAACTAAAAACCAAAGTAAAACAAGATAAAATAATTTAATTAAATTAAAACGCGTGGGGTGCTTTTTGAGGTATTTTTATAATAAATTAATGTCAAGCACCCCACGCTTTTTAATTGATTTAAATTATTTTCTCCTTTTTTAGTTTGGTTTTTAAAGCGTGTTTTTTAGTTTTTAAACTATTATTAATTTATTTTCTATTTTTTAGTTCTGCTAACTACCAAAACGTGTTTTTTTTTCATTTTCTCAATATTTTTTTTATTTTTTTAATTGTCATCGGTCCTCGATAAGTTTACAAAGTTTCAATGAAATCTGACCATTTAAAGTGGGTCAAAATTGCGCTCTAAGGAGTCGGTTACATACAAACAAAAAACAAACATACAAGTGAAGCTAATATAAAGCGTGTATAAAGTAAAAAAGAAGGGTCAAACTTAACCTGTTGCTATATTTTTTAAACGAACCCAGTAAGATTGAAAAATAAAATCATAGATACTTTCCGCCACTGTGCATTAAGGAGGAAAATATTTAAAAAATGCATATCCAAACAACCTTTTATTGCACCGAACCCAGCAATTGGAACCAATCGGAACACTAATGATTGAATTATTGCAATAAAATTCTATCAAAATGCAATCACGAAAAAAATGTACCGACACGATTAAATCGGGGTCAAAGAAAGTTAGGGAAACCGCCGCGTCGAGATGACCAATCGATGAGAACCGGTCGCGCCGCTCGACCAATCAGAGAAATCGCGCCATCCTTTTGAAAATGGGACACTGATCCCAGTTCATGGTCCCAAAAAGGCTTTTTATGCATGAGAGAGGTATTCTTTTTTACTAGGTTTTATATAGGTAACGCTTGCGTTTATTTCGACTAAATCGACTGGTTCGAACAGCAAACATCGCGTACATTGTAGTACCTATCTCAGTGTTGAAGCGACACTCGGTGCGGTGGGTACGGCCATCGCACGATTTTTAAATTTAAATATTTTTTTTCGTTTTCTTAACTTTAGTGTTAACTTCAGTGATATAATTCAATCAAATTAATTTATCAGTGAATAATCCTTAGTGGGATATTCGACGCTTGGCTCCGGTTGGAATTTCCTTTGCTCTCCATTCAGGTATGTATTTTATTTTTGTTAAATTAATTTTTAAATGCATAATTTTTATCACACCTTTAGTTAATAATTAAAGTCATTAAATGAAAATAAAAAATGCATAAGAAAGAATACGCAACTTTTATTTTAAAATATTTTTTATTATTTTAAAATAAAGGAGTTGAACTATTTGGGGTAGTAACTGTGGGCAAAAACTTTACTGGTACCTTAAAATACTAGGTTCAATATCCAGGTTGGACATTATTGTGGTCTCTCCCAAGTCTGACCAGTGGATGTTTGGGACTATAAGCATGTGACGTCTGTGTACCCTGTGAATAAACCATCACATCCAGGACGGAGGGAATCATTTTATGGGGTTCAGTTTTTGAACCACCATCACAAAACTTCAAGGGATTTCATACCTACTTATGTTAACCTACGAAATAAAATCGCTATTTGCTTTGAAATTACAATTAGCTACATCTTTAATTAGGTACCTATTACAAACTCGTCTCCTAGCATATTTTCGTCCATCATGAAATATTAGCTCATAAACGTAAACTCGACCACGGCCCATTGTGGACCCCACGATTCACGTGAACGTATCGTGGTAGAACTTGACCCAAACACCACGCTTGGAGCACGTAGGTACTAATTATAGGTATGTTTCATTAAAATTTCCAACAAGTGGTCCAAAGGCTATTGGGCCCATTATTACATGTTTTGTACAGTATAATGAGATTACATCATGTCGCAACTGATTGCGCGCGCAGACCTTCGAAGTTCGAAATAAAAGTAAAGCGTAAAGTAAACTTGACGTAAAAGTAAGCTATCAAGGTTTACCAGTTGCGGTACCTACAAAATACGTTCCAAAAGTAGGTACTGACCCTTGTAGAAAAATTCAGGCAAGACTGTTAACTTTTTAAGTCAAGTAAGTACCTCCTTCCTGCTCGATTGTATTCTGTATTGACCTTATTGTTGAAAAGTCCTTCATTTAACTGTTTGGTGACTGCTGCGATGCATTCAATTGGATTGGATTTATTCATTCGTTCTTTTAAGAAAATGTGTCCCTAAACTAGTCATCTGTGACGCTCGTTTTATTTTACCAACGCATCATTCGCACCACCAGCCAGCATGGTCGACGAAAAATCCACGCACTACTTAATTAAAAAAAAAGAACACTTTAAAAATTCAAAATGGTCAACGCAAGAAAAACGTTCGATTCCGTATTCTATCAGCAAATTTCGCCAGTGTGCAGCAAAGCATGTCTTAAAAAAGTAAAAATAAAAACGACCGCTCTGATTCTTGTAAACTAGGTCTAGATTCATCTCATTGTTAAAACTTGAGGCTTGAGAGTGAAACCTCTTTCACTAGGTTACTTTCGTTCGTGGGAGCTACTTATAACTCATTTTTATTGTATTTAGCCGTGTTTGTGAATGTCACAACTAAAAGTAGTTTGGGTTATTGTACAAAGTAGACTATTGCATTGCTGCAGTCTGGTCTAGAGAGCAGTGGTGGCACAGTGGTATCCATCCTGAATTAAAAGTTATAGGCCATAATTTAATCACCATTGCTATGACCAAAATTATGATCAATTCCTCACAGACCAGCACCCTAATTGCGTAACTCACGATTAATCATAATTTGTTTCGTTTTGAAACAGATGGCTAAACCTTTGCTTCTTATGTTCAAAAAATGTATCTTCTCAACAACGTGAATATCGCAATGAATATTGTTGAACTGTCAAAATGAAACCGATTATGATTAATCGCGTGTTACGCAATTAGGGTGCAGTACTAGCATAACACAAATAGGGAAACAATAGAATACGTAGAAGACTATAATTACTTAGGACAGTTAATATCTGCAACTGATACTATGCATAAAGAAATTAATAGAAGGATAGCTAACACCTGGAAGAGATTTTGGTCCCTTAGCGAAGCTGAAGAACAAAGACATGCCAATAAAAGATAAAAGAAAAATTTACAATATGTGTACCTGTTCTGCCGTGCCTAACCTATGGTTGCCAAACATGGGCATTAACAGAAAAATTGAGTCAGAAAATACAAGTCTGGCAAAATAGTACAGAAAGAAGTGTAGTTGGAGTCAAGAGAAGAGACAAAGTGAGATTAAAAGAAATAAAAAGAATAACCAAGTTTAAAGATGCACATAAAGTATGCAAAACACAAAAATGGCGATGGACACGACATAATTATGTTAAGAGAGAAAAAGAGAAATGGACCAAATTAATAACAGAGAACAAGGTATGGAAAAAGGAGCAAAGGACGACAAGCGAAACGATGGGAAGAAGATGTCAAAAGAGTAGCTGGTCCAGAGCGGATTCAGCGGGCGAGAGACAGAGAGAGATGTAAATCTTTAGAGGATGCCTTTGTCGAAAGACAAGCGGTGTAAAAAGTGTGCACCGAATGTCGATAAATAAAGAAAATAATTGTAAAACCAGCAATAAAGGCTTGTTTTATTTTATGACGATGTCTGATTTCTACCTTAGTAGGTCACTGTCTCCAAACCCTGCATTAGTTCGGTTGGCCTGAGCCATAGAAAAGAAGGCTTAAACTTTGGAAAAAATCGCGAGGAAAACGGGTTCTAGGAACGAATGCACGTTCCTTTTCGGCACGAGATGACGGCTTTGACCTGCGTCAATTGAGAAAACCTGTACCCTCCTTGATCCATTACTAGCTAGATTGAAACTAAGTAAACGAATCATAAATTTATATATCCTAGAAAATCTTTTGAACTTCATGATTGATGACTTGGTTCTTCCTACAAAGTAATCTGTTTTGTATCAGAAATAATAACTGTTTACATTTTTTTTAAATAAAATAGTTTATGATAAACATCAAAGAAAATGTTATTGTTGAAGTCGTAGACAGAGTATTATATTGAAGTAGATGTTTTCGAGCTTTTGTTTTTCTCGTCTTTTTGTGCTCTACACACGTTCAACATTTGGCCAGCACGACAATCACCTACTTACTCAATTGTAATCAAAACTATAATCGCAGAACGAGATTGCACAAAACATCAACAACTAATTTAACAAGCACCTAATTAAAATGAATTTAGTAAGTAATTAAACTAATTTGAACTGTCAAATGCTATGACATTTGTCATTGTATATTGCTCAATTTTATGCTCATGCGCCAAAACGGTGAACTTCAAGGCTTCTGATGGAAACCTGCTCTTACCCAATGATATTAGCGTAATGGTGTTGATGGTATGTGTCAATAATGTGTTATACCATGACCAGAAAATCTTGACACGCGGTGGAAAAAGGAACTAAGCAGAAAATGTACTGAATTTGACTAATTTTTTGACATTTCCTATGCAAATGGCGCCGCTATGAGCTGTCAATGGATACTGGGCCAGAGATACGTAAAGGACAATTATTTGTTCTGTTCTAGTGTTAATAATAATAGGTCTGTCTGTTTGCTAAATGTATCCGGCTATTGTTACTTGGTGCTTGAGAACACTACGTGGAATAACATTCTGAGTCAGGTCATAGGGGGTAAGCGTTTTCTAGTTGTGGTTCAGACCCTTTGAACAATAACACTAGTCTACAAAAAAATATATTTAAGATTTCGAGTTATAGCCACTCAGTTGCATTTTTGGCTGTAGACTAATGTAATTATTTGTTGGTTGATAAACGACATGGAAGTCCCGAAACATTTACGGTTAAATGTAGCCAAAACCCAATACTTAACCCTTTCATTTAGTTTTCAGCAGCTAATCGTTGTTTTTCTTCAAGTTTAGCCGATGCAATACCGTCAGTCACTGTTATTAAAATTTGAAGTGAAATTAATTCTTAGGTATTTTTCTTTTTTGTCATTTTATGACAAACCACAAACGACAACTGTCCCAACGTTAAACGTGTTGGTACTGTTTTGTAGTGCTTAAGAAAAGTTTATATATATACCTAACTTTAATTATTGTGAAAATATTAGGCGAACGTGTTCCGAGAATGGGTTCTTTCTTTGCATGAGAAATTATCATATATTGTGTCCCTTGTTTGTGTAATAATTGGAGCTCCATTATTTTACATTGAGTATCTATTATGACTTTTTGAATCTGGTAACATTGAATAGATCAAAAATAATAGGGTAAAGTTCATAATAGCTGTCCGTTTGAATAAATAAATTATGCCATTAATTGTTTCTTATTATTAATTAATTATTTAAGCAGTTCATTAAATTCCTATCCTTTGTTTGATCTACTTTCTAACATGAAAATTTTGGTGCGAATATTGTATTAGGTACCTGCTGTTAGGTTCCTATTACAAAAGTGCCAACGAAGTTTATAAATAAATTATAAAACACTTTACATTTCAAAATGTTTCAGAAAAAAAAAATCTTGTTACTAAAACCGATAAAGTAACGTCCATTATGTCAGCAAAACTTTTTATGCCGCAAAGGAGTAGAAAGTCTACCATTAGCACTGGAGTTGTCGGGAAAAACGATAATATCGACCTAAGTCGGTTAGTCCGTGAACTGCAGTTACGTAAATATAACTGCAGTTACTGGTGAGGGTGTTTCGCAAAACATTTGGTATCCAATTACCTGTTAGGTTCTAGTACCTACCTTCGATTAGATTATGTGACATAATAACAAATGGCAGGAATATGAAGTTAATGAATTAGTATAGTTAGTTAACGTTTATGGACTACGACTAAAAAACAATAACATCTCGGTATTTTTTCTGCATCGACACTATCCCATACAGGGTACCTACTCGTTCCTTGTCATCCGAATCTTCATTGCGATTTCTTGATTAATGCGTAAATATAATGTACGTAATGGGTTATAAATATATATAACTATAGGGACCGTAACCTTGGCACATTACTCCAGATATTAATTAACAGTTACATAATAAACTCCCTAGACACAATGGATATGCAGACAGAGATGATGATGAGTCACATTACAGTAATCCTGATGAATTTGCTGATAATAATTCTGTCAGAACAGCTGAATTTATTTCTTTCCCAAATCATTTTAAAGACGTCAATGGAAAGGAGGTACTTTATTGGCGAAAGCCAGTATTTACCGTGTGAACCAAGGTGGCGCAATTTATTGCTTTAACCCAACGTGTTAGTATCTAGACAACGTTGTAGACGCGCTGATGTTAGATACTTGGCGTAAATTACAGACAAAGTAGAGGCAGTGTGGATAAATTCCAGAATTAACAGCCTTCCGGGGCTCGATATAGAGATAATGCGTGTTTAAAAAAGGTATTATTGTCTTATAGGATTTTATCGCATTTTCATACGTTGTATTATTTGGGTCTCAGTAAATTTTTCGATCAGATTCAACATTGCTGATTTTATACGCTGACTACAGTGTTATTCTTAAAAATTTTAGACATAAATAAGTACGTCAAATACTAACTAATATATTAATTTATGTTATGTTATGCAGACCTACTGCGTCTATCTTATGAATTTCTACTATACACGTTCTAAGAAATAGGGTCCTTTTGATATACGGAATCCTAAAAATAAAATACTATTCTATTTATGTTTCTACATCAACCATCAACGAAGTAAAACAGAGTTTCTCACACTCAATTACCAATAGATTTTTGCTTAATCATTGTTTTATTTAGTGCGTTAAACCTACTTTTCAGGATTCGGAACTGTATCTCAAGTTGTTTTTTTTATTTTGGTGCAACATGCTGGCGGATACAAGCTCCACCATGCGTCCTCCATGCTCATACGTGTGCAGCAGTTTTGTTAAAATGGCTGAGTCACTTGTCCCCATTCTGCTCTACTGGCCAAGACTTTCACTGCGTGCTTGTTTAAGATGATGCTTTGAGACGAATCTCGGAGTTTTTATTGATTACGTACGTATTCGATCGTGATGTCTTTCAAACGACTTGCGGTTTAAGTGCTAAAAATGAGGCTCATAATCATAGTCCATGCTTTTTGTCCCAAATTGACAAATTACTTACAAAGAATGTTGAGTGATTTTTGTGTTACATTATTTTGAATAGAACTCAGTGAATATTGAGTCTGTTTTTTTTCATTGGTCAATAAATAGAGCTCCAAATAGAGAAGTGAGTTTGTGCATTGTGTTGGGCTGTTTGAGGCATGTAGCAATAATGAGTGTACAGTCTAAATAAGAGTTCACAATAAGTCAATAACACGGTGCATTCTATTGACAAATGATTTTAAAACATGTCGCTCTTAGTCCTACTAATGGTCGTCAAGATTATCGTCATTCATCGGGCAGAGCTCCAATACCTAGTCATGAACCCGGAATCAGAGGATTACCTCAGGAATTGTATAACATCGGTTATATTCATAGTTTAAATAACAGTAGGACTGTGCGACAGAATTCAACATCAAAAACATCAATACTGAAACTATGTCACCCATAAAATCATCTCGTAACTCACGAGACTATCTCAAAGTCAATGCCAAGCATTCAGGAACTCATAGTCATCATCGCCAAATAACAGAAGTTACAAACAAATCACATTATTTACGAGTTTTCCTGACAGATGCTGTTAACTACACATTGTTTTATATAATTGGCTCCCTACAAGGCGGATAATGTGTTTAGCACGGCGTGACAAAAGGGCGGACATGTTAATAAATGGATCAGTAGCTGTGACTACGCTTGCTTCGGTTAATATGTGGATCACGTAGCTAAAAAATGTCAGATCTATTTAACAGTTGGTGAGCGTTCCTCGCGTACGATTCTGAGGATTTTTTGTTGGTGATTGAAAACTTATGATAGTGTATTATTTTGTTTGGTACAATGACTGTTCATGAGAATCTCGTTTTATAGAGGATTACTAAAAAAAAAAGAATTACCTATCACTTCGCATGTGAATTAAGACGAAATGAACGCCTTGGGGCTTTCATCGAATTGCAGCGAAACCAAATTATGTCTTGTCACTTGCGCAAAAAAGCTTCCTTATTGGTAGCACGCAGCTTCACCATTTGCCATACCGGGGGTTTCCATACGGGTGATAATACTAAGGAACCCAAAACAGGTAGGTATAATGTCCCACGGGACGTCGCGATTCGGCACTAACGGGACCCAGCCAAGTGCATCGACCGCAAGCTCCACTTTCCAAACATAGGTTACTTTTTTCACAAAAAGCCTTTTGTAACGAGCTTTTTCAAAGACGAGGAGACTGCAATAAATAAAAATGTCACAGTAAAGTTACCATGCTTCATGTTTGCATGACTCAATGAATCTGCAGTGTTTTATTCTAGAACAAACGATACTTAATTTTATTTGGTGGCCGATAACTTAGGGAGTGTTCCTTAAAAGTTAGGTCCTTTTACTGTTAACGTAAGACTCCTTATTTGTAAGGACTACGTGGATTTTTGACAATACAAATGACGTCAATTAAAAGAAAACTAAAGATGAAAACTGAGTAGGTAGGTAATGTTGCAAATGAAATTCTACAAACTAATATCAGTATAGAATGCGTAATGACTGCTCACATTCTGTGGCTTGAACGTCAAACTACCTAATAAGGATCGATAATATTACGTCCTAGGACTAAAAGGTTTCAGGGTTATAACTTTATAAGTGTCAAAGTTAATAGCGATGACATTAAATTCGAACTTTTAGTTATCTGGTGTTAACTTGAGAGCCTTCTCAATGTCACCCTTAACACAAGTTTAATCTTAGCTTGAGTGTCAGGGATTTGTAACTCTGTATGACCCAACAATTTTTAAGACAAACTTCATAATATTATACCAAGTGATTACACTAAGTTGTAAAATTGGAAGTTAAAATTTATTTATTTATTGAAAGTTCATATTTGATTTATAAATAGGGTGAGAGACCCAATTATCTTTACTAAACTATAAAAAAATATTTTTCTTGCATGTATTTAACAACCTGTTCAAATTATCATCAGTCTTCAGAATACCCAAAAACACTAGGCTGTTTACCTATTCACGGCTCATCCATTTTCATATCTATGACGGTGTGATAGGGAAATGGGAAGAAAATGCAGATAAAAACAAGCAACTTAAACGCTCTATGCATTTAAACTTGTTTCTTGCTCTGCAAATGTTTCGTGTTTCCATGGTAATATCGAGAAGTAAACAGAGTGCTTTTGAAAAGACAGGAATTATTATAATGATAATGTAATTTATCTGAATAGCAATTTCTGTAATTCAACAAAAGGGCGCAATACCTTTAACACCAATCTAGTAAGAAAGCTATAATTTAGAGAACATTCGATCGTAAAATAAAAATAATTGGATGCGTGGGCAATTTTAAAAGCTGCTGGTTAGTGTTTGAATCTAACTAATGACACATGATGTGTCTTCGCTGACATATTACACAGTGGGTGAATGTTACAAAAACCATACTCCACATTACAAGAACACCGATAAGCTTATATTTACATAATGCTGTTACGAACACACATTATGCAATATTGCTAAAGACTTGAACGCCATCTGTAAGCTCAGGTTCGCACGAGCGATTTTATTAGGTACGCGAATAATTTTTTTCGCACACTGGAATCTCAACTCTCGGTATTGAGCCGAGCATTGATTATCCAATATAGTGCATCCCAGCACGATAAGAAAACATTCTGTTGGATTTTCAACTCTCGGTGCTAAGCAGAGCGTTGATAATCGAGTGCGCGAACATAAAATTACCCGTGCGACCTGGGCTAATATTTCTTATGCATTATTTATTGAATATATAAATATGAGTGCGTGAATTATGACTGCGTATATTGTTTCTATGCTAGATAAACAATAATAAAGTTGATGCAGAAATGATGAGTTTACGGTTGTCGGTTGAGGTAAATGGGTTTCGTAAAGAAGATTTTCTAGTAGCTGGTAAACCCTTTAGTGCAACAAATAAATAATTTGACTCAATAAATCGTCATGTTGCTTCCTCTTGTGTTAGACAAGATAAAGTGGCTTAATAGTCGATTCTCACGAATTTACTCGCCTGAATCTGTCGAATCGGCATTAAATAATGTACCTAATATTTTCTATAGGTGACTCCTATGAAGTTATTTTATTTGCGGGCGAATCAAAAATTCCAAGAATATGTAATTTGGCAATTTATACGTTGTGAATAAAATAAGAAAACAACGGAAACTTAAGGAAGAAGTTTACTAAATTTATTACATAAAATAATAAAAAAGTGTCACTTGCCTAGTAAGTATTTTCGGCATTGTTGATTCACCCACAAATAAATAAGCTTCTGGCGAGTCATTTAAAGAAAATATTATATTACATAAAAGTGACGATTCGAACGACTCTGGCGGATTAAGTTCGTGCAAATCGAATAATTAGTCGATAAAGTAAGTAGCACTGCTTTTCTATAAAAAATCCCAACAGCTACCTACTTTGTCTTTCTCTGGGTATCCAATTATGAAGGCTCTATGCTCTATGGATTAAATAAATAGCCTTTTATAATCTACTAGTTTTATCTTATTTGAAAGAGATGTCATCCATTAATAGTATGTAGTGTAGTGTTGGATCATTAAGTTCCCTTCAAAATGGTTGAGCTGAATGGTGCTGATCCATACGTCATGTTCGTGAACGGGCGCCGCCAGTAGGGACTGGTCATCTCTTAGCTCCCACGGCTTATTTTAATTTCTAAATTGTTAATTTATTTTTGTTTTAATTACGGACGCTTTTAATGTGCACGTCTTTTTACATCGTTCTCACATTGACAATTTCAACATAATGATGTAACCAACTGTTTGTAATAATATCATGATTTTAAAAGAGTGTCCATGGAGTTTCTTGCCCGTTCTTCTCCATAGGTACCTACGCTTTGGAATGGGCAACTAGCTTCATCTTTCTACCTCACCGACCTTGACAATTCAAAAGTGCCTTTAATTGGTTTATTTGAAATAAATGCTTTGAGTTTGAGTTTGAGTTTGAGTTTGAATAAGAACAGATTCGCTTTTAAATTAATTTGTGTAGAAAAGCGAACTAATGTATTTTTATTACTGTTCAAGTGTCATAGCAGTCATAGCTCACTGTAGGGTAGGTGATAAAGTTTCATTTATTGAGTCGCTGCTCGTAACGATCGTCAATGTCTATTATTTATTGATTATATTGAGTCAAGACGTTCTATAAAAGGTTGAGGACTATTCATGTGCGCTGCAGTTTTCTCAAAAACACGACCAAACCTATGCAAACATAACAACAGTAATGATCTCCGATTAAACATAACATGAGCAACCTGACCTCAGTCGGCTATTTAAAAGTTTGCTCTCAATGTTAACCATAGGTTCAGGGCAATACCCTATAAAAAATACCACAATAAAGGTACTTTATTCCGTGAATCACGGAGGGCTTGCCGAATGTCGCAATATTTCGGGAGCTAACGGTGAGGACCGGGTGCATCGACCGAGCACAGCCAGTACGACTTGGCCTACGTTTATCGTGTGACGTGCCGACAACAGTGGTGTTCACCCTTGAATTATTGAAAATGTGATTGGATGGACGGTAATTGATGCGTTTACCTATTCGTAGTTTATTTTGCCTTGTTTTCGAGGTGCATTTTTGATGTTATACGGTTTTGACTTTTGAATTCAACATTAATTAATTATTTTAATTATCTACCTACAAATTAATCTTGATTGAGAACGACATAATTAAAAAAGAGGAAATTATTTTTTATTACGAAATTATGCGAGAAAAACTTATACTTACTTACCTTTGTATTGTAAAGTTATAGAATAGCAAATTATAACTATTTTGAAATAGGGTGTTTTTTTAAATTGTAGATAGAAATGCCCGTAGGCGATAGGTTAGCAACCAGTCAGTAACTGCGCTCTTCTTGTTTTGTTGTTGTTACTAATCGTGACTGAGTGATGCGTTTTGCTCTAGCATGACGTACGTTTCACAGATTGAGACCTTATAAACGAAATTACGTATATTAAAAGACTGTACCAAACTTTTGTTTTAGAAAATGTGAAAATAATTTAATTTAAAGACGAAAAGTATTTTGTCTTTAATTTCAGGCGAACAAAATAAAATATTAAGTATTTTAATAGAGTAAATAGTGTGTAAAATTTCTTGCGTGATTTCTAGTGAACGAACTTAACGATAATAATTAATTCATGTTGCGTTGACCCAAATACCTACGTAAAACGAGCAAACGAACAATTAACGTGCATACATATTAAATAATCACTAAGGAACACGTAAAAATAATCATTCAACTATTCTAATGGATGTTTAATTAGCAAGAAGAATGCGGTTTGAAGTTTACTTATTATTTAATACCTGTGCTGATGTAAAGCATGCCAACGAGATCGGTTTTACATTTGAATAATTTTGTAAATGCCTACCTATGTGATGTTAAATTCATGATAATTTTTGTTTGCACATAAAATATACCTGAATTTGTACCTTTAACTATATGAATCGTAGTTGAAATGTTAATCAAACGTAAAAAATTACAGAAAAATTGGTCTAAAGTATTCTATGCGAAGTAAAACACATCAAGGAACTGAGGACAAATACGTGGACCATTGCTGGAAACAATGGAGAATCTTTTATTCTAACAGCGTGTATCTGTTGCGTCTTGCGTCCCATCAAATCTTTCTGGTGCACTCAATATTAAGCAACCTGTCAGTGCGGTGAGATCTTAAAACCCGTTACTGTAAACCTGCGTTACTGTTTTGAAAGATGTTAGGTTAAGTAATACTTTAGACAAAACCAAATACTGAGTAACAAAATTATTATTAAAATGACAAATTTGACAAAAATACATAAAAAATAAACTAAAATTTACTGAATTTCAGACTACAACAGGAGTTAGGTAAGTATAGAAGGTACAAGCCCTGATTTTTTTTATGTAAATTTACATTTTAGATCTAAAGTAAAATACAATAGGCTTAAAAACAAACGGCAGGAAACTCTTATCCTGTGATCACGGCTAAGTACATTGCCATGTCTTTTATAAGTCTACTTAGGACAGTCTATAAAAGACAACAAAGCAAAATAAACCATAAGAAAACTGTTCACGGTCTAAAACAACTTGTGAAATTGAAAATAATGACGTTAGACATGAGTAGGTACGCGATGCGTTTGTCGACTCCAAATGGGTTTATTGATAATAACGATACAACAGTCACTGGCATATCAAACAGTGCTTTGTATCTCGATAAAGACATGGAAATGTACTCTAACTTATAGGATGACAATTGGGTCTTTCACCCTGCTGATAATCATAATTTGACTTATCATAATGTTACCATTGCAAAAACATAATTACCCAATGTGTGTGACTGAACTCTCGCGCCTATTATTTAAAAAAATAACTCTACTTTAAAAAAAAATGGTCGTGTGCTTATTGGATGATGCAAGTTCTAAATGGCTATCTTTGAGTTGGTAAGAGTCTTGTGAAATCAGTGTATTGCAACAATACTGATGCGACATCGCTAAAAGCAACATGAAGCAATAAGCAGCTGGTGCGCTTGGTCCACCGACCCTTAAAAAGTCCATTGCTGTGTTTAACAGACGTTAACTGTTGCATACGCTTACTAACGGAACGATGGATGCTTCTAAAGTAGGCCGGGGTCGACTAGCCAAAAGTAGAAGCAATGTCAAGTAGGTAGACGGTATCGGTAGTCCGTAGTAGGGTTTACTTTTTTTTTTTGTGTAACACAGCCATTGACATTTTATTAGGGCGCCCACTAAGGTTGCGTTGATTGCTTAGAGCATTTAATGGTTGATTGGTGACTGTGAGGTCTATAGCTCGAACCACTTGAACTACCCTAATAGAGGTGCTACTATAAATTTACGTATAAATTAAAAGTATATTCGTAGTTTTATAATTTAGTTTCGTATCTCATTTCTTGAAACTCGATGTTCATCGTGTCATCATAAACTATAAAGTAAGTACGTTCAACGACAGTAAATGTTGCGTAAAAGAATAAAGTTTACCATAGATAATAATCAGCCAAAAAAACAAAATCAGCCATGTTTTCACAGATGCAAAATACCGCGTTCTCATTTTATGATAAACACTAATAAAATCACGACGTTTGTAATAGACTAAAGGGGAAAGTAGCAAGTGAAAGTTAAGTTTTAGCAAACCAGTTTGAAGGTCAGTGATGACGGCAACCGCGAGTGGAATAGAAAATGTAATATTAGTATAGCTATTTATTTAATGCATAAGCATTTGACGTCAGTCATCACAGGCATTAGATGATAAATATCGCCCGATTTATGAGATAAAAATATTTTAAAAATCGAAAGTTACCATTATTTATGGTCAGATTACTGCCTTTTTATTGCGGAAGCCAAATGTGACACCACAATAATGATTGATGAGTATTTTTTTGGTACTTTATCCTACTTCGATTATGCGTTCATCTGTGGTTCCATTAAGATACCTACCTACGTATTGGAGCTGTAATATTACTCACCTTATTGTAAGAAACTGTCACGTCTACGAGGTATTTATAAAGTTACCTTGTAAACCATGCATCGTATGTAAGAGCTGAAAATAAAATGTTGCTCATGCCTTAGGAACCCTGCAAACTGATCAAGGCAAAAGGCATTGGCAAGCTATACCTACATTTCCAGTATAAGCTGATCTCGCATTGTATAGGATTTCCGTACACTGGGAGATTAGCGTAAACTGGGAATATATAGCTTGATGTGTAGCCGTGTGTACTTAGATACAGATTTTTCGTCGTGACGATTTTATTCTATAGCAGCTCAAACATCAAAGGACACCGTCCTTCTATAGATATTTTGGTACTTAAAAATATTAGGTAAACTTTATTTATGATTGCTATCTGACTATCTGAGAGATAGGCCACATAAAGCTCGGTAAAATATGACTCTCTCGTGTATGAGTAATTTGCCATAGAAATAATGCGAAAGAACTTTTACTTTCACCTTTTTAAGGCCTTCCTTACATCATCATTTCAGCCAAAACACGTCCACTGCTGGACATAGGCCTCCCCCAAGCTCCACCACTTCGACCGGTTCTGTGTTTCCCGCATCCAGCGAACTCCTGCGGCCCTCACAAGGTCATCGGTCCACCTTATGGTAGGCCTTCCAACTTTACGTCTTCCGGTGCTACTCCAGAACTTTTCGGCCCCATCGGCCATCTATTCTGCGAGCAATGTGCCCTGCCCACTGCCACTTAAGTTTGGCAATTCTTCAGGCTATGTCGGCTACCTTGATTCTCCTGCGGATCTCTTCATTCCTGATTCGATCACGCAGGCAAACTGCAAACTGGCAAACTGTCTAGTTAGGTAGGTCCAACTTCGAGAAAGAGTTCAATCGTCGAATCCGACTCGGTTGGGCAGCGTTTGGGAAGCTTCGCAATATCTTCTCGTCCCACATATCGCAGTGTCTCAAGACGAAAGTCTTCGACCAGTGTGTGTTTCCAGTGATGACATATGGAACCGAAACGTGGTCGCTCACAATGGGCCTCATAAGAAGGCTTAAAGTCACCCAAAGGGCAATGGAGAGGGCTATGCTTGGAGTTTCCCTTCCTTACATATTTCTTAACAAATCAAGTTCCTTTTTCAAACCTGCAATTTGGCGCAATTTCTACGCGTCAAGATATCATTATTAGGTATTTACTATTGTTGCCATTGTTCGCCAGTTGCCGGAATTCCCAGCGGCTTTTTTATATCAAAGGGCCTATACGCCATAGTAAATCGCTGACACTTTTTGATCATAGGGCATTATTAGCTTTACATACAGCGGAGGCAAAACCTCATCACATGTGTACTGTGTGTAGTCCTCTTTACAATGACCACGCATCATTTGCATTATGAAAGCTACACACGTACGGTCTTCAACTTTAGTCATAACTATTCTATGCATAACATATTCAGTTAAACTAGGCTTGTAGAACATCTTAAAACTTAGTTGTAACTAAGTCAAGTGCACGACAAGAATTGTAGTTATGTAATAATGTAAATAAAAGCCAGTTTCGTATGTCAATGTTTGACTATGGCGTGACTAGTTTTCGTTTGTCACGTGTTGAAGTATTTTTTTCGCTTCTAAAGCACATTTTTTTTAACTAAACGGATTTATTACTAAAGCAATTATTTATATTGAATATTGATTGAGGTAAATAAAAGTTTGAAGATAAGAGTGAATCAATGGTTTTTTTTTAGCCTAATACTTACAATCGGGCTCGAAGGACCAAAGTTTTTTGTTCGGAAAATTGGTCCTCCGTTGCCTTAATAAACTTATGAACCAGTGATCTTGCAAAAGAAAGGCATAATATGCATTCCTAAAGGCTTCACTTCTTTTATTCGGATTCTAGGTATTTAAGTATGTTGTTAATTTGCGCCCAGCGTAGGTACAGCCGACACAAAGCCTTGACCACCCAATAGTACATTATTGACTATCACTTATAAAATAATTATGGATGTTGCACGCACTGCATCGACGTTAATAACACATGTAACAAGGTTTTGGATATCGTGGTTAAGATAAAACAATTATAAAATTAACGTTATGTGAACTAGTTTTTAATTCAGTCATATGCATGACCTACATGGCTGAGGATTTCTAAGGCTAGATACAAAATCGTTGATTGATGAAGAGCTGCTCATAAAACTACTTCCACAACATACTATTTTTGGAATTAGGGAACTTTCGTTTGACTAAGAGATTACATATTATTTACATTTATATGCGTGATATCTTCTCTAATCGCGTGTAGGCATAAGGCATTCTGCAATATAAGACGTCGACTTCCGATGAAAGGAATGAAATATCAAGTCTGACACATGTTATTTTTATTGAACTCTTTTCCCGCACCTGTCGCGTGTCTGTCTATACTCCAGCAGGCTTAGCATGACGTTTTCTATTTCTACTCTTCTGTATAATAAAAATCGCTTGTCTACAGGGTGAAATTGAAAACATGCGACAAACCGAAATGGGAGATTGTACTCATCATTATGAACAACTTTTACTGAGGGACCAAAGATGCAATCGCAAAAAAAAAAACAGCTGTTCCCTACATTTCACCCTGTATATTTCTCGGTGAAAAACTGTCAACTGTCTATACGGAAACGTCATTTTTGTCTACTCTTCCGACGACAAAACGCTTGTCTACGGTTCTTGTGCTAAGCCTGCAGGTTTAGGTAGTTAAATAAAGCAAAACAAAAAAACCACGTGACTTAGATGCGAAACCTTTTATTTCAAATGTTAAGATCATATTATTTATAGTCATATAATAATAGGCTCTATTCTGAATCTGAATCAGAATCTGATGAACTATCTGTCACATTAATAATAAATCATTTCGTTGTATCATAAATTATTTTGCTAGCTATAATAACACAATTTAACAAAATCTAAACGCACTCGCAATATCGTAAATGTCGATTGTTGAGAGCGTTGTCAAAGTCTGGTTATCCACTTCAGTTGCCATACTACATCACAGTTGTACATACTTTTCATTTTAGCAATTCGTAGTATTTTCTAAAAGGTTTAGGGAACCTGTCATTTTGGGCTCTTTACAATAGGCAGATTACAAAATAAAATATTATATTTTTATAATTGATATGACAAAAAAAATGTGCTCAAGTAATTACATCTAGGAAGAGTAATTTAAGAATAAATCGCCTCAAAGAAATGTCAGCACCAACTGGTGGAGTCCGCAAGGGCCGATACCTGCCAGGGGAGCGGGTTGTTCGAAAGAGATACCGTGGCCTCTGGCACACAAGCAACTGAAGGAACACGGGTGGGTTTTTAGTCAGAAAAAGTTTGACACGCCCTTCCGCTCCACCCAGAGCGGGAGAAGTTATTTGATGATATCTCACCATCAAAAAAAAAAACTATCCGTTGATTTGTTTGCTTCTCTTGGAGTCAATACGAATATTAAATTTAGCTGATTATCGTCATGTGCTCATGTGCTATGAAACATGGTGTCTTATCTGTG
Source organism: Antitype chi (assembly GCA_947359405.1). Lineage (NCBI taxonomy): Eukaryota > Metazoa > Arthropoda > Insecta > Lepidoptera > Noctuidae > Antitype > Antitype chi. The sequence goes on along the minus strand of OX375829.1, from coordinate 7,348,141 downwards.
TTTTTGGTCCTCCCGTCCGGATTCAGCTACCTCTTAATTAAATTTATTCATCTTTTGATCCAGATAAACCAACATGGCGACATCAGTGCTGCAGCCCGAAGATTGCCGAAGGGAGCACGAACCGAAGCATGACATCATAGAAGCGCCGAGGTTGACCGATGATGACCGAATGTACATAATTGAAGCTAAGGAGCGAGAGTCGGGTGAACTGCCTCAAGAACTCAGAGAAAGGGCCAGAACTGAGCTAAGAGAAGAACCGGCGCTAAGAGAACAGGCTCTGGCACAAATGAGACATTTTATTGAGAAACACCCTGCAATCAAGAAATGTAGAACTGGTAAGAAAAAGTGTCCACGTAACTTCAGGCGTTTTTGTATCCATTAAAACTTTAGAAAATGCGCATTCATTCAAGGGAGCCTTGGTATGATTGATCCTTTGGTCCTTTATCAATATTGCCCGTGGTAGTTCAGTGATTGATGGAGGAGGCGCCGTATTACAAATTAAGGTTGCATGATACATGCGCCATTAATTGCACAAACTTTTCTATCCATCGACAATATTACAACACATTCCAAAATAATAAGTTCACGACTAAGCATTGATAACATACAGACAAAGCGAACAACATATAATATAGGATGCAAACTGTAATCCTTTATTATTCTCACCACAAAATATTTATGGCTACTTCAAAATCCTGTGTATGTTATTTAATGTTATGTTTACATCGGAACTCTCAGGTTCTTGAACCCAATTTCACCACAAACAATAAACTTTAAAGTAAATTGGTCCCTAAACCAGATGAGTGTAATGCACTCGTGATTCAGATCACGTGGCATGTAAATATTGTATCCGTTACTTCACGGTGAAGCCCTTTAAGTGCAGCTCTCGAATGCACAATGATATCTAAGTATCATGTTCTAGAACGTAGGGCGAGTGTGCCAGATGGCCCGAATTCGGATGACATGCTTTGGCTCTATTATTATGCCAATAGCTATTAAGAAATTACGCACCCCGAATAGGAAAATACGTAATAACCAGCCAGTTATATGTGGGGACCATCCATAAACACAAAAACTTGGTTTTAGGAGAATCAGGGACTAGGCGAGTCTAGTTACATAGATCGTTTGCATGGTTTTGGCACAATCTGTATCTCCTACAAAGTCTTAGATATGTTTGTATTTTTTTTTCTGGGAAATCATCAAATAACTTCTCCCGCTCTGGGTGGAGCAGGAGGGCGTGTCAGACTTTTACTGACTAAAACGCACCCGTGTTCCTCAGTTACCTGTGTGAGCAGCCATATTCATAAAAGGCCCTAAAGACCACAATCAGTATTCGTACTTATCTTTTCAGATTCGCCCTTCCTCCTCCGCTTCCTCCGGACAAAGAAGTACTCCATCCCGCAAGCCTGTTCCATGCTGGAGCGGTACCTCACCATCCGGGAGATGTACCCTCAGTGGTTCCAGAAGCTAGACCCCTTGGACCCTAAGATCGCTGCTGTGATTGATGCAGGGTACCTGGTGCCCTTGCCGAAGAGGGACGCTGAGGGAAGGAGGGTGGTACTATCTTGTATGGGTAAGTTAAGCTGGTTTATTGCAACTTGTGTAGATATAGTGGTGAGGTCTAAGTAATCAGTATTGTTTCCCTTATATGTTATTACTAGACTTTGCCAGCGGCTTCGCCCGCCTGGTGCTATCATCCCCTATTTAACTCCTTTAGGTGCTGAATTTCGAAAAATCTTTCCTTATTCCTTGTCTATATTATAAAATGAACCTCTGTCCAATTTTTCAGCTTTCTAGGTCCAAGGGTTTGGGCTGGGCGTTGATGAGTCAGTCAGTCAAGACTTTTCTTTATATAGTGAGCTTTTTTTAGCGCTTTGTATGCGATGTTCCACTTCTTAGAAGTTCGATGGTATTCTGCGGTATATCTATACTTATCTATACTAATACTTATAATATTATGAAGAGATAAAGTTTGTGAGTTCATAAGGTTGTAGGGGTAATCTCTGGATCTACTGAACCGATTTCTTAAATTCTTTTACCAATAGAACGCCACGTTATTTGTGAGTGCCATAGGCTATATATTAACCCGAAAAATGAAAAGACTTTTTCGTGGTAGTCGGATTTGCAAAGTAAGTCGCAATGGTTTAGCAATTTGTTTCAAAATGAAACAGATTATGATTAATCGTGCGTCTGCGTTACGCAATTAGGATGCAGCTGGTTGATGTCAAAGCGACCCGCGGATATATGAAGGGTGAAGTATGTTTGGTCAATAGATTCCGTATTTTTAGGAATGTCACATTCCTGTGTATGTAAAGTGGTCAACCTTATTGCTCAGGGCATAAGGGTGAAAAGTGACCCACCGTTGTTGTACGCGATTTAATCTACACCAAAAAAGAAACCACATCGAATAAAACACTCCGCCCAAACTTTTGTACACTGGGTAAGATCGCGGTCAAGCGAATCCTTCCGCACAGAAATATATCAAAACTTGCCAAACATTAAAGTCTTCTTTCCCTTCGCCAGGTCGCTTCGACCCCCACCAGTTCGACAACTGCGTGATGGCCCGCGTCCACTCCATGATCGTGGAACTACTGCTGGACGAGCCGAGGTCACAGCTGCTGGGGTACACTCACGTGAACGACGAGGCTGGCATGCAGATGCCGCACGTCAGCCTGTGGTCGCTCACTGATGTCAGGCTTATGCTTAATTGTATACAGGTAAAAAGACAAAAAGAAAAAAAAATGACACTAAAAAAAGCAAACTTGAGCACCTACTTAGTACCTATTTAAGGGGGATGCGCTAAGGTACTCCATCTCATAGAGAGGGTCCCAGCAGTGGGAACATTCTTGGCTGATTATGGCGCTAAGGTAGCAGTTCATCTATCGTAGGCGCGGGCTTGCGGCCGGCGAGCAATGGGCAGCTCGCCGTCCGGTAAAGACCAGGGGGCCTACTCTCTAACTCCATCAACGAAGTTACGGGCCCGTCCGAAAGTAGTTCGAAACTTCTTAGTGAATCCTACAGCCAATTAACTAACTGTTTTGGATTAGGGACAGCTCTCAAATCGTGTTGTCATTCATTCTTAGTTCGGGCTCCAAACTAATCTTGTGTCCGTAAGTGATACGGAGTTGGAAACGCCCGTAACTTGGACCGAAACGACGGATTTCGTGCTTAGGGAGTAGGCCCCCAGTCCCGTGTCGACGGCGCGTTGTGTTTCACGCGCGCCACAAAGAGATGTCAGCAAAATTGAAGGAGTCCGCTAGGGCCGACGCCTGCCAGGGTCGCGGATTTGTTCGAAAGATTTACCGTGGCCCTGGCACAGGCATCTGAAGGAACACTTGTGGGTTTTATTCAGTAAATCTCCGAGACGCATTTGATGATTTCCCATAGAAAAAAAAGTTAGCAGTTCACATAATCCCATTGAGTGATTATTTCATGAAAAAGTCATTCAATGGGATTAAATGAACTTAGAATTGGGTTGTATTGATGATTATAGTTTTGTAAATACTTACATACCTACTTGTTATGGTTGTAAATCATATTTTGTTCAACGTACAGCCTGACCTGCTAATTGCAAAAAAACGTAAGAAAACTTGAATTTCGTGGGCTACGCGAGCTGCCCCCATATGCAGACAGGGTGGGTAAAAAATCGTGGATCAAACGAACCAGGGTATAGTTGAGGTAAAATAACTCATTTTTTTTCATTGTAAACAATTGCCATACAAAATATCAGCGCATTTGTTTTTAGCAAACTGACGTCATACCCACGGAGCAATATGGCGTCCACTGCGTCCAGCGTTTTTGTCAAATTACGCGCGAAATTTGAAAATGTAAAATTTAAATGCATTTTTATGGCACTAATCGATTAAATAAAAATGTTGTGTTTTTTTTAGTTGTTTATTATCACTCTAGAATCTAATTAAGATACTTTTCAAAAATGAGTGTATTACCCAATTAGAAAACTTAGTATATACAGACGCCAGCACATCAAGCTACCCCAGTTTGTCAAATTTCTTTGATAGATTTTCATCTTTAGAACATGAGCATAAGGTTCATGTTTAATTGGGAAAATTTGACAGTTTGGGGTAGCTTGATGTGCTGGAGTCTGTACCATGAAGGAGCCATCTACGTCACATCGGGATTATCCCGCTGACAGATTATCTACATAGAATGAGCTCAGGTAACCCGCAAAATTCAAAATCAGAATATCTCAACAAAAAATTCAAAGTTAATGTTTTTTTTTTTCAGAACTCTACCCCAATGAGGCACAAGTGCACTCACTTCGTGAACATTCCACACTACGGCGTCAAGTTCTTTGAGTTCGCTGTGTCTTTGCTCAGCGATAAACTGAAGGACCGTGTGATGGTAATTTCAAACCTTTTTTTTATTAAAATTTACTTTAAGCAACCCTTCCCACCAATTGTAAGTAGTAGTCTGTGCATACGTCCGTGTTACGTACTACAAAGTACTCCTCAAGTCCAGCCGAAAATGATGATCCAATAAAAAATAATATTTAGTATCTCATCTCAATGTACAGACGTTACGCCAGCACATTAAGCTGTCAAATTTTCCCAAATGATCATGTTCAATTGAGAAAATTATGCGAAGTATTTGTATATTACGATACGAAAATCTATCAAAGAAACTTGACAGATTGGGGTAGCTTGTTAGGCTGGCATCTCGGGCTGTACTGACTTTTTATCATTTTACAACTTGCAACATTTCACAAACCATAGTTCATGAAATGAATTAACTTTTCCTATTGGTACAGACGCCAGCATATCAAGCTACCCCGATCTGTCAAATTTCTTTGATAGATTTTCAAATTTATTACACTAAAGTAAGGTTCATGTTCAATTGGGAAAATTTGACAGTTTGGGATAGCATAACCTGCTGGCGTCTGTACATACAAACAGGAAGAAAAGTGTTAACTTCGGGACTCGAATAATCGGATACATTCTAAACTGCCGTATAATCGTAATCGTCCATAAATTAAATTTCATATACTTACAATTCTCTTGGCGCTTTTTTTTAATACTAATAAGTTCTGTCTACAACAAAACGAGTAACATACAAAAATAGTAATGGTCAATTAAATCAATCTTTACTTCCCATGCTAAATTATGGTTTAAATAAAATATTTCTATGATTTATTCTGAACATAGTAATATTATAATGCAAATTTGTTTTAAGCTGACTATGACAAATATATTTTTTATGTAATTCAAATGAATTACTTATAAAATTTTGGAATTGATCGCGAGAACAATGTTATTTAGTATTTTCTCGAATTAAAAATATTTTTTCTACAGAACTTACAGACACACATCAATCTATCCCAAACTGTCAAATTTTCCCAATTGAACATGAACCTTAAAATTTTGTGATAAAGCTGAAAAACTATCAAAGAAATCTGACAGATTGGGGTAGCTTGATGTTCTGGCCTCTGTACCTAATAGTGTTAAATTTTTCAGATTTCATCTCTGTTCTAATTTAAATTTTCTCTGTTCACAGTTCCATCGAACAAGCGACGATTTGATGAAACACGTTGATCCAGCTATTTTGCCGAAAGAATACGGTGGCACTGTTCCTCTCAGAGACATGATTGAAGAACTGAAACGCAACCTCTTGAAGCAGAGAGATGACTTGCTGTCATTAGATGGAATGTCGGTGGACTTGCATGCGTTGGAGAAGAATGATTTAACTCAAGATATACACTCGACGGCAGGGTCCTTCAGAAAACTTGAATTAGATTAAGAATATTGTTGGGAGTTAAAGTTTATACTCTAAAATAAATGATTATAGCTTTTGACTAAATGAAGTGAAACTTTTCTAAATATTTGAAGGTTTGCTGGGCAATTTTTGGACTAAATTAATAGCTTAGACATATTTTTATAATTAACATGTACGTTTTCAAATCTTGCTTTGCATTCAGGATAAATTAGGGTTTATATTTTAATATCTAGTTAATTAATCATTTTGTGATGGCTACTGTTATTAAATATCATCAAATGTAAGTACTCAATAGAATTAAATATATAACTGTATGCAAATAGATCTCATTCACTTTTATTAGGTAAGCATTTAGTAAAAAAAAAACTATAAGAAAACAAGATTAAAATATAAGCTTGAGAAGATATATAATCTTACTGAGACTACATTTGTGGCAGATCACACTATAATTAATTCTGTAGGTCTACATTTTTATTATTATTTAGTACCTAACTATTATAGAGAGCTTGTGGCAGCCGTCGGTGGTGTCACGTTACCATTCTTAACGGAAGGTTCTGAAAAATATTGTCATTGCCATCTGTTGCAACGTGTGTTCTATTGTATTCTTGTATATTTAAGATAACTGCCAACATGACAAACTGACTGCTGCATTAAATTAATCACCTTTTGTAATGTGAAAGGACTATTTTGTAACAGCGCTTCTAAGTAATAATTCTTGTGTGATTCATTATCGGTTTTATAAGTCATCCGAAATATTTTGGGTACAGTGTGTTATTATAAGATATAAAAATTAAATAAATTTAAATATATATGCCGATTCTTTTTTTATTTTCCTGACACTTGCTAAAAAAATCTAAGGAAACCTAATGGAACTTGTATAGGCATTACTTTTACAAACTGAGGTGATTTACAGAAACAAAGTTGATAATCGAATTCAACTTTGGTGGTGTTGATTATTTTATAATTGGTTGTGGTATTGTTGTCAAAAATTCAGAACATATCCAATAAATTGCAACAGAATGTACTTTTGGAGTTGGTTGTAGTTGTAGCTACCCTATAAAAAAATGTACTCTGTGGTTGAAGTGGACCATAGAATTCACCATAGACAATGTCCACAAACGAAAAAAGCGCAGAGTGCATAGACAACTGCGTACCCAATATCATAGATTCTAGACGGCCTTGAATTGCGAGCGATACGATGCCAACTTCGCTGTAGTTTTTCCCGCAGTTTGGCGTCCACATAGATTGATAAAAAAAACTATTATCACGAATTTTCTATGTATTTAGATCAATAGGACATTTTTCAACCCCTATGATTTGTTTTCCAGTGACGTTTTCATGAAACTATGATGCCATAACAGTGAACAGTTTGTTTGAGTTGTTATATTGTGGTGGATTTTGTAAACATCGGGACGTGAACGCAGGCCCACGTCTATGAATTCTTGTACGTATTCTAGCCATTATAGTTTTTATTTGTCTGTTTAAGTGTAATCACGATGCAAATTCGATATATTTTGGTATAATTTGGTGCAGATATGGTGGATTAACCTCTTAGGTTTGTGTTGTTTGCTTGGTCGTAAAAACTGGGTCTGCCATAATCTAGCATAATTTGATTGTTGTATAAACCACGAGCACAGCAACAGGGTAGGGTAAATATCACGTTCGCGATGTTATTTCTATGAGAAAACCGAAAGTTATGACTTAATTTGATCGACACGTCATTTTAAATGTTTCTAAACATCACATTGGTGTTGTTTTGAGGACGATGTCCTATAATTTGTCTCGATCGCTCACAATCAATAAAGATTGGCGTGATAAGCCACCAGAATCATGTTAGGTCAAGAACAGATACTACAATGTGGACATGAGCTGTTTGTATACAGCTAATAATGTTAGTGAATGCACATTTTGGTCATGACCAACTTCTGCCTCAAATCAATATGTCACAGCATGCAGCTTACTGGGTAAACTGATTGAGAAACTTCACTTTCTGACTAAAACTGAAACAGCTTTTTGGGGGAAGTGTACTTACATGATTCAGTGAGGGCTGCAATAGCCCTCACTTGCTAGATGTTTCCACATGCTTCCACTGTAATTCTGATCATCTGGTTAGCATTATCCCTGTTTCAATGCCTTGACCTACTTTTAGAGTAAAACTTATGCTTTTAACATGCTGTTGAATGCATTAGCTTTGATTATTGGGCCCTATGTGTGACTGTATCTTATTTCTGTTCCAATTTTGTACAGACATTTTTTATCACCGGGAATTGTCTCAATTGTTTATGCAACACAATGTTTTGCCGTCTTTGTGGACTATTTATCAGGTTAAATGCAAGGCTTTGGGTAAGGGCATGGTGGCAAGGACCTGAAACAAGAGGTTTCATCTACAGGACCAATATTTAGTAGAACCCTGGAACTGGATTTGTATACGGTTTACTTTAAACATGACAATGTGATGAAATGTGGATTTACTTTAAGCAAAACAGGATAGCTAAGTAGGTAACAAAATAGCAAGCGTTATCCATGTTGTTAACTTACTGCGTCTAACACATCTCACACCTTTTTGTCTGCATCCACTAACTTGCAATGGGCCTGCATGGTGGATTACAGCCCATTTCACTCCGGAAGAGAGGAGGCCTGTGTCTAGCAGCTGCAAATCATAGACTGATTAAGCTAACACCTCTGTTACCCTTATCAGAATAAATTTATAATCTTAGCTGAAAACTAAAGAGACTGATGTCAAACTCAACAATGTGTATTTTGGTGATAACTCTTTATAATAATATGTGATCATTGTGGACTGTCAGGCACAGCAAAATAGTAAGAATGGCTATTTAAAAACTTAGCTTATCAGTCTTCTGAACGAAATCTTATACTATTATAAATTAGGGCTTTTTTTAATTAAATCTACTAATTAGATATGAGAGCACTTATATTTTGTTATTTACATATTAGTTAATACAATAGCATTCAATATGGACCTTCCTAATTTAGGAGACTTGCTAAACTGCATATAATCATCATCAATTCAGCCGAAAGACGTCTACTGCTGGACATAAGCTCCGCCTCTTCGACCGGTTCTGTGCTTCCCGCATCCAGCAGACTTCTGCGGCCCTCACTAGGTCATCAGTCCACCTTGTGGGAGGCCTTCCAACTTTAGGTCTTCCGGTACGCGGTCGCCACTCCAGAACTTTTCGGCCCCATCTGCCATCTGTTCTGCGAGCAATGTACCCTGCCCACTGTCACCTTAGTTTGGCAATTCTTCGGGCTATGTCGGTTACCTTGGTTCTCCTGCAGATCTCTTCATTCCTGATTCGATCACGCAGGGAAACTCCAAGTATAGCCCTCTCCATTACTCTTTGGGTGACTTTAAGCCTTCTTATGAGGCCCATAGTGAGCGGCCACGTTTCAGTTCCATATGTCATCACTAGCAACACGCACTGGTCAAAGACTTTCGTCTTGAGACACTGCGGTATGTGGGACGAGAAGATATTGCGAAGCTTCCCAAACGCTGCCCAGCCGAGTCGGATTCGACGATTGATCACTTTCTCGAAGTTGGACCTACCTAACTGGACAGTCTGTCCTAGGTAAACATACTCGTCCACAACTTCGAGTGCAGTGCCTTCGACCGTTATGAGAGTGTGTTTTACATGGACATTGGACATGACCTTTGTCTTGTCCATGTTCATTTTAAGAACCACTCTTTCGGAAGCTCTACTGAGGTCATCGAGCACTGTACTGAGGTCCTCCATGGTCTCAGTTATGACAACTATATCATCGGCAAACCGAAGGTGAGTGATATACTCGCCATTGATGTTGATGCTAGCCCCTTTCCAGTCCAGAACCTTGAATACATCCTCCAGTGCAGCGGTATAGAGTTTCGGAGAGATAACGGCTCCCTGTCTAACACCTCGCTGCAGAAGGATGGGTTTCGAGGTCTGGTCCTGTAGCCGGACTGACATTGTCGCGTTTTCGTACAGACTCTTCAACACCTCGATGTTAGTCGATCTGGTACCGTTAGAGGGACTGCAGTACAGCCTATGTCTCGATCGAATCGAAGGCTTTTTCGTAGTCCACAAACTAAGCAAAGAGGCAGGTTATACTCTTCGGTCTTCTGTATAACCTGCCGCAGCGTATGTATGTGGTCTACGGTGCTAAAGCCTTTCCGGAACGCGGCTTTTTCGGGAGACTGGAAGTTGTCAAACCTGCGCGCTAGACGGTTAACCGCATATAATGCTCATGTCTGATTAGACATGAGCATTATATGCGGTTAATACCGAAATACCGAATACCGATATTTAACTTCTACCTATAAGTTACTGGAAAATAATATATAACAATACTGTCCCTATTATTACTGCCCTTATGGCTTGAATACATTTTTATGTGTGAATCCACACATAAAAATGTATTCAAGCCATAAGGGCAGTAATAATAGGGACAGTATTGACAACTGTTATATATGATTTTCCAGTAACTTGTAGGTAGAAGTTAAATATCACTTCAAACTGTATACTTGAACTAAATAGTTCAGAATGACCTCTATATTTAATTCTATTTCATAGTTGTAATTATCTGTAAAGTAGTTCAAAGTCAAATATTTTGTAAGTTCCACACATTGTTCAGGGGTTTTTTTTGTTTTTCTTGATTGAAAAATGAAACCTAGTTTTGGAGCTGTGTAACCTACTTAATAAAGTTTCATATAATAATGTGTATAAAATTTAAGGATTTAAGATTTCTTAGGTTTTGGCCCCTTAAACCTCAACATTCTGGTCCCAGATTAGGCTAGCCTGCGTGGTGTTCAAATGATAAAATGTGTTAACTGGTACTGCTAGGGTTGCCATCTTTAAAATTTGGCAACCAGGACAAGACGCGTGAAAACCCCGGATTTTAGATCCCAGAACCCGGACTATCAACTGGTTTTTTTAAACAGTTAGTGTAATAAAAAACAGTAGAAAATGTCATAAATCACTTTTTTAATTATTTTAAGACCTTAATTAAATTTAGTAATCTTTTATCATCAATTTAAATGTAGGTACCTAACAAAACAGAATAAATTGTTTTAATAATCAGTTAGAATTTTTTTATTCTTAAAATAAACCCGGACTACAGATGAAGCCCCGCCCGGACGCTCCCCGGATGCCTTCTAAACTAGGACAAATCCGGGGAAACCCGGACGGATGGCAACCCTAGGTACTGCTGTCTTGTATGAATCAAAATGTTAGGCTACAAAAGGGAAGTATGAAAGGCTGCAACTAAGATGAGAATGCGAAGGTTGATGTGTACTGTTACACGAATGGATAGAATAAGAAATGAATACAAAAGAGGAAGTAAAATGTTGTGAGGAAAGTTTTAAGTATGGATGAGGAGGATGATATAATGAGGATGGCTATAAGAGCAGAGGAAGACTAAAGAAACAATGGACGGACTGTGTGATAGATGATATGACTAGAAAGGGAGTGATAACCGAGTTGAGAACTAATAGAGAAGTATGCAAGAAAAAGACTGAGCTCTGACCCCAAATAAATTGGCATAAGGCAGGAGAAGAATGATGATGTGTTAAGTTGTATGTTATACCTAAGGGTCCTTCAATATCACACAGTAATACAAAGGCATTATGCGTAACTTTCTTCATCACACGCATTTACCAAAGAATCATCCGTTTTGATTCATTTATATTGAAAAAAACGTTATGGTTTGATGTCGATATATGGTGCTATAGATAATTAGTATGGTGCAATGGGTTAGGCAGAGGTATACCTATATCAGTACATCCACATTTCACCAGTTATGTTTAATTCTCATGTAATAAGGGGGTGAGCCTATCGCCATTAACCGATGCACAAATCCAGATACAGGGCTGCTATTGATAAATCTTAATTGAAACATCCAATAAGTAACACTTTCGGCCGCTCACCGGGGAATAGGACCTCATGCGCAGTAAGACAAAAAAGCAAGGAAAAACATTATGATTGTGCATTGTACATTGTTGTGGCATTTGACCAGGCGCGGTCGCTGCCAAAGATTTTGGGGGGTCACAGACAAAGACTACATAATTATACAATAAGAAAAATTATAATATTTTCGAAAAATTACTATTTTAAGAAGGTTTACGTTTACTAATTTGTGGGGGGGGGGGTCATAAGCCCTACGACACACACGCCCCGGACCGCGCCTGCAGTTGACTGTACCATGCACTTGAAGGGAACATCACATTTCAGTGGCATTCATAAATGTAATATAAAGAGGTGTTGTGTGAGACGCACAGCCAATATTTTTTAATTTGATTTTTCAGTGGAGTCATAACTTTTTAATTTGCCATCTACTAGGAGAGGAGACATAGAATAAAAAATAAGTATTTTGAGCATCTACTCAATTTTTTTTTAAACGCTGTTGATTCTAAAATAGTGATGATTACGCACAATGGTCCACTTGAAGGACTAAGTGCGGAAACCAAACCTAGAACATAGAACATAGTGATGATTTTGAAAAGTTTTTTCTTCTTAATTTACTTCTGTCGCAGTCTGTCAAAATCAATATTGGGTAGATCCTCGGCTTACTTAATTCAGTTAACTAACACATATTCCTGTCTTTTCTTCCAGATTGGCAGCATGGCGGAAATAGTGTACCCGCAGGGCTGCCGTCCAATCACCGATGACCTCGGTCCAGATGAGCTTGTGAGGAGACTTAAGGTACCTATGTATACTATATTTTAATCTTTTCTTATCCACAATGGTAGAGGAAGAAAGGGTATTATTTAAAATTGCATTTTAGACTATATGGGGCCTTCTTAAGGCCTATCCTTTGTGAACGATATCCTTATGATGGCTCTATGGAAGCAAGTGGACAAAATCAAGAATCAAAGAATGTTTGCTCAAAATGGTCATTAAGGAGTGTTGATTTGGACGTCTAGGGGGCCTTCTTAAGGCTTATAATGGAGGAAGCAAATGGACAAATTATGAAATAGATGCTCAAGCATGCTTGCTCAAAATGAGCAGTACGGTGTGTTGAAATATTATGCAGATAATTCATACTCCAGTTTAGGCTTCACTTTAATCAACTTCCAGTCTAATATGTTGATTTCCTAGATCCTGTATGATGTTAAATAAATAATATGTGTATGTATGTGGTTTAAAACGTCGCAATCAACCTATATTGTTCCCACTGCTGGAACATAGGCCTTCTATTTGTGAGAGGGAGTGGGACATAGTTCACCACACGGGGTCAGTGCGGATTGGTAGATGTCACATGTCTTCGGATTTTGGGTTCATGCCGGTTATCTGACGATGTTTTTTCCTTCACCTTTTTGAGAGCAGTGGTGATGAAATTAAATACACAAAGGAAAGCGCCTACCTGGGTTCGGACTCACGACTCGACTCGTAATTCTGGGCCGTTCCTTTAGGCCACTACTGCTCTTGTATGTAGTTACTAAGTAATAATAAGTCTGTTGATTTTTCGGAGGTTTTCTTTGTTTGAATATTAAAACCAAAATCAGGCATGTTTTTTGGAACCATGAATTTTATTTAGCTCATGTGCTAAGGGAATGAGCCAGTGCACTTATGGGCCTGATATAACTCCAAAACAAAACTAAAATGCCGTCATACATAAAACTTGACATTCGCATGATAAACCTTATCAGTCATTGCCTTTTCAGCAAAATGAGGACAATAGAGTTATTAGGGCTTAAGCTATGACGATGTTATACATATTTTATTACACGCTTTATATTAGCTTCACTTGTATGTTTGTATGTAACCAACTCCTTAGAGAGCGATTTTGACCCACTTTAAACGGTCAGATTTCATTGAAACTTTGTAAACTTATCGAGGACCAATGACAACTCAATAATTTTAAAAAAAATTGAGAATAATGAAAAAAAAGGAACAAAAAATTATAAAAAAAATTGTAGTTAGCAGAACTAAAAAATAGAAAATAAATAATAGTTTAAAAAACTAAAAAACACGCTTTAAAAACCAAACTAAAATAGGAGAAAATAATTTAATTCAAAAAAGCGTGGGGTGCTTTTTGAGGTATTTTTATAATCAATTAATGTCAAGCACCCCATGCTTTTTGATTGAATTAAATTATTTTCTCCTTTTTTAGTTTGGTTTTTAAAGCGTGTTTTTTAGTTTTTTAAACTATTATTTATTTTCTATTTTTTAGTTCTGCTAACTACAAAAACGTGATTTTTTTTTCTCATTTTTTTTTAAATTATTGAATTGTCATCGGTCCTCGACAAGTTTACAAAATTTCAATGAAATCTGACTGTTTAAAGTGGGTCAAAATCGCGCTCAAAGGAGTCGGTTACATACAAACAAACAAACAAACATACAAGTGAAGCTAATATAAACCGTGTAAAAAAGTAAAATTTCTACACTAGAATGATAAATGCTGAATTCATGGTTACAGTTTGCGCACTGGTTAAAATGTACCCTGTAGATTATACTAAGGGCTGATTTTGATGACGACTACCTACTAAAAATTAGAGAAGTATGGAAGTAAAAGACATGTTGCCCCGACCTCAAATAAATTGGGATATGGGCAGGAGAATGATGACGACTAAAGGTGCACTTACACGAGCAATTATTGCTCGGCAACACTAATGTATCAATCTGGATCAATTAAGTGGAGCAATCTGGAGCAACAACAATAAATTGCCGATGTGTTTCGGCAAAATATTGCCCTCTATCTCTCTTTATTGCTCTATATATTAATATTGGTATTGAATATTATATCGAGCAATCAGAAGCAATAGCTTCTGATTGCTCGATATATTTCATGAGTTGCCGAATATACAATCGGTTTGGAAATTTTAAGTCAATTTTCGTTTCGTCTTTGTGAGACGAACCAGCCTGCAGCGGGGAAGGCGCATTGCCTAGTTTTTTAAGTTGCTCCATATTGTGTGGCCGTATCTCTGGCAACAGGTTGCTACATGTTGGAATCGCCCTAAATTGCTGGATGTAGTCGTGACGTCATATTATTATTTGACGAGAATTGCTCAAGTTGGAGCAATTTTAGTTGCTCGTGTAAGCACACCTTTAGGGTTGATTTTTCAATACTCAGAGAGCTTTACCTTTCTGTTTGACATACATACATAAACTCACACCTTCTTCCCATGGGGGTAAGCAGAATCTTCAGAACGCTACCTGAAACAATCCTTACAACTTTTGTTTCGTTTACGTTCCTACATCAGCAGGCTTAGCACAAGCGTAATCAAGCGTTTTGTCGTCGGAGGAGTAGACAAAAATGACGTTTCCGTATAGACAGTTGACAGTTTTTCACCGAGAAATGTAGACAAGCGATTTCTATTCTACAGTAGAAATAGAAAGCGTCATGCTAAGTCTACTGCAGGCTTAGTACAAGCACCGATTTGTCAACGGAAGAATATACATGACTATTAACTAAAATATGTACAATAGAAGAAGATAGCTATGTTTTTCTATTAATTATCACAGTTATGCGTTCTAAACGAATCATGATTTTGTATATATTTTGTGGCCGTCGAGTAGAAAGTTTGTTGTCAGTGTGATTTTGACAGTTTGGGAAGAAATATTCTTCTGAAATAGTCTACATTTATAAGGACCTAGACAAAGATCGTTAGAAACGAAAGACAAAATTACAGATTGTAGAAGGATATCGACGGTGCGATGCCAAAAATGGAAAAACGAAATGTCACTTTGTATTGAAAAAGCACTGTCTATTCTTCGTAGAAATAGAAAACGTCATGCTAAGCCCGCAGGTCATACACGCACGCCGGTTGCGAGTACTAGGCACCAGACCTTTCTGAAGAACATCACCAATAAAATAAGGTTACTACCGCAATAAAATCAGCCTTTAGAGAGGCAATGTAAATCCGTTAGTCGAGATTATTGGCCAGTTGAGGCGAGGATAGACATGGTTGGCAGGAAAAACAATCCTGTCTGGACATTTTAGCCAGACTCTAGCCGTCCAAAAAAAGGACAAAACAAGAGGGGTCGCACCCTACACTTTCAATCGCGTCCCTCAAAATACAGAAACCGGATTCGTGATTTAAAAGCGTGATTTATGCACGGTAATGTCTGCAGGTATACTGTTTATGTTATTTTAAAGTATTTATTTAGTTGTTGCAGCTGGAAAAGGCTATAGTAGACTATTTTATGCCGGTGGCTTCAACCGCGTGGAGGTCAGAAATGTATCCGACGGGACCTTACTGTCGGGATAAATGTATTGTATCGTATGTGTTAACTATCTGTGTGCCAAATTCAAACAAACAAATTTCATCTAAGTCCGTTCTGCAATTTTTGCGTGATTAAAAAAAAAATCGAATAATTATTAAAACTAATTATTCGAGTCGAATGTCTTTAAATGTCTGGTAACCCTAGCCGTCGTCGGTTTCCCGTCGTGTCAAATGCACTGACGAGGTTTGCGGCCTCTTTGAACCTTTGAGGGTTATTTTTAGTGTCATTGATTTTGTGGGGTTCAAAGGTAAACATTATTATTTTCATTAATCGCACGGGTCGATCAATCAGGTATAGCTACGCTTGCCGCGGTTGGTCCGTGGATAACCGACCATCTTTACACACTAAGACCCCTCCGTGCCTCGAAAAGCACGTTAAGCCTTTACGGGTCATCAGAAGTCCGACAGTCTGACAACCAGTCTTACCAAGGGGTATCTTGTTAGTAACTGGGTTGTGGGAGGCAGTTGCTCCATATATCGGTGTCTTTTGAAATCTATTTTTCATGGCTAAAATGGTAAGCAAAACTACTGGTTTAAGTTATCTGATCCTAATTAATACGTCCGTGACTGGTGCATTACGGATAAGTGTCACTTCATTATTAATTAAGGCCTGTTTGTTACGATTGTCCAAATTAGCAGCAGTAGGGGGTACCTACAACATTTGACTACTTACCTGATTATTGGGAATACATTACTAAATTTAAAGTAATTTGTTATAACTTCTGGAAACAACATCAGTCAGCAAAAGGGTATTTGGTATAGGACCATACAAGGCGAGCCTTCTTGTATGCCGTGGTTTGATGTTGATAAATTTGGTAGGAATTACGTTAAATTAATACTAAGACTTCGCTCAGGGCATTATCCAGTAGCGAAGTTTGCATTCCTTATCAAAAAAGCTGATTCGCCGAATTGCAGAGTTTGTAATCAGATTGAGGACGTGCAACATTTGCTGATGGATTGTGTCCGGAACCAGCGCGAAAGGGAGACATTTTTGAGGGAGTTCGACTTAAACAAACTAAACATGGGATTAATTCAATAAATTTTATCTCAACCAACGTCAGAAGGTGCCAAAAAGTTAAGTCGTTTGATAACAGTCCTTGATCTGTGACTCTCATCTTTGCTACTAAAAGTTTTGTTTAATATGTTGATTGTTTAGATGTATTAAGTATATATATTATGTTATTATATACTATAACATAGCGAAATATCGCTCGACACGTAGACATTGCAGTAGTGAGCTTTTCTCAATTCACAGGATACCATTCTTCTTATCATACAATCATATAATCATTCAATTCTGACTTGAGAACGAAACCTGAAACTTTACGCCACCATTAAGCAATACAAGTAATCAATACTTATTAAAAGCTCGGACAAGCTTGTAACATTTAAATTCCACTCCACGCGCTTTCAACATTGAATTATTTTATTTATAGTAATAAAAATGGTTTCAGCTTGACGTTATTCGTTAAGAGGCCGCATACGAAATTTTTCTTTTTTAACCTGCGACGCACAAAGAGGGGCGTGGGCACCGTAGCTCTTAAACGGGTCAACCGATTTGGGTGCGGTTTTTTTATTTTAAAGTAGGTTTTCTAGCGGTGGTTCTTAGACATGTTTCATCAAAATCGGATCAGCTGTTTGAAGATTATCAGCTCTTTTTTGATTGTTGAAGGGATTTGGGCATCTTCCTCGGGTCTGATCGAATCGAAATTTGGTATTCTATTACTTCAATTATATTATACGAACAAAGTAACCTTGAACTGATGCTGGAGCATAACCTGGAATTTCCAGGATACCCAAGTTACTGACCAACAAACAGCAGAAGTATCGTGTTTGGGTTCATTGAAAACGTCTCAATGAATACGTTATAGATAAATTGTGATCAGGACGAGGAATGAGGATAAATGAGTAACAAACTTCAATATGGGAAACATACGTACAGCTGCGCAGAGCTACGCGTGAAATAATGTGTCGATCGTAGCGTGTTTACTATTACTATGTTAAGTTTAAAAAGCAGGAAATAAAAGTTACATTAAATTTTTTTAAACCCCCGACTCAAACAAAAACCTCTAAAGAGTCAAAAAATTATATTTATTTGCCTTTTAAGCTGTAGGAAATATTTTGATCAAAGCATTTTCACGTCGGGGGACGGCTAATTAATGAAAATGTTGTACTTTCTACAATAGCATAGTTGCATTCATTATATTGCTGGGCCATTGTCTGTTTGGCGTTTTCATTGACTGTCCCCCTTTTTTTTAATTTTTTTTTTAATTTTTTTTTTTAGAGTGAACTATTATTATAAAGAGGTGATTTTATAGTTATAATACAGTATTTCTATATACAGTATTTTTACGTTTTAATGCACCATATGAAAGAATAGCATTTCCGAAGAGTTGGGGTATCAAATGCAAGCACAAATTCAAATCCGACTGGTAGTTTCAGAGATTAGCGCGGTCAAACTGCATCATCATCTGCCCAGCCCCTTTTCCCAACTATGTTGTGGTCGGCTTCCAGTCTCACTGGATGCAGCTGAATACCAGTATTTTACTTGAAGCGACTGCCTATCTGACCTCCACAACCCAGTTGTTGAGTTGTATTGCTATACCCCGTGATAAGACTGGTTTTCAGACTTTCGGGCTTCTGACGACCCGTAACGACTGTCAAAGATCCACGAATGACAGCCGGGCCAACGGCTTAACGTGCTTTCCGAGGTATAGAGGGGTCATGGTATGTAAGTATGGTCACCCATCCACGGATCAACCGAGGCAAGCGTAGCTTAACCTGATCGATCGACCCGTGCGAAAACAAATACTCTTCAGCTTTATTTATTTATTTTATAACAATTGCTTGCTGCACTTACAGTAAGGACCTAAGCGCGCAACAAGCCAACAAAACAATAAATTTAACTAAAAAACCTTACACAAACATTTAACATAGATCTACTGCTATACACAAATATATCAACATCTGGCCTCTGAGCAATCAGGGCGTTAAGCAGATTGATAGATAGATTTTAGCCTCTAGTTTCGTTAAACGAAACGGGCTATCTATCTTTTAGCCCTTATATGGTACCCCCCAATTTGTTTATAATAAACCGTGTCTTGTTACTGTCGACACCTACATATCTTAAGGTGAATCTAGTCGACATTTTTTCCATACAAACTTCAGGAGTGTATTACTCCACTGTTCGACAATGTACATCATAAAGAGGAATGCCCATTTTAGGCCCACAGTGGACATCAGCCTAGAGAAAAAATAATTTATGCATTAATTTTGCCATAAAAAAAATATGTGTTTACTTTCTTCCAAATGAGTGCCACTACTATCTACAACAATTCGTTAAAAAAAGTAATTCTACTGAAAAAAACAGGAAGTTTTTTGATTTTGACGCTGGCAAAATATTGCCAGCATCAAAATAATATTTTAAGTATTATCATTAATCAATCGATTTAAATCGATTTCCGAACAAATACAATAACTCTTTTTTTTTTGGGTGGGAAATCATCAAATAACTTCTCCCGCTCTGGGTGGAGCGGGAGGGCGTGTCAGACTTTTACTGACTAAAACCCACCCGTGTTCCCTCAGTTGGCTGTGTGCCAGGGGCCGCGGTATCTCTTTCGAACAACCCGCACCCCTGGCAGGCATCGGCCCTTGCGGGCCCCACCAGTTGGTGCTGACATCTCGTTGAGGCTCGCGTGGAACACAACGCGCCGTCGACCCGGGCTTGGTCCTTACCGGACAGCGAGCTACCCATTACTCGCCGTCCGCAAGCCCGCGCCTACGGTGGCCGGGAATCAGCCTGGGATTCCCAACGTTCAGGGTGTCTCCCGCGGCGACTACGGCCGTGAGGGCGCATATACTGCCTCTCCCTCACGTGCGCCGCCTCCCTCTTCGCGAGCATTACTGGTTCGCAGAAGGAGGGGACGGCTAACCATTCACTCTCGCTCCGTAACATGGCCTGCACCAGGGCCGGACGCCAGAGATCGCCTCCACGAGGATACGGCGGGGCTCCGCCCAAGCCGGGCAGACCGCCACCGTATGCTCCACCGTGTCCTCATTGCGATCTTCGCAATGGAAACACCCGGGCGTTTCCTCCCGCCTTATGCGAAACAGGAACCTCCCGAAACAACCGTGTCCGGTGGGGACCTGCGTCAGGCGGAAGGTGAGGACGCCATGCCGCGTCTCAAGCCACTCCTCAATGAGGGGACTTACCGCCGCTATCGTGGCGTGCCTAGCACTGGGTTGCGATAATCGCACTCTCCATGTCGCCGTGAGATCCCGCCGGAGCTCTGTCCACTGCGCCGCGATTCACGGCATATCCACGGGACTTTACTGGTATTGTAATAAAAAAACAACTAAAAGAAAACATTATGAAAATAAAAACTAATGTGTACATGTAAAAAGAAAGAATAAGAATAATAAAACAATTCTCAATTATTTAAAAAGTAATCGATACATAAATCGATTTAATGTATTTTTTTCGTAATAGTGATAATGACAACCCTGAATTGAATCTGATCTGACACTTCGCTTGTTGTTAACTGTCAATGTGAATGTCTCTTGATTTTTCTTCGATTTCTTTACTGCGACCTGGCTTTGGTAAAAGGACTTGATTCGGATTTTCACGAACGACTTTGGCTTTGTTTTACGGATTTTGGTCTCACCTTCAACGACAACTTTGACTCTGGAATCAAAGATCACGGCTGCATTCGATTTTGGATACCGATCAATAACGTTTTATACAATGACGGAACAACATTGTGTGAATTGTGGTTTTAACCTGACCGAGATTCAAAATCATTCCTTAGAACCCGAAGAAATGAGCGTGATACAGCAGTGGGTTGCACCACAGCAGGTAAATATACAAACCATAAAATGATTTTGTTATGCCTATATCATCATCCAATTATTTACCGATAATAATATTGTTTTAGGTGTCAAGAGATAATCTTGTTTGCCACAACTACTGGTTGGTAGTAACTGCTAGCCTTGCTCCACAACAAGAGCCGGAAGGATCTGTACGTCAAAACAGCTGCATTAATTGTGGATGGTCTGTTAGACGGATAAGAAATCACTTAGATACAGATAGAGAAAGTCTCATTAGAAGATAAGAATTATATATATATTGCCTCCTGCGCCGTTTTTAGATGATTTGCTAATTGTATATGACAATGAATCTAATACAGATATTTAAAATAACAAATGTGTTTTTTTGTACCCTAGTAACTACGATTGGAAAAATATATTAGGAACACCCCTCCTATTATAATCAATAAATCAAGCATTAAAAAGAGTAAAGTTCTGGGAATATCTCATAGCCACACACTTTTTCATATAGAAAAGTAACGTCAAAAGATTTTTTTTTCTAAAATAGTGGCGTCAATTTGAATATATTTTTTAGATATCCTATACTATTAAGATTTCAAATCACTACATTTTGATAGTAATATTAGATGTCCATCTTGGGCCTAGGACACTATGGAGAATAGGCATTCCCCTTTTATTAAACATGGTATGGTTTTGTCTTATTATTAATATTGTCTGTACGGAAACAAAATACTAAAATAAAATGCTATTAAACCGTTAGGAGACGACAAAGATATGTTTTTCTTGCTAATTTAACTTAACATTGGGCGTGTTTAAGTAATAAAAGAAGTGTAAAATCTCCAAAATCGAGTCGGTACCGACAAAGCTCAAATATCTAAAAGTTGAATAAACTTTATTGGTCATTGATATGTAGTGGTTTTTTCATAAAACCCGATCTTCCGAAGGACTTTTCTTAATATTTTACGCGTCTGTTTTAGTATAAATGATCCTGCTCACTCAATAACGTTGTGCGTGTAGACCTGCGTTTAACTGCTCATCAGTGATACTACCTCTGTCGGACACGATGCCTGGTGGGACAGCGTGCTTTTTAGCCAGGCCCACCAGTGAGTTCGAGCCCGCGACTAGATTCCCATTAATGCTGTGCTTTCATTACCTCTGCGTACCCAGAGCCAAGATCAAGGAGGAAAATATCTGGACTAAAATAGCCCTCCATGTTTATGTATTTGTTTAATATTAAACAAAGCGTCTCAAAGGACTTATTTTCCGTGGCGTGTGTCAAAAATCAAGACTAGTTCGAAGTTAAAATCATTTACGTTGACTTAGTTTTACAGAGATTAACACCCAGACCCTTTGAAAAACTGTGTGTAACACGTTTTTTTGCCATGTAAAACTACGGTTTATTCGCCGTGTGAAGGCACGGTCGTCAGTGTTGTATATATCGATCACTATGGAAGCTTGTGCAAGTGAATTTTTTTACGGCGCTGTTTATACCCTGGGGGCCTACTCTCTAACTCCGTCAATGAAGATACGGGCCCGTCCGAAAGTTGTAAAGTGAATCCTACAGCCGGTTAATTAACTTTTTTAGCCGGGCAAAAACACATCGGGAGAAGGGACAACTGTCAAATCGTGTTGTCATTCATTTTTAGTTCGGGCTCCAAACTAATCTTATGTCCGTAAGTAATTCGGATTTAGAAACGCCCGTTACTTGGGCCGAAACTACGGGCTTCGTTCTTAGGGGGCTGCCCCTGTACCGTAATGAAACCGTGATGTATACCTACAAAGCGCCTAAGTAATTGCGTTACCTACTCGTAAAGACAGTTGTTATGACAATAAGCACTTATAGAGATATGTATATTATCTATATAACGTTACATACATACTTAGTAAAATAGTAACGATGAATTTTTGTTCGTCGTTGTTCCGGTTTGGCGCAAAAACTGCTGAACGGATATGGCTGAAATTTTGCACACCAGTTACCACACGATTATTTCCTTCACCGTTTTGAGAGCAGTGGTGATTACATAATTTACACAAACCGGCATGTCTTAGAATTAAAAAAAAAACTAAGACATGTGATCCACCAACCCGCACTGGGCCTACGCGGTGGATTATGGCCCACTCCCTCTCACAGGAGAGGTCTGTCCCAGTCCCAGGGAACATTATAGGCCGATTATGCTTATGCTAAAGCGCCTATGTATCTGAACCTACGACCTACAATTCGATGCTCATCATACAGGACTTTACAACATTTAACTAAGTAATGATGGCGAAAGCTCAGTATTACAACACGCAAATGTTTACACTGTAATAATAAGCTCAGTGTGACTGATATCGGATGGCTTGAGCAATTTGCTGTCGGATGCGACTAACAGGTGTTCGGTGATGCAACTACGCAGTATGGCATCGCAATTTATACATGAACGAACGTCGCAACGACGACGCTGCGAGAAATCGATATTGTAGTTGTTGATCGTTCCATATTTTTATAAGTGTTGTTGCATAGAATAACTTCTAGTCTTCCACTATTTAGCTTAAGCTACCTTTTTTCAATCATAAAGCTTCTACTGAAGAAAATCAAGCTTAATGTACGAAAACCCAGGTTCCTATTATAATTAACGATTCGTTTTAATTTTAAGATAAACAAAAGTCTACTAATGGATAGATTATAAAAAGGTAAAATACTACAAAGTGCAAAATAACTTCATTATCGGAAGTCGGGTGTTTTTGGTTTTGTCTTTTCGTTTTTGGCTTTCGAAATTTAAGCAATTTTTTTGACCTTTATATGGGAAATTATAAGTACCCTTTCAAACAAAAACATAATTTTTCAAATCGGTTTATTAATGACGGAGTTCTGAAGTAAAAAACATTAAAAAAAAACAACCGAACTGAGAACCTCTTCCTTTTTGGAGCTGGTAAAAACCACGTCTCGTTACTTATTGGAAAAGATAATCGTGTTCTTGTTTTCACCAACTTTTCATCAGTTTTAAAGACCAGACAGATAACTAGTCGCCTTCAGTACTGCGCCATACCTCTGTCACCGGTCTTCCGAGCGCACATTGCTTCATAAATCGTTTGTAAGCTCTTCCGATCCCTTTAGCGTAGCAGTTTATTATATTATCAAGAATTTATTTAAATACTAGCTTTGGCCAGCGGCTTCGCTCGTGTGGAGGTCGAAAATGATCCCACGGGAACGTAATACCGGGTTAAAAAATATCCTATGTGTTAATCCAGGTTATAAACTATCTGAGTGCCAAACATCCAAATCCGTTCAGCCGTTTTCGCGTGATTGATTAAAAAACATACAAACTTTCACATTTTGTTTAGTAGGATGATGTTTTTAAATTCTCTTTGCAAAGAAGTTGGAAGATTCAAAACACAATCTTCTTTGTCATCACCACCACATGCGAAGCGTCTCCAAGTTATGCGGTCTTCTGCAGTGTGAACCGCACGGTCCATGCTGCCTATAACAGCCCTCTTGATCGCGTCTGGTCATCTTGCCGGTGCTCAGCCTTATGTGAACGCATAATAATGTCCGAGGGTTATTGTAGATAGCAGCTTTTTGGCTCGCTAAACAGAATACAAACTCATTAGTTTAATGAACCTTCTTGTTTACTCTCGATGACTAAATAAGGCAGCCATTTTAACAGATTATCGTATGGGTTTTGAAAGATAATATGAAATTCACATCGACATAAATGGCTTTAAAACTGACGATTTACCAACTACTGTACCAAGTTTTGTGAAGATGCGTCCAAAGTTGTAGGTCCTAAGTCTTGCCAGACTTTCAAGCTTCGACTATGGATAGAAGTGTATGTTCCGTATTAATAGACAGGAGTATACCTTATAACTTTGATCCGAAAACTTCGAGCATCTTGGACAGAAAATGATGTCCGAAAATGGTCCTAGTGTACGGGAGATGTTTATGTTGTATATTTTTATGTGGATATTGTTTTTATGATACATGACGTTGGTAACGGTGGTGCAGATAAACAATAAAGGTTCTGCACGTTGTTGCCACATGTGACTTGGGGCTATTCGGAATTTTGTTTTTAATATATGTTTAAAGAAATTGGCTGATTCTGGATTGTTGTTTGGGAGGCGTTTGGGCTTGATTCCACTGAGTGTAGGTTTTGGCAAAGTAAACACTAAAAAGCATACAACCTTTTTACAAGCCACCTCGGATTACTTTTCGCAAGTTACTCACTGTACTTATAACATAAATAAAATGTTTACGACTGCACGGTTTTTGACGGGACTTTAACTAGCACATAGCAGCGGGCTTAGCATGACGCTTTCTATTTCTACGAAGAATAGACAATGCTTTTTCAATACAAAGTGACATTTCGTTTCTACATTTTTGCCTCGCACCGTAGATATCCTTCTACAATCTTTAATTTAGTCTTTCGTTTCTAACGATCTTTGTCTAGGTCCTTATAAATGCAGACTAATTCAGAAGAATATTTCCCAAACTGTCAAAATCACACTGACAACAAACTTTCTACTCGACGGCCAACGATTATCTACAAAATCATGATTCGTTTAGAACGCATAATTGTGATAATTAATAGAAAAACATAGATATCTTCTCCTATTGTACATCATTTAGTTAATAGTCATGTCTATTCTTCCGTCGACAAATCGGTGCTCGTGCTAAGCCTGCTGGTGTTATACCTATGGAGTAACATAGGCTACTTATTGTCCCGGTAGCACGGAGGTCACCTTAGAATGAATTCCGACATCCACGCGGATGACAACGCGTGCAGAAGCTGGTACTTATTAAGGGCCTACGTCCCATTCGGTAGCGTAACACGGTCACTTTATGAACCCTACTGCTCATTAACGGCTTGTCTTGAAGATTTGAAAAATATATGATTTTGCTATAGATTCGTATAGATCATTTTGGCCGAAGTACTTTTTTTGTATGGTTAATACTTTTGCTGTAAAAAATATTTTCCAACATGCAATATTTTGACTTCTATTCCATACTCCTACTAAACGGCTTCGTTATTTGTGAAAAAAAATACACTGAAAAATAGATAGTTAGAGGTACCACAGAATCGCCGAAGCACAATTGTAAATTAATCAAAGGAATATCCCCATTTTGAGATAAAGGCTCAGAGGGGCCCTGCGCGGGCGCGGGCGGCAGTCGTGCTATGGCCCTTAAGTTAAGGACAATTGATGACAATGGTACCTTATGCTTGCTCTAAAGTTTATTTAGAATAATATCAAGTTCACTTTAAGATTTGTCACGTAAGAATTCAGATGCTATGAGGTTGAGTCCCTTAGCCAAGGATCCGCCACTGTGTAAGGATGTAGATATGCTTCTATCGTCACATTTTTCTCCCGAATCAATGTTGGTGTTTGGTCCTTTTTTGGTCCTGTCTGTATTTAGCTAAACGCCCTAAGGGACCATGTTTGGACTTACCACGGATCTCGGCAAAAATCCAAAAACCTCTCTAGATGTTAAGTCTAATACTTAGTGAGTGTGGATTGACTTTTTAATTTTAAGGCATTTGACATTTCATTTATAAATATTTTATTTTTTTCCTAATTAATCAAATTTGACATTGTATTAAAAAAAATAGTTACCCATTGTCATTTCAAACTAATTTACTTAAAGCTTTTTTTAATGGGAATTGTACTTTAATTTAAATATTTCTATACCGGCAACGGTAGTACATAAATGTGAAGCTTTTTAATAATATTAAGAACATAATGTACCATATACTCAGAAATAAATATACTATAGGTACTACTATTACTAGAAATATAATGATTCACCGTTTGTTGTTGTTTGTCGTTCAGAAACGTGAACTTTCTATATAATTTGTTTGCCTTTAGCACGCCAACTTAGTCAGCCTGGAATAATTGGTACGAAGTGAGTATTTTTGCTTTTGTTCGAGTTTGTGCATCCTCGTCAGTTAGTTTGTCGACTCCTATATCAACTTTCACAACATCCCGTTGGCGTCTGCTTTCCGAATTAAGGGCTTGTTACATAAGGTATCATCGTAATTAAACTGCGTAGCTTGCCTGAGAAATGGTGAATTGACACGTGTGACTTGACTAGCGTCTTTGTGTTCGCACCTTAAGGTGAATGCGCAGTGGTAGACCGTGAAATTCAAATTTTCTTACGTTTTGCAATTTTCAGGTCAGTATCAGGTTGTATCCTGATCAAAATGTGATTTGCGAATATAACAGGTACGTGTTTACAGAATTATAGTCATTAGAATGTCTAATATATCTCTTATAAGTTAGATTTCTTCCACAAGCACTTTTCCATAAGAAATTTGTTCTTATGGAACAAATCTAACTTAGAAAGATGTATTATTGATTCTAATGATTATAAATCTGTAAATACGTGCATGTTATAGTCGCAAATCATATTTTGATCAAGTAACAAGCTGACACTCACCTGAAAATTGCAAAAAACGTAACAAAATTTGAATTTCGCGCTCTACCACTGCGCATTCACCTTAACTTAGGAATTAAATCTGTATCTGTACTAACAACTAATAAAGCTGAGCAGTTTGTTTATTTGAACGCGCTAATCTCTGGAGCTACATGCGAACTTGGTGTAATGTCAGGGCCTTTACATCCTCAGATACTTTAAAAAGGCTTTCTTCTATGCATATTATTATAGAGTCCTCTCCAAGCTAAATATCATCTATTGTCGAGAACCGTAGCGTCATATTGACCTACTTACTAACAGCCACTCACAGGTATAACTAACACTCCTGTACTCCGAAGCTTATTGATTTTACTTCGAAAGCTGATATTTGTTGATTAGTATACCTACATAGTTTATGTACCGGTACATCCAGCGCAATATTGAACCTGGTTCTTGGAAGCACGCGAGGACAAGTTGTCCTCCACCCAAGGTGGAATATAACAGCTTTCAAGCTGCCTCGATTCTTGGAAAACGGGAACTTAAATTACATTGCACAGTTTTCTTTCGCTTGTATGTTTCCCTCGCATAAAAGGATACGTAAAAGAATATTTACTGTTTGAAACAGTTGGTTATAAATTCTCTTTGCCTCGTCGTACAACTATACTTATTTTGTGTAAATGATTTAATCACCACTGCTCTCAAAACGGTGAAGGAAAACATCGTGAGGAAACCGGCATGGCCTAGAGGCTAGAACCAAAAATTCGAAGACATGTGACATCTACCAACCCGCACTGGCCCCGCGTGGTGGATTACGGCCCGCTCTCTCTCACAAAGAGGAGGCCTGTGTCCCAGCAGTGGGAACATCATAGACTGATTATGCTTATGCTATGCGTCGCTACAAAGCTTTAATTTCATTGGGTCAGCAGTGGTATTACACTCGAAGCTCAGTGGAATAGAATTTCAGTACAATGGTGTCTCGTTCGCTAGACAGAAGCTTAGAACTAATTAAATCTATAAATTGGTATCGATTTTATCAGATTGTTGTATGTTTTAACGATTGTATGACATTGCGACGTTTCTTATATCCGGAAAAGAGAGATTTTAGTACTCTCTCTTTTTAGGGTTTCGTACCCGATCCGTACTAACGATACCCTATTACTAAGCCTCCGCTGTCTGTCTGTCCGCCTGTCCGTCAGCGGGCTGTATCTCATGACCCACAACAGGTCGATAGTTGAAATTTTCACAGAATGTGTATTCCTGTAGCTGCTATAACAATAACAACAAATAATAAAAATAAAACAAAGTTATAAATTAAAGGGTCTCCCTAGAAAAAACGTGTTTTTTCGGCATTTTTTGTGAGTCCGTCTCACTCGAACTTGGCCGGTTTTCATAATTTTGTATGTCCAGCTAGAAAACTCACTTGTAGATTCAGTAGAGCAATATGGCTATCTTGTTTGCATAATCAGCCGATAATGTTTCTACAGCTGGAACACAGGGCACCTCTCTGTGAGGAGTGGGCCGTGAGCCGTAATCCACCACGTTGGTCCAGTGCGGATTAGCTTGGATTTTATATGACACGCCGACACATGCCGGTTTCCTCACGATGTTTTCCTTCACCGTTTTGAACGCCGTGTTGATGATCTAATATACACAAAATAAAGTGCCTGTTTGGGTTCAAACCTCACGACCTACAACTCGTAATGATGCCCGTTACCACTGCGCCACTACTGCTCTATACAGGGTGTCCGGTAATTAATGGATAACCTTGAAATGGTTCATGGTAGAACTAATGGCCATTCAGAAAAAAACATTTATTATTTTTTTTTTCAGGAAAAAAAACAAAAAAAAAACCGACTTAAGAAAAAACACTACAAAGAGAAAAATAACTTTAATTTAGGAAGTCGGTGTCTTTGGATATGTATTTTAATTTTTTGTCACCGCCATCTGAAATTAAAGTAATTTTTCACTTTGTAGTGTTCTTTCGAAAGTCGGTTGTAATTTTTTATATTTTTTATTTACCGATTAAATACAAATAAAAATGTTTTTTTCTGAATGGCCATTAGTTCTACCATGAACCAGTTCAAGGTTATCCATTAATTACCGGACACCCTGTATATTAATCTTGTGTACCAAACATATTGATGTGTGGTAAAGCGTATGCGTTATGGTAAAGACATTTGTATTAAAAGTCTCACCACGTGTTTCTGCATAAAAAACCGAACATCTGCCCATCCCGCAAGGTGTGGGTATTTTGAAAACGGGTTCCTTTCAAATGTTAGCAGACGGTGGGCTATTGAGTTGTCACCTTTAATGTTTTATCGCCATCCGAACGGATATGTGCGTTTAATTGGTCTCTTAAATGTTAATATCAGGATGACCGAGCGTTTTTTTCGTTTTCTAAAAATGAAACCTAGCTAGATCGATGTATCGCCCCCGAAACCCCCTGCTTACTAAATTTCATGAAAATCTTTGGAGCCGTTTCTGTGATTCAGATTATACATATAAATATGTATACAAGAATTGGTCGTTTAAAGGTATTAAGATTAGGGTTCTTTAATAGCTTAATTAGAACTGTTTTAGTGTTTGGTACTAGGGTCTTCGTTGTTTCTCATATAGATAGTTTTCTGGTTCAAAATCTGTAACACTGGTTTTGTTCTGATCTCCCAGTGAATCTCTCGATTGCACTGTAATGTATAACGAACGTGTTAATCTCTACTAATATTATAAATACCAAAGTTCTGTCTTGTTATGCTTTCACACCTTTAGGTCGGCCTTACCTTGACTCGTCAAGAAATTTTGCTGAGAAATAGCCTGGGATACGGAGTAGGACATAGGCCATTTTTTTACGCGATAACCGACATCCACGCGGATTAGCCACTGGCAAAAGCTAGTAGTAGAAATAGGTACAGAGGCCTGCACATCAAGGTACTCCAATCTGTCCAATTTCTTTGATAGTATTTCGACTTTATAACAAAAGAATAAGGTTCATATTTAATTGGGAAAATTTTACAGTTAGGGATAGCTTGATGTGCTGGCGTCTGTAACTAAACTAGTAAGGAGCACTTTGTGAACGTACTTGTTGTTGGTACTTACGGCTTAGTGCTCCTGCTCAGCCAGGTGGCATAATAGGAAGGAGAAGGGAAACTATAAATATAATAAGGAGGTTCCTCTCTCAGGAGCTCTGACCACTTTTTCAATGTTTTTATAAAAAATATTTTACAATGTATCTGATGTCTGTTGTCAGCGGATTCGCCCACGTGGATGTACCTACGACCGGGATAAAAAGTATCCTTTGTATTAATCCAGGTTATAACAAACATACAAACTTCACATTTATAATATTTATTAGTAGGATGACTATTTTAAATCCTACTTATATTGTACATGTGGAAGTTTGTATGTTTAGATGTTTCTTACTCAATCACGCAAAAACGGCTGAACGGATTTGGAAAAAATTTGGCATACAGATAAATTATAACCTGGATTATCACAGGATACATTTTTTTATCCCGGTAGTACGTTCCCGTGAGATATTTTCGACCTCTAGCCGGGCGAAGCCGCTGGCAATAAGCTAGTGAAATCATAAGTTAATTTTTTCATAAGATTGTTTCTTACATTATGCCAATGTGACACTGGATCTCTCACAAGAATACCCTGTGTCGCAGGACCCATTCTCTTTCAACAGCAGGCTTAGCACGAGAACCGTAGACAAGCGTTTTGTCGTCGGAAGAGTAGGCAAAAATGACATTTCCTTATAGACAAGTTTTGTACCGAGAAATGTAGACAAACGATTTCTATTCTACAGTCGATTAGAAATAGAAAGCGTCATGCTAAGCCTGCAGGTATTGTTACAAAAAATAGTAATTTATACTACTTACTTTTTAACCGACTTCTAACATTCGTCATGTCTACATTTCTCGTGCAATGCAATGCATTATTCCAACCTCTAAATGCCTCTAAACGTCAAAGACTCAAAGCTGTTCAGAAACTAATATAATTATACCATAGCAGAGCAGAAATGAAATTCACATTTCTTTCACAAACGCCAATAACATGTAGGATCGTGACAAGCTAGTGATAAATGTAGTGAAAGATCACAGAGAGCACTTCAAACTAATATGACTTCAATCACTTCGCGAAACGCACTAAAATGGCGTAAACGACAACTGAAATGTAATTTTAGTAACACAGTAAAGTGCCAAAATAAACATGTTTTATTTTTAAACTGTGCTGAAAGAATAACTGTGGTATAACATCGACATGCAGAATACATATTAATAAAGTGCTGGTGACCTAATTTTTTTTTTTATTGTGTAATGTCGTATCGGTGTCGTCTATTTAATATTCGTATCACTGTAAAGATTGATTAAACAGGGATTTATGCGTCATTTTCTCGTAAGAAATTTGATAATTTTTGATCGACTGTAAAACAAAATTGTTAGATATTACTTTCATCGTTATCATCAGCAGGCTTAGCATGACGCTTTCTATTTCTACTCTACCGTAGAATAGAAATCGCTTGTCTACATTTCTCGGTACAAAACTGTCAATTGTCTACACGGAAACGTCACTTTTGTCTACTCTTCCGTCGACAAAACGCTTCTCTACGGTTCGCGTGCTAAACCTGCTGGCCTCTCTTTTCTTATGCTAATCCCCACGCTCTTGTGCTAGACTCATCCAGGTTTTTCCCGCGATAGCAACAATGTCGTCCGCCCATCTCGCCGCCGTACGACCGACATCTCATCTTCCAGTCTTTGGACCTCACTATCACAGCCTTACTCCACCTGTCATCACTGCGCCTTGCCAGGTATCCTGCCCAACTCCAATTTCAGTTCCATATTACGCTTTCCGATATCGAAGACCTTTGTACGTCTTCGTCTATCACGTTTGAACTCGGTCTATTAGACTGATGCCAATGATGCTTCTAGTTTAGCATGATTTAAGTTAGTAACTGATTTCAAGGATCTAAGGAACAGAATTAAACGAATCGTAGTATCAGAAGGCTAATTAATTCCCGTATTTAAAAACGTAAAAATCTAGTCGCAATCTCATCTCAGTGATATCATCATAGCCTTATTCCCAACTATGTCGGGGTCGGCTTCCAGTCTGACCAGATGAAGGTGAATACCAGTATTTTTACATGGAACGACTGCTTATCTGATCTCCACAATCCGGTTACACGGCGATAACCCTTGGTAATACTGCACCCTAATTGCTTAACACGCGATCCATGTGTCCATGGAGTTTCTTGCCCGTTCTTCTCCATAGAGATCTACGTTTTGGAATGGGCAACTAGCTTCAACTTTCTGACAATTCAAAAGTGCCTGAAAATGGTTTAATTGAAATAAATGCTTTGAGTTTGAGTTTGATCCTCAAAGAGATGTCAGCACCAAAAGGTGGGGTCCGCAAGGGCCGATGCCTGCCAGGGGTGCGGGTTGTTCGAAAGAGATACCGTCGCCCCTGGCACACAGGCAACTGAGGGAACACGGGTGGGTTTTAGTCAGTAAAAGTCTGACACGCCCTCCTGCTCCACCCAGAGCGGGAGAAGTTATTTGATGATTTCCCATCCTCAAAAAAAAAAAAAACATAATCGTATTCATTCTGACAGTTCAACAATTTTCATTGCGTTATTTACGTTGTTGAGCAGACACATTTTTCGAACATATGAAGCAATGGTTTAGCCATCTGTTTCAAAACGAAACAGATTATGATTAATGGTTAGTTACGCAATTAGGGTGCTGGTTGTCAGACTTTTGTCCTCGTGACTACCCGTAACGACGGTCAAAGATTTACGAATGACAGTCAGTACCAATAAATTAACATGCTTTCCGAGGCACGGAGGGGTCTTGGAATGCAAATATGGTTACCCATCCACGGACCAACCGCGACGAGCGTAGCTTAACCGAGTCCCTCAGTAAAATATTTCTAGGATATAGGGACCAGAATTAAACGAATTGTAGTAGGTGTATTACCTACCGCAACTTGAAAGACCTATGGCGTCGGTATGATTGATCGTTCGGTCGTGACGTAGTAGGACGCTACGCTATGTAACGGCTTGTTATCTATACTAATATTATATAGAGGAAATATTTGATTGTTTTTTTGCATTGAATAGGCTCCAAAACTCCTAAACCGATTTGAAAAATTATTTCACTGTTGGGAAGCTACACTAACTCCAAGTGACATAGGCTATATTTTATTCCCGTATTCCCACGGGAACGGGAACTACGCGGGTGAAACCGCGGAGCGCTGCTAGTAAGTTATAACTTTGTGTATTGTGTAAGGCAACAGCCTTGTGCCAGGAGAAAAGGAAGGACGCGTGTTTTCTAAGAAACTCACGATCCTTTGGAGAATCTTGTTAGGCATTCTGGTAATTCTGGTAAAAAAAACTTCTCCATTTCTCTGATATAGTGTAACATAGCTGTAGGTTTTACTTCTACACATAAGTGTTAATAATAGTATTATTATTATTCATCCATGTACTTAGTTACTTACCTATACAAAAAACTTTTTTTTAAGCAAGCTTTCATTTAAATGCGCTAAAATGAATAAAATAAACTTTTCCTTTAAACTGTTTACTATCAACTTATAATGTCATTATTAAACAATTTATGTGTTATAAAAGCTTGTCGCAAGACTTAAGTACTCTATATCTAAGTAAATACGATTACATACTTAAATGATAGCTGAATTCATGGTTAGAGTTTGCGCACTCGTTAAAAATGTATCCTGTACTTAGGGGGCGTCCATTAATTACGTGAGGCGTTTAGGGGTGGGAGGGGGTCGAGACGAATCTCACCCAATCTCACGTGGGGGAGAGGGGGGGTCTTGGTAAATATCACGTAATTTATATTTTTTCCCGCAAAGAAACAATGTAACATTACGAGATAACCGGGTTAAATTATGTGAAACATGTTTTTCCACCCAGATGGCAAAATCCTACAAAATAATATTTATCGCAGTTATGCGAACGCCACAAAGTAGCACAGTAGCCTCTCGATGGTATAACCACCACCAGCCAGCCAAATGCAGCGCATAAATCCAACGCAAATAAGCACAGATTAACGTTTTTACACTAAAACCACGTATTTGAAATATCTCACGTGAGATTATGGGGAGGGGGGAGGGTCGTGCCAAATCTCACGACATCTCACAAGGGCGGGGGTGGGGGTCGAAAAATCGCCAAAATTTACTCACGTAATTAATGGACGCCCCCTTATAGAAACTCATGGGTTTTCTCCATGGGGGTAGCCAGAAACTACACAACTGCTACGATCCTGACATAACCTTATGCTTCGCTTACGTTCATATGTCAACCTCAACACCCTAATTGCGTAACACACTATTGATCAGAATCTGATTCATTATGAAGGATATTGCTAATCCTTTGCTTCATAAAAAAAACGTCTTGCCAACAAAGTAAATAATATAATCTTTATTTATATAAAACAGATTGTAGTACAGACGCCAGCACATATCAAGGTCAAACTGTCAAATTTTCCCAATTGAACATGAACCTTATGCTTATGTGATAAAGTTGAGAATCTATCAAAGTTTGACGGATTGGGGTAGCTTGATGTCTGTACATGTAACATTTTTACAAAAAGGAGGTAGTATTCAAACTGTGGCATTCAATTGGGTGAGGTACTGCTTTCCTTGCTAGGCTATGAAATAGCCTGTATTAAGGAGAAAATAACGGAATCAGTGTCGTTGAACTGTCTAAAGGAATGCCATCCCTGCTGGTCCGTTTGTCCGTACTATACTAGGTACAATGTGAGAAAGTGGCGTATTAGTCTATTCACACGAATGAACTCGCCCGAATCGGGCGAATTGTCACTTTAAAATATTTTTTTTTTCTTGAGCAACTCACACGAAGTCAGGCGCGGTCCGAGGGGAGGGGGGTTCTAGGGGTCATGACCCGCCCCAAAGCTGTAAACGTAAAGCTTAAAATAGTAATTATTCGAAAATATAATAAATTTTATTATTAATATATAGGTAGTCTTTGGTTGCGACCGCGCCTGCACGAAGTTATTTATTTGTGGGCGAATTCACAATTCCAGAAATACGTAAGGCAACTGGCACGTTTTGTATTTTATGTGATAATGTTAGTGTACATTTTCCTTAATTTTATAATGTTTCCTTAACGTTTTATTCAAAACCCCGACTAATAAGCCGAGGCCGAAAGTGGGTCGGAACACATTCAAACAAAACAAATTTATTTCTAGTATTTGTATACGTCACTACCTCCACTACCTCGTTGGTCTAGTGGTTGCAAGAACTACTGCTGGCCATGAGGTCCAGAGAGCTTAGCATGACGTTTTCTATTTCTACGAAGAATAGACAGTGCTTTTTCATTACAAAGTAAAAATGCGTTTCTCTATTTTTCACATCGCACCGTTGATATCCTTCTACAATCTGTTATGTAGTCTTTCGTCTCTAACGATCTTTATCTAGATCCTTAAAAATGTTGACTATTTCAGAAGAATATTTCTTCCCAAACTGTCAAAATCACACTGACAACAAACTTTCTACTCGACGGCCACAAAGTATACACGATTATCTACAAAATCACGATTCGTTTAGAACGTATAACTGTGATAATTAATAGAAAAACATAGCTATCTTCTCCTATTGTACATTATTTAGTTAATAGTCATGTCTATTCTTCCGTTGTCAAGTCGGTGCTCGTGCTAAGCCTGCTAGGTTCGATCCCCAGGTCGAGCAAACTGTTCTTGAGTTTTTCTATCTGGAATTACTCAATGTGAGCCCGGAGTCTGGATTTGTGTCTGGTTGATGGCGATAGGGTCGCCCCCTATTACATGGGACTTAAACATAACTGGCGAAATGTGGGAGTACTGTAAGGGTCAATTCTCACCGAGACGCGGCGCGACGCGCACTTTTTAAGATCACGATACAAAATAGATCTTATTTACTTCACAATAAGGTATACGGGCTGCACAACGCGGTGCACCTTAGCGTTCTTCTACACGCTTTCGCGCTCGTAGTGAAATTATACCTTTTCGTGTTGTAAATAAGTTAGATATTCTGTTGCTATCTTAAAAAGTGCGCGTCGCGCCGCGTCTCGGTGAGAATTGACCCTAAGTGAACCTCTGCTCAACCCTTCGGGGATACAAGGCGTGATGTTATATTAGATATGTTGTAAAAGTCACATTTTACCTATTGGTGGACTAAATAATTGCGTTCGTGTACATAATTTGAAAACAATAACCACTTGTTAGCCATTGTCATTCAAAATGCTACACATGAAGGTTTTCCGCTATCAATTATGTAAATTTTCTAAGTCACTCAAAAACGTGCATATTTTTGCTACAGTTCTATAAACACGAATGAAATATCTAAACAAAATAGAATAATAAAATCTAGTAAAGCGTTTTGCTTCTACATTTCGTTGTCATTTTAATTTCATTTAGTGAAAAGAGAAACATAATAATGCTGAAAGCAATTTCTTGCGAATGGTCGTGGAGAGTGGCTGTAAATAGAAGGGCCGAGATTTTAGCATTATTCTGACGTAGACAACTAAGTTAAGCCACCCTGTAATCAAAACCAGCTATGCTATTCTGCAACCATCTCACCGGGTGAAGTGTCAGTTCACTCCACGCTCGCTCGGCTCACTCACTTCACCCGGTGAGATGGTTACAGAATAGCACGGCAGATATAGATCGCGGTACGTAAGTTGAAACACGATCAGAACAAACAACCTAAGGTAGGAGAGCGCGTGCACTCGTTGCCTCGCACGGAGAAATAATGAGGCCACCTTCTAGTGCCTAGTCATTAATGTAATGTGTACTGAAATTCGCGGCTTTTAAGTTTAAACTAAATCCGACATTTTGGTTCAACTTACGTGCCGCGATCTGTAACCAGCTCCCTAATTGCGTAATCTGTTTCGTTTTGAAACAGATGGCCAAACCATTGTTTCCTATGTTCGAAAAATGTGTCTGCTCAACAACGTAAATAACGCAATGAATATTGTTGAACTGTCAAAATAAAACCGATTATGATTAATCGCGTGTTACGCAATTAGGGTGCTGTTAATAAAACTCTTAAATAAATTCTAAGCAATAGGCTCGCTTCCTTTTACATGGGGCTTTAACATAACTGGCAAAATGTGGGACTACACATTAGTAGACCTCTGCCTAACCCTTCGGGTATTACAGGCGTGATGTTATGTTTGGAGACCAGTGGTGGCCAAGTGTAATCGGCCGCGACTTACAGAATTGTAGGTCGTAGGTTCGAACCCTGAAAGACGCTCTATTTTGTGTAATTTATTTCATCACCACTACTCTCAAAACGGTGAAAGGGAACATCGTGAGGAAACCGGCTTGTCCTAGAACCAAAAATTCCAAGACATGTGACATCTACCAACCCGCACTGGACCCGCGTGGTGGATTACGGCCCACTCCTCATAGAGAGGAGGCCTGTATCCCAGCAGTGGGAACATAGGCTGATTATGGTAAGTAGAACTGTCCAAGTACTTACTTTACGAGTGAGTAGGTAAGAATAACCATGTTATAAAAGTGAAAACACTAATATACGGTTAACTAACATGTCATACATTTACTTGCATATTGTGTACTACTATTAATAGTCGCTAACTTGTAATCAATGCGAACATGTGGTTATACAGCAAGTGTTGCGATTTCCACACACGACATCACCACAGTAAACGCGAGGACAGAAGATCAATAACATACTGCCTCGCTAGCATGACCAAATTATTATACCAGCAGGCTTAGCACGAGAACTGTAGAGAAGCGTTTTGTCGACGGAAGAGTAGACAAAAAAACGACGTTCCCGTGTAGACAGTTGACAGTTTTGGACCGAGAAATGTAGACAAGCGATTTCTATTCTACGGTAGAGTAGAAATAGAAAGCGTCATGTTAAGCCTGCTGTCTATTATTGTCCCACTACAGAGATAAGGTCTATTCTCATATAGACAAGGCATGCGCATTGATCACCTCGCTTGCTCAGGAAGGGTTGTCGCTTTCAGACTTATATTAATTACTAACTTTTGTCAGCGGTTTCGCCCGCGTGGAGTTCGAAAATGGTCCCACGCGAACGTACTACCGGAATAAAAAGTATCCTTTGTGTTAATCCAGATTATAAACTATGTGTTTGCCATATTTCATCCCAATCTGTTCAACCGTTTTTGCGTGATTGAGTGACAAACATTTAAACATCTAAATATCCCAATATACAATTATAATATTAGTAGGAAGTAGGACTAGCGCAGCCCGCGACTTCGTCCGCGTGGAATTTCTTGATAACTCGCCCCCACCCGCGCTATAACTTTGTTTTCGGTTGCCGTTCATTCTGAATTTTTCTTCATTTTGCTCGGATCCTAATGTTTCTAGTGTGATGTTAAATAGCCTATCGCCTTCCTCAAGACTTAGGCTATCAAATGTAATTGGTAGTTTCTGAGATTAGCTCGTTCAGACTTACAAATAACTCTTCAGATTTATTATTAGTAAGTATAGATTAGTCCAGGTTTCGTCAAAATATTTTCTTTCACTGACATTAGTAATGTCTAAGATAAACTCAGAAAGCTCATATTAATTAAATGATCGTATTAACTCGCATGAATAGGGCGAATCGTCAATGTTGAATACTATTACTTCGTGGGAATCGCCTAAAAAGCCTTTTGATCATCTTGATGTTAAAGGAACGTATTTATCGCTAGCCATTTCCATCAAGATACTTGTTTGGTTTCAAATATACTCACTAAGTGCACACAATAGGGTCGACTGTCCCATTTTACTTGATGTTCGCCCTCCATTTTGCGCCGAGTGCTGTCTTCGACAACTGTCCGAGATCTGTCTGTTAATTTTGTTATACTTTTTGACTGGCTCGTTGGTTTATTGTTCGCAAGCGCTACTGGTGATCATGAGGTCCTGCACCCTAATTGCGTAACATACGATTAATCATAATCTGTTTCATTTTGACAGTTTGACAATATTCATTGCGTTATTAACGTTGTTGAGCAGACACATTTTTCGAACATATGAAGCAATTGTTTAGCCATCTGTTTCAAAAACGAAACAGATTATGATGAATCGTGAGTTACGCAATTACGGTGCTGGGTTCAATTCCAGGGCAGGCAGTGGTTTTGGGTTTTTCCATATTCTCAGTAGCAGCCCGGAGTCTGAATTCGTGCCCCGTTGATGGCAATAGGCTGGCCCGCTATTGTATGGGACTTAAACGTAACTGGCAATATTTGAGCGTACTATACAACGTGTAACGGAAATGGTATATACATACCAAGGGCACGGCTTCTTTGGATGAAATCAAACGATATTGGAGGGGTTTTTTAATCCTATCCTACATGTTCGGAAGTTATGAGTATTTTTAGTACATTGAAACCAGAAACCGAACTTTTCAAATTGATATAAACACATCACTCAGAAGAGATTTATCGTGATATTGGCAAGTAACGTGGAAAGTTATTGACCTACGTAGTGCGGTGACACGTTTATTATGATTTGAATTTAAGAAACATATGAAACCGAAAATTTGGTAGGTATAAATTCTTTGAGTATTTTATTTTGAGCTGTAACTATGCATAGTGATTCAATACCAGCAGTTATCTTTAGTGCTTAAGGATGGCAATAGGGTTTCTGTTACACCCTGTATAGGTGCACCTCTGCCTAACTCTTCAGGGAATACAGGCATCATGTTATGGTAAAATTCACGCTTTGTTCGATCTTGACTTTCTGAACATTATTATTCTGTGGTATTATTGTGTTTACCCATTTTACGACTATGAAAGGAAGTCAGCTACTGTTGTTATGTAATGTCTTTGTTTAATAACAAATGTAATGTAGGAATAATTGACAGATCCCAATCTGATTTTATATAACATCACGGCTGTATTCCCCGATAGGAAAGGCAGAGGTGACAGATCTCGGCGACAAGACACGTTACCGTGACCGACTTGGAAATTTCTAAATAGACATCGAACCTAAATCGGCCGGAGTCCACCTTCTAACCTGCGCCGCATGCTCTGTCACTTGTGCATTTGATGATCTTATGGCTGCGTGTCTGATCGGATTTGAATTGGGCAAACATGTTTGAATTTTTGGCCATCGATACGCTAAGAAGCAGAAAACCCTCTCTACCTTAGTCAAAACCTTCTAAATCCATCAAGTCAATCATATTAATATCCATTTCTATTGATTTGTAAATAAAAATACACA
Source organism: Antitype chi (assembly GCA_947359405.1). Lineage (NCBI taxonomy): Eukaryota > Metazoa > Arthropoda > Insecta > Lepidoptera > Noctuidae > Antitype > Antitype chi. Next base: position 7,307,769 of record OX375829.1, on the reverse strand, counting down.
AGCATAATCAACGCTAACCTCAAATTTATTAGTACTTAAATGTCAAATTCAAATATAAACTAGGGGTCTTGGCGGACTAACTTTAGTACCACAGATAGTTTATTTATTTATAACAATTGCTTGCTGCACTTACAGTAATCACCAAAGCGCGCAACAAGCCAACATGAACTAGTGATAAACTTTATTTTATAATAACGTTTTATTTAGTCAGGGTTTAAACCTAGAAACAATCCAACTGGTGGGGCCCCCAAGGGCCGATGTCTGCCAGGGGTGCAGGTTGTTCGAAAGAGATACCGTGGCTGGCACACAGGCAACTGAGGGGGCACGGGTGGGTTTTAGTCAGTAAAAGTCTGACACGCTCTCCTGCACCACCCAGAGCGGTAGAAGTTATTTGATGATTTCTCACCCTCAAAAAAAAAAACCTAGTAACAATCCCAGTACTAAATTTATATCGAGTTTTGTAATAAGACTGTATGGTTTTGCTCGTCAGGCAGTTTGATTGCGTTGTTACGTAGTTTTCATCGGTTACTCGGAAACGCCCCGGGACTTCGTTATTATAACTCGTAAGTCATCTATCCTGAGTTTTTATGATCCCCTTGGGATTTAGAAATACCTCGTTATGATATAAAAGTAATGTTGGTTATGAACTTAAAGTATCACAATTTTGGAATTAGGGTCAGGTTTTATCAGATTTCAAGCCTTCAAATGATGATGTCTACTGGAAGATAAGACGTTTTAATCCCTCTTCATAATATGATTATCTACTGATTTAATCGTCGCATTTTACCCGACTACGACGAAGCATATTGTAATTTGTAAGTGGGAATGAGTTGGAATTCCCTCAAAACTTCTAAACTAATCATTGACAAATGAGCTATTGTTGGAAGTGTCCTGATCGTCCGCTGGTTATAGGCTATGTGACGCCACATTGAAAATGGCGCTCTCTAGGGGTAAAAAGTCATGAACTAAAAAAAAGTTTTTTAATGATGTGGTGTTGGTATCAAATGAAAGGACTTAATTAAGCACATTTGAAAAACAGCTAAGTAACCTCAAAATTATTTAAATATAAAGGAAGTTTGAAAACTTAAACGACTGAAAAAAATCGCTCTAAAGTATGAAACAAGAAAATATTTTCATCTGGAAACCGTGGTCCAATATAAATTTCATATAGATCTGATGATCAGTTTCGGAGACAGACAAGGGAACTCTTCAAAAAATGACAGCAAATCAACCGCGATTGCTGCTATCGCATAAATATGCATTGTTTTGACCCCAAGGATGACGAAATTTTGAATTGGTGTGTACCTACTATAACTAAAAAGTGAAAAAAAAATAACTTAAAAAAAAAACCGACACCCGGAAAAACACTACAAAGTGAAAAATAACTTTAATTTCGGAAGGCGGTGACAAAAAACTAAAATAGATATCTAACAAAGTCATCGACTTCCGAAATTAAACTTATTTTTCACTTAATAGTGTTTTTCCGGAAGTCGGTTGTTTTTTTTATAGCGTGATTTTTCAGTAGTCGGGTTTTATAGAAAGATACTATGTACATTCAAAAGGAACAACCTCAAAAGACTTGCTTTTTCCGAACCGCATGAATGCAGCCACAAATTCCGACTTTTCAGAATTCGCCGAAAAGGTCCGCTTTGGCATAGCTGCCATTTTACCAAGCCTTGGCACTATATTGGCGCCAAGTTATAGTCATAAATTTAGTAAGTTCTGTTTAATTTGGTCTCCCTTATTGCATTTTAATAACTTTTTGCCTTGAATTATAAATTCTACTCACTAATAAATTGTAGTGGCCAACCAAAGCTTCGTTTTCGGCCAATATAATCATGATTAGGCCAAATTTTAGTTTTCGGCCATAAACCAGCCGAACCTACGGGCAAGCTGAAAACCAGAAGTTCGTGAATTGTCTCACGTCATTCGGCCTATTTCGTAAAGCTCGGCAATATGAGGTGACGTTTGGCTAACTTCGGGGTGAATCCAGTCCGCTCATGGTTTCACTCAGCTGATGTAAACGGATGCAATTTTGTTTTGAAGTTGTAAAGCGAGATTAGCGAGTTGTATGTTGATATTTCTTCGTGCACATACACGCATACAGCTGAAATATTTATACTTTAATGTCTAAATCATTTTCGCTTTCGGCCGAAAATAAGACTAAAGCCGAAGCTTCATTTTAGTTTTCGGTTGAAAATCCATTTTCGGTCGAACACTAATAATAATAAATTCACTCATTCAATACTTATTTAATTAAATCTACTATAGACTGTCCTGTGTTTTCAAAGTTATTACACAGGGCCCGACAGATTATGAAGGAAGATTGGGTACTTAATTATGAAAATGATGTTCCTATTTACCTTGAATTAAAGGTCATAATTGTGAATCAATTGTGATCGGTTGTTAGCCTTTCATATACGAGGACCAATGTAACCAGTTTTACTTATGAAATGACTAGAGATGGGCCGACCATGACTTTGGCCGACTAACCGACTAGTCGGCTGCAAAATAGCCGACTAGTCGGCCATGCCCATCTTTGCTTTCGGTTGAGTTTGGGTGACATCGGTAATGTTCGTGACTACGCTTTCGGCTCGTAGGTGCCAGTGCGCGGCGCTCGGCGACCAGGCGGAATTGTCGGGACATGTATTTGTTTACTTTGCATTTATTCAATCATTGTTTACGTGAGAGTCGGCGTTTCTTCCTATCCTATTCTAGATTGCACTGAAAGTAAACTGTAAAACTGATTCTATAATAAACATAACAACAGTAATTATTTTAATTTAATTTCAATCACAGTCTTTTAATTTTTTTTTAAGCATATTAATACGAGTAAAAAATGCGCCAACTAGTCGGCTGCGGTTTTAGCCAACTAATCGCCGACTGCAAATATGGCCGACTAGTCGGCTTTTCCGACTTGTCGGTACATCACTAGAAATGACACAAGTTTGCTACATTGGTTTTCTCATTATCTTGATTTGAACTACTTATATGTTTGCGGTGCATCATCTGCGTAGCCTTTTTCCCAACTATGTTGGTGTTTTCAAGGCTTACCAGGTGCAGCTTCAGTAGTTTTAATGGAGCGACTGCCTACGTGACGTCCACAACCGAGTTACCGAGTAATACGATACCCCTTGGTGAGACTGGTGGTCAGACTTTCGGGCTTCGGAGGACCCATAACGACAATCAAAAATTCACAAATGACGGCCGGGGCCATCGGCTTAACGTGATTATCGAGGCACAGAGGGGGTCTTAGTATGTCAAGATAGTCACCCATCCACAGACCAAACGCAGCAAGCGTAGCTTAACCTGGTCGATCGATTCGTGCGGTTGTTGTTATTATTATGCCTCAAGCCCCTTACATTTCTGAAGTGTATTGGACGTTCAGGCTGCCGATCATCATCAGTTTGACCTTCAGTACTGCTGCGTCTCTTTACTCTTCCCTTGTCCTATTAACCACATCTGGTTCAAGGAGGTTGTTTAGCTATTTTGTCTGCAGCGCGAACAGTAGGAGACAGTCGACGGTCACATGGACGTAAAAATGTAGCGGCTGGATTTTTTTGCGTACCTACTGGATCTTATAGAGGGTGCAAGGGAAACGCTTCCGAAAACGAAGACAGGTGATAGGGCTAGTGATTCTCAATACAGTACCTTCCATAAAAAATCCAACCAAATTTTTTAGCATTTTTTGTACACCATGCTGTGAGAACAGTTAAATGAACCATTATTTAAGATTAAACACATTTAAAAACGCAAGCAATGTATTCAAGAATAAAAATTTGCTGATAGGCTCATGCGTCACGCATTACCGCGCTCGACCCCAAGTCCAGGCGGCGACTTTAAGTTTAGACATCCTTTGTAAAGCGTCACCAAAATAAAATAAGTAGAAACATTACAGAAGCGTCAAACGTTTTAAACTGATGCAAAATAACCAATTTAAGGCGAAAGGTTATTGGTATCCGTTTGCATTTAGGTTGTATACAATTATACATATAACCTACGTTCTGGCTTCGGAAGCTTTCCCCTTACACCTTGTATTAGCGCCGAGAGTTGAAAATCACAGTGTGTTTTTTCGACACGCTAGGATAGACACTGTTGAATTCTCAATGCTCGGTTCAACACCTACCGTTGATAATCCAGTGCGCAATACAATCCCCCTACGATATTTTTATGTCCGTGTGGACATCGACAAGGGCGAATTTCGCCAATGAAACTAATCAGCATCTAAACTGAGAGCTCTTGAACGCGGTTGAGATAATAATATACTAAATGATAAATGATTTTATTTCTATAAGCAGGTTTGTTCAAACACTTTTACAGGTCAAACATTTTTTTTAAAACTAGATGAGGCCGGCGTTTCCTATCTGACTACTCTGAGAAGAAAGGCCGAAACAAACTCAGAGGTCACAGTCTCTTTTAAAGTCCAGACATAATCTTGGTCAGATCATGTGAAGACCATGTGGATTGGTGTCTGAAATGGTCTTTTGAGGAAAGAACCACACAGATTGAGTGGACCTGTCCAATCAGTGCACGCATTTATCAGTAATCATGCAGGTCAACTCAGAACTTGATGAGCTCAATGATCCGACAAACAATACCAAAGAAAGGACATTTGGGTAGGCCGCATAAATTACTCAAACTGCCAGACCATGATTAAAACTAAACGAGAAAAAAAAACCAAACAAAAATTACTCATCATTTTTGTTTGTGAATTTCGATCTAAAGTTTACCAATCCTTATAGTATGTGAATAATAATAACCCACCTGTGCAAAGTAGGTAACTCCAAAAACTAAAACCTGACTACTAAAAAGTCACGGTCTAACAAGTATGAAACAAGAAAAAAATTCCATCTGAAAATCGTGGCCATATTTTTTTTTCTTCAACACTTTTATGTCCTCTAAAGGGCGCCATATTCATTTAATGAGACGTCACATAGCCTATAATTACCAGCGGGCGAGGAAGACACTTCCAACGACTTCTCATTTGTCAAATTATAAGTTGATGAGGAAACAGATGTACATACACTGATACCCTTACATACATACCAGTCAAAATCACCCTCCGTTTTGCTTCGTCGTAGTATAAAAAAAAAATACAGTCCCGCCGTTTACTCTGATCACACCCTTTCATGTATGTGCACGCATCCGGCCAGGCTAAAATGGCGTAGTTTTATCATTTCTGTTTTTTTTTGCATCTTCGCCTATCTATCAGCTTTATGTCGAGCTAAATCCAAGGCTAAAACCTCTGTGCCCCGTGCCGTGTCTTGGGGCAATAGGCTCGCCTCTTCTATCAAGAATTAATGACGTCATCGTTAAGCTATGGGCGTTCCGCGTTGTAGGATAAGATATGATAACAAGCATCTTTAGGGATATACTAGTTCGTCGTACGCCTGTCTCATGTCATGTTTGATATCACTCGAAATGAATGAAAGGATTTCCTGCGTAACATACATACATAAACTCACGTGTTCTTCCCATGGGGGTAGGCAAAAACTACACAACAACGCCATATTACATCTACACTAATATTATAAAGAGGAAAGATTTGTTTGTTTGTTTGAATAGGCTCCGAAACTGCTGGACCGTTTTGAAAAATTCTTTGACCATTAGTTTCCTACATTATCCCTAATGAACATAGGCGATAGAATATAAAAAAAAGTTAGGGATCCGTATGAAAACTTCGATAATGTAACCCAAGGTGTGAAAAAAATACCAAAAAAAAATCCTTAAGTATACCACGTATGCTGCGGAAACTATTGACAATAGTGCAAAGTGATGTACTACAGTTTTATAGAGGACATCAATATCTACAAAAAAATCAAAACCATATGTCTAACTATTACAGATTATGTCACAAGAAATAAAAAAAAAACATTTGAAAAAGTAATAATATCTAAATTATCTTTATAATACTCTTTTTTTATTAAGCCCCTACACAAAAAAGGGGTGTTATAGTTTGACGTGTGGATCTATGTGTCTGTGTGTGTATCTATCTGTGGGTTGTTGCGGTATCATAGCTCCCAAACGGATGATTTTGATTGTTTGTTTTGTCAAAAACAGATCGGCACCCTAATTCGTAACTCACCATTAATCATAATCTGTTTCGTTTTGAAACAAACTGCTAATCCATTGCTTCATAGGTTGGAAAAAGGTCTGCTCAATAACGTAAATAACGCAATGAATATTGTTGAACTGTCAAAATGAAACAGATTATGATTAATCGTGTATTACGCAATTAGGGTGTTGATCGAGTGTTCTAAGCATGGGAAGTCTGCCAAGAGTGTGTTATTTATAATTTTTAAATTTTTCGTTAAATATACCTATTAAATACGTACGAAGGCAGTGACAATTTTTTTTAATACATATCCACCTTCTGAAATTTAAAGTTATTTTTCACTTTGTAGTGTTTTTTGGAAGTCGGTTGTTCTTTTTTAGTACCTAGTTCTTTTAGTTTTAGTACCTACTCAACACCAATTCGAAATTTCATCATCCTTGGGGTCAAAACAATGCATATTTATGCGATAGCAGCAATTTATTTATTTTTATTTATTTTCATAAAACATGGTATACAAGCTGTTACATGAGTTAAGGATGAGATCATACAATCGCGGTTGATTTGCTGTAATTTTTTGAAGAATTCCGTTGTCTGTCTCCGAAGCTCATCATCAGATCCATATGAAATTTTAATGGGACCATTTCGGAATAAACCCCTATCGAACAAAAAAGAATTTTGTAAATCCGTCTATACTATATGACGGAGTTATGCCCGAACATACATAAAAAGTAAATTTATTTACGTCGAATTGATAACCTCCTTCTTTTTTTAAGTCGGTTAAAAAGATAGAAGGCCTATGTCCCACTGGGAACATTATAGGTTGATTATAAATGTGCAGCGTATCAAGTTTTATTTATCAAGAAACATTGATATTATCTGTGTGCATAATAATATGTATGGCTGAGTGAGCTTGGGAAATCGGTTTGTGTAACTTGCAATTACATTCAATCGATCAAATACGGTCCTTTGATATCAAGTCGTACGTAATAAGGGGCTTGTGGCCAAATTACTGTGTGGAGCGATCGATCCGTAAATGCGCTTGTACAGTCGACCGTACGTCCGTGGTAGCACTTTGACCTTTAGCTTGCCTAGCGTAATACGGAGTTTAAAAAAAAGTGGGGAAATGTTTGTGTACAGTACACGGTGCAAGAACTTGAGCATACAGTTTGGCTATTCTGTAAAAAGCTCACCGTGAAAGCATAGGTGAAGTGAGCTATCAGAGACGCTAGAAATTTGACACTATTGACAGCTCACTTCACCTTAATTTTCACGGTGAGATTTTTACAGAATAGCACTACAGGTGGAACGACAGCTCAATTCAAATCACTTCACCTACGTTTTCACGGCGAGATTTAACAGAATTAATAGGTCGGCAGATAAGATGACACTGCAAGAGTGCATCTTTTTAAAGTACCCAGGATCGTAAATTCTCACTCCAGTTGCGTCACAATAGGGTATTTTACTCTATGCGAAAAAAATTAAAAAAATATTATTGAGATAGCTTAGGGGGCGTCCATTAATTACGTGAGTAAATTTTGGCGATTTTTCAACCCCCACCCCCGCCCTTGTGAGATGTCGTGAGATATTTCAAATACGTGGTTTTAGTGTAAAAACGTTAATCTGTGCTTATTTGCGTTGGATTTATGCGCTGCATTTGGCTGGCTTGGCTGGCTGGTGGTGGTTATACCATCGAGGGGCTACTGTGCTACTTTGTGGCGTTCGCATAACTGCGATAAATATTATTTTGTAGGATTTTGCCATCTGGGTGGAAAAACATGTTTCACATAATTTAACCCGGTTATCTCGTAATGTTACATTGTTTCTTTGCGGGAAAAAATATAAATTACGTGATATTTACCAAGACCCCCCCCTCTCCCCCACGTGAGATTGGGTGAGATTCGTCTCGACCCCCTCCCACCCCTAAACGCCTCACGTAATTAATGGACGCCCCCTTAGGCGAAATGCAGGCGGAAAATGTTAGTTTTAGCTCATAAAACAACAAAATAAATTTTAAAATACAATTTAAAGATATCAGTTTTTTAATCTGTTTTTGAACACCATGAAATAGTCGCCGCCATGTTATTTCGTCATACGGCATGTCAACTGAGCAACTTTGTGCTTTTATTATTTTCGTAACCAAAGTAATTTTTATTTAAGTAATATTTTGCATTCAGGAACAGCAAACCAACTATAAGTAGAAAAATAACTCATTTTTTAAATGATAAACAATTGTCATACAAAATATCAGCGAATTTGTTTTTAGCAAACTGACGTCATACCCACAGAGCAATATGGCGTCTACTGCTTCCAGCGTTTTCGTCAAATTACGCGGGAAATTTGAAAATGAAAAATTTAAATGCATTTTTATGGCACTAATCGATTAAATAAAAATGTGTGTTTTTTTGTGGTTTATTAGCACTCTAGAATCTAATTATGACACTTTTCAAAAATGACTGTAATACCTTATTACGACGCTCTACGCAGCAGAGACCTTTTCACGACCGGCGCACACTGGTTCAATATTGGAGAATTTTGGACATAAGAGTCGAAGGCTGTCGAAGGTCAATGGATCGGCGTATAATTTTTTTTACTGGTAGCTGACACTAATACAAATCACTGTTACTGATGAAAGTTTTGTGAAATAATGCTTATTTTCTGAGAAAAAAATTGTTCTTTTAATTTTTGTATGGAGAAAAACGTATTTTTATTTTTTACTTGCGGGATTCAAATGGATTCAAACTAAAACTTGCTGTTAATTATCAAGGGTGTTATTACCTAAATTTCGGGTATAGTCACTTGCCGCGGAGCACTGCGGAAGTTTGTTAAAAAAATGTTTTTTTTTTACTTTGTCAACAAAGCTAATAACATTCAACATCTGTTCCCTACATTTATGTTCGCATAACTCGTCAAAATGTAGGGAACAGCTGTTTTTTTTTTTGCGATTGCATCTTTGGTCCCTCAGTAAAAGTTGTTCATAATTATGAGTACAATCTCCCATTTCGGTTTGTCGCATGTTTTCAATTTCAACCTGTATAAACTGGCGACAAAAACAATAAAAAAGTAATTATTTACGGTACACACCACTTCCATTAAACCGCTACTAGTTAGTCTGGGAGCTGACCCCAATATAGTCGACACAGGGCGCGGATAATGACAACGTCAGTGGTGCGAGCGAGCTTACTTTGCGGTCACAAATCCACTCAGCGTAGAGACTGGTAATAATACCTCTATTTTAGGACAGACCTTTGTATAGCACTAGGCTTAGATAAGCAATCGATTGTGAGCACTTTTGACTAAACTAAAAATGGTGCTGTCTTCGTCTTACAACGAAAAAACTATAATCCGACTGCTGAAAAATCACGCTATTAAAAGTATGAAACTAGAAAATATTCACATCTGAAAGCCGTGATCGTATGCCACTTTGTCCTAAGGTATTACGTAAGCAGATTTTTTGCAATTATTGACCCCCCCCCCCTCGTCAGCAAAAGTAAGTAAATCTCTTACCCCCCCCCCCCCTCCCCTCCCATGCACACGAAAACATTGGTAGCAGACACACAAGGTGTCTGCCTACTTTCGTGTGATTTCGGAATATTGTCATCGTTTTCTTCGAGCCATTCGAGACAAGTAGGGTTGCCATATATGTATGTGTTCAAACCAAAATTTACCAAATTTTGTAGAAAATCCAAAAGTTAATAATAAATAAATTATGCTGTCGTAATGACCATCCAGACCCCCCCATCCCCCATGTCATCAAAAATAAACAAATCAAAGACCCCCGCCCCCTGTATTGCTTACGTAATACTTGAATGGGCCCTAAAACTATGCTCGCTTACTACTATTAGAATGTAATGTTTTGTTAGTGCGAAATTAAAGTTATTTTTCACTTTGTAGTGTTTTTTTGGAAGTCTGTTGCTTTTTTTTTTCAAACTAGTTTTTCTTGTTTCAAATGTGTTTGAAGTTTAGAAGTTATGAGGAACATAACATATACATACATACCGGTCGAAATCATAGCCATCGTTTTTACTTCGCCGTAGTCAGGTAAAAATAATAAAGAGTCGCAACAAATTAGAGAACTATCAAACTGCTTGCCATAATTTTGCGGCATTTTTGGAAGGGTTGTATTGAACCAAAATTGGCAACCCTAATATCCGTGCATCTGTTTTTTGTTATTCGGGACTCAATATTTTTACAGTTGGTGTCCAAAAGAATCAGGGCAGTAATAAAAAAATATTCAAAAAAAAAATTCGTTGCCTGCGGTTCACCCACATTCTGACATAGGTCACATTAGAGTTGACTGGAATCTAGATGTAATCTCCGAACCAATTGTTCTATTGTCTACATGACACCTGGCCTAGATTGGGTCGACGTGATGTACACAATACTGTACTAAATAGAGTTAAGCCTATCTCAATCGAGGTGATTACTAGACTTTATTTAGGTCATCGGGGCATTCATTTTGGTTAGGGTTGGTTCTGGGTAAATGCCGTATTTTTGTATGGATTTGAAGCTATTTTTGTACTGGTTTAGGGCTAACGCAACTAAGCCTGATGTTTCAGTCTAACGGTCTTATTCATAAAAAGTTATCGAACATCTAAAACTTTGCTTAAGTCTGTTTGTCAAAAAGTGTTATTCATAAACGCTGTTTAGCACAAAAACGTTTTAAGACCCTACTATAAAGTTATCGAAGCCAGACCCTACTTTAACAGTGTTTTAAGGAAAAAATGGCCGACTCTATAAAGCAACTGATTTATTATAAAGAAAATGACATACCGTTTGACGTACAAATAATGTGTCACCAAATGTCAATTTTCAAGCAATCAGTTGACAGTTACGATTTCAAATTATTTGTCAAATTTAAATAAAAATGACGTCACCGCGTCAGATCTGTCGAAACTGTAGACAATGAAATAGTTGGCAGTACGTAATAACTAGTGATGTGCCGACTAGTCGGCCATATTTGTAGTCGCCGATTATTCGGCGACGAGTCGGCTAACACCGCCGACTAGTCGGCCCATTTTTACTTTTATTAATATGAATGAATGAATGAATGAAATGCACCGATCCCAGCGTGGCTTGACCAGACTTGATTAATCGAATGAACACCAAGATTTGCTCTAGCCCTGCTTAAAAATGTAAAAGACGGTGATTAAAATCTTTACAGTTATTATTGTTATAATAGTATCAGTTTTACAGTTTACTTTCAGTGCAATCTAGAATAGGATAGGAAATTGAGATAGGTAGAAACGCCGGGCTCGCACGTAAACAATGATAGAATAAATGCAAAGCAAATAAAAACATGTCCCGGCAACGACAATTACGCACGAATATTACAGATATCACTAGAACTCAACCGAAAGAAATGCTCGGCTTGGCCGACTAGTCGGCCATCCTGCAGCTGACTAGTCGGCTAGTCGGCCAAAGTCATAGTCGGCCCATCTCTAGTAATAAAGTCTATGGTCACAATTATTCGGTCTGTAGGCTATTCTCGTTTGACGATTCGATGTGTTGGTCAATTTGTTGGATGACTTCATTAAAATGGCAGCATTTTGATTTATAAACGACATTTAGTTATAGAACGTTTATGAATACATAATTTTATCAAAGATTTCATATTTATAAGCTTATCGAGCAGGTTAACGAATGAATGTCTTAAACCTTCGATAAGCTATTTTTATGAATAAGACCGTAAACGTCTACCTTAATAAATAGGTTATTTTCCAACTTATTAAAAACTATTTTAATTTGAAGATTGGGACGAAATATGTAACAGAAAAATAAAAAATAATTGATTTAAAAAATCCGTTTTCTTAAATAAAAACAATTAAAATCAATTTTATTTTTCGTTGTTTTGAATTTACCGCCAAAACGCTCCTTACGATGATTTTTTTTCACGTGACCACACATGACGTCAGCTTTAAATAATATTTTCACCAACATACCGCCATGCACTGAGCTGCAATTGCAAAAACCGTAAGATTTTTTTATTTCGCCGGCTACCCTGGAGATTCTTCCTTAAGGATCCTCAGGCGAAATACTATACAAAATGGTGGCGCCTGATTTCTCAGAGCATATCATAAAGTTTATGTTTAGATCAAACTTGAGGCTACCAAAACCCTCCTATGACAAAACACCATATACTTACATCAGGCGGATCTATCATGACTCTATTCTTATCCTCATTTTTCTTTCGCAGGTCCTAGCGCACACATTACAAGGTCTCGGCCAAGATGAGGGCATGTACCAGCAGTACATACCGCTGGCGATCCACTTGGCCGACGAGTTCTTCCTCACAAACCCCTCCAGAGATGTTCAGCTGCTCATCGCGTGCTGCATCGCTGATGTACTCCGGGTGTACGCCCCGGAGGCGCCTTATAAAGATCAGGAACAGGTGAGTTTGAAAAGGATGGAGAAAAGAGGTTTTGTCATCTTCTTCTAATTGATGGCTGTCTAAACTGTCTAAATAAAGTCGGCCAGAATTAGCCTCTATGACTTTGGCCCCTTCAGAAGAGCCTATCAGTTCCAGTAGCGTGCAGACAACAGTGGGGTAATGCGTAACACGCTAACAGTCGGAACGACTTTCATTTTGACAGTTCAACAATATTCATTGCGTGATTAGAACAGACAATTTTTTCGAATATATGAAGGAATGGATTAGCAATATCCTTCAAAATGATTCTTATTGATAGGACACGCTGGTCACGTTTTGTTATAAGGAGTATAAATACCCAAGATTACTATTGGAGACATTCATGGAGTGTTACAATCGGTTCCATCGCTAATGGCGATCTTACCTAACAAAAAGCGTTTGGTAGACCTTTGTAGAAGACAATTTGTACGGCTTTATATGAAAATACAAACGACAAACTTCAGCTTTTACGTAACTTTTAACCGTAGGGCCTGTTGTAATTATTTAAAATCTTTACACAACTCATTGTATTATATCGCTCTCAAAACGGTGAAGGAAAACATCGTGAGGATACTGGCATGTCCTAGAACCAACAATTCGAAGTCATGTGACATCTACCAACCCGCACTGGGCCCGCGTGGTGGATTACGGCCCACTCCCTCTCAAAGAGAGGAGGCCTGTGTCCCAGCTGTGGGAACATTATAGGGTGATTATGACGATAATTGTTATGAAATCGTCTTTTGTTACCGCTCACAGACAAAACCAATGACGATAGTTAATACTTACATAAATAACTGACAAGCTATACGGCCTATAATTACTTTTTATTAGAACGCTTCGGTAGCAGCTATCAATTACGTATGGCAATATTAATGCCAACGACGCTAAAATCAATACATTGGAAATTAACACGAAGTAGCTACAAGGTAGTACTTAAAAGCTATGAATTATTTCTTAATGCAAGTTTGTACGAACATATTTTATTAAGGTTACAATCAGCCAAAGATGTTCCCACTGCTGGGAGACAGGCCTCCTGTCTGTGTGAGAGAGAGAGTGGGCTATACTCCACCACGCGTACATGTCATGTCGTATGCTTAGACTTCTTTGATATCAAACTCTCTATGAAGGTATGGTTTAAACCATCGAGCCAGCTATGCTATTCTGTAACCATCTCACCGGGTGAAGTGAGTGTGGAGTGAGCTGTCATTGTCATTCAATATCTAAAGTTAGACCTTTAGGTGAACCTAGTCCACATTTTTTGAATACAAACTTCGGGAGTGTCCTCCACTGTCTTACATGGCACATCCAAAGTAAAATATGATATATTTTTGTTTCATTATGAATATTGTCTGTACGGAAACAGAATACTAAAACAAAAACCCGTTCAAAAGTTAGGAGCCAACAAAGATTCGTTTTTCTTGCTAATTTTACTTAACTTTGGGCGTGTTTAACTAATAAAAGACGTGTAAAATCTTCAAAACCACGTCGGTGCCGACAAAGTTCAATTATCTAAAAGTTCAATAAACTTTATTGGTCATTAATTTATGCATTGGCTTTTTCATAAAACCCGATCTTCCAAAGGACTTTTCTTAATTTTTTCGCGATTTTTTTACTATAAATGGTCCTGCATCTCACTCAATAACGTGCGTGTAGACTAGCGTCTAACTTCTCATCACCGATACTATCTCTGTCGGACACGAAGCCTGATGAGACAGCGTGATTTTTAGCCAGGCCCACCAGTGAGTTCGAGCCCGCGACTACCTGTTCACCTTAAGCCGTTGCTGTCATTCGTGGATCTTTGACAGTCGTTACGCGTCGGCAGAACCCCGAAAGTCTGACTACCAGTCTTATCAAGGGGTATCGTATTATTATTCAGTAACTGGGTTGTGGAGGTCAGATAGGCAGTCGCTCCATGTAAAATAATTGTATTCAACTGCATCCGGTTAGACTGAAAGCCGACCCCAACATAATTAGGAAAAGGCTAACCAAATGATGCTAATGCAGTTATCTTGCTGGTTTGAAGACGGCTTTGGTAGTTGGATGAGATACTTACATAACGGCACGCCTTTATTCCTCAAAGGGGAAGGCGGAGGTGTATTGTATATTACATCCACATTTATTCAGAATGCCGTGTTGGTCTAGTGCAGGGGTGGCGAAACTCATAACCTCTGCGAGACACTTTACCCAAAAATTCAATAACTCGGATAAGCTAGTTTTAAAACATACTTTATTTATGACGTGTTTTTAAGAAATAAACATAATTTATGAATCATATACTCCTTCCTCTTCAACAGGTAAAGACAATATTCCTGTTCCTGATCAACCAGCTGCAAGGTCTCCGCGACCCGAAAGACCCAGCTTTCAAGCGCTACTTCTACCTGCTGGAGAACCTGGCCTATGTCAAGTCCTTCAACATGTGCTTCGAATTGGAAGACTGCCAGGAGATCTTCTGCGCACTCTTCTCGCTTATGTTTAAGATTGTCAAGTAAGTATAGTTCTAGAACATTCTTTAAACAGGAAGTATTGTAATGTCCGTTTTACACCACACCTAGTGTTAGTGAAAGAATACTATTATTTTACGCTACTCTCAGCTCAGCGCCGACAGTTGAAAATCCTGTGCTTTTATTTAGGCATTCATTTAGGTGGCGCCTAGTAAAAACACCATTACCTACCGTTTATTATTAAAATATAGGGTTATTTGGTGCTTGTACTAAGCAAAAACAGCCGAAGGGACGATCAATGAGGTTAAGCTCCGTTTGCCGCGGTTGGTCCGTGGATGGGTGACCATCTTTGAATACCAGGACCCCGTGGTTTCCGTGCCTCGGAAAGCACATTAAGCCATTGGTCCCGGCTTTCGTTCGTGAGTCTTTGTCAGTCGTTACGGGTCGTCAGAAGCCTGAAAGTCTGACAGTCTTATCAAAGGCATATCGTATTACCTAGTAACTGTGTTGTGGAGGTCTGCTAGGTAGTAGCTCCATGTAAAATACTGGTACTGAGCTGCATCCAGCTGCTACTCCAATATGAGAGTGTTGTATTAATGATTTTAGTGATCATATTTCTGTAAAACCATACGTATTTCGGTCGCGAATCATATTTTGATCAACAAATGTACAACCTGACACTGACTTCGTAACACACGATCAATCATAATCTGTATAAATTTGACAGTTCAATAATATCAGACGTTGTGCAGACACATTTTTCTAACTATTAAGCAATGATTAGCAATCTGTTTCAAAATGATTCAGATTATGATTGATCGTGCGTTACGCAATTAGGGTGCTGTAGTGCTATGCTATAAATATCTCACCGTGAAAACAGGTGACGTGAGCTCAAAGTGAGCTTTCAATATTGACAATCTGTAGCTTTAGGTCAAATGACAGCTCACTTTAAGCTCACTTCACCTTAGTTTTCACGGTGAAACGTTTACAGAATAGCATTGCTGGAATTGCCAAAAAACGTAAAAGAAGCTACCCTGGCGCTTCCCCCTTAAGATAACAAACAGGTTAATATTGAGATAATATGTATGTCTTACGTTCACATTTTTTCAAGAAATAAAGTCTAAGTCAAAGCATTTATTTCAAATAGGCACTTTTGAACGTCAAATACTTCATTACAGTTACAAAACGCTTGAATAAGTAAATGAATTCCATTCAATCTTATCTCTAACAATTAGCATAGCTGCCATATTAAAGCTTGTTCAAAAACCAACTCTACTACAGTACCTAACCTAAGTTGAATCGATCCTAGTTCTCGGAATAAGACCTCTTTCCCAAAGGTCGTTCACTATTGTGGATACTAGGAACATTCCTTTTCAGCTTAATAAGGGTGAGATGTCTGCCGTTTGCCGGGCACACTGTAGGCCCGGGTCCGGGCGGGGTCGCGGAAGACCACGTAGAAGATCGCGGGAGGAGCTGAATAGGTTCCGTCAAAATTGGAAGGAGGACGCGCGGGCTCGCAAAAAATGGAAAGAGTGGAGGGAGTTCTCTGGAGTGGGACATCATAGGCTAATAAAAAAATGGTTTTCATCTAAAAATATCCAGAAATCTTTGGTTGCGAACTTACGATTTTAAAACATTTATTAGAAAACTAGATAGATTTAATTAAATCCTATCATCATCTGCCGAGCCTTTTCCCAACTATGTTGGGGTCGGCTTCTAGTCTAACCAGATGCAGCTGAATACCAGTATTTTATATGGAGCGACTGCCTATCTGACCTCCACGACCCAGTTACTGGGTAATACGATACCTCTTGGTAAGACTGGTTCTCAGACTTTCGGGCTTCTGACGACCCGTAACGACTGTCAAAGATCCAAAAATGACAGCCGGGACCAACGGCTTAACGTGCTTTCTGAGGCACGGAGGGGTCGATTTAATTAAATCCTATATCTAACAAGTATCAACAAGTATAGCACCCCTAATTACGTTAGTTCAAAAACTAACTCTGTATACTTACAGTACCTAAGTTGAATCGGTCCCAGTTCTCGGAACAAGACCTCTTTCCCAGAGCTCGTTCACTATTGCGAATTCTAGGAACATTACCTTTTCAGTTTAAGGCGGCGTAGTAAGCCAGAAAAAAATTAAGTTTCTCGTAAGTTACTCGTAATATTTTTATTTTGTACCTAAGTCTTATCAGTTTCATGAAAAATCAAATTGAAGATAGGCAATTTTGGTATATACCCCCTCTTAATAAAGTTTTCATGTAAAAATGGCGGGTTTGACGTTGTAAATAAATAAATAAAATAAAATAAAAACTTTTTATTTCGGACTGAAAAATAATCCATAGATGTTAGTAGAGTACAACTTATGAAACTAGTGTTAGTATATTATACAATACACGAGAGAATTTTATTCGGAGTAGAAATGCAAAAATGCAGGTACTGGCTTCATACATGGTTTAGTGGTCAGAGTTTTATTATAATTATGTGCAAATAAAAGGTCAATACAAACACAAATAATTTATTCGCTATAGTATACAGTTAAGATGTTTTGGAACGAAGTTTTTTAACTTAGCTAGGCGTAGGTAGGAGTAAAATTGCAGAAAACTTCACGTAACGAAAAAATGCGTTTTTTAATACTTACATTATTTGAATTTATAATCGAAGAGAGAAGATAGTGAGATTGACATAGTTATCGTGGTTTTCGAGGGTGCTGAAGCCAATGGTGAAGTCAAAATGAAAATCCAAGACGGCGGCTGCGAAAATTATCAACTTATTTTTATCATGGGTGTCGTTTTCAAGGTTTTCGAGGGTGTTGAAGTCGATAGTGAGGTCAGAATAAAGTTTGAGTAATTATCTATTATAGAGTAGGTAAACGACGTTACATTCGGAGTTGACCTAAAAGCGTTAGTTGATGTTCACACGGACGTAATAAAATAGCTGCGGGATTTATTCACGCACTGGACTTTCAACTCTCTGTTTTACTGTTGAGAAATTCTATTATAGAAAAACCTAATAAAACTTTACCCGACCTGGGAGTCGAACCCTCATGACCTCGTGCTAAGCAGTAGCACTTGCGACTACTAGACCAACGAGGCAGACAACATCATTCAAATCTACTTAATCCAACTTTCTAACCATCACTTCTCTCTCCCCAGCACGGAACACTCAACGAAGGTCAAATCCTTCATGCTGGATGTCCTGTGTCCACTCATCACAGAGTCGGACGTGGTCTCCAAGGAGCTCCTGAACGTGATCCTCATGAATTTAGTGGAGCCCAACAAACGCGACCACAAGTACGCGTACTCACTCGCCAAGGAGCTGATTATCAAGACTAGTGAGACGCTTGAACCTTATATACAGGCGGTAAGTACCTACACTACGTTCGCAATTTAGTTTCCAAACATGTAAACAAATATGGTTTTTGGAAAAATTACTTTAGTACCCAGTTTTAAAGTTAAGATTACGCTGCAAATTTAGTGGCCACATCTACATCGCCACATGCGAACTACGCATCACACTGACGTCACGCAAAATCTTGCATCGAAAAAGATCCTTCGTTTTCTATGGAGTATGAGTAAACTTCACACACTGTTCCTCATGCCAATTTAACTTTTTCATAGCCATTCAGAAGTCAACTTAATTTACATTTGTATCAAGTTGATGTTTGTTTAAGGTGTAATAACATCAATTGGAAATATGAATTTTAATGTGGAATAGCTAACAATATTACGGTACCCCGGGTGTGTTAATAAATGAATATAACATTTATTTCAGGCCACAGTGGCCCATATACCATACAAACTAACATTATATAAAGTATAAAACAAAGCTTCTATTAATCCATATGGCTTAAAACTTAGTAGTACTTCACTAGGTTGCCCTTGTGCTGTTCTGATACAGCTAATGCAGAAAGACGCAATAAAAAGCCGAACTTTTCCTATAACTATACTCCATTTATTATAGCTTTAGAAATAAAGGCTCGTAGAAGTAGGAGTGCAAAACATTTTATTTCAAAGTTAAGTTCTAACTTTTTTAGGTAGATTTAAGACAGTACTAAATACTGAGATAAACGAAGTAAATGTAATTTTTATTTTAAATAATGTTCTATTTATAATAACATCTTCATCACACATTACAAACCTACACCAAAACGAATGAATGAAACAAACAATCACATGCTGATTTAAATTTAATTAAGATTATAAGGAATTTTTTTTTACAATATTTTTTTTCAACTTACGACCCACAATACGTTGGTAAAACTTCGTCGTCATCAGCTAATTTAGTTACTTACTCGGTGTTGTTCACTCCTGCTTCTTTTAGGTTTTTAGCATTGACACTTTAATTTTTTGGCATTAATCGTAACTGCAACACGTTTAATGTAATTTTGTTACGAAGTGTACATTAAAAAGAACCTTTTTTAATTTCTGTCTAATGCTATTGTAAATGGAGTATAGATATATACCTTATTAAAGCCGACATTCTAACAGACGTAATAAAATCGTGGCCGAATTTTTTCACGCTCTGGATTTGCTATTCTCGGTGTTAAACCGAGCATTGAGAATAGGGTATTACATTTTTGAAAAGGTTAATAATTAGATTCTAAAATGCTAATAAACCACTAAAAAAAAGAAGATTTTTATTGAATCGATTAGTGCCATAAAAATGCATTTCGATTTTACATTTATATTTCGCGCGTAATTTGACGAAAACGCTGGACGCAGTGGACGCCATATTGCTGGGTATGACGTCATAAGTAAACAAATGCGCTGATATTCTGTATGATAATTGCTTATAATTTAAAAAAAAAAATAGTTATTATTCTACTTATCGTTGGTTTCCTGTTCCTGAATGTAAAATATTATTTCAATAAAAATTAATTTGTTTACGAAAATAATAAAAGAACAAAGTTGCTCAGTTGATTAGTTAAAACAGCGTTGTGACGTAATAATATGGCGGCTACTAATAGGTCTTTACCTATGAAATTGCCGTTTTGTATGAAAAAATTTAAACGAATTTTTTTCATGTATTTTTTATTTGTATTAATCGAAGTAATCACCCATGCAATCAATGCATCTTTGCCATCGCAGTGGCAGTTTATTGATGCCCTTCTTAAAGAAATCAGCTGGACGGGAGGCAACAAATTCTTCAAAGGCATTTTGTACTGCCTCTCGGGTATTGAATTTTTTTCCCGCCAAGAAGTTATCCAAATTCTGGAAAAAGTAGTAGTCTGTAGGCGCAAGGTCTGGTGAGTAGGGCGGATGACGGAGAGCTTCCAACCCCAGTTCTTGCAACTTGGAGACCGTCTGCTGTGCAGTATGAGGTCGCGCGTTGTCGTGCAGGAGCAGCGGAGACGAGCGATTGACCAATGCTGGTTGGAGATGTGCCAGCTTCTCCATCATTGTGTTCAGTTCTTCACAGTACACATCTGCAGTAATGCTCACCCCGTTTGGTAAGAAGCTGTGATGAATCACACCGGCGCTAGACCACCAAACAGTGACCATCACTTTTCTAGGGGTAAGTTTTCGTTTAGGGCATTGTTTAGGTGCTGAACCAGGATCCAACCAACTTGCTGAGCGCTTGCGGTTATCAAACAGAATCCATTTTTCATCGCAGGTAACAATGCGGTTCAAAATTCCTTCATTTGTGTGTCTGTTGAGCAGTGCAAGGCACGTCTCGACGCGTACTTCGCGCTGACGATCATTGAGTTCGTGGGGCACCCATTTGTCAAGCTTTTTTACCTTGCCAATTTGACGCAAATGGACCAATATTGTTTTGACGCTAACGTCGAAAGCTGCTGCTAATTCAGCCGTAGATTGTGTATCATCAGCTTCCACAATCGCCTTTAATTCGTCATTGTCGACCAAAGTCTTCGGACGACCGCGAGGTTCATTTTTCAGGTCGAAATTTCCAGAACGGAAGCGAGCAAACCAATAAGAGGTGGTGCGTTGGTTTGTAGTGTTAGCTCCGTAAACGTCGTTGATGTTGCGTGCCGCTTGTGCCGCGTTGCTGCCACGACGGTACTCATATTCCATAATTACTCGAATTTTTAACGTATCCATGATGACGAAAAAGATTGAAATGCGATGAAAATGTAACACTAATCAATAAACAAATGACTACTTTTGGAAAAAAAAATCCATGTTTTTAAAATAAAATTAATTTGAAATTAGAATTCTTACCCAAACAAAAATTATTTTGATTTGAAATGGCCAGTACTGCAAAACGGCAATTTCATAGGTAAAGACCTAATATTTCATGGTGTTCAAAAACAGATTAAAAAAAATTGAAATCTTTGAATTGTTTTTTTTTTTGTTTTGTTATTACATGAACCAAAACCAACATTTTCCAACTGCTTTTTGCCTAAGCTATCGTGTAGAGTAAAATACCCTAATCAATCGAGTCCATCTCAGCGCGTTGAAAATCGAACAGTGTGTCTCAGTTTGATTTTCAACTCTCGGCGTAAAGCTGTACGTTGAAAATCGAGTGCGCAAAAAAAACCCTCCGCGATTTTATTACGTCGAAAACTCGATGTATGCCGTAGTAACGGCTGCGTATCTAAAACAAAAAGTTGCGATATAAAGGTTCTTCAGCGAGATTTGCCCTTCTAATTATGCAAACGTCAATGATTGAATGTAGGAACGCGATTGTTACTCCATGTAACTGCATCACGTTTAGGTACTCGCGTGTATCATACAAATATGCTTTGCTACGGACGCCTGCAATCATTACGGTCCCCTCTTTTTTAAACTACACTCGAGAGCAATGAATCCGGGTCACTTAAAGAATCCTAAAAATCTCGGAAACTAAAAATGCTAGGTTAATGCAATAAATTGTATTTAATAGACAATGTAATACTCCTTAAATGAAGGTATTAAAACTTCATAGTTATTGTAAAGTTATATCATAAAAAAATCTAATTTGAAAAAGGGCCACTTTCGAAGATGGAACTACGAAATTACAGCATTTGGTTTTGCTTTTGTTTGTAATCTGTCATTTATGTGGGTACATAAACCATGTTGATAGTGCTCTATATTCATTATTCAAGCTGAAATTATGTCGCTTACGCCTGAAGAATGCACCAGAATACTTACAATGCTGGAAACCGGCCGGAGTCAGCGCGATACAGCCAGGACTGTCGGTGTGTCGCTGTCAACAGTACAAAGAGTTCTCCGACGTTACGAAGAAACTGGTTCTAACCTACGCAGACCAGGAACGGGCAGAACCAGGTGTACCACAGCACGAGAAGACCGATACTTGGTGAACACCATGCTTCGAAATCGCTTTCTCACAGGAACTGAACTCACAAATCAGTTTCGACGCCTCGGAGGAAGTAACCCAAGTGCATGGACAGTAAGACGTCGGCTTGCTGAATCTAACTTAAAACCCCTTAGACCTGCAAACGGCCCTAAACTGGAGCGTGGGCATCGTATTTCAAGACTAAGATATGCCCAGAGCCACGTAAATTGGAGTATTGAAGATTGGTCAAAAGTTATGTTCTCCGACGAATCAAAATTTATGCTCTACAAGCACGATGGAAGACACAGAGTGTATCGAAGACCAGGGGAAAGATTCAAGCAAGCATGCATCGAAGAAAAAGTAGCCTACGGTGGTGGGTCTGTACTTGTGTGGGCCGGAATTTCTTCTGAAAGTCGCACAGAGCTGGTGATCATAGAAAACGGCTCTTTATCTAGCGTAAGATATGTGGAAGAAATCCTCAATGATCACGTTGGTCCATTTATGGTCAATTTAGGTGAGGATGCTATATTTATGCATGACAATGCCCGACCTCATACAGGTAGGATTGTGAATGACTACCTTCAAGAGATGAACATTACTCGTATGGAGTGGCCAGCGCGCAGCCCGGATATCAACCCGATCGAGCATGCTTGGGACGAGCTAGGCAGATGCGTAAAACAACGAAACCCTCCCCCAATCACGCTTCGTGAGCTCAAAATTGCTCTCACAGAGGAATGGGAGAATATTCCCCAAAATCGTATAAGGAACTTGGTGTACAGCATGCCAAACCGCGTAAACGCAGTAATGGAAGCACGAGGAGGCAATACGAAGTATTAAAATTCAAGAAAATCGTAATAAAGTTCAAAAATTTCATGTTTCCTATTTTTGTTTTAAGGAGAGATCAGCAGTTTTTTTCTTTATGTAATTTTGTGTTAATAAAATGTATGGTGACTCATATTTTTTTTACTTTCATTTAAGGAGTATTACATTGTCTATTAAATACAATTTATTGCATTAACCTATCATTTTTAGTTTCCGAGATGTTTAACATTCTTTAAGTGACCCGGATTCATTGCTCTCGAGTGTATTTAAATGCAGGTACATATCAGCGAGGTAATTGCGTAAAACACTAACAGTAGGAATAGGCTAGTTGACGGTTAAAAAGAACACACCCACTATCAATCAGTGCTGTTCTTTTTAAGACCATTATTTTCGTACATGTATTGGTAATCGATATCTATAGTTATCTTCTATACATAAGTATAAGAAATTTGTAGACAGGCGTTTCTGTACATTCAAAATATTTGAAAACAAAAATGGTTGGGGTGCTAAAGGATAACCAACAGATGCCATTTCTATAATTTTTCAAATTGTATGTATGGCTGTGTAACTGTTAGATAAGGTACCACGTCAAAAGTATGAAACCAATGATATGTTTAACTGTCATACTCAAATATTGTGTGCAACTCGGGGTATCATTTAGTTATTATTTCATCGCTATCGTTTTGCTCTATCAAAAGATATGCGAGTGTTCAAGAAGAACTTTATGTGTGATGCATAAAGTTTGTTTCTATTTATGATTACGTACAAGTAGTGTCAACACATCACACAAGACGCGCAGTCACACATACCCTCACACACGTGCAAGTACACTCACACACACTTCCGACTTACAGCCTCAGACGGAGACGGTACCGAGAGCTCCTGCGCTTACGTCGCTTCGTGATATAAAAAATACTATAGCTTTTTTAATTTTAACGACCCTATTACAAGTTTGGTTTTATAGAGCGGTGGCTCTGCACTCATGCTTGCCAGCGTGTGTGGACTCCTCTAAATCCCGAAGTGTCATATTTCATAATCAGCCAATAAGATCCCCACTGCTTGGATACAGGCCTCCTCTATGCTCTCATGGAGTAGGCCATAATCTACCACGCGGGCCCAGTGCGGTAGTTCGCGGCCCAGTTGGTAGATGTCACATGTCTTCGAATTTTTAGTTCTAACACATGCCGGTTTCCTCACTGTAGTGTATCTACTATCTATATAATAGATATGGTAACACTGTCTCATGCACACAAGCGGGGTAGCTGCTGTCACTAATGGCATCTGTCAGTCAGGGGGAATGGCGGGAAACGGACACAGGTGAAGCAGGTCTGCACGGTAGCGCTTGATGAGGTGATGAGCCAGAGAAGTGAGATAATCTACTGAATTGTGGAATCAACAGGATACTACACTCACGATGTTTCCTTCACCGTTTTGAGAGCAGTGGTGATGAAATGAAATACACAAAGTAAAATGCCTGCCTCAGTTCGAACTTATGACCTACAAGTCAGAGCCGATACCACTGTACTGAGCCACTGCTCTTATATTTACGCGTGGGTAATATAAGTATGATGATATTTACTTGCATGTGGGTTGCACAGCATTCTTAATTAATTAAGTTCATACATAGCAATCCCTTATGACTACCACCCACGTAAATACAAGATGGTGGGCGTGATATGACGTTGTCTAAGTAACTCATTTAAGTAGGTAGGTACATGTTCTCTTATAAAATAGATTAATTCGTGTACAAGCTAATATTAGGACTGCATGTTGGGATGGTCAAGTAATCACGTGTAATTGTTCTGTAGTTAGGTTTTTTTATTTTTTTTGGATGGAAAATCATCAAATAACTTCTCCCGCTCTGGGTGGAGCGGGAGGGCATGTCAGGCTTTTACTGACTAAAACCCACCCGTGTTCCCTCAGTTGCCTGTGTGCCAGGGGCCGCGGTATCTCTTTGTTAGTTATCTTTCTGTAGTTAGGTGAGGTGACAACATCAGTCAAACCACAATCGAATTTCTCTGTAATAAAAGATTTATGTGGTTATTTACATGTTTGCTTAGCCATAAATACAAAATATAACTTTTCAAATAACTATAAAAACCTAACCTGTAATAAAAGAAACTGCATTTAATGCTATTTATTCATTGCAATATCAATCCTTGACAAACCAGTACATAACTTCAATAGATTTCACAATGGTTCCAACTAGACCACAGATGAACTAAAATCGGGGCCGACATTGCGGTCTGCCACTGCAATGGCGCTAGTAGCGCGGCCTTTAGTCGAAATAAAGAAAATAATATATTTCCTTTATATTGATATGAAATCATACCTTAAACACCTTGTGTAAATTGTGTCTATTGAGTTACTACACTTGAATTATGAACATATGCGTTCAATCCTGTGCGGGTTGTTCGAAAGAGATACCGCGGCCTCTGGCACACAGGCAACTGAGGGAACACGGGTGGGTTTTAGTCAGTAAAAGTCTGACACGCCCTCCCGCTCCACCCAGAGCGGGAGAAGTTATTTAATGATTTCCCACCAAAAAAAAAAATGATGATAAATCATTGTACTGATAAATCTTAGTCTTAAGTAACACAAAAAAAAAAACTCTCTATTATTGTTCATTTATTTTTATAATCTTCTTCAACTTTCTTCATCTTCCACAGTTCTTCAACCACGTGCTAATTCTCGGCAAAGAAGAAAAAAATCTTCTCATATACTCTAAAGTGTACGAGCTTATCTACGAGTTATACCAGTGCTGTCCCACTATCCTTCTGTCCGTGCTACCGCAGCTAGAATGCAAGCTCAAGTCCGCACAGTTCCCCGAGCGTCTCAGTGGCGTCGCATTACTTGCTAGAATGTTTTCCGAACCGGGATCAGAGCTCGCGAAACAGTACCCAGCACTATGGAGGGCCTTCCTCGGTAGATTCAATGATATATCAGTACCAATTAGAATCAAGTGTGTGCAGTACTGCATGCACTTCTTAGTACATCACCCAGACTTGAGACAAGACATAACAGATACGTTAAAATTGAGGCAACATGATGCTCATGAACAAGTACGCTACGAAGTAGTAATGGCCATCATAGCGACTGCTCAAAGAGACTTCCAAGCCGTCGCCGAATCAGAAGACCTCCTACACTTTGTACGTGAAAGAACACTTGACAAGAAATTCAAAATTCGAAAAGAAGCCATGTCTGGTTTAGCCCTGATCTACAAAAAGTTTCTAACAGAAGAGAGCGTGCCTCCCGCCACAGAGAAAGCAGTCCAATGGATCAAAGATAAAATCCTTCATGGTTATTACATGACGGCTTTAGAAGACCGTTTATTGGTGGAACGTCTTCTAAACACTTCTCTCGTTCCTTACACATTGCCAGCCCCAATTCGTATGAAGAAGCTCTTTTACCTAATGTCAAACGTTGATGACAACGCGACGAAAGCGTTCATAGAGCTACAGAAGCATCAGTTAGTCGTACGTCGTACTGTAGGCGAATGGATCGAGCTCCACCGAAAACCGCCGACGCCGACCGTGCAAAAAGAAATGATAGCTAAAGTGCTACATATAAGTTCGAAGTTCTTGCCTGAGTCTGTCAAGTCTCAGGAGTTCTTGAATAAATTCTCTCATCATATGAAACAGGCGCCCGAGCTGTTGCAAGGAATGGAGACCATTTTGAATCCGAATGTAAGCTGCGAGGTCTGCGTGCGTACTACAGTGAGTATTAACTAATTATTCATTTTTTATTTTATTAGTAAGTCCTGACCTTGACAGGTTGATTAAAAAAAAAATCAAATATAGAACCGTGCGTCCTATATTATAATATTTTCAATCAGCCAGGACTCAATCACGACAAAATTGCTGAAGGGATTTGGATGAAATTTGGCACATAGATAGTTTATAATCTGCATTAATATAGGACACTTCATAACGGGAGAACGTTCGCGTGGGATAATTTTCGACCTCCACGCGGGCGGAGCCGCTGACGAAAGCTAGTAAAAAATAAAATAATAAGCTATACTCCATTTGAATCAAGAATAGACATTTAAACAAACCTTTTTTACAGTCAGTTCAACCGATTCTGACTTCTATACCGTAGGCATAAGGATGACATTAAAAGCAAAAAAGTAGTTACAATACCAACTGTTCACTGCAGCTGCCATTTGTCATGCCACCAGCGCAATAGAAGTCAAAATCGGTTGATCGGACTGTAAAAAAGGTTTAGTTAAATGTCTAATCTTATTTCAAATGGAGTATAGAATGTAGTTGACATTTCCTATCTGACTACTCCTGAGAAGAAATGGCGAAACCAACTCAACTTGTATTGTAGCACTACCAAGCTATGTGCATTATTTTTATGTTGGGCCTTTTTTAAACCAATTTCACAGATATTCCACTGTATATGTATTGGTATAAATAATGTAGAAGTAGTATGGACGTTATTAGCGTCGTGTAATGTAATTAGGTAGCATTAAGCTGACAAGTGACCCAGTATGAGTTGTGACTACTTGTGACCCACTAACCTGTAATCCTACGGGTGGGATCTGATCTTATTGTTACGCTTACTATTGAAATATCAATACTAAGCGGAACAATAAGGAGCAATAGCTTCTTTATAAATAAATAGTTAGATTACGAAATGTATCGCCCTTATTTGTCACGACTACGTGAAAATATGGCTATCGTTAATTAGAGCTGTCTGTAAAATTTTAAACGATTGAATCCATGTAAATTTCATATATTCAAAAGTTACTCGTTTTCATACCTTTAAATCAAATGTGAAATGTCATATTCACAACTTGTTACCTTCTGATCAAAAATTTATGAGTTTTCTAGAAATCGCAGACAAATTCTTTTAAAAGCGAACGATCAAAGGTAACCCGCGAAATTCAAAGTTTCGTTTTTCGCAATTTGCATTTGCATACAACCTGAGAACTGACCGTTCTCACGTTGTATGTATGATCGCGACCGTATAAAATATGACTTTACAGATTTATAATTATTAAAATCATAAATACAAACCGCTTAAGTTCATTTAATCCCATTAATGACTATTTTACGAAAAAGTTATACAGCCTGATGCTGATCTGAGGCTCGAGTGTGAGTTTAATTTAACCATCTCGATCAAACGCATCGAGCGCGTTTAGCGTTCCGATTGGCCCTGGATTGGTGAAGGACCAATCGGAGCGCCGAACGCGCTTGATGCGTTTGGTCGAGATGGTTAAATGAAACTCACACTAGAGCCACAGAAAATTGCAAAAAACGGTAAGAAAATTTGAGTTTTGCGGGCTTCTCTGGCGCTTCCCCCTTAGTACAATAAACTTTCAACATAGCCCGAACATGTCGACTATACCGTGAAAACGAAACATCACCAATATAAATACTAATTATTTCTTTTCAATTACAGTCAAGTGTCCTCAAAAAACTCGGCCAGCCAGTAATGACAAACTTATACTACAACACAGTGAAGATGTTGCTAGAGCGAGTGAGCTCAGTGATGATCGATCACGACTCGCTGCTCATACTCGTCGGCTACGTGGAAGGCACCGTGAGGGGAACCGACGGGTCTATGGCAGAGGAGTGCGGTATGTACTAGTGTAGTGTACTGTAGTGATGTGAGATTGTACTACGACGTTAAGCCGTTGGTCCCGGCTGTCATTCCTGGATCTTTGACAGTCGTTACGTGTCGTCAGAATTCCGAATGTTTCGTATTACCCAGTAACTGGGTTATGGTGGTCAGATAGGCAGACACTACCTATATAAATAAAAAGAAAAGTCCTGACTGACCGACTGACTCATCAACGCCCAGCCCAAACCCTTGGACCTAGAAAGCTGAAATTTTGCGCAGAGGTTCCCTTTATAATGTAGACAAGGAATAAGGAAGGATTTTTCGAAATTCAACCCCAAAGGGAGTTAAACAGGGGATGAAAGTTCAGCGCGTGCGAAGCCGCTGGCAAAAGCTAGTATGTAAAATACTGGTATTCAGCTGCATATGGTTTGACTGGAAGCCAATCCCAACTAAGTTGGGATAAGGTTGGGTCGGATGCGGATGTGACAGTATACTACAACACAATTAAGATGTTCTAGTACGAGTTAGTGCACTGCAACTTCACAGATATGATGGTTATCAATACCAAAGTAAATTATTAAAAATTATAATTTAAAAAACTTACTTTTTACATATATTTTTTTTTACGATAAGTGATATTGACGTCCGTCACATTTTATGAACCGTTTCTAGTTAAATTAATTATTAAGTAAATACATTTTGGTTGTAATGGAATTTGAACTTAGTCATGTATGACATTGGGTTAGTTATTTCTGTACCTACGTCTTACTAATGTAATGAAAATATTTTTCAACGAAAACTTCTAACATTACGAATCTTCTGCATCCTACATCGACGCGCAACTGTACCTAACCATGAATTCAACACATGACTATACCCCCTAGCGAAAAAACTGCAGTGTCATAGAAAAATGCAATACCTACGCGTTCAAAATGTATGGATTGTTAAAACAATCCCACTGTTGGGACTCACACAGGCCCCCCTCTGTGATACAAAACGGGGCCTACACTCTCTCTTCTAGCAAATAGTTGTTTGATTTGCTTTATAACTTTGAAACCTTTCATAAATCTTTCTATTCTCATCAGGAATCGACGTGAAGAAAGCAGCTGTGCGTGGCCTCAAGCTCCTCGTGATGCTCGCCTTCGTGTTTCCCTCCCACTTTTTACACGAAGACATACTCAACCGGCTGACGTCACTGCTAGAAATGGAAGACGACTCAGTCGCGCCGCACATACTCGCCGCGCTCACCTTCTTAGGAAAATACAAGCCGCTCAGTGAGTGTAAACATGTCATATAATAAATTTTTCACATCACCTGCTCGATAATGTCAAAGTATACGTCATGCTAACTTAACCTATTTATAAGTAATCGGCCTGTAATGTGCCCACTGCAGGGACACGGGCCTCCTCGAGGGAGTGGGCTGTACTGTAATCCATCACGCGGGCCCAGTGCGGTTTGGTAGATATCTCATGTCTTCGAATTTTAGGTTCTAGGACGTGTCTGTTTCCTCACGATCTTTTCCTTCACCGTTTTACCCTTATTAGCTGTTGTAATCACTGACAGGTTGAGTAATTTATGCAGCCTACACAAATGTCCTTTCTTTGGTATTGTTCGTCGAACCGTTGAGGGTAAGAAATCATCAAATAACTTCTCCCGCTCTGGGTGGAGCAGGAGGGCGTGTCAGACTTTTACTGACTAAAACCCACCCGTATTCCCTCAGTTGCCTGTGTGCCAGGGGCCGCGGTATCGGACAACCCGCACCCCTGGCAGGAGCTGCTTAAGTTGTGAATAGAGGCTGCACGATTACTGACAATTGCATACATTGACTGGACAGGTCTACTCAATCTGTGTGGTTCATTCCTCAAAATACCATTTCAGACACCAATCTACATGGTCTTCACATGATCTGTCCAAGGTTATGTCTGGATTCTAAAAGAGACTGTGACCGCTGAGCTGGTTTCGGCCTTTCTTCTCAGAGTTGTCATAAAGGAAAGGCCGGTCTCATTTTGTTTAAAAAATATAATTGACGTGTAAAAGTGTTTGTACAAACATACTTACAGAAATAAAATCATTTATCATTTGAATTGAGCGTGGTTTAAACAGGAACTTAACTAAGGTGTACCTGAAAACGTATAAATAATGCTTTGCTTACAGGTGACGCGTGCCCGGCCCTATTCCCGCGACTGATTACGCTATGTAAAGCATACGCCGAGGTCGGCACGCCGAAACAAGCCAAGAATGCCGTCAGGTAAGATGCCTATAACTTATTGTTACATTATCTTTAATTATATACTTTATTTTTGAACCTATGTTAAACAAATGATGACTTTAGACTTCGTTACGGGTCGTCAGGAGCCCGAAAGTCTGACAAACCAGTCTTTTTAAAAGGTTATCATTCTTATTACCCAGTAACTGGTTTCTGGAGGTCAGATAGCCGGTTGCTCCATGTAAACTACTGGTATTCAGCTATATCCGGTTAGACTGGAAGCCGACCCCGACATGTTGGGATATGGCTAGGCAGGTTGATTGACTATGACTTTATAGTCGTCTTTTTCTATGTTATTGCAGTTTCAAAACGAATGGTTTAAAAAATTAACTAACATATCAAAAAACACTGAGCTTGGTCTTATTGAACTGTGTCTGTTAAATTAAAGTACCCCTTACAGTATTCTTCCCCAGTAAATAATCTGTTTAATAGATAGAAAGAAAGAATACCGTTTGTTTGGAAACAGTTCGTGAAACACAAAAATACAAAGTAAAAAAGAATAAAAAACAACAGTGTGTGCCTCTTGGCTGCGCCGAAAAGGTTCATTTCAGCATTAATGTCAAACAGATGCTGTCTGACGCTGGTTTTCTAATGAACCTATAGAACAGTACAGAAGAGTACAGTTTCAACATACCTAATATATAATCTTTAGACTGAGTACAACTGACTGCCTTTTTGTCGCATAGTTTGTAGTTTTTGTATCCATACAAGGTGTAACAGAATAGACGCAAAGACCTGAAAGTAGTGTGTTCATAATTGACTACTGAAGCTATTTCAGTAACTTTTAAAATAGGTATATTTTTGAAAAATGATGGATTTTGCTATACTGACCGCCGATTGAGTCAAAGAAAAGTAAATCTTATAACAAGGTGATAAGACTCAATTTTAAATTCATAAAGTAATGTTAGGGTCAAAACAATTTTCTCAGTAATAATAGTAATACCTAATTATCTTTACAAAAAAGGTTTCGATCATTATATTATGCTTTTAACTCAATAGTCTAATTGGGGTGTATGAGGTCTTGCGTTAATTATGTAACACATTTCAGAACAGGCCTGATCAAAATCAAAAGGTATTTATTCAAACTAGGCTGAGACTCAGCACTTTTTGAACGTCAAAATTACATAAGACAGGCGCCCAAAATGCCCACCCTTCACCACTTCCTAGACGAAATGGCGCAATAAACTTCCCAGCAGCATAGCTGTTTGTTAAGTTAGAAGAACTTAATTGTATACAATGACCGAAGTGATGTGATGTCTGAAGTAGACAGTAACAATACTACATTTCATATTCATCGTTCCCCAGATGCCTATTCATGAACGTACCAGAACAAAGGTCGAGCATCTTCAGTGAGATTCTGGAGTCACTAAAGGTGACTCTTTCGCCGCACTCCGAACACTACCGCACGGCCATCGTGACGCTCGGACACATAGCACACAACCTGCCCGACTCCTTCACCGTGCAGATCAAGAATATTGTCTCTAGGAAGGTAAGAGAACCCTTCTAAAATAAGTGCTGTAACTACAAGATATAAAGTTAGTGGTCCATTCCACATTTAAAATGCCATTCTAATTTGCAGCAAGGTAAAAATTACTTAACACATTTCAGAGCATGTGAGCTCATTTTGAAGTGAAACTTCTTATGCGACTTCCAACAAGGTTGCGTTAAACGTTTAACGCTAAAGGTGGCGTTAAACGTTTAACGCAACCGAGGGAGAGAGAAAGAAAGATACACAAAAGTAGAAAGTAGGAGAGAGAAAGAGAGTGAGTCGGTTTCACTTCTTCCGCGCGGAGGGACTCCACGCACTTTTTTTTTAATGCACTTGCAACAAATACTATAATATGTACATATATTTCACCCTTTTAACCACCCAAAGAGGTAATGAAGGTCTTTATTGTTAAATTTATGAAGATTCCTCCTACTGCATGAGATTGCATAAAGTATTCGGTTTAATAGTCATAGTATTTTAATTTTTGTATTTTAAGTATTTATTATAGTAGATATGTATGCATGTATGTGTATTATTAGTTAATAACCTATTTATGTAATATTATTTATAATTCATTATGATATATTTTATAGTTTTTTCTCATCATTGTTCCTCTCATCCAAAGCACCTACCATTTAATCTCTGCACCACCCTTGGTTGACTGGTAGAGAAGTCCGCCTTTGTACCTTTTTCGTGTGCGAGAAGTTTAAATAAATAAATAAAAGTTTCTTGTTTCCATCTTTATAAAGTGTTTACGCGGTCGGGCTTATGATTGAAAAAAAAAACAATTTTTAGGGGTCCTTATTTTGATTGGACCCCGAAATAATAAAATCTTATCTCCTCCTGCGACGCTAATCTACCGCCTACAATTTTATCAAAAACATAATTCCGTTACCTTCATTCCTCCACAGATAGTTAAAGAGCTCCTAGTCCGTGAAGGCGGTGCCAGTACGTCAGTCCCGGACGAGCCGTGGTGCCCGGAGGACCAGTTGCCCGACGAGACGCGCTGCAAGCTGGAGGGGCTCAAGTGCATGGCGCGCTGGCTGCTGGGGCTCAAGAAGGATGAACTGTCTGCGCAGAAGACCTTCAGGATGCTGAATGCGTTTATAGTGCACAAGGGAGATTTACTACAGGTATAGAAGGATTTTTGACAGTCGTTACGGGTCGTCAGAAACCCGAAAGTCTGACAACCAGTCTTACCAAGGCGTATCGTATTACCCAGTAATTGGGTTGTGGAGCTCAGCTAGGCAGTCGCTCCATGTAAAATACTGGTATTCAGCTGCATTCGGTTAGACTGGAAGCTGAGTTCACAACTGACCAGAGGGGTATTTGCGTAATACACTATCAGTAAGAATCGCTTGCATTTTGACAGTTCCACAACATGCATGGTGTTGTTCACGTTGCTAAGCAAGCAATTTTTTCGAACATATGAATGAATGGATCCTGATTCTGATTAATAGTGTGATACGCAATTACGGTGCAGTCCCAACTGATGCGATCCAGTTTTTTGGTTGCCTTACATCTTCTAATAGTATTATTCTCTATTGCAGCAAAATCGTCTATCAAAAGCAGAGATGGCTCACCTGCGGCTGGCGGCGGGCGCGGCCATGCTGAAGATATGCGAACAGAAGGGCGTCGGCGACCAGTTCACTGCAGAGCAGTTCTTCAACCTGTCGCATCTCATGATTGTGAGCATTGTGTGAATTTCGACCTCTTCATCATTTCAGCCGATAAACGTCCACTGCTGGACAAAGGCTTCCCCCAAGCACCGCTCTATCAACCGGTTCTGTGCTTCTCGTAGCCAGCAGATTCCTGCGGCCTTCACCAGGTCATCCGTCCACCATGTGGGAGGCGTTTATTTCTTTCTTTCTTTTATTCTGCTGTAGAATGATATTTATACAGAAATGGCAGAAAATACAGAACGTCTATTACAAATATTAATTTATTAAACTTCATAATGTTTTGTAATTTCAGGACGACGTACCTCAAGTCAGAGAAGCTTTTGCCACAAAACTACACAAAGGATTGTCAAAGGTAATTTATATGTTTGATCTAATAAAAAAATATAGAACGAGTGAATATTCATTGGTGTACGTACCTAAAACAAAATGTAATTTCAAACTAGAAAAGTTATTGTAAAAAAATTTGAGTCTCCTTTGCGCTTGCATCCAGTGCAGGATGCAAGCATTAAGCTTTACTGAAGATCAAACGGTTGCTACTGCGGTTGTTCGGCTACGTTAGCATGAGCCAGCACAACCGGGAGTCAACTACTTACGACATTCTAAATATGCACAAAAAGTTTTACGGTCCGTTCTGTTACATTTTAAGTTTCCTTCAAATACTGTTTCCGTCCCCAGGGCATCCCCAACAAGTGCCTCCCGCTCGACTTCATGGGCATGTACGCGCTGGCCGGGCGCGAGCCGGAGCGGCGCATCCGCAGCCTGGTGCGGCAGTACATGCTGGCCGACGTGGTGCGGCGCAGGGAGTACGTGCGGAACATCACCGTCGGCACTAAAGGTAACCTATGTGAGTGACGGCACTACTTGTACGCTACATGTGAGACAGAGAGAAGGAAATATGAAAAATATAAAGATGTTTGTTCTACATAAATAAAAAATAAAAAACTCCACTGCGTAGAAAGTGAACTTTAATAAAGCAGAAGGAAACAAGAAACTTTTGTTAGAGGTTGACTATTAAACTGAATACCTTATGCAATCTCATGCAGCCGAAGGCATTTTCTTAATATGAACAATAAAGACCTTTCTTGCCTCCGGCTGCATGCTGAATATTGACATATATTCGAAATACATAACACTCCTGGCGCAGTCATTAAAAAAAACCCGGTCAAGTGCGGGCCACGCTCAGTGAACGGCGCAACTAGTAAACCATATCTTTGTCAGCTATTAACATAGTTGGCGTTTCATCTGACGCCTCTGCTAAGCATCAAAGCGAATATTTGTAACGCTACCTATGGTTAATGTCATAGACGTCAAAAGATAATGTTCTGTAAGTACAGTTCACTTACGTGTGTTTTCGTTTGCACAGTGGAGCGTGCAGTATCGCAGCTGCCGCACATCTTGCCGGACTACATGCTGGTGTTCGCGGTGCCCATACTCACGCATGATCCTGCCTTCACCGCCTACGATAACATCGTGCAACTCAAGGTATGTCGGCATTTTACTATGTAATAACAAAAAACTAGTTACAGGTGAGCCAGAAAAGGTATGCACTTCGGTAATCATCGTGTTTTCGAATTAGCACGAACGTCTTGCCACTGAGGGTCAATTCTCACCGAGATGCGACGCGACGCGCACTTAATAGTGTAATTTTTGGTGATACAGTAGGTCTTACACTTAAGTTATGGTATCTCAATAAACTACCCATTAGGGCATACACTATTTAACAATATAACAATTTCAAATCGATATTACATACAAATTAACCAGTACGGCTTGCAATCCTTCCCATTACATCGCTCCCGGGTCTAATCCTTGCTATGCAAAGTGCTCTACAGCACCATAAAACATGAAGCTTCAGGGTGTACAAATCTTGGGATTCATTCAATTAATCGGGTCTGATCAAACCACGCTAGAGTCGGTGCATTTCATTCATTAATTCGTACTATTTTATTATTCGCAGGTTGTCAAGAACTGCCTTTGGTTCATCCTGGAGCCGCTGATCACTCGCAACGACTTCTACTGCTACGGCTTCTACAAAAGCCTCGTGGATCGCATGAAGCTGCACAAGGACGGGCTCAACGAAGACGACGACGCTGTCAACTATGTAAGTATACTCTTTATTTGGTCAGTGTTACTGATCGTTGAATTTGTGCGTGCATCTACATCGCCACATGCGAACTATGCATCACACTGACGTTACGCAAAATCCACAGAATTGTGCAAGCAGAAGCAGTTTACCGCGACATACCGCCACCATACATACCGTGCACGTTTATACAAAGTGTTACAAAATAAACCATTTTTATTTTTTTCGTTAATGATTCTTTCATTTATTGTTGAATGTTAATTACGAGTATTTACGTATTATTGTCTAGAATCAAGTTCTTCTAACTTAACAGACAGCTGTGCTGCTGGGGAGTTTGTTGCGCCAGTTCTTCCCAGCTTAAAGCACTAGGAAGTGGTGAAGGGCGGGCGTTTTGGGGGGACTGTCTTATGTAATTTTGACGTTTGAAAACTGCTGACTCTCAGCCTAGTTTGAATAAATTACTTTTGATTTTGAAACGCTAGACCTGATAGCAAACCTTTAACAAATTATACACCTAAACCTTCCTCATGAATCACTCTGTGTATTGGTGAAAACCGCATGAAAATCCGTTCAGTACTTTTCTAGTTTATCGCGAACACACAGACCGACAGACGCGGCGGGGGACTTTGTTTTATAATATGTAGTGATGATTGATCGTCCATGTTTTTCACAGAAACTATGGGCCATCTGCGACCTAGCCATGTCAGTGATCTGGTCGCGGTCGCAGAGCTTTGAGTTGCGCGAGTTCCCGTCAGACGCGCGCATCCCGCGCATGTACTTCGCGCCGCAGCCCGAATACTTCTCCAACACGCGCGTGTTCCTGCCGCCCGAGTTACAGGTCGGTCCGAGGCACAGTGCGGACGGGGTGTGTGTCAGCCATTTTTTTTAATACATACATAGATAATTGTATTTTTTGTAAAAAAAAAATATTTATTTTTATTTTATTTTTTGTTTACGTACATACGCTACCATTACAGCGTCCCCAATTCGGTAGTGTAGTTAAAAATTCATGCAATAATTTACACCATAAATATCCATGCCGTATGCGGCAACTTACAAATTAAGGTTAAGATTATATTCCGTGCTTAGGAAAGCACGTGGATCTTTGACAGTCGCTACGGGTCGTCAGAAGACCGATAGTCTGACAACCAGTCTTACCGAGCGCGTCGTATTCCTCAGTGATTGGGTTGTGGAGGTCTGAGGCCCTAATGGTAATAAGAGTCTCGATCAAATGCATCGAGCGCGTTCGGCGCTCCGATTGGTCCGTCACCAATCCAGGGCCAATCAGAGCGCCAAACGCGCTCGATGCGTTTGATCGAGATGGTTAAATTAAACTTACACTAAGGCCTCTGATCTCTCTCCGCGAGTGTCGGAGTGCCGTCCCATTGGACTATGAGAGTGAGGGAAGAGTGATACGCACAGATGCCTGCTCTATAATATCACCCGCGCCGAAGGCTACTCTCAGTTGAGATTGGTCGCCATGGGAAATACGGCCATGGAAATACGATCTGAAGGACTATAATTGTATAAATATATTAGCGACACCGATGTTCTCATATCCGGAATTTTCCCATAAACAGAAGTATTCAATATGTCTGACTAATGTAATGTAATTCCCCAACAGTTCCAACCCAAGCGGCAGGCGACGACAGAAAGCAACAACCCGCGCGGCAAGAAACGTGCGCGCGCGCTGCCTGAGCGGGAGAACGCTAACGATGTTGAGGTGAGCACGGCTCTCATACGAATAAGGGTCATATTGGCATAATATGCTTGGTTTTGTGTTGATACACAGTTTTGTTCGTGTGATCCATGGTGTTTATTTTAACCCATTCTAGAGTTTAGCCAGAGAACAGGTCAGGCAATGTGTAACATAATTAACGCAAGATCTCATACACCATAATTAGAGTGTTGCGTTAAAAGCATAAGAAAATACCGATATTAAAATTCACTGAAATCGATTTAGTAGTCAATTATGAACAAACTACTTTCGGGACTTGCGTTTATTCTGTTACATCTTGTATATGTATTACAAGACTACTAAATTCGCTATGAATGAATTTGTTCCCTGTGAATTTCTTTGTAAAATGTAATGAAAAGTAAAGCTAGAAAGTTTCAGTACAACATATACAGGTTGAAATTGAAAACACGCGACAAACCGTAATGGGAGATTGTACTCATCATTATGAACAACTTTTACTAAGGGACCAAAGATGCAATCGCAAAAAAAAAACAGCTGTTCCCTACATTTTGACGAGTCATGCGAACATAAATGTAGGGAACAGATGTTTTTTTTTTCGCGATTGTATCTTTGTCCCTTAGTAAAAGTTGTTCATAATGATGAGTACAATGTCCCATTTCGGTTTGTCGCATGTTTTCAATTTCACCCTGTAGTATGGGCCTTTGATTTCTGTGTTTATTTTTGGACAACTTTGCACTATGAGACACTGATCATAAGGAACTCAAAAAAACAATTGTTCAGTCTTTGGTGCAGCTCAGACGACAGACTATCCGTGACGCACTTATTAGTCTGTGAAAATAGAACCAAAGCAATTATATGCAGTAACGCATACGACGCGCAAAAAGTTCGGCGCACATAAATCCGTATCATTCTGGCAGATCGCGCCGCGCCGCGCAAAAAGTGCGCGAAAAAAATTGAACGTTTGCTTCAACGCGCGCAACGCAGACGACGCACGCTTTTAGTATGCAATCTACACTCGTTAATGGGGGACGTAACGTATGCGGTATAATACATGGCGCTAGAGATCGATGTATCGATGTTAATACAAGAAATACAAAACAGACCAGCAATTCATGATACTTCTAAGGCAGAATATCATGATAGACATTTAAAAAGAAAATTGTGGGAAGAAGTGTGCTGTAATATTTATGCCGTTCCTGTTTGGACATCTCTCACGTCTACGTATTTTTTTGTCTACGTCTCTACAGTTCTGCGGACAGAATGATCGAAGACGTGCGTCGTGTGCGTTGAGTCTGCGTAAAATCCGCGACTGACTTTTTGCATGCCATTCAGACATTTTGTGCGCCACATCGCACAAAAGGTGTGTCGTTTGCGCTGCACTTTTATGGCACTTGGGTTCAAAATATACACCATGTCCAGCTAAATCAATATTTCACTAACCCAATTCAATATTATATGAATAATTACAAACGTAAAGTTAGTCGTAAATCATTTTTATCGGAATTCTCGCTCGCTCTCATGGAACAGGGTAACAAATGAAGTTCAGATATAATCTTGGTCAGATCATGTTAAGACCATATAGGGTGACTGGTAATTAGTGACCGAGGACCGATGACCTTGTGAGGGCCTCAGGAGTCCGCTGGATGCGGGAAGCACAGAACCGGTCGAAGTGGCGGAGCTTGGGGGAGGCCTATGTCCAGCAGTGGACGTCTTTCGGCTGAAATGATGATGATGATTTAAACACATGAACAATCATGTGTTTAAAAAACCAATTTTGAGGAAAGAACCACAGATTGAGTGGACCGGTCCAGTCAGTGCATGCATTTGTCACTAATCGTGCGGCTAAACCCTGAACTTTAGTAGCTCAACGCTTCGACGAACAATACCAAAGAAAGGACATTTGGGTAGGCTGCACAAAGTACTCTATGTGCCAGATTATCAATAAAAACTGAGAGACTTTAATTGCTAGTATTATGCGTAACTGTGTTATTGTTATTGACTAATGATTTCTGATTCTAACTTAGCGTTTGTAATGCTCCTAGTATAACTCCATTAGTATCTCGCTAACCCAATCACCTCCCATATAACAAGCTTGAACTAAATAGTATATGTATTTACTTGAACAATGTTTTCCAAGCATACGGGACGCAGGAGTATTGACGTCAAGGTAAACCCATTAGAACATAGTATTTTAAATATCTCATTAATGATAACCGATGTAAGTATCTTTAAATGAAATTATTCATTCATGCACACTCACAATCATTGTTTTCAAAGCCAAAGGGGCAATGTTTTTGTAAGAACGTTTGCTTTCTGATCTCAGTCTCAATGTGAACAAAAAATCTGTAATTAAGGCTGCCGGTCCATTGTAGCGAAGAAGAGCGGACGGGAGCGGAGCTGTTCCTATATAAACCAATGAAAGAAGAAATAATGAAATATTGAATGATTATTTAATTGGCTCAGACTACTTTACATTGTTCTCACATATAGAAGCAACAAGAATAATGTTCCCAAGTTTTTGTAAAACTTAACATGATTAAAAAGAGTGTCCATGGAGTTTCTTGCCCGTTCTTCTCCATAGAGATCTACGTTTTGGAATGGGCAACTAGCTTCAACTTTCTGACAATTCAAAAGTGCCTGAAAATGGTTTAATTGAAATAAATGCTTTGAGTTTGAGTTTGAAAAAGGCACACAATTTGAAAAGAGTAAAAAAATAAAAAAAAATGTGTAAGATGCGATGTCAGAAACTAAAATTAAAATTGTGTACCTGACGGCTGCCCAAAAAGGCCCAGTTCATTAAATATGCCAGACAACTAGTGCCTGACGCTGGTTTTCAACTTGACCTGAAGGACGAATACGATACATAAATAAAATAAATTTGTATCTAAAAAAAAATTGTAACGAACATGTACACACGGCTACACATCAAGCTATACGCTAATGTCGCACTGTACGGAAATCCTACACAATGCAAGATGAGCTTATACTGGGAATGTATAGCTTGATGTGTAGCCGTGTGTAGATAAATAGTGTCGGTTCGTTATTGGAATGACAATGGAATTTTTTGCATGCATGCGGAGCGGAGTTTGAATTCTATTGGTTAATATTGGCACAACTCCTCTATGCTCCAATGGACAGGCAACCTTACCTACGTTTTTTGACAAGTTTTCGCATTAATTGTCGTTGAAATGAGATTGCGACTAGATTTTAAACGTTTTTAATAACGGGGATTGGTTTTCTGTTTGCATGGTTCCCTATTTTGTTAGTCGATCCCGCAATTTTGAAACAGTCGTACGCCGTAATTCTTGCGTGACCATAATGTTAACGCGACGTAAACTGCGTAGACAGAGCGTTCACTTAACGTGCTTTGAGTAAGCGACGTTAGGCAATCGTCTGCATTGAATGAAAGTGAGATATATACCCCTATTATGAATGAGTAACGAATGGGGGGTTTTGCATATTCTTGAAAAACAGGTCACTTAACTGAATAAATTTATGTATAATTCCACTTAAAGCTTTAGCTTTAAGTGGAATTATACAAACTATACAACTGGACAAAATGTTTACATTTCAAAAGGTTTTTTAATAACTTATTTATCCCCTCCCTTTTTATGTTAAATCAGTTTCACAATTCATTTTACTATCAAAACTCTGAATACCACAACTAAACCATGCCTCTCATTTTCCTCCAGCCTTCAGAAGCATCAGACACACAGATACAGCTGCCCGGCATAGACAATCCCCCTGAAACGGACCTAGAAGAGCCTCAATCGAAGCGCGCGGTCAGTGACTGAGACCTACCCTCCGCTGGACCGTCGCACGAGCCCAGCGAGTAAGTACTAGCATAGCGATAGATAACCTGACCACTGTGTTTATGACGTCATAGTATCGACAATATATACTCGATGATGATGACAGCTGTCAGATTTGAATGACAGGTGAATTTGACATTTAAATGAGAATGTCTTTTGAAAAATTTGTATGAATTTTGGATAGTAAATTGTGGCTTTTATAAATAAGCTGTCGAGTTTGTATGACAATTGAAAAAATGCTGTCAATTGCTCTTTTGTTGGAATAATGTCTTGAATTTTTTTCATTTCTAAAAAAAAAATGTTTTCTTTTTGATGTTTGTATGACAGAGGATGTTAGGTTAGTTTGATATTACGAAAACTGTATGAAAGTAAGTACGTGTCATACAATATCTCCAACAAAATGTATATGATATTGATGTCAATGTATTTTAACGGTAAATAGAACTATGAGGTCTATAAGCCAAACAAATAACATATATTTAAAATAAATCCTTTAGCACCCCCACAATAATTATAACTATTAACGAATTACATTTTGTATAAAGTTTCAATAATAATAATAATAATTTCGGTATTTGAACACTTCGTCTCGGTTATCTATCGGCAATGTTGGCACTTTATTATTGTACACAACTCATAAAATATACAAATCTCATTAAAGATTTTGATTGGACGATTTATTGTATTGAGAACATTGAAAAGAGGTAGCAGTTGTATTGACCTCTCATACAAATTAGTTACAAATTATACAACCTCGCTTAAAATGACAAAAAATCATTGTCTGCTCCGGTGGAGATCTAAATCTCAACTCTCATTTGTCTAGATTTTGCATTGCAATGCAAAATCTAGACAAGTGAGACACTCAGGTGTGAAAGAACATCTTGCAACTCTTTATTTCTGTTTTCTGGTCAATCAACTGCTATCTTATGAAGCCTTAACACATAGATATTAAAAAAAAAATCTAATGTAATTTTCAGTTTGTGGTAATTCCAATTTTGGGATTTACAAAATATCAAGAATGGTAACTACCAATTTTATACCATTCTTTATATTTTTAAACTGGAACCAAAAATATCTGTGTGTTCAGACTTAAAACTAGGACAAAACTCAGTCATGTATTAATAAGCTTAACCCTATGAAGACTGGCTACTAGTATGTACTCCGACCTATTGAAAGAACGAGTGAATGGAACCATTTCATTCATTCTTCACTAAATGTATATGTTACTTCGGTAACTTGAAGTCTGCCTAAACTTTCATGTGTTGGTCTTGGCGTGAGATAAATGGTAAAAATGTATCGGGAAAATAAGATTTAATATTTTAAGTTTTCTGTTCCTCTAGAAAAACTGAGTTTTTGATAACGCCTTCGACTATTATTATATTTGCCAGTTCCACTGTTACTCTTTTAAGCTTTATCACCTAGAATAAGTGAATTTGCTTTTGAATTAGTTGGTTATTTAGGTCCTAAATATTCGTCTAATTCAATTGCTAATTTTCTACCAACACATTTGCCACAGTCTACCAACATTGGCACCAAAGTGGTCTCAAATGTTGATTTCTCTATTTGCTAATGTATTATAAGTTAGTATTTAGTAATCAAATTGCCTATTTTCTTCCTCACGTCTCTGCGTTAATATCTCATGCCACGACCATTTGGAAGATAAATTGAATAGAATTATATGGAAATGTAAATAATCAGATTTATATTAATTATGTTCGATTACGGACTAAAATTGGTCGAAAATCATTGTAACGCGAATCTATTCTTAAGTCGACTATGGTTCTAAGATAATGGGTTCATTTATATTATTCAATCAACAAGTTTCGTGAGTTAGGCTCGATTTACATTAATGCTCAGCCCTGAAGACAAGTATATCTATTTTTCACCGATGAAACTGAACGCGATCTTCTAAGCCGCTTTCAAGAGCTTTCAGTGTTAATATTCCACAGAAAATAATGACACCGTTAAACGTAGCTTATGTTCTGATCGCGTTTAGTTTCATTGGTGAAATTCGCCCTTAAGCCGCGTGATTTTTTTCTTTTTTAACATAAAATATTCACCTATAGCGTCGCATCGCTCGCGGGGACTTTACTTTTTCAGTCGTTTAAAATGAGGACACGTAAATCTTCCCAACATAGGTCGTGTTGCCACGACGCTTTTATTATTTCTGCAGTGACGATATTATCGTGCACGTTCGCGGCTACGATAACACAGGGAAGTAAAATGTATGGAGACATAACATCGACGTGTAGAGATAAACCACTCTAAAAATGAATGCCTCTCCACTGCTTGTTGCATACACATCACAAATGTTTGTATAGAAATGTTAGTGGAGGGGCGTTCGTTTTTAGAGTGGGCTATCTGTACATTATCGTGGACGGAAAATTCAAAGCGTCTTCACATATTTCTATACATTTTACTTCAGTTTGTTACTGTGATGCGGCGGACGGCAATGCTAATATCGTCACGTAAGAAATTAATGAAATGAAAAAATTACATGGAGTGACTGCCTATCTGACCTCCACAGCCCAGTTACTAGGTAATACGATACCTCTTGGTAAGACTGGTTGTCAAATTATTAAAGCGTGTTGACATTATTGGCTTCGGGCTGATTAAAAAGGCAGAAGACAATATTATTGTCAACTCTTGCAGTATCAAAAAGGGCCAAATGTAAATCAGGCTTAACTTAATGGATAACTTAAAAAGACGTATTGGTATAGCATAAATCGTGAAATTAATACAATATAATTATGTTTTACAAATAATGACGAAAAAAGGAATACGCCCTGTGAATCTGGCCGGTCCGAACTTTGCGCAGGAGGCTGCGCAATAAATCGACGTTCTTAAGGACTTAAAAATATCGCGCATTGGAATTTAATCTCTCGGAGTTGAACCGAGCGTTGAGAATCCAACAGAGTGCATCTTAGCGTGTCGAAAAACGCACTGTTTATTTGACACAATTCTCAGTGCGTTGAAATTAAAG
Organism: Antitype chi; assembly: GCA_947359405.1. NCBI lineage: Eukaryota > Metazoa > Arthropoda > Insecta > Lepidoptera > Noctuidae > Antitype > Antitype chi. Next base: position 7,263,224 of record OX375829.1, on the reverse strand, counting down.
TGCGAAAAAAAAACCGCAGAGATTTTATTCCGTACGTATGAATGTCGATTTAAGGCCTGCGCCTACTAACGACACGGCACGGCAAGGCATTTTTATGCAACGAATAAGAATAACTTATATGTAAGACAATAAAATTCGCATTTAAATGATGATGCCTAAGGACGTCGCGGCATGCCTAAGGATACCGCGGCATCGTTGCCGTTGAAATTTCAATTTTAGTGTCTTACCATTAAGTTATATTTCTGTTCGTGGCTTAAAAATCCCTTGCCATACCGTGCCGCCAGTGGGCGCTGGCCTTTTGGAATCGAATGGTGACGTGAGACCAGTGTGAAGTTAGACAATATGCGCGACAGTTCCCAGTGCCTATGTTCAGACGGGTCATGTTCATCGGCCGTACTGTAATACTACCTAAGTAAATGAAGATAATATTCGGGAATGAGAGGTTATTAGCAATATGCCTAAGTGTTTATGTATATTATCGTTATTAATGGCTACTTTTCATAATAAATTGCTCAACATTAATGTCTTACGGCCTTCGCATAACATTTACTACTTCATGCATAAGTAACTAATATTTTAATTTATCATAAATTATTTTGTGTTAATTTATTTCCTAAATATTCATTACTTTATACATTTCTTGGCATTCTCGCGTTTCGCTCTTCGTGCTTAATAGTATACATAGATACTTGGGTTATATTTTCAAAATGGCGGCCTCGAAAGTTGGCGGTAAACTCTAAAATGTGACTGTTGGTAAAATCCGAAATTGTAAGGTTAATTCAAATATCGCTCTGTAAGGCCTATTTATACTACACTGGCATCATAATTTGTAAATCAAATGTTTAACCATATATACTTATGTTTACACCCGTCGCGCGTCTAATTAGCAGACACAATAGAAATTCTATTGCTATCGGCACACATGGTGTGCACTTGGTAAGCGAAGAGTTAACAAATCCATGCTATAAAATATTATAAATTCGAAAGTTATTCTGGCTGTTGTTTACCTTTGTGTATGTGAATGGATTTTGATAAAATTAGGCAAGACGATACTTTTTGTCCCGGTACCACATTCCCGTGGGAAAATTTCCGACATCCAAGCGGACGTAAGTGATTATTACATTATCCGATTTGTAGAAACTCTAATTAGGAACACTCTAATTAGGAAGTTGGAAGCTAGTGATCACACTAGACTTAATTTAATGCTAAATCGGACAAACGACTTTCAATCGTGAAGTAGAATTACATTGGGTTGCAACAATTTAGGAAGTAGTGTGGTCGGGACCTTTCAGTCGCACTAAATCAGAATCTAACTGTTCGAAATCCGAATACATCTTTAGATTTCCTACAAATTGAATAGTGTAAGGCTGCGTTTCCACTGAAGCGGAGCTGGGCGGAGCGGACCAAAGACGTCCAATCACAGACGAGACGAGTGGATGCGATGAGAATTTCAATCATTGTGATTGGTCGTCTCCGCTCCGCTCCGCCCAGCTCCGCTTCAGTGGAAACGCAGCCTAATAGGCGCTTAAATAAAACCTAGTTGTCACTAATGGGTGTAGTGTAAATAGGCCCTCTAAGATATAACTGGCCTTTCAGAATCGACCGTCACAAAAACTGCACACAGGCCAAGTTGTGTTAAGAAAAAAAAAATGGTTTGAATAAAAATAATTATCGGACATCTCCAGGATTGAAAAAAAACGATCTAAGAATAGAGATAAAGAGTCTGTATTATAGAGTTAAATCGATAAGTTTACCTATCACTTAATGTTTGATTTATCGTTGTTTTAGTTATAATTTCATTTCGGCTGGTCAATGAGCGTTTTTTTTTTTATTATTTGATTGTATAGTTTGGACCTCAGTTGAGGACATCACGAATGTTGACTGAAGTTCTTTTATAATGTTGGATGGACATATTTAGTTAGTCTGTGGTCATCGTAGCGGCTAATTGTAAGGTTTATTATTATGTGTGTTGTCGATATTTTGACCCGTTTCTGAGATACGAAAGTTAAACACGTTTTGTAAATCAAACAAATACTAAAATTATGTAATCGTAAGCGAATTTTATGTTCTATTTTTTTTTCTTGTGGACACAAAACTTAATCAAATGTTTTGGAAAAATCTATGCCTATTTCTAATTATTAATGATCGTGCGACGTATCTCAGATACTGGCCTCTTAAGTTTAGGTACTCGTCAACTATAATAATTTAATTTCTCGTGATATTATTCTAAATATCAATGTAGGTTTTTATCGGGGATTGAACCCTGTAGTTTCACAAGCACTAAGTTGATACGATAAGAGATCAATAAGGTCACAGATTTCTAATTAGATACACTGTATGATCTGACAGTAATACATTAAGGTTATAAAGGATACAATTTTAACTAGTCGGCAAACTGTAATAATGAATTCAGCAGATATGATTCTAGAAAAGCGTGGAAATGTTTCGTAGCTTTAAAAAAATGCTGTTTCATACATATTGACCGCGTAGATATTGCAATTTTCTATGAAAGCGTAGAAATTTTTAGTAGGTTATAAAAAAAATGCTTTTCCACACATTTTGACCACGTAGGTATTGTATTGTATGATAACAGATTTTTCATTTTTGATAATCGTTATAACTTACGGTAAGAGGGCACTGTCAGCGCTCTGGTTAAAACTGTATCTTTTAAATAGATTATTTATTCTAAGTAATGTCTTCGCTACCATTTTGTTTCATTAGCCCCTACAGGGTTCCCCTGCCCCGCTTCGATGTCCAGAACATTCGTACAAGACCGGCATTAAGTAATAACTTTTTTATTGATAAACATTTCATTTAAGGTGTACCAAAAAAAGGAAATATTAGCGACACAACGCTCGCTCCACTGTCGCAGTGATTCTCTGTAGTTATATATTAAAAATAAATAATAAACACATTTCTTGGTAGTTTTATATTTTATTCCATTTGGTTAAATACCTTATCACAACCTTTATGCTAAGAGGTTTTGTTCATTCAATGACAACAATATACATTTTGTCATATTTTAGTTTTTCATTTAACAGTAAACCCATTATCTATTATCTTACTATCTTCTGCCAGCGGGTTCGCCCGTATGGAGGTTGGTTTATACATATACATACATACCTTCGTCTTGAATCACTCTGTCTATTCATAAATACCGTATTAAAATCCGTTGCGTAGTATAAAAGATCTCAGCGTACAAACACGAAAAGCGACTTCGTTTTATACTATGTCAGGATATAAATAAAACAAAGTCGGGTTAGTCAAGAACGGCTGGACCGATTTTTATGATCTTTGATTTCATGGATTTAAGTACCAGGAAGTACAAGGTTATCATAACTCGGGAGGAGCACACCTAACATAATTGTGTCAGCAGTAAAACGCTTTATGCCTTCGAAGTACCAGGATAACTCGGTGGGAGATCATGCGCAATGACTCAAGATGTTTTGGAGAATCTTGTTCTCCGGCGATTTCTACCAAACACTAGGTACTTACTTAGAGGTCTTTCCAAGATCGACCACTGTCGATGAAATAAACGCTTGCCTCAAATAATCGACTCTGTAGCGGTAATATGCGAAGACACTTCAGCTGACGACAGACATGCGAGTTGTATTACTAAACGATCCATCTGCCGAAGATTTCGCCAAGCAGTTGATTCGCTTCAATAAAGCTAATGCCTTGCAGCCGCGTAAATTAGGTACATTCATTTCAATGTAAATAAATATATTTCATTTGAACTTAATTTATTTTGTGTAATAATTTTAACATAATATAAAACTGAGTTTAATTCGGCTACTAAGTTAACACAACATTTATTGATTATGAGGTGGTACGAAATTCGCCGGATCACCTAGTAACTTACATATTTACAAAAAGCTCTTACAATCAGAAAACCTTCATTCAATTTACACATTAAATTAACCCCTATATTCATAAACGTTGTTGCGATTGATTAGCGACTGTTTAACCATTATTTTAACGTCTCTTAGCTTTATGCAATGTTTATAAAAAAAATCCCTAAAAGGGAAGCGCCAGGGTAGCTCGCGAAATTCAAATATTCTTAAGTTTTTTGCAATTTCCTGGTCAGTGTCAGATTGTATGTTGTAAAAATATGCCTTTACAGAATTATACCCATTAAAATCATCAATACAACTCTTAAGTTAATTTAATCCCATTGTATGACTATTTTAAAGTCACGCAATAGGGGCCATTCAAGTAATACGTAAGCAGATTTTTTGCAATTATTGACCCACCTCTCCCCCCCCCGTCAGCAAAAGTAAGCATAGCTCTTACCCCTCCCCCCCTCCGATGCTCACATAAACATTGGTGGCAGACACACGACGTGTTTGCTCACTTTCGTGTGATTTTGGAATATTGTCATAGCCATTCATAGACAAGTAGGGTTGCACATTGTTCAAACCAAAATCGACAAAATTTTGTAGAAAATCCAAGTTGATAAATAAATTCTGCAGACGTAATAACTATCCAGACCCCCCATCCCCCATGTCATCAAAAATAAGCAAAGCAACGACCCCCCTGCCCCCCGTAGTGCTTACTTGGATGGCCCCAAAGGCTGAAAATGAAAAAAAATGTAAGAAAATTTTAATTTCGCGAGCCTGTTACCTTAGCGCATCTTTTTGCCACACCTACCGCGGTGTGACAAAATACATAAGAAAATAAAATAAAAACTATATTAAAAATTACTAAAATCGATTTAGGTTCAAACCACTTTCACGTTTATTCTGTTACACCTTGTATATATCAGAAAACTATTTTAAATCAGAATTTAATGAAATGGATGATTTTTTTTGTTTTTCCAATCCTGTAGGTATATTATTTCTAAGTTTTCCAACACATTGAACCTCATTATGTATTCTCATTAAAGTTTCATTAATTTTTATATAATAAAAAAATTGGTAATAGATGTGATTTCAATCAACAGTTTGCTTATTTAAAAAAGTAACAGGTACATAAGTACCAATTAGATATTCATATTTCATTCATGTTTATATCAATATTCTTTGTACTTCAAAAATACTGATAAAAATCATTTATTTAGTTACGAAAATAAATATTTTAACATCCTACTTTATATAATTACAATTTTGATGTATTTTTGGTCTCTCTTATTGCTAAATTACGGAATATAAAATCAGCCCCAAATATATAGATATACATTTTTTCAATTTTAGCTAGTTTACCAAAAAAATATAAATAGGTAGGTACATCATTTCTATTTTTTTTTCTACATCTTTACTGGAGCCTTCTGTAGCCTAAAACCTTAGAACAACATCCAAGGAGGTAGTAAAAACTTATTTCAAAGAAATGTGGACCATACACATTTCTATTACAGTCTCCACAACACAACACACAGTCAAACAAAGCCTTAACTACACAAACACAGGCTCAGTTTTCTTCCAATACTTCTGAATCTCGTCCAAACTTTTTCCTTTAGTCTCTGGTACCCAAAGAACGGTGTAAACTACTCCGAAGAACGTGACCGCTGCAAAGCTATAGAACACGACGAACGCACCAAACTGGTTGGATATCGGCGTGAAGAAGAGTACGGTCATTGAACTGCAGAAGAATGAGAACGCCATTGAAGCTCCCGCCATTCGCGCCCGGACCTGCGGAGTTAGGGTGAGTTTATTTAATAGGTATTGTTATTTGTTGCGCAATCGAATCTACTTATTTATACAGGGTGATTGGAAGATGGGTGCAAAGCTTTAAGGTGAAGATAGTATAGACAATTTAGAACCATTTAAGCCATGGTTGTCTTAGACGAAGTCTTACCAATTTTTTTTTTTTATAAGATTAAATTAAAAAGACGTATTGTACAAATTTTTTATTTTTTCTGAGCTTTAAATGTCTGTAAAAAAATGTCTAATGACACAGAAGCCTAAAATATGTTTTGCTTGATTGCTTACAGATTACTTTAAAAAAAATAAATAAAAAATGAATTCATTTATCATTCAATTTGGCCATAATTATGCAGTTTACATTAAATTTTGAGAATTTCCGAAAAAAAACTTAAAAATTTGGTTAAAAATATTTGGTAAGACTTCGTCTAAGACAACCATGGCTTAAATGGTTCTAAATTGTCTGTACTATCTTCGCCTTAAAGCTTTGCACCCATCTTCCAATCACCCTGTATTACTCTTATAGCAACACATACGGCTACATAAGAACTACGCATAATGCAGTCTGTTAGTGGAAAATTAAGACAACAGTGGTACATTTTTTTTGTTTAGCTTATACTATCCCACTGCTGGGTAAAGGCCTCCCCCAAGTCCTTCCAAGAACTCTTCCTGCGCCACCTCGAACCAGCCCTCGCGGTACTTGTCCAGGGGGCCGATTCTACTAACAAATTTGTTAAAAAAACGTAATAGAACCGCAACCGAATCACCACTTTTAAGCGTTTTCGCATTCTACTAAAATGAACAACGGTCCAGCTGCGACACAGCTGCGGTTACGTTTTAGTTACGCCAACGATCGATTGAAACAATGTCAAAACCTATTCTACTAACAAAATCGAACATGAGCGTGACGTTTACTATAGGACAAAGTTAATGATAAAATTATGATCATTATGTCTTTTAATTATAGAAAATACTTTTAGTGCCACATATTCGTGTTTAGTAACATTTTTAGATTCAACTTTTTTCTTTGTGGTATTAATAAAACATATTATTTTGGCATGTTGGTAACGCGAGTAATCCGCTGTGTTCCCGCTACAGTTCAGTTGCAATTCGTTTTAAGTTTAGTTTCCATTTTGCTTATAAAATAGTAGAATGACTTTTTATGTAACTATCGAACGGCGATCGAAATCGAACTGTTGTGGAAACACAATTTAACGTGTAACGTTGCAAATTAGTAGAATCGGCCCCCTGGTCGTCTTGCCAACGCTTTCTGGGCCGACCGCGGTGGCGTCACCGTCGTCCATCTTTAGGCACCCATTGTGTAGAGACCTTTGTTCAGCGGTCACCCGGAATATCCAGCAGGCTTATCATGAGCACCGTTTTGTCGACGGAAGAATAGACATGACTATTAACTATATGATGTACAATAGGAGAAGATAGCTATGTTTTTCTATGAATGAAACGAACCATGATTTTGTAGATAATTGTATACACTTTGTGGTAGAAAGTTTGTTGTCAGTGTGATTTTGACAGTTTGGGAAGAAATATTCTTCTGAAATAGTCTACATTTATAAGGACCTAGACAAAGTTCGTTAGAAACGAAAGACAAAATGACAGATTGTAGAAGGATATCTACGGTGTGATGTCTAAAACGGAGAAACGAAATGTCACTTTGTATTGAAAAAGCACTGTCTATTCTTCATAGAAATAGAAAACGTCATGCTTAGCCTGCAGTGCGCGATAAAATCCCACCACAGAAATACCGTCACCGACTTCCGAAATTAATGTTTTTTTTTTATGTTTTTTTTTTTCACTTTTTAGTTATAGTACCTACCCCACACCAATTCGAAATGTCATCATCCTTGGGGTAAAAACAATGTATATTTATGCGATAGCAGCAATCGCGGTTGATTTGCTGTCATTTTTTGAAGAGTTCCGTTGTCTGTCTCCGAAACGCATCATCAGATCTATATGAAATTTAAATGGGACCACACGGGAAGCACTAGCTTTCAATATCGGTTCACCCAGTCGAATGTTCTCATTTTACAAACATAAAAAAAATACAGTCGAATTGAGAACCTCCTTTTTTTTTGAAGTCGGTTAAAAATACATGGTGTTAGGAAAATTGGTGCGCAAACTGTAACCATGAATTCAACACATTGTATGATTCTAGCCCTCCAAGGTCCCCAGCCTAAACATTTTTGGTCGGATATTTAATGGAGAGCAAAACTTACGTAGTCAAAATGTTTGGCACATCTAAATATATTTTTTAACTAGCTTTTGCCCGCGACTTCATACGCGTGGACTTTAGAATCAAGTAGATAATATTTTTTTTTGATAATATATAGCCTATTTTTTAAGTTAGACCTCTCGGAATACATCATTGAAAACTGCATTCAAATCCATGCAGTGGTTTTTGCGTGATGCGGTAACAAACATACAGACAGACAAAAATTCTAGAAACCGTTGTTTTGGCTTCTGTTGCTCTAATAAAGACCCCCCCATTCTATTTTTTCTTCAATATCTTTAATGTCTGTACATTAAAGATATCTATGTTCACACACATCGGCCTGTTACAATTTTATTATATGTATAGATATCTGAAGAAAAAATTGAACGCTGTCGCTGGGATGTTTAGAATCATGTATTGAATTCATGGTTTCAGTTTACCATATTTTTCATAAGTTGCTATGGCAGGGGGCGTGCCTAATTACAATAACTTAGGATCAATATTTATGGAAAATAAGAACAATAGGTAGTTAGGTACCTAAGTAATTATATTGGATATTCTATGTACCTAAGCAATTAGCCACATAATTGATTGTAACTGTAGCGTGGAGGACTTATGATAAATAGGCCTATTATTACTTATCAGTTTTGGTTTTGAACTAGTTTATGGTCTTGGTTTCCTTGATATTTTTTTTTAAACGTTGCGCCACACTAGGAATTTCTTCCTGTATCGTGGGTACGTTTACAAACATAGAAAAACACAAACACCCAGACCCGGAACAATTACTTGCAGATCATACAAATATTTGTCCCGTGCGGGGATAGAACCCGCGACACGCTGCGCAGCAGTCTATCGCTCAGCCATTACGCCAACCGTGTCGTCAAATTTTAACGAATAAGATTTTAATTTTCTTTTACTTATTTCAGAGAATCATGTTTTCGCTGTGTTTAACCAACTGATTTAAAATCATCTTTGCCAAAATTGAAATGATTCTTAAGGAGCGATACGACATCGTGTTTGTGCAAAGGCAAAGACTTAGTCGATGTTCACACCGGCGCGGCGGCGGCGGCGATGTAATAAAATTGTGGTGGGATTTTTCGCGTACTAGATTTTGAAGTCTCTGTGTTGAACCGAGCATTGAGAATACAACAGAGGCGTCTCAGCAAATCGAAAAAAGACACTTCGATTTTTAACTCTCAGCGCTAACTAAGCCTTGCGATGAAGATCTAGTGTGCAAAACAAAACCGGCGCGATATTTTAACGTTTGTGCGAACGTGGACTTAGATAGACATATGCCGATTGTTTGTAACCGATCTAAACCAAATCAAGTAACGATATCGTGTTCCTTATTTGCATTTGTCTTCTCGAACAAAAGCAAAAGCTAAGGGCATCTGAAAAAAAAAACAGGCTACTTAATTCAAATCTTACTTGGAATGTGAACACCTCAGCCATGATGACCATTGGTACAGGGGCCAGACCAGCGCCATAAGCCAGTATGCACACACATACGGCCATTACTGGGAGCCAGCTTGCCACCGCGCCAGTACCAAAGAGGAAGCATGTTGCTAAGATCGTCATACATATTGACACGACTAGAGAACTGCAGGCTAGAGGAATCTGGAAAGAGAAAAAATAGGTTCTTGTAAGTGTCTATGGTGTTTTGGAGGTGTCTGATTCGTCTTAATTTCTTGTAGGGGAAGATTACCCTAGATGAGTGAAAAGATATCACTAGCTAGCCATATGAGCAATAACTTTTTCTTGAAGCATGATCACATCTCTGATCAACAAATCTGCTATATCTCATTAATGTTATCAGGTGTTATTAATAGCCAATCCAATGAAATAAAATGAAATGAATATGTTTATTTTGTAAATAGGATATTGGAATCACTTTTACGTCATATTATAATAAGTTACGTTACGTTACATTAAGTTTTTATTAATTAACCGACTTCAAAAAGGAGGAGGTTATCAATTCGTCGGAACCTTTTTTTTTTTTTTTTTTTAATTTTTTTTTAATTTTTTTTTATGTATGTTCCCCGATTACTCGAAGATGGCTGGACCGATTTGGATTTTGTTTTTTTTTGTTTGAAAGGGTATACTTCCCAGGTGGTCCCATGATCATCAAGTCAGGATCTGATGATGGGAACCTGGAGAAATAGAGAGAACTCTTCAAATTTTATAGGCACACGAAGCGATTTAGCTATTTTTTGGAAGAGTACTTTCTCGGAGTGGTCTCATTTCAATTTGGTGAAGATCTGATGAAGAACTTTGGAGATAGGCAACGGAACTCCTCAATAAATGATAGCAAATGGACTGGGGTTGCTGAAATCTCATGTCTGTCTATTGCTTACACCAGTTCATAACATAACATCACGCCGGTATGCTGAGAAGGGGTAAGCACATGTGAACCACTAAAAAGTGAAAAATAAAAACTTTTTCCAAAAAAAAAACAACCGACTTCCAAAAAAACACTACAAAGTGAAAAATAACTTCAATTTCGGAAGGCGGTGACAAAAAATTCAAATACAGCTCCAAAGACACCGACTTCCGAAATTGAAGTTATTTTTCACTTTGTAGTGTTTTTTTGGAAGTCGGTTGTTTTTTTTTAGTCCAGAGGTCCTAGTTTAACTTTTGTAACTTTAAGTTATAGCTATATTTGCATAATGCAGAATTGCATATGTAAGCGGGCATGCCCTTTATGCCTGGAGGCTTTTATTTAGATTGTAAGTTCTGTTTACGTTTTATTTTATTTTTTATTATTTTTAGTATTCAATGTTTTGATGGTATATTGGCGTGTGCTAGCTGACATACGGCAAATTTAATGTTTTTTTTTTTGTGTTTCGTAATTTTAATTGCCTTCTATTGTATAGAATCAAGTTCTTCTAACTTAACAGACAGCTGTGCTGCTGGGGAGTTTGTTGCGCTACTTCTTCTTCCCAGCTAAAGCACTAGGAAGTGGTGAAGGGCGGGCGTTTTGGGGGGACTGTCTTATGTAATTTTGACGTTCAAAAAGAGCTGACTCTCAGCCTAGTTTGAATAAATGACTTATGATTTTGATTTTAATATAAAGAAAATTTAGCTAAATGGAGTCAAAATATCATAAATCGGACTTTAAAAGAGAACCTTAAAAAGACAGAGATAACCTCAAGTCCAGACTTAAATTTTTGGGTCAGCTCTTTCGAAGACAATGTAGATTAGTGCATGAAATTGTCTTTTGAGGAAAGATCCACACAGATTTGATTTGTGGTATATATTTATGTTCCTTGCTCGTGAGCGAGTGATAGAAAAGAGCTAGCTCTTTTTGATGGACGTCGCTCTCGTTCACTCACTCGCTCGCTAAATAGCTCAGTCAGACTCACTAGCTCAGTACTTCAGCGAGACACCGATGACCGACCGATGTTACCGGCCGAACGGCTCATTCGGTTCGCTTCGGAATACTTCGGATCGCATCGTTCGTTCTTCCAACAATAGCTCTCCGGTACAATACGTCATTGGCCATTGCTATAAAGTAGAAAATACTTTGGCACATTATAAAAGGTTCCTCTTTATAATGTGCTAAAGTATTTTCTGCATTATTTATTTTTGTGCGTATCGTTTAGGTAAAGTCATAACATTATATAAACAAACAGAAAAACTTATTAACTCCAAACTTCCAAAGAGCTATTGACAATGACTATTTAGCGAGCCGAACCGTTTCCTTCGACGCGCGTGCAGCGTGAGTCAAATGAGCTAACAGTCGGCGAAAGAGCTACTTATTATTGAGCGAACCGAGCCGTCTCCTTCGACGCACGTGCGGCGTGTGTCAAATGAGCTAACAGTCGGCCGGCGTCTGAGCTACAGAAGAGCTAGTGAGCTAGAAGAGAGTGAAAGAGCTAATAGCTCTTTTTTTTTTAGCGAGCTATTTCGCCCGTGTCTATTTGAAACTAACATGAAAGAGAAAAATAAATTCCCACATAGTCCTCACATTCACAATAATGAAAGTAAAAAAAATACTGAGATTTGATATAGATTACACAGTACCCGGAGGCTTCTGCTGCTTATAATGCATATACGTCTAACGTAGATTGAGTAGTCAGCTCTGCTGCCCCACTATGCCGTCTGATCCATAAGGTCCACGGCATGCGCATGCGACGTGCGCTTTCTAGTATAGCTCATGTTGTCTCGACAAAAGCAAAAGAGACTCACTTACACAATGGTCACTATTGTTTTAACTGTACCTATGCAAGTATACATACTGTCCTTCAACATAATTAATCTCAACAATATATAATAAATCAATTAAAATGTCACACTATTTTAACCAAATGATTCCGTAGTTATAAGAAGTAAACTAGTCTTGTTTCATCATTACACATGTGTACTTAACATCTAGTCGAATACCTGTAAAATACACCAGCAAAAATTTAGAAAACATTTAATTCGACGTTGGTTAACAAAAATGGCGTCGAAATTAGTTTATTTACTTTTATGGATCGTGTTCTGTAAAGGCTTTGTCGCGAACAACCTGAAACTGAAACAAGTCTTCATTTTCAGTAGACACAACATACGGTATCCATTCGGAGATGAACCACGAAGATATACTCCGAAGCCCTGGCCCCCACAAGCTGGCGCGCCGGGACTCTTGACTCCAAAAGGAGCACAGATGGAAGGATACATGGGAGAATATTTCTCAGAATGGTTCAAAAAGGAACAGTTTCTTCCTGAAGGATGTCCCGATGAAGATACAGTGTATGTGTACGCCAACACGGCGAGCAGAACCAAGGCGACGGCGAGAGCGTTCACCAATGCAGCGTTCAAAAAGTGCAAGGTCCCTGTACATTACCAAAATAATGGACACCTGGATCCTGTTTTTCATTCTGTCATACACAACACCACTGAAGCATTTAAGGATATGGTGATCGAAGAAATTAATAGAAAATTAGATAATAATCCTAAGCTGATGGCCGGATATTCGGAATTGAACAAAATATTAGAAATTGAAAGATCAGACGTTTGCAAGCAGGATGGTCTGTGTGACTTGACTAAAGCTAATAACACGATTTCGTTTATGGTCGGTCGATCTGTGTCGATCGATGGACCGTTGGTAGTAGCAAGCATAGCTGTTGACACATTTATAATGAGTTTCTACGATGGCGTGCCGATGCAAGACATAGCATGGGGACAAATCACAACACCTGAACAATGGAAAAAATTTAGTGACATAATAGAACAAAGCCAGAACATATCATACACAACAGTGGCTGATGACGTCGCGTCGCCATTAGTGGAGTATTTAACTACAACATTTAAGAACTATGACAAAATGCCAAAGTTAATGTTGTTAGTTGGCCACGATATTAATATGAACCCTCTTGCGACTGCATTGGGTTTTCAATTGATTGACTTACCAAATCAATTTGAGAAATCCCCAATTGGCGGGAAGTTTGTGTTTCAAAGGTGGACAGATGGTAAAAGTGATTATTTGAAAGTGGAATATGTGTACCCAAGTTGGTCACAGTTAAGAAATGGGTCAAAATATTCCTTAGAAAATCCACCGCAGAGAGTTGTGATGCGATTGAACTGGTGCAACACGGATGAAGATGGCTTTTGTCTCTGGAAAGAGTTCGTAGATAAACTTTAGTTTTGCGATGGATGATGTAATAACTTCGATTGTCAATAAATTATAGCGTGATAGATGTCTAAGTCATCACGCCCATTGGTGTCGATTTTTTTGTCACAAAATTCTCTAAACTAAACTAAAAATCACCAAAATTAAGTTTATTCCTGTCAAATGACAATTTCCCATTATGAAATTGACTAAAGTGACACAACTTCACTATATTTTAGTTTGACAGCACTAAGATTGCACTGAGTTATTAATTTAGTGAAAATGGCAATTTTACTATTCTGTTGTTGTCAATTTAATTTTTCTATTGCACCTAAAATTTTGATTGTCTAACTAAACTATTATTAATCGCGATTAAAAAGGTGTGGAGTAAAATTAGTTGTCAAGAACTAAAATTCGCACCAACATCTCGACTTCAGGCGCAAAAACAGTAGGTACTGTATCTTTTGTTCTTTTCTTTTTTTTTATCTCGAAAATGGCGTGTCCTATCGTAAAAATAATAAAAATTTCGACTCCCTTTATAAAACACATACACCTCTAAAACTCAACATGTAGGTAATAATTTTTCATATTTTCCATACAAAAAGTGAAACGTCCGAGGCAGCGCATCTGCGAGCCTCCGGCTCTAAAAAAAATCACGGGGTAGGGCAAACTAATACCACGTTGCGAAGCCAAGAAATACCACGTGGAGTAGCGATTGTCACATTCGATTTTAGTTGTGTCAAAATTATTTTATTTGTTGCAGAATAGCTTTAAGGTTCTCATAGCCAAAAGTAAGGAATTTTAGTGATAGTTTAGTTCAATGTACAAGAGAATCGGCACCACTGTCGCCCATTGCAATTAGTTCTTCGGACGACAAAGTCACGCTATTGGGCATGCAACGTTAATGCAAGTATGGTGGTGTTGTTAATATGCATTTATACAAACAAATAAATTAAAATTGAGGTGTCTGTTTGTAATGGTAAAATAACAGCTCTTTACTGGATGCATATCAAAGTATATAAGTTTTATACAACATAACAATTTGTTCCGGCTAAACTCCGGAACAGCTGGACCTATTTTCACTTGCAGATAGCTGATATTCTATGGAGTAATATAGGCTACTCTTTGCCGCGGTAGCACGCTCTTGTGTGATAATTTCCGACATCCACGCAGGCGAAGGTGCCGACACAGCTAGGACCACAATATAAATATGGAAAGTACAAAAACCACGTACAAACGTCCGAAACGGCACACACAGAGACGCGCGCTTCGACGAGGCCCCAATGCTAAAGTCCCGGTGCTCTCAGTTGCGGGTGTCGAGAAGCTGGACACCCGCGACAGGCCGCATCCCGCTCGATCTCGTGCTCCAGACCGCTCGCAATCTTTTATAACATCTGTGTATTGCGTATTTCGTATCAAAATGTTGACCCTCAAGGGGCCGGGGACACTTTGTCGTTCTAACCAGACGCCGAACCAAACGACCTGATAATTTAAGCTTCTTTTTTAATATTACTGTAATTCTTATTATGAAATAATTATAAAGTTAGATTCATTTCCATTTAAAAACGTGTGCGAACGGTGGACCCCCGTCAGGAACGTATGTTTTAGAACAAAAACAACATTTTCTCAGCCGCCATCTTGGATTTACATTTTCAGCAAAAAAGAAAGTCATTACAAAGACAGTCAGTCAAGGCATAACATGTAAGAAAGCTTTTCTGAGTGACGATCTCTACCACTCCTACCGCAAGCCGCGTTAGAAAACTTCGTTTCAATAAAATACTTTTAAACTGTACAAACATTAAGGGCCGATTTTTCAATCCTCAGATAAAACTACCAATAGCTAACTAGAGAATAAAGTTATTAGACTCTTTATTCGTCGGTTAAGTGGTTGTCAATTTTTCAAATGATATTTAACCAAGGAACAACTACCCGACCGAAAATGTCATCTGCGAAAACGCTAACTTCAGGGAGGTGAAACAAATATACAGAATAAGCGAATGTTAGAACGGGACGGACTAAACGTGATTCAAACAGATGGCAGCGTCGTCATTTCACTTTTCAAAACGTTACGAGGTTGTAAGTTTGACTGTGTGGTGTTTTTATTTGTGATTTCTGAATTGATAATAATGGAAAACAAAAAGTTTGCTGAACGCTCCCTGCGTTCAGCAAACTTTAATAATGCTGAGGTTCAATTATTTTTGAGTTTAGTAGCGAGGTTTAAGAAAATAATATAAAATAAAAAGACAACACAAATACACTGGTTTCTGAAACAAAATGTATTTTTTTAGTAGGTAAGGTACCGTGCTTAATTAATTACGTTGTGCAAGTCAATACCAATAAACATATGTGTTCAAGCTTAAAAAAAACTCATCTTTGTGTCTTGCTCTTGATTTTATCTTTTACCAACAACAGCAAATATTGCACTGATACTTTGGTAAGTCTGAATCGACGATGGAATTCTGTTAAATCCCACGCGTTAAACTGTTCGACCCTCGGTCTTACAATTCTTTCTTTTCTTTCACTTGGATTAACATATTCATTTATTATGGCTTCTTCCTCAATTGCCATGTCGTCAATACTATCGAAAATATACATTTCTTATTATTTATTAGAAACCACGAAAACAAACCTCAAATTTAGTAACGTCAAAGTCATTTAACAATGGAATAAGCGGTTAACTGGCCGTCAAAGAGGCAAATAGATTTATTCCTCAGTTAAGTGAATTATTCGACCAATAAAGCCTATCTGACGATTGAACAACCGACTTTTTTGCTATCTATCGAATAAACCCTATCTGTCTGTTTAACTGAGGATTGAAAAATCGGCCCTAAGAGTGACAAACCTAACGCTCCAATGAACCGCAGCCCGCGTAGGTAATTATTTCAACAAATAGGCCTAGCGTCTTTAATGTCTATATTTATACTGTGGTAATATCGATACGACCATGGAAAGATTATAGGCTTTTTGACCTTGACATTAGCATATTATATCGTATTTTGTACGAAATTTCTTCTATTAAACCGTATCAATGCACAGGGACAAAAGAAAATTTGACTTTTCGAGGCGGAGTAGGTACTATAATTTCGTCCCTCTACTCTCCAGAGTATAGCGGGGCGCCTCAGAAATCTCGCCAGGGAGTACTGAAACAGATATTGCGCGATAATCTAATGCAACGTCAAGCTATTTAAACAACGAGTATCCGTACCATACCTACCTATACTTACGTTGGTAATGCCAAAAATAAATCAGTTTCGCTTTACCAACACACATGTGTGGATCTATTCAAATACTTCGTAAAATACACAAAAGCAATGGTTGAAGACGTTCGTGCATTAAAACAAATTATTAAATAAATAAAATGATGTCGAAATTAGTTTTTATACTATTATTGATAGTGTTGTGTAAAGGTTTTTTCGCGAATAACCTGAAACTGAAACAGGTGTTGATACTCAGCCGGCATAACATACGGTATCCGATAGGAAAACAACTACATAGATATTCACCGAAGCCCTGGCCCCCACGAGGTACAACGCCGGGACTCTTGACTCCGAAAGGAGCGCAGCTAGAAGGCTACATGGGCGAATATTTCTCAGAATGGTTAAAAAAGGAACAGTTTCTTTCTGAAGGATGTCCCGATGAAGACACAGTGTATGTGTACGCTAACAAGGCGAGCAGAACCAAGGCGACGGCGAGAGCGTTCATTGACGCAGCGTTCAAAAGTTGCAACGTGACTGTACATCACAAAAACACTGCAGGCTTCGATCCTGTTTTTAATGTTGCCATATGCAACACCACTGAAGCATACAAACTTATGGTGCTTAAAGAAATAAACAGAAAATTAGAAAATAATTCTAAACTCAAGTCAGTATATTCGGAATTGAATAAAATATTAGAAATTGAAGGATCGGACATTTGTAAGGAGGATGGAATATGTGACTTGGCTGAAGCTAATAACACAATACTGTATAAGGTTGGTAAACCAGTGATGGTCGATGGGCCTTTTACCATAGCACACTTAGTTATGGACGCATTTGAAATGAGTTACTACGACGGCGCGCCGATACAAGATATTGCATGGGGACAAATAACAACACCGGAAAAATGGAATCTACTGACTGAAATAGGACGACAAAATCAAGACATAAAATATACAATTGTGGCTGAAGAAATTGGGGCGCCATTACTGGAGTATTTAACGAAAACATTTAAGAACTATGACGACAAACCAAAGTTAATGTTGTTAGTTGGCCACGATAATAATATGAACTCTGTTGCGACTGCTTTGGGGTTTCAATCGATTGACTTACCAAATCAATATGAGAAATTCCCAATTGGCGGGAAGTTTGTTTTTCAAAGATGGACAGATGGTAAAAGTGAATATTTGAAAGTGGAATATGTGTACCCAAGTTGGTCACAGTTAAGAAATGGGTCAAAATATACTTTGGAAAGTCCTCCGCAGAGAGTTGTGATGCGATTAAACTGGTGCCACACTGATGAGTATGGTTTTTGTTCTTGGAACGATTTTGTCAATAAACTATAGGTCGTAGGGTTGTATATGTGTGTTATATATAAGTGTGTGGTAGCATCCCGATCAACGAGCGCGACAGCGAGCTGTAGTTTATTTTTACCCCCATGGGAAAAACGAGTGAGTCTATGTATGTTTGTTTATCTAATCCAATCCAATTCTTGTATATAGGCATATATATAATCTGAATCTCGGAAACGTCTCCAACGATTTTCATAAAATTTCGTATGCAGGGGGTTTCGGGGGCGATAAATCGATCTAGCTAGGTTTAATTTTTAGAAAACATCAAACAAAAAAAAGCCAAGCAAATAGAATAAATATGGATGACCGAGATCCAGATATTGTGTATTTATATGTATAACGAGTCATTAACATTTTCTAGTCCATTTTTTTTCTGTATTATAGGTATGCCTGATGGGAATTTGTCATCGGCAACTGTTTAGGAGCCTAAAAAAAAACGATGATGCAACTTTGAACTGTAAATAAAAAAAATCAATGCCACTGTTTCAGTTTCTAACTTCAAAATCGATGATCTTCCTTCCATTCAAACTTTCATCCCCTGCTCAACATCTTTAGACGATGATATTTTTTAAATCCTTTGTGCTTCCCAACATTATACCTATACGGAACTTTTGTGTTATAGTTTAAGCTTTTGACGCAACGGTTTAGGCTGTCCGTTGTTTAATAGGACATGCTGGGGACTTTTTGAAATAGTTATTTTCAATAGGATTATATGAATTTGGAACCGAAACGTAGTCGCTCACAATGGGCCTCATAAGAAGGCTTAAAGTCACCCAAAGGGCAATGGAGGGGGCTTGGAGTTTCCCTATGTGATCGAATCAGGAATGAGTAGATAGGAGGAGGAGAGCCAAGGTAACCGACATAGCCCGAAGAATTGCCAAGCTTAAGTGGCAGTGGGCAGGGCACATTGCACGCAGAACAGATGGCTGATGGGGCCGGAGGGTTCTGGAGTGGCGACCGCGTACCGCAAGACTTACGTCTCGTCTCGTCTCGTTGTCTCGTCGTCTTGTGGGAGGCCTCCCAACTTTACAGTTGGAAGGCCTCCCACAAGGTGGACCGATGACCTTGTGAGGGCCGCAGGAGTCCGCTGGATGCGGGAAGTGCAGAGCGCAGCGCGCTTGGGGGAGGCCTATGTCCAGCAGTGGACGTCTTTCGGCTGAAATGATGATGATGATGATGATATGAATTTGGTTGGTTGTTACGGTCCAGAATCATATTTTAATCAACATACAAAACGATTGACCGGCAAATTGCAAAAAACGTAGCATATGTATTTATAGAGACGGGACAGTAAAAAATGTTACGAGTCCATCTGATACAGTAGTATTTTGTTATTAAAAGCTTCTATTCAAAAATATATTTTTATTCGGACCGGTTATGAATATTGTAATCTAATTTAGTGATTACACAACTGGTAAGTCTTGAATATCAAGGTCCACATTAATAACAACATCTAAACACCCACCGCAGCAATACGCCGCGACGCGACGGCCTGGTGAATTTGTGTATCAATACTGCTGAAGATTGCGTGAATCCGCGATGCGGGACGCTTGCAACCGGACTTTATAAATGATTACATTTCTGTAAGTAGGTTTGTATAAACAGTTTTACACGTCAATCATATTTTAAAACTTGTTGAGGTCGGCGATTTCTATCTGACTATTCTGAGAAGAAACGCCGAAACAAACTCAGAGGTCACAGTCTCTTTTAAAGTCCAGAAATTATCTTGGTCAAATCATGTGTAGACCATGTAGATTGGTGTCTGAAATGGTCTTTTGAAGAAAGAACCATACGATTGAGTTACGCATTTATCAGTAATCATGCGGTCAATACGGAACTTAAGGTGCTGAACGATTCGACGAACATAACCAAAGAAAGGACATTTGGTTAGACAGCTTATATGACTCAAACTGCCAGACCATGATTAAAACTAAATGAGTAAAACACACCAACAGAAAAAAGACCCACATCGTCTTCACATTCGCAATAATTAAACCAATACAATACATACTTTACAAAGTAATATTCCTGACATGGTATGTCACTTGGTTATGAGAGGTCTATGTCCAGCTGGTGGGCACCTTTCCATTGATCAATGATGGACTCGCCCAAGCGCAGAGACTTGGCAAAGCGCAGAGAATTCTCGCGCAGGTGTAGAATAAGCGATGTCGTGCTCTATACGCACAAATAAGTGAAGTGGCTATCCAAAATTCTTCATAAATGGTTTTTTATTAATTCCCCTTTAATCACACTATGAAAGTAGCAATTACATTTGGTCAGGGCCTGAATTCACAATCACACAATAAATCTGCTAATATCGTATTAATAATATCCACAAATTGTCTTGGAACATAAAGATTATGACATTTCGATACCTTGCAACTTACATTGGTTTCTAAAAAACACGATATTGACGTAGTTTGAACGTACTAAGATTCCGTGGGGAATCATTATACAGAATTGGGGCCCTGTCCGTAATGTAGGTATCCATTTTTGACAGTAACCAGTTATGTACTCATTAATTACTATCTTCAACATTATTCTAACAATCCGAATCGATACAGTTGTCCTCTTGATAATGCTAATCTATACATATAATATAATCGCAGCGAAGTCAAACCTGTACATTGAATATTTTTGACAAAAACCTATTCTAATGCTGAAAATATAGTTATTAGATTTTTTGTCTGTTTGTCTGAATATTTTCAAGCATCACGAAAATACTACGGCATACATTCTTTTCAGATTTTGCAGAGATATTCAATGTAAGTCAGCACCCTAATTGCGTAACACGCGATTAATCGTAATCGGTTTAATTTTGACAGTTCAACAATATTCATTGCGTTATTTACGTTGTTGAGCAGACACATTTTTCGAACGTATGAAGCAATGGTTTAGCCATCTGTTTCAAAACGAAACAAATTATGATGAATTGTGAGTTACGCAAGTAGGGTGCTGGTCAGTCTGTAGTCTATAAATTTTCACGCTATTTGCAATGGGGGATGAGCAATACTGCATTATGTTCGTATTCTTCTACAGTTTCTCGCAAATTGTATAATTGGGGTACCTATAGTAAACTCACATATAATATTGCAGATAGATTTTGTCATTTTTGTCTTTTAAATGGTTATCATCACGCTATACCATGCAGGTAAGCAACCAGCCATGAATACAAGAACGGTTATTTTAAACAACATTAAAAAACAACCGACTTCCAAAAAAACACTACAAAGTGAAAGATAACTTTAATTTCGGAAGTCTGTGACTTTGGATATGTATTTTAATTTTTTGTGACCACCTTCCGAAATTAAAGTTATTTTTCACTTCCAAACAAAAAATAAAAACCAAATCTATCCAGGCATCTTCGAGTAATCGGGGGACATACATAAAAAATAAAAAAAAGGTTCCGACGAATTGAGAACCTCCTCCTTTTTGAAGTCGGTTAAAAAATGTTGCGTTTTGGGCTTCTTCTGTCATCAACGCTATGGTTATGGTAAAAATAAATATCTATAGTGAGGGGACTCTTAATGAGAAAACCCGTGTGATATCTTCTTTAGAAGCAAACGCGGACGGAGGAGTATGTAATTTTGTACAGTTGTACTTTACGCGGAGAAGAAGTGTAGAAAGCTAATGTTTTATATAATAACGTTGGATTTTTATAGAATCGAATTATGGCCGAATTTCGTCCACTGGGGACGCCCAATGGTCCAAATTCGGCCATACTAACCATACGAAATACTAGTCGCCCAGCCACTGAGGGCGCCTTGACCTGTGACTAGGCGACTAGTATTTATATAATATTATTTTAGTAATATCTGTTCGTCAGAAATAATCTGTAATAATGCATCAGTCAGTGTATATATCAGTGCTGTGCCACTAGGTAGTTTTAATAAATAATAGTTTAAAAATCTAAAAAACAGCCTTAATCATAATTAAAGCTCATAATCATTCTATCTTTATTTTGTTTTTTTTCTTAGTAATTATTTTCTACTTTTTTAGTTTGGTTTTCTATTAAAGCGCGTTTTGAAAATTATTAGGTAAGTATTTATTTTTTTAGCTCGGCTAACTAAAAGCGTGATTTATTGAATAGTCATCGGTCCTTGATAAGTGTGCAAAGTTGGGGTGAAAATCACGTTCAAAGATTCCGTTACATAGGTACATACATACCAAGCTAATAAAAGCGTGTTAAAAATAAGGCTGTACCTTATGACCAGAGATCGGATATTCGGATGCATATTCACCTAAAGTTGAGATGTTGGCTAACATGGAATGCGCTTTTGTATCGAAAAAGTCTTAATTTAGGTGAGTAATTTATTTATTTTTTGTTTTGACTAATACAAACCACCCCTCCTCCAGTACATACACATAATTTGTTAATTTTAAATTAATACACATCTGAATAGTTATGCAATCCAAGAATCCCGGGGTTTTTAATAAATATTACAAATAATTTATAAAGCCGCTTCCATACTTTCATAGATAAAAATTATCATTAGGTAAAAATATGCATCGGAATATCCGATCTCTGCTTCTGACCTCCGCGCGGACGAAGTTGCTGGCAAAAACTAGTGTTTAAATTAAATGTCACGCTCTTTAATGAACAAGCCGGTACCGTACGTTTGTAAAATAATAAATTAGTCTTGTTTTACCAATAGACGTGAGTAGATACTAAACTATTCAAATATTCGTAAAATATTAAAAAAAAAAACAAAAATAAACATTTAATTCGCGTCTTAAATGCTATAAGTCAGCAATTGTAATAAAACATAAATAAAATGGTGTGGAAATCAGTTTCTTTGCTATTATTTATGGTGTTCTGGGAAGGTTTAGTCGCGGACAGCGTGAAACTGAAACAGGTGTTTATATTCAGTCGGCATAACATACGGTTTCCACTAGGAGAAAAACTACAGACATATTCACCGAAGCCCTGGCCCCCACGAGGTGGCCCGCTGGGAGTCTTGACTCCGAAAGGAGCACAGATGGAAGGATACATGGGAGAATATTTCTCCGAATGGTTCAAAAAGGAAAAGTTTCTTTCTGAAGGATGTCCCGATGAAGATACAGTGTATGTGTACGCTAACACGGCGAGCAGAACAAAAGCGACGGCGAGAGCATTCATTGACGCAGCATTAAAAAAGTGCAACGTGACTGTACATCATAAAAATATCACAGAGCCGGATCCGCTATTTAATCCTGTCATACGCAACACCACTGAAGCCTATAAAGAAATGGTCATCAAAGAAATAAATAGAAAATTACAGAACAATTCCAAACTGATAGCCGCCTTTTCCGAATTGAATAAAATATTGGAAATTGAAGGGTCAGAAATTTGCAAGCAAGATGGAATATGTGACTTGAATGGACCTTATAATAGAATTGCGTATAAGATCGGCGAAGAAGTGTGGGTCCAAGGACCTTTGTTCATGGGCATCTCATCCATGGACACCTTTACTATGAGCTATTACGAAGGCAGGCCGGTAGAAGACATTGCATGGGGACAAATAACGACACCAGACAAATGGAAACTGTTGACTGAGATAGGGCGACAAGACCACTACATAAGATACGCAACAGTAGCTGAAGACATCGGGGCACCATTAATGAACGAAATAACCAAAACATTTAAGAATTATGACGAAATGCCCAAGTTAATGTTGATAGTTGGACATGATTACAACATTAACACTATTTCGATTTCTATGGGTTTTCAATCGATTGACTTACCAAATCAATTTGAGAAATTCCCAATTGGAGGGAAGATTGTGTTTCAAAGGTGGACAGATGGTAAAAGTGATTATTTGAAAGTGGAATATGTGTACCCAAGTTGGTCACAGTTAAGAAATGGGTCAAAATATACTTTGGAAAATCCTCCGCAGAGAGTTGTGATGCGATTGAATTGGTGCAACACGGATGAAGATGGCTTTTGTCCGTGGAACGAGTTTGTCAATAAACTCTAGGTCGATGTGATGAAATAATTTAATTAAAAACCTGCTAACCTAGTCGAAGTCTTTTTTCTTAAATGGCAATGACCTTATTGATCGTATCATCGCTTATTTTTTCTCTCCGCTATCTTGAGATAAGTTTTTTGTGTGAAATTCTAATTTATACTACCTACCATAGAAAAAACAAAAGAATACATAAAGCGAATAACCTCGATCTAACAACAGTGGGAACCCACAGCTTGACAAAAAAAAATATTGCTGTTAGGTACACGTTCTATGTTTTGTTGTTATCTAATTTATTTATGTTTTATCTAACTGACTGTGCTCCAAAATGAGTTAACGAGCTGTTTTGCTAAGACATCACAATATGGCCCAAGGTTATTCCTATTATTATGTGTTGCTCGCATTGTATGTACACTTTTTGTGTAGTGCTTTTAAGGCGCTGCCCAAACATCTACATATTACAAGGCAGATTTTTTTTTTGTATCATAGTCAAATATTAAATGAAACGAAATATTTATTTATGTAAGTAGATCTTATAAGACACTTTAACACGTCAATATTTTGTTGGGTTTAAAAACTAGATGGCGCCGGCATTTCCAAGCTGACGGTTCCCTGAGAAGAAAAGCCGAAACAAACTCAGAGGTCATGGTCTCTTTTAAAGTCCAAACATTATATTATTTGAATTTTATATGAGTCTAACAATAAAAAATATGACTGTAATACAATTTAAAAGGGCACTAAACCAAATATTAATTGAGAAAAGCTATTACACAATTGACGACTTCCTTAATGATAAATCTCTGCACTGATTGTTAAACTATTATTATGATTGACATACATGTTCCTATTCTGACACTTTTTATTCAGATTTACACTTTGACATACATTTTTTTTTTGACATATTACTGTAGAAATGTCACTAATGATATTAATCTGTTTTTTGTTTCTTTTTTTCTTTTTTTTTGGAATTCTAATGATTTGACATTTATAATTATTCAATAGAATTTCTGTATAATTTTGGAAAGGAATATTATTTGCATGCCCATGAGACGGTAGAATATGGAGGACTACTTTTTTAAGAAAACATCTATGTACCGATTACCCATGTTTGCAAAAATAAATGATTTCATTTGATTTGAATGCAGGGCCATGTCTGGAAGGGCCTTTTGAAGAAAGAGCTTGCAGCTTTGAGCTGACCTGTCCCAACAGACGGCATGTATGTATCAGTCACCGTGTAGCTCAACCCTATTTTAGGGAGCTCAACGACCCCCTAAAGAAAAGACATACCTACCTACCCTATTTAAAAATATTTCATAAAAATAAAATAGTACCCACCTATCATGAAAACCAATCGTAAAGATAGAGCAGAGCTCAAAAAAAAGTCTTTCATCGTATAATTCTCGAAATTTTGAGCGTAAAAATATGTTATGTACTTAATGGTAATTAAGGGAATTCAATAAACCAAAGAAATACCTAAAAAATCTTCCACTGAGCCATGCATTCATTTTTTAATTGAATTACCCTAATACTGCAAAATTACGTTTATTTTAGTGGTCTATTCTATCATCAAACGCGTAGACAGAGAATAGTATTCTCTGTCTACGATCAAACGCATAGCTAGTGACATCCATTCTGGCTTCTGTCAAATCTGTGAGTTTTTTTTTTAGTGTTGCTCGCACACTAACTTTATTAATTACTAGCTTCCGCCCGCAGCTTCGCCCGCGTGGAAGTTGGAAATTATCCCGCGGGAACGTACTACCGGGATAAAAAGTATCCTATGTGTTAATCTAGGTTATAATGTATCTGTGTGCCAAATTTCATCCAAATCCATTCAGTAGTTTATGCGTGAAAGAGTAACAAATATCCATCCATCCATCCATCCATCCATACTTACAAACTTTCGCGTTTATAATATTAGTAGGAAGTAGGAAAGGATAGGATTATTTTGGTCGGAGTGTTTATAATACCTATTCTTCAATAACAACGTTGTTTAATATTTAAAACAAAATATTCAAACCAACAAACGATTATTTGTGTTATTGTTTACTTTGACAGTGGTAGGTAAAAGATTTCAAAAAGTCTCGAAATGTAATGTGACCCGACGGTCGACGAACCGACCGCGGCAAGCGTTACTTTACCTTGGATCGACCCGTGTGGCTATTATTATTTTGCCACGAGTCCCACTCGCTGGGAATCGCATACCACACTATCAGTAAGAATGGCTTTCATTTTGACAAATCAACAACATTCATTGCGTTAGTTACGTTGTTAAGCGGACAATTTTTTCGAACTTATGAAGCAGAAGATATACCTACGTGAGGAACGGTATTACACCCATTTTTGAAAAGTGTCTTACTTAGATTCTAAAATGCTAATAAACCACAAAAAAAACAAAACATTTTTATTGAATCGATTAGTGTCATAAAAATGAATGAAAATTTTCATATTTCACGCGTAATTTGACGAAAACACTGGACGCAGTGGACACCATATTGCTCTGTGGGTATGACGTCAGTATGCTGTGTAAACAAATGCGCTGATATTTTGTATGATAATTGTTGATAATTTAAAAAAAATAGTTATTATTCTATTTATCGTTGGTTTGCTGGTCCTGAATTTAAGATATTATTTCAATAAAAATTACTTTGGTTACGAAAATAATAATCGTACAAAGTTGTTCAGTTGATTAGTTTAAACAGCGGTATGACGTAATAACATGGTGGCTCCTATTTCATGGTGTTCAAAAACATAAAGAAAACTGAAATCTTTAAATTGAATTTTAAAATTTATCTTGTTATTTCATGAACTAAAACCAACATTTTACGACTGCTTTTTGCCTAATCTATCTCAATAATATATTTTAGATTTTTTATTTTAAAGAATAAAATACCCTATTGTATTTGGCTTTCTGGTGACTATGGTTTAATTTTTTGTCTGTTTTTATTAGCTGTAAGTCGTCCATGTACTAAAATAAATAAATATATTGGTTAGATTAGCAGTATCCATTAAACTTATTCAGATTGTGATAGATTTACATCTATCACAATCTGAATAAGTTTAGTAGAAGAATATTAGTAGAAGCCAGCACCTTAATTGAGTTACCTCAATTAAGGTGCTGGCGTCTACTATTATTTAAGTATAAAAATCTTACCTTGCGCCCAAACTTCTCAATGGAAACTGTAGTGAAGAAGGACCCAGCCAGTTGCAGGGACCCCACGGCTAGCGCGAGCGTGTTAGGGCTCCACTCAGTGCCTGCGCGATGGAACACGTCGGCCGCATAGTTCATGAGGGCGAAGCACCCTGACAGCGTCTGCATCGCCATCAGGATTAACGTCATCCGAAGTGCCGCAAAGGTCGTGTGGTCGCGAACTGTGGAGATTATTATTATTTAATTTATTTACTTAAGAGTTTGTTTGTGGGCATGGATCATACATATCCAGCGGATTTCTGCGGCTTTCACAAGGTCATCGGTCCACTTTATGGGAGGCGTGCCAACTCTACGTCTATCGGTACGTGGTCCTATCAGCCATCTGTTCTGCGAGCAATGTGCCCTGCCCACTCCACTTAAGTTTGGCAATTCTTCGGGCTACGTCGGTTACCTTGGTTCTCCTGCGGATCTTTTCATTTCTGATCCGATAACGTAGGGTTACTCTAAGCATAGCCCTCTCCATTGCCCTTTGGGAGGCTTTGAGCCTTCTAATAATTAGAGACCACCTTGAGCGACCACGTTTCAGCGCCTTATGGGCTTATGTTACTTGCTTAAAATATTTATTATAATTTTTACTAGGAACATTGTTTATAAATTCTTAAGGCCCTCACCTAGACCAAGGGCCAAGGGCCTGGGGTCTAGGGGTTTGTTTAACTTTAAATATTGTCGTTATGAACGATAATAGTTCTTATTGCAATCCGATACGGGTTAAAATCTGTTGTAATAAATTCGAATAAAAAATGAGCAAGCAATGTCGTTATAATGCAAATAAAATCGTATAAAATTAGATATTAACTATTTAATAATAAATAATCCGTCAAAGTATGTTTAATTATTTTTTGAGTTCCATCACTCTATGAAAAAAAAATTGAAATTATCATGTATTTTTTTGTTTTCAAAATTATGTAAGGTTAAAGAGATACATTGGTTTAAAAAACCACCTTTTTGAGCGTTTTCAAGAAATCACCGCCTTAAGGTAAAATTATTATTTGCCTTTTATGTCTTACTTCTTATATCTGCTGGCAATCTAGTGACAAGCAACCTTTTTTTTTAGATGAATAAATGTGAGTAAATGTGGATGAGTGTCTATTTTTATTTTACACATCGTTTCGACGAATTGTAATATTTTGAGGATGTCAATCCGCCTAGATGCTTCCTATTATATACAGGGTAAATTTTTAACCAGTGCGCAAACTGTATCCATGAATTCAGCATATAATTCTAGCGTAAAAATATTTCGTCAGTTATATTAATTTGTTCGTTTAGTTAGTTTTATTCATGGTTACAGTTTGCGCACTGGTTAAAAATGATCCTGTATTACTGCTTCCCGGATAATCGACAGATAAGTTATTTACGTTGTTGAGCAGACAAATTTTTCGAACATATGAAGCAATGGATTAGCAATATCCTTCATTATTATTCAGATTCTAATTGATATTGTGTTTCGCAATTAGGGCGCTGATTGAGATATCTTCTATGGTCGTTGGAAATATGTAGGTAGGGAATTTTCTGACGATGAGGCACTATTTGCGTAGTTTTTGTTCGTAGAATCTGAGAGCAAGATGTGAATAATTATTACTTAGCAAACACTCTTCCTTGTAATCTGCTTTCGCAAATAGCTAAGCTAACAACGCACAATTAGGTAAATATCTCAGGTTTTAATTGTCATACTTAAGTACCTACAGCTTATTTGTTTACTAAATACCTGTCTACTTAGTTATATTGCGCATAAAATCCCACTTTCAGTACATAGCAATTGCTGAAACCACTACAGAAATCTAAGCTCATCGCGTAATCGTCTTCTTCAATGTCCCACTCACCGCACAGACTTCATTCACTCTTCTTTCTCCGTCCAGTCTATCTCCCTGTGGAATGCGCTTCCCCTTTTTTTATTTTTTAGGGTAGGAAATCATGAAATAACTTCGCCCGCTCTGGGTGGAGCGTGTCAGCCTTTACTGACTAAAACCTACCCGTGTACCCTCAGTTGCCTGTGTGCCAGGGGCCACGGTTTTTTGCTGTTGTGTTGTGTCTGTGTCGAATAAATGTTTTCTATTCTATTCTATTCTTTCGAATAACCCGCACTCCTGGCAGGCATCGGCCCTTGCGAACCCCACCAGTTGGTGCTGATCTCTCGTGGAGGTGCGCGTGGAACACAACGCGCCGTTGACCCAGGCTTGGTCCTTACAGGACAGCGAGCTCCCCATTACTCGCCGTCCGCAAGCCCGCGTTCTCGGTGGCCGGCAATCAGCCTGGGATTCCCGACGCCCAGGGCGTCTACTGTGGCGGCTAGGGCCGTGAGGACGCATATACTGCCTCTCCCTCACGTGCGTCGCCTCCCTCTTCGCGAGCATTACTGCTTCGCAGAAGGGGGTGACGGCTACCCATGCACTCTCGCTCCGTACCATGGCCTGGACCAGGGCCGGACGCGAGAGATCGCTGCCGCCGATCGCCTCCAGGAGGACACGGCGTTTATCCGCCCAAGCCGGGCAGACATCCACCGTATGCTCCACCGTGTCCTCAGGGCGATCTTTGTAGTGGAAACACCCGGGCGTTTCCTCCCGCCTTATCAGAAACAAGAACCTCCCGAAACAGCCGTGTCCGGTGAGGACCTGCGTCAGGCGGAAGGTGAGGACGCCCTGGCGCCTCTCAATCCACTTCATAAAGAGGGGTCTTACCGCCGTAATTGTGGCGTGCCCAGCACTGGATTGGGTAATCGCACTCTCCATGTCGCCATGAGATCCCGCCAGAGCTCTGTCCGCTGTGTTGCGGTTTCTCGCGGCAGCGGAGTGGCGCGAGGACCTTTGCCTCCAGGCCCGCCGCCTCACGTGCGGTTTCCCCGGACCATCCGGATGACCATGACTCTATGGGACGCCTTCAACCGGCGTGGTGGGCTGGTTGGCGCCTCAAAGAAGGTGCCCACACTGGTACCCCGTATAGGGCCATTTGGTTTGATTTGATCGGGCGGGAGCCGTTTCAATGCAGCCCCGGCCCGTTCCAGTCTAGGAGCCAAACGTCGGAAATGCTCCGCGAAGTTCCACCGGCTGTCGAGGACGAGTCTCAGGTACTTCAACGTTGACTCGACGCCGATGTGAACCCCTCCTGCCGTTATCTGGAAACCCGACGGTGGCGCATTCCGAGGACCATGAAAACACATGGCCTCGGACTTGTGCAAGGCCACCTCGGGTCCCAGTTGCCGGATCCTATCGACGATTGTCACAAGCTCATCATCCAAAGGGTTGACGGGTTGAAAATGCCTATAGCATTAAGTCCGCCTTTGTACATTTTCGTGCTGAGGTGTTAGTTTTAAAAATAAATAAAATGTGGAATAACTCAACACACACACACACCCTCACAAGTCACAACACAAACATACACCCTCATAACAGACACATACACACCCTCACAACAGACGTACACACCCTCGCATCACTCATGTCTTGCGAAATGTGGGTGTTCTATAGGTACACCTCTGTCCTATCCTTCAAAGAAGCAAGGCGTGATGTTGTGTTATATTAATGTGGAATATTTCGTTTTATAATTATAATTATAATAAACAGTGGTTAATTACACAGTACACTGCATAATGTGGAACTAATTATGTGCCATTTAGTTCGATATCGGTCTTGTAGTTTGTTGAAGCCGTGACTACTATTAGCTTATTACTTTTTATTGTAGGCTTTCTTTAAATCGCTGATGTTTTGTTTGGCCAAATATTACATTATCTTTCTGATTTTAAGATAATTAGCTTTGCGGGCTTGGTTGGTGGTTATTAACCCTGCTTATAAAGCTAATTGTAAATATTGGATTAGGTTATGTTATTTTTTGGTTATTATATAAATCTTCTTTGGCAGATAACGTGTAGGTGAGCCGGAGAGTATGTTGCGCAACTTTTCTTGATCACAAAATTGTTGAAGAATCGTAACATTTCGTCAACTGAGGCAGCTGCTTTTAGAAGTGACAAGTCAATATTGGACGCATCTTTTTGAAGCCTCTCGCTATTTATACGCGCAAAGGCACGCCTGTACTGGAAACTGGAACGGGTAGGAAAATAATGTCGTGATGGGGAATGCCAGGAGCATCGTGTTGCCCATGTGAGGAAACTAGGGAAGGAATAGAGGTGAAGATCAGGTTAAGCCAAGTGTCATCACCGTCTACATTATGAAAACATGCAGACTGGATGACTTGATTAGATGCAGGAGTTTACGGGACTGAAGGGAGTTGTGAGAAAGATGGTTGGTATTAAAATACCCCATAACAATGTGATCGTGTGATGTGATGTGCCTCGTTGGTGTGGTCGTAAGCACTACTGTTGAGCATATGGTCCTGAGGTCTATTCTCAGGTCGGGCTAGGTGTTATTACCCCCCACGCTTCACCTCACCACACCACGTACACACACCCACACATAAACACACCCCCTCACACTCAAACACATCTACGCTCACAAGTGCTTGTTATGCTAAAATAATTAATAATTTACGTCACGCCATTCACATTCACGTTGACACGATCTCCATAAAATGCTCCAAGTTTGAGGACTGACTCCCAAAATACAAGCTCTGGCTTAGTTTGGGTATCAGTTTCAGTACCTTATGTAATTATTATAATATGAATATTGTAGCTTTGTACGAAATTCTTGTGAATGCTTTTTGTGAAATAAAGTTTTTACTTTTACTATGGGTTATTTATCTAGATTTCCTCAGTAGTAGCACGGACTCTGGATTTGTGTCTGGTTGATGGCAATAGGCTCGCCCCCTATTACATGGGACTTAACCATAACTGGCGAAATGTGGGAGTACAGAAGGAACACCTCTGCGCAACCTATCGGGGAATGGTGGTCCGCAAGGGCCGATGCTTGCCAGAGGTGCGGGTTGCTCGAAAGAGATACCGTGGCCCCTGGCACACAGGCAACTGAAGGAACACCGGTGGGTTTTAGTCAGTAGAAGTCTGACACGCCCTCCTACTCCACCCAGAGCGGGAGAAGTTATTTGATGATTTCCCACCTAAAAAAAAAACCTGTCGGGGAAACAAGGCGTGATGTCATGTTATGTAACAACAATGTCATGTGCATTTTCCGAACCTAAAGAGGAGCGGGGTAGGCGTTTTATGGGACTGACTTATGTAATTTTGACGTTCAGAAAGTGCTGATTCTCAGCCTGATATGAACACAAATGTTGCGCCGACCCCAAATAAATTTGAATAAGGGCAGTAGAATAATAATTATTGTGATTTATAATGATACTAGCTGTGCCCGCGACTTCGTCCGCGTGGAATAGTGACTTTTTGGGCAGCATATTTTGAATTACATAATAATATACCTTAATGTTTATTTACAAAATTTTAAAGAAAATTAAGAAAAAGAACCTAACCTAAAAACCCTAAAATATAAATAAATGAAATATGCAAACAGTCAGTATTCAAGTGAATCGCAATAATCGAATGAAACTATTCGCTTATACTCTCCAGGATACGTGCGTTCGCTACGAATAACTGAATCCTTATGGCAGCGGCTCACGTAGTAGTCGCAACGACCCCGTAAGGGGGCGCGGCAGGCGGTATCGGGGCATCGCCCCCTGACTGCGGCAGCTATACAGTGGCCCGTAAAGACGGGGCCAATCATTGGGGTTGCCTTCCACGGGGCATCCGGCTTCCGTAGCTGCTGCTCCTCACTCCCTAGGTGCAGGCGTCGTCCCAGGTCGCAGTCGTCATCCCAGCAGGTGACCGTCACGCAACGGGGGATCCGGGCACCACCCCAGTTCAACCCCTGCGGTCGGTCTCCCGCTGTTGGGCGGTCCCGCTTGGGGTCCTGAAGTCGACCGCCAGCCCGGTGACGCCTCGAGCAGCAGCTGTGTATGGCAGCGGCGCGGCTCTCAGCGCGCTTTATATAGCCACGGACGCGCAGGCGCGAGGCGTGTACGTACTCTGATAGAATACCTTAACAAATGTTCGTCGTGATTCTTTAAATTGACATAACTTTTTTATTTATGAACCGATTGACATAAAATAAACACTAAATGTTAAGTGAAGCTTACTATAATATATTAGTGAAAACCGCATCTAAATCGAATAAGCCGTTTCTGATATTAGCGTGCACAAACACACAGACAAACAGACAAACCGACAAACAGACAAAAAAAAAATTAATTACAATCTCGGGTTCGGCATCGATATAATAACAACCCCTGCTACTTTTTTTTATATATTTCGATTGTACAGACACCACTTTTCTACAATTTTATTATATGTATAGATTATGACTTAGTAAGAGTTTAAAAATGATGTAAAAAAAAACTGTTTTTTTTGAAGATGGGTAATCATAAAATAACTTCTCCCGCTCTGGGTAGAGCGGGAGGGCGTGTTAGACTTTTACCTGACTAAAACCCACCCGTGTTCCTTCAGTGGCCCGTGTACCAGGGGCCACGGTATCTATTTCAAATAACCCGCACCCCTGGCAAAAGAACTAGGTATTGTGAACAACTTCTGAGAGATCTGGTGATAGGTCCACAGGCGACTGCTGGCCTGATTTTGAACCATGTTTAGTTACAAAGAGCAATGGTAGCCCAGTGGTATCGGCCCGGCGCGGCGTCGACTCACGTGTTGTGTAGGTCGTGAGCTCGAACGCAGGCAGGCACTTCACTTTGCGTATTTAATTTCATCACCACTTCTCTCAAAACGCTGAAGGAAAACATCGGGCAGGAACCGGCATGTCCTAAATCCAAAAATTCGAAGACATGTGACATCCACCAACTCGCACTGGGCTCGATTGGTGTATTATGGCCCACTGCCTCTCACAGATAGGAGGGCTGTGTCCCAGCTGTGGGAAAAATACCAGGCCACTCGGAAAGTAATGCGAAATAAAGTTTTTATGTATTGAGAGACTGGCCAGTTATAATCTATTTTGAAAATGTAATTATTTTTAAGTAAAAATAGGTACGTTCCTATTTCAAAATTTCCCTCATTGTTTGTGAGTTAATTTAAATTATCGTGTCTCATAAAAAAATGGATCTGCGCCGGACAGTTTCGTGCTATGATTTTTTACGATTTCTAGTGTCGCCTGAAACCGGACGAATCGTTCGATAGACTTCAAATGGCATTCATGAATGAAGGCCCTTCTATGGCAATCGTGTATCATTGGTATAACGAATTTAAGCGTGGTTGACTAACTTTGAGGGATGAAGAAAGAAGTGATCGACCTTTGACGGCTGTTACGGAAGAAAACGTGCTAGCAGTGAAAAATTTAATCCATGACAATAGGCGAGTTACGTATCAAGAGATTCAGCACATACTACTGGTTGGATCGGGAAGCCTTCACGAAATTTTACACGTGCATCTTCGCGTGAGGAGGATAGTTTCACGCTGTGTGCCGCACAACCTCACCGATGCTCAGAAGAAGGCCCGGGTGGAATGGTGCCGTGATATGATAAACAAATTTGAAGCAGGGTCGTCTGCGTGTTTACGATATCATTACAGGTGATGAGTCTTGGATTTACCAATACGATCCAGAAACGAAGCGCCAGTCGACGGTTTGGGTGTTTCAACGCCTACCAAAGTGAAGCGGGGGGAAGATTTTGTTCGCGAGCTTTTTCGATTTGGCTGGCTACTGGGAGTCAATCCCTTTACGGAACCAAAGAAACATCAACGCTGAATGCTATACTACCAAATGCTTGGCAGAAGTTTTCTCTGTTGTGAGCAACAAGCGACCAAACACAGGGCTCCGCGGGCTTCTGCTCCACCACGACAACGCGCCTTCGCACACCGCGTTCAAAACGAGGGACTTCCTGGACAGCACGCCGGTTAAACTCCTGGGTCATCCTCCTTACAACCCTGACCTAGGACCGTGTGATGAAAAAAAAAAAGCAATACAATTTTCGTCGCCGGAAGATGCGCTGTCAGCGTTCGAGCAAGCTGTAAACGAGGTGTCTGCGGCGGACTGGAAAAAGTGTTTCGAAAACTGGTTCAGACACATGAAACTTTGTATAGAGGCTAGTAGAGATTACTTTGAAAAGATTATATAAAAAAATATTTACCTATTGAACATTTATTTTTATTTTCGCAAAACTTTCTGAGTGTCCCACGTATAGGCCGATTGCCTATGCTTATTATACAGGGTCGAATTGAATTAGCTAGCAAAGCTTCGCAGTCGTGGTGGGGTAGCAACAGTCGATGTTCGTACTTTACCCACACTGAGCAGTGACAGCCTGGCGCTTTCCTCGAATTGCCGCTGTTCCTCCTTCAGCTTCAACATCTCCTCGACCACCACTTTGTGGTTCTGGTGCAGGCCCCTCAACCAGGATATAGTTCTAGCGGCTTTCTGAAACAAATAAAGACGTACCTATTGAAGTAAACATAAAGCCATGTCATCATCATCATCATTTCAGCCAAAAGACGTCCACTACCAGACATAGCCTCCCCTAAGCTCCGCCACTTCGACTGGTTCTGTGCTTCCCGTATCCAGCGGACTCCTGCAGCGCTCACAAGGTCATCGGTCTACCTTGTGGGAGGCCTTCCAACTTTACGTCTTCCAGTACGCGGTCGCCACTCCAGAACTTTTCGGGCCCATCGGCCATCTGTTCTGCGAGCAATGTGCCCTGTCCACTGCCACTTAAGTTTGGCAATTCTTCGGGCTATGTCGGTTACCTTGGTTCTCCTGCGCCATTTACAGTCACCAGTCAGTAGAGATAAGGAACCAGGGTCATCGGATATACTTAGGTAGTTGAAGTTTAGTAAGACACAAATGGATGTTTTTGAATAAAATAAAATAAAATGAATAGAAAACAAACAGTTCATTTATCAATTTTTAATTCTATTCTTTTGCTGTGTATTGTGTGCCTTTTTATTCTGTGCTAAATAAATGTATTTTCGTTCTTTCCGACGAGTCTGGTTACTTTATCTCTTTTGGTGCAAGTTTCTTGTTTATGGCATAACTATGGTATGTTACAAAAAGCATCTGATGAAAGTGTAAATAAAGACTGTTCCGAAGGGTAATTGCATAACAACATAATAGGAATGGCTTTCATTTCGACAGTTCAACAACATTCATTGCGTTCTTTACGTTGTGATATAAATATTAAATATATTAAATTAGTGTACTTAGTTCAATTAAGTATGATAGCATTGCATTGTAGTCTTTGATAACGTTTTCACGCCTTTAGAATGTCTCCATGCATTGAACAAATTGTACGCTTTTATGTACTTTTCGCGCGATTGTTCCGGAAGGTGCTCAATTCGGCATTATGTACCACTTGCACTAACTCTGCAGGTGTAATATTTATATCTTCATCGCTGCTGGACTCGCTCATATTTTATGATTTCTTACGATTTTATCAAAAACCAAACCAAAATTATGGAAAGCGAATTGAAATAGAGACGATTTTTTTTCACGCAGTCGTCCTACTGCCCAATGCGATTATTCTAAAAATGGGGTTGGCGCACTGACATGACATAAGTATTACTGCATTTTCAGTGGACTGGCTGTATAGAACATTATTGAATAGAAAGGTTCGAATTTCAAAAACTTTTTCCACGCTAGCGGGTAAAATGAACTTTTGTACGCAGATTTCGAATGACAAACAGAATCTTTCCGAGGTTATGAGGTTATGGGTATCTTGTGTGATAAAGTCCGTTTCCGCGGTGCAGGATTTTGCGTGACGTCAGTATGATGCGTAGTTCGTATGTGGCAGTGACTGCCATGCCCTATCATTAGCTTGATCACCTGCACCCCAATCACGAAGAATCTCATTTTGAAACCTAATCCATTGCTTCATATTTTCGAAAAATTGGTCTACTCAACAACGTAGATAACGCAATGAATGTTGCTCAAATGCCAAAATAAAATTTATTCCTACTGCTATCTATACGCAACTAACCCTTTGCTACACAGTATCATAATTTCATAAAACACTAAGAATGAATATCGACAGTTTCCTAGCTGCACGCGGAGGGCTGTAGATGCCCTGCGTGTGCAATATAATAATGGCTTCAGGGTGCTGTTGAAGTTGCCCCGGTTCTGCAGCGCGTCTAACATGTTTGCTGTAGCACGAACTGACGACTTTTTTGCCATTGTGAGGAAGAAGACTGCATCCCTAATAAGCAGAATGAGGGCTAGCAGCAACAGTATTTTGAAAACCCTAGCTGTACAACACGATGCCCGACGCACCAATATTAAGACACTGTCTGACACTCGGTAGCTTGTGCGGCTGGGATGAATAAAAATGATGTGTAGGTATCTACCTACATAATTGATAAATATTAACCCTTATTTGATAAGTTCTTTGTTAGTAGCCAGTCGACCAATGTTGTCAAATTAAATCAAATATATTATTATTATTTATTGCTTTAATGGAGACGAGGAAGACTGAATATTAAAATGGTGTCGACAATGTTTTTTGGAGGAAGTGTAAAACTCTAAATAACTACTGGTTACCTGAACTAACTTGCGTGCAGGAAGGAGAATACGGAAAATACGATATTTTATTACGAATTGTTTGTTTCATCATGAAACTATGTCCACGTACGCTTTGCACGAATGTAAAAATATCGAAGTGGGAGTTTTTTGCGCACTATTTTTCAACGCACTTATACATTGTTACCTTAGTCATGTTATTTATTACTTACTAAAAATTATATTTGTATTTAAGATGCTAAAACTTATAGTAAAATTAGAATTATGAACAAGTATATAAAGTAAAAAGGGAAAAGCTCACAGGGCATCAAAGAATTCGTCCGCATCGCTGTCAGTGGGAAAAGTGCCCAAAAGGCTGGCAGCGTTGCCACGTTGGATGGCAACGCTGATTCTTTGAGCTAAGAATTGGCCAGCCCTTTGGTCACGTGAAGATTCGACCAACCGCTTGGCGATGTCTCGAAATACTCGATGAGCACTCGGACCCCACGGCCCTAGTGTTTCAACCCCAAACGGCTCCCAATAATGTTGTTATATTTGCGCCGTTTGAGGCTTTCTGCACCTGCATTGTTACCTAATTGTATTCTCAATAATTATTATGTAGTGGCACCGAGTTGCCGTGTCTGGCCATACCGCTGTTAAATCCGCGATGGTTTGTGTGGTCAGTATGTTTAACAAATAAATGTAAAATGTTTATGTTTTTGATTAAGTAATAAAAGCAACAAAAAAAAAACTGTTTTCGATTCTGAATGCTCGGTTCAACACCGAGAGTTGTAAATGTGTGTAAGTGCATGATGAAATCGTACCGCGATATTTTTATATCTAAATAAATTTGGTGAGGGTGAATTCATGATTTAAAAAACGGTTTAGTTTAATTATATCCCATGAAAAACATCTACATAAATTTAATAATACTAGTGGCCTCCCAGTGGTCGCAATTGGACTATAATTCATTAAAATGTAATTGAACAGTAATCAAAACAGTTAGTTTTTTGCGCTCCTTCTCCATACAAACTTCAAATGTGCCAAATGTTCATACTCCTTCGACCGCGTAATTTTCTTGAAAAGGGGTTCAAAGGTAAAAATCCCGAAAGTCTGACAACCAGTCTTATCACGGCTTGCGGACGGCGAGTAATGGGTAGCTCGCTGTCCGGTAAGGACCAAGCCCGGGTCGACGCGACGGCGCGTTGTGTTCCACGCGTGCCTCAAAGAGATGTCAGCACCAACTGGTGGGGTCCGCTAAGGCCGATGCCTGCCAGGGGTGCGGGTTGTTCGAAATACCGCGGCCTCTGGCACACAGGCAACTGAGGGAACACGGATGGGTTTTAGTCAGTAAAAGTCTGACACGCCCTCCTGCTCTACCCAGAGCGGGAGAAGTTATTTGATGATTTCCCACCCAAAAAAAAGGAAAAACCAGTCTTACCAAGGAGCATTGAGTTTTTTACACTGTTAGACTGGAAGCCGACCCCAACAAAGTTGGGAAGAGACTGGGCAGATGATGATGTAGATTTGTGCAACTATTCCTCAGTTTTAGGGATGATTTATGCTAGATCGTTCAGGGTCTAACTCCATTTACCTATTTTAGTACAAAGAAAACATACCAAATACCAACCTTCTCCTGTCCAATCTTCAACAAAAAGTTGGGCGACTCCGGCATGAAGCAGAACACGAGCACATGCGCGCACGCAACTGCCAGATACACCGCCTGGTTCACACGGTACGAGACCGCCATGCCAACAGCGTACACGAAGATGACGCCTAAAACAAGAACAATATGGTTGGTATTATATTTGTTTCAGGAACACGTTATTAAAACGGAAACTAATGCAACACGTGGTAAATATCTGATTTTAGATGTTATTTTAAGATACTTATATTTTTTTTTCATCTAGATAATTATTTATCATTCACAGTTGAAACTCCTTAGAACATGGTTGAGTTTTTGAACAGGACAGGTTTATGACTAAAGATGAAAGATGATCAGTATACCTGACTTGGTTTCCGTACGTCCTTATCTGGTGACCACATCTTTAGCAGCCACGGCTTATATTAATTTCCGAACTCAGTTTTTTTTTGTTGGTCTGAGTTTCCGAATTGTTTTTTATTCTGTTTTCATTAAGGATGCTTTTAATGTGCACGTCGTTTTACATCTCCTTCTCCGTATCTCTCGTTCTTCTCCATAGGACCTACTTAGGTACTTACTACGCTTTGGAATGGGCAAGCTTCATATTTCTGACTGACCGATCCCTTGATAATTCAAAAGTGCCTGTAATTGGTTTACATAAAATAATTGGTTTTTTTTTGGGTGGGATATCATCAAATGACTTCTCCCGCTCTGGGTGGAGCAGAAAGGCGTGTCAGACTTTTAATGACTAAAACCCACCCGTGTTCTCTCAGTAGCCTGTGTGCCAAGGGCCGCGGTATCTCTTTCGAACAACCCGCACCCCTGGCAGGCATCGGCCCTTGCGGACCCCACCAGTTGGTGCTGACATCTCTTTGAGGCGCGCGTGGAACACAACGCGCCGTTGACCCGGGCTTAGTCCTTACCGGACAGCGAGTTACCCATTACTCGCCGTCCGTGAGTTTGAGTTACCTCACCTAATTTACATACAGTCATGTTCAGGGACCCCAGTGCTCCTCTAAGCGTGTCTTCGGAGATTTCCTTGACGTAGACTGGTACGACCACGAAGCAGCCACCAGAAGCGAGGCCTGCTATGACCCTGGCAGCTATGAGGCTGGATGGCATGATCGCTGTCAGCTTTATTATCCAGGATATCTGGAATTTCAAAGGAGATTGTTTGTGTGAAGTGTGAAGTGACGTGACGTTAAGCTTTCCAAAGTAGGACGTAATTAAGCCTATTTTTAAAATGTACCCGTAAACTAGTCTTTCTCGCTACCCCGACTCAACCCACAGTATGAAGAGCACATAAAATGTCAAACTTCAAACGCGCATAACTCAAAAGTGACTTTGGTGGATTGAGTCCAATTGAGTCCTTTCTGCTTAACTACATCCGATTATGTATCGATTGATAAAACTATACAATTTACTGGCTTCTACAACGCTACATGCGAACTACGCATCATACTGACGTCACGCAAAATCCTGCATCGCGCAAGCAGAGTTTACCACGCAACTAGAATATTAACAACATCCTGACATCATTCGTTGGGTATCACTCCTATCCAGCCTGTCCCGTGCTGCTCTCTTCCAGTGAAGTCCTAAGCCGAGGTTCGTACTCCACAGGGGGTCTCCTTAGCGTGTAGTCGCTTAGTTTTAAGTTTTTAAACCCTGGCTGGAGGCCTTAAGGTGAATCTAGTCCGCATTTTTCCCATACAAACTTCGGACTCCTCTGTTCGACAATGTATATCAAAAATTAAACATGCTATGGTTTTGTCGCATTTTTAATATTGTCTGTACGGAAACAGAATACCAAAATAAAAAGCCATTAAAAAGTTAGGAGCCAACAAAGATTCGTTGTTCTTGCTAATTTAACCTAACTTTGGGCGTGTTTAAGTAATAAAAGAAGAATAAAATCTCCAAACCAAGTCAGTACCGAGAAAGCTCAAATATCGAAACGTTCAATAAATTTTATTGGTCATTGATTTTTTTCATAAAACCCGATCTTCCGAAGGACTTTTCTTAATTTTCACCCTCCTGTGTTACTATAAATGATCCTACATCTCACTCAATAACGTTGTGTGTGTAAACTAGCGTCTTAAAGCTCATCACTGATACTACCTCTGTCGGATACGATGCCTGGTGAGACAGCGTGCTTTTTAGTCAGGCCCACCAGTGAATTCGAGCCCGCGACTACGTTCCCCTTAATTTTATTTAAAAAAAAAACCGTCTTTCACCAGCCACACCACCCGTCCGGTCGGAGGATCTTCCGTTTTCTATGGAGGTTGACTGAACTCTACATCATGTTCCTTATAGGTGCTTCTAGGTAGGCAGATAGGCAGGTAAATCTTCAAGTACGAGTGGTATAAATAGGTCTTACTTATGTATAAGGACGGTGTAAGAATGTAAGTTGCTGTTATGCATGCAAACTACGGGGTAACCATTCATTGCATTATTTTACGTTTTAGAGCAGACTAGTTTTTCGCATATAAAGTAATGGCTTAGTAATTTCCATCAAAATCCTTCGGACTGTGACACACAATTGAGGTGCTGGACTAAGTTGATCAAATCATAAGGGATCCTGACCCTATAAAGTAGCGTTCTAGCACAAGTATCTCAAAGGCTTTATCGGGCTAGCGAGACATTTTCACAATTTTATACATTTTCTGATTTGGAGCTAGCAAAATAGTTCAGCAGACTAATTCAACCGAATAATAAAATTCAAAGTCTGTAGCCTCATATTCTGGGCAAAATTATTCCATGATAGACCTCTTCCATCGTTTTCCATTAGGCGTGATCGAGGCCAAGAGCAGGCTCTTTCAGAAATAGTATAAAATAAAATTCTCCTAAGCAATTTAGCAAATTAGGTTCCATTTTAAACTTATTTCATGAAAAAGGTCACAGGAGGCTAATTACCCGACTGTGGCAAGATTGGCCAGAGGTAAAGATTTTGTTGTTTAAAAATCCTATTGTCAGTCGTTTTACTCTAGCAGCCTGTGGACGGTGCGTAAATGCTACGCAAAGGGCTGTCAATGCTCTGCGGGTCCAATTCAATAATGCATTCAGGATGCTGCTGAGACTTCCTCCGTTTTGCAGCGCGTCCGCCATGTTCATGAAGGCACGCACAGATAGTTTCGCGGCAATTCTACGCAAGAAGGCGGCGTCTTTGCTGCAAAGAGTGCGTAAGAGTAGCAACAGCATCTTGAATGTAATTGCGGATAGGTATGACTGTCCCTTTTTTCAAAATTGTATGCGTTTATGTGTGCACTAACATAGTTTTAAGCACTATTTTTACTAACAAAATGGATTATGTTGTCTGAAATAAATAAATTATTATTATAACTTTTAAGAGAAAATATGGACTAGGTATCGTTGGAAGCGATTTGATCGTCTTCTTCCGCGTCCGGGGTCGCAATGCCATTATATTTTTGTAGGTGTTTCTGGTCTGTATCAGGAACTTTCCTGCACGAGACCACGGCTATACTCTGACCATTTTTGTACCTAGGTATGTCTTGATTTCTGTCTGAAATATTTTCTTGTTTCGTACTTTTTAGAGCGTGTTTGTTTAGCCTAGCTAATTAACCTAAACTAACCTAACTAATTTCCTTAATGATGATAATGATAATTACTAGAAACATGTCATTAGCCTCGAAGAATGTGGCCTTCAAAGCAACCTAATCCACATCAACGAGTTTGTTGAACGCACACACAATAATAATAAGTACTTATAAATGTAAAACAAATATTATCTCCTTACTACTCTGTACGTTAGACTTTAAGTTCTACTTATTTACTTAGACATAATATCTGCAAATATTTGCTTACTGCGTCATAT
Organism: Antitype chi; assembly: GCA_947359405.1. Lineage (NCBI taxonomy): Eukaryota > Metazoa > Arthropoda > Insecta > Lepidoptera > Noctuidae > Antitype > Antitype chi. Next base: position 7,220,216 of record OX375829.1, on the reverse strand, counting down.
GTAGCTGTTTGTTGAACATCGTGAAAAAACAGTTTACATTATGCAGAAAAATATCCTTGTACCTGAAGTGGCCAAATATTCAAAATGGAGGCGACAACACGATAATTAATCGTTTGTCGTGACTAAACTATTGGATGTATTTGATCGAATTTTTGTATGCAGACTGGGAATTTCATTAGATCATACGAAGTTTAATTCATTAGCTAGAGCTATATTTCGTCTTAAAGTAACAGACAGTTGCGTACCTATATTCAAGTCTCATAAATTATTAACCTTCCAATGCCTTTATATCCATGAATTAGCAATATTTGTAATAAATAATTAATCGATGTCTATTTGCAACTTTAATAGAAACTAGAAAACGAAGTACAGCTATGAGATCTCAATACCAGAATCTAATATGCACGGGCGTATTTAAAACTAGCTTATTAAAAAAAAAAAGTGTGATTTGTATGGCTCCTGATGTAGTCTATAATAAAATACCTGACCAGATTAAAAACTTACCGTTGCATAAATTAAAAAAAAACGTTTCACAGAATTTCTTGTAGACAAATGTTATTATTCTGTGCAGGATTTGTTAAATGATGATTTTTTTAAAATAATTTTAAGGCAGAATGTACATGGATCCTATTATTTAATTTAAGAACTTTTTTTTATGTACCTACATTCTAAGCAAATAAAGACCTATTATTCTATTAGGATTGTATTCTGCAACTTGTACCTATAGGTAAACAATATTTTTGTTGAAGACCTTGTTTAGTTTCAGTAGCAGGTATGCTTCATCATCATCATTTCAGCCGAAAGACGTCCACTGCTGGACATAGGCCTGCTCCGAGCACCGCCACTTCGATCGGGCTTCTCGCATCCAGCAGATTTTTGCGGCCTTCGCTAGGTCATCAGTCCACCTTGTGGGACGCCTTCCAACGCTAAGTCCTCCGGTACACGGTCGCCACTCCCGAACCTTTCGGCCCCATCGGCCATCTGTCCTGCGTACTGCCATAAACCATTCTTCGTGCTTAGTTGGTTATCCTTCATTTCTGATTCGATCGTGTAGGGAAACTATGCCCAGCCTAATTTAAGTCATAATAAAATGTATGTAGTCTATCTGTCTGTGTGCCTTGAAAACTTGCCCTGCTTTATTAGTAGTAGCTCGGCAGATACTGGTGTCATCATGTCAGCATGGAAACATCCATGGCCAAGCCTAGGGTTACCAATGAATAGTTAAAGGGTAAGTTGCCGTAATCACCATATTTGTGGAGAGAGGTTGGTGAAAAGGAGTAAGGAGGAATTGAAATACGCAAGTAGTGTTGGTCTAGTAGGAACCTAGGAGCAGCACTGGATGAGTTGTATCATACCTAATACTACTAACAATTTTACCGATATGGAAGCCCTTTCCCCCCGGATTTTGAAGAGACATAACGTAACTTTGATAAGAAAGACGCAATCAAAAAGAAAACATTTGCTCAAAATACTTACACAAGAAAGCAAAGACACAAGAATCACGCAGATCTTCCTGCCGAACCGATCTGACGAGTAACTGAAGAACGGTATTCCGCATATAGCCGCCAGAGGTAGTGCCGCCGCCATCCACGAGATGTCATTGTCTGTGAGCGGCTCCTGCGCAGGCGTGGCAGCAGACTTGAGCAGCGGGCCCATGGGGGACAGCCAGCCGATCTGGATGCCATATGTGAAGGTTGGGATGGTTGCTGGAATTGTCCAAAGAGGATTATCGTTAGGTGCATAGTAACAGAACAAAGCACGAGGGACTGATCAGCTGATCTATTCGAGCTCATTACACGCTTTATATTAGCTTCACTTGTATGTTTGTATGTTTATAAGCGACTCCTTAGGGCGCGATTTTGACCCACTTTAAACGGTCAGATTTCATTTAAACTTTGTAAACTTAACGAGGACCGATGAAAATTCAATAATTAAAAAAATATAGAGAAAATTAGAAAAAAAAGGAAAAAAAATGAAAAAATCACGCTTTTGTAGTTAGCAGAACTAAAAAACAGATATAAATAATAGTTTAAGAAACTTTTTGAGGTATTTTTTATAATCAGTTAATGTCAAGCACCACACGCTTTTTAATTGAATTAAATTATTTTCTACTTTTTTAGTTTGGTTTTTAAAGCGTGTTTTTTTAGTTTTTTAAACTATTATTTTTTACCTAAGTTTTCACGGGGGTTTTTTTTACAGAACTTGTCATTCATTGGGCTACTTGCAAGCGCTACTGCTGAGCATAAAGTCCTGGGTTCGATTCCCGGGTCGGGTAAAGTTTTATTGAGTTTTTTCATCTGGAATGTCTCAATAGTAGCGAGGTGTTTGGAATTGTACCTGGTTGATGGCAATAGGGTCGCCCCCTATTACATGGGACTAAACATAACTGGCGAAATGTAGATAGATAGATAGATAAAACCTTTATTTAGTGCACACAAAAGACATAACACTACACAAAAAAATACAATTAACACAAATTGAAATAAAAAACAAGGTGCAAAAAAAGAAAAACATACTTAGGTGCTTGAAATATAGTGACACTATTACATTATTCCACTTAAATTACAAGGTGCGGTGTGCGTCTCAAGGTTGCACCAAATGTGCGTCTCTCAGCCCTAGCTAAAGGGTAAATTACGTAAATTTTCTCAACAAATAGCGTAGAGTCGTCTCAACACCTATTTGACTTGAATTTGTATATAATATATAATAGGTCTTTACCTATGAAATTGCCGTTTTGTATGAAAAAATTTAAACGAATTTTTTTCATGTATTTATTATTTGTATTAATCGAAGTAATCACCCATGCAATCAATGCATCTTTGCCATCGCAGTGGCAGTTTATTGATGCCCTTCTTAAAGAAATCAGCTGGACGGGAGGCAACAAATTCTTCAAAGGCATTTTGTACTGCCTCTCGGGTATTGAATTTTTTTCCCGCCAAGAAGTTATCCAAATTCTGGAAAAAGTAGTAGTCTGTAGGCGCAAGGTCTGGTGAGTAGGGCGGATGACGGAGAGCTTCCAACCCCAGTTCTTGCAACTTGGAGACCGTCTGCTGTGCAGTATGAGGTCGCGCGTTGTCGTGCAGGAGCAGCGGAGACGAGCGATTGACCAATGCTGGTTGGAGATGTGCCAGCTTCTCCATCATTGTGTTCAGTTCTTCATAGTACACATCTGCAGTAATGCTCACCCCGTTTGGTAAGAAGCTGTGATGAATCACACCGGCGCTAGACCACCAAACAGTGACCATCACTTTTCTAGGGGTAAGTTTTCGTTTAGGGCATTGTTTAGGTGCTGAACCAGGATCCAACCAACTTGCTGAGCGCTTGCGGTTATCAAACAGAATCCATTTTTCATCGCAGGTAACAATGCGGTTCAAAATTCCTTCATTTGTGTGTCTGTTGAGCAGTGCAAGGCACGTCTCGACGCGTACTTCGCGCTGACGATCATTGAGTTCGTGGGGCACCCATTTGTCAAGCTTTTTTACCTTGCCAATTTGACGCAAATGGACCAATATTGTTTTGACGCTAACGTCGAAAGCTGCTGCTAATTCAGCCGTAGATTGTGTATCATCAGCTTCCACAATCGCCTTTAATTCGTCATTGTCGACCAAAGTCTTCGGACGACCGCGAGGTTCATTTTTCAGGTCGAAATTTCCAGAACGGAAGCGAGCAAACCAATAACAGGTGGTGCGTTGGTTTGTAGTGTTAGCTCCGTAAACGTCGTTGATGTTGCGTGCCGCTTGTGCCGCGTTGCTGCCACGACGGTACTCATATTCCATAATTACTCGAATTTTTAACGTATCCATGATGACGAAAAAGATTGAAATGCGATGAAAATGTAACACTAATCAATAAACAAATGACTACTTTTGGAAAAAAAAATCCATGTTTTTAAAATAAAATTAATTTGAAATTAGAATTCTTACCCAAACAAAAATTATTTTGATTTGAAATGGCCAGTACTGCAAAACGGCAATTTCATAGGTAAAGACCTAATATATATTTTTTAAGTATATATTATATTATAGTAGATATGTATGCATGTATGTGTATTATTAGTTAATAACCTTTTTTTTTTTTCTTTATTTAAATGGCTTTGTCGTAGTTAATAACCTATTTACGTAATATTATTTATAATTCAATATGATATATTTTATAGGTTTTTTCATCATTCCTCTCATCCAAAGCACCTGCCATCTAATCTCTGCACCACCCTTGGTTGACTGGTAGAGAATGCCTAAGGCATTAAGTCCGCCTTTGTACCTTGTACCTTTTTGGTGTGCGAGAAGTTTAAATAAATAAATAAAGGGTATAATTTTTTATCACAATTTTGTAAAGAATAAGCCGCCAGGTAGTAAGAAATCCGAAAGTCTGACAACCAGCCTTACTCATTGCTATCGCATTACCCAGTAACTGGGTTGTGGAGGTCAGATAGGCAGTCGCTCCATGTATCAACTGGTATTCAGCTGCATCTGGTTAGACTGGAAGCCGACCCCAACATAGTTGGGAACAGTCTAGGCAGATAATGATGACGTAATTTCATATCATGAAACTGAAAACGCAAAGTCACTGTTGACTTTGCGTCATCATAGGTACAAAGTTCGCGTAATATTTTCAGTTATTACTTACACTGTACATGTACTGATGTTTTCCTTATAATTTATCTTGACTCAGATAATACTTGGACATTTCTGCTAAAAGTGGTTAACATCTTTGCAATTTTGTTTGAAAAGACTGAAAACACCTCTATAGTTTGCTATGTCTGTTGATTTTAATGAATGTTTGGAGGCATGTTTAATTCTATTTCTACTCGTCAGTCTAACTGGATACAGCTGAACACCAGTTTTTTACATGGAGCGACTGCCTATCTGACCACTGCAACCCAGTTACTGGGTAACCTGGTAAGACTGGTTGTTAGACTTTCGGGCTTCTGACGACCCGTAACGACTGTCAAAGATCCACAAATGACAGCCGGGACCAACGGCTTAACGTGCTTTTCGAGGGGTCTTGGTATGTAAAAATGGTAACCTATCCTCGGACCAACCGCGGCAGGCGTAGCTTAACCTGATCGATCGACCCGTGTGGCTATTGTTACTTAGCCACCAGCCCCTCCTAAAATACCTATAGCATGTATTCTATCGACTGTATTTTAATAATATATATACCGAATCAGCCCACTGCTGGGACACAGGCGTCCACTCTGTGAGGACTGTCCAACTCACGAGTCTAGCACCCTAATTGCGTAACACGCGATTAATCATAATCTGTTTCATTTTGACAGTTCAACAATATTCATTGCGTTATTTACGTTGTTGAGCAGACACATTTTTCGAACATAATTATGAAGCAATGGTTTAGCCATTTGTTTCAAAACGAAACAAATTATGATGAATCGTGAGTTACGCAATTAGGGTGCAGAGCGGGCCAGCTTGTATGTATTTTATCAAACCTATAATAATACCCATTTTACGCCTCTTAATTAAAATATTATTGACTACTCTAATAAAATCATTGCGTCTCTTTTTGTGAACCTCGAAAAAGTAATATCTTGGTTTCCTGAAAATACTAAATAGCCAAGTAACTGCAACCAATTTGGATGTAGAAAGATAAAGAGTATTTTTTTTTTAAGAAACCCAAAAACAATTTAGAGGTTTATTAATTAAAAAAAAAAAGCATCCATCATTAGAAGGTACCAAACATTTTTTTGAGGATCACTTATTTTTTGCCCATAAAATAATAATGATGCAAATACATCGTAAAGTGTTTATTTATTCTGTTAATATAATAATATAACAGTGATTAATGGCAATAATGTTGTTAAAAATGTGCTGAAGTTTACAGGTTTTTGTCTGAAAAATTATAAGTATTTTTTTTTCATAGTTTAAGTATGTTATGGAGGTCGCTGTTTAGCTATTGACGTTTACGAGTGTTAATGATGACCTATAATGATCATTTTATTATTCTAGAATCTACGCATGTTCAGGTTTTAAGTTCCGTATCGTGCCGGACGTAAAAGAATAGCACCATCCCATCTCTTCCCGTAGGTGTCGTAGAAGGCGACTAAGGGACTTACTAGAGAATGGGCAGCAGCGTTCTCTATGTATTTTACCACCATACTGCGATCGCCAACCCGCCTGCCAAGCGTGGCGATTATGGCAAAACCTCTCTTTTGGGGGAGGCCGATATCCAGCAGTGGACGTCTTTCGGCTGAAATGATGATGATGAGGTTTTAAGGGGGAAGCGCCAGAAATACGCCAGGTTTTTTCATCTTTCTCTTTCTCGAATCATATTTTGTTCAAGAAAAACTTGAACAATATATGATTCGAGACCGTAAGACTTATAAGTGAAGCTACCCTTTTAATTGGATTTACTGTTCCCAGCAGGTTTAGCATGACGCTTTCTATTTCTACTCTACCGTAGAATCGCTTGTCTTCATTTCTCGTTACAAAACTGTCAACTGTCTACATGGAAACGTCTTTATTGTCTACTCTTCCGTCGGCAAAACGCTTCTCTACGGTTTTCGTGCTAAACCTGCAGCTAAAGCACTAGGAAGTGGTGAAGGGCACGCGTGCCGTGCGACTGTCTTATGTAATTGGACGTTCAAAGAGTGTTGGCCCTCAGCCTAGTTTGAATAAATGACTTTTGATTGGTTTGTTGCTTTTTAAAAGGCCAGCAGTAACGCAGCTTATCCTGGTAATCATTTGCGTCATGATTGTCATAAACCCATATGATTATTTGTGGTTCTAATTAGACCTAAAGTTAACGAACCAAACATTACGTCATTACCATCTGCCCAGCCATTTCCCAACTATGTTGAAGTTGCCTTCAGCCTAACCGGATGTAGCTGAATACCAGTATTATACATGGATCGACTGCCTATCTGACCTCGGCAACCCAGTTACTGGGTAACACGGTACAACTTAGTAAGACTGGTTATCAGACTTTCCGGCTTCTGACGACCCGTAACGACTGTCAAAGATCCACTAACGACACCCGGGATCAACGGCTTAACGTGCTTTCCGGGGGTCTTGGTTTGTAAAGATGGTCACCCATCCACGGACTAACCGCGGCAAGCGTAGCTTAACTTGATCGATCGACCCGTGTGGCTGTTATTACCTAGCCACAAGCCAGAACCAAACATTACGTATGCAAGCGAATTCCTGCGTGCCAATAACTAAGGCCCGTATTATTAAATCACCCTCATTTGAGTTTTCCCACATAAAAGTCGGATTTTCATTAGGTACTCGTACAGTCGACCGCGAAAAAATTATCCTGTAGATTCTACATCGTTCTCACATAAAAAAAAAAAAAACACTTTATTGTTCAAGAGAGCATTATGCATAAGTACCTATGTATAATTTCATCATGAATGATGGGAATAGGACCTGCACCCTAATTGCGTAACACGCGATTAATCATAATCGGTTTCGTTTTGACAGTTCAACAATATTCATTGCGTTATTGAACGTTGTTGAACAGACACGTTTTTCGAACATATAAAGCAATGGTTTAGCCATCTGTTTCAAAACGAAACAAATTCAGATGAATCGTGAGTTACGCAATTAGGGTGCTGTATTTTGTAACGATATTATGATTTTCAATAGTAGCAAGTTGTACTACTGGGTTCGATGCCCAGGTCGGGCAAAGTTTTTTTGTGTTTATCAATCTGGAATTTCTCAGTAGCAATCCGAAGTGTGGATTTGTGCCGGGTTTATTTTTTATTTTTTTCTGGGAAGCCATCAAATAACTTCTCCCGCTCAGGGTGGAGTAGGAGGGCGTGTCAGACTGTGGCGGCCATCTACAACGCCACATGCGAACTACAAAAATCAAAGGCACAAAAAGTGATGTGGCGCCATCTACAATGCCACATGCGAACTACGCAAGACTTCACGTCACACAAATCCTGCATCGTGCAATCAGAGTTTACCGTGCGACTCGCATAGATACAACATCCCGACATCAACCGTCGGGCAGTAGGACACAACACCCGTCTGGTCGGAGGATCCTCCCTTTTCTATAGAGGATGAGTGAACTTTAGACCCTGTTCCTCATACCTCTTTAAGACTTTTAGTGACTAAAACCTACACGTGTTCCTTCAGTTGCCTGTGTGCCACGGTATCTCTTTCGAACAACCCGAATGATTACAATAAGCTCGCCCCCTCTTTCATGGAACTTAACTATAACAATATATAATAATAATAATATATGGATAATATTAAATGCACAATATAAAATAATATAATTATGGATTTCCCAACCGAAAAAAAAAACAATAACTGGAGAAATGTCGCACCTTTAGAAGTATAGAGACCTAATGCGAAATTAGCCACAAGCAAAATTATTTAGAATTCATTTAGAATTATTAGAATTATAGAGACCTATTTTGGTTTCGGCTAATTTTGTATTAGGTCTCTATACTTCTAAAGGTGCGATGTGTGCGTACAATAAGTACACCTCAGCCCAACCCTTCGAGAAAACAAGGGGTTATGTTATGTTATTATGATGTAAAAGAGAGTGTATAGAGATTCTTGCCCATTCTTCTCCATAGGAACCTACTACGCTTTGAAATGGCGAACTAGCTTCATCGTTCTGATTGACCAAGTCAAATACAATTCAAAAGTGCCTGTAGTTTGCAGAATTTGGTATATTCGTTTGTTTTCACATACCCACTCTTGTTATGTATAAGAACTTATTGAAACACGTTGTTATCAGAAACAGAAAGTTCTACAATGGGATGTTCTGTTATTAAATACATGCGATTGTGTCGTTACTGAAGCTACCTACATTCATGAACTTTTTTTTTGTTGAGTTTGGGAAATCATCAAATAATTTCTTCCGCTCTGGTGAGAGCGGGAGGGCGTGTCAGACTTTTACTGACTAAAACCCACCCGTGTTCCCTTAGTTGCCTGTGTGACAGGGGCCACGGTATCTCTTTCAAAGAACCCGCACCCCTGGCAGTACGTTCTTGCCCTTGACTGGACATTATTGTGACTTGGAATTTTATAATTTCTATCGTGACGATATTACCCACGGATATCGAGGGATATGTCTTGGGGGCGTGGCACGTGCCGCCTCGATAGTATCAAATTGGTAGTATGTTCGAACGGCGGCTGTAAGCTTCATTCAGTCGCTTTGCAACTGCGTACAGTGCACTATTGATGCGTAAAAAAACCAAAATGCCGAGTTGTGCAGTAATTATTTGTAAAAATAGGCCAAATACCATCAACTTAAAGACAAATGGCGTGTCCTACCACCGTTAAGTAAACAATTAAGTCACTGTTTTATATTTTAAATCAATTTTACCGATGACAATATTACCGATGTCCACGTTACGACTTGGCATCCCAGTAACAGAGGGATGTAAAATGTATGGAATGGTATGAGGACACTTTTTTGCGTCTACGATAAAGTGGCGCTGGCAATATCAACGATATCAATATTGATTCATTCAATATCAACTTTTGTTCAGTAATCAAGTTCATCCTTAGACATCTTGCTGATACCTATATCTTCTTTATCTAGCGATAGGTTATACTATAATATTTTAAATGTGAAAGTTTGTGAAGATGTTTGGATGTTTGTTACTCAATTACGCAAAAACGGCTGAACGGATTTAGATGAAATTTGGCACACAGATAGTTTGTGACCTGCATTAACACATAGGATACTTTTTATCCCAGCTAGCAAAATAATTGATGATACAACGGAACGATTTTTATTATTAATGTGACAGATAGTTCAGCAGATGCAGGTTCAGAATAGTGCCTATTATTATGTGACTATAAATAATATGATCTTAACATTAGAAACAAAAGGATTCGCATCTATGAGTCACGTGGTTTTTTTGTTTACCTTTATTTAACTACCTAAACCTATGGAGTATAATTGCTACGAGGCGTGGGAACGAGTCTTATACAGTAAATATAGTTTTCACAATTTCTGTCGGTTTGTCTGGATCTTTGTTGTAAGTTCTGAATTCGTGCAAAAACGTCGAACGGAAAAAAACGGAAAAATTTCAACTAAATAGTGGAAATTTGGCACACAGATATCCTGGATTAAGACGTAGGGTAATTTTTATCCCGGTATATAGTATGTTCCCGTGCGACAAAACCTAGTACCTACCTAATAAAATAATTCGAATGAGATACCGTGGTCCCTGGCACACAGGCAACTGAAGAATCACGGGTGGGTTTTTGTCAGTAAAAGTCTGACACGCCCCCGGTCCACCCAGAGCGTGAGAAGTTATTTGACGATTTCCCAACCAAAAAAAAAACTCTTAAGTATCTACTTACAACTTCTATATTCGTCGTCATCTTATTAGTAGAGGTTGGAATTTTATGTACTTGCATCGAAATGTTGATATTAACATGGATCTTCCCGGGATTTCTAATAGACAATCCCGTGTGACCAACAATATTACAAATAAATAATAATAAAAACCTGAGAAATAGAAATTTGGCAACGTGTGTAGTGGTTTAAATTGTATAAAAGCAAATAACTTTTTATTTAATAGATCATGGGATTTTTCTGCTCTTCAAAATTAATCCCGGGATTTGGGGCATATCCACTTTATTCTTTCGTTGTATGAAATCAGTGTAAGTACATAAATAACTCTACCTAATTTCGATCTCTGCTTATTAGTCACGCCATTTCCAGTCATATCGTCTTCCACTACTGAGTGGAAGACGATATGACTGGACAAGGCGTGACTGGACTGCCATCCATCGTTTCTCTGTTCTTCCCCTACTTTTATAGCCATCGTTACGATAATCTTTATAAATAAAAATTAATTGCTGTTCGTTAGTCTCGCTAAAACTCGACAACGGCTGGACCGATTTGGCTCATTTTGGTTTTGAAATATTTGTAGCAGTCCAGGGAAGGTTTATACGGTGAGAAAAGATAAAAAAAAAATAATGTTTTTTAGTCTCAGAAAAAGTTCAGGCAACTTTTATTGGCGGTACGAAGTTCGCTGGGTCAGCTAGTCTTTATATATAAAAATTAATTGCTGTTCGTTAGTCTCGCTAAAACTCGACAACGGCTGGACCGATTTGGCTCATTTTGGTTTTGAAATATTTGTAGAAGTCCAAGGAAGGTTTAAAAGGTGAGAAAATATAAGTTTAGTGGCGGTACGAAGTTAGCTGGGTCAGCTAGTCACTCATACTTTTATTATAGTTAGCTGGGTCAGCTAGTCACTCATACTTTTATTATAGTTAGCTGGGTCAGCTAGTCACTCATACTTTTATTATAGTTAGCTGGGTCAGCTAGTCACTCATACTTTTATTATAGAGCAGTGGTGGCTCAGTGGTAACGGCCCCGACTTACGAGTTGTCTGTCGTGTGTTCGAACCCAGGCAGGCGTTTTACTTTTTGTAAATAATTTCATCATCACTGCTATCAAAATGGTGAAGGAAAACATCGTGATGAAACTGATATGTCCTCTAGGACAATTATTGGTTTTAACTAAAAATTCTAAGAAAATATGTTACATTTACCAACCCGCACTGAGCTTTAGAAAAGTGGAGGACTGTGTCCGTCTGCAGTGGGAACATTAGGTAGGTAGTATTAAGCTGATAATGCATGTTATTATGGGACTAAAATTGATGAGCAATTAATTATTGATCTACCACTAGGTAAGTTAACAATAATTAATTCTTTGAGTTTTTAAAGATGGACCATAATATTAAAAGCTGTATTTAAAAAATTCTTAACACGCGAGGCACTCATACAGCATTTTTTTTCTTTTCAATTCTAGTTCGATACAATTCATGAAATTAATTTGTTACTATGCAATACTATACTAAGCATGGCGCAATTAGCTGCATTTAAAAATTCAATCTTGCTGCATAAAATTTACCTATTACACTAGTTGTCATTTATATTGTGACTATTAGAACTGCACAAACACTCCGTCCTGCACTTGATCGCCTTAATTCTGACTTAGTAAGCAAATGTACACAACTATTAACATCCACGGGGACGTCAGACGAACGTGACAATCATAACAACAAGTTTTGACATTTTTCCATTCATACTTCAAACAAAAAATCCGTAATAATTAAATTAATACACCCTCGAAATGTACTCACCTACTAAAGCGGTCAAAATCTGCCTCTTGGAACTACTTTCATTTTTCTGCCGATCCATACTGGCTGAATAAAACTGTTGTCCGAATCCAAAATTAAGAAAAAAAAACAAAGTCGGTTGTAGGTTATTTTTTTTAACAAGACACTGGCACTATAAATAGATTCATGACAGAAATCACTATTCGCTTATCACTATTCGTAATTCGCGGTTTACATTTCCATTTTAAAACGTCAAAATATCGCGATTATTTCATGCGCTTGCGTTCCAACTGACGTCTGTCAAGTGACTACTTTTATAACCTATAATAATTTGAGCATGTGTTTGTGTAGTAGCTAACAGTTATGCAAACACAATGTTATGTCATACTCATCAGTTTTCCTCAAATGATCTTTATCTGTCAGATATAGAGTTTAAAATTTAATGGAATGTATTTTATCAAGTGCTGTGGGATTTTGGCGGCGTACCGGCTGACCGATTTCGTTGACCGTTCTTTAGTAATGAGTTGAGCGAATAAAGACCTTGATGCCTTAAAATTAAGTATTATATTGGATTAACGTGAGGGTTAGCCTAAACATGGTAGTTGTACATTCAGTCATTGGGTTTCCCTCCGGATTCATAGAAAGCATCAATGATTCCATACTGATATGTAGTGTAGTGCTACATTTGTAGAGGTGTCTTCATTGAAATCAATGGGCAGTTTTCCTGTTAGTTAATGGTCTTGTTATTGGAATTAATTTGCCGGTTCTAGGAACAGGGGCGCCTTCTAGACAATGCTTCATAAAATCAGAGACAAAGATACTAGTGAATTAAGTATTTTATAACTCTGTAATGTGATTGAATAAGGAAGAGGGCCAATCAATCTGCCTAGCCTCTTCCCAACTACATTGGGGTCGGTTTCCAGTCTAACCAGATGCAGCTATGCCATTATTTTAAATGGAGTGACCGCCTATTTCTAACTCAGTTACTGAGTAATAAGTACGATACCCTATGATAAGACTGGTTGCCAGACTTTCAAGATTCTGACGACCCGTAACGAAGGCCATGAAAAAAAAAAGTGTCTATTCACTGAAAACATTTTTTTGAAGGTTACATTTACCTCCGCCGAACTGCATAGCAGTTTGTTGGCAGATATAGCTCCATTGTTTCATATTCCTGTAGTAATAATGACACTTTTTCACCTAGAAACTTCTCTTGCATTCTGTTACATTCCTTAAATTTAAAACAGACTTTTACAGTGAGGGTTTCACAATATAGATCCACGAATGACAGCCGGGACCAAGGGCATATCGTGCCTTCCAAGCCACGGAGAGGTTTTGTTGGGCAAAGATGATCACCTATTCACGAAATAAGGAAGAGAGTATTCTCTACATTTTATTATTTAACCAAAACAGAACAAAAGCCTTGAACCGCACTAAGAATGCCCTGTGTCTCCATCACCACCTGTAATACTAACCCAAATTGGCATTTGGCTATCATACATACATTTTATACTGGTGTCAAACAGACGTGGAACAACTAAAACTATTAAGCCTTTAAATCGAACCCCCGACGCGGTACGCAATGCCGCAACGTTTCACTCAGGAGCAAAAGGCGCCGCTAATGCAGCCCGCAAAGCATTAAATTTAAAGTCATCAATACGGAACCCTCTAGTTCATTTAATTCCATTGAACGACTTTTTCATGAAATTTCATGAATGAATTCAATGGGATCACAATTATGAACTTAAGAGTTTATTTCTTTCTTTCTTTAATTAAAACGGTTTAGTACCAATAACAGAAATTAAAGACGCAGTTTGCACAACAAGAAAACATATACACAAAAGAGAGAAAATAATACAAAATTTAAGACAAAGTAAAAACTAACATAAATCCCTCTCACAGTATTTCTGACATGCCGATAAAATCTACGTCCATTCGTCCGCAAACAGATCGTTTTCTTGGTTAATGTCCAACCATTAAGAGCGGCCAGAGTACGTGGTACTGGGAACTTAGGACGCGCAACGGTGCGTCATGGAGGCACAGCAAACAGCCTGTGTTTTCTGCCACGGCAGTAGTTGTCTGGGACATAAAACGAGCCAGCACAGCATACAAATCAGGCGCGTCAATACTGCCACGGAGCGTTTTACAAGCTATGGTGAGCTGCAGACTTAGCATGACGTTTTCTATTTCTACGAAAAATAGACGGTGTTTTTTCAATAAAAAGTGACATTTCGTTGCTCCATTTTTGACATCGTACCGTATATCCTTCTACAATCTGTCATTTTGTCTTTCGTTTCTAACGATCTTTGTCTAGGTCCATATAAATGTAGACTATTTCAGAAGAATATTTCTTCCAAAACTGTCAAAATCACACTGACAACAAACTTTCTACTCGACGGGCACAAAGTATATACGATTATCTATAAAATCATGATTCGTTTAGAACACATAACTGTGATAATTAATAGAAAAACATAGCTATCTTCTCCTATTGTACATCATTTAGTTAATAGTCATGTCTATTCTTCCGTCGACAAATCGGTGCTCGTGCTAAGCCTGCTGGTCTTATGCTCGTCTTACCTCTGACGAGTTATATCCGAGGCATCCTAGTAGAAATACTATTATTTGTATTAAGTACTAGCTTTTGCCCGCGACTTCATACGCGTGGACTTTTTTTTTGATAATATATAGCCTATTTTTTAAGTTAGACCTCTCGGAATACATGATTGAAAACTGCATTCAATTCCATGCAGTGGTTTTTGCGTGATGCGGTAACAAACATACAGACACAAAAATTCTAAAAACCGTTGTTTTGGCTTCTGTTGCTCTAATAAAGACCCCCCATACTATTTTTTCTTCAATATCTTTAATGTACAGACATCGGCCTGTTACAATTTTATTATATGTATAGATTGATGATTTGAATACGTAATTATAATTCTGTAAAGCTCTTTTTTGGGACTATGACTCCGCTCTCCATATTTTTTTAAAACTTCATTCGACTTTTTCCATGATCATTGAATCTAAATTAAATTGGAAGACATGTGACATCTACCAACCCGCACTGGACCCGCGTGGTAGATTGCAGCACACATCCTCAAAGAAAAGACGCCAGAGTCCCAGCAGTTTGAATCTAAAGGAAACCATGGATTTTTTCCGAACTTCTGGAAATATCAATTCTTTGCCAGGTGTTTAGAAACCAAAATCTTTATTTATACTCGTTAGGTATTATTGATTGTGATCCTTACAAGGTTTTATAATGAGTCGAAAACGATTGTTGGTAATTGTAGGTATCCAAAATATTATCATTGCTTTAATACTTAGGTAAGGCTTCACCGTGACGACTATCTCTCTGTAATAATCAGATTAAATATTTACAAGAGCAGTTATATATTCTATGATGCTGTGGTGAGCGCATTAGACGTGCAAATAAATTATAAACATACGTTGTTGACTTTACAACGTTAGGTTCTGGTACAAATAGTTACATAGAATATTGAAATGTCTACAGGGCCTCAAGTCTGCTATTACAATAGTGTCAGAATGGTCTATCATTGATTTCATAATTGTTTATTTTGGTAAGTTTGGTAATAAAATGGCGTCATTATGACTTCAATAGCCACTGACACTCCATTGAAAGAAATGGCATTTATTGGTAATCTCGTACATAATGACAAATAAATGACTGACTTATTTTACGAACTTCCTACTACTTTAGATTGCTTATAACACTAATAAATCTGGCATGAATAAATGTTCAAATTTAGTAGTCGTTTTTCGAAAATCATTTCTACTAACGAGTTTTATAATAATGGCAATACGAAAATGCCATTCTATTACGAGACCATTGACCGACCAATGATCGACCATTATGAATTTAAGATTACGAACTTTTAGCAAAATGAGAAATGAATGACAATGGGATCGTGTTGGAATGACGAATTTATAAAAATAGCAGACTAGGGCCCCAGGTATGTTATTTTTATAGGTAGGTTCTGCATTTATCTGTCTAGCCTTTTTCCCAAAAATATAGGGGTCGGCTTCCAGTCTTACCGGATGCAGCTGAATTTTACTTGGAGCGAATGCTTATCTGACTTCTACAACCTAGGTACTTGGGTAGTAAATACGACATCGATTGGTAATTTTAAAGGAACAGAGGCCATCACATCAAGCAACCCCAATCTGTCAAATTCCTTTGATAGATTTTCAACTTGATTGCGTAAGCCTAAGGTTCATGTTCAATTGGGTAGTTAAACTTAAAATTATTTCATTCTTTCACTGACTGACATATATACCTTCCATGGGCTACCTTCGACGGATCTCAGACTTCAATGTAAAACTCAACTACTACATAAAATCTGTCATTACCTAACTCGCTTTATTATTAAGTAGACCTATAGGGCAGGCCAACTAGAGGACTTTCGTCGACTGAGGTCGCTATGACAATGGCTGCAGAAACGACCTCCAAATGTTATTTTTAGCTGCAAGTTCGGCTTATTCTGATAGCGTCCCACAATCCGATCCCACTGGTGAGATTCTTTAGGAATGTGGATAAAATTAATATTTTGTTCGGAAAAGATCCCAGAACGAAATGATCCATGCTGTAAAACGATAAATGTAAATGGCAATGAAAATAAAGAATTGGTACAGATTATTGGAGAAGAGATGGAGGTGGTGGAGGAGGTTATTGGAGGTGTGGTGCCGGACGTAAAAGAATAGCACCATCCCATTTCTTCCCGTGGGTGTCGTAGAAGCCGCAGCAGCGTTCTCTATACATTTGATCACCATACTGCGATCGCCAACCCACCTGCCAAGCGGGGCGATTATGGCAAATCCCCCTTTTGGGGGAGGCTTATGTCCAGCAGTGCACTTTTCCCTAAAGGTTCATTAGAAAACCAGCGTCAGATAGCATCAGTCTGTCTGGCATTAATGCTGAAATGAACCTTTTTGGCGCAGCCGTGAGGCACACACTGTTGTAGTTATTTATTTATTGTACACTTTTTTAATTTGTTATTGTATTTTGTGTTTTACGGACTGTGACCAAATAAACGGTATTCTTTCTTTATTTCTTTTCTTTCTTTCTTTTTCGGCTGATATGATGATTGGAGAGCAAAGCAGTGGTGGCCATGTGGTCACGACCGCGAATTACGAGTTGTAGATCGTAGGTTCAAATCCAGACAGGCACTTTGTGTAAATTATTTCATCACCACTGCTCTCATAACGGTGAAGGAAAACATCGTGAGGAAACCGGCATGTCCTAGAACCAAAAGTTAAAAGACATGTGACAGCTACCAACCAGCTCTGGGTCCGCGTGGTGGATTACGGCCCAGCCTCTCTCATAGAGGAGGCCTGTGTCCCAGCAGTGGGAAGGTTATAGGCTGATTATGATGATGATGACAGATTTTCGAAATTATATCGTAAAGTAGTCCAGGGGTTCGAAAGAGATACCGCGGCCCCTGGCACACATGCAACTGAGGGAACACGGGTGGGTTTTACTTAGTAAAAGTCTGACACGCCCGCCCTCCCGCTCCACCCAGAGGGGAGAAGTTATTTGATGATTTCCCACCCAAAAAAAAGTAACAGTTATGGGTAAAATCAAAAGAAATGCCACTTCATCTGTGTGGACGAAAGGTCCTTTTTAAAATGGCCATTTGTCTGTCTTTCAACACCCATATCTTTTTGTTTGGGGAATTAAATTGTGATATAAGGTGACGTAAATATCCTTTATTAAACGAATAAAAAGGTCTGTAATCAGTCGTGCTTCGCATCAGGCACGACATTGTCCCACATTCCTTGCAGGTCGTTCTTCAACTGGTCGGGTGGAATAATACCCATATGAAGTCGTTCTACGGGCTGCTTAACGAGAGGTGCACTGGGGTCTATTTCTTGGACGGCTTCGATCAACTCAGCAGTGGTTTTATATGATGAAATCGTTGATTTTACGAAGTCTCTGAAAGAAAGGTATAGTATAAAAAAACAGTTATGTATGAGACCAAAAACCTCCCCACTCTAGTTTTATGATATTACCTAATAGAACATTGGGCACGCTACGATTGCGGCGGTAAGTCCCGTCTTTGAGAAGTAGCTAGAGAGGTGGCACAGCGTCCTCACCCTCCGCCTGGCGCAGGTCCTCACCGGACAGGGTTGTTTCGGGAGGTTCCTGTTTCGGATAAGGCGGGAGGAAACGCCCAGGTGTTTCCACTGCGTAGATCGCCCTGAGGACACGGTGGAGTATACGGTGGAGGCCTGCCCGGCTTGGGTGGAGCACCCCCCAAAGACTTTGGCTGCAACCTCGCCTGGTGGAGACGAATGGCGGCGGCGATCTCTCCCGTCCGGCCCTGGTCCAGACCATGGTACGGAGCGAGATTGCATGGGTAGTCGTCACCTCGTTCTGCGAAGCACTAATGCTCGCGAAGAGGGAGGTGGCGCACGTGAGGGAGAGGCAGTATATGCGCCCTCACGGCCTTAGTCGCCGCAGGAGACATCCTGGGCGTCGGGAATCCCAGGCTGATTCCCGGCCACCGTAGGCGCGGGCTTGCGAACGGCGAGTAATGGGTAGCTCGCTGTCCGGTAAGGACCAAGCCTGGGTCGACGGCTCGTTGTGTTCCACGCGCGCCTCAAAGAGATTATGTCAGCACCAACTGGTGGGGTCTGCAAGGGCCGATGCCTGCCAGGGGTGCGGGTTGTTCGAAAGAGATACCGTGGCCCCTAGCACACAGGCAACTGAGGCAACATGGAGGATTATCCCGTTTCCGAGTGAACCTTACACCCTGTTCCTTACACGTCGTACGGGTGACCCCGAGTATGATAGTCGATACAGCCATCATGCACCTGCTTCAGTGTGACATCAACACTCACTGTGAATATGCGGCACCCGGTTCCAACTATCTGGAAACTCAAGTGGCCCTGGCAAGCATCGCAAGATACAAAAATCCGGAGGGGAGTGATGAGGCGGCGGCGGCGTCTACGTCGCCATATGTGAATTACGCATCACGTGTTTGCGGCTACTTCACCCAGAATTGATGCTAAAGGTGGAACCGGTAGCTTACCTGAAGTAGAAAGCCTTGACGAAGACCGCCGGCTGGTACTCGTGGCCACAGCGTTCGGGCCCGAAACTCATGATGCCCACGAGTGTGTTCTGCTGCACGGCTGGTGCGCCTGCGTCGAACTGGAAGCAACATGTTGAGTGAACAAGATAGACAAAGTATAGTTTGTTCTGAATCAATTTCTCTTATTTTTAGTATAGGTAATTTGGTATCCCAAAAATTATTAAAACTACGAAAATTACACACACTTCAAACACACTTTACACACACAAACTGTCAAATTTTCCCAATTGAACATGAACCTTATGGATTTGTAATAAAGTTAAAACTCTATCAAAGACATTTGACAGATTGAGGTAGCTTGATGTGCTGGCGTCTGTACAGTCAAAACTAACCAAAATTGACGAAGTATACACTAGACCACTTTACGTGTGCAACAGTATGATGACTGTACTGTGACCACCATTTTCTTCCACAGTCAGTATACCTAACTAATTTAATAGACAAATAAAAAGTTTTATACATAAGACAAAAAACTCAGTGTTTGTATTAAAATCCTAATATATTATTCTAATTGGGGTGTTTGGTAGTGTGCGTTGATTTTGGGACATGTTGTATTATAAAGCTCCTGAAGTTCTGAGTTAAGGTACACAATTACTGTCAAAATAGTGCTTGCACTGACTGGACAGGCGCACTCAAATCTGTGTGGTATTTTCCTCAAAAGACCATTTCAGACACTACAGGTTGAAATTGAAAACATGCGACAAACCGAAATGGGAGATTGTACTCATCATTATGAACAACTTTTACTAAGGGACCAATGATGCAATCGCGAAAAAAAAAACATCTGTTCCCTACATTTATGTTCGCATAACTCGTCAAAATGTAGGGAACAGCTGTTTTTTTTTTGCGATTGCATCTTTGGTCCCTCAGTAAAAGTTGTTCATAATGATGAGTACAATCTCCCATTACGGTTTGTCGCATGTTTTCAATTTCACCCTGTATATGGTCTTCACATGATGTTGCCAAGATTAATTCTGAACTTAACACTATTCCCACTCTTAAGGGGAATCTAGTCGCGGGCTCGAACTCACTGGAGGGCCTGGCTGAAAAGCACGCTGTCTCACCAGTCATCGTGTCAGACAGAGATAGTTTCAGTGATGAGTAGTTAGACGCCAGTCTACACGCACAACGTTATTGAGTGAGATGCAGGATCATTTATAGTCAAACAGCCGCGTAAAAAATTAAGAAAAGTCCTTCGGAAGATCGGGTTTTATGAAAAAACCACTGCGTAAATCAATAACCAATAAAACTTATTGAACTTTCCGATATTTGAGCTTTGTCGGTACCGTCTTGGTTTTCGAGATTTTACACTTCTTTTATTACTTAAACACGCCCTAAGTTAGGTTAAATTAGCAAAAAAAACGAATCTTTGTTGGCTCCTAACTTTTTAATGGCTTTTTATTTTAGTATTCTGTTTCCGTATAGACAAAACTACTAACAAGTAATAAAACAAAACTATACCATGTTTAATTTTTGATGTACATTGGCAAACAGTGGAGTAATGCCTCCCGATGTTTCCCGAAAAAAATGTCGACAAAAGATTCGCAAAACCAACAGTCAGCCCATCACTCCAATTTAGTTCGTAAGAAATACGTTTTAATTTTCGATGTGTGCTTATCTGACCAAGATTAAGTCTGGACTTTAAAAGAGAATGTGATATCTAAGTTTTTCTCAGAGTATTTAGATAAAAAACGTGGACCTCACCAAGTTTTTAAAATATGATTGACTTGTAAAAGTTTTTGTACACACCTACTTACAGAAATAAAATCATTATTAAAATTTGTCGATTTTAGGGTGGCTTATTACCAACCAGGCGCTAATTGTTTTATTCCCAGCGGCTCCAAATTAAAATAAATAATAGGTTAAAAAACTAAAAAACACGCTTTAAAAACCAAACTAAAAAAGGGGAAAATAATTTAATTTAATTAAAGCGTGGGGTGCTTTTTGAGGTATTTTTATAATTTAATACGCTTTTTGAAAGAAAAGAAAGATCGCAAGGTTGACATTTGTCGGGCATGCCACCGTCCGGCACCCTAATTGCGTAACTCACGATTAATCACAATTTGTTTCGTTTTGAAACAGATGGCTAAACCATTGCTTCTTATGTTCGAAAAATGTGTCTGCTCAACAACTTAAATTACGCAATGAATATTGTTAAACTGTCAAAATTAAACCGATTATGATTAATGGCGTGTTACGCAATTAGGGTACGGGAGAATCAATCAGACACATAATCTCCGGGTGGTCTCGTCTAGCTAACGAAGAGTACTTGCATAGGCACAACCTTGTAGCTGGGATTATCCACCAGCAACTTGCTCTGAAGTACACCCTTGTGGAATCAGAAGGGCCGTACTACAGGTATGTACCCGACCCAGTTCTCGAAACATACCACACTGGACACATCACACTGTACTGGGATCGATCCATCATCACTGACAGGACTATTGTTGCCAATAAACTTGATATAGTGGTGGTGGATCGACTAGAGCGTTCACCCTATTCAGTTTCCATCCTTGTCTCAAAATATCAGCAATGAAACTTACCAAGCAGGCATCCCTGGTGCCGTTCCTCAGCGAGGCGCAGAAGAAGTCAGGAGTGAATTGGAAGCCGTTGACGAGCTGGTAGGCGTCCATGCAGTAGTGCTGCGAGCGCACCTTGAGCCGGGCCGTCATCAGGTCAGGAGTGTGTTCCCGGAAAGATGTGTCTGTGCCCTGTACAAATATAAGAAAAATCTAATTGTGCTCTGATAATCTAGCAAAACTACTGATGGGTGACTAAAATAATAACAACCAGGTTTTTGGAGTACAGCCCACACCCGATCACCGAGAGGAGGCCTGCTTCCAAGCAGTAGGAACACAATATATAAATTTGTTTTTATGCTGAGTCATTCCGCAGCAGTGCAGTTCAGAAAAGTGGTGGCGCAGTGGATACGGCTGTGATTTACGAGCAGGTCGCAGGTTTGAACACTGATAGGCGTTAAGTTTGTGTAAATGATTTCATCACTACTGATTTCAAAACGGTGGTGGAAAACATCGTGAGGAAACCGGCATGTCCTAGAACCAAAAATTCGAAGACGTGTTATTTACCAACCCGCACTGGGCCCGCGGGGTGCATTACAGCCCATAGAGAGGCGGCATGTGTCCCAGCTGTTGAAACGATGGCTGATAATATATTGATGATGATGAAGTCACATCGCAGTAGTTTGATAGTTGATTATAAATTTTTGAGTACCTAGTTTAGCCTTTCAGAAAACAGCCAAAAGTGTAGTTCAACCAGAAATCTAAATTGTGAGGTGATGCCATGTTTTTGTAGGTCTAACATTAACATTGTGATGAAGGATTTTGATCATTACCCTGGTAGCCCCCCAACCCGTGACCACGATGAAGCTCTGCGCGAACGGCTCCTTGAAACCCTCATAGACCTTGATCAGGTTCACGTGCCTGTGGAATTCTAAACATACGAATACTGTAAGACTTAATTCAACAAATACGAGTATATAGCTTTGTGAAGGGGCTCGTTAGATGATATTATGTGAAATACCTGTTACCCTACCATCAAACCAATGACTGCTGTCACTCCTGTGTGAAAGGTATGCCGAGCCGAAAGTGTAATTATAGATCTATGAGAGCTTTGACTTTAGAATGGCTGGAAATATATCTATGAAGAAGGTATTTGGTATTGGCAAGTAGTTACTATGCACCTGACCTTTCTGAAACACATCACCAATAAGGTCACTATACGTCCTCTGAGGGCATCCACTACCTTTGTTTCCTTTTGTTACTCGCTTTACATTCATTCTCTCAACATGAGCAAACCATCTAATGCCTAAGCATACTCATTTCTTTTTTCTACATTTTCATTCTTTTTCATTTTCCCCTTAGCCTGTTATTTATAGTCACACCACACAAACTTCACCAGGAATGCTTTCCACAGCATTTATTCAAAAGTACCTAACTGGATATTGTTTAATGGTTATATAAAAAATTATGGGCAACGTTAAAGTTTAAATGGAGAAGAATGCTAATATTTTTGTATAATAATGTATTAGAAATACATTAAATTTTAATTGAATTAATGTCGAATTTCAACCACTGGGCGACCAGAAGTTATCATAATTATCCAAGTTCGACTCTAAGGCTTCAAAATAATAATGTCTTCATACCTGGCCAAGTATTTAGATGAATGCAGCTTAAAATTTTAAGATGTTTTTAAAAAGTACTGACCTAGATTTTCAGCAAGTTTCAGCAGCGCCACATCAGCATGTGGCACCGGTTCTTCTTCAAACTTGGGGTGTCGAACAGCTCCGGCCACGTCGACAAGAGTACCACCTTCGTGAGGCCGGGCGCTGCCCACGCGAACCTTCACGAACTGCCCCAGAGTTTTTAGAGGGGAGACACTGAGGACGCTGTTGGAGACATTAATTTGCTATCAGCTCAATATCGAAAAACGAGAAATAAGAAGTATTGCTGCTTGCATTCTTTTCAAACAAGGTTGACGAAAAGAGTCCTGCCGTTGTATTCTGTACTAATCTGTATGGAAGTGGACTTGTAGGGAGTTGTCGACCTCAATAGTGTCAATCCCTGGCGGTGGAATGACAGGTCACTTCAATTTCACTTCATCTTAGCTTTGACGACTGCAGCCGTGAAAGCTCCGAAAGTCAAAGACGCCTCGATTCGAGCTCTTTCTGGTTATCTTTAGCCAGAAAGAGCTCGAATCGAGGCGTCTAAATTTAGAACTGATAAGGTTGATTTCGTATTAAAGATTGTGTACGCATCTGAGCTAGACGTACGTTTAGATACTTTAGATTGATCTTTGCCTGCAATCCCCGAAGGTTTAGGCAGAGGTATACCTACAGATAGTATAGGTAGACCCACATTACAACAGTTGTGTCTAAGACTCATGAAATAGGGGGGTGAGCATATTGCCATCAAATTAATAACAGCTAGCTACTATTTTTTTATTACTAAATGGGCCAGCTCTTGACCTCGATCACGCCTGATGGAAAGCGATTGATGAGGTCTATGATGGATCGAGCGTGCCCAGGAAATTCCTGTTCACTCTTGTTTTGAAGGTAGACGGGTTAAATGTGGAAGGGAACACAAACGCAGACAGAGAGTTCCACGCTTTGGCTGTGCGCATAATAAATGTGGAGAAGAAGCGCTGTGTATGACTGGTCGGGATATCAACCAAGTGCGGATGGTACCCTGCAGTGCGTCTGATAGTCCGGTAGTAAAAAGGGGTAATTCCACTTTGCCCCACCAAGCCCGCCACCCTGGTGTGGCAAAGTGGACTGCCTAAAATTTTGCAGTGGAATATGCCCCACTATTCTGATTTGATGGGGCGGATAACACTAGCATAAACACTTTGTGGATTCTGCCCCACTAGGGTTGGCAGCTCAGGATTTGTGTATGAAGGTTAACATGTATTTTTGAATCATTTGGGTTAGGTTAGGTTAGAACAGTGACCCTTAACGCGCGACGGCGAGCGAGCGAAGCGAGCGGTGCCGCGGCAGCGGCCGCCGAGCGCCATATCCCCTCTATTTTTGGTGAATCATTTGGGTTAGATGAGGCGGTGAATGTCTCGTAAATCCTGAGCTGCCAACCCTAGTGGGGCAGAATCCACAAAGTGTTTATGCTAGTGTTATCCGCCCCATCAAATCAGAATAGTGGGGCATATTCCACTGCAAAATTTTAGGCAGTCCACTTTGCCACACCAGGGTGGCGGGCTTGGTGGGGCAAAGTGGAATTACTCGTAAAAAGGCGATGGTGGGATCAGGTCGAGGAGCTCCTGCGCACACCCTCCGAAGTACAGTCTATAGAAGACCAACAGGCAAGCAACATTACGCCGGTGAGCCAAGTTGCGAAGCTTAGCTACCGACGTTTACGTAACGTAACTACCTAATAAATTACTGATCTTACTGTTACATACTAATTTAGGCAATGTGCAGCGGTGACCACCCAGTTAACATCCACAATGGTGCCAGCACACCACAACCTTCCATTGATAATGATAGCCGCCATATACGGGAAGTTCTTAGTATCCGTGGCGTTACCCCCTCGGATCCTCAAGTTGGTCTTCTTGTCCGTAATGAAGACCTGGTGCTCATTCCTGATCCGAAGGCCTGGTTTGTTGTGGTGATGTCCACGACGACGCATACCCTCGAACAAATGAGGCTCATCTTCATCGAAGTTTCTCACGTGGAGGTCTTTGGATAAAAGTAATTACGTTACAGTTCTATGTTATAGATTATACTGGCCTTATTACAAAATTAGGTTTTTTAAAAGAAGGTTTTAGCCATCGAGCCATTTAAAATTTATTTTTAACAAAAGCTGGCTACTAGTGGCTAAACTAAAAAGGAACAGCTAAGCTAAACCGCGTTCTAGAGCTGTCAGGTGCCACTGTCATCATTGTTGTGGACAATAGACATTGACGCGGTTTAGATGTCCCACTGATCGCGATCTGTTCCATTGGTCGAATTAGCTCTTAGCGAGGCACTAAATCGCATGACTGAATTGTCAGATTTGTATTGAGAATTTTACCTAAGTTGGAATAAAGTTCGAAATATGAAAGTTGCTCAAATGTATGGTTTGAAGGACTTGGTTTTGATGAGACAGTACTTGTGTAGGATTTGAGTAGTTCCCAGCAATGAGTAGATATCAACCTCTCTCCACAGCTTCGTGGTAAAAAAAATCTTCGTGGTTAGGGGTAGCAACCGCCTCCTCATTTCTGCTGGCGACGCCTGAGGCTTTTTCTCAGCAGTGGATTACAGCTAATATGACGATGATGTTGACTTTGCTGACTTTCCATCAATTAATCTGCTCAACGTTTTCCCAACTACCTTAGGGACGATTTCCAGTCTAACCGGATGTAGCTAAAAAGTGCGTGGAGTCCCTCCGCGCGGAAGAAGTGAAACCGACTCACTCTCTTTCTCTCTCCTACTTTCTACTTTTGTGTATCTTTCTTTCTCTCTCCCTCGGTAGCGTTAAACGTTTAACGCAACCTTGTTGGAAGTCGCATAAGAAGTTTCACTTCAATACTTGTATTTTACATGGAGCGACGGCCCTTTTGACCTCACAATCCTGTTTACTGAGTAATACGATACCCTTGGTAAAACTAAGACTGGTTGAAAGACTCTCGTGCTTCTGACTACCCGTAGCGACTGTCAAAGATCCACCAATGACAGCAGGGACCACAGCTTAACGTGCTTTCCGAAGCACAGAGGGGTCTTCGTACGTAAAGATCGCAGTAAGCGTAGCTTCGCCTGCACCCTAATTGCGTAACTCACGATTAATCATAATCGGTTTCGTTTTGAAACAGATGACTAAACCATTGCTTCATACGTTCGAAAACTGTGTCTGCTCAACAACGTAAATAACGCAATGCATATTGTTGAACTGTCAAAATTAAACCGATTATGATTAATCGCGTGTTGCGTCCTATTATTTAATTTAACAACTTATTTTTATGTACCTACATTCTAAGCGAATAAAGACCTATTCTATTCTATTCTATTCTACGCAATTAGGGTGCTGATCTATCGATCCGTTTGGCTTTTATACTCAGCCACAAGCCTCTCAGATTGCCGACTGCCTATCTGACTTCCACAACCCAGTTACGGCATTTACTGGGTAACACGATAGTCCCTGGCCGGTTGATACCGTTCATCACGGACAGAAAACGGTTTAAATAAACTTACCAGCTGAAAATTGATTGGCAGCTCGCGAATTTCTAACATAACTTACAATTAATAATACTATACTATAATACAAAATATTCCACATCATATAACTAAAAGAATATGTTAACGTGTATGTACATTGTAGGTATATATGTATGTATTTTATGGTTTTTGTATTATTTTGTATTGCTGAGTTTATGTTTTATTTAAAATTGCGAAATGTTTAAGTGGAGTACCGGATGCCTATGTGCTTGCTTATGTACCTATAAGTACATCGTTCGTTTTATTTGTAAAACGATTATGTATACCATGTATTTGAATCAGCATGTACCTATACTCAGTTGAGATTGAGAAGTGCCTTTTATGTGCCTATCTATATTATATACTATTCTATCTTATACAAGTTGTAACAGAATGGACGCAAGACCTGAAAGTAGTTTGTTCCTAATTGACTACTGAATCGATTTCAGTAACTTTTAATATAAGTATTTTTTTATTATGTATTTAACCTAGATTAACACATAGGATACTTTTTATCCCGGTAATACGTTCCCGCGGGATAATTTCCGACTTCCACGCGGGCGAAGCCGCGGTTGGAAGCTAGTACATAATAATTATAAAAAAAACACATATTACTTAGTAGCACTTCACTTTGCACTAGGTTTAGTTTGTGCTGTCCTGTGGAACTTCTCCACGGAAGCGACGGAACACCACGCCCTGCGGCCAAAAGTCCTCTTCCATGACGACGATTTCTTTTTTTGTGTTATTTGTGTGTATTGTTGTGAATTGTGTGTTTTTAATGTGAGTTGTGAGTTGCGGTATTAATAATAATTGTGTCCGAAATGAATTTAATTTAATAATTGTATCTGAATTTAATTGATTCTAATTATAATTTACTAATCGCATGCATTATTCAACTCTATTATTTCATTTTTTTAAATAATATTTAAGCATGTAAATTTGCACGCCGACATTAATGGCATAATGGTCTAGTAATATAACTTTCTGTACCTTATTTACGCAAATAAATGATTTTGATTTGATTTGATTTTGATTTTTGACGGGCAGATAACAGTTCTAGTAACTGTACCCTCGGCGTATATCTTGTCTTCTGGCACACGTACTCCACGATATCCTCCGCCTTAGTGATGGTGTAGTGCAGTCGGGAGATGTACACCGGAGTGTAAATAAATAAATGCTTTGACTTTGACTTTACAGTTTTCCCAGATACCTACTATTTGAAAAGGCGTCAGTAAATACGTTCCCGTGGACGCAATAAAATCGCGGCGGGATTTTTTTGGGCACCGGATCTTCCACGCTCTGCTCACTGCCCAAAGTTGAGAATCGAACACTGCGTTGTTTTGCGTACTGGACTTTCAACACTCGGTGTTGAGCCGACCGTTGAGAATCCAACAGAGTGCATCCCATTGCTTCGAATAAACATGCTGTTCGATTCTCAACTCTGAGCGCTGAGCAGTGCATTGAAGATCCATTGCGCGAATACCTCATCATCATCATTTCAGCCGAAAGACATCCACTGCTGGACATAGGTGTAGTGTATCTATAATAGATATGGTAAAACTGTCTCATGCAGCGGCGTGCAGCCCATAAAGACAGAAAGACACTGCCTACCCTATGTAAATCAAATAAATATATCGAACTAATATTACCTATGTTATCGATAAACAAAAAAAATATATTCATAAATCAGCTCCTCCTGTCGAGCGTCGGTTGTATTATTAGTAGGTATCATCGATGCAATACAATTTGTACGTACAATTTGACGCCACTTCGCATTGCGATGCACTAGCGCCGCTGAGTGCCTCTAGAGAGACACAAACTATTCGCGTCTTGATGTTTATATGTGTGCTCTCGCGGTCATGCATATTTATTGAGTGTGCGTTTTGTTCCTATACATACGTGGCACACAATGTAACAAATAACGCACACAACCGTACAGGGTAGACACTGGCTTTTTACGTTTTTTTACTACACGGCGAATTACAAAACTTACCGAAGTTTTCTGAACAAAGTTAGTTATGAGAATATTTAAAAAAGTTAAAGTTGTTCAGGTGGTGTGTTTATAGAGAAAAGAAAAAATGATGCGTTACAAAACTATTTTTACGTGAAAAAAAAAAAACTAAAACAGGTGATCGTGAAAAGTAGTTGTACAACGGATTTGCAATTACTACAAATTAAAGGTGAAGTTAAAAACAATATGATTTATTTGATGGCGTCACACATAGATTATTAAGTGGTTTTATAGTCTTTGGCCTCACAGGTTGCATGTTGTGAAGGTACAGCGTCGGCAACTACTTAGTTATTGTTTTTTTTGCCTATTTTAAAATTTTCTGCCTACCCTGTCTAAAAACTCTTTGCACGCTACTGGTTTCATGCACACAAGCGGAGGCAGCTGCTGTCACTAATGTCATCTGTCAGTCAGGAGGAATGGCGGGAAACGAATAAAGTGAAGCAGGTCTGCACGGTAGCGATTGATGTGGTGGTGAGCCAGTGAAGTGATAAATACGGAATCAACAAGATTCTACAATAGGCCTCCCTCAAACTCAGCCACATCGACCGGTGCTTTGTTTCCCGCATCCGGCGGATTCGTGCGGCCTTCACAAGGTCATCGGTCCACCTTGTGGGAGGCCTTCCAACTCTACGTCTTCCGGTACGCGGACGCCACTCCAGAACCTTTCGGCCCCATCGTCCATCTGTTCTGTGAGCAATGTGCCCTGCCCACTGCCACTTAAATTTGGCAATTCTTCGGGCTATGTCGGATACCTTGGTTCTCTTGTGGATCTCTTCTTTCCTGATTCGATCACTTATTGAAACTCCAAGCATACCCCTCTCCATTGTCCTTTGGGTGATTTTTAGCCTTGTTATGATGGCCAGGCCCGCGAATACCTACTCAGTAAGATTGAAAGCACAAGGCATTGACGGCAACGAGACAAGGTTTTCGCAATGTTTTGAACTTTCTGAATGATAGAAAATTTTTCAATTTTCTTTCTTTCAGAATGTTCACTTTGAGTTTGCTAAGCATGCCATACGAATATAAACCCTAAAATTTCATTTTAAATGTTCATCTTCGTATGCGCGAATGTGAGCCAGCGTTTCGATCGAATATCCAATGCTGTACGAATAATGTTCACATTCGTATGAGACGTTTACATAGCAATTAAAGTGAAGTGTGGTCTGTAAATCTTGCGCCTAGTGAAAATTATAGAAAAAAAAAACTGTAATTTTATTTGAAGTAAGTACTTTAGTAAATTATCTTAGGAAGAAGTTATTAAGAAATAAAACACAAGTTTCATTTGATATAAATTATTTTTTTAACGTCATTTAGACATCTTAATCTAATAATACCAAAACACTAAACATTATTAATTCGTCATAATATCACAATCGGTAGTCGGGAGGCACATATCACGACCTTCCTGCGCATTCGATTATGTACGTTATTGTAATGAGTATAAGGTACAATATCGGTGTGCAGAAAGATTGGTTGTTACAGAATTTCGATGTACAGAAAATTCATTTGTCACGTGTCACTTGGCTTTTAGTGAATTTTCTGTACATGTTGATTGGTTGTAAAAACTTGTCAAATTGAGGTGATGTCATTCTTAGCTGAGACATTCAGTTTATTTGTACAAGTATTTTATAAGTATGTCGTAAAATTGGGGTTACATTGGAGACACACGATATTGTCGGTTTTTTACAATCAAAATGGACACAAAAAAGAGTTTAATAGAAAAAGTTCAAACAGTAAAACATTGCGTACTGGTTGGCATGATAAAAGATCTTAAGTTTTTTAATTACAGTCAAAAGAAACTGTCTGAGTAAAAAAGAAAGAATACGTCATCATAATAATATGGTTAGATCGGAAGAAATACAAATTCCAACCCCTAAGGGTCAGTTTAGACAGAACGTAAAAAAGCCCGAGCAATTTACTTGCTCGTTTGAATACAGAGCTCGCGAGCATGCGCGAGCTGACTGTGTCGATATTCATAGAATTTTTACTTTAGCCTATGGTTATACGGCCCTATTTTCAATGGAGCCAGTTAATTGGTGGGGCATTCTCCCGTTCTGCCTGCACTAGGCCTAAAGCTGTGTTCTCACGAGGCGAGCCAGTTCGACTTTTAGTATTGATCGAAATATTACAACTATTTCAAATTTGAGCGAGGCCACAGAAAAGATGGATGGTTGATGATTATATAAAAAAAAAGGGTAGTGATTATTAAATGTCAGTCAACGGGCAGGAAATGTATTAGAAAACCATATTTCGCCGACCCCAAGTAGCGGCGGATCAAACCAGGCCATAGAAGATAGCTGTATTCTCAGAATGGTAGGTTTAATTATAAAACTAATAAAAGCATTGCTAACAATAGGTAATCGACTTTGGTGAAAGCATGCTCTTATGATTGACACAGGCCTTCCCTCTGTGATATAGAGTGGCCTATAATCCAGCACGTGGGCCCAATGCGGTTGTCCCATGATTTCGAGTTTTATGTTCTAGGCCATTCTGGTTTCCTCACAATATTTTCCTTCACCGTTTTGAAAGCAGTGGTGATGAAATAATTTACAGAAAACAAACCGCCTACATGATTGATTATTATCATTCAATTTGCAAACAAAATTCAAGTTAATCGATTTAAACCGCCTCGTGAGAACACCCCTTTATTAAAAGACTCGCCTTTTATTTCCTGTCAAAAGTGGAATTAGTCATAATGATAAATAATAACAACAACAACAACAACATTCCAAGGTTTCTAAATGGCACAAGCATGGCATATGTTGTTTAATTTTTTTTGATCTTTCTGCTATGACTCAGATATAAACCTGACCCTGGCAGGTAAACATAAAATTCCACAGACAATGTGTCATATTTTTTTTAAGAACAATTTAAAGTTTTTGAAAAAGACACGTTGCTAGCTACAGTCCCACTCCGCTAGGAGTAATAGTGTTCTGTGTACAGTCCGCAAAAAAAGTTGGTGAACACTGACAGGTCTGTACTGTTATCTGAATGAATACAAAATTATTCGAAGCACTGCTTCTGAGATTACAAGTGGAGATTATACCAAACTGTTCACTTTTTAAAGTTATTAAAATCAGTTACGGTTTAAAAACGGAAGCGTCTGTTTCCGCACTGTTATATTTAAGTCGACGTACGTAACTTTCAACTCTCGGTATTGAACCGAGCATTGAGAATCCAACAGAGTGCAGCGCGAGTGAGTCTCAGCACGTCGAAAAACACAGTGTTCGATTTTCAAATCTAAGCGCTGACCAGTACTTTCATATGTGATCACCTATGAAAGTCGATATCTAGGTACTAATTTCATTCAACGGAATAGTCAATAGTGCATACAAAATATTTAAGTCAATTTTATTATTTATCACCCAGTTGCACAAAGACAAACATGAATGGCACATTACACAATGGATCAATAACGCCAATTATTTCATTAATTTAATGACGTTGCAAAAAACAACTCTAAGGCGCTAATGGTGTTTGTTTTGTGCAATAAAAACTGTGACAGATTGCCTCGTTTGACACTTCATTATTTAAAATTAAAGAACCATTTAAATCGAGTCTAATGTTGCTTTCTTTAACAAGTTGATCGAAGATTAGTATTATGGCTTTAAAAGTTAAAGTTCGTTTCTGCAACTGGCTGCAAGTCACATTGAAATAGTATCCCCTCAATCCGACAAGTCTCCAACAACATCACTTATAATCTACTCATCTCTTTCCCACTCTCCAGATCATCTCTTACTGCTTTCCTCTTCTCCTTCTTCCGGCTATCTTCTAGAAGAGCGTATATCTCTTCAACGGTCTTGTCTTTCGTCTCTGGGACCCACATGACGGTATAAAAGGTACCGAGGAAGCAGACCATTGAGAACATGATGAACACCCAGTGGATTCCCAGGAGTTTGAGGAGGGGGTCGTAGGCCTTCGTTTGGACGAAGTCGCTGAGAGCGTCTACGGAGCTGACGAAGGAAGTCACCATTCCACGATGCTGGAAAAAGAAAAGGTTTGTTAGTTGGTACTTGGTGGAATGGAAACTATACTGATACATTTTGGGCCAATTTGATAGAAGAAGTGTACCATCTACATTGGTTTTCATTTAGGATCTAGAGATAGTAGGAATCTAGTTCCTGCACCCTAGTTGCTTAACACACTATCAACCACAATCTAAATAATTTTGAATGATATTGCTAGTCCATGGCTTCATATGCTACAAAAATTTGACTGCTCAACAATGTAAATAACGCAATTAATATTAATGAACTGTCAAAATTAAAGCCATTCCTACAGTTAGTGCATTACGCAATTCATCATCATCATTTCAGACGGAAGACGTTCACTGCTGGACATAGGCCTCCCCCAATTTGGGGGGGATTGCCGTAATCGCCACGCTTGGCAGGCGGGTTGGCGATCGCAGTGTGGTGGTAAAATGCATAGAGAATGCTGCTGCCCATTCTCTAGTAAGTCCCTTAGTCGCCTTCAACGACACCCACGGGAAGAAATGGGATGGTGCTATACTTTACGTCCGGCACCACAAGGAACGCAATTACCCACAACATTATCACAAGCATAGTATTTAGCCTATGCTGAATACTATGCTTGTGATGTTAGTGTTAATTTTCAGTCCGTCAGCTAACACTAGCAGACGTTTAAAAAAAAAAGTAGTTGATCTAGTGGTAACAAGCACTGCTACTGAGCCATGAGGTCTTGGATTCGATTCCCGGGTCGGGAAAAGTGTTAATGGGTTATCTATCTGGAATATCACAGTAGCAGCCAGGCAGACTGGACTTGTGCTTGATGATGGCAGTAGTCTGTCATGGGAATTACGTCTTACGACGTTTAAAAAAGTCTTAATTCTTACCTGAAATGAAAACAGCTCCGAAGTAATAACGTAGGGCACAGGTTGGTACCCTGCAGCATCCGCGAAGATGCACAGACACATGGCCAGCACCGGTAACCAGCCGGGCAGCCAGATGTTCATCGAGGTGATGTAGAACCAGGCTCCTAATGCCAGCATTGATACTCCGGTCGCCAGGGAAGTGCCAGCCAGCAGCCACTGGAAAGCAAAGAAAAAAGAGGTTTTATTGTATTGTTGTTATTGGTTGTATTGTCATTGTTTGGTGTTTTATCATCGTGCTTGTTGAGAGGTATGAGGAACCGGGTGGAATGTTTCTCATCCTCTTTATAGAAGGGACGATTCTCCGACCAGATAGGTAAATGTGGAAGTCGCGACGCCCCCACAAGGGGGCATGTCGAGCGGTGCCAGGGCTTGGCCCCCTGACCGCGGAGGATATACAGTGGCCTGTTAATACAGGCCCTCCTTTTGTTCGCCACCAATAGGCTGTGGGAACAGTAGGACTCACACTGCGTGCATGCAAACATGAGCCCATGTGAGTGGTTGCTGTTCGTGTCTCTGTGAGCGCGCCACGGCGTTGATACACAACGCCACTTGCTTCTCGACATCCAGGCGATCAGTCACCGCCAGATAAGACCCCCAGTTTCCTGCAGGTGGCCCGGCGGGTGGTGACCAGCGACTGAGATGCCATTTGACGCTCCCACGTAGTAGGTGTGTGGCATCCGGCCGTTTCGTTCGCAGAGCTAGGCGATTGCGGTCCGGGCTAAAGTGCCGTCGTGTGTGTGTGGACGGTATTGTACTATGTAACACCGTCCAGTATCTTCGTGAAAAACGCGGGCCCGCCTTGTACCCTGAATGCAGCTCACTCGGGAGTCAGTCCAGACGGGTGTTATAATCTCTGCTATTTTATATGCTAATCGCGAGCAAAACTTTGTTTGCGCGATGCAGGATTTTGTGCGACATCAGTATGGTTCGCATGTCGCGTTGTAGATGCCGCCGCAAGTATACATATAAGTACCTATGTATAATGTATCAGATTGTTCGCGAACCAACTATGCTTAAGAGGGAACAGGGCGTGTGATTCTCCATACAACTGTATTCCCCTTTTTTCTTCCTTAATTATGCCTCTAGAGCAATATTTTTTTTTCATAAAATTAAGGTCTGCTGTAAACACGTCATTTTCTTTTTTTCAGCAACTAATTAGTAAAGAAAATATGACCCTCTAAAAATTACAAAAAATACCCTATTTTTACCGCCGTGATTAGAGAGAGGACTACCAGACAAATTAGAAAAGATTTTAACATAAAAAAAAATAATAGGAACCTAAACACACTCTTTCTTAAAATGTTAATGTAAAAAATAGTTGAATCAGCTCAGTTTTCGAGGAGAAAAAAGGGGAATACGAAACGTCAGTCTCGTCAAAAAATTTGTGATAATTTCGGTCTGAGCTGCAGCTGTCCCTATTACACACTACGGGGGCATTGTGCGGGCGCAGCGCGACAGCAATAGTTTCTTCAAAAACCTATTTTTCAAAATTCTAGCAGGCCCCGTCCCTTCTTAATACATTTGGTCGGTCGTAATGGCCATTTCTATGCAATCAAAGAAGATGCGCGGAGCGCAAATGGTGTGCAAACATAGCATGTAGCACATACCACGCTTTGTAACATCTTGAATGACGGTAATTTCCTACTCATGTTTTTAACCAATAAATGATCTTGTTTCCTTGTATCTTTACATTTCTGTCCGTAAATGCATACAAAGAACTAGCACAAAATGCATTCTTCGAATCATTTGTCGTGTTTCGCGAAGCCACAACATGATCATAAAAAATGCCTACTCCGATTTCGTATCCGTCTGCCAAGCGAAGAAATTATAGCCGTCAAATGGGAAGCCTATAATATGTTCATACTTAGTATTACTTAGCAATGGGTAGTTTGACATGATGATGTATGCTAAATCTTTAGTTTGGGGGTAACGCATTGACGCGCGTATGGCCTTTTATTTCCTTAGCAGCAATAAAAATAAGCAATTTTCGTGTGTCGGGAAGCATCCAGAAGAAGTGCTGACGTAATGAAGCTTGGCGAGTCCCAGGGGAATGATTCAAACTTAATCAGAATTGGAGGAGTAGGAATCCATGAATCCTACCTCTTTTCTTAGCCAGCAGGCTTAGCATGACGCTTTCTATTTCTACGAAGAATAAACAGTGCTTTTTCTATACAAAGTGACAATTCGTTTCTCCATTTTTGACATCGCACCGTGGATATCCTTCTACAATCTGTCATTTTGTATTTTGTTTCGAACGATCTTTGTCTAGGTCCTCTTATATGTAGACTATTTCAGAAGAATATTTCTTCCCAAACTGTCAAAATCACACTGACAACAAACTTTCTACTCGACGGCCACAAAGTGGGTATATACGATTATCTACAAAATCATGATTCGTTTAGAACGCATAACTGTGGTAATTAATAGAAAAACATAGCTATCTTCGCCTATTATACATCATTTAGTAATAGTCGTGTCTATTCTTCCGTCGACAAATCGGTACTCGTGCTAAGCCTGCTCCAGTTAAAGCACGAAATCAGTAGTATCGGCCGAAGTTACGGGCATATCACTTACAGAGTTGGACATAAGATTACTTCGGTGTCCGAATTCAGAATGGATGATATAACACGATTTAACAGTTGTCCTAACTCCCAATGTGTATTTGCCCGCCCGAAAAAGTTAATTAATCGGGAGCAGAGTTCTTTCTGATGCATCAAACTACTTTCGGACGAGCCCGTATTTTCGACTTTTAGAGTAGACCATTATATATACCCACAAAATATTATAGTCCCTAGTCCATAGGCCCATTGGGACGTTGACAAAGTCTGCGATAGACCCAGTTGCTTATCACCTTAGCGCCAATCTTTTGAGGATTACATAAAATATTCTAACGCAGCTGTGAGTCGAATTGAATGGTCGGAACTGAATTTCTTGCTTGCTCTGATGGGAAAACGGTATGAGTTTGTATTTACCGGTAAACCGGGGTTACTTGAATCAATATTGAACTTTGAAGGTTCATATTTCTTAAATTTGTGGTATTATGAAAATATAAAAATGTCCTATAATCGTTTTTTTTATAACTCTCGATTCTTGTAATAATACGTGAAAAAATATTGTTTTAATTTGAGAAAAAAAATAAACTGACTGATCTAAGTTATACTTTGGATGAAGGTTACTTTGATACCCCCTATATTATTGCGTAATTACAAAGTAACCCCAATTATAGTGCCAAAACTCAAATACTGCCAACAGGAAAAATTATGAAACATTTTTAATTATAATTGTTAGTGAACTCCCAGTGTGTCCTCAGAAAAGGATTTCACAGTTCTTTAGTGTTGCTAACCTAGAAAAAAAAACTACCACGCCGCTCGTACTACTCCCGCGAATCAAAGTAACCCCGGTTTACGTATCTGATAAAATATCTCACCTTTCTCCCAGTCTGCTCCACAATACAACTGGCCACTATGCTGCCTAACAGCTGGATAGCTCCCACCACGATCGTCTGCTTGTTCGGCGACAGCTTTAGACTAATGGACTCCGAAGCCTGTTCGAAGATGGAGCCAGCGTACATGAGGACCACCAGGTAGCCGCAGGTCTCTTGGGACAGCATGACGTTCAGGGAGATCCGGAATGCTTTGAAGGTCGTCTTGTCTTGTACTGGAAATAAATTATTGGAATTATTACATGTCGGGGTTACCAGTCTAAAGGTATGGGGAACAGGGTGTGAAGTTCACTCATACCCTAAGAATAAGGGAGGATCCTCCGACCAGACGGGTGTTGTGTCTGGTGGGCAACTGCCCGACGGTTGATGTCGGGATGTTGTATATATGTCAGTTTTGTGGTAAACTCTGACTGCGCAACGTAGGATTTCTGTAACGTCCAGACGCGTAGTTCGCATGTGGCATTGTAGATGGCGCCACAACACTTTTTGTGTTTCAAGATATTTGTTGCGAAGTATTTTTCTGTAGTGCCGCTACAAACGTAAGTGACTTGTTCTTGAGTGGCTGATGAATGAACGTAGATGAAGCGAACGGAGTATCCTAGTTTAATATTCTAAATGTAAAAGTTTGGATGTTTGGATGTTTAGATGTTATGTTACTCAATCACGTTAAAACGGTCGAACGGTTTTAAATGAAAGGGTCTAGCGGGATAAGCACATGAAAACTGCACTCGCGTCTGATGAAGGGTTTTTACCTTATTTTTATTGTTTTTCATCTAAAATAGCCATACACTGAATCTCACACCCCTAACCCCTTTGGTAAGGAAATAATGAGGGTGGCAACCCTTAACGAAAAATTTTTTTTTCTCAGTATCTGTTCAAGATATCTTCATGAAATTGAAACCATATATGACAGTTAATAAACTAATTATAATATATTTTTTTTAGAATTTTTGCAATATTAGAAACTATAAAAAACGAGTAGTATATTTTTTGGGGGTGGTTTTTTATATTAACCCCTAAAATGACACCTAACAAAAAAATATATCTTATTTGTTAATTAGTTAGCTATTACATATTAAAGTTACAAAAGGGTTGAATTGGTGGAACATAGCTTAAAAACTAAACATTCAATCATCGTCACTGTTGGAATGATATGCTGAATTCATGGTTACAGTTTGCGCACTGAATAAAAACTTTTCCTATATAACAATTATTGCAGTATATACTAAATCTGATGATGATGATATTCTTCAGAAAGGTCGGGTGAATAGTTCTCGCAACCGGCGCGGCGGCGTGCGTGTATGACCTGAGGCCTTAGTTTGGGTTTCGCCGAACGAACGCACTCGACGTGTTTAATCGAGATGGTTAAACGAAACTCACACTTGGGCCACAGATGTATGAACGTAACGAGGCAATAGAAGTATGCAAGTAACGTAGCAAGTAAAAAACCGAACTGCTCTGTAAAAAGTTATGCGTGGTCAACTGGTTATATATATAAAAAAATAAAAAAAATGTACGCGTCGACTTGAGTAACCTCCGCCGTTTTTTCGTCGATTAAAAAGCTAAATCTGGGTAAGTCCCAAAGATCATCTTCAAATGAATGACTTGAGCCAGATACAAACGATGACCTCAACCTTCTAAGAAGTTATCGAACGCAAAGAATATTGTTTTTGTTAGAACTTGTTTTTGGGTATTTTTTTGCCTAATGTTCTTGGAATCCAAACTGGATATTTGTAACGTATTTACTAATCACGTGCTGCACGTGTGATAGAGTGGCTCTGTTTGTCTGTTTAGTCCTATAACTCGAAAACGTCTTGTACGATTTACATGATTTTTTCTTAAATTCTAGCTATATTTTAAGCTATAGGTACGGTACAGCCAGGCTTAGGCTTTTTTTTTAATAAAACAACCGACTTCCAAAAAACACTACAAAGTGAAAAATAACTTTAATTTCGGAAGTCGGTGTCTTTGGAGCTGTATTTGAATTGTTTGGCACCGCCTTCCGAAATTAAAGTTATTTTTCACTTTGTCGTGTTTTTATGGAAGTCGGTTGTTTTTTTTTTGGAAAAGTTTTTATTTTTCGCTTTTTAGTGGTTCACATGTGCTTACCCCTTCACAGCGTACCGGCGTGATGTTATGAACTGGTGTAAACAATAGACAGACATGAGATTTCAGCAATCCCTGTCCATTTGCTATCATTTATTAAGGAGTTCCGTTGCCTATCTCCAAAGTTCTTCATCAGATTTTCACCAAATTAAAATGGGAATGGGACGACTCCGAGAAAGTACTCTTCCAAAAATTCCCAAATCACTTCAAGTGTGCCTATAAAATTTCTAGCCAAAGGGCCAGTTGAGAGAAAAATGTATCTTTTTTGCACAGACAGACAGGTTTTAAAAATGGAACATCGCGAAAGCTTCTACCGTTTAAAAAACTGGTTTCAAGCTATAAATAAAGGTGTTTTTTAATTATTTAATCGGTTGTGGAGGTCAGATAGGCAGTCGCTCAATGTAAATTAAAAATATGTTCTATTTAAATTACAATCTAAGATATGGAAGAGCGGAGTCCCCTAACACTGGCATTGTTTGCCTAAAAGGTGGCTCCCAACACAATTCATTGTTTGTGAACTTTTTTTTGTGAAATAAATAATGCTTTTTTTTTAAATACTGGTACTCAGCTGCATCAGGTTAGACTGGAAGCCGACCTCAACATAATTGGGAAATAAGCTAGGCAGATGATGATGAAGTTTTTTTACCCGACTGCCAAGGAAGGATTATGTTTTTTATCGGGAATTTTATAGAAAAACTATAAAATGCGTCGTGTCTTATAGTTTATGATCATTTATTACTAATATACATATCACACATTAAAGTCACTTTTCGCGTGGGTATGCTTTTCACCATCATTTAGACAATTTATTCCGGAAACTTTATATTTCTTGGAGAAAGTTGTTCAATTTCACGGGTACTATCACTCTGTAATATTTAAACGGTGACTAAAAATTCACCTTGTATATCGACAAAACTCTATGATAAGGCGGATCACATACTACAACGCACCACGCGACGCCGCCGCCGCCGCCGCCGCGCGCCGCCGCCGCGCGCCGCCGCCGCGCGCCGCCGCCGCGCGCCGCCGCTGCGCCGAAGACGCGCGACGGGGCGCAGACGCGTGATTTTTACATACAAATACAATAAAATCGCACTTCCGCGCGGTGAATTTGGTTCCGTTTCCCGTGCCCCACAACGTAGTGCGTTGAAGTGTGTGATTCGCCTAAGAGCTAGCAGGGCATACAAATCGATCTGACAGAGTGTTGATGATCTTGATTTATTTTCCACCAGTGTTCCTAAACTTAAAAAAAATACTGTGTAAAAACTTCTTTGATTCTTTGACTTCTCCATTAAAACCAGCAGTCTTAACAAGAGAACTGTAGAGAGTCGTTTTGTCGACGGAAGAGTAGACAAAAATTACGTCTCCGTGTAGACAATTGATAGTTTTATACCGAGAAATGTAGACAAGCGATTTAATTATTCTTCTTTTACTAACCGTCCACTGTCTTAGCTGTAAGTTTCTTAAGGTGAACCTAGTCAACATTTTTTGTATACAAACTTCGGGAGTTTTTTACTCCACTGTCTGACATGGCACATTCAAAGTAAAATATTATATCGTTTTGTCTCATTATTAATATTGTCTATACGGAAACAGAATACTAAAATAAAAACCCATTAAAAAGTTAGGAGCCAACAAAGATTAGTTTTTCTTGCTAATTGTACTTAACTTTGAGCGTGTTTAAGTAATGAAAGAAGTGTAAAATCCCCAAAACCAAGTCAGTACCGACAAAGTTCAATTATCGAAAAGTTCAATAAACCTTATTGGTCATTGATTTATGCATTGGCTTTTTCATTAAACCCGATCTTCCGAAGGACTTTTTACTATAAATGATCCTGTATCTCACTCAATAACGTTGTGCGTGTAGACTAGCGTCTAACTGCTCATCACTGATACTATCTCCTAAGCCTAAAACCTAAAGCCTGGTAAGACAGCGTGATTTTTAGCCAGGCCCACCAGTGAGTTCTAACCCGCGACTAGGTTCCCCTTAAGAAATAAAATAAATCATCTATCTAATTGCCAGGTTAACGCTAGGGAAAAGCCAGAACCTGTTTTAAAGTTATTTGCATATGTCTAGAAATATTGCAATACAGTGTAAGAAATATGATGCTGGTTTCAACGAAGATGGATTACCATACGAGGCTAAACACCGCTAGGGTGCCAATGGGATATTTTCCAATTTAATAAAAACTATTTTGATTTGAAGATTGGGACGATACCTATATTTAGCAGAAAAATAAAAATAAATTTATTTATATCCATTTTCTCATTTAAAAACGGTTAAAACCAAATTAGTTTTTCGTTTTACTGAAATTACCGCCAAAACTCTCCTTACGATGACTTTATTGTGCGGTTTGTTCGAAAGAGATACCGCGGCCCCTGGCACACAGGCAACTGAGGGAACACGGGTGGGTTTTAGTCAGTAAAAGTCTGCCACGCTCTCCTGCTCCACCCAGAGCGGGACATGTTATTTGATGATTTCGCACCCAAAAAAAAAAACGATGACTTTATTATCACGTGACATCGTGACGTCAGCTTTGTGTAAACGGCACCGGTACAAATACTTATAATAATTAATTAATTACAGTCAAACCTGAGTACCTAAGTGAGAACTGGGTAAGCGAGAAAACTATTATTGAGAGTAAGTCCCGTCATTTTGCCATTCTAAAGTCTCTATAACTGAGAAACATAAAACCTGTATAACTGACAGTAATTTTTCATGCGTGAACCTCTCTATGTGAGATTACTACTTGCCTATACCTCTATAAGCG
This sequence comes from Antitype chi, assembly GCA_947359405.1. Classification (NCBI taxonomy): domain Eukaryota; kingdom Metazoa; phylum Arthropoda; class Insecta; order Lepidoptera; family Noctuidae; genus Antitype; species Antitype chi. Next base: position 7,178,132 of record OX375829.1, on the reverse strand, counting down.
ACAGTTGACTTTTGCTATTTTATGACTCATTCTTAAAGGGCCTACGTCCCGTTTGGTAGCGTAACAGGGTCACTTTATGAACCGTACTGCTCATTAGCGGCTTGTCTTGAAGATTTGAAAAATAAATAATTTTGCTATAGATTCATATAGATCATTTTGCCCGAAGTACTTTTTTTGTATGGTTAATACTTTTGCTGTAAAAAAAATATTTTCCAACACGCAATATTTTGGCTTCTATTCCATACTCCTACTAAACGGCTTCGTTATTTGGAAAAAAAAATACACTGAAAAATACACAGAATCGCCGAAGCACAATTGTAAATTAATCAAAGGAATATCCTCATTTTGAGATAAAGGCTCAGAGGTGCCCTGCGCGGGCGCGGGTGGCAGTCGTGCTTTAGCATACAAACGGGAGATGAGGATACTATATGGGCCTTAAATTTCAAGGCACTCTTATTTCATCCGAATGACCTAATGTGCGTCCGTTATTGTTTTCTATAGTTCTAGGAACTTACGTTGTATTCGAATGACCGAAAAAGTCTTAATTATTTTATAATTGTCCGTGGAACTCTTATTCCATTCAGAAAGCCAAATGTGCGTACCGACTTGTTTGTCAAGCTTATTACAGTCTCTTCATAAAAGCAGTCGCATAAAGACATTGGAGACGCTTTACAAGTTTTATGAATATGTGGCGGTTGATCAAACCATATTTGATAAAAGAACAATAGCAGCTTCCCATACATTGTTTTATTTGAAATTAAATGTCTACGTCTTTAAATGAAAAATACCTTATTTTAATCAGCGTCATTTTCTGAGCTAGCTTGTGCAAGATTTTTGTTATAGAAGGCGGAGATTAATAGATATTCAGTTTTGAATTTTTGTAGGTTATATTTTTATGTCACTTCTCACGTTAAGTAAAATAGTACATAGATATTAATCCATTTCAAGGAAGTAAAAGGGCTAGGGCTAAAGAGTAAGGGTACGCATTAGTATTACCCTGTCTTAGTTATTTGTAAAACATACACAAAATATAAAATACAGATTTTTATTCAAGAAAATGTTGTTATAAGATTATGTAGATCAAACATTTATGTTTAGTTCTTAAAGAAGAACGGGGCAAAAACTAAATCGACTTGACTCTTTTAAACTATTTAATCTTTGTTACTCTTGCCATAATATGTGTTTTGGTAGGTCGGTCTTTGTCTGTTTTTGAAGCCCAATTTTTTCTACATTCGTTGGTACGATTCTCAATCGCAGCTATGGGTTCAAGGTTCTAGTTAATACAGCCTCATTATGTTGTCTATGGAGTACTGGTATGGTGTGGTACGATTGTCTCGTCACTGTCTCTCCGACACAAAAGTAAATCTAGTCGATTGTTTTCCCACACTGTCTGTCTGTCTGTTGTTAATTGGTGGTTAAATATATTGCAGCTGCATCTACTTACATAGCCACATGCGAACTACGCATAAAATCTTGCATCGCGCAAGCAGAGTTTACCGCGCAACTAGGGCCAAACCCGATTTCAGGCCAAACTAGTTGGTCCTAGGCCAAACTGGTTTATTAAGCCGGGGCACCCCGATTAAATGGGTTAGGTTAGGTTAGAACTGTATATATTTCACAAAATTACTCTTTGAACAAGGACCTCAATCGTTTACTGCGAAATGCGTGTTTGTCCTAGGCCAAACAGACTTAATCCTACGCGTGATATGTCGCAGCCAACTAGATTAATTAGCCTTTTCGTTAACAGCCTTTGGACGTAACGCTCGCCGGCCGCTGCCGCGGCACCGCTCGCTGCGCTCGCTCGGCTCGCGCCCTTTTGGTCACAGTTCTAACCTAACCTAACCCATTTAATCGGGGTGCCCCGGCTTAATAAACCAGTTTGGCCTAGGACAAACTAGTTTGGCCTGAAATCGGGTTTGGCCGGTAACATATACAATGTCACCGTAAAATTGTAAATACCGTTACATTATAATCTATCTTGCGAGATTGTGAACTGTCGAAAGATTGTGAACCGCAACATAATGCTTACAATCTAACGCATTATCTTTCGGTAGATCTATCTATCGAAGTGGAACCGTCAAATTGTGAACTGGTATCAAGACGGATAGTACCTTGAGCTATTACTAAATAGTCAAGTAACTGCCACTAACTTGGATTGGAAGTAGCGCTCGCCGGCCGCTGCCGCGGCATCGCTCGCTCCGCTCGCTCGGCTCGCGCGCGGTTGTTCGCAATTCTAACCTAACCTAACCTATTCGGTCACAATTTATCGACAGTTTATAATCTCACGAGATAGATTATAAACTAACGGTGTTTACAATCATACGGTGACATATATATACAAGGTCCCAAGATCAATTGTCAGGTAGTCCAGCTAAGCAGCCGTTAACTTTGGTCTCTAGGAGAATTCTCCCTTTTTTATAAACGATTAATGAACTTTCCTTCACGTTCACATTGGCGCATTCTTCAAGCAACTAATTCGGCATGACGTCATCATTATAACTTCCTCCAGCTATCAAGCGGCGAAACTTGGCCCACCTGCTTCAAAAGGAGGGTAATGTCTTCCAACTGTATGTAAGTCTCTTCATTTGTTTAATCATTTCTGGAAAAGACTACATCTTTTGCGCTTGCAGACAATTCGTCATCACTATCACAACATCAGTACTTATTGTAAAAAAAAATCCCCCGCCACGTATGTCTGTCTATCTGTCTTTTCGCGATAAACTCAAAAACGACTGAATGGATTTTAATTCGTAGACAGAGTGATTCATGACATGAGGAAGGTTTAGGGGTTTCGTGTAAATTGGTTGACACGGGCGAAGCCGCTGGCAAAACCTAGTTTATTATATATAACCGAGTGTCGTTAAAATCCTAATCAGTATTCAGTTTCTAACAGATGAGCAACCGGTTGTAATGAAGCCTTGCTTGATTCTGTAAGCTCGTAATGAAATATTATGCAGCCACGTTTATAAATTAATGCAAGCCTCGCTGCAGAATGTGAATGTATCCCTTTTGGAATTATTCGACTGTGCCTTGATTGGTATCAGGTTTTGAGAGTGTACAGGATGTTGCTTTATCAATATCCTGTTACGTGTTAAGTTTACTGCAGTCTTGGTACACTGTTCGACGAACTTCGTCTCATGGACTCTGTTGGAGTATCTTAATATTGAAATAGTTGTAAAAATGTCAACAACATCACGACTTGTTTTCCCGTAGAGATGTATAGACGCCAGCAGATCAAGCTACCCCAAACTGTCAAATTTTCCCAATTGAACATGAACCTTATGCTTATGCAATAAAGTTAAAAATCTATCAAAGGAATTTGACAGATTGGAATAGCTTGATGTGGGTCTTTAGCCATCAACTTGGCAAAAAACCAGACTCCGGGCTGCTACTGATAAATTCCATATCGAAAACCCAATAACACTTTGCCCGACCTGGGAATCGGACCCAGGACCTCGTGTTCAGCAGTAGCCCTTGCGACCATTAGACCAACGAGACTAGTCGAGGGGTTGTAAATATAAATAGAGTATCTATTTATAAGGTGAAAGTATTCTAAAAGAGATGATGTCCTGACTAGGCAACCACAAGACGTATGGTCTAAACAGGAGAGCTGTTTGCTGCCGGAGGCAAGGTATAATCGTCTTCTCGCATTAAAACTGTATAAACTCAAAACTTACTAATTTTACAGGAGAGCGTTTTAAAGAGAAAAATACTGGTGATACCAAACGTTTCCGCATATTAACCCCATTTTGAATATTTTTGGAAATTGTACACTTTTAATGCGAAAAGGCGAATATGTGTCATCTTCGATACGATAGTCTGTCGAAGCATTGTAAATAACTGTGCTGGAAGGATTTGGGGGACGCTTTTGCTCAGAACTAGGACAGAGAAAGCTAATAAAACTTGATAAGTATGCAAAAAATTGATTTAATCTGACGTTTTGAAGGAGGTCAAAATCACGTTCAAAGTTTCCGTTACATAGGCACTGTATACTAAAATACGTTTGAAGCTAATAAAAGCGTGTTAAGCAAAGGATTAATGGGGAAGGTGTGGTGTCGGACGTAAAAGATTAACACCATCCCATCTCTTCCCGTGGGTGTCGTAGAAGGCGACTAAGGGACTTACTAGAGAATGGGCAGCAGCATTCTCTATGCATTTTACCACCATACTGCGATCGCCAACCCCCTGCCAAACAAAACCCTCCTTTTGCAGGAGGCCTATGTCCAGCAGTGGACGTCTTTCGGCTGAAATGATGATGATGATGATGAAACAAAGGATTTACAGCTTTGTAAAGCTGTGCACTTAAAAAAAACGGTTAGTTGTCCATTTCTAAACTAAACAGTTTCCAACTGCCATGTTGAAGCAAGAAAGGTTTCAACATAAATGCAGCCTGTGTTTCCGTCGCGCCGTCGCGCGTCGCGTGCCACAGCTCATTACACTTGACGGTAAATATATCTCGGCGAGTGAGAGCAATTCTTGGAACTGAGCTGCAGGATCTTGACACGTCATCTGGGAACCGGCTTGGTCAAATTTTAGGGAGATTTTATTGGTTTATGATTTATGTTTATTCATATTTGGTAGCAGTGGTGGCCCTCTAATGGCCGCGACTTTTGAGCTGTAGGTTTTAGGTTAGAATCCAGACAGGCATTTTACTTTGTGCAAATGATTTCATCACCTCTACTCTCAAAACGGTAAAAGAAAAAAACCGCGAGGAAACCGGCGTGTGTTAGAACCAAAAAGACTTGTGTCATCTTCCAACCCAACCCGCACTGGGCCCACGTGGTGGATTACGGCCCATTCCCTCTCACCGAGAGGAGGCCTGTGTCCCATCAGTCACACACACACACACACAGGCTGATTATATGACTCATCTTTAAGGCGAACCTAGTCCACATTTTTTGCATACAAACTTCGGGAGTGTTTTACTCCACTGTCTAACATGGCACATCCAAAGTAAAAAACGGTATCGTTTTGTCTGATTATAAATATTGTCTGTACGGAAACAGAATACTAAAATAAAAACGCATTAAAAAGTTAGGAGCCAACAAAGATTAGTTTTTCTTGCTAATTTTGCTTAACTTTGGGCATGTTTAAGTAACAAAAGAAGTGTGAAATCTCCAAACTCAAGTCGGTACCGACAAAGTTCAATTATCGAAAAGTTCAATAAACTTTATTGGTCATTGATTTATGCATGAGCTTTTTCATAAAACCCGATCTTCCAAAGCACTTTTCTTATTTTTTTCGCGATTTTTTAACTATAAATGATCCTGCATCTCACTCAATAACGTTGTGCGTGTAGACTAGCATCTAAATGCTCATCACTGATACTATCTCTGTCGGACACGAAGCCTGGTGAGACAGCGTGATTTTTAGCCAGGCCCACCAGTGAGTTCGAGCCCGCGACTGGGTTCCCCTTAAGGGTCCATCGGGATCGTAGTCTTTCCAGATTTTTGTTAGATTTAATGTAGTAGATAATATAAGTTTCTTGCCCGTTATTCTACATAGATACCTATTAAAGTGGAATGGGCTATTTGCTACATCTTTCTGATTGATCGATGCCTTGACAATTTCTATTGCCTGTAATTAGTTAAGTTTAACAGGGTTCACTTAGAGCAAAAATTAATGTGACCGCAAATTTTTACTCATTATTATTTGTTTTTAGTCTAAAAGTGCTCTTACACGGGCAATTTTTTGAGCAATTATTGCTTGGCAACACTAATGGATCAATCTGGATCAATTGAGTGGAGAAATCTAGAGCAACAACAATAAAATTTCCGATGTGTTTCGGCAATATTGCTTCTGATTGCTCCATATATTTCATGAGTTGCCTAATATTCAATCGGTTTGGAAATTTTTAGTCAATTTTCTTTCTATCTCGTTTGTACGTATAACTACGTCTCGTTTTTGCGAGAGGAACCAGCCGGCGGCGGAGGCAGCGGGGAAAACGCATTGCCTAGTTTTTAAGTTGCTCCATATTGTGTGGCCGTATCTCTGGCAACAGGTTGCTATATGTTGGAATTTCCCTAAATTGTTGGACGTAGTCGTGACGTCATAGTTGACGAGAATTGCCCGAGATGGAGCAATTTTAGTTGCTCGTGTACACGCACCTTAAAAGTGGCAACGGTAACCGAAAAGTTGTGCGTAATTCGGTTGTCATGGTACGGGCATGTGATACGGAGGAATGAGGAAATGTGATACGGAGGAATGAGGAAATGTGATACGGAGGAATGAGGAAAATGTCGTAAAGAAAGTTTCGAGTATGAGTGTCGATGGCTATAAAAGTTGGCGAAGACCAAAGAAAGAATGGATGGATTGTCTAAAAGATTATATGCTAGAAACGGGAGTGACTACCAAGATGTCTACTAATAGAGAAGTATGGAAGGAGAAGATTTGTGGCGTCGACCCCAAATAGATAAGGGCAGAAGAAAGATGTTATTAACACGCTTTGATTAGCTTCACGAGTATGTTTGTAAGCATGTTTGTTTGTAACCGATTCCTTTGGATTTGATTTTGACCCACTTCAAATGGTCAAATTTCTATTAAAACTTTGTAGACTTTTATCGAGGACCGATGACAATTCAATAATTACAAAAAAAAAAATTTTAACAAAGTCACGCTTTTGTAGTTAGCAGAACTAAAAAATATAAAATAAATAATAGATTAAAAAACACGCATTAAAAATCAAACTAAAAAAGCAGAAAATAATTTTAAAAAAGCGTGGGGTGCTTGATATTAATTGATTATAAAAATACCTCAAAAAGCACCCACGTTTTTTTTAATTATTGGCGGCTTTTTTCGCATTGCAGAATCGCCACTGTACAGTTAATTTCAAAGAGATATTTTGAAAATAACAACAAGTCTGAGCTTGATGATGAGACCAGGCTTACAGAAAACAAGCTCTAAACGATAAATGATCACATTTGTAATGGTTTTTTTATTTATTATCAGACTGGCATCTGGCAGCGGCTTCGCTCTCGTGGAAGTCGGATATTATCCCACTTAAACGTACTATCGGGATAAAAAGTATAGTATGTGTTAATCCAGGTTATAAACGATCTGTGTGCCAAATTTCATCCACATCCGTGCAGCCGTTTTTGCGCGGTTGAGTAACAATATACAGGGTGTCCGGTAATTAATGGATAACCTTGAAATGGTTCATGGGTGACCTAATGGCCATTCAGAAAAACACATTTTTATTTGTATTTAATCTGTTAAAAAAAACAACCGACTTCCGAAAAAACACTACAAAGTGAAAAATAACTTTAATTTCAGAAGGCGGTGACAAAAAATTAAAATACATAGCTAAAGACACCGACTTCCTAAATTAAAGTTATTTTTCACTTTGTAGTATTTTTTCGGAAGTCGGTTGTTTTTTTATTATTTTTTTACAGATAAAATACTAATAAAAAATGTTTTTTTCTGAATGGCCATTAGTTCTACCATGAACCATTTCAAGATTATCCATTAATTACCGGACACCCTGTATAATACGCACACAGATTGAGTGGATAAGTTCAGTTAGTGCACGTATTTATCAGCGACCACGCTGCTCAACTCAGATATACCTATTGTTAGTAGGATTTACAGATGATCTCCATGACAAGGGCTTTAATGTATGTGTCACCTGAACATTATGTTAGGAAACTCGCTCTTAAGAGTGTAGGTGGAAGGTACCTTTCACAATAACATTGTGAAAGATACATTGTCGTCACCTGGCGTGGACGGGGAACTTTCTGTGGTTTAGCTGTTCTTGGGATGCAATTAAACCCTCGTAAAATGACGTGTGGTGGCAGGTAACTACGTAAATGTGGTGTGGTTGTAGTTAACTACTTAATCTCTTCGTGTAGGTCATAGGTGGCATAAATGGTAGCGTATGTTATTTTTTTATGAGAACGTACCTAACTGTAACACCCATTATTTTATAGAGTTTTGCCTTTTGCGTTTTATCCTGCAGGTACCTACCTATGGTTCAGTATAACAAAATATCACAATGACGGAAAGAAAAAGTTACTACCGGCTTCGATAATAACTAATTTGCTAAGTACATTTAAAGAAAACTAGAATACCTACCCTGTATTTTCGAAACATTACAGTACATATAAATATTTTAATGTAAAATACCTACCCTGTATTTTCGAAACATTACAGTACATATAAATATTTTAATGTAAAATACCTACCCTGTATTTTCGAAACATTACAGTACATATAAATATTTTAATGTAAAATACCTACCCTGTATTTTCGAAACATTACAGTACATATAAATATTTTAATGTAAAATACCTACCCTGTATTTTCGAAACATTACAGTACATATAAATATTTTAATGTAAAATACCTACCCTGTATTTTCGAAACATTACAGTACATATAAATATTTTAATGTAAAATACCTACCCTGTATTTTCGAAACATTACAGTACATATAAATATTTTAATGTAAAATTGCTATTGACTTGCCTTCAAGAATCGATAATCGACGGGTTCCGGGCTAATTGTATTAAGCGACACTCTGACCGATATAGACTTTTATACATATTTGGAATCAGCGATTTTTTCTGCGTCATTTGAGCTGGGTTTGGTGACGATCGGAGCACTTTTTTGTCGCTTAATACAACCTCATTTTTGGGCCCATTTTGGACTGCAATGTATGAAGCGACACAAAATATTGACAAATTTAGGAACTGTGTACTTAAGCTAACTACCAAATACCAGGCAGTCGTTTAAACTTTTTATTCCTGGAGCAACAATTTACAGGCAACGTACGTTAAAGCATTTAGCCTGGCTTTATAAATATATAGAAATGTGGCTACATACAATTAGCCTCCTTGTTAAATTCTTATCCAGTGTCGTTTAATACAATTAGCTTTACCTTATAAATATACAAGAATGTCGTTTAATACATTTAGCCTCTTTGTTAAATTCATAAACAGTGTCATAAAAAATCAGTCGCATAAACTAATTAGCCTTAGATTAATATGTTTAAGATATTATGGTATTTAAATCAATTAGCTTAGGTTTGAAATATGACCAACTCTTTGATTAAAGCACTTGGCTTACAGCCATTATTTGCATGCCTAGGCGGTTAAGTCATTTAGCTTGGAACAAGAAATAATAAACCTAGGCGGTTAAGTCATTTAGCTTGGAACAAGAAATAATAAACCTAGGCGGTTAAGTCATTTAGCTTGGAACAAGAAATAATAAACCTAGGCGGTTAAGTCATTTAGCTTGGAACAAGAAATAATAAACCTAGGCGGTTTAGTCATTTAGCTTGGAACAAGAAATAATAAACCTAGGCGGTTTAGTCATTTAGCCTGGAATAAGAAACAATAATCATAGGCGGTTAAGTCATTTAGCCTGGAACGAAAAAAAGTAAAATATGGGTCATTTTGTATTAAGCGACATTTATCTTCGTTAAAAATAGGAATATTAGAAAAAAAAAAACTGATTATGGGGAATATGTTATAAAAACAATAATATCCTTCTTTTTTAAAAAATAATGCGATTTGCTAAAGTTATTATTTTTTTTTCTAAAAATCGAAACTTTAAACTGCTCTGGTGTAAAGTTTCAAAAATGTCGGTTAATACAAATAGCCCGGAACCCGTCCATATGTAATAGTACACCCACTTTTTCATTTTACCAACAACACTGTAAAAATTGTATGTTTTCTAATTAACTTATTTATTTACGAATACCTACCTTCTTCATAAGTAATTCTCGTATTTAGTTTTAAGATTACCTTGTATTTCTCATATTAAGTGAATTGTATTCTTTTTGAGAAATAAATGTCTGAAACCGTATAAGCGCCTTTTTACCCGACTGCGCCAGACGGAGGGTTATGTTTTTCTTGTGTATGTATATTTCTTTGGCACCCTTTTTAGCCTAAATGGCCTGATCGATTTCAGCTTGAGAGGTGCCGTTAGATTCGTCTTAATTGTGAGAGTGACACCGGGTATATAGAAATTAAAAAAAAAATGGCTGATTTTTGTATCAAAGTTGACAAAAAATATGGCTGATTTTTGGCGCCATATTGTGAAATTAAGTTTTTCTTTCTCAAAACCTGTTGAGTGGGGTATCAAAATATAGGGTTTCATAAATACGTCTTATTAACGTCAAAACTAATTGTATTAACAAAAAACTGTGAAATAAAAAAATAATTTACAAAATCAAAAAACCCGACTGCCAGGCAATAAAGGTGTTTATTGTTAAATTTAAGAATATGCCTCCGACTGCATGAGATTGCTTATAGTATTCAGTCTAATAGTCATCCTTTTAAAACAAGTTTCTTGTTTCCATCTTTTTTAATTTCACTTTTTAGGCAGTCGCGTTTTTGGATTTTGAAAATTTTTTTTTTACGCCTGTTATTTTGGAACGAAGTTCCTTATCGCGCGTTGTGAAAGGGGGCTAGACGGAAAAAATTCTCACGAAAAGTTGTAACGACACTTTTTGCTATACTAAGCTATTGTAAGCCGTGCGGCGTGCGCATGTTTCTCTGTCTGTCTCTCTCTCTCTCTCTTATAGAAAGAAAGCCAGATATTTTCATTTCGTCTTTTTTTTTTTTATTGTTTTGATCTTTTATTTTTAGCTTCGTTCCATCCGGGTGTCCCTTGACACCTCTCAAGTTTTTTGATTTTAGTTTCCTCCGTCCGTGGTCGTTACGGGTTTTAAAATTCCGTCCTCCTGCTAGAGTATGATGAACAAACTGCTTACCTATACTCTTCCACGTGGCTTTCTTCATACTCCTGGCGTGTTCCTCTTCCCTCTCCAGCTGCTGTATAGCTTCCTCAAGGTCTTTGTCGTCAGTGGTGGTGTTTCGAAGCCAGGCTAGTGCTGCACGAGCTTCCTGTTAGGATATCAAGGATTGTTTTACTGTGTTGGGGGATTTCCGTTAAGGTTATTGAAAATATCATTGACACAATTGCCCCTGTCCTAACAGGCATATTTAATCAATGTTTAGACAGCGGTACGTTTCCTGACTTAATGAAACATAGTAAAGTAGTACCAATTTTCAAATCGGGTAGTAAGAGTGATCCCTCTAATTATAGACCTATATCTGTGCTTCCAGCATTGAGCAAAATTTATGAAAAAATCATGCTGGACCAGATGTTGTCACATTTTAACTCAAATGGGATTTTACATAGTCGACAGTTTGGTTTCACGAAAGGTAGGTCGACGACTGACGCGGGAGTAAAACTCATCAGTCACATTTTGGAATCCTGGGAGAGTTCTCAGGATGCGATTGGCATTTTCTGTGACCTCTCAAAAGCGTTTGACTGCGTTGACCACAATACACTGATCTGTAAATTACACCACTACGGAATTCGTGGACAAGCTGCTGATCTTGTACTTTCCTACTTATCAAACAGGCAGCAAAAAGTAAACGTTAACGGGGCGACATCCTCGGGGTCTCTAGTTAGGATGGGCGTGCCTCAAGGTTCAATTCTTGGTCCTTTTTTATTTCTAGTTTATATTAATGACCTTCCCTATCTGATGGCTAACTTCTCGGATATAATTTTATTCGCTGATGACACTTCTCTTATTTTTAGAATAGATAGAAAAGATACGGATGTCTTACATGTCAACGAAAGCCTAGCTGTTCTATCGAAATGGTTTGCTGCTAATAATCTTTTACTCAATGCGAACAAAACTAAATGTCTTAAGTTCTCGCTACCAAATGTACCCCAAGTAGGTCTAAATTTAAAACTTGATGGCAAGAAACTAGATGCTATTTCGGAAACTGTATTTTTGGGAATTACTTTAGATTCAAAATTGCAATGGGGTGCCCACATTAGAGCGCTTTCAAGCAGATTAAGCTCAGCTGCTTACGCAGTAAGAAAAATAAGGCAGTTGACTGATGTAGCCACAGCTAGGTTAGTATACTTTGCTTATTTTCACAGTATTATGTCTTATGGCGTTCTGCTGTGGGGATCGGCAGCGGACGTAGATTCAATTTTTATTTTACAAAAGAGGGCAATCCGCGCAATCTATAAAATGGGGCCTCGCGAGTCTCTTAGAAACAAATTCAACGAAATTGATATACTTACTCTGCCTTCTCTTTATATTCTAGAAAATATCTTGTATGTTCGCAAAAACTTAGGTCTTTTCAAAAAAAGATGCGATTTCCATAATCTAAATACACGTAGTAAAGATGAAATTGTGATTCCAAAATTTAGATTAACTAAAACTAGCAAGTCATTTCTAATAAACAGTATCCGCTTCTATAACAAGTTGCCAAAGTCGGTTACAGAACTTAGCGATGGAAAGTTTAAAACTCACATCAAACGTGTCCTTATCAAAAAAGCATATTATAAGATAAAAGACTACGTTGAAGACAGGGAAGTTTGGCATTAATTCCTTCTGCACATGTGGCTTCCCTGGTACCTCATTAACAGCAAAACCGTGTGAAAGTCTATTAACTGCTCCCAAATTGCAATGTTAATTTTTATTCTTTTTATTATTATTATTTTTTTTTACAATGTCTGACATATTCTCGTCATTATTTGACATTATGCATCAATTTTACTACCTACTATTTATTTTCAGTGATTGTCATCGAAATCATGTCACTTGGTTCAAATAGATTCATTTTATATAGGTAGATTCTTTTACATATTGTGAATGAGAGAACGTTGTAGGCCTTAGAGACTAGATTTGTAGACGTTTTTCTATTCTGTATTTTCATTCCTCTAAGTACCTGGTACTTATTGACTGGCCTGCACTGTCCTCCCATACCTATTATCACTGTAATTTGAAAACATTGTAAAAGCCAATTATTTTTAAAAGAGTAACCGTGGAGTTTCTTGCCGGCTCTTCTCCATAGGAAACGACAAATTGGAACCGTGCACCTAGCTTCTGACGTTTCATAAGTGCCCATGCAGGCTTATGTGAAATAAAATATTTTGATTTGATTTGATTTGATTTGATGTATTTGGAATGTATACCACTTTTACTAGGATCTTCGTATAGGTCGGAAAATATCCTACAGGAACGTAATACCGGGATAAAAGTAACCTATGTATGTGTTAAGCTATATCTATAAGCTATGTGTGTGCCACATTTCATCCAAATCCATTCGGCCGTTTTTGCATAATTCAGTAACAAACATCCAGACATCTAAACATAGCAACACCCGAAACTTCGTCCACGTGAAATTTCTTGTTTTAACTTAAAACTAGCTTTTTCAGCGGCTTCGCCCGCGTGGAGGTCAGTGTGTTATACATATAAACCTTCCTCTTGTATCAGTCTGTCTATTGATGAAAACCGCATTAAAATCCGCTGCGTAGTTTAAAAGATATAAGCGTACAAACACAAAATGCCAACAATGCCAAGTTGTTTGAATGAATCATAATCTACCGAGCCTTTTCCCAGCTATGTAGGGTCGGCTTCCAGTCTTACCGGATGCAGCTGAATACCAACATTTTACATAGAGCGACTGCCTATCTGACCTCCACAACCCAGTTACTGGGTAACACGATACCTCTTACCAAGAGACTGGTTGTCAGACTTTCGGGCTTCTGATGACCGACGACTGTCAAAGATCCACGAATGACAGCCGGGACCAACGGCTTAACGTGTAACGTGCGTTTCCGAGGCACGGAGGAGCCTCGGTATGTAAAGATGGTCACCCATCCACATACCAACCGCGGCAAGCGTAGCTTAACCTGATCGATTTACTCGTGCCGCTGTTATAACTTAGCCACAAGGTTGTTTGAATGAATATTCTATGAAAAAGTCAAGAAATAAATTTTATCCCAGGAGTTCCCATCTCGGCTTTACCGCGGCGCCTTTTTGCCCATCAAACAACACTTAAATGATTAAAGTTACATGTAAACATGTAAAGTAATTATCATCTGGTTTTTCCTCTGTACAGGAGAAAGCAGCTCGGTGGGAAATACCACTTCATTACATCGTCTGGGTCAATGTGGGTGACTCGGCAGTAGCTATGTAGTTTTAGCTTAAGATGCTGTTTGTGAAACTATCCAAGACTGCCATTGTTTAAATAAAATAAATATTTTATATTCTATTCTATAAATAAAAAGAAAAGTCCTGACTGACTGACTCATCAACGCCCAGCCCAAACCCTTGGACCTAGAAAGCTGAAATTTTGCACAGAGGTTCCCTTTATAATGTAGACAAGGAATAAGGAAGGATTTTTCGAAATTCAACCCCTAAAGGAGTTAAATAGGGGATTAAAGTTCCGTGCAAGCGAAGCTGCTGGCAAAAGTTAATCGTTTTATAAAATAGTTTTATTTGTTTAACTTTTATTTATTTTTTGTTGACCGTACTTTCTCAAGACTTAGCTTTGTTTATTTTATTTGTGGTTCCAAAATTCTAGTCAAAAATAATATAGGTGGTAGGTCCCGAAAGGCTCACGACCCGTAATGTGATCGATAGTCAATTGAAATTGTTAAAATGATGAAAAAGAGTGTGTTGTGTGAATGTGTTGAGTGTGTTAGTGTGAAAGTACCTACCTAAATGTGTGTGTATTATTGTAAATGTGCGCGTTTGCGTGTGTGTTGATTATTTAACTCTCTTACTGAATCATAGAAATTCTAAAACTTCGATAGCATTTCAGCCGAAAAACGTCCACTGTTGTACATAGGCTTCTTCCGAAAGGGGAAGGGGGTTGCGTTCGCCACGGTTGTCAGCCGGCTGGGTGATCGCAGTATGGTGGTAAAATGCATAGAGAACGCTGCTGCCCATTCTCTATAGTCGCCTTATACGATACCCACGAGATGAAATGGGATAGTGCTCTTCTTTACGTTCGGCACCACACGGAACCTTTAATCCTAATACCTATCATGAAATAATAAGTCTATGTAAGTCCTGTCATAAAGGGCTCACTAGAACAAACTTTGATAAGTTCTTCTGATTTTTTTTTTTTTTTAGCTATTCGTTGGTCAACCTATGAGGTGGCCGGCTGCTTGAGCGAATTTGCTTGCGATTGCTTCAATACATTAAGGCCTGGGCTTATAAACCTGAAACTAGAGTACCTTACTCAAAACTTACAGGTATACAACATACCAAGCTAGTTCTTCTGTTAATTTAAATCTATAATAATTTATAAGGCTACATTGATCTACAAAAAACCCAATTTGCACAGTCTCGAACAAAAGTTCAATCAAAACTCTCCCCAATTATACGGTTCTGATATTTTTTTTTTTTTTTTAATTCAACCTAACATGCATGACTTAAAATGGTATTTACAAAGCAATGTCCAAAAAGACCGGCTGAAAGATGACAGACGATACTATTTGACACCTGCGCACATTGCGCCCTATTGATGCGGACGTTTTTGAGACGCTGATTGTGTATCTTGGGTTTTGTATATCAAAGTATGGCTACCATCGGACCATCGGTATTTATATTGATTGATAGTAGTTGCAATCCTAATAAGTTATTAGTATTATTGGACACGCATTTAATTTATTACAATTGGAATTCATCAGATCCCCTACGCAATTCCCCACCATCACTTTTAACTAAAGGGATCAGCTGCTTGACCTTTCGATGAAACACAATCAAGCATTGGTATTTACAATCTTTCGACAGACTATCGTATCGAAGATGACACATTCACCTTGCCCCTGACAGCAGACAGCTGTCACAAGAATAGCGGTCGTCTTTTCGATTTTATTTGATTTTTAAAAGATAAAAAGTCAGAGTATTAATTACTCTGTGTCGGCATTATGCGATGCGACGAGGGAACAAGAAATTTCACGTGGACGAAGTCACGGACATAAGCTAGTTATATGTTTTATATGTATAGGTATGTAAACCTTCCGGAATAAATTCTCTAAATGATGGTGAACACCATATCCAAATCTGTCGCGTAGAAGAACAACCAGCACCCTAATTGCGTAACACGCGATTAATCATAATCGGTTTAATTTTGACAGTTCAACAATATTCATTGCGTTATTTACGTTGTTGAGCAGACACATTTTTCGATCACATGAAGCAATGGTTTAGCCATTTGTTTCAAAGCGAAACAAATTATGATTAATCGTGAGTTACGCAATTAGGGTGCCGGTCACACAGACAGACCCGAAAAACGACTTAAATCCATACTATTTAGGTACTAGGTTTTGCCAGCGGAGGTCGAAAATTATCCCACGGGAACTTAATACCGGGATAAAAAGTATCCTATGTGGTATTCCAGGTTATAACCTAACTGTGTGCCAAATTTCATCCCAATCCGTTCAGCAGTTTTTGCGTGATTCAGTTACAAACATCCAAACACAAACACACTCACATTTATAAAAAGGTGTAGGATATAAAAGTTCTCACCTTAATTAGTGGGATGTAAGAAGTTATTACCTTAATCTTCCCCTGCTTCACCAAAAAAACAGGTGTCTCCGGCATAGCAATGAAAGCAACAAGAAAGATGGCCGGCACAGCAGTGCAGAGCCACAGCACTGCGTCGAAGGACAGCATATCCCCTGCTACGTAGACTACGAGGTAGCCCAGGTTCTGAGACAGGATGAAGAGGGACCCTAGAGCGCCCCTGATGTTGTCTGATGCTATCTGTGGAGAAAATAGAGCGGTTAGTTTGGGTAGGTAAAGATGGGAGTTTGTTCCGCCACTTCTTCTTCCCAGCTAAAGCACTAGGAAGTGTCGAAGGGCGGGCGTTTTTTGGGGACTGTCTTATATAATTTTGACGTTTAAAAAGTGCTGACTCTCAACCCAGTTTGAATAAATGACTATTGATTTAATGACTTATAGGTCGGTTCTAGGGTTGTCAATTCGCCCACGAACAAATGAACTTCGTGCGAGTTGTCTTTAGAAAATAAAATATTGTTGTCCTCGTTGGTCTGGTGGTCACAAGCGCTAATGCTGGTCGAAAAAACACGAGGTCATGGGATCGATCCCTGGGCTGGTATTATTGAGTTTTCTATCTGGAATTTCTCAGTAACAGCCCGAAGTCTGGATTTGTGTCTGATTGATGGCGATAGGCTCGCCCCCTATTACATTGGACTTAAACATAACTGGCGAAATGTGGATGTTCTATAGATACACCTCTGCCCAACTCTTCGGGGATACAAGGCGTGATGTTAGGTTATGTTATTTTGTTACAAAGTGTAGATTAGATAATTCTTATTTTATTGGATAGGGTATACTTCGAAGTTGGTCCCATATAAATAAATAAAAAAATCCTATCCTAAGGGTAGAAAAACAGGGTTCTCTCACAGATTTTAATGCTCAGACGTGTATTACAAAAAGTAATCAAAAGTTAAGCATGTAGTAATAATTCGTAGATAAGAGCCACATTTTTTTTATAAAATAAAAACTTTTTAACAAAAAAATTAAACCGCCGAAAAAACTGACAAACAAAAAAGGTTTATTATTTTTTGCTTTTCAGTTTTTGCGGCGGTTTAATTTTTTTAGTGCCTATAATTCGTAGACTTTAATAATCCACCTATTGCAACACTGAATACGTAAGAAGAAGGCTAAACCACAGCTATCATTGTCACTGTCAATAACAAGGTAAACAGGTAACCCCGATTATGACGCTCCATGACTTTCATCGAACGTCATACACCAAGGAAATTATAAGTATTCGTTGTAAACTACCTACCTACCACAAAACTATGACATCTTTCTCTCTTCTGAAATCGTAGTAAAACTTCCCTTTTACCAAGTCTTTAAAATCTCCCAATGACTAAAATGCAATGACGTAGTTTCAAAACCGCAAAAACTGTTATAAAATAATTTATCTTATCTACTTCTAATGCGTAATAAGGCTGATTAATTTCAGGTAACAATGGAGGGATATTCCTGAAAATGTTTACGTTATAAAATATCTAGTACCATTGTTTTTCATAAATAATTATTATAATATCTTGAAATCATATCACAAATATGGGCATCGGTATTTCCCCGAAAAACTACGTCATTATTTGCTGATTTGTGGTCACCTGGGCCATAATTATAATTAATATCCAAGACGTTTTTTCTTACGAGAAAAATGTCTGTAGTTGAAGTACAAAGTATCAAAACGTTAAGACGTAATCAAATGGCGGCGGCGCAGGAATTTTTACGCGCGCTGGATCTTCAACGCACTGCTTAAGGGGCGTCCATTCATTACGTGAGGCAATTTTGGCTATTTTTCGACCCCCGCCCCCGCTTTGGTGAAATGTCGTGAGATTTGGCTCGAAATAATCTCACGTGAGATATTTCAAAATGCGTATTTTTTGTGTAAAAACGTTAATCTGGGCTTATTTGCGTTGGATTTTTGCATTGCGTTTGGCTAGCTCGGCTAGCCGGTGGTGGTTTAACAATCGAGGAGCTACTGTGCTACTCCGTGGCGTTCGCATAACCGCGACAAATATATATTTTTAAGATTTAGCTATATTGGCGGAAAAACATGTTTTACTTAATTTAACCCGGTTTTCTAGCAATTTTACATTGTTTCTTTGTGGATAAAGAAATAGAAAAATAGAAATAGAAAATATTTATTGTCCAGGTAATACAGTAAGCATAGATAGATTAACAACAAGTTGAGACGACATATGAGTAGCTTAAATATTACCTACAGCTAGTTACAAATATTATTATTACCTACAGCTAGTTATAAATAACGTGATATTTGGCAAGATGCACCCTCTCCCCCACGTGAGATTGGGTAAGATTCGACTTGACCCCCTCGTCTTACGTAATTAATGGACGCCCCCTTAGCGCCGAGAGTTTAAAATCGAACAGAGTGTTCTTTCGACGTGCCCGCCCGCCTGAAACTTCCGCAGCAGTCTGTTGGATTCTCAATTCTCTGTTCAATAGCTAGAGTTGCAAATCCAGTGCGCAAAATAATCCCATCGCGATTTTATTACGTCCGTGTGAAACTGTGAATGTTGGCTAAATAGGTCTACAAATTCGCAACGGACTGTGGCCCAAGTTAGCCGCATATTCTAGATACCATGGCGTTATTCACCTTCTAGAATGAGTAGTTTAGATACTCTACCAAATCATAGTAAGTATTGTGATCGCGGCTTGCCCGCGGCATGTTGGAAATTAGCCCAAGGGAACGTGCTATCGGGAATTCGGGACAAAAACTCCATCATACCCCTTACAATATGCCAGTGTCAGTGAAAGTCACGTCAAAATCGAGCCAGCTGTTTCTAAGATTAACCGGAACAAAGACAGACAGACAAAAATGTTAGAAATTATTTTTTTTTAAATACCTAAGTCCCGTAAAATACTTTCTTCATATGCATTTAGTAAAAATCTTTTATTTTGATATTACAAACAGACAGATTAAATGAAAGATAAGAAGCCTTTCCTTCAAATCTAGTCGTTGAAACTTTGACTTACTTTTCGGCAGATTTTTTATGGATCCATCGAGGTTAAAACTTACAGTATAAATCGTACAGTTCAAATAAGATGTCTTCTCAAACAACGTGTCAGGGTAATGCGTACTACTTACCTCCTTCAAATATAACGGTATGACGACATAGCAGCCTGCGCAGGCGAGCCCGGCGACTGCGCGGGAGGCGATCAGCGCCCACGGACGGAGAGAACACAGGGTTATGGTCCAGCTTATCTGTGGAAATAAGGGTTAGTTAGTGATGCTGAAGGACAATAAGGCAAGGTCTTGACACTAAACCCTTGACTAAAAACAGAGTCAGTTTTTTCTTGGAATGATATAAGATTGGTAATATTCTGATAGCAGGATCTTCCTATTGGATTGACCAGCAACAAAATTGTATGCCTGTCCATGGCATAATATTTGAACTGCTGTGGTATTAAAAGTATCCATTAATTTACCTACATACTGTAACGACAGTATGTATGGACCATTAAGCTACTTAACGAAGTAGCTTAATGGTCCGCAATTTTGTAGGTGGGGTTGCATCTTGGTTTTGTTCGGCGTAATTCCTGATATTCTCTCTTCGAATCGAACACGTCACTAGTAATTATATTTTGGAACACATATTGCATAATGCTCATAATGCACATATTGCAATTGCATATCATCATCATCATAATCGCGTTGCATCCTTTCGGAGCCCGGGGTCCGCTTTCCTACTTTTAAGGCCCAGGTAACTTTAAATATTGTCGTTATGAGCGATAATAGTTCTTCTTGCAGTCCGATACTAATAAGTAACGTTGTAATAAATTCGAATAATAAATGAGCAAGCATTGTCGTAAAATGCAAATAAAATCGTATAAAATTAGGTATTAACTATTTAATAATAAATAATCCATCACTGGATGCAGTTTGGCATTTGGAATTTTATGGTATATTTTTAGTTATACGAGTAATTACGAAAAAACGAAAATAATTGATATTGAAGGGATAACCTGGTTTTAAAGAAAATTAAGAGGTAACTTTGATGTTTTTGTTGATGCATTAACATATGTTTAATTATGTTTTGAGTTCCATCACTCTATGCAAAAAATATTTGTATATAACATATATTTATTTGTTTTCAAAATTATTTACGGTTAAAGATATATATTGGTTTAAAAAACCACCTTTTTGAGCGTTTTCAAGAAATCACCGCCTTAACCCTCAACTTGGGACGGTCTTTTGCATCCCTTATGGTGAGTTCATAGGTGCGTATGTCATTCGCTACGACCCCAAGCCAGCACTTTTTGGGTCGTCCCCTTCTGCGGGGGCCCGGCGGAGGCGGCATGGCCAGACATTTGTTTCCTACGTAGCTTGCCAGTTTCCGTAAAAAGTGCCTGTATCAACGTAAACGTAAAGTAATTGATTGCATATCATAGTTGATCAAAGTGATCTAACTTATAACAACAGATTTGTTCCAATAAGCGACAATTTATACAGCTACTTGTAAATAATATCTATCGCTAAATAACTACTAGTTTTATCTGCGACGAGAGGTTACAACCGCTTTGGTAACTAACTGGCGTGAAGTTTGAAAGTTTGCTGTGTTCTGGAGTACAATGGCGCTTGATCCGTGACAGAGCAATTTAGAGGGTGACAGGGAGATCGACGAGCAGCCTGTTACCATAGATTCAGGAAAAGATTCTGAACCTACCGGGTGGCGACGCGACTTTTCGTCGGTCATCAAAAAAAAATCTTTTTTTTCCATAGCAAAGTGCAATTACATACGCGGTCAAAATATCAGAAATAAAATAATTTCTTTCTTATTTTAAATTTCCTTTTTCTTTCTTCTCTTTCTTTTGTTATGAAATTCAAAGACCACTCCTACTACACACACTACTACTCATACGCAGTCATCAACATCATCATCTGCCTCGCCTTTTCCCAATGATGTCGGGGTTGGCTTCCAGTCTAACCGGATGCAGCTGAATACCAGTATTTTACATGGAGCGACTGCCTATCTGACCTCCACAAATCAGTAACTGGGTAATACCCTTTGGTAAGACTGGTGGTCAGATTTTCAGGCTTCTGACGACCCGTAACGACTGTCAAAGATCGACAAATGACAGCCGGGACCAACGGCTTAAGGCCTATCCGCATACAACAGTGCCGACACGTGCCGATCAGTAACGTATCGATAAGCGTCAGTGAAATATGATATTATACGACGCTATCCGTACTCGTCAGTGACAATGACGTTCAGTGATGTCAGTGCTGCGCCGGCGCTCGCCGTGACCCGACATGA
This sequence comes from Antitype chi, assembly GCA_947359405.1. Classification (NCBI taxonomy): domain Eukaryota; kingdom Metazoa; phylum Arthropoda; class Insecta; order Lepidoptera; family Noctuidae; genus Antitype; species Antitype chi. The sequence goes on along the minus strand of OX375829.1, from coordinate 7,156,538 downwards.
ATTTGTAGTGGACAATATTTTTCCTGAGACGGTCGTAGTATTCCAAGATGGACGACGAAAAGTAGATTCGTATTGGTCCGTGTACATCCTGCAATTTGTGACCTTTCTCATAGAAAATACATTGGCAATAATTTGAAAGCAACAAACTGTGATCTTGAATATCGAGGCATTTTACAAGCACGTGAAACTAAAAATCACTGCACGCGTCATGTCGGTACTGACAGGTATGAATAGCACGTCACGGAACTGTTGGTCACGAGCCGGCACTGTTGTGTGCAGATAGACCTTTAACGTGCTTTCCGAGGCACGGAGGGGTATATAAAAATTAAAAGCTGTTTAACACTTACCACAAGCATTAACGCCGTCAAAAGAGTAGTGTACTTCCTGCCCCACCGATCAGCAAGGTCACCAACCATGAACCCGCAGAAGATGGGGGGCATGAAGGTAATAGCTGCCATCCAAGATATGGTCTCATCGCTGATGGGCTCCGGCGCCGGCCCGTCGGGTGACTGCAGGATTGGCGTCATTGGGGACTGCCAGCCCATCAGCATCCCGAAGTTCAGGGCTGGGATTGTGACTGCAACAAAGGAGAGAGAGTTTTAGAATAATAATAAATGATAATTGATTTTATTTCTGTAAGTAGGTATGTACACTTTTACACGTCAAACATATTTTTTTAAACTAGATGAGGCCGGGTTTCCTATCTGACTACTCTGAGAAGAAAGGCCGAAACAAACTAACAACAATAATAACATGACTTCAAAAAGGAGGTGTATCTAAATTCTTCTGTATTTATTTTTTGTATGTACATACTTTTCGCGATATATCCGGCAATTGTGAGTCGATGTCAGTAATTCTTGTTTAAATTGGGGTGCATCGTTTTCACACATAATCATATAATGAATGTACTATGTTAAATATTGTACTACTGTAATACTTTACTTGAAACATTTTAAAAGAGTAGGTAACGGTGAAGTTTCTTCTCCATACGAAACTACATTTTGGAAGGGGCGACTAGAATCAATTCTATTTTAATGTAAATGTTGACGTTCAAAAGTGCCTTTTAAGTGCCTATTTGAAATAAATGCTTTGACTTTAACTTTGAATAGTTATTGGGTGGGAAATCATCAAATGATTTCTCCCGCTCTGGGCGAAGCGGGAGGGCGTGTCAGACTTTTACTGACTAAAACCCACCCGTGTTCCTTCAGTTGTCTGTGTCAGGGCCACGGTAACTCTTTTGAACAAATCCGCGACTCTGGCAGGGATAGGGTATGCCTCAGGGGTGGTCTCATATAATTTTATCAACGTTGCTTGGGTAGTTTTTATGCTAGTTTCTATAATACGTATTCAATCCAGTTTGTATATCATGGTTCAATTCTAACATCTCAATAAGAGTGTAAGTGCGGAAAAGCGAGACCCATCACCATCATGGTTCAGTTCATGGTTTCAGTTTGCGCGTCGATGCCTTTGCCACTCTGTAGACACCTGTAACACCCCAGACGGCTTGCTAATGAGTTATCAACCTTATTTCCGAGCAATTAAGTATGTAAATCCGCATCGGATTGACGCACTACAGTTCAACATAGAACATTGTAATTTTAACATACAGAACCAGTATTATATAAATCATGCTGATTCATTTATGTTGAGTTATAGAACATTTATATTTATTTTACTGTTGTTTAATGACTCTGTAGCACCGTGTTTATTATAATTGCGAGTTTGACGACTTAATTCGCATGATAGTAAATTCTAGAGCAATTATTTTTTTGTAGGTAAAAGCTTGTGTCCACCTAGTTTGCTATGCTATAATATTTATTAGGCGTTTAAGGGACATTCGGGATTAAAGAATCCCGAAAGATCCTTACAATAGGGATGCTTCAGCCTTTATTAAACGTAGGACGTAGGTATAACTTCTTCCTCAGAAGGAAGGCTCCGATTAAGAATTTGTGTAAATTATTTCATCTCCACTGCTCTCAAAACGGTGAAGGAAAACATGGAAAGGAAACCGGCATGTCCTAGATCCAAAAATTCGAAGACATATGACATCTACCAACCCGCACTGAGCTGGCGTAGTGGAATACGGCACATTCTCTCTCACTGGGATACGGCACATTCTCTCTCACAGAGAGGAGGCCTATGTTCCAGCTGCGGTAATATTATGATTATGAATAATATTAATCAGCTGATTATGTAAACCATCGTTTTGTTACACTTTTCTCACGTCTCAGGTAGTCAAACGATTAGCATTCCTAAAACAACATAACTAAACTATAACATTTATCGTGGAAACTATCTCCTTAATAGAATGTCTATGTAAACAATAATGTTCACAATAGAAAGTGGCGCATGTCGCCTCGTGCTCTGCAGTGTGAGCACCTGTATCAACAAACTATTCGTCATCATTATTACTTTTACATAATCATTTGTTAATCAAGGGGCTCGTGGCTAAGTAAGAGCTCAGCCTCATTTGTATGTTACGTTTCCATTATACAACATTAGTTTTTATTTACCCTAAACCCGAAAAGGGGTCATTGTACTCATCATATTGAACAACTTTTTCTATGGGAACAACAATGAAAACGCGAAAAAAAATCAGCTGTTCCATACATTTGTGAACACAAATTGATTACTGGTTTATTGTTTTGATTTTGAGCCAACTCAAGAGCTTCAACGGCACATAGTTAAAATATACAGGGTGATTGGAAGATGGATGCAAAGCTTTAAGGTGAAGATAGTATAGACAATTTAGAACCATTTAAGCCATGGTTGTCTTAGACGAAGTCTTACCAAATTTTTTTTTTTAATAAGGTTTAAAAGACGCATTGTACAAATTTTTTATTTTTTCTGAGCTTTAAATGTCTGTAAAAAAAATGTCTAATGACACAGAAGCCTAAAACATGTTTTGATTGATTGCTTACACATTATTTTAATTAAATAAATAAAAAATGAATTCATTTATCATTAAATTTGGCCATAATTATGCAGTTTACATTAAATTTTGAGAATTTCCGAAAAAAAACTTAAAAATTTGGTAAAAAATATTTGGTAAGACTTCGTCTAAGACAACCATGGCTTAAATGGTTCTAAATTGTCTGTACTATCTTCGCCTTAAAGCTTTGCACCCATCTTCCAATCACCCTGTATATATACAATATATAAATATTTATCTTAATCATATATTATCTTATATCACCATTGCGAAAAGCCCTAACAAAAAGACTGTGTCCGTATCCAATCGTAGATACTGTTGAAAACCAAAAAAAAAACAAAAATATAAAAGCTAAGCTAAGCTATAAAGCGTCCTTCGCGTTCAATATAACAATGCGTTCAGGATATTGATAGGGTTGCCCCGCTTCTGTAGTGCGTCAGGGATGTTTGCTGAAGCTCGAGTCGACTGTTTTTGTACAACGATGAGAAAACGATGCGCCTCCCTGGTGCGCCGCGTGCGGGCCAGCCCCAACCTCATTTTGCGCTGCGTGGCAAGCAGACTAGATTGTTTATATGTGGGTCGCTGCAGCAAGCTTTCCAACTCGGTGTTACGCGTGTGGCAGTGATTCACATGTAGTCATGGTTTTAGGTTAAGTGATTAGAATAGGAATACTAACATAGGGGTAAGGAATATTGTTACTAACACATTTGTGTCATGTTACTTGTTAAATAAAGATATTATTTATTTAAAACAAAAACAAACACCAAAAAGCGAAACAACAATAAGGATTTTTTTTTAAACCATACATAATTGGGGCCCAGCTTGGAGTCTCGAGTCGTCTGTGCGACACGAGCCGCCTTTTAACAACTGTATTAATAACTTCCGTTACTTTCTTGGTCAGCCTTTACTTATTTTTACACGCTTTATATTAGCTCGGGTTGTATGTATGTATGTAACGGAATCTTTGAGCGCGATTTTGACCCACTTTAAACGGTCAGATTTCATTGAAACTTTGTAAACTTGTCGAGGACCGATGACAATTTAATAATTAAAAAAAAATTGAGAAAAAAAAAACACGTTTTGTAGTTAGCAGAACTAAAAAATAGAAAATAAATAACAGTTTAAAAAACACGCTTTAAAAACCAAACTAAAAAAGGAGAAAATAATTTAATTCAATTAAAAAGCGTGGGGTGCTTGACATTAATTGATTATAAAAATACCTCAAAAAGCACCCCACGCTTTTTAATTGAATTAAATTATTTTCTCCTTTTTTATTTTGGTTTTTAAAGCGTGTTTTTTAGTTTTTTAAACTATTATTTTTTGTTTTTTTTTCAAGTATTTTTTACATAGCCCGTGTCTTAATTCTGTAATTGACTAATTTAAATTTCCTAAAACTGTAAGTGATTTTTGTTTGTGTATGCCTTAGTGATTAAGTCGTTGAGTTATATTTATAAATAAATAAATTCCTCATTATAAATGTTGAACGGATTAACTTTGTTTGTCATTAGTGAGAAGGCATTCCAATTCTTCACTCGTATGTATAACTGTGTGAACGTAGTCATTCTTGCCGTGACAAAAATATATTAGCCAATCAGAATGGCGTACTAGACAAGATGGGGCTTCTACCCGTCCTCTTGATGATATTTTATCAACTGCCATTGGGAATGTGAGTGACACAGAGGAGAGAAGGAGAGACGAGGACGGACGAGAGGAGGTGGGAGGAGAGGGGGGGTGTGTGTGGACAGGGAGATGAAGACCAAAGAAAATATAGTAAGTAAGTAAATGTAAGTATGTTTATTTCTCTTACATAAAAAAAAAACTTAGTAATATTTTACAGAACAAAGTTTGGCAGTATTAATTTCCAATAAATAATAGTTTAAAAACTAAAAAACACGCTTTAAAAACTAAACTAAAAAAGTAGAAAATAATTTAATTCAATTAAAAAGCGTGGGGTGCTTGACATTAATTGATTATAAAAATAACTCAAAAAGCACCCCCACGCTTTTTAATTGAATTAAATTATTTTCAACTTTTTTAGTTTAGTTTTTAAAGCGTGTTTTTTAGTTTTTTAAACTATTATTTATTTTCTATTTTTTACTTCTGCTAACTACAAAAGCGTGTTTTTTTTTCCTTTATTTTTTTCTATATGTTTTTTATAATTGAATTGTCATTGGTCCTCGATAAGTTTACAAAGTGTAAATGAAATCTGACCGTTTAAAGTGGGTCAAAATCGCGTGTAATAAATGGATGTAGCCACTGCAACCGAAATAGATGGCGGTATGCCTCACACAATCCATCAATCTGGTGGCAGGGGCATCAACGCGTTACCTGAAACCGTGAATTCAGCACATGATTTAAGAAATTTTTCGTTGGTAAAAAAACAAATATGCTGTTTCATAGAAAAGTGCAAAATATATGGATCAGTCATTTTTTTTTTAAATAACTGTCTTCAAATTTAAACAGAGGGGATTCAGAATCATGTACTGAAACACAACAGCACCCTAATTACGAAACGCACGATCAATCATAATCTGAATCATTTTGAAACAGATGGATTGAACAGCTCCATTGCTTCATATGTTCAAAAAATGTATTTGCTCAACAACGTTAATAACGCAATGAATATTGTTGAACTGTCAAAATGAAACCGATTAAGATTGATTGTGAGTTACGCAATTTGGGTGCAGGTTGTGGGTCGATATTTTTGTCGCCCTGTATTTGGTAAACATATATAAATTAAGGACGATGATAATGTCCGTTTATATCTGCCTATCAGCAGACACGATGCAAAAGCTTCACGCACAATAAAATGCAATTAACTTATGAATAGTGATGAATTTGAAAGCATGCATTCTACCAGTACAAGTTAATAAGCTGGTCAAGCATTGGATTACATCTATTAAGTCCGAGCAATCGACAGTTTATAGAATATGTTATGAGTATGATAATATTGCTGAATTACTTAGTAAGCGATTAAATAAACACTTGAACTTTTTAATTACAATATATTAATTGCTGCTACCTACACATTGCTATACAAAGAAAATATACAAAGCAGGCGCAATTCGACCCCGCGCCGTTTTTTTGCCCCGACCTACAGTTTTTTTTAAAGAAAAATGTGACTTTTTTTATCGGCAACATATTTTTTATAAGATGGCAATTCCAGTTCACCGTGAAGTTAGGCGAAAGTAAATAAAAATACGTTCGAATATCAACCGCCCCTACGGTGACAATTTAGCCTCATTTATAGTTGGTGATTTATATAGGAAATACAAAATATTTTGTGATAAACGTTATATAAAGTGGGCCTTAGTTTATCAGGATCAAGTTTTATATACAACTAAGTACAATTTTGATTTGGATTCATTAATATTGATGAAAATTTTATTATTGTGAGATTTTACTTAGGTTTGAGGTAGAATAACTTGAGATCTCTAATCTGACAGAAGCCAAGATGACAGCCTCGTTAGTCTAGTGGTTGCAAGCGGTACTGCTGAGCAGGAGGTCCTGGGTTCGATTCTCAGGTCGGGCAAAGTGTTACTGGGTTTTTCATTTTAGAATATCTCAGTAGCAGCCCGAAGTCTGAATTTGGGCCTGGTTGATGGCAATAGGCTCCCTATTTTAAAGGACTCATCAACTCAGCCTATCGCAGTCACATACACATACACACTTCACCCCACCTCCACTCTACACTTATACTACAAAATAACCTCCACCTAGTATTTTCTGTTTTTTATTCCCTTTAAAATAGTATATTTTATATCGAGGGACTAAACGAAGCCATAACATACCAGAGGTGGTTTGACTCTCGAGCGTGCGAGGGAGTCAATGAAACCGAGGGTATATTAAGTTGGCGTTTAGTCTCGAGGTGCAAACTGTACTTTTCACTTGGAGTGCGAGAAAAATAGTCAATTTAGTACAAAAACATGTACTTACCTAATAAATATTACTTATTAAAATAAAAATCACAATTGCTATGTATGTCTTTTGCTCTTTGATCGACGTCAAACTCTTCACCAAGGAACATAATATACCACAACTGTCACTGGACATTCTTAATAAATTTATTTAAAGCCGAACAAATTTACACTCGACAAAAATTCTGAAATTTTCGCGGTCAGTTTTTTCTTCTAAACATTTAAAACTCATGGCGCCACCTTGGCAAAAACCATGGAACTAAAACTCTCAACATTTTCGTAATGAAGATGTTCCACACTCCACAGATAATAGTATATTTACTGGCTGTTTGGGTTTGTTTAAGTCACATGAAGGAAATAAAAAAATCTAATTACTTTTCACTCCCTAGAGACTAAAGTGGTCACTTTAGTCCCGCTTCGTAGGGCTATATAGGCGTACTTTTAGAGCATGAGAAGTGAAAATTTTTATTACTCAATTCATTATTAAGTAACTTTATTTGTCTTTTTTTTGTCTTGTCTGGAACACTGTCTTTGTATACATTTTCTTTTTAGATTGGACGTTGATAGCTGCGCCACAGTATTTTACTTTTGTGGCTATCTTCGTTTTCCTTTGTAAACTTAAGTTGTTCCAAACAAACGTTTATTAATTAATTTATTTTAGTGCTGGACATAGGTCTCTCCCAGGCTGCGCCACAACTCTCTATCCTCCGCCTTCCACATTCAGTCTGTCCCAGCCACCTTTTTAAGGTCGTCGATCCATATAGCTGGGGGGCGTCCCACACTACGTTTGCCGATACGCAGTCTCCACTCCAGGACTCGTCTGCTCCACCGTCCATCGCTCCTTCGACAAACATGGCCAGCCCACTTCCACTTCAGCTTGCTCACTCTACAAGCTACATCGGTGACTCCGGTTCTTTTCCGGATAATTTCATTCCTGATTTTATCCTTCAAAGAAACTCCGAGCATAGCCCGCTCCATAGCGCGCTGAGCGACCTTAAATTTGTGGACCACCCCAACTTTCAGTGTCAACGTTTCGGCACCGTATGTCATCACAGGCAGGACGCACTGTTTGAAGACCTTAGTCTTCAATCATTGCAGAATAGGCGACGAAGCGATGGCATACTTAACTCAATTTTGGCTAAAGTGTGGATTGAGTCCTACGTCCAATTATTTTGAGCTTAAAATGTCATAATACATAATCTTATCCTAAGTTATCTTGTTTGACATCCTTTTGAGAGTACAATGGGACTTTTCTCTCTTGGATGTATAACTTGTAACTAAGTTCTGAAACAATTTGATAGAAAACCATACGAGCTTCTACAACACAAGAAGCATCGCGTGCGAAAGCAAGTCAATGTTAATAATTAAGCCAGCCGGTGCGTTGAGAATTCCGATCACTCATTGCAATACCAGCTAAGCTGTAAGTATAAGCTAACTATGTCATTCGCTAAACTTATAAATATTACTTCTAGTTTAAATAATAATGAATGTAGATAGCAATGTCGTGTGCACCTGCAGGCTTAGCACGAGAACCGTAGAGAAGCGTTTTGTCGACGGAAGAGTAGACAAAAATTACGTTTCTGTGTAGACAGTTGACAGTTTTGAACCGAGAAATGTAGACAAGCGATTTCTATTCTACGAAAGAGTAGAAATAGAAAGCGTCATGCTAAGTCTGCTGGTAGGTTTGACAGATATCAAAAATTGCATGCACGAATATAACGATATTCGTGCATGCAATTTTTGATATCTGTAGTTGAAGTTTGATTGCATTCAATCATAACGATGATTGAATGCAATCAAACTATCAAGTATACTCTACATCAATATCTGACAATCGTGTCATTTACAACGCTACATGCGAACCACGCATCAAAGAACTAACGTCACACAAATCCTGCATCGCGCAATTAGAGTTTACCGCGTGACTGGTATTTAACAACATCTCGACATCAACCGTCCGGCAGTTGCCCATCAGACAAAACACCCGTCTGGTCGGAAGAACCTCCCTTTTCCATAGAGTATGAGTGAGCTTCCGTGTGGTGGCGGACGTAAAGAATAGCACCAACCCATCTCTTTCCGTGGGTGTCGTAGCAGGCGAATAAGGGACTTACTAGAGAATGGGCAGCAGCGTTCTCTATGCATTTTACTACCATACTGCGATCGCCAACCCGCCTGCCAAGCGTGGTGAGTATGGCAAACCCCTCCAAATTGGGGGAGACCTATGTCCAGCAGTGGACGTCTTTCGGCTGAAATGATGATGATGATGATATTGAGTGAGTATTACATCCTGTTCTTCATACCTAGGTACTGGTTTAAGGAAAAGACAAGCAAATGGATCATTCTAGTTCAATCGTGTTGATGACACATATTTAGCTTATAATGTTCCCACTGTTGGGATACAGGCATCCTCTCTGTGAGAGGGTGTAGGCCAAGGTCTACCTTGAGTTAGTTTCGCCATTTCTGAACTAGTACCTGAAATGGGCTTTTGAGGAAACAACCACACTGATTAGAGTGGACCGGTCCGATCAGTGCAAGCATTTGTCAGTAATCATGTAGCTGTTCTTTCCTCATACCATTTCAAACTCCAATCTACGTGGTGTTTCACATGATCTGACCAAGATTATGTCTGGACTTTAAATGAGACTGTGACCTCTGAGTTTGTTTTGACCTTTCTTTTCAGGCTAGCCAGTAGGAAACGCCGACCTCATTTCGTTTTTAAAATATCATTGACGTGCAACAGTGTTTGTACAAACCTAATAACAGAAGTGAAATTATGTTTCTTTAACAGTTTACTACAAATTTTATAGGCTTTGAAGAAACCTTGTAACAGTTTCTCATAATATTAAACTAATCCTGACTAGTTAAACAAACCCTCATTAACGATCGAATAAGGAATCAATTATGTTCCATATGAAAAGCACAATAGGAAACAGTGGACATTGATAAAAAGCTAATAAAATTTAACGAGCACTATGTTTCGGGCTGTGTGACGTACGTATTGTATTGTTAGTTCGTAGATTTGCATTTCATTCTTTATTGTCTTTGAAAGGTACTTAAGCCGGGCCAATGACGGCTTTTATAGCCTTTGATAGAGATTGTTCCATCTCTTCTTGTAGATTTAACCATTTAGTTTTTGAACTTTTGTACTACTTTAGAGGATAATATGAAAAATCTCAGCTGCTTGCATTTGCCTTAATAGATACAAATTATGCCAGAGATCCATAGGAGAACCAAAGTAACCGACGTAGCCCAAAGAAATGTCAAACTTATGTGGTAGTACCAGCATGCTTTCTAACCCAACCCATCCACGGACCATCCCCGACAAGCGTAGCTTAACCTGATGGATTGACCCGTACGGTTAATATTACTTAACTACTTCTGTTCTATCTGTAGCATCATCTATGCAAACTAGAAGTTCATGCTATTCTTCACTCTTCAGCCATGCAGCAAGTGAACTGTTGCAGTCAATTATTTCAATTAACGCAGAAAGATAAGCCTTTATTGCATTCTTTTAATTGATTAACGTGGAAGCCGCGTTTCTACTGATTGGCTCGCGGTCAAGGTTACTGCATTGATTAACAGAATTTTTATGGATTTCAGCTTAGTTGCAGTAGTTATAGCAAAAATAAAAATACGTTTTAAATATGAGGCAATACTTCAAGTTGTTGAAGATAATGAATGCCTAGAACAAACTATCCGCTGCATCATCATCACTTATTCAAAACGTCCACTGCTGGACATACGCCTCCCTGAAGCACCGCCACTTCGACCTGCCGATCTATTCTGTTAAATCTAGAGAATAAAATCCCGGGCATGTTTTTCAATCCCGGGATTACTGGATTTTTTATGCGTAATCCCAGGGCTATATGGTTTCTATGGATTAGACTATGTGGTTTCTAATTGGGCTCAAAACTTGAGTAATTTCTTAAAAATTGTTTTAAATATTACAGCACAACACAAAACACAATATATGTAGTAAGAAAAAGAAAAAAGACAAAACAAAAAAACAATTTAGAATTTCAAAAAGATAATATCGCTCCAGCATTGTTATAAGGCTATTCCATCTGGTTTTACAAAAGAAGTGACAGCTCTTTCCATGCTCAATTTTCACATAATTTTGAAGTACTGTTTAATTTTTCAATGGCGATCTTTTGAAATAAGTAGACTACTACTTTGCGGATCTTCTTTAACATCTCATTCATGTTTTCATCTTGTGTTAACTCTGGTATGCGTTCTCGCGCAAGACCATTTTGAAACCACACCTGTTTGTGGCAATCCCGAAAATCCAGAGATTAGCCAAGTACAGTCTCGTGATTTCCAGGGTCAGAAAACGGCCGGGTTCCCGAGATCCCGGGATCCCAGGATTGTATTTTGTAGTTAAATCTCACCGTGAGAATTTAGGTGAAGTGAGCTGTTATTCCGTCCGGCACTAGGGATTGATAATAATGATAGCTCACTTTAAGCTCACTGATATTTACAGAATAGCATTGCAGTTCTGTGCTTCTCACATCCAGCAGATTCCTGCGGCCATCACCAAGTCATCGGTCAACCTTGTGAGAGGCCTTCCAACGCTCTACGTCTTCCAGCTATTTGCTAAGATAGGTCTGAATCCGAAAAGAGGTAAATCGGTGAATACTACCGATATACGTATGCACCATCAATCTCTCAGGAGTCAAAACGAAAGTCTTTGTCCGGTATATGTTACCTGTGATGACTAAAACGTGGCTGTTGACTATGGGCCATTTAATAAGCCTCAAACTTATCCAGTGGATAAAAACAAGGGCTATGCTAAGCAGAGCCCTTTTTTACCCTTTGGGTGACTAGTGAAGCAGCTCTCGTACAAGGCGGTTCTAGTGGAGGCCAGAACCAAGTTTAAGTAATCTAAACTTGGCATACCGTCCATCCGCTACAACACAGCCGTCACGGGAGCGCGGCTAAACGAGATGATGGGTGCCTCAAATGGCGAAAATGCGGACGCCCTGGCCGCTTAAATTAGAGAAGTCCTCAATTCGGAGGACATTCAGGTCTCCAGACTCATGAAGTGCGTGTCAATGGGCTGTAGGATCCTAGGATCACGCAGGGAATCTCCAAAGGTTCCCTGCGTGATCGAATTCGCAGGAAAACCAAGATGCCTGAAGAATAGCCAACTATCAAAGACCTTTAGTTAATCTAGTCACGAATATTTTTTGTATTTTATTAAACTCAGTAATAACCAGAGAACGGATATTCGGATGCATATTTACGTAAAGATAATTTTTAGCTATGAAAGTATGGAAGCGGCTTTATAAATTATTTGTAATATTTATTAAAAACCCTGGGATTCTTGGATTGCATAACTATTCAGATGTGTATTATTTTAAAATTTATATTTAACCCGATACAAATATGTGTATGCACTGGAGGAGGGGTGGTTTGTATTAGTTTAAACAAATTGCTTACCTAAATTAAGACTTTTTCGATACAAAAGCGCATTCCATGTTAGCCAACATCTCAACTTTAGATGAATATGCATCCGAATATCCGATCTCTGGTAATAACAAATGATGACAGTTTAAAAAAAAAACAACTAAATTAAGACGCACCATTCCCTAAATCAGCAATACATCAATTCGATCTAATCAAAATAACTTTGTCTGGCGTGTCGGTCCGTCACTGAATTTAAATTAGGTCTCCTGGCAATGACAGCCGTGATGAGAATCCTGATTATGCTCCCTAATAAGACATGCAGACCTTTTGCCTAGTGAAATCTTAGTTGAGAGACATTGTTGGATGGTAGTGTTGTTAGTTAATGACGTAATTAAGTAATCAATTCCGGTCCATAAAAAGTTATTACGTTTTCTATTAGTGTTTTTATCTTATTTCCTTTGAAAAAATTGTAAACTTTTACTCGACTACGGCGAAACATAAAGGGGGTTATGTTTTAGACCGGTGTGTACGTGTTCATATCGACAGTGATAAGGTAAAATGGCTAAAGCTCCATTTTGGTCGATATTGAGTAGTCTGCAAACTCTGCGAAATTAAAAACACTAACTCATTCGAATGCAATTTTTTTTTAAAGAATATGCTGCATATTACTGGTTATGATGACTCGGAACAATTAATATAACGACCCTGACCTGACACTGAATCAAACGAAGTATATTGTATGGGAAACAAAATACACACTTACACACACATTTTACGCCACATACACACACCACACACACGCGCCAGACACTACACAAACATTACACATACATACACTCATAAAATACCATACTTGAAAGCACCTCTCTAGTCTCCACTCTTGTATTCGTATCCTGAACCCCAAGATACAGACTAACTGTCTAGTTTGGGGTTCACTGGCAAATAATATTTGTAACTAGCTGTAGGTAATATTTAAGCTACTCATATGTCGTCTCAACTTGTCTACGTCTTGTCAACGTCTCTATCTATGCTTACTGTATTACCTGATGGACAATAAAATATTTTCTATACAATATCACTTAACTGATTTTTTTTTCTGCGTCGATTAGTCTACTTTTCGCGTCCATTTAAGCACTTTTCTGGCACTTCAGCATCACAAATTTTCTTGCTTTTTCGCACTTTAAAGTGACGTCAGTTTGATGTTTCTGAAGTTGATGTCGCATAAGTGATAAAACAGAGGCATCTATAGACCGCGCGGTACACCAAGAGTGAGGCCAAAAAACCAAATACATACTAAAGCGTCGTATTGTATGTAACACACAATGCGATGCGCGACGCTTCGTGGCGTACTAACGCGTGTTTTGGATCAGTATTTGGTTTTGTGGCCTCACTCTTGGTGTTCCACGCGGACTATAGATGCCTCTGTTTTATAATCTGAGGTATTAATATTTGGTTAAAACAGTGCTTATTTCGCAACAATAATTTCATTCTTAAATGAATCACTTTATATCTAGAATTTTGATAATATTTACTTCCGGGTCAAAAGGTTATCGAATTCAAACTTTGGAATTGACTTACGACATAAAATACTGAAACTGGGACATTTATCTTGAATACTATTACATACTCGAGCATTTTATGAGGTGTAGATATTGTTTTAGAGTCAATTCGTCAGCATTTGTTACATATAGAGACAATGACAACATAATGTGGTTTACCGCAGATAATGCAACCAATTTTGTTTATGTATTTCATTTACGTTTTCTCTATATAACTACTATTTTGATTTACATTATATGTGTCGTGGCTATATCGTAGATTTGCTCAATTCATGAAATGCTCGAGAATTTTTTCTCGAGAAGACGGTCAACGTCCGGGGCACCCCGAGGTTCGATTTGGTTAGGTTCTTTTAAACCCTGCAGATAGAAATATGAGCCCCACGCAGTGGGGATCCGTCAACCTGACGTCGACCGTCTTCTTTTGTAATATAAGTACCAGAAGAAACGAAATGGCCACGACATAATTATGCATAAACATGAATGAGGAAAATTTCGTGAGGAAAGTTTTGAGTATGAATGTCGATGGCTATGAGAGTAGGGAGAGACCAAAGAAACGATGGATGGACTGTGTGAATGATGATATGGTTGGAAAGGGTGTGACTACGGAGTTGACAACTTATAGAGAAGTGTGGAAGATCAAAGATATGTTGCACCGACCCCAAATAAATTGGAATAAGGGCCTCATTTCTGTGAGAGGATGTGGCCCGTACATCGTGGGCCACTACACAGGCTCAGTGCGCGTTGGTGGATGTCGTCACATATACGTATTAATAAACTGAAAAGCTTCATTATTACAGCTAAGGCAGCTTTTTTGTTAGGCTGCCTTAGTGAGAAAGAGCGTTTTAGGCATGGCATCGCGCTTTACAATAAATTAGCAGATGCCATAATAGTTTTTAATGTTACACAATTCAAGAAAAAACGAGTCGATCATAAATTGACGATGCCTTGTTCACGCTCACAGAAGCGTGTAAGTAAATGCGCACAGACATATTGTAATCATCACCTAAGTGATAAGTCTGAGTAAGTGAGTACTTATAAATAATTGCAGTCAAATAATTATGGATTCACAATGCAGGTTCAAATAGGTTCTCAGGATCATTTTATAACCATTATGTTAAAGCTTACTATAGGTACAATGCATTTTGTTAGACAATTTGGCTAGATTGAAATCTAACATCAGTCTAGGAAGATTTTTCTCAAGCAGACTCTACAGAGCGGATACGAGAATTGTCTAGTCTGCATCAGAAATTTCATTTCATCCAGCATCCTTGTGTTAATCCAGGTTGTGTCTATCTAGGTACCTACATACCTAGATAGGCTGATTCCCGGCCACCGTAGGCGCGGGCTTGCGGACGGCGAGTAATGGGTAGCTCGCTGTCCGGTAAGGACCAAGCCCGAGTCGACGGCGCGTTGTGTTCCACGCGCGGCTCAAAGAGATGTCAGCACCAACTGGTGGGGTCCGCAAGGGCCAATGCCTGCCAGGGGTGCGGGTTGTTCGAAAGAGATACCGCGGCCCCTGGCAAACAGGCAACTGAGGGAACACGGGTGGGTTTTAGTCAGTAAAAGTCTGACACGCCCTCCTGCTCCACCCAGAGCGGGAGAAGTTATTTGATGAAATCCCAACCAAAAAAAATAAAAACGTCTTGATTGAGTAACAAACAAACAAACTTTCACATTAGACTATTAAATAGGATTCTAACTGAAATAATACGTAGTCTACACGTGTCGTACAGACACAAAACAATTGATTTAATCAATGAACGGTGTCAATGATTGACTGCAATCAGTTTTGGTATAACGTTACAAGTAGGGACACGTTTATTTTGGTTGTTACTGTTATGCTCCAAACACAACTGAAAAACCTTTAATTGACTTGTGACCGTGGTCCACTTGGAAGTCTGAACCGCCTAGTCTGAACCGCCTCCGGAGTCCGGACCCAAGTGGGAAGATAAACGTCTACAACGTCGCTACGTGAGGTTCTCTCAATGATATAGCAGTAAGGTGTGGATGTGGAGATGTGGCGGAAAGTATGTTCTATCTACTAACCTGCCGTCTGTTCCTAAAAAAAAACAACCGGCCTCCAAATAAAAACACCGGACAAGTGCGAGTCGGACTGGCCCACCGAGGTTAACGTACAAATTTGTAGGTACAGTCCCGGACTTTAATTGATAAATATTTTTACAAAAATCATACAAGTTTTTGTATGATTTTTGTAAAAATATTTATCAATAAATATAAATGTTTATTTAAAAATATAAAAAATAGTGGCCCACCGGCATCAGGAGCAGGGTCCAAGATGTCAGTGGTCAGGGTTCTAGAGAAAGGAACCTCCTGACTATGCGTGCCGTGTCTCTACTGCTTTCTGAATCAAGCCCTTGATCCAGCCGCGTAATGAGAGCCTCCTGAGGTGTTGGTCGAGGCTCTTCGCTATTAGGCCATTTACTGTAATGATTATCGGTACAATGATTGCTGAGTCCACGTCCCACATGTCGACAACCTCGCGAACGAAGTCAATTTTTATTACTATTAATATTTTAGTGATATTATGTGTTTTAGAAGAATGATGTATGTATGTTTGTAATTATGTATGTAAGCATATTCCCATATTATTTGTTTAATTTATTTAGTGACTTATTGTTTTTGATTACTTTTATAAGTAGTTTATTTTCCCTTTTACCCTTACACACGCTGTCTACATCTCTTTATCTTCTCTCCTATCGCAGGTATGCTGGAAGAGATTTCTTTAGAAATAAGCATCACCTCTGTATCTATTTTTCTGTTCTAATCTTCTTGTCTGTTCAAATATGTGTGTACATAAATGGTTAAATAAATAAATACGTGTCCCAGTCGCCATCTTTTTCACTCTCGCTCCCTCTAATAACCTTTCATTCGCACATCTGCATGTGTTCCTTTCTACTCAAAATTCATTCCACATTTATAACAATACTTTTTGGTTAACGGACCAATTGCCCCCTCGCAACAAAGGTCACAAGAGCTCACAAAAAATATCGATGTATCAATCAATAAAGAGTGACAAGTACTTATGAAATGAGTTAGTTCCAATCAAGACGACTGGTTCGATCGAGACCTAGCAAGGTCGGTCAGATTTGTGGCGAGTTTCAACCGCTAACTTTGTACTGTGTTGTTGACTGTAAAGGTGTGGACATATTATTATAACATATCATACACAACCTATAATGTTCCTACGCAATCGAATCAGAAATGAAGACATCCGTAGGAGAACCAAGGCAACCGACATAGCCCGAAGAATTGCCCTCTCTGTGGCAGTAGACAGGGCACATTGCTCGCAGAACAGATAGCCGATGAGGCCGAAAGGTTCAGGAGTGGCGACCGCGTACCGGAAGACGTAGAGTGGGAAGCACAAGACCGGTCGAAGTGGAGGAGACTATGTCCAGCAGTGGACGTCTTTCAGCTGAAATGATGATGATGAATGATGAATGTTCCCACTGCTGGGACACAGGCAAGTGGGAATAGGCCATAATCAACCACGCGGGCCCAGTGCGGTTTGGTAGATGTCACATATCATCAAATTTTTGGTTCTAGGACATGCCGGTTTTTTCAAGATGTTTTCCTTCACCGTTTTGAGAGCAGTGGTGTTTAAATAATTCACACAAAGTAAAGCGCGTCTCTGGGTTCGAACCTGCGACCTACAACTCGTAATTCGGGGCCGTTACCATTTGACCACCAGTGCTCTTCAAACACGTACCCCCTTATTTATAAAAGTTGCTTAAAATTAAGTAATTTTTGTGATGTTTAAACATCTCTTAACTTTAAGCAATGTTTATAAATAAGAGGGATCATCATCAAGAATTCAGAGGGCTCGTGGCTAATTAATAACAGCCACACGTAATGATTGGTAACAAAAAATAAAATTGGTTTGTAGGTATACGTAATGTTTGTTTGTATGTGATTGTTTCGTAATCATTTGTAATTAATGAATTCATAATTTGTAATATTGTGTAATTTCTTTTTTTTTCCACTCAACTCAACTTAAACAGTGAGTTTATTAAGGTAAGGTTTATGCAACAAATGAGGTATTTATTATAATTAATATTGCTAAAACTGCAGCAAAATTTACACAGCTTGGCAAACTAGAACACGTACAAAGGAAAATAACTTATTAAATAATTTAAAGCGAATTGTCCTAGTAGGTCCAATGATCCTATCACAAGGTACACGTTACCTCAATTCGATTAAATTGAGGATAATATAGTCTTGTGATGAATTGTCTAGGGATAATAAAGAGAATGAGGTTAATGATGATATAAAAAAATTATGTGTTTGGCAGATGTTTACCTCAGTTTATCAAAACAAAAAATACGATACTATTTTCTTTAATTTCCTAAGGACAAACAAAATTATAGAGCAAGGTAAACTAAAATATTATTATATTTCTTGATGTTAAGTACATATTTCTTAGCTTTTCCTTCCTGAGTAAGAAAAATTCAGTTTTATATTATGGTGCGATCGTTACGGTTTCCGTGGTTGGTCTGTGGATGGTTAACCATTTTTACGTACCAAGACCCCTCCATGCCTCGGAAAGCATATTAAACCATTGGTCCCGGCTGTTATTAGTGGATCTTTGACAGTCGTTACGGGTCGTCAGAAGCCCGAAAGTCGGACAACCAGTCTTACCAAAGGGTATCGTATTAACCAGTAACTGGGTTGTTCAGGTCAGATAGGCAGTCTCTCTATGTTAAATACTGGTATTCAGCTGCATTCGGTTAGACTGGAAGCCGACCCCAACATAGCTGACAAAAGGCTTGGGAGATTGATTGATTGTGGTGCGAAAAAATAGGTATAACTTGTTGTTCGAAAGAGATACCGCGGCCCCTGGCACACAGGCAACTGAGGGAACACGGGTGGGTTTTAGTCAGGAAATGTCTGACACGCCCTCCTGCTCCACCCAGAGCGGGAGAAGTTATTTGATGATTTACCACCCAAAAAAAAAGCGTGTTCCGAAGAGTGTTAATAGACAATCTTATAATCTAACTTTTGATTGTCAATGGTGTTCCTAGCCTTTTTACTCGTTCCTGATCAATCTTTCTGAGATACTAACCAACTCCTTGACAATTTGAAAGTATCTTCAGAAGGTCATCGGTCCACCTTGTGAGAGGCCTTCAAACGCTACATCTGGCGGTACGCGGTCGCCACTCCAGAACCTTCTGGCCCTATCGGCCATCTGTTCTGCAAGCAATGTGCCCTGTCCACTGTTACTTAAGTTTGGCAATTCTTCGGGCCTTGTCGGTTACCTTGGTTTTCCTGCGTAAATGATTTAGTTGAAGTAAATGCTTTGCAGATTTCACCAGGTCATCGTTCCACCTTATGAGAGGCCTTCAAACGCTACGTCTTCCAGTACGCGGTCGCCACTCCAGAACTTTTCGGTCCCATCGACCGGTTACTTAAGTTGGACTATTTTTCAGGCTATGCCGAGAATCTGCTGGATACAAGAAGCACAGAACCGATCGAAGTGCTGGTGGTGCTTGTGGGAGACCTATGTCCAGAGCAATGAAGTGGGTTTAACAGAATTACGAACACAGATATCTAGTTTTTCAAGCCCATACATACAATAATGTGCGCATACCTTTAAACTAGCGCTCAAGAAGATCATGTTATCTCTGCTCTGTTGATTAGAACCCGCGCTACATTAATTAATACAACTCGTAAGATGACTGGTAATCATTCATTAAGAACAACAAGATGTTTATCAAATGTTTATAATGTTGAATTATTTTGTTGTTTTGATGTTTACGATGCCGGTTGTCATTCGTAGATCTTTGATAGTCGTTACGGGTCGTCAGAAGCCCGAAAGTCTGACAAAACAGTTTTACCACGGAATATCGTATTACCCAGACACTGGGTTGTGCAGGTCAGATAGGCAGTCGCTCCATGTAAAATACTAGTATTCAGCTGCGGTTAGACTGGAAACTGAACGCAACATTGGAGCAAATGGTTAGGCAGATTGATATATTGATGTGTACGATGCCAGTTTAGGCTTGACTGTGTGTTGGTTTTTGGGGCACACAGATAAACTATGACGTGGGTTAGGGTATAAGCAAGGGCACACAGATAAACTATGACGTGGGTTAGGGTATAGGCTATTTTTCATCCTGGATCGCAACACAATCACAAAATCGTGGGCAATAGCTATTACTTCTTAAGTAAGACAAGTTGGCTTATGATTTGCTACAAATATTCTGATAAGGAAGACTCGTAACCTAGTTTTAAGTTTTTAAGCCCTGACTGGAGGCCTTTATTTTTGAGGGAGCCACAGACAAGTCTGGTAAACCAGCGAGATGTCACTCCCAAAAAATAAAAAGACTTTTAACCAACTTTCAGAAAGAAGAATATTTTACTGAAAATTTCCTTTTTTCTGGAAGTAAATGTATGATTAATAAGTCCATTAATATTGTGGTCGAAGACAACTACTAAGTATGATAAAATAATGACAAAGTAGAAAGGTTGTAGGATCAGATAAGGAAGGCAACCTGTATTAAGATTGTTAGATTCTGACCATGAATGGGCCGTAACTTAAAGAGAACAGATTGGTTTAGCAGATAAGAGTCTTGTTTACACATTCTTAACCTTTTAGCCAAGGTTAAGGGGTCAAAAAGTTAAATCTGACTATAAGGAAATGTTTTGAAGACAGCCAGACGTAAAGGGCCTTATTACGTAATATCTTAATCTTAATATATATAAATCTCGTGTCACAATGTTTGTTCTCAATGGACTCCTAAACCACTTAACCGATTATAATAAAATTCGCACACCATGTGCAGTTCGATCCAACTTGAGAGATAGGATAGTTTAAATCTCAAATTATAGTCGCAATTTTAATTTATTGCAAATTATTTGTTTATTATTTGGCAGTCACAATAATCTGTTAGCTTCAAACGATTCTAACAGATGGCGGTATCTGTTGACTGGATTGAGTAAGTATTCAATAGATGGCGCTGTGTTAAAAATTCCAACGTTTCACATAAGCTACAATTTAATGGCATGACCACCACGTGTTGAATGCGCATTTAATATTCATAGCTAAGACAGGACAACGTCTGTCGGGACAGCTAGTAATATTATAAATGTGTAAGTTTGTATGTTTGTTACGATAAAACGGCTGAACGAATGTGGATGAAATTTGGCACACAGATAATTTAAAACCAGGATTAATACATATAATACTTTTTATCCCGGTAGTACGTTCCCGTGGGTTAACGTGGGCGAAGCAGCTGGCAAAAGAAAGTATGTAATATATTATACGCGTCGCCTTGAAAACTTCGTCCTTTTTTCGTCGGTAAAAATTTCGTTTTTGCTTTTGACATGGTTTTCACAATGGGTCCAGTTTTTGAAATTCGAACATAAATATGATTAATATACCAGTTTTTTTTACAAACTTGACAACTTAGTCTGGTGCTAAGTTGTCACTTTTACGCTTGTCGGAATAAAGTTCGATATTCAAAACAGGCTCTATGGTTTAAACCAGGGTCTGACGACCCCTCGCACCGCCCAAAACTATTCGACTTGCGACTTGCGAAAGTAAACTTATTTTTCACTAGAGTTTTTTTGGAGATCGTGTTTTATTTTTTGGAAAATGTTTTTTTTTAATTTACTTTTTCCCCTGTTGGCCACCCGTAGACAATGTTTGCGACAGTTAGATAGCAATTGAACAGGCTCGTTTGAACTTGTGTAACCTCGCAGATGTCACCGCGCTTATGTGTAATAGGTACAGATGGAACCAGTTTCGAGCTTTCGAGAGAACGCCACTGACTCATGCGCAGGTTTTGCAACACTTTGTATAGGTACTGTTGCTTTGTGGGAGGTAACTATTATTTGAATATCTAAATGTTGCATTAACATGCTGAGGAAACAAGTCATAGGTAATCACACAGTATCCCGTGGGTGTGAAATGTGACTATGGAGGCTGAGCCAATTATGGTCAATTTGTCCGCGACGACTGTAGATATATATATATAGATAAATCGTTCATTTGGTGCAAACAAAAGACATAACATAACATACAAAGCATGATGAGATTTAGGGATAATTCTCATTAGACCGGGCCGTGCCATGTCCGTGGCCCGGACGGGGCACGGATTTGAAACGTTACATACATTTTGTATGAAGCAGTTTATATTACACAGTGCATGATCCGTGTCCCGTCCGGGCCCGGACGACGCTCGTTTACACCACGGTTGTTGCACAGACACGCCCCATCCCCTCCACGTCTTATAACCCGGTGTAATATTTAACGTGCAGCACGGACGGGCTCCGCTCCGACCCCGGCCCGGACACGGCCCAGTCTGGACACGGCATGGTGTAATGAGAATCATCCCTAAAACTAATTACTTGAAAGTACAAGATGCCAATACATTAAGAAAAAAAAAGAAGATAGGATGACATAAGTATAGTGATGGCTGATGACACTTTAGGCTATGAAAAAATTTGACATTCAAATGAAATAACGTGCGGTGGAGTACAAAAGTGCGGTGTGCGTCTCAATGTTACACACCAAATGGGAGTTTTGCTCAGCATGTGTCGGGCAACTATACCTGACGCTGATATTCTGCTGGATCCCTGCAGTGATCTACGGACGTCGAGCAGTAGTACGTAATAAACAAGTATGAGAAACAGGGTGTAAAGTCCACTCATGCGAAGATCGCCCTGAGGCGAAGATCGCCCTGAGGACACGGTGGAGCATACGATGGCGGTCTGCCCGGCTTGGGCGGAGCACCGCTGTGTCCTCGTGGAGGCGATCGGCGGCGGCGCTCTCTCGCGTCCGGCCCTGGTGCAGGCCATGGTACGGAGCGAGAGTGAATGGTTAGCCGTCACCTCTTTCTGCGAAGCAGTAATGCTCGCAAAGAGGGAGGCGGCGCACGTGAGGGAGAGGCAGTATATGCGCCCTCACGGCCGTAGTCGCCGCGGGAGAAGCCCTGGGCGTCGGGAATCCCAGGCTGATTCCCGGCCACCGTAGGCGCGGGCTTGCGGACAGCGAGTAATGGGTAGCTCACTGTCCGGTAAGGACCAAGCCCGGGTCGACGGCGCGTCGTGTTCCACGCGCGCCTCAAAGAGATGTCAGCACCAATAGGTGGGGTCCGCAAGGACCGATGCCTGCCAGGGGTGCGGGTTGTTCGAAAGAGATACCGCGGCCCCTGGCACACAGGCAACTGAGGGAACACGGGTGGGTTTTAGTCAGTAAAAGTCTGACACGCCCTCCCGCTCCACCCAGAGCGGGAGAAGTTATTTGATGATTTCCCACCCAAAAAAAAAAAAAAAAAAAAAAAAAAAAAAAAAAAAAAAAAAAAAAAAAAAAAAAAAAAAAAAAAAAAAAAAGTCCACTCATACTCTATGGAAAAGGGAGGATCCTCCGACCAGACGGGTGTTGCGTCTGGTGGGCAACTGCCCGACGGTTGATGTCGGGATGTTGTACCTATGCAAATCGCGCGGTAAACTTTAACTGCGCGATCTAGGACTTTTATCACGTGCGTCTTTGCGTAGTTCGCCTATGGCGTTGTAGATGGCGCCACTTCTCTTTTTGTATTTTTAGATATTGTAGCGAAGTATTTTTCTGTAGTGCGATTTTTGCGGGAGTTTAAGTTTAATTTAAGTTCGAAATCGGTTCGAACTTACGACCTACGACTCGGAAGTCGCGGCTGTTGCCACTGCTCTAGTGGGAATAATTTGCAAAAAAACTATTGGCTTGTTTTAGATTCGTCGCTCTGACTTCAGCAGTCTGGATATACCCAACACCCACAGAACGGTTCAATTATTATGATAACAAAAATAATGAGGTCAATTAAATATTTTTTCGCATAATTAATTTAATAATTAGATATAATAGCAGAATCGACGCGTGTACATAATCATCCTATCTCTCATTACTCATTAATAATCATTATAATTATCGCAAATTAAACTGAAACGTCAAATGTCAGATATCAACGTCATTCTTTTATAGTTACGTCACATTGCAATACTGTTGCGTCATAATTTAACTACCCTTGCAATGGATATTTATCTTAGAGTTATATTGGCCTGTGGTCAGGGTCCATAGGTGCATTCAGCTGAAAAGATGCTGACACAGGCGTCTTGCCGAGTTTTGGCGCTAATTAAAGTGTGGCGACTCTGGCTAGAATGGCTCAGTCCGATCCAGTCTGCCCTTTGCTGCCCTCTACCAGCAATGCCCTAAGCCGAGGTCCGTACCCCACAGGGGGTGCCCTTAGCGAGCAGTCGCTATAGATTTAAGTTTTAAAGTCAGGTTATCACAGGTAAGTCCGCTTAATGGCTAGAATAGGCGGTTTGCGCGCTAATTTAAGTATTTCCTTCGTAATATTAAAACAGACACATGTCATTATAAAATTGAAAAATGTCTTATAGCAAACATGTAGTTTCGTTATTATTTAAAAACTTATTACCTTCCGAGAAGTATTTTCGCTGTATTAAGGGTAATCTAGTCGCGGGCTCGAACTCACTGGTCGGCCTAGCTAAAAAGCACGCTGTCTCACCAGGCTTCATGTACGACATAGGCAGAATCAGTGATGAGCGGTTAGACGCTAGTCTACATGCACAATGTCATTGAGTGAGATGCAGGATCATTTATAGTAAAACAGGCGCGTAAAAAACTAAGAAAAGTCTTATGGTATTAAAGGTTTTATGAAAAAACCACTGCGTTAATCAATTACCAATAAAGTTTATTGAACTTTTCAATAATTGAACTTTGTCAGTACCGACTTTGAGGTTATATTTGCAAGAAAAACGAATCTTTGTTGGCTCATAACTTTTTAATGACTTTTTATTTTGGTATTCTGTTTCCGCACAGAGAATTTATTAATGAGTCAAAACCATACAGGTTTTTTTTTTTGTACAGTGGGCTGCATCAATTGGGACCCCAGTTGTATTAATATTCTAATACAACTGGGGTACAATACCACCGTACATTATCGAACAGTGGAGTAATGCGCTCCCGAAGTTTGTATGGAGAAAATGTCGACTAGATTCACCCTAAGGGTTTATTATTGGGCACGCCACGATAGCGGCGGTAAGTCCCCTCTTTGAGGAGTGGCTTGAGAGGCGGTATGGCGTCCTCACCTTTCGCCTGACGCAGGTCCTCACCGGACACGGTTGTTTCCCAGGCTGATTCCCGGCCACCGGAGGCGCGGCCTTGCGGAGGGCGAGTAATGGGTAGCTCGCTGTCCGGTAAGGACCAAGCCCGGGCCGACCGCGTGTTGTGTTCCACGCGCGCCTTAAACAGATGTCAGCACTAACTGGTGGGGTCCGCAAGGGCCGATTCCTGCCAGGGGTGCGGGTTGTTCGAAAGAAATACCGCGGCCCCTGGCACACAGGCAACTGAGGGAACACGGGTGGGTTTTAGTCAGTAAAAGTCTGACACGCCCTCCTGCTCCACCCAGAGCGGGAGAAGTTATTTGATGATTTCCCATCCGAAAAAAAAAGCATTGTCATTTATAGGCTTAGATTAGGTTAGCGACAAGAAAGACAAAGCACAACCCTATTACATAGGGCTTAGTCCCCGTTAGGATTTTTTCGCTAGATCTTCAACGCAAACCGCACGTTCTAAATCCGCCAGTTTGTTTTTTCGACGCGCTGGAATGCACTCTGTTAGATTCTCAATGCTCGGTTCAATATCAAAAGTTAAAAATCCTTTGCGCGATAAAACTGCTGAAATGCGAGTGTGCTATCATTATCAGCCTACAGCAGTCCACTGCTGGACATAGACCTCTCCAATTGCACGCCATTCCGCTCGATTTTCGACAACTCTCATCTAGTTACTAATAGTCACCCTGTGAAGATCGTCACTCCACCTGGGCGTCCTACCTTATGTTTGCCGATTCGTAGTCTCCACTCAAGAACAGGTCTACCTCAACGGTGATCGGTTCTACAGCTAATATGGCCGGCCCATTGCCACTTCAGCTTGCTAATTCTGTGAGCTATGTCGACATCTTTGGTTCTCTGTCGGATAACCTAATTCCGGATTCTATCTTTCAGAGATACTCCGAGCATAGCTCGTTCCATAGCTCGCTGAGCGACTTTGAATAGATGGACCAGCCGTACTGTTAATGTCCACGTTTCAGTTCCACACACACTGCTTGAAGACTTTAGTCTTCAGGCTCTGCGGAATACGCGACGAGAAGACTCGATGTAGCTTCCCAAAGTGGGCTATGTTACAACCGAATTTCAGCACCCTACTCTGTAAGGGTAATCTCAGCCTACCCTTACGAATAAATACAGGCATTATATTATCGTAAAATTTCTACCGATAATATTTCCTAAAAATACGCTGAGATCATTCACATACTTAGTGGTATTTTCTAAGTCGCACAAATAAGAGGAAAAACTGTAAAAGTTGAGGAAAATTGGCAGATTTTTCTTTGTAGTTTCCTATCCTCGTGTCAGTAGCGGTTATTTATTTATTTATTTATTTATTTATTTGCTCTCATGCACATTACACATATTACAATTCTGTCGGTTTTTGTACATGAACCCTGTCAGGGCACTGCAAAGCACAATGTCGGTTTGCTGTTGAGTTTCAATTGAATTAACATAAATTTTAATTTGAATTAACATAAATAACACATAATTAACTAAACTAATATTAATACGAATTATTAACTAACACAATACAATACATGTCGGTAATCAAAATAAAATAAAATAAAAAGTCGTTAGTACTTAGTTTATATTAAAAATCTTTGAATACTAATTTGTAAACACTACACATATTTCATTATTTTTAAGCTATTGCGCACAAAAATCCATGAACCCTTAAAATCCATAGTATTCGAACAGTTGATGTGTACCGACTTCCGGGGAAATTCAACATGGCGGCGGATCAGTTTTGAAAATATTGGCGGAAATACGCTTTGCATTGGATGGGCACAAAGAACAACGGCACTTTCGTTTATTTTCTTTTTTATTCGCGGGAAGCTGCAATTTTTTTTTTTAAGTCACAGTCTGTCAGTCTTATTATAAGTTTGTGGTTTTTTTTTTTTTTTTTTTTTTCAGGGTGGGAAATCATCAAATGACTTCTCCCGCTCTGGGCGGAGCAGGAGGGCGTGTCAGACTTTTACTGACTAAAACCCACCCGTGTTCCCTCAGTTGCCCGTGTGCCAGGGGCGACGGTATCTCTTTCGAACAACCCGCACCCCTGGCAGGCATCGGCCCTTGCGGACCCCACCAGTCCGGCGCACCAGGACACATGGCACGCCGTGACCACCCCAGGAACCAAGTAGCACAAGGGCCCCAGACTACCCTGGCACCCTTGGCTCCCTTGGCCCCCTGCGACGGGTCAGCACAGTGGCCCCGCCGCCTACCACTTCTCGGCCGCAGGGGATAGGGAGAGCGGCCAACGCTATACCGACACTCCTCTTCCCCTGCGGCCCCACCGCGTCCGCCATCAAACGGTGGCGGCCCCGTCCAGGCCACGGAAGGGAAGAGCGCTACTCAAAAGTACCGGCACTCCTCCTCCGCCGCAGCCTGTAACCCTCAGCCGCGATGCCTCCCATTCGACAACGCGGCCCGCCTCAGTTGCGGTGCACCTCACCGCAACCTACTTTTTGGCCGCTACGTCGTCGGCTTGGAGACCAAAGCCCTGACGAGCGGCCCCACCTTTGGGTTCCTCTTCGCTTCACCGTGGGAGCGGACCACGGCTACTGAGCCCCCCCGCAACGACAATGCGGGAACCCACTGGGGGGGATAAGTTTGTGGTAATATTCTAACACTGTAGTTACTTCATTAGATACCTACGAGGCCGTAAACGATATTTTGTCAATTTCCCTTATTTACTTGATTTTAGAGACGTACTCCAGTTAAAATACTGCATTTCCTTGAGTTTAAATGCAAAACATGAAAGATCGTTTCAATAATATTAGCTAATGAATCAGCTCCTTTTTTATTTTTGTAAAACCGCAGTAATCTAATGGTTGATTCAAGGTTTAAGGCACCAATATTGCGTAGCATTTAATGGGCTTTAAATGTTACATAACGCCACGTGCCCACGAGCCGTAGTAAAAAGAGAAAGTTTGTTTGTGTGATCTTATCTCAAGAATTACAGACCAAATTTGAATAAAACACGGGTGACTGAACATACAATCATAGATAGGTACCTACTTGTTGTATTAAGGCTCGTGCACATTTGAGCGGGCTGCGCCGCAATGCAACGCTTTGCAAAAATTCTCCCGCATCATTTAATTTTTTGTACATTTTGTATGCGCGAGCCTCATATCACTGGAGTGGAAACAATTGAAATTCGAAATTTGAATCTCCTTGCTCTGCTCCTCCGTGCTTTGCTGACTTGTAAGCTGATTTTGACGAAGTTATTCGCCAGAAACGGGCGAATCGACACTTTTCAATAATATATTATTTTTTCGGGAATCGACAACTCTAGAAATATGTATTATACTCCCGTACAGTGCGAAAGGAAACATTTAACTAATACCTATGTTATTTTCTAAAGTTGCCTCGCCCGTACCTAGTTAATTTACTTGTGGGCGAATCGACAACTCCAGAAATACGTATTGATACGTTTTGAATTTTGATGTAATAAAGTTTTGAGAAAGGCCAAGTAAATTCGTGCGAATCGAATATTAAGTCGCTTTGTCGCATTTATGCAATGCAGCGCGCTGCGCCCCGCGCCGCGCCTATAATGTGCGCTTAGCTTTAGTAATCGAAGAGTTGGTCCAGTGTGCCAGTTACGTATTACGACAGAGATGAATCAATGAATGTTGTGTAATAATGGGTAAGTAATTGAAGTCACTTCATTCACTGTTGCTAAGGGCTGTCCAATTAAATCCGTGCCTAAAAACTTAACTTGTTGACAATAATGACAATGAATGAATAGAGTGAATGAACAAAATAAATGTATTTATGATGCATTAGAGAATGTGAACGCCAACTGACACAAAATGAGGAGCCAACAAAGATTAGTTTTTCTTGCTACTTTTACTTAACTTTGGGCGTGTTTAAGTAATAAAAGAGGTGTAAAATCTCCAAAACCAAGTCGGTACCGACAAAGTTCAGTTATCGAAAAGTTCAATACACTTTATTAGTCATTGATTTATGCATTGGTTTTTTCATAAAACCCGATCTTCCAAAGGACTTTTCTTCATTTTCGCGAATTTGTTACTATAAATCGCACCTTTAGAAGTATAGAGACCTAATGCGAAATTAGCCGCAAGCAAAATTATTTATAATTCATTTAGAATTATTAGAATTATAGAGACCTATTTTGGTTGCGGCTAATTTCGCATTAGGTCTCTATACTTCTAAAGGTGCGAAATGATCGTGCATCTCAC
This sequence comes from Antitype chi, assembly GCA_947359405.1. Lineage (NCBI taxonomy): Eukaryota > Metazoa > Arthropoda > Insecta > Lepidoptera > Noctuidae > Antitype > Antitype chi. The sequence continues at coordinate 7,127,398 of OX375829.1, read as the reverse complement.
TCAATAAGGTTGTGCGTGTAGACTAGCCTCTAACTGCTCATCACTGATACTATCTCTGTTGGACACGAAGCCTGGTGAGACAGCGTGATTTTTAGCCAGGCCCACCACTGAGTCGACCCCGCGACTAGGTTCCCCTTAATATCAAGATTCTGGTAGTAGTTTCTGATTTTACGTTCAAAAATTGGTTTCTGGCATTCATTGCATCATTCATTGTGTGGTCACAGTTCTAACCTAACCTACAGTTCTGCTACCAGTTTGTTTTTCGTTCGTCGTTCGTAACCATTGACCAGCTGACATTGAGATTATGCTATCGAGTGAACCGCCACAAATAAAGAAAAAAATATTTGGGTAAAGACGGCAGAATTAATAGAATTCTGCAACACAAGTCAGAATACTCTGAAATAAAATGAGCAATGCAAAAAAAAAAAATAGTTACAAATATTTCGTATCAAGTGAATGATTATAATAAAATAAGAGTGCATTTTAAATTTTAATATATTTCCCAAAAAATCTTATTTATGTCTTAATATTTTTTTCATAACAAATTATTTGACTAAAATGTTTAGTGTCTAAAGATTATTTGCTGTAATAAATGTTTTGATTCAAAACCAAATGCCTTAATGACATTATGCTTGATAATATTCTGCCGAGTAAAAATTTGACCAAATGAAAATGTGCATACTAAAATCATTCCAAATATTGCATTGGTATAAAAAAGGTTGCTAAAATTTGTTTTGGTAATGAAATTTTGTCAAAATAATTTTGGCAAAACGGCAGGATCCCGCTCAGGGCATTGGCTGCCTTTAGGGTATGGTTATTCCAAAGGCTGCTGGTGTAAAATATTTGGCACTAAGCCTTAAAAAAAGTTCGTTTTACGGGAACTGAACAACCATGAAACCTTCTGCAAATATTTCCCCTCACAGCCTGTGTCCTGCGCTCCCTTTACATATCCAAGTAATTAGTAATTAATACAAAACCGTATCAAGGCTTCTTCAGGCAGGCGCGATGCGACTCTAGTAGAACAATAAATTTCTATGAAAATTTCATGGAAATTGTTCTACAAAAGTCGCGTTTCGTTTGCGGGAGCGTTCACAATTGCATCAGACGCGACAATGAAGTTCGTGTGAATGATACCTACCTAAATAACATGCTTACATAGTAGTATATTTATGTTCGTGTGTATATACCTACAGCATGATGGAATTTGTCGAGTAAGGAGAATGTTCGTCGTTATTGCCGCGCCTATGTCAACACAGCTGATCATATCTTTGTGTACATTGTAACTGTGAATACCTACCTACAGCTTGTCATTACGGATTCGAATACATTTATTTCTTTAATTAAAGCGGTTAAGTACCAATTACAGAAATTAAAGACACAGTTTGCACCAAAAAAAAAGCAAATCCACGAAAGAGAGAAAATAATACAAAATATTAAGACAAAGTAAAAACTTAACAATACTTTCATAAATCCTTTTCACAGTACTTCTGACATGCCGATAAAATCTTCGTCCATTCGTCCGCAAACAGATCGTTTGTTGGGTTAGTGTCCAAGAGATCATTAAGAGCGGCCAGAGTACGTGGTACTGGAGATTTAGCACGCGCAACGGTGCGACATGGAGGCACAGCAAACAGCCTGTGTTTTCTGCCGCGGCAGTAGTTGTCTGGGACAAAAAGCGAGCCAGCACAGCATGCAGATCAGGCGCGTCAATAGTGCCACGGAGCGTTTTACAAGCTATGGCGAGCTGGTCTTTTGCTCGTCTTACCTCTAACGAGTTATATCAGAGGCATCCCAGTAGAGATTTAGTCGGATAGAGGTAAGGATAATAACCATGTTTACGCTTGTAGAGAAACCGAAGGAACGTTTCTTTCTAAACAGCACAGAACATATATACTCTAGGGAGAAGAATAACGACTTCGTACAAAAAAAGTAAAGACAGTTTTGCTGCTCGCCATCTAGTGGCACCCCAGAACAACTAAAGGACGCGAATAGAGCGGAAAATTTGAAATATTTTAAAGTAAATTACTGCGTAATCGAAACTGAATTTTTCTTTCTTGTTGTGCAATAGGAATGCTTAATTATCTCAAATTAGCATTAATGACGTACGTAATAATAATATGCTAATTTGACATAACTTTTCATTTCTATTGCACAGCCAGAAAGAAAAATGTAACTTCGTTCATTTCTTAATTCGCTCTACTAAACATTAGCAAAAAAAACTCAGGAATTATAGTAAATAACTTTATTTGTAAGTAACAGTAACCGGTGAACGTTCACACATATAATATTGTCGTCGAATTTCCGCGTTTATTACCGACGTCATAGTCACGTTTTATGAGCCACTTTTTCGAAATAGGTACAGAAACAGAGTCACTTTCTCAAAAAACAGAAACAGAGTCACTTTCTCGAAACACACATTCAGAGTCACTATCTCAAAATATTTGGATCGCACTGAGTCGAAACAAACAAAAAAACTTTCAAGACAATAGGACTTTACGGAAAATTATAACAAACAACTCCGCCATCTTCTTGTTTGGTAACGTCATCAGTCAGTAGTGGTATGATTAGCGACCTAAAACTTCATTTAGCGTAATTTTTTAGTCTCGAGTATTAGGTCCCGATTTTATTTTTAACTCTAGCCGCACTTGAAATAGCCCTTGTAGGTATGTCGTTGTTTCGACGTATAGAGTCGACACCCCCTGCTAAACAGTCTCAAACCTCGACTGGTGAAAAATTACGTTACAAAAGTATGAAACAATAAAATATTCTCTTGTAAAAGCTGTGGTCGTGTGCCACATAGCCCTAAAGCTTATGATTGCAATCTACTGTTATAAATTTATGATAGAAATATGAATATGATTGTTTTTACCCCCGTAGGTCTATTTCATGACTTTGTGTCGTCATATTCAATTTAATGTGACGTCACACTCACATTGTCACAGACATATGCATCAGACTGCTTGAAAAGTGATCTTGTGTTGATTGTTTAATTTGCAGTCGTTTTACTTTTAATAATGTTATAAGTATTTTGGGTATCTTCTCCTCAAGCCCTTCATTTTGATACTCCGCAATTTAATAATTTTTTAAGACAGCTTTTTGACGTCTGAAAACCGCCATTTTGATTTTATAAAAACAAAACCTAGCCTAGTTCCATCGTTCGACCTACACGAGTCGATAGACAGTTCATGTATTAAAATACGTCCTACTGTTTGAGGGTTTGTACAAACCTACTTACAGAAATAAAATCATTCATCATTTATTATGCCAGACTCATTGGTTTTACAACTTATTTATCTAAAAGCCATATAAACACGCTATGTAACTCACCCATGGTGGCCATGATGAACTGGTTGACGACTCCGCCATGTTTGAGGCGCGCGACCCACCGCACCGGAAGTACCCCGAGCATGTCGCGCGCGCGCCGCTGCGCTACTTCCGGTATCGCGTGTGTGCGCGCCGCTTAGTGGCGCATGGTCTGGGGAAGATATTCTGTGGAAGAAAATAAATATAAATAGGAATTTAAAAAACAAGTTTAAAACAAGAAGAAATTAGGGAAATTCATCAATACAGGAAAAGTTTTTATTCAGTGCGCAAACTTTAACCATGAATTCAGCATACCATTCTAGACCCCCGAGTGAAGAAATTTTTCGTCGGTTTTACAAAAAAATAAATCAGCTAGTTCATAGAAAAGTGCAAAACCTACGCGGTCAAATTGTATGGAGCAGCTGTTTTTTTTTTGTATAACCGACGAAACATTTCTGCGCTGGGGGTCTACAATGATATGCTGAATTTATGATTACAGTTTGCGCATTGGATAAAAACTTTTCCTGTTTAAACTAAGTGGAAAAAATACTATTATTATTGAAGCTCACTCAAAAACCCACTAATCAGAACTTGACCAAACGTATAGGGGACCACTCGGTAAGAAACCGGTCGCTTTGAAACCAAAGACGATTTTTACAAATCGGTTTGTAAATGACGAAGATCACAGATAACAAACATTTTAAAAAATGTACCCGAATTGAGAACATCCTCCGTTTTGTGAAGTCGGTTAAGAAGGAGACTTGAATAGAGAGAGCAGTGAACAGTAGGCCACACGGTCGTGTCGCCCCGTCTCGGTGGTAAAACGTTTACCTTGAGTTGGTCTCGTAGGATACATAGATACGTATGAAAAATATAACCCTGTTTTTGCGCAGTCGGCCAGCTTATACTGCACCCGAATAGGGTATTTATTTTCACTTTGTAGTGTTTTCTTGGGGTCAAAACAATGCATATTTATGCGTTAGCAGCAATCGCGGTTGATTTTCTGTCATTTTTTGAAGAGTTCCGTTGTCTGTCTCCGAAACGCATCATCAGATCTATATGAAATTTAAATGGGATCATTTTGGATTAAACCCCTATCGAACAAAAAATTAATTATGCCCGAACATACATACAAAAAAAAACATGTCGAATTGATAACCCCCTTCTTTTTGAAGTCGGTTAAAAATGAAAGCCATTCCAACTGTTAGTGTATTATCCAATTACCCTTACTTATAACCTTCAAAATGACACAGATTCTGATTAATAGTGTGTTCCAAACACGAACAATTAAAACAAAACGAAACGAGATGACTAAATTGATAATTTTCCACTTCCTCCAGCCATTATGGTTTGCTAAAATGAAATGAGCAAGCGGTCAGCGGCTCGTGCAATTAGATCATTAGGACAATGTGTTCATTGTGTTAGAGTACTTATGTACCTACTTACTTGTGTAACCTCGTGTATGGAGTTTGGCAATGTTTAACATATTTCAAAATGCAGGTGGTTGGAGAAATGTTATGGGTACGCTAAAAGCGTTATTATTGTGAAACTAGTTTTCGCCAGCTGCTTCGCCCGCGTGGAGGCCGGTGTATTATACATATACAAACCTTCCTGTGTCTATTGCTGAAAACCGCGTTAATATAATTTGCTTAGTTAAAATATTTAAGCGTACAAACACAAAAAGCGGCTTGGTTTTATACTATGTAAAGATATGGCCTGAAAAAAAAATGGAATAAACATCTTCTTTGCTTGTTTTAAGGCTTTGTGTGATTTCTTGAAAACGGTCAAAAAGGTTGTTTTTTAAACCACTTTTTTGCTTTTTTGTCTATTTAACCGTAAATAATTTTGAAAGCAACAAAAATATTTGATATTTTCAAGTCTTTTTTGCATCGAGTGATGGAACTCAAATTCAAGTCTTGGTATGTAAAGATAGTCACACATCCACAGACCAACTGCGGCAAGCATAGCTTAACCTGATCGATCGAACCGTGTAGCAATTTTTGATCTATTGTTGTTGGAAAAATAGAAATCAGTTTTTCTTAACAGTAACTTTGTACCCTCAGATTATAAAACAAAGGCAGATAGACCGCGCGGAACACCAAGAGTGAGGCCAAATAAATAATAGTTTAAAAAACTAAAAAACACGCTTTAAATACCAAACTAAAAAAGGAGAAAATAATTTAATTCAATTAAAAAGCGTGGAGTGCTTTTTGAGGTATTTTTATAATCAATTAATGACAAGCACCCCACGCTTTTTAATTGAATTAAATTATTTTCTCCTTTTTTAGTTTGGTTTTTAAAGCGTGTTTTTTAGTTTTTTTTAACTATTATTTATTTTCTATTTTTTAGTTCTGCTAACTACAAAAATGTGTTTTTTTTCTAATTTTTTTAAAAATTATTGAATTGTCATCGGTCCTCGACAAGTTTACAAAGTTTCAATGAAATCTGACCGTTTAAAGTGGGTCAAAATCGCGCTCAAAGGAGTCGGTTACATACAAACAAACAAACATACAAGTGAAGCTAATATATAGCGTGTAAAAACTAAAGCGCAGCATTGTATGTAACATACAATGCAACGCTTCGTGGCGTACTAACTCGAGTTTTGAATTGAATCAGTATTTGGTTTTTTGGCCTCACTCTTGGTGTTCCGCGCAGACCGCGCGGAACACCAAGAGTGAGGCCAAAAAATCTTGCTAAAATAAATTTACCAATCGAATAACTGAACAAATTCAGAAACCGGGCGACATCGACAGGAAGATTAAAAATTTAACAGGAATGTTAAAAGATCTGCGGTCGTCTTCGGAATTGTACAAATTCAGAATTGTAAAATGTCGCGGCGGAATTTTATCGCGCACTCGAATTTCAACTCTCGGTGGTGAGCCGACCGTTGAGAATCCAACAGAGTGCATACCAGCCCGTCGAAAAAACACACTGTTCGATTGTCAAGTGCTTCGAAGATCCAGAGCACGAAGAAATCCCGCCGCTGTATTTTTATGAATGTTGAAAAAATGAGTTTGTGTCTAACTGCCTGCCTATGTCTCATCATCACCTAAAGCAGTCCACTGTTGGACATAGGCCTCTCTAAATACACGCCATTTAGCTCGATTCTCGGCAACTCTCAGCCATTTACAACCAGTCACCCTGCGAAGATCTTTGCTCCACCTACCCTGAGGGCGTCCTACTTTACGTTTACCGATTCGCGGAGATGAGTGGCGACTCAAGAACACGTCTACCCCAACGGTCATCGGTTCAACGGCTAATCTGACCGGTCAATTGCCACTTCAGGTTGCTAATTCTGTAAGCTATGTCGACAAATTTGGTTCTCTGCTGAATCACCTCATTCCGGATCCTATCATACAGAGATACTCCGAGCTTTGCTCGCCCATGTCTACTAGACCAGAATTGTCTACAGCTGCAAAAAGTACGCAAGTAATTGTTTATCTTGTCAACTTAACGAACAGATAAGTCGTGATTACACAACGTAACTGTCAAAGGAAGTAGGCAGTAACGCGGGGTACATAAATCCTTGCTCAGCCAATTTTGATCAAGGTTTTTAACACGTCAGAACACCGTTCACTTGAAGCTAAGGCATTATATTTTATGCAGTTATCGAGATAATAATGTGAAGCCGTTGGAAAATGGATCTTAGACAAAGGACAAGAGGCTAAACTGACGTCACAAAGGAGGTCCACTTGACTGTTCTAGAAAGGTAAAAGATAGTACATACTGAGGTACCAGGGCATCATGAACCAGAAGGAGATAAATAATTTTGTATGGAGGTGGGCTTGGGAATTTAAAATTGCCTTAAATATAATGTGGATTGAATTACAAGCTAACCGCAAAATACTAAGAAAAACCAAGGAGTATGATCTTTTACGAATAACTATAAAATATACTAAATTATTTACGTAGAATAGTCCCGGAACGGTACGTGTATGGAATGTCACACGGTTTTCATTTTGACAGTTCAACAACATTTATTGCGTTATTTACGTTGTTTGAAGAGACAAGTTTTTCAAACATATGAAGCAATAGATTTGCAATATCCGAAGTGATTCAGATTCTTATTGATAGTGTGTTAACATTAGGGTGCAGGGTCGCGGGAAGTAGCGCAAGCGATAACTACACAATATTATGCTAATAATATTACATTATATTAGCGTAGATTACATTTGCGTTATTACCATATACGTAGAAGGATCATCGTGAAGTTACGGTCGGTCATCCAGCATCATAAAAACACACACTATCAATCAGAATCTGAATAACTCTGAGAAATATTGCTAATCTATCTTCTTAATATGTACCTATTTATATATACTAGCTGACCCGACAGACGGTGTCCTGTCTTAACTAAGAAAATTGAGTTCGCATTATAAAAAAAAAATTGGGGTGGACCACCCTTAACATTTAGGGGTATGAAAAATAGATGTTGGCCGATTCTCAGACCTACCCGATAAACACACGAAATTTTATCAAAATCGGTTCAGCCGTTTCGTAGGAGTAAGGTAACTAACATTGTGACACGAGAATTTTATATATAAGAAGATAAAAGTCCCAAAGTCCCTATCTGACCTCCACAACCCAGTTACTGGGTTACTACCCAGTAACTGGGTTGTAACCCAGTAACTGGGTCGACCGACCGATTGGTTTAGGTACAAAGTGAAAAATAACTTTAATTTCGGAAGGCGGTGACAAAAAATTAAATACATATCCAAAGTCACCGACTTCCTAAATTAAAGTTATTTTTCACTTGGTAGTGTTTTTTTTGAAGTCGGTTGTTTTTTTTTCTGGAAAGATCCCAAGACAGGTACTTATCTTACATAAAAACTATGAAGTAGTTATCTCATGAATCTATTGACGCTTGAATCACATAACATAATGTTTAGCTCGATTAACGTTCACGGTTCAAGCCAATATGATGATCACGCTATCAGCGTATCCGTCTGAGCGTGCAGTCAATGTCACAGGTCATGTCAGATTATATCATAGTGAAGTGATACTACATCTTGTGGTTTATCATGTTAATAGACACGTGCTAGAGCGGTGGTTTGAATGTGTTGTTTGTTTCCCTTAATATGTGATGCGTACCGTAGCCAACTTTTTCTAGAAGAAGTAAAGTATTTCTGATTTCAGAGATAGTAAATAAAGAGTACAGATTCATAAAATAGAGGGTTTAGTCTAAGAATGACTGATTAGCGAAATGACTACATGGTCTATAATTGACCAATTCTTGAAATGTACAATTCTTTAAATGACTCATTCTACAAATGACTGATTCTATAAAAGACCGATTCTTTTAAAGACCGATTCTATAAATGACCGATTCTTCAAATGACTGAATTCTATGAATGTGTGTGAATATCGTAATAAAATTGCTTGGTCGACGGAGTCCCGCTTCGCGGGGCTCCTACTTCTGGATGGTTTATAAAAAAATAACCACGTTGGGGATGGCGGGGTCTATTCGCTCGCTTCGCTCGCTCACACGACCCCGCCATCCCCTTCTAACCTAACCTGTCCGAGTCGGGGTGCCCTAAAGTCCAGATTGCATCCAATTTCTACTGGTTACAATAGTTGAGGGTGGTAGGTGTATAGGGTATAAAGCGAAGAAAAAAAAAACAGTAAAAAGTTATTATAGATTATGAATATTGGATGCAATCTGGACTTTAGGGCACCCCGACTCGGACAGGTTAGGTTAGAAGGGGATGGCGGGGTCGTGTGAGCGAGCGAAACGAGCGAATAGACCCCGCCATCCCCTTCGTGGTTATTTTTTTATAAACCATCCAGAAGTAGGAGCCCCGCGAAGCGGGGCTCCGTTGACCAAGCAATTTTATTTACGATATTCACACACATTCATAGAATTGAAAAATCAGTCACTTGAAGAATCGGTCATTTATAGAATCGGTCATTTGTAGAATCAGTCATTTAAAGAATTGTACATTTCAAGAATTGGTCAATTATAGACCATGTAGTCATTTCGCGAATCAGTCATTCTTAGACTAAACCATTTATAGTGCCCTGTTCCTGTCTTCTCGCCACTTCACATTAATGACAGACAATAATAGTCAAGTGGAGTGGAGAATAAAGAAAAACTAAATCATTTGCCTGAAAAATCTTTAAAAAAATTATTATTACATATTTATTTATTTGAATTTCGGAGTCAGGGTCTCACATGATTCTGTAATCTGTTTTTATGGCAATAAATAATTTATTTATTTACTGTGCAAGTCAGCACCAAGCTCTTTACGATATATTAACTGTTTGATACAAATTTTTATTCATAATGTCAAATATGCGCAAGAGTTCTCAAACGAGACCCAATCGCACCCGCCTATACTACGTTTGAAATAAGATGAGACGTTTAAATAAACCTTTTTTTACAGTCCGTGTAACTGATTTTGACTTATATTGCGTTGGCAGCATGATAAATGGCATCTGCAGTAAACAGTTGGTATTGTCACCATTTTTTTGCTTTTAATGCCATCCTTATCTCTACAAGATAGAAGTCAAAATCGGTTGACCGGACTGTAAAAAAGGTTTATTAAAATGTCTAATCTTGTTTCAAATGGAGTAGTACAAATCGATGTCAATCATTGTTTTCAGCATTCCACAGAGTTAGCTATGCGTGCTAGTCATGAGGTTTCCTCATCATTTGCTTACAGCATGCTGGCTAGATAATAGCTTTATTGGTAGTTAATCAAAAGTCGTTCTATGACATGCGTCACTCACGTAGTGTGTAGTGTAAGTTTGTGACGTATTTTGGCCATCTGTAGATAGAAATAAAGAGTTTGGTATTGTGGATGAGTTCTACGACCATGTATTTTTTTGGTTTTTTTAATTGCTTCTCGCTGGTCAACCTTTGCGGTAGTCAGCTGCTTAACTGGATTTGCCTCGTTACTAATATGTATTATAAACGCGAAAGTTTGTATGTATGGATGTTTGTTACTCTTTCACACAAAAACTACTGAATGAATTTGAATGAAATTTGGCATACAGATAGACTATAACCTAGATTAACACATAGGATACTTTTTATCTCGGTAGTACGTTCCCGCGGGATAATTTCCGACTTTTACGAGGGCGAAGCCGCGGGCGGAAGCTAGTATTTAATAAATTAAGGTTACCAGCTAGGGTTTAAAAACTTAAAACTATAGCGACTGATAGCTAAGGGCACCTCCTGTGGGATACGGACTTCGGCTTAACGTGCCAAATTTCATACTTCTCCATTCGCGTAATTTTCGTAAAAAGGGTACACAATTTTTGCTTCACGTTTTAATGTAGATATAGATAATGTTTATGTTATAGTAGAAAATATTTAAATTATTTGTGTTATCTTTGCGGAGCGTGCGACTTCTTTTAAACATGGTACGTCACGCTCACGCTACACGTCTGACATTGACATTGGATGCGTGACTGATTCACTGCACGCAATGTGAGACGATTTTGTTTAGAGTTCATTTGTTTTACATCCTGTATCTCATTACATGAAGATAGAAATAAATAAGATTTCAGGCCGATTTTTCAGTACCTATTCACATAACATGTAAATTGTTTTACTGTAGAATATAGTTTTGATAATTACCTATTTAATCTTACTACCCTTACTAATATTATAAACGCGAAATTTTGTATGTATGGATGTTTGTTACTCTTTCACGCAAAAACGGCCGAACGGATTTGGATGAAATTTGGCATACAGATAGATTATAACCTAGATTAACACATAGGATACTTTTTATCCCGGTAGTACATTCCCGGGGATAATAGTTTAAAATATAGAAACAAATAAAAAATCTTTACTTAAAGAAGTAGATCTCTTGTAAATTGGTATTCTGAACGAAGTTCCAGGTTGTCATAAGTTGGTAGGAGCTCACCTAACATAGTTGTGTCAGCTAGAAAACGCTTTATGCCTTCGAAGTACCAGGTTGGCATAAACCGGTAGGAGCACATTTAACATAACTGTGTCATCTAGAAAACGCTTAATGCCTTCAAAGTACTAGGTTGTGATAACTCAGTAGGAGCACACTTAACATATTTATGTCAGCTAGAAAACGCTTTATGCCTTCGAAGTGTTCTCGTGGGCAAGTTTGTATGTTTATATGTTTGTTACTCAATCACGCAAAAACGGTGTCAATTCTGCAGTATCTGAATAAATAAGTTTTTAGGACCTGCGTATTATTGACACGTTTATCAGAATGAGGAAGGTAAAATATTATTTTAAATAATATTAATATAATAAATAGAGGTACGCTTATAAAGACTATGCTCTATCATAAGCTTAAGGAAATATATTTGTTATTTTCCTCCTACCTAAAAAAATAAATGCTCGAGGTGGTACCTCGATTATGAGCATTGTGAATTGCTAATAGTTATTAAATTAACAGTAAAAACTGATTAGAACTGATTGTTTTTTTGCGCTAGCTTGTATAATTTTTTTTTTCGCACGTAACGACGCGCGCCTTACTTGTGGTGTAAGTACACCCATCCGGTTACACCTATGATCTGCCTAGCCTTTTCCTAACTATCTTAGGGTTGGACTCCAGTCCAACCGGATGCAGGTGAATAGCAGTATTTTACATAGAGCGACTGCCTATCTGACCTCCACAACCCAGTTACTGGGTAACACGATACAACGTTTGCAATGTTAATTTTTATTCTTTTTATTACTATTTTTTACAATGTCTGACGTCTCTCGTCTGTCTCTCGTCATTAAATGACATTATACATCAATTTTACTACTATTTATTATTAGTGATTGTCATCGAAATCATGTCACTTGGTCCAAATAGATTCATTTTATATAGGTAGATTCTTTTACATATTGTGAATGAGAGAACGTTGTAGGCCTTAGAGACTAAATTTGTAGACGTTTTTCTATTCTGTATTTTCATTCCTCTAAGTACATGGTACTTATTGACTGGCCTGCACTGTCCTCCCATACCTATTATCACTGTAATTTGAAAACATTGTAAAAGCCAATTATTTTTAAAAGAGTAACCGTGGAGTTTCTTGCCGGCTCTTCTCCATAGGAAACGACAAATTGGAACCGTGCACCTAGCTTCTGACGTTTCATAAGTGCCCATGCAGGCTTATGTGAAATAAAATATTTTGATTTTGATTTTGAACTTAGTAAGACTGGTTGTCAGACTTTCGGGCTCCTGACGACCCGTAACGTCTGTCAAAGATCCACGAATGACAGCCGGAACCAACGGCTTCACGTGCTTTCCGAGGCACGGAGGGGTCTTGGTATGTAAAGATGGTCACCCATCCACGGACCAACCGCGGCAAGCGTAGCTTAACCTGATCGATTGACCCGTGCGGCCGTTATTAGTTAGCCACAGCCCCTTCGTGTTTCTATTGCATTTTATATTATACAGGGTGGGTAAAAAATCGTGGATTTAACGAAATAGGGCGATAATTGAGGTTATTTGCAGTAAAAAATATCTCTGTGGCACTTGATCTCTGAAGTTATGACTATTTGAGTGTTTTTTGAAAAAAATACCAATATTTGTAATAAATAGGCAATAGAGTAAAATGTGTACCTATTTTAAAACAATAAATGATGTTTAGTTGCTTCTAGGAAATGTATCATCACATAATAAAACCAGTTTCATTTTGACAGTTTAACAATATCCATTGCGTTATTTGCGTTGTTGAGCAGACACATTTTTCGAACATATGAAGTAATGGTTTAGCACTCTGTTTCAAAACGAAACAGATTATGGTTAATCGTGAGTTACTCAATTAGGGTGCAGGTCCCGTTATTTGGGGTTGAGTCTCCTCACTTTTCTGCGCCAAGTTATTCTTTCTTGGGTTGTCGGTTCTGGCAATTAGTCTTCCTCGAGGTCTCTTTTTGTATTTCAGCACCAGGTCAATGGCAGGCACACGCTGCCTCTTTTTTTGTGAAATCGACATTTGGTGTATTAATAGGTGTAGTCTTCCGCATATCTACATATAATTTCTTCCGCATATATCTACAGTCAATTATAGCTGGTTATCTTCGGATAAATCGAATCTACTGGAACGAACCAGCTAGTAGTGTAGCATTTTACCCTACTTGCTACCTCTATGCCTGATTCGTGCTAATACGTAAAGTCGTGCTAATCGACTAATGAGCCGCTATAATTTTTGTTTGAAAAACAACCGACTTCCAAAAAACCACTACAAAGTGAAAAATAACTTTAATTTCGGAAGTCGGTGTTTTTGGAGGTGTATTTGAATTTTTTGTCACCACCTTCCGAAATTAAAGTTATTTTTCACTTTGTAGTGGTTTTTTGGAAGTCGGTTGTTTTTTTTTTTGGAAAAAGTTTTTATTTTTCACTTTTTAGTGGTTCACATGTGCTTACCTCTTCACAGCATACCAGCGTAATGTTATGTTATGAACTGGTGTAAGCAATAGACAGACATGAGATTTCAGCAATCCCAGTTCATTTGCTATCATTTATTGAGGAGTTCCGTTGCCTATCTCCAAAGTTCTTCATCAGATCTTCACCAAATTGAAATGAGACCACTACGAGAAAGTATTCTTCCAAAAAATACCTAAATCGCTTCGTGTGCCTATAAAATTTGAAGAGTTCTCTCTATTTCTCCAGGATCCCATCATCAGATCCTGACTTGATGATCATGGGACCACCTGGGAAGTATACCCTTTCAAACAAAAAAAACAAAATCCAAATCGGTCCAGCCATCTTCGAGTAATCGGGGAACATACATAAAAAAAAATAAAAAAAAAAAAAAGGTTCCGACGAATTGATAACCTCCTCCTTTTTGAAGTCGGTTAAAAAGACTTTTTTTTATTTTAGTTTCAAAATATTCCTAAGTATGTGTATGACCAGTATTTTTAATTATTGTCGTATTGTTGTCTCTACACTGGCATCTGTCTGAAACCATAGCCGTGGTGGCAACATCTTCATGATTCGTTTACGTAATGTGTTTTGTTTACTTTCAGCACTCACACGCTCCACTGCACTTCATCAAACAATACGTGTACGCGACACTTGTAGAACAATTTCCATGAAGTTTTTGTGGAAATTGTTCTACGAGTGTCGCGTCGCGCTTGTATGAAGAAGCCTTTAATTTTCACCTTGAACGTTATAATTTATGAGCCTTATCAGTTAACGTCGTCTTATCACGGTGGCAGGTAGATGATTAAGAGACAGTTAGTTAGCTGTAATCAGTAGGTACACAGATGCAGCTTCCCAATTATCTCGCAGATAACTCAGTCACTCAGAGGTTAGATTCATGAGTGAGACAATATCTATGGTCTTAGCGAGACTAGGAAATTAGCTAACTATACATTATGAAATTAGCGTCTTGAAACAGTAGCTTGACTCTTCTTCTCTTTAAACACGAAATCCGTAGTTTACGGCCGACGGGCGCTTCCTACTCTTTATCACCGGCAGACATAAATAAGATTACTTTGGGATCCAAACTAAGAATAAAATGACAACACGATTTGACAGTTGTCTTTAATCCCAATGACTTTATCCCTGTTTTCGCCAGTCTGAAAAATGGAATTTGGCGATTGTTTTGATGGATCAGCTACTTTCTGACGGGCCCGAATGTTCGTTGACCTACCTAGAGTAGTAATTTTTTACCACCGTAGCGTACGTAGGGACAACTTTCAAATCGTGTTGTCTGTCATTCATTCTTAATTCGGGCTCCGAACTAATTTTGTGTCTGTAAGTGATATGGAGTTGAAACAGCTTGTAACTTCGGTCGAAACTACGGATTTCGTGCTCATGGAGTAGACCCCCAGAACAGTCAAGCTGCTGTTTCAAGACAGCCCAAGTTACGGGCGATTCTTCGTACTCTGGATCACCTACGGACATAAGATTAGTTTTGTTTGGGACCAACCTAAGAATAAGTGTTACCACGATTTGACAGTTTTCCTTACTCCCGAATACTCCCGATGTATTTTTGTTTTTGCCCATCCAAAAAAGTTAATTAATCGGGTGTAGGGTTCACTCCGAGCTTTCGTACTGCTTTCGGACGGGCCTGTATCTTCGGTGACGGACTTAAAGAGTGTGATGGTGAATATTTGTAAGCGTTACTTAGAAAATACTCTGGCTTAGATATGTTCCCGTCTCTATCTTGTCCTTGGACTTTGATAGTTGTGCGACAGTAACAGGAACAATGATAAGGAAAAGCACGTGTATAACTTTACTGAAGTAGCGACTCTCGTGTCGTCTCGCCCCCGCGTTTCATGACCTCGGCTGCCACGTTGGCATACTACTGTATCTCAGTATCTAATTACTTCTCAGAAACAAAAACTAGGGAACAGGGAAGTATATTTTTACGTAGTGTCTGGCGTTAAAAGTAGTGTATTTTTGTCTCAGCGTCATAATTACATAAGTCGCATAGTTTAAATGGGGCTGGGTTGACCTCGATTTATACTGTGTTGCTGTGGGCCCAAATAACTATTAGGTGAGTACGTATGTGGAGCCCTGACACAGCTAGGCTGCGTGGGAGTCACGGAAGGCCACAGAAGAGCAGATATGGAGAAAACAAATATAACTTGAAGACAAATCGTTTCAAATGAAAAACGGACTTATAAGTCGACGTAAGGTTTGGCAGAGAGACATCTTCCAAAATTTGCTTTAGACCAAAGAAAATGGAAAAAGAGTTTTCAGAATTAAATCGGATGTTATTAGGAGTGCTTTCCGAGGCACGGGGGTGTCTTGGTATATAAAAATGGTCACCCATCCCTCCGCCAGCCGCGGCAAGCGTAGCTTAACCTGATCGATCGACCCGTACGGCTGTTATAACTTAACCAAAAGATGACCGATGATGATGATCGATTACTACTGTTAGAATTTATTGTTTTGTTAGGGTAAATTATGTGCTGAATCCATGCTAACTCGTTCCCGTCGATGTCCATTATGTTATGAGTTATTGGAATGTATACTATAATCCCCTTTAAGGTATTTGTGCATTAAGGGTGTGACAATTTGAAATACGATCATCTACGAAGCACAAAAAAGCAACCACATTTTTCAAGAAAAAAACTAAACGAGTTATTACTAGCTTTATAAGCTTATTAAGCCATGGACTAGTAACAGGTTTATTTGAAAAAACATCGCGGGAAGAATTCTTTCCGAAGCCGGTGTCACCTGCATTTTTATAAATAAAAATATGGACTCTTTTCTTTTGAATGCTTTGAATTTTGCTTTGTAAATATTATAATAGCGTCTCTTGTGATTTTCTCTTCCCAGTGGGACGTCTGTCTGTGATATTATTAAGGTCTGTCAGGGAGGTCTCAGAAACTGGAATAAGCTGGGGATGTACGATGTCCCCGGTGCGGTTTCGACACGCATTGTTGGATTGAAATCGTAACCAACTCTTACGTCTGAGAAACCGGAGGCAACAGTATAAAAATGGATAGTATGAAAACTAGACCCATTTGTTGTAATAATTACCTACGGTCAATTGGAGAGTAAGGTTTGCCAGTCTTATTGTTTGTAAAATTTCTCGTCTTGGGGGTCGTTTTTATAGTTTTCGAGGGTATCATAGTGAGTTCAAAGAGTGAATCCTAAATGAGGGCTGCGAAAATTTTGTGCCGTTTAGAATGTGTGTACGTAGTTTCTGTATTGTTCATGTTTATATTGTGCCGAAGGTGAATTGTTGTCCAGAGAGACTCCGACAAATGGTGTAGAAACGTCAATTAGTTACAATACGATGAAGATGAGTGTCAGACTTCGAAAAACGTCGAAGGGTTTCATATAGCAACGGTTAATATAACAAAACCGATAATCAAACCACACTGCGAAGGACCAACGGTGGACGAAATAACGGGAATCATCAATAAAATGCGAAACGGGACAGCCCCCGGAACGGACCAAGTGGTAATCGAGCTGTACAAAGCGATGCCCCAAATACTACAGGAAGCTGTAACTATAAACACATGAATAAAGCCTGGACACAGAACACTGTATCCGACACGTGGCTTGAGACAGTACAGGTCCAATCCAAAAAAAATATCCTACAGACGCAAACGATTTTAGCCGCATAACGATTTGTAACACGGACTACTGAATTTACGGCTCATACTTACTAAAAAACTAGACGATATAATAACGGAGCTGAAAAATTGCCAAGCAGCGTTCTTAAACAATAGATCGACAGATGACCACATTTTTACGCTCAAAAGGGATCTAGACGAGGAATAGCGCGCAGGTAAACGAAATTACGTACTCGCCCTAAACATATAAAAAGCCTTTGACGACGTTGATTTCAAGGCATTATTCCGAAATTAAATTTATTTTTCACTTTGTAGTGTTATCCGGAAGGCATTAAGAGATTTAATATTATTGAAACGAACCAACAAATCGATGTCCAACAGGATAATCAAGGCATGCTTGAATGAAAGAACATGCGTCAAATGTTGCGGACAGTAAAGCAGTTGGATTGTCAAAGGAAAAGGAGTTAAGGGTGCCGATTGTCCTCTCGCCATTTTACAATGATCATCGCCTTGAAGACTAAACCCATTTTATCAACCTAAATCAGGACCGCAAAATTTCACTCCCCCTGGTATTATCATTTGCGAACGACCTTATCCTCATTACAGATGATCTAGAAGGTATAGAGCGCATCTTATACCACATTAAACCCTTACTAAATAGTGTAGGCCTCCAAATAAACGAAACAAAAACAAAAATTCTAATTAGGGACCCCATAACATCACAGCAAATGACCAACGTGACCCTC
Source organism: Antitype chi (assembly GCA_947359405.1). Lineage (NCBI taxonomy): Eukaryota > Metazoa > Arthropoda > Insecta > Lepidoptera > Noctuidae > Antitype > Antitype chi. Next base: position 7,109,389 of record OX375829.1, on the reverse strand, counting down.
AACGGAATAAGTATACCAACAGTGGACGAATTCAAATACCTAGGCACATACATAACATCCGCATTAAGCAGAAAAAGCACAATTAGAAAACGATGCCAAGAGGCCACGAGAAAAGCCAAACCATTATTACCATTCATACTAAACTCAAAGATGGACTGGAAGTTAGCTAGACTCATAGATATACGTGGCTAAACTTAAGTACCGAATAGTTATCGTACCTTGTATGATATATGGCTTAAAAGTATCGACCTTCACCAAGGCGAAAAACCGTAACAAAACACATCAAGAACCACAGCATGTGCTACTTAGCACATGTCTTCAGACGGGATAAGCCATACCTATTACATGCAGTAAAGGCTAAATCTAAGAAGGTCGAACGACCTATTTAGACATGGAACGACACGACGAAAACAGGACATCAAAAACTTCGACATGGGAATCAAGTTTTGGAAGGACATGGCTGGAGACAGAAACAAGATCAAGAAAGCGGTTAGCGATATCTACAAAAAAACAGAAATTGATAGCAGCGAGAACTCAGAAGTCGTCTATGAAAACAACAACACAGCACATAGTGAAGCAACGGCTTAGAAAAGAGCTAAGAAAACAGTTGAACCTACCCAAGAAGCTCGACCTGAATCAACATGCCGGCGACGTCGTGAAAAGATGCCAGCTCTCCTTTATATAAATACCACCGTCTCTCCACTAGTCCAATGCTTACTCAAGGATGCATATCCAGTAGGCTCGCAATCCTTTCCTATCCCAAGGGCAAACTACCTGACCATTACAGCGCCCCCGGTCTACTTCTTGACATGCAATGGCCTCTGTAACACCATGAAGCATGAGGCTCCAGGGGCTGGTACAAATCTTGAGGTTCATTCGATTAATCGAGTCTGGTCAAGCAACGCTGGGATCGGTCCTTTTCATTCATTCTCGTGACAGGGACTTTAGTTAAGTTGTATGAGGCTGCTGACGTCAACTATAATTCGGTTGGTTTTAAAAAACCCGAGACGCTCATTAAATCTGACGGTACCTACTCGTGATAAAAATAACTTATCATTGTGTAACTTCATACGTTATGGAACAACATAGTTCTTAAAATAACTGTTATTTAAACAATTTTATAGATAGAACAAACGAAATAAATATAGCACTCGGGTGGTTAAACCTATATGTGCTTGCGACCTCAAATAGTACGCTGCTGTCATATTGCTAATTGTATTGTTTTTCGGACATCCCTAGAAGTTTTCCTAAATTTATTGTTTGCTTCGTATAGTTATGTAGAGAAGGTGGGTGGAGAAAACGATAGCGATAAATCAAAAACTAAATGTAAGTTCGAGTTACACGCAATATTTGAATATAAAAGTTAACCTTATTAGTTTCGTACTTTTGACGTGAGGCCTCAAGTCTGCTATTACAATAGTGTCAGAATGTTCTATCATTGATTTCATAATTGTTGATTTTGACAAGTTTGGTAATCTACTAATAAAATGGCGTCATTATGACTTTCCAATGGTCAGCCACTGACACTCCATTGAAAGAAATGGCATTTATTGGTAATCTCGTACATAATGATAAATGAATGACAAGGCAGTGATCTGTTAAAATTTTGACAGTTCCTTTGATTAGTGACCTACCTTTAGAACGTCATTGTGCAGTCATTGCTTTTAATTCGTTACGAATATACGATACTCAAACGATAATGCCATTATAACACAATTCTATTACGACACCATTGACCGACCAATGATCGATCATTATGAATTTAGCAGATTACGAACTTTTACCAAAATGACAAATGAATGACAATAGGATCGTGTTGGAATGACGAATTTATAAAAATAGCAGACTAAGGCCCCAGCACCCTAATTGCGTAACTCCCGATAAAAAGAAAAAACATATTCTGTTTTGTTTTGAAACAGATGGCTAAACCATTACTTCATATGTTCGAAAAATATGTCTGCTCAACAACGTAAATAACGCAATGAATATTGTTGAACTGTCAAAATGAGGCCGATTATGATTAATCGCGTGTAACGCAATTAGGGTGCTGTTCTAAATATAAATCTAGAAAGACAAAATATTCGAAATTAAAGGCATTTGGTTATAGTATACCTCAACAATTTTTACTATTTTTTTGTAAATATTTTGAATGTACAGAAACGCCTCGTAACAGATTTACACAGGAAAAGTATTTATGCAGTGCGAAAACTTTAACTATGAATTCAGCATACCATTCTAGACCCTTCAGCGAAGTAATTTTTCGTCGGTTTTTCCAAAAACAATCTGCTGTTTCATAGAAAAGTGCAATACCTATGCGGTCAAAATGTATGGAACAGCTGTTTTTTTTTGTATAACCCACGAAAAATTTCTGCGCTGGGGGGTCTAGATTAATATGTTGAATTCACGGTTACAGTTTGCGCACTGAATAAAAACTTTTCCTGTATAGATAATAATAGATATAGAACATGAATAGAATAACATTTTTTGTTACGCCCTCAGGCGTATAATGTTGTGATATGATAAACTAGAACATCATACTAAATGATACAGGAACATTGATTAAATTTATAATAATTGTAAGTAGGTATACTTACAAAGCTTGTGCCGCAATTTATCAAAACGCTTATCTCTTTGAACGTAGTTTATTAGAAGACCTTGACATTTTACAGTGAGTTCATTCCGTAGAACTATCGTTAAATTCCTTCTAGGAAGTATGAAAACGTACTAAGTATTTCTAATTGCTGGACATGTTCTAATTGCATTAATAATGGTAATTTTTACGTTCGAAAACAAGTGTTTTGCTGTTGTAAAATTTCCATAATTAGAAATTTAAAGTAATAAGATAGCTTTCAGCCTTTTATTTTAATTGATGTAATTAAATACCATTGGTGTAACATTCAGACAAACTCCCTCAATACTAACACAAACTACCTTAACTCATATACCCACACAATCACACACCATCACACATACACACACTCCTTAAAATCACACACAACAAACATTAACAACATATAACATACTGTTATTCTCTTTTTTACTCGCTTTATATTAGCTTCACTTGTATGTTTGTTTGTATGTTTTTAACCGACTCCTTAGGGCGCGATTTTGACCCACTTTTAACGGTCAGATTTCATTTAAACTTTGTAAACTTATCGAGGACCGATGACAATTCGATAATTGAAAAAAAAAGGAAAAAAAACCTGAAAAAATCACGCTTCTGTAGTTAGCAGAACTAAAAAATAGAAAATAAATAATAGTTTAAAAAACTAAAAAACACGCTTTAAAAACCAAACTAAAAAAGTAGAAAATAATTTAATTCAATTAAAAAGCGTGGGGTGCACAAAACTTAATTTAGGGTATTGCTATCTTTTTCTGCCTATTGAAACAAGAAAGAGACGGAAATAGATAAGAGCTGTCTAGTTGAACTAAGACTTTCTTCGTTCGACGCAACTAAGACGAACTAAATTCTAACTTAAAATCAAGGCAATCGAGTTTGCAATTTAGTTTGACAGTTCTAAATCGTCACTTGTCTTTTTCTTTCGCGGTCTGTCACTAGAGATAGCAATACTCTTACATTACTTTAGGTAGGTAGTGGACAAAAGAAAGGGCACTATTGGGAAACTAGATATTTAAATAGTTTTATTGAAAAAATTACTTAATTGCGATGTAAGGATTCTTTTTGAGAATTTGAAAACATTAGTATTGTTAGTGTTTTAATTTATTGTCATTATCATAATTTCAGCCGAATGACGTCCACTGCTGGATATAGAGCTCCCCCAATCTCTGCCACTTCGACCGGTTCTGTGCTTCTCGAATTCAGCAAATTCTTGGGGCCTGCACCAGGTCATCAGTTTAGCAACGCCACATCTTACAATACGCGGTCGCTACTCCAGAACAGCACCCTAATTGCGTAACTCACGATTCATCATAGTTTGTTTCGTTTTGAAACCGATGGCTAGACCATTGCTTCATATGTTCGATAAATGTGTCTGCTCAAAATCGTACGTTAACGCAATGAATATTGTTGAACTGTCAAAATGAAACCGATTATGATTAGTCGCGTGTTACGCAATTACGGTGCAGGTCGGCCCCATTGGCTATCTGTTTTGCGAGCAATGTACCTACTGCTAATTCTTCGGGCTATGTCGGTTACCTTGGTTCTCCTACGGTTCTCTTCGATTGCGTAGGGAAACTCCAATCATAGGCCCTCTCTATTGCTTTAGTAGACTTTCAGCCTCCCTATGAGTCATCGTCATAAGTCAACACTGGCAGCACGTACTGGGCAAAGACTTTTGTCTTGAGACACTGCGGTATTTGCCACATTGTATAATTGTCAATTAAATAACGTTCCAATTAATGTTTATTTAAAAAAGTTTGTTATCAAGCTCGATAGATGGCGTTGTCGCAAAATCGAGATCACGCTATGGTTTCGTTACAATGATTTGGTTGGGTTCGTGTGAATTTTTTAAATATATTACCAGCTATAGAACAGTATAGTTTGATTGTTTTATTTCAACCTTAGTATACACAAAAGGTCAAAATTACAATACTCTGTGTGGTGTGCCTCTCTCGGTATTCAGTATTAACAAACTACGACGTTAGTATTGATTGTTTTTATTTCCGTACTGGCCTAAAATAGCTAATAATGATTGTATTTTTTTATTTCTTGGTCATAAAATAGGTATAACTATGAATTAATTAAAAATTTCCATAGGTATAGGGTGATATTTTTATAGTCTGTTTACAGTTTAGCTATTATAATTAGATGTTATAGCTAGGTGCTATAAATGCTATAAATATGGATTCAGTAACTTAAATTGAAAACTAGGTAGATCTGGGTGTAGTAAAACGGAAGAAATAAAAATAAAATTTTATGAGTAGGTAAATTGTGAAATTCTTTTTACTGTTGTATTATATCGATTTTCTTTGTGCTACATAATAATATGTATTAAATCGATTTTCACTTTATACGGTTTTTGGTGAATTGCTAAAGTTATATTTTTATGCAATAAAACAAAATCAAATAGGGACTTACTTACTTATTTCAAAATAAAGTGATTTTTGTTTTTCTTTAAAAACGTTGCCCCACACTAGGAATTTCTCCTGTATTGTGGGTGCGTTTACAAACATTTAAAATCACATACACAAACAGCCAGACCCGGAACAACTACTTGTATACAAATATTTGTTCCGTGCGGGAATCGAACCCGCGACACGCAGCGCAGCAGTCAATCGCTTAACCATTGCGCCAAACGTGCCGTGCCGTGCGATTGTTTGTGAAAATTTCAATTGCTTCTTTTATGATTCTCTCTAATACCTCCAATCGCTTAGGTATACTGATATACATAACTTGTTTCTGCCCACGAGTGCGTCCGCGTGAAATTTATTGTTGTAATGACAGTCGCATCTCAATATCTACTGGATAAGTTTTTAACCAGTGCGCAAACTGTAACCATGAATTCAGCATATCATTATAGACGTCCCAGTGCAGAAATTTTTCGTCGTTTATACAAAAAAAAATCTGCTGTTTCATAGAAAAGTGCAATAAAATGTATGAAACAGCTGATTTTTTTTTTGTATATCCGACAAAAAAATCTGCGCTGGGGCGTCTAGAATGATATGCTGAATTCATGGTTACAGTTTGCGCACTGGTTAAAACCTGATCCTGTAAATGAGAACCTACTTTATGTTAAAATATTCTAATCACAGCGACATTCATAGCATAAATACTAGAAAAAATAATCATTCATTTAAGTGCCAAAGTATGAAGGTATTCGTTTTTACAACAAACTCCCAAGCCATGTTAAAGAACTAAGCTTCAATAAATTTTGATGGAGATATCTAGGAACACACATACATACAAAAAAAAAAACAAACAGACGGGTTGAGAACCTCCTCCTTTTTGAAGTCGGTTGAAAAAAACTACAAACCTATTGCTCGACTAGTTAGACGCATACCTACCTGTCTATTTTTAGTCAATGGTAGGTACCCACTTTCAAAAAACTGCTATTCTATTGGTCGACGAGATGCATAATTCTGTTGTAGTCAACGGTACCTACCTACTTAATTAAAAAACCCCTTTCGAGCAAAAAATCATTTTGAAAATCCGTCTATTATATGACGGAGTTATGCCCGAACACACATTAAAAACAAACATGTCGAATTGATAACCTCCTTCTTTTTGAAGTCGGTTAAAAATACTTAAAATAAATAATGTATAGTAATTAAAGTAGGGTATGAATGAACAACATTCTTATGCTAATTTATTTGTTGTCGGCGCGGGCGCAGCATCTCTCGTTCATTCATCTTTATCAGCTGTCATCTCAGTAGTCAGGTAGTCACCCCTTTTCTAGCCATATCATCGTACTCACAATCCATTCATCGTTTCTTTGGCTTAACCCAACTTTTATAAGCATCCCGTATGTATTTAAAACTTGTAAAACATTCTTCACCAACCGTGCCTATTTAAAACTTTCCTCAACACGTGTTTTAAATTTATAGAAGTATTCATGAATGAACGATCCTAAATTATTAATAATAAATGTGAAACTTTGTATGTTCGGATGTTTGTTCCTCAATCACGCAAACATAGCCAAATGGATTTAGAAAAACTTGTAAAACATTCTTCACCAACCGTGCCTATTTAAAACTTTCCTCAACACGTGTTTTAAATTTATAGAAGTATTCATGAATCGCTCCTAAATTATTATAATAAATGTGAAACTTTGTATGTTCGGATATTTGTTCCTCAATCACGCAAACATAGTCAAATGGATTTAGAAGAAATTTAGCACACAGCTAATTTATAACCTGGATTAACACAGGATATATTTTAACCCGGTAGTACGTTCAAAGGGTATAATTCCCGATCTCCACGCGGGGCGTAGCCGCTGGCAAAAGGTAGTAGGTACTAAAATAAACACAAAAAATTTACATTAAGTAGTACTATATCGTCTGACGGAGATTGTTCATTGAAGGCGCTCTCTATTCAAGAAACGTATAAAACTGATTTATAATGACAACGTTGAAATGTAGTACAAGCGTTCACTTACGATTTCACTAAGGGTTCACGAAAGTTCCGCAGTCTATGAGCACAATCACACTTTATTTTAAATATTTAAAAAGTTTTAAATAAAAAAAAAATCACTTTTAAGTCGTATCACAGAATATTTTCTTTTCTAATATCACTTTTTGTCACTTTTAGAAGTATTTATTTTTTTATTAAAGTGTAAATAGAGATTCAATATTAATGTATTCCAAGACACTTTTACCAAAATTTATGAAAAATATGTACGATTTTTAAGTAATTTATCACAATATAATAAAAATATAGTATACAAAATTAATTACCAGCAACACAACACTATAATGTATCACAATAAAACGTCATTAATTAAAACTCAGATTCTAAATTCAAAGGCTTAAAATGATTCCGCTTCCCGTTACTGAGTTCGATATTTAAAACACGGCCGCGGAGTACGTGCGTCCGTCACGAACATTCTCCACGCACTGAACAAAATGCTTCGTTTGGTCGCTTTTAAAGTTAGAACTAAAGTAATGTAAACAAATAAAAAAAAAACTTAGGTAAATGAGGCAAAAGCTCGCACATTTATAAAAGAGGTTTAATTACATGTAATAAACGCCTACGGGAAACTCTGAGGATATTTTGTAGACGTAAAGAGTAAAGGTGGTTTTATTTTTTCGAAATAAAGAAGCTCGTGAGTTTCTTGTTCCTGTGCGTAGATTCAAGTAATTATTTTTAGTTATATTTAGTTAATTTGCACACAAAGGGGTATATTCTTATACGATGATTAAAGTTAAATGATGTTTAAACGTCAAAAAATTATGGTATTAGTATTCCGTAACAACTGTCAAATATAACGCCAATTATATTTGACAGTTGTTACGGGTCGTCAGAAGTCTCAAAGTCTAACAACCAGTCGTACCAAGTGGTATCGTATTACCCAGGAACTGGGCTGTGGAGGTTAGATAGGCAGTCGCTCCATGTTAAATACTGGTTAGGTACATTCAACTGCATCTGGTTAGACTGGAAGCTGACCCCGACATAGTTGGGAAAAGGCTAGGCCGATGATGACGCAGATGATGGTAAGGTAGAATTTGTATTTTTCTGGCACCCTGTATTATATCAACTAGCACCAATGGTATTAGGGTATTTTACTCTAATAATTATATGAGATAAAAATCTAAAAATACATTATTGAGATAGCTTAGGCAAAATGCAGTCGGAAAATTTTAGTTTTAGTTCATGAAATAACAAAATCAATTTTCAAATTCAATTCAAAGATTTCAGTTTTTTTAAATCTGTTTTGAACACCATGAAATAGTAGCCGCCATGTTAAATTTACGTCATACGGCATGTCAATTGAACAACTTTGTACCTTTATTATTTTTGTAACTAGAGTAATTTTTATTTTAATAATATTTTACATTCAGGAACAGAAAACCAACGATTAGTAGATTAATAACATTTTTTTTCAATTACAATCAATTATCATACAAAATATCAGCGCATTTATTTACTTAGCAAACTGACGTCATACCCACAGACCAATATGGCGTCCACTGCGTCCAGCGTTTTCGTCAAATAACGCGCGAAATTTAAAAATGTAAATTTTAATGCATTTTTACAGCACTATAAAAATGTTGTGTTTTTTTTGTGGCTTATAAGCACTTTAGAATCTAATTAGGATACTTTTCATAAATTGGTGTAATACCTTATTATTATACCTAACAAAGGTAATAAAAGATGAGGCGTACAGAACAAATATTGTTGCAATAGTTTAGTCAGAGCAAGTAAAGAAAGCCACATATTTCTATGAATTGAGTCATGCAACACCTGCTGTTTATTTACGAAGATGCTAAGGGGATTAAAGCTGAAGTTCTGAGAAGGAGATCATTCTGCTTTCACATGTCAAGCTAATGTTAAGAAGTTGCCTGATTATTTACCCGACTATGTTGAAGCAAAAAGAAGGGTTATGATTTTGAACGGTATGTATGTATGAAGCTACGTCCTTCAGCAAATTTCAGCAAGTGGTGACGGCAACTTTAGACCGGAGTCGATGGAGGCAGATTATCCGCTTAAAGTGGTCCTATGACCACGATCCTCAGTAATGAGGGACCGATTAAAGAAGAGAAGAGTATGTATGTATGTGGGAATGTATTTAAGTATGTATATTTATCTGTTCCCTCATAAAATACCTATTAATTTGACGAATGAGGTATCATTTGAAGCGTCTTGTTCGTCCTCCGCTATGTGACGCCACATTAAATTGAAATATGGCGGACTCTAGATGACATAAAGTCATGAAATAAATAATGTTTCGATTTACCCGACTGCGCCAGAAGGGGGTTGTTTTTCTAGTGTATGTGTGTGTATGTGGATTTCTGTATCACGCTCTGTAGCTTAAACGGCTTGATGGATTTTAGCTTTAGAGGCGTCGTTAGATTCGTCCCAATTGTGAGAGTGACAGACCTATATAAAGATTATGAAAAAAATTAAAATGGCCGATTTTTGGCGCCATATTATTATTTTTTCAAAATCGTTCGAGTTGGGTTTCAAAATAAAGGGTTTATTAAATAGGTCTTATTAACAAAAAAAAATCACTTAACTAAAAATTGTTAAATTAAAATATAAAAAAACCAAATACCAGACTGCGTAAAAAGTAACTTTAAAAAATAATGGTAACAAGCCCCTTTATTCATAAACATTGCTTAAAGTTAAGAAATGCTTAAACGTCAAAAATGTATAGATAAACAGTTGCTAATCATTACTTAACTTTAAGCAACGTTTATGAATAAAGGGATATGTTTTCAGGTCTTGGTAGCTAACCGTCGAGATGTCGATGATGATGAAAAACGAATGATGGTGACGAGACGAGGATGGTGGGGATGTAGTTGTCTTATGTTGGTCGGCCGGTATTCGGCAGGCTGCAGACTGAGGAAAGGAGATGCTCTGGCTGGAATCCCTACAGTGAAAGACTTGTGAATTTAGATTGATCGTCATTTCTTTGTATGTGCTATCCACATCGGTTTTTATTTATTTTTACTTAGGTATTATTACCTGACACATGTATTATGTATTTTATGGCCATCTATGTAAACTCCATTTGTATTTAAAATGTTTATAAGATGGGTGTCCGGTAATTAATGGATAACCTTGAAATGGTTCATGGTAGAACTAATGGCCATTCAGAAAAAAACATTTTTATTTGAATTTAATCTGTAAAAAAAAAACAACCGACTTCCGAAAAAACCCTACAAAGTGAAAAATATATATTTGTATATCGTAGTATTAATTCTTAACCAAAAAATACATATTATCTTGCCATAAGGAGTACTTTTGAGGCAATATAGTGAAAAAAAACTTTAATTTGAAAAGGCGGTGACAAAAAATTCAATACATATCCAAAGACACCGACTTCTTAAGAAGTCGGTGTCAAATTGAAATGGAAATTTAAATTTAAGTTATTTTTCACTTTGTAGTGTTTTTTTTCGGAAGTCGGTTGTTTTTTTTTAATTCTTTTTTACAGAAAAAAATAAGTGGCCATTACTTCTACCATGAACCATTTCAAGGTTATTCATTAAATACCGGACACCCTGTATAACACGAACACTTGATTAAACAATGTTTTTTTACGTAAAACTTACGATTTTAAGAAAAACACATCGATTTATATTGTTGTCTCAATGCTTGTGGACTAATGAACTAATTTGGTTAATATAGGTAGTAGTTTTATGGTTTACTAACAACCATGTGGTTACTCATACAAACCATTTTTAAACTTTAGTTAGACTTTTAATTGTATTCAGAAACTTGACAGTTCAATGAACAATAATGTTAGCATAGGTACCTACAGACTAATAGTGTTGGGGTAGTGAACGATGTTGCGTAAAGAACGAATGATAAAAAAGTTAAATTAAAAATTTAAAGAACCCCCGCGAAATTGTATTCAGAAACTTGACAGTTCAATGAACAATAATGTTAGCATAGGTACTAAGACTAATAGTGTTGGGGTAGTGAACGATGTTGCGTAAAGAACGAATGATAAAAAAGTTAAATTAAAAATTTAAAGAACCCCCGCGAAATTGTATTCAGAAACTTGACAGTTCAATGAACAATAATGTTAGCATAGGTACTAAGACTAATAGTGTTGGGGTAGTGAACGATGTTGCGTAAAGAACGAATGATAAAAAAGTTAAATTAAAAATTTAAAGAACCCCCGCGAAATTGTATTCAGAAACTTGACAGTTCAATGAACAATAATGTTAGCATAGGTACTAAGACTAATAGTGTTGGGGTAGTGAACGATGTTGCGTAAAGAACGAATGATAAAAAGTTAAATTAAAATTTTTAAGAAGGCCTTTTAAGTTTTAGGTAATATTTTGATCAAGGCATTGTGAAGTCGGGGGACGGCTAATGAAAATGCTAGGCCTCCTCTGTTTGGCGTTTTCATTGACCGTCCCCCGACTTGACAATGCCTTGCATGATCAAAGTATTACCTAAAACTTAAAAGGCCATTTTTTTTTTTTTTTTTTACATTTTAGAGTTTTTGTATGGGTCGGGGGTTTTTTAAATTTAACTTTTATTTCCTGGTTTTTAAACTTAATGTCTCGCTTAAATCTGCGCAGCGTTGCTTATGTTTCCCACAGTGAAGTTTGTTACTAATTTATCCTCATTCCTCGTCCTGATCACCATTTATCCATAACCTATTCATTGAGACCTTTTCAATGAGCCCAAACACGATACTTCTGTTGTTTACTGGTGAGTGACATGGGTATCCTGGACATTCCAGGTGTTGCTCCAGCATCAGTTCAAGGTTACTTTGTTCGTCTAATATCATTGAAGTAATAGAATACCAAATTTCGACTTGCTCAGACCCGTGGATGATGCTCAGATTCTTTCATCAACCAGAACAGAGCTGATAATTTTCAAACGGATGGACCGATTTTGATGAAACATTTCTAAGAACACTCTCGACTAATTCACCTTTCAAACACAAAAATCAAAAACAAAATCGGTTCACCCAGTCGAAAGTTCTGAGCATAAAATAATAAAAAATACAGTCGAAAAGGAGGAGGTTCTCAACAACCTCCTGTTTTTGAAGTCGGCCAGCAGCCATAGATCGTGTGTTATGATCAGAGATCGGATATTCGGATGCATATTCACCTAAAGTTGAGATGTTGGCTAACATGGAATGCGCTTTTTTAACGAAAACATCTTAATTTAGGTAAGTAATTTGTTTATTTTTTGTTTTAACTAATACAAACCACCCCTCCTCCAATACACACACATATTTGTAACGGGTTAAACATTAATTTTAAATTAATACACATCTGAATAGTTATGCAATCCAAGAATCCCGGGGTTTTTAATGAATATTACAAATAATGGTGCCGATTCTGTTGTACACCGAACTAAACTAACTAAATTATCACTAAAATTCCTTACTTTTGACTATGAGAATCTTAAAGCTATTCTGCAAAAAATAATCTCTAAACTAAAAAATAATTTTGACATAACTAAAATCGAATTTGACAATCGCGATTCCTGCAGGCTTAGCATGACGCTTTCTATTTCTACTCTACTGTAGAATAGAAATCGCTTGTCTACATTTCTCGGTGAAAAATTGACAACTGTCTACACGGAAACGTCATTTTTGTCTAGTCTTCCGTCGTCAAAACGCTTCTCTACGGTTGTCGTGCCAAGCCTGCAGGTGGTGTTTTTTTTTTGTTTTGGCTTCGCAACGTGGTACTTGTGTGCCCTACGCAATGATTTTTTTTAAGAGCTGAATGAAGCGTGCGCAGGGGGGCAGCCTCGACGTTTTTTCTATGGAATTTTTAACTTTTTGTTTGGAAAAAAAAAAAAATATTACCTACATGTTGAGATTATGGGGCTTGCGGGTTTATCAAAGGGGGTCGAAATTATCATCATTTTTGCGATAGGACACACCATTTTCGAGATATAAACAAACGAAAAGAAAAAAAGATCAGTACTGTTTTTGCACCTCAAGTCGAAGTGTTGGTGTGAATTTTAGTTCATGACCACTAGTTTTATTCCACACTTTTTTAATCGCGATTAAAATTAGTCAGATTTAGTTAGAAAAACTAATATAGTCAAAATTTTTGGTGAAAAACGGCAAACTCAGAATAGCAAAATTACCATCTTCACTAAACTAATAATTCAGTGCAATCTTAGTGCTGTCAAACTAAATTATAGTTAAGTTGTGTCACTTTAGTCAATTTCAGAATGGGAAATCGTCGTTTGACAGGAATAAACTAAATTTTGGTGATTTTTAGTTTAGTTTAGAGAATTTTGTGCCAACAGAATCGGCACCATTATAAAGCCGCTTCCATACTTTCATAGCGAAAAATTATATTTAGGTAAATATGCATCCGAATATCCGATCTCTGGTTATGATTGTTGATTACATGAGTTAGGTTATACTACTGGGTACCACGGTGGTTAACTGCTAAAAGAACTGAACTGGTCTCATCTGCTCCAATAGTCTTTGGCACTTTGACGGACGTGGACAGGCTCTATAATATAGGTAATAAAAACTTATTATCTATAATAATACGTTAAATATAAATGATACACCAACCTTCATGCTCTAGGCTCCTATTTTCGTAGAAGCACGTATAATTAATCATCACACATTGATAATTCCAAATGCATCACATCTTCGACCACATAACCTTATTATGCTAATCAGTTCTACGAACCGAATACTTCCCGAATCATTTAGGGCAAGTCTCGATGACTCAGATGGATGTACTCTAAGATGACGAACGCACGGGAGAAGACAATGGTTTAGTAATTGTTTCCGTTTTCCAAGCAAAATAAACATAAATTATGTCTAAATGGTGTGTGACATGGGTCGATGTGCAAGGTTGCCGAGGTCGGTTCGTGGGTGGGTGTCCATCCATAACATTCTCGGTATGTTATGGATTGTCATCCATCCACGGATCGACTTTTACTCCCAGCTGTCATACATAGATCAGTGACAGTCGTTACTAGTCGGAAGCCCGAAACAACCAGTCTTGCCAAGGGGTATCTTTCTTTTTTTTCGGACCAGTTCCACCAACATGATTGGCGCCTATTCTGTATCTTTAACCTTGTCCATACCAGTTCTCGCTTACATGCCTCTCGTACTTCCATGCTACATACTTTATCTTTCTGTCATCCATCTCCCACTTTTAACTACTTCCTATTATTCTACTTTAATTATTTAACTACTACGAGTATCTTCTAATGTATGTTTAGGGGATTAACTTACACAGGTTTTTGTTTTTATTTTACACAATTAAAACTCATTTGTTTACAAAAGGGGTCGTATTAACCAGTAACTGGATTGTGCAGGTCAGATAGACAGTTGCTTCTTGTGAAGTACAGGTATCTAACTGCATTCCTGCCAGGGGTGCGGGTTGTTCGAAAGAGATCGAATCGCCCCTGGCACACAGGCAACTGAGGGAACACGGGTGGGTTTTAGTCAGTAAAAGTCTGACACGCCCTCCCGCTCCACCCAGAGCGGGAGAAGTTATTTGATGATTTCCCACCCAAAAAAAAAAAATGTATGTTTAGGGGATTAACTTACACAGGTTTTTGTTTTTATTTTACACAATTAAAACTCATTTGTTTACAAAACGGGTCGTATTAACCAGTAACTGGATTGTGCAGGTCATATAGACAGTTGCTTCTTGTGAAGTACAGGTATCTAACTGCATTCCTGCCAGGGGTGCGGGTTGTTCGAAAGAGACACCGCGGCTCCTGGCACCCAGTCAACTGAGGGAACACGGGTGGGTTTGAGTCAGTAAAAGTCTGATACGCCCTCTCCGCCTAGAGCGGGAGAAATTATTTGATGATTTCCCATACTCAAAAATAAACAGTACCATGAATGTAGCTACCTACTATGGATGGATGGATGTTTGTTACTCTTTCACGCAAAAACTACTGTATAGATTTGGATGAAATTTGGCACACAGATAGACTATAACCTAGATTAACACATAGTATTTTAGTATTAACACATAGTATTTTAGTATTAACACATAGTATTTTAGTATACTTTTTATCCCGGTAGTACGTTCCCGCGGGATAATTTCCGACTTTCACGCGGGCGAAGCCGCAGGCGGCAGCTAGTGTTCTTATAAGAAGGTCAATTCTTGTTTCAAAAAAAAAACAAACGACTTCCGGAAAAACACTACAAATTGAAAAATTACTTTAATTTGGCAATAAGAACAAACAAAAACTAAAATACTTATCCAAAGACACTGACTTCCGAAATTAAAGTAATTTTTCAGTCTGTAGTGTTTTTTCGGAAGTCGGTTGTTTTTTTTTAAACAAGGATTGACCTTCTTATATGAACATTACTTGTATTAATGGCTTTGGGTGGGTAGTGGGCACTGTTAGGCACTATAATAATGAATATACTATGCCTACTTCCTTCCTTCCTCATGCATGATTTCCTCTTGATAGTAGTGTGAACTAATGTTGTAAAGGCGAATCAGAACCCGAAGGTCTTGAGTGCAAGAGTACGAGCACGAGGTTAAGAGGGGACGGGGCCTGCGAGGAATTTGAAAAATAGGTATTTGAAGAAACTATTTCCGTCGCGCTGTCTGTAAGTCTGCCCCCGTAGTGTGTGATAGGGACAGCTGCAGCTCAGACCGAAATTATCACAAAAAAATTGACGAGATCGACGTTTCGTATTCCCCTTTTTTCTCCTCGAAAACTGAGTCGATTCAATTATTTTCTACATTAACATTTTAAGAAAGAGTATTTTTAGGTTCCTATAAAATTTTTTTTATGTTAAAACCTTTTCTAATTTGTCTGGTAGTCCTTTAATCACGGCGGTACTGTTCCCTATTAACTCTCTTCAGGAGTTAACCTCGTGATCTTTATAGGTAGTCTTACACGGGCAATTTTTTGATCAATTATTGCTCGGCAACACTAAATGGATCAATCTGGATCAATTAAGTGGAGCAATCTGGAGCAACAACAATAAATTGCCGATGTCTTTCTGCAACATAGCTTCTGATTGCTCCATATATTTCATGAGTTGCCGAATATCCTATCGGTTTGGAAATTTTTTGTCAATTTTCTTTCTATCTCGTTTGTACGTATAGCTTCGTCTCGTTTTTGCGAGAGGAACCGGCCGGCGGCAGAGCCGCATTTTCTAGTTTTTTAAGTTGCTCCATATTGCTCCATATTGTGTGGCCGTATCTCTGGCGACATGTTGCTACATGTCGGAATTGCCCTAAATTGCTGGATGTAGTCGTGACGTCATATTTGACGAGAATTGCCCAAGATGGAGTAATTTTAGTTGCTTGTGTAAGTGCACCTTAAGGCTCCCCACCGGGAGCATTCGCTTGTAATGTACACACGGCTATACATCAAGCTATACATTTCCATTATAAGCTGATCTCGCATTACATAGGATTTCCGTACAGTGCGAGATCAGCGTAAACTGGAAGGCCATGTTACTTCATCGTCTGCCCAGCCTTTTCCCAATTATTTTGGGGTCGGCTTCCATTTTAATCGGATGCTGAATAGTGTATTTTACATGGAGCGACTGCCTATCTGACCTCCACTATTCAGTAACTGGATAACACGAAATACCTTGGTAAGACTTATTGTCAGAGTTTTGGGCTTCTGACTAATCGTAACGACTGTCGGGATCTACGAAAGAAAGCCGGGATCTTCGGCTTAACGTGCATTCCGAGGCACGAGGGGGTCTCGATAATACAATACAATACAATAAGTTTTATTGACATAAATCCACGAACCTACCGCGGCAAGCGAAACTTAGCCTCAAAGAGATGTCAGCATCAACTGATGCCTGCTAGGGGTGCGGGTTGTTCGAAAGAGATATCGCAGCCCCTGGCACACAGACAACTGAAACACGCGTGGGTTTTAGTCAGTAAAAGTCTGACACGCCTCCTGCTCTACCCAGATCGGGAGAAGTTATTTGATGAATTCCAACCCAAAAAAAAAAGAAAAACCGTCTGTCTAACATTGTGGCTGTTATCTTTTAGCCACGAGCCCCGGTTCAACGTTGCCTGTAAGAGGTATGGAGACTTATGGAGACTCGCTTCAGCACATATTTTCAACAGTTGATTCTATATTTTTAGAAAGACAAAAAAGAAAAATGCGTTTATTGGCATTATATCAATATTAACAAACCTTAAATTATTAAAAAAAAAAGAAAAAAATTATAAAAAAAAACAACTTAATTTATTAGATATCTTAAAATTATCTTATCTAGATTAAGAAAATGTTGTCTGGACTCACTCATTTGAGATGGCTTACGAAACGTCTGTCAAACTGATCCTAGTGTCAGCCAAGTTGAGTCTCTGTGTGCTAAATGTACACAATATATGATTTTGAGTACATGTAGGGGCTCTTCACACTATTTCTATGAAAACTTCATGGATTTTTTTCTACAAGTGTCTCATCCCGCTGTGGCATCGCATCTGTTTGAAAAAGCCTTTTTTGCGATTAATCAAGTTTGTTCCTGTATCAGCATATTCAGCATAACTGAGCGATCTAGGGATAGCTGATTTTTTGCTTTGAACCGATCTTCGAAATCATAATAGATCGCAACCTCGTGAATCGATTCACGATCTTAATCGTATTGTATTGAATCGATCTTCCGAGATCGAGTAAGATCGAATCGTAATTTTATAAAAAAAATAATGAAAAGCACACTATGCATTCCAAATGATTTATTTTAACTTAATCTACATAATAGATCTATTACAAAGTTTTCCACGGTGCCTTTGTGATGACGTCTGAGATGATTTTTGAAATTGGTAGTATGTATTTCTTTTTGTTTTAACAATCTGTTTACACAATTTACATTATCCACCCGTGTAACATTTATTAAACAAATGTCCAAACGTTTGATTTTGTTGGCGGGGGGGGGGGGGGGGCATATTAAAAAGTATTTTGAAATAATAGGTCACGCTCACAGAACAGATAAAACTCTTCCTATTGCAGTACCTACCTAATATAAAGCATGAAAGAAAAAAAATCAGAGAAAGCTTAGATACCCAACAATCAAATAAACAAAATATTATCACGGTATCACCTAATTTCATATTTCATATTTCATATAATACCTGTAACTCGAAACAGTCGAATGAAACTAATCTCATTCAATGTTTACATAAGTAATCTTACTTTGTTGTAGTTCGTACGGTACGTTTCTGTTAAAGTTTAGGGTTTAGTAGATACGATTTTTTCATCCGATCTATAGCGAATATGATTCGATCTGGGCGAAGTTTGCATCCTTTTGAATCGATTAAAAAAATCGGTAGATCGTATGGCCATCAATCGATCTCTGGAAGATCGATTCAGATCGGGAAGCCCTGAGGTCAACCTAGGAGGATGGTGGCTGCTTAACCGGACGTCCTTGCTGCGACTGCCTCATTAAATTAAGGCCTCCAGCCAAGGCATAAAAACTTAAAACTAAGCGACTACACGCTAAAAGCACCCCCTGTGGGTATGAACCTCGGCTTATGGCGTCTTTAAAAGTGGGTAGCAAGGGACAGGCCGCGCCGGAGTGAGATTTTTTAACGTGATCTTAATAGTCACGCCATGATAACATAGGTACGTAAATAACCTTTCGCGTGTACTTGTGAGATCAACAGTGACGTAAGATGGTAATCTAGCAAGCAATACTTACCTTCCTATCGTGTCATTGACATTTAACTTTGTTTTGGTACCTATCTATGGCATGCTTACGTAAATAATACCAAACATCGACTGTCCAACTGCAGGAAAAAGGCTTCTTCTGGTACGGAGAAGGCACGCTTGCTCAAGACGGGTTGGCGATTACAGACTTATATTAACTAAATACTATTTGCGCCCCGCGTTTTCACCCACATAAATCTCGATCACATAGGAATATTGGGATAAAAGTTATCCTATGTCCTAATCTAGCTCATGGTCTACTCATGTGGCAAATTTGTCCAAATCCTTTCAGCCGTTTTAGCGTAAAAGTGTAACAAACAAAACATCAATAAACTCCAAAAGTACAGACGCCAGCACATCAAGCTACTGTAAAGTGTTCCCAATTGAACATCAACCTTAAGTTTTTGTATTAAGGGCCTACGTCCCATTTGGTAGCGTAACGCGGTCACTTTATGAACCCCACTGCTCATTAACGGCTTGTCTTGAAGATTTGAAAAATATATGATTTTGCTATAGATTCATATAGATCATTTTGCCCGAAGTACTTTTTTTGTATGGTTAATACTTTTGCTGTAAAAAAATATTTTCCAACACGCAATATTTTGGCTTCTATTCCATACTCCTACTAAACGGCTTCGTTATTTGGAAAAAAAAATACACTGAAAAATAGATAGTTAGAGGTACCACAGTATCGCCGAAGCTTAATTGTAAATTAATCAAAGGAATATCCCCATTTTGAGATAAAGGCTCAGAGGTGCCCTGCGCGGACGCGGGCGGCAGTCGTGCTTTAGCATACAAACGGGAGATGAGGATACTATGGGCCTTAAAGTTTAAAATCTTTCAAAAAAGTTTGACAGATTGGAGTAGCTCACGGATATCGGAGTAGCTTGATGTGCTGGCTTCAATACACATGAATTGAAAAATCACATTGGAGCTTGCCCGGGTTTGAAGCCACACCCTCGTAACATGAGACTGAGGCCTTGCGATGTGGAATTGCTTTTGATTTTTAACCGTCAAATTTTTTTGTTCCAGAAACTGGGTGTTACGCTATCATCATCATCAGCCGACAGCAGTCCACTGCTGGACATAGGCCTCTCCAATTGCATGCCATTCAGATTGATTCTCGGCTACTTTCATTCAGCTGCTACCAGCCACCCTGTGACAGTACAGCCGTTAGAGTATGGCTAACTAACAATGACAAAGGTAACTGGGAAAAGAGACTTCAAAGTCTTAAATCATGCATTCCTTTTTAACCCCCGACGCAAAAAGAGGGGTGTTATAAGTTTGACCGCTATGTGTGTCTGTCTGTGGCACCGTAACTCTTAAACGGGTGAACCGATTTGGGTGCGGTTTTTTTAAAATTTAAAAGTAATTTTTCTAGCGGTGGTTCTTAGACATGTTTCATGAAAATCAGTTCAGCCGTTTGAAAATTATCAGCTCTTTTCTGGTTGATGAAGGGATTTTAGCATCTTCCACGGGTCTGATCGAGTCGAAATTTGGTATTCTATTACTTCAATGATATTAGACGAACAAAGTAACCTTGAACTGATGCTGGAGCATCACCAGGAATTTCCAGGATACCCAAGTTACTCACCAGCAAAACGCCACACAGACGATGCCCAGCAATAATGAATGTAAATGTGCTATTGTAGAAAGGATATCATTTTCATTAGCCGTCCCACTTCAACCTAAAAGGCCAATAAATATTTTTTTTCCTATTTTTAGAGGTTTTTGTTTATGTAGGGGGTTTTTAAATTTTAAATTTTTTCCTAGATTGTGGTCGAGTTAGTGTTAACAATGACTTAACTAACTTCATAGAGAAGTGAATTTTGACTTTGAAATCGTATGCCATCATTATAAACTGATATTAAGTAGACATACCTACGCCTAACAAAAACTTACTAGCAACAATCTGTACATAAATGTTTTGTTGTTGGTTAATAGCAGAGATCGGATATTCGGATGCATATTCACCTAAAGTTGAGATGTTGGTTAACATTTTTAGGGTTTCGTACCTAAAGGGTAAAATGGGACCCTATTACTAAGACTTCACTGCCCGTCTGCCTGTCTGTCTGTCTGTCTGTCACCAAGCTGTATCTCATGAACCATGATAGTTAGACAGTTGAAATTTTTACAGATGATGTATTTCTGTTGCCGCTATAATAAAAAATACTAAGACACAGAATAAAATAAATATTTAAGGGGGCTCCCATACAAGAAACGTGAGATTTTTTTATCCTTTTTGCTCAATATTGATAACGACAACAGGCAGACGCTTGAAATATTCACAGAATATTTAGTTATCTATTCACTTTAAAAATAAATAATTAAATTAAAATAAAACAAATATTTAAGGGGGGCTCCCATACAAAAGACATGATTTTTTAAACCATTTTTATAGATAATGGTACGGAACCCTTCGTACGCGAATCCGACTCGCACTTAGCTGGTTTTTTAATTAAATTACATTAAGTTAAAAGAATATTAACAACTTTATATACTTCCAAGTCGATTGACCAAGTCCAAAGGGCAACTGATAGAAATCCGACGACTGACGAAACATGAAGTTTGCCGAGGGTTTTTAAGAAAATATTGGCACCTACTGCATACTGGCTTCCCTCGAGGCGATTGACCCCCAAGTCGACCCCGTGCCGTGCTTACACGTGACGCAACCAAATACAAAATAAGTCAAAAACTTACTAAAAATACTAGTATTTTAATGGTGGTCTGTCTGTACACGACCTGACTAGCACAGCGGCAGCGGGCGGCGGGTGTCAGCAGCGTGATAGCACTACCAGTATAGTTACCGGCACGTAAGTTGGCAAGAGATTTTGTAGTGGGGGAAGTTCGCGCAGGCACCATTTCATACATTTTTACATGCGCGAATTTCCCCCACTACAAAATCTCTTGCCAACTTACGTGCCGGTAACTATATCTACTTTTCTTTCGAATGATTTTCATTAATTATTGAGAGCAGTGGTGGTCTAGTGGTAACGGCCGCGACTTACCAGTTGTAGGTCGTGGGTACGAACCCAAGCATGAAGCATTTCATCACCACTGCTCTAAAAACGGTGAAGGAAAACATCGTGAGGAAACCGGCATGTCCTAGAACCGAAAATTCGAAGACACGTGAAATCCGCCTACCTGCAGTGGGCCCGCGTGGTGGATTATGGCCCACTTTCACTCATAGAGAGGAGGTCTGTGTCTCAGCAGTTGGAAAATTATAGGCTGATGCATTAATGATTTAAGTTCATAACACGTTAAGTACTTTTAAGCAGCGTCGTGATCGATGGACCTAAGTCTTTAAAGAAGAAAAAGTTGAAATAATGAGGGCAACATAAAAAAAACACACTCAATTGATAACTGTTCAAGTGTTTATTATTAACAAAAGTCTTCATCTTACAATATATTATTAAAAATTATTATCATTATCACATATTTACAGTTTATATCTAATTTTATGCGTTTTCAAAACGCACCATCACGACGGCATCCCGGTAAGGAGCCGGTCAGAGTTAAATATTAATTACTAAAGTGACTAACGCCATCTAGTGAGCGAAGATGTGATTTAAATTGTCGTTTGTTTGTTTGGCAGCGACAGTGGTGACATTACAGACACCGACTCTGTCAGTAAATTATGGAACTGATAAGTAGGTTAAATTGTGTCAGTTAATTTTAAAACATTTTGTTTTATTTAAAATAAATGTAAAATTAATGCATGTCAATAATTTGATATAAATATCAAAAAGTTCTGATGAAACAAAACGTTTCTACAAAAAGCAATCATTTGCAATTTTAAATCAATTGTAGAATACACTATTTATTTAAATTTTTAGTAATTAGCACCATTTTTGAAGTGGTCTCACTACTGCCAATCACAATACTGGTGGCGTTTTTAAGAACTAAAAAATCCTTTTAGGATTTCCTTTTACAAAAGGCACATAATTTTATAAAGATTATTTACATTCTTTTTAACAATTACTTTACAAACAATAATTGTTAGTTACTTTCTAATAATTATGCAATATCATGGCTCGTGAATTATAATTAAAAATATTTATCCAAAAATGAAATTAAACATAAATACGTAAAAGAACAAAAAGCACAGTCAACTACTTCAGTAAAAACCCTGTAGATATTTTAAAGAAAAAACAAAACAAAAAGGTAGGTAATAATATCAATGAAAAGTTGTAAGTAATATATTGATATGATAAACTATAGTTAATTAATTACTGAAATATTTAACTCAACGCATGTCATTTTAAGGGAAACTTCTTGTAGAAATTGTAACATTTGTTTGAATTGGTGCGGTTTTAAGTGTAGGTAAGATGTTTTTTTTTTTAATTTACCGATCGATCCTACACAATGACATTTTAGTCGTCATACAAAGGTGGTCCACTCAATATATCTGGCATAAAATACATCGAGGCGCGGTAAAAAAATTGTTAGCATTAATTAAGATAATAGGTGCAAGGAAAAATAAATAATGCTGTAGAATTATGAAACACCCTGTTAATAATGTTTACGTATCAAACGGTAGAAGACACCCACCCTGCGCACGAGTCGAGCAGATCATTTCATCTCCATTACATTCACATTCCATCTCCTTAACAGGGTGTTTCAAACTACGTCTTAGTGAATAATGATATTTGTTTTTTTTTTAATTATTCTTATGTTTTTTTTTTGTTTTTTGTAATTGATTCGTAGTCATTGGATATATCAAGTGATCTGCCGTTGTAAGACGATTAAAACGCGACGGTGTATAGGTACCTACACTTCTGCCGAAACCTTCGGGGATTACAGGCATGTCGTTATGTCATATTATGCTGAATGCGATAAGGTAATTCGCGAAATTCCAAATTTCTTAGGTTTTTTTTTTGCAATTTTCAGGTCAGTGTCAGATTGTATGTTGATTAAATTATAATGGTTTGTATTTATTTTAGTCTTAATGAGTAAAAATCTAAAAATATATTACTAAGATAGCTTAGGCAAAAAGCATTCAGAAAATGTTAGTTTTAGTTCATGAAATAACAAAATAAATGTTAAAATTCAAGTCAAAGATTTCAGTTTTTTTTAGCTGTTCTTAAACACTATGAAATAGTAGCCGCCATGTTATTACGTCATACCGCTGTATAAACTGAACAAATTTGTACTTTTATTATTGTTGTAACTAAAGTAATTTTTATTAAAATAATATCTTATATTCAGGAACAGCAAACCAAACGATAAGTAGAATAATAACTGATTTTTTAAATGATAAAAAATTATCATACAAAATATCAGCGCATTTGTTTACACAGCAAACTGACGTCATACCCACAGAGCATAATGGCGTCCACTGCGTCCAGCAGCGTTTTCGTTAAATTACGCTCGAAATATGAAAATGTAAAATTTAAATGCACTTTTATGCCACTAACCAATTAAATAAAAAAAATGTTTTTTGTGGTTTATTAGCATTTTAGAATTTAATTAAGACACTTTTCAAAAATGGGTGTAATACCCTATTGTTATCATTAAATTATTAATACAACCCTCTAATTAATTGAATCCCATTAAATGACGTTTTCATGTAATAGTGTGAAATGTGTTGTTCAGAGACTGTGACCTACAAATTGCAAAAAACTTAAGAAAATTTGAATTTCGGCTTCCCCTTTATGATTACAGAATTGACTGTTATATTGCCTTTCCGATTTGCTCATCATCATCATGACGATGACCAGCAGCTTAATTGTGTGACATACTTTTTTCCACAATCTGAAGAACTTTAAAATACATTCCTTTTCATAATTTTCCACATCAAATGTTTTAAATAAAAACTTTACAGTATTGTTCATTGAATTGACACTTGACTAAAATGTCCTTCAAATAGTTTATCAATACGGAAAACATTAAAATTATTATAATTCATATTATTTATAACTATGAATAACTTATTTGGAACTTACTCTTTACATTGTTGGAGAACGAAAAATTATGTTCTACGTAGGTATCTTTATTTTTTAAACACAAGCAAACATCTACACACTCACTAACAATTGACATGTAGGTTATTTAAGCCAACCACATCTTTGAAATATCTTACTTAGAGCTTAGAGCATTATGTCCGGAAAACAATCCAAAAACGATATTTTTCTCCATCAAAAGCAGCATTCTGTAATATTACTTAGGCAAACATCTAATCCTACATTTATTCGTTACGATAACTGGGCTTCATGAAGAAAACTCGCGTCAAATTTCAACTGATAATGGTCTGGAAGAGTTATGGACATGACCACAAAGCAGTTCATTCTAAGGAACCACGAAAGCCCGAAAACGTGACTTCAATCGAATTGTTTGCATATTTTTTAACAGTTTTATCAAAGTGCCTAGATTTAAGAACGGAGGTTTCTGTATAACTTAACATGTCAACAAATTGTCATGAAAATAAAAGCAGTGAATATTTACAAAGATTGTGGAGACAAAAATACGACAACAAATGAAAATGATAGCAATACGAATCCATTAAGAGGAAAGACATTTGAAAAAATCAAATAAATCCTAGCATCGAAATTTTAAAAGTATTTTCAACATTTCATCTCATCCGACTTAAAACAATAGCTGAAATCGTTCGAAATTGTTTACTAAATACGCTTAGCGCTAAATTAATTTAAAACATCGTTCTGTTTCTGTCATTCGTTTGAAAATGATAGTGTTAAAATGAGGTTTTAAATGTTTTTAGCGCAAAATCCATTCATCATTCGAGTTGTCGTGCAAGTGGTTCTTAATCTCATCCAATACACAATACACTCTAGTTGAAGCAATCTATCTAACGACACAAACAGACACTAAATACACTCAGTGTATCCAAGTTTCATACTGTCACACAATACAATTTTAATACGTAAGTTAAATTAAACATTAAATACACAATTATAAATAACTACACATAATCACAACGTTTAAAAATTAAAACAAAGTCATCCGTTTAAATAATCCATGGACGCACATTTAAAATTACTGGACTGAATATTATACAATTCTAACCATTTCATTGGGAGTTATTTGAGGATGATTTTGGTGCATCACTGGAGTAGACTATAGATGAGAACAAGGTCTATTTTAACCATGATATGTCAAAAGTTTTGTTGAAAGGTAAATCTATAATATTACCAAAAGCGTAAGTAAAAAAAAAAACATTATTGGTTTTATCTAAAATAGAATATGACAATACTGATGATGTAATTTTAATAATTTCTGATTTATTGTTAATAAATTATAAAGTATCGACATCTAAAAATGCAATAAAATAATCTAAGAAAACCCAAGTAGTGTGGCAACATTTGAGAGGGTTCGTCCAATTTGGAATATGACAGATAAAAACTACGTAATATATTGGCCAATATCTTAAGGTACAGACTCAATTCTGTTATCATCCTTTTTAACCTTACCTGAGAGCTTGGAGTATATTTCATCAATGGATTTCTGCCTGGTCTCGGGGAAGTAGATGACTGTGTAGAAGCAGGCGACGAAGCAGACGATGGCGAAAAATAGGAAGGTCCAGTGGATGCCGATGAGGTCACAGATGATGGTGAACCATTTCGTTTGGACAAAGTTGCTCATTTTCGCGCAGACGTTCGCGAACGCTGATACGGTGCCACGGAGCTGGAAAGAAAATAAAGATTTTGTTAAATCATTGTTTATGAAGTTTATAGTTGATCAGAAACAAAAGGATGTACTAGCTAATCATGGAAAAGAGTTTGATGGGTTAGTTGCTTTTTCGTGTCTACTAAAATGAATTCTCTTAAATTCAACTAATCAAGAATTAGATTGTATATTCTATTGTGACACCTATTTATTCCCCCCCAGTGGGTTCCCGCATTGTTCCGCCGTTCGTTGCGGGGGGGCTCAGTATCCGTGGTCCGCTCCCACGGTGAAGCGAAGAGGAACCCAAAGGTGGGGCCGCTCGTCAGGGCTTTTGTCTCCAAGCCGACGACGTAGCGGCCAAAATGTAGGTTGCGGTGAGGTGCACCGCAACTGAGGCGGGCCGCGATGTCGAATGGGAGGCATCGCGGCTGAGGATTACAGGCTGCGGAAAAGGAGGAGTGCCGGTACTTCTGAGTAGCGCTCTTCCCTTCCGTAGCCTGGACGGGGCCGCCACCGTTTGATGGCGGACGCGGTGGGGCCGCAGGGGAAGAGGAGTGTCGGTATAGCGTTGGCCGCTCTCCCTATCCCCTGCGGCCGAAAGGTGGTAGGCGGCGGGGCCACTGCGCTGACCCGTCGCAAGGGGACCAAGGGTACCAGACACGGGTTCGTCTGGGGCCCTTTTGTTACTTGGTTCCTGGGGTGGTCACGGCGTGCCACGTGTTCTGGTGCGCCGAACTGGTGGGGTCCGCAAGGGCCGATGCCTGCCGGGGGTGCGGGTTGTTCGAAAGAGATACCGCGGCCCCTGGCACACAGGCAACTGAGGGAACACGGGTGGGTTTTAGTCAGTAAAAGTCTGACACGCCCTTCTGCTCCACCCAGAGCAGGAGAAGTTATTTGATGATTTCCCACCCTCACAAAAAAAAAAAAAACACCTATTTATTGTTGCCCAGTAATCAATATCTTACTGTAAAAATACTGCTGTCTGAAATCGACTAGGGGCTGACTTTTCAATAGTCAGATAACTTTTATCTGAGGGATAAATATGTCGGTTTGACAGCTCTTGTGTTGAAAATATGCCAAACTGCCAGATTTGTACTTCAGATAAAAGTTATCGATTGAAAAATTCACCTTAAGAACCACACATGATCGCATTGAGCAATTATATTTTTTTGTACTATTGATAACCGAACTTACCTGGAATGTGAACAGATCCGTGATAATAATATATGAAATAGGCTGGAACCCTGCAGCGTCAGCAAAGATACACAGACACATGGCCAACACGGGCAGCCAGCCAGGCAACCAGAAGCCTGATGACGTCATGTAGAACCACGCGGATAAGATCACCATGCCAACACCGACGGCGAACGATGTTGTCACCAGGAGAAGCTGAAATAGACACACTGAATATTAGTTATCAATTATTTTGGCAGAGATTGTGGAGGGCAGATAGGCATTCGCTCCATGTAAAGTACGGGTATTCAGAAACTTCCGGTTAGATGGGAAGCTGACCCCAACATAATTGGGAAAATGCTAGGCAGATGATGATGAATTATTTTGACAGAGACTTCAATTTCGTGGGGAAATCTGACATCAGTACTATTTGCTCTGGGGAAGACCATTGTGTCGGATCTTTCACTACCTTATGTAAATTATCTCCATCATTTGTTTAGCTATCAATTTCTCAATAGCATATATATATAATTTCCGATTGAACTTTAACCAACCTCGAATTGTCTCTACTTCAAAAACTTTTAGTGATTCACGAATATTTTCGGAAATATTACTTACCCACTAAATATAATCCCCTTCATGGTTCTATTGGAAATGATATTGCTGTGAATTACAAAATAGTCACGATATGTTTGCTTCTTACACTGACTTTAATCCAGATAACTTTTTGAAGATCGTAAAGCTTCTATCAGATGAATATTCTCTTACCTTTCTGCCAGTCTTCTCAACAAAGCAAGTGGCAACAATAGACCCCAACAGCTGCACGACTCCGATCATCATAACTTGCTTGTTGGGACTGAGCTTTAGACTGATGGACTCTGAGGCTTTCTCGAAGACGAAGCCGGCGTAGATGAGCACAATGAGGTAGCCGTCGAACTGTTGTGTAATCTTGATAATGAGCGTTATTATGAAGGCTTTAAAGGTTGGTTTGTCTTTCACTGTGGAAGAAAGATTAATGGTTAAGGATTATGTTGTTGCCTTTGCATTGTTTGTGAGATGGAATTCGTCGTGTCTGGTGGTATTTTGGATCCAGAATTGAGATCTATTAAAATGTCTACGCTTTTCGGAGTTGCTATAAGAGACTTCTACCCTCTTATTTATAAACGTTGCTTAAAGTTAAGAGATGTTTAAACGTCAAAAATGTATGGTTAAACAGACGCTATTCATTATTTAACTTTAAGCAACGTTTATAAAAAAGAGTGTATGTCTCTAGCCGGTAATATTCCTTCAGACCAAATTTCGACTACGGCAGCCAATGCAAGCGGGAATATAAAAGAGCAAGCCCATTTGGTAATAAAAAAATAAAAAAAAACAGAATAGTCTTCGGCGCCGGAGATGTTATAAATAGAGCTCAAGTGTGCGCAAACACAGGCACCATCTCTTTGCTCTCACTGTCATAGTCCGACTGGACGGCAATCGGGCACGACCAGAGAGAGATCAAGTGTAGGACCAACGGTTTAACGTGCTTTCCGAGGCATAGGGGTTTCACATCACCAACTTCCGGCACTACCGTTACTAAGAAATTCATAATGAAATTGCCAATAACCCTTTGCCTCACATAGGAATCGAACCTAGAACCCCACGCTTAGCAGTCGCGCTTGCAACCACGAGACCAATGGGGCAGTCGAACTTGGCCAGTAGTATCAAAGTATTGGGTCAGTAGTTTTATAGCAGGTAATACGGTTGCGTTCAAATACGCTTTTACGACGCGGTCTGGCTCTGTGCCATGAAAATACAGTAAGGGTTGTAAATTAGAAACTTGGGAAATCAAAAGAACGATCTTGGATCTTGCCAATTTATCACTTTTCCTACAAAAGCAGATAGAAACAGATATTCTCCTTTAACTTATAGAATCAATATTAAATAGTAAACTTACGTATAATCTTCCAGACAGACTGCGGGTCAGCTTGCGTTTGCTTGTCAACCCTCACGATGCTCTCAATATCTTGTTCAACTCCACGATCCATTACGGTGACACCTCGGAGCCATGCCAGGACTGTCTTGGCTTCCTGTAATGTAAACCGTTTACTGGGTTAGTTAGTTATTCTATTATTGTTTGTTGATGTTTATCAGTCAGAACCCACTTTAAAAGCTACTCTGATCAAGACTCTGTCATATCACATTTCTCCGCATTGAAATCTTGGCAAGAAAAAATAATATAAAACGGTTTATGTAAGATTAAATTATTGAATCGTCTTTAAAAGTGATGTTCAAGATATCTTTGTTTATTTCCGTTGAAAGATTTCCCGTATCAACCAGTAGGTAAACAGAAAGACAAATTCTTTGATTCCATTACCAAGGTTTATACTATTGAAGCATGAGGAACAGGGTATGAAATTCACTTATCTTCAATAGAAAAGGGAGAATCTTCCGACCAGACGGGTGTTGTGTTGTGCCTGGTGGGCTATTGCCCGACGATAGATGTCGAGACGGTATATATGTCACCGTAAAATTGTAAATACCGGTAGATTATAATCTATCTCGCGAGATTGTGAACTGACGAAAGATTGTGAACCGTATTATAATGCTTACAATTTAACGCATTATTTTTCCTGCGAATTGTGAACTGGTATCAAGACGGATAGTACCATGCGCTATTACTAAATAGTCAAGCAACTGCTACTAACTTGGAAGTAGCGCTCGCCGGCCACTGCCGCGACACCGCTCGCTTCGCTCGCTCGGCTCGTGCGTGGTTGGTCGCAATTCTAACCTAACGTAACCTATTCGGTCGGTAAGCAGTATGGTGCAGTTCACAAATTTATCGGCAGTTTATAATCTCGCGAGGTAGATTATAAAAAAAAACGGTGTTGACAATCATACGGTGACATATATATGCTAGTTGTGCGGTAAATTCTGCTTGCGCGATGCAGAATTATGCGTGACGTCATTATGATGCGTAGTTCGCATGATTGTGGCGGTGTCAATGCTGCCACAACTATATGTATATTACGGAAGGTAAGGATTCATGCCAAAATAATAACAGCAGCATGGGTCGATCCATCCATAAAATTTCGAGAAAAAAACGTTAAGCCGTTGGTCCCGGCTGTCAGTTGTGGATCATTGACAGTTATTACGGGTAGCCAATCTGTTTCCCTTAAGTCTGACAATCAGACTTATCAAGGGGTATCCAGTAACTGGGTTGTGTGTGGCAGTCAGATAGGCAGTCGCTCCATGTGCTGAACCTATCTTAGTTGGTAAAGACTGACTTTGGTAAACTAATAGAATACTGTAATAGAATACTAGTAAGACTCTGGTAAAGATTGACTGATTTACCAAGGTAAGTTTAAGGGGAAACTAGTCGCGGGCTCGAACTTACTGGTGGGCCTCGTTAAAAAGCATGCTGTCTCATCAGCAGGCTTAGCATGACACTTTCTATTTCTACTTTACCGTAGAATAGAATTGCTTATCTACATTTCTCGGTACAAAACTGTCAATTTTTTACAAGGAAATGTCATTTTTGTCTTCTCTTCCGTCGACAAAACGCTTCTTTTCGCCTAAGCCTAAGCCTGCTGGCATCGTGTCCGACAGAGGTAGTATCAGTGATGAGCAGTAAGAGCCTACACGCACAACGTCATCATTTGTAGTAAAATAGGCGCGTAAAAATAAAGGAAGATCGGATTTATGAAAAAACCACTGCATAAATCAATGACCAATAAAGTTTATTGAACATTTCGATATTTGAGCTTTGTCGGCACAGACTTGGTTTTGGAGATTTTGCACTTATTTTGTTACTAAAACACGCCCAAAAATAGGTTAAATTAGCAAGAAACACAAATCTTTGCTCCTAACTTTTTAATGGTTTCTTATTTTAGTATTCTGTTTCCGCACATTCAATATTAATAATAAGACAAAACCATGACATGTTTATTTTTTCATGTAAATTATCGAACAGTGGAGTAATACACACTCCCGAAGTTTGTATGGAAAAATGTCGACTAGATTCACCTTAACTGAAGCAATTTATGCAATTGAAGAGGTTCTACTTTGTTTTTATATATATTATGTCCTTCATGTTATTAATAAATCAATGGATAAACTTATTGTCAAGATTATTGATATTACTATTGTTGCACAAACAGTGTTAACATAGTATTATTAACATAAGAACAAACACTAATGCTATGATTCATACGGAACTGAATTAATATGAATTTAAATGACACTTAAATGGAATATTGACGATACTAGTTTCCGATTTAAGGAAGAGATCGATGCAAAGCGATTTTGTATTAGTTATTGTGATATTATATTCTAATGGAAATTGCTATTCTGTGCTGACCTTGATAAAATGATGGTTTTGTAGTAAAAAGATTTTATTTTTGACACAATTCCTGACATTCTTCTTTCTGCACGTTTTTGTGGTCTATTTACATATATTTTTGTGTTAAAACGATCAACCAACGGTATCTTTTTATTCGTTCATTTATATCTTTTGTTCTGTATTAAATTCTAAACATAATCGTATTAATTTTACCGATATGCCTAACTGTAACTGTTTCTATTTTTCAAGGATTAAGTAGTCCAGGTCCTACTTTTGTTTTATTTTATTAAAGCTTTTGCCCGCGGCTCTAACCACGTCAATGTTGAACATTTTTCATTCATCTTCCATCCCCTATTTCACCCGTTTACAGAGGGAGTTTCCTAAAATTCTTTCTTAGCTGACGTCTCCTACTCATAATCTACCTTTGTGCTAAATTTCATCCTCGTACGTCCAGTAGTTTTTGAGATATCGGGTTCAGTCAGTGAGTGAATGAATGAGTGACCTTTCGCTTTTATATGGATAGAAGATTTATGTCCAGTGGGCTGCATCAATTGGGTAAATTTTAATACAACTGGGGTACCTAATTGATGCAGCCCACCGTACACAGAAAAACACGTAGAGATACGACATTTGAGTACAAAGGTACTGCATATTTCTTAAGATTTTGTTTCAACATAATAATAATAGCATAATCAGAGTTTAATTTTCCCACTGCTGAGACGCAGGCATCCTCTCGGTGAGGAGTGGGTGTAACCGTCCGCGGTCCACTTGGATGTCCCAGTCCAAGTGGGAAAGTGTAAGTTGAACCTCATAAAGTGGGACTACCTCGACGGAACGGCAGCAGGGTTTGTAAGCTAATTTTACTTGTGATAGGTAATACCAAATAGGGGGGGGGGGGTCTGCTATGCGAAGGTATTTAATTTAACCTTCAAATGTCCGTAAATTATAGGAATCGGTCATTAGAGAGTAGAACTCCTGTCTTGATAACATACGCATCTTTGCCATAGATACATCTATGAGAAGAGACTTATAATGGCGTGGTAATAACTCACATCAACTTTCCCCTGCTTGACCAGGTACTCAGGAGTCTCAGGCATCGCAAGGAAGATGAAGAACGTCACAGTGGGTACCAGGAGCCCGAGCCACAGCATCGTATTCACGCTCAGCATGTCTGCGCAGATGTAGCTCATCAGGTAGCCAATGTTTCTGGAAGAATAAACAAATGAATTCATTAGAATCTATATCTTTACCCAGTAAAAAGTGTCTCAGTAAGAACATGAATTTTAAAAACGTAAAATATATACCGTGACATTTTATGTAGTTGTCTTACAAAGGTGGTCTACTCAGTGTGTCCGACTTAGGCGCGATTGAAAAATTGTTACCATTAAATATAATAACAATTCATTAGACTTTTTTTTTTTTATAAATGATTAGTAGTCATTGGATACATGAAATGGGCTGCCGTTGTAAGACGATTAAAAGGCCGCGGTGTTTATTAATAAAATGTATTATAAATATATGCACTTTTTTATTAATATGTACAGAGGTAGTAAAAACATTTTCACATGAAACAAAAATCCGTTTAATGCCCAACGTTTTTTATGGCAGGAATGCACTCTTTTGACGAAATTTTGCAGTACAATTTCACGGCATAGGTTGCTCTAGGTGATTTGCATAGATCTTACTTTTTTTAAACCCCAGAGAAAATGATCAAAAGAAGTTTAATCACAACCTCTTTTCGGATTCTCCAAAACGAGAGATGACACAACGTGCAAACTGAATTTGCAACAACAGCATTCATAGGTATCAAATTCCCAATGATCTCAAAAATCCTTTTCTATTACTACTTTCTACTAACCAGCCCATAATGTTCCCATTGATGGGAACATTATGGGCTGGCTGTGTCCCAGCACGCAGCCATCCTCTCTGTGAGAGGGAGTGGGCCGTAATCCACCACGCTCATCAGCTGATCAAGTAGAATACGTGAAAATCCAGAGGTAAGTTTGCAAGGAACATTTGATACAGAAGGAACCAGGGTGTGTAGGCCACTTCTTCTTCCCAGCTAAAGCACTAAGCAGTAGCAAGGGGTGGGCGTTTTACGGGATTGTCGTAATTATGACTTACAAAAAGTGCTGTTTCGTAGCCTAATTTGAATATGACTTTTGATTTTCAATTGGTTTCTGAATTTAGAATTAATTATACTCCATTTGAAATAAGATTAGACATTTAAACAAACCTTTTATACAGTCCGTTCAACCGATTCTGATTTCTATACCGTAGGCATAAGGATGGCACTAAAAGCAAAAAAGTATTTACAATACCAACTGTTTACTTCAGATGCCATTTGTCATGCCACCAATGCAATCCACCCGCCCTCGCCCTTTCCTTTTCCCCACCTTCCTCCTGTATAAATCTTGTGAAGTACTAACTGTCCGACAATTATTTATTATGAGCACTGTACTAAAACAACACGCAGCACTTCCATATAGCACTGAATTTATTAAAAAAAGACGGAAAGATATAGTTTGCCTTCAAAAAAGTACAAAACATGCTTTCACAGCCA
Organism: Antitype chi; assembly: GCA_947359405.1. Taxonomy (NCBI): domain Eukaryota; kingdom Metazoa; phylum Arthropoda; class Insecta; order Lepidoptera; family Noctuidae; genus Antitype; species Antitype chi. The sequence goes on along the minus strand of OX375829.1, from coordinate 7,074,994 downwards.
AGTTTTATATGTACCTCGGACCGCTGCTCTATAACAGGCTAAATGAAAAAGGAAACATCTACTCCTTAAATCACAGTAACTGCAAGAAGATCCTTAAGGAAGCTCTTCAAACTATGTCCTATGAAGATACAGAGAAGTTATTACTTGTGCTAAAGTAAATATTGTTCGTATTATTGTTATTTTTTAATATTTTTAGATATTTTTAAGATACTATAATTTTTATATACCTTTTTACATAGGCACCAAGACTAATATGCTATGTGATTATTTAATCAATTAAGGTTACCTCCAATCGCCTGAGACACAGGATTACCTAGTTCAGGCACAAATCATGAGTGAACTTGACGTAGATTAAAGAAAAACTGTAAACATTGTACCTTATGTTTTTGAATAAAAAATTTAATTTAATTTAATTTAATAGAAATCAAAATCGGTTGATCGGACTGTAAAAAAGTATTAGTTAATTGTCTAATCTTATTTTAAATGGAGTATAGCTATCAAATGTTTTTCTATGTAGGTAAGTTATGGTGTTTCCTCGGATATCTTTGTATATGACGCATCAAATACCAGCAATAGATATACTTCTATCTCAAAGTACCAATCTAATGATTATTCTAAAAGCGGTGCGTAGAGGTCATTACGTAACAAAACAATCTGGTCAAGTCTGTTCGTTGAACTATTACATGCATAATTATATAGGTACCTACTTATTTACCTAGGTATCTTTATTAAATCATCACAAAGTATCTCTATAAACGACTACACCACGCTTATAGGCCCTAGAAGGGAATGCAGAGGCATATAGAACATCCGAAATTTTTTTAATCACCACGTAACGAAAAAGCGCTACTCCCCCTCCATGCGACTTTTAAATATATATAATAGAAGGAGACAGAGACAGAGGGATGGTTTACATGGTTTTAGAGGGTGCTGAAGCTAATACCGAGGTCAAAATGAAAATCCAAGATGAGGGCTGCGAACAATGTTTAATTTGTCATCATGAGTGTCGTTTTTATAGTTTTCGAGGATGCCAAAGCTTAGCGTGTTTCGATAGGGGTTCTAGAAAAACATGCTAAATTCGTGGTTACAGTTTACACGTCGATGTCATTGCTGTTTCAAAGATTACAACATAACTGGTTGTCGTAAGTTACGTAATGCGATGCCCAGGAAAACCCTTGATAAATTAACTAAATCATGTGACAAATAAATTTAATATGCAGCACATAAATCTTTTGATCAATATCTTATCGAGTCGTGTATCCTTGCATCTAATATTAGATATCAATTTTTCTAGATGTTCACATAGTAGCTTGGGTAGCTATACATCGTGGAATCGTCATCATATGGAGGCATGAGGAACAGAGTGTAAAATTACTTAACCTTCATAGAAAATGAAGGAACTTCCGATCAGACTGGTGTTTTGTCTGGTGAGATTACTTGAACATAGTTTTAACCTACAAGGTTGGCGGCTGCTCTTGCCCGTGGCCGCTGCCTCAATAAATTAAAGCCTCCAACTAGGGCTTAGAACACGCACCCCCTGTGGGTTACGGACATCGGCTTAAGACGTCGCGTGAAGAGGGCAGAAAGGGACGGGCTGAGCACACTATATTGCTACTTTCTAACATCTTACCTTACAGCCTTACACTTTTATTTGATTTTGATATAACTCTTTCCTGCTGTATTTGTGTGCCTAAAAGTCTGTACTTTAAGGTATTGTCTTTGTTTCTTTCTTTACATGTTCGTGCTAGGGCTTTTGGTAATATAAAAGTAGACTTACCTATTCAAAATGAGCAGGGACCCCAATGCTCCTCTCAGGTCAATATCGCTGATTTCCTTCAAGTATATCGGCAGGACTATGTAGCAGGAGGAGCAGGGAATACCAGCGACTGCCCGAGCCAGGATCAGGGCCCATGGCTCCAAGCATAGCAACTTGATCTGCCAGTAAATCTGAGAACAGGAGCAAATGTTTATCATTTATTATCTGTTATGTCTAGTGATCACAGGTGTAATGATCGAGTCGATTCCGGGGTTGGGCAAAGTGTTATTGAGTTTTTTCATTAGAAAATTTTCAGTACTCTTAGACTGAGCATCTATGGGACTAACATCATCATTATCTGCTTAGCCTTTTCCCCACTATCCGGATGTAGCTGAATACCAGTATTTTACACGTAGCGACTGCCTATCTGAGCTCTACAAACCAGTTACTGGGTAATACGATACTCCTTGTTAAGACTAGCTGTTATATTATCATAGGCTTCTGAGGACGCGTAATGACTGTCAAAGATTTACGGATCGCCGGGACCAACGGCTTAACGTACTTTCCGAGGCACGGAGGGGTCTTGATATGTAATAAATAATAGTTTAAAAAACTAAAAAACACGCTTTAAAAACCAACCTAAAAAAGGAGAAAATAATTTAATTCAATTAAAAAGCGTGGGGTGCTTTTTGAGGTATTTTTATAATCAATTAATGTCAAGCACCCCACGCTTTTTAATTGAATTAAATTATTTTCTCCTTTTTTAGTTTGGTTTTTAAAGCGTGTTTTTTAGTTTTTTAAACTATTATTTATTTTCTATTTTTTAGTTCTGCTAACTACAAAAACGTTTTTTTTTCTCATTTTTTTTTTAAATTGTTGAATTGTCATCGGTGCTCGACAAGTTCACAAAGTTTCAATGAAATCTGACCGTTTAAAGTGGGTCAAAATCGCGCTCAAAGGAGTCGGTTACATACAAACAAACAAACATACAAGTGAAGCTAATATAAAGCGTGTAAAATGGTCATCAGTCCACCGATCAACCACGACAAGCGTAGCTTAACCTGATGAGACCCCTTTTTTTTATAACGCGGAGTAAAATTATTTCAATTTTAAACCTCAAATGTATGGCTGATCTGGTGATAATACTAGATGGAACTTTACTCCTCGTTTATTAATAAGAGGGATAAAGAAAAACGTGGAGGTAACACGTATCTGTACACCTCTGTCTATGCTTTCGAAGTACAGAAGTCATGTTAAGGCTCCGTTAGACAGGCACGACGTGACTCTAATAGAACAGTTTCTATGTAATTGATCTGTGGTATTCTTTATGTACCTTATCTGTTATCTTCTGTCGGAATTAAAGAAGTGGAGACTTTTGCCTAAGTCTAGCAGTGGAAGCAGAACACTGCTGGATATGCTGATGATGAACCTAGCCCTTTTGATCAAGATAGGAGAAATTTAGATTGGGAAGTTCATAAAAAATGGGCGGCTGCACGCTTAGCACTATGCTAATTTATGAAATGGAATGAGAAACATATTATTATACCAAGCCGCTTTTGTTTTTTTGCTTATACAGTTATGTCACTTATTATGACTCACGTGAGTTCGGCTATTGTCTTAACTATTATAAATAATATATTATGAGTTGATATAAAATATGAGTGGAACCATTGTTTGAATGATATTTATTTCCTAATCATAATCATAGCCATATAATTATCATCTGTTATTAGTTTTGGAAGACAAAAACCAATTATATAAAAAAATTGGGTGTCAATGCTACAATTAGGAATGAAGAATAATGTAGGTGTTATCACAAAGGTTCTTACCTACCGTAAACCATAAGCCTACTAAACCTATATTTCTATATACTTATGACCTGAACAAAACCTGCCTATGAAGAAGGTGTTAGTACAGAACTGGAAACAATAACAAACATTGAAAGCCAAGATGAAGTCAGATTAACGCTCCGTTATAAAATTCTCATCACCAGTCTAAATAAAGGATATCCTGTTACCCAGTAATTGGGTTTTGGAGGTCAGGTAGACAGTCGCTTCATGTAAAATACTGTTATTCAAGTGCATCTGGTTAGACTGGAAGCATAGCCAATCATAGTTGGGAAAACCCAACGCAGTTGCGTTGGTTTGGGCCATTAACTCCGCCTCTGTACCTAATAATTTGCGGAAAGTATAAATAAATTAGTAAAAGTCTAGGTAGATTGATAAATTGTTAAGTAAAATTCTGATAAACGACGATAAACTTTCATCGAAGCCAATTGGTCAGTGCAAAGCTATAAGTAAAGTAGACAATTTAAAAAAGAATACAAAAACAAATGACAATAGCGAACGTAACAACAGTAACAACAACGGAACAGGCACCCAAGAAGTACATGACAACATAAAGGTAACACAAGAAGACAGACAATACCTACTACAAATCTTAGGAAGGAAGGAAGCTATCGAGTTCAATACTCTTAACTTTTTTCTGCACCCGAGTTCACGCTTGAAATCATTTGAATGGCGACACCCATTGTTTGTAAACAAGAAGACTATATCAAAGTAAACGAGCATCTGATTTTGTCTTTCCGCGTTTAGATCTTACAAAAGCCTTTGACACTGTAAGCTCAATTATTATTTTCTGCTAGTTGCATTAAAAAAACAGTGTACCTAATTTCAGCCAAACCAATGATATTTTATAGAGACATCGTTTGTGTATTTTTGTCTTTTGCTATATTTTAGATTAGTTTGTTCGGAGAGTATGGTATTATATCACACGTGGAGTTTCAGCTGATGATCATTAATATGACTAGCCTTTCTATGTAGGATGTTAGGGTCGGTTTTATCGGGAGCGTTTACTGTCTTTCTAACTTCCACAATCCAGTTACTGAGTTAAGGAGTAGATAGGTAAGCCTTAATGCCACAGAGATTAGCCCTTTGCAGGACATACGTGTAAACATGTTATATATACTGGATAACACATCCGACACTAATAATTGCCTGACTTTCGGGCTTCAGAACGTATATTTAAAAAAAAATCTCAAGTCAAGTTTTTTTGCGCTTTCTTATCATTTTGTTAGTATATGTATGTTCTCGAACAAAACAAAAATGAGATGAATTTAACATAACAACACCATTATATTGAGGAAAACTATTGCATATTCAGGCCAGGTTGATACTACACTATAAAGAGTTTTTTACATAATAATTGCATAGGTCAAGGTGAATAAAAAACTAATCAGATTATTTTTAAAGGGAGGGACTGGTTGGATTAAGTCGTGACTGGTACCGCAGTGTCAAAACTAGATGGTCAAAGTCAGAATACGTATAATATATGTATGTCTATAAAGTATTAATAATTGGAACGAAGTTCCTTATCGCGCGTTGTGAAAGGGGGCTAGACGGAAAAAATTCTCACGAAAAGTTGTAACGACACTTTTTGCTATAGTAAGCTATTGTAAGCCGTGCGGCGGGCGTGCGCATGTTTCTCTGTCTGTCCCTCTCTCTCTCTTATAGAAATAAAGCCAGATATTTTCATTTCGTCTTTTTTGTTTTTTTTTTTTTGTTTTATATTTGATGGAGTACGACTGCTACTGGAACTAATAGACGAGTAGAGCTAGATGTACCGAGTTTGGGATCGTTTTGTTAGTTATGTTGAGATCTTACCTCCATACTATCAAGTCCAGCCAAAGTCTAAAAAAACCAGTCAGTCAGCCAGTCTTCACAGAAGAAGAGCTAGTTGTGCCGAGCGGATGGTGAGAGTAATTATGCTTACGTTGTTTTTGTTTTTAGGTCCACCTAAAAACAAAAACAACGTAAGCATAATTACTTCATAAGTACATGTACATATTTTTTTATGCTTACGTTGTTTTTGCCATCATAATTACTTCATAAGTACATGTACATATTTTTTTATGCTAACGTTGTTTTTGTTTACATATTACTCAACAGCCGTCATATTAATGACGGCCGTCGCAATGTGATGGCCGCCGCAACATGACGGCCGCCGCAATTTGACGGCCGCCGCAACATCAAGGCCACCGCAACATGACGGCCGCCGCAATATGACGGCTGCCGCAATATGAGGGGGGGCCCCAATATAACGGCCGCCACAATTTGACGGCCGCCGCTGTTGCGGCGGCCGTCAAATTGTTGTTGATGTTTCAAGGCCGCCGCAATAAGACGTCCGCCACAATATGACGGCCGCCACAATATGATGATCGCTGCAATATGATGGTCGCCGCAGAATGACGGCCACCGCAAAATGACGGCCGCCGCAAAATGACGGCCGCCGCAATATGACGGCCGCCGCTATATTTCGGCCGCTGCTATATGACGGCCGCCGCTATATGACGGCCGCCGCAATATGACGGCCGCCGCAATATGACGGCCGCCGCAATATGACGGCCGCCGCAATATGACGGCCGCCGTATTATGACGGCCGCCGCAATATAACGGCCGCCACAATTTGACGGCCGCCACAACATCAAGGCCGCCGCATTATGACGGCCACCACAATATGACGGCCGCCGTAATATGACGGTCGCTGCAATATGACGGCCGCCGCAATATGACGGCCGCCGCAGTATGACGGTCGTCGCAATATGACGGCCGCCGCAATAGGACGGCCGCTGCTATATGACGGCCGCCGCTATATGACGGCCGCCGTAATATGACGGTCGCCGCAATATGACGGCCGCCGCAATATGACGTCCGCCGCTATATGACGGCCGCCGCTATATGACGGCCGCCGCTATATGACGGCCGCCGCTATATGACGGCCGCCGCTACATGACGGCCGCCGCAATATGACGGCCGCATTAACCATAACAGCCCGATGACGGCGGCAGTCATCGGGCATGCAGCCACCGCTTTTTTTTTTTTTAACTCAAGGGACAGGTGTCAAGGGACACCCGGATGGAAATCCGGGTGTCCCTTGACACCTCTTAAGTTTTTTTTTAATAATACTAGGTGCTGCCCTCAGCTTGGCCAGAGTGAAAGATGGAAATTATCCCATGGGAACGTGAAACTAGGACAAAACCCCTAAATTTTAGTCCTTATAACATCAGCTATCTGCCAGTGAAAGTTCCGTCAAAATCGATCCAGCCGTATCTGAGATTAGCCGCCGGAATCAAACAGAGACGAAAAAAAAATTGATAACAGTAGGTATATAATAATAATTCTAATGCATTTAGTTGAATTATCTCTTTTTTTAATTTTCATATCTATTTGACCCATTTCTGGACTCTTTGACAGTTCTCTTGGAGTTTCTTGAAACATTGTTGTCATTAGAATGTTTATTTCTATCATCTCTTTGTCTATATTCTTTAAATCGACTCCAGTTTGTTATTTTGACATTACAAACAGCTCCTAAAATTTTATTTATTTCTATAAAGTATAGATACTTGTATAGATTGTTATTTATTATTTATTTGTTATTACTTATTATTTAGATACTTTTTATTTATTCAGTAGTACACATACATTATAGTAGATAAGTTGGTGCCAACATAAACTCATTCGTTTTACCGAGCACCAAAGTCATCGACTAAATCAGTTACGAAGAAACAGATATGTAGGTATAGATGTTGCTGAGTAGGTAATTTCTAAGTTCATCAAAAGAAGTCCAAAACAAGAATTCACTGGGAAAACCTAGAACAGATTAAAAGCTTACATCACTACTTAACAATATCCAAATAAAAATAGTTTTAACCAAAATGTGGTGCATACCAAATCAGATAAAATTAGCACATCTCAGCTATGTCCTTTGCTTATAATTTTACACATTTATAATGTAATATTTATTTACCACTTTGAAAAGGTAAATACGACATAATAATGATAGTCATGACGTGATACTATTATGTTTCGTTTTAGACTAGGTACCTTTAATATTTATAAGATTTTGGAGATATCACGCAAATCGCGACGTCTGTGACGTAGAGAGTCCAAAGTTTCCATTTAGCTTACGTAAAGCCGTTCCCATTGATATACACTGTTGGAGGGGCTTGTGGCTAAGTAATAACAGCCACACGGGTCGATCGACCAATGCCGCGGTTGGTCCGTGGAAGCGTCTTCTTTCTTATCAATCATTCAATTCAAATTCATTTTTACGTACGTAAAGATGAATTTGAATTGTATTTCTTGATACCAAGAACCCGTCGTGCCTCAAAAATCACTTTAAGCCGTTGGTCCCCGGCGGTCATTTATTGATATTTGACAGTCTATACGGGTCGTTAGAAGTCCGAAAGTCTGACAATTAGTCTTAGCAATGGGTATCGTACTATTAAAATAGATACTGGTATTCAGTTGAATCCGGTTTGACTGGAAGCCGACCCCAAGTTGGAAAAGGCCTAGATGATGATTCCCATTGCTCTTATTACAAATTCAATTATTTTCAGTTTTCATTTAAGTACAACATAAACATACACGTAACCAATTATACTTTCACAAACAAATCCAAAACTTTAATGATCATCTAGTTTTGTGGCATATTTCTAAAAATTTTACGATCATCTTTTGCATTCATCACTAGACCCCCAATAGGTTATCGCCGCGGAAGAAGCCCTGGGCGTCGGGAATCCCAGGCTGATTCCCGGCCCACCGTAGGCGCGGGCTTGCGGACGGCGAGTAACGGGTAGCTCGCTGTCCGGTAAGGACCAAGCCCGGGTCGACGGCGCGTTGTGTTCCACGCGCGCCTCAAAGAGATGTCAGCACCAAAGGGTGGGGTCCGCAAGGGCCGATGCCTGCCAGGGGTGCGGGTTGTTCGAAAGAGATACCGTCGCCCCTGGCACACAGGCAACTGAGGGAACACGGGTGGGTTTTAGTCAGTAAAAGTCTGACACGCCCTCCCGCTCCACCCAGAGCGGGAGAAGTTATTTGATGATTTCCCATCCTCAAAAAAAAAAAACCCCCAATAGGTTTTATCTAAAACCTACTTCAGGCACCAGCTCTCACAAAACCATTGTGAGAGTAAATAAATAACCTTTGTTATTATTATTATTATATTATAAGTAGAGATCGGATAATCGGATGTATATCGATGCCTCACAGCCAAAAAGGGATAACCGCCACTTTACAAACTTTACAGGAGAATAGTTTAAAGTTCAAAATAAGTGAAAAAAAATCATATAAATTTTTCTGTAGGTTCCAAAAGTTTCAAAATTTACCCATACAGCTTTTAATTAGGTCTCTACGAAATGTCATTGTTAATTAAAATAAATCACACTCCTAACACCATCTACTGACGCTTACCCTCAAATGGTCCTGATTTTACTAACAGGAAGAAACGTCGTAAATGAAAACAACTCACTGATTCACTTCCAACCTAAATGATTTAACTGCACCATTTGTTTTATTTCAATTGAAGGAAAAGAGCATACCTGTGAGTTTTCTGTTCATCAAGTGGAGCCAATATGATATAACCGGCTATTGGTTAATGACAGACGAACAAGGAAATTGTAATAAGTTAATTATCTATTAAATTTATAACAAGCTCTTATATACAACGCGAAAGCACATTGTGATTATGTTTATACAATTTATACATACATACGTACATACATACATAAGACCTTTACCCATAGACAGGATATTAAAAAAAGAGATTTTTGGTAAATCAGTCTTTAATTTACAAAATTACACAAAACAATAGTTACATATTGTAAGTAAGTCTTGGACTATACATCCATGTTGTCATGTTGACAAAAGAATAATTAACTTAAAATTTCGTACCTAAGGACTACCTACTCTTAGGTACGACAAAATAATAATAAACTTAAAATTTCGTACCTAAGGACTACTCTTAGGTATGACAAAATAATAATAAACTTAAAATTTTGAACTCTAAAAAATACTGTTTATTTAATGTTTCAATGTTAGGCGACATTCGTTTGGATGATTTATCCTAAGCGCCTTCAATAATAATTGATATAGTGACTAGGGAAAATAGCAATAAGCGCCAAATAAAGTCTCGGAATTGCGGCCTAAATGTAATAAATGACAACTATTTTGTCCAAAGAAACTGCCATATTATCCTAACCGGAAGTTTGGTAAATAAAGATTCAAGTAAAATTTGATTAATGTATTTTTTTGCAAAAAATATTTATAGCCCAAACCAGTTAACGCTTCAAGCTAAAAAAAATATACAAAGCCAAAATTGCATAACTCACAGTTTTGAAATATTGTTTTCATCCAACCACCATAATAAAAAATACACCAAAATAACTGTCGTTTATGACGAAAAAATAAGTGTTAGGACCCTAATTTCTTTACCGCCTAAGCGACAAAAAGTTCGACCTAGAGTTACGAAACTTAAACAAATAGACGCAGAAAAAAAAGCCGATTCTAACCATATATATAAGTCGATTTCGCAAAAAATGTCGCTTATCCCTTTTTGGCCGTAAGGCATCGATATCTACCTAAAGTTGTTTTTTAGTTATGAAAGTATGGAAGCGACTTCTTAATATTTTTGTAAAAAAATCACGGCATGCCAGCAACACCGGGAATGCATAACTAGTCGGGTGTATAGTATGGAAGCGACTTCTAAATTATTAGGATTGCATAACTATTTAGATGCATATTTATTTAAAATATACCCATATACAAATATGTATATGTAGGGTGTAAGTCTCTAAGAGAAGGGGTGGTGTGTGTTAGTTAGAACAATTTTGTTTTTACATTAATTTAAGTTTTTTCCATACAAAAACCCGTCCCACATTAGCCAACATCTCAACTTTAGGTGAATATGCATCCGAATATCCGATCTCTGATTATAAGCTGCAGGCTTAGCACGAGAACCGTAGAAAAGCGTTTTGTCGACGGTAGACAAATTGACAGTTTTGTACCGACAAATGTAGACAAGCGATTTCTATTCTACGGTAGAGTAGAAATAGAAAGCATCATGCTAAGCCTGGAGGTGGTATTCAACTTCATTCAATGCATGTCATTGCAGTTCAAGCTCCGAGTTGAAGAGAAAACAAGCTAATTTTAGATTGCTATATTTACCTGATACCATGTAGTAAAATAAAACTTGTGTGTACGCCCGCATTATTGGAAGCATATTTACCTACAAAGTGTTTTTCTAGTTGTTCGTTCAACCTTACCTTGGGGCTTGGTTACATTCCTGATATGTGGTTGTGTGGCTACGTGCCTATTAACAAAGGGTCTAAATTTACGTTAATTGTGTCAAATTAGAAGCAGGATTTCCTTTTCTTTATAAATAGCTATTCTTTACTTCTCTTATCTACTTCACGTGATAATTACATACATTTCTACCCTACATAACGATGTTTTGGAAAACTGTTCATTATGATCGTGTTAGAATTAAAGGGGTCAGTTTGGTCACTGTAGTACTCAGAGTTTCAAATATTAAGACATGCAAAGGAAACAGTCCTTCTAACTGTTAAAGAGTACCATTTTTATCTTCTCCTTCGTCGTATTACTGATTCTAGAATTCAGCCACGTCAATAGCATTGGCCTCATAAGGTTTTTTACTGGGGAGGTGTGGCATCGTTTGAAGTGTAGCTCCAAAATCGTATTGTGGCTCATTGCAGTACCCTCATCCAATGTGACTAAGTGTTCATATACACAAGCGGCATGTTGCTAAAGCCAGAAGCAACTGCACCCGTCAAAACTCGTTGGCGGGCTGGAACAGAGTTATTTATTTATAATCCTACTAATATTATAAACGCGTAAGTTTGTAAGTATGGATGGATGTTTGTTACTCTTTCACGATAAACTACTGAATGGATTTGGATGAAATTTGGCACACAGATACATTATAACCTAGATTAACACATAGGATACTTTTTATCCCGGTGGTACGATCCCGCGGGATAATTTCCAACTTCTACGTGGGCGAAGCTGCGAGAGGAAGCTAGTTATTTAATAATTCCCTAAATAAACGCCGCTGATGGCGTGGGCTGGCTCGAGCAAGAGTCGCGGTGGTGCTTCCATCAACGTGACACTCGTGTTTATAATGAGCACCTAGTTATGCCTGCAATGGCCCACCTGGCTTCGTAGTTGGTTTAAGGATATCGGGATGAGTCATGCCTAGTTCGACGGATATTTAAAAATTCGAATATAAGTAGGTACCTATTAAACTCATCAAACAATGAAATCTTTTGTTTTTCCCTCAAGTTCGACCTACTCAGTTAGTTCATTAGTGTTATCACCAGTACCTGTTTTATTGCTCATAATTTGAATAACAATATCAATTACGTGAGAAACACAAAGTGTATGAATAAAGGCGGCGTTAACGCAAGTTTAATGTTTATCCTTTATCTCTAATGAAATAAATACATTTATAAACATGTCGAATCGACGTTAGAACAGTTAGATTCAGATTTAGTGCGACTGAAAGGTACCGACCACAGTACTCCCTAAATTGCTGCAATCCAATGTAATTCTACTTCATGACTGAGAGTCGTCTGTTCGATTTAGAATTAGATTTACTCTAGTGTGATCATCTGATCACTAGGTTCCAACTTCCTAGTTACAGTGTTCCTAATTAGAGTTTCTACAAATTGGATAATATAATTATCACTTAAGTGAGCCTTTAGTTAGGTTCAATAATATCTATAATAGCAGATTCTTGAACAGCATATTACCTGAGCCCTTAAGATGAAAGTGCCAGAAAAAACCGGGAAATAAACTTTTCTTAGGTTTTTTTTTAATTTGAAGTTAGGAGCAGCGAGGTAATTATAACACACTAACAGCAGGAATGTTATACGTTAGTATAACATTCCTGCTGTTAATGTAAATAGATCCGTCGACAAAGTATTAACTTTGTCGACGGATATAATTACAATGATACCTACGTACTTAAGTAGGATTCAATAAGGAATCCCGCGCAATTCACATTTTCTTTAAAAAAAAATAATTCTGTAAATAGATCCGTGTTATGGTCGCGTGTATTTGGTTCAATATACAATCTGCAAATTGCAAGAAAGTAAGAAAAAATTAATTTCGCGATATACTCTAGCGCTTCGCCCATCTCCATCTTTATTTAAGGCCCTGGTAATTTTAAAGTACTCGTCGTATTGTCGTAATGAGCGATAATAATTCTTACTGCAATCCGATACGTGTTAAAATCTGTTGTAATAAATTCGAATAATAAAAGAGCAAGCATTGTCGTAAACATGCAAATAAAATCGTATAAAATTACCTAGATATTAACTATTTAATAATAAATATACTATCACTGGATGCAGTTTGGTATTTGGAATTTTATGGTATATTTTTAATTATAATTATAATTGCTATTGACGGGATAAACTGGTTTTAAAGATAATTAAGAGGTGACTTTGATGATTTTTTTGATGCATTAATATATGTTTAATTATGTTTTGAATTCCGTAACTGTATGCAAAAAAGACTTGAAAATATCATTTATCTTTTTTCTTTCATAATCGTTTACGGTTAAAGAGATACACTGTTTTAAAAAACCACCTTTTTGAGTGTTTTCAAGAAATCACCGCCTTAAGGCATCTTAAATCTTAACCATCAAGTTTGTACACATGTGCGTCTTAAATAATAGCTAAAATGACTCTTATAAGTGCACAATACCCAGAAAACGTCTCGCGTATCTAAGATTATAATATGACTAATTACGAAAGCTAATTAGTTCAAAGAAAAACAGTATTCGTAACAATAACTAGTGTGACTATATCCGTAAATAATTGGAGATTGTGTGTTGCAAACTGAAAGTGAAGACGACAGACATGTAGAGGTCAATAGTGCGAGCAAAGAACGGAAAAAGATATAATAGAAGAATCCTAGTACTTCCCATTTTGGTGTTACGAAAAATCCAACATAATCAACTGAGCCTATCGCAGTCCACTGCTAGACATAGGTCTCTCCCACAATACCCTGGGTATTGTGGTGCAGCCTGGGAGAGACCTATGTCCTCCAGATCAACCATTTTTCAGATTAGCTAAAGTACATACATCTTTTATGGGGTACTGTGTTAAATGTTACAACAAAATACCTTGTGATATATTGCAATTAAATGAAAGGAAATTTAAAGCTCACATTAAAAGTAAACTTTGTAAACTAGCGTATTACAAATTAGAGGATTATATCCAAGATAAGAATGCTTGGAAACATGCTGGTCCTGCTCCATAGGACAATCTAGAGTCTAGACAAAATCAAACTGGTTGCTAATTGAATTGTACATATAATTAATTATATTTATGACATTGATTTACACTCAGTAATTATTTTAACTCACACACTGACTCATTACTTGTTAATATTGTAGGAAAATCATACCTATACTTACTTTTACAATGTTTGTAAATGTGTGAACACCATGTATCTATCACAGAATTAATTTATCTGTATTGTTTCAATTTGATTCTTTTTACCCATTTTGGTATGGTAATTTTATTCTGGGTGCATCGTTTTCACACATAATCATATAATGAATGTAAATATTGTACTTGAAACATTTTAAAAGAGTAACGGTGGAGTTTCTTGCCCATTCTTCTCCATACGAAACTACATTTTGGAAGGGGCGACTAGAATCAATTCTATTTTAATGTAAATGTTGACGTTCAAAAGTGCCTTTTAAGTGCCTATTTGAAATAAATGCTTTGACTTTGACTTTGACTCTGCCTTCCACATTCAGTCTGTCCCAGCCACCTTTTTAAGGTCGTCGGTCCATCTAGCTGGCGGGCGTCCCACACTACCTACGCTTGCCGATACGCGGTCTCCACTCCAGGACTCGTCTGCTCCATCGGCCATCGGTCCTTCGACAAACATGGCCAGCCCCCTGCCACTTCAACCTATCTACTCTGCAAGCTATGTCGGTAACTCCATTTCTTTTCCGGATAACTTCGTTTCTGATTTTATCCTTCAAAGAAACCCCAAACATAGCACGCTTAGTGACTTTAAATTTGTCGACCAGCCCAACTGTCAGTGTCCACGTTTCGGCACCATATGTAATCACAGGCAGGACGCACTGGTTGAAGACCTTAGTCTTCAAACATTGCGGTATTGGCGAAAAGCCAAATAACTGCGATTAATATGAATGTAGCGCTAGCAGCTGCCGATATACCGCTCGCTGCACTAACTTGGTCAGTTCGCCTTATTTTAGTCACAGTTCTAACCTAACCTGCACCCTAATTGCCTAGAATCAACCAGAATCTAAATCATTTGAAGGTTGTTGCTTACCCCAATGGGTTGGCAATTCATTTATGTTCGAAAATATGTCTGCGCAACAACGTAATTAACGCAATGAATGTTGTTGAACTGTCAAAATGAAATTCATTTGCTCGGGGACTCGGGGTGCCCTAATATACTACTGCGTCCAACACGGTTCAGGGGGGCTACTCTCTAACTTCGTCAACGAAGATACGGGCCCGTCCGAAAGTAGTTCGAAACTTCTAAGTGAATCCTACAGCTAATTAGCTAACTTTTTTGGACGGGCAAAAACAATCGGGAGTAGGGACAGCTGTCAAATCGTGTTGTCATTCATTCTTAGCTCGGGGGCCAAACGAATCTTCTGTCCGTAAGTGATATGGAGTTGGAAACGCCCGTTACTTCGACCGAAAATCTTGTCGCGCCGACGTGATTGGTCACTGTTCTAACCTTCTAACCTTACCCATTTGGTGGGGTTGCCGTAGCTTAGTTACTGCGCCCAACATTGGGAAAAGAACAGACAATTAAAAAAGAGGCTCATTTATGAAAACAAACGATTACCATTAGAATGCCAATAAGCTTTAAGAGGATCAATTAAATATTTCCTATTCCCATTAAGTAGGTAAATAAGTAACAGCAGATGAAGACAAAAGAAAGACAGATTACCGGCGCGAACGTTTAGAACAGGTATATATTAACAGACAGACGTAGGTACTTAGTAGCTGATGAATGCAAGCTCAAGAGACGAAGAAGCAATTATGTAAGTACATTTCGAATGTACATAAATGTATATTATACATATTTTGACCTACAGATAAGATTCATTTTGAACTACTTCATGAAAACAGAATGGGAACTTAAAGATTTGAAAAAAATAATGAAGCAGTGGCATTTTCTGCTGATAACAAACAAAAGATTAAATCACTAATCAGTCATAAAAGAAATAACCATAATGACGTTAGAATCAAAAACGAATTGACGATCAAACTGTATTTATAAGGATAATTTAAATCCTTATAAAAACAGTAGGTAATAATATAGACGCAGACAATTCAAAGCAAAGAAAAAATAAACTTTCCACATTCGAAGGCGCTGGAATCGAGAACGGTCGTAAGATCTTCAAATCGTGGTTAATTTGACCGTAATTGTTTTATTTTCTTATAGTCAAAGTATAATTAGCCTCTTGTGAACGTATGAGGAAAAACCACACAATTATCAACGTTGTATGCGCAAAATGTAAAACTTTTGTTTTGATATAATTTTAACGTTTTAGTTTATCTTTGTCCGATTTTAGTTTTGTAAATCTAATAACGCTTTCCTAAGTACTCGTTGATGCCACAAGCCTATATGATACGCCCACTAATTGACTGGAATATAATTGACTGTCTCAGTGTCCCTTAGGATATTTGGTTGAATGTCTACACTACCAAGTCGTCCCATCCGTGGTTCAAATCGATCTCGTGGATTAAGCGAAGTTGTTTAAACTTGTTACAATTCAAGTATGTGTACCCACCATTACACTTAGTTTCGTCTCTGAATGAGAAAATAGGGATAGTCTATTAATACTATCGCTTAGATGAATGCCAAAGTCTGCCAAGGATAATGTGTGAGAAAGCAAGCCTCCTGATCCAGTGAATCACTCTCAATCACTCGGAGACCGAGTGGTCACTCGGTCGAGATTCCAGATTGTCAAGTACCATATTTTGCCTGTTAATGGATGGAGAGGGAGAGGAAGGTCAAAAAACAGATGGATAGATTGAAAAATATGATAGAAAAAACTTTTTAACAAAAAAAAATTACCGCCGAAAAAACTGAAAAGCAAATAATCATAAACCTTTTTTGTTTAACCTTAATAACTAAGTTCGGAAGGCGTGGACATAAAATTAAAATACATAACCAAAGTCATCGACTTGTGGCTATAATTTACTAATTACTACATGCTTAATTTTTTATTACTTTTTGTAATACACAACCCAGCATTAAAATCTGTGAGAAAACAATCAATCATCCCCTGTTTTCCTACCCTTAGGGTTGGTTTTTTTTCCAAATGTATATGGGACCAACTTCGGCCCACCAGTCACACACCTGTCTGATCGGAGGATCCTCTCTTTTCCATAGAGTTTATGTGAACTTTATATCCTGTTCCTCATACCTCAATATCATCCTGAATCATGTCACTCCTTCACTCCAGTACTCCGCGTTTTTAATGCAATTATTTAACCAATTTCATTGTCCTCAACTTGGTTCCGATTTGAAGCATCGGAAACGTTTAATTGCCAGATTAGTTTTACCGTGCAGAAATTAACAGGTTTGTTATTCAAACTCGATTTTTATCGAGGACCGTATAATTTTATTTCATTAACGTTATTGCTTCTTATCAATGCGTTCTGAATTAATGGAAATGCCGTGACTGATAACCCGGCTAAGTTTTATAATCTAGTAATTAGTAATTTGTCAAGGTGCACTAGTAACGGTCTGTCATGTGTTCGATTCTTTGAATAAATTATACAATTTGATTGGGTGTGGTATGTTACTCGTGTGCGATCAAACTCAGGGAGGCTACGCAATATCTTCCTGCTTTGTACGATTTTTTTTATCATCATCATAATTAGCATATTATTATGGTGTTACAACTACTAAAACAACACAGGCCTCCTTGTTCTGTTATTTAGAGAGAGTGGGCTATATATTACAGAGTAGGCCCCCTGGTCATACACAAGCCGATTGTGGTTTTTTATTATTTTGGGTGGGAAATCATCAAATAATTTCTCCCGCTCTGGGTGGAGCAGGAGGGCATGTCAGACTTTTACTGACTAAAATCCACCCATGTTCCCTCAGTTGCCTGTGTGCTAGGGCCCGCGGTATCTCTTTCGAACAACCCGCACCCCCGGCAGGCATCGGCGCTTGCGGACCCCACCAGTTGATGCTGACATCTCTTTGAGGCTGATCGCCGATGTAGAAACATAACTAAGGTGTTATCTCACCCACTCGATCGACGTCGCATACATGCCTTGATTAAAAACACGCTTTAAAAACTAAAAAAGTAGAAAATAATTTAATTCTAATAAAAAGGGTGGGGTGCTTGACATTAATTGATTATAAAAATACCTCAAAAAGCACCCCACGCTTTTTAATAGAATTAAATTATTTTCTAATTTTTTAGTTTGGTTTATAAAGCGTGTTTTTTAAGTTTTTTTTTTTTATTATTGAATTGTCATCGGTCCTCGATAAGTCTACAAAGTTTAAATGAAATCTGACCGTTTGAAGTGGGTCAAACAAACAAACAAACATACAGGTGAAGCTAATAAAAGCTTGGTAAAAATCAGCCAATTATGTTACCACAGCTGGGACACAGGCCTCATCTCTGAGAGAGTGGGTTATAATTCACCACGCGGGTCCAGAGCAGTTTGGTGGATATCACATGGCTTCAAGTTTTTGGTTCTAGGACATGCCGGTTTCCTCACGATGTCTTCCTTCACCGTTTTGAAAGCAGTGGTGATGAAACTTACACAAAGTTAAGTGCCTGGTTAGGTTCGAACTTACAACTCTTAATTCGCGGCTGTTACCACTGGGCCAGCACTACTCATACAATTTTGTATTTAGGTAAAACTTGCTTAGCAGATTCCATGTTCTTCTCGATATTTACAAGATGTACCTACTTATTGTAAATTGAGAGAAAGAAACAAGACCACTTTTTGTCCCTATTTGTTTATCATTCTTATTATTAAAATATTTTGTCCACACAAAACAAATTCCTCCTTTTCACAATCTTAAATCTTCATATGTGGATCGAGGTTGAATTAAAAAAAACCGGTTTAGTGCTTGCCTTCATTATTAAAGGAATCGTTGTGCCAATTTTCACGTTCCTAAAGCCTATCACGCCGGGGTCACCAGTATAGAGGTATGAGGAACAGGGTGTAAAGTCCACTCATACTTTTATAGTAAAGGGAGGATCCTCCGACCAGACGGGTGTTGTGTCTGGTGGGCTACTGCCCGACGGTTGATGTCGGGATGTTGTATATATGTGAGTCTCGTGGTAAACTCTGACTGCGCGATGTAGGATTTCTGTGACATCCAATCTTGCGTAGTTCGCATGTGGCATTGTAGATGGCGCCACATCACTTTTTGTGTTTCATGATTTTTGTTGCGAAGTATTTTCTGTAGTGCTGCTACAAGCCAATAGTTTGGGCTGGGCGCTGATATTATGTCAGACAGTCAGTTAGTTTCTCCTTTTATTTCTCCTGCCATAATCTCAATTTATTTATCTTCTTTTTTAGACAGGGTACTTAGGGTAGCAGGAACAATGACGCGTATCAATTTTTATATTATTTTATTGGTTTTAAGGGGCTTTTAAGAATAGCGTATGGCAGTCCCATCGTATTCTAAACAATTGTACTTTCACAAGACGTGGGCCATGAATTTGAACATACCTGTTATTATGGATTTAGTAAACGACTCTGGACCCTAAAATCAAAGCAGGTCGTTGAAATTAATAATCACCTTTTAACTTATAACGAACTTACAAATAAAAAATAAACCTCGATGTTTTGTTGAGACGTAAAAACCGTGCGAAACAGGTTGGTCGGTAAAAAATAAATGTAAAATAATTAAGTAAGTACTCACAATAAGCGATAGCGTAGTCACCAAAGTCATAACTTTCCTGCCGAACCGATCAGTCAGATAACCCATGGGCGCTCCAAAGATGATGGCCGTGATGTAAGTCACGGAGGCCATCCAGGATATGTCGGTACTAGTGTAGGGCTCCGGGGAGGGCCCGTCGTCTGACTGCAGGATTGATATCATGGGAGACAGCCAGCCTTGCACCATGCCGAAGCTTAACAACGGTATTGTGACTGTGAACAAGAAATAGTGGAGTTAGTAGGGGCAGAGATCTGGGTGCGGTGTGTAATGCATTATGATTTATATGTATATGTCACGGTAACATAATGGCCTGCCAGGGGTGCGGGTTGTTCGAAAGAGATACCGTGGCCCCTGGCAACAGGCAACTGAAGGAACATGGGTGCGTTTTAATCAGTAAAAGTCTGACACGCCCTCCCGCTCCATCCAGAGCGGAAGAAGTTATTTGATGATGTCCCACACAAAAAAAAAAACCGTAACAATATGAACATCGTCAGTTTATAATCTATCTCGGGAGATTACAAAGTATATAAACATTGTGAACCGCAGAAACCATTTACAATTTAACGCACTTTTTTTCTATACTTTATTATCTGTCCGTAGCAAATCATAATCGGTTTCATTTTGACAGTTCAACAATATTCATTGCTTTATTCACGTTGTTGAGCAGATAAATTTTTCGAACTTATGAAGCAATAATTTAGCCATCTGTTTCAAAACGAAACCAATTATGATTAATCGTGAGTTACGGAATTAGGCCGCCGGTATCAAAGTTGTATGCGACGAATAATACCTGGCGCTATTATTAAATAGCCAAGTAACTGCCCATAACTTGGAAGTAGGTAGCGCTCGCTCAGCTCGCGCGCGGTTTGTCACAGATCTAACCTAACCTATTCACAGTGCAGTTTACAATTAATCGACAGTTTAAAATCTCGCGAGATAGATTATAAACTAACGGTGTTCACAATCATACGGTGACATATATCTAGAATCGCAGGGATATTGATGCGAAACCTGTTACCATCTATCTAGTACATGATTTTGCAGCCCCTGCGTTGAAATCTTTAGGTAGGTACCTAAAAATAATAGTTTAAAAAACTAAAAAACACGCTTTAAAAACCAAAATAAAAAGGAGAAAATAATTTAATTCAATTAAAAAGCGTGGGGTGCTTTTTGTGGTATTTTTGTAATCAATTAATGTCAAGCACCCCACGCTTTTTAATTGAGTTAAATTATTATCTCCTTTTTTAGTTTGGTTTTTAAAGCGTGTTTTTTAGTTTTTTAAACTATTATTTATTTTCTATTTTTTAGTTCTGCTAACTACAAAAACGTGTTTTGTTTTGATTGTATTTCATAAAAATATATGATAATACAAGTCTTTTTTTCATAGAGTGATTGAACTCAAAACATAATTAAACATACTTTAATGCATAAAAAAAATCATCAAAGTCACCTCTTAATTATCTTTAAAAGCAGTTTATCCCTTCAATAACAGTTATAATTAAAAATATACCTTAAAATTCCAAATGACAAACTGCATTTAGTGATGGATTAATTTATTATTAAGTAGTTAATATCTAATTTTATAAGATTTTATTTGCATTTTTACGACATACGCTTGCTCATTTATTATCTATTTGAATTTCTTACAAAAGATTTTAACCCGTATCGCATTGCAATAAGAACTATTATCGCTCATAATGACACTATTTAAAGTTACCATGGCCTTAAGCTTAACCTTGGGCCGACCCGTGTGGCTGTAATTACTTAGCCACGAGCCCCTCTTCCACCTTGTGTCAACCCTAATTATAGTGACCACGAATTTATTCGCTCGGAAAACTTTGTCGAAATCAATTAAGTACGTAAGCCGTTTTTAGGGTTCCGTACCTCAAAAGGTAAAAAGGAACCCTCTCACTGTCTTGTCCGTCTGTCCGTCTGCCCGTGTGTGCCCACCAATTTTCTCAGGAACGGGAGGACCTGGCAAGTTTAAGTTTATACCAGCTACTGAAGTCTATAGTCCATATTTGGTATTTAAAAATCAAGGACCTGCGTCGACACGATAAAAAGATGTGGGCAAATTTAGATTTTCGCGAAAACTTTTAAGTACCAAAATTTACATTAATTTTCAACTTTTTTAATTTTTCGGAATTTTCCCTTTACTTGCGCTGTAAGACCTTGCTTTTAACCAAAATTAACAATTCTAGGTCAACTGGAAGTACCCTATAGGTTTTGGGTCCAAAACCTTTAAGGTAGTTCCCGCTGACCTAGTTTTCTCTTAAGATAGATGTTTTGATTCAAGAAAAAACAGTAGTTTCTCCTAACAGCCACAAATCATTCTTCTGGTATGTAAGAAATTTCAGCTGTATTACTAGGCATGGAGGTAAATAGAACTCCTTTGCTTTTTTCTCGAGTGTATCTGGTAGTAACCTACCTATGTTTATACGTAATTATTCAAATGTAAAGAACCTTGAATAATTACATAACACTGTACTTATCTATTTTTTTTTTAATATGACATTAACACGTTAATTTAAATTTCGAACCGTGGCGCCGGCGCTGTCCTTTATTTATCTTCGTTTATCTCATAAACTTATATATATTATATTAGATTTTTATTTGTTCTTCAGGCGATGAGAGATCAAGGCTAATTAGTGTGAGACTGTGAGTCATAAACAAGATACAATTAATATATTCCTATATTATAAAAAAAAAACACGTTTTCTTCGTCAGACATTCCACATACAAAACAAAGTTACGTACGGTCAGAGTCCTTAAATTATTAAGCATGTTGGCTACCAACTTAAATTGTTCGTGTATTCAAATCACAATTGGTATTTTTCGATAGCTGTTGTATGTAATGGTTACAACACGGCAAATTGACGATGGAGTGCAAGTTATTTTTTTTAAGTAAAGAAAAACCACTTGGTTAAGCAAGACGAAAAAACTTGATAGGTACTACAAGTTGCATCTGTTTATTGTATTTATTGCATAGTTATAAAAATAAAATCTTTGAAATAAAGTTACTTTCAAGTTAGTAAGTAGGTACTCAAGCACGTCATTTATAGATCAGAATAGATTTTCAGCAGAGAATTAGGAGGTTTATTGGAAGAAAAATTAAAGTTTTTACTCCGCACAAATAAAACGCACATTAAAAAAATGTGGTGTAGTACTACAATTTGTGATTGTTTTTAATATACCTATCGCATGGCACGTGACATCGACGCTCAAATTGCAACCAATAATTCAGCACATGATTCTAGACCCCGTAGCCAGGGGCGTACCAATAGAAAAAGGCGCTTAGGGCACGCATCACATTTGCGCCCCTTCGTAAACTATCTTCTCGGTCTAAGCTGAGCAAAGCTAGGTCGCATAACCTTTCTTGACCAAAAAATTTATATAAAAGGTATTCATTTTACTAAAAAAATCGCTCACAACTTGCAATGCTGCAATTTAAAGCAATTTTTTATAGAAGTGGGCAGATTTGGAAATACGATTTCATCCCCTTATTGCACAATAAATTCAAGTAGCTCTGCAGATTTCTTAGATATAACAGTATGAAATGGTTTCTAAAAGTATTTTTTTTTTTACTTTTCGCGCCCCCCTTCGATAGGCGCCCAGGGGGCCAATTCTACTAATTTGCAACGTTACACGTTCTATTGTGTTTCCACAACAGTTCGATTTCGATCGCCGTTCGATAGTTACATAAAAAGTCATTCTACTATTTCATAAGCAAAATGGAAACTAAACTTAAAAAGAATTGCAACTGAACTGTAGCGGGAACACAGCGGATTACTCGCGTTACCAACATGCCAAAATAATATGTTATATTAATACCACAAAGAAAAAAGTTGAATCTAAAAATGTTACTAAACACGAATATGTGGCACTAAAAGTATTTTCTATAATTAAAAGACATAATGATCATAAATTTATCATTAACTTTGTCCTATAGTAAACGTCACGCTCATGTTCGATTTTGTTAGTAGAATAGGTTTTGACATTGTTTCAATCGATCGTTGGCGTAACTAAAACGTAACCGCAGCTGTGTCGCAGCTGGACCGTTGTTCATTTTAGTAGAATGCGAAAACGCTTAAAAGTGGTGATTCGGTTGCGGTTCTATTGCGTTTTTTTAACAAATTTGTTAGTAGAATCGGCCCCCAGGTCTTGTGCCCTGCCTGCCCCACCCTAGTTACGCCACTACTCGTAGCAAATACATTTTTCGTCCGTCAGCTGTTTCTGTAATATCTACACGGTCAAAATGTATGGAGAAGCATTTTTTTTTTAAACTGACGTATTCCAACGGTGTAGAAACATTGTACTTACTGAATCCATGGTAATCCCTGTATAAAACAGGGAAAAAACGGAAGCATCAAAGAGTATTTTTGAAGAAATAATAAGTTAATATTCCTTTAGTATACTTAGTGTAGATAAATCATACCCGCATCAGATAAAACACACTACACAGGAAATGTAGTACAGCCTATAAATACACACACAACTACATAGGTATATACGTTGGCTACGGTTCAAGTTCAAAGCTGAATGCTGATCCTGACGTAGATAACGCATTAAGTAAGACTGTTCTTTAATGTAATTGCGTTGGACAGACGCCAGCACATCAAGCTACCCCAAACTGTCAAAGTTTTCCAATTGAACATGAACCTTATGCTTATGTGATAAAGTTGAAAATCTATCAAAGAAATTTGAACTTAAATATTTCCCTTCTTAGAGCATAACGGGTATCGATCATGAAATCATGATCATCATCATCCGTGACCCACTGTTGGGCATAGTCCTCTCTTTTCTTGTGCCAATTCCCACGTCCTGTGCCAGCCTCATCCAGGTTTCTCTCGCGATGGCAACAATGTCATCCACCGATATCTCGCCTTCCATTCCTTGGACGCCACTCTGTCTAAGCCTTACTCCACCTGTCATCCCGTGTCCTGGTGTCCTGCCGAACTCCATTTTAGCTCCATAATAAGCTTACCGATATTGAAGACCTTCGTATCTCGACCTTTGAAAGTCGGTCTATGTGACTGATGCCAAGCATGGAACGATCTATGGCTCTCTATGCAACTTTAAGCTTGTACACAGCCTTCTGCGTAAGCGTCATGGAACTGCAAAATTAAATCCTACTGTTATCCTACTTCCTACTACGCCAACCCTCCCCCCACAACAACCCCCCCCCCCCTTCTCCTACTACAAGTGTGAAAGTTTGTAAGTTTTGATGTTTGTTACTTAATCACGCAAAAACGGTCGCACGGGTTAGAAGTTTGTAACCTGTATTAACACATAGGATACTTTTTCTCCAAGTAGTGCATTCCAGTGGAATCATTTGAGACCTCAAAAACTAGTATCCCATAAAAACGAAAAGATTCAGTTTACTTAATAAGAGAACGTATGCCTGAGATAGATTGATCCTTGAGGACGAAAATACACATCACAACCTACCACAATAGGGTTGATGAAGTCTGTAAGGAGATAAACTAACATCCATGAGTGACCTCGGGAGTAAACCGCTAGTTTTGAATCATATCAATATTTTAGAAGTTGCTAGACACTAATCCAATTAATGTTGTAACTACAAAACTTGCAGGCAAAACAAGTGTAATTAGTTTTTTTTAAAGGGGTTTTTACCTGGCGGTAAAAGCCCATGCAAAATAAAAACCAATTTAATAATCTACCTACATCTACGAAAAAAAAACCACCAACGTATAGTTCGATGATACAGGTTTATTTAATGCTTACTTACGTTGTTTAAACTTTAAAAAATGAAAACCTTAATTAAAGTGAATCTAGTCAACGTTTTTTCCATTCAAACTTCGGGAGTTCATTACTCCACTGTTTGACAATACACATCAAAAATTAAATATAGTGTGGTTTTGTCTCATTATTAATATTGTTTGTACGGAAACAGAATACTAAAATAAGAAGCCATTAAAAACTTAGGAGCCAACAAAGATAATTTTTTTTTACTAATTTAACCTAATTTTGGGCGTGTTTCAGTCTTATAAAAAGTGTAACATCTCCAAAAGCAAGTCGGTACCGACAAAGCTCAAATATCGAAAAGTTCAATAAACTTTATTGGTCATTGATGCAGTGTTTTTTTCATAAAACCCGATCTTCCGAAGGACTTTTCTTAAATTTTTTAAGCGCCTGTTTTACTATATATGATCCTGCATCTCACTCAATAACGTTGTGCATGTAGACTAGCATCTAACCGTTCATCACTGATACTACCTCTGTTGGACACGATTACTTGTGATACAGCGTGCTATTTAGCTAGGCCCGCCAGTGAGTCGAGCCCGCGACTAGATTCCCCTTAAGGATTGCAACACGATTTTTTACAACCAACACTTGGACGTTTTTTTACAACCACAAAAAGGAAACATTCTTTGACACACTTTTTTATGCCCGTGGCGAAAAAGAGAACAAACTTGAAATCTTTTGACAGCTTTTTTATGTCGTCCCTTTACAAGTAGCGCCTCCATACATTCATAAAGATAGTTGTTGTACTATACGGGCACTCAACAAAGTCAAAGTATTTATTTTAAATAAGCACATAAAAGGTACCTACTTTTGAACGTCAACATTTACATTAAGGGCCTACGTCCCGTTTGGTAGCGTAACACGGTCACTTTATGAACCGTACTGCTCATTAACGGCTTGTCTTGAAGATTTGAAAAATATATGATTTTGCTATAGATTCATATAGATCATTTTGCCGGAAGTACTTTTTTTGTATGGTTTAAATACTTTTGCTGTAAAAAATATTTTCCAACACGCAATATTTTGGCTTCTATTCCATACTCCTACTAAACGGCTTCGTTATTTGGAAAAAAAAATACACTGAAAAATAGATAGTTAGAGGTACCACAGAATCGCCGAAGCACAATTGTAAATTAATCAAAGGAATATCCCCATTGTGAGATAAAGGCTCAGAGGTGCCCTGCGCGGGCGCGGGCGGCAGTCGTGCTTTAGCATACAAACGGGAGATGAGGATACTATGGGCCTTAAAATAGAATTGATTCTATGAAAAAAAAAATAGTCGCTACTTCCAGAAAATAGTTGGTATGGAGAAGAAGGGCTAAGAAACTCCAACGTTACTCTTTTAAAATATATTAAAATATTTTGTTTACCTACATTAAGATTATCATCATCTGCCTAGCCTTTTCCCGATTACGTTGGGGTCAGCTTCCAGTCTAACCGTGTGCAGCTAAATACCAGTATTTTACATGGAGCGACTGCCTATCTGACCTCCACAACCCAGTAACAGAATACATTACTCAACTCAAGGCATTTATTTCAATTAAACCATTTACAGGCACTTTTGAATAGTCAAAAAGTCGACCAGTTGGAAAGTTTAAGCTAGTTGCCCATTCCAAAACGTAGATCTCTATGGAGAAGAACGGGCAAGAAACTCCAAGGACACTCTTTTGAATCATGTTAGGTATTACAAAATCTTGGGAACATAATTCTATTTTTTTTTCTAATTTTAATTCATTATTCTTATTAAATTATTTCATCATTATATTTGAAGACGATACACGTAAAATACCCTACAAGAATAGGTAAAAAAAATCAAAATTGAATGCAATGACACTTAAATTAATTATGTAATAAATACACATTTATTATAAACATTCTAAAATACATTGTAGTACACGATTTTCCTAAAATTTCAACAAGTAATAAGCCAGTCAACGTTCACACGGACGTAAAAACATTGTGGCGGGATTTTTTAGCGCACTGTATTTTCAACTCTCAATGTTGACCCGACTGTTGAGAATCCAACATTCTCAATGGTCGAGATTGAGAATCCAACAGAGCATATCTCAGCGCGCCCCAAAACACACACTTCCATTTCAGCTCTCGGCGATAAGCAGTACGTTTACAAGCCGGTGCGCAAAAAAAAATGACGGCACGAAAAAGTCGCCTGTGCGACCCTGGTGTTATAGCAATGTAACATGAAATGTACGTACTGGTTTTGACATCAGAATCTTCCCTTGCGTATGACATATATGTCTCCGTATGATTGTATCGGCGGCGGCGATCTCTCGCGTCCGGCCCTGGTTCAGGCCATGGTACGGAGCGAGAGTGCATGGGTAACCGTCACCTCCTTCTGCGAAACAGTAATGCGAGCAGGGAGGCGGCGCACGTGAGTGTGAGGCAGTATATACGCCCTCACGGCCATAGTCGCCGCAGGAGACGCCCTGGGTGCCGGGAATCCCAGGCTGATTCCAGGCCACCGTAGGCGCGGGCTTGCGGACGGCGAGTAATGGGTATCTCGCTGTCTGGTAAGGACCAGGCCCGGGTCGACGATGATATGTCAGCACCAACTGGTGGGGTCCGCAAGGGCCAATGCCTGCCGGGGGTGTGGGTTGTTCGAAATAGATACCGCGGCCTCTGGCACACAGGCAACAGAGGGAACACAGGTGGGTTTTAGTCAGTAAAAGTCTGACACGCCCTCCTGCTCTACCCAGAGCGGGAGAAGTTATTTGATGATTTCTCACCCAAAAAAAAAGACCGTATGTTTGTGAACGCCGTTAGTTTATAATCTATCTCACGAGATTAAAAACTGTCGATAAATTGTGAACTGCACCATACTGCTTACCGACGACCGTTAGGTTAGGTTAGAATTGCGATCAACCGCGCGCGAGCCGAGCGAGCGTAGCGAGCGGTGCCGCGGTAGCGGCCGGGGCGAGCGCTACTTCCAAGTTACTGGTAGTTACTTGACTATTTAGTAATAGCGCAAGGTACTATCCGTCTTGATACCAGTGCACAATTTGACGGTTTCACTTCGATAGATTATAAATATTATAATCTACCGAAAAATAATGCGTTTTATTGTTAGCAGTAGGTATGTTACGGTTCACAATCTTTCGACAGTTCACAATCTCGCGAGATAGATTATAATCTAACGGTGTTTACAATTTTACGGTGACATATACTTACATTTATCTATAAATATCGGACTATACGACCGCTCACCGACTACAAGCAGCTACTTAGGCTCATCGCTATCTCGCACTAAGTTCAAACTATTTTAGTCCCATCTCGTTTCAATCGGTCGATTATTTTCAAAGCTAAAAATAAACTGAAGCCAGGAATGCTGTGCACAACCTGACACATCCGATACAGACTCGTAAGGCTGTCCAACCTGATATTAATGAATGGGAACATAATTACGACTATGGTCTTGTTGAAGAAACGATGTTTGAACGCGAAAACAATTCATTCATACTTGTTAAACAGGGTTGATTAAAAATAATGTTGAGATAATGATGCTAAGTTTTATTTTAATGGATGTGATATGACAGTGCGTTACCTTGCAACACTTAATAACGATAAACCCCGTTATTTATAGGTAAACGCTGCATAAAGTTAAATAATGATTAGCGACTGTTTAACCATACATTTTTGACGTTTAAACATCTCTTAACATTAATCAAGGTTTATAAATAAAGCCCAAAATATTTAAGGCCCATAGTATCCTCATCTCCCGTTTGTATGCTAAAGCACGACTGCCGCCCGCGCCCGCGCAGGGCACCTCTGAGCCTTTATCTCAAAATGGGGATATTCCTTTGATTAATTTACAATTGTGCTTCGGCGATTCTGTGGTACCTCTAACTATCTATTTTTCAGTGTATTTTTTTTTCCAAATAACGAAGCCGTTTAGTAGGAGTATGGAATAGAAGCCAAAATATTGCGTGTTGGAAAATATTTTTTTACAGCAAAAGTATTAACCATACAAAAAAAGTACTTCGGGCAAAATGATCTATATGAATCTATAGCAAAATCATATATTTTTCAAATCTTCAAGACAAGCCGTTAATGAGCAGTAGGGTTCATAAAGTGACCGTGTTACGCTACCAAACGGGACGTAGGCCCTTAAATGATGATATCGCAGACCAAGTCCACGTTCCAACGGACGAAATAAAATCGCAGCGGTATTTTTCGCGCACCGGTTGAAAATCGAACAGTATGTAATATCGGCCCGCTGCCGCTGGGATGGTAAATCCTCGTAATTAAAAATAATAGTTAAAAAAACTAAAAAACACGCTTTAAAAACCAAACTAAAAAAGGAGAAAATAATTTAATTCAATTAAAAAGCGTGGGGTGCTTTTTGAGGTATTTTTATAATCAATTAATGTCAAGCACGCCACGCTTTTTAATTGAATTAAATTATTTTCTGCTTTTTTAGTTTGGTTTTTAAAGCGGGTTTTTTAGTTTTTAAAACTATTATTTATTTTCTATTTTTTAGTTCTGCTAACTACAAAAACGTGATTTATTTTTATATTTTATTTTTATTTTTCTAAATTTTTTTAAAATTATTGAATTGTCATCGGTCCTCGATAAGTTTACAAAGTTTCAATGAAATCTGACCGTTTAAAGTGGGTCAAAATCGCGCTCTAAGGGTCGGTTACATACAAACAAACAAACATACAAGTGAAGCTAATTTAAAGCGTGTAAAAACATTCAAAATCTAGTCGCAGTCTCATCTCGGTGACAATCATATGTCAAAAACGTATGGAAACTCGAGGTGTTTTTGACAGATTGAGATTGTGATCAGACTGTGAACGTTCATAAAATTACGAGAATTATTGCTCCTGTGTTCGATTTTCAACTCTTGGCGCTAAGCAGTGTTGAAGATCACATACGTGATTAAATCCCGACGCGATTTCTTTCCATGACCTATACTTACATTTTAAAAACCAAAAAAACTGTGTGTTTATCACCGATCTTTTGTACGATTTTTTATGGGGTTTAATCATAATAATCGAAAACTGGAATCTTGTGACGCATATCCAAACCTGTTCCCTATACCCAAACTTGTATTTGGGACAAACGTTTTAAGGAAAAAATCCATGCAAATCGTTTGATAACCATGTCATTGCACTAAAATAAAAGAAAATGTATTTATTGTGACTCGCACAGGAAGATCACATACTAAAATAAACACACATTGGTTTAAAAATTATAAAAAACGAATTTCTCGGAAGAAAAAAAAATATTTTAAAAATTAATAAAACAGAAAGCCCTGCACGAGGCCAAAAGGCTCCTACCTCAGCATGATGCTGCGATATTTAAAAAGTGTCGCAGCGTTGGTATTCTGGTAGGGCCCGAGCGATGTGATGTCACGGGCAGTTACAGTATGTATTATTATGTATAAATTATCTCTATAAACGATAGATAAAATGTTATATGTTAGCGAATAAAACAAAATACCGTCAGCGCCAAACGTGACCTCATTATTTGTCAATGCCACTCTGTGGCATCCCTGTGGGCCTGTGACAAGCAAAGGGACGCAGGCGCCGACATTCAGCGAAAATAAATACAATAAACATTACGGCTGTTTGAAGAGCAGTGCAGAAGTGTAGTGACCATCAACTCCTCAAAAAGAAGAACCTAATCGTGCTTACTCATCATTCATCATCATCATCATTTCAGCCGAAAGACGGCCACTGCTGGACATAGGCCTCCCCCAAGCTCCGCCACTTCGACCGGTTCTGTGCTTCCAGCATCCAGCGGACTCCTGTGGCCCTCATTAGATGCTAATACGAGTATTAAGTTGATTAACTTCTTTCAATGTTTTACAGTATATTCTGTAGCCTACCTAACTACCCCGTGAGGTATTTAGGCCCTCTCCCTTGGTGATACGTCACGAGTTTTTAGGCAACCTCTCCTCCCAGCTTCACGTGTATATTATATTTATATTATTTTTTCAGCTGTGTAATTATATTATTTTTTCAGCTGTGTAATTATATATATTATACACTTTTATTTATTTGGATAAAACAATTAAACTAACTAACTAAACAAATAAATACAAAAACCAAAGGACACTTAGGCGTCGAAGTATTCGTCCGCATTGCTGTCTAAGAAAAAAAAACGTAAAAAAATGAGAAAAAAAAACGTGCCCAGAAGACTGGCAGCATTGCCACGTTAAATGGCAATGCTAATTCTATGGCCAAAGATCACACATAAACATATTACATTACATTTTTTCGGCGCACGAAAAAGTGCACATGAATGTCTCATTATCCCTGTTACCATTTCACGTTGTTAAAGGTACCCTAATTGCGTAATACAAAATCAATCAGAATCTCAAACGTTTTGAAGAATATTGCTAATCCATTACTTCATAAATGTTTCCACAAAAATTATTTGCTCAACAACGTAAAGCGACCAACGCAATGAATGTTGTTGAACTGTCGAAATGAAAGCCATTCCTACTGATACTGTGTTAAGCAATTAAATTCTTGGGATAACATTCGTTTAAGAAATCTGTTACGCTGATCAATAAATCACAACAAATTATTCAATGTGGCAGATTTTACTGTCAAAGATTTGAACTGTCTTGTCGGGCTTTGGGACTTTACGTATTTAGATATACATGATACGTGAGCCATTTGTCTAAGGGAAGGGCTTTCAAAGAGTGTCCGTTTTTATCCGAGAAAACTATGATCTTCTTATCATCATCAAAATGTTTAGTAAATCAGGGTCACGTCCATCCATATCCAATGATGAATATTGCTCTTCATTACCTACCTATAACTAGGTAGACTCGGATACTTTAAGCCTTTATGTATAGCTCAATCAATCAGACGCATAATAGTCAACAGTATAACTTTGACATTAGGGCTGTTCGTGTAATGTAAGTACCATTAATTTCCACCATTAAAACATCACAGTAGGATCCTGTAGTAAATACTGAGTAAATGGAGATAATAATTAAGTAAATACTGCTTGTGAACGGGTAGAAATTGTCAGAGAGCACGAACGTGGAGAGGAATTAGAACTGAATGAGTTGACACGCGATACTACGATGAATACAATAGTTGAATGAGATTTAATGGTGTAAGTATGGGATAAATAAGGTGCATTATTGAATGCTCGGTTATCACAGAAGGGCATAATCACTATAACAGTCACTATGATGTTGCCACGGCTAGGACGCAGGCCCAGAGCACTCCGGGGTGGATCATAGGCAGTGGGCTATGATCCACCACGCGAGCGTAGTGTGGGTTATTGCATGTCACATGTTTTTGAATTCTTGATTAAAGGACAAGGTACTTCCCTCTTGATGTTTTCCTTCACGGTTTTGAGAGCAAAAGCTGAAAAAAAATATATTAGCTGTCATCTCGAGTGCACTATCTCACAAGCAACAACTTTTAAAAGATGCATCCATATTTTCTTTAGTCTCTATTCTAATGCCCTAGTTAGTGCGGCTATTGTTATCGTTTTGGTGATTCTTTTATTATTTGACCCAAATAGTTTAGCATTTACATGTCTACCTACCCATAAATAAACGTTGAACACCCATTCAACGTTCAAAATTTTTAACTTTAAGAATAGGTACCCACCTATTCTTAAAGTTAAAAATTTTCTCTTTGCCAATTTTCTTTCTAATCCAATCTATAATAGAATCCTTAGCTAAATGGCGCTATACTATGGCCGACTTGGAAATCTCTAAATAGACTTTGAACCCAAGTCGGCCGGAGCAAAGACAATCTTCACAGATTGAGGTCTCGGACGGCTCAGATCTCAACAGCGTATGCAGCAACTCCCCACAAACAATGGCTCCTACCATTCTGCGCCGCATGCTGCTTCCTGTTACTTGTGCACTTCACGATCTGCGTCAGTGAGCGGAGTTCGCTCAGCTGAATTTTGGGCCAAACATGTTTTTTTTTTGCAATCGATACGAAGAAGAACAATAGCGCCATTCTTTCTTTTTAATTCAAAAAGAAGAATGGCGCTATTTTTGCACACTACTTGGGCAACTCAGGAAAGAATATAACGTAATGACCCTCCTTGACTGGCTACGTCATATTTAGCTTAACAATAATGACGCTGTTATCAATTTTCACATCTACTTATTAGTTCATTTATAAGGAAGTGTCAATGCATACTATAATATGAGTATTTGCTTGAATATGACTAGGATCACCAAAGAAAGATAATTAAATAATCTTTTAGACTTGATGTAAATTTTTGTTTGAACTTTTCACGTGCAAAGAGTGTGTTTATAGCATGGAGCAACGATTACGCATAATCACCATTATAATGTTCCCACTGTTGGGACTCAGGGCCCCTCTCTGTGAGAAAGAGCGGGCCGTAATCCACCACGCGCGCCCAGTGGGGTTGGTAGATGTCACAGGTCTTCGAATTTTTGGTTCTAGGACATGCCGGTTTCCGGACGATGTTTTCTTTCACCGTGTTTGAGAGCAATAGTAATAAAATAAATTACATAAGAAAATGAGAGCCTCAAAGAGTTCGAACTCACGATCAACAAATCGTAAGCTCGTGCCGTTTCCACTGGGGTCACTACATCCCTGAGGCTACTCTCTAACTCTGTCAACGAAAATACGGGCTCGTCCGAAAATAGTTCGAAACTTCAAAGTACTCCTACAGCTGATTTATTAACTTTTTTGGACGGAAAAGCATATAGAGAGTAGGGACAGCTGTCAAATCGTGTAGTAATCCATTCTTCATTTGGGCCCAAAAACTAATCATAGGTCCATTGATACGGAGTAGGAAACGTCCGTAACATCGACCGAGATTACGGATTTCGTGCTTAGAGAGTAGGCTCTCTCAGAATTAGCTTAGTGACGTCACACTACGAAACCTTTAAAACTTGTTTGTTATGTTCAGTGTCGTGCAAATTGGGACCTGTTACGGTTTTTGCGATGGTGATTTCATTAAGTCGTTTGGTATTAACTTGTTTTCAATGCATGGGTACTGGCTGCATATTTTTTAAACGTTCAGAAATTTTATTTACATTTTGCGCTCTTGCGGCAGTCTTTTCTGATCCTTAAACGAAGTATAATATGATTTTACCTAAAGCTACTAAAGCTGTAACGAGCTAGTGCTTCCCTACGAAACCCATTCGTTAGACCTGAAAATCTCGCACCTGGATATGACTTTGCCTTGGCTTACCTGCAGGCTTAGCACGAGCACCGATTTGTCGACGGAAGAATAGACTTGACTATTAACTAAATGATGTACAATAGGAGAAGATAGCTATGTTTTTCTATTAATTAT
The DNA here is from genome assembly GCA_947359405.1 of Antitype chi. NCBI lineage: Eukaryota > Metazoa > Arthropoda > Insecta > Lepidoptera > Noctuidae > Antitype > Antitype chi. The sequence continues at coordinate 7,040,416 of OX375829.1, read as the reverse complement.
CACAGTTATGCGTTCTAAACGAATCACGATTTCGTAGATAATCGTATATACTTTGTGGCCGTCGAGTAGAAAGTTTGTTGTCAGTGTGATTTTGACAGTTTGGGAAGAAATATTCTTCTGCAATAGTCTACTTAAAGAATGACCTAGACAAAGATCGTTAGAAACGAAAGACAAAATGACAGATTGTAGAAGGATATCTACGATGAAATGTCAAAAATGGAGAAACGAAATGTCACTTTGTATTGAAAAAGCACTGTCTATTCTTCGTAGAAATAGAAAGCGTCATGCTAAGCCTGATGGAAGTCTTTAACTAGACTTCGGACTCAGGTAGGACCAAAGTAAAGAAAACCTGCTTAATGTGGTGCTATTCCACAAACAATGTGGCACTTAATATCGAGTCCAACGTGTCCGTTGTCTGCACGTTACAAGAGTTTATGCATGCTGCTGAAAGCCAAATTCTGGACCGACTGTTTAAAGACTTCTATCAACATGCAAGAAGATATGATTATTCTTCTTCCTGTTTTCACTTTCAAATTGTCACTGAGAAGTTTTTAATAGCGCAGTTGAGTATTTAATAGCGCATGAAACTGGTTTCGTATTGGGACAAACCACTGAAAAGTAGGTACGCTGGATTTCTGCCGATATCAAAACGAACACATTTGATTTTCGCCATTTTGTCGCTAATAGCAACGTGAGCCTCCGTGGAACTAATATTAAAGAGTACAGTTAAAACTGAGCTCCAATTACACTTAGATGGCATGAGCTAACGACTAAAAATATATATTCTAAATATAAAATAGTTGTTCAAAATCTCACTGATTCATGAAATTTACAATTTTAGTCCCTGAGACGCTTTAGCTTTGAATTGGCGCAAAAAAACAACTGTCATTTCGGTTAATCCAGCGTACTAGAGTGTACTAGTATAATATTATGTAGCTCAGTGGGACAAACCCAATGACAATCGCTGCGAAGCCAGCATGCATGGTGGCAGCAAAGATTGACGGCACAGGGTGTACCGAATCGTAGAGGTTACTGTAATATGCGGTCACCAAAAGAGTAATGAAATTTAAATAAGATAAAGGAACTGTTTGTTTTCCGTTAATTAAATCAAATTTTAATAGAAAACATCCATCGGTTTCTGACCAAACAACGGATACATCCGATGACTCTGGTTACTTATCTATTTGATGACTGTGCCTCATGCTAAGTTCTTTCTACATTTCTAAGACGCATTTAGCCACCACCACGGGAGTGAAAAGAGAAAACTAAATACCTACCTACGCAGTATCAAGACTTTGGCAATGCGACACACAAAGTTCTCTGACCCCGGACATTTGTTTTAAATATTATATATTATTTTATACATATTGATGACAACGCACCAAGAATTTGAAGAATTTGTTATAAAAAAACTATCTATCGTTATCAACTACTTTCACTCACAAGGAGATTGTACGCCATATGGCTATATAAAGATTAATATAGACCTTAAGCGAAGAAATTCGGAGACGGCGCCATTTAATTTAAGATGAAAACCTGTTAATTATTGACCTAGATATTAATATCGGGGTCTTGTTAAAGATTTTCGCTTTTTTTTTGCTTGAACTCGAGAGACCTGTTATGTCTGGCAAGTTAATGTAGCGGGTTAGTTTTCACAGACCTTTCAAATTTAAGGGTGTGGTATAAACCTACAAACTGAACAGCTTTCTCTGTTGGTTCTGTGCTTCCCGATTCCAGTGGATTCCTGCGGCCTTCACCAGGTCATCGGTCTACCTTGTGGGAAGACTTCCACGCGGTCGCCAATCCAGAACCTTATGGCCCAATCGGCCATCTGTTCTGCGAGCAATGTGCCCTGCCCACTGCTACTTAAGTTTAAATCACCAATATTGATAAAAAATAGTTCGATACATTGCTTTACAGCATTTCATGTACCTACTTAATAGCTAAGAGTTAACACACCTTACATTTTACATCAGTTCTTTAATATGAACATTTTGCTCACTATTTTTTTTTAACTGAACCCTATTTGCGTAACACTATTAATCAGAATCTGAATAATTTTGAAGCTTATTGCTGATCCATTCTTTCATATGTTCGAATAAATTGTCTGCTTAGCAACGTAAACAACGCCATGAATGTTGTGGAACTGTCAAAATAAAAGCGATTCCAACTGATAGTGTATTAAGCAGTTACTCATCTGAAGTGTAATAAACGACGAATCGGCTTTTGTTGCTTATCGTAGCCATAATGCACAGAATCCAGCCAAACAAAACAATTTGGAAATACGTACGAGTCTAGTCTACCCATTTACAAGGATTTAAAATAGTTTTTTTACAAATTCTAATGAAGCAATAGGCATAGAAGATCTAGACAGAAGTCTAGGAACCTAAAAATATATGACGGTTGACGCAAGTGACGTAAGTTTATGGGACAGTGACCTTCATGCATTTATGGAAAAGCAACCACAAATTACGTGTCCTCGTGGAGGCGATCGGCGGCGGCGATCTCTCGTGCCCGGCACTGGTCCAGACCATGGTACGGAGCGAGAGTGCATGGGTAGCCGTCACCTCCTTCTGCGAAGCAGTAATGCTCGCGAAGAGGGAGGCGGCGCACGTGAGGGAGAGGCAGTATATGCGCCCTCACGGCCTTAGTCGCCGCGGGAGACGCCCTGGGCGTCGGGATCCCAGGTTGATTGCCGGCCACCGTAGGCACTGGCTTGCGGACGGCGAGTAATTGGTAGCTCGTGGTCCGGTAAGGACCAAGCCCGGGTCGACAGCACGTTGTGTTCCACGCGCGCCTCAAAGAGATGTCAGCACCAACTGGTGGGGTCCGCAAAGACCAATGCCTGCCAGGGGTGTGGGTCGTTCGAAAGAGATACTGCAGCCCCTGGCATACAGGCAACTGAGGGAACACGGGTGGGTTTTAGTCAGTAAAAGTTTGACACGCCCTCCTGCTCCACCCAGAGCGGGAGAAGTTATTTGATGATTGGCACATAAAAAAAAAGCCGTAACAAAATGAACATCATGACAACATGATTTCCCACCCAAAAAAAAAAAAAACACAAATTACGTGGTTATGTGATATGAATGAAATCGGTGTTGGATGTCCATTCATGTTATTAACATCTACAGACATGCTGTCAGCTTGACTTACCAGTATTGAACTTAGAACCTAAACCTTCAGTTGTTCTTGCAAATTTGCAATTCCCTGGGTTTTGTGTCTTTAGAAGTCGAATTTTAAAGAGAAAAATAATGTTTATATGTAGGGGATAATGTCTAGAACTACCAGTCAGATTTGAAAAAATCTTTATGAGTTTAATAGCCTAATTCTTAAGGAAGATAAGCTACGACGACATTGAGGCCATGGTAACATCACCTCCATAATCTTACTAGTAGAGAGGACCTCAGTAACGAAATCGTTAGTGGAGGAAACTATTCCTGGCTTCCTCCGATCCCAAAACATTGTCGCACTGTCACAGGGCAAACCTAGACCTAAACTTATATGTATATGCAGGTAAACGAATTTACTATTAGAGAATGGGATACGATTGCAGGAAGAAAATACATATTTGTAGTGCAACAGAAAAATATATTAATTGGACTAAAGTTACAACGGTTGCTAGGACACACCAAGCAGTAGACAAGATGTAGTTTATATTAAACATATAGGTTTGCAACCTCTAACACCGCCCCTTAAACATATCTTGTCAACATACATCGGTAGCCAAACCTAACTCGTTTACAAAATACTTATGTTTCTCTACCGACAAAGGTTTAGATATGACATCCGCCGTCATTTTGGACGTTGGCATGTAATTTATTTTTACTGCTCCATTGCTGACCGCCTCCCGGACGAAATGATGACGTATGTCTATATGTTTTGACCTACCATGAAACATACTACTTTCAGTCAATTTCAAGGCTGACTGATTATCATTTAAAATAATTATTTCAACGTTGTTACCTATACATTCGTGCAAGAAAGTTTTTATAAACAGTGCTTCTTTACAAGCATCGGAGAGCGACATGTACTCCGCCTCAGTACTCGATAATGCAACGGTACGCTGTTTCCTACTTTCCCAACAAGTAATAGAATTCCCAATTTTGAAAACATATCCCGTATAAGAACGTCTATCAATTTCATTAGAAGCCCAGTCTGCATCAGCAAAACCCGTCACAGATAAGCCAGTTTTCTTGTAGGTAATGCAGTAATCTACTGTACCTTTAAGATAACGTAACACGCGTTTAGCTGCTTTCCAGTGGACATCGGAAAAACAGTTATTGAATTGGCTTAATACGCTTACAGCGTGACATATATCAGGGCGCGAACAGACCGCTACATACATAAGACAACCGATAAGTTCTCGATACTCCAAACTGTCATCCTTTTCTTCAGCTTTGTTCAATTTTTGGCACTGCATTGGAGTTTCAACAGATTTGCAGTCTTGCATTTTGTATTTCTCTAATATCTTTTTAATATAGGCACTTTGATCTAGAGTGATCTTGCCATTCTCTTTCCTGATTCTTAATCCAAGAACTCTTTCTACAGGACCAAGATCCATCACGAATTCTTTCATCAGCAATGATTTAGTTTTACTTTTTTCCGCATTACAATTGCTAAAAATTAGTAAATCATCAACATACAATGCGATAATCACAAACTTGTCGCCATTTCGCTTTATGTATACACATGGTTCAGAGACCAATCTCTTAAACTTGAGTTTGTTGACAAGAATATGATTGATCTTTTCATTCCATGATTTAGGCGCTTGTTTTAAACCATACACAGCTTTGTGTAGTCGATACACCTTATTATTGCCTCTACCTTTTTCAAAACCTTCTGGTATTTCCATGAAAATGGTTTCTTTTAAATCACCGTTTAGAAAGGCTGTTTTTACGTCCATGTGGTCAATCTCCATGTCGTACTCTATAGCCAAAGCTAATAACATTCTTATGGTTTCGTATCTTACTACAGGTGAAAAAGTTTCAAAATAATCCACTCCATACTTTTGTGTAAATCCTTTTGCCACTAGACGTGCTTTGTATTGTAATAGTTCACCGTTAAGCCCTTTTTTCTTCTTAAATATCCATTTGGTCTTTATTGGCTTTACACCTTTCGGCAAATCGGTTAAGGTAAAGCACTTATTGTCCAAAAAGGACTGATACTCGTCTTTCATAGCAGCTCGCCACTGTATGGCTTCAGGACTATTCAACGCTTCTTTAACTGTTCTTGGATCATCACTGCCACACGCTTCCCCCGTCAAAAAACCACACAGGAAGAAGTTCTCATCAGCTTCCACGTATTCTGCTCTCGAGTCATCTGTCTCAAATGAAACGTCTGGAACATAAGTAGCATCTGAGTGATGATCTGTGACCAAGCTACTGGTCGAAGCCTCGCTATCATTAGCATCATCAGAAGTTTGTTCTGACTCTGTTCTATTCTCGGATACACAAGGAGTTTTAAGTTCTATAATCATATCTGATTCTACTTTAGTGAAGTTCAGATGCTTGAGGAATTGATTCTCAATGAACTTAACATTTCTCGCTATTGTTAGCTTATAGCTCTTAACATCCAATAGCCTGTATCCTTTTGTGTTCTCACAATATCCCGCGAATATGTAAGGTTTAGATTTGCGATCCAGTTTATTACGTTTATTTTGTACAGCGTAAGCTAAACAACCAAACACACGTAAGTTATCTAAATTTACCTTATGTCCAGTGTAAATTTCTTCTGGAGTTGCACCCATAACTGCCTTTGTAGGTGAGCGATTTTTAATGTACACCGCAGTGTTCGCAGCCTCAGCCCAGAACCGTTGATCCAAACCTGCTTCCAGAAGCATACAGCGCACCGCCTCCATAATTGTTCGGTTCGCGCGTTCGGCAACTGCATTTTGCTGTGGACAGTGAGGAACAGTAGTATGATGCCGGATTCCAACCTTACTCAAATACTGCTTAAATCTCGTATTGATGTACTCGCCACCATTATCGCTTCTCAGGATTTTAATCTTTTTACTAGTCTCGTTCTCTACAAGAGCTTTAAAAATCAAAAAATACTCAAAAACTTTGTCTTTCGATTCTATTGAATAACAAAATGTCTTCCTGGAAAAATCGTCAATAAATGTTAGCAAATATCTTGCACCGCCTATAGATTTCACTGGCATAGGACCGCACACGTCTGTGTGAACCAGTCCCAACACCTCTCTTGCACGTGAAAAAGATTTCTTAGGTAAAGGTAAATTAGTAACCTTACCTTCAATACAAGCGATACATTGCTCGAATGTGGATACATCATAGTCGATACCAGCCGCCATACCACTCTTGAGTAAGTTCATGCTGCGACTATTCAGATGTCCAAGCCGACGATGCCATAAACCCTGAGATTGAACCTCTACCTGGGTACTTAAAGAAACGCTTACTGGCATACTGTGTTCACGCGAAACAGAATTTATAGACGCATCCCCGGTTTCTAATTTATAAAGACCGCATGCATCCCGTTTTGCTACAGCTACTACCTTTCCATTTTCGTAAATTTTACAAAAATTCGATATAAATTTTACTTCAAAACATTTTTGTGTCAAAATACTGACAGATAATAGATTACATGACAAGTTCGGTATAAAAACTACATTACTGACAGTTATCCATTGGTTTTGTAAAAAGAGTTTCACATTACCACGACCCGATGTAAAAAGTTTTTCACCATTGGCAACGCTAATTTCTTTTGGCGTATCACACACAAAATCATGTAAAATGTCTCTATTATTGGTCATATGGCAAGTTGCACCACTATCGACGTACCACACATCTCGATCCAGCTTTACCGTCAGAGCCGACAACATAGTCGTCCTACCAGGAGTTTTCTGAACCTTCTTCTCTTCTTTCTCCTCTTGACAACTGGAACTAGATGGCTTATCCTTATGCGGAGCTTTCTGTCTGCAATCTCTAGCGTAATGACCTAATTTTTTGCATCGAAAGCACTTGGGTCGCTTCGAGATCGAAGTCGAAGTCGTTAGGGCATTCTGTTCCATACCTTCTGCATCACCTCGTCTCTGTGTCTCCTGGAGTAGTTTAGTTTTCACCAGTTCACTTGAGAGAGAAAGGCTACTATGTTCTAAAGTCATAATGAGTGGGTCAAAGTGCTTGGGGAGCCCACTAAGCATTATTATAGCAACGAACTCGTCTTCCAGAGAAGCATTTATGTCTTGCAGTTGTTGGGCTGTATCTAGAATTTTTGTAACATACGCCTCCATACTCTCAAACTGCTCTAATTTTAAGCTAAATATCAATCTGAGAAGACCTAATCTTCTACACAGACCTTTGTCCTCGAACGAATTCTGTAAATTCTTCCAGGCGTCAAACGCAGTATTGCAATTCCTGACAACGGAGTAAACAGATGGCTGAACACTGAGGCAGATTCGTGCTAGCGCTTTTTCCTGTTTCTTCTTGTCTTCGCATTCCGGTTTATTTTTATTATCAACCTCGTTGACACATCCAAACAAGTCTTCATGAATAAGCAACATCTTCATTTCAAATTTCCAGGTGGTGTAATTATTCACCCCGGAGAGTTTTTCAATTGCGATGGATTGGTTAGTCATTTTCGCGATAATTTTACTTGATACTATAATTAATTATATCATTACGCGTTTAACCACGCTCTGCTACCATATTAGAGAATGGGATACGATTGCAGGAAGAAAATACATATTTGTAGTGCAACAGAAAAATATATTAATTGGACTAAAGTTACAACGGTTGCTAGGACACACCAAGCAGTAGACAAGATGTAGTTTATATTAAACATATAGGTTTGCAACCTCTAACATTTACCTCATATACTATGTACACTCACACTATTATACACGTTCACGCATACACTCATACACTCTATTACACAAACTCACGCACACAGACACCCAAAACCCACCCGCATAAATTACACAAGTGCACTCCTTTTTGAATTTTGTATTTTATTTTTTGTTCTGTTTTAAATTGCATACTCTGTGTTATGTTAATGTGACCCGTTCTGAGGGGGGAGGGGTATTCAAAATACCTGGCTTACGGTTTCGCCACATAGTCAATACCCTCTAGTGAAATCCCGTGCTTTTACGAGCTATATTTAATTTAAATACGGCGCGCAGCGTTTAGCGCAGTGTATTAAGTTCCTGTCACATAAGTTTTTTCTTCTTGATAATATTTTTTTCTTGTTATTAAAGATATGTAAGTACGTACTCTTGGCGTCACGAGGCAACCGTTGTATTAATAAAGACAAAAATGAGACATTTTTTTTAAATCTTTCTGTCGGCAAAAAATAACTAAAACCATATTTATGAATTACTACGTGAAAACCAGAGGGTTCTGGCATATACCTACTACGGGTGGGTCACCGGGGGGTAGGGGAGGGGGATAAAAATTAAAAAACAAATGAGTCACGTAGTATGGATACGTTCCCTTAGGTAATAAAGTATCCATGATTGGATGTGTATCTGACCTATGTCCTGGCACCCTTGGTCCCCCTGCGACGGGTCAGCGCAGTGGCCCCGCCGCCTACCACTTCTCGGCCGCAGGGAATAGGGAGAGCGGCCAACACTATACCGACACTCCTCTTCTCCTGCGGCCCCACCGCGTCCGCCATCAAACGGTGGCGGCCCCGTCCAGGCCACGGAAGGGAAGAGCGCTACTCAGAAGTACCGGCACTCCTCCTCCGCTGCAGCCTGTAACCCTCAGTCGCGATGCCACCCATTCGACATCGCAGCCCGTCTCAGTTGCGGTGCACCTCACCGCAACCTACTTTTTGGCCGCTACGTCGTCGGCTTGGAAGCAAAAGCCCTGACGAGCGGCCCCACCTTTGGGTTCCTCTTCGCTTCACCGTGGGAGCGGACCACGGCTACTGAGCCCCCCCGCAACGACAATGCGGGAACCCACTGGGGGGTGCTCACAGGGGGTGCCTTTAGCGTGTAGTTGCTTAGTTTTAAGCCCTGGCTGGAGGCCTTAATTTATTAAGGCAACCACAGGAAAATCTGGTGAAGGAGCCGACTACCTCCTAGGGAGACATGAGAGACGTCATTCCCAAAAGAAAAAAAAAACACTGAACCAATGAAGCACTCCCAACAGATGATAGGCGGACACAGTCTATAAGTTTCACTAAAATGTTGATGCTGTTAAGCTTTTTCAAGGCAAAAAGCTTCATAAAAACACACATAGACCTTCCGCAATCAACCACATTTGCATAGCAAGCAATCTCGTTAATACATTGATTTAAATGCTCCATAAGGTCATAGGCCTAATTTCCGGATTCATCACAATCCATTTACTTTACTGCCACAAAGTGGATCTTATGGTATTTTAATGAAGATCCTTTAAATTGTTCGATGTAAAGCTTGTATGAGGTTAGAAGTTAGAACTGTAATCGTCCAACCATGAACTCGTTCGTGAACTTGGTTTGTGTTTTGCAAGCCATTATCCACGTTTAATTAATATTACGTAGGTACTCCCCGCGGGGTATTTTTAAATTTTGTTTTGAATAATTATACAAAAAACCACCGAATGTTAGTGACAAAAAACGAAAATATACAACCAAAGACACCGCCTTCCGAGATTTAAGTTATTTTTCACTTTGTAGTGTTTTTTTGGAGGTCGGTTTTGTTTTTATTTTTGACTTCTTCGTTGTGGTAGGACCCTACACAAATTCGTATACCACTACTAGGTTTGTGACAAAAAGTTACTAAAACACACACCCTGTGAAAAAAAAAACAAAAAAATAATAATTGAAGCTTACTCCTCAAAAACTAACCAAAGTTCATAAAATTTATACGGAACCACTTCGCAAGCTTCCTCCACCAAATGAACAAGATTTTTTTAAATCGTTTCACAGTTGAAGACTATACAGGGTGTCCCAGAAATCAACGTCAAGCCGAAATCGAGCATTAGGCCAAGTCGTAACAGTTATCAGAAAAATATGAAAAAAAATCTTGGTCATGTACTTTTCAAATTATATGTATTAAAAAATAAATCTTAAAAACTGACACCCTGTGATGATCTTTCAAGTCCTGTGACTGCAAATATTAACTTTTCGTCATTTTTTTTTCTACCGTATAACTATGAATAACCCTTCTGTCAAACACAGTTAAAAGTTAGAATATAACTGCCTCAGTTTCAAATAAAAAGTTAGATTTTTGCCCAACATTGAATGCAAAATAATTACATTACTCAACTTTAACCGACTGTACTGTAAAAAAAATGTACTACACTATTTTGGCAAGTAACATTAAAAGATGGCGCGTTTAGTCTGGATTCCAAAATGGTATGACACTTACTAATTGCTTCTTCATAATTAAGGAAAAAAAAATTTTATGAATGTGACGTGACTTACTGCTTTAATAAGAGTGAGCGAGATAGATAGTGACGGTACCTTGATCAAAGGGTACCACTACTTAAAAAAGTAATTTGTTAGTTTTAGGTGCAAAAGTTAATATTTGCAGTCACAGGACTTGAAAGATCATCACAGGGTGTCAGTTTTTAAGATTTATTTTTGAATACATATAATTTGAAAAGTACATGACCAAGATTTTTTTTCATATTTTTCTGATAACTGTTACGACTTGGCCTAATGCTCGATTTCGGCTTGACGTTGATTTCTGGGACACCCTGTATATCGAAAAAAAAACTAAATACAGGAAAAGTTTTTATTCAGTGCGCTAACTTTAACCATGAATTCAGCATACCATTCTAGACCTCCAGCGAAGAAATATTTCGCCGGTTTTGCAAAAAAAAAAAACAACTATTTCATAGAAAAGTGCAATACCTACGCAGTCAAAATGTATGGAACAGTCGTTTTTTTTTTGAAACCGACGTTGAATTACTTAGCTGGGGGGTCTAGAATGATAACCCGAATTCATGGTTACAGTTTGCGCAATGGATAAAAACTTTTCCTGTATTAATACGGGAAGACATTTTTTATCATTTTCCAAATTTTGACAGGGTGTTCTACCCACAGGACGGATAAAAGAGGTTAATACCCATATGAACAACTTTCACTATAAGGCCACTCTGAAATAACAAAAAAAATTAAAGCAGTTTCATACAAAACTCCAATACTTACTCGACCAAAATGTATGAAATAGCTAATTTTCTTTTCGTGCTTTATGAATAGGTTTAAGCTAAGTTGTCCATGCCCAGCACCCTAATTGCGTAACACACGATCAATCATAATCTGTTTCATTTTGACAGTTCAACAATTTTCATTGCGTTATTTACGTTGTTGAGCAGATAAATTTTTCGAACATATGAAGCAATGGATTAGCAATCGGTTACAAAATGATTCAGATTGTGATTGATCGTGCGTAACGTAATTAGGGTGCCGATGAGGAACTTTTCAAGGTAATATAAGCTTGAAAAGTTCCTCACCTTATAGACAATTTTAAACTATGTCAGAAATGAAAATAAATATCGATATAAATATCGTATCGATTTTTTTTGGAAATATCGATAACGATATATATATTTTTTAATATCGATATATCGGTACAATTTATAAAAGAATGATCGCGTTCTAAAAATGAGTAAATTTATCCTAAAATTTACGTTAACCACTTATTTTTTTCAACCGTAAATCTTATTTTTCTCAAAGTGAGAAAAATAAAATTTAACTTTTACAGACAAATAAAAATTTATAAATTTTATTTGTCCGTAAATGTTAAAGTTTCGTAGGTAATATATTTGTTGGTCTGAAAATCAAATCGTTTTTTAATACCTCTTCGATTCTTAGAATTTTATATCGATACATCAATATATCGGAAAACTAAATATCGCTCTAAAATATCGATATATCGAACAAATAATAACGATTTATCGATATTTTTTCAACAAGCCTACTTTAAACCAATAGAAAGGCCGACTGGCCGCGGCCGGTTCAGTTGTACAGATCATGAAATATCAAGATTATCTATCCAGGGCCAAATAAATTAGGGCTGAGTAAGTAGCAGATGACCCCACCTATCCACCATTTTCGTATGTTCAACGGTCTGCTAAACACCCTGTCTATTTATGGGCTAGTCCTTGGGATAATATAACATATTAGCATCTGTAGCCGAACTAGGACTAGTCCTATATGTCAGCATACAAAAATTGATACTTACTTCATTTTCTAATCAATAGAAAACATGCTTGGTTATTATTATAATTAGGTATACGTAGTTTTTAAGCAGAAAGGACTCAATCCACACTTTGGCCAAAATTGAGTTAAGTACCTATGCCATCGTATTCCTGAGGGTCGAATTTATCATGTAGTGAAAGCCCTATTTTTTTTAATGGACACGGAAACTAGTTTTTCTCGCTACCCCGACTCAACCCACAGTTTGAAGAGCACATAAACTTCAAATGCCCATAACTCAAGAGTGACTTTGTGTGAATAGAGTCCTTTCTGCTTAAGGGCGTAAGTCCCGTTTGGTAGCGTAACACGGTCACTTTATGAACCGTACTGCTCATTAACGGCTTGTCTTGAAGATTTAAAAATTTGTGATTTTGCTATAGATTCATATAGATCATTTTGCCGAGGGTACTTTTTTTGTATGGTTAATACTTTTGCTGTAAAAATATATTTTCCAACACGCAATATTTTGGCTTCTATTCCATACTCCTACTAAACGGCTTCGTTATTTGGAAAAAAAATACACTGAAAAATAGATAGTTAGAGGTACCACAGAATCGCTAGAGCACAATTGTAAATTAATCAACATTTGCCAAGGAATATCCCCATTTTGAGATAAAGACTCAGAGGTGCCCTGCGCGGGCGCGGGTGGCAGTCGTGCTTTAGCATTCAGACGGGAGATGAGGATACTATGGGCCTTAACTACGTCCAATTATAATAACATAATGGTGGTCGTGATGGCCCAGTGGTTATGACTCGCTTCTAATGCATTTTATTACGGGTTCAAATCTTTACGAGTACTATTCTGACTTTTCAATTCATATGAATCTTGAACATCATTGATAACGATGAAGGAAAAACATCGAGACGAAACCGGCACCATAATTGCGTAACTCACGATCAATCATAATCTGTTTCATTTTGACAGTTCAACAATATTCATTGCGTTATTTACGTTGTTGAGCAGATACATTTTTCGAACATATGAAGCAATGGTTTAGCACTCTGTTTCAAAACGAAACAGAATTAATCGTGCGTTACGCAATTAGAGCACAGGACTTATCATCATCCTAGCCTTTTTCCAACTATGCTGGGGTCAGCTTCCAGTCAAACCGGATGCAGCTGAATACCAGTATTTTACATGGAGCGGCTACTTATCTGACCTCCACAACTCAGTTACTGTGTAATACGATACCCCTTGGTAAGACTGGTTGTCAGACTTTCGGGCTTCTGACGACCCGTAACGACTATCAAAGATTCACGAATAAAACCTGGACTTATAATATAGTTAGTATTATATGTCTGAAATCGTCAACCCGTCTTGAGCAAGCGTGGTGATCAATGCTCGTGCCTTCTCTGTTTGAGAAGAGGCCTTTTCTGTGCAGTAGGACAGTAGTAGACTGGTATCATTATTTTGGTAATTATTAAGTAGGTTTGTACAAACACTTTTACACGTAAAAAATAGTTTTAAACTAGACTAGACAAGACATTAATTCCTATCGCACTAGAAACTGGAAATAGAGACTAGGTGTCTCCTATCCGAAATTTCTGACAGAAATTACACCGAAAAACACTCAGAGATCAGAAGGCCAATTCTAGTAACAAAAAATGTTCAAAATCTAGTCGCAGTCTCAACTCAGCGACAATCAAAATGTCAAAAACTTGTCAAAAACGTATGAAAACTCGAGGTATTTTTGACATATTGAGACTAAGTTTAGATTGTGAACGTTCTTAAAAATACGAGAATTGCCCCTCTTTTTACACGCTTTATATTAGCTTCACTTGTATGTATGTTTGTAACTGACTCCTTTAGACGGGATTTTGACCCACTTTAAACGGTCAGATTTCATTGAAACTTTGTAAACTTATCGAGGACCGATGACAATTCAATAATTAACAAAAAAAAAATTGAGAAAAATGAAAAAATTAAATTAAAAAAAAAACACAAAAACAAAAACTAAAAAATAGAAAATAAATAATAGTTTAAAAAACACGCTTTAAAAACCAAACTAAAAAAGGAGAAAATAATTTAATTCAATTAAAAAGCGTGGGGTGCTTTTTGAGGTATTTTTACAATCAATTAATGTCAAGCACCCCACGCGTTTTAATTGAATTAAATTATTTTCTCCTTTTTTAGTTTGGTTTTTAAAGCGTGTTTTTTAGTTTTTTTAACTATTATTTTTGTTTTTAATTCCAGATATCGTCTTGGTCAGATCATCTGCAGACCGTGCTATGTAGCGTACGCGTAATTCACGAATTGAATTGCCCCATTCCGGAAATCGCCGACGCGACGCTCGAATCGTTTACGTTTTCTGCGATTAATATTTTATTGTTTATTTAAACAAGTATTTGTTTTACAAACTTTAAAACTTTCAATTTTGAATAGTAAGTCATTGGAAATTGTTTATTTTATTTTTTAAACAGTTCCTGCGTGTGTTTGTGAAAAGAAATATAAACAATAACCGGTGCATATCTTTGTCTCTTGTTTAAATATTATAAAAACAAATAAGTACCTACTTATTGTACAAAGGTTTTTTTTTGCGATGATAATTAATATGTTGCAAAGGCTGTATGGTTAAAGATCTTTGCCTACCTTTTAGGTCCCATCAGCTTCAAAAAGATGAGTAAACAAGAATTTATTTGACTGTCAACAATTTGTGTTTCGTACTATTGTATCAATGTAACTACTTACGAATAAATTAGAAAGATAAATAGGTTACCAAAAAAGGGTTGGGTTAAGTACCCAATGTGTAAGTACTAGGTATGTTTCTTGGCTAAAGATTGAAACAATATTATGGAAAAGAGATTGTAGAAAATTAGAATAATTCTTGGCGATGTATAGACGCTAGCACGGACATCGACGCACAAACTGTAATCATGAATGACTTGACACTTGACCCCTAGCAAAGTTTTCCGTCGGTTTTCAAAAATAAAAAAAAAACCGGACAAATGCGTGTCGGACTTGACCACCGAGTCCGTACAAATTTGATTTTTTTATTGATGTTGTGAACGGCGGGAGATATTTTTTATGATTTAATTACAAATGTTGTATAGTTTTCAGATGTTTCCCTGTACTTGTAGTATAAGACGATATTACTTGCCAAACATAGTTCTAGATCAGCAGAAAGTGCCCTTTAAATTTAGATTATCTTGAGAGTGTTGAAATATACGAGTACGTTTTATGCAGCATAAACGGCCGTATCTTTTTTTACGTTAACTTAGAAGTTTGATTTTTTCACAGCTTCAAGGCACTGTAGACTTGAGTATATGGTTTTAATTTCAACTTGATACCTCCACGCACTCTTATGATAAAGGGTCTTGACAGACAGACGGACAGATAGACAGACAACAAAGTGATCCTATACGGGTTCCGTTTTTTCCATTTGATGCACGGAACCCTAAAAGTTGCCGCTGTTTCATGGTAAAGTGCAATCTCTACGCGGTCAAAATGTACCTACTTAACAGCAATTTTTTTTTTTATTGACGAAAAACATCTACGGGGGTCCGAATCATGTACCTACGTACCTAACAGGTTGCACGTCGATTTCCTTGCAACCCTGTATATACCTGTAGGTATATATTGTTTAAGGCTGACAATACACAGTAAACTTTTAAAAGCCACAATGTTGACCAGCTCCACGAAATTTTGACAAAAATATTCGGGTACCCGCATTTGGAATTTAAATGTCTAGTTTCTATTTTAAGACAGCAGGTACTTAATTCTTTACTTTATGTTTCGTTTTTTAAGAAAACATCTGATTAGTATTCTTTTAAAGTAGACAAATGCATACCTACCTAATGTAAATTCATCAAAATGTCAATTGAATTTAAATCTTGCATGACTTTGGTGTGATTATGACACCGTTAAAATATCTAATAAAACATGTCAACGTCATTAACCTTAGAATTGTTTTTGTTGAGTTTTTATTTAATTACACTGGTTTGTTTTGTTATAACAAAAAAAAAACAAATAATAAAATACATGACTTTTAAATGTTTTTATTAAATGTTTTATTTTTAAGTCACACACAGCAAAATGTTTATGAATATTGTTAATGTGGATTAATTTAAAAAACACATAAAAAAACTTAATAAAATAAATAAAACCAAATAAAATAAGTAATAAAATGGTACTCACTAATAATTGCAAAAAGATATTGATTCATCCGCGTCCCATTCGCCCACGTTATTCTCGTAATTAAGAAATTCATTTTTTTTATAAACACTCCGTTTGTCACAGGTAAAAACGCATACAGCCAAACACGATGGTGGCTTCGAACGAACTGCCGATGCCGCTTGCGTGCGATCGCATTCACAACAAATCAATCGTTTATTTACACGTTTCAAACTTGATTTTGATACAATTATTTGTGACACGTAAGTTTTGTCACATACGTGCGAAAACAGAAGACAAAAAAAAAAATCGTCACATTTTTTACATAAAATATTTTTCGTGATACCTACGTCATTTTTGTTATGGCGGGTTACGATTTATAAAATATATTGCATAGCTACCAACGTAAAACAATTTTTTGCTAGTTTTTTTTTTGTTTTATAATTATTGAATGGGCGCAGTTTCTTGATGTAAACATTACGAAAAAAAAACAAGTGATTATTCGGTCGTTTTCTGTTCCTGTTCTAGCTAACCACCTCGTTGGCCTAGTGGTCGCAGGCGCAAGTATATCAGTTGCTGAGCATCAAGCTTCGGGTTCTAGTCCCAGGTCGGGCAAATTATTATTGGGTCTTCATCCGGGATTTCTCAGTAGCAGTCCGGAGTTTGGATTGCAATAGGCTCGCCCCTATTACATGGGACTTAAACATAACTGTCGAAATGCGGGAACTAACACCTCTGCTTAACCCTTCGGGGATATACAAGCGTGATGTTATATTATGTTCTTTGTTTAAGGCGAACGTAGCCGCGGGCTCGAACTCACTGGTGGGCCTGGCTAAAAATCACGCTGTCTTACCAGGCTTCGTGTCCGACAGAGCTAGTATATCAGTGATGAGCAGTTAGACGCTAGTCTACACGCACAACGTTATTGAGTGAGATGCAGGATCATTTATAGTAAAAAAATCGCGAAAAAATTAAGAAAAGTCCTTTGGAAGATCGGGTTTTATGAAAAAGCCAATGCATAAATCAATGACCAATAAAGTTTATTGAACTTTTCGATAATTGAACTTTGTCGGTACCGACTTGGTTTTGGAGAATGTACACTTTTTTTATTACTTAAACACGCCCAAAGTTAGGTAAAATTAGCAAGAAAAACGAATCTTTGTTGGCTCCTAACTTTTTAATGAGTTTTTATTTTAGTATTCTGTTTCCGTACAGACAATATAAAAAATGAGACAAAACGATATCATATTTTACTTTGGATGTGCCATGTCAGACAGTGGAGTAAAACACTCCCGAAGTTTGTATGCAAAAAATGTGGACTAGGTTCACCTTAAGATAAAACTTTGTAGACGCGTTTCGTTCACGTCGCAAAGGCTCTCGCAGACCGGCGCCACACGACTCTAGAAGATCTATTTCCATAGAAACTGTTTTAGTAGAGTCACGACGCGCCGGTCTGCGGGAGCCTTAATGCTAAAACGTCGGCCTTGCCCAACCAATTATTATTCCAGATTTATTTATGTGTTTAAGTAATTAATTTAATTCTATACAAATTAAGATGCTAAAAGTTAGCATGGGAATCATTGTTTCGTCCTTGATTTTTCGATCTTCTGTGTCTTAATTAGTAATTTAAAATACTTAAGTAATACGTATAGGACGTTTGTCCTTTGTGATTTTGAAAGAGTCGTTTTGATAGAATTTATTAACATATATTAAATTATCTCGTGGTTTGTGACTAAGAAATAATAACCAAACGGGTCGATCGATCAGGTTAAGTTACGCTTGCCGCGGTTTGTCCGTGGATGGGTGACCATGTTTACATACCAAACCCTTCCTCGGATAACACCGTTGTTCCCGGCTGTCATTCGTAGATGTTTGAGAGTTGGTACTCGCTCGGTAAATAGCTCACTAGCTCAGTTAGCTCACTCAGACTCACTAGCTCAGTATTGATGACCGACCGAAGTCACCGGCCGAACGGCTCATGCGGCTCGCTTCGGAATACTTCGGATCGCATCGTTCTTTCTTCCAACAATAGCGCTCCGATACAATACGTCATTATAGAATACGACATACATCACTGTAAATCTATTTTTATGGCCATTGACTTAAAGTAGAAAATACTTTGGCACATTATAAAAAGGAACCGCATTGTTTATTTTTTTGCGTGTTGTTTACGTAAAGTCATAACAATAAATAAACAAACAGAAAAACTTATTTAACTTAACTCCAAACTTCCAAAGAGCTATTGACAATGACTATTGAGCGAGCCGAGCCATTTCCTTCGACGCGCGTGTAGCATGAGTTAAATGAGCTAACAGTCGGCGTCTGAGTCACTGAGCTGTAGACGAGCTAGTGAGCTAGAAGAGTGATATAGCTCTTTAGAGTTAAAGCGCTAATCGCTATTTTTCTTTTCAGTGAGCTATTTCGCCCATATCTAGTCTCGGTATGTAATGGGAGTGATCCATCCACATGCCGACTTCGGCAAGCGTAGCTTACCCTTGGATCGACCCAGTCAGCTCTTTTTACTTGGCCACAGCCACGAGCCCCTGTGAGTACCTACTTACCTAAATAAATTATGATTTGTGTACACCTTGAAATGCAAAATTAAAAACTTTACCGTGAACATTCCTGTACGGCAATCGCATGATTAGGCAAGTGTGCAAATTAATGTTTTTCTGCTAAACTGATTGGCTATAGAAATAAATTATAATTCAATTAAAATACTTTCTTACCTGCTTCGTTGGTCTAGTCGTCGCAAGCACTACTGAGGTCCTGGGTTCGTATCCCAGGTTGAAACAAGTTATTGCGTTTTTACACGCTTTATATTAGCTTCACTTGTATGTTTGTTTGTTAGTTTGTTTGTTTGTATGTTTGTATGTAACCGACTCCTTTGAGCGCGATTTTGACCCACTTTAAACGGTCAGATTTCATTGAAACTTTGTAAACTTGTCGAGGACCGATGACAATTCAATAATAAAAAAAAAATGAGAAAAATAAAAAAAAACATGTTTTTGTAGTTAGCAGAACTAAAAAATAGAAAATAATTAATAGTTTAAAAAACTAAAAAACACGCTTTAAAAACCAAACTAAAAAAGGAGAAAATAATTTAATTCAATTAAAAAGCGTGGGGTGCTTGACAGTAAGTGATTATAAAAATACCTCAAAAAGCACCCCACGCTTTTTAATTGAATTAAATTATTTTCTCCTTTTTTAGTTTGGTTTTTAAAGCGTGTTTTTTAGTTTTTTAAACTATTAATTATTTTTTTTATCAGGAATTTTACAGTAGCAGTCCGGGGTCTGAATTTTTGTCCGTTTGGTGGCAGTAGAGCAGTGGTGGCCAGTGGTAACGGCTGCGACTTTTTCGTTGAGGGTTCTAGGTTCAAACCCAGGCAGGCGCTCGACTTTGAGTATTTAATTTCATCACCATCACTACCCTCAAAACGGTGAAGGAAAACATCGTGAGGAAACCGGGAAGTCCTAGAACCAAATATGTCGAAAACATGTTACATCTACCAACCCGCACTTGACGTGGTGGATTACGGCCCACTCCCTCTCACAGAGAAGGAGGCCTGTGTCCCAGAAGTAGGTACTTTAAAGGCTGATTATGATGATGGTAAGAACACGTGCAAGACCATCCAGAGTGGCTGAAATTTTCGCGTGCAATTTGGTGTTGTGCCGCGACAGCAACAGGGTTACCTGATATTTTCGAGATTTTGAATGAAATTAGCAGATACTACGTCATGAGAAAATCGTGGGTTTTCCAAAATAATCTCACGTGCATCGTGATCAAATCTTTTGGCGCATCGAGACTGCCCAATTAGGTAATTATAACGTTTTGTGACCTCATTTCTGCACGATCGTCACATACCTGTTATTATATTATGCTGTAGGAACTGGTTGGTACCTGCTAAATAAAACAGTGTTTGTGGATCGTGGTTAGAGATGACTATTTCTTGATTATTTTTTGACAGCATATTCAAATTAAAAAACGTGAGCGTTCCACGGTAATCAAGTGAGGATTGTTGCGAGAAAGGCTTATCACGTAATCCTCACCAAGACACCTTTATATCTCTGGAATCCCTAGTCGCGGGCTCGAACTCACTGGTGGGCCTGGCTAAAAATCACGCTGTCTCACCAGGCTTCGTGTCCGACAGAGGTAGTATCAGTCATGAGCAGTTAGACGCTAGTCTACACGCACAACGTTATTGAGTGAGATACAGGATCATTTATAGTAAAAAAATCGCTAAAAAATTTAGAAAAGTCCTTTGGAAGATGGGGTTTTATGAAAAAGCCAACACATAAATCAATGACCAATAAAGTTTATTGAACTTTTCGATAATTGAACTTTGTCGGTACCGACTTGGTTTTGGAGATTTTGCACGTATTTTATTACATAAACACGCCCAAAGTTAATTAAAATTAGCAAGAAAATCTAATCTTTGTTGGCTCCTAACTTTTTAATGGGTTTTTATTTTAGTATTCTGTTTCCGTACAGACAATATTAATAATGAGACAAAACGATATCATATTTTACTTTGTATGTGCCATGTCAGACAGTGGACTAAAACACTCCCGAAGTTTGAATGCAAAAAATGTGGACTAGGTACACCTTAATGATTATTTTCAAAATTTGGCGTAGCGTTACGGCTATTTTTGGGAATTGAAACCAAGTCGATACTCCCAGCCGTTTGCTTGCACTGAGGTGAGGACTGTGTGGAGACGTTCACCCCACAATCCTCACTAACTTATAGCTATAGCTGCGGAATCACAATGCGACTATTTTTTTAACCTTAGCGACTATTTCTTGATTATTTTTCGGCGTTCTCAAAATTAATTTTCATGAAGTTTTCAAAGGTGAGGATTGTGTGGTGAAGGACACCATGGTGGCCGTCGGTGGTTATTCCGACCGGTCCACCTCTCTTCTGAAGTTAATTCCATCTCCTGGTCTATTGAGTAGATTTGTGTAAGATCTGGTTGCCCCGAGAGATTCTGTCCTAATCTGGGATGGTACGGGGGGCTAAGACTCATTTCGTTAAGTTTTTTTTTTTTTTTGGGTTTTGGCTTCGCACGGTTTGTGCATTTAACCAGTGTCAAGTAATTTTTCTTTTCGATCAAGTAAATGCCCCGACATCGGGCACGAAGTTACGAAACAGTCATGGTCGACTTTAGTTTGTCAAATCAAAGTTATTGTAAAGCGGTAGTAACTTTACAACAACCTAGTAGGAGTTTTTGGGGGGAACACGAAAAGTCCACGTTAGTCACATAATCTCACCTTTACTACACTTGTGCACTCACACGTAACTAAATTTGAATAATTCACTACCAAAATTATACAATTTAATTCGCTATTTCACTAAATTTAATGAAAATGAAAATTCGTGCGACAACGCGATCCCGCCAAAATCTCCATTTCGTTAGTTGTGTTGTAGTAATAGTTAAGAGGTACAGTCACCAAAAGAGATAAGTAACCATGGTTGTTGTCAGATATAGTTGAAGTTTACTAAGAAACATAAGGATATTTTCGAATAAACGAAAATTCGATTAAAAGAAAACAAACAGTTCATTTATCAGATTAAATTACATTCGAAAACATCCATCGATTTCTCCCTAAACTTCAACTTTTTCCGACGACCCTGGTTACTTATCTCTTTTGGTGACTGTATCTGTGTGGAAAATGAAACTCATAAATGTGCTAATTCCTTTTATTCGCAGCACCGTGTATCTTAAAACTATATGACATTTTATTTACATAACATTTATCTATGAAAATACAATATTTTATTAAAAAAATAATATTATTATTTTATATTATGTGCTTTAGTTGTGTTGTCTTTGAAAATTATAAAAATAACTCGTACCTATATAAAACTAATATACAGTATGAGTTTTTAATTAAATAGGAATACCTTTCTACTTATAGATGCCAAGATTTGTTCGATTTTTGACGATCGTTATTGTCATTCGTTGAGTTGTGTTTTCACTAGCTCGATTTTATTGATAGTTACCTGTTAGCAATCGATAAATATCCAGGCATACCGAGCATTATGTACGGTGGGCTGCACCAATTGGGTACCCCAGTTGTATCAAATTTTTAATACAACTGACCCAATTGATGCAGCCCACTGTACTTGTTGATTTATCGATCGACCAAAACGTTCCACAGTAACGATCGACAAAAAAATACACTGTCTACCGTGTGTCACTTACACATTTACGCGATTTTTACATCACTTGTTGATCGAAAATCGAGCAAATCTGTAGGAACTTTATAGCAGTTTTTTACTAAACTCCTTCCCCCTTATTTGTAAACGCTACTTAAAGTTAAGTAATGATTACCGTCTGTTTAACCATACGTTTTTGACGTTTCAACGTCTCTTACCTCAAAGCAACGTTTATAAATAGAGGGCTTATTCTAAAGTCAACCTGTAACTTCATACATTAGTGCACTCGGCGCTGCTGCCTGCAAGAGATTGTCAATATATGTAAATTATGCATGAAATAATGATGACAAGCTAATTTTTACATACAAACCACGACACAAGTTAAGGTATCTCGTGCCTATGTGAGCTTGCATAGTGCAACGCGGGTTGCCCGTAAAGACAAGTCGGTACCGATCCGTACGGGTAAAATAGTCCCGCATTAAGGCTTTCGCAGACAGGCACGCTTCGACAGTGTGACGCGATTCTGAGACTTATATCCGTAGAACAATTTCTATGGATACATAGTAGCATTGCGGCACATCGTACGAAAAGTCGCCCCTGTCTGCAGGAACCTTTAAGTTATGGATTCACAGGTTAAAGAAACCGGTAAATAGTGTAACCTTTTCTTTGTGTACCTGCAGAGACCGGATATCCCAAATGATCGCGATGCTTTACGCAATTAACCTATATCTCGTGCCAACACAACACGAGATGCACAAATTATGGTTAGCGCCGCACGCAAAAATTACTGAATTAATTATGCAACAATTTCTTATTTCTATTGTATATTTTATTGGAAGCTTTGGTTTAGAATATACGTTTTGTGGTCCAGCCTTATGCTAACTTAATTATGCGAGGCCACTTTACAATATTTTTTTATGTTTTTCAGTCAATGTAATTAATTGTTTATCAAATGATTCCTTTTGAAATAACTTAGCAGTCCACATTAGCACGGACGTAAAAATATCGCGCATTGTATCTTCAGCACCGAGAGTTGAATATCCAAGAGTTCTTTTCTACGGGCTGGAATGCACTCTGTTCGATTCTCAATGCTCGATCCAACACCTAGAGTCTAGTGCGCGATAAAATCCCACTCCGATATTTTTACGTACATGCGTACGTGATCTTAGATTATCAAATGACACATTAGTAATTTTACCGTGTTATAACCATTTCAAAGAATGCCCGTTGTGATTTCAATAATAATTATGAACAATTTAAGTCGGTAGGAATTTCGATAAGCAATTAATTCCTTTGACTTTACAAATTAAAATCTATCTACATATTATCTACGCACGCTAATACCTACATCAAATGTTTGCCGCTAAAGCGCCTATTGCACTGTTCAATTAGTAGGAAATCGAAAGATGTAATCAAAGTTAGATTCCGATTTAATGCGATTGGAAGGTCCTGAAAGTCTGACAACCAGTCTTACCAAGGGGTATCGTGTTACCCAGTAACTGGGTTGTGGAAGTCAGATAGGCAGTCACTCCATGTAAGATACTGGTATTCAGCTGCATCCGGTTGGACTGGAAGCAGACCCCAACGTAGTTGGGAAAAGGCTAGGCAGATTAAGATGATGATGGAAGGTCCCGACCGCCTGCCAGCGGTGCGGGTTGTTTGAAAGAGATACCGCGGCCCCTGGCACACAGGCAACTGAGGGAACACGGGTGGCTTTTAGTCAGTAAAAGTCTGACACGTCCTCCTGCTCCACCTAGAGCGGGAGAATAAGTTATTTGATGATTTCCCACCAAAAAAATAAAAGGTCCCGACCGCTCTACTTCCTAAATTGTTGCAACCCAATGTACTTTTACTTCACTACTGAGAGTCGTCTGTCCGATTTAGAATTCAATTTAGTCTAGTGTGATCACTAGCTTCTAAACTCCCTAATTAGAGTTTCTAGAAATTGGATAATGTAATACCTAATTAAATAGATATGGAATTGGGCGTCTTCAAGTCACGAGTGAATAAGTTACTTTTAGGAAATCAAAGACTAAATCATCGCTTAACAGCAAGTGCCTGTTTAATACATCCGACAGCCGAAAGGTGATAGGCAACAATGCGACAGTTAAAATATATTAACATATTTTTCATTCATTTTCTGCTTTATTAAGGAGGACGCGCGAAGATAGTTCGAAAAAAAAACAGTGTCACGCTGGAAGTGCTGACAGAAGTGAAAACTTGAACAATTACGTGTGTATTTTTTAAATCGTCAATACAGGATACATTGGGTCCTTGGGTCCTGATTGCTCTCGGTAAAAATTATAAACTAGCGATCGACTTCAGCTATTAAAGGTAATAGCACAGATTTTTACGATAAAAATACAAAGAGATAGAAAGGGTTAAAAGAAGTAGAATTTCCTAATGAAAGGGACTTTTCCAAAAGACATCAACGGGCGACTCATCCGTATGCTGAACCGTTCGGTGTCGATGACGCGAGTTCCATGATTTTTGTTCACCCAAAAAGTGCTCAAAGCGCCTAAAGAAGTTTTCACTTCAAAATGAAATGTGAAAATTTGGATTTTTTTTGACAAATATGTCAGATTGTCAGATATATTAAATCTGGCTCAGGTGATACAGGATGTAAGGGGCACGCTTCCGAAGCCAGAACGTAGGTTATATACAACCTAAATGCAAACGGATACCAATAAACTTTCTCCTTAAATTGGTTATTTTGCATCAATTTAAAACGTTTGACGCTTCTGTAATGTTTCTACTGATTTAATTTTGGCGGCGCTTTACAAAGAATGCCTAAACCTAAAGGCGCCGTCTGGACTTGGGGTCGTTTTTAAATGTGTTTAATCTCAGATAATGGTTCATGTGACCTGTCAATCCCGGCTAATGAGATAACAATTAATTTTCTATTGTGTGGGCATGCATGCGGGCCCTCCCGGGCATAAACTGTTCTCACAGCATAGTGTACAAAAAATGCTAAATGAATTAAGTAAAAAATTTAAATATTAATCGGTGTTGACACATGGACAGACAGACGGACAAGAGAGTGATCTTATAAGGGTTCCTTTTTTACCTTTTGAAATACGGAACCCTAAAAAACTAGATTTTTGATGGTACTGTATCGAGAATCACTAGCCTTATCACCTGTCTTCGTTTTCGGAAGCGTTTCCCTTACACCTTGTATAGTTGTCACACGCAACTCGCCAAAGTAAAGATAAAGAGATTGTTTGTAATATTTTTTGTCACAGACCGAAAGTTTCCTAAGAAAGGCGACCGGAAGAAGGAAATATTCGAAATGAAGGTTTTGTCTGAAAAAGATGACTAAAAACAAAAGTTGGTGGACTTGGTATCTACAAACAATGCTAAGCTAAAATTAAAATGTTCGAAAGTGAACGCGAGTTACGTCAATGTCAACGAAAATAGTTGATACTTATTATGTACTACAGTCAATTTACTTCTGATTTTGCGTCACTGTCGAAAATCGAAGTGATCTTTGTGCTAAAGAAAATAAGGTTGCTTTTTGGTTGCTGCCACTAACAAGTCTGTCAATTTCATAGTGATCTTTATTCTGGTTAAAATAAGGTTGCTTTTGGGTTGCTGCTGTCAGAGGTAAAATAACTGCGAATGGACTTTACTGAAGGCGCCAAGCTCGTAGTCAAACATGCGGGGCTTGCGTCACACACTAACAGAAGCAATGGCTGTCATTTTGACATTTCAACAACATTCATTGCGTTATTTACGTTGTTGAGCAGTTTCACCAACCCGTACCGTACCCGCATGGTAGATTACGGCCCACTTCCTCAAGAGGCCTGTGTCTCAGCAGTGATGATCAGTGGGAACATTATAGGCTCATTATCGTGATGATTCCCTTCTGTCATAATCGAGCATCCAATAATGCACCTTATTTAACCCATACTTACAACATCAAATCCTAAAATCGCGCGTCTACTTCAATAAGCGGATTTTTTCGAGCACTTGATCTTCAACGCTCTGTTTATCGCCGAGAGTTAAAATCGAACACTGTGTTTTTTCGACACGCTGAGACTCACTCGCGCTCCACTCTGTTGGATTCTGAATGCTCTGTTCAACACCAAGAGTTCAAAATCCAGTGGGCGATAAAATCCCGTATAAATACGGCCGTGTGGACGCCGGTTTAGTTCTACATCTGCACCGCATTCGTAGTCTCTAACAATTTCTATCCGTTCACAAGCAGTATTTACCTAATTATTATCTCCATTTACTCATTATTTACTACATGATCCTACAGTGATTTTTTAATGGTGGTCCATTACACGAACGACCCTACTGTCAAAATTATACTGTTGCCTATTATGCGTCTGATTGACTGAGCTATACCTATATGCTATAGGGTACAGACGCCAGCACATCAAGCCATCCCAAACTGTCAAGTTTTCCCAATCGAACATGAACCTTATAATTTTGTAATAAAGTTGAAAAACTATCAAAGAAATTTGACAGATTGGTGTAGCTTGATGTGCTGGCCTCCGTACCTAGTCTACCTAGTTGTAGGCAGGTAACGGTTTAATTAATGAAGAGCAATTCATCAATGGATTTAGATTGACGTGACCCTGATTTACTGATCATTTTGATGATCAAAACAAGATCATAGTCTTGTCGGACTTTGGGGCGTTACGTATCGGATACGTACGGACACTCTTTGGAAGCCCCTCACGTATCCAAATGGCTCACGTAAGTATAATATATCTAAATACGTAAAGCCCCAAAGCCCGACAAGACAACTAAAATCTTCGACAGCAAAATCTGCCACATTGAATAATTGAATGTGATTGATTGTTTTCACGTGAGGTTTAACCAAAGGTCCTGCTTGGCTATTCTGTAAAAATCTCACCGTGAATGTATAAGTAAAGTGAGCTCAAAGCGAGCTGTTATTGTATCTGATGCTAGATATTTCCACTATTGATAGCTCAGTTCACCTTAGTTTTCACGGCGAGATTTTTACAGAACAGCACTCAGAAAAAAAAACACGGTTAATCACTGACGAGAAAATGTGACAATCTGAAAAATATTAATGATTATATCTTACTAGGACACCATGGTGTCACAACCACGGTGGAGCTGCCAGTAAACTATACACAGCTGTATGGTGGGTATCTCACCAAGCGTTCGATCGGTTGCGCAATCAACCATAAATTTTTGACAGCGCGACTATGGTTGCGCCGCCACTGATGTCCTAGTGAAATAGGGTCCTAATACAGGGACATCGAAGAGCCATCAGTTAGCATGGATTCAGCAAATGATATTGAAAACGATGCGTTGCAATTTTTCGTCAGTTATAAAAAAAAAATGCCGTTCCATACATTTTGATCGCGTCAAACAAAAACAAAAAAATTCTACGCTAGCCTAGAATCATTGTGCTGAATTTATGGTTATAGTTTGCGCGGCGAGGCCTGCCATTCTGTATAAGTAATGAATTCTCTTTATGTGAACCTGAATAGTTCCTAATTTGGTGTCCTAAAAATACAAAAAAGCCAAGTATCTTGGATATAACGTTCGTCGTCCGCTGCCGCAGATCAATTAAATATTTCCCTTTTATCTACCTAACGGGTATCGTAGAAATAGGCATATTACATAAATATTTATAAAAATCCTTACAATTCAATGTAATTTCTTAAAAACTAATAAAATACTATATCAGCTATGAAATGATAAATGTATAAAAAAATCTTAGGTCTCAAATATTTTGTTGTCTTTGTCCATCCACAGATTATATCATAAAAGCTCTTTTGTATCTGTGTTATAATTTTCTATTACATACCGATGAATGTTGCCATTTAAAGGACTATAAAATAATCTCGTGTTTGAAACTCCTTGTTAGATGTTTATGTGGCAACACTATTGAATTAAGCAGGATCGTTTCGGCTGGAACTACTACGCCTGCACCTGTTAATAAAAATATTGGTTACAGAAATCTTATTTTATTTTTTTATGGATTTTATTCAAAATCAAAATCAAAATATTTTATTTCACATAAGCCTGCATGGGCACTAATGAAACGTCAGAAGCTAGGTGCACGGTTCCAATTTGTCGTTTCCTATGGAGAAGAGCCGGCAAGAAACTCCACGGTTACTCTTTTAAAAATAATTGGCTTTTACAATGTTTTCAAATTACAGTGATAGTATGGGAGGACAGTGCAGGCCAGTCAATAAGTACCAGGTACTTAGAGGAATGAAAATACAGAATAGAAAAACGTCTACAAATCTAGTATTTATCAAGTAATTACGTTAAGCCGTTGGTTCCAGCTGTCATTTGTGGATCTTTGACAGTCGTTACGCGTCATCAGAAGCCCGAAAGTCTGACAACTAGTCTTATCAAGGGGTATCGTATTACCCAGTACTTGCGTTGTGGAGGTCAGATATGCAGTCGCCCCATGTAAAATACTGGTATTCATCTGCATCCGATAAGTCTGGAAGCCAACCCAAATGATATGCTGTATTTATGGTTACAGTTTGCGCACTGGATAAAAACTTATCCTGTAGTGACCTCGTTGGTGACCTTCTTTAGAAAGGTCAGGTGTGCAACCGGCGTGCGTGTATGACCAGTGGTCCTAGTGTGAGTTTCATTTAACCATCTTGATCTAACGCATCGAGGGCGTTCGGCGCTCCGATTGGTCCTGAATTGGTGAAGGACCAATTTCGGCGCCGAACGCAGTCGATGCGTTAGATCGAGATGGTTAAAAGAAACTCACACTAGGGCCACTGATGTATGAACGTTAAAGAAGCAAAAGGAGTATGTAAGGGTCGTAGCAGATGGCATTCTGTAGTGACTGCATACCCCCATGGGAAGAAAGCGTGGGTTTTTTTATTATGGAAGAAATCCATATGTATACAGTTTGAAAACAAAATCCCGTAAACAAGATGACCACATCTGTTTACCGCCCCCTACTGCCTAGCGGCTGAGCGCTGCAAGCAAAAATAGTCCTTAAGGAGTATAGATATGGATGTCTACGATAATACGTATGTATGTGAATAAATCATGAAAAATACTGATATATGGCAAACCTCATGCATGGGGAAGGAGGAGATTCATCATCATCTGCCTAGCCTTTTCCCAACTATGTTGGGGTCAGCTTCCAGTCTAACCGATTGCAGCTGAATACCAGCATTTAACATGGTGCCACTGCCTATCTGACCTCCACAACCCAGTTACTGGGTAACCCTATACCCCTTAGTAAGACTGGTTGTCAGACTCAGGCTTCTGACGACCCGTAACGACTGTCAAAGATCCACAAATGACAGCCGGGATCAACGGCTTTAATGTGCTTTCCGAAGCACGGAGGGGTCTTGGTATATAAAGATGGTCACCCATCCACGGACCAACCGCAGCAAGCGTAGCTTAACCTGATTGATCGACCCGTGCAGCTAATATTAATTAGCCACAAAAGCCCGTGAGTTTATGTATGTATGTAAATAAATCGTGATAAATACTGATGTATGGAAAATCTCATGCTTTGGAGTAGGAGGATCACTTACCCAATATAGTGATGGATGGGTTAAGTCTTCCATCAGAGTTGAACAGCGGGGTATTGTCCATCTTCGCAAACGGCTTGTTCGGGTCAGGATCAGAAGGTGTACCCTCGACCCTGGACCATTCTCCTACAGACGCTTCTTGACCCACTAAACAATATGAAAATAGTTATTTTCAGAGTAAATTGCATTGTTTTTTTTAAATAGACAGTTAGTAAATAATTGTATATCTCACCAAATAAGAAAGACCAAGAAATACAAGTCGACTTCTCAAACTTCTTTAATTAAAATTGTGCAGGGGTAATTATACTGCACATGTTTGCACAATCCTGTATATGACGGAGTTATGCCCGAACATACATTAAAAAATAATCGTTTAAAAACCTATAAACACGCTTTAAAAACCAAACTAAAAAAGGAGAAAATAATTTAATTCAATTAAAAAGCGTGGGGTGCTTTTTGAGGTATTTTTATAATCAATTAATGTCAAGCACCCCACGCTTTTTAATTGAACTAAATTATTTTCTCCTTTTTTAGTTCTGCTAACTAAAAAAACGTGTTTTTTTTCTCAATTTTTTTTTAATTATTGAATTGTCATCGGTCCTCGACAAGTTTACAAAGTTTCAATGAAATCTGACCGTTTAAAGTGGGTCAAAATCGCGCTCAAAGGAGTCGGTTACATACAAACAAACAAACATACAAGTGAAGCTAATATAAAGCGTGTAAAAATGAGGTGTGGCTGTGTCATGGACACGACCGTGTGTTGTACGTAAATACGTTTAAGTAACGGGTTGTATTTTTTAAATAAAATATTTTTATTTATGTATTTAGGATAAAATCAAGGAAACAAATAATTATTGTGTTACTGTATAAAACTTAAACGAACATAGTAGCTTCTCCGAGTCAAAAGTTATACTAATTGCAAATCTCGATACGCAGCAAAATAACCTCAAAATGGCGGCGCTTCCCCCTCCACCGCGCGCGATGCGTCACTGTTCTCGTTTATCGTGATGAATTCTTTGATTCTTTAGCTATCCAGTGGTAAAATTTAATTTTGGATGTAGACGATAGATTCGAAACTACAACGCCAAACTGTTTCCCCCGATTTTGTTATCATTAGGTTTTTTGGATTGTCCCCGTCTGGTAGCAACAAAAAAACATGTCGAATTGATAACGTCCTCCTTTTTGATGTCGGTTAAATATAATAATTGACGAAAAATATCAACGCAGGGGGTTCAGAACATGTGCTAGATCTATGGTTACATGTTGCGTGTCGATACCACCCTGTAATTATTAGGACAGGGACTACAGGGGACACTACAGGGAGTTCGGATCGTGATAGTCACACATCCAAACAAAGCCAGTATATCAAGTAGCATTTAAAAGTGAACTAAATATTGCTTCGCCTCAGGTAACATTATTTTCCGAATTTCAGAAGTTGACGATTGTTTCATTAGAATTAGAACCATACGACACATGACATAAAGCCCTTATTTGAATGCTTTACTTTGAGTCGTGTTGGTTTCTTCGATGCGTGACGTCAATAGCCAGACTATAAAACATGGGCGAACTTACCAACAGAATACATGACAAGTGCATGTTCGTGTACTGTGGCGTTGTTAAGAACAATGGACTCTTTGATCCTGACGCCAGCCTTGATTGTCACTCCTGCGCCGATCGACACGTTCGGACCGATCTGTGTGGAAGTTAAATAGAATCGTTACAATTTTCTACTATATTGCTAAGCTTCTGCCAGCGGAAAAGCTACAAATAACAGTGTGAATTAAACTTTTTAGAAATCTAAATAGAAATAAAGCTCTAGGGGTAGATAATATTAGGCTCTTAAGAGGTTTGGTGTTTTTCCAATAACCCTGTATACAGGATAAGTTTTTAACCACTGCGCAAGCTGTAACCATAAATTCGGCATATCATTCTAGACCCCCCCAGCGTAAAAATTTCTCGTCAGTTATACAAAAAGAAATCAGCTGTTCCATACATTTTAACCGCGTAGATAATGCACTTTTTTATGAAACAACAGTTTTTTTTTTGTATAACCTCACGAAAAATTTCTGCGCTGAGGGGTCTAGAATGATATGCTGAATTCATGGTTACAGTTTGCGCACTGGTTAAAAACTTATCCTGTATACAGGGTTATTGGAAAAACACCAACAACGTCTTAAGAGGTCATTGTATTCATCAAATCATCAGAAAACATTTTTTTTTTTTTTACAAAAGTTACATTTACTTGTTAAATCACACCACACAAACCATCGCGGGTTTAACAGCGGTATGGCCAGACACGGCAACTCGGTGTCACTACATAATAATAATTTAGAAAACAATTCAATTCCCATCGGTTTCTTGCTAAACTTCAACTATAGCCGACGACTCTGGTTACTTATCTCTTTTGGCGATTGTACATAAATCCTACTGCTTACCCTAAAAATATTACAAATGCGAAAGTTTGTATTTTTGGATATTTAGATGTTTGTTACTTACTCAATAACGCAAACACGTCTGAACGGATTTGGATGAAATTGGCACACAGATAGTTTATAACCTGGATTAACACATAGGATACTTTTATCCGGTAGTACATTCCCTTGAGATAATTTTCGACATCCACGCGAGCGAAACCGCTGGTAAAAGCTAGTAGTTAATTATATATAACTTACCACAGCCGTAGAGTCAACATTAGCAGTAGGATGTACAAATACATCGGGAAATATGGTGCAAGGTGTCTCCTTAGACACGCGGTCTCGATGTAGCTCCAAGTAATGGCGGTTCGCGTAGATCGCAGACCCTGCAGTCTTTACTTGAGACCACCAGTTTGTTACCTAAAAGAAAGAAAACATGTTTATTCTGCACAAACAAAACGCACATTACAAAAAATATAATAAAACATGTCTGTGAATAAAACAGATACACATACAAAGTAGCTAAAAGCCCCGTATTCAGGAAGAAAACTTGACCTGAGGATTTTCAGTACAGTAGATAAAAATCTTGTAATTTAAAAGGTGTTTGTGTATAGCCATCGTACTTTATAGAAATTAAATTGAGAATTCATGGAAGGAGCCCATTAAACTGTCAAGCGTAAAGTAATTAACACAATTACTTTTCTATCATACAGGGTGTAAGAGGAACGCTTCCGAAGCTAGAACTTAGCTTTTATACAACCTAAATTCAAACGGATACCAATAACCTTTCACCTTTTTTTTATTTATTTTTTTGGGTGGGAAGTCATCAAATAACTTCTCCCGCTCTGGGTGGAGCGGGAGGGCGTGTCAGACTTTTACTGACTAAAACCCACCCGTGTTCCCTCAGATGCCTGTGTGCCAGGGGCCGCGGTATCTCTTTCGAACAACCCGCACCCCACCTTTCACCTTAAATTGGTTATTTTGCATCAATTTAAAACGTTTGACGCTTCTGTAATGTGTCTACTTATTTTATTTTGGCGGCGCTTTACAAAGGATGCCTAAACCTAAAGTCGCCGCCTGGACTTGGGTTCGTTTTCAAATGTGTTTAATCTCAAATAATGGTTCATTTAGCTGTTCTCACAGCACAGTGTACATTTTTTTTTACCAAATTCGTTTCTTTTTTTATGGTACTGTATCGAGAATCACTAGCTAGGGCTAGGTGATAGGTCACCTGTCTTCGTTTTCGGAAGCGTTTCCCTTACACTCTTTATACATCCCACGCGGGCTGACAACGTAACATTTATAGTTTTTCGTGATATTTCCTTAAATTTAAACCAGAGTACTTATTTTTTCAGCCAAATGTGGTATTGTTGATAATTATTTTTTATAAATAATAATTTGTATTTGATACTGCAAATAAAAAATGACGGTGTGTCGATTTTTATTTAAGTACCAAAATATTTTTTAGTTCGTGTAACTAAGCGTGATTTATAAAAAATTTTTTTGGCCAGTATAATGGCACAAATTAATGAAATTATTGAATTGTCATCGGTCCTTGATAAGTGTGCAAAATTTAAAATTAATCTGATGTCTTGAAATGGGTTAAAATCACGTTCGAAGATTCCCTTACATACACACCAACTTAAGAAAAGCGTGTTAAAAATAGCATATGTACAAACAAAAATATTAACGATATAGTCCTTGACTGAAAAACAATAGTACTTTGATTTGAACTTAATAAGATAATCACGAAAAACCACTTGAAATGCGACGTTGCCAGCCTGCGCCGGATGAACGCTCTTAAGCCGTTGATCCCGACTGTCATTCGTAGATCTTCGACAGTCAAACTGTTACCGAGTGGTAACCAATTGACCTTGGCATACTGTCGACTGTATTTCAAATGATTTAATAAATGCAATTATTTTTACAGTCACATACAAAATACCCAAGATGCACAGTCTCGAACAAAAATAACACTCAAAACTGTCCCCAATACGTCAGTGGTTATAGTTATGATAAAACACATTTTTTTGCAAATTCAACCTTACACGCATGACTTAAAGTGGTTTTTACAAAGCAATGTCCCAAAAGACTGACTGAAAGTTGACTGACTAATACTATTTGACACCTGCGCACATTGCGCCCTATTTATGCGGACGTTTTTGAGAGACTGATTGTGTATTTTGGGTTTTTTATCTAAATAGACACGTATAATATGATTTTAATGTACTCACTTGCATGGCATACAGTTTGTTGGTTCCTGCAAGCTGCATAAGCACATCTTGCTCAAAGGACATGTATCCAGGGTTGGTTTGGCCATTACTGCTACAGCATAAACAGATTATTTTAGGATAAACAATCAGAATTTTAAAAGAAAATTAAATCATATTATCAATTGGACAAGTTTCATTCCAACATTAGTGTTCGTGTACTATGTTTAATATTTATTACTAATTTATTTGATTTTATAATTATAAACTTTTTTTGTTTTTGTTATTTTCGTTACTTTAATTAACTTGGTTTAATTCAGCAAACCATGTAAGTGCTGTGCACACGTTTAAGTGATAAGTTCATTGTAATACCATATAAATTATGACTATAATTTCTGTTAATGTTTCTGTGAACAAGTCGTGAGAGTGCCATAATAAATAACTGGGTTGTGTTACCTTTTCACGCTTAAACCACTGAACAGATTTGAATAAAATTTGTCAAGGAGTTAGACATTCTAGGGAAGAACGTAGGCTACTTTTAATCCCGGTAGCACATTCAGAAAGGCAGAAGCTAGCAGCGGCGAGGTGACATTTTGTGAGAAGCCGAAGCGAAGTCGGCTTTAACTTACTGACTTATCAATAAAGAACACTTACTATCATTATAAAATTAATATAGGAATGTAAAGAATTAAATACGATCAAATTGAACAGCTGAAAACCAAATAAAATGTGCAATATTCCTCCATCTCATTCTCGCTCACGCATTTTTTCTATATAATATGTCTCTGTTATAACCCGTTGTACAGCGGCTTGCTCTCGTCAATATCAAGCCACGTGACTTAAAGTGACATCATTACGGGATCGCTGTTCTATGAATTTTTAGTTCCCAGTTATGACGTTTTGGTTCCAAGTTAATTTAGATTATTTTTGTTGTAATACAAAGCTAAAAATAACCGTTTTTATTGTTTGATGTTACGGTGAATTAAATACCCGTAGATAGACTATGGGTATTTAATTCACCAATTTTTTATAGTAGCCACTATTCACGTGCCATTTTTAATAGCATTACATAGTGCTTTCGCCACTGGAAGCTACTTATCTGTAAGTCTTCCAGAAAAAAAAAACAAAAAAATTAAAACTTACCTGTAGAAACCATCTTGTTTCCTTTGAAACGACTCAGCCATAGTTTGGAACACTTGCAGCGAACACATGTACACGCCGCAGTTGATGAGCGTAGACACATAACTGTTGGGTTTCTCCACGTAATGTGTGACTGACTTGGTGGCCGGCTCGCGTACCATGCAGCCGTAGTGCACTGATTGTTGACGGGTCGCTTCTGTGCCCATTATTGTTACCTGGAAGGAATGGAAATTATGTGTATTATGTATACGAGTATGTTACAGGATTGTGGATATCTCATTGGGGTTTTCTCATTGATTTACAAAAAATTCAGTCAGGTGTTGCGCAGGTGTTAAAATATAGTATCGTCATTCATCTTTCAGTCAGTCTTTTTGGACATTGCTTTGTAAAAATCACTTTAAGTCATGTGTGTAAGGTTGAATTTGCAAAGAAATGTGTTTTATCATAACTATGACCACTGACGTAAGTATAATTGGGGACAGTTTTGTTCGAGACTGTACATCTTGGTTTTTTTTGTATTTCTATCTGGAATTTCTCAGTAGCAGCCTTGACTCTGAATTTGTGCCCGGTTGATGGCAATAGGGTCGCCCCCTATTAAATGGGGCTTAAACATAACTGGCGAAATGTAGGTGTACTTATAGGTACACCTCTGCTGAATCCTTCCGGGAAACAAGGCGTTTTGTTATGTTACAGGTAAACTAAAACAGGAATTCGCTTCGGTTATATTCGTGATTCCGAATGAGCACGAATGTCTAGCCAGAGTAACCCCCAACAGTGACAAAGCAAACCGAATCATCATCTGCCTAGCCTCTACCCAACCATGTTACGGTTGACTTCCAGTCAAACCGGATGCAGCTGAATACCATAGTATTTTTCATGGAGCGACTGCCTACCTGACCTCCACAACCCAGTCACTGGATAGTACGATATTCATTGGTAAGACTGGTTGTCAAGACTCAGGTCAAGCTTCTAAAGACCCGTAACAATGACAGCAGGGACCAACTCCCTAATGTACTTTCCGTGGCACGGAGGGGTCTGGTATGTAAAGATGGTCACCCATCCACGGACCAACCGCGGCAAGCGTAGCTTAATCTGATCGATCGACCCGTGAGACACAATGATGTTTTTCGTAAACTGTTAAGCGTATTTATTTTAGTGATTTGTGGTGCGAGCAGGCATTAGTAAATATCCACTATTACTACGGGAGGTTTAATTTGAACCAATAAATAGTACTTGTACATACCAAAGCATTTTTTCTCTCCTCATGGAATTGCCATAACTCTTTGAGAGCGAAGTCAGCACATACATCTCCGTTCAGCAAGAAGAATGCAGACGGATTCCCGGCCCGGACCTGATCCCTGAAGTGGTAGAGACCACCACCAGTGCCAAGGGGTGTGAACTCTTGTAGGTATCTAGAATTGAAAAAGTGACTTTTGGTTATAGTGATTAAGCAATACTTCAAT
This sequence comes from Antitype chi, assembly GCA_947359405.1. NCBI lineage: Eukaryota > Metazoa > Arthropoda > Insecta > Lepidoptera > Noctuidae > Antitype > Antitype chi. The sequence goes on along the minus strand of OX375829.1, from coordinate 7,003,271 downwards.
AGATACTTATGAATGTTTTCTTTCTTTTTGGTAATAATCTAATAAATTTTAAGCGAGGAAAAAATTTTTATACAGGAATAGTTTTGTACTCAGTGCGTAAACTTTAACCATGAATTCAGGATATCATTCTAGACCCCCCAGTGAAGAAATTTTTCGTCAGTTATCAAAAAAAAAATCTGCTGTTTCATAGAAAAGTGCAGTAACCTACGCGTTCAAAATGTATGGAACAGCTGAGTTCTTTTTGTATAACCAACGAAAAATTTCTACGCTAGGGGGTCTAAAATGATATGGTGAATTCATGGTTACAGTTTGCACACTGGTAAAACATTTACCCTCTTAATAAATAAGTAATATTGTAATAAAACAATTCACCTAATAATGACATGATATTCCTTCTGCATATCAATTACAAACTGTGCCATAGTGTTGGTGGTGTATGCGCCAATGATGAGGATCTCCTTGCAGGCCTCCAGCTTGGCACAGGCCTCCACATGGTGCTGGATCAGAGGGAGCCCTGCTATTGGGAACAGGGGCTTCGGCGTGTCCAGAGAGAGGGGGCGGAAGCGGGTACCTGAAAATGATAAGATTGTCATGAGTCATAGACTAAATTATGGGATGGATGTATTCCCGCAAATCCTTGGCCACTGGCAGGATGCCCAAAAGACTAACAACATTGTCACATTCGGTACTAAATTGGCAATTGATAGAGATATATACCAACTTTCTTCTTGATATTCTCACTTTTATTTGTTTGTGTTTTTTTTTACAATTGTGGCAATGTATTTCAACAATTGGACCTCAGATTATAAAAGAAAGCCAGATAGACCACTCAGAACACCAAGAGTGAAGCCAAAAAACCAAATACTAAAGCGTTGCATTGTATGTTACATTCAATGCAACGGTTTTTTGGCTTCACTTAGGTGTTCTGCACGGTCTATCTGCCTTTTTTTATAATCTGAGGATTAGATATTTACAAACTTTGCTGGTAAGTACCAACATGCAGGATTAGTTCTGGCAATTTAATCTTTTAAGAATAGGGCTTTTTAAAATATAACATTCTAATAAATTTTGTGCTAAAAATAAGAAAAACAAAGCATGTAGCAGGTGACTAAGTAATTACCTGCATGACTACAAGAATAAGCTATTAAAGTTATTTATTTCTAATAATCATAAATCCTTATCAATGTTGATTAGAATGAGGCCACATCTATACATAATGAGTAATTATTACTATCAAAATACACTTCATAAAGGTAGAGGGAATAGCGAATATTGTTATATTATTTACATAACCTTCTCACTTAGAAAAACCCTCATCTGAATATAAATCTATACCTTAGTCTTCTTTGTAGCATTACTAATTAAACATACCTAGTTTCTAGACATAATATAGTTAGCTACAATACGTATATAAATATTTTATTACAATTTATTGATAAGAAACGCCGGTGACGTCGACGGATGCACAAATTCTTACCTTTTTGCGGTCCTCCAATAAGAATGACGGCTTTCAGCATTTCAAACACTTTTTTAGCTTTAATATAAAGAGATATTTAAGCTTTATGGCCTAAATGTAATTATTTATTTGTTATTTTACAATAAACAAGTTTTTAGGCGTAGGTACACAAAAACACGTCAGTTTTCTTAATGTCAATGTCACAGATGTTAATAAATGAAATGTCACCGTCAGGCGTCAGATATGCTGGGAGAACGTGGTATTTGAGCAATAAAAAATGTAGTTTCGTTTTTTGCCCCCTTGTTTTATTTATTCTTAATTACTGTATTGTTTGTATAAAATAAGAGTTTGGAGTAAAAATTTTTAGCAGCTTCTCAACAGAAATCACAGCTAGACAGGGTTGCATCAAACAATTGTTGTTTTGTTTTTTAGGGTTCCGTACCCAAAGGATGCCAATGGGACCCAGACGTCCGTCCGTATGCCCATTTGTCACAGGGCTACTGTATTTTTTTACCGTAAAAGGTAGACACTTTCACAGATAATTTTTAACAGTGTGTACTATAGACGCTGTAACAAAAATGATATAGCTACCTAAAATGTTGAAAAATAAAAGGTCTTATTTTAAGTTTGTCGTTGATGTATTTTTTTTTAAATTGTACGGAACCTTTCAGGTGCTAGTCTGATTCCCACTTGGCCGCTTTTTCTATAAAAAAAAACTCTTGTTATTTGTTTATAGTTATAATTCAAAGTCTACTGTAGTTTTCATATATTATACTTCTGGCAATCAAGAGACAGCCAATCTTAACACATATTGCCCCTGGTCTTCATAAGGGCAAATTTCAGAAGTCGCCTTATAGATGTGATTCAGGAAAAGAGGGTTCCTGTTTGCCTGAAAGACCACATCCCCAAGGCGACTGTAATGGTCTGCTCTGAGCCGCGTCGTGCACGGCACCACGTATTTACTGTGCCACCGTCTTCCCCATAATAGCTCTTCTCATTGTCATTTATGTGATTCAGCTTACTTACCGAGTGGCCTATACAAGCGTATTTACACTAAAATAAACTGGTTCATCGTCATCGCTGAATTGAATCTAAAATAATCTAAATCTCGATCTCTCATGATGTTCAGTTTAGCGAAACGTAAGTGTGACAAAATATTCGAAATATAGGTATTGTGTTACGTGGTAAATTAAAACAAACAATAGATTTGCTGCATCGTTGAACTATTGAAGTTAGTACGACTGTAGGTTCACATTGGGCTACGTGTAGCGGTGGAAATCATTAAACACAAATTCGTTGTGCTAATAACAATAACGAAGCTAGTCCTAGAGGGGTCCTGTTTCAACATCTCTAAGGGGCCCCTTTTAACCGACTGCGGCAAAGCTCCAAAGAATGACATTGCTATTTACACAATAGCATAATGACTTGGAAGCTGAACCTGCCATAAGTAAGTGAATGCAAAAGAGACCTAGAAAATTGGAGTTTCCTGACTCAGAGATCGGTTTCATCGAAGAGCGAACCAGAAGTTTTCATTATGACTTTACAAATAAAATCCAAGACCGAGCGAAGCGAGCACGAAATTTGAAGCACCCTGACTTGGCGAAATAAGTGAAGGTTGATTTTCTATCTGATTAGTTTAAGGATGCAAGCCTTTGTAAACCATATACAAATTACGTTAGTTTTCATTAGGAATTCACTCATTACGCGTTTGTTTGCTGATCACACCCAACTTTTCTATACATACCTATACCTACCTAATACCCGAATGGCTAAATCCATTTTACAGCGTAGGTACGTATATTTCCACTAAAATATTAAGCCGTCACTCCTGTCAAGATCGGAATAATAAAGCCCAACAAATCTTACAGCTATAGAATGCCTGTCGCTTATGTTTTCTAGAGAAGATAGCTAGGGAAGAATATTTTTTTGATTAAACAACAGAGTCAGGATTGGAAGCCCCATAAACCACTTAAAAAAATAAAAGTTATGATTTAATTAATTAATTTTAATTCTTTATTGATGGAGACATGTTACAGATTGGCATGCAAATCACGCACTGCTGGCTAAAAACTTAGACTAAACAATCTTAACCTTTCAAATGTGCAAGCTCAGAGACCACACAGATTGTGCTGGACAAAAGTGCTTAGACACGTAAAACCTGTAAGGGCTGTGGTTCTACAACTATAGCGCGTTTCAACAAACAAACAAACCTAATGATGTAGGTATCAATTTAAAAAAACCAAACTAAAAAAGGAGAAAATAATTTAATTCAATTAAAAAGCGTGGGCGTGCTTTTTGAGGTATTTTTATAATCAATTAATGTCAAGCACCCCACGCTTTTTAATTGAATTAAATTATTTTCTCCTTTTTTAGTTTGGTTTTTAAAGCGTGTTTTTTAGTTTTGTAAACTATTATTTATTTTCTATTTTTTAGTTCTGCTAACTACAAAAACGTGATTTTTTTTTCTCATTTTTTTTTTAATTATTGAATTGTCATCGGTCCTCGACAAGTTTACAAAGTTTCAATGAAATCTGACCGTTTAAAGTGGGTCAAAATCGCGTTCAAAGGAGTCGGTTACATACAAACAAACATACAAGTGAAGCTAATAAAAAGCGTGTAACAAACAAACAAACATACAAGTGAAGCTAATATAAAGCGTGTAAAAAGGAACCACGTCTGCCACAAACTGCTTTCCAGTTTGGCAGACATTAATGTATTTGCCCTTTACCTAGATTATAAATTATTATCCTACTCTATATCGGTAGATTATTATGAATAAACATGTTATATCCAAAGATTTAGTCGTATTTTAGTAGGGTCTTATAGGCGTAATCCTTTGAACCGTTTGGTTGCTATGGACAACCAGATTATTAAGGTGAACCTAGTCCACATTTTTTGCATACAAACTTCGGGAGTGTTTTACTCCACTGTCTGACATGGGACATCCAAAGTAAAATATGATATCGTTTTGTCTCATTATTAATATTGTTGGTACGGAAACAGAATACTAAAATAAAAACCCATTAAAAGTTAGGAGCCAACAAAGATTCGTTTTCCTTGCCAATTTTACTTAACTTTGGGCGTGTTTATGTAATAAAAGAAGTGTAAAATCTCCAAAACCAAGGCGGTACCGACAAAGTTCAATTATCGAAAAGTTCAATAAACTTTATTGATCATTGATTTATGCATTGGCTTTTTCATAAAACCCGATCTTCCAAAGGACTTTTCTTCATTTTTTCGCGAATATTTTACTATAAATGATCCTGCATCTCACTCAATAACGTTGTGCGTGTAGACTAGCGTCTAACTGCTCATCACTGATACTATCTCTGTCGGACACGAAGCTAGATGAGACAGCGTGATTTTTAGCCAGGCCCAGTGAGTTCCGAGCCCGCGACTAGGTTCCGCTTAAGCCCTGAATATAAATGGCGTGGATTTCAAAACGCGATGATAGGTTGTAAACATCTGTTTACATTAGGTTAAAAATATCCAGGCGTCGTTGGCGAGTTCAAAAACCTCCCGATACCCCTTATTTTACTGTCTCGTTACCCACGGAGCAATGGTCGGCTCCGTCTGCCGAGTTTTACCGTCTGACGCTCGTGAGTGCGAATCCAGGCAGGTGTTCACGTTGTGTGAATAATTTTATCACTATACTTCTCTCAAAACGGTGAAGGAAAACATCGTGAGGAATCCAGCATGTCCTAGAACCAAAAATTCTAAGACATGTGACCTCTTTGGAAGATGTCCGTTCTGGACCCGCGAGGTCCACCAACGAGAGGGTCGTTGGTATTTACTGAGTATTTATATACTCAGTACGGATTTATATGTTGATTAAAACATGAATTGTACCATGAAATACGATTTATGCAACGTTCAGACCATTCGACATACATTGCGCTGTTTCTATTTCTTACTTGTACCTAGTAAAACTCAAATTCCAAATAACGCACAACGGAACTGGCTATTAAAAATCAGATGATACTGTATTTTTAAAATAGAATCGTGGTAAATACATAGTTATTTCATAACGTATGTAGAATGCCAGTATTTCTGAATTCCATTTGGTGGAGGAATCACGAAATTGGCACTCATTAAGACACAAAAGTTTCAACGGTGAATCGCTGGCTAATTGTTTTAGGTTATCTACCTAGTTTGTGGAACTCCGTAAGACGCGTCGTCCCGAGATTTTATTATGTGAACTTGTTGGGATTTAAGCCATTTTAATTACGTTTACCGTGAGTTTAAATTTGAACCAGGTAGCCGCTTTGTTCTTTCTTCTATTTTATTTTATCACTGCTTTTAAAAACCATGTAAATAAAAATCGTAGGGAAATCGACATCATCATCACGATGCACCTCACCGCAACCTACGTTTTGGCCACTACGTCGTCGGCTTGGAGGCAAAAGCCCTGACGAGCGGCCCCACCTTGGGGTTCCTCTTCGCTTCACCGTGGGAGGGTGACCACGGCTACTGAGCCCCCCCGCAACGACAATGCGGGAACCCACTGGGGGGTAACTCTTTAACGGTTAGGAGTGGTAGGATGTTCCGTGTTCCGCCATATATAGACGGATTTAGTAAATTCTTGTCCGAAAGGGGTTTATTCCGAAATAGTCCTATTTAAATTTCATATAGATCTGATGATGCGTTTCGGAGACAGACAACGGAACTCTTGCGACCTATTTAGAGCTTCCAGTCTAACTGGATGCCTGACCTCCACAACTCAGATACTGCGTAAGACTTTTCACTTTCAGACTTCTGACAACCCGTAACGACTGTCCAAGATCCACAAATGACAGCAGTGACTAATGACTTAACATGCTTTCTAGTACGGAGGGGTCTTGCCATGTACAGATGGTCACCCATCCATGGGCTAACCTCGGCTAGCGTAGCTTAACCTGATCGAGGGACCCGTGTGGCTAATCTTACTTAGCCATAAGCCCCTCACACGCTTTACCTACTTACATACTTACCTTAAAAGCCTTTCAAAATTCATGTTTATATTAAGAGGATTATACAATGTTAATCCGCCATTGCGAATGAATATCGAAGATGAGTGGTTCTCAGAATTCGGAAATACCTGAACCGTTCCATGAAAATGCGAAATACGAAAGTCTGCAATCCTTTTGAATGAAATGTGAATGGTTCATCCGTTCAATATGGATTTTACTAAACGTTTTTCGTTACTAATTGGAGTAAGCCCTTACCTCCCTATTCAGGCTGTCTTTGAATTGATTGGGAATCAAACAAATAAAATAAATAAATAAAATAAAAATGTTTATTTCATCGACTTTTATATATTACATTATTAAGTTTGGAGTCACCTTTTAAGCAAATATTTGCTTGTATTAGGTGGTTCCGCTATTCCAGTTTACATTAACCATACATAATTTTGGGCACGCCACGATAGCGGCGGTAATTCCCCTCTTTGAGGAGTGGCTTGAGAGGCGGCATGGCGTCCTCACCTTCCGCCTGACGCAGGTCCTCACCGGACACGGTTGTTTCGGGAGGTTCCTGTTTCGCATAAGGCGGGAGGAAACGCCCTGGTGTTTCCATTATGAAGATCACCCTGAGGACACGGTGGAGCATACGGTGGCGGTCTGCCCGGCTTGGGCGGAGCACCGCCGTGTCCTCGTGGAGGCGATCGGCGGCGGCGATCTCTCGCGTCCGGCCCTGGTGCAAGCCATGGTACGGAGCGAGAGTGAATGGTTAGCCGTCACCTCCTTCTGCGAAGCAGTAATGCTCGCGAAGAGGGAGGCGGCGCACGTGAGGGAGAGGCAGTATATGCACCCTCACGGCCGTAGTCGCCGCGGGAGACGCCCTGGGCGTCGGGAATCCCAGGCTGATTCCCGGCCACCGTAGGCGCGGGCTTGCGGACGGCGAGTAATGGGTAGCTCGCTGTCCGGTAAGGACCAAGCCCGGGTTGACGGCGCGTTGTGTTCCACGCGCGCCTCAAAGAGATGTCAGCACCAAATGGGGGGGTCCGCAAGGGCCGATGCTTGCCAGGGGTGCGGGTTGTTCGAAAGAGATACCGCGGCCCCTGGCACACAGGCAACTGAGGGAACACGCGTGGGTTTTAGTCAGTAAAAGTCTGACACGCTCTCCTGCTCCACCCAGAGCGGGAGAAGTTATTTGATGATTTCCCACCCAAAAAAAAAAAAAACCATACATAATTTTATGTGAGAGAATAATCAATAGATACCTTTGAAAGCATGCCAAAGGTTTTAAAAAATCATCATCATCATCATATCAGCCGAAAGTCGTCCACTGCTGGACATAAGCCTCCCCCAAAAGGGGGGGATTTGCCATAATCGCCACGCTTGGCGGGTTGGCGATCGCAGTATGGTGGTAAAATGCATAGAGAACGCTGCTGCCCATTCTCTAGTAAGTCCCTTAGTCGCCTTTTACGACACCCACGGGAAGAAATGGGATGGTGCTATTCTTTTACGTCCGGCACCACACGGAACAATAATAAGCCCATAATGTTCCCACTGCTGGGACATAGGCCTCATCTCAGTGAGAGGGGAGGGTGTCATACTCTACCACGCGGGCCCAGTGCGGGTTGGTAGCCTCATGTTTCATGGTGCTACAGACACCATTGCATATCAAGGAGTAGGTCGGAGAGCACTGTAATGGTAGGGAAGAGGTGCCTTTAGGATGGGGTAAGTTTTCTGATCCGTTCTGGATATATGTACTTCCTAGACATTGTACAGTCGAACATTGTTCATTTTCACAACGAGTTCTAACTATATTTTGTATGCAGGTAAAATTTTTAGCAATCTCAGAAATTTAAAACGATCCCGGAATCCGGGATTCTGAAAGGCATGTCCGTATATTATTCTTTCGTGGGAATAAAAGTGAAGATTAGGTATATTAGCGCCCGATAATCCGATCACTGGTTATTAGGCATTGGACGAGTGGGACGACGTCGTTTTTTCAGTACCCTCCTTTCTAGCTATATTATCCTCTTTCACACAAGCAACACGAAAGAAAATGACATACAGAGTGGCAGAGACACCAACGCGCAAACCATTAAAATCAATTCAGTACATTATCTGACCCCCTGTGTTAAAAAAAAGTGCGTGGAGTCCCTCCGCGTGGAAGAAGTGAAATCGACTCACTTTCTTTCTCTCTCCTACACTCTACTTTTGTGTATCTTTCTTTCTCTCTCCCTCGGTAGCGTTAAACGTTTAACGCAACCTTTTTGGAAGTCGCATAAGAAGTTTAACTTTAAAAATCTACGGTTATTAAAAAAAAAATCACGGGTCCATACCTTTTGAAAGCGTGGATGTTGCATTTTTCTATGAATATAATGGCAGCGGGGTTTGACAATAAACGCTCTCTAGGGCACACCAACTACCTTTCATAAATAACTTTCATGGTAGATATATTTCGGACGCTATGTGGCAGCCACCGCAGTCTTAGGAGAAGCTAATGTATTTTGCCTCTCTTGTCACCACCGATTTTCTCAGGAACGGGTGGACTTGACAAGTTGAGATTTTGTACCAGATACTAAGGTTTATAGTCCCTATTAGGTGTATAAAAATCAAGGTTCTGAGTCAACATGATAAAAAGATATGGGCAAATTTAGATTTTCGCGAAAACTTGTAAGTACCAAAATTTCCTTAATTTTCAACTTTTTTATTTTTCAGAATCTTCCCTTTACTTGTGCTATAAGACCTTGATTTATTAACTAAAATTGTCAATTCTAGGTCAACCGGAAGTACCCTATAGGTTTGGGTCGAAAACCTTTATGGTAGTTCCCGTTGACCACAAGTTTTCGCGAAAATCTAAATTTGCCCATATCTTTTATTAATCTGAAGTGTATCTGACAATGTCAGAACTAAGAATTTTGTCAGCAAAATCAAAATATTTTATTTCACATAAGCCTGCATGGGCACTTATGAAACGTCAGAAGCTAGGTGCATGGTTCCAATTTCTCGTTTCCTATGGAGAAGAGCCGGCAAGAAACTCCTCGGTTACTCTTTTAAAAATAATTGGCTTTTACAATGTTTTCAAATTACAGTGATAATAGGTATGGGAGGACAGTGCAGGCCTGTCAATAAGTACCAGGTACTTAGAGGAATGAAAATACAGAATAGAAAAACGTCTACAAATCTAGTCTCTAAGGCCTACAACGTTCTCTCATTCACAATAATTATGTAAAAGAATCTACCTATATAAAATGAATCTATTTGAACCAAGTGACATGATTTCGATGACAATCTTTAATAATAAATAGTCGAAAGTAAATTGATGTATAATGTCAAATAATGACGAGAATATTTCAGAAATTGTAAAAAATAAAAAAAATAAAAATTTACATTGCAATTTGGGAGCAGTTAATAGACTTCTACACAGTTTTGCTGTTAATGAGGTACAGCTGCATCTTTAGTATGGAAACAGAAATATAAATGTTTATAACGTGTTGGACTAATGAAACACAATTTGTAAACTATATTGCTACATCGCGGCTACGCCGTAGCCAAACCGTAGCACGTAGCAAATCCGCTACGAATAAAAATAGTCATCCATTAAAAAGCTTTTACGAGTTGAAAATGTTCAGTAAGCTTTGATAGTCTTTGTCTTTTTTACAAGTATTTTATCTTTTTCAAGTAGCTTCTACTAATAATTAATAATCAATATAATGAAACAATGATAAATAACTCTTTGTTAAGAAACCATAGTTTTTAATGCGTGTCTGAAGCCGCAATTCTGAGTTAATTAAACGATTTACAAATAGATATTTATAAGTTATAAAAATATCTTTTTTTTTAAAGTTATTATTTATAAAGCAATTTTTAATGTAGAATTAAAACTAAAGCCGTATGAGATGATCTTAGTTTATTTATTTTCAGTAACTTCTCTGTTAGACTGACGTTCCATTTTTAATTTATTTTGTAGATTATATACGCAGGGGTTATCTAGACACTGCTAAACCCATCAATTTACTGTCAATTGACAATGACAGCTGTTCACCATTAATTATTATTACGTTTTTTTTAAACGTTGCCCCACACTAGGAATTTCTTCTCTATTGTGGGTGCATTTATAAACATTTAATAATAATAAACCATTTATTGTCAGGTTACAATGACCCATAGATAAATACCTTAGCCTAAATATACATATTATAATAACAATTTGTATTAGTAAATAAAACTTAAAATTATGTTAGTATCACTTATTTGCACTAAGTCTTTGTGCGGTCCGGTGGCACTTGTCCGCGAAAGCGGCGGAATATCACATCCTGTGGCCAAAAGCTTTCTTCCATCACCAGATGCAGGTAGCATGTGGGTACGTGCACCACAAATGCCTTAAAGTTGACGTTGCGATGCGACTCCAGCAGCTGCTCTCTCGGCACGTAATTCAGCCTTTGGCGCACGTACTTCACAATGTCTTCCGTGTCGGTGGTGTAGTGGAGACGGGAAATATACACCGGGGTATTCGGCTTCGCAGCACGCAGTTTTTCGTTGGGCTCCGTAGGAGCCTTGCCACAGCGGTTCTTACAGCTACTCGGTCGGCGCTTCCTCCTTTGCACCGTCACGAAGCCGTCATCATCAGCCCGGTTCCTTTTCTTTATAGCCACGGGCTTTGCGGGAGGAGCAATGGGGGTGCTCACAGTGATCAACGGGTCCACTGGTGGCGTCGGTCGGGCAGCGCTACGGGGAGGAGCTGCGGGGACGGGAGCGGGGCTACGCGGCGGGTTAAACTCACGTACACAAATAGCCAGACCCAGAACAACTACTTGTAGGTCATACAAATATTTGTTCCGTGCGGGAATCGAACCCGCGACACGCAGCACGGCAGTCAATCGCTTATATAAATAAAACCATTGCGCCAACCGTGCCATCAAAATAATAGTCATCAGTCAGTATTTTTGTGTTTTGCTATTAAGTAGTATATAAAGGTACAGGAATGCAGGCCTTCATTAATTCACGAAAAATGAAAAAAATCGCAAGTATTGGGAAATTACTACTGAAGGCTTCGGGTATCGACCTCAGGACTAGCTGCTTCTCACTCGGTTGGTCGACACTTGGCCCTACGTCATCAGTCTTGAATATATTCATATTTTAGCTGCTGAGATCAAAACTACATCCTTACGAAGTATACAGGAAAGTTTAATAAAATTGTGGCGTCGACGACTTCGAAATCATAGCCTGAAGCTTTGTAAAAGAATAGTGTGCAAAGAGCCTCATGTTTCAAGGAGTAAAAATCTCGGGAGACCGACAATACTCAATGAAACGTGTAAATCAACGTTTCTGTTTGCTGCACTCAATTGAATTGTGGAAAGCGCAACAGACGACGAAATGAAATTACAAACTTCTTCGTTCAAACTTTGTAGAAACCACAGAACAGTCTAGATTGTTTTATTGTAAGGATGACAGACTGAGAAAATTTTGTTAAAAAACGTTGCTTTTAAGACAACCTCCAAATTGCAGTTTTTATTTTATTATTCAAAAAGAACAACAAATAGCTACAATATAAAACATAGAAACAAGAAATACACAAAACGTATAAACAAAAAGATACAATACAGTGAAAATAATCGCTAGGGTCAAGTAATACAAGTTTTTTTTTTTACTTATTAAATTAACTATCATGTTAAGATATGTATATGTTACCGGCCAAACCCAATTTCAGGCCAAACTAGTTGGTCCTAGGCCAAACTGGTTTATTAAGCCGGGGCACGCCGATTAAATGGGTTAGGTTAGGTTAGGTTAGAACTGTGACCAAAAGCGCGCGAGCCGAGCGAGCGAAGCGAGCGGCGCCGCGGCAGCGGCCGGCGAGCGTTACTTCCAAAGGCTGTTAACGAAATGGCTAATTAAGCTTGTTGGCTGCGACATATCACGCGTAGGATAAGTCTGTTTGGCTTAGGACAAACTAGTTTGGCCTGAAATTGGGTTTGGCCGGTAACAGATATAATAAACAAGATTTGTTATTATAGACATAACATCACGCCTGTAATCCTTAAAGGGTTAGACAGAGCTGCACCTAAAGTACACCCACATTTCGCTGGTTATGCTTAAGGCCTGTGTAATCGAGAGCGACCCTATTGCCGTCAATTGGGCACAAATCCAGAATAGAATATAATGCTCTTTATTATGTACACCATACGAATTACTGATATAAATCTAGATATTTGCATAGGGCATATCTGTGGCGGCTTCTACAACGCCACATGCAAACTACGCTTCACAACGATGTCACGCAAAATCCAGCATCGCGCAAGTAAAGTTTACCGAGTGACTAACATGTATATGTTACCGGCCAAACCCAATTTCAGGCCAAACTAGTTTGTCCTAGGCCAAACAGACTTATCCTACGCGTGATATGTCGCAGCCAACTAGCTTAATTAGCCATTTCGTTAACAGCCTTTGGAAGTAACGCTCGCCGGCCGCTGCCGCGGCGCCGCTCGCTTCGCTCGCTCGGCTCGCGCGCTTTTGGTCAGTTCTAACCTAACCTAACCCATTTAATCAGCGTGCCCCGGCTTAATAAACCAGTTTGGCCTAAGACAAACTAGTTTGGCCTAAAATCGGGTTTGGCCGGTAACATATATACAACATCCCAACAGCAATCGTCGGGCCCCCGACCGACCCTTGCTCGTTGAAGCGCCAGCCCGCGCCGCAGCTGAGCCTGTAGCTTTAAATTCCCTCATCAATAATAATAATGCCAATATTTTGATCTAGCCTGTCCCCAATGATAGCTGTCCCCCTATCAGTGATGCCCTGAGCCGAGGCCCGTACCCCACAGGGGGTGCCCTCAGCGTGCAGTCGCTTAGTTTGTAATTAATTTTAGTTTGTAAGCCCTGTTTGGAGGCGTTAAGTTAACTCTTAATGGCAGCCCCAGGAAAGCCCGGTTGAGCAGTCACGGCCTCTCAAGGCCAACTGCGAGATGCCCAACAAAAAAAAAATTCGTCGGCCAGTTAGTAGCCCACCAGGGAGGATTCTTCCTTTTATTATGGAGGATGAGTGAACTACACACCCTATTTTTCATAATCTCGTCACAACACAATAGGCGGCCTTATCGCTAAAAGCGATACTTCTGAGACAACCTTTGAATGGGTTTCAATCAATCAATCAATCACTTTATTTTTCTCACCACAATATACATAAATGATTTTACATTGGTCAGATTCGACAAAGATACACAATTCAGGTAAGTATATATTGTGGGAGACTGGTGCCTAAGCTAGGCACGTGGCCTGTGTTTCAGGACACCAGGATCCCACCCCTTTACATTTTCATTTTATAAATTATGTACTAAGCGCGCTGACAGAATGTAGTAAGGAGTCCATACGACCTTTTATAGTTTTACTGTATTATGATTATAATTTAAGTTAAGTATGCGAGACGAATGTTAGTAGATGTGTAGTATGGGTGATAGGGTGGGTGTGTAATTGTGTGGGTGTGTGAGTGTGTGGGTGTGAGAGAGTGTGATTGTGTGTTTAGGTCATTTTGAGTATGTTTTCAGTATCATTATAGTTTAATTTTAGTAGCCAGTCAGTTAGCCTCTTTTTGCATTTATTCTTTGTGAGACTAAATATATGTAACGCCTTATGCGTTTTATTGTATAAGTAGCCACCTAGATAACAAAAGAAACGCCTTGCAAAAATAGTTTTGTGACATAGATGTTGGCGCTCCACTGGGTCATATCGTCTTTTCCCCCTGGACAGCGTTGAATTATAGACCAAGAGAGTGTGCTGTTTCAGCAAAGTGTGCAATATAAACAGTTGACGCACTGTCAGGACGTTACTTTCTTTGTATAACTGTTCAGTGGGGTAGCGAAACGGTCGAAAAGACGACACTTTCAGAATAGCTCTTTGGGCTCTTTCAACTTCTAACAAGGTAGTTTTTGGAGCACCACCCCAGGAGGTGATGCAGTAGCATATTATAGATTGAGCAAGGGTATAGTACACTGATTTCATAATATTTTTATCGACTACATGTCTCAGCGTTTTGAACACGTATATTAACTTCCGTAGTCTGTTACTAAGAGTGGTTATGTGGTCTTGAAATCTTAGGTTTTTGTCGATTGTTATTTTTAAATCGTTTAAAGCTAGTAACACGTATTCAGTGACTGGCTACTTATTACTGTTTAAACTATACACCCTGTGGCAGATAGTTGGATAGACGGTCAGACGGCGTGGGTTTGTTTAGAAAACCTCAGTAGTTTTTTTTTTTTCGAAATCTGTTAAAATGTAATGATACCTATTTGCGATTCACAAGCCCGAGTTGACGATCAATAAATCAACTCAACATAACGCAGTCCACAGCTGGACATAGGCCTATCCCATGTTGTGCCACAGCACCCTGTCCTCCCCCTTCCACGGCAGTCTGTCCCAGCCACTTTTTTTTAGGTCTGCGTTGGTCCATATCTAATTGGGGGGGCGTCCTATACCACGCTTGCCGATACGCGGTGTCTACTCCAGGACTAGTCTCCTCCACCAGCCATCGGTCCTTCGATAGACATGGCCAGCCCACTGCCACTTCAGATTGCTTATTCTGCAAGCTATCAACAAACAGAATCCTTACTTAAGTTCGTCGCCTAACTACCTTCATACTTCCAACTCCACATACAACACACACACACTCACACCCACACGCAAACACACAAGCACATCACGTAAATATATACTTAAATTAGCGTTAGTATTTTCAATCGCTCAAGTAGCTCGACACAGTCTACTATTATACTTATAGCATCACATTCTAAGGTGAATCACTGTCTGTCAAGATATAGGTTACCTAGTTTGAGAGGCAGGGTGTTCCATATTGTGTACAGATTTCAGTTCCTAGATTTGTATGGCATTGTGTTACTACCCAAGCTCATTTAAATTGACATAAACATCTTAAATCTGTATTTGTTCGTTTTTTTTGCAGCCGATAGACAGTGGAGTGCTGGACATAGGCCTCCCTCAAAAAATGGGGGGTTTGCCATAATCGCCACGCTTCGCAGGGGGTTGGCGATCGCAGTATGGTGGTAAAATTCATAGAGAACGCTGCTGCCCATTCTCTAGTAGGTCCCTTAGTCGCCTTCTACGACACCCATGGGAAGAAATGGGTATTTGTTTATGAAAATAAAGTTATTTATTATTTATTACATGTCGATAACTCCGGTTCTTTTCTGAATAATTTCCTTTCTGATTTTATCCTTCAAAGAAACTCGGAGCTTAGCCCGCTCCATAGCGCGCTAACCGACCTGAGATGACGATGGTTAGTTAAAAATATAGTCAATCTTATCTACCCATCTAACCAGCTTGTATTGTCTCACAGCAGGGCAAAGGCATCCTTCTCTTTTTTCCGCAAATTTGTGATAATGCTTAAAAAAAAACAAGCCATTTATTCAAACTAGGCTAAGAGTCAGCACTTTTTGAACGTCAAATTTACATAAGATAGTCCCCCAAAACCGCCCGCCCTTCACCACTTCTTAGTGCTTTAGCTGGGAAGAAGAAGTAGCGGAACAAACTCCCCAGCAGCTCAGCTGTCTGTTAAGTTAGAAGAACTTAATTCTAAACAATAGTAGGCTGGCCAGTTCTTTCGGCAGGAGTAAAGCTCTGCCATTTACGTCTCGGCCTACCGCGATTGCGTTATGCGTTTAGTGGGACCCAATTGGTGGTTCTCATAGCCTATTTGTCATCAGAAATAAGGCAGTCATGTCTGGCCCAATCCTACTTAAGTTGAGCAGCTTTCTGGGTAACCTTGGTTTTGGCCCGCAGTGTTCTGTTCCTTAAAAGGTCTGACGTTTGAATCCCCGAAAGTACAGTAAGCACTTAAGTTTAAACGTAGCATTTTTCATTTTTAATTATCGTGTAGCAATGTTTCATTGTAAATTCTTCATCAAATTCATGAACGAGTCAGACACGGCAGCATTTCAAACAGAATAATTTCGCTACAATCATTTTGTATGGGAATTCTAAATATTCATCCACCTCTGCTGTTACATACCGCCCTAGTACAAAAATGTGAGATTGTAGGTACGACGATGCCATAATATGGGCTTTGAATTTTATGACGTCATAAAATTCCAGAACATTCGACCGTTCGTTATTACATCGTGAACAAAGACTTATGAACGAACCGGACTGTGGAAACTTTAGAATATCCATATTGATTTTGGTAAAATTAGCGAGAGAACTAGTAAAAACTTTGTTTTTGGTATAACTGCCGCGCTGTCTGCTGTCAGCTCGATGTTTGACATTTCGAAACATTATTTAGCATTAAACCGGTTAATAGTCCGGCGCAGAACTTATCGGTTCCAATACATTAGAAAATTAATTGTGTCTTATTAGCCGGGATTGACAGATAATAGAACAATTTCCTTTCCTTGGTGACATAGAAGGCATCTGTCACCTTTTCTCCCTCCGAACTGTCATTTTTATTTAAAGGACTTCATAGGACAGTAGCTTTTTCCAGCAGCTTCGCCCGCGTATAGTTGAGAAATTATCACACAGAAATGTATTAATGTATGTGTTGTGTGTATACAATTTTAATGAGATTTATCTGTTTAATCACTGCATGATTAAGATCAATAATTAATTTAAATAAAACGTAACTTTATTTTATATTTGCACGCCGAAATTAAAGGCAGAATAAGAGAAAAATATTGTACATTTTACCAAACTTCTGTACCTTAATTAAGCAAATAAATGATATTGTATTTTTTTTTTACCGGGATTGAAAGCCCCTATGTGTTTATCCAGATTATAATATAAGTGGGCCAAATTTCATCCAAATCCATTCAACCGTTTTTGCGTGATTGAGTAACAAACATTTGAACATCTAAACATTCGATCTTTCAACATTATAATATTAGTTGGATAGGATAATAGTGACCTTATTGATGTTGTTCATCAAAAAGGTCAGGTCGTAGTACTTGCAACCTGCGTGCGTGTATACGGCGGGCGTTAACGAAGCAAAAGGAGCACATAGGTAACGCAGCAGGTGGCTTGTAGTTTCTGCCCCATGGTAAGAAGGCGTGAGTTTATATTATTATTTATTTATTTATTTACTAAGGCACCAAGTCCCAATAAAAAATCGCAATAACATCAAATTCATACAACTCATTACAACATTAAAACCAAAAACATAAAAAAGAATCATTAGATCACTAAAATAAATACATTAAAATTAATTACATCATTAAATTAATACAATAAATTTTAATACAATCATTAACACTATTAAAATTTCATAAGATAAAACTATCACAATATCTTGATCGTCGGTTGGGACTCCGATGAACTTCGACCCAATACCTGCGTATCGGACTGCTCCAGTCCTCACTAACGACCCGCAACAGTTGTATGTATGTATTTCCTTTACAATTAATATTTCCATCTACTGCCAACCCTAATTCTATCACAAAGTAGTGAAAGTTGTTTGCCATTGAACCACAGAAAAGTTGAAAAGGGTGGGGATAACGAAGTAACATGAAAATTTATGGACACCTAAACTTGCAATAAATTCGACGAACTTCGGCAATGAGTTTGTTTTCTTTCCGCGCAGTTATTTCTGTCTTTTTGTACAATAATCTGCTTTTGTAAGGGAAGTTTTTTATTTCGTCCATTGTCGGGAAAATAAAATAACAGGTTAGGCTTGAAAAATGAGATGAGAAGCTTGTGGAGTGACGAAAATAGATAAAATTAGAAATCCTACAAGTTCGTATGATGTTTAGATGTTTGTTACTGAAAACGGCAAATCATGCAAACAGATTTGGATTAAATTTGGCACACAGATATTTTATAACCTAGATTAACATTTTTTTTTTAAATCCGGGTAGTGACCACCGCGCGGGTGAAGCTGCAGGCGAAAGCTAGTTCCATCCATAATTTATTGTCATGGTCAACAAAGTTGAAAGTGTTACTTTTTAACCGACGAAAAAACGGAGTAGGTTCTCAAGTCGACGCGTATTTTTTTTTATGTATGACCACGCATAACTTTTTACAGAATAGTCCAATTTTATTATTTCTTTTTTTATTGGAAAGGGTATACCCCTGAAGTTAGTCCCGTATGAATTTGGAATAAAAACCCAACCCTAAGGGTAGGAAAACAGGAGATGATTGATTGTTCACTCACAGATTTTAATGCTGAGTTGTGTTTTGCAAAAAGTACTAAAAAATTAAGCATGTTGTAATTAGTAGATTATAGCAAAAAAAAAACTATAAAATAAAAAAAAACCGCCGAAAAAACTGAAAAGCAAAAAATAATAAACCATTTTTCTTTAAGCTTAATAACTAAGTTCGGAAGGCGGTGACTTTGGGTATGTATTTTAATTTTATGTCACTGTCTTCCGAACTTAGTTATCAAGGTTAAGCAAAAAAGGTTTATTATTTTTTGCTTTTTAGTTTCTTCGGCGGTTTTTTTTTAAGTTTTGTATTGCTGGGACTTTTAACACTTTGTTAATATCATGATCATCATCATCTCTGCCTAGCCTCTTCCATAAGTTGGGGTAGGCTTCCAGACCTCCCCCCCGGTGGGTTCCCGCATTGTCGTTGCGGGGGGGCTCAGTAGCCGTGGTTTTCCCCACCCACGGTGAAGCGAAGAGGAACCCGAGGAGGGGCCGCTCGTCAGGGCTTTGTCCGCTAAGCCGACGACGTAGCGGCCAACCAGTTGCGGTGCCGCGGGGCGGCATAGCAACTGGTGCTGGGGGTAGTGGGCCGCGGCGGGAGAGGAGTGGTGTATGGAGATCGCCACTTTCCTCACCTTCCGCGGTCTGGACGGAGCTGCCATCGTTAGATGGCGGAGGCGGAGTGTCGGTATTGCGTAGGCCGCTCTCCCTATCCCCTGCGGCCGAAAAGTGGTAGGCGGCGGGGCCACTATCCTGACCCGCCGCAGGGGGACCAAGGGTGCCATACACGGGGTCGTTTAGCACCCATGCGCTGTCTGGTGCCCGGGGTGGTCCGGCGTGCCGTGTGTTCTGGTGCGCCGGTGATGGGGGTCATTCCCCTAAGAGGAGGGTCCGGAGACGGACAGCCGCGGCGGGTTCGCGGATGGCTTTCGCGTTCCCGTGTTCCCGCCATAAGCGGCACTGGAGGACACCGTGGAGTTTTAGTGGGTTAGAGTCCCACATAACTGCGCTATCTCCCCGTGGTAGCGCAGTATGCATGAGCATTTCTCCACGTAAAAAAAAAAAAAACAAAAAAGGCTTCCAGACCTCCACATCACAGTTTGGTACTCGGTCACACGATTTCTTTGTTAATAGTGTATGTATTTTATCTAAGTACGTATTGTTTGTGCAGAATAAACAATTTATTAACCTTTCTTTCTGTTATTTTTCTTTTATTCCCAATCCTTCTGCCAAACGTAGATTATGTTCTTATCCCACAATCCGTCCTTTCAAAACACATAAAAGGGCCACAATCAACAGTATACGTACCTAAAAACAGCTGCCAAAAGTAAACAAACAGAACGCACCCTTGACATTTACAGGACCCAACCATCCAATGAAGACCCATAATAATTTATGCGGGTACCCATTAAGAAGCAATTTAGCGGTACGTGGGGGAGCCGGGCGGTCCGACTTAAAGTGGACCGTAAGTGGCACTGCCGTTTGCTAATTCAATTGTGGCCTGGACGCTTCGGAATCATGTTTGCCTGGTACAACATTTAGTTAATAACTGAACTAATATTATGGAGTGGTGTCTTGGGGGCTGTTTATTTGAGTCTATTTAGACTAGAACTCGTTAGGGGTTCGCGGCTAAATAACACAGCCAGATTCAGGGTTAAGCAACGCTTGAAGAGGTCGGTCGGTGGATGGGTGAACATCCATTGTAAATCGAAACCCCTCCGAGCCTCAGAGAGTACGTTAACGGTTGCTCCCAGCTGTCATTCGTAGATCTTTGACAGTTGTTATGGGTTGGGCAGACTGGTTGTCAGATTTGCCGACGGGTATCTAAACAATAATCATTCCGAACCAGCCCGTCTTTTGCTGCCTTTTTCAGCGACGCCTTAAGCCGAGGTCCGTATCTCACAGGCCCTGGCTGGAGGCCTTAATTTATTACGGTAGCCACAGGCTAGTCCGGTTAAGCAGTCGACAACCTTATTACTAGATCTACGTGATTCCCAACAAAAAAGAAATCGTCGTGTCGTTGCCCACCAGACACAAAACCCATCTGGTCGGAGGATCCTCCCTCTTCTATGAAGGTTCAGTGAACCTTACACCCTGTTCCTCATTTCTCTATATCCCAGCGGCGAGGTGTCAGTTTTTCTAAGAGAGAAGCCGGCACCAAGCCGGCTATAACTTTCTGAATTGTCAAAAAAATATACCTACTATCTATCATTCTAAAATTAATATAAAGAATTAAACACAATAAAATTTAACAGCTGAAAAGCAAATAAAAATGTGCAATATTCTTGCATCTCGTTCTCGCTGACGCATTTTTTATATATACGTCTTTAGCGTAACCCGTTGTACAGCGGCTTGTTCTCATCCAATATCAAGCGGTGCCACGTGACCTAAAGTGACATCAGTACGAGATCGCTGTTGTATACATTTTTATTTCCCGATTATGACGTTTTGGCGCCGGGTTATTTAGTTTTTTTTTTGTTGTAATACAAAGCTT
Organism: Antitype chi; assembly: GCA_947359405.1. Classification (NCBI taxonomy): domain Eukaryota; kingdom Metazoa; phylum Arthropoda; class Insecta; order Lepidoptera; family Noctuidae; genus Antitype; species Antitype chi. Next base: position 6,982,254 of record OX375829.1, on the reverse strand, counting down.
AAAATAAGTGTTTTTGTTGTTTGAATGTTACGGCGAATTAAATACTCGTAGTGTAATTATATTTTTTGCCAATAGTAGACACTACAAACGTGCCATTTTTCAAAAGCAGTAGAGATGCGAATCTCCGAAGGGAAGCCGGTAGGAATCGTGTAATATGATGCTTTTGCCACTGCTATATCTTTAAGCCTACATTACTTTCCAATTTGACTTCCATCTATCTTCCAACCCCATACACACAATGCCCTCTAATACATATAGGTACCAAACCCAATGACTTTCAAGATTATATCCTATGCAAAGATTAATAACGTTTCAAACTAATATTTAATGGTACCACTAAGTGACCAAACTGTGGCAAGTTAGCAATAGCTTTGACTTAACTTTATGGCCGGTTCACAATACTCCAGTCGCTTGATCTAGCAACTAGCTACTACCAATATTCGGCATCAGAGTAGATAGTCTTAGTGTTATGGTGGCATGAGGAACAGGGTACAAAGTTCACTCATCCTCCATTTAAAAGGGAGGATCCTCCAACCTGTCAGGCAGTTGCCCAACTGCCCGACTGTCGGGACGTTGTATGTATGCTAGTTGCACGGTAAACTCCGTTTGCGCGATGCATAATGATGACAAATAAGTAGACCGGTGTCCGCAACTCCACGTCAACGAGCGTATTTTGCATACGTGTAGGAAACTCGATTATTCCATCCTCTCCAGCTCCTCAAAGAAGGCCAGCAACGCCTTGGTGTTACTGACGATCTCACAGAGGATACCTGGGTTACCGAAGTACTTTGTTCTGTACGTGGCGACCACCAGGCAGTTTGCTTTGACCAGAAGCACTTGAGCTGCATGTTTCGTCGTCCTTCTTATGTAGGTACTCGTTGATACTTTTTACCCTTCTCACAGACCGTAGGTGAATGAATACTTGTAGATAGTTGTTGACTCGAAGAGAACTACGCGCAGACTGGAATCCAGCAACTAGTGAAGGCCTTTTACTTTACTAAACGCGTTTGCTGAGCGGTCCACCGTCAGGTGGTGAAGCGTTTTCCAAATACATAAAAAGCGTCGATAATATTTGGCCAACCAGCCCACGTGATCTTCGTCTGGTTAAGTTGCTGACGCGTCGATAACAATGTCTAACTGGGTTCAGTTCACGGTACTGAAATAATAACGCAGTTCAGAGTATTCTATTAGTTGCAGTCTAGCACTGGATTGCTACTGGCATAGTGTAAACGGGCATTAACTTAACGTTAACTTGGCATCGTAAATGGATGTCCCCTGTTCATGTAATGCGTTTCTATTGTAACTTAGCGTGAACTGACAAAGTTATTAATGTTGTGTCATTGTTAGGCTGGTTGCAAAATGGGCTGCAGTTGTGAGCAACTTATATGTGGCTAACCTCGCTTTTATTTCCTTTGAAAAGTTGGCATATCTACTTGTTTTCAACAAGTCTTGTGAAATATTAAAACATGTCGTGCTTACATCATATAGTCATTATATTTTCACATACATGTATGTTGTTTAAGACAAGGTCAAAATGGTAAGCAAAATATGTAGTTAAATTTTGCTCAACAAACGTCAAAGAACGTTCTTGAAAAAATTTCTACAAGTTGCCTATACCTACCTGTCTTCACAATTCATTGTAGGTGTAATCGATTAACGAAAACAGTAGACCTTATATCTATACAATATATACAAATACCTAAATACAATTTGAGTCTGTTTGTAATGTCAATATTGCTTATAAATAACTAAATGTATGCGAAAGTATAGAGGTAACTATTATACTTTTAACAAAAAAAGAACAAATTTAAAATTATTTGTCTGTCTGTTAGTTCCGGCTAATCTCCAAAACGTCTAGACTGATATTGCTTTTTCCCGTGGGATAGTTCGGCACAGGCGGCGGGCAAAGCCGTGGTGGGCACGCTGGGGTTAGACGGGAACTGAATGAGAAAAATGTTTGGTTGTTTGTTTTTTTTATTTTTTTATTCTCAGTCGATACCTACGATCCTAGCTCAATAACCTGAAGAAAGAATATCGTTTATCTCCAAAGTCAGTGATGGAATTTCCTTATTTTGTAGTTTTTATGTGATGTCTATATTCAGTACTTAGCTATTACAAATAATAATAGAAAACAATAAGGACATGGTAAGTACACACGACAGACGAAGATTGGATCTAGATGTGACATTATTATTACAAAAACAACAAAGCAATATCTTTCTCCCAAAACCAAATAAAGCGACATCTCAATGAAAAAAACGTAACTGAAACACGATATAAATCAAACCGTAGCGTCCCATCTACGTCTAGACTCGCTAGACAACTATTAGTCTAGACAGAAATAGTTCTTTTCTGTGGAAATAGTCAAAGCGAAGGGATTGGTAACTACATTACGACACGTTTTTGAAGTACTGTCGAATAAGCTATTTGTTAAACAGGTAAAAATGTTCATCTTTTCTCTACACTACCAATATTTGTTTTATTTCTGTGCATAGTAATGTTTTTTTTTTTATATAACAGAGGTTATTAACACACGAGTGTTCGTTTATAAACAGAGCTGTAGGCGAGGTTTATAATAATAATTTCGACCTTGTAATATATAATTTCATTTCATACTTTATCTAAACTCATGGTAGTTTTATGCCATAGTAAAATGTAAGGACTTAAATATTTACCAATTTGACATTTTTAATACTGACATAATAAATTGGTTTAATATGAATAATTTAATAATCAACCTCAAGAAAACCAAAGTAATGCATTTCCACCAAAGAATTTAAGCTCCAAAAATGCGTGTCAATTACAATGGCAACGATATAGAAGAAGTAAAAGTTAGTGTGTTTTTAGATCCATATTGACAATAACCTTAATTAGAAAATCTCATATAGAACAGTTATTAAAAAAAAAAATCTGCCTATGCATTTTTTCAGTTAGCTACAAAAGTAAATATAGACGCGTTACTTGTTGCCTATGATCTAGTAGCCTCACTACTACGATACGGAATTATTTTTTGGGGTAATTCCACGGATAAGGGATTACTATTTAAGGCACAAAAAAGGTGCATTAGAGCCATGTGTAGTCGGATGACAGCTATGCACCGTATTTTAAATCATTAAAAATACTTACGCTTCCGGCGATATACATAATAGAAATTAGTTTCTGCGTCAAAACAAATCCCAATCTTTTTGAAAAAATTACAATGGTACGAAATGTTCCAATTCGTAGTACAAAAATTATTTAAGTAATTATAAATGTAAAACTGAATTAGTAAAAAAAAAGTGTCCTGGGTATGGCTGCACACATTTATAATAAAAACCCAGACGCCATAAAAGAATTAAATTTTACACAATTTAAGAAAAAAATTAAATTGTTTTTAATTGAAAAATGTTAACATACTATTGACTAATACTTAAATGACGAATTAATTTAGAATTACAATTATTAATATTGACATTAAATTATTTTGACTTAGATTTTTGACATTTTAATAATTCCTCATTTAAGTCTGACATAGTTAATTATGTAATATGTATTTATTTATTTTTAATTTAATAATCACCATAATTATTAAGAATGATTTTTAAAATATTTTTAGTAATTTTTTAATTGTAATGATCATTTAGATTTTTACACCATATTTGTACGCCTCCTGACATAACATAGCGCTCTGTTCATCAAATATAAGATCTGTATTTTATTTACCTATGTTAACAAACAAATGAATATGAAAAACACAATAAATTATATCGTAAATATGGCACCCGAACCCAAAATTACACAGCAGGTAACGCGCCGCGCAGCAGTTTTCACCACAGATGACAGTTAAATCATGGAAACTGTACTAAATAATAGAAATTAAAATCATATTTCAATTTACTATATTGCCCATATAACCATATGACTGCGGCCTAAAAGAAAACGATCGTCGCGCGAATATGCGATCGTCATAATTGACTACTACATTGTGTACAAGTAGTTGCTGTTAACTGCCTGTATTCCAAATACCTTGTTCGACTGTAGGTACCTATTTGTGCCTCCATTTCTAAGATTTTATGAACTTTAGTAAGCTAACAATTGAAGAAGGATTTAGTTTTCATTCTTTTTGTCACAAAAGCTTTAGTAATGGTGTTCCTTTTCGTAGATAAGTTTTAATTAATATCTCAGTAGCAGTTCGGAAAATGTATTGATAACCAGTCTTAATAAGTAATATCGTGTTACCCAGTAACTGGGTTGTGGAGGTCAGACAGGCTGAAAATTCTAGGCAGATAATGATAAGTTCGGACACTGGATTTGCGTACGGTCAGTCTCGCGCCCTTTTTTATTACAAGGGTATTGTAGCGTAGCGACATAATAAACCGGCAGTGTGGTCACTTGCTTGATGGCTCCCGAACGATGCGGACGTGTGACCTCTGCTGTTGTACAGTGAATTGTTGTTTAATTTCCCTACTCGTAAAACGTACTAATAGATACTTCCTATAATGTGCTGAACACCACACGTCTTAAACATTACTGGCGAAATGTGTGAAGAATTTACATCACTGCCAACCTCTTTTAGGCGGGTTCGATGTTATTTGTTTTTGGGTTTTCATGAAAAAAATTGAACTCAACTCCATAGGGTATTAGACCCATTTTTGAAAAGTGTCTTAATTATATTCTAGAGTGCTAATAAACCAATAAACAAACCACAACATTTTTATTTAATCGATTAGTGCCATAAAAATTCATAAAAATTTTACATTTTAAAACTTCGCGTGTAATTTGAAGAAAACGCAGTAGACGCCATATCGCTCTGTGGGTATGATGTCAGTTTGCTGTATACACAAATGCGCTGATATTTTACTAAGATAATTGCTTATAATAAAAAAAATAAAAAAATCTACTTATCGTTGGTTTGCTGTTCTTGAAAGCAAAATATTATTTAAACAAAAATTACTTTGGTTACGAAAATAATTAAAAGTACAAAGTTGCTCAGTTGATATATGACGACATATGACTCCGTATGACGTAATAACATGGCGGCTACTATTTCATGGTGTTCAAAAACAGATTAAAAAAACTGAGATCTTTAAAATTTATTTTGTTATTTAGGTTTAGGTTTAAATACTTTATTCTCAAAAAAGACAAAAAGAGCCACTTACATGAGAACACAAGATAACATATTGTAATAAGCTTATTAGGTAACGGTCACTGATACAATACAATAGTAATAACATTTATTATGGGTTTATTTTGGTTATTTTATTTATTTATTTCATGAACTAAAACTAACATTTCGCGACTTCATTTTGCCTAAGCTATCTCAATAATATATTTTTAGATTTTTTCTCATATAGAGTAAAATACCCATACTCATATATAATAAATAAATATATAATAATAATATGGAAATCGTTCGGTAGCCATGTTTGTAGTCGGCCTAACGTGACTCGGCTAAACACATGAAATGAAAAGAAACATTTGGTATGAAAATAATTTGACAATTATTACGTTTTCATCATCATCATCATCATTTCAGCCGAAAGACGTCCACGGCTGGACATAGGCCTCCCGCAAGAGGGGGGTTTTGCCATAATCGCCACGCTTGGCAGGCGGGTTGGCGATCGCAGTATGGTGGTAAAATGCATAGAGAACGCTGCTGCCCATTCTATAGTAAGTCCCTTAGGTCACCTTCTACGACACCCACGGGAAGAAATGGGATGGTGCTATTCTTTTACGTCCAGCACCACATGGAACATTATTAAGTATTATGTTTGGGTATTTGGAATTTCTTGCCCGTTCTTCTCCATAGAGATCTACGTTTTGGAATGGGCAACTAGCTTCAACTTTCCAACTGGTCGACTTTTTGACAATTCAAAAGTACCTATACATGGTTTAATTGAAATAAATGCTTTGAGTTTTTTTTTTTTGAAGAAAAATTGGTAGAAAAAATATTTTGAAAATGTCAGGTTCGTTTAGAGGAATTCGTAAGACAATATTTACAATCGTATATTTGATACTCATCATCTGCTTAGCGTTCTCCCAACTATGTTGGGGTTGCCTTCCAGTCTAACCAGCAGCGGAACACCAGTATTTTACATAGAGTAACTGCCTATTTGACCTCCACAACCCAGTTGCTGGGTAATTGGGCTGTTTGTGTATATGAGTTTAAATGTTTGTAAACGCACCCACAATACAGGAGAAATTCCTAGTATGGGGCAAAGTTAAAAAAATAAAAAGAAATACGTACAAAAGTGCCTATTTAAATTAAATTATTTGACTTTGCTAACATACGCATTCAACCATTTTATCTCTTTAAAAAATCTAGTACAGGTTACAGAAATCTTTTTCAGCGTACTACGAAACCAGCGGAACGAAACAGCGATTAGATTTACGGCTAACCACTTGAGAACAGAACTACCCTCGTTATTTATACCCTTTTTAATGCCCTGAAGGACTTTCGATTTTAAGATTATCAAAACAATTGAAGTTAAATCTTGTTAAATTGAGTTTGGAATCTTTTAATTTAATACATCTTGACGAAATAATTAGGGTGTATTCATAATAGCGAAGAGCCGACGGACAGCTAAGCGTCTATTTATAAGATACCAGCAGGCTTAGCACGAGCACCGATTTGTCGACGGAAGAATAGACATGACTATTAACTATATGATGTACAATAGGAGAAGATAGCTATGTTTTTCTATTAATTATCACAGTTATGCGTTCTAAACGAATCATTATTTTGTAGATAATCGTTTAAACTTTGTGGCCGTCGAGTAGAAAGTTTGTTGTCAGTGTGATTTTGACAGTTTGGGATGAAATATTCTTCTGAAATAGTCTACATTTATAAGGACCTAGACAAAGATCCTCAGAAACGAAAGATAAAATGTCAGATTGTTGAAGGATATTTGGGGTGCAATGTCAAAAATAGAAAAACGAAATGTCACTTTGTATTGAAAAAGCACTGTCTATTCTTCGTAGAAATAGAAAGCGTCATGCTAAGTCAGCAAATTCACCCTTTTCTCTACAACGTAAGTCGATAACGTCGGACGTCATAAAATGGCAACGGGATTTTTCGCGCACTGGATTTTCAACACAGTGCTAAGCGCCGAGAGTTGAAAATCGAACAGTAAAACAAACTGTTCAATATTCGACGCATTGACATGCACTCTGTTGAATATAAGTAAATACTTCGTCATCGGTTTTTTAATCATTACAAAACTAAATGATCTCTATATCGGATACATTTTACATTTCCAACATGTAATACGAAGGAAATACCTCAATAAGCGCCGCCCATTCTAGCCAGAGCCGCCACGCTTCAATTAGCACCAGAACCTCTGTGCGCCCTTAAGGCGACACTAGTATGAATCGACCCTTATTAAGGTGTTACTTTTCTTGTTAAAATATTTTATTTAAATAAGTTTCGGCCGGTCTTTTCAATTTCGCAGATAACCTTGGTAAGTGGCTTTTGATTTTTATCAAAGAAATAACTTTGACATTTTCACAAAAAATTAAAACACCGTCTAAACGACAAATGCTGCTTTGATAAACGACTTTTGAAGAACAATATTGTGAATACAGCGATTACAAGTTATTGAGGATAGAAATGCTTTAATTAAAAAGGACGCGTAATAGTTGTTTAAATAACTATACACCATTTAAAATAAGATTAGACATTCAACTAAACATTTTTTACAGTCCGATCAACCGATTTTGACTTCTATTGCGTTGGTGGCATGACAAATGGCAGCTGCAGTAAACAGTTGGTATTGTAACTACTTTTTTGCTTTTAATGGCATCCTTATGCCTACGGTATAGAAGTCAGAATCAGTTGAACTGACTGTAAAAAAGGTTTGTTTAAATGTCTAATCTTATTTCAAATGGAGTATAGTTTATATTTATTCATTTATTTAACACTTTAAGCACACACATATATAGAGGAGGGATTGACACGTCGCACAGTGGATCGACGCCATACAAGCAAAGGGACTCAAAAATACATGTGTCAGTTTTTGAAAAACAAATCATTCCATCGTATAGGCCTACTTATAAGCTATAAAAAACCTACAAAGCATTTTCTTATCAGAATCTTATATTGAGAGCTTTGGCACCAAACGTGACTTTTTTGTATGGGAAACGGCATAAAAAATAGTATACCTTCTGAGTCCCTTCGTGTTTTGACTTGATTTTTTTATATGGTAATAAGACATATATTTGCTACATTTTCTCCAAACAAACGTGGTGCGCGACTCACACCCCTTATGAGATACAAGCGTTGACCGATTGTTTCCTTTTCTCGACGCATCGACACGACTGAGTCACGTGACTCACTCGTGTCGACGTGTCAATCAGAATCTGAATCATTTTGCCATACCGCGTTAGTAACGTAATGAATGTGGTTGAACTTCTTTGAAATAGCAGTTAAATAATCTTCTATAAGACCTAGACCCATTGCCTATATTCATAACAATAAAAATAATGCGTGCTTGATGCTTTATTTCCCTTATTTTGGTCCTTTCTTAAGGACCACAAATCGCTGACCATAGCTACATCCGAGTACGTGACCGTGACCCAACTACATCGTACTTAATATGACATTATTATGCCCGACATAAATAAAGGAATATAGTCCTTGAGTGGAAGTTACAGGGAATATTATCCTGTTCAATACAACACAACATTACGTATCGTTTCTCAGTAGAATTATTTGATATTATCATATGCCAAGCCTTTTCCTAGCTATTTATTTACCATTTATGCACACACATATATACAGACAAGAAGAAAGGAACAGGAAAATACGTACTGCTTATTTCTACAGAAATCTCTTCCAGCACACCTGCGATAGGAGAGAAGATAACAGAGATGTAGACAACGCGTGTAATAACAGTAGGAGGGAAAACATAAAATGCCATCAAAAACATAACTTGTAAAAAAAACCAATCTGGCAACTCAGTTTTTCTACCGTAAAAAGTTTTGAGATCCATGTAATACCAAGTCGGTTAATTTATTCAGTCCCTATTTAAGGGTCCTTCTGTTTTAAGTAATTACGTAATTATATTGTATATGTTTATTTCAAAATAAACAAATATTCTATTCTATTATAATTAGCTAACCTAACATCTTAAGTGACCATAGCAATATTAAAAATCTTTTATGTTTTAAATAAGTAAATAGATTGACTTGGCCACGACTAGATGCCCCTAAAGTCCCGTGGAATAGGGGGCAACCTACACCTTGTTTCTTTGAAGGTTTTGGCAGAGTTGTACCTACCTAGAGTACACCCACATTTCGCCAGTTATGTTTTAAGCCTCAAAGAGCGAGCCTATTACCATCAACATGGCACAAATTCAGACTCCGCTGCTAATGAGAAATTTCAAATAGAAAAACCCAACAAAACTTTGCCCGACCTATTATACCTCCATTTATTATAGCTTTAGAAAAAAGAGGCTCGTAGAAGCAGGAGTGAAAAACATTCCATTTCAAAGTTAAGTTATAATTTTTTTTTAGGTAGATTTAAGACAATACTAAATACTGAGATAAACGAAGTAAAAGTAATTTTATTTTAAATAATGTTCTATTTATAATAAGATCTTCATCACATATTACAAACCTCCAACAACGAATGAATGAAACAAACAATCACATGATGATTTAAATCTAATTAAGATTAAGGATTTTTTTATATACAATACTTTATTTTAAATAACAACTTTTAACCCACAATACGTTGGTAAAACTTTGTCGTCATTAGCTAATTTAGTCACTCGGTATTGTTCACTCCTGCTTCTTTTAGGTTTTTAGCATTGACACTTTAATTTTAAATAGAAATGAAATAATTATATAAATGAAAGCCACATAATTTCATAAGATAAATAGTTACACATGACTACAATAAAGTGTGACAGCTAATATTTAAATAAATTGTAATAAATTAGGCATTAATCGTAACTGCAACACGTTTATTGTAATTTTGTTACAAAGTGTACATTAAAAAGAACCTTTTTTTAACTTATGTCTAATGCTATTGTAAATGGAGTATAAGTTAGTTAGTCCATAAGTTGTCATACCGGGTACAGACGCCAGCACATCAAACTACCCCAATCTGTCAGATTTCATTGATAGATTTTCAATACTGATGTACCGACTGGTCGCTGACTAGTCGGCCATAATTGTAGTCGGCGATTAATTGGCTAAAACCGCCTACTAGTCGGCCCATTTTTTACTCGTATTAATATGCTTAAAATTTTTAAAGACGGTGATTAAAATGAAATTGAAATCTTTACTGTAATTATTTTTATTATAGAATTAGTTTTACAGTTTACTTTGAGTGCAATCTAGAATAGAAACAGCAGCTCGCACTTATACAATGATAGAATAAATGCATAGCAAATAAAAACATGTCCTGACAATTCCACCTGGTCGCCGGGCACCGCGAACGCACCTAGGAGCCGAAAGCGTAGACACGAACATTACCGATTTCACCCGAACTCAACCGAAAGCAATGATCGGCTTGGCAGACTAGTCGGCCATTTTACAGCCGACTAGTCGGCTAGTTGGTTAGTGGGCCAAAGTCATAGTCGGCCCCATCTCTAATTTTCCACTTTATTTCAAAAGGATAAGGTTCATGTTCAATCGGGAAAATTTTACAGTTTGGGGTAGCTTGATATGCTGGCGTCTGTAAATACCTACGCGTGACGCTAGTGGTGGTTTGGCCTTAATTTTTTTTGGCCTGGAAATGTATTTATGTGCTAACTAGCATTTTCCAGCTGCTTGGCCCAGTACCGGGATTAAAAGTATCCTATATGTTTGCCAAATTTCATCCAAATCCGTTCTGCCGTTTTTGCGTGATTAATTAAGTAACAAACTTCCAAACATGTAAATAGCCAAACATCTAACCAGTAGTAGGATAACTGAGCAATCCTGGCTGTCAAAATCTGAGCAAACTCAGGTTTTTACTCAATTCATGCCACCAAGAAAATGAGGCAAGTCTTAATTAAGGTCTTAGTTCTTCAGTTAGAACTCAAAGGCTTCTCAAGGGGCGAACTGGCAAAGAGAATTGTTTAATACGGTATTACCACTCAGGAAATTGCCGGTAATTACCTTAAAATTTTACCTTTAGGTTTGAGGTATACGTACAACAAGGTAAAGTTTTAGTTAAGTCAAGAACAAAGGAATCAAAGAAAGTTTTTTTTTGTTTGTTATATTTTAGAGATCTTATGGACGCAAAATATAAAATAAAAAAATACATAAGTACCTATTTAATATATATTGTGAAAGCCTCACTGTAGATAAATGTCTGTTTTAAATTTAAGGAATGCAACAGAATGCAAGAGTAGTGTCTAGGTGAAAAAGTGTCTTTATAAAAAATAAATGTTAATCATTGGGAATGTACAACAATGGAGCTACGCCAACAAACTGCTATGCAATTTGGCGGAGGTAAATGTAACCTTAAAAATATATTTTCTGTGAATAAACACTTTATTTTTTTAAACGGATTTCGATTTCAATTGATTGACTAACGATTCTCGTACATAATAAACGTTAAAATTCAAGCCGCAATGTCTTCTCAGCAACAATCAATGTTCAAAACTTGTCAAAATTGTAGTGACAGATTGAGACAGATTGAATTTCGAACGTTTAAAAAATATGGGAATGGTTCTTCATAAGTTTAGCTAGGTCCTCTTTGAAGCTAAAGACATTCATTTGTTTTTTTGCCTAATTATTTTGGTAGGACTGACAGACTCAAGTATTATAAAAAAAACTAATAAGTTTGCTTCGAATTTGTATGCGAATGAGGTTCGAAGTGAATTTAACAGAATACGACTACTTAGGGGTGGATCACACGTGTCACGACCACACCACAACACAGCAACAAAATGTGGGCAAGCAATGGTCTCGTGTGGATAGTGTCGGGGTATTATTTTTTTGTTAATGGCATTTTTAATCATTATTACTCCAGTCAATATCATATTTGGTCACACACCTGTATCCAGCCTTTTTTACTTTTTTTCTAAGCCTTTTGGCTTTTCCTGAAATGACTTCTTTATGGTATCTTTCCAGTTGCGTTGTGGCCAGTTTTTGCGGACAGACAAATGGACTGGTTTTTGCGATCTGGCTACCCGCTATTGCACGGTGTCGCATGTTGTATTGTGACTGCAACGTGGCCTTGATGTGGTCGGTACCGTCCGCACGGTTGAATTTGACTGCCATAATTATGTGGTCCGTGTGAATAAACTATTCATTTCCATTCAAATTAGCGCCTAGAAACGTGTTGTTGTGGTGTGGTTGTAGTACGTGTGCCTTAATGTTCTTTTTTACCTGACCATGGCGATGCAAAAAGGAGGGTTATGATTGACCTGTAAGTATGTATGTATGTGGGCATGTTAGTATGTGCTCCCATCTGTTTCCTCATAAGTCCTTAACAACTGATCATAATTTGACAAATGAAATATCATTGGAAGCGTCTTGGTTGCCCGCTGGTTATGACATATTTAATTGAATATGGCCTGGTCTTCTAGGGGAAATGAAGTAATAAACTATTTATTTATTTTAGCCGACGAAAAAACGAAGGAGGTTCTCAAGTCGACGCGTATATTTTCTTTTTTATGTATGACCACGCATAACTTTTTACTGAGTAGTCCGATTTTGATAATTCTTTTTTTATTGGAAAGTGTATACCCCGAAGTTGTTGATGACTTTGGATTGTATTTTAATTTTATGTCACCGCCTTCTGAACTTAATTATTAAGGTTAAACAAAAAGGTTCATTATTTTTAGCTTTTCAGTTTTTTCGGCGGTTCAATTTTTTTGTTAAAAAAGTTTTTTTAATAAAATAATACATTCTATCAGTAGTAAGCGATCATAAACCTTAAGGCGAAGTGACATACGACCATGGCTGTCAGATGAGAATGTTTTCTTGTTTCATACTATTTAGAGCGTGTTTTTTCAGTATCCGGTTATTAGTTTTTGTGTAAAGAGGCCAGCACATCATGCTACTCCAATCTGTCAAATTTATTTGATAGATTTTCAACTTTATTCCCAAACAAATAAGGTTCATGTTCAATTGGGGAAATTTGACAGTTTGGGGTAGCTTGATGTGCTGGCGTCTGTACCTACATGAAATAACAGCGTGTATGTTATATTATGTTAATATAACGTATGTAGTAAAACTTTATAACAATACCTATCACATTATCGACGACATCATAAAGTTCGTGATATTCTCATGTTCATATAGATATTCAATTCCCGTTTTATTGATATGGTTGTAAGATAAACCGTTATTGTTATTGGTAAACTTCGATTCTGAAGATATTAAATGTTCGAACAGTTTTGGAATATAGTTTCTACCTATTGTTTGTAGGTATTTCTGTTCTCGATACGTTTATTTATTTATTGAACCATTTATGCACACACATATAAACAGACAAGAAGAAAGGAAACTGTTCCTTCATTCTTGTCTGTTTATATGTAGAAATAAGCATTACCTATGTACGCATAGGTAATGCTTATTTCTACAGACATCTCTTCCAGCACACCTGCGATAAGAGAGAAGATAACAGAGATGTAGACAACGCGTGTAATAACAGTTGAAGGAAAATCATAAAATCACAAATTAAACTCTAATTTAAAAATATACACACATAATATGAGAGTATACATACATACTAATATACATACATACTTCTAAAATAAATATCACTAAAATATATATAATTATAATGTAATTAAATTAAATAAATACATAAGCAATTATGACAAAGTGGAGAGATAGTGTTCTTTCACTCTTCTTTTGAATACTGCTACAGTTTGGCAGTCCCTAATGTCAGGCGGTAGTGAATTCCATAACCGGACCGCGTGCACAGTGAAGGAATAGGAGTAGAAGTCGGTTGAGTGGGGAGGGGACTTGAGGAGATTTCTAAGATGCGACCTGCAAGGCGCATCAAAAGGACGGGCGTAGGAGAAGCGATCCCGCAGATAGGATGGGGTTTTAGGGTTGTGAAGAATGTTAAATAGCAAACACAATATCCGAGAGTTTCTGCGTAGTCGAATAGGGAGCCACTTGAGGATCTTGCGAAAGATAGAAACGTGATCGTATTTTTTAAGGTTAAACACAAAACGAATGCTGATATTTTGCAAACGCTCAAGTTTATTTAAAAGCTCCTTGGTGGCATCCAAATAACGTTCTGTATTTTGGATACTAAGGATTGCCTCTATGGTTTCTTCATAAGTATAATTAGTCCTCATTGAAACTAAAGACATTCATTTGTTTTTTTGCCAAATTACTTTGGGACGACTGACAGACTCGAGTATCATTATCCCTACAATATTATATAAATTAATGCGAAATTAACCCTGTCTGTCTGTCTTTTACGCTTTGATGCCTAAACCACTGAACCGATTTTGATGAGATTTAGTACAGAAAAAGACTAGACCTTGGGAAAGGATATAGGCTACCTTTTATCGGAAAGAAAGGCTTGTAGGAGTTGAAATAGAGGATGAAAGTTCGTTTGGAAGTCCAAACAAAGTCACGCTTTCGCTACTAACCCCGGAAACGATTTTGATGAAATTCTAGACCTTGGGAAAGGATATACGCTAACTTTTGTTGTAAAAATCGTGTTTAAAAAGGACACGAAGGGGTTGAAGTAAGGGATGAAAGTTTATATGGGAGTTCGTCACTATCGAATATAGAAAGAAAGAAAAGGTATTTATTGTGACTCGCACAGGAAGATCACATACTAAAATAAACACAATGGTACAAAAATTATAAAAATCAAATTTCTCGGAAGAACAAAAATATTTAAAAAATAAATAAAACAGAAAGTCCTGCACGAGGCCAAAAGGCTCCTACCTCAGCATGATGCTGCGATATATAAATAATACAAAATCATGAAAATTTGTAGCTCTGTAACTTTGCGCGGGCATGCGACGGGGTGGGTAGGGGTAACAAGAAATTCCACGTGGACGAAGTCGCGAGCAGATGCTAGTTAAAAATCAAAACCGTTTAACAAATGACTTCGTTTCGAATTTGTATGCGAAAGAGGTTTGAAGTGAACTTGCAGAATTACAAAAGATCACTAGGTACTTTGCAAACAACGACGTTTTGTAGTTTAGATACTAAGGCCCTATTGTTTGACATATTATTATCTTACCATCGTCATAAGGAGGTGATTTCTTGAATTGTGGAAAACGCAATCTAACAAAATAATAGTTTAAAAAAACTAAAAAACACGCTTTAAAAACCAAACTAAAAAAGGAGAAAATAATTTAATTCAATTAAAAAGCGTGGGGTGCTTTTTGAGGTATTTTTGTAATCAATTAATGTCAAGCACCCCACGCTTTTTAATTGAATTAAATTATTTTCTCCTTTTTTAGTTTGGTTTTTAGTTTTTTTAAACTATTATTTATTTTTAATTTTTTAGTTCTGCTAACTACAAAAACATATTTTTTTCTCATTTTTTTTTTATTACTGAATTGTCATCGGTCCTCGACAAGTTTACAAAGTTTCAATGAAATCTGACCGTTTAAAGTGGGTCAAAATCGCGCTCAAAGGAGTCGGTTACATACAAACTAACAAACAAACATACAAGTGAAGCTAATATAAAGCGTGTAAAAACCGGGAAGACCCGGTTTTGTTAGATTGCGTTTTCCAGCATTGCACTACAAAAGACTGAAATACTATTGGCATTTTTGTTCTACCATTTGCCAGTTCATGCCATCGATACAGCCTCTAACAGAATTCAATGACGGGTCTAAATAATTGAATTTACTGAGAACTGGCGCTCTTTAGCATTTTAATTAATCTATTTTGTTAACTGAGAGCGTGCTCCGGGGCAAAGTAATTATGTCTTTGATTGTTTATGTTGCTGCTCTTTGTACTCTTACGCTGGTTCCGAAGATCAGCGGGGTAATTGCGTAGAATAGAATAGAATAATTATTTATTTGCATAGAAAGTAGGTAGTGAAAAATAACTTTAATTTCGGAAGTCGGTGTCTTTGGAGCTGTATTTGAATTTTTTGTCACCGCCTTCCGAAATTAAAGTTATTTTTCACTTTGTAGTGTTTTTTTGGAAGTCGGTTGTTTTTTTTTGGAAAAAGTTTTTATTTTTCACTTTTTAGTGGTTCACATGTGCTTACCCCTTCACAGCATACCGGCGTGATGTTATGTTATGAACTGGTGTAAGCAATAGACAGACATGAGATTTCAGCAATCCCAGTCCATTTGCTATCATTTATTGAGGAGTTCCGTTGCCTATCTCCAAAGTTCTTCATCAGATCTTCACCAAATTGAAATGAGACCACTACGAGAAAGTACTCTTCCAAAAAATACCTAAATCGCTTCGTGTGCCTATAAAATTTGAAGAGTTCTCTCTATTTCTCCAGGATCCCATCATCAGATTCTGACTTGATGATTATGGGACCACCTGGGAAGTATACCCTTTCAAACAAAAAAAACAAAATCCAAATCGGTCCAGCCATCTTCGAGTAATCGGGGAACATACATAAAAAAAAAAAAAAAAGGTTCGGACGAATTGATAACCTCCTCCTTTTTTCAGTCGGTTAAAAATGCAGATGGTTTTATAATTAAGAGATCCTTATACATTCTACCTTAAATTAGGCATGCAAACATTTTGCACAATTGCCTAATAGTCTACAATAATGTCAATATGAAAATTCTTATAATATGGTAAAAAATCAATAAAATAAAATAAAGAATTAAATATGTCAGATAAATTGGTAGGAATGGCTTTCATTTTGACAGTTCAACAACATTCATTGCGATTTTACGTTGTTGAGGAGACAATTTTTTTCTAACATGAAGCAATGGATTAGCAATAGGTATTCTTCAAAATTATTCGGATTCTGATTGATAGTGCGTTACGCAATTAGGGTGCTGTTTTTAAGTATTTGTCTTATAATAGGAAACAAGTAAGAGATTTTTTTTATATGTGAAGTGTTGTGACTATCAATTGGCAGTGAGCAGGGCACATTTCTCGCAGAACAGATATCCGATGGAGCCGAAAGGTTCTGGAGTGACAACTGTGTAGATACTTAAGTAGAATATTCTTATGAATACCATAAAAATAACAGATACAAATGTAGAAATACCGGACTCCGGTATCCAGTACGGATACTGTCCTCTGTGGACCGGAAAATGAAGTGTTGGATGACCTCCCATAAGATGGACCGATGAACTGGTGCGAGGATGCGAGAAGCACAGAACCGATCGAACAGGCGATGCTTGGGGGAGGCCTATGTCCAGCAGTGGATGTCTTTCGATGATGACGATTGCAATTGGCACAGGACTAGACATATTTCAAGTAACTGACTTTATGTGTCAAATAAAATACACAACTAGAAATGATGGCGTCTGATTTCTTGGCGTAATTATGCCTGAAGGTTCTATTTACATTTGTTAACCGTAGACAAGTAGGTTTAGGTAGACAATAGTTTCCATACTCTGCATCACCATAAATTATCTAACTGTATAAATAAATGGTACTTAATCAGAAAATTTGTATGTTTAGATATTTAGATGTTTGGATGTTTGTTACTCAATCACGCAAAAATTGGGATGGGGATAATTTTCGAACGCTACGCGGGCGAAGCCGCTGGCAAAAGTTCGATCACAATAAAACCTTTACCAAATCACAGTCAAAGGAAACATTCATACCAAGTACAGACGTAAAGAAAAGCTTTTGTAAATCCCACATATGCAGAATCTCGTTGACATACTCGTAAGCCTGAAATCCCGTCACATGCGCTTTGCGGCTAGAATATACGCCTGACCTTTTGGACTATTGGCTTAAACCGGAAAAAGGACTTGAGGGGATCCATTCTTCGCAAGAATATGGAATTTATAGGAGTTCGCGTGTCCATATGGATTGAGGAGCCATGTGTCATATTAAAAAGGAGATGGTAACAATATTTAGTGGAAAATGATCAGTTTTGTAGGCCCAATCCGAGGCCACCTTAAACATTCTGTATCGTTTTACTACAAATTCCAGGATCGGGCCTACAAATTCGGATAATTTACTACTAAATATTGGTAATATATCTATAGAGGTATGAGGAACAGGATGTAAAGTTTACTCATACCCTATTGAAAAGGGAGGATCCTCCGACCAGACGGGTGTTGTGTCTGGTGGGCAACTGCCCGACGGTTGATGTCGGGATGTTGTACCTATGCGAGTCGCGCGGTAAACTCTGATTGCGCGATGCAGGATGTTGTGTGACGTAAGTCTTGCGTAGTTCGTCTGTGGCATTGTAGATGGCGCCACTTTTCTTTTTGTGTTTTTAGATATTTGTTGCGAAGTATTTTTCTGTAGTGCCGCTACATATAGGTTTAAAATATGATATTATCAGCGTATACTGTTCCCACTGCTGGGAAACAGATCTCCTCTCTGTGAGAGGGAGTGGGCCGTAATCCACCACACGAGGCCAGTGCGGGTTGGTAGATTACATCTAGGGTGGCCAACAGTATGGCACACATCAGTGGTAACAAAACCAGAAAGTATATGCTGGCCTCTTATTCCATTGAAACTATACGTAGTATTATAAATACGCCACGTATCTGCCGCATATCGGACGACCAATGGGCCAAACTCAGGCCCCAATCATCATCATCACAATTCAGCGTTCAAAGCTGGACACTGGCTCCCCCAAGCACCGCAACTTCAACCAGTTCAGTTCTTCTCGCATCCAGCGAATTCTTGCGGCCTTCTTAAGGTTATCGTCCATGACCGAATGGGTCCCTCTTAAGGGGAACGTACTCGCGGGCTCGAACTCACTAATGGGCCTGGCTAAAAATCACGCTGTCTCAACAGGCATCGTGTCCGATAGAGGTAGTATCAGTAATGAACAGTTAGACGCTAGTCTACACGCACAACGTTATTGAGTGAGATGCAGGATCATTTATAGTAAAAGAGGCGCAATTTTTTTAAAGAAAAGTCCTTCGGAAGTTCGAGTTTTAGGAAAAAACCACTGCAGAAATCAATGACCAATAAAGTTTATTGAATTTTTCGATATTTAAGCTTTGTCGGTACCGACTTGGTTTTGGAGATTTTACACTTCTTTTATTACTTAAATACGCCCAAAGTTAGGTTAAATTAGCAAGAAAAACGAATCTTTATTAACTCCTAACTTTTTAATGGCTTTTTATTTTAGTATTCTGTTTCCGTACAGACAATATTAATAATAAGACAAAACCATACCATGTTTAAGGTTTGATGTACATTGTCAAACAGTGGAGTAATAAACTCCCGAAGTTTGTATAGAAAAAATGTCGACAAGATTCACCTTAAATTAAAAATATAAGACTCACAATTAACAGAGCAGTATTTGAAGCGGCGCTAATAGGTAGATTGTATTATCAAAACAAAGCAAGCGAGAGTGTTGGTAATGTATTTATCTTGTGGCAGACCGTTCGGTCCACGAGGGTGAGTGCTGAGACTTACTTACGGGCAGACAAAATGGCCAACAAATTTCAACTGTCGACCTTTAGGTCTCCGAATAGATCTTAAATTCATTCAATCATTCTTTCACTAACAGCTTAGACAATGCACAACCTAAATTGCTAGGTCTAGTACTATTTATGAAATTTTAAACTAGAGTTCCTTATTCAATTCAAAATAATTTATTTCAATCCATTTTAGATCGTATTTAAATAGCAATAACATTAAAATTTAAAAGTAAAAATAATTAATTCAACAGTCAATAGTTCATTAGTTCACAGACAACGCTCTCCGCTCCCTGTCGATGTCCGCATCGTCCCTCAGGTCAGAGGTCACGACATACCCGAGGTATTTAAACTGTTGAACCCTTTTTAACTCGTCACCGTTCAATCTGATAGGTGGAACAGAATCCGGGCAGCTCCTGTCCCTGGCCTGAAAAACCAGGCATTCACTTTTTTCTGCGTTATAGAGCAAACCGTGATCCAGCGCGTAACGCTCGCAGATGCCCAGCAACCTAGACAGACCACACACTGAAGCGCTCAGCATCGCCATGTCGTCCGCGTAACTAATATTGTTGACACAAACACCGTCAGTGTGCAGCCGACACGGGTGCTGCTGAGCTCTTCCATCAGTGCATTCACATACAGGTTGAAGAACCTCGGCGAGGTCAGCCCTCCCTGCCTCATGCCGCACTCCAACCTGTACGGCTCCGACAGAGCGCTCGACCATCGAACGACGTTGAATTGGCCAAGATACCAGTACTTGAAAATTTCTATCAGTTCGAGAGGCATTGAGATGTTAAACTTATAGGTACTTATAACGAAAAAAGCACAAAGGGTTTTTTTTTATTTATCTCCTTCTTGGGGCCTAAAGGTTCTGGAGTGGTGATCACGTACCTACCACGTACCTACCGGAAGATGTAGCGCCGGAAGGCAATGTGGACTGATGACCTTGTGAATGCCTTAGGAATCCCATCAGGCACATGGCTTTTACAAATAATGTTTTATTATGTTCTTACAAACCACATAGCATTGGCTGAAGAACGCATCTAAGATTTTGCCTTATTTAAGTTAAATAATCAAAGAAAACCATACCTTTCTATCTCCTTTACCTGTGGCTTCACACCATAGCAGCACTTGCGGTGATCTATGGTTCAGCAAGCTGTCACTTGTCAACTGTCAGTTCATTTAAACAAACTACGATAGAGGAGCCTCCAAAAAAGTATAACGTCTGGGGTAGCCTTCGGGAGGCTGACTACTGATTAGCACAACAGATAAAATTTAAATGGAAACGCCACTGGACATACAGAATGAATACTTTTGAAAAGTAGTAAAAGAAAGGGCTACCTCAAGAGAAGTTGTCTCAAGCCTATAATATTCCCACTGATGGGACAAAAGACTTTATTTCTATGAGAGGGAGGGAAGATTTATCATATGAGAATTTTTAATTTCCTATGAATTTTTTTTTTTTTTTTTTTTTAATGTTTGGGTACATTTTGTAAGTCAATCTTATTGACTAATGAAGGGACTTGAATACCCCTTCTTAGATCATTTAGATGCAAAGACTAATGTATTGACCATTATAATAAAAAGGTCCTGAATTAATTTCAGTTTCAGTGGAATTTTAACTTTGTCATGTATGATAAAATTGTTTTCTTACATCTTTATAAAAGTAAGTATGAGATCCAGAAATATTGATGTCATTAGCCATTACCTAACTTGTTTTAATTATGGATATGAATCAGTGATCCAATTATCCTTTAGCAATGAGATGACTATTTTAATTCAGTTTGTATGACTGATGTAAAATAATCATAATATATAAAATAAGGCAAATAGATTGGCCATTTATCTATAACAGTTTATGGAAGATGTTTTCGTTTCTACATTTTCTTGGATCAATAGATTGAAAACTCTTAATTTTTGGTTTTAACAGTTTATGAATTCAGACCGAAATATTCGTTAATTCCAAATATATGTGTAATTCACATAGCGTCTACATCCTTCGAGTATTCTTCACCAGCAGATAACAAACAGGTCTTCAGCCAATGCTATGTGGTTTGTAAGAACATAATAGAGCTGTTTTGCATTAAAACAAAACAGTTATTATGTGATGAAGAACCACATAGCATTGGAGCAAGGTGCTTGCTGATGAGTTGTGAAGACTTTTATGAACTGACAGTTGACAAGTGACAGCTTGCTGAACCATAGATCACCGCAAGTGCTGCTATGGTGTGAAGCCACAGGTAAAGGAGATAGAAAGGTATGGTTTTCTTTGATTATTTAACTTAAATAAGGCAAAATCTTAGATGCGTTCTTCAGCCAATGCTATGTGGTTCTTCATCACATAATAACTGTTTTGTTTTAATGCAAAACAGCTCTATTTTAACAAGCTTGTTTGTGAATGCTTAAGTGCTTAGCTATACCTAATGGGTATACTTTCAGGATTTTCAAGCATAAAATGAGCCATTTTGATTCGCTGATTTGCCTTGTGGTGAGCTCATGACTACGTAATTTTTCCTTTCGAGGATGAAACTGGTCTAGCAAATCTGTAAACGTCTCACAAAAGCTGTTATATTAGAAAAGAGAATATCTCCGACTGACTTATTAATGATCTGTCTAGCAAAGAAAGGTTACAAAGAAAAACTTATCTACACATATTTCTTAATTTTTCGTTTTACTTTTTTGCAATTTCCAGGTTAATGTTAGTTTCTGTGATGTTTATCATATGGATCCATTGTACATTACATTGTCATTCAATGGGATTATAATTATGAACTTAAAGAATTGTATTGTTTATTCTGATAATTTTGTAAAGCCATATTTGTTTGGGTCGCAAATTATTACAAGCTTTTATTTTTTTAGTCAGGGTGTCCGGTAATTAATGGATAACCTTGAAATGGTTCATGGTAGAGCTAATGGCTATTCAGAAAAAAACATTTTTTCTAAAAAAAAAATAACCGACTGCCGAAAAAACACTACACAGTGAAAAATAACTTTAACTTTGGAATAGGGTATTTTCCAATTTATTAAAAACAATTTTAATTTGAAGATTGGGACGAAATATCTAACAGAAAATTAAAAATAAATTGATTGATATCCATTTTCTCAATTAAAAACGATTTAAATTAAATTTATTTTTCGTAGTTTTGAATTTACCGCCAAAACGCTCTTTACGATGACATTTTATCACGTGACCACATGTGACGTCAACTTTGTGTAAACTAAAATATAAAGTTATTATGTGAATGTCGAGTTTCTAATTTAACAAGATTTTTAATGGATAGAAAGTGGTATTACTGGTGTGCGGTGCCTCTGTGGACAAATACTTCTAAAACTGCGCCACACAAAGTATTTGTACTGGTGCCGTTTACACAAAGCTGACGTCACGTGTGGTCACGTGATAAAAAGTCATCGTAAGGAGCGTTTTGGCGGTAAATTCAAAATAACGAAAAATTTATTTGATTTTAATTGAGAAAATGGATATAAATAAATTTATTTTTATTTTTCTGTTAAATATTTCGTCCCAATCTTCAAATTAGAATAGTTTTTAATAAATTGGAAAATACCCTATTGCATTTAAATTTTATGTCACCGCCTGCTGAAATTAAAATTAAATTTCACTTAGTAGTGTTTTTTCGGAAGTCGGTTGTTTTTTTTTATTTTATTTTTTTACAGAAAAATACAAATAAAAAAATGTTTTTTTCTGAATGGCCATTAGTACCACCATAGACCATTTCAAGGTTATCCATTAAATACCGGACACCTTGTATAATCTGACATTGATCTGAAAATTGCAAAAAATGTTGCGGGCTACCCTAGCGCATCCACCTTACCGAGACCAATCAGTGGACTCATTTGACCCAATTAAAATCTTTAGCTTACCACTAAATAACTATTTAAAAAGTATAAGTACGAACGCTGCCTTAGCCGTATGACCCTAACACAACATAAACTTTGACTTTACCTTTTTATCATCGGCTTCGGTACAAGCCATTAGCACTTTATTCTCATTAATATTTCAGAGCAAACGTTTTTCAATTAAGACCTTCACGGTAACATAACATTTCGTTTAACCAAAGAAAGAAAACGTAGTATTTTGTGTCTGAAGGCGAAAATGCGCTGCTTTTAGCATTAACAATTTACGACGTGTATGACAGACGTGTTCTTATAAAGGTGCGTCTATACATAGCATGCAAGTCAAGAAACGTGTAACGAAAAAAATTTTCAGAAATGTCAATGTCCTAGTCCCATAATACAAAATCTGCAAATTCTTGATCGCTTGTCAGGGTATTACCGTTCTTTCCGTACTTTTTACAGCATTTTAAGCTCAGTCCGAAAATATGTCCTAAATACTTTTAATTTATTCATTCATATAGGTACTGTGATACCTAAGGGGTCTAGGTACCAATGAAATATTGAGTAACGTTCAATATTTATATATTTAGATAAGTTAGACTTTTACAAGGCCGCGCCTACTATAATCATTAAAATATATTTTCTTAGGATAAAACTAATCCTATACTCATTGACGGATGGAATCCTAATTCATCATCTTGATAGTTCAAATGTGACAGTCATTCCATTACCGGCCTGTATTAACATAAAGGTTGCATTCGTAAGCAACAAACCTTTACAGTACCTACCTACTTTATTGTTCACAAGAAAATACATAATTTAAAAAAATTAACAAAATATATAATGGGCGGCCTTATAGCTTTCTGCGATCTCATATCTTTATTCTTCTTCTTTTAAATTTAGGCATATTTTACAAGTTTTTTACATTGATTGTCGCTGAAATTAGATTGAGACTTGATTTTGAACATTTTTCAATATGGAAATTGCCATCAGGTGATTTTTTTTTTTTTTGGTTGGGTAATCATCAAATAACTTCTCCCGCTCTGGGTGGAGCAGGAGGGCGTGTCAGACTTTTACTGACTAAAACCCACCCGTGTTCCCTCAGTTACCTGTGTGCCAGGGGCCGTGGTATCTCTTTCGAACACCCCGCACCCCTGGCAGACAACGCCCCTTGCGGACCCCACCAGTTGGTGCTGACATCTCTTTGAGACGCGCGTGGAACAACGCGCCGTCGACCATCAGGTGATTAGATATACATATATATTTTTTATGGATAAGGTCTCGATGGCACGAACATGCTCAGAAGATGCGTGCTCACTCTTGATTCGAAAAGTGACGGATTATAGGTTTAAGAGGAAGTATTTTCAACTTGAAAAGTCACCTAGTCTCCTTACCATCCAACTGTGAAATTCCATTTGCAATTTGAACGCACCCTTACTTTTCCGACAATATGAGTTACAAGCGCCAAAATGTCGTGGATGTATTGTTAAAAAGTAAAAAGATTTACGTACTCTATATGAAGCTTTTCGGCGTTAACGTCACGTGGAAAGGTGGACGTACGTGTTGCATTGTTAAATTGGTACAGATGTTTATTGATTTCTTCCAAAAATCTGATACTTACCTATCTAAGTAAGTAAATTGTGCGTGCACCTGCAGCCTAATTGCGTAGTATTAACTTTCCTCCATAATAATAAACGTTGCTTAAAGTTAAGTACCATACATTTATGACGTTTAAACATCATTTAACTTTAATCATCGTTTATGAATATACCCCAAATCTGATTGCGATTCCGAAACGAAGCAAACTCCATTCGGAATTGTTTTCCATAATCAGAATTGTGTAATTCAAATGAATCAAATTCTGCCTCATTTTATAGGGATCTTACTAAAATCTCGTCCAATCTATTACTTTTAGGCGTTTTGCTTCATCACATATGAACGCATATGAACGCTTCCGAATAATTTAACTATAAATTAATATTGTTTTAATTACAACTGGTGGTCTAATGTTTCAAATGAAAATATACAATCATTTCCTAAAAAACGTAAAACCAATTTATAAAACACTTTTAACAAAAACTACCATAATTGAAAAAAGCAATGAAACGTTTTACTGCTCACGTTTTAGTTATCTGTGGCCATTGAAAAAATCGTAGAAGAGCAGCACCTACTAACATAGCAGTTACTAACAATCTATGGACTGTAATGTCTGTTTTTTTTTTAGTTTTCTCAACTTATTGGGATTTCCGCTAAAACGGGGGGTTTGGACACACCAACTAGCAGACTAAATTTTGCTTTTAGTGGCTGGTAGTTTTGTTAGTTTGTGGAAAACACAACAATCAACTACTAAAGCTTTAACTCGAGAAATTATTATGATATCACGATAGTGGCATGTTTTTTTTACTGTTTGTACCTGTGTTAGTAATTTTACGATTTATTTCTTTAAAATGCCGAAATCACTTTGGATTCAAACGCTAATATGGAAAGACTGTTCAGCATGACAAATATAGTGAAGTCACACAGGCTGTGCCCGTGTCGAGATCGAAAAATAACGTTAATTCGACAAAATAAATCTCATGGAAACTTACTTCCAAAATAAAAAAGAAACAATGGCACTCCGGGAGTGCCGACAGAAGTGAAAACTTGAACAATTACATGTGTATTTTTTGAGTCGTCAGGAAATATTTTTTGAATTGTCAGATTAAGTAACTTTCAATGTACGTTCAACGTTCTTTGTTCGTACGTTCGTGTTGTCAGTGGTGTCGGTAACAGTGTCACGAGTTCAATTGTTTTTTTCCCATCTCAAAATATGCCCAACGCGCCTAAAGAAGTTTTCACTTCATTGTGTATCTAACAAACATCCAAAAATCTTCACTTACTTTTCCAGTAATTATTTTGTGATAATCTATAGTACCTGTAATGGTGTTAAAAATGACTATGATTATGACATCATAAGTTTATTATTTTCATTCTCAAATCTTCAAATGGACCTCCTAAACGACGACCGAACGTCAGCAATAGGAATATATATAAAATTAAAAAAATTGTTATTAATCTATAATTTATTTTTAGTTGTTCACATTATAATTTGTAATATTAGTAGGGTAGTAGGAAGTTGGATTTTAAGTGAACTGTTTGTGTTCTTTATGAGAATAAATTCTAGAAACCGATATTTTTGGAACATACCATAATGTGACATCATGATTTTTATGAAAATTAAAATATACGGGCAGGAAAATAAATTCTAATTTCTCCAAATAAAAGTCGAACAAAACGTTTATTATATTTGGTTAGTCCTCGTTTCAAATAACATTGTTTAAGGCGACGGCATTTTCATAGAATTTCATAATCTGAAAACCGTGCCGGAGAAACAAATGAAACGAAAATAAATTACAATTTCGCATTTATTTCTATTTTCTGTTACTAGGCCTCGCGAATTGTTGTGATTTCAGAGTCTTTGTAAGTATTTCGAGGTCACGAAGGGTTCTGTACCACAATACTTGACAATTTTTAAGACTACACACAATATTTTATTGTGTATAGTCTTAAATATCGCGTAAAACCAAAGACTATTAAACCTAAAACAAAAGCCTATGTCCTTCTCCATATCCCAGACTATATACTTCTGCCAAATTGATTATATTACTAGGTACTAGGACTTCATAAGTTATTCGCATCACTAGCAACTATTTGCACACCCTGCATACATGTCCCTACCTACATGCCAGTGTAGACTCGGGACAGTTTCCAGTAAATTGCGAACGTAATTATTAGTTGCACATAGTTCTGTTGTGTGTGAGTTGTCAGTGCTCAGGACAGGCACTGTCATAGATAATGGAAACCGTTCAGAAGTGAAATTACGTAGGCACATGCCTACATAGGTACGCAGGTTCGTAGTGCGACCGCCAATAACATTAACTGGATGTAATCGATCGATTAATTGGTGCTGGTTCAATGAGGGTTTTCATAAACATTCAAGCCACCAGTGGGCGCCACTTTGACAAGAGGTCTTCCAGTTCGACAATGAACTTAAAATATTTTATGTCATTCGTTTCATTCTTTCGTTCACCATTCAGTCCGTAGGCGCTTTGACACTTTTGACAGGTGCCCGGACCTGACGTCTCAGTGCTGGCACCTAGTGAACGTCATTTCAGAAAACCCTCATTGTCGATTTATGTCATAGTACCTAGTTCAAAACATACAAACACTAGCTAGCTTCTATTTATTCTGCAATAGCTACTCCGTGCGGCTTCGCCCGCATAGTGAGTCGATAAAAAGTTACCTATGTCCTTTTAAGAACCCCAGTGGGGTTCAAAATGGATCCCCTCAAATTGTATCAATCCAGCCGTTTCGGAGATTACTCCATAAAACAAATTTTTAATACTTTTAGATATTGGTAAAGATACGCCACGGGGTGGTAGCGTAGAAAAGCGCCATGCGATAGCCAATTCTAGCAACGATCTACACTATAGACGATCAAAAATCGTTCAACTACGACCTATTTCACCAATGAAGCTGAACGCAGTCACCACATCTAAGCCCCGTCCTAGAGCTGTCTGTATAGATAAAAACGTAGATCCGCAGATATGGATCCGGATACGGATAATTGGCGTCAAGATCCGCGGATACGGATACTGATCTTAACTTTCTTACTCAATCGGTGTCGATGCGCGTGACCTTGAAACGATAGTTGACGCCACTTGACGCTTTGCGTGACAGAACATGTTTCGACTTGCTTTGCACGGGACTTTCTTTTGTTTTGTTTATAGTTTATTGTGACACTGGGCAGTATAGATAACGTTTGTGTTTGTTGTACGAGTAAAAAAAATGTCTACAAAGAAGTTTAGTAGTGCAATTTGGAACTATTAATAAGGTAAAATATCCGTAAAAGATACGTCTAAAATGTAACGGATAGGCATTCGGATACGGATCTTTTATCCTACGGATACCCGCGGATACGGATACGGATACGGATATTCGGAACATCACTAATACCAACAATTATGATACGATCTTGTGGTTATGATCACGCTGAAAAATCATCATTTCATCATTATCAGCCTACGGCAGTCAACTGCTGGGCCAGCTTCTTCATCTGCACGCCATTCAACTCGGTTCTCAGCAACTTTCATCCAGCTACTACCGACAACCCAGCAAAGATCGTCGCGGCACCTAGCCTGAGGGCGTCCTACCTTATGTTTGCCGATTTGCGGTCTCCACTCAAGAACACGTCTACCCCAACGATCATCAGTTCTGCCAGGGGTGCGGGTTGTTCGAAAGAGATACCGCGGCCCCTGGCACACAGGCAACTGAGGGAACACGGGTGGGTTTTAGTCAGTAAAATTCTGACACGCCCTCCTGCTCTACCCAGAGCGGGAGAAGTTATTTGATGATTTCCCAACCAAAAAAAAAAATACGATTATCAGTTTGACGGCACGGTTGGCGCAGTGGTTAAGCGATTGACTGCTGCGCTGCGTGTCGCGGGTTCGATTCCCGCACGGAAAACATATTTGTATGACCTACAAGTACTTGTTCTGGGTCTGGCTGTTTGTGTATGTGATTTTAAATGTTTGTAAACGCACCCACAATACAGGAGAAATTCCTAGTGTGGGGCAATGTTTAAAAAAAAAAAAAGTTCTACGGCTAATATGCCCGGCCCATTGCCACTTCAGCTTGCTTAGTTTGTGAGCTGTATCGACAACTTTGGTTCTCTGCCGTATCACCTCGTTCCTGATTCGTTACATCAGAGAGACTCCAAGCAGAGCCCCGCACTAAAGCTCGCATCGCAACGTTGAATTTTATTTAAGGACCAGCTGTACTGTGAGTGTCCACGTTTCGGCTTGGTTTTAAATTTATTTTGTCGATGAGCGAATGTGAATTATACAATCTCGACTGTATATTCGAACGTACGTATCTAACGACTCGAAATTATAGGGTTTTATGACGGTATTGTACTCAATGCAGGAGCTTCCTTTCTATACACGCATAGTCTATGGTACAACGAGGCAAGTAAACAGGACTATATAATTATCAGTTGAGTTTGAAACGAACTAAGTTCATTGTTTGTGTAAAGGTTATTGGCTGCCTGTAGTTAGGTTTGTCTTTATCTATCGGGGCTTCTCATAAAGTTGCAAGGTGTACTTGAAGGAAATATTAACATATTATTCATAATCGAAATAAAATACAATTTTCTAAATTCATCACCTAACCTTTTCTCAATTGGGTTTAAAAAAAAATTAATAAATGGAAAGATCACATTATGACAGAATTATTTTTTGTTTTTTTTTCGCTCTAATTAAAAAGTTATTTTAAATTAAAAAAAAAAAAATTAAACACGCCGACAGTTCCTAAACAAACCCGAGCGCGTGTGACGTCACAATGTTAATTTCTACTCATCGTAGCACACAGCTGATACAGTCTTTTGTACAATCAATTCGACATGTTTATATATTATATTTTTTTTAATGTATGTTCGGGCATAACTCCGTCATATATTTGGATTTGCAAAATATATTTTTCTATTCGAAAGGGGTTTATTCCGAAATGGTCCCATAAAAATGTCATAAAGATCTGATGATGAGTATCGGAGACAGACAACAGAACTCTTCGAAAAATGACAGCAAATCAACCGCGATTGCTGCTATCGCATAAATATGCATTGTTTTGGTTTGATTGACTTTGAGAATACCCCAAGGATGATGAAATTTCGAATTGGTGTGGGGTAGGTAAAAAACAAAAAGTGAAAATACAATAAAAATCCAAAAATAAAGACAACCGACTTACGAAAAACACTACAAAGTGAAAAATTATTTTAATATCGGAAGGCGATCACAAAAAATTAAAATACATATCTAATGCCACCGACTTCCGAAATTATAGTTATTTTTCACTTTATAGTGTTTTTTGGAAGTCGGTGTTTTTTTTATGTGTCCTGTGTTAATTAATGTTCATTTCTTACCTAATATTGTATAGAATCAAGTTCTTCTAGCTGTGCTGCTGGGGAGTTTGTTGCGCCACTTCTTCTTCCCAGCTAAAGCACTAGGAAGTGGTGAAAAGCGGTCGTAAAAAATGCTGACTCTCAGTCAAGTTTGAATAAATGATTTTTGATTTGATTATACCAGTATTTTAATAAGAGGGAAAATGGTTCCCCCTGGCAAGGCTGGTTGCTAAACTGATAATACTAATACTTCTATTTAATCACTATCAATAAATTATTTAATGATTTTCATAAACCAAGAAAAGCAACTTTACGAGTTATAAATGTTCTAACGATATACAAGATGGCGGCGTAATATGGCGTTAAATAGAAAATATAAGAAGTACTTAATAGCTAAGTTAATAATATTGTGTGTAATGAGAAAACTCCATTAGCTCCCACAGAGTGCAGTGTTTAGGGAACGCTGAAGGTTAATGATTGGCCTTTCCTTCATGTTCTTGTAAATGGCTCTAATCGAATTATTAGGTATGAAATGGGATGTTATTTAATCAAACTCATGGGGAAGTTGTCAAATGCCCAAGTAACACCCACTCTCATGATGATCGAAGATGCTATACTCGAAGTACTGGACGAATATGATTATCTAGGATAAATTGTCCACTTAGGGGACCCAGCTTCAAAAAAGGTCAATCGTCAAATCCGGCTCAGCTTGGCGGTGTTCGGGAAGCTACGCAATATCTTCTCGGCCATGATGCCAATTCAGCCAGTACCTACTCGTGCCTGTTGCCAGTAAGGACCTATGGCGCTGGAACGTAGTCGCTCACAATGGGCTTTATCAGAATGCTAAAACTTATCCGAAGGGCATTGGAAAGCCCAAGTAGCACAAAATAGCTTTATTATGGATGGATAACAGAATTAGCATATTCTTAAAGCTTTATAAGAAGTCTAAAATTGGGCATTATAAACCGCTATACAGTTCTTGTAATGCTAATTTGGGCCCCAAATTATACAGACTTAAGTATTAGAATGGCATTTTAGCAGCATTATCTTGGTTGTTTACCGGAATGATAAACGCATTATAATGGGCTGTGAAAACAGGTTAAAGCAGTGCGCATATCTTAAATGCGGCTCTCATACAGCTTGTACCATTACAAATGCAAAATAAAAACAATTTTCAAATGTTATTTTGAATTTCTGTTAGTATTAATAATATTTTGTGTAAAAAAGAACATGGTGTGTACTTAAAAAAATATATATAAGTGCTACGGGGTATGTAATTAAGCATAGCCCTAGGGCTGTGCTTGAAGTTTCCCTACATGATCGAATCAGTATGAAAAATACTTTAATAGGTACCTACGTGTTGTCTATAAAGCCTGAAAAATAAAAATACACAAATACGATCATTTAGTCAGAGGAACACCAGATTCAGAACATTTTAGTAGTACCAAGAGAAATTGAAGTCTCCAAGGTCAACAAAACCTACAAAACAATTAATTAAACAACAATTAAACCAACCCGCTACCATGGATTCAGTACCCACATGATTCTAGACCCCCAATCATTGAAAATTATTAGTCGGTTAAACTTTAAAAAAATCCTGTTCCATACATTTTGACCGCGTAGGTATTGCATTTTTTAAATGAAAAAGCAGATATTGTTTTTGAAACCAACGAACAGTCAGTCTACACTTTGAGGTGTTGAATCATGTGCTAATTTCATGGTTACAATTTTCACGTCAATCCCTGCTACCGTGTAGGTATACGTAAATAATACATGACATCACTTCTCACCCTTTCTTGTGTGCCTTCGACCACTACACTACTAATACAATCTCTTTGTGAGCATTACAATTAATTGTCTCTAGAAATGGCAGCGATCCTCGCTTTGTGCCCTTTCTTTGTGCTAATCATTAATTATGAAC
Source organism: Antitype chi (assembly GCA_947359405.1). Lineage (NCBI taxonomy): Eukaryota > Metazoa > Arthropoda > Insecta > Lepidoptera > Noctuidae > Antitype > Antitype chi. Next base: position 6,950,102 of record OX375829.1, on the reverse strand, counting down.
ACAGGGATGACGGCGGTAGTTTTCTTTTAGTGGCTGTTGAATTTTAATCATATTTTTGGTCTTTTGGTACGCAGATAATGTCGCAGGAATTGTAAGTAGACGTTTCATTAATATTTATTTTTATGGAATGATGCTTAAAAGACTCATCATCTGCCTATCAACTCCACCTACCGCAGTCACATCGGCCATAGGGTGCGCTGGACATAGGCATCTCCCAAGCTGCGCTTCAACATCCTGTTGTTCGTTTTCCGCATCCAATCTGTCCCAGTAACTTTTTTTAAGTCGTCAGTTCATCTAGCTGGGAGGCATCCCACACTACGCTTGCTGATACGCGGTCTCCACTCCAAGACTCATCTGCTCCACCGACCATCGGTCCTTCGACAAACAGGGCCAGGCCACTAGAGGGTAGGTATTCAAAAATATTTCACAAAAACAATCGTAAAAATTTCGAGCGTAAACTATTATATTTTATTTTATTTTATTCAATTAACTACAGAAATACCTTAAAATTATACCATTTAGCTAACACAGATTAAACTAATATTGCATGGCTATTTTGAACCATATTTAACGATGCGCTATTGTCAAAAAAAATGCATCTTACCACGCCTTAACATAATGTTTTCATCACATTAAAAGTTGCAAAAGATGGTTGCAGTGCAAATGACCAATAGAAAGAAAATTCGAATATATATTAAACTCTGCCTACTGCCATCATCTGCCTAGCCTTTTCACAACATGTTGGGATCGGCTTCCAATCCAACCAGATGCAGCTAATACCAGTATTTTACATGGAGCGACCTATCTGACCACAACCTACCTACAACCTAGACCCTCGCTATGCTTGGGATTCTACTCTAGAATCCTTCACTTCGCTCTGGATTCAAAAAAGCGCCCTCGCCGTAAAAATATTATTTTGCTCCCTCATGAATTATGATACAATCTACTATTTCTTTCTATTCTCACCTATGGGAGCACCGAAAGCAGCGGACACACCGGCGGCCGCGCCGGCCGACACAAAGTCCCGCTTCTCATGATCTTCGCGGAAGTACTGGAATATCTTGAAGTATTTGCCGAATGTTGTGCTCTTGCCCTGCGATATGCCTGCAGCGACTACTGCCCCACTGTGGATCATAGGTCCTTCCTAAACAAGAAGTATTACATTTCTCATTAAGTGGTTTTAGCCCCCCGACGGAAATAGAAGGGTCCACAATCTAGTTACTTAGTAACACGCTACCCCTTGGTAAGACTGGCTGTCAGACTTTCGGGCTTCTGACGACCCGTAACAACTGTCAAATATCCACAAATGACAGCCGGGACCCACGGCTTAACGTGCTTTCCGAGGCACGGAGAGGTCTTGGTAAGTTAATATGTTCACCCGTCCACGGCCCAACCACGGCAAGCGTAGTAACCTGATGATTGACCCGTGCGGGTATTATTAACTACTTAGCCACATGCCCCTCTAAACTCTTTCTTCTGTCAAGGTTCCAAATTAAAAGCTCAATCTTGTTCACTCCCTGTTATTTCGCCCATTCATGTCAATTTCCTTTGCCTTTAATGACAACAGCTATTAGGCGAACACGACACTGCCCGAATTAACCCGATGCCAAGGTATTTTGATTAATTATAGCCCTTCTGTTATAATTAATTACTCTGTTCTTACAGTTTTATGGATGACGTAATGAAACTCGTGTTTATTTGTAGAATTTAGGTTTGTTTTAAAATATGCTGAAGATTTTGCTCATTAATAGGTGTTAATATAACATAGCTGTATCATATCTCGCAAGTTATGTTTGAGGCGGTGATTTCATGAAAACGTTCAAAAAGGTGTTTTTTTTTAACCAGTGTATTTCTTTAACCGTAAATAATTTTGAAAGCAAAAAAATAAATGTATAATCCAAAATACCAAAAGGGTTTAGGTATGTGGTATGTATTCTCAGAAGTTTTCGTCCATTCATTTCATTCTCATCTAAGTAAACTAATATTATACTGAGAAAAGATCCGTTTGTTTGTTACGCTTATCATGTTAAAACGGCTGCACGAATTTGGACGAAACATGGCACATGGGTGCCATGAACCATGAACTGGATTAGGTCATAAGATAATTTTTATCCCGATATTTCCACGGGACCGAGAATTATGCGGGTGAAACCGCGGGGCGCAGCTAGTAATCAAATAAAATTAAAAATTAGACCGAAAAACGTAGTTGTTTAAATAAATAATAATAAATTCATTTATTTCGGGTAAATAACACCCATTGCCAAACATAAATTAACATAAATTTGACAGAAAAAAAAACAAATAAACATATTAAATTCAAGTTACTAAACCAAATAAAATAAAATAAGTAATGTCAAATTAAATAAAATACATTAAATTAAATCAAAATAAACAACATAATTTAAACAATATCATTATGAACACAAAGGAACGAATGACGAATTATGATTAATTATGAACTCTCACATTTATCCAAAAAACTACGATTTTCAGTGGTTTTTTTTTTTAAACATGTTTCTAGAAATACTAGGTTCATTGTGCATGTATTTTGTGGTGAAATGGGAAGTGCGTTAGTATTTTCACCAGCAGCTGCACCCGAGTGGAGGTCGGAAATGTATCCCACGGGAACGTGCTATCGGGATAAAAAAATATCCTATGTGTTATTCCAGGTTACAAACTATATGTGTGCCAAATTGAACCAATTGCCCATCAGTGGGCTAAAATGATGATGATGATGATTGCAGCGCGCATTGTGATACGCGCATGTAATAATATTGCTGTGTTTATAACATTTACAATCAATGCATGAATAGTTTGAAGCCACTTGATTATGGAAATAGAATCTAGGTTTTCACCATTTTAACAATACGATGTTTTCATTATTATTCTCTTTATATTAAAGTTAGACTTCTACGTTCTAAATTATGACTACATAGTTGTATTGCGTTTTCCACCTGTAAAAATAATTGTAAGTGTTAATATATAATAAATGATAATGATATTAATCTTTATTGACCAAAAATTTCCAAAAAAAAAAATATGAATTCCGTAGCTCCTGCGCTAGTGTACACTGTATTACAGGAGATAGTTCCTTCCTCTAATTACAATGTTACTTGTTATGGCATACAAAGATTACAAAGCGAATCAAAAGTACTAGAAATAATAAATAAATAAGTTCCCAATGCCAAGGACCAGGAAGCAAAATGTTAAGCTATTCATAAAAATTGACTGTGATACACCACTGATGGATCATCATCATCATCATCATTTTAGCTGAAAGGCGTCCACTGCTGGACATAGGCCTCCCCCAATTTGGGGGGGTTTGCCATAATCGCCACGCTTGGCGGGTTGGCGTTCGCAGTATGGTGGTAAAATGCATAGAGAACGCTGCTGCCCATTCTATAGTAAGTTCCTTAGTCGCCTCCTACGATACTCACGGGAAGAGATGGGATACTTAGACATAAATAAATTTTAGTCTTACTACTTCTTGTCTTCTCTGTCTAAGACTTAAAAGACCAAAAACACACACATACACACATATGTACCACGTATGTTTATGTCGTCGCAACAGAACAATATGATTGCCCACAAAATGTGAGCACCCTTGCCGACCCCATTGTGGTATACTGTATACAGGCATGATGTTGTCCGTTATGTCTATAAAATCTCTCACAACACAAGATTACATTCTAATTGTATCCAACAATGCATTAAACAAAGCAACATAACCCGTTCATAAAACTCGACGTTCATTCCATACTGCGTATATATCAAGCCACAGCTGTATCCAGATTAATGCCAAGGACGCCGCCATGACACTTTGAAGTGTCAAGGAAGCATGGACCGCAACCCGGTCCCGATATCTTCGGGAATTGTCGGTGGTATTCGGGACTTGTCGGGTTTTCGTTGAATTTGGAGCAAGTGAATGCGGCACGGTGCGGTGACTCGTTTACCTTTCGGGGCGAAATAAAAATGATGTTTGACAAATTGGCGTTTCTTTTGATGCAGTCGTTGAATGTTTTTTTTTTGTTAGTTAAAGGGTGAAATTAAAAGTATGGCGTAAGGCGTAAAAATGCTTAGTTTTGTCGCATAGTCATTACCTATTTTAAACATACTCGTATACAATTAAAATAATTCATAACTAAATTATTTTGTGGTTATTTGCTAGCAATACCATACAACCGTTTCTGTTGAATGGTTGATACCATTGCCCCGCGCGTATCTATCAAAGGTAGTATATTCCAACAAAAAAAACCGAAATTTATTGTGCATGAAAAGTTCAGTTTTCCATTTTTAGGATTTTTTATTTTAATAGACTGATAACTTTTAATAATGGCTGCACTATTGAATATGATAATCCAATCTTGACTCTAATCATAAATACGTCACAATAACCGATAATGATCGACAAAATATAGGCGCCTAGCTATTCATGGTCTCGTACAATAGTGGCAGGCTTCACCAATATTCATAACAAAGCGTGCATGATTTCATTAATCTCACAAAAAATACTAATGGTGTAAACCATAGAACTTTCAAAATATAGACATGATTTAGAGGTTTTCTCAAGTGAGACGGAAAGAATATCACGTGACCTTTATGACGCAGCAAGTGGAAGGGGCAAAACGACGTTAGAGAAGCTCAAAACTCAAACTCAAAGCATTTATTTCAATTAGACCATTTAAAGGTACTTTTGAATTGTCAAAAAGTCGACCAGTTGGAAAGTTGAAGCTAGTTGCCCATTCCAAAACGTAGATCTCTATGGAGAAGAACGGGCAAGAAACTCCATGGACACTCTTTTTAATCATGTTAAGTATTACAAAAACTTGGGAACAATATTCTTGTTGCTTCTATATGTGAGAACCATGTAAAAAAAAAAAAAAAACAATTCTAAATATAAGATTTAAAATAAGCCATGGAAGTTAGGAGATGACCAGTCTCAACCGACGGCGCCCGTTCACTTGACGCGTGGATCAGCACCATCCAGCTCAACCATTTTGTAGGGAACCGAATGATCCAACACACGCGCCACCATCAGCGAGACATTTAAGTGAGCATGACATACTCTCGACTGCCACGCTTTTTCAAGTCAACGTACATCAAAACAACATAATTATTATACGGATGCATGGTACTCACATTTACAAAGTTTAAACAAAATGCTTCTAAATTATATAAAATTATAGTTTGCAATGTATTTGAGAAATTAATAAAATTTGATTTCCAAAAAGAAAGAAAAATATTTAACATCTTTTGAAATTTTAATAAATAATACTTGATTCAGTAAAAATAAAAACTTATTCGTAATGTCAAAAAATAAAAATAATAGGAACAGAAATGTTCATAATGTCAGAAAACATAAAAAAGGGGCGCATCTCTTCCAAATATGAAAATTTTAAATAGTAAGCCCAGGAGCCTGTGGAGTCGGACCAGCATTAAGCCAAGCATTTTTATCAACAATATAATCATCTAACTTATAATATGCTTGTCTAGATAGTGTGCGTTTAATGCATAATTTAAATTTATTTTCATTTAGTTCCAGAATATCGGCTGGTATTTTATTATAACATTTTACACAGTACCCCATAAACGAAGTGTGTACTTTAGACAATCGGAAACGTGGTTGATCTAATTTGTTCCTATTTCTAGTTTTAAAATTGTGCCTGTCACTTATCTTACTAAAAAGATGTAGATTTTTACGCACATACATAATGTTTTCAAAGATATATTGACAAGGTACCGTCATGATGTTAATTGTTTTGAACAGTTCCCTAAGAGATTCGCGTCTGCGTAGGTTGTAGATGGCTCTGACAGCCCTCTTTTGCAGAATAAAGATCGACTCAATATCCGCAGCACGTCCCCATAGCAAGATACCGTAAGACATGATGCTATGAAAGTAACTAAAATAGACCAGTCTCGCGGTATCCACGTCTGTTAATTGACGGATCTTCCAAACAGCGTAAGCGGCAGAACTTAGCCGCCCTGCAAGTGATGTTAAGTGAGAACCCCACTGTAGCCTTGAGTCAAGCGTGATCCCCAGGAAAACCGTCTGTTCGACGAATTCTAGAATCTCCTTATTCAATACAACGTGACATTCACTACTTCTAACATTCGGTAACGTGAATCTTATGCATTTAGTTTTCTTTCCATTTAATACCAAATTATTTGCAGTAAACCAATTATGGACCTTAACTATAGCGTTATTTACGTCGTCAAGCTCCTGTGCATGTCTCTTAACTTTAAAAATCAGTGATGTGTCATCAGCAAATAACACCATTTGTAGTCGGTTTTTAAGTAAATGAGGTAAATCATTTATATATACTAAAAAGAGGAACGGACCCAATATTGAGCCCTGCGGTACACCCATTTTGACTTTTAAGCCCAAGGAATTCACACCGTTTATTTGAACTTGCTGCAGTCTATCATCCAAGTACGATTTTACAAAGCTAAGCGCAAGTTCACCCAGTCCGTAATGCCCAAGTTTCAAGAGAAGTGTTTCGTGATTCATGCAATCAAACGCCTTGGATAGGTCGCAAAAGATACCTATTGCATCTTGCGCCTCTTCCCATGCGGTGAAGATGTGTTTTAATAAGGTGACACCGGCGTCGGTTGTGCAACGTCCTCTGGTGAAACCATACTGTTGATCGTGTAGGATGTTATTACGATTAAAATGATTGAGCGAAGCGATGAAGCGCTTATGAACCTCGGTCACTTTTGCTTGAGAGTTCAGAAGTGTGGGACGTGTATTACGAACGCGATTTCAATTATTTCGGTGTCTAACGGTTTCACTTTATTGTGATTTATTTTCTATTCTGCTATTTTTAAACGGTTTTAATTAGCTTACCCTGTTTGTTGTTGTTGTTTTTTGTTTCGGTCAAATTTAATACTTGAAATTTTACCCCATTCCTGTTGGCAGATTGATCTGATATTTGGTACACACCTTTGGTTTTGATAACAATACAATTACAAAAAAAAATAAAGTAAATAGAATGAGAAATATGAAACGAAATATAAAACTAAAAACTTGAAAATAAAAAAAGTTTTTTTTTTAAGTTACCTTTTTAACTAAAAGCTAAAAAGTAATTCGGTAATATAAAATCGTGGGGCGCGTGAAACATTTACTCAGGTTACGCTACGCCACACGATTTTATTTTACCGAATTATTTTTTAGCTTTTAGTTAAAACCGTTTTACATACTTCTAGCTTTTCCTTTAAAAAAATATTTAATAAAATGAGCTTCTGACCCATAAGACATGTCTATTTCCCTTATAGGTACCCTTGAGGATCGGGAATGAAACCTTGCGGAAAAACTCTGAGAAATTCTTCTACGTACGGTACGCTCCAGAACAGTTAATTATAAATCAGATAATCCTAGCGTCAATCGAACATTCCTGCATGTTAATAAATAGTTTTCGGCTCAAATGAATACGTCACAATAGCCCTAAGCGGCGAAATTTTTAGACGGTTATAAAATAAATGCTGTTTGACACTAAATTGTAATACCGCAAAATGTTGAGAATCATATTTTTTTTTAAATAGTTAACATACTAAAAATTTGGTCAGGGTGTTTCCATAACCATGCAGTTACTGAATCCGTATACACTTTTATGCCATGGACACACTAAGAACTGCTAAGTGGTGTGACTAGACGTAAAAAGGTCGTGAGTTGATTCTGACATCCGATACAATCTTTAACTTGTCTATCTTTGTAGCGCTCTATGGTAATCACTGAACACAATACGCTACAAATTCATCAAATCAAAGCGGAAGGCAATTACAATAGTGTTGCATCTAGCTCGACACTGAAGTTCTGGGAATAGTGACGTTCAATATTGAAAAATCAACAGGGAAATATGCCTACCATTAAGTTTTTGAGAAAGCAGTGGCGTAACTACGGTGGGGCAGGCAGAGCAAGAGCCCTGGGCGCCTATCGAAGGGGGGCGCAGTCGCCAATTAATATTTAAAATTTTTTATCAATAAACCATTTCATACTGTTACCTATATTTAAGAAATCTGAAGAGCTACTTGTATATATTGTGCAGTACGGGGATGAAAGCGTATTTCCAAATCTATCTATTTCTATTCAAATTCTCTTAAAATTCCAGCATTGCAAGCGATTTTTTTGCAAGTTGAAATTAATTACCCCGTTATTAAAAGCTATAATTGGTCAAGACAGTTTGCTCAGTGTAGACCGAGAAGATAATTTACGAAGGCGCCATTTTCTATTAGTATGCCCCTGAGAGAAAGTGCCATCTTATTCTAAACTTTAGAGTCTAAAAGAACATACGGGTTACGGTTGTGAATCATATTTTGATCAATATACAGGCTGACGATGACCTGAAAATTGCTTTTTTTTTCATATACATTGTAGTCCAGAGTCTCGATTTGAGCCCGATTGATGGCAATAGGCTCGCCCTATTACGTGGGACTTAAACATAACTGGCGAAATATAGGTGTGCCATAAGTGTACCTCTGCGGAACCTGTCGGAGATTACAGGCGTGATATTATGTTGTGTAAAAATATTGACATCCCCCTTTTTGCACGCTTTATATTAGCTTCACTTGTATGTTTGTTTGTTTGGAACGATGACAATTCAATAATTTAAAAAAAAAAGAGAAAAATAGAAAAAAATAAAGAAAAAAAAACTGAAAAAATCACGCTTTTGTAGTTAGCAGAACTAAAAAATAGAAAATGAATAATAGTTTAAACAACTAAAAAAACACGCTTTAAAAAGCAAACTAAAAAAGTAGAAAATAATTTAATTCAATTAAAAAGCGTGGGGTGCTTGACATTAATTGATTATAAAAATACCTCAAAAAGCACCCCACGCTTTTTAATTGAATTAAATTATTTTCTACTTTTTTAGTTTGGTTTTTAAAGCGTGTTTTTTAGTTTTCTAAACTATTATTTTTATTAGTTCAACTGAAGCTAGAATGTTTGCCAATTCATTACGTACAAGGTAAACTAAAACTTGAATACATATTTGAAATGGAATTTCAATTTCCTGCATGAAATAACATTGTGTTTCAACACCCATATTGTAAATCAAATACGATTTATACTAATCCTGAATTCGGTAAACGCTTGCTGGCTTTATAGGATTATAACGAAATTATGAATGAGCAAATGGATCGAGTCAATTGTCGTACATTGATTTATATTAGGTTTTGTACAGCAGGAGTCTGACATTTAAACATTATTTACTTTAGGCATATATTTAATCGAACCTCAAATAGTTCCCATGTCGCTTTACTAAAGAAACGTGTGGAGTCGGAGGGACCACCGTGAGAAACAAAGTTCCTTACATTTTCTCTTCAACTCTGAATGTATCGTCGTTTACTCTATCTTCAAAATACTCAAACTTGTTATCGGCTTCAGCACCCACTAAAACCATTAAAACGACACCCATGATGAAAAGTTTGAAAATATTCACAGCCGCCTTCTTGGATTTCATTTAGATCTCACTATTGGCTTCAGAACTCTCGAAAACCATAAAAACGACACCCATGGCAAATCATTTAAAATTTTCGCAGACGCGATCCTCGATTTTCATTTAGGCTTTACTGCGTCACTCTCTCTCTCTGTCTCTTTCTAATAAATAAACAAAAAATCGCATGAAGAGGTATGGCATAACGCGTTTTCCTTATGGAACACTTTTTTCGTGACGTGCTGATTTCTAAAATTTTACTCCTACCACAAGCTGTTTTAAAGAATTTTGTTACGAAGCTATTATTAAACACTCTTATAATAATGTCAAATTCAAATACTTTCTATTTTGAGGTCCTAAAAATATATTATAGCCAAGTAGCTGCAACCAATTTAGCCCCTCCGAGGTGAAGTGCAAAAACTATTGAGCTCGCTTCGTGAAGATGCAGATCGATGCAGCCCATACAATATTAAGCAATAGAATCCCTAAGGGCCCCGCTGGATGGAACCCGAAATCAAAATGCCATTTTTATCTTTATGCTGGAGGTACGTAGACAGGTTCATTCAACAAGTTAGGTGTTGTTCAGGGTACTCTAGCTTAGTTACCGACTAACTGTGAGGAAAGGCAGCAACATAAGAACCGCAAAACGTTTTTAGACGTTCATTAATTTTAAATAGTGTCCATCATAAGAAGGTAATTTTTTTTTTAGAGGAGTAACTAAATATGTCCCTTTATTTTATTAGCACATATTTTAGGAAGAGTATCGTGTTGCCTAGCTATTGGGTCGGTCAAATAGGCAGTCGATCCATGTGAAATATAGGTATTCAGCTGCATCTGGTTAGACTGGAAGCTAACCTCAACATAGTTGGGAAGAAGCTAGGCAGATCTTTGACTACAGTGTTTTCAACACAAACAGTGCATACGTTGCCATGTTTATCTTTTAATTGTTCCAATAGTAAACTTTTTATAATTACTATCTCAGAGTGTATACTGTTATGGTCACTATACCAACAAATAATAAACGCTTTTTAATTGAATTAAATAATTTTCTCCTTTTTTAGTTTGGTTTTTAAAGCGTGTTTTTTAGTTTTTTAAACTATTATTTATTTTCTATTTTTTAGTTCTGCTAACTACAAAAACGTGACGTTTTTTTCATTTTTCTCATTTTTTTTTTAAATTAATAAATTATGATCGGTCCTCGATAAGTTTACAAAGTTTCTATGAAATCTGTCCGTTTAAAGTGGGTCAAAATCGCGCTCTAAGGAGTCGGTTACATACAAACAAACATACAAGTGAAGCTAATATAAAGCGTGTAAAAAGGATTCCCCATACAGGATCGACAGGATCGTGTCCTTTTCGGCGTATTTCTATCGAAAGTAAAAATTGTGAGACAGATGATGAAGCACTAATCTATGTACAAAATGTTCCAGTAAGTAACCTATAGAGATATTTATTTTACCAGAGTTCTAGAAATTGTACCACGTAACGGATTAATTAGAAATAGCTTGCTGACGTGACTTTCCCAGGAATGCGTGGCGTAAGAAACACTGCGAGTAAACCCACTCCTTTTTATTGAATTCTCTTACACGTGTTAGCCGTACATAAACTACAGAATAACACGTGTAAGAGAATTTAGTACTGCCTGTAGTATTTGCCAGTAGTACTTACTGGTTGTCAGACTTCCGGGCTTCTGACGACCCGTAATAACTGTCAGAGATTCACGATTTCACGAATGACAGTCAGGACCAACGGCTTACCGTGCTTTGCGAGACACGGAGGGGTTTGGTATTTAAATACGGTCACCCATCCACGGACTAACAGCGGTAAGCGTAGCTTAACCTGATCGATTGATGTGAGGGGCTGATATTACTTAGCCACAAGCCCCTCAAAGACCTTTATTACTTCCGACTGCATGAAATTCCTTATAGTATCCAGTTAAATAGACAACCTCTTAGAACAAAAGTTTATTGTTTTAATTTGTTTTGGGTGGGAAATCATCAAATAACTTCTCCCACTCTGGGTGGAGCGGGAGGGCGTGTCAGACTTTTACTCACTAAAACCCACCCGTGTTCTCTCAGTTGCCTGTGTGCCAGGGACCGCGGTATCTCTTTCGAACAACCCGCACCCCTGGCAGGCATCGGCCCATGCGGACCCCACCAGTTGGTGCTGACATCCCTTTGAGGCGCGCGTGGAACACAACGCGCCGTCGACCCGGGCTTGGTCCTTACCGGACAGCGAGCTACCCATTACTCGCCGTCCGCAAGCCCGCGCCTACGGTGGCCGGGAATCAGCCTGGGATTCTCGACGCCCAGGGCGTCTCCCGCGGCGGCAAGCTTTTATTTAACTTGCAATTCATCTATGTAACTATGTTTGTTCGGATGGAATCTTGCAACTCAATTTTGAAGCATATATCTTTAACCGATTGAGCTGTAATTTTATATATACGCTTAGTTTGTATGACAATGCATGGTTAACTGTGTGACGTCATTCTAAATCCAACATGGCGGATACAATAATTTAATTAAGTATATAAAATATATTATTATATAAAATATCTAAGTATATACGAGTACTTAAATCCTGCGACAAGCTTTTATATCATATAAATTATGTAATGACGTTATAAGTCGTAAGCAAAATTTTTATTCTTTTTAGCGCATTTAAATAAAAGCTTGTTATAAAAAAAGCTTTTTTACTTTTAATTTTTAAAGTTCACTTTTTACGCAGTTGGATTGTTACTTATGCTTAACAAATAAAAATTTGACTTTTACTTTGACTTCGATTTTTATGTTACTTCGGCCAAGTGTTGGCTAAGAATTCGCTAGTCAGATTTATTAGATTTTGATCCCTGCCCTAACAAGCCATAAAAATTAAAGAATGTTAACTAAATTTGAAGCACTTTTACAACTTCAGTCACCTAGGAAACCTGTAAAAATACCCTTTATTTCTTACTCATTTTATAATACCGACAAAGGTCTCAGTAAAGATATTCATCCCAGCTCCCGGTGTACAAATCTGTTATAAGGGACGTTCTGTTCCGACATGTAGGATTGCCGATTTTCATGTTATTGGCCCAGTTCATGTTGGTTTGTATTGGCGAATGGGGTTCATTCATTGCTGTGTCGTTTTCGAGGAGTAAGAATTTTCCAAGCCAGTATTTACGATGGAATTTTTGGGACTATCAGTATATAAGTAGTTGTATGGGGCCATCCATAATCTACGTCACACGTTCTCGAGGGGGAGGGGGTCAACGAAATGTGACATTGTGTGACAAGGGACAGGGGGTTAAAAGCTTGGTGACGTCACAATTGTTAAAATCACCAGAATCTAAAATATTTGACTTTGTGTTAATTTCATGAAAGATTATTTTTAATTTAAGTAAAAGAAAAATGGAAAAACTGCTGTTTTACATGTGACGTCATTCAACGAGGGAGGAAGTTTTACAAGTGTGACCACCCGTAGCAAGGACGAGGGCGGGGGGGGGGGGGGGGGGGTGAAAAATCCATAAAGTTTGTGTGCCGTATTTTATGGATGGCCCCTATGATGTTTCGCATAGTTATTAATTACTATGACCTGCAATTAGCTTTGGCCTGTGGCTTCGCCCGCGTGGAGGTCCAAAATTAGATGATCCTTTTTTTAAGTCGGTTAAAAAGTAAACATTATGGGTAATTGTGTAGGTGGTATGCCGTTGGTCTAGTGGTCAAAAGCGTTATTCCTGGTTCTGGGTTCCATTCCCGGGTCGGGCAACGCGTTAATGAATGAAAGAATTATTCTAAATTAGCTTGACAGTTCGAATGTTTCAAAGTAAATTTATAACCAGCCAGTACAATGCAACGTAAGGTTGTCTTCAGCGTTCAATCTCTACAGTACTCGGCAAACACCTATAGTATCAATATCGTCTCGTTTTAAAATAAGTTTTCTCTAACCCAAAATCACATTTTACCTCAATAAGCTAAAAATCCAAAATGAAGGTAAAACACAGGTTTAATTACTTTTAAAAGATACCCATTAAATGTTAAACTCAACGTTAAAAGGATTTCGTGAACGTGCGCCGTGAAAATTTAATTTATACTCGTTTGAAAGCAGCGCCTGATTCTGTGCCGTAACATTATGCTATCATCTGGCACAATGAATTTTAATTACTTTTCGTCTACATGTATGTGTATTTGATTGGTTTTAAATACGGAAAACCTAGCTCGTTTGTTTTTGACTGAGCATGTATTTAATCGAAAATAGTTTTTATTACAAGATTAAGTGACCTATTTCTATCTATAATTATGAAAAGTACTTAATAATTAAAACTACGTTAAACAAAATAATAACAAAAAACAAAAGGACACTTAGGCGTCGAATTATTCCTCCGCATTGCTGTCATCAGGAAACGTGCCCAGAAGACTGGCAGAATTGCCAAGTTGAATGGCAATGCTAATTCTTTGGCCAAAAAACATTTATTTATTTCATCGAAAATTAAATTCCAATGTTGCGCTCCAAAAATGTTATTGACTACTCTAATATAATGATAGCGCCCCTTTTAGTGCTCCTTAAATACTTCGTAGCCAATTCATCATCATCATCATCATTTCAGCCGAAAGACGTCCACTGTTGGATTTAGGCCTACCCCAGTATGGGAGGGTTTTCCATAATCGCCACGCTTGGCAGGCGGGTTGGCGATCGCAGTATAGTGGTAAAAAGCATAGAGAACGCTGCTACCCATTCTCTAGTAAGTCCCTTTGTCGCCTCCTACGGCACCTACGGGAAGAGATGGGATGGTGCTTTTCTTTACGTCTGGCACCACACGGAACTAGGCAATTAACGTAGCCAATTAATTGTGACCAATGGGATGTCACGCGACTGCCGCGGCACGGCTCGCTTTGCTCGCTCGGCTCGCGCGCGTTCGGTCTTCGTTCCAGCCTAACCTAACACGTTTGGTCGAGGTAGCCTAGCTTTATGGGATTGATCGAAAGTTAAGCTATCTTGCCGCGATCGGTTAGTGTATTCATTACACACCGAAACCGCTCCGTGCTTCAGAAAGCATTTATGCCGTTGATCCCGGCTGTCATTCGTAGATCATTGACAGTCGACGGGTGATCAGAAACCGAAAAATCTGACATAGATCGTGTTACCCAGTCGTGGGTTGTCTCCACAACCCGCGCAACACGATATAGGCTAGCATTCCATGTAAAATACTGGTATGCAACTGCATTCGGCCCCGACCGACCCTTGCTCGTTGAAGCGCCAGCCCGCGCCGCAGCTGAGCCAGTAGCTTTAAATTCCCCGATCAATAATAATAATGCCAATATTTTGATCTAGCCTGTCCCCAATGATAGCTGCCCCCCTATCAGTGACGCCCTGAGCCGAGGTCCCTACCCCACAGGGGGTGCCCTCAGCGTGCAGTCGCTTAGTTTATTAATTTTAGTTTGTAAGCCCTGACTGGAGGCGTTAAGATTAACTTCTTAATGGCAGCCCCCCAGGAAAGCCCGATTGAGCAGTCACGGCCTCTCAAGGCCAACTGCGAGATGCCCAACAAAAAAAAAACTGCATTTGGTTAGACTGGAAAATAACCCCAAGTTTGCTGTTAAAGGGTTTCCAAATGATGACATACGGAAAAGATAATCAACTCGTACCTTATTTGGACAAAAAATATCGACGAATGGATCGAGGAAGGAAGGGTTTTAGTTATCTTTTTAAATAAGATAGGTGGATGAATAAACTCACGGCTTCTTCCCATGGGGATAAGCAGAAATTACAGAACGCCACCTGCTACGATCAATGAAATCAAATCAAAATGTTTTATTTCACATAAACCTACATGGGCACTTATGAAACGTCAGAAGCTAGGTGCATGCTCGATCCTCACATACTTCTTTTGCTATGTGTACGTTCATAGATCTGATCATACACGCACGCCGGTTGCAAGTACTACCTGATCTTTCTAAAGAACATCACATAAAAGGACACTATACAGGAAAAGTTTTTATTCAGTGCGCAAACTTTAACCATGAATTCAACATAACATTCTAGACCCCCTAGTGAAGAAATTTTTCGTCAGTTTTACAAAAAAATATCAACTGTTTCATAGAAAAGTGCAATTAATACATACGCGGTCAAAATTTATGGAACAGCTGATTTTTTTTTTGTAAAACCGACGAAAAATTTCTGCGCTGGGGGGTCTAGAATGATATGCTGACTTCATGGTTACAGTTTGCGCACTGAATAAAAACTTTTCCTGTATATCCTCCTAGGGCCCTCTCGGCGATGAATAAAATTTACGAAATTATAAATAAGTAATAAAAGGTAGCTTGACATTCTAATTTCTGGAATTTTCTTCAAAAGACCACAACTTTCATTGGACAAAAAAAAATCCTTTGAAGTTTTAAATCTATAAGTAATTAATTTATTCGTAATATTTCTCTCTCCAAAATAATTAAGTTTTAATTTCAAAAGCATTGACATTTAAATTAAAATACAAGAAACACGACACGCGCCTCATTAGTTTTAATAAAGGTTTGGGGTTCCTTTGTTAATTGGAACCCTTTTCCAATTTCATCGTATGAACTGTCCAACTTTATTTACAAACGGCTGAAGATTTTTACCTAAAAGTAATACATTTTTACAACTTGTGGCTAAGTAGTAACAGCCGCACAGGTCGATCGATCAGGTTAAGTTACGTTTGCCAAGGTTGGTCCGTGGATGGATGACCATCTTTACATACCAAGACCGGAGGGGTACAAACTTTCACATTTATAATATTAGTATTATTAAAGTTAAATTATTTGAACAGCTAACTACCAAACATCTATCCAAGTAATTGCCTGGCATTTCGGTTTTCTTCAAAACTTTTATGACGAAAACTCTTAAGACATTTACGAGATGTTAATTTTACATCAAGGCTGAATGTTTAGTAACGTAATTAGATGTTTAATAAGATTAATATTCAATCAGAACTTGACTAAAGTTTAATTAGAAAAACACCGAATACTTAGAATTATGGCTAGGGTCGGTGCTTACGGGAAACAAGACATATTTGTAAGATGAATTTTTTTAACAACATTATTTTCGATGTTTTGTCTATGTTTTGATAGACGGACGATAGACGAAATTTCAAATGCGCAAACACCTTATCCCGAAACGTGTATACGTGTGTATACGTGTCCGTCACAAGTTTTTTAGGGCTTATGCCCTAAAAAACTTGCTTATGCAAACGACGTATTTTATACAGGGTGGCACGGATCGACGCGCAAACTGTAACTACAAATTCAGCACATGATTCTAGACCCATTAGGGTAGTATTTGTTGGTCATCAAAAAAAAATCTGGTGTTGTGCAATACCTACGCGGTCAAAATGTATGGAACACCAATTTTTAGGGTTCCGTACGCTCTGCGTAAAGTTAAAATTCTCAGGATAAAATTGAATTAGCAGACTTTTAAAACACATTAAGTTTCATTTGTTTAGTGGTTATACTTTGGATTTTATTAATACTTGTGATACGTAGATTTCTTCACTGACTAACTCACTTAGGCCTAGACGCGACGCGACGCTGCGCGCACTTTTTAAGATCACGATACAAAATAGATCTTATTTACGTCACCATAAGGTATACGGGCTGCACAATACGGTGCATCTCAGAGTTCTTCGACACGCTTTCGCGCTTGTAGTGAAATTATACCTTTTCGTGTTGTAAATAAGTTAGATATTCTGTTGCTATCTTTAAAAGTGCGCGTCGCGTCGTGTCTCAGTGTGAACTGACCCATTACTCATCAAAATCTCTAGGGCACTTCCCGCTTACACACAAACGGACTGTAGCTTATGAACCGTAATAGAAAAAACTGTTGAAATATTCACAGAGTGTGTATTTCTATCGCCGCCATTCACGAAACGTATTTTTGTTCTGAGTATTTTGCCATTTGGTACGGAACCTTTCTTGTGCGAGACCGACTCGTACTTGGCTGGTTTTTAGGTTAGGTATTATTAAGAAATAAACAAAATGTATTTTTGCAAAATGCCTGTATGTAGGTTGTTTCTGGTGTTTATGCTTACAATTTTGTGTTGGCTCATTAGCTACCCATAAATATTTTTATTTTGGCTGACAACCTTAACGTATGAATACAATTGAACTTTCAACACCACGTCAACCTTATGATCAAGTAGGTACGTATAAATTTTTCTTTTCAAAATGTCAAAGGTCAGAATTTTTACATGAAAATTCTTAGTAATCGAAGTTCTTTCTACGTATTGATAAATACTTCAATAAGTTTTGTGTGAAAGCCAATTAATTAATTAATTGCCTGTTTTGAGAAAAGCATCTTAAGTTTTATAATTATAATTTAGTTGGTTCAAAGCGATTGGTCCGCAACAAGTTAAATTAATGAGTCTTGTGATTTGAGAGTGAATAAATATTTTGTAACTGGTCATACTTTATGTGGCTTGGCAATTTGCTTTTGTGCTAGATATCACTTAAAGCTTAAGCGTTGAATACCTTATCTACAAGAAACAAAGTGACTAAGTGCGTTTCAGACTCGTACCCTAACAATATTTAACACTACATTTTGAAACGAAGTTCTTTAACGCAGCTTGGGGAAGAAGTAATTTGGAAAAATTGTCACGTACCGAAAAAAGCGTTACGTACAGGAAAATCGTTATGCCCCCGTCCATGCGACTTTTTATTTTATATAATAGAAAGAGACAGAGAGGGAGTTAGATAGCACACATGGTTTTAGGGTGTTGAAGTCGATAATGAAGTCAAAATAAAAATCCAAGGCGACTGCGAAAATGTTCAATTTTTTTATCAGGGGTGTCGTTTCATGATTTTCGAGGGTGCTGAAGCCGATAGTGAGGTCAAAGTAACGTTACATTAGGAGTTGAAGAAAAAGCATAATGAATTTCGGTCCTGACCCTTTATTACCTAACTAAATTATTTTTTGTTATTTTGAAAAAAAAAAAACAACTGTCTACCTATTATGGTTAACACAGCCCTCTGACAGACAGACAGCGGAGCCTTAGTAATAGGGTTCCGTTGGCACCGTTTGGTTTGGGAACCCTAAAAATGTAGATAGTGTTTGAACATGTGAGATTGGTGTTTGCAAATCACTATGCTAGGTACGGGAAAACTCCTAGTGAAAAGCAAATGTTTAGTTAAGAAAAACATTGCAGTTTATCCTGGCTCTATGGTAGTGGCAAAAGTTTACTAATGGGACTAAGGTGACCTGGTACTGTTTGTGTCTAAAACAAACCTTTCAACCATGTTATTTGTTATTCAAGGGAATCAGCGTTGAGGGATCAGATACAGGTTATGCCTGAGGCAGCCTCAAAATCGAACACTTTATGCATTAACCGAAGAAGTACAACATTAATAAAACCTTGAGTGTTCCATTATTTATCTGTTTTCGGGTCGGCATTATTCGGAACAGCCGAGCTGTTTGTAAGTGCTTCGGGTCGGTTTTATAGTTCAACAAATACTACCAAATCGATAAAAATAAGTGTGTAACACGCCCTAGCCTAGGAATTTTAAATGACGGAAACGATCAAATGTTATGAACAAAAACCAGCGACATTACATATTTTCACTTCACCCCAACAAAATACTATGAAAAACATAAATACGGCCTACTCCCGATTTGTTTTTGCCTGTCCAAAAAAGTTAGTTAATTGGCTGTAGGATTTACTAAGAAGTTTCGAACTACTTTCGGACGGGCCCGTATCTTCGTTGACGGAGTTAGAGAGTAGGCCCCCTGGCACGGAGTCGGAGTGGTCTCGCTATGTAATGGATGGACAGGCATCCACGAACCGACCACGCCGAGCGTAGCTTAACTTCCGATCGACATTTGCAGTTGGTATCAAGCACGGACCCCTCTCTTAATTACATCAAACAACGATATTAAATATCAAATCATACCTAAGCGGTTAACCCGACGCCAACCGGTTTGCTTCTAGAAATGGAAATATTCTAACAATTTCCTTCCTTATTAAGTCTTGATAGTGGTTAAAGGGCACAGTGTAAAAAATGTGGATAAGTGTTTACAGTATGATCATTTTTACGCATCATTGTGTTAATGTAATGCAACTGTGAGTGTTGCTACGTAATAACAAAACCAGATAATTAAGGCTACAGAACACAATACCATTAAAAATATATTCGAAAAATTTGTCTGCTCAGCAACGTAAATAACGCAGTGAATGTTGTTGAACTGTCAAAATGAAAGCCATTCCAACTATTAGTTTGTTACGTAATTACCCCGTAAGTTAGGTTAGAATTGTGAACGAACACGTGCGAGTCGAGTGAGCGAAGCAAGAGTGTCTCAGCAGCGTGCGGAGAGCGCTACATCATAGCTGGTAGCAGTAAGGTAAACGCAGCTATCAACGACCCATCGAAAATCTGTAGTTATTACCGACCTATAAATGTAATTAGAAATCTTTACGTTTCCAGAACTGTTGTAGCTATAGGTAGGCAAAGTTACACACGCGTTTATTCCTTGAGCATCGTATACTTTTACTTTAGTGTGAATAGCTGTGCAAAAAAGAGATAAAATACGTCAGATACTGAGGGGCAGCGTGGACGCAGGAAATGTCGTACTGTTCCCTTGTTCCTTCAAGTAAGTACGTGACTTTTCTAATTAAGACATTTATACAAACAAATGACATCTATACCTTATCTTATATTACTAAATGTATTCATTCAAGTGTCAACTCTTGATTTCTTACGACATTTTATTAATAAAAAGTATTTACAAACGATAAAACTTTAAATTAAAATGGGATGGTGTTAGGTTCATCAGTTTTAGTCGTGGCAGCTATCAACGACCCTTAAGTCGGCAATGGCAGCAACGTAACATTTCGTTTTATTTTTCTTTTATGTTACTAAATCACACTAACACAAGTATTTTTATGGACCAGTTTAAATCTAAGCTATCAGTCTTTATAAAAATCTATTAGCGACTAAACTTTTTTGTCTAGTTTTTACCTTGTAGCGTTGTCAATTTAACCAAAGATATGATATTTTTCGAGGATCGATATTGAATAGTTACAGTTATAAATCATTGTTTTTGTGTTTAAAACAGTGTGTATTTGTTCATATTTTTTGTGACATTATTCAATTATAATCTATTTTATAGTCCGAAGGTCAATTGAATTAAAATAACCATTTTTTTATGAGTCGGTAATACAATTTATGTTTATACTTACATACTTTATTACCGACCCATGAGGGTCGGCAATAGCAACTATGAGAAGCTATTACCGATCGTATATAGATTATTTAGTTTGTCACCTACTTTTATGACATAATAGGTACCTACCTATTATTAAATGCTACTTCTTGGCTAAAGCAACATAAAAAATACAATTATATTTTTTTCCAGAAGTATGGAACCACAAAAGCGGCGAAAAGTATGATGAATGTATTTTTTAAGTGACTTTAATGTTTCGTTTGTAAGCACCAGTTGTACCAAATCATATAATGTAACTAACTAGTTGCAATTTATTTCTAAAAAGAGGTGAAGCAGTGACTGTGATGATTAATATTATAATTTTCAAAAAATTATTATGATCTCAATAGCATAAGGAAATATCCTGGAGTTTGAATTTATTCCTTAAATTAAAATATATATGTGTATTAATAGTATTATGTTGATTAATTTAAAAGTTTATAATTATTTAGTTCATAGGTATTACTAAGAAGTACTAATTGGTTTTATTAAAAATAACGAAACAAAAAAAATAATAAAAAGTATTTGCATTTTTATTTTGTTATAATTTATTAAGATCGGTAATCATCATCATCACTAGCTTATATACATTCCATTGCTGGAAAAAGGCCTCCTCTCAAACACGATCGGGAATAGCTGCATAAAAATCGTTAATAGCTTCACAGCCGTTTTTTATGGGTCGGTAATTGCAACAATCGACTAAGTCACATTGTAAATTATTTTTTACAAGATAATCCTTTATTTAAATGTATTTGATTCAGTAAATACATTTTTTATACATAACACTAGCATATAAAATGAAACTATTAATCTTTAGAGGAACCAGTATACTAAAAAAATATGGTTGAATTTAAAATTGCCTTAGGGGGGTCGTTAATACCTGCGTTTACCTTAACTTGGCTATTTATAATTTTTAGGACACCAAAGGAATTTATATGATAGTTTTAATAGTGTATTTAGGTGCACAAGATGGGAATTATTTGTGGTTCGATTCAATGCCTTTTCAGAGATATACATATTTTTTCCTCTGCCAATTTTCCGTGTAGTTAAATTTTAAAGAAAATGGTAACATTGTTACATTCAAATCAAACCAAATCAAAATATTTTATTTCAAATAAACCGGTGGGTGCACGGTTTCAATTTGACGCTTCCTATGGAAAAGAGCGGCAAGAAACTACACGGTTACTCGTTTATAAATAATTGGCTTTTACAATTTTTTCAAATTACAGTGATAATGGGTATGCAAGGCCTGTCAATAAGTAGCAGGTACTTATTTAGAGGAATGATAATGAAGAATAGGAAGTCGTCTACAAATCTACGGTCTGCAAGGCCTACAACGTTCTATCATTCACTATATTTATAAAAGAATCTACATTAATATAATGAACCTATTCAAAATTGACCCTTATGACACCGCATGGCTTTACCTTAGCTACATGGCTTAACTAAAGGCTGTTGTCGCACTGCATATTGTTACTCTATGTCAGACATAAACCAACATGGAGGTCGTCGTGGAAATAAACGTTAATTTTTATGAATACTTTTTATTTGATGCGCTCCGTGAAGTAGGCTGCATGTATCGTTTGAGAATGATGTCAACGGTTTATGGAGATCTGCCATTAAAATGCATGTTCTTTATTCATTACTTTTCTGTTTACAGGCTCGTAAGGCGGATTTTATACGGTGGACCCTTTATTGCTACTCCGTGGACTGACAACGCTTTAGCTTTACATACCGGTTGAAGTGGCGGAGCTTGGGGGAGGCCTATGTCCAGCAGTGGACGTCTTTCGGCTAAAATGATGATGATTATGACTGTAAAGCTAAAGCGTAAAGCTAAACTTTACTCACTGTAAAGCTAAAAAATACGCACTGTTCAGGCCCAACTGCAAGACGCCATACACGTGCGCCCTGTGGGTCAGTAGATGGCGGCACACAAACCATACACAAACACAGGGTTCGTACAATGCTCTAGGAGTCCAATATAATAACGCGTTCAGGGTAATGCTGGGGTTGCCGCGCTTCTGTAGTACGTTGGGGATTTTCACGGACGCACGTGTTCCGGATTTCGGCTTGCTACTGCATCTGCAAATGGCATCACTGATGCGTCGGGTGCGCGACAGCCCCAACAGCCTCGTGGCTACTGTAGCCGGCAGGGTGGATGGCTTAATAAGATGTCACTGGATGACGGCACACATACCAGTCATGTTGTCCCTGAAAACCAGCGCTGGGTCTCTGTCTTGCATTGGGTCGCAGTACAATGCTGAGTGATAACTGTTTTGCGTGGATGTGACGCATGTTTCTCTCAACCTTTTCTTATTTACTTTTTGTGTTCCTTTTCTTTTTGCGTCATGTTTACCGCAAATAAACGTTTTTTCTTTCTTTCTTTAGATATGTGATCTAATATGTGTATTCAACGTGTTTTAGTTAGTCTGTAGAATATTTTCTTGTGTTTTGTGGATCTCTGGTCTTAAAATAAAGATTTATATTATTATTATAAGCTAGCTTTTTCCAGCGGCTTCGCCCGCGTGGAGGTGTAAAATGATCACATGAGAATGTACTACCGGGATGAAATGTATCCTATGTGTTAATCCAAGTTATACGCTATCTGTTGGCCAAATTTTAGCCAAACCCGTTCAGCTGTTTTTGCGTGATTGAGTATCAAATATCCAAACATCTAAATATCCAAACATACAAACTTTCACATTTAAAATATTAGTAGGATAAGTAAAGTTACATTTTGATTTCAAAGAACTATTTTTTTTACCACAAACTGTTCCTTGACAACGAGGTTGTAGTTTGATAATACATAGTACTATTAATAAACTAGCCGCCATGTTATTACGTCATATGGCGTGTCAATTGAACAACTTTGTACTTTTATTAATTTCGTAACCAAAGTATTTTTTTATTTGAATAATATTTTGCATTCAGGAACAGTAAACCAACGATAAGTAAAAATCAAAATCAAAAGTCATTTATTCTAATTAGGCTGAGAATCAATACTTTTCGAACGTCAAAATACATAAGACAGTCCCCCCAAAAACGCCCACCCGTCACCACTTCCTAGTGATTTAGCTGGGAAGAAGAAGTAGCGCAACAAACTTCCCAGCAGCAGTAGGATAATAACTCATTTTTTAAATGATAAACAATTATCATATTAAATATCAGCGCATTTGTTTAAATAGCAAACTGACGTCATACCCACAGAGCATTTTCGTCAAATTACGCGCGAAATTTGAAAATGTAAAATTTAAATGCATTTTTACGGCACTGATCAATTAAATAAAAGTTTTGTGTTTGTTTTAGTGGTTTATTAGCACTTTAGAATCTAATTAGGACACTTTTCAATAATGGGTATAATACCCAATTGAATAATTCATAAAATTGCCGTATCCACGATCAAAAGCTTGCTTCACGTGACCGCAGAATACATTAATGTAAGTAAAGTATTTTTGTATTAATACTGTGATATACGAAAAAGATCGAAAGAATAATCTTTCGTAATAAATAATAATCTGATAGCTGAGAGCGAAGTGAAGTAAACATCTACATCTTTTTATTATCCCGATGACCAGCAAAAGAGCCTGTAATTGATTAATTTAAAAACAAATGCTTTGAGTCTGAGTTTGATTTAGAATTAGTAATAGTATATAAGTATGGATTTCACCTCCAAGACTGTGATTTTTCTCTCGAAGTCAAATTCAAGCTGCTACCGATAAGACTCTGCTCTGGCATTGCGAAGGACCTCAAGACTACAGTTGCACGACATTGTTTGAAGCCGCAACACCTTTATCTGCTCCCGACGTTAAGTTATTAAGTTACTGCGGTTTTGAGTGCCATCCTGATACCTTTGAACATTCAGTTGGATGACAATAAATTAAATAGTTTTGTATTCTCCGATGTTTCGTTTTAATGGATATTCAATTGTGTTTGTCTTGTGATTTGTTATTGTTATTTTTAAGGAAATTATCAGCTTCATGAAAAGGATTTCAAGTGGTACAATTCTTAAATGCCATTAAGATACTTAAGTAGTAGTAGATTAAAACCCACATTGAATGTTTTATCTATACTAATATTATAAAGAGGAAAGATTTGATTGTTTATTTGCATTGAATAGGCTCCGAAACTACTGAACCGATTTGAAAACTTATTTCACTGTTGGAAAGCTATACTATCCCCGGGTGACATAGGCTATATTTTATCCCTGTATTCCCACGGGAACGGGAACTACGCGGGTGAAACTGCGGACCGGACCTTACACATTATAATATGTTGATAATTTTTGAATGACATAACATTATTTGAAAGTAAATGTTATGAAGAATTGGTGTTGCGATTTTTTTTGTTATTCCTAAACAAAAAAAAACTTTTTAAACTGCAAATCTCATCAAATCAAATCAAATCTCATTATAGCACATTACTAGTGCCTATTATTACCCCAACGTTTACACTGACACTCAGCGCTCGCTGAACCGATGGGCTTTTTTAACCCAAGTCTAGTACGATGTTATTATTCTCACTGAATGCTGGCTGAGAAGTTGTCCAGTGGTGGGTCAGATACAGGGTTACACGTCGTACTCTACTATAAATAATCTCAACCAATGCGGAGGGGTTGTAACGTACGTTAGAAACTGCTGGAATGCTTCGGTTTCGGAGCCTAATCTTCAAGACGCTGAATCTCTCTTACTTCAGCTCTCTAAGGATATTTGTTTAATTGCGATATACCGATCTCCTTCACATCGACAGGTTGACAATTTTATTTCCTCCCTTGACAAAATCCTCAATTCAATTAAAAAATTCCAAACAATCATTGTGACCGGTGATATCAACATAAATCTCATGTCTTTGTCGGACAAATCTTCGTCAGAATTTGCTTGCCTTATGTCTGAACATGGGTTGAGGCAAGTAATACATAAACCAACTAGATTGGATGCGTGCCTTGACCACATATTTTTAAAAGCAAGACACCAGAGTGCTCTAGGTATTATCTGTGAAGCTGATATCACTGATCACAAATTGGTAATGATGGGATACAACACGGCCTCCCCAACTGCCACTAATTTCAAAAAACGAACGATTAATACAATTAACTTTCTCGCGCTAACTGAAGAGCTTCGTAACATTGACTGGAATGAAGTGGTAAGTAATTTAGACGTTAATACAGCAACCAATAAATTTCACGAACTTTTAGCAGTTGCAATAAAGAAACACTCGACTGAAAAGACAATTAGCCGTTCTAAAATCATATGGAAGCCCTGGATCACACCTGGCCTTATAAAATGTATGAATCACAGGGATAAACTGCACAGAGAGTCAAATAAACACCCACAAGACGAAGCAAAAAAACTCGTTTATACCCGCTACAGAAACTTTTTTACCAATCTGGTGCACAAGTTAAGACATGAACATGAAAGTAAAAAGTTAGAAGAAAATAAATCAAATACCAAAGGATTATGGAATACTATTAAAATAATCACCGAGCAACACATTAACAGAAGCAGTCCTAGCGACTTACTACATTGTAAATCCACGGCAAAAGACTCAGTTGACTACTGCAACGAATATTTCTCCTCTGTTGGCACACATTTGGCAAGCAAAATTCTACACGACATAAACGAAACTCAGGAGTCAGTGGTTTCCAAGCAAAAATTAGGAGAACCACTAGGGATTACTTTCTTTATGCAACCTACTGATGTATATGAGATTAACAAACTGATTGTAAACCTTAACAGTGACAGTGCTGCCGGAGTTGATGGTCTTACACCAAAAATTATAAAAGAAATAAAAAGTGAAATTTTGACCCCACTAACGTACATCATCAACCTTAGTCTAAGTACAGGTATATTCCCAGATAAATGGAAAGAAGCTAGAGTCACCCCTATTTTCAAGACTGGATCAAAACAAAACCCTGCGAATTACAGGCCTATATCGCTTTTAGGAATCTTCTCCAAAATTCTGGAAAAGGTAGCAAACAAACGCTTGGTTTCTTTCTTGGAGTCGAACAAGCTGATCTCCAATAAACAATTTGGTTTCAGGAGTGGAAAATCCACTGAAGATGCAGTGAGCCGCCTGACCAAACTTGTAACATCTTATTTAGACAACAACAAAAAGTGCTTGGGAGTATTTTTAGATCTGGCAAAAGCCTTTGATACTGTTGCAATACCCATACTTCTGAAGAAACTGGAGGTCATTGGAATCAGAGGACTGACATTAGACTGGTTTAAAACCTACCTAACTAACAGACGCCAGTGCGTGAAAGTGGGTGAGAACACCAGCTGTCTAAAAGATATGATCTGTGGAGTTCCACAGGGTAGTGTCCTCGGCCCGACCTTATTCATCATCTACATAAATGATATACATTCCACATTAAAGGACAATGCAGATATCATATGCTATGCTGACGACACGGTCATTCTCTTTCATGGCAAATCCTGGGAATTAGTACATAAGGAAGCTCAAAATAGTCTGACTTGTATCAAACGATGGCTCGACTATAATCTTCTTTCGTTAAATATTGACAAAACCAAATACTTGTGTTTCCATAAAACCCATGCCTCAGCACCTAAACTACCACTTGACATTAAAATCCACTGTGCAATCTGTAACCCTCTCCTGTGCACCTGCCAGGAAATAAAAAAGGTAGAATGGATAAAATATCTGGGGGTTTTAATAGACCAGCGGCTCTGTTTCAAACCGCATATTGACCTGGTGGCCAAACGCACCAGAAAATTGATTCACATAATGAAACTCCTGCGTAACTCTGCCAATAAAAAAACTCTAAACATGGTATATGTGGCACTATGTGAATCAATTTTGTGTTACTGTATAGCAGTATGGGGTGGAGTTGGAATCACCACCATGATCCAAAGCGAACGAGCTCAACGATCAGTTTTGAAAGTCATGCTCAAAAAACCTTTTAGATACCCGACGGCCCTTTTGTACAAAGAAGCCGCAGTACTCACTGTCCGACAGTTGTATATCTTTAAAATCATATTGAAACAGCATAAAATCGTAATCCAGACCCCGGAATACTCACAACTACTCAAACGTCGAGTCTTTAGGTGTGTCTCTATAAGGACGCGTACAACTTTCGCACAGCACATGCAAGAATTCTTGCTCAGTCACATTTACAACAAAGCCGTGAAAATGTGTGACATCGCCAACTCTAGGATAAACCAAGTCAAAAAGACTGTTCGCAAATGGCTGCTAGCCCAATCATACACTGAGTCCGAATCTCTTTTAAAGGTAATTTCGTAACACAACAACACTCACACACACACGCACACACTCTCTCTCTCACACACACACATATACACTTACACATAGTGCACAATGGCGCCCAAAATATTCATTCTTCCTACTCTATTGTTTTAAGCCTAGACAATGTTTGATTAATTAACTCATTTTATTACTTACTTTAAAATAATAATGCATGCATTTTATGTGCCTCTCGACAATAGCAATCCATGAGTATTAATGTAATACGCTTTTCACCATCTGGTAATACCACCCATGGACTCCACGAGACAGGCTTGACCTAGTGTGGAGTTCATAAGCAAAATGTTTCCTTTGCGTCTTATTCCTGTTTTTATTTTTTCCTTGTTAACTAATGTACTAATGTAGACTTTAAGGAATTGTAAAGCACTGTTTTTTTTTGGTACAATAAAAATTATCTATCTTATCTTATCTTTTAGGTGAAGTTTCGACCAAATTAAAAAGAATTTGTACGGGTGATTATGAAATATTAGGGTTATCTATTGTTACTAAAAGCTGTCGAATCAAAATCACTTCCAACTTTTAAAAGGCAATTAAAACACCATGTTTTTTTTATTATTTAGGTGGGAAATCATCAAATAACTTCTGAGAGCTGGAGAAGTTATTTGATGGTGGAGCAGGAGGGCGTGTCAGACTTTTACTGATTAAATCCCACCCGTGTTCCCTCAGTTGCCTGTGTGCCAGGGGCCGTGGTATCTCTTTCGAACAACCCGCACCCCTGGCAGACATCGGACGTTGCAGGCCCCATGTTGATGCTGACATCTCTTGCGCGTTGTACAGCCTGTCTGATTTAGTCTAGTTTTTCAACCAACTTCAAAAAAAGGAGGAAGTTCTCAATTCGACTGTATGTTTTTTAAAATATTTATTGGCTCATAACTTTTGACTGGGTGAACCGATTTTGATGACTCTTTTTTTATTTAAAATCAAAAGCTGGTGCTTTCCGTGTGGTCCTATTTAAATTTCATATAGATCTGATGATGCGTTTCAGAGACAGACCACGGAACTCTTCAAAAAACTACAGCAAATCAACCGCGATTGCTGCTATCGCATAAATATGCATTGTTTTTACCCCAAGGATGATGACATTTCGAATTGGTGAGGGGTAGGTAAAATAACTAAAAAGCGAGAAATAAAAACTTTTTCCAAAAAGAAACAACCGACTTCCACCGACATCCGAAATTAAAGTAATTTTTACTTTGTAGTGTTTTTTTTTGGAAGTCGGTTTTTTTTTGGAAAATGTTTTTATTTATGATTTATTTTTATTAACTTTAGGAGAGAGAGTCGATAGTGTACTTACAAAGATAAACTAGGGGGGTGCGTTAAGGTAGCCCGCGAATTTAAAATTTTCTTCTGTTTTTTACAATTTGGGGGTCAGCCTGTATGTTGAACAAAATATGATTCGCATCCGTCACCGTGTACAGTTACTAAATTATAAAAAATACAAGCCTATGATACATATTTAGTCTCGTCTCCCGTCTGTGCACGCCCGTAGCCGTTCGCCCGTAGCACAGTGTGCTACGGCGTAGCTCGCTTCGTAGCAGAGCTACGATCTCATGGTCTTTCAAGTTTTCAATGACTAATAAATGGTTTATTTCTATGAATTGGATGTAAAAACACTTTTACAAGTCAAAAGAAATAATAATATAATATTTATAAAATAGGTAAAACCGGAATAAAAGTACAGTTGCAGAATATGATCAATGTATGGAACAGTATTTCATGTAGAAAAGGGTTTATTCAGGGTGGCATCGACTCACAAACTGTAACTGTAACTCTAGCGTAGAATATTTCCGCAGGTTATAAAAATAAAATCAGCAGTTTTATAGAAAATTGCAATACCTACGTGGATTAAATGTATGGAACAGCATTTTGTTTTTGCAAGTGACGTAAAATTTCAAACTGAGGGATTCCAAATCACGGTCTGAATCAGTAACTAGATAGTACATATATAATCTCACGCTTTCTTCTCATAGAGGACGGCAGAAAACTACAGAACGCCACAATTTATTATTTTTATAATTTTTCTTTAAAAAGACGCAAACAAACCTAAAAAGTGTGAAGTATAATTTGTACTCTAATTCCATTCCTCCGAAACAAAATGTTCCCAACACGTAAATAATACGTTTTCGCTATGTATCACGTTACTGATGACTGACGTATAATAAGGTATAATTATACCGACTGGACCCTTGCTATAATTAAATAATAATTACGATACTATACCCTCAGGCTGTTCCCTTCGTGAAGGAAACTTATGTATGTATATGTTGGGGTCAGCAGGGGTGGAGCAATGGTGGATAGTGGTATCGGGTAACGGGTTGTAGGTCGTGAGTTCGAATCCAGGCAGGTGCTTTAATTCTTTTAACCGACGATGAAACGGAGGAGGTTCTCAAGTCGACGCGTATATTTTTTTAATTTTTATGTATGATGCGCCGCCGTTATCTAAAACTGTTGCCAGAGCTGAGTCCCCTGTGTGTCGTACTTTAAGGATGCTCAACGCCCACCTGACCGCCTATCCTGAATGTGATCTATTTGCTGATGAATGGAGTAAAATCATGCGTGTGTGTTTGATGTTTTGCGAGATAAAGTATGCTAGGTTGTCCTCTATTATATGTTAGTATTTGTAATATGTTTGTTAACTATTCAATCTCTATGATAATTAAAGTAATTGGTGTTACCGTTTTAACTAAAAATAAACAATTATGACCACGCATAACTTTTTACAGACTAGTCCGATTTTTGTAAATGATTTCACCACCAGTGCCCTCAAAACAGTGAAGGAAAATATATGAAGCATTGGATAAAGAATTCCTTTAAAAATTCTTAGGATTGTGAATCGAGGTGCTGTTGTGATTGATTGCCAAAAATAACAATAATCACATGTCTGATATTTGACAGCTGGGGCTGATAGTTTATTTACTGTAACAAAAGATTCAACTCACCGCAGTCCCCGACTGGACATAAGTCTCTTCCAGGCTGAGCCACAACACTCTGACCTCCGCCTTCCGCATTCAGTCTGTCTCAGCCACCTTATTAAGGTAGTCGCCAAACTAGCTGGGGGACGTCCGACCCCACTCCAGGACTCGTCTGCTCCACCACCTACCGGTCCTTAGACAAACATGACCAGTCCACTGCTACTTCAGCTTGCTTAGTTTGCAAGTTATACCGGTAACACCAATTATTTTCCGGATAATTTCAGTCCTTATTTTATCCTTCAAGGAACTCCGAGCGCTCAACGGCTTTATAACGAAAGTTTACGTACCGATAACATTCCCACCTTTCTATACAATGGTAGAGTATGTTTCTCACATACCCAAACGTAACTCGAAACAGTTCTAAAGGGTCTCGCCGTAATTATTATTTAATTGGGGTCGGGTAAGGAGGGAACCAGGTTAGAGTAAACTTTGACAGGGTATAATTGTGTATTCTTTGTTGGTACGGGTAGGTACCGAGGGAGAGAAAACTGACTGTTAATTTGAGGACCATGCAGGATAGATTGAATATATGACTTTATAACTGTCTGACGGTTTTGAGTATTTTGTATATGAAAAAGTCCTGCAGATCTTTTAACGTCTTGTGACGGGTCGTTTATCTGTTGGATTACTCCATCACCATAATAATCAACCACGCGCGTCCAGTGCGGGTAGATAGATGTCACATTTCTTTGATTTTTTTTTCTAGGTATTTTTCTTCACCGAGCAGTGGTGATGAAATAATTTACACAAAGACAATCGCCTGTAGAGCCCCTAGTCAGGTTCAAGAGTTACTTAATGCTTTAAAAGCTTTCGGTTCCTTCTTATAAAAAGTGTATTAAATACACTTTTATTACTGCTTCCGAAGCAAAATTTGTTTATCTGTATTGCTTTTCATTCCTTTTACCTATTTTGGTATAGTAATTTTATTCTAGATGCATCGTTTTCACACATAATTATATAATGAATGTACTATGTTAAATATTGTATTTAAAATATTTTAAAAGAGTAACGGTGGAGTTTCTTGCCCATTCTTCTCCATACGAAACTACATTTGGAAGGGGCGACTAGAATCAATTCTATTTTAATGTAAATGTTGACGTTCAAAAGTGCCTTTTAGGTGCCTATTTGAAATAAATGCTTTGACTTTGACTTTGCGATAGCATACCGAAAAGGCTCTTAACTGTCAGTTTCGCCTTACCCCTTAAATTGTCCCACTCCCTACATCTGACAAATTAATACAACATCTCATAACATTTCTTTACAACTAAATTACTTTACTTTTGCTACAAACCTATATTTGAAGGTAAGTATCATACCCAGGGTAATTTATTGCTAATTGTCGCAGTCACGTAAGGGGAAGCGTAAAAAGAAATATACCGCACATTTCGTGTCGCTTTTTACTGTTTTTTTCGCTCTTTATCGGGGACCATTTTATTTATGAGGCAGTTAAAGTATCTGAATTGATGTTAACTTGTTGATAATTTATAAAAATGGCCGATGTTGAACAAATATGGGCTGTGTAGGGGTTTAAAGTAGGTAGTGTTATGTTCTACAAAAATAATAAGTCATTCTAGTTACCATTTCTATTACGACCTACTTATTGCTTGTATGTACCTACAGGCTGCTTTCAATTTCAGCGACAAAAACTAGCTCATGCATTGTGTTAATTCTCGTTTTGTAATTGAAATAATAGATCAAGAATCTTTGCTTCCCTACACACCAATGAAACTTAGATGATTTTTTTTATTAATAATGCAAATCCAATATTATTTACTCTGTCATTTTATTTTCGTGACAAAAAATGTTTATTCTCTTTTTCTTAATCAATTGTACACCTAGACTTAGCTCACCTAAGTTAGCAACTAAGCGGTAATCTGGCGTGTCTGTCGATGTTGTGTTTACCTGTAATTGGCATACATGTAGATACATATATTAGAATATAACCGTAAGCTTTTCTATTTGTATGTATACGTATGTGCAGTGGGTGAACCTTTAAGTAAATAAAAAATACTTTTGTATTCAATTGTCGGCTTCAACCGCGAAAAATATTTTGGGATTTCTCTTTTATAAAGTACTTACTTAAAGTCCATTCAATTTCACCGTGAAATCAAATATACGCCTTTTATAATTGTGTCTCAAAAAAAATAGGATAATTGTCATTCACTTCAGTTTGTCTAGAACTGAAAATAACGGAAAATCCATCTACTCTCTGATTTTTAATTAGCATTTTATAATGACAGCTGTTTCTATCACCTATCTATCATGTTATTAAAAAAGCTCTATCGCAGCTGTCATTTTATTCTAGCTAATTAAAAAAATAATAGTTTAAAAAACTAAAAACACGCTTTAAAAACCAAACTAAAAAGAAGAAAATAATTTAATTCAATTAAAAAGCGTGGGGTGCTTTTTGAAGTATTTTTATTATCAATTAATGTCAAGCACCCCACGCTTTTTAATTGAATTAAATTATTTTCTTCTTTTTAGTTTGATTTTTAAAGCGTGTTTTTAGTTTTTTAAACGATTATTTATTTTCAATTTTTTAGTTCTGCTAACTACAAAAACGTGTTTTTTTATATATTTTTTTTTCCTTTTTTATTAAATTATTGAATTGTCATCGGTCCTCGATAAGTTTACAAAGTTTCAATGAAATCTGACTGTTTAGGGTGGGTCAAAATCGCGCTCTAAGAAGTCGGTTACATACAAACAAACAAACATACAAGTGAAGCTAATAACAAATTACCCACGGAGAGTTACATACTGGCATACTGACATACAAGTGAAGCTAATAACAAATTACCCACGGAGAGTTACATACTGGCATACTGACATACTGACATACAAGTGAAGCTAATAACAAATTACCCACGGAGAGTTACATACTGGCATACTGACATACTGACATACAAGTGAAGCTAATATAAAGCGTGTAATTAGAGTGAAGGTACAGAATTGATTTCTGTAAACCGATCGGCGAATGTAACCCATGTTTCTTAGCCTTCACTGAGCTTTTTATTATTTAAAACCAAAACAAACTGATACGATAGTCACCCGATATACCTCGTTGAAACAAGCTGTAACAGGCAGTATCAGTTGTGTTACTAATTGGATCACGTTCACGTTCATACTACGTAAATGTACCTGTCGTGCGACATGTTGCCAGCTCGTATGTTTTTGTTTTTCGAACACACAGAGCCATGAGATGCTTTGGCAACCCCTGCTAGAGGTGGCATTGTCAAATGACGTTCGACGTTCACAATTTCGTAATACAATCGCGGAGGGATTTTTGCGCACACTGTAATTTCAATTCTCGGTGTTGGACCGAGCGTTGAGTATCCAAAAAAGTGCAACAGCGCGTCGAAAATCGAACATTTTGTTTTACTGTTCGATTCTAAACGCTAAGCAGTGCGTTGAAGATCCACTTTCGACGTCACAACTTTTATAGAAAACTAACTGACTCGACAGACGTTATTCTTGTAAAATTTCATGTGTACAAAAATCCTATAGACTTCAGGATATAAAAGGACTTTCAGTATTTCCCGAATTTGAATATTTTCCGGGAAACCAATCCATTTTTCTTTTCAAAATAACCTAATTCAAACTATTGCGAATATTTTAAAACAAAAATTTCGAAATCAATCCAGCCGTTTTAAATTGATGCACTTCCAACGTACAGCATTTGTATTAGCAGTATTGTTATTTACTTAGACATAAACAAGGCGTAACAGAATAAATGCAAGATCTGAATCGATTTCAGTTCGTAAATTATGTATTTTGCCATACCTGCCACTGATTGAGCCAAAGAAAATTCAATCTTATTACAAGGTTCAATGTTAAATGCATAAAGTAATAATAATAATAATAATTTATTGATACAACTCCTTACAATATGCTTAGTAACTAGCTAAAGTTCACAATAATTAAAGAAACACAAAGTTGAAACCCTGACTCCTAAAGTAGGAATACCTGTGACTTAGGAGTCAGTGTTCTACTGCCACTTGGACACTATAAACCCTTATGGAAATTTAGAGTTGGTAAGGTGATATTGTACAAAATATTGTATTATTATATAGTGATTTAAAGAAAAATAAAATAAAATTTGAAAAACAAAGTAAAAAAGGAAACAAAAAAATAAAAAAAAAAATCAAAAGTTAAATTAAAATTAGACTAAAAAAGTAAAATGACTGAGTAGTTGATTCAGTTTGTGTGAGAGGGAGTTGTGTGTTTTGTTGCGTTGTGAGTGTGTGTGTGTATGTGTATGTGTGTGACTGGGAACCGTATGTATTTTGCGTTATATATGTTAGGGTCAATTTGATTTTTCTTAACAATAACGGTTAGCTCTAAAAAAATAAAAAGTTTTGGTCATTTCGTTTTGTCATTTTCGTCATGCTTTTAACAGAATACTGTAGTAGGGATGTATGAGGTCTTGCGTCAATTAACATAGGTACACACACACACAGGGTTACACGTTGTAGATATATGCCATATCTAGACGCTGCTGGATATTCCGTGATCTGTGTTCGAACATGTTTGAAATGAAAGGCCGTCAAAATATTGTACGAGGCTATTGTAACGTGAGGTTTGAATGGAAAGTAGTCTCAAGGGTATTGCAGGTTATCCAATTATTATTCAACCGGAAAATCTATGAGAATTTCCACATGAAATGGGAATGCTGCTTTCAGATAGATTTGTGGACCGACAAACTGCAGGGAATTACCCCACAGGGTGCCGGTCTACGTGTCAGACACACATGTAAGATACTTGCAGCAGGAATGGGTTTCATTTTGACAGTTCAACAACATTCATTGCGGTTTCTTACGTTATTAAGTAGACACATTTTTCGAAAATATGAAGCAATAAATGATACAGATTCTGATTGATAGTGTGTTACGCAATTCGCAATTTTCGATCCACTGGAAGCAGGAAGTACAGGATCAATGGTTTTGGTGGTGCTTGAGAAGGCCTAATCCCAGCTTCCGACGTCTGTCGGCTGGTGATGACAATGCAGTATAAACGTCTTTTCACATCTTGTATCATTACAATATAATATGTTCATCATTTCAGCCGAAAGACGTCCACTGCTGAACATAGGCCTCTTCCAAGCTTCTCCACTTCGACTGGTCTTGTGCTTCCCACATCCAGCGGATTCCTGCGGCCTTCACAAGGTCATCGGTCCACCTTGTGGGAGGCCTTCCAACTCTACGTCTTACTCAATATCCCCTATATTTATAAACGTTACTGTATGGTTGAATGTGAGATATTATTTCAATAAAATTACTTTGGTTACTGGTTTTAAAATAGTACAGGTATATAAATAAGAAAATAATCTTATGGCATCAAATAATTCGTCCGCATCGTTGTCAATGGGAAAAGTGCCCAAAAGGCTGACAGCATTGCCACGATGTATGGCAATGTTGATTCTTTGGCCGAAAAATAGGCCAGCTCTTTGGTCACGTGAAGAGTCGACCAACTGCTTCGAATTGTCTCGGAAAAGTAAGTGGGCACTCGGACCCCATGGCCCTAGAGTTTCAACATCAAACGGCTCGAACATATAGGTTCCAATAAGATTGGAATATTTGCGCCGTTTGAGGTTTCTGCACCTGCAGCAGCCGCCCCAGCACAACCCGCCGTACTAGGAAGATGGGATGGCGCAAGGGTGTCGACACATGTTGCATCCCACACCAAAGGCCGACCTAACTTCCAAGGCATTATGGCCATTCCGTCTGGTCTCTTCCCATTCTCGCGTGCCAAGCGATTAGGTTCTAGAACAGCTGGCACCCAATTCTAGAACCCAATGGCTAAACGTTACTTAAAATTACGTAATGATTAGCGTCTGTTTTACCATACATTTTTAAGTAAGTAAGTAATTTAACGTTTAAACATCTCATCTTAAATCAATGTTTATAAATGAGGGGGTTAATGTTCAGGCAGCCTCTAATAAGGATGTCAACAAAACCTGTCTACAATCTTATTTCTTTAATCTTATTTCAATTACCAACTCGATTGATGTGTAATAGGCAATTATAAGTTTTGTAGCTGCTCATGGATACAATTTTAATGATGTATGTTATGTGTAAAATGTTATGTAATTATAGCATCGCCGTGTTAGAATTGTTCGTCAGTAAATAATTATCTTAGTAGTTTTGAGGCTGTCTTTCAGCCTATAACGTTCCCACTGCTGGGATACAGGCCTCCTCTCTGTTAGAGGGAGTGGGCCGTAATCCACCATGCGGGCCCAATGCAGGTTGGTAGATGACACCTGTCTTTGAATCTTTAGGTTCTAGGACATGCCGGTTTCCTCACGATGTTTTCCTTCACCGTTTTGAGGCTGACCATACAACAACTACTACGAATCGAGACCTTTTAGCGAATGCTTAACAGTGAACAATGTAAACATGCGAGTGCATTGTCTAGGTACTCAGTTTCCCCTTTACGTCGGCCGTGTAATCCGACAGGTGTTTGCGGCTGAGCGGGACAAAAAACGGCGGCTTTGTGACTAAACGGCGCACGCCATTTTGGTGAAATAGTCAAGCTTTGTACGGGCGACAGATGACAAGCTAGTGATGCGTAAAGGTAGTGTTAAAGTTATTTTCCAACTTTTATTTACAACTAGCGAGCTGTGGGATCATTTTGACCTCCACGCGGTGATATTATCAAAAATAATCCCACGGGAACGTAGGTACTGTCGGAATAAAACGTAAGTCTATGTTACTCCTTATAACATTGGCTATCTACCAGCGAAGTCATGTCAAAATTGGTCCAGGCGTTTAGGAGATTAGCGTACCGTAAATACTTCGTAAGGTTCATTAGAAAACCAGCGTCAGATAGCATCAGTCTGTCTGGCATTAATGCTGAAATGAACCTTTTTGGCGCAGCCGTGAGGCACACGTTGTAGTTATTTATTTATTGTACACTTTATTAATTTGTCATTGTATTTTGTGTTTTACGGACTGTGACCAAATAAACGGTATTCTTTCTTTCTTTTTCATATGCATTTAGTAAAAAGCTGTAATTTTGACATTATAAAGAGACACTTCAATATTATTTTATTGTATGTAAACAGCAGGATGACTTGGCATTAAATGTTTTTTTTTTGAGGTCTTCTGTTACAGATACGTGTACTTAAAAGAAAGCTTCTTCCACTTATCTATTAAAACCTGTTGATTATGAAAATAAACTCATTTATAAACTTATTGTATGTATCCTTCTAGGATGCGATAGTGTGGCCCATTTGCCATTAAGCACCCCATATAGCCCCGGCGAAAATTCAATAAAATCACATGAAAATTGAATTTTCTCGATATTTTCTCGTCTTGTTTATATATCAATACTATTAGTAGTACAAAGCTTTTACTTGGGTAATACGGAAAAGTTTGATGGAGACTGTCAAATTTGTTACAGTAAGAAAAAGATCTACAGTCCTTACACATTTATTGAACCTCTAACATAAACCTAACGGTAACCAGAATAAAGAGCATTTTTGTTTTGACAGTGACTCATAGGTAATCAGAAATAAACTAGGTGTGAACGAATTATATGAAAGAATCCTCAGCCAATATTCCAGGAAGGACACAAGTTTTTTTATTCAACCAAAGCCTAAATTCTTTGAAGGTCCTGCCTTCGTTGATTTGATACTTTACTTTGGGTAGACTCAGCTAATTAAGATATTCACAGAAACCAATTCGATCCGATGTGGTTCTAATTGGCTAAATAATAGATATAATGTTTCAAATACTAATGCTTACTCCAAACTTTACTAGTACTGTGGTTGTTAGTTGCACTTCCGAGTGCCTTGAAAGTAGAGTTCTCACATTTTGAAAATGGCTGGTAACAAATCTTTAGGAAAAGACGTTTTTAAATTCCTTTTCGAGAGACTAAACGTCTCGAAAAGGAATTAAAGAACCTCTTTTCTGAAGACAATTTCGAAATTCGAACAGTTGTCGTTGTTACTCCACGATAATTTGCTTAAAAAAAAACGATTTCGGTGGTTTGTGGTCTGTTCGACGTGGACTAAACTAATTAAATGACTCGAAATTTAAAATATGAGAACCTGCATTGTCGTGTATCTAGAGGCTTAAAGCGGAGACTGACTTGCAATGTTTGTTTGTAATGTAACATTCGAGGCGAGCTTGGTTAGAAAACGGCTATTCACAATACGCAGCGAATGCTCGCTTCGAGCACATGATTCAAGCGTGCTCCATTTTTATTGACAATGGCGGATGTAGAGGCTGTTTGTGCATTTACTATGGAAAAGTATATTTTTATTTTGGAAAAGCGAGTAACACGAGATACGTTGTGCTTGCGACAACGCATCAACCTGCACTGACTTGTTGTAAACATACGCTCACACATTCGATATTACTCTATAGTTTTACTCTAAAACGAGTAAAAATCAAGACGTGGACCGCAAAACTCACAACTCGAAGGCTCGCATCGAGCCGGCTCGATGGAATTAAAGAAATGTAATTTCCTTCGCACCTACTCGAAGAGAGCCGTCGAGCTTGACTCCGGGCGTGTGTACGTGTCCGAAAAATAGATTGTCTCATAAGAGTGTCTTTTTTAAAATTAATAGGGTAATCATAGAAAGTAATTCTTCATTTAGCAATTCAGGCATCCTTAAATAATTGTTATAATCTTCGGGGCAAGGCTCTTCAATCAAGTTCACATGGCTGTAATCATTGCAGCGTTCTAAGCTATATTTTACCCAGTACCTCGTTTTATCTTTCTTCCTTTTATTTTCTTTAATTCTTTTATAATTAAGAATTGCGGAACTTGCTAAATGCAGCCACTGTCTCCTTTGTTGAACAGACATCTTTTGGCTCGAACGGTTCTCTGAATACTGAACGTCGCGCGTCGCTCGATAAATAAATGTTGAATTTATGGACGAAAGCCCGTGCCGTGATTTTCACTCGACGTGTTTGCTCGATCGAGTAAAACCGTATGTGAGTACAGAGCTTAACACGTTCTGAAGAAGACAGTCGAGTGGAGGATCCGGCACTCGCATCAAACGGCTCGGCTTGCTACACTGACTGACTACTGTAACAATTTACAAAAACTCGATACATTACAAACAAATGTTGCAAGTCAGTCTCCGCCTTTAGAATTTATATGTATTTGAGCATTTCACCTTTGCCTCTGATATTGTACCGAAATTACTTTCAAAAATCAAAATCAAAATATTTTATTTCACATAAGCCTGCATGGGCACTTATGAGACGTCAGAAGCTAGGTGCACGGTTCCAATTTGTCGTTTCCTATGGAGAAGAGCCGGCAAGAAACTCCACGGTTACTCTTTTAAAAATAATTGGCTTTTACAATGTTTTCAAATTACAGTGATAATAGGTGCAGGCCAGTCAATAAGTACCAGGTACTTAGAGGAATTAAAATACAGAATAGAAAAACGTCTACAAATCTAGTCTCTAAGGCCTACAACGTTCTCTCATTCACAATATGTAAAAGAATCTACCTATATAAAATGAATCTATTTGAACCAAGTGACATGATTTCGATGACAATCACTAATAATAAATAGGAGTAAAATTTATGTGTAATGTCAAATAATGACGAGAATATGTCAGACATTGTAAAAAATAAAAAGAATAAAAATTAACATTGCAATTTGGGAGCAGTTAATAGACTTTCACACAGTTTTGCACTTTAGGCGGGGGTATACCACTAACGGTAGTTCTCCTGCTTGTTTTTAGTTTAGAATAGTATATTATATTTTATTGTTGGTAACGGTACCTACTCACAAACAAAGTTGGCCAAGATTAAGAACGGAGTCTCTGCAACATACCCCTCAAATACAACTGTACCAAAATCAGAAAATAGACAGAATAACCTAACATGAATTAACAAAAAACTAAACTATATACAAGAACTGAGTAAGTAAAGTGAAAGTTAAGCTTTTGTTTATCACTAAAAAGCATAAAAACTTTTGAAAAAAAGTACAATGGGAAATATAAAATAACCAGAGTAACTGAAATTCCAGAAAACTTTTATTTATTGACATGAAAAACTGGAATTCATGAAGGTAATGCAGTCGTGGCCGGCACATCAAAGGAATGCGCCCGCATCGCGGCACAGCTATATGCTTTGCAACGAGCTTTGTAGTGACGTCATACCGACTTATACGACCACGATGAATTTACTCCAAGGACTGACCTAGTTAAAATGTTTTGAGTTTTTTTTTTGTTGGGCATCTCGTAGTTGACCTTGAGAGGCCGTGACTACTTAACCGGGTTTTCCTGGGGCTGCCATTAAGAATTAACTTAACGCCTCCAGCCAGGGCTTAAAAACTAAATTACATACTAGGCCACTGCACGCTGAGGGCACCCCCTGTGGGGTACTGGCCTCGGCTCAGGGCGTCACTGATAGGGGGACAGCGAATGGGGACAGGCTGGATCAAAATATTGGCATTAGTCTTATTAGATGGGGAGTTTAACTCTATTGGCTCAGCTGCGGCGCGGGCTGGCGCTTCAACGAGCAAGGGTCGGTCGAGGGTATGTTTTGAGATTTTATTTCAGAGATTTTATAGTAGAAAAGAATGTTATTATTGGAACGAAGATCTTTATTGCAGCTTGCGGTAGGAGAAAATTCTAGAAATCGTTACGTAAAGACAATGAGTTATGCCCCCGACATGCAACTTTTTACTATTCAGAGAGAGATACAAGGTGTAACAGAATAGACGCAAGACCTGAAAGTAGTTTGTTCCTAATTGACTACTGAATCGATTTCAGTAACTTTTAATATAAGTTTTTTTTTTGCCATACCTACCACTGATTTAACCAAAGAAAATTCAATCTTATACGAAAAGATATAAGACTCAATTTTAAATGCATAAAGTAATGCTTGGGTCGACACGTTTTTCTTAATAATATCAGTTAGTTTAAAAAAAAAATAGTTTTGGTCATCGTATTATGCTTTTAACTCAATACTATAATTGGGGTGTATGAGGTCTTGCGTTAATTATGTTACTCGTTGTATAGTTTTCATGGTTTTCAAGGGTGCTGTAGCCGATACTGCAGATCAAGGAGGAGGAGTCAAAATAAAAATCTAAGATGGCGGCTTCGAAAATTGTCTGTTTTTTTTCATAATGGGTTTCGTTTTCATGGTTAACCTCCACAACCCAGTAAGCGGGTAACATGATGCCCTTTGGTAAGACTGGTTATGTGACTTTCGGGTTTGTAGCTGTCCGTAACGATGGCCAAAGATCTACGAATGAAAGCCGGGACCAACGGGTTAACGTGCTTTCCGAGACACCACCACCACGCCCACCCCACCCCATCCACGGACCAACCGCGACAAGTGTAGCTTAACCTTATCGATCAACCCGTGCGGTTGTTATTACTTAGCCACAAGCCAATCACTTACTGAATATAATATTCCTCTCAAATTGCAAGCTATTTAGCTCAATTCTACCCACTCTCAACCATCCATTACTTACAGGGACATACTTACTATTCATTTCGGACCAAAATGAATACCTAGTAATCATGAAACCAAAGCGGCCACATAAAAAAGCAATCTCAATATAATATTACACACCCACAGATAGTGACATTTATGGAAATAATGAAAAAGATAAAGACTAATAAATCGAAAATATTGGATATTGTGTCACCTCGTTACCAACTGCGTATAACTGATACAACTTTTATCTAGGACGGCAAAATGTCGCCATTTTTCTATTTAATTTCTAACCGCCTAGATTTTGTGTTGAAATTTTGGTTGGAGTCAGCCCTGTAGTGCTATGGATCTTGATGCAAGTGTGACTGTCGGTCATTCTGTCTAATGGCGAAGTGTTGTTGTACAATTGGTTTGAAATCGTCACACGGTTTCGGGCCTCTTATGAACACATTAAGTCTCAACTTTATGATCTGACAGCTCGACCCTAATAAATAATCCCATTCCTTTAAAATTCTAAAAACAATGTCGAACTCCTTAGGAACCCATTGGGGCACTTATGCACTTATTAACAATAAAAGGCAATAAATTACGTCACTCAAGGATGCAATAATTCTTGCAAATTCTAAGCAGCGGACAGATTGCCCACATCTGGATACTATAACTTGAGCTCAAGCGTACCCTTAGAATCCACTAAGAAATAAAACAAAAAAACCAGAGTTAAAGCGATTCTAGGAATTGGCGTGGGAACGACGCGTGGTGATTTTTAGGATGTGGAAAGTCTTGAAAGTCGGAGAGTCGGTTTTAGAGACGGAAGAGAGCGGTCGTTTAGCTAGGCTTGGAGAAGTGAAGACTTAGGTTAAATCTCGGAGAGTCGGTTTTAGAGACGGAAGAGAGCGGTCGTTTAGCTAGGCTTGGAGAAGTGAAGACTTAGGTTAAATCTCGGGGAGTTAGTTTTGGACGACGGTAGGAAGCGGTCGCTTTAGGTAGGCTGGAGAAGTGAAGACTTAGGTTAAATCTCGGAGAGTCGGTTTAAGAGACGGAAGAGAGCGGTCGTTTAGCTAGGCTTGAATAAGTGAAGACTTAGGTTGAATCTCAGCGAGTTAGTTTTGGGAGACGGTAGGGAGCAGT
This sequence comes from Antitype chi, assembly GCA_947359405.1. Taxonomy (NCBI): domain Eukaryota; kingdom Metazoa; phylum Arthropoda; class Insecta; order Lepidoptera; family Noctuidae; genus Antitype; species Antitype chi. The sequence continues at coordinate 6,906,688 of OX375829.1, read as the reverse complement.
CGCTTTAGCTAGGCTTGGAGAAGTGAAGACTTAGGTTAAATCTCGGAGAGTCAGTTTGGGAGCACGGTTTAGCCTAGGTTTGCGAAGTGAGAACTGAGTCGTGAGCAATGAGGTTAATATCACTGTGAGAGTGTTATTTAATACATTGAAAAGTTGATAAGTGTTGTAGCTTTAGACTAAACTATATTAGTCGAGAATGGATGTAATTGGCATGTAAGGCGCGTGAATCTCAGAGAGCGAGTTTGTGAACGAGTTAGTTTTGGAGCGCGAAAGACGACGGACGGAGTTGATAGTCCAGGGTTAAGTTAGCCGAGTTATTCTAAGGGAGATAAAATAGTGTTGTGAGCTGTGAGGGATGGTGCAGGGAGAAACTGGTAATAGACGCAGTATTTCGTAAGTATGTTGTACCTACTCTAATTCACTCCAAGGAATTACCTGGTAAGTTTCAACTTCAATCTTTAGTAATAGTGTGTAATAACGGAGATCTTTCGTTTTAATATTCTCGCAGGTTGATTGTATATGGTGAATTATACATAACAGATTGGTGGTATCGCAATGGAGCTATTAATATGATCATTTATTACAGTATGGCGTAACTACTTTTATGTGCTAACTGACTTTATAATTAATGTCATTTTCTCTTGTATTGAGTGTCAACTTCCTAATCCGATACCTCGGCAGATATTTGTCACTTGCAGTTGGTTATAGGGGGACGGGGAAGGCCCCCCGCTAGACTTGACACTGAGCGAAAAGCTCTGACTTTTGACGACTGTTGACATTTTGACATACCACATTGGGAAGGCAGAACCGTAAATAACTAATTTCAAGTAAACTAGGCTGTAAAGCCGAACTATTATTGCAATATAAACCAACCAAACGTTAGTGATGATGTCTGTTTCCAAAAAGGTCTCGCCACAGAACGCGTTGCGTGAAGCTTGTGGCGTGCAGGTCTCTGGGAGCGGGGGTAGGCATCACACACGTTCACTAAAATGAATTGGTAGCCGTTCTAAGAACGCTAGGGACCGTGTCTCGTTAAAGCCACCACCCGGCCGTTTTGTAGGCCTATTTCTGAATCGTCACTATTTAACGAAACACGAAATCTGGATGCACTGCATCCTCTAAATGGGGAAGATTAAGGAGATCTGAAGTGACGATATTCCACTTCGGCAGGCACCAAGAACGATCGCAATGAGTTCTGCTAGAGACTGAGTCTACGGAGCGCTTGTGCGAGTCTTGTGATATCTTAGAAAGGGGATAGGCAGTCACAAGGGTGACATTCATATGAGTACGTGATTAAAACTACTCAAAACTTGTCTTCCTCAATAACGGTGGACTTCTCAGTACGCTGTCTTAGGATTGAGTAAGACATTTTATTGCTGCTTAGGGAGCGTGCTCTGTTAGAATCGTATAGTGTCCGCAGAGGTTCTATGCGTTAGGTCTAACGGTGCACGTACAAAGAGACAAACGTTGTAAAACGGTTCCCCGTCTCACTAAAGTGGGTGAATAGTAAACAGATAAAGTAACGTAGCTATGAATAATGAATTTAAGCGCAAGCGCAACGATCCCTTCACCCTTCCACATAATTAATACTTTATTGCAGATAGCCTTCACCTGTGAAGGGAGGAGAATTATTATGTGTGTGTATGTATAGTTGTTGGTATGACTGGGTGAGCCTATCCTAACAATATGTAGTTATCTTAGGTTGAGAGTACTACTAAAGTTCTTATAACTAATTAGACAGTTGTGTTGCTGGGGAGTTTGTTATGCCACTTCTTCTCCCCAGCTCAAACACTAGGAAGTGGTGACGGGTGGGCTCTTTGGGGGCTGTCTATAGGCTGTCATGAGAGTTGATCCACAATTCTATTTAAATAATGATTTTTAGGGTTTGATTCTCTAACTTTACCTACTTGGTACTAAATCTAGAATCTAGATTTTCAACTCTATTACTAGTCATCCGTGACTATTATATTCTTGATCTCAGATTGATAATTCGGTCAGATTGACATGAACACGTGTCTTACAGATATGCTTGTTGTGCAACGGGTGAACTTCCAGGGGTTTGGGTGACCACATCTATCTCATAATTATTCAGTCCAAGGACTGATAGGGACCATGTCTCCACAAAGAGCATGATGACGACGATTTGCCGCATGAACTAGCCGCTCCGTTGCTAGACAAGGACGGTCGCACGGTTGCCGCAGGGAAAGCCGCTTCGTCACGTTTTCAGTTCGAAAGAGCTGCTAGGGAACTTGTCTCGAAAGAGCATGACGACGCGAAGTAGCTGCAAAGCAGCTTGCGTCACTTTATGGAAGTGTTGCCCTGAGTACTCTGAGTGTTGACGTGAGGCATCGTGTGAGTAACGATTGACCAGATACCTAATACGCTAGCCTATAGGTTACTCGTACATTTATATAATAATACAAGTACTTTGAGTATCTCTGATATTTATTAGCTTTCTGAAACCACATCCAATGTGTTTCCATACATATGAATTCTTAAGTATAATTTAAGGCTATTTGGAATTCATTTAAATTAAATGGTGGGAGAGTGACCAGTCCGGCGACGAGCTCTACAGGGCCGTACGGGGAGGAGTACGGCCCTTCCCCCTTAGGGGGAACCGATCTAAGGACTGATATTAACATAATTAGGAAAAACGAAATTTTTATCGGCCTGGGGTCAATTCAGGTACAGTCACACAAGCTGAAATGTAAACAACGTTTAGATCTTCAGCAGAGCAACACCCACATCTGTAGCACCTTTGTAAAGCTATATTGTTCATCATGAAGGAGGCTATTTAAATTAAAATGTCTTAGCAACTGCTTGAGTATTAACTTTTGAAATATTTTACTAAATGCAGGTAAAATAGAAATAGGCCTAAAATTGCCAACGTTATTTTTATTGCCTGATCTAAATAATTGTTTGACGTCATGAGGTCAGGAAAAGATCAAGTGGTCCACGGGAAGACTCTAGTTGGACAAACGATTTTGAATCTCAATATAAACCTTACTTATACAGGGTGTAAGAGTAAACACCGTTGTCAATTAAACCATGGGTAGTTGACTTAAATATAAAATAAACGAGCGAGTTGAAAAACAAATAAATATTTTTTTGAAGAGTTCCGTTGTCTGTCACATCATGACATCTATATGAAATTTAAATAGGACCATTTCGGAATAAACCTATTTCGAATAAAAGCAAGAATTTTGCAAATCCGTCGATATTTGACGGAGTTATGCCCGAACATACATAAAAAATATATATATATAAATATGTCGAATTGATAACCTCCTTCTTAATGAAGTCGCTTAAAAAAAACACAACGTGTGTTATTCCACCGTCCGATGGTGTCGTTAATAAGGATCAAATTCGGGGAAGTAATTACACATGGCAAAGTAAAGTAATACAACTATTCAGCTATCAACTTTTTGCCCTGCATATATGTATAGTCAAAACCTTCTGAGCTCCTCGACCTGCACCCTACATATTTGCGTACTGCCAGGGGTGCGGGTTGTTCGAAAGAGATACCGCGGCCCCTGGCACACAGGCAACTGAGGGAACACGGGTGGGTTTTAGTCAGTAAAAGTCTGACACGCCCTCCTGCTCCACCCAGAGCGGGAGAAGTTATTTGATGATTTCCCATTTCTCACCCAAAAAAAAAAACCTATTTGCGTAACACACAGAATCTGAATAATTTTGCTAATCCATTATTTCATATGTTTGACAAAAATGTCTGCTTAGCTACGTAAACAACGCCATGAATGTTGTGGAACTGTCAAAATTAAAGTGATTCCTACTGATAGTGTTTTACGCAATTTAAACTAAAATAAAACCATTTTTTTTAAACGCTGACCCGCACTAGTAATTTCTCCTGTATTGTGGGTGCGTTTACAAACATTTAACACTCACATACACAAGACCAGACCCGGAACAACTACTTGTAGATCATACCAATATTTGTTCAGTGCGGGAATCGAACCCGCGACACGCAGCGCAGCAGTCAATCGCTTAACCGGTGCGCCAACCGTGACCGTCGTATTCTAGTTCAGAAGAAAACTGCATTAAGAGCTGCATAGTGCTCACTCATGTCACAATTCAGAACAATTTAGTTGAGTTCAGTTGAAGGGGAGCTAAAAACTAAAGTATATCGCCGACCCGGCCTCGAGCTGGTTTAGTGACGGATATATAAATGGCGGCAATCTAGCTCTCGCATTGGAGGACTACGAGACAATGTTTGGCTGATATAATTATAATATAATTAACGCAAAAACTCATTCATGCCAATTAGAGTATTGAGTTAGAAGCAGAATACAATGACCAAAACTATTTTTTTTTTTTTGAGTTAAGTATTATTCTTCGTTTATTCATTTAAATACATTTATTTATTTATTTATTTATTTTATTTATTTATTTATTTATCTAAACACAGGTTATTGTTCACACACACACACACACGCACATATTAAGTTACATTTTTTAATATTTTTCTAAAACAACCTTATAAAAAACATTTAAAAATATAAAAAATAGTAGCCCAACGGCATCAGGAGCAGGGTCCAAGATGTCGGTGGTCAGGGCTCCAGAGAAAGGAACCTCCTGACTATGCGTGCCGTGTCTAGGAGTACTGCTTTCTGAATCAAGCTCTTGATTCAGCCGCGCAATGAGAGCCTCCTGAGGTGTTGGTCGAGGCTCTTCGCTATTAGGCCATTTACTGTAACGATTATCGGTACAATGATTGCTGAGTCCACGTCCCACATGTCGACAACCTCGTGAGCTAAGTCAAGATACTTGATTTTCTTATCTTGCTCAGCTTTCACGAGATTCTCGTTATGAGGGACAGCGATATCAACAATCATTGCACGACGTTCTCGTCGATCTATCACCACAATATCAGGCTTATTGGCTACAATAGTCCTGTCAGTGATGATAGATCGATCCCAGTACAATGTGGCGTGACCATTCTCGAGAACTGGGTCGGGCACATACCTGTAGTATGGTACTTCAGACTCCACAAGGTTGTACTGCAAAGCAAGTGGCTGGTGGATAATCCTAGCTACTACATTGTGTCTGTGCAAATACTCGCTTAAGAATTAAGTTAAGTATTATTATTAAGAAAATCGCGTTGACCATAGCATTATTTTAATTTAAGGATTATTTCAAGTAAATTGTATTATTTTATGCATTTAAAATTGAGTCTTGATTAAGTCTTAGCCTTATGATGAATCTAGGCGACATTTTTTCCATACAAACTTCAGGAGTGTATTACTCCACTGTTCGACAATGCACATCAAAAATATTAAACATGGTATGGTTTTGTTTCATTATTAATATTGTCTGTACAGAAACAGAATAATAAGCCATTAAAAAGTTAGGACCCAACAATGATAAATTTTTCTTGCTAATTTTACCTATCTTTGGGCGTGTTTAAGTAATAAAAGAAGTGTAAAATCTCCAAAACGAAGTCGATACCGACAAAGCTCAATTATCGAAAAGTTCAATAAACTTTATTGGTCATGGATTTATGCAGTGGTTTTAAGATAAAACCTGATCTTCCGAAGGACTTTTCTTATTTTTTCCCGCGCCTGTTTGACTATAAATGATCCTGCATCTGACTCAATAATGTTGTGCGTGTAGACTAGCGTCTAACTGCTCATCACTGATACCACCTCTGTCGGACGCGATGCCTGGTGAGACAGCGTGCTTTTTAGTCTTAGTTCTTAAGATAAGATTTGATTTTCTAAGGGTCAATCGGCGGTAGGTATGGCATTTTTTTAAAATACCCATTTTAAAACTTACTGAAATCGATTCAGTAGTCAATTATGAACAAGCTACTTTCAAGACCTGCGTTTATTCTACGCTAAAAGTCTTAATAGAACTCAAGTTACCTCCATAAACTTCAATATATAATAAAAGTGTCATAATTTCCGACCCTAATTGGTTCAGAGCCCATTCGACGACATCGACCACCTATTGGCTCTTGCCATAAATCTATATTTTACCACTTTATTACCTGGACGACCCAAAAACGTAAAAATTACTACGTTCATATTGAAATTTATCACGAGAGGCAGTTTACTTGGTTAAAGTTGTATTTGTTTAAATATTCCTTATTTTAATATGAGCTATGCCCTACAGTTACACCCGCTGTTTCATTTGCTCGGCTCGTAAGAGTCTCAGCGTGAAGTTAAATAGCCCACACCTAAAAGCTTTCTTAAGAATTTGCCTTTAAAATGAAAAAATAAGTGTTCACATCTGACTGTTATCGAACCAAGGTAACCGACATAGACTCTCTGCTGGGCCACTGGGTAAGAATCCATGCATTCCATAGTTGATAGTGGATCGCCTTATTACTAATATTCAAGTATGTATCTATTTTATTTGCCTGCGTCCGTGTGTCACTGCGGGGTGTCAACTGAAAATCAGCGCTGGGTGTCTAACGCCCAGCAAATGCTGAGATGGTAACCCTTTCGGTATGGGCACGCTCAGCACAACTTTACTGCAATTTTATTGTTATTTTTATTGTTTTCTTTCTTTTTTTTAATGTGTTTGTTGCTGTTGTGTTGTGTCTGTGTCGAATAAATAAAGTATTCTATTCTTTCTATTCATAGACAGCCTATAATGTTCCCACTGCTGGGACACAGGCCTCCTCTCGGTGAGAGGGAGTGGGCCGTAATACACCACGCGGGCCCAGTGCGGATTGGTAGGTGTCACATGTCTTCGATTTTTTTTCTAGGACATGCCGGTTTCCTCACGATGTTTTCTTTCACTGTTTTGAGAGCAGTGGTGATGAAATAATTTACACAAAGTAAAGCGCCTGTCTGGGTTCGAACCTACGACCTACAACTCGTAAGTCGCGGCCTTTACCGCTTGGCCACCACTGGTCACTTGGCCACCGCTGCTGACTTGGCCACCGCTGCTCACTTGGCCACCGCTGCTCACTTGGTCACCACTGCTCACCTGGCCACCGCTGCTCACTTGGCCACCGCTGCTCACTTGGCCACCACTGCTCACTTGGCCACCACTGCTCACTTGGCCACCGCTGCTCACTTGGCCACCACTGCTTACTTGGCCACCACTGCTCACTTGGCCACCGCTGCTCACTTGGCCACCACTGCTCACTTGGCCACCGCTGCTCACTTGGCCACCACTGCTCACTTGGCCACCGCTGCTCACTTGGCCACCACTGCTCACTTGGCCACCACTGCTCACTTGGCCACCGCTGCTCACTTGGCCACCACTGCTCACTTGGCCACCGCTGCTCACGCACTAACACTAGTTATTTAGTTATTTTGTTGTTACTAACACTATGGATTCAAGTCTGATATAAAGAATTTAAATTTGAATATCACTCCTTGTTGCCCAGACAGGTTGGACAGTAGTTATAGTACACCCACATTTCGCCAGTTATCCGGTAGCCCGACCGCCGCATATAATTAATTATACAGTTGACCGACCTCTCGATGACGTCACCATTGCCCATTGCGCCGCGGGTGGTCCGCTCTTATCGCAAAGTCGAAAAAAACAAAGGATGTTTATATGTGGGTTGTTTGAAGTGTTGGGTATTTTGTATAGCTTATGAATGGGGCTTTTATCAAACTCAAAACTCAAACTCAAAGCATTTATTTCAATTAAACCACTTACAGGCACTTTTAAACTGTCAAAAAGTCGACCAGTTGGAAAGTTCAATCTAGTTGCCCATCCCAAAACGTAGATCTCTATGGAGAAAAACGGGCAAGAAACTACATGGACACACTTTTTAATCATGTTAGGTATTACAAAATCTTGGGAATATTATTGTTGTTGCTTCTTTATGTGAGAACAATGTAAAAAAAAAGCTAAATATAAGATTTAAAATAAGCCATGGAAGTTAGGAGATGACCAGTCTCAACCGACAGCGCCCGTTCACGAACTTGAAGCGTGGATCAGCACCATGATGTGCTACTTTCGTTTGAATGGATGGTCGTAATAATTTATACAATTTGTTGTAATATGACCGCGAGATTGTTTATCATAACAAATAAATATTTATAACAGAAAAAAACAAGCGATGACCTGGCGATGATGATGATGATGTTTTAAGGTTTAAAAATAAAGGTTTAAATTTAAAAATAAAATGCAAGGTGTGTATATTCTTAACATAATAAATAAATAAAACCACCTACCGTTAGTACAAAATGAATTATTTACAAGCATCCCAAAACAACCACAACAATTGACATTTGTTATCGAACGCAAAACCAGCTCAAGGGGTTAAGTTTAAGTCCCATCCATGTATTAGGAGAAAAGCTTATTGCCACCAACTAGACACAAATACAGACTCCAGGCTGCTACTGACAATATCCAGATAGAAACACCCAATAACACTTGAAGAATAGACAAACTTAAGCGGCAGTGAGTAGGGCAAATTGCTCGCAGAACAGATGGCTGATGAGACCAAAAGCTCTGGAGTGGCGACCGCATACCGGAATACATAGCGTTGAAAGGCCTCCCACAAGGTGGACCGATGACATGGTGAAAGCCGCAGGAATCTGCTGGATGGGAGAAGTACAGAACAAGTGGGAGTCGCGGTGCCTGCCAATGTCCAGCAGAGGACGTTTTTCGGCTGTAATGATGACCGGCAGTTCAAACTGACAGACCAAAAAAAAACGATAATCAACTTTCAGCTTTATTATTAGTACAGCTTTAACGCCAACATGACGAAGAAATTCAGAAGTTTACTAATTACAATCTTATTAAATACATAATTAACATTGAAAATCAAATTCCTAAAACATTCCCTTTCATTTAATTCAAAGTTAAAATCGTTTGTGTATTTACTGACGTTATCAAATAAGTATGATGATGGGACTCCCTTTTCCGCACGTAGACTCCCATTCGGTCCGTTGTGCGTGGGGATTCTGGCTAACAAAGCCAGCCTAGCTCCGCCCAAAAGCACAGAAGCTTCCTGGGAGCTTCACAGGCTTCGCGGAGCGACCTCACTGTTCCGAGGATTTCTTCACGTTGAGAAGCCACGGCCTCGCATTCCAGGATGACGTGGGCGGCTGATTCCTCGGCGTCAAGGCAGCCTCTGCAAAGCGGGCTGTCTGTGGCGCCTATATTATGAAGATGTTTGTTAAGGGGGTTATGGCCCGTAATTGTTCCTATGATTATTCTAAGGTTATTTCTACTCAGGCTGAGAAGCTTTTTGGTTAATCGCGGGTGTACAGTCGGTAAAGCCAATTTTGACTGTCTACAGTCTGTAGCCCGTGACCATCGGTTGTTATGAAGTTCAGTTGATCTTTGGCGAATCCACGCACGAAATTGTGAGAAAGGCAGGGGGAGAAGTGGGTACGGGCCTAGCACGTTCGTATCTGAACCTCTCTTCGCAAGTTCATCTGCGGCGTCATTACCTAAGGATCCACTGTGCCCTTTGATCCACTGGAGGGTAATACGATTGGACGTCGATATACTCTCCAGAGCTAGATGGCACTCAAAAATTAGTTTGTTGTTGGTTTGTTTGTTTGCTAGGGCTTTAAGCACAGATAGGCTGTCGGATACGAATTTAATACCGTAATTCTGGATGCCTAAGCCCTTTACTGCTGTTGCGGCTTGTGTTAAGGCAACACATTCACATTGAAAGATTGAACTGTGTTTGCCTAGCGGTATGTGAAAGTTAATGTTGAGGTCAAGGGAGTGTACGCCAGCACCTGAACCGTTTTGTGTTTTTGAGCCGTCTGTGTAGATGCGCACTTCATTGGCTCCTGACTGATCCCTTTCTTCCTCTACTGTTTGTATGACATAGTTTTTGTTGAACATAGGTTGGTTTGGTGTTCTATCACACGGGGCAGCGATGAGCGGCTGGTACTCAATCGCCCGGTCCAGGATTTTAGCGTGTGGACTGGTTAAATTCTTGCCCCATATGCCCAGATGCAATAGCCTGATGGCAGCTAGTGCCGCCTCCTGCTGTATGTACAGGTCAAGGGGAGTTAATTGGAGGGCTATCTCCATGGCTGCTGTTGGGGTGGTTCTCATGCAGCCAGTGGTAGCTGAACAGGCCATTCGTTGGAAGCGCTGAAGTCTAGTAATGGTGGTCGAGAGCTCGGTCCTTGTCCACCAAACCAGAGCGCCATACGCCAACATTGGCCTTATCACCGCTTTATATAGCCACAGAGTAATCTTCGGAGAGAGCCCCCATGTTTTCCCTAACATTCTTTTACATTGGTAAAGTGCAATTGTGCTTTTATTCAGTTTGTAGTCAAGATGCTTGTTCCAGAGCAGTTTGCTATCAAGGATCACCCCCAAGTACTTGACTTCGTCTTTAAGTGTTAATTCTGTGTTGAAGAGTTTTGGAAGCCTGTGGGGTCCCAGGGTTCTCTTGTTGGTGAAAATTATTAGTTCTGTTTTCGCGGGGTTAACCGATAGTTCGTGTTTCGTGCACCAACTCTCGATTATTTTGAAGGCCCTTCTCATGAGATCGCACAAGATGCCCTCAAATTTCCCCGATATTAGAATTGCTATGTCGTCCGCGTATCCCACCGAGTACAGACTGCTAGCATTGAGCTCTGCGATGAGCTCATTTGCGACTAAATTCCACAGTAGTGGTGACAGCACCCCACCCTGTGGGCAGCCTCTACTCACGATACCTCGTGTGGTGGTGTTCACGGTAAATTGAATAGCACGGTATTTTAACATGTTATTAATCCATTCTATGAGTGTTCGCGCAACACCGTGCGTGGCAAGTGCCTGTTCGATGCTGGCGAATTTAGTTTTGTCGAAAGCGCCCTCTATATCAATGAAGGCGCCTAGGGTTGGGTTTTTGGCTTTGAGACCATTTCCTATGCGTGAAACTACGCTATGGAGTGCTGATTCAGTTGATTTGCCTGCACAGTAGGCATGTTGATTAGGATGTAAAGGTCTTTGTACCGAAATTTGGGATCTGATCTTCCTATCTCCCAGCCTCTCCAGTGTCTTTAAGAAGAATGAGGAGAGGCTTATGGGTCTGAAAGATTTGGGCTGGGTATAGTCGCCCCTTCCTGGTTTCGGTATAAAGATTATTTTTACCTCTCGCCATTTCAAGGGGATGTAGCGGTGGGCAAGGCAGGCTCGAAACACCTTGATGAGGTATTCAGCCAGTAAGTGTCGGCTCCATCTGAGCAGAGCTGGGAATATACCGTCCAGTCCCGCTGCCTTGAAAGGTAAGAAGGTGTTGATTGCCCATGTTATTTTGTCTTTATCGATTACCTCTAACGCCACTTCCCAATCTGAGCTGCTCGTTTCCCTCTCACTATGTGGTTCCCAGCTTTGCTGGGTGGCAATCTGGCAACCCGGGAAGTGGGTGGTTAGGAGTAGTTCGCTTGTCTCAGCGTCGTTTATTGTGTACGTGTTGTCTGGTTTTTTCAGGCATCCTATTGAGTGGTCTGTCTCTTTAGCAAGACAGGTTTTGACTCTCGTTGCCTGGTTGTTGCTTTCAATGTTAGTACAGAAACGCCTCCAACTATTCTTACCTCTGAGGCGTATCAGTTTTTTATAAGTTTTACGAGCTGTTGTATAGCGGTCCCAGTCTACCGGCGACCGTGTGTTCCTAGCTCTGTTGAACAGTCTTCTCAGCTTGCGTCGATGTCTTTCCAGTTCAGGGCTCCACCAGGAATGGCGAGCACCCTGCCTTGGTACTGTGAGAGGACACGACTGTTCATAGCTAGATAAAAGGATAGATGTGATGTTATTTACATGTTCGTCTAAATTGGTTACTGCTATTTCAGCCGGAAGGGCGGGTAATCTGCCTAGCTCAGCCTCGACTAGTTTTATAAACTTGGCTTGGTCTGTGTTGCGAGGAACCCGTCTTGGCTGTGGTTTGGTTAGGTTGAAATTAATGGTATATCGGATCCATCTGTGGTCTGAGCATGATATCTCATTAGATACATGCCAGTCCTGAATAGAGTTGGAGATACCTATGGTTGCTACAGTTAAGTCAATAATTGTTTGCGATCTCGCGTTTATGAAGGTAGGTTCAGAGCCCTTGTTAAGCAAAACAAGGTTATTACTAAGAATAAAATCAAGCATTGCCTCACCTCGGTTGTTGGTTTTGTCATTACCCCAGAGCGTGTGGTGCGCATTGGAGTCCGTCGCGATGATTAGTTCCAGTTTCTCCTTTTCACAGTACTCAACCAGTGAGGCGAGCTCTGGCAGAGGCACGTCCTCGTCGCCTGGCAGGTATGCCGAGGCTAGTACAATGTCCGGGAGTTCCTGTTCGGTTCTGAAAAGCCTGATTGCTGTCAGGTCCCTTGAACAGAATTCGTTAATTAAAAGGTTAGGTACATGTTTTGGGGCAAAAATGCAGGTGCGCGGATTGGTTACGGAGGTGTCTAGCAGCAACTTACCTCCGATGTTACCAAGACCACATATTCTGCCACCCCTGATCCACGGCTCTTGGATGAGGGCGATGGTCTTGCCTTGTTGGTTTTCCAGCACTCTGCGCAAGGTGGCCGACGCAGATTGGCTGTGCTGGAGGTTGGTCTGCAAGATCCTAGTCCCGCACAGGAGAGGAGCAGAGGCTGCTGTCCTCGCCCTCACTTCTCTCCCCTTGCGGAAAGCAGTCCTCGTCCGAAAGTAGACTGGACGAGGGTGGATCTTGTGTTGATCCTGCTATTGATAGTACCTCCAGCGCTGCCATGGAAGTCGCCAGATCCACCGCCTCCCCAACACTCCCCATCGCGGGAGGCGACGGGGAGCGTCCAGGAAGCGGCGAACCAAGCTCCTCCCTAGGCGCGGTCGAGGCGGTTGTTTTTTGTGGCGCGGCGGCCTCCTCCCTGGTACCCCCCTCCTCCAGGAAACGGATGTATATACTACCCATAAGGTAGTATACCCGCCGCTGCTGTTCTTTTATGGTTTTCACCATGGGCTCTGGCACACGATAGAAGAGACAGGTGCCCGGGGGCTCCTGTCTAACCCTTTCGTGTGTCAGAGTCCAGGTGTTCATTTTGAGGTTCGGGTTCTGCCTCGCCAACATTCTGTGCAATTCTGCTGTGTCCTCGCTGTTTTCGGGGACAAACAGCATGCACATTACCTTCTTAGGTATGTCGGCTTGAGGCCGAACGGTGAGTTTGGTTCCCGGTAACGGGGACGACATGTTGGTTATGACCCCCTTGAGCCAGGCCAGCGTGAAGTTGTCCTCACACCATGTCTTGAGGACGCCTTCAGCGAAGTGGGCCCGGCCTCTGAAGTGGATCGCGGTGTTTTGGGTTGTGTCGGTTGGTTCCGGAGCTGCCTTCAGCAGGGCACGGAGCTGGTTCTCAATCAGCTGACGGATCCCCTCCGCTTGCTCCTGCGTCATGTCCATGAAGGGCTCGGTCATGATGGCAACGCACAGCTCGTTGCTCCTGAACGCCGCGGCCGCTTCGGCGTAGCTCACCGAAGTTCCATCACCCATACGGGAGCGAGCATGCTTGCTCTTCTTGCTGACCCCGGTTGGTGTGACGGAGTCTTCGGGACGTGTACGCTTTTGTGCCCTGGCCGGCGGTGCCATGTTGGTCTTTACTAATTTCTTTCCACCTCTTGACTTCATGCTGCGCTTGCGCTTAACGCCGGTAGCCTCTTCGCCTTTCGGCGTCTCAGCCGTGGCGGAGGTCTTGAGGGTCGTCTTTTTATGCGAGACTGTTTGCCATTGGTTGGCGTTTGATGGTCCTGCCCGTGGGGCTTTGGCCAGACTCGTCTGGTCCCTCTCAGAGACCGCAGCTGTTGACGCAGCCCGTGTTTTGGGCGCATCTTCAACTGCAGTACTCCTCGAGTCGCCTTGAGTGAGGACTGACCTTGGCCTTTCGGTCAGGGATGTGTTGGGGGGCGCATCCGTGGACGCAGATGAGGTTGGGATTGCTCGGGACGCAGCCTGTTGTGGCGCATCCCTTGCGGTTGCCTTCCTCATCGCATCCTTGGACGCAGCCGAGCGTTTGCGTTTGTTGGGTGCATCTGTTGACGCAGCCTTAGGCGGTTGCCGCTTAGGCGCATCTTGAGACGCAACCCTTGTGTTGGTAGTGGAAGGCGCATCTGGAGACGCAGCCCGTGGTGTGTTGGTTTTTGTAAGCGCATCCGACGAGCGGGACGCAGCTTGTGGTTTGTTTGTTGCAGGTGCAGTCTCTTTATCCATGAGTTTGGACGTTATATATTCACCGTCGGAGCTCTCCACCCGCCACGGAGCCCTCAGTCGGGGACGTCGCCCGTTCAACGAGCGAACGCCAGAGCTACTCCTTCGGTATAGGATCAACCTAGCAGGAAGTTGACGAGCCCGCACGCGACGGAAGATCGCGGGACTGTATACGACACGAGACTATGCCGCAACTCATCCCGGGACCCCACGCCACGCCGGCTGCCCCCCCCCGCTAAGTCGATCCTCGCTTGGCATCCCGCTTATGGGATGCCTCAGCCGGTTGATCGTGGGTAGCTACCCCCCGACCTCCCGTGTAAGAGGAAATCCGGGCCAAAGTGGTGTGTTGTGTGCAACCTGCTCCACTCAACCACCAGGATTCCTTCATCCCTCCGTACGGGTCCCCGCGCACGGCACAAACACGCGGGAGGTCATCACTGTCCAGCATCTGCTCTTGTTCGATGGTGGACACCCAGGGGCATGACCTCGCCACCCCTGAGGTGAATCGCCCGGTGATTTCTGTTACGTCTAATTCATATGGAATTAGACCAATAACGGGGCGGCAACCTCGAGAAGGAACATCACCAGACTTGTCTTGAGGATCTACACGACCGTTGCGCTCTCCCTCAAGACCACGCCACCTTGCCGCCTCTGAAGGAGGAGGCAAGGTAGGCTTGCGTCTACAAAACCAAGCCAAGCAAGTAAGGAAGCGAAGCGTGTTGTTGGAAAGCCAAAACATAAATTTGTAAACGCAAAACCCTCCCCTATCAAATAAGTATATAAGAGCCAAAGTCAAACTGAACAAAATCGAAACTCTGAAACAAAAGACAGAGTAAACAAGAGAAGGAATTCTTACCGACGTTGTACATTATGATTTCCACCAAACGGCTCCATCCGGCACCAATCGCATCCGATCGGAAAGGATACGAACGGATGCGGTGACAACCGATCGCGTCCGGCAGGATGTCGACGCATACGATCGGCTCCGTACCGTCGCTTGCGAACGTATTCGTTTCTGTACCTAGTCAAATAGTTTAATTCCTACCATGTTGACGTGTTCTAATTTTTGAAAATGGCAGACGACAGCCGAAAGGTTCCGATCGGATACGATGACAGTCGAACAGAGCAGATCGCGCGTTGCAGCATACTTTCGGCTACGATCGCGTATCGCGGAAGACGCTCACGGTCAAGCTGCTGTGCGCGGCTTGGTAATAAATTAATAATATAGACTTTAAAAACTGTGTACACGATTTAATATCGATACGTTTAATGATTTTAAAATCCGTTCCGATCCGATGCGATGTGAGCCGTTTAGTGGAAATCATCCTTTAGTATAACTTGTAATTCTTGAACAAACGTAAGGAGAAATTGACTTTTCGTACAAATCTTGGATGAAGAAATACTGCTGTAACAAAATACTCTCCAATTCGTTTGTATTGTTTGACTAAAGTATTACTGAAGGCCGTAAGACAAACTGTAGAAACCCGTTTTGTGTTGGCCGGCTTGGATTTCCAGACTGTGTTTTGTTGAAAAAACATCTGTACATTATTTAGCCATATTTGCTAATAAATAATTTTAAATTTGTTTTTCTTAAACAAATCTAAACATACATAATAATAATAAATAATTTATGAATAATATAATATAATAAATGAATAATTTAATTCAATTAAAAAGCGTGGTGTGCTTGACATTAAGTGATTATAAAAATACCTCAAAAAGCCCCCACGCTTTTTAAGTGAATTAAATTATTTTCTTCTTTTTTAGTTTGGTTTTTAAAGCGTGTTTTTTAGTTTTTTAAACTATTATTTTTTACTAAATGAAAGTGTATGCGGAACGTATCTGTATGCCAAATTTCATCCAAATCCGTCCAAACGCTTTTTCCGTAATTAAGTAACAAACTTCCAAATATCCAAACATACAAACTTTCACATTTATAAGCTTAGTAGAATAGAAGAACAGCAGGATAGATAACCATTAACACCAACTCAAGCTTTACATCACCTCTATCAGCTAAAAATAAGTACAGTACAACTATTTTCTTAATGTCCCTCGGGAATCATCGCATTTGCGAGTACAAAATAGCTTTCCTCCCATTTTTTACACGCTTTATATTAGCTTCACTTGTATGTTGGTAACCGACTCCTTAGGGCGCGATTTTGACCCACTTTAAACGGTCAGATATCATTTAAACATTGTAAACTTATCGAGGACCAATGACAATTCAATAATTTAAAAAAAAGAGAAAAATGAAAAAAAATAAAGGAAAAAAAAACTGAAAAAATCTCGCTTTTGTAGTTAGCAGAACTAAAAAATAGAAAATAAATAATAGTTTAAAAAACTAAAAAACACGCTTTAAAAACCAAACTAAAAAAGGAGAAAATAATTGAATTCAATTAAAAAGCGTGGGGTGCTAGACATCAACAACTGTATATACTTCCAAGTCGATTGAGAGCGTCCGGTCTGCACCAAGTGCAAAGGGCAACTGATGCAAATCCGACGACTGACGAAACACGAATTTTACCGAGGGAAATTAGGAAAATAGTTGTTCTGTAAGTAGGTAAGTTGTTTAGATAGGCGACTTGCTGAGAATATATCCACAGTACATACACAATTGAACATAGTAAGTAGATATCGTACTCACTTCCCCAAATGGAAGCAATAGTCGTGACCAAGACCTTGATATTCATGAAGAATTATTAACAAACATTAATCGTCATTAACTGCCAAGTGACGTAGTATATGACCTTTTCCTTAATCGACATGTTTTTGTAAGAAAACATTCGCACAGCCGTAAAAATATCGCGGCGGGATTTTACTTAGAGAGTAGACCGCCTGGACACTGGGTTGCGTGCGGTTTAAAAAATGTAGTCACAAAAATTTAAAAGAGAAAGTTTTTGTAATACTTAACATGATTAAAAAGAGTGTCCATGGAGTTTCTTGCCCGTTCTTCTCCATAGAGATCTACGTTTTGGAATGGGCAACTAGCTTCAACTTTCCAACTGGTCGACTTTTTGACAATTCAAAAGTGCCTGTATATGGTTTAATTGAAATAAATGCTTTGAGTTTGAGAGAATGCTAATATGGTTTGCTCATGTTAAGAGGATAAATGGAGGGCGACTAACAGGGTAAAGGTTAAGGTATTTAAAAACGAATACACATATATTGACTATATGTCCAGACTTAAAGAAAAAATCTACATCTTTTTAATAAAATAAGTGATAGACATAATTTTAATACTAGAAACAAAGACAAAATAGATTAACCATTTTTCAGATTAGCTAAAGTATATACATCTTTTATGGGGTACTGTGTGAAATTTTATAACAAAATACCTTTTGATATATTGAAACTAAATTAAAGGAAATTTAAAACTCATATTTTAAGTAAACTTTGTAAACAAGCGTATTACTAATTAGAGGATTATATCCATGATAACAATGCTTGGAAACATGCTGGTCCTGCTCCATAGGACAATCTAGAGTCTAGACAAAATCAAACTGGTTGTTAATTGAATTGAACAATTAATTATATTTATGACTTTGATTTACACTCAGTGACTACTTTAACTCACACACTGACTTATTACTTGTTAATATTCTAGGAAAATCGTATGCTTACTTTTACAATGTTTGTAAATTTGTGAGCACCATGTATGTATCATAAAATTAACTTATCTGTATATTTCTTTTCATTCCTTTTACCTATTTTGGTATAGTAATGTTATTCTGGGTGCATCGTTTTCACTGATAATTATATAGTGAATGTAATTTGTTAAATATTGTATTTAAAACATTTTAAAAGAGTAACGGTGAAGTTTCTTGCCCATTCGTCTCCATACGAAACTACATTTTGGAAGGGGCGACTAGAATCAATTCTATTTTGACGTTCAAAAGTGCCTTTTAAGTGCCTATTTGAAATAAATGCTTTGAGTTTTGACTTTTTTACTTAAATTGTCTACGCTAGCATAGTTATTTTCAATGAAAGTGTCACCCTTTTTCATCCGTCGTGTCACATAATATAACGCCTCAAGTATAATATGAAGGCCTGAAGGGGCTAAGCAAAATGACATGAGAGGATAATGTCACAACCATCCCGTGGCAATCGAACATGACATGACATCGAAAAAGATATTGCGTCCGCTCTCAAATTGTAAGTTAAAGTATTTATGTTACATTTTGATTATCTTGGGTGGCAACCAAGCGGTTGAGTTAGTGTCCATGTACGGTCAGCAAAAGAAAGAAAGAAATACTTTTATTTGGCACAGACTAAAAGGCACATTGCTCGCAGAACAGATGGCCGATGGGGCCGAAAGGTTCTGGAGTGGCGACCGCGTACCGGAAGACTTAGAGTAGGAAGGCCGCCAATAAGGTCGACTGATGATCTTGTGAAGGTCGCAGGAATCCGTTGGATGCGAGAAGCCACAGAACCGGTCGAAGTGGCTGAGCTTGGGGGCTCTATGTCCAGCAGTGGACGTCTTTTGGTTGAAACGAACGAAAAGGCACACAAATACAGCAGACAAAATAAAAAAAGTGTAAAGTACGATGCAAGGGAGTAGCAGGTTCCGGGAGGTTCCTGTTTCGGATAAGGCGGGAGAAAACGCCCAGGTTTTTCCACTGCAAAGATCGCCCTGAGGACACGGTGGAGCATACGGTGGAGGTCTGCCCGGCTTGGGCGGAGCACCGCCGTGTCCTCATTTTTTTGTATATCCGACGAATTCTGCACTGGGGGGTCTAGAATCATATACTGAATTCATGGTTACAGTTTGCGCACTGGATAAAAACTTTTCCTGTATAATATAATATAGAATAAAATTTAATTTAATTAATAGAAAACAAACAGTTCATTTATCAAATTTATTTGAAAACATCCATCGGTTTCTAACGAAACTTCAACTATATCTGACAACCCTGATTACTCTCTCTTTTGGTGATCGTACTCCATGTAGTCACCGCCGCCTGTCATCTGTAAAGTCAAAAATATCGCAGATGGGACAAAACAGAAATGTCTCATGAACCTAGTCATTACACACAAACTCTTTAAATCGGAATGGTGATAGAAAACGTATCAACTGGGACCCGCACAGGAATATCTCAAACAAACACAATCATAGAAACATAAAACAGAAAGTTTCCACATAACAAAAAAAAAACAAGTGCTAAGTATGAGTCGGACACGAAGGGCTCCGTACATTCGTACGATATTTATGCCTACTTACACATAAAAAACACGTTTCTTACGTAAGGACCGTCTTTAATTATTTAACTTCATTTTATTTTTATTATTTGTCATTATATTCATATAGCGGCAGTAGAAATATGAACTCTCAAAATGTCACCTGTTTACCTTTTTTGGTTCAGAAGATACAGCCCACTTACAGACAGAAGGACTGACGAACGGACAAAGAAAATAGGGAAAGTAATAGGGTTCCGTTTGCTAAAACTGAACTCTACTGATGAACATTCACAGGCGGACTCAAGAAACAATTATTCCATTTTGACGTGGGTGTAATAAAGCTACAAACGACATTTCTAAAAGACCTAGAAAAGAAAAAGAACAATGTTTTTACATCCGTCCCAGAACAAAAACATCAAACAAAGACGACGAAATTAAACAT
Source organism: Antitype chi (assembly GCA_947359405.1). Taxonomy (NCBI): domain Eukaryota; kingdom Metazoa; phylum Arthropoda; class Insecta; order Lepidoptera; family Noctuidae; genus Antitype; species Antitype chi. Next base: position 6,886,958 of record OX375829.1, on the reverse strand, counting down.
TTCCAGAGCGTCAACAACAAAATGCCTAAAACTAACGAGATTTGTGCCCCGCTGCGATTCATATTTTGTACAAAAACTAGGCGACCTGTATATATTATTAAATACCTAGCGAAGTCAAAACTGCGCATTGAATCCTACCAGTCCTACTAATTTGTATATTTAAATATTAACGGTCTTATTCATAAAACGTTATTGAACATCTAAACAGTTGCCAAAGACTTTAGCAACTGTTTAGATGTTCGATATCAGATCCTGACTTGATGATCATGGGACCACCTGGGAAGTATACCCTTTCAAACAAAACAAAAAAAATCCAAATCGGTCCATCCATCTTCGAGTAATCGGGGAACATACATAAAAAAAGGTTCCGACGAATTGAGAACCTCGTCCTTTTTGAAGTCGGTTAAAAATGACAACCATTCCTACTGTTATTGTGTAACGCTAATAACCCCTTGAATTAACACATGTAATACTTTTTATCTATAATGAAATAATACTATAAACTCCGACGTCACAGCGGACAAAGCCACGGGCAAAAGCTAAAACGAATAGAAAACAAAATGAATGACCATTGTGACAGAAAGTTGCGGCGTTATCGCTCGTCGAAATTCTAATTTTGTAGCTATAATAGCTTTTAAGAATCTGATAGCATTTCTGTAGGCTTCGGCGTACCTCTTTTGTGTTTTTTTTTGTTTGGGTGGGTTTTGTCTCCTACTGCGGTTTTGATAAACAACCGCAAAACATGGCCGAGATAATATTGTAAGGAAATAATTTGTTTTCGCTTAGTTCTGGGCCTTTAAAGCAGCGATATAATCTGGTAGGGTTAGGCGCAATCCACACAATTACAAAAAAAAAATATGTCCTACAATCAAGAAATGAAGACACAAGACATGTACATTTCCTTCGCTGGCTTTTTGCGGCTGCTCGATGATGCGTCCCCGCGTCAGGTGACAGGCGCTATTTGATACTGTAGTTTCTGTTCTGTTTATGTTTATTGTTCTCTTTCTTTTTTTATATGTTTGTTGCTGTTGTGTTGTGTCTGTGTCGAATAAATGCTTTCTATTCTATTCTATTCTACAAACCCGCACTGGGCTCGCGCGGTGGATTATGGGCCACTCCTTCTCTCAAAGAGGATGCCTCTAATCTAGCATTGGGAACATTATAGGCTGATTATGCAACGACATAAAGAAGAAGAAACCTGCTTGATTACCTTAAAAGAGTACAATGGTAGAACTTTCTAGATCGGCAAAAGGTCCATTCATAAAGGACGCTGGGTATTACAAAATAATTTCAATTTGTATGGTTTTTAATATACTTTGGCCTACTTGCATCTAAGCTGAGCTGCCCTATTTACCTGATATTATTTGACCTAGTTCCCGCAAGCAGTGAACTAAGAAAATAAAACCGATGAAATAGAAAATCTCGAGAAGAAAAATGAAGTTTCATCAAATTCTAAAGAACAATGAGGATCTAATGGAAAAATGTCCAAGTCAGGAAGAATTTGTTAACGTTAATTACTAAGGCATTGTATCTTCTGCAAAAATGTTGTATTTTTCAAGGATTCTCATCACATTGCTATATTTATTTACCTTTTAAGCACACTCATGTACAGATTTGAACTTATTGCCATAGGCATTTTCTACCAGTCAACTTGCAGAGACCAACAGTGGTAAGTGCAATAAATTTGAGGTATAAATATTTTAAATATAAACGTATAAACGTTATTTAAGCCATAAATATAATACATAAATGTGTATATACAAAAGAAAAAAAAGAAAGAAAAAGTATTTATTAGACTCGCACAGGAATATCACAAACTTAACTACACAATATGCTTAACAAAAAAACAATAACTATAACTATATATAACTTTAAGAACAAATAAATATACATAAACTAGTTTTTGCCAGCGGCTTCGCCCGCGCGGAACTTTAATCCCCTATTTAACTCATTCTCTCCTCTCAATACTTCCTTAATCCTTGTCTACACTATAAAGGGAACCTCTGTGCAAAATTTTAGCTGTCTAGGTTCAAGAGTTTGGGCTGGGCGTTCATGAGTCAATCAGTCAGTCAGGACTTTTATTTTTATATATATAGATAAACAAATTTACTAAAAACAAATAAGATAAACAACGAGAAATCATTACAGTTGTAATGCTCTTTGTGAATGTGCTCGCGAACTTTTTGGAAGGACAATCATAGTGTTGGTAGTTTATTTAAACTTATTGTTGGTAGTTTCGCCCGGATTAAGACACCTAACCCCTATAAAATTCTGGCTAAAGGCCAAAAAAAATGAACGATGTGGAGTACGCCTCTTCGGGCAAATTCGTCCAGGATAATCGTTGAACACCATAGACACCCAAATTCGTCAAAGCTGCCCCGTGTAGTAAAAATTTTGGATGCCCGAAGTCGTGCGTGCAAAATAATTCGGTTACCGCATGCAGGCTTACGATTATGGGGTTTATTAATAAACGTAACTTAAGGTTATTAGACATTTAGACATCAATAAATGCTAACCTGTTAATATAATCAGTAATCTATATAAATAGTAATCTGTTGCCTATATAAGTATTTTGATATGTTGACACAAAACCTTACGCAAAACCACCTATTCCTGACCCCTAATTGCGTAAAACACTATCAATCAGAATCAGAATATTTTTAAGGATATTGCTAATCCATTGCTTCATATATTAAAATAAATAATAGTTTAAAAAACTAAAAAACACGCTTTAAAAACCAAACTAAAAAAGGAGAAAATAATTTAAATCAATTAAAGAGCGTGGGGTGCTTGACATTAATTGATTATAAAAATACCTCAAAAGCATAGTGTATTTTTGTAATCGTCAATAGAGGATTTCACATTGTGTCCTTGAGTCCTGATTTCTCTTGGTAAAAAATTATAAACGAGCGATCGACTTCAGCCATTTAAGGTAACATCACAGATCTTCACGATAAAAATACAAAGGGAAAGAAAGGGATAAAAAAAGAATTAGAATTTCCTAATGAAAGAAAGGGACTTTTCCAAAAGACATCAACGACTCATCTCATCTCATCTGTGTGCTCGTTCACCCAACCACCATTTTAAACAGACCCCTGCGGTGGCTCATAATCTGATGTGACGCGAGTTTCACGCTTTTTGTTCACCCAAAAAGTACACATATATACACAGTATATATATAGCTCATGGAAAGCTTTCGGTGACGATGACGCGAGTTCCATGATTTTTGTTCACCCAAAACGTGCTCAACGCGTCTAAAGATGTTTTCACTTCAAAAATTGTCTGCTCTACAACGTAAATAACGCAATGAATGTTTTTGAACTGTCAAAATTAGACCCATTCGTACTATTAACCTGTTACACAATTACCCTGACCTTAAAACGAGGTTTCCAATACCTGTAAATGTGGTGCTGTCCCACAAACAATGGGGCACTTGATATCTTGTCCAGCGTGTCCTGCTGTCTGCACGCTACAGGATCTGATGGATGCTGCTGAAAGTGCCAAACTCGTAGCCAAATTCTGGGCTGACTGTACTTAGATTGCTATTGACACGCTAAGATAAATAATGAATACCTAAAAGTAAAAACTGTCAATAACAATGGCACACACAATTTCCCAAGGGAAAACTAGATAAATCACTTAGATCAGCCTTGTAGAATATCTTGTTCCAAAGAAATGAACGTTAAGTTAAAAGTTAATACTTGAAGCAAATATTTGTTTTGCTGCCAACGGCTCGGGAGGCTCCAGGGAAATAAGTCAGGAATCCAGGATATCCATTTCATAGTATACACCTACGATATAAGTTTTAAGTGGATTTTCTTATTCGTTGGTATTTTTTTGTTGATCTTTTAGGCGACTATGTCTCACAGGTTTTTTATGTACGACTAGGTTCTGTCCTGCAGGTTTAGCATGACGCTTTCTATTTCTACGAAGAATAGACAGTGCTTTTTTAATACAAAGCGAGATTTCGTTTCTCCATTTTTGACATCGCACCGTAGATATCCTTCTACAATCTCTAATTTTGTATTTTCTAACGATCTTTGTTTAGGTCCTTATAAATGTAGATTATTTCAGAAGAATATTTCTTCCCAAACTGTCAAAATCACACTGACAACAAACTTTCTACCCGACGACGGCTGCAAAGTATATACGATACGAAAAACATAGCTCTCCTATTGTACTTACATCATAATTATAGTTAATAGTCATGTCTATTCTCCCGTCGACAAATCGGTGCTCGTGCTAAGCCTGCTGCAATTTCTTTCAAGTGCAATGACGTATTATAAATAGACGCATCATACACGAACATTAGAGCGCTCAAGAACAGCGTAAACCATGAAGGTAGCTACCTAGTAGTACTTACAATCATACAGTGCGCGAAGAACAGGAAAGACCCATACCCTTTCCTGTTGTTAGAAACAGATAAACATATATATAAGGTGTTAAAAAATTTACTTTTAAAAATTTCGTGTACTTGCTCGGTATCATAAAAATTATAGGTGCAAAAAAACACATAAATAAACAATTTTGTAAAATATTTTTACGCACACTGGCGACCTTGCGCCACCGCAGTTAAGGGTATATTATATTATATTGGTGACTTTTTAGAGCATGAGAAGTGAAAAATTACTTAAACGTAGGTAAGTTCGATAGATGTGATTGTAAAATTAGAATCAGCTGTTTACGTAGGCATTGACCTCGCGCGGCTGTCTGCCTACACCGTGCGCATGTGCATATTTCATAATTAGCGCGTACTGAAAATATTGCATAAATCTTTGGAACGGATTGTTTGTATAAATAATTTTATCGTGAGTATTTTTTTAATGCAATTTTAAACAACTCATAAAATTTCTTAAGGTTATTTTTTTACACTCAATATATTTAGTTACGTCCCTAGCGTGTCGCTGCCTCACTGGATGGTACGTGACTAATAACACGACAGTTAATTGCCTTGCATTTTTCTTGCCAATATTGAACGCCGGTAACGCATCTAAACGTAATATAATATTATCATTGCGTGAAAAGTTATTCCGATATCCTATTTACAGAATTAACAATTTAATTTTCTCTGAAAATACATGCTACTAACAAAAGTGAAGTTTTCTTTACTAACATTGATTGATGATAATGCCAACGAAACTATGAGGAGTGACTTGCGAAAAGTACTGGTGGGTTTATGACTATTACTTCATGACCTTTCTTGGCATTGACGCTGTAGGAATTCGCGGATCAACGTAAATTGGTTGTCGTATTGTATGGAGGCTTTACCGACTAATATTGAATGACCTGTCTTCTTGATACAGTTGTTGGAATTCGCAGGCCAGTTTATACTGAATTTGTAGCAGCTTCGACCTTGATGTTTCCTGGAGGAGGAATTAGGTACCTACGTAGTGTATAAATAGAGAGATTCCGGGGTCACGGTTCGGCGGTCAATGACTTCGCTTAGCTAGGAGGGTGCTATCTATTATTAAGCGATATTTACTTTTGTAGATGTTTTTCAGGATTTCTTTGCTTGTGTTTGTTTACTCGAAATTATAAGGGTTTCTTGAACAATCGTGGAACTTTTTAGAAACGGTCACACGCATCATCGTCTGCCTAGAATGTTTCCACTGCTTGGAAAAAGGGTTCTTGCCTGCGGGTGGTAAAAAAGGGACTGTATCGTCAGTCGAACAGTCAAGCCCAGGGAAGTAGCACGCAGTGTTGTATGCTCGCCTTTCTGGGAGGATGTGCGGTCATGGGATCGGCCTCAGTGGGTGATGAGGGCCGCAAGGCATGGCGGGCTGATACCAGTCGAGAATGCGGCGAGTGTACAAGTATCTCCCTTGCCCCCGACTCATAGTAGTAGAAGGATTAGTTGGGTGTTAGTCGGTTGGGGTCCAACATAAAGATACCCTCCGTTCTCCAAAGACGAAGGGACGCGGAGGATATCCATGAGGATTTCCCCACAGAAAAAAAATATTGACATCGCGAATTTTTGGCTCTAGAACAGCCGGTTTCCTCAAGATCTTTCCTTTCACCGTTTTTCGCGCATGCTGCAACAGAACCGTGAAATATTTGACATGGCTCGGCTACGCAATCTATCTATCTATATAAATAAAAAGGAAAGTCATGACTGACTGTCTGACTCATAAACGCCCAGCCCAAACCCTTGGACCTAGAAAGCTGAAATTTTGCAGAGTGGTTCCCTTTATAATATAGACAAGGAATAAGGATTTTTCGAAATTCAACCCCTAAGAGAGTTAAATAGGGAACGAAAGTTTCACGCGGGCGTAGCCGCTAGCAAAAGCAAAAAAAAAAAAACATTTATTTACATAATGAATATCGCCTTCGTACTGCAAAAATGTTTATTTCTGATCTACATTCCTACCAAATTTATTTTTTGCTTAGAGCAGCAAGAAAATTAACCCAAACATCTTGTTTTTGCGTTCTTACGTAGAGATAAACTACTCTAAAAATTAACGCTCCTCCACCGCTTATTGCATACATATTTCAAATGTTTGTATAGAAATTTTAGTGGCGGACCGTTATTTTTAAAGTGGTTTATTTCTACACCCATTCAACACTTGTCATTAAAAATCTAAACCGCAGAACTCACGCAAAACGAAACCTCCTCTCTTTCGCAAATACTGAACAAATGAGAGCTTTCATAGATGTTTTTAACGAGACAGTTTTGTTGTATTGTGGCTCATAATTAAAGTGCCGGATTCAGGAAGACAAAGAAGCCATTGAAGACGAGACTTTTCATTGAAAATCTCTTTTGTTTTGAAGGTGACGCGCCAAGGCGTTGTGACGTCAGGTCTTGATAATGCACGATGCGATTTCATTTGTGAAAGTAGACATTGTATTATTTTGTGATAACTCATTAAACATAAAATAATATTAATAGCACATGCAGCTATATAAAAAAAACATAGAGAAAAGAATCACAGGGCATCAAAAAATTCGTCCGCATCGCTGTCAATGGGAAAAGTGCCCAAAAGGCTGGCAACACTGCCACGTTGTATGGCAATGCTGACTCTTTGGCCATATTAATATTGTATTTTAAAAGAGTAAGTCTGAAAGTGGCACCGGTAACTGAAATAGAAATGTGTGGAAATCGATTGTCTTGGTACGGCCATGTGATACAGAGGAATAACGAAAATGTCGTGAAGAAAGTTTTGAGCATGAATTAGATTTGCGATGGCTATAAGGTTCATTTCATTTCATTTCATTTATTCAATAACAATTTACATTGTGTCTGAATGTTGTACAAAGATAATTATCATATGCAAATAATTAAAATAATAACAAGTTAAACACATAATTAAATTAGACACGCACACATTACAGATTACATTAATTTAAGTTCAAAAGTCTTAGTGAATAATATATATTTTTTTTTAATTATGCATAATCTTCAAAAATATTATTTTTTATTTTTATAAATGATTAGTAGTCATTGGATATATGAAGTGGGCCGCCGTTGTAAGACGATTAAAATATCACGGTGTTTAAATAAATAAAAAGTCAGAAAAATAATGATGATGAAAATACTGATTATATTTTAAGTCGTGTTGCTACGATGTGTTTTAATGTGTGGCTGGATCTTATAGAGGAAGTTAAGCAACACAAAGATTTAAAAATCATAGGCAAGGAGATGATGTTTAAAAATAAAAATCGATTTTTATTAGTATTTTTTATTCAACTTCCTCTAAATATAATTAACATCCTATTTAAATAACAAATGACAATCGCACTTCAAAAATCAGCTGTTAAGTAAAGATTGTTACATAACCTCACTTTTACTAAATCTCTTTTAATTCAGTTCTCAGATTGCCAAAATTCGCAAAATTTTCAAGCATGGTTTGATAATATAGTAGCTAACAATTGAAATCAATTTCATCTTTTTACATCCAGGACCAAGATTGTATGAAAGTGTATCCGTCTCCTTTTTTCCTCATTAGACTTAATTAGTGTTTCCAGAAAATACGCAGAGTCAATGTACATTATCTAATTAGTTATCGTGGCGAGATATTAAAACAAAAGAGCAAAGACATTATTGTTCGCTTTTGTCTAATTTTAGGTTATTTACCAAGTGGATACAGAAGAAGGACAATGTAAAAAATAAACACAGATATACAACAGTGAAAAGAAATTGTAACGTTATTTTTCTTGTTTTGGTTTGGCCTAAATATATCTGTTATTTACCTTATTATATAAATACCTTAACGTTGGATATCATAAGGGTTTTAAAGCTGCACTCTAACTGTGTAACACACTTTCAATCACAATCTGAATCATTTTGAAGGATAAATTGCTGATCCATTGCTTCATATGTTCGATTCATTTCTCCGCTCAAACACGTAAGTAACGCAATGAATGTTGTTGAACTGTCAAAATTAAAGCCGTTGCTACTGTTAGCGTGTACCTCAATTACCCCGCAGGTGCAGCCCTGGATATAGGGGCGGGGGGGGGGGGGGGCAATTCGGGGCACCCACCTCGGGAGGCAGTTTCAGGGGACGCCAAAAATCATAATAATGATTTTATAATTAAAAAAAATTGCTCCACAAAGCGCCTAGCATACGGAAGCCTGGTTGGCTCACCGTCGACTTGTTAGAAAAAGGCGCCACACAGGCCCACACCGAATTAATTTATCTCAAACGCTGGAGAGAGGGGCACCACTATCAAGTTTCTACCCCGGTTCGAAAAAATCGTAGATCCGGGGCACCGCAGGTGTGCTCTGACCTAGTACTTAACTTCACTCATTGCTGCAATACCTAACACTGAGGTGCATATTAAGCGTTCACGTTTAGCATTACTACAATCTATACTTGACACGTCATAGGCAGTCAGCCACACCCTTTCTCAATTCGCTGATTGGCTAATATTTGTGCCACACTCATTTTGAAACGAACCTGAGGTTTCTCATGTTCGTTTCAATATAAGAGAAAATTCTTTAACGTCACAAAAATGCCATGAAAATCCTGTGCTAAACACGACCTTAAAATCCCATGCATACTGTCGCAAACACCTACATAAAAGAAGAAGAAAGAAAAAACGTTTATTTGCGGTAAACATGACGCAAAAAGATAAGGAACACAGAAAAAATAAGAAAAGGTTGAGGGAAACATGCGTCACATCCACGCAAAACTCATTAGACCACGTAGTATGGACGTAAAACTACCATGGCGGCATTATAACGCACACTATATTTTTGACTCTCGGTGTTAAACCAACCATTGAGAATCCCCCGGGTCGACGGCGCGTTGTGTTCCACGCGCGCTTCAAAGAGATGTCAGCACCAACTGGTGGGGTCCGCAAGGGCCGATGCCTGACAGGGGTGCGGGTTGTTCGAAAGAGATACCGTGGCCCCTGGCACACAGGCAACTTAAGGAACACGGGTGGGTTTTAGTCAGTGAAAGTCTGACACGACAACTTCTCCCGCTCCATCCAGAGCGGGAGAAGTTATTTGATGATTTCCCACGCTCAAAAAAACAAAAAAGATATTGTGTGGCCGTATCTCTGGCAACAGGTTGCTACATGTTGCCATTGCCCTAAATTGCTGGATGTAGTCGTGACGTCATAGTTGACGAGAATTGACCAGGATGGAGCAATTTTAGTTGCTCGTATAAGCGCACCTTATGGTGATCAAATATTTTGTCACGAACATGTTGATACATGTTCATACACGTTCCTGTTCAATACTCAATACTCAATACTTTAATGCATTCCATAATGTGTACATAAAACAGTTGGTATGATTTTATAACATCGAATCAATTATGGACCCTGTCGGGCACAGCAAAGTTAATTTTTATAGGAGAGAGGATGAAGGCGCTTTTTTTTAAGAAAAAAAAAATAATTAAATTAAAATAGGTAGTAGCATTTAGTTACATTCGTTTTTATAGTAGTAAGTAAGTATTTATATATTTGGTTTTAAATTATATTTATATATTGTTATATTATTTATTACACGATTTATATTATTAACACCATAAGTTATAATAAACTAAATATGTATTTACAATTTTATTCAGTCTTGAAGAATGTTGTTATTATTAATTGTGCACTGTTTAGTATATACATTTCAAAATAAATTTAAAGTATTTTAGTGTTTAAAAATAATATAAATTGGTATTTTTAAAGTGAAGTTTAAAATGAAATGTAGGTATTAGGTAAAAAAAAATGTGTTTATTTTTGTTGGAATTTATCTCTAAAATATTCGTCAATAGTGTAGTAGCTTTTGATTATCAGAAATTGTTTTAATTTATTGATAAAGATATTATTTTTATTTATGTTTTTTATGTGTTCCGGTAACTTATTGTATATTTTAATGGACATAACAAATGTACTAGAAGAGTGCATTTTTAATCGTGAAGTGGGTATGTTTAATCTGATCTGTTTGAACACGTAAGCTGTTAAAATCGACACGTGCTTGTCGAGGCACGTAATTTAAGATGCTGTATACCTCCATGACAACATGCTTAAATAATATTGCACGGCAGTGCACGGTGACCCGTGTATAATATAGTATACTACTAAATTAAAGGATTTAAATAAATGTAGGGAATAAAATTCTGGTTATTGCTCTTTCTACCCAAAAATATGTTATTAAATCTACTGCTGAAAAATGACAACATGGCGTTGCTCACTGATTCTGTCTTTTCTTATTTTTTCAAAACAGTATTAGCTTAGTAAAAGAAGAAATGTCAAAGTCAAAATCAAGGCATTTATTTGAATTAGGCACTTAAAGGGCACTTTTGAACGTCAACATTTACATTAAAATAGAATTGATTCTAGTCGCCCCTTCCAAAATGTAGTTTCGTATGGAGAAGAATGAGCAAGAAACTCCACCGTTACTCTTTTAAAAAGTTTTAAGTACATGATTTAACATAGTACATTCATTATATAATTATGTGTGAAAACGATACACCCAGAATAAAATTACTATACCAAAATAGGTAAAAAGAATGAAATGGAAGCAATAGAGATAAATTAATTTTATGATAGATACATGGTGGTAACATATTTACAAATATTGTAAAAGTAAGTATACGATTTTCCTAGAATATTAACAAGTAATAAGTCAGAGTGTGAGTTAAAGTAGTCACTGAGTGTAAATCAATGTCATGAATATAATTAATTAAACAATTCAATCAGCAACCAGTTTTATTTTGTCTAGGCTAGATTGTCCTATGGAGCAGGACCAGCATGTTTCCAAGCCATCTTATCTTGGATATAATCCTCTAATTTGTAGTACGCTTGTTTACAAAGTTTACTTCTTTTTTAACCGACTTCAAAAAGGAGGAGGTTATCAATTCGTCGGAACCTTTTTTTTTGTTGTTGTTTTTTTTTTTATGTATATTCCCCGATTACTCGAAGATGGCTGGACCGATTTGGATTTTGTTTTTTTTGTTTGAAAGGGTATACTTCCCAGGTGGTCCCATGATCATCAAGTCAGGATCTGATGATGGGATCCTGGAGAAATAGAGAGAACTCTTCAAATTTTATAGGCACACAAAGCGATTTAGGTATTTTTTGGAAGAGTACTTTCTCGGAGTGGTTCCATTTCAATTTGGTGAAGATCTGATGAAGAACTTTGGAGATAGGCAACGGAACTCCTCAATAAATGATAGCAAATGGACTGGGATTGCTGAAATCTCATCTCTGTCTATTGCTTACACCAGTTCATAACATAACATCACGCCGGTATGCTGTGAAGGGGTAAGCACATGTGAACCACTAAAAAGTGAAAAATAAAAACTTTTTCCAAAAAAAAAACAACCGACTTCCAAAAAAACACTACAAAGTGAAAAATTACTTTAATTTCGGAAGGCGGTGACAAAAAATTCAAATACAGCTCCAAAGACACCGACTTCCGAAATTAAAGTTATTTTTCACTTTGTAGTGTTTTTTTGGAAGTCGGTTGTTTTTTTCATTTGTCTTTTTTCGATACCAGCAATTTCAGCTTTTACTAAGCGCCTATTTTCAGTAATTGATACGAAATGGTGAGATGAGCACAATTAGGGCCAGTATATCTCGTACTTAAAAGGTGAAATAAAAGTATTTTGTTGCCAAAGTTTATTTTCAGATTTTCATAATGGTCGACACATAAAAAATAATGTAACATGAATGAGGTAGATATATAATACATTTATTCAGTGCAAAAAAAGACATAGTACCTAACCCCACAAGATCAATAGTTATGCCAAACTGTATCATCGAAGATTATTATCGTTTTTTTTTTTTGTAATAATGCACACGTTTTTCCAATTCACTTTAGACATTGGCAGAATAGTCGACATCAGCTTTACTTGCCATATAAAAAATAGAATAGAATAGACATGGTATCTACATATTGAAATGACTTTGACAACATCTGTCTATACGTACAAGCGATCAGTATATTTAGCTGCAGCAATTTACGTTTATGAACTAATAAATTTTATAAAATTGATAATCTCTGAAGTTGTACCACCATATACTTACCAAGTACCTATCGTTACCAGTATCTTATCGTATTTTTATTACAAAAGCACCCTTCGGAATACATATAATCCATATCCTACAGCAAGATTAAGATCTGTTCGAACAAGATCGTTATTACGTATCGAATAGAAGGAACTTTGGGTTGTGATCGGAATATTGATGCTATTTCGAAGGTGCCTTTCTATAGTTATTCTATTTTCGTGAATGTGTTTCGGGTATCAAGTATTATTGGTGTAAGTAGTAGATTTTATGGAAATACTAGCGATCCATTGCTTCATACGTTCGAAAAATTCGCCTGCTCAGCAACGTAATTAACGCAATGCATAAGCAGCTTATAATTACCCACTGCTGGAACACAGGCCGCCTTTTTGTGACAGAGAGTGGGCCATGATCTACCACTAGGGCCCAGAGCGGGTTGGTAGATGTCACATGTCTACGATTTTTTAGTGCTAGGATATTCCGGTTTCATTGCGAAGTTTTCCTTCACCAACAGTTCACCTTCTACTGCCTACTGTTCGAGTGCAAAACAATTGCCGGCTAACAGGCTACCGCAAGCTTCATCGGATGCTACAATTCCCCAGGCTTGTGGGTCTGGCCTGGGTCGGTCTGGCCTTTGAAAAAGCGGGCTGTAGGACCGCTGCATAAGAATTATGCCACTGAAAGCTTAACTATTCAAATCCTTGATTCTTCTCTCTTTCTTCCAATAATTCAATAATGATGTTATTTGATATGTCCACTTAAATAAATAACATTTTACAACAATCTACAACCTTAACAAAAAAAACTTAAAAATCAGATATAAAATAAGTTAACTTAATTGTGTACGCACGGTCCAGAGGTTTTAATGGTCCTTCAGCTGATGAAGGGGTGGCGAAGGGTACACTCGAAAACAGACAGTTCTTAATTACACGTGAAGAGATTACAAACATAGGGTCAACGGTGGCATCTTTACTTTACATAGCAACTTTACCCATGAGTACTGTACTTCAATTTATCTCGATAACTCGATAAAAGAAGACTACACTTCTTTGCTTGTGTGCGTTACCCCAGCCAGATGTTGTCGAAAATGGTAATTTGAATCTCATAGATAATTAGTTTTGCGACTTCTGTAATTGTTGCGCACATTTTTAAATTTGTTGCGCTTATAGTTTTTTAATTATTTCACAAAAACAATTCCTGCTGGGGTAACGTTATCCCAGCCAGACCTTTTTCTTTCTAATGGGAATATTTAAATAAATACTAGCTATAAAATTAGTTGTCTAGATGAAGTAAAGGTTGTGCCTTATTTTGTATTTGTTCTTTCATCGGTTGCGAAGTTATTCGAGATTTTGCTGGGGTAACGTTTTTGGTTTTGCTAGATCTTTGAAACGGTTAAGCGGATTCTTATCATATTTTGTACATGACTTCTTAAGAATTAGTTTAAATTTGTTCTGCAATAAAAAAACCAAAATAATGCATAGTTTAAAGGATATTTCATTAAATAGAAAAACACTTCAATTGGTTCCAGCACTCTCAATAAGAGGTCTAAAGACTTATTTTAAACGTTATTTTAAAGCTTGTAAATGCTTTCAAATGTATGTGAAGTTTCATTAATATCCTGTAAGTATTTAACAAGTTATGATGATATTCAGTTCTTCACGAGCACGGTCTTGATGCGCGCGGTGTTATTTGGCCACTGGATTGGATATATGAACTGAATGTTATGTCAATTATTAGTTGTTCAGTTCAGTTGTATATCAGTAAAATTTCAGCGTAGTACATTGGATAATTAATGAGATAATACGATTAAAGTCATTAGGAAGTGAAAGACCGAGGTAACCCGACCAAGTTTAGGTGGTTACGAAAAAGCGAAATCGCAGAACATTCAGTTCATATATCCAATCCAGTGGCCAAATAACACCGCGCGCATCAAGACCGTGCTCGAACTGACGACGTGACTGAATATCATCATAACTTGTTAAATCCTTACAGGATACTAATGAAACTTCACATACATTTGAAGGCATTTACAAGCTTTAAAATAACGTTTAAAGTAAGTCTTTAGACCTCTTATTGAGAGTGCTGGAACCAATTGAAGTGTTTTTATATTTAATGAAATATCCTTTAAACTATGCATTATTTTGGTTTTTTTATTGCAGAACAAATTTAAACTAATTCCTAAGAAGTCATGTACAAAATATGAAAAGAATCCGCTTAACCGTTTCAAAGATCTAGCAAAACCAAAAACGTTACCCCAGCAAAATCTCGAATAACTTCGCAACCGATGAAAGAACAAATACAAAATAAGGCACAACATTTACTTCATCTAGACAACTAATTTTATAGCTAGTATTTATTTAAATATTCCCATTAGAAAGAAAAGGGTCTGGCTGGGATAACGTTACCCCAGCAGGAATTGTTTTTGTGAAATAATTAAAAAACTATAAGCGCAACAAATTTAAAAATGTGCGCAACAATTACAGAAGCCGCAAAACTAATTATCTATGAGATTCAAATTACCATTTTCGACAACATCTGGCTGGGGTAACGCACACCGTTTAGAGCAATCGGTTTAAAAAGTAGTGCACCACGTGAAAGGCTTTTCAATAATGTACCTACAGAAAATGCTTTATCTAGCTGTACTTCTAACTCATCTTGCTTTATCGATTATGAGAGTATTGGTGGCCCAGAGACAACGGCCGCGACTAACGAGTTTTAAGTTGCTGACCATGATTTTGTTATTGTTACATACTAACCTACCCGTTTATTTATTTTACGTCGATGGACCTAGGTTATTATTTGTGGCCTCGAGTTGTAACTCGGGTAGTAACAGCTGTGTGAACGTAATCCAGCATTGCATAGTAAGCTATCACGCCCTTAATACCAGGAGGCTCTTATTTTGGTATTATGCTTTATTTACATTTTTTTTTTGTTCTTTGTGCTCAAGTTAATTTTTCTTTTTATTTGTTCGTGTATGGCTGGCTGACATATGTATAATTAATTATTTAATTAATGTTCTGTGTCTCGTAATGTTTATATTACTTTGTATGTATAGAATGAAGTCTATCCGATTAAACAGACAGCTGTGCTGCTGGGGAGTTTGTAGCGCCACTTCTTCTTCCCAGCTAAAGCACTAGGAAGTGGTGACGGGTGGGCGTTTTTGGGGGACTGTCTTATGTATTTTGACGTTCGAAAAGTGCTGATTCTCAGCCTAATTTGAATAAATGACTTTTGATTTTAATTTTTGAGGTTGAAGGTTCGAAGGGCGAGGCGCTTTACTTTATGTAAATTATTTCATCACCACTGCTCTCAAAACGGTTAAGAAAAACATCGTGAGGAAACCGGCATATCCTAGAATAATAAATTCGAAGACATGTGACATCTACCAACCCGCACTGGGTCCCCCAGCAGTGGGAACATTATTGAATATGTAGGTTTTTTTTTATAAAACTATTTAGAGAATAGGCGCATTGATGTAAACACGTTTTCTGGGACAAAAGGCTTCTTCAAACAGACGCTGCGAATCCCGTAGAACAATTTCTATGTTTTCATAGAAATTGTTCTACAAGTGTCACGCCACGCCTGTCTGGAGAAGCCTTAAACCTCCACACAATATTCTTCACAGTCATAACCTATTCATATACAACACCTACGTCTGTCCTTTTTAGGAATACAGTCATAAAAATGTCTTCTGACGTCACAGCAGAAATAAGAACCATAACGAACGAACGAGCCATAATTTTCAATGAATGATCTCAATTACGAGCGGTCCCACTGCGGTATAATATCATCAAAAACATATAAAATTTTATGAGCACATCTGCGGGGGATGGCTTTGACATTTAGAAGTAAACAACCTATTGAGTTATTGGTATGATTGTCACCACAGATGTGGTATTTTGCTACGAAAAACCAACATTTTTATTGTATAACTAGCTTCCGCCCGCGGCTTCGCCCGCGTGGTATTCGGTAATTATTCCGTAGGAACTTACTACCTGGATAAAACAGTATTCTATTAATTTATTTATTTCAGACAAAACATTAGTCCATAGTTTCTAACACATACAATTAAATTATAAACTATTTCAAAATATAAAACCTAAAAAACCCGTAATAAAATTGTGATTAACTAAATTTAAAATATTCAACAACTCGAAAAATTATAATAAAAATTGTCAAAAACTTTTAAAAATGTCAGAATCGTATAAAAATAAAATGTAAAATATAAAATTGACAAATTGTAGAAAGTTATAAAAATGTCAAAATATTAAAAAAACGAAATTAAGATTAATGTATTAATTGCAAACAAAACAAATTCATCCTATGTGTTAATCTAGGTTATAATCTATCTGTGTGCCAAATTTAGCTGGGAAGAAGAAGTGGCGCAGCAAACTCCCCAGCAGCACAGCTGTCTGTTTAGTCGGATAGACTTGATTCTATACATACATAGATAAAGTAATATAAACATTACGAGACACAGAACATTAATGAAATAATTAGTCACACATATGTCAGCCAGCCATGCCACAAGAAATAAAATGAAAACTTAACTCGAGCACAAAGAATAAAAAAATAAATAAAGCATAATACCAAAATAAGAGCCTCCTGGTATTAAGGGCGTGATAGCTTACATATGCAATGCTGGATTATGTTCACATAGCTGTTAATACCCAAGTTACAACTTGAGGCCACAAATAATACTAGGACCATTGACGTAAAATAAATAAACGTGTAAGTAATTATTAGTGTAGTGTATCTACTATCTATATAATAGATATGGTAACACTGCCTTATGCACACAAGCAGAGGCAGCTACTGTCACTAATGGCATCTGTCAGTCACAGGGAATGGCGGGAAACAGGGATAGTGAAGCAGGGACCGCACGGTAGCGCTTGATGTGGTGATGAGCCAGTGAAGTAATATAATCCACTGAATTGTGGAATCAACAGGATTCTACATTTAGTATCAATAACAAAATCATGGCAATTATATAACAGCCGCATAAGTCGATCGAAAGTTAAGCAACGTTTGCCTCAGTCGATTTGTGGATGGATGTCCATACATTACTTATCGAGACTACTCCGTGCCTCGGAAAAGCACGTTAAGCTGTTTGTCCCGACCCTCATTCGTAGATCTTTGACCATCGTTATGGATAGTCAGAAACCCAAAAGTCTACCAGTCTTAACACGAGGGATTCGTGTTACCCAGTTACTGGGTGGATGAGGACAGATAGGCAGTCGCTCCATGTAAAATACTAGTATTCATTTGCATCCGGTAAGATTGAAAGCTGACCAACGTAATTGGGAAAAGGCTAAGCAGATTGGTGTAAGGTAAGCAAACAAATAAAACAAAAAATCCAATTTGACATATTTTATTTTGCAACTATTATAATCACATAAATAGTTTTTAAAATCACCAAAAACATCGAACAAACGTATACAAAGTAATCTACAAGAACTACACGGATTTATATGATTTATTTGCTAAACACAACAACTTGTATTTATTTCGTTTACAGAAGAAATGTTCAGACTTTGAGAATATTTATACAAAATACGTGGGTAGCTGACGATGTTAGTGTTAAAAATATTGTTACGAGGAAATGATAAATAGAAAAGAACAGTATGACAACTTGGTTCAGTTTTCGAAATATAGTAGGTAACAATTAGGTAGTATCCCCCCAGCTAGGTGGACCGACGATCTTTAAAAATGTAGCAGGGTCAGACTGGATGCGGGAAGCGGAGGATAGGATGTTCAACAGTGGACTACGATAGGCTGAGTTGATTTTGATTGAGGTAGTATAATTTTTCACACACTTTCAGACCACTTTGAGTGACTGAAGTCTCACATATAAACTTGTAGTTCCAAATTATAGTTCATTACAAACAAAAGGGCTTCAGCCATTATTTTTATTACTACAGAGGTTACATCTCAGTTTCCTTAAATGTTTTTTTAACACTGTGACTAAAAATTCGGCGACAGGTGGCAGGTATCCATTAAGGAAGTGACAGGTTGACTGTATCCCATATACCTACTTCTATATTTAGCAGTTTATATCACTAAAATCATCAGACACCGACGCAAGGAAATACAGAAAAGTCACTAAGTATAAATTAATTTAACACATTTAAGGTGAATTTGTGCATTTTAATGGATTTTGAACCCCTCTTTACGAACGGTGATATATCTGTAATATTTGACGTAAAACATCTCCTAAGTCGTGAATTTATCGAGGGTAATAGACCTAGGTTGTTCAGGGTGCTGGTGGGGCTCCCACGCTACTGTAGTGCGTCTGCGATGTTTGCGCACGCGCACACAGACCGCTTTCACACTGTGCTGCGGCGCCGTATCGCGTCGCTGATGTTCCGCACGCGTGGGAGCGCCAACGCCATCCTGAACGTGCTCAGCCACAAGCTGGACAGCCCCCTTCTGGGGCACTGGGTTCAAGCACAAGTGCGCGTGCCCGGGGCCCCAGAGGGCGGCAAATACTTAAATTAATAGCTTAATTTTAAATACTAACATAGTTTTAAGTCGTTCTACTAACAATATGTATGGGTCAAATATGCCTGAAATAAAAAGATTTTTTTATTTTATTACGGCTGATGATAAAATGGCTTGTGCCTGCACGATTACGTTGAGCTTCGCTTGCCGCGGTTGGTCCCTGCTTGGGCGTCGATCGTTACATACCAAGACCCCTCCGTGTCTTGGAAAGTTATCTTGTTGGTCTCGGCTGTCATTCCTGGATCTTTGACAGTCGTTACGGGTCATCAGAAGCTCTAACGTCTGCCGCCAAAGGGTATTGTATTACTCAGTAACTTGATTGTGGAGGTCAGATCGGTAGTCGCTTCATGTTAAAATTATTGGTATTCAGCTACATTCCGTTAGACTGTTGACAAAATCTACCGGATACCCTGCGTGAAAAGTTGCAACTTTTTCGAAATACAAACGCATGGTTCAGGAGAAATGACCAGCATTAAACAAACAAGACAAGACCAAGACAGCAAGAAGGTCCCTATGTTTTCACTTCTGTCGTGTGTTTACAAAACACACAACCTCTTTTTTGTTCCCTTTCTTTCATATAATCAGCCCACAATCGGTTGTTGTCCGAATCCAGAATCCAAATAATAAAAATCAAATCATGTAAAGAGGGGTGGTCCTTAGATGTCTTAATGAAAAAATGCACAATGACACATTATCACAACAAGAAACACACGTGCACAGAGCACACGATCCAACTACTATAGGTACTTTTAAAGCTCGATCTCCCTTCGAGGGAATGTTGGGGTTTGTGCGAAATTTAGCGAAAATTTTGTATTGCCCTAGAAAGACATAAATAGTGACCTTATTGGTGATGCCCTTCAGGAAGGTCAAGTGCGTAGTACAACTGGCGTGTGTGTATGACCAGATGTATAAACTAAAGGAGTATGTAAGACTCATAGCAGGTGGCGTTCTGTAATAACTGCCTATCCCCTAGGGAAAGCGCTAGTTTATGTAAGTAGATATTGTACTGCCATACTGCTGGAATTTTTACACTGTGTGCAAAGTTATTAGGTATTTGTATATGCAGTTATTAATTTACGCTGTGTCATTTCAACACATTCGACGCCGTGTCGGTCAATGGTGGGTGATGCATATTAACAAGTGTTACCTATTTTAAGTAAAAGTTTTATGACGTCAAATATATCCCCACTGATGAAATTTGGTGTTAATTTTTGTCTGGCTCCAGATGAAAATGGGGTGTCAACCACTTTGTCCGAAGCAGCGTCGAACGTGTTAATGTTGGTATGGAACTAAAGTTTGAATAAAAGCGTATCTATTTAAGTAAGAAAACAAAGAAGTATGAAGGGCAAGCGTTTTAGGGGACTGTCTTACGTAATTTTGACGTTCAAAAAGTGCTGATTCTCAGCCTAATTTCAATAAATGATGATATAATGTCCTAGAATTAATCTTTGTCTGTGAAACTTCTTGAGGTCTTTGTTTTGCAGTAGAAGATTATACAGGACAAACACTTCGTCCGCGTAAAACTTTGGACCCGACTCGCTGCGACGCAACCTCGCATCGCATCGCATTGCAGCCCGCCCATGCTCTTACTTCGTTGTCACTCAGCGTTCTTTTCGTCTTATTTTCTTTTTGCTGGGCTCTTAAAAGCCTTCCTCAAATCAAACCAAAAGTCATTAATTCAAGCTAGGCTGGTGTCAGCACTTTTTGAACGTCAAAATTACATAAGACAGTCCCCTAAGGGTCAGTTCACACTGAACAGCGACGCGACGCGACCTTGCGCGCACTTTTCAAGATCACGATACAAAATAGATCTTATTTATTTCACAATAAGGTATACGGGCTGCACAACACAGTGCATTTCAGCGTTCTTTGACACGCTTTCGCGCTCGTAGTGAAATTATACCTTTTCGTATTTAGATATAAATATATTTAGTTATACTGTTGCTTTCTTAAAACGCCCGCCTTTCACCACTTCAGTTTAGCTGGGAAGAAGAAGTGGCACAACAACCTCCTCAGCAGCACAGCTGTCTGATAAGTTAGAAGAACTTGATTCTATACAATGTAGGTACGTAATTAACGTTACGAAACATAAAATTAAATTCAATTAACAGCTAGCACACGCCAATACACCAAAGAAATCGTTAAAAAATTTACTCAAGCAGAAATAAAAACAAAAACATGAACAGAACTTAAAACCTAAATTAAAGCCATAAGGGGCGTGCCCGCTTATGTATGCAATGCGGCATTATGTTCCAAGAATTCGGCTATCAAAAGCAAAAAAAAATTTTCAAATCTGACTGGTAGTTTCAAAGATTACCCCATACATGCAAAATTAAAAACAAACAACCTTTTTAAAATATTATTATGTATAGATGAAAATATAGAAAAATATTTTAATGGTTTAGCCTTTGCTGGCTGTAATTTAGTTATTTACCCTTGTTTAAACTGAAAAATGGTCTAACTTAAATTAAAAGAGAGCAAACACTAACGGACGTTAGAATTTCCAAGAATCCTTAATCCAACGTATTTTTTAATCACTTACTGTTGGTTTTAATCCTAAAACAACATTTAATTTCACACTTCCATGCATTTAAGAGGATAAAGAGATTAACGTGAAAGGATTTTATTTTCGAAGAATCTGAACCCCGTATTCGCAGTACAGACAGAATCAAAAAAAGAAAACAAAGAAACACAAGCGAAGAAATAAAGGCTACAGAAAACTTAATTAAAAATCTCGTACAAATAGAATCATACATTATTTAGCTCCCTCTTACTTTACAATTCATTTGCACGAGAAAATGAAAATCTTGAACAAGAAGAAAAACATACATAACCGCATTTACTCATTCACTGCTCCACAGACAATGCTCTATTTCGTTCATTCTTTTACATCGTTTCTGCGTTTCTTGCTCAATTCATACACCTGTGGTTTGCTTTTGTTGTGATTTTACTCAGATGTATTTTCATTTAACCACATAAAATGTATTCTAAAACAGGCTAATTCGGGTAAGCCCCCGTTAAATGAAATATATTATTATAGTATATAGTAGGTGGAAATATTGGCTTTGATAGCCACAATACAGGCTTTTTCCTAGTCCGGCTAAAACAGTTCTGCCACTGTAAAAACATATTGAAATAATCAGTTTAATAAATTAATTATTATAATCACGTCGGGCGCAACGAGGGGCTTATAACTAAGACTATCAATCAGGTTAAGCTACATTGAAAGAACAAATGCCTGCGGATTGACATATTTTGTATACAAAGGTCGTCAAACTGCTTCATATATTCCTCATTTAAAAATCATCTGACGGTTGAAAAATCAGCCGTTATTTCAAAGTAGTCCTTTATTCTACTCCAATTTCAAAAAGTTCTAATTACGTTCAAATTTCGAATCTCGATCCTCCAGCCAAAGGCCGTTTACCGAGTAATAAAAAAAAATCTCAGTTCCGACGAAGAATTCACAAATTTTGTTTCCTGCCTACTATTTACCTCTAATTACGTTCGTAGCGGGTTTCAAGAAGACTTAATTTTCTCCTGTGTTTAAAATTTCACTGTCTGTTTCTCCTGTTGCGAATTTTGAGGTATGATTAAAAACATTTCTGCCAAAAGCTTCTGTTTTTTGGAGCATTCTCGACGTTTCCTACATTCGTTAGTGCCCTAATTATTCGGTGAGGTATGAAGTGGGCATGTTGCTAATAAGGTATTATTTCGTGATTAATTAGTTGAACATTCTTTGGCTTAGTAGTAGTCGCATCATCTACCTATAAATTTATGAGTAAAAATTAATTACCGCATGTATGGTATAAAAGATCATCACTTGAGAACAATTCGGCTGATCTTTTTTTTGTTTATTTCCTCTGCCGCATGTCGGATGACAAATGGGCTCCTCTATACTTGTTTCTTGTTTAAGCAGAACAGGTGCCTGAGGCGCAAATATAGTTTCAAATAAAACATGAAAATTGTTTGCTGCTGTTAAAATATTTTGCATTATTTTTAGTAAAAATTCGCACAAACCCCAAAACCATTTGATTCCTATCTAAGTACTAAGAAACTCTCTCGGAGACAAATGTTAGAAACTAAAAGATAGTTTGAAATAAGTTCTACATACTAACAAATAGGTAGGCATAGGTAAAGAAATAACAATCTAAACCATAGACTAGTTACAAAGAAGACACATTTTTTTGTTTTACAAAAAGTATTAGAAGACAATTTTATTTTGTGCCAATGAAAATGTTTGTTTTGCACACATTTCACAATTAAACAGAAAAATTACAAAGCTATTTTAAATATTCCATCGAAGGCCTCTTCATCCAGCAGGCCCATTCAGCAATAAAATAAATAAAAATGTTTACAAACAGTCACACCAGCTGTTAAACATCCGCCATTTTGGATCCTTACATAATAAAAACACGTCACCCCAATAATTTGCTACGAAAACGGAAAAATATATTTTTAGCTGCTCACCTGTGATGTCACGTGATTTAAATGGAGTGTACAAGGCCAAATAAGGGGATGAAAACAAAAGACTGACATACAGAAAGTTTTCTTGAAAATCCTTCAAACTTTGGCGCGCTCTCTAGAACAATAAAGCATGAGTTTTGATTTAAACTGGTAGGATGGCAACGCATCTTGGATGCTTTGGGTATTACAGATATAGATGAATTGAGAAGATCCTTTGTCCACCTTGTGGCTGCATCATCAGATCAACTCCAGGGTACCATATTTTTAACAGACCGGAAAACTTCTCCTTCATAAACGAGGGTTGTGATTTCAAAATCACAACCCTCGTTTATGAACGAGAAGTTTGAACATACACACATACATACCCACATACATAGCGGTCAACCGCTATGTATATGGGTATGTATGTGTGTATGTTCATCTGCTCTACTATAATTTCTAAACTCCTTATCGTAATTTGACAATTAAGTTACGCTGGTTATAGACTATTTGACGTCACATTCACGTCTCAAGCCGACATACAGTCATGAACTAAAAAAATGGTTAAGTATAGTTTTAGAGCGTGAATTTACAGTAGTCCAGTTTTAGTTTTTGAGCTTACTTTTTGGAACGAAGTTCCTTATCGCGCGTTGTGAAAGGGGGCTAGACGGAAAAAATTCTCACGAAAAGTTGTAACGACACTTTTTGCTATAGTAAGCTATTTGTAAGCCGTGCGGCGTGCGCATGTTTCTCTGTCTGTCCCTCTCTCTCTCTCTTATAGAAAGAAAGCCAGATATTTTCATTTCGTCTTTTTTTTATATTATTTAAATCTTTTTTTTTTTTAACTTCGTTCCATCCGGGTGCCCTTGAAACCTTTCAAGTTTTATGCATTGAAGTTTAACAAAATGGTAGGTACCATAAAAATTCAAGTTTTAAATATTTAAAACCGTTTAGCTATTAAATAATCACTGAACATACAAGATGTTTCGGGAAGCCTTTGGAGAGAAGCTTATAATTTTTTTCTGTAGACATCGTTTCACGGGCCATCCTGTACAATATTAAAATCAAGATTTATGCTTAAACATCGTTTAAAATACGACCTTAATTCTTAAATACAACACTTTTGCATAACAAAACATTTTGATGAAAGAGATTAATGAAGGATAAACTACCGACAAACAAGGCGACTGCTGCGCAATTTGTTGATATTGACACAACGGGACGTAATTGGTGCATTCACCACACCCGCTGGTATATTGATCATTACTAACTCCATGAAGCGATGAAAGGTAACAACCCCTGTTGTTAACCTTCAAATAATAAATACTTAATTCAAAAAGCATAAAAGTCAATCGATAGTTTATGGGTTTTTACGGGAATAGTGGTAAAGTTTTTCATTGGCACAAATAAAATAGGTACAAAACAACTCTCGTCATTTCAAAAGTCGTAGAAAGTTTCGTATAGAAAAATATAATTAGTATTCTAATAGTAACACGTAGCTTTACTTATTAACTTACGCTATGTAAAGACAAGCGCATGAATTTTTATTTTATGAATATTCTTAATACTGATTTTTTCCACAGTATAAAAAGGAGTAGCATATCCAGCCCGTCTTTTGATATTTTTGGTTCACCAAACATCGTTCTGGCATCACGGATTGCTTAAAAAGTTATACCTAGATATCTTTATTTTTGTCGTGAACACGATAAAACATCTCAATTGCACAACAGTTGAAAAGTGAATTAAAAAAAAAACATGTGTGATTTTCAAGATGAACCACATAATTTCTTATTTTGCACACTATATTTTGAACATGGCGTTGAACTACTGAACCTTTTTATACTGTGTACCCCGCCCGCAAAGTGAAACTTTACATTGAAAATATATAGATCTCGCCAGGAGATTGCTCGCGGGGTATATTATTACTAAAGCTCGAATCTTGGATATTATTTGCAACGATACAAGACTCTGTTTGCATCGATTCATATAATATAAGTAGCTTTAGAGCTAACAGGGGGCCAAGCTAGCGACAAACAAGGGCCTACTTAAATAAAAACTAAAACCGGACTACTGAAAAATCACTCTGTAAAAAGTATGAAACAAAGAAATAATCTCATTGGAAAGACGTGATCGTATGCCACCTACACTAACAGTAGTAAGGGATCATAACCTTTAGGGCAAAGTGGCATACGATGGCTTTCTGATGAGAATATTTTCTTGTCTCTTGAATTTTTTGCAAGTGTTTTTTCAATAGCCGGTTTTCTAACACTAAAGTACGAAAAGAATAATCAGTTTTTTTCCATACAGTACACAAAGTTTTTCTAACTGATCTATTCCAAGGTCTGTTTTGACAAAAATAAAAATGAACTGAGCACACCTACGCATGATTAGAAACATTAGCTTCGCTTCTGTCTATTTCACAGCAACCGCGCATTTATTCGGGATAAAAACTATCATTATATCAATCAAGAATAATGTTAACTTTATATCAGTAAAACATTTTGTTGCAATCGGATTAGTATTTTCGGAGATTATCTACTTTTTACAAATCAAAATATTCTTTCCGTCAACGTGCTTCGTATTTTGATACGTAACCGTACGTTGACCTTAGATTAAATTAACGTTAGCCTGGCCGCTCCCAATAAGACTTAGGTGCTATAACTCATGTTCCAAGTAATAGTTCAATCAATTAATCACGGTTAGCCGTCGTTTCAGGCATTGGTTACTAATAGCACGCGCAAATGACGGCCATTAATAAGTTAGCGATGAAGTAGTCACTGTAGATGTTTTACAAGGCGAGGCTCAGTGTTTTGATCACTTGATCAATACCACCTATATACTGGCTGGCAAGGATGCTACGCAACCTGTGACCATGCATTCAGCATATGATTCTAGTGTAGAAATTTTTCGTCGGTTATCAAAAAATGTACGGAACAGCAACTTTTATTTTAATAGACGACAAAAAAAAAATCAACATAGCGTGAAGCATCATGTTCTAAATCCATAGTGACGAGTTACGCGTCGAAGTACGTGCCGCTCTGTTTTTGACGAAGACTTGAAAATGTCTAATGAAGGTCATCTTAACAAGATAGCATCAAATGATACTTTTAATATTGATACGAGAAATTCAGTACCATTAATCTGGGTTGAAACACCTACTATAATTTTTAGTTTAGAAGTAGAAAAGGATATAAAAATATTAAATAATTCAAATTGGGAAATTGATCTACGTTATGTTACATAATAAATTATCCTTTCCTACTTGTTAAAAACGCCGGCGAAGCCCAGACAAAAGGCAATTGATTACAAAGCTTTTCGTATTTCTACGACGGCAATTTTCAACAGGATCGTCATACGGTTTTCGATAGCTCATGTTTACCCAAAACACTCGATATCACTGATAGAATACCTAGCCTCAACAAGGTGGTAATGTGCCACAGAAATATTCAGGCATGGTTGATTGTGCCAGGCAGCTGTAAACAGAGGGTGGAATGAGGAGCATGGTCTCCGCGAAGAGTGATGGATTTACACTACTGGTCCAGCTTTTAATTATGGACTCACAGATTTTTATCGTGGCTGATATTAGATGAAAAGGAGTAGATACATTTTTTAAATTTTACCTCTGGAGTGTGAACGTAATTTATAGGGTGGTCTAACCTCTAACCTACCTAGCATACCTAGTCCCCAGTTCGATAATATTTTCTAGTCTGACAAAGGACCATGGGGGATTTTGTATGAACCCCGTCCCCACCCTACAACAGTCATGGGATACGTGTCAATTTGTTCATTGGGACCCAAAAAAGCCTGCATTCGTTGCAGAAACTATTGGGTTTATTTATAATTAAAAAAATACTTTTCCGCAAAAATGTATGAATTTTTAAACAAAAATCATTTGTTCCACAAACAAAAAAGCATATTTAGATAGATAGATAGATAGACGACATAAGGAAAATTGGAGATGCTACCTGGTCCAGAAAAACTAGAGACAAGAATGAGTGGAAACAGCTGGAAGAGGCCTATACAGGACACGCTGATCACTAAACCGGAAAACCCGATGTGTTAGATTTACGTTTTTTAATATTATTAGATTATACTTGTGTTTAGTTCTTCAGCAATAAATGCTTAGTAAAAAAAAGGAAAAAATACGCTTTAAAAACCATTACCTTATATGAAAACATTATTAAGACCGCCATATTCTAATCCTTTTTATTGCACACTAAGTAAATGAGTGAAAAAATATATTTAAAACAATATATTATAATACCTAAACCCCACGTATTTGAAGGATGTCGCCATAGTAAAAAATTATCAATCCTACTTGACGCTTCAAATGACACTTATTTCAAATCTTTTGGATGGTGGGGACGTTTCTTCTCATCATCCTTTGTCTAGTTTTCTCCTCAATCAAGCTACAGAGCTTAAAGGTCTTTTATCAAAATTAGTCCGCCTAATATTGAAAACGTATTCACAGACATCATTGTCCGTATAGGGTGTAGGGTGTGTATACCTCTAGTCTTACCACTTTAGGTATAGGTAGGTAATTAACCAGACAGCAGTCACCTAAATAACAAGTAGGTACCAAAGTAAAACATCACATCAGAAACTCCACGCCATTCCACTCATCTGATACCTCAAACAAACTAAGTAATTGCTTGAAACATGAGTCGAGAGTAAACACTAAACGTAACAAGTACTCTAATGGAAAATTCTCATTATGTTAACGATATTCTCCATATTTTGATACACGTATGATCAACATTTATTACTCTATGAATTAAAAAAAAGTTTTGAATTTCGAATCAATATTTACTTTAGAGATTAGCAAGTCTCTCTTTGCTAAGTCTCTTTTTCGGATGAAAATAGTCTCGTTTTTATTCTGTTTTTCTTTCAAAGAATAATTTATATCATTCTAAAGATAGATTTGCTTAATATTCCCAGACGATACCAAGGTTATCTATTATTCAAATTGAGACCAAAGTTATGTTTTCCCTTGACGAAAGCAAGCCACCGCTATTGCGTTATCAAGTAATCTTAAAATTAAAGGACACTTAACTATTAAGTTGAATGTCCCCAAGGGAATCATGACAGATTTCAAGTGGATGATGGACTCTGCATAATTGCTAAAAAGATGAAGGAATAAACGTTGATGAGTGAGAGCAAACATATGCTAAAGATATGAATTCCAGTGATATTATTAAACATCAAAAATTGTTACATCTACATACATAACCTTAGTTTCACATTTAAAACTGTAAGAAGGGTGTTGTAACAAATAATTTATATAATATAGTTTAAACACGTAGCATGACTGGTGAAGGCCGAAATTGTCTTTGACAATTAGTAGGAGCTACACATAATTAGGATGTTGCCCGCCAAACGTTAACAGCCACTTAAGTTCGATCATTAATTCTGGGAGCTATTTCAAGGGCTTATACAATTATATTTCTTACGAGAAATTCATAAAATTTATTAACGTGTTCAGTTATGTAAATAATGATCCAATTAGAAAAATAGATTATGAGAATATAACAAAAGAAGATCGCCATTTTGTAGATTTCTAATACAAAATGATGTACGTCTCGCAGGTGCGTTTGAAAAATATTAGCAAATAAGATCATAAATAAATATAAATCTTGGACAAATAAAGGCGGGCAAATATATATCAAGTTACGAAATAATAACGAAACCTTGTTATAAGAATTAATGGATGGAATACAATAAATCTGAAGGCTGATTTATATGAGTTTCTCGAATGTCTTATGTATGGGAATATTGATGTCCGATCTCGATATTAGCAAGCCGTTGTTGCCACCCTATATTCAATCGACCTTGAACAGGCATTTTTCTTACTAAATATGAATATTTTTCGCGAAAATCAAAGCTCTTTTCAAGAGATTCGAGCTACTTTACCTCGAATATTTTTCATAAATTATTCCTCGTGATATACTTTTGACGTAAATGATTGGGGAAAAGCTTGCTATTTTCGTGGTACAATAAGGGATTTGTGAAAGTTAAATGTAATTATGGTAAATAAAGCATTCTGGATGATGTTTAGAAAATTGAAAAGGGACGAAGTGAAAGGAACGAACGAGTCATAAAGAATTTCGTATATTCTGCAGTAAATGGAGACGTGTATTCGAGAAACTTTAATAAACATGATATGAAAATTCCAGTATCAAAGCCGGTAGTTGATACTTATAGCGCTTATCGTATACTCAACAAAATTAACCTTAATATTATATCCAGTCAAACATCGATTAAAAAAAACAATCAAGACATTAAAATTAGAAGGAAGAATCCTCTATACATTAACAATAAGAAAAACATAGATATTCATAAGTTACCAGGAGCTCAGAAGTTTACAGGACGTGTAAATTCTCGCAAGACTTTGATTTGGAAATGTCATTGATACATATCTTCTGTAGTAGCTCCCGAGCGATGCTAAGCGATATGTGTGTACGAGAGCTCGCGAGTTTAGGCTGCTTCGCTTCCTAAAACAAAATAATTAATCTAAAACATCTTTAAAAATACAAAAACGGCTAGCAAAAACATTTTCTTTCAATTAGAAGGGGAACATGAATTCTTCCGTTTGATCTCAAAGTCTCAAGATCCCATTTTTATTTCATCGCTTTTATCTTTTACTTCGCCAACAATTACGCAAATTCAGACATGTTACATGCGATTTTATTATGTATGTATTAGATATGCGATTATATGTCTTTGTCTTTTAAGAAATATTTTTTAAGTGTTGTCCCAGCACCCTAAATGCTTAACAGACTGTCAATCAAGATCTGAATGATTTTGAAGTTTATTGCTAATCCATTATTTTATATGTTCGAAAAAATTGTCTGCTTAGCAACGTAAACAACGCCATGAATGTTGTAGAACTATCAAAATGAAAGCGATTCCTACTGATAGTGTATGACGCAATTAGCCCTCTGGATCTTTAGGCATTTTCTCATTATTATTTTCTGACACTGTCTGGTTTAATTGATGACGAAAATCTCATACATATTTTAGGACTTGAACTCGTAAATGCTAAGGCATCTTAATAATACCTCGATTTGCTATTAAATATCTGAATTATTTGTTCTTTAATAGTCTATTCTTACGTTCTGTATTTCAATTTGATATTTATACTGTATTTCAGTCACACGAAATTGAATTGAGTGGCATAAAATCAATATCTGAAACTAGACGGAGAATAACTTTTGTATCGGGAGCATCACGTTATTGAAACCATTAACCTTGTCTAGTTTTTAGACTTTCTTGACAGCACTTCCAAAGTATCAAAACACATCAGAGAAATTACTATTTATGCCAAGCCTTGAGAAAGCTAGTGCCCTTTTTACTTTCATATTCTTGTGTATTTCATGACATAGATTTTATAGTCTCAGGGGTAATTGCGTAACACTCTATCAGTAGGAATAACTTTGATTTTGACAGTTTAACAACATTCATTGCGTTATTTACGTTGTTATGTAAACAAATTAGGGGCCATCCATAAATTAAGTCACACAAATTTTATGGTTCTTTGACCGCTCCCGTCCCTGTCACAGGTCACATTTGTGAAACCCCCCTCCCCCTTGTGTGACGTTACATATTTTTCAATTTTATATTTAGAAGTAGGTAAAACATATAAATTTCGAGTTTAGTATTTTCGATTTTAACATGTGACGTCACAAAGCTTTTCACACCCCGTGTCCCTTGTCACACAATGACACATTTCGTTGACCCCCCTCCTTAACGTGTGACATAAATTATGGATGGCCCCTTATTCGGACATATGAAGCAATGGATTAGCAAGATCCTTGAAAAGTATGCAGATTCTATTTTTTTTACACAAATAGGATGCTGTTCTAAAAGTATCAGTTGAAAGTGTAATAGCTTTAAATTTCATCGCTTTTTCCAACAAATAATGTAAGATATTATTTAATTGACCAATAATCGACGAAAATGTAGGTTATAAAATAAATCATATGACAGCTGACAATTTGTAGTGGTACTGCAAATTGGCATCTACAAGTACTTTTCTCGTCAATTTCTTTACATTTTTGTGAGCTAGTTTTGGAACAGACTATAGTTGAAATCAGTCTCATTTACTATAGCGAGGAGCCTGTTGTAAATTTCACCTATCCCATAGTTTTAACGACAGGGGTAGGAAACGTACCTGCTTCCCAACTTTCTTGGCATGCTTCTTGTCTCTGCTCTCCTTCAGTCGGATCTGCTTGAGGATGCCCACCAGCAGCTCATCCACATTGTGCTGGATCCCTGATGACGTCTCTATAAACTTGCAGTCTCTTGATGTTGCCAGGGTTTTGCCCTCTGTACAGAAAATGGATTATTATAATCACAATTAACATTCACAGAATGTGTTATTATTATCAGCCTATAATTTTCCCACTGTTGGGACATGGCCTCCTCTCGGTGAGAGGGAATGGGCTGTTATATCACGTGGTGGACGCAGGCCTGGTGCGGGTTGACAGATTAAATAAATAATAAAATAATTCTGTATCAGTCAAGAAAAGAGAAAAAGTAACCAGGGGCGCCGGATATAGTTAGAGTTTAATAAAAAACTGATGGATGTTTCGAATGAATTTAATTTGATAAATGAACTGTTGGTTTTGTTTTATTTTTTCGGCCGTCGTATTACTTATCTCTTTTGGTGACCGTACACAAAAGTATTTGATTAATTACGTAAATAATTCCATTACGCCACTGAATTACTCAAATGATCCTGCTCCCAGTACCAAACCAAATTATTATCGAAGAAGCTTCAATAATTTCTAAAAATATAGGTTTTAAGATCCAGTAAAATATGGCCAGATATATTCCCAAGAGTATTTACTTAAGGCCTACTCAAATATTTGTTTCCAATTGATGTCACTTTCACTTAGGCAAATATCAACTTTATATCTCTGAAAATTAAGTTGTTTCAAGAATGACATTGTAAATGTCATAAGAAAGTTGAAGTTGTGCATTGTGCAAACTGAACTTTATGTGTTGGTATTAAAGTTATTTTTTCGTACGTGGGGATCGTGGCTAAGTACTAAGAGCCACATGGTCAATTGATCAGATTAAGCTACGCATGCCCCCGTCCGTCTGCGGAAGGGTGATCGTCTTTACATATCTAGACCCCTCCGTGGTCTCGGCTGTCATACGTGGCAGTCGTTACGGGCCGTCAGAAGCCCGAAAGTCTGACAACCAGTTTTAAAAGGTGAAGTGTTACCCAGTTACTGGGTTATGGAGGTCAGATACGCAGTCGCTAAACGTAAAATAAGTACTGATATTCAGCTACACCCGGTTAGACTGGAAGCCAACCTCAAAATAGTAAGGAAAAGGCTATACAGATGATGACAAATGATGATGATGATGATGGAACTAAAACTTCAGGGTTCTTTGACCTTATTCACTTACCATTAGTCGACACCTGCCGAGCCCTGGCCAGGTCCGCCTTATTCCCAACCAGCACCACAGTCCTCTCCACTGTAAACTGTTCCCTGGCGAGGTATGCCAAGAGTTCTGCTGAGCGGGTGAACGAACTCCTGGCCACCACGGAGTAGACCACCACGCAGGCGTGAGGCTCGTAGGTTGAGAGGCAGTTTTCGACCTGTCGTGGAGAAATGGAAAGGATTTCTATAAGAACTTCCCATTCGCTGCGGCGATAAAAATTACGCTTATTAGCCAAGTGCGGGACGGTTTTCGTCGCGAACGCCGATGGGCGTCCTCCGCACCCCATGTTCATAATATTAGGTCTTTACCTATGAAATTGCCGTTTTGCAGTACTGGCCATTTCAAATCAAAATAATTTTTGTTTGGGTAAGAATTCTAATTTCAAATTAATTTTATTTTAAAAACATGGATTTTTTTTTCCAAAAGTAGTCATTTGTTTATTGATTAGTGTTACATTTTCATCGCATTTCAATCTTTTTCGTCATCATGGATACGTTAAAAATTCGAGTAATTATGGAATATGAGCACCGTCGTGGCAGCAACGCGGCACAAGCGGCACGCAACATCAACGACGTTTACGGAGCTAACACTACAAACCAACGCACCACCTGTTATTGGTTTGCTCGCTTCCGTTCTGGAAATTTCGACCTGAAAAATGAACCTCGCGGTCGTCCGAAGACTTTGGTCGACAATGACGAATTAAAGGCGATTGTGGAAGCTGATGATACACAATCTACGGCTGAATTAGCAGCAGCTTTCGACGTTAGCGTCAAAACAATATTGGTCCATTTGCGTCAAATTGGCAAGGTAAAAAAGCTTGACAAATGGGTGCCCCACGAACTCAATGATCGTCAGCGCGAAGTACGCGTCGAGACGTGCCTTGCACTGCTCAACAGACACACAAATGAAGGAAGTTTGAACCGCATTGTTACCTGCGATGAAAAATGGATTCTGTTTGATAACCGCAAGCGCTCAGCAAGTTGGTTGGATCCTGGTTCAGCACCTAAACAATGCCCTAAACGAAAACTTACCCCTAGAAAAGTGATGGTCACTGTTTGGTGGTCTAGCGCCGGTGTGATTCATCACAGCTTCTTACCAAACGGGGTGAGCATTACTGCAGATGTGTACTGTGAAGAACTGAACACAATGATGGAGAAGCTGGCACATCTCCAACCAGCATTGGTCAATCGCTCGTCTCCGCTGCTCCTGCACGACAACGCGCGACCTCATACTGCACAGCAGACGATCTCCAAGTTGCAAGAACTGGGGTTGGAAGCTCTCCGTCATCCGCCCTACTCACCAGACCTTGCGCCTACAGACTACTACTTTTTCCAGAATTTGGATAACTTCTTGGCGGGAAAAAAATTCAATACCCGAGAGGCAGTACAAAATGCCTTTGAAGAATCTGTTGCCTCCCGTCCAGCTGATTTCTTTAAGAAGGGCATCAATAAACTGCCACTGCGATGGCAAAGATGCATTGATTGCATGGGTGATTACTTCGATTAATACAAATAAAAAATACATGAAAAAAATTAGTTTAAATTTTTTCATACAAAACGGCAATTTCATAGGTAAAGACCTATTATAAATTACGCAATTTTTCAAAAAAATATTGGTAATTAAAAAAAAATGCTTATATTGCAAGTATAATTTTATGTGACTTGTTTTGTCAAGATTTAGGCAATTTAAAAAAAAAACGCCGATGGGCGTATTTCGCACCTGAATATTAAATAAAAAAACGCTGATAATATAATTTATAATTATTCCTCGGCAGCGAATGTTTTAAGAGACCTCAACTCAGGACGTGCGGCTGCTAGCTGTTTCTATTGTGTAATTATAGATAGATTTTGTTTTTTCATTCGAATTAACTTACTAATTTTTAC
The DNA here is from genome assembly GCA_947359405.1 of Antitype chi. Lineage (NCBI taxonomy): Eukaryota > Metazoa > Arthropoda > Insecta > Lepidoptera > Noctuidae > Antitype > Antitype chi. The sequence continues at coordinate 6,852,231 of OX375829.1, read as the reverse complement.
ACGCTTTATATTAGCTTCACTTTTATGTTTGTAACCGACTCCTTAGAGCGCGATTTTGACCCACTTTAAACGGTCAGATTTCATTGAAACTTTGTAAACTTATCGAAGACTGATGACAATTCAATAATTAAAAAAAAAATGAAAAAATAATAATAAAAAAATCACGATTTTGTAGTTAGCAGAACTAAAAAATAGAAAATAAATAATAGTTTAAAAAACTAAAAAACACGCTTTAAAAACCAAACTAAAAAAGGAGAAAATAATTTAATTCAATTAAAAAACGTGGGGTGCTTTTTGTGGTATTTTTTACGTGGAAGTTCACATGTGGCAATGTAGATGCCGCTGCGTCGTCATGTGTAGAGTGGCACATGATGATAGTATTTCGACAAAGTTACTCACGATTGACACACAATGACACTGGAGAGGCCCAAGACACCCAAAATATTGATATCTCTATGATTGTCGTCACTCATGGGATTGCTTTAGTGCATATATTGCAACTAGCTGGATATTGGTGATGATTCTGTTGCGCACCGACTAAATTTAATTTAGGCTATTGGTATCTTTTTCCTTCTCATGAAACAAGAAAGAGACGGAAATAAATAAGATCTGCCAAATACATTTATATCCGAACTAAGGTATTCTTTGACGCAACTAATAATTCTTAAAATAACGCCAAATTCAACGCACTTGAGACGTAATTTAGTTTGACAGTTATATGCGTCACTTGTCTTTTTCTTTCGCGGTCTGTCAGTAAGAGATAGCAATACTCTTATTTTAGTTCAGGTGGTGAACAAAAGAATCGGCACCATTGTGATTGTTTTCGTTATACAGGGTATCCCAGAAATCAACGTCAAGCCGAAATCGAGCATTAGGCCAAGTCGTAACAGTTATCAGAAAAATATGAAAAAAAATCTTGGTCATGTACTTTTCAAATTATATGTATTCAAAAATAAATCTTAAAAACTGACACCCTGTGATGATCTTTCAAGTCCTGTGACTGCAAATATTAACTTTTCGTAATTTTTTTTTCTACCGTATAACTATGAATAACCCTTCTGTCAAACACAGTTAAAAGTTAGAATATAACTGCCTCAGTTTCAAATAAAAAGTTAGATTTTTGCCCAACATTGAATGCAAAATAATTACATTACTCAACTTTAACCGACTGTACTGTAAAAAAAATGTGCTACACTATTTTGGCAAGTAACATTAAAAGATGGCGCGTTTAGTCTGGATTCCAAAATGGTATGACACTTACTAATTGCTTCTTCATAATTAAGGAAAAAAAAATTTTTATGAATGTGACGTGACTTACTGCTTTAATAAGAGTGAGCGAGATAGTTAGTGACGGTACCTTGATCAAAGGGTACCACTACTTAAAAAAGTAATTTGTTAGTTTTAGGTGCAAAAGTTAATATTTGCAGTCACAGGACTTGAAAGATCATCACAGAGTGTCAGTTTTAAGATTTATTTTTGAATACATATAATTTGAAAAGTACATGACCAAGATTTTTTTTCATATTTTTCTGATAACTGTTACGACTTGGCCTGATGCTCGATTTCGGCTTGACGTTGATTTCTGGGACACCCTGTATAAATAAAAACTTACCGACATCTCAGCGCTAGGGTGATCAATGAATATCATTTCAGATTCCTCGCCATCCAGTAACACGGAGACTGACTTCTCTCCGAACTCGTCATCTGAAACAATGTTCTAGTTTAAAATCAAGGAGTTAACTCTCGTGCAAAATAAAAAAAGGTACTAAATTGGGTGTTAACACAAAAATAAAAACACACTTGGGATAATGTATGGAGTGTTTGATTATTTCGATTTTAAACAAAACTTAAGGCCTGTTTTAGCACCAGGTAGACACCAAAAACTATATGTAAATAAACTGGCGGGCTTATTGCGTAACGCCCTAATAGCTAACTCTCAATTTGACAGTTCAACAACATTGATTGCGTTTTTCAAGTTGTTGAGCAGATAAATTTTTCGAACATAAGAATCAATGGATTAGTCAAACAACCTTCAAAAACATTTCAGATTCTGACTAATAGTGTGTTACGCAATAAAGTTGCTGATCGGGCTTATTTTGTAGGTACCTTTCCGATGGTTAAACAGGCCCTAAAAATGTTTCCATTTTAATTCGAAAAGTACACACTGAATCACTAACTATACATATACATACCATGCTAGAAAACTGTGTATAAGTCAGTAAGTGTAAGCTTTTTGCCATGAAACAAACAAATGAACTAAAAGTACTACTTGAAGAAACTATATCAAGAAAAGTTTTCTAAAGCTCAAACACTTCTGAAAAGCAACTGTTGAGTAACTCGCTGTTTTTCAGAACGAAAGATTAAGTTTGAAGCAACAGATTGCACAACAATAAAGCAAGCGAACGTGCAATAAGTAGCTCCCGGAGAGAAAGGAGATGTCTTAGCAGCCAATGCTAAAGGCATTGTACACACTTCACTATCACTCACATCGTTTGTGCACATCGACGGTCCCTACATATAATACCCTAACTAAAAATGACAAATTTTACAGGACAGCGCTTCAAAGTTTCAAACACGTATATATCATGTTCCTGTTAATGTAATGGCATGATGCATTTAAAGTACATTTTGCCATCTTAGACTTATTTTTGTTAAACTAAGCTATAGTATAGACTAGCCTGAAGGTCATGAAAACAAAACATGCAAATCACGTAGGGATGTACGTAGGGACCGTCGATATTATAAAACAAAGTCCCTCACCGCGTCTGTCTGTCTGTTCGCGATAAACTCAAAAACTACTGAACGGATTTTCATGCGGTTTTTACCAATGGACAGAATGAGGAAGGTGGATTTCACCAATGGACAAATTATATACGTAAATTGTGTAAATTGAATAACACGGACGAAACCTTTAGCAAAAACTAGTTCCATATAAACCAAGCATGGCATTAAGTCGACGTTCACTTGGACGTAAAAATATCGTGGCAAGAATTTATCGCGCAAAGGATTCTCAACTCTCGATGTTGAACCGAGGATTGAGAATCCAACAGAGAGCAACCCAACCGTCGAAAAAATGTTTACGTCCGTTCGAACATGGGCTAAATATGTATACTCCATTTGAAATAAGATTAGACATTTAACTAAACCTTTTTTACAGTCCGATCAACCAATTTTGACTTCTATTGCGTTAGTGGCATAACAAATGGCAGCTGCAGTAAACAGTTGGTATTGTAACTACTATTTTGCTTTTAATGCCATCATTATGCCTACGGTATAGAGGCCAGAATCGGTTGAACTGACTGTAAAAAAGGTTTGTTTAAATGTCTAATCTTATTTCAAATGGACTATAGGTATATTATACGTCGGCAGGAGCAGTGCTGGCCGAGAGGTAACGGCCCCTACTGACGAGTTTTAGGTCGTAGGTTCGAACCCAGGCAGGTGTTTTCCTTTGTTTAAATTATTTCATCACCACTGCTCTCAAAACGGTGAAACAAAAACGAACACACATGTCCTAGAAAGATTTTTTTTTAGAAAGAAAAGAAAGAATACCGTTTATTTAGTCACAGTTCGTAAAACACAAAATACAATAACAAATAAAAAAGTGACAATAAATAAATAACTACAACAGTGTGTGCCTCACGGCTGCGCCAAAAGATCCAGACAGACTGATGCTATCTGACGCTGGTTTTCTAATGAACCTTTAGGGAAAAGTGACGAAGAGTACAAAACAGTTTTAACATAGGTACAAAGATAATGAAACATCTGGGCCACCCTCTCACGGAGAAGAGAGCTCTGTCCCAGCAGTGGGAACTATAAAGGCTGATTTGATTGATTATACGTAGGTAGGAAAAGCAAATTGTAACAACATAATCACAAATCAAAACATTTAATTATAACTATAGAAATAGAATTTCCAACAATTTACCATGAAATAACATTGCTGATAGGTATGCTAATCAGCTAATGAATAGCTTTCACAGAATATTAATCTAACTAGTAATATTATATCAGTTAAACATTGAATATACCCGGTGTCCAATGTGTTGATTCTCGGTAAAAACTATTGCGGCTTGATAAACCCATTTCTCATGAAAAGCAATCTTGTTTCAATATCATTGAACTAATTTGTTACTTTGGAAAAGTAGAACAGAAAACAGGCGGTCGATTGAACGGCGCCAGTATTATACATGGAGCGACCACCTCCACAACCCAGTTCCTGGGCAATACGATACCCCTTGGTAAGACTGGTTGTTACAGTTTTAGGCTTCTGACGATACATAACGACTGTCAAAGATCCATAAATTACAGTCGGGACTAACGGCTTAACGTCTCCAAAATGGTTTACTAAAACTTTAATCTTCTAATGTACCTTTTATTCGAAAAAAAAGTGCTCAAATAAAATTTCACAAAAACTTTCATAAAATTTTATACGACACCCGCGGGCTATGTGGCAGCTTTGTAAACTTATTTGACAGATATGAATATCTGTTTCTTTATGGTTTTCTTTTGTGGTAGTTTTATTTTTATTTCGTTTATTCATTGGGTTATGTAGCTTGCCCCAGCTAAGTGCATCTAACCCATTTGAAATGTAGAATTAAAGACAAATACCAGAGAATGGGTAACAGTGTTCTCTATGCATCTTACCATCATACTGCAATCGCCAACCCGCCTGCCAAGCGTGGCTATTATGGCAACTCCAAAAATGACAAGAACTAGACCGATGACCCTGTGAAGGCCGCAGCAATCCGCTAGATGGGACAAGCATAGAACCCGTCCAGCATTAGACGTCTTCGGCTGAAAAGTCGGCGGTATTTTTTGTTTAGCAGATGCTATCTCAAAATCCATGCCAATTGCCAATTGTTTGACCACCAGTAAGACTGGTTGACAAACTTTTGAGATTCAGACAACTTGTAACGACTGTCAAAGATCACGCAATATCAAGCAATTATTATCTCTAATATGGTATTACTGAGCTTTGCTCGTTTTTTGTTTTTGGTTTGGCGTTTTCTAAAAATGAAACCTAGCTAGATCGATTTATCGCCCCCGAAACCCCCTACATACTAAATTTCATGAAAATCGTTGGAGCCGTTTCCGAGATTCAGATTATATATATACTATAATATACAAGAATTACTCATTTAAAGGTATTCGATATTTACATAGCAACATATTTACAATCTATAAATAAACAATGTAAGCATTTGCTATCGGAATGAATGTGCTCATCACGTAATTAGATAAAATGCCCCCGGAGTGTTGTCGACGTTATTTGTGAAGTCTGCCTCACAAAGTAGATGGATTATTATTAACAGGTCAGATAATAATGGACTGAATAATGGGAGAGGAGCTTGTGACTGTCGTGGCCATATCGTAGATTTGCTCACTTCATGAAACGCTCGTGAGTTTTTTCTCGAGAAGACGGTCGACGTCAGGGGCTCCCCGAGGTTCGGTTTGGTTAGGTTCCTTTAAACCCTGCAGACAGAAATAGGAGCCCCACGCAGTGGTGCAGTAGGGCTCCGACAACCTGACGTCGACTGTCTTCTTCTGTAATATAAGGACTGGAAGAAAACGAGAATTTCATGCAATGCGACCATTTCATGAAATTCTTGAGCATTTCATGAAGTGAACAAATCTACGATATGGCCATGACAACTACCTAAGTAATAACAGAAGCACGGGTCGATCGATCAGGTTAAGCTAAACATGTCGCGGATGGCCCTTGGATGACTGACCATCACTCCTCCGTGCCAGGCAGGCACTTTACATTGTGTATTTAATTTCATCACCACTGCCCTCAAAACGGTGAAGGAAAACATTGTGAGGAAATCGGCATGTCTTAGAACCAAAAATTCGAAGACATGTGACATCTACCAACCCGCACTGGGTCCGCGTGGTGGATTATGGCCTCATATAGAGGAGACATGTGTTCCAGCAGTGGGAACATTATAGGCTGAATGTTTTTTTTTTTGGGGTTTTGGCTTCACACGGTTTGTGCATGTAGCCAGTGTCAAGTAATTTTTCTTTTCGATCAAGTAAATGCCCCGACATCGGGCACGAAGTTACGAAACAGTCATAGTCGTCTTTAGTCAGTGAAATCAAAGTTATTGTGAAGCGGTAGTAACTTTACAACAACCTAGTAGGAGTTTTTGGGGGGAACACGAAAAGTCCACGTTAGTCACTTATTTTCACCTTCACTACACTTGTGCACTCACACGTAACTAAATTGAATAATTCACTACCAAAGTTATTCAATTTAATTCGCTGTTTCACTAAATTTCGTGAAACTGAAAATTCATGCGACTGCATGAATTTTCAGTTGTCGACATGTCTGTTCCAACGCGATCCCGCCAAAAACTCCATAGGCTGTTATGCAACAAGTTTTTATACATTTAATTTGACATGCACAGACTGCTTGAAGGGCACTGTATTTAATTCGACTAACAAGAAAATTCGTAGGTACGGAATTTGGCAGCAAATTTAATTTTCCTAGTAAACTATTGTCATTGCTTCCAATAAAAAATACAGGCTGTTTCTGTTTATAATTTTTTTAAACATGTTTTCTGATAGTGAACAATCCTGCAAAGGATTTAATTTAGATATTTAAAAAAATTATAGGTACAGTCAGCGTCAATAATATCGGGACGAACTAACTGTTCAAAATATACTAAACAACTATGAAAATGGAATATTAACTCAATGACACAAGGAATGTTTTTGGAATGAAGAAAATACACGACAACTGTCATTCTGAAAAGAACTTTAATTAATTGGGATAATTCTGATTAGATACTGTTGTTTTGGCCCAAATTTTATATATTTTCTACGTTCTTCCCCTTTATGGAAGTATCCACAGCTCTTGGACAAAATTGACCAAATTATTCGCAGCTCATTATCATCCATTTTAAATGTGGCTTTGGACGACCGAGCGTGGCTTCAAGCCACACTACCCATCCGGTTTGGAGGCCTCGGCGTCCGTAAAATTACTAGTATCAGCTTACCGGCTTTCCTGTCCTCTGTCCACAGCACCGAAAAGTTGGCTGGGAAAATTTTAGCCCCTTGCCTGGTTGACTCTGAAGTGCCGTGCTTGACCGATGCGGTGAATGCCTGGAAAATGGCTTGCCCGGATACAGATCTGCCCGTGAACCCATCTTCCCAGAGACAGTGGGATGAGCCGCTCTGCAGGTTGGTACGGAATAAACTAATTAATACGTCCACCAATACTGCTGAGCTTGCTCGCCTTCTGGCTGTGGGTGAGTGGGAGTCGGGCCTCTGGCTGCAGGCACTACCGTCGCCCAACATAGGCACCATGCTGAGTGACTCGACCTTCCGGCTCGCTACTTGCCTGCGTCTTGGCGCTCCTTGTGTGGCTCTGCATCGCTGCCAATGCGGTGAAGTTGTTGACCGCCTCGGACACCATGGCTTATCCTGCAGTAGGAGCGCAGGCCGAATAGCACGGCACGCCAGCATCAATGACATCATCCGTCGTGCTCTTGTCACCGCCGGGGTGCCAGCTGTTTTAGAACCCTATGGCTTGGCACGCGACGATGGGAAGAGACCAGACGGAATGTCCATAATGCCTTGGAAGTTAGGTCGGCCTTTGGTGTGGGATGCAACATGTGTCGACACCCTTGCGCCATCCCATCTTTCTAGTACGGCGAATTGTGCTGGGGCGGCTGCTGCAGGTGCGGAAAACCTCAAACGGCGCAAATATTCCAATCTTACTGGAACCTATATATTCGAGCCGTTTGGGGTTGAAACTCTAGGGCCATGGGGTCCGAGTGCCCACTTACTTTTCCGAGATATTTCCAAGCGGTTGGTTGACTCTTCACGTGACCAAAGGGCTGGCCTATATTTCGGCCAAAGAATCAGCATTGCCATACAACGTGGCAATGCTGCCAGCCTTTTGGGCACTCTTCCCGTTGACAACGATGCGGACTTATTTTTTGATGCATTATGATTATTTTCTTTTTTATATACCTGTACATAATAATAGCTTTGCTTTGTGTTTATCAAATTATGTTAATTCATATAATTAAAAGTTATAGTATCTCCTTATCTCATATTCAAGCTATAGCTTGAATATGAGATAAGGAATCCCAATTTATTATATTTTATATATATATAAAATATAATAAATTGGGATAAAGTTTAATTTTCTTAGATGTTGAGATCATTTTGAACAGTCTGTTCGTCGCGATATTTTTGACGCTGACAGTCAGTGTCAACTTACCTGTTTTTTATCAAGCGTGGTGATAAATTCTCGTGACTTTTCTGTATAAGAAGAGACCTTTGCCCAACAGTGGGACAGTAATAGACTGGTATTATTATTATTATTGTATTTATCTGATGAAAGTGTCCCACAAAGTAGCTAGCTCCCACAATATACTAATAAATAACAGAAGAAATAAAAAAGGTTGTAACTAGTGATGTGCCGACTAGTCGGCCCATTTTTTACTTGTAACAGTATGCTTAAAAAATTTAAAGACGCTGATTAGAATGAAATTTAAATCTTAACTGTTATTATTTTTTATTATAGAATCAGTTTTACAGTTTGCTTTGAGTGCAACCTAGAAAAGGCTAGGAAGAAACGCCGACTCGCACGTAAACAATGTAGAATAAATGTAAAGTAAACAAAAACATATCTTGACAATTCCACCTGGTTGCCGGGCGCCGCGCACCACCTACGAGCCGAAAGCGTAGTCATGAACATTACCGATGTCACCCGAACTCAACCGAAAGCAACGGTCGGCTTAGCCGACTAGTCGGCTAGCCGGCCAAAGTCATAGTCAGCTCATCTCTAGTTGTAACACATTTACCTTTTTTACTTCTTTTTTAACCTTTAGGAATGATGTAAGAAGGCAACGGAGGCGTGAGTTTATGTATGTATGTAGGTACAGTTGGGACATTAACGGTCTTATTCATAAAAAAATACCGAACACCTAAAACCTTGCTAAAGTCTGGTTGGCAAAATTTTTTATTCATCAACGCATTTTAGCACAAAAACGTTATATAACCATAGAGTTATAGAAGCCAGAACCCTACTTTAACACTGTTTTAAGTAATAAATGGCCGACTATCTACAGCAGCTGATTGATTACAAAGAAAATGACATTTGGCCATTTGACGAACAAATATCTGTCACCAAATGTCAATTTTGAAGCAATCAGAGGGGCAATTCTCGTAATTTTAAGAACCTTCACAGTCTGATCTCAGTGTCAATCTGTCAAAAACGCCTCGATTTTTTATACATTTTTGACATTTGCTTGTCGCTGAGATGAGACTGCGACTAGATTTTGAACGTTTTAAATTACGAGAATTGGCCTTCAGTTGATAGTTACAATTTCAAATTATTTGTCAAATTTAAATAACAATGACGTCACCGCGTCAGAACTGTCGAAACTGTAGACAATTAAATAGTTGCCAGTACGTAATAACGTCTATGGTCACAATTATTCGGTGTGTAGACAGACATTCTCGTTTGACGATTCGATGTGCTGGTCAATTTGTTGGATGTCTTCATTAAAATAGCAACATTTTGATTTATAAAAGACGTTTTAGTTACAGAACGTTTATGAATACAACATTTTATAAAAGGTTCTATAAGCTTGTCAAGCAGTTTAATTAATTAATATCTTAAACCTTCGATAAGCTTTTTTTATGAATAAGACCGTAAGACACTATCCGAACTTGGCCACACGTATTATAAAACTCCCTGAATTATACGTAAAATACGCGCTTTGATGTGGAGTTGCGGACAGCCCGTTTTACCTATTAACTCCCTGAATTCATGAAATGCACCAACCCCAGTGTGGTTTGACCAGACTCGATTTATCGAATGAACCTCAAGATTTGCGCTAGTCCCTGTGACCTCATGTTTCATGTTGCTACAGAGGCCATTGCATATCTAAGAGTAGACCGGGGAGCGCCATTAAGTTAGGGAAGACTTGCCCTTAGAATAGGGAAGGATTACGAGCCGTACTAGATATGTATGAGTATCTTAAAGTAGGCAATGGACTAGTGGAGAGACTATTAAAAAACTCCCTGTACCTAAATTTTATTATTTTACAAGCTGTAAAACATAACAATAGTCTATTTTAGTGTTCAAAACATATGGCGCATGCAATAAATTGTGACATTTATAGATTAATGTTTTAACGTTAAGGTACACATTAAATATGCGATATCTAAATAGAACGGTATTTTCCACGGCCATTGTTAGTAAAATAATAGTCAACAAATACTATAGGCAATTTTTTATTATAGAGCTAAAACAGTTGTTTTTTTTTGTTATACTTGGTTAGGTACCAAGAATAATAAAAAAAATTTGTTTAAAAACTAAAAAACACGCTTTTAAAACCAAACTAAAAAGTAGAAAAAGTTTGTTTTACACTATGTTTTTTTTTGTTTTAATTCGTTGAACAACAGCGGTCTTATTTCAAGACAAGGTTTTTCATTAAGTATGGCTTAAACCATCAAGCCTGTTTTTGAAATAGAACGTAAGAAGAATTGAAATACAGTTCTTATCACAAAACTGACAACTTACTCCTGTGCTAAATCATAATTTTAGTATTTAGATAAAGTTCTAGGTTCGATGGTTTAAACAATTCCTCAACAAAAACCTTATTGTAGAAGTAGCTTAGTAAAATGTACCAGGGCCACAGACACGATAGGGTATACGTGTTGATGAAGTTCATTGTAACAATCTATTAAAAGGGTCATGGTAGGCAGTGGATCACTATCAGACTATTCAGTCTGATGTGATAAATGATGAGTCTATGATAAATGACATTTGTTAACTAATGACTACCCAGCCTTGGGGTCAGTCCTCTCCAAACATAACAAACAGAAATTTAGGGTGGTAGAGGGACACCGACGGATAAACTTAAACCATGAATTCAGTACTCATGATCATAGACCACCCAGAGCAGAATGTTTTCGTCGGTTTAAAAAAAAACAGGTATTTAATTGACAACTGCAAGACATACGCGATCAAAATGTAGTAGAGCAAATATTTTGTTTTATAACTGACGAAAAATGTCAACGCATGGATTTTCCGAATTATTACTGAACCCATGGTAACAGGCTCCGAGTCGATGTCCTTGCCACTCTGTATACACACTGTACGATCACTCTGTATAATAAATAAGTCATGAAAACATACAAAAAAATACATAATAATTATTTAACTTTTAAAAACTAAGACTAGGTATACACAACACACAAACGCTGGCAGCGGGTTGTAAAGGCAAAGTAACACACAAATGTAAGGGTAACACACACTTACCACGTTTAGCTTCACCAGATGCAAGCAGCAAAAAGAAGTTATGTTATTTACAGAAGAAGAGCTAGAAGCCACGCTTGTGCTTATTTTAAAATTGCTATTGATTGAAGATGAGAACAGATTTTTGTACCGAAAAAGTCGGTATTGGTAATTAAGTTAGCCAAAACTTAGGTTATGAAATAATACTACTATTCTGTGTCCGCGCCTTAATTTCCTATGAGTGTAAACAAAAATGTGTTTATCGAAAAAAAACCTGAGGGTCGGGTGGCCCCCGTCAGCAACGAAGTTACGCTTTTTCTAATGTTTACGTTTACTTTATCTTTAAAATACCTATTCAAAGTTTATTTTGACGTCACTATCTACTACTTCAGCACTCTCGAAATCCATGTAAATGACACTAATGGGGGTTGTGGTCTATTTAACATCACGCGTCTTAAGGAGCCGAGAAAGGGGGAAAAGTCCGAAAGAACGCTAAGAGAAAACGAAGTATTTTCGAGGGTGGGCGATGCGATAGACGCTTTATGCATATGCAGACATCAAAAAAAAATTGCGATCACTTTGAAAAATCTCAATCTTTTTTTTTACGGTAGATTATATTATGATGTCTTCCTCTTTTTAGATTCTTTATTTAAAAATATAGATTTAGAATATAAAACAATAAAACAGTTCAATTGTTTTTCCATATAAAAAGGCTTTCAGTCCTAGCTTACGCTCATTCAGAAATCTGATTTAGTCAATTTAAACGGATTTAAAATACTTTTTCGCGGAAAGTTGTGATTGAAAAAATGCCAAGAGGATTATCAGAAGTTTTACGAGCAAAAATAGTAACTTTGAGGGAAGAACGATACACCACGAGAGAAATAGCACGCAGAGTTGCTATCTCTCAATCCTGTGTCGTGACCACGTTGCAGACGTACCACGGGATGGTAATTTTGCTGACCGACCCCGCAGTGGTCGCCCAACTGTTTTGACTGCTGCCTAAAAGCGCTATATTAGATTGCTGGCAGCCCATGACCCAAAAATAAACGCGACTAAAATAAAAACAGAAGTTCGGGCCGCCTCTGAGCTTGAAGTTAGCTCTCAGACCATTCGGAATTGCTTGCACCAGGTTGGATTACGAGTACGGAGGTCTTGTCGAGCTCCTCTGAATTCCCGACAACGACTACGATGGAGATTGCAGTGGGCTAGGCTTCGGCAAAATGAAGAAGAAAACATTTGGCAAAACTGTCTCTTCGTTGACAAATCGCGAATCAACTCATCCAGATAACCGACGAGTCCGTGTCTGGAGAAGACCAGGAGACCGTGAAAGGCAAATAACTGCCACTGGATCATTTCACCAAGGCGGGAAATCGGTGTCTTTTTGAGGTGGTATTATGATTGGAGCTAGAACGCCTTTGATTCCGTATCGAGGCTTCATGACAGCAGACATGTATAGAGCAGTTGCTATTGATGTAATTTTCAGACCATTCCGAGTAAACCATGGACGCCAATTTAAACTGGCCGATGATAATGCGCCCGCCCATCGAGCTCAACGAGTCAATGCTGCTCTCCGAGAATACGACATCACAAGGTAAGACTGGCCTGCCGGCTCGCCTGACTTAAACCCAATAGAGCACGCGTGGGATGCTCTTAAGCGAGCTGTTTGGAACCTTCAGCCACGTCCCCAACCAGTGCCAGAGCTCAGAGAAGCCGCTATTCAAGAATGGGACAGGTTACCCCAAGAAATGCTGGATAACTTGCAGCTTATGATAGTGATCACAAACTTTTTTTGATGGGTGTATTTCCTATTAAAACAAGAAATTAGACGCGGACGAAGTTGTGGGCAACAGCTAGTACCTACATAATATATTATTTAAGCAATCGATCACCGTATGTCACTTTACATTTATAATACGTTAAAAACGAACCTTTCTGATTATTTGGTATAATTTAATTTAAAAGTTAAATCGATAAAAAACTTGGAACTCGACTAAATGTACGCACTACTTTAAATCGATTTCTAATGTTCGCAAAAAAGTTAAAAAAAAATCATGTTTCGACAGCGAATCCCAGAAACTTTCATCTGTTTTCGAATTTAGAACACATAGGCTTGCGCTCGCCGCGACGTTCCACGTGTTAAAACTTAGCTATAACTGTTTCTTTATAACGCCACAAGATTTCGGCCTCAAAATCTACCATTAAAAAGTAAAGCCTTGTTCTTTCTACGGTATCGGACTTATTTGAAACATTTTCGTTCCATTTATGGAAAGTCGGCCATTTCCAGAAATGGAACGAAAATGTTTCAAATAAGTCCGATACCGTAGAACGAACGAGGCTTTACTGTATTAAGGAACTATTATTATAACTTGTCCGTTAAATATCGGGGTCAGACTGTTTAATATACAGACTTATGCTTTGCATTATATTCGATACAAGAGGTTATTGACCAGCGCGACCTGCCTTATTAATAAAGTAGGTTTTATTAAATTCGAGCTGAACGTAATTTATTTCAATCAACTCAGCCTATCGCAGTCCACTGCTGGACATAGGCCTCTCCCAGGCTGCGCCACAACACTATCCTCCGCCTTCCGCATCCAGTCGGTCCCAGCCACCTTTTTAAGGTCGTTGGTACATCTAGCTGGGGGGCATCCCACACTACGTTTGCCGATACTCGGTCTCCACTCCAGGACTCGTCTGCTCCACCATCCATCGGTCCTTCGACAAACATGGCCAGCCCACTACCACTTCAACTTGAAAATAAACCTATTTAAATAGTATAAATAACCTTAAGAGAGGTAAAATACATAGAGAACGCTGCTGCCCATTCTTTAGTAAGTACCTTAGTCGCCTTCTACGACACCCGCGGGAAGAAATGGGATGGAATGTGGTGTTTCAAATATGAATACATACATACTCAGCCTATACCGTTCCCACTGCTGGGACACAGTCCTCCTCTCTGTGAGAGGGAGTGGGCCGTAATCCACCACGAGGGCCCAGTGCGGGTTGGTATATGAATACTTCTAAATAAATACACTCTCATATTTATTAACTGAACTACAAGATGATGTGCCATTATTCCCAAAAAAAACCCCTATCTAAAAAACCTTTTGCTTGGTAAAGACAGAATTTATTAGAATTCGATTTCATTGGCTATTCAATTAGACGTTCGGTTTTCCGAATCTAATTACATTTTGTAAATACAAGCAAATTAATGTGACTGTCTGAGATAGAAAATCGAACTTATTTGTAAACGTTTCTTAAGGTTTATTATACTATTTAAATAGGTTTATTTTCAAGCTGAAGTGGTAGTGAACTGGCCATGTTTTTCTAAGGACTGATGGCCGGTGAAGCAGACGAGTCCTGGAGTGGAGACCGAGTATCGGCAAGCGTAGTGTGGAACGCACCCAGTTAGATGGATTGACGACCTGAAGAAGGTGGCTGGAACAGACTGGGTGTGGAAGTCTGAGGACAGGCTGCTGTGGCACAGCCTGGTAGAGGCCTATATCCAGCAGTGGCTGCGCCGGACTGCTATAGGTCGAGTTGATTTAACTTAAAAAAAGGAGGTTATCAATTCGACATGTTTATATATATATATATTTTTTATGTATTTTCCGCCATAACTCCGTCATACATAGACGGATTTGCAAAATTCTTTTTTTGTTCGAAAGGGATTTATACCGAAATGGTCCCATTTAAATTTCATATAGTCCTGTGAATTGTTTCGGAGACAGACAACGGAACTCTTCAATAAATGACAGCAAATCAACCGCGATTGCTGCTATCGCATAAATATGCTTTGTTTTGACCCTAGGGATGATGAAATTTCGAATTGGTGTGGAGTAGAAACTATAAAAAAAGTGAAAAATGAAAACTCGTTCAAAAAAAAAAACAATTGACTTTGAATATGTATTATATATTTTTTCACATTGTAGTGTTTTTCCAGAAGTCGGTTGTTTTTTTTTGGAAAAAGTTTTAGATTTGTTTGTCTGTCTCAATTATTTAAAGACTTATAATGTACTAGCTTCAACATAAAACATATCCTATGTCACTGAACAATAGCGTAGCTTTCTTTAAGTGAAAGAATTGTTTAAATCGAATGCGTAGGTTTTCGGAGATAACATCCTGCATCCATACTTAAAAACTTTACCACTTTATAATAGAAAAGAAGTTGGTGTAGATAAAGGCGAATTCTCGGTATCAGTGTGAAAACACAATGGTACTGTGGTAATAGCCGCCTATTGACATTTGTAATACTAATCCCCACCCAAAAAGGGACATAAGGGTGCTAAGTTTGCCGATAAAAGAACTAACATCCAGACGGTCGCCAAGTTCTTAGGAAATGAAACAAAGTTTAATCGATTCTCTGCTACTGAATGCAACTTAGCAAATTGTGAACTAGCTGTTGCCCGTAACTTCGTCTGCGACTGAGGATGAAAAGTAGCCTATGTCTGCCTACCTGTTTGCCAAATTTCATCCAAATCTGTTCAGCCGTTTAAACGTGACAGCATAACAAACAAACCAACATACTTTCGCATTTATAATATTAAAGTCAGGATAATTTAATTTGACGAATGATGAAATTTTAAATTCTATACAAAATTATTTTAAAAAACACTGTTTAAGTTTTCACTTCTTTCGGCAGTCCCCATGACTGCGTATGTTTTTTTTTTATTGTTTGCTAATTAAATTCCTTTTTACATAACGTTAATATGCTGTCGAAATGAAGTAGGTACATCATTATACGTCGAACGTAAATAAACGAAGTAACAGACAAATGTAATTAGCGAGACGTTTAGAATTTCGTTAATTAGCAAGTATCGCTAATTCTCTGTTCTATCTTCGTTGAATTAGCTGATCTCAATTTGTATTAGTAAAGGTATTTTCGGCAGGCAATAATTTAATTAAGCATTCATTTAGATTTATACTATTTTAAGGATTTTAATAATAATTTGGGGTAATAATAAGAGCAATATCTGGGGTCCGACCCACGTACTTTTGGTCAACTCTTCACGTGACAAAGAATCAGCATTGCCATACAACGTGGCAATTCTGACAGCCTTATGTGCACTTTTCCCGTTGACAACGATGCGAACAATTTTTTTGATACCCTATGATTATTTTCTTTTTTATATACTTGTACATATTATTATTTTAAGACCGATAATAATTTACAATCAAATCTGCTCTCATCCACATCATACTAAGAAGTAGATAAAGCTTATACGCAAGCAGCCAGCTACATATTAAATAGGTAATATTTATTTTTTTTATAATTAAATAATAAACACTCCCTAAAACCTTTGTCATGGTAAATCATGACTAATAATACCTATTTCACTAAACTATAAATATTTATCCTATTCCGTTAAAGACAAATCCTTTGGGTTACAAACTCAAAATAAAATAAAAATAAGGTGAACACACACTTGCTGTTTCGATACTAAATAAAGTTCCTCCGAAAAACAAAATTGAGTAAAATAGGGCTCCGAATAATCCCAAGAATTTTGAAGAAAATTCGTATCCATTGTTGTATGTTTGCAAAACTTCGTCCACTTGACAACGCAAATAACGCAATGAATACTGTTGAAATGTCAACTCGCTTGTTAAGGTTTTAATAAAGAAAACTATGGTTATTATGATGCTTTTTATACTAAACGAAAGCCTGATTTAAACGAGGAACAAAGATATACCAACGTCATTTCATATCTAAGTAGAGGATAAATGCTTTCAACGTTATTAACTGAATACCCGATAAGTCGGTATTCATTCCATTGAAAAGCAATGTACCTATTTCTAATTTTAATGTACCTATAGGAAATGTTTTTAATTAGTAAAGGGTAATTTAAGTGCCGACGACTAGTACGAGTAGATAGGTAATAATTATGTTCGTGTAATTTAAGTGCCGACGACTAGTACGAGTAGATAGGTAATCATTATGTTCGTGTAATTTAAGTGCCGACGACTAGTACGAGTAGATAGGTAATAATTATGTTCGTGTAATTTAAGTGTTGACGACTAGTACGAGTAGATAGGTAATAATTATGTTCGTGTAATTTTATGTATTTATGCAACGCATTTATCGAAAGCAGTGGTGGTCCAGTGGTAACGGCTCCGGCTTATGAATTGTAGATTCGAACCCAGACAGGCGCTTCGGGCTAGCGGATGGCAAGTAATGGGTAGCTCGCTGTCCGGTAAGGACTAAGCCGGGTCGACGGCGCGTTAAACATAACGCACCGTTCTTACCTGACAACTCTTTGAGGCTCGCGTGGAACATCACGCGAGCCTCAAATAGATGTCAGCATCAACTGGTGGAGTCCGCAAGGGCCGTTGCCTGTTAGGGGTACGGGTTGTTCAAAAGAGTTACCGTGGCCCCTGGCACGCAGGCAACTGAAGGAACACGGGTGGGTTTTAGTCAGTAAAAGTCTGACACGCCCTCCTGCTGCACCCAGAGCGGGAGAAGTTATTTGATGATATGCCTACCTCAAAAAAAAACCAGACAGGCGTTTTACTTTGTTTAAATTATTGCATCACTACTTGTCTTAAAACGATGAATAAAAACATAATGTGGAAGCCGTCATGTCCTAGACTATCCGTGTATCCGTAACGACTGTCAAAGATCCACGAATGACCGGGAGCCTATATGTACCTATGTGTAAACAGACATGTCTTAGAGCCAAAAGAATCAAAGACGTGACATCTACCAATCCGGATCGATTACACCCCACTCTCTCTCAGTGAGACGAGGCCTGCGTCCCAACAGTGGTATAAATATAGGCTGAATACGCTTATGCACTCAAAGGCATGAGTTTAGTTGGTTGTGTAAAGAGCAGCAGATATCACTTATGAAAATGTAGAATCTTACTAATCTAATACCTTTAAACGAGCAATTCTTGTTTATATGTATATGTTACGGCTAATAGCCGTGCAGCTAGGTGCAGCTGGACTAGCGCTCGCCGGCCGCTGCCGCGGCATCGCTCGCTACGCTCGCTCGGCTCGCGCGCGTTTGGTCGCAATTCTAACCTAACCTAACCTAATCGGTCGGTAAGCAATATGGTGCAGTTCACAATTTATCGACAGTTTACAATCTCGCGAGATAGATTATAATCTAACGGTATTTACAATTTTTCGGTGACATAAATAGGATACATCTAAGTTTAACCGGCTGCACCTAGTTATATCCGGCTAAAACTAGGTGTAGCCGCACTTCGGCTATTAGCCGTAACATATATATATAATCTAAATCTCGGAAACAGCTCCAACGATTTTCATGAAATTTAGTATGCAAGGGGTTTCATTTTTAAAAAACGTCAAACCAAAAAAAAAAACCGAGCATAGCTCGGTCATCCAGATGTTAATATTATAAGTGTGTAAGTAAGTTTGTGAAGATGTTTGGATGTTTGTTACTCAATCACGCAAAAACGGCTGAATGGATTTGGATGAAATTTGGCATACAGATAGATTACAACTTGGATTAACACATAGGGTACTTTTTATCTCGGTAGTACGTTCTCGTGGAATCATTTCCGACCTCTACGTGGGCGAAACTGCGGGCAGAAGCTAGTGTTTACATAAATAAACGCACGTCTTTATTCTGATGGGGGTAAACAGAAACTACAGTACGCCACCATTGAGAATACTTACGTACGTGCTCACGTAAAATAATGCTCTTTACAGACTTGTGGAAATTGAAGGTCGACCTTATTATATCAATGACCAGCTTTTTTTTTTTTGGGTGGGAAATCATCACATAACAACTCCCGCTCTGGGTGGAGCAGGAGGGCGTGTCAGACTTTTACTGACTAAAACCCACCCGTGTTCCCTCAGTTGCCTGTGTGCCAGGGGCCACGGTATCTCTTTCGAACAACCCGCACCCCTGGCAGATCAATGACTAGCTGACCCGAGAGACGTTGTCCTGTCTTAACTATGAATATTGAATTTGCATTTTATATATGTTACGCGCAACGTTCTTATTTTTTTTTCTTTCATAAAAACCTTCTTCTGACAAACACAAAAAAAAAGAATTAGCAAAATTGATCCAGCCGTTCACTTGTTATGCCGTGACCAAGGGAAATAGGGATTAATTTTCATTTTTTTTTATTTTTTTTATTTGCAATTAATTTAATTAATCAGACATTTTGTAACGTTTGTAGTGATAACTGAAGGAATATTATGACATGTTTAATAATTTAATGTATTTTGAAATTCAATATTTGCACACTACATGTAATGGTAGAATGTAAATGGGCCACGTTTATAATAACATCATACTACTTTGTACACCTACATTTTGGCAAATAAATTACTTACTTACTGACTTATAAGATTAAAATCTGAAAAACAATATAATTTCGTACATAGATGACTGGAAAATGACTAACAAAAGGCATTAACAAGGCAGATGTGAGTGAAAAAGACGGGGCTCTGACGCCCTAGACTTACATACAGGTTGAAATTGAAAACATGCGACAAACCGTAATGGGAGATTGTACTCATCATTATGAACAACTTTTACTGAGGGACCAAAGATGCAATCGCAAAAAAAAAACAGCTGTTCCCTACATTTTGACGAGTTATGCGAACATAAATGTAGGGAACAGATGTTTTTTTTTTCGCGATTGCATCATTGGTCCCTTAGTAACAGTTGTTCATAATGATGAGTACAATCTCCCATTTCGGTTTGTCGCATGTTTTCAATCTCAACCTGTATAGTGATGGTGAATATCAACGAAGCAAAAGGAGGATATAGTTCGTAAGGTGGCATTCTGTAGCGTTTCTGCCTATCCCCATGGGAATAAAGCGTGAGTTTATGTGTAATTTAAGTTCATTTACCTTGTGGCTAAGTAATATAAGCCACACGGGTCGATCGATCAGGTTAAGTTGCGCTTGCCGCGGTTTGTCCGTGGATGGGTAACCATCTTTACATACCGAGACCCCTCCGTGCCTCGGAAAGCACGTTAAGCCGATGGTCCTGGCTGTCATTTGTGGATCTTTGACAGTCGTTACGGGTCGTCAGAAGCCCGAAAGTCTGACAACCAGTCTTACCAAGGGGTATCGTCGTATTACCCAGTAACTGGGTTGTGGAGATCAGATAGGCAGTCGCTCCATGTAAAATACTGGTATTCAGCTGCATCCGGTTAGACTGGAAGCCGACCCTAACATAGAAGGGATAAGGCAAGGCTGATGATGATGAAGATGATTACTTAACAATCAAGCAAGTCTGTACGCAACCTTAGAATAATGTACAATCAAATTTGCTAAAACAAATTGACATTTTCGTGGACCCATTTGTATAATAAAAAGGTCGCGTCTTTCGCGGTCGATTCTCTTGCGAATGGATAAAGAAATAAGTAATAGATTTAAAAGTTTTCTCCAAAATGGCTGATTTGGGTCGCAGTTAACTTAATTTACGGGGGAGTTTATTGTTCCTTTATTTTTTCTTGTAAGGTTTTCTTTTTATTATGACTAGCAACCCGCCCCTGCCCTTCCAATCAAATACACTGTAACTTTTGAATACCACATGTGAGATACTTACTGTAAGCTTTGTTACAATTTTTCAGCATGTTTAAACGTTAATTTGAACGTTAATCAGTGTTTTTAGGTTGCTATATTCTTGCACAATATACATTGAATGAATAAATTGTTGCTCAGGGGTACTAAACAGACTTAAAGAAACTGATTGGGCGTAGTTAATCTAAAACACTAATAATAGAGTTACAGTCTTTTGGATTGGCACGAGAAGCCCTGGTTCGCATAGTTTTTACGAGTAGATAAAATATCATGACATCGTCTGCGCAGGTTTTTCGTAACCATGTTTTGGTTGGCTTCCAGACTCAGAAGAAATGGCAAAACAAACTCAAAGAAAACAACCTCAAAGGTCAAAATCTCTTTAAACTCAAGACATAATCTTGGTCAGATCATGTGAATATAATATAGATTAGTGCCTGAAATAATCTTGGTCAGATCATTTGAATATAATGTAGATTAGTGCCTGAAATGGTATTTTGAGGAAAGAGCCACACCGATTTTGACCAGTCAAGTCAGTGCAAGCATTTGTCAGTAAGGGGCCATTCAAGTATTACGTAAACAGATGTTTTGCAATTTGTAACTCCAATCCTCCTCGTCAGCAAAAGTAAGCAAAGCTCTCTCCCATGATTTTTTTTTGTCTGGGACATCATCGAATAACTTCTCCCGCTCTGGGTGGAGCAGGAGGGCGTGTCAGACTTTTACTGACTAAAACCCACCCGTGTTCCCTCAGTTGCCTGAGTGCCAGGGGCCGCGGTATCTCTTTCGAACAACCCGCAACCCTGGCAGGCATCGGCCCTTACGGACCCCACCAGTTGGTGGTGACATCTCTTTGAGGCGCGCGTGGAACACAACTTGCCATCGACCCGGACTTGGTCCTCTTTTCTTATTCCTTGTCTACATTATAAAGGAAACCTCTGTGCAAAATTTCAGCTTTTTAGGTCCAAGGGTTTGGGCTGGGCGTTGATGAGTCAGTCAGTCAGAACTTTTCTTTTTATTTATATAAATAGATGAACGGTCACCTATCCACGGACCGAACTTGACAACCGTAGCTTCAGCCTTTGCCTCCACTTTTATCTATAAGCTTCTTGGTTCTGACACAATCGGAAAGAATGAATTTTGGTCCCGCCGCTCTTCGCCTCAGTTTGGAAAGAGTAACGTCTCTCCCACTGGCATCGACACGTTATGATCTAAATCGCCGCGTCGCGGCCCAGCACTCACCACGTCATTAGCGCTGCCTATATACCACAACGCATACAGGACGCGTTAAAATGAGCGTCAACTAACCAAAACCTCACGATGAAGTTAATTAATGTAAGTGATTATAATAATGATAACCAATATGCTGCGGTTATCCCGGTCTACGCAAATTGAAGGTCTCGAACTAACATTTACGTGGTAATCACTCAATTAGCCGAAGCGACTCGATACACGTTGTGGCATCTTCGGTTACCATCGGCGCGGTAACCGACAATGACCGAAGGTATTTCTCGTGATTAGGAAACACGGAAAATCGAGTATATTGTTAGGGCTCTAAAATAATGTTGTGATTAGGCGATGCGGTTGTGATGGAAATTGTACTTCAGCTCGGCATACCCTTTGGTAGGTATGTTTTAAAAGTCTATATTTTCTTTTAGATGATATATTATATTAAAGTGCTTCTGATAACCAACTTAAATTCAAAATTTAGGCGAAGTAGTTCAACAAATAAAATTGTGTCACCATCGATGGCTCCCAAATCTGCAGTCGTTATTCACCCCTTTTTACTTGTTTATATCTTTGGTGTTAATTTTTTTTAACAAAATTATACGTATTCACTTGGCGCAAAGTGTTTTTCTTCATATGAATGCCATCATATGAACGTAATCGTATGTACGTAATCGAAGCAAAAGGAGTATGTAAGTATTAGTAATGTGCTGGATCATTAAAAATGTAGATCCACAGATACGGATCCGGATACGGATAATTGGCGTCAAAATCCGCGGATACGGATACGGATCTTAACTTTCTTACTCAATCGGTGTCGGTGCGCGTGACCTTGAAACGATAGTTGACGCCACTTGATGCTTTGCTTGACAGAACATGTTTCGACTTGCGTTGCGCGGGTTTTTCTTTTGTTTTGTTTATAGTTTAGTGTGACACTGGGCAGCATAGATAACGTTTTTGTTTGTAGTACGAGTAAAGAAAAATGTCTACAAAGAAGTTTAATAGTGCAATTTGGAATTATTAATAAGGTAAAAGATCCGTCAAAAATTAAATGGATAGGGATACGAATTCGGATCATTTGTCTCCCGCGGATATCCGAAGATACGTGTACGGATATCCGGAACATCACTAGTAAGTATCATAGCAGGTGACGTTCTGTATTTTCTGTTTCCCCTATGAGAAAAACTCATGAGAGTCTATATAAATTGCTAATCAAGTAATCACTTTATTTAAAATTGCGGACGAAACTCAATCAGTTAATCCAATTTGTTTTGTCACAACTCATGTCAATTTTGATCGATAGCTCGTTCTATATTACAAGTACACATATAATAAAAGCCAAACCCATTAGTTTATTATCTCTCTCGTTATCACAATATTAGTGAAGGTCATTATTATAGGCCGAGCCTGTCCATAGCAAGTCCTTTCCGGTACTCAGGCTGTGACGCAGATGTATCATATCCGGTATCGTGCCTGTCACAACATGTTGTAGGGATGATTTTACTTCAGACTCAAATGAGATGTGTCCATTTTTTTTTAAATCATATCTTTTAAGTGGCTTTTGAAGCAACGCTTGCTACGGTTGGCCCGTGGATGGGTGGCCATCTTTATATACCATGCCTCGGAAAGTACGTTAAGCCGTTGGTCCCGGCTGTCATTCGTGGATCTTTATAGTCTAAGAAACCAGTCTTACCAAAGGTTACCGTATTACCTAGTAACGGGTTTGTGGAGGTCAGATAGGCAGTCGCTCTATGTAAAGTACTGGTATTCAGTTGCATCCGGGTAGATTGGTAGCTGACCCTAATATAGCTGTGAAAAGGCTGGGCAGATTGATTGATCTTTGTGAGTGGTAAAACCCACCTATAGACATCTGCAGGGTATGGTGTGTTATACTAACTGTTTATTTATTTTACCCCGAATTTCCTAGTTTAGCATTTGTTAGGTACTTCTAGCTACAATTAGTGAACATGATGCCGCGTTGCATACATAAGCGAGCACGCCCTTTATGCCTGGTGGCTTTAATTTAGGTTTTAAGTTCTGTCTATATTTTTGTTTTTATTATTTATTTCTGCTTGAGTATTATTATTTTTTTGTATATATTGGCGTGTGCTACCTGACAGATGGCAAATATTTTAATTTTATGTTTCGTAACGTAAATTACGTACCTACTATTGTATAGAATCAAGTTCTTCAGACAGCTGTGCTGCTGGGGAGTTTGTTGCGCCACTTCTTCTTCCCAGCTAAAGCACTAGGACGTGGTGAAGGGCGGGCGTTTTAGGTGACTAACTTATGTAATTTTGACATTCAAAATGTGCTGACACCAGCCTACTTTGAATAAATAACTTTTGATTTGATTATGTTTTTCATACCTGTTTGTGACACTCAATTTATGAAGTACCCTTCATGAGACATCTAAGATCGTCTATCCAACATTATTTTTATCGAAAACATCTCAAGAAAACCAACCAAAAACATTTATTTACTCACTAAAAAATAAACGACCAACCTAAAGAAACTGTATTCCGACCGCACTTAACCCAAAAACCTTACGAACCAAATATTATAGGTACTGCCAACGTCATAAATTTTTCAACAGAAAACTGCTTAATGGTGGTACTTCGCCAAAACCACTTACTAAACACTTATAGTTGATAAAAGGAAGATAAAATCAGTTATTTGGTCTATTTAGAACCTCTCACGGGTTTTGTGTAGTAAAAAGGCCTGAAAAGGTTGATTATTTACTCATTTATGTCTATTTTCATTTAGTAAAAGGAAAACTAAAATGGCCGGCGGGACTATCGATTTGATGGATTAGATTAGGCTTTGTTTGTTGAGTGTTCAAGTGGTTTATAATAACGATGAAGTTATGAAACTGGTTGTGGTTTCGGGTAAATTCTGTCTAAAATTCAGTTTGAAAAGGGAATTTGCGGTGAGATTATTGACATCATCATCTACAGTTTGTTGAAAGTATCTGTGGTGAATTATACAAAATCGTATCTTCTGTTGTTGACAGTTTTGCTCAATATTTTTGACATAAAATCAATTAAGTCGTCATTTATTCATTTGTTTAAAATAGGTACCTATACTCCATTTGAAATAAGATTAGGCATTTAACTAAACTCTTTTTACAGTCCGATCAACCGATTTTGACTTCTATTGCGTTAGTGGCAGAACAAATGGCAGCTGCAGTAAACAGTTGGTATTGTAACTACTATTTTGCTTTTAATGCCATCCTTATGCGTACGGTTTAGAAGTCAGAATCGGTTGGAATGACTGTACAAAAGGTTTGTTTAAATGTCTAATCTTATTTCAAATGGAGTATAGGTACAATAATGATGATATATAAAGATAATAAAGAGTGCGCTATGTTACACCAGAGGGCGTACAATGGTTTGTTAGTAAGTATCAAGTCAGCCAAATCTCAATGATTAAATAAAATCCAATAAGTCTGAATTATAAAGGCTGGATTATAAAGACTCACACATTTCATAATTCAAAATAATTAATAATAAATGGCAATAGAAATTAATGTCAATAAAATTTATAAAAATGTCAATATCTTGCATGTCATGGTCTGAGCATGAGGTCTTGTGTTTGATTCCCAACAAGCGTATAGCATGACCACCATAGAAACGGGTTTTGTCGACGGAAGAATCGACTAAATGACAGACTATAAAAATATTTCTACCGTAAACCTTAGCGCATCCACTTTAACTACATCACTAGCTACCGTCCCGTTGCTATGGAAAGAATAACAATGTCTTTGTCTTCATAGGAACGCGAGTCTAGAGGTTAACTCGTGCTCGGACAGAAGAGATGTCAAGTTGGATAGAAAGAACTTTGTTTATTCTTGGTAGATTAGAGACACCTATAATTGATCATGCTACGCTTACAGGTCGGGCAAACTGTAATTATTAGTTTTTCTATCTGCCATTTCTCAGTAGCAGCCAGGGACACCTCTGCCCAACCCTCTGGGAATACTAAGCGCGATGTTATGTTATGTTAAAATTTATTGTTACGGTCTAAAAAACCTGAAACATTGCCACACCACATTTACCTGTCAGAGACTTCGAAATATTGAGCTAAAAGACTCGTATTATTTGTTATTAGAATGCTTTAATTAATTTAACAATAACTACAATAGTCATGGACATGGCGCGTCGCACGTCACACGTATCGCACGCTGCTTGCGTCTGACAGCTGTCACCGACACCCATAATAACGGTGTAATGACGACACACTAAATGGACAACCCTGATTTTGACGTGTTTGCTTTATATTTCATAGATTTACCATAGTAAGTCGTTTTTCCAGAATGCTAATGAAACGTTTCGTCCTTTTAAGTATCATTATATTAATTTAATTTTTGTTTAATTTGTGTTTTTATGTTTAATTTATTTATTAAGTCCGCCTTTGTACAGTATTTTTTACTTGTGCATTAAGTTTTAATAAATAAATAAATAAATAATAGTCGCGCATATGACTGTCGCACGTCACAAAATGGCGCGTGTTATGCATCTGACAGCTGTCACCAACGCTTATAGTTTTTCGCTGTAATGACGTATGGCTAATGCAGTTTTGGACGCGTTTGCTTTTTATGACAATGAGCTAGATTTTAGACTAATAATATTTAATAAATGTTGGTTCATAACTAGCACATTTCAGATATACTATTTAAATTCAAGAATTTTGATAATTTTCTTAAATACAATAGGCCCAAGCGTTAAAATAGAGTTTAAAAAAATAGGTATTTTTTTTTAACTAAAATCGGTATCTTTCACTGCTTTTTTCGTCCTACTTTGTTGGCCTATTTGGCGGAATTAGACATATGACAGGTACGGTAAGTACTCGTAGCTTAAAAGCATCATAATAGCCTGTTTTCTTTATAAAACTTTGAAAATTATTTACGCTTAATGACGAGAAAAACCAATTTAGATAGCATTGTTAAAATAATGTATAGTGATTCCCATAAATTTTAATAGTTACGTAAAAGAAACAGAAAAGACATACCTACATACATAGAAACTAATATACTAAGACTAATGCTTTAAAAAGAAAAGAAGTAGATAAATATCTTAAAATGTATTACAAACCATTTTTATTTTTGCTACTGTCCCTCTTATCTAAAACAAAATATGAGTTAGTTAACTATTTCATTCTATAGAGAATTTATAATAAAAATATTTTATTAAATCGAATAGGTTAATAGGAATTTGAAAACTTCATGCTAAAAATGCTGGCTCATGCTTCGGAGTTTGGAAGTCGCACATGCTACTCTCATTTTCAAAGCGATTCCTAGTTTTCATGCTTGCTTAGTAATTTATTATGATTTAGGATTACAAACTGATAGTATATCTTCTTTTTAAGTGTATTGGACTTGTACAGTGTTTCAAGGATAAAACAATGAGACACACAAAAACTTGAGAAGTTCTGAAAATTTAAGTAATTAAAAAACTTTTTAAACTAATTTTCGGGACAAAAAAAACACAAAATAAAAAAAACATAATTGATGATCTCAAAAGTTTGGGGAAACATCTCAAAAATGTGATGTACCAGGGCTGCATAAACCTGAGGAACTTGTCATATTACAAAATAAAAATAGGAGGGAGAAGTTCGGGAGTGTTCGAGTATTTTCGTTAATGTTCGGAATTTGTGGCTCACCTAAACTGGCGTCGTATGTATTCATGTATTCTGACGTCATAAATTGTGACACTAGAGCTGTCTTTCCCACGCCGGCGTCACCAAGTAACACCACTCTGTATTTTGGTATCTGTAACAAAAAATATGTTAAAATAGATGCATTAGTGGAGTGAATAATTTTGACTGGGTTACGAATTTACGATACAAAAATAGACATAATATTTTGAGGATCAATTCTCCGCTCTCTGCGATCATCTGCCTGTCAAATAGTCTCGCTCGCTTGGGTTGACTATTCTCTCCATTAATTGGACGCCTCAACCCACGCTTCGGCCAAAATTGAGTTAAATATGCCATCGTACTCCTGAGGGTCGATCCTATAGTGTAATGAATACCATATTTTTAAAATATACACGGAAACTAGTTTTTCTCGCTACACCGACTCAACCCCCAATATGGAAACCACATAAAATGTATTTCCTGAACTTACTCAGTCCGCTTGTGAGTAATGTATTTCTATGAGCATGTTCATAAGGTCGATAACCAAAAGATCGCGTTTTGGAATAAGACGGTAAAATTTTAAAAAAAAAGTGTAACTTTGTGTTAGAGAATTATCAGCTCAGTCCTTTCTGCTTAAGTACCTACGTCCAATTGGAGTTTTTTTTTGTTGATAACTCTATTTTTCTATGTCTTTCTCATGTCTAAATGGCAGGGACTGGTCATCTCTTAGCTCCCACAGCTTATTTTAATTTCTAAATTGTTATTTTATTTTTGTTTTGTTTTAATTACGGACGCTTTTAATGTGCACGTCTTTTTACATCGTTCTCACATTGACAATTTCAACATAATGATGTAACCAACTGTTTGTAATAATATCATGATTTTAAAAGAGTGTCCATGGAGTTTCTTGCCCGTTCTTCTCCATAGGTACCTACGCTTTGGAATGGGCAACTAGCTTCATCTTTCTACCTCACCGACCTTGACAATTCAAAAGTGCCTTTAATTGGTTTATTTGAAATAAATGCTTTGAGTTTGAGTTTGAGTTTGATTCCAGATGGACCATTTTCGAAAATAATTATTAATAGTTTTATCATTCTAATTTAAGAGCCGAAGTGGCTCAGGTACTACATACTAGGTCATGGCTTCGATCCCAGGCATGCAATTCACCTTGTGTAATTTATTCCAACTCCAATGCTCTCAAAACGGTGAAGGAAAACATTGTGAGGAAACAGCCATGTCCTAGAAACAAATAGTCGAAGACATGTGACATCCACCTACCCGAATTAGGCCCACGTGGTGGATAACGGCCCATTCCCTCTCATATAAAAGAAACTTGTGTCCCTGCAGATTATGTTATGTTAATTATTGGTCCTATATTCATGGATGACCAAAAAACCTAAAAATATTGAGTCGATAGTCAGATAGCATTGATAACGTATATACGAGGGCACACCCTTAGGGATTGAGAGATCCCGTCAATAGTTTTATTAGTGACTACTACTAGTTCAATCTAATCTATGAACAACTATTTAAACAACTGATTCAACTTTGTGTGTGTTGTGAAGATGTTTTGAGAAATTTAATTGGAAAGAGTACGCAGAAATATGATATTCAGGGTGCTTTTGGGTCTACCACGCTTTTTTAGCGCTTCCGGGATGTTCAGCGAGGATAGGGTTGATGGTTTTTATGCCATTATGCGGAAACGGTGTGATTCTATACTCAGTCAAATACGTGCTAGCTCCCACAGCATCCTGAGTGTATTGTGTGATAGGTGGCACAGCCCTATGCTGGCTCACTGGATACGGCTACACACGTAGGTATCAGTCGTTTCATTTTGTATATAGAATTTTACTCACATTGAGTTATAATTTTACTAACAACATACGGATCTTGTATTGTGATCTGAAATAAATATTTATTTTTATTAGATGGCCTAGTCGTGGTGACTTAAAGGCCACTAACAAAACGTATTTACAAGGCAGAAGTGACTGGAAACGCCGGAAAGCGTGACATTATGTTATGTATGTAGTTATGTTGGTTCTGGTAACAAGGGTAAAACTTACTTCCATTAGTGAACTATGGTAATTCGTATGATGATTAATGTTACACTTAGTTAGATCCCCTTTTACTCGACTACGAGACGCAAAGGAAGACAATATGTTTATCAGCATACGTATTTATGTTTGTTCTTTTGTGACCCTCTAGAGACCAACCGTGT
This sequence comes from Antitype chi, assembly GCA_947359405.1. Lineage (NCBI taxonomy): Eukaryota > Metazoa > Arthropoda > Insecta > Lepidoptera > Noctuidae > Antitype > Antitype chi. The sequence goes on along the minus strand of OX375829.1, from coordinate 6,822,388 downwards.
GGGTCGGTTTTGAAGATTCTTACGTCAATCGATTTGTCTTACGTCTTGCAAGTGTAACCAAAGACAGTAATCAAAATTCAATATGGCGACAACCAGACGTCATATTAACACACATTGTGACAAGTGGGGTAGTCTCTGGAAATCATCTTTGGGTTTCTCGAATCATTTTTAAATTCAATAAAACTGTCCGTGCAATTTTAAACCCCGTAACAACGCACTGCAATAATTGCTACTCTATTCAAATATTTTTCCCGACGTATAATTTATTTCGATAAAAGCACTATCGTTTATTTGTTGATTTATCAAACAATTCGTTTGATGAAATCTCTTTGAACAATCAAACCAATTTCAATTAGTTAATGGATCAATGAGCAGTGATGACCCAAAGATACCAGCCGCGATTTACGACAAGTAATCAGACAAGCGTTTTACTTTTTGTAAATTATTTTATCACCACTGGTCTCAAAACGATGAAGGAAAATATAATGAGGAAACCGTCATGTCCTAGAACCAAAAATTCGAAGACATGTGACATCTAACAACCCGTACTGGGCCCGGATGGAGGCGTAACGGCCCGTTTTCTCTTACAGACAGGAGGTCTGTGTAGGGTTGTCAACATTTCTGCGATGGGAGTATTTTTCGAAATAAGCTATAAAAGATATAGTATATTATGGAACAAACAAAAAATAGACATAGATATTTGTTACTTATTCATTTTATAAAAACTATTTTTTTTTTCTTCTTTGATTTTTTACAATTCTTTGTCTAAAATAAAAGTGTCATAATGCCTTATTACATTTTTTTATTATGTGAATCAAAAGCTCTGTTTTTATTAATGACATACTACCTACTTCTGTTTGTATTTTCTCGCTATTTCAAATTCATAACAGAAAATAATCTTTCCGGGAATGCCGAAGTGGCGAAAATAAAGAGCAGATTATTATTAAATTTGATTTTTTTTTTTTTTTTAATTTTTAATAATAATTTATTTAATAAAAACGTATACAAAAAGAGTACATTTAGCTAACAGTAGTAAATTTCCCATACATTATAGTGCCTAAAAATAAACTATTTCTAAAATATTTTTACTGAAAGTGCAAGTGGTAATGTTTCGGAATTAGAATGATACATAGCGACCCACCCGATCTAGGTTTATTCAAACCTGTGTTCCGGGCCATCGCTTTACATTTCAATTAAATTGGGACATTAACATTTAAAAATTAAATTGATATAAAAATAATCGATTAACAACTATGAGATTATTGAAAAGTTCAGAACGTATTATGACAGATGAGTTCTTCGGATGCATCCTATGGCATCAGTCTAAAGTTAATGTAAAGACGCGGTTAATAATTATATCTTTTTAATAAAGGATTTATTTAATTCGTTTTTGGTGTTGAAAATATAGCATTCTTGCATAATATATATTTTTTCAACACTATACTATATCAGACCCCGAAATATAGTACAATATTATATATTATAGTACGGTTGGCAACCCTAGGTCTGTGTCCCAGCAGGGGAACGTTATATAGGCTGATTATTTTATTATGCTAATAGATCGATTGATAATGAAATTTTTCCGTCTAAACGTGTACAAGGTCGTAATATAGCCAATATTGTAGCAGCGAAAGAGAGATGGAGGTTGACAGGATAAAGACCATATTCAAATTTTGTTTAGTAGTACTTGTTGTCAGGTCTACACTGTCCTCTCATACCTACTATCACACATACGCATAATACCTACAAGATTTACTGCCCTTTTCCCTTTGAATCCACCAAAAGGTTGTCTTTAAAAGGTCGCTCTTAGCGATAAGACCGCCAATTCTGTCACCCTACTATGTAAATCCTACTTCCCACTGATGTTATAAATAAAAAAGTTTGTATGTTTGGATATTTAGATGTTTGGATGTTTGTTACTCAATCACGCAAAAACGGCTGAACGAATTTGGATGAGATTTGGCACACAGATAGTTTGTAACCTGAAATAACACATAGGATACTTTTTAACCCAATAGTACTTTGCTGTGAGATCATTTTTGACTTCTACGCGGGCAAAGCCGCTGGCAAAATCTAGTTTGCTATATTTATGAATTTATAGCATTATCTCTTTTTTTGCAACCAAATCCCTGAGTGACGGACTGACTAACAACATAATGTACGTTCAGTTTATCCACTAAAGACATATCAAGACATTATGCGAGGCACATCGTAAAGCAGAGGATTTTCTGATGACATAGGAAAATGCATTTTATTTTAACCTTCTTAGAGTGCCAAATTGTGTGATGTTCATCGATCGTTCGAGGATCGCTGAGAAGCCGTTTGATGTCTTCGACGATGTTCATCTTAAAACTTTGAGGACGTTGAGGTACACTAAGAAAGGATTCTTCAAAACTCCAACCACCAATGGAGATAGGTTTGAAGTTTGTATGTGATTTCAATTGCCATCAAAATCTTGACAGCCAGGATATTTTGGGACCTGAATTACATTTATTGTAAATATTTGTGAAATTGTTTCACAAAAATTGTATTACCAGGACAACCAAGACAAGATGGCGACGTTAGTGCCGATTTCAATCACGCGTCTAAATATCTTTGTACTCGTAGCTGTGTAGTTATGACTAGAATATAACTATTTATTAATGTTTTGATTTAGGTACTAGCTGAATTAAATTAGTTGAACGTGGTTTATATTAATTATTGAGTAGGTACGGAAACGACCAAATGTTGTACTATATTATTTATGTTAGCGATTCTAAAATTTAAAAAAAAAAATTGTGTGTATCTTACAAAGAGTTTCGATTATATTTCGATATGTCACTATGTCAAATAAAGCGTTTGAAACGAATACATTATTTAACAATAGATTATGTTCTCTGACCTAATGCACAACGGGATGGATTTGTCCATCTGGAATTTCTCAGTAACAGCCTGGGGTCTGGATGTGTGCCCAGTTAGTGGCAATAAGCTCGCCCGTGTATTCCCATTGTCCCCGTAATCTGTGTCTCCGTCACGGGGACAAAGGGACGTAAAAATTTTTCTTACCGTTGTCCCCGCTACGTATGGACAACGGACAGTTAAGATTTCACGTATCGTTGTCCACTTTAAATTTTTATTTCTTTTTTAAACGTCGGTATCGGCAATCCTAGAACTAAAATGAAAGGTATTTTGTATACAATAGATTTAAAATTTAAATATACAAAAAAATGTTTACATTTATACGTAGATTTTTTTGGAAATTGGTATCCTGTACGAAGTATCAGGTTTTCATAACTTGGTAGGAGCTCACCTAACATAGGTAGGTTTGTCAGTTAGAAAACGCTTTATGCCTTCGAAGTACCAGGTTTCCGTAACTTGGTAGGAGCTTACCAAACATAGGAGTAATCATATTAAAAATAATATACATTACAATAAATTAACGGGGACAACGGGAAGTAATTTTAATTGTTTTGTTAAATTCCCTTTGTCCCCTTTAACGGGGACATGGCCTACGGGGACAACGGGAATACACGAGCTCGCCGTCTATAACATAGAACTAAACATAAATGGCGAAACGTGGGTGTATTATAAGTACATCTCTGCCCAACCTTCCGGGGAATACAAGCGTGATGTTTATGTAATAAAAGCTAAAGACAGATTTTTATTAAATCACAAAGCTAAGGCGAAAAACAATTTTACTTTTTTACCATAATAATTCTCTCCAGATTTCTAAACAGAGGAATAAATAGGCCTTTTGCTTCAATATAAATTTAAATTAGCTTCTTCGCTGACATGAAAATATGCGTCAAATAATTTTGGCACATAAAGCTGTGGATTAAGATTGAAATTCGCTTGGAAAGGGTTCGCGGCATGTATATTGGATTTACGTCGTGTTCGTATAAGGAATTATGGTGTTATATTGTTTGATGTTGTTATTAGGTTTCATATAATGCATGGAATTATTGGAATATTTGGTTTTCTTCTTAAACGGCAAATATTTTTTTCACTTCTCATGCTCTAAAAGTACGCCGATATAGCCCTACGAAGCGGGACTAAGGTGACCACTTTAGTCTCTAGGGAGTGAAAAGTAATTAGTTTTTTAATTTCCTTCATGTGACATAGACAAACTCAAACAGCCAGTAAATATACTATTGTCTGTGGAGTGTGAGAGTTTTAGTTCCATGGTTTTTCAAATAATTCGAATTGTACATTTAGCTTTAAGAAAAAAAATACATACGTTTTGACCGCGTACACTTTTCTATGAAACAGCAGTTTTTTTTTCTCATAATAACCGACGAAAAATTTCAACAGGATGTTCCAAATCATCGTACTGAATCTATGGTAACTGGTTGCGCGTCGATGTTTTTGCCACCCTGTACATCATTTAATCAGACATATTATCTTAAATGTAGGAGATAGTTATTTTTTGCTTAGAAAAAATCAATTATTTTTGTAGTCTCCACGACTTGTTATGAAACATTAAGCCACTGTAGAATCTAAATCTGGTTGTACAATTTTTTTTTTTAAGAAAATATTATTTTACTTAACAGTTATAATAAGTCCTTTTTATTGTCATATAGTGTCTACTCCTACGCAATTTAACACTACAAACGACTCATTAAAACCTACTTTAATACTATACTATGTACCATATAACATACGTAAACAATTGTAATGAATGGTAAACTTAGAAAACACTTTAGTGTAACAGAACCTATTTCAGTATTTCTTGCTACGCAAACGCTACGCTTCGTAGCTGTGCTACTCACGTCACTGCTACGACAATGATTAGGTACTTGCCTGTACGTACTGAGAGTGATGTTAACTTTACTTGTCTTGATTTTGACAAAGTCATATAGCATGGCATACCATACTAACATAATATATACCATAATATACAGGGTGTTTTTTTTTTTGTTATTGGGACAGTTCAGACCATTCCTAATCCATGGAGAGAGACGCAAAACTGTCCGAAGAACCATAACCAATTTTTTTATGAAAAAATGTTTGACATACAATTTTTTTTTATTCTTATCGAGTCAGTTTCACGATTGAACCATTTCATTCTATCGTAAGAAAAAAATCGGTTCAAAACAAATGAAGAAATACTAATTATGCCAATATTATTTAAATGGAGTACCTAGTGCTAATGGTTTCAAGGACAGTTGCTTCGTATTTCTTATGGATTCCGATTTCGTCACACTGTCCCAGTAAAAAAACCAGTCTATATGGTATGTTTTTGTTTACCAAATAAGGCAAAATAACAGCGTGTTCTTTTGTTAGAAATGATCATTCTCACCGGATCCATTTCATCCTCATCAGGAGTGTCGAGGCTCGCGGAGTCCACGGGCCGGTAGCCCGAGCAGCAGGATCCATCAAACGGAGACCGGTCTGAGGCTCTGAGGACAAGGAAACATCACAGTTAGCTGTGGTGAATACATTTACTTCATCATCATCATCATGTTTACATTTCCTCATAATGTCAATATTACACAGATTTGCTTGTTTATTTTTAACCGAATTCGAAAGTTTTCTGTTCGAATGAGGTTTACTCCGAAATGGACGCATTTAAATTTTGTTTAGATCTGATAGGTTTCGAAGTCGGTTGTTAAGTTTGTCTCACTTTTTGCTGAGTGTTGTGTAAAACACATTATAATGGTAAAATCTTTTATTTGCTTTTTTTTTTTTTGAGGGGGGAAATAATCAAATAACTTCTCCCGCTCTGGGTGGAACAGGAGGGCGTGTCAGACTTTTACTGACTAAAACCCACCCGTGTTCCCTCAGTTGCCTGTGTGCCAGGGACGACGGTATCTCTTTCGAACCACCCGCACCCCTGGCAGGCATCGGCCCTTGCTGACCCCACCAGTTCGGCGCACCAGGACACATGGCATGCCGTGACATCTTTTGTTTGCTTAAGTTTGCTTGTACCTACCTAATTAATTTTTTACTATAATATTTTTTGGATAACGGTGCCGGTTGCGTTATTACCTAAATGTTCTATAATCTATTTAGTAGTATTAAGCATTTTTACGCAATTGTTTGCTGTCCCAAAGAACTAAAAATAAAATAAAATCATAATTGCAGCCGATAGACGTCCACTGCTGCACGTCCACATAGGCCTCCCCCAAAATAAATGGGAGTTTGCCGTAATCGCCACACTTGGCAGGCGGATTGGCGGTCGCAGTATGATGGTAAAATGCATAGAGAACGCTGCTGCCCATTCTCTAGTAAATCCCTTACTCGCCTTCTACGACACCCACGGGAAGAAATAGGATGGTGATATTCTTTACGTCCGGCACCACACGGAACAGTATAATAATAGTAATAGTTAATGGTAACAATTATTAATCGCGCTTAGAGGTATTTTTTATCAGAAACATTTGGTGGACTACCTTTGTAATACGACTAAAATGTCACGGTGTATAATAGGGTAAACAAAGAGATATATTCACACTAAACAAGCACAACATAGGTATGTAAAAAAGATCTAACAAATTAGATAAAATCATTTACTTATGACGATACTGAGGCGCTATTGTGAACCACAAATTAACTCACTCGGTTCTATCAACACACACACTCACCTGCCCACACACGCACGACACACACACAAACACACTCTCATACACACATATACACCAGCACCTGAGTATTGTGTATTTCTTTTTTTAATTTGTATATCTTACCTTGCTATGGAAGAACGGAGTCTCCTAATACAGGCATTGTTTGCTTAAAAGGAGGCTCGAATCACTAACGTGTTATTTAAATAAGGTTAAGAAATAAACAATTTTTTTTTAACATGTCTCCGTATTTTTGGTTCTAAGACGTGCCAGTTGATGGAATGATTTATTTACATAAAGTAAAGCGCCTGTCGGGCATCGAACCTACTACCAAAAACTCGTAACTCAGGGCCGTTACCACGGGGCCATCACTGCTCAGTAACAATACAATATATAACAAAACCCTGTTGTTCCTTTTAGGGACGTATACACTAACCTACAAGCTTGTGCTTGTAGGTTAGTGAGTGGCCTTACATGTTAAATCCTTAATCTACATCCTATAAAATTACATACTATATCCTAAATCTGAACCTACATCTAAATAACATTTATACATATATAATGCACCTTTTGCGAATTCACTCAAGTTGCACCACATCACATCAACCCTCTCGTGAACCTCGTTCACCATACGCCTGGCTCTAGTGAGAGGAAATCCGCGTACAATAACGCAAATAATGTTTAACGTTCAATGTTGTTTGATGAAGTTATAATTTTTTTTAAAGTAAGCATTGGCTAGTCGATAGTTCAATATCAAATTACTATTAAAATTGACACATTCAAAAAAATGTTTACAGCATCTGATTTTACAAGTATCCTTATTTCGCACAATAGACTAAGAGCTCGGCGACTTTCTTTGATCTAATGAAAATCAGTTAAACATTACAAAATTTGACAGCGCTTTGACGTCGAAATCAAAATGACAACGTCAAGAGTGGCTTTATGGTCGCTGTCAAAGCCACTCTAGCGGAGCGTCGTGTCAATGGTAGCGGGGCAGCCATCTTTTAAAACACACTGTTTGAGGGAACGGCGCCAGCGCACCATATCTGCGACGAATCGCTTTCCATCGCGTCAATCATAGTGATTTTTAATAAGATTTGCGTAGACTTGAAGATTAGAGACTATTGTTTTATTATAAGAAGGTTAATTTATGTGATACTGTAATTGAAGAAAAACATTATAATAGTTGATTTTCGGAGGTATTCGGTTTTATTCACCGCCTTATTTCCACGCCTTGCGAGATGAGTTCTGATGATGGCCCTCCTGCGCCTTCATATTCATAATTAAATATTTATTTTTGTTGAACAGTTTTTTTTAATAAATGACTTGCTTTATTACGTATGTATACCGATTCTGATAACGTGGATAGAAGGTACAACAGGGTTTTTGTTACATATTATATAAACAGTAATTTCTCGACGCTTCTCCTACCAACACAGATAACATACAAACATATGAATGAACTTTATAACCCAGTGAACCGCGAACAGATAAACAAAGACCCTCGAAGCGACGCTTCCGCTTGACGCAAACAATAAACCAATCAAGTCTTTAAAATGCTTTTAATACCTAAAACAGAGGATGTAATAAAGAGCGAATTGAACGGCCAATATCATTGCCTCATTGGTCAAAAAGGTTGAGCGTAAATTAAAACCCGGAATGGTTCAACCATCTGCTTGAGGCAAGATAATTTATTACTGTTTACATTTGTTACCCTTTCTTGTTTTGGAAAGCAGGTTATGTTGTCAAGCCCTTTGGCTTTCAGAATTATGGGCTACCAAGGATGACAGTCGAATCATTCATATTATTTTTGGAGTTTACTTCTTAAGAATTTATATAAAAAAAACAAAAGTCATTTATTCAAATTAAGCTGAGAATCAGCACTTTTCGAACGTCAAAATACATAAGACAGTCCCCCAAAAACGCCCACTCTTCACCTTTTCCTAGTTCTTTCAAAACTCAAACTCAAAGCATTTATTCCTAATGAACCAATTACAAGCAGTTTTGAATTTTTAAAGAGTCGGAAAGATGAATGGAGAAGAACGGGCAAGAAACTCCTTGGACACTCTTTTTAAAACATAATATTGTTACATAAAGTTGGTTACATCATTTATGTTGAAATTATCAATCCGACCATAATGTAAAAAGGCGTGCACAATTAAAGCGTAGATACGTAATTAAAAACAGAGCTAGTGGCAGCTAAGAGATCACCAGTCCCTACTGACGGCCCGTTCACGAACATGACGTATGGATCAGCACCGTTCAGCTCACCATTTTGAAGGGAATTTAATGATCCAACACACACGCCACCACCATATAAGGCCCCGATATGGAGACTTTATAAGGATTGAAATTAATACAAGCGTACCTACCACGAAAGCGTTGTTTTTCTGTGCAACGTACTTTGAAATCTGTGTTGATAATTTGAAATGATTGTTATGATTTTTACACCCCCTTCGATTAAATTTATCTTCGGTTATCAACCATCAAATAAAAATTTGCTGTTTCATAGAAAATTAAACATATCCGGTCAAAATTTATGGGAAGCCATTTTTTTTTTAAATAACCGTCAAAAAAATGAAAAAACGGGTTTTATGAATCGTGTACTGAATAACGCGTCAATGTTCCTGTCACCCAGCATACACGTACGTCGGGAATCCCAGACTGATTCCCGACCACCGCAGGCGCGGGCTTGCGGATGGCGAGTAATGGGTAGCTCGCTGTCCGGTAAGGACCAAGCCCGGGTCGACGGCGCGTTGTGTTCCACACGCGCCTCAAAGAGATGCCAGCACCAACTGGTGGGGTCCGCAAGGGCCGATGCCTGCCAGGGGTTCGGGTTATTCGAAAGAGATACCGTGGACCTGGCACACAGGCAACTGAAGGAACACGGGTGGGTTTTAGTCAGTAAAAGCTTGACATGCCCTCCTGCTCCACTACAGAGCGGGAGAAGTTATTTGATGGTTTACAACCCTCAAAAAAGAACCTAGTATACACGTAGTGTAAGGTCTCCAGAAGAGATTTTTATCTTATTTAAGAAACACAATAGCAATAGGTGCCTCATTTACTACACGTAAGATTACATACTGTGAGTACAACCTGTACATATCGATGCCTCACAGCCAAAAAGGGATAACCGCCACTTTACAAACTTTACAGGAGAATAGTTTAAAGTTCAAAATAAGTGAAAAAAAATCAATTAAATTTTTCTGTAGGTTCCAAAAGTTTCAAAATTTACCCATACAGCTTTTAATTAGGTCTCTACGAAATGTCATTGTTAATTAAAATAAATCACACTCCTAACACCATCTACTGACGCTTACCCTCAAATGGTCCTGATTTTACTAACAGGAAGAAACGTCGTAAATGAAAACAACTCACTGATTCACTTCCAACCTAAATGATTTAACTGCACCATTTGTTTTATTTCAATTGAAGGAAAAGAGCATACCTGTGAGTTTTCTGTTCATCAAGTGGAGCCAATATGATATAACCGGCTATTGGTTAATGACAGACGAACAAGGAAATTGTAATAAGTTAATTATCTATAAAATTTATAACAAGCTCTTTTATACAACGCGAAAGCACATTGTGATTATGTTTATACAATTTATACATACATACGTACATACATACATAAGACCTTTACCCATAGACAGGATATTAAAAAAAGAGATTTTTGGTAAATCAGTCTTTAATTTACAAAATTACACAAAACAATAGTTACATATTGTAAGTAAGTCTTGCACTATACATCCATGTTGTCATGTTGACAAAATAATAATAAACTTAAAATTTCGTACCTAAGGACTACTCTTAGGTATGACAAAATAATAATAAACTTAAAATTTTGAACTCTAAAAAATACTGTTTATTTAATGTTTCAATGTTAGGCGACATTCGTTTGGATGATTTATCCTAAGCGCCTTCAATAATAATTGATATAGTGACTAGGGAAAATAGCAATAAGCGCCAAATAAAGTCTCGGAATTGCGGCCTAAATGTAATAAATGACAACTATTTTGTCCAAAGAAACTGCCATATTATCCTAACCGGAAGTTTGGTACATAAAGATTCAAGTAAAATTTGATTAATGTATTTTTTTGCAAAAAATATTTATAGCCCAAACCAGTTAACGCTTCAACCTAAAAAAAATATACAAAGCCAAAATTGCATAACTCACAGTTTTGAAATATTGTTTTCATCCAACCACCATAATAAAAAATACACCAAAATAACTGTCGTTTATGACGATTAAATAAGTGTTAGGACCCTAATTTCTTTACCGCCTAAGCGACAAAAAGTTCGAGCTAGAGTTACGAAACTTAAACAAATAGACGCAGAAAAAAAAGCCGATTCTAACCATATATATAAGTCGATTTCGCAAAAAATGTCGCTTATCCCTTTTTGGCCGTAAGGCATCGATATGTATATTGGGCATGCGAAATGATCCAATTTGCCCGTCACAGGCGTGCTAGAACCAATATTAGCCCTCGGGCGTGCGATGCAGCAGGCTATTAGCTGCACGTTGTGGCTTTTACAGACAATATCATTATGGGATCCAATCTACGTAGCCTTTACCCAAACATGTTGGGGTCAGCCTCCACTGTAACTTTATAAAATAGCCAGTCGTCTCCACAAACTGTTAAAAAAAATCTATTTCAATATTATTGTATGATTTCCTTTATTCCATTAAATACATATACTTAAATTACATTTTTAAATATTAGAATATAAAATATATCAAAACATTTTAAAATATAAAAAATAGTATGATTATAAATAAAAATTAATAAAATATAAATATAAATTTTATGATTATCATTATAATTATCATTTAGTTTATTATTCCGTTGTTGCTAATAAATATACCTCTTGTTTTCACAAAATATAAAAGAATCCACATTATCTAAAAGATAAATAATATTTGTTATCTTCTAACCTAATCGGCCGGTTGAATTTCCCCAATGGAAAAACTTTTTAATATTCAGTGTTAGCTTCAGTCTCGTCGCTAAAGTATACAGAATATTCTTCCAAAGTTTTGTCGAGTTCAGATATATATGTGTGAATTCATCCCAAGCCGTTATATGAACTAGATGTATTGTTGTGCGTAACAATAAATATTAGTTTTTTATGTTTCTTTCTCTTTTGAGCGTATTATTATTCAAAAATCGGCGAAGGACGGAACTGAATGGTGTCCAAGACAAAATAAAAGAGTGAGAGGCCGAGCCTAAGATGGGAAGACCATTTCCCATCGTGGGGGAGGATGACCCATGTTAGGAAAATGTGGCAAGCTCTAGGGGAGGCCTTAGCGGAAACCCAAAAAAATCTGTACGAATAAATTAGTTGTCTATAGATAATTAAATAAATAAATCTGTGTGCCAAATTTCATAAAAATCCGTTCAGCCGTTTTTGCGCGGTTGAGTAACAAACATCTAAAAATACAAACTTTCACATATACAGGGTGAAATTGAAAACATGCGACAAACCGAAATGGGAGATTGTACTCATCATTATGAACAACTTTTACTAAGGGACCAATGATGCAATCGCAAAAAAAAACAGCTGTTCCCTACATTTTGACGAGTTATGCGAACATAAATGTAGGGAACAGATGTTTTTTTTTTCGCGATTGCATCATTGGTCCCTTAGTAAAAGTTGTTCATAATGATGAGTACAATCTCCCATTTCGGTTTGTCGCATGTTTTCAATTTCAACCTGTATATAATACAGGATAATTTTGTAACCAGTGCCCAAACCGGAACCATGAATTCAGCATAATTTCATTCTAGACCCCCAGCGCAGAAATTTTTCGTCAGTTACACAAAAAAAATCAGCTGTTCCATACATTTACGGTAAAACAATTATCCTGTATAATTAGGGGCCATACATAAATTACGTCAAACAAAATTAATGGATTTTGACCCCCGCCCCGTCGTTGTCACATGCGGTCACACTTGTGAAACCCACTCCCCCCTGTGTAACGTCACATATTTTTTTAATTTTGTATCTAGAAGTACATAATTAAATGAAAAATAATCTTTAATAAAATTAACATAAAGTCAAATAATTTAGACACTTAATAATGGTGATTTTAACATGTAATGCCACAAAGCTTTTGACCCCCCCTGTCCCACGTCACATTTCGTTGACCCCCTCCCACCCCCTCGACGTGTGACGTAATTTATGGATGGCCCCTTAGGATAGTAGGATTATTTCTTGTTATAGCTGCAACAGAAATACACATTCTATAAAAATTACGGATACAGTCCGCTGACAGACAGACGGACAGACGAACAGTCGAGGCTTAGTTATAGGGTCCCGTTGGTTACCATCGGGTACGGAACCCTAAAAAATTAAAAGATGGAACAGGAGGTATTTTTCCTGCAGTGAGACACAACAGGGTCATAATAATAATAAAGTAGGGGTACAAAGGTACCTTAAAATTGTAAAGAGGTTTATTACATAAAAATATTTCATTAATGTATAGTTACCAAAGTAATATAAAATACTTTTTTTGTCAGAAAAATGCACGGTTCCTATGAAAAAAACTCCATACAGGGCCCCAATTCTGTATCGTTATAATGATTACCCGCGGAATCTTACTACGTTCAAACTACTTCAATATCGTTTTTTTTAGTAACCAATGTAACGGTAAGGAATCGAAATGTCATATTCTGGATGCTCCAAGACAATTTGTCGATATTATTAATACGATATTAGCAGATTTCGTGTGTGATTGACGTGGTTACGAGTAAGGAATCGGAAACGTTAAGTGGTCATAGAGAATTCAGGCCCAGGTGAAACCGCGGGACGCGCTCATATCATCAAGTTATTATAGGTCTGAACAATATGCTTATACAGTATCCTTTTAGATACAAAACAGTCCTCTAAGTTCAAATAGGTGTTCTGAAACAATATGTTGAGAAACATGAATAATTCTGAAGTTAACCAAACTCGATATGTTTCAAGTTGTTTGTGTTATTTCGTTTGTTTTCATATTTATGAACGATATCCGTTGAGACTGTTATGTGGCAATAATTAAAATATGTTTAACTTGATATTGTTTATGAAGACGATTCTGTTTTCCTTAGTGATTTTTTTAACAGTACTACCTACTGTACGGTCACCAAAAAAGGCAAGTAACCAGGGTCATCGGATATGTTGAAAATCATCTTACATCTTATCTTACAGATGAATAAAATTGAAGTGTCTGTTTGTAATATTAAAATAACCGCTTTTTACTAAATGCATATGAATGTATACACGGTACATTTATTATGTAAGTTACGTTACGGTACGTTATTTTTTTATTATTAAGTAAAAATAAATAACCGTTACGGTACGTTATTTTTTTTATTATTAAGTAAAAATAAATAACATGTCTAAAATAAAAGTAGCCTAAGTTACTCCTTATTACATCAGCTATCTGCCAGTGACGGTCCCGCCAAAATCAGTCCAGCCGTTTCAGAGATTAGCCGGAACAAACAGACAGACAGACAGACAGACACAAAAATTGAAAAAAACATATTTTGGTCTATGTACTTTGTATATACCTACATCCATATGCATTTAGTAAAAAGCGGTTATTTTAACATAACAAACAGATACTCAAATTTTATTTATCTGTATGTATGTTAAAATTTTTGTCTGTCTGTTTGTTCCGGTTAATCTCTGAAACGCTCGGACCGATTTTGACGCCACTTTCACTGGCAGATAGCTGATGTAATAAGGAGTAACTTAGGCTACTTTTATTTTAGAATTTTTATTTATCTTTTATAATATATACCTACATTTTTGTTAAATTCCAGGCGGACGAAGTCGCGGGCACAGCCAGTAACTAGTAAAAGGTTTATAACTTACTAGTCATAAACCGATAGATAAAAAGAAACAGTTAATTTATCAAATTGAATTTCATTCGAAAACATTCATCCGTTTCTTACAAAAATTCAACTCTGTATATCAGACGATCTTGGCTACTTTTCCCTTTTGGTGACGGTACTTACATTGGTTTTGGTAGTATACTATGGCTTAGTTTTAAGGACTGTTAGTATCTTAGGGCGTGTCTATTCCTATTTAACTACTAGGCGTAATCGATAGCTGATCAAAACTAGAAATACAATTATTTTACCTGATCGTGATCAAAGATTGAAGCTTGTTACAATTAGCAATGAATGTTCAAACTTACCTACGGATTTTCAGTCAAAAAAATACAAGCTTCTGCCGGTGACATTGTCTACGTGATATTTTGACCCCAAGACCCACCCTGTCGCGTCCCATTGCCGGGGCCACACTATTACTTATTTTTCACTTAACGCTCTTTCTCTATTTTTGATGTAGTATACGTACAGACGCCAGCACATCGAGCTACCCCAATCTGTCAAATTTCTTTGATAGATTTTTAACTTTATTACCTTATGTTTAAGATTCATGTTCAATTGGGAAAATTTGACAGTTTGGGGTAGCTTGATGTGCTGGCATCTGTACATAGATCTTGAACATATGAAACATCTCCTATTATCTCTTTACTATTGATAAAATTAATTGGTTTATAGCAAACTAAACAATACAAGCCAGAAACACTACATAACTACTCAAATCAGTTCCAGATTACCAATTATACAATTCTAATACGATCAACACAAAACATACCTACACCTAATCTACAAACAGTTAGAGAATAACGTCCCTTTTATAATATCAGACACAGATGTAGAAATGTGTTAGACATTGAATCTAATTCAATTAGGGACGCTTACGGCGTGTTCAGGTTAGATAATTCGTGTTCCAACTAATTTCGGTGAGACACCGTCGGGTAGTGAGATGTTCATACCTTCATTTAAATATACCTTTAGGTATGCGTGTGGAGTGGTGTGTACTTGTATTTTCCCGTGTTTTATTATGTTTGAAATTAGATTAGTTGTCCTTAATTCTTCACTAACTTTTGGCAGCGGCATTGCTCTCGTGGAGGTTGAAAATGAACCCATGGGAACGTACTACCGGGATAAAAAGTATCCTATGTGTTTTTTTAGGTAATAAACTATCTGTGTACCAAATTTCATCCCAATCCATTCAGCCGTTTTTGCGTGATTGAGTAACAAACATCTAAACATCGAAATATCCAAACATCTAAACATAAACTTTCACATTTATTATATTAGGACAACTAGCTTTTGCTAACGGTTTCGCCCGCGTGTATATCGTAAATTATTCCACAGGAACGTACGACCGGGATAAAAATTATATGTGTTCATTCAGGTATCTAAATTTCATCCAAATCCGCCGTTCAACCGTTTTATCGTAGGCAGTATATGCACCCTCACGGCCGTAGTCGCCGCCGGAGACGCCCTGGGCGTCGGGAATCCCAGGCTGATTCCCGGCCACCGTAGGCGCGGGCTTCCGGACGGCGAGTAATGGGTAGCTCGCTGTCCGGTAAGGATCAAGCCCGGGTCAACGCCGCGTTGTATTCTACGCGCGCCTCAAAGAGATGTCAGCACCAACTGGTGGGGTCCGCAAGGGCCGATGCCTGCCAGGGGTGCGGGTTGTTCGAAAGAGATACCGCGGCCCCTGGCACACAGGCAACTGAGGGAACACGGGTGGGTTTTAGTCAGTAAAAGTCTGACACGTCCTCCTGCTTCACCCAGAGCGGGAGAAGTTATTTGATGATTTCCCAACCAAAAAAAAACCGTTTTGTCGTGAAAGCGTTACAAAAAACATACAGAAAATCAAATATTTTAGGACATCAACGCGCTAACTGTTACCAGGGATACATGACATTGCACTTTCCTATCTAACAGAAACGTGGTCGCTCACAATGGGCCTTATCAGAAGCCTTAAAGTCACCCAAAGGGCAATGGAGAGGGCTATGCTCGGAGTTTCCCTACGCGATCGAATCAGAAATGAAGAGATCCGCAGGAGAACCAAGGTAACCGACATAGCCCGAAGAATTGCCAAACTTAAATGGCAGTGGGCAGGGCACATTGCTCGCAGAACAGATGGCCGATGGGGCCGAAAGGTTCTGGAGTGGCGACCGCGTACCGGAAGACGTAGAGTGGGAAGGCCTACCACGAAGTGGACTGACGACCTTGTGAAGGCCGCGGGAATCCGCTGGATGTGGGAAGCACAAGACCGGTCGAAGTGGAGGAGCCTGGGGGAGGCCTATGTCCAGCAGTGGACGTCTTTCGGTTGAAATTATGATGCTAATGATATAACACTAGATTTTTTTTTGATAACTTGCGAACAATTTCTACGCTAGGCCACCTAGAATTATCAAGAGTTAGCGCATCAATGTCCCTGCTACCCTGTATAGACAGATGGACTGCGTAGACTTAGTAACGTCGTTTCGTTCCATGGCAAGATTTGCTTACGGAACCCTAATAGGTGTCCCCTACAATTTTTACGGAGTCATCCACCCAATATACAGACATTTTACCTTTACTGACGCTTTTCATGGTTCATCGACACATGACTTGCAAAATTGATGTCTTTAAGGTAATATTTTCCGTACTTTTGTTATATAAAGTCAAGGTTTAATTTTCTGAAGGTGAATTAATGAATTCAAGAAGATATATGGAGGAGCAAAGAAGTATGAGGTATGGACAAACTGTTCAAGTACGAGTCGAACTTGGACAGTTTATCTATACTATATAAACTAATAATAAATATGACAAGTTTGTTTGTTTTACACGCTTTATATTAGCTTCACTTGTATGTTTGTTTGTATGTAACCGACTCCTTTGAGCGCCATTTTGACCCACTTTAAACGGTCAGATTTCATTGAAACTTTGTAAACTTGTCGAGGACCGATGACAATTCAATAATTTAAAACAAATTGAGAAAAAAAAAACGTTTTTGTAGTTAGCAGAACTAAAAAAATTTAAATAAATAATAGTCTAAAAAACACGCTTTAAAAACCAAACTAAAAAAGGAGAAAATAATTTAATTCAATTAAAAAGCGTGGGGTGCTTGACATTAATTGATTATAAAAATATGTCAAAAAGCACCCCACGCTTTTTAATTGAATTAAATTATTTTCTCCTTTTTTAGTTTGATTTTTAAAGCGTGTTTTTTAGTTTTTTAAACTATGATTGTGAACGCGCTTATCTCTGTGGAGTATATATTTTATGTAAAAAAAAAACACGCCGAAATAGTAGCGGGAAAATACTTTAAACATGTGCATGTGGATTGAGTGATTCTCTCTTCCATCGTAACAGAAATCGAGGAATATTTAATAAATATTAGTTTAAACATTATGGCGAAGTCAAAAATTTGTCAAAAGTCTGAGATAAAAATGATATCGTCAATAAAGTGGATCACTCAAAAAAAAAACCACACGCACTGTATGAAAACGTCATAATGTATAATATCTCAGAAAGTATAGCCTTTGCACTTCTTATTTCAATATTGAAAAAATGTTAAAAACAGTTAAAAACTATTAACAATTTGAGAATTCACTTGCACGTCCCGTTACAACACAAATTTATTACGATTAATTTTGATCCCTCATTCCTCATTCATAATTTCTCACTCATTCACTTATGCGGATGAACCGAAGGATACAGATAGTCACATTATCCTACAAAGGACAATGAGCAGAAGTGGTCCAAATTTCCACCACTATTGGGGGCTATGTAAGCTTAAAGTCGACTAAATACCATGCAAATTTGACTACTAGGCGAAAGAAATATATTCACTCAGAAAAAAGTTATGACTGTTTTAAAAATACGTATTTTTAATTATTTAACCGTTTATTTTTTCGCACATAGCCACATTTCAAGCAGTAAAAACATGGTAGCAATGATGACGCATTTCCCCTGTTCTGTAATGCGCTCAAATCGTCTGCAAAGTATACAATGATAACGTTAGCGCACCTACCCATATAAAAATGTAATACGGAACGATTCGCAATCGTGCTAAAAGCTAAAAGTATTTTTTTTATATTTTTGCATTTCGGAACCCGGGGATTGATAGCGTCGACTCGTAGATGGAGATAGCATTCGTTTTGTCCCTTTCGCACTTAGGAAGCAATACGGTATACGCTGCGCAGACAACGTTGAAAAAAAACTAGTTTTGACCTAACTACCTGACCCAATCAACACATGTGTCCCACGCAGTCGTCCGTTTGCTTGCTTTCGGTGCGTACTGTGCATTTTCTGGTTATATTTTCCCTGCGACTTGTGTACTTGATTTCTTCTGATTCTCTACTTTCGACCACGGCTATATCTCATCGGACTTTTTGTTATTGCTTTGTGTATCTGTGACAATGGAAGCGGAAAGAAGAAACTGCATATGTTGCAATTATTCATTGTTTCAAAGAAGAAACTATCAGTTGCTTCAACCGTTTCTGGATAATCACCCAGGAACTGCAGAGCATATTCAAGGACTTTTAGCACCTCGACAGGTTAGTACATGCATAATATGTGTATTTTATTTCAAATACCGTGCCCCGATTCCATTTGACATTGTCGGAAGGCGTGAACAATAAGATTACTTGTAACGAAAGATCCCTAGAAAAACCTTTTTGAAGCGAAATATTTTGGACGTCTTCAGTCTCGGTCACGTACCACTGGTTCCGGCCGGAACCAAAATTAAAAGAACCTTCAAGCCCCGGTGGTTCCTATCAGAACCACCCCCTATGCAGGCGGTTTTTATCTTTATTTTTAATATAAATAAGGTTAAGTTCCAACACAATGGACTTTGAAAATATACAAACTATGGATCCAAAAATATTGCATCATCGTGTGGGCATCACTCATAACGCATTTGAGCAAGTGATACGAGAAACCCCATCATTGCAGCAAGAAGTAACCGACCCCAATACTGCAATTGCTATTTTTTTGATGAAGCTTCGGACAGGTGAGTCTAACGAAAGACTCAGCGTACTTTTCAGAATGAGTCGCCGTACGCTCGAAAGGAAAATGAATACTGTGCGCAAATGTTTGGTACAAGATTTCGTACCAAGGCACCTGGGCCTGGATCATATTTCAAGAAATGAAGTAAATGCAAAAAATCTGACTGTGGCAAATGGTCTATTTGGAAACCCAGATGCACCCTTACAAGAAAGGAAAGCTATTTTGGTGATAGATGGAACTTACGTCTATATTCAGAAGTCTTCCAACTTCCTTTTCCAGCGGAAAACATACAGTTTGCACAAATACACGAACCTGTTAAAACCATTTCTCATTGTGTGTTGTGATGGCTACATAATAGATGTTACTGGGCCTCACGCAGCAACAACATCGGATGCCGTTATAATGCAAGGTCTTATTAACGAAAGAGAAGACAATCCATTCCATTACTTTTTTGAAGCGAACGATGTTTTTATCTGCGACCGCGGCTTTAGGGACGTTATAGGAGACATGGAATCGTGTGGTTATGTGGCACGTATGCCAATTAGCAAATGGCGTGGCGAAGACCAATTAACCACGCTAGAAGCCAATAAAAATAGAGAAGTGACGATATGCCGCTGGGTCGTCGAAGTCGTAAACGGACGTTTTAAACGCGATTTTCGCCTGTTCAGGCAAGAATTTTTTAATCGTGCTATGTGCCACATGATGGATGATTTCCGGGTGGCCGCTGCGCTTATTAACGCTTTTCATCTTTTAATCGAAGATAACGCGCATGCAGAGGAATATTTAAGAATCATTAGAGAGAGATTGCATGTACCAAATCAACTGGGAGCATATGTTACAGATATAAATATAAATAGACGGCGGGCAAGTTTTCGAAATATTGAAGCCGACGCCATAGGAGCAGATGAATTTCCTGTTTAGACTCAAGAAGACTTGACATTGTTTGCACTTGGTTCATATCACATAAAACTTGCGCGTAGCTACTATAGCGAAAACGTACGCAATGGCGTGTATCAGATTGAAGTAGCAAGAGATGGAGCATTTAGTGAAATAGTTGATTTTGGCATTGAACCTGAAAACGCTATGTTGCTACGAGCAAGAATACAATCCCGACACGCACGTGCAAGACAATACTACACGTATGTAATGATCCATAGTCGAGAAACCATTTCAAACTACTACTGTTCTTGTCTTTCTGGAATGCGAACTGTGGGTTGCTGTGCCCACGTCATGGTAATTATTTGGTATTTTGGATGGGCGAGACACCAACCCACAATTCTACTTCCAGCTGCGAATCTGGATAATGTTATTGTGGATGAAGACATATGAGATGTACTCTTTTAAGGAAAGACCCCACACTGTGAGACAGGAATAAATAAAACTATTGTGAAATATTTTTGTGTTTACATTCTTCCCAGTATTACAAATATTTTTAAATGAATATAAGCATTGTAAATATAAGTATAAGACCTTTCATTTGATACCCCACATGATAGGGCTTGATTTTTTGATGTAGCGAGGTACCTACCGCGGCCGCCATATTGTTTTTATTTTGACGTCATATAGCTTATATCAACCAGAATAACGTATGAATTACAACGAAATGTCATACACCTAAATCAATCGAGTACTTTAAAAGATATAGTGAAATAAAGAAGCGTAAAAAGGTTTTTAAATTGCAAGTTTTCATGGGGTCATAACTTTTTACTGAGTAAATATTTTTGGTTGCGGTCTTCTCATAATGATTCAGTACGCAGTGTTCCATCATATGCCATAGTTCTTATCGGTGGTGGAAATTTGGACCAAGCTCCATATATTTTTGCCCATTCCCCTTTATAAATGTGAAAGTTTGTATGGTTGAATGTATCTTTGTTACTCAGTCACGCAAAAACTACCAAACAGATTTGGATGAAATTTAACACACAGATAGTTTACAACCTAGATTAATACTTATGTTACTCTTTACCCCGATAGTACGTTCCCGTGGGATACATGCACCCTAATTGCGCAACTAACGATTAATCATAATCTGTTTCGTTTTGAAACAGAGTGCTAAACCATTGCTTCATATGTTCGAAAAATGTGTCTGCTCAACAACGTTAATAACGCAATGAATATTGTTGAACTGTCAAAATGAAACAGATTATGATTAATCGTATGTTACGCAATTAGGGGGCCCGTCGCCACGCGGGTGAATCCGCTGGAAGAAGCTAGTATTCATAAATGGAGAACCTTTATGAATAAGTGCCGCACCATGATTTAAACACGATCGATCACCTTAATAGTTATTAGCATTCGCGACATTTGGAAGGTAAGTGAACCGACCTGGTTTACGTGGCACCTTTTAGGCAAGTCGTTTGTTATTGCTTATCTTTTAGGTGCCATAGATTAGTTTTGTAGGTTAGGTTTCCTTTGATTTTAACGTTTTTAAGGTGGAATTTATCCAGTAATAGCTTTCGTCAGCGGATTCGCCCGCGTAGTGGTTTAAAATTATCCCACCGAAACTTATTACCGGGATAGAAAGTATCCTATGTGTTAATCCAGGTTATAATCTATCCGTGTGCTAAATTTCATCCAAATCTGTTCAGCAGTTTTTGCGTGAGTGAGTATCAAACATCCAAACATCTTCACAAAATTTCACATTTATAATTTTATAGTAAGATAGAATAATGTCCATTAGTTGTGGAGGTCAGGTAGGTTAGGTCAACGTAGTTGGGAAAAGACTAAGGCAGATTGAATGTCCACTATACTCCATTTGAAATAATATTAGACATTTAACTAAACCCTTTTTGCAGTCTGATCAACCGATTTTGACTTCTATTGCATTAGCGGCTTAACAAATGGCAGCTGCAGTAAACAGTTGGTATTGTAACTACCATTTTGCTTTTAATGCCATCCTTATGCCTCCGGTATAGAAGTCAGAATCGGTTGGACGGACTGTAAAAAAGGTTTGTTTAAATGTCTAATCTTATTTCAAATGGAGTATAGTAATTTTTCGCCTCCAAAAGAAGGAAATTGGAATTATCACCTGACTTGGCATACATGTTGGTGATCGCTGGTTATTGTATTAAGCAGACTATGGCACGATGTAGTACATCCATCCTTCTGATAAGGCTAGCAAACTGGCACGTTGCCGTTGCGACTGCGCAACGCGATTTTCGTAGAACAATTTCTATGAAAACGTCATGGAAATTTTACTCCAAATGTCGCGCTGCGCTTGACTGAAGAAGCGCTTGCAATGTAGGCTCCAGTTTTGGCTCCAAATATCCTTTTTCGTTACCACTAGTTAGTATAACACCATTTTCTGACTCATAGAATTTGACAGCATTAGCAAATGTGGACTTCAGTGTCTAGGCGAAGGCCACTGATCGTGGAAACATCCTCCAATGTTCCTTTCGCTAAATGTATGCGTTTGCGCTTCATACGACTAATGCCTTCATTATTTATTTGTGGCCAGCATTTTAGAGAAGCCTATATTCACTAGGTTTAAGTCCATGATATAATAACAAAAGTGGGAATTCTTTTTCGAGAACCATTTTTGAAAATTACTTAAAATTTCGTGCCCGTTTTTCTACATAAGAAACTACTACGTTTTGGCATTGGCAATTAGCTTCATCTTTTCGACTCCTTGTTCAAAATTACCTGTGATTCGTGTTATTGAAATATTTATTTCAATAACACCAATCACAGGTACTTTTGAACAAGGAGTCATAGCATTTGCTGTGAGTTTGAGTTTGATAAAGTCCATCGAATTACTAAAAGTAAAAACAGTGAGATACTCAAATCAAAACTGTTCATTTATACATCTTTTAACGATATTCCCAATATCTACATTCTACATTGAAGGACATAAATACGCTAGCCGTCGGGTCGTTTAAAAATAGGCTTGTAAAACAGACTTCAGTTTGCGTGGAAAAAAAAGGCTTGAAGTCAGGCATACCTAAATAATTAATAAGGCATTCAGGCGGAACCACTGAATCGGCTTTATTTTTAACTGACACGGTTAGAATGTCATTTAAAAAAGGAGATTTTTAAACGTGTTAACTTGTTTATCAGATCACTGTTTTCAGTGTGTTTGAGGAAAAACTATAACTAAAGTAAATAGGTATTGAGTCCAGATTTTCAGACGGCATTTTCCAACGACTATTCAAATTCATTTATTTCAGGGAAAATATTACATTAACTTTAATTTAATTTCACAATACTGCAACAGAATAGTTTAAAATGTCAAAAGTCACAGAATATAAAGATACAATCAAAACTTATTTTATTGAAATTAAAGGAGACGGGGATTTCTGGGCCTGATTGTAATAAGTTGCTGTATGGTTTAAAAAAGGGGTTATATTTTTCTATTTCAAAATGTGAAAACCAACCCAATTTACAATCTGGAAAATAAGAAATCCAAGACTTAATTTAAGGTGACGAAAACGTTATTAAAGCGGGAGAAGTTATTTGATGATTTCCCACCCAAAAAAAAAAACCACCCACTCTTTCTGTAAAGTAATATTACTTATCAATAAATAAATATGAAATTTATTAGAATTAACGTTTTGTATAGTTTAATCGAATTAAACAAATTAAATATTTACATAATAAAGATAAATCTTAAAATCGACTCACGTTTCTTAATTGATTATTGTATTTTTAGTCTGTGCTGTCATGAAATCTATGACACTGACAGACAGTGACACTCACTCACTCGTTTCGTATCATTTAGTGAACTGTATCATCGAAGATCGTTATCGGTTATCGGTTTTTTTTTTTGTAATAACACACGTTTTTCCAATTCACTTAGACATTGGCAGAATAGTCGACATCGGCTTTGCTTGCCATATGAAAAATAGAATAGAATAGTATCATTTAGTGCGGCTTAGTGCGTGTAGCTAGCTACCCAGATAAAATAGTTCCATCTGCACAACTCCTAGATGACATTCTAATTATAATTGAAGATTAATAAAAAACACTAATGAAAAAATGATTTTTATTTTTAAACATCATCTCCTTACCTATGATTTTTAAATCTTTGTATTTCCTAACTTCCTCTAAATATAATTAACATCGTATTTAAATAACAAATGACAATCGCACTTCAAAAATCAGATGGCCAATTCTCGTAATTCAAAACGTTCAAAATCTAGTCGCAGTGTCATCTCGGCGACAACGAAATGTCAAAAACTTGTCAAAAATGTATGGAAACTTGAGGTGTTTTGACAGATTGAGACTGAGATCAGACTGTGAACGTTTCTTAAAAAAACGAGAATTTCAGCTTTCTAGTTCATTAGGAAGTACCCTAAGAATGTTGATGATCATTAGTGAGTTAGTGACGAAATCAGGGTCTTTTATATATCAGTAAAATCTAAAGTATAAGAGCTGTGCAATTAAAACTTTATATCTTTAATAAGTCCGCTATTTAAAATATATTCCGAGAAATTTGTTTATCTGGTATAATCCAAACCCAAGTTATAAGGGTTAAAAAAACGACAAAGCGCTTCGAGAAAAGGTAGGTAGTGCGCTTGCGCTCCGCTTGGCTCGTCTTGGCGTCAGATAATACAAAGAAACTAAAATTAAAAAAAAATAGTTAATTAATTAAAATAAAGTTCAAATTGTGACAAAAAATACAGAAATAGACATGAATGACGGAATACAAACAAGAATCAACTATCATAAATTAGCAATCTGCAAGTTGTCGTATGAGAGGATTGCGAAATTGAACCAGGGTGTTGGAGAAGAAGTCAATGCTATGGGTGCGAGAGTGACTTTCATTATACGTCCTCATAAGACGGCTTCGTTTTTGCGAGTCGCCTTTATTGATCCTCGCAACATGACCAAACTATCTAAGCATACTCTAAATAGATAGTAAATAACTAACAAAATTGCTCGATTACATTACTTCTTAGCAGTTTCTGTTCAATAAACCCATTTAGATCAGATTAAGTCTAGCCAATGAAAGGCAAAAACCCTTTCTAAATAAAAATAGATTTTCAACCAAAAGCCAATGAAATCAGAAATCGATTGGCTGAATTAATTGAGTGCCTTCAAGATTAGTTTTTGAAAGAAGGTTCTATAGAAATTGTGAAGAGCGTAGTTATTTATTGAGTCAATTAAAGCATTTATTTTGTTGAATGATTTGATATTGGATTTCTCTTGGGGTTTGGGTAAGCAAAGCTATTGGTTAAGTTATGTTTATTTTCAGATGGCCGATGGGGTCGAAAAGTTCTGGAGTGGCGACCGCGCACCGGAAGACGTAAAGTTGGAAGGCCTCCCGCAAGGTGGACCGATGACCTTGTGAGGGCCGCAGGAGTCCGCTGGATGCGGGAAGCACAGAACTGGTCGAAGGGGCGGAGCTTGGGGGAAGCCTATGTCCAGCAGTGGACGTCTTTCGGCTGAAATGATGATGATGATGATGAATTGATGATGTTTATTTTATTGTATTTATATTTTATCATCCACACCGTTTTATAACACAGATCCGCAACATTAAGCACGTTATGAATCAAGTTCTGGATTATCACAAGGGATTCTTACTGTGTACTAGCTGATCCGACTAGAGTTGCAAAACAACGGTTTTTTTTTCGAGGTGAAAAAAAAACATGAAAACAGTTTTCTTTTGTATAAGGTTTTTTTTTTCATAATTACGAAATTAAAAATATTGTAATGTGGTTATCGTTAAAAAATGAGCTGATATTAGATTTATTTTGGAATAAAGAAATACCGTACTTTTTTTGTTAAATATTACATAAATATGAAGATATGAATAAAGCCTAAAAATTAAGTAAATATTGACTTAATTGTGAAACGAGTATTTACAATTTTAACATCATTCGTATTCACGTTAAATATACTCCACGAATTCTGATGATGTTTTGAGGAGTCAGGTGATAATTTTGTAAATTGCCGATTTAAGCATAGGTAGGTACGTTTGTTTTTAGAGTTCAACGTAAAGTAAATCAGAAAACATTTGAAAATTCGTCGGAACAATCTCCGAACCACTGCGAACATCAAACGAAGTTCAAAATCAAAGTTAACGCCCACTCTAAAATTATAATAATGAGCAACTCAGGCGAATGAATTTTCTAATAAATCTGAATTTCTTGTAAACAATTCGGAATTAGCAAAGATTTACCGAATACCTATCAAGTGCGTGGGATGTAGAGCCTAGTTTGTAGTGATCAATTAGCGAGTGGAACATTATTTTTTAGCTTAACAAGAATTTGCACTGAACTAAAACCATTTTAAGACGTCTGTTTTTATTTCCATGGAAGATGGGTAGGCCTTTAGTGTGGGATGCAACGTGTGTCGATACTCTTGCGCCATCCCATCTTCCTGGGTCGGTGTGCTGTGCTGGCGTTGCTGCTGCGGCTGCGGAAAACCTCAAGCGGCGAAAGTATAACAATATTATTGGTAATTATATTTTCGAGCCGTTTGGGGTTGAAACCCTCGGGCCGTGGGGTCCGAGTGCTCATGCTCTCTACAAGGAAATCTCCAAACGGCTGGTTGACACTTCCCGTGACCCAAGGGCTGGTTTTTACTTTGGCCAGAGGCTGAGCATTGCTATACAACGTGGTAATGCCGCCAGTCTCTTGGGTACATTACCAGTCGACAGCGATGCGGATGAGTTTTTTGACGCTTTGTTTTAGTTTATTCGCTGTAGTTACTTAGTTTAATTGAAATAAAAGTTTATATTTTTAAGACGTGTAGTTGGTATTTTACAGAAGACTAAGCTACGCTTGTCAAAGTTGGTCCCTTTAATTACACCGTTGGTTCCGGCTGACATTTGTAGATCTTTAGCAGTCATTACGAGTAGTCAGAAGTTCGAATGTCAGACAACGTGTCCGTATAACGTGTTACCCAGTAATTGGGTTGTGGTAGTCAGATAGGCAGTCACTCCTTACAAGATACTGGAATTCAGCTGCATTTAGTAAGACTGGAATTCAACCCCAACATACAAGTAGTTGAAAAAATATGATACATTGATTTTTTTCAATAATCATACCTGAGGATAAATGTTATAAATTTTACTCTATATGAAAAAAAATCTAAAAATATATTATTGAGATAGCTTAGGCAAAATGCAGGCGGAAAATGTTAGTTTTAGTTCATGAAATAACAAAATATATTTTTTTATTCAATTCAAAGATTTCAGTTTTTTTAATCTGTTTTTGAACACCATGAAATAGTAGCCGCCATGTTATTACGTCACACGGCGTGTCAAGTGAACAACTTTGTACTTTTAATTTCGTAACCAAAGTAATTTTTATTTATATAATATTTTGCATTCAGGAACAGTAGTAGAATAATAACATTTTTTATTTATTTTAAACAATTGTCATATCAAATATCAGCGCATTTGTTTAAATACCAAACTGACGTCATACCCACAGAGCAATATAGCGTCCACTGCGTCCAATGTTTTCGTCAAATTACGCACGAAATTCTACAATTGTTCCTTATTTTCACAAAGAACCGTATGTTTCCCCAACAAAATTCTACCTAATTATATCGTTTTATAGTAGCTGCGTACAGTGGACATACACTCGACCCAATTTTCCCCTACGAAATTGGTTCACGGCCTTAAAATTCCTTTAAAACAATTCACACCTGAAAATAATTCCCAATCCAAACTTGCACAATGAACAAAAAGTTCGAAATTCAAACTGGAGCCATTCATTCAGTGAGAGTGTATGTAAGACCGCTCGCTTTTCGTTCAACGGTCACCGGTCATTATTGACTTAAAGTGCGCACAAGGGATGGCGCTATACGTCCTGTATAACTCCATCTCGTTTTTGTACCGAAACAATTTATGTCTTTAACACTTTCCTGTAACGTGCCTGAGGTGTTAGTGGGAGCTAAGCGAAGTATTACTCGCTCCGCTCTGTGGTTAGGAAGGAAATGTGTGGTTTTTGTTGTAATGTAGTCGTTTGATCTTGTGTGTGGGTGTTTGTAAATTATGTAATTAGTTGCTTGTGTCTAGGCACTGCTGTTTGTAATAAACCCACGTAATAAGATTGGTAAGCTATATGTTTTCTATACTTACTAATATTGTAAAGAGGTAAAATTTGTTTGTTTGTAAGTTTGTATGTACGCGGTAATCTCTTGAACTACCAGACGGATTTGAATATTTTTTTCATTTGATAGCCCATGCTTTTTAACATCACGCTACGACCCTAAGGAGACGTGTAAAACAAAAAAAAATTGTTCGGCTTTACATAAATTTATTAAGAATGTCCAGTGATAGTTGTGGTATATTATGTTCCTTTGTGAAGAGTTTGACGTCGAGCAAAGAGCAAAAGACATACCTAATAGATATTGTGATTTTTATTTTACTAAGTAATATTTATTAGGTAAGT
The DNA here is from genome assembly GCA_947359405.1 of Antitype chi. Classification (NCBI taxonomy): domain Eukaryota; kingdom Metazoa; phylum Arthropoda; class Insecta; order Lepidoptera; family Noctuidae; genus Antitype; species Antitype chi. The sequence continues at coordinate 6,793,654 of OX375829.1, read as the reverse complement.
ACATGTTTTTGTACTAAATTGACTATTTTTCTCGCACTCAAAGTGAAAAGTACAGTTTGCACCTCGAGACTAAACGCCAACTTAATATACGCTCGGTTTCATTGACTCGCTCACACGCTCGGGAGTCAAACCACCTCTGGTATATTATGGCTTCGTTTAGTCCCTCGTTATAAAATATACTATTGTGTTACAATATAAAACGGAGGGTAATTCATAGTAAATCAAAATAATACAAGTTCGTACGCGTATTTTTTTATATCTACTTTCGTGTTTTGAAATCCAATCCAAGCCAACCTAATCTTGAACTGAATTTTTTAGGGTTAAAGAAATGTATACATTATCAAGGTAATAGGGTCTACATAACACTAATGTAGTCCATTATTACTGGTCGTAGTATAAGACGCGCTGCTCAGTGACCGCGCGTTAATCAGTGAGGGGTGCGAACGAGTAAGTAGGTCGCGGGTAGGGATGTCGCGCTGAGAGAAAAAAACATCAACAAACGGGTCAAGCTAAATAAAACCGTGTAAGAAATGCTATTTTTAATGTATATTGTAGTTTGAGGGGGCTTGTGGCTAAGTAATAAAAGCCACTTGGGTCGATCAATCAGGTTAAGCTACGCTTGCTGCGGTTGGTCCGTGGATGGGCGACCATCTTTACATACCAAGTCCTCTCCGTGCCCCGGAAAGCACGTAAAGCCGTTGTTCGCGGCTGTCATTTGTGGATCTTTGACTGTCGTACGGGTCGTTAGAACACAGTCGGGGTATCGTAGTACCCAGTAACTGGGTTGTGGAAGTCAGATAGGCAGGCAGATAGATAGCTCCACGTAAAATACTGGTATTCAGTTGCATCCGGTTAGATTGAAAGCTGACCTCAGCATAGCTGGGATAAAGCCTAGGCAAATGATAATGATGATTGTACTGTGTAATACATTTGTTCACTATCAACTTCCAATAGCATTCTACTGGTCAAAGGCGTTTTCAGTCGTGAGCCCGGCTGTCCCTTTTCATGCCCTATGCCTTTTATTTAGTAGCTGCCCCGTGGTTTCACCCGCATAAGTCTCGATTCCGTGGAAATGTTGCGATAAAAAGTATTTTATGTCCTAATACCACCCATGACATACCCGTGTGCCAATTTTATGTGTAAAACTTTTCAATAATTCCTACAAATATATCCAAGACTTTTTTTTCCGATTTACCGACCAAATTTTCAATGTTTTCTTCTTCTTTTCGAAATCTGATGAAGACCGTTACGCAAAATAAAATAAAAAATGCCAAATTGATCCAGCCGTTCTGAAGTGCGCCTACCAATGAACAGCAAGCATTTTTATTTAGTAAATAGATTTGTAACGGGCTAGGACAAAATTTATAGATGTTTAAAATTAAATAAAAAAGTATAGAGGTATGAGGAACAGGGTGTAAAGTTCACTCATACTCTATAGAAAAGAGAGGATCCTCCGACCAGACGGGTGTTGTGTCTGGTGGGCAACTGCCCGACGGTTGATGTCGGGATGTTGTACCTATGCGAGTCGCGTGGTAAACTCTGATGGCGCGATGCAGGATTTGTGTGACGTGAGTCTTGCGTAGTTCGCCTGTGGCATTGTAGATGGCGCCACATCTCTTTTTGTGTTTTTAGATATTTGTTGCGAAGTATTTTTCTTCAGTGCCGCTACACAACTATTTGGTTCCAATGGAATGGAACCAAATAGCAGGACTGCTAAGCTCGTTGCTCCACCTAAACTACCCCACACTTGCCAATTCGCAGTCTCCACTCAAGAACCAATCTACTACAACGGTCATCAGTGCTACGGCTAATTTAACCGGCCTATTACCACTTCGGCTTGCTTATCCTAAGGCTATTTCGACTATTAAAGTTTATAGATTTATTTTAACTTCATGCAACATAAATGGTACAAAGCCGGACTTCAAACATAAGGCCTGTAATGTAACTATGCCAAGATTTCACTGTAACGGATATGTAACGCGGACCCCACCAGTTGGTGCTGACATCTTCTTTGCTCAAAAAATTACCCGTGTAAAAGGTGCTCTTACACGGGCAATTATTTGAGCAATTATTGCTCGGCAAAACTCATGGATCAATTTGGATCAATTAAGTGGAGCAATCTGGAGCAACAACAATAAAATGCGGAAATTGATTCGGGAATGTTGCTTCTGATGGCTCCATATATTTCACATTTCTCAATGTCAGCAATATGACTTGCTGTACGCACTGGGACTACAGCTTAGTACGGCCGTGCTCCCAATTGCGTACAGTGTGGTTACGTTTGAGACAATTCAGCCTAGTACCTGTCAGTTATCTAAGACCCAACTGACTATCAACCTAGCTCATAGGTTTCACCTAGCACCCGAGTTATCCCTATGCCCTAACCTACCATACAAACCACACCAAACGTGAGTTACGTTGGCTTACGAGAAGAAAGCCTGTTACAAGGAGACCTACGGTAACAGACGGAATGTGGAAAGGAATAGGGGTTTGTGTACGTCGTGCAATGTACACAGGATATGGTTTTCTTACTGCCGATCCCACAGACTCATAGGATCCTTGCTGGCTAAAGGTGTCTTAGCCACAGTAAGAGGAAGTTGTAGGAGATGAATCACACTCGACTCCAGCTTGATGACTGATTTATTACAATAGTTAACTTAATTATATACAAGTTTTAGTTAAATTTTCTTTCTATCTCGTTTGTACGCATAACTATGTCTCCTTTATGCGAGAGAAACCGGCCGGCGGCGGAGGCGGCGGGGGTCCGTATTGCCTAGTTTTTTAAGTTGCTCTATGTTACATGGTATTGTGTGGCCGTATCTCTGGCAACAGGTTGCTACATGCTGCCATTGCTCTAAATTGCTGGATGTAGTCGTGACGTCATAGTTGACGAGAATTGGCCAGGATGGAGCAAATTTAGTTGCTCGTGTAAACGCACCTTAGGGACCATCTATAAATTACGTCACACGTTAAGGGGGGAGGGAGTCAACGAAATGTGACATTGTGTGACAAGGGACAGGGGAGGGTAAAAAGCTCTGTGACGTAACATTTTTAACGTGACGTAACAATTTATATGTAATCCAAAAACTTAAAAATATTACTTACTCGATCTATATAAGGCTTCTTCAATCTATCTAAAATATTTGACTTTATGACATGTTTGCTTTCATTAAAGATTATAAAAAAACTGCTGTTTAAGTTTAATTACTTCTAAATATAAAATTGAAATATATGTGAAGAGGGTTTCACAAGTGTGACCACCCGTGACAACGACGGGGTATGGGGGGGATAAAAACACCATAAAATTTGTGTGACGTAATTTATGGATGACCCCTTAAGGGTCGTAGCCGGCGGCGTTCGGTAGTTTCTGCCTACCCCCTTGGGAAGAACGCTTGAGTTTATGTATGTGTGTAAGTAATGCGAATAGATCACGGATAAAGGTTTCATTACAGGCGAAAACACCATAAAAGCTCCCGAAACAGGCGCGCCGCGACGATGCGATGCGATTCTGGTAGAACAATTTCGATAAAGTTTTCATATAAATTGTTTTACTGGTCTCTCCTCTACCAGGGAACCAATGGTGGTGAAGAGATAACATGAAAGGGACATTTTGTTTAGTTATCTGTCGAATCACCTCATTCTGGTTCAGATAGGTGGGCAGTGTCAACCCTGCCCCGGTCACGCAACACGGTAATCAGTTACAAATCTCTTTTAATCTGATTAGACACCGTCCGTCTGTTCTTTGTGGGTGACTACTGCATTGTCTCTGGTTTGTCTCTTCATGGCGTGATGTTGTACACTATTTCACCGTAGACAATTTAGTGCTGTAGTGTACTCGTACTTGGGAAATGTAGCTTCATTTGAAGGGCACTGTAGATCTTTCAATCAACTGTTGAATGATATTATTCTTGAAATAAAGATTTTTTAAAAGTAAATATAAAAAATCAGAATGCCACTGCAGGGTCTCATCTTGAACTGAGAAGAATCGAGCATTGATCACCATTCATGTTGTTGATTTCTGACCATTAAATACAGATTATTAAATCTGTATTCAATGGTCAGAAATGTTCTGTATTCATGTTGTCAGACCTCCACAACCTATACATACCTACATAAAAAACATAATATAATTTCTGTATTAGTATTCTATGTAATAAAATCCCCTCAAAGTCTTAAGCGATCATTGCATAGAAATAGGTTTACTTAGAACGATATTTATCCATGAAATGAGTGTCATTACTAAGAATGTTTTCCTTCACCGGAAGCTAGTCCTGATAGTTTCGAACACGCGACCGCATGATTTCCGACTGTGGTTTAATAGGTTTTTTTTTTTTTTTTTTTTTTTTTTGGGTGGGAAATCATCAAATAACTTCTCCCGCACTGGGTGGAGCGGGAGGGCGTGTCAGACTTTTACTGACTAAAACCCACCTGTGTTCCCTCAGTTGCCTGTGTGCTAGGGGCCGCGGTATCTCTTTCGAACAACCCGCACCCCTAGCAGGCATCGGCCCTTGCGGACCCCCCCATTTGGTGCTGACATCTCTTTGAGGCGCGCGTGGAACACAACGCGCCGTCGACCCGGGCTTGGTCCTTACCGGACAGCGAGCTACCCATTACTCGCCGTCCGCAAGCCCGCGCCTACGGTGGCCGGGAATCAGCCTGGGATTCCCGACGCCCAGGGCGTCTCCCGCGGCGACTACGGCCGTGAGGGCGCATATACTGCCTCTCCCTCACGTGCGCCGCCTCCCTCTTCGCGAGCATTACTGCTTCGCAGAAGGAGGTGACGGCTAACCATTCACTCTCGCTCCGTACCATGGCCTGAACCAGGGCCGGACGCGAGAGATCGCCGCCGCCGATCGCCTCCTGGTTTAATAGGTACTGTGTATATTATGTGAATGATCAATCTTCAAGGTTTGCAAGTTTGCATTCATGGTAGCAGAAACATCCACACGCAATCTATAACCATGAATTCTGCACACGATAAACGAGAAACAGCAGATTTTACTTATCTACGAAAATTGTTTGACTCTAGAGTCTAGACCTTAGTAGACAATTTTCGTTTCTCTGCTGTTTCATAGAAAAGTGAGACACCTACGCGGTGCAAATGATATGGAACAGCATTTTGCAGAATCGTGTACTGAATCCATGGTTTGCGCGTTGATGATACCCTGTAATTAGTCTGAGTAGTAGAAGTTTTGCTGACCATAAAACAAAAGAATAAAAACAGTTTTAGAAACAACAAAAAATAATTTAATATGTCGTGCATCAATAATGTTTGGTCTTAATTATGGGTGTGATCAGGGTCTGACCTAGCTATTTAGCCGCTCCTGGCAAAAATAATATTCGCCGCCCTTTACACTAACACCATATATGTCATCAGCTTGCTATTCCAAAGATGGGATGGTATATATGTAATATTGTTTTAATTGTATAATATTCACATACGTTCGTCTACTACGGCTTCTGAACAAGTATACAAAAATTCATGAGAGTCTGTTTGTAAGTTTATGTATATGTACATACAGGGTGATTTTTTTGTCACCGTAAAAAAAAAATCTGGGTGATAGTACCAGTGAAATTAAACAACTTTCTCCAAGGAAAATGGGTCTAAATATGAAAAAGTGTCTTTTCTTCGAAGAAATAGAAAGCGTCATGCTAAGCCTACTGCAATATCTCATTAGCATCCCGGAGTCTGGATTTGTGCCCAAATGGCAATATGGTTTTTTTTTTGTGTGGGACGTTATCAAATAACTTCTCCCGCTCTGGGTGGAACGAGAGAGCGTGTCAGACTTTTACTGATTAAAACCCACCCGTGTTCCCTCAGTTGCCTGTGTGCCAGGGGCCGCGGTATCTCTTTCGAAGAACGGGCACCCCTGGCAGATGGCAATATGGTCGCCCCAATTTTTTTTTTTTAGAAATTTACATGTGACTTAAATAACTGGCGAAATACGAATGTACTATCTCTCTCTCTGTGTAACGCTTCGGGAAAACAAGATGTGATGTTATCATGACATGTGATCTTATATTTTTGTATGCACGTGTTTCTGTGAGAAAAAGATAAAGAGAAAATATATTATTCTTTCTTTTCTGTATAATCGGATTCGGATTCGAATTTTAGGTATCTATAGTCAAACTCAAACTCAAAGCATTTATTTCAATTAAACCATTTACAGGCACTTTTGAATTGTCAAAAAGTCGATCTGTTAGAAAGTAAAAGCTAGTGGCCCATTCCAAAACGTAGATCTCTATGGAGAAGAACGGGCAAGAAACTCAACGGACACTCTTTTAAATCAAGTTGGATATTACAAAATCTTGGGAACATTATTCTTGTTGCTTCTAAGTATATGACTTAGTAAATTTCGCTACACCGATACGTGCTCCATTTATGCATGAATTATGCCTTGTAAAATGTAAGACGTCTCTAATGAAGAAAAGCATCTTTGGTGTTGCTCCACAAGTGTGCAACAAAATACCCGATGAAATAAAATGTTGTATGCCATTGCAAAACTTAAAAAAAAACATTCAACGAGTTACTGCTTGACAGATGTTGTTATAGTTTAAATGAGTTCCTTAACGACCAATCTCTTTAATTATTAATACTGACATTACTATAATAATCTCCTAAATTGACTTGAAATTTTTGACATGAATTGTAATTTTAAATTTGCTTGCATGCACAATTATGTACTGAAATAATTATAATTAGGTATATTGTTAATTTTAATGTTGTTATTGAATAGTGCTCACTTAATTGTTTTTAATCATTTCTATGCCAATATTGGCAAAACATAGCGCACCACCTTATTTTTACGATCTTTGTATGAAATTACCTATGTTTTACAAATAAAACTATTCTATTCGCTGCATAAAGGGTGACGCAGATGGACGGACCACACCCTTATAAAAAAACCCTACATCTCTTTTGTTCTTTTGTATGGACCATGGCATACTACAGCCGAGACGCACCGAGCTTTGTTGGCATGGCCATAGCTGTATTATAATTTTCTATTAACATATTACATTGTGCCTCGTAAAGCACGTTAAGCCATTGGTCCCAGCTCATTCGTAGATCTTTGACAAGTGTAACTGTTCGCGGGGAGAGCAAATAAAAGTTGACTGTTTTTAAATAGGCAATGGTTTAATGCCGTGCTTATTACAAAATTAAACTTTCCCGGACAAAAAATTAATAAAAGAGGTAAGAGAGGAGATTCGTCCGTGGGAGTGGAGTTTTATAAACTATCCATGCCCCAAATTTCATCCAAATTCGTTCAACCATTTTGTCGCCTGTCCAGAACTTAGATCCAGACAAAAAACTTCGTTACTATTTTGTTATATCTGTATAGATGTTACCGGCCAAACCCAATTTCAGGCCAAACTAGTTTGTCCTAGGCCAAACAGACTTATCCTACGCGTGATATGTCGCAGCCAACTAGCTTAATTAGCCATTTCGTTAACAGCCTTTGGAAGTAACGCTCGCCGGCCGCTGCCGCGGCGCCGCTCGCTCGGCTCGCGCGCTTTTGGTCACAGTTCTAACCTAACCTAACCTAACCCATTTAATCGGCGTGCCCCGGCTTAATAAACCAGTTTGGCCTGAAATCGGGTTTGGCCGGTAACATAGATAAGGAATAACAATATAATAAGAAGAAAGAAATAATAATATGCTGTTGTATTTGCTTTAAAAGTCTAACCTGCTATTAGTAGAATTAACCGAGGTGTTGGAGCGACTCCGGCGGTTGCAGATGGAGTCGCCGCAGTTGACCACGCCGCCTTTGGTAGTGATGCTGAAGGTGCGCAGGCGGTATAGGTCGTCTGACACTCGAGGGTTGTACGGCTTCTCAGGTAGCGAGCAGACGCGGGGACGTGAGTGTTCCACCACTGTTAAAGAAAAAAGAAAATGGTTGATGAGGTTTTATACAAGGTATAAACGAAAGTTCTAAAAGCAGTTGGTTCTTTTATTAAGTGTATTTTTAATAAAAATGTATTTTTTTGTATTTTGACATACCTACCGCCGATTGATCCAAACAAAATTTAATACTATCATAGAAGAAATAAGACTCAATTTTAAATGCAAAAAGTAATGCTTGGGTCGACACCTTTTTCTTAATAATATTAGTCAGCTTAAAAAAAAATAGTTTTGGTCATTGTATTATGCTTTTAACTCAATACTCTAATTGGGGTGTTTGAGGTCTTGCGTTAATTACGTTACTCGTTGTATATTGTCTGGATTAGAAAGTGAATCAACGGAATCAGGGCGAAGAAAAACCGCGAAACTCGCTTGATTTTGCCGCAATTTTCATCAAGTTTGAAAGTTATATCGACATTTGTCAGAATCTATATCTATACTTTGAATGTACCACGGAAGATGGATCAATGGTAACAGAACGATGGAAACTCTCAAAAGTTACATCATCGATTTTAATTCCCATGTATGTTGCTCGATTTTCATCGAGTTTGAAAGTTACAGTGACATTAATTTGTCATAGTATAAAACAAAAACAAAAGCGACTTTGTTTTATTCTATGCATGCTTGTCGATCGGCGTGATCACTAAGATATTCTAAGCACAATGCAATGGATACAATGGAATACAATGGATTTTGATATAGTTTTCATAATTATTTACAGAATTTATACTGGAAGGTTTATGTGTGTGAAACTTGCATTTTTTATTACACGCTTTATATTAGCTCGGGTTGTAGGTATGTATGTATGTATGTAACGGAATCTTTGAGCGCGATTTTGACCCACTTTAAACGGTCAGATTTCATTGAAACTTTGTAAACTTGTCGAGGACCGATGACAATTTAATAATTTAAAATAAAATTGAGAAAAAAAAAACGTTTTGTAGTTAGCAGAACTAAAAAATAGAAAATAAATAATAGTTTAAAAAACTAAAAAACACGCTTTAAAAACCAAACTTAAAAAGGAGAAAATAATTTAATTCAATTAAAAAGCGTGGGGTGCTTGACATTAATTGATTATAAAAATACCTCAAAAAGTACCCCACGCTTTTTAATTGAATTAAATTATTTTCTCCTTTTTTAGTTTGGTTTTTAAAGCGTGTTTTTTAGTTTTTTAAACTATTCTTTTTTCGTTACATAATTCAGGTTTAGTGCAGAAATCTCGATGTTCTGAACTTCTGTCATGTGACGCACGACCCGGCCTTGCGTCGCACGGGTACAGTAATACTACTGTACCCGTGCGATTACGTAAGTGATTGCGTAATAGGCTGACTATACAGTCAGCCTATTACGTAATCACTGTTGAGACACAGGCCTTCTCTCTGTGAGATGGAGTGGGCCGTAATCCACCACGCGGGATGTCACATGTCGGACATGCCGTTTCCTCACAATGTTTTCCTTCAACGTTTTGAGAGTGGTGGTGATGAAATAAGTTACACCAAATAAAGCGTCAGCCTGGGTTCAAACCCTTTTTTTTTGAGGGTGTGAAATCATCAAATAACTTCTCCCGCTCTGGGTGGAGCAGGAGGGCGTGTCAGACTTTTACTGACTAAAACCCACCCGTGTTCCCTCAGTTTCGTGTGTGCCAGGGACCGCGGTATCTCTTTCGAACAACCCGCACCCCTGGCAGGCATCGATCCTTGAGGACCCCACCAGTTGGTGCTGACATATCTTTGAGGCGCGCGTGGAACACAACGCGCCGTCGACCCGGGCTTGGTCGTTACCGGACAGCGAGCTACCCATTACTCGCCGTCCGCAAGCCCGCGCCTACGGTGGCCGGGAATCAGCCTGGGATTCCCGATGCCCAGGGCGTCTCCTGCGGAGGCTAAGGCCGTAACCACGCATACACTGCCTCTCCTTCACGTGCGCAGCCGTTCAAACCCTTAACCTGCAACTCGATAGTTCAGGTCGTTGCTACTGAGTCTCCACGGCTCTATAAAAAGGTCGTTAGTAAAGAATAGAAATGATTATACTCCAGCACTTATAGCAGCCGCTCTATTAGCCCGTATGATTACGTAAGAACATGTGTGATATTTATTATATCTTCTGTAAGAAACGGGTTAGATATTTAAGCCGATGTGGCAACTATAACATATTTCTTATGTTGATAATCTACCAGCATGGGAGAAGGTTACCAACATAGCCCGAAGAATTACCAGTGTGGCAGTGGGCAGGGCACATTGCTAGCAGAACAGATGGCCGACGGGGCCGAAAGGTGCTGAAGTGGCGACCGCGTACTGGAAGACGTCGCGTTGGAAGGCCTCTCACAAGGTGGACCGATGACCTGATGAAGACCGCAGGACTCCGCTGGATGCGAGAAGCACAGAACCGGTCGAATTGGCGTTACTTCGGGGAGGCCTATGTCCAGCAGTGGACGTCTTTCGGCTGAAATGATGATGATGATGACAATGGCCAGCGTAGGTAGATATTTCTGTACTCCGAAGGTGCGTGTATAATCTCACAAGACATAGGATTAGGGGAGCTGAAATAATTTCTATATGTTGTATACCGACAACAGTGGTTTTATTCCAGTTGTCTCGAATCTCTATAGTAATTTCTTTTCTAAGGCATTGTCAAAAGGTTATGAAGTAATTTTTAAAAGGCCCTATTTTTTTCAAACCAAATTATTAGAATATGATATTCTTTTGTGTGGGTATTCGTCGCCTCTGAAACTTAATTTGTTTACCCGTTTACATTATTTTTTATCTCGTATTTTCTATTTATATAATATTTTAAGGAATACAATAAATTGTCTACGTCTAGACACCATAATGTATCCAGCCTCAGTAGGTTTTGAGGGTCAAAACAGTTTTTGACCCTCAAAAGTTGTTCAAAACTAATAAATAAAAAGAAAAGTCCTGACTGACTGACTGACTGAGCCCAAACCCTTGTACTTAGAAAGCTGAAATTTTGCACAGAGGTTCCCTTTATGATGCAGACAAGGAATAAGGAAGGATTTTTTGAAATTCAACCCGTAAGGGAGTTAAATAGGGGACGAAAGTCCCGTGCGGTAGAAGCCGCTGGCCACTGCTAGTCTTAAATATATAAAAAAACTTTTTCCAAAAAAAAAAACAACCGACTTCCAAAAAACACTACAAAGTGAAAAATAACTTTAATTTCGGAAGTCGGTGTCTTTGGAGCTGTATTTGAATTTTTTGTCACCGCCTTCCGAAATTAAAGTAATTTTTCACTTTGTAGTGTTTTTTGGAAGTCGGTTGTTTTTTTTTTTGGAAAAAGTTTTTATTTTTCACTTTTTAGTGGTTCACATATGCTTACTCCTTCACAGCATACCGGCGTGATGTTGTGTTATGAATGGTGTAAGCAATAGACAGACATGAGATTTCAGCAATCCCAGTCCATTTGCTATCATTTATTGAGGAGTTCCGTTGCCTATCTCCAAAGTTCTTCATCAGATCTTCACCAAATTTAAATGAGACCACTACGAGAAAGTACTCTTCCAAAAATACCTAAATCGCTTCATGTGCCTATAAAATTTGAAGAGTTCTCTCTATTTCTCCAGGATCCCATCATCAGATCCTGACTTGATGATCATGGGACCACCTGGAAAGTATACCCTTTCAAACAAAAAAAAACAAAATCCAAATCGGTCCAGCCATCTTCGAGTAATCGGGGAACATACATAAAAAAAATAAAAAAATAAAATAAAAAAAAGGTTCCGACGAATTGATAACCTCCTCCTTTTTGAAGTCGGTTAAAAAAAAAACCTTACACACTCTTTTGTAGAGGACCATTACAGGGAAAAGTGGCTATGTTTAAAATACTACCGCAATCGACAGCCAACTGAGCCTATCGCTGTCCACCGTTGGATATAGGCCTCTCCTAAGCTGCACCACAATATTTGGTTAGTCCTGTGTCTTCCAAAGTCATAGGCCCCTTCTCCCCTATTCGCACAATTCTGTCTTTTGCGAGAGTTGAACGTCAACACTTACAAAATAATAGAATTGATTCTAGTCGCCTCTTCCAATAGGTAGTTCGTATGGAGAAGAATGGGAAAGAAACGCCCTTGTTACTGTTATAAAATATTTGGTATACATTAATTTAATGTATTACATATTTTATAAATTGTCAAAATAGACAATTTTCCTAATATTTTATAACAAGTAATAATAAGTCGGTATGCGCGTTAAAGTAATCACTTAATATAAAAACAATGTCATAAAAATAATAAACTTTACAATTAAGTTAGCAGTTCGATTGATTGATTTGATTCAAAAGCATTCTTCTCTTAGATATACTTAGCCCTCTTATTATTTTATAATATGCTTGTACACAAAGTGTACTTTTGATAGAGTTAGAAATTTTCTTTCATTTAGGTAATTGCAAACGTATTTTGTTGCAACATAAAGCATAGTTTTTATTGCCTGTAATGTCCCGGCTATCGGGCTAAGACCACTTCTCATGAAGAGAGGGAATGAGCATGATCACCACGCTGGCTCAGTGCGGGTTGGTGATAGTATAGTACCCAATAAAAAATGTATGTAAGTACTTTACATAAAACGAAAAATGGTAAATCTTATTTTATCTTTATTTATTTTTACCGTTGCCTTAGTAACTACAGACTGTCAAACTTACCACCCATCCTTTAGTTTCCCCATAATCGGATAACAAACTTCGAACAACAAACAGAACACAACACAACTTTCAAAAACAGTTCTCATCATATTTGAAGTTACCGAACCCTTCACATTTGATACTTGAACCACATATAAGTTAGTTAATTTAATTAGAACTAAGTTCTGCACGTGTTCACTGGAAAGATGGTAGATACCTACAATCAACAAAACTTTCCAATTTCATGTTAGAGTATTAATAATTTGATAACAATTAGCTCTCTTCTTGGTCGCGTACTTCATTACTGAAGGTCGTGTCCCTGCAAGGCCTTAATAATTAGCTACCCTTCTAATTATTTGAAAGTAAGTACACACTTTAAACTTGTCTAGTAGAAGGCTCCCCAAACATACGTGAAATGTCGCGCGATGTCAAGCGACGTCGTACGATGTCGCAAAACCTTTCGCGTAAAGGTCGAAATACACTGACGCAGAGTCATGCATCTCTCTGCTATGGTCCATTCGAAAAGCATCTTATACAAAAACTTAATAAAAAACTAATATTTATTTATTTATTGGATCTCCAACAGAGGCTACTCAATTACATGCAAGTTTATATTGAGCAGAGACAAATACAGTGTGCGCTTCCAAATTATAGGAGAACACATCATTTACTTGTAAAGTTACCATAGCGTCGTAACACTCATGATCGACATGTATGACTTACTCACTCGTGATCCTAACACTCAGCAGCGCTTAGGACACGACGCGGCGTAGGTCAATGCTACGACAGCTACGCCGTAGCATTGGTCTACGTCGTAGCTGCTACGAAGTTCAAATATTAATTTTGTACCTATCTGTTTTGTTCCAATATAACACATCCATCAATAAATGCGAAAGTGATTCTTTTTGTTACAATTTTACGCCTTAACGGCTGAATAAAATTTGGGACGCACGTAAGCCATGATCTGGGTTAGGCATTTAGGCCTAGGAGACCGTAGCTTTGTAGACCATTTTCTACTTTATTAAGTACCTGGTGTTTAAAGAGTAACTGTGGAGTTTATAGCCGGCTCTTCTCCATAGGAAACAACCAATTGGAACCGTGCACCTAGCTTCTGACGTTTCATAAGTGCCCATGTAGGTTTATGTGAAATAAAATATTTTGATTTTGATCGTTTTATCTCGGTATTACTTTTCCGTGCGATAATTTCTAAACATCACGTGGGCAAAGTTGTGGGCAAAACCCAGTATTAAATCATCTTCAAAGGAAAAACACTACACAGGGCGGGTCACAAGTAATTTACAACAAAAACAGTAGGTAATCTTAAATCACTACCTACAATCTCAGTGTAGGCGTTCCATCATAATGTTTTATTGATGACTGACGAAAATAGCCGAATAGCCCCGAATGGACGGGAATTTTATCGGTCTTGAACGACTAAGTTATTTATTATGTTGACCGTTGTAATAGCAAATAGGCTTAATGATGAAGAAGACACGTTACCTTTGGAAGTTTGGATTAAATTGTAACAGGTAAAGAAATGTAAGAGGCACAGTGGTGGCCAAGTAAAGTCTGTTCGCCGAGAGTTGATAAAGTCAGGGTTTCTTAACTCATTACAAATTGCGGCCCGCTAATTATTTACAGACAATAATGCCGCCGCGACCGCTCGCCGTTCGGGCCGCAGTTCACAACACCGGGGGAATGGGCCGTAATACACCACGCGGGCCCAGTGCAGGTTGGTAGATATCAAATGTCTGCAAATGTTTGTTTCTAGGACATGCCGGTTTCCTCACGATGTTTTCCTTCACCGTTTTGAGAGTAGTGGTGAAGAAATAATTTACACAAAGTTAAGCGCCTGTCTGTCACAACTCGTAAGTCACGGCTGTTACCACTGAGCTACCACTGTGCTGCATTTAGAGAATTCAAATCTAAAGAAACACTAAATAAAGTCTATAACATAACATCACGCCTGTATCTCTCGGTTAGGCAGAGATGCACCTGTAGTACGAACAAATTTTGCTAGTGATATCTATGTTTTAAGTCCTATGTAATAGGGAGCAAGCCTATTGCACATTTCGCACACATAACAACCAGGCACAAATCCCCAGCAATAAGGCCACCCATTGTCTGTTTTTAATTTTCTGGTGTGAAGCATATATCTAGCTCGCTGTAAGGACCAAGCCCAGGTCGATTTCGCGTTGTTGATGATGATGATGATGATGGGGACCCCCTTTTCCGCACTTAGACTCCCATTGGGTTCGTTGTTCGTGGGGGTTCTGAATAACAGAGCCAGCCTAGCTCCGCCCAAAAGCACAGAAGCTTCCTGGGAGCTTCACAGGCTTCGCGGAGCGACCTCACTGTTCCGAGGATTTCTTCACGTTGAGAAGCCACGGCCTCGCATTCCAGGATGACGTGGGCGGCTGATTCCTCGGCGTCAAGGCAGCTCCTGCAAAGCGGGCTGTCTGTGGCAGAGGGTGCGTTGTTTTCCATGCTCACCTCAAAGAGATGTCAGCACCAACTGGTGGGGTTATTCGGCAAGGGCCGATGCCTGCCAGGGGTGCGGGTTATTCGAAAGAGATACCGTGGCCCCTGGCACACAGGCAACTGAAGGAACACTGGTGGGTTTCAGTCAGTAAAAGTCTGACACGCCCTCCCGCTCCACCCAGAGCGGGGGAAGTTATTTGATGATTTCCCATCCAAAATAAAAAAGCAATAAGGCCGCCCATTGTATGTTTTTAGTGTTAAATGTATTTATTTTCTTATGTTTATTCTGGTGTAAAGCATATATTAATAAATAAATACCGACTTGGCTTGGCTGAGCTTGGCTTTGACTTTGACTAAAACCTCAATCTATCTACTTTATTTTCCATCCCTTTTCCAAGCGTTGTAATAAAGTCGATAACTCATCGTTGTTATTGCCAATACCTTGCTTTATCCTTTATTAGACAAAGGTAATATGAAATTCCAAACTTCAATAATCCCTCACAAGATCAACACAGACCTCAAGGCAGTAACCTTATCAAAGCTACTGATGCCGGTTCTTCCTAACACTCAGTTACCATCATTATCATTCACGTAGCCTTTTCCCAACCAGGTTCCACTCGACTTCCAGTCAAACAGGATGCAGCTGAAGAACTGACCTCCACAATCCAGTTACTGGGTAATACGATACCCCTTGAGACGACTGGTTTTTTCGGGTTTCTGAAAAGCAGTAACAACTGTCAAAGATCCACGAATGACAGCTGGGACCAATGGCTTAACGTGTTTTCCGCGGCACGACCCCTCTCTTGAAATGTAAGGATGGCCACCCATCCACGGATTAACCAGAGCAAGCGTAGCTTAACCTGATCGTGCGACCCCTGGTGCTGTTATTACTTTGGTTAAAATTCCATTAGCATGCTGTTGATTTGCCAACAATCAGCTCTAAACCGAGCGCTGAAATCCAACAGCGCTTATTCATAAAGGCCTCGCCTAGTTTTAGTAAAAATGGGTATAAATGTCACTAGATATACTTGACATTCAGGCATTCTTCATTTAATGAACCACTTTAATTCATTGATAATAATGATAATATTTAATGGATGATTGGACTGATCAAACGATTCAAAAGATTTTCTAAAGAAAACTTGAGAATGGTTTGTAATTGTACAATACGTATTAAAGATATTAAAAGAAAAACATTACATTTATTTGACCCAGGTTATGGCACATAATATAATCACAATAAAAAACAGAAATCTGTAGAATCTGTTTTTGTAGAAAAAAAAGAGAGTGAAAAAATATATTATGATATTATAGTAGTTACGATAATTACTAATAATTTAGTCAACATTCAAGTTTTTGGTCAGTTTTACCATTAAAATAATGCAAAACATTACCTTGAATGTATTGCCATTCACAAACTACTTACCGGGTACCGGGACATTAACGGTAAATGGTACTTCTTCCTTTCGTGATCGACTATAAATAATATACAGGCTGTAAGGGTAAACACCGTTATCCTTGAAACCAGTGGTTTGATTTCGTTTATAGAACGTAAAATCAATGAGAAAACCACCTTTTTTCCACAAGAACATTTCACACTACGCGCGAGGGCAACACACTTGCGACTCAATACGGGACACCGGCGCGGGGCGCCGGGACCACGCCGCGTGGCCCGACTCCGACACACGGGTCACGACCCCGGTCAGTAGAGGTGGGCAAAGTGTATCATTTTTGCGATTGGAACATTTGCATCTCGATCACTGAAATGATCCGAAACACTAATATGTTTCATTTGGCTCATTTGGATCATCGGCTCAAAGGATATAAAATACAGAATGTTACGTATTACATTACGTTGCGGCCGCGGGCGCGATTTTACTAAAATGTTTCCACAATGGACTTCTCTTGCTTATTGGAGGCATTTTAATAATAGAATAAGAAAATAAATGTCTTAGGGTAAATAATAGGTCTTTACCT
The DNA here is from genome assembly GCA_947359405.1 of Antitype chi. Taxonomy (NCBI): domain Eukaryota; kingdom Metazoa; phylum Arthropoda; class Insecta; order Lepidoptera; family Noctuidae; genus Antitype; species Antitype chi. Next base: position 6,776,667 of record OX375829.1, on the reverse strand, counting down.
ATGAAATTGCCGTTTTGTATGAAAAAATTTAAACGAATTTTTTTCATGTATTTTTTATTTGTATTAATCGAAGTAATCACCCATGCAATCAATGCATCTTTGCCATCGCAGTGGCAGTTTATTGATGCCCTTCTTAAAGAAATCAGCTGGACGGGAGGCAACAAATTCTTCAAAGGCATTTTGTACTGCCTCTCGGGTATTGAATTTTTTTCCCGCCAAGAAGTTATCCAAATTCTGGAAAAAGTAGTAGTCTGTAGGCGCAAGGTCTGGTGAGTAGGGCGGATGACGGAGAGCTTCCAACCCCAGTTCTTGCAACTTGGAGACCGTCTGCTGTGCAGTATGAGGTCGCGCGTTGTCGTGCAGGAGCAGCGGAGACGAGCGATTGACCAATGCTGGTTGGAGATGTGCCAGCTTCTCCATCATTGTGTTCAGTTCTTCACAGTACACATCTGCAGTAATGCTCACCCCGTTTGGTAAGAAGCTGTGATGAATCACACCGGCGCTAGACCACCAAACAGTGATCATCACTTTTCTAGGGGTAAGTTTTCGTTTAGGGCATTGTTTAGGTGCTGAACCAGGATCCAACCAACTTGCTGAGCGCTTGCGGTTATCAAACAGAATCCATTTTTCATCGCAGGTAACAATGCGGTTCAAAATTCCTTCATTTGTGTGTCTGTTGAGCAGTGCAAGGCACGTCTCGACGCGTACTTCGCGCTGACGATCATTGAGTTCGTGGGGCACCCATTTGTCAAGCTTTTTTACCTTGCCAATTTGACGCAAATGGACCAATATTGTTTTGACGCTAACGTCGAAAGCTGCTGCTAATTCAGCCGTAGATTGTGTATCATCAGCTTCCACAATCGCCTTTAATTCGTCATTGTCGACCAAATTCTTCGGACGACCGCGAGGTTCATTTTTCAGGTCGAAATTTCCAGAACGGAAGCGAGCAAACCAATAACAGGTGGTGCGTTGGTTTGTAGTGTTAGCTCCGTAAACGTCGTTGATGTTGCGTGCCGCTTGTGCCGCGTTGCTGCCACGACGGTACTCATATTCCATAATTACTCGAATTTTTAACGATCCATGATGACGAAAAAGATTGAAATGCGATGAAAATGTAACACTAATCAATAAACAAATGACTACTTTTGGAAAAAAAATCCATGTTTTTAAAATAAAATTAATTTGAAATTAGAATTCTTACCCAAACAAAAATTATTTTGATTTGAAATGGCCAGTACTGCAAAACGGCAATTTCATAGGTAAAGACCTAATATATTAGTACCTAGGTATACCTTAGAAAGTCATTTACTACGAAGTACGAACACGTAGAATTATTATTTACACCCACATTAGTCACAGAAAGAAAGTCTCACAAATACTTAAAATTAGCTATACTATCACTAAGATAATACTAGCACTGAGAGTCTGAGACAAGTTACTAATCTAGTAAACTAAACCATTTACGTGATTCAATGTCTATTTACACAAAATTCTCACGTAAAGTCTCTGAACTATAACTTTATGAATAAAAAGGAAGAAAGTAAGTCACGATAATCACTACGCAAAGAAATCGAAAACAGAACTATAATATTTTCGAAAATTAGTGCGAACGAACATAAACAAACAATCTGCCGCGTTTAGTGCAAACATTATATGCAAAAAACGACCGTATAGTATTTGATACGTAAGCGCCTTAGTGGTCATTTTTACGTGCATAAATAACGACAACGAAAATCTGTAAGAGTTGAGTGAGACACATCTCATTTGGTATCTCTTTCTGACTTGTATAAATTGTAATTGTTTCGCCCGCTCACTCGCGACTCGTGTCTCAGTGTCTCAGTGGCTCAGTGGCTCAGTGTTTCAGTAACTCAGTGGCTCAGTCTCCCTCTCTCGCTCGCTCACTGCTCCGTCGCCTCGCGAGCGACGCGTCAAAGAAATGATTCAGATCCAAATGATGCGTTTGAAACGTTGTTACTGAACCAATCTTTTGAATCACTTCAGTGATCCGGATCAGTGAGTCGGTTCCGTAAAGAGTTACACACCTCTACCGGTCAGTCAGCTGTCAGTCTAGCTAGGGAGCGCACGTAACGCCGCGTCGTAGCGTCGGTCATTTATCGCCGTAATATTTTTTTTTTAACTTGCTCGTTTATTTTATATTTAAGTCAGTACCAATGGTTTAAGTGACAACGGTGTTTACCCTTACATTTTGTATAGCATCACAGCTCGTGGGAGATATTGTAATGCACCGCATTTCATGTTCCCGTTGTGTACAATGACCATACAGTCTTAGACATGATCTAATTAGTTGATTCAGTGCACTTAATTACACGTTTTGTATGTGAATATCTGCCTTGATGGCTTCATTGTAATGCTAATAAGGCTGCAGATGCATGAATGGATCTATTGCTTTGATAGATTTGCATTGATTGGAAGCATACAACTATACTAAGATTACTTAATAATCGATACTGTAAGTGGCACATTGAACGGTTTTGTGGTAACTTACATACATGACATAACATAACATCCTGGTTGTTTTTTTTTTCGAAGGGTTTAGCAGAGACACCCACTTTTCGCCAGTTGTAATAGAGAAATTACAGTTAAAAAAATTCAATATTAACACTTTGCCCGACCATAAGAAAAACATGTAATTTATAACGATAGTCCTTAAACAACAGTATAAACAGTAATAAAGCGCGTTTGAACAAAGAATAAGATAAAAAATCTTTAACAGACAATACTGTTAAAAAAAAATAAGCGGGGATAGCCGTGGGCTTTCCTTTATGTAATATACATTCTTAAATGTAAGAAGGCTGACGTAACATATAATTTAAATACATGTTATTCGTCCTATTAAGAAAATTATCCAAGAAAACAGATACATGAGGAATCTAGTCTTGCCCTGAAGAACTTCCTAATTAGGTCGGAATGTTTTTGTTTCATAATTTTTCTACGATAAAGATTTTCCTATAAGGATTTCGTTATTGTGTTGTTATATAATAATATACAACATGTAACATAATTATCGCAATACCTCATACACCCCAATTAGAGTATTGAGTTTAAATCATAATACAATGACCAAAACTTTAATTTTAAGGCGGCTCTTTCTTGGAAACGGTCAAAAAGGTTTTGAAAGCAAAAAAAAATGATATTTTGAAGTCTTTTTTGCGTATAGTGATGGAACTCAAAACATAATTAAACTAAACATAATTAAATTAAAGCATCAAAAAAATCATCAAAGTCACCTCTTAATTATTTTTAAAAGCAGTTTATCCTTTCAATAACAATTAAAATTATAAATAAAAATAAAATTCCAAATGCCAAACTGCATCCAGTGATGTATTATTTATTATTAAATAGTTAATATCTAATTTTATACGATTTTATTTGCATTTTTACGACAATGCAGCAAGCATATTAGTCGAATAAATTACAACAGATTTTAACCCGTATCGGATTGCAATAAGAACTATTATCGCTCATAACGACGATATTTAAAGTTACCAGGGCCTTCAATGAAACTCACACTAGGGCCGCTGGTGATACACGCACGCCCGTTGCTAGTACTACGCACCAGCCCTTTCTGAAGAACATCTTTTTTTTTTGTCGGGCGTCTCGCAGTTGACCTTGAGAGGCCGTGACTGCTTAACCGGGCTTTCCTGGGGCTGCCATTAAGAATTAACTTAACGCCTCCAGCCAGGGCTTAGCTACAAACTAAAACAAAATACAAACTAAGCGACTGCACGCTGAGGGCACCCCCTGTGGGGTACGGGCCTCGGCTCAGGGCGTCACTGATAGGGAGACAGCTGTTATTGGGGACAGGCTGGATCAAAATATTGGCATTATTATTATTATTAATCGGGTATTTAAAGCTCAGCTGCAGCGCGGGCTGGCGCTTTAACGAGCAAGGGACGGTCGGGTGAAGAACATCACCAATAGCTCACTATATGTACTCCTAGGGCATCCTCGCCTGGCGTATGTGGATACGCCAGGCGAAATGCGAAAAAAAGGTAAATTTACAAGGCAGATGTGAGTGGTCACATCTGCCTTGTAAATTTACCTTTTTACTCGCTCTTCATTTATCCTCTCAATCTGACTGAACCGTCTAAGCATACCTACGTTTTTCAATTTTTGTCCGTAAATCGCACCGTTGCCTTATCATCAGAAATCGGATATTCGGATGCATATTCACCTAAAGTTGAGATGTTGGCTAACATGGAATGCGCTTTAGTATCGAAAAAGTCTTAATTCAGGTAAGTAATTTGTTTATTTTTTGTTTTAACTAACACAAACCTCTCCTCCAGTACATAAACATTGTATCGGGTTAAACATTAATTTTAAATTAATACACATCTGAATAGTTATGCAATCAAGAATCCCGGGGTTTTTAATAAATATTACAAATTATTTATAAAGTCGCTTCCATACTTTCATAGCTGAAAATTATCTTTTTTTTTTTTGGTGGGAAATCATCAAATAATTTATCCCGCTCTGGGTGGAGCGGGAGGGCTGTCAGACTTTTACTGACTAAAACCCACCCGTGTTCCCTCAGTTGCTTGTGTGCCAGGGGCCGCAGTATCTCTTTCGAGCAATCCGCTCGATTGCTCGAAAGAGATACTGCGGCCGGGCCGATGCCTGCCAGGGGGCAGGCATCGGCCCTTTCGGACCCCACCAGTTGGTTATCTGAATATCCGATCTCTGCTTATCTTATCGTTTCTTAGCCTACCATTCATACACACCACACATGATTCGCAAGGAACGCATTACCACAGCATTTATTCTAGTTTCATGCCCCGCCCAACATTCGTCTTACTTACAAATTGGACCATAGCCTGAGATCTGTTTCCGCAGAAATTCATCATCTCTACTAATATTACCTTTAAATGCGAAAGTAACTCTGTCTGTATGTGGGTCTGCCTGTTATGCTTTCACGCTTAAACCGCTGAACCAAAGGATATGGAGAAGGACATAGGCTACTTTTACGTGATAACCAACAACCACGCAGGCGGAGCCACAGACAAAAGCTAATATTAAATAGGCTAGATATAATCAAAACGTTTATCTCTACCTCGACAGAAAATAAACCGACCAAAAGAAGGTACTATTGACAACGTATGATAACTGTTTGTGCCATTTTGTTTTAACTTAGATTTATTGCCATATGAAACAAACAAAGTAAACAGGAAGTATTGAGAGATTTCATTTCCTGCGATCATATTCCGTACTTCCTCCTGGGACAGTTTTAGCAAAATAAAGGTAAATGGAAATGGCCTACAGATTGATATTAGATACTGTTTATTGTATACTCCACAAACTGACTTAATAACAAGATCTGTAAACGCAATATTAAGTCAATGTGTTACTTTTTCTGACACACGTCACTTTTGACGTAACGCGACATCAGCAGGCAGCAGGCTTATTAGCACGAAAACCGTAGACAAGCGTTTTGTCGTTGGAAGAGTAAACAAAAATGACGTTTACGTATAGACAGTTGACAGTTTTTCACCGAGAAATGTAAACAAGCGATTTCTATTCTAGAGTAGAAATATAAAACTTCATGCTAAGCCTGCTGGAAATAATGAAAGAATACATTAAGAAAAAAGGTTTATTCTGCACAAACAAAGCCTCGTTACAAAAAAAAGTTAAAAAACAAACAGACAAATTAGCCAAAAGCCTGGTATTCAACCAATAAAAGTTCGACAATTTTGTCCATTGCTTGATGTCAGGGCCAAGGACCACAGACAATATATTGCGCTGTCGTAGTAAGAACGTTTTGTGCTTTCATCCAATTTTATTACTGTTAATCCGGCCTATTCCTTTTATTTATACCATTAACCTTCATTATCTGCTTAATCAGAAATAAACAAAATACAAAAGTATACAGCAATTTAACTAAATCTATAATTATCTTTACCAACACCTACATTCCCTCCCACGAGCGGGTCTTACAGTACCTAATACTGGGTTTTCCGAGAGAAATAAGAATAAATTAAAACATGATAAGCCCGCGTTATACTATCGTATACTACACCAACTGACTTACAGCTGCTTATTCAGAAATGATCAAAATACAAAAATAAACAGCAAGGTTTAACAGTAATTAATACCGGGTTTCCCCAGTAAAACAAGAACAAATTAAAACATGATTCGCTTTCGTTATACTATTGTACTACACCAACTGACTTAATCAGAAAAACAAAATAAAACAGAAAATTAATTAAATTCATATCTTTGCAACACCTACATCCTCCCACGAACAGGTTTAACAGTACTTAACCTAATACCGGGTTTTCCGAGAAAAATAAGAATAAATTAAAACAAAAGAATGATTAATTTTCTTTTTTCTGAGAACGCCTGTCTGTCTTCATCAGGCCGTTAATCTGTAGGACTGATCTAAGAGGGTTGAGGGCAGTAATTATTTCTTAATTTACTTGTTGTTGTGAGAACGGATAGTAGAAATACTTTTAGGTATTTAATTCGTATTTTTAAGGAGGAGGTTCCCAATTCGTCAAAACTTATTTAAAAAATATATTTTCCCCGATTATTCGAAGATGGCTGACTGATTTGTTTTTTTTTTTGTTTGAAAGGGTATTCTTCCCAGGGGGTCCCATGATGATCAAGTCAGGATCTGATGATGGGATCCTGGAGAAATAGAGAGAACGCGATTTGGGTATTTTTTGGAAGAGTACTTTCTCGGAGTGATCCCATTTCAATTTGGTGAAGATCTGATGAAGAACTTTGGAGATAGGCAACGAAACTCCTCAATAAATGATAGCAAATGGACTGGGATTGCTGAAATCTCATGTCTGTCTATTGCTTACAACAGTTCATAACATAACATTACGCCGGTACGCTGTGAAGGGGTAAGCACATGTGAACCACTAAAAAGTGAAAAATAAAAACTTTTTCCAAAAAAAAACAACTGACTTCCAAAAAAACACTACAAAGTGAAAAATAACTTTAATTTCGGAAGGCGGTGACAAAAAATTTAAATACAGCTCCAAAGACATCGACTTCCGAAATTAAAGTTATTTTTCACTTTGTAGTGTTTTTTTGGAAGTCGGTTGTTTTTTTTTTTTTGTTATAAATATATTCTTATGATAACTCAGATCAATGTTTAACTTACAACAAATCGCTAAATATTAGAGAGTCCTTGAGTGTGCCCTTATCTTTTTTCAATTGAGTATATAATCTATGAAAGTCAGTTGTACCAACTACAACATAAAATAATTACTATGGATCGTCCTCCAGGATGGAAAGTAGTATATGTCCTTACCGAGGTCATGGTTGATCTGTGTGGCAAATTTCATCAAAATTCGTTCACCGTTTTAACGTGAAAGCGTAACATACAAACTCACTTTCGCACTTAGGTATAACATTACTAAATGTGGCCCGCGACTTCGTTCACGTGGATGTCGGAAACCAATAATGAGTTTCTTTAAGTACTCATTCTTTTTCTAAAACAAAAGTAAGCCCATGTTACTTCATAAACTATCAGCTATCTGCCAGTGACAGTTCCATCAAAATCGGTCCAGCTGTTTCGGAGATTAGACGAAACAAACAGACAGACAAAAAAGTTAAAATTAGGTCTCTTTGTTTTAAGTACCGAATTAAAACGCCGTTATTTTGACATTACAAAAAGGCACTTACATTTTATTTATACATATAGTCATACGATACGGCCTTATTCATAAAAAGTTATCGAACATCTAAAAAGTTGCTAATGTCTGGTTTCTCTTTGAAAACCAGACATTAGCAACTTTTTAAATGTTCGATAACTTTTTACTTCTACTTAATATGCTTATCTTTGGACATGAAAAAAACAATTACACGAATTATCTGTGACTGTACACAAGTACCCATAGTTGTTGCTTTTGGATTATAGTTCCAGAGTTAAGAAAATGTTATCTACTTATCCAGGGACTCAAGACAATAGTCATTAACGACTCATTCAATCAATAGCTTTGGTTAGCAACAATTTACTCAAAAACCCAGTAACCACCTTCTCCATTTAATAACAATAGCTCTAATGCACAATTGAATAAATTCGATCAATACCTTCGGGAAGTATGAATGGACTGCGGCAGGAATCGAACATGACTGGGGCTTCCTAATCTGGGGCTGATTGTACCTGACGGCGACTGGAGGAAGTAACATTTTATAAGGTATCTTTTGTATTCTGGCTTTACAATTTTTTTGAATTGTAAGTCGAAGGCAATAGGGTTGATTTTACTAAAAACTTTAGTTCATTTTAAACAGTTGATTTCTTACTTCTGCACTCGAGATATATTTACATCAATCATCATCAATTTAAATGAATTATCAGCTGTTTAGCCTTCTCCTAACTATGTTGGGTCAGCTTCTAATCTAACCGGTTGCATATGAATACCAGTATTTTACATGGAGCGACTACTTGACCTCCAAATCCAGTTACTGGGTAGGTAATAGATACATCTTGGTAAGACTGGTTGTCAGATTTTCAGGCTTCTGACGACCCGTAACGACTGTCAGAGATCAGCGATTGACAGCCGGCACCAACTTATTAGTGCTATTCGAGGCACTAATGAGTTGATAACACATCGTCCTAAATCTAGCTACTGCACATTTATTTCCACAGGTGCTGATTATTGTTCTTGATTGTGTCTTGAAGGGGGTGTAGCACAAAATCACAGAAGGACCATCTCGTAATAGAAAAAAGGTTTTAACACGCGGAGCACATTGTACTTCGTGTACGATCAGTGTAAGGGAAAAAAACACCAATTGGATTGCTTAGCGAATGGGTGAGAAGCAAACCGGCAACTTAATCAAATCAAACCCTTTCTACCACACACAAATGCTTGCGTACCAATTGGAGGTTGAAAGACTATCCAAAATTACTAAAATTAAATGCGGTACATAACACCCAGTATCTGGGTTGTTGAGGTCAGTTAAGCAGTCGCTCCATGAAAATAATAGGTATCCAGCTGCGCCCGGTTAGACTGGAATCCGACCCCAAGATAATGGGTAAAACGCTAGGCAGATAGATTGGCTTATTAGTCAATTCGCATGAATTAACCGGTTTGAATCGGGTGAATCGACCCTTTAAGATACTACGAGTATATTATTTTCTATTGGCGACTCGCACGCAGTTAACATAGTTGTGGGCGAATCGATAACTCCAGATATACGTATTAGGTAATTGGCATGTTTTGAATTTTGGAATAAAGTTATGAGAAAAGGTCACTGCAAGTATACATGCAATAAAGTGTCGAATCGAATAATAAACCGATTTGATACATATCTTCAAGATCGGCTAATGAGACACAATTGATGTTCTATTGTAAAGGTACACATGTGAGCCGGTCGGATCCCGGAGCATTAAAATCTTCGAAATTTTATTCTGAATATTTTTACAAAAAGCCTGCTTCAATAATATTATGCTAAAGTATAACTGATTTTAAAGCCCCTGAGACCTTTTACTTACTTAAAGATTATTTTTTTCTACTTAGTTTTGAAAACCTTTGAAACAAGAAACTGCTGAATATTAATCTCATACATTGACAAAAGAAGTATATATAATAGTATAATTTCGAAATAACCGAGTCCCCACGTAGTTTTCCGAGACAATTCCAAGCGGTTGGTCGACTCTTCACGTGACCAGAGGGCTGGCTTATTTTTAGGCCAAAGAATCAGCATTGCCATACAACGTAGCAATGCTGCCAGCCTTTGGGGCACTTTTCCCATTGACAATGATGCGGACAAACTTTTTGATGCCTTATTTAATCCCTTTAAATAAAATAAAAAAGTATATACAGGGTGAAATTGAAAACATGCGACAAACCGAAATGGGAGTGGTCCCTTAGTAAAAGTTGTTCATAATGATGAGTACAATCTCCCATTACGGTTTGTCGCATGTTTTCAATTTCAACCTGTATATAATCTTAATCTCGGAAACAGCCCCAACGATTTTCATAAAATGTAATATGGAGGGGGTTTCGGGGGCGATAAATCGATCTAGTTAGGTTTCATTTTTAGAAAACGTCAAAACTCGGTCATCCAGATATTGATTATTTAATTTGTGTATAAGTGTATATAATTATTATTTTAAGACCAACAGTTTTTAAATTATTCAATGTAATATTACAGTCTCACGATTCGATAAATTAACTGTTTATTTTCTATTAATTCCATTTAAAAAAAAACCATCAGTTTCTTTCTAAACGTCAACTATATCCGACGACCCTGGTCACTTGTCTTTTTTTTTTGACCGTACTCCCATATTTAGTTATGATATCATCATCATCATCATTTCAGCCGAAAGACGTCCACTGCTGGACATATGTAAGCCTCCCTACAAGCTCCGCCACTTCGAACGGTTCTGTGCTTCCCGCATCCAGCGGTCTCCTGCAGCCCTCATAGTCATCGGTCCACCTTGTAAGGTTTCCAACTCTACGTCTTCTGGTACGCGGTTGCCACTCCCAAACCATTCCATTTATATTAAGTTCTATGTAATACGATTTCAGGCATGTTTGCTGACGCAAGGGTCGACGATTTTTATGCCATAATGCGTAAAAATGCGGCATCTCTCATGTGTAGGATCCGTGGGAGCCCCAACGGAGTTCTGAAGATGATGATATTAGATAGGCCGGAGTCTGCAGTACTGGGGAGGCTTATTCGGCTTCTCAATGTTTTCTTTATGAGTTCAATGCTGCAATACTAACTTACTTTTTAAGACCTCTGTTACTAACATTATATGGACAATTTTAATGATGTCTGAAATAAACGTATTTTTTTTTTATAGAAGGTGAGCCCATTGCTACTAACAAGGCACAAATCCACACTTCGGTAACGGATCATGGGTAATGGAAAACTTAATTACTTTTGACTAGACCAACACAAAAAGGGTGTTTTAAAAGTAAACAAAACATAGCTTTCATTATCTCCACCGCTTCATCTCATTTCAGAAAAGCGAATAAAAACTGCGATACAAGCAAACTAAGTAAAAGTTACACAGGCTCGAAGTACACCAAGTTAAAGTTAAGTTAGAGTTAAGTTAAATAATTGGAAAACTTCGGTTTCAAAGTATCACAGTGCTTAACAATTTTAAAGGGTACTTCCAATCAAATTGTAAAGTGAGCTGTAAAGTTATCCACTTAAGTTATAACATAGCACGGATATTGTTCAGCTTAGGAAATGTTTGAATCGGTAGTATAAAGGTTTTAGAATGTTTAGCGGTGCAACAATGTTTAAGGCGGAGAATTCGCCATGTTAACTTTAAATAGTGTCGTTATGACCGATAATAGTTCTTATTGCAATCCTATACGGGATAAAGTCTGTTGTAATAAATTCGAATAATTAATGAGCAAGCTTAGGTCGTAAAAATGCAAATAAAACCGTATAAAATTACATGTTGTCAGAGTGATTTTGACAGTTTGGGGAAGAAATATTCTTCTGAAATAGTCTACATTTATAAGGACTCAGACAAAGATCGTTAGAAACGAAAGACAAAATGATAGATTGTAGAAGGATATCTACGGTGCGTTGTCAAAAATGGAGAAACTAAATGTAAGTTTGTATTGAAAAAGCACTGTCTATTCTTCGTAGAAATAGAAAACGTCATGCTAAGCCTGCAGTTCCAGTATTTTAAAGCCGTCATTAGATCGTGGCTAAATAATAACAGCCAGACGGGTCGATTGAAGTTTAAAGCCACGCTCGCCGCAATGAATGGGTGACTGTCTTTACGTACCAAGACCCCTCCGTGTCTCGGAAAGCACATTAAGCCGTTGGCCCCGGCTGTCATTCATAGATCTTTTACAGTCGTTACGGGTACTCAGAAGCCCAAAAGTCTGACTACCAGTCTTACCAAGATGTATCTGTTACCCAGTAACTGGGTGGTGGGGGACAGATAGGCAGTCGCTCTATGTAAAATTCTGGTTTTCAGCCGCCTATGATTAGACTTGAAAAATTAATTGCAATTAATTTAGTTAATCAGACATTTTGTAACGTTTGTAGTGATAACTGAAGGAATATTTATTATGACATGTTTAATAATTTAATGTCTTTTCAAATTCAATATTTGCACACCACATGTAATGGTAGAATGTAAATGGGCCACCTTTATAATAACATCATACTACTTTGTACACCTACATTTTGGCAAATAAATTACTTACTTACTTAATACAGTTGGAGAAATGGCAAGGCAGATAATGGTGATGAATGTCGGTTTTTACTAGTATTCTATTACGTCTAGTACCTACTGCTTAGTTAAGAGATTTGCCTATGTCAAATCACCTAAACGCAAAATTATTTTTGCACACTGTATGTATGCATACAGCCGGTTCGAGCCCTATCGTTATACGAGCACTGCGGTAGTTGCTTTTTACAAATATCGCAGCATTATGCTGAGATGCTGCTCTTTTATTTGTTTTATTGTTTTCACTATTTTGTCAAATTATTGTTTCTTATTTCCTGTGCGTGTCTCAAATAAAATAATTTTCTTACTGTCTTTCTTTCATTCAGTTCCAAAAATTTATCTCAGTCATTTTTTGAAAGACGAATGACCATTGAAGAGATAAAAAAATAGTCACATGATCTTTATTTGAAACATCTTTCATCCTGTGCCAATATTTGACTTCTAACATCACTAATATCCTGGTACAATACCTCCACTCGACCCACATTTACAACGGATTACAGTCCCCTAAGTTTATGATATTTTTAGTGGCACTTTTATTTCACACCTGAACCCGTAATAAGGAGTAATGGCCTCGCTAAGAGACGTCACCTGGGACGACTTGTTGCTTGTCGTGACACCGGCGATGTCAAATAAATAAGAGGAAACAAGCGCGGGTGTTGTAGGGATTTAAGACTGTGTGGATTTCAATCTGTGTGTATTTGCACTACGCTTAGAAATCTACACACAGTGCAAATACACACACGATTGAAATCCACAATTTTTTGCACACTGTGCAAAAAATGGTGTGCGTTTTGGTGTTTAAGTAGTAGGTAGTAGTAATAATTGACACTCATCTTCATAATTTCCCATCTACGTTGGTTGGCTTCCAATCTAACCGGATGCAGTTAAATACACAGGAAAACAATTCAACCCTAAAATATTAATAGTTGATTCGCTTTACCGCGTCAGAAGATGGTCATATACGTATTTCTGTTTCGTTTTGACGCCTCCTACAGACACAATATGCTAAAATGCTATTAAGGATTATGTGAGCTCACTCGTGTCAGTATCAGTATAACCCCATTATTATAACTGTGCATTAGGGGCTGTCAAAGTGAAAAGATTGGCAAGATTGAATTCACCCGCCCGCTTCCCTTCCTACCTCACAGCTGAAGCCTACCAGTACGGTCTGCACTCCCATGTTGTTTGCACACTTATTTTTTAACAGACTTCAAAAAGGAGGAGGTTCTCAATTCGTCGGAACCGATTTTTTTTTTATGTATGTTCCCCGATTACACGAAGATGGCTGGACCGATTTGGATCTTTTTTTTTGTGTGAAAGGGTATACTTCACTTACAGGTGGTCCCATGATCATCAAGTCAGGATCTGATGATGGGATCCTGGAGAAATAGAGAGAACTCTTCATATTTTATAGGCACACGAAGCAATTTAGGTATTTTTTGGAAGAGTACTTTCTCTGAGTGGTCTCATTACAATTTGGTGAAGATCTGATGAAGAGCTTTGGAGATAGGCAACGGAACTCCTCAATAAATGATAGCAAATGGACTGGGATTGCGGAAATCTCATTTCTGTCTATTGCTTAGACCAGTTCATAACATAACATCACGTCACATGTGTACCGCTAAAAGGTGAAAAAAAAAACATTTTCCAAAAAAAAAATACAACCGACTTCCAAAAAAACAGTACAAAGTGAAAAATAACTTTAGTTTCGGAAGGCGGTGACAAAAAATTGTTTTTTTGGAAGTTGGTTGTTTTTTTTTTTGGAAAAAGTATTTTTGTTTAAAATACTCTTTCTGACGCTACTAATGCCTATATTTTGACATTTACAGGTACACAGTTATGAAAATCGGGTTGTATGGAAACTTTTTCGCACGATTTAGTACGGTGCGGGTAAATCTTACGGTTTATATCTTTCTTTCATCCTTGAAGATGTCCTAGAGAGGATTCCGGTGACTGACACCGCAAAACTCGACCTGCGGGCTCAGTCGCCGGATCTAGTTTAATTAATATTTTTCTTCCGACGACTGGGACCACTCATGAATGAATAAAAAACGTCTATTGTTCAAGCTAAAAACACTACAGTCAAACGAAAAAATGTATTAAGTAACAATTAAAGAAAAAAACTACTACTGTATATTAGGCACGTTGATTAGGTATTTTTAATATGATTTCTCCTATTTTTGGTAATCTACCAAGTTATGACAACCTGGTACTTCGAAGGCATAAAGCATTTTCTAGCTGACGGACCTACCTATGTTAGGTGAGCTCCTACCGAGTTATGACCCCCTGGTACTTCAAAGGCATAAAGCGTTTTCTAGCTGTCACACAAAATGTAAGTAATGTATGAATTATACTCTTTTTTCCCGTGAAATATATAGATATAAATTAATTATGTTTTCGAATCAAAGAGTTATTTTCTTTAATTATTACTTTAAACACTTTTTCGTTTGACCGTACTATTTTTGGCTTTAACAATAGATTTTGAATTAAATATAATTACGGGTGGTCCCAGTCACAAGAAAAAAATGTAAGAAATAAATGGATCCGGCGACTGGAACCGCGATTCGAGTGAATTGCAGTCCCAGCCTCATCCTCGTCCTAGCGTACAGTGCTAGCTATGCCCAATTACCGATATGTTTAACCTTTAAAATCGAAGAGAACGAACAAAGTAACATGGTATGTTGTTTGTTGCCGAAAATAATGAGGGAGCCGTTTCTTGTGTAAACCGTTTCATGTACCTACATGGAACAGCACTACGGTACAAAGAATCTGGTTTGGATTGGTGATGCCTTATGACTATGACTTTAATTTCAATCCCTATGGTACCAAAGTATAACGAAGAGATTTTTCAGTTAGGATAGAATTGAGTATTTATTTTAACAGTTAAATATTTCACCCCTAGTGCAGTTAAGTGATAGGTATGCAATCTAGAATTGAATCGAATTATTGTCAAAAATGGTAGCAATTACGAGGTTGATTTTACATGAACTATCGGAACGTTTAGATCGAACCCTTAACCATGAACACTTGCCACATAAAAAAAATTATTGCTCAGTGCTCATAATGTAAAAATGCCTTCAACAATTCCAACAATTTTAAAATAAAAATTACCTTCATATTACACTAGTAAAACGTAACTTTACCACTGAATTATGAAGATTTCCAATTTCTCAATAATTTTCCAAAACAACGACAGTATAAATGTATCAGTAATGAGATTCGCAGTAAATCTGTAATCCAATTTGAATCGTAAAGCTGATTTGATATTGATTTACACTGAAGAATGGTGCCGATTTACATTCAGATATTCTTATCTACTCCGATTTGTTTGTACATTTGGTATTATTATCTCAAGTTATGAAAAGCGGATTATTTCGACCTTCCCTACCTGCTTCGTTAGTAAAGTACATTGAAATATGAGTACGCCGCAAGTGGTGCCATCTAGTTTTGTTACGAAGTTACTAGGAACCACCGAAAAGGTCGGATAACAGTGACACTGGCTGGTGACAGTCACTCTAGCAGAGAGTCGCATCGATAGTGGCGTGGCGGCTGTCTTCTGATGACAGATGATGTCAGGTACCAGAGGGGTAATTCTCGTAATTTTAAGATCACACCTACCACCACAACGTAAGAATTGGCCAGTCATCAAGGTATTGGGTGTGACTGTCCAGGATACGCCGAGCGCTCGGTTCATTCGAGTTACTGGTGCAACAAATTGCGCTACACGAGGAGGCTAATTCATGCATCCCAAACTATTACTATAAACGAAATTTAAAGGTTAAGGTAGGCCTAGGCCTAGGGTGAATTCCTAAACATGCGTTTCTGCGTATCCACTTTAGGGTGAATTCTTTGGGGTGGATATACAGAATTACCCAATTGCGCCCAGTTTAGCAATAGGTTCGCTCCTTATTATACAGGACTAAAATATTACATTTGTCAATTCTGTGATTCATGTCTCGGAAAAGCGTTAAACTGTAGCTAGCCACAGTTACTGTTAGATTAAACAGCACCTGAGTAATGACTCATGACAGTTAAATTATGTTTTATCTGTTTTTAGCATGCATGAGTCACATAGCATTATCTCACTTTATCACTCACATTGCTTTTAAGTGCTGGTACAAAATATCATGCTAAAATATTCAACAAAAAACTTGGGATCCTCTTCAATTTCTATTTCCGTTAAGATACATTATAACCTCTAACTCAAAGTGGTTGAAACCTTATACAAAGTAAACGGAACCCGCATTAGGGATAAAAATTTATAATTAATCAGTTCGAATCAATGCGTACCCTCATCAAAGTCATATCCACCTGAGTAATGATTCATGACAGTTAAATTCTGTTTTATCTCTTTTTAGCATGCATGAGTCACATAGCATTATCTCACTCACATTGCTTTTAAGTGCTGGTACAAAATATTATGCTAAAATATTCAACAAAAAACTTGGGATCCTCTTCAATTTCTATTTCCGTTAAGATACATTATGACCTCTAACTCAAAGCGGTTGAAACCTAATACAAAGTTAACGGAACCCGCATTAGGGATAAAAATTAATAATTAATCAGTTCGAATCAATGCGTACCCTCATCAAAGTCATATCCACCTGAGTAATGATTAATGACAGTTAAATTATGTTTTATCTCTTTTTAGCATGCATGAGTCACATAGCATTATCTCACTCACATTGCTTTTAAGTGCTGGTACAAAATATTATGCTAAAATATTCAACAAAAAACTTGGGATCCTCTTCATTTTCTATTTCCGTTAAGATACATTATAACCTCTAACTCAAAGCGGTTGAAACCTAATACAAAGTTAACGGAACCCGCATTAGGGATAAAAATGAATAATTAATCAGTTCGAATCAATGCGTACCCTCATCAAAGTCATACCGGTGCGTCACAGCCAGCTTTCGTCCATCGATCGATCAAACGCCAAAAGATTAGATAAAGGTACTCACCAGGTAACTCTAAAAAGGTACTCACCAGGTAACTCTAAAAAGATACTCACCAGGTAACTCTAAAAAGGTACTCACCAGGTAACTCTAAAAAGATACTCACCAGGTAACTCTAAAAAGGTACTCACCAGGTAACTCTAAAAAGATACTCACCAGGTAACTCTAAAAAGGTACTCACCAGGTAACTCTAAAAAGTTCGACGTCCTCCTCTGTCGGCCTCTCATAGTGTTCTGAAAGTTCAGCGGCCCAATGTCCTCAACAGAGTCGCAGTTTGACATGGTAGATTCCCTCGACCCTCGTCTGCTCGCCAAGTATGCCAAACCACCCTTCATGGACCCTCTACGCATCGGAGAGCATGGTCTACTGATACTCGTTGATCGTGTGTGAGGAGTATCATCCGTCATGTCAGTCAAATCTGATGTCGACTTTCGACATATCTTCGAGGAAATCGTCGTGCACTCATCGTCTGCATCGTGAAGGATCGCAGACGGTGTTCCAGGCATCGCGTCTGTAGAATCATCAGTGTGACTGGAGACTATGCTCGGTGACGTCACCAGCATCGGTGAGCTTACTGTGGAAGTAGAACCGTATAGTTTCCTGGTATGCTTAGGGGATACATAGCCAGGGTTCGTATGAATGTGCACGGGGGGCGGTTTTGGCGATCTGGACTTCTCCCGGCGACTGTGCTTTAGAGACGCAGTGTAGTGCAGGCTTGTTCGATCCACGCAAGGACTAGATCGTCCTGATGGGGATTTCTGGGGGAAATTAAAGTGCCTTGGAGACATTGGGCTTCTGTGCCCGTGGGCTATCGGGGACTTTGGGGGCTGGTTGTGCTTGTCATAGCTGCAGCCAGACTGGGGCGTGTAGTAGCCTGATGAAGAAGTGCTGGATGCAATGGAAGGACTTTTCTGGGGGAATATGAAGTGGCGAGGGCTTTTTGGAGTGTGTGGTTTTGGAGAAAGAGGTGGATAACCTCCGGGGCTGTTCACCGCCATGTTGTTCAGTTGTATGATCACTCGGTCACCATTTCACTGGTCATCTGGAAAGACAGAAACGTAGATGTTATTATTGACTTCACTGCGTAGCTACGTGTTTCTATCGACTTTCTAGCCTTCAGATTATTATTTATTACGAAAGTATTATTCTTTTCATCTTTTTTTATGTTACAGTATTAATACAAAAATAGGTATCTTATATTTATGTGTTCTGCAGTCACGTGAACCACAACCTTTTGATTGATGGTGGAAACGTGGAAGGTTAAAATAGTGAAACTAAAATAAAGATTCAATTCACAAACCGTGACTCTTGCACAAAATGAACCAATATTTTGACGTTTAATAGTTTCATGAGAACTTGGATGTAGTTAAAATGGTAAGGTTGATAAAATACCACAATATTGCAGGCAATGCTTTAATTAATCAATTTCGCCAACGTAAACTCAATGCATTCCGTTCAATTAAACCAATTACATGCACTTTTAAATAGTCAAGGGATCGGTCAGTCAGAAACACGAAGTTAGTTGCCCATTTCAAAGCGTAATAAGTACCTAAGGAAAATAATATAAACTCCACGGACACTCTTCTTCAAATCAAATCTCGTAATAATAGTAATATGTGAAGCCAAATATGTGTACGTAGTAGGTATATTACGTAGTATATACTTAAAATATATATGGAGAAGGTGGGTAGAAAGCGTATATTAATTTAAATGAATTATGGTCGAATTTCGACCACTAGTACTGTTAATTATATCCCAGACTATTAACACATTTTTATACTATCATAGACACCTAATCGAACGAAGCCAAGTAAAGAACAGGCCCATTAATAATTAAAAAATAAAAATAATAGGCAGTCATGGGGACTGCCGATAGAAATGGAATCTTAATCCTTTGAAAACAAACGACACGTAACAATAGCATGTCGGTGACGCGCCCAAATTAGTTAGTCGGTGACATAATCATATTAGCATGTCAGTGACGCGAAGCCCTAAGTTTTGATTCTACCTAAAATCGCTCAACGTAGCCTGCAATTTAAGAGATTGAGGAGACAACACACAGGAGGAGACAGCATCCCAACTATTATGGACAAATTCAGCTGATCGGAAGGAGAAACTTAACTACGAAAATATAAAAAATAACCAGAGATATCAAGACAAAGAAGTAGTTTATTGTTTTTGATAGCTGCGAAGCAGAAAAAACAAAAAGAAAAGCGGCTGCGGAAGTTTTCTCTTTAAAACAAAATGGAACCCAACCGTGAAGCAGCCCACACAAACCGTTACTGTGTGTCCGTCAATACAAACAGAACTTGTCTGTCAAACAGCGAACCGTATATAAACTTATCCAGACCGTCTCTCCGGGAATTACGACCAAACTTCCGAAGGGACTCGAAGGTTGAAATACAACTTTATTCAAAGACGTTTTAGCAAGATCATTGTTTTTTTTGTTTTGTTCGTTTCTTGTTAACTTGTTTTTGTTTAAGCTGAGTTATTTGTTTACATTAGTTTTGTTAAAAAACATGGAGAAATATTCTTGAGATTTTTTATGGACTTCTTAAAAGTAATCTTTTGAAGTGACTGAAGAGTTTGTGTACTTAGGTAATAAAGAATTTTAGGGTTCTGTAAATCAAAGGAAAGAACGGAACCCTTAAAGGATCACTTCGTTGCTCGTCCATCTATCCACACATCTTGAATTAAATATAAAATACGTATACTCCATAGGTTTAGGTAGTTAAATAAAGGTAAACAAAAAAAAACACGTGACTCATAGATGCGAAACCTTTTATTTCAAATGTTAAAATCATATTATTTATAGTCCTATAATAATAGGCTCTATTCTGAATCTGAATCAGAATCTGATGAAACTATCTGTCACATTAATAATAAATCGTTCCGTTGTATCATCTATTATTTTACTAGCTAAACTAACACAATTTAACAAAATCGAAACGCACTCGCAAAATCGCAAGTAATTTCGATTGTTGAGAGCTCTCTCAAAGGCGTCTAGTTAACCGACTAAACGTAATACCTCAAACTCAAACTCAAAGCATTTATTTCAATTAAACCATTTACAGGCACTTTTGAACTGTCAAAAAGTTGACCAGTTGGAAAGTTGAAGCTAGTTGCCCATTCCAAAACGTAGATCTCTATGGAGAAGAACGGGCAAGAAACTCCAAGGACCTACCTGCCACTTCTTTTGCTATACTACATCACAGTTGTACTTTTTAATTTAGCAATTTGTTGTATTTTCTAAAAGGTTTAGTAACCTGTATTTTTGGGCTCTTTACAATAGGCAGTTTACAAAATATTATATTAATTTATTATAACAAAACTAACAAAAAACAATGTGCTCAAGTAGTGACATCTGGGAAGTGTAGTTTAAGAATAAATGATAAAGTTTAATATACATTAATAAAAGAGGAAACTATCGTATAAATCGAAAATAAATTTGTTTTTGTTACACCGTATTTTTAAACAAGAAACTGTCAAATATATAAAATACCCTTTTACGATTTGTTTACCTTTATTGAACTACCTAAAGCTATGGAGTATAGATCTACAGTTCCTTGGAGCTCTATAAAAATCAAGCTTTTAAATTAACGCAATAAAAAATACGGTCATTTGTGTCCTTTATGTTGCTCAATTCCTACAGAGACTTCCCGCTGTCCTAGAATCTTGAAATTTAGCAAGAAGCAAGGTCTCGCACTACAAGTACCTAAAGGAAAAAGTCCGAAGATCGTTAAGGCCCATAGTATCCTCATCTCCCGTCTGTATGCTAAAGCACGACTGCCGCCCGCGCCCGCGCAGGGCACCTCTGAGCCTTTATCTCAAAATGGGGATTTTCCTTGGCAAATGTTGATTAATTTACTATTGTGCTCTAGCGATTCTGTGGTACCTCTAACTATCTATTTTTCAGTGTATTTTTTTTTCCAAATAACGAAACCGTTTAATAAGAGTATGGAATAGAAGCCAAAATATGCGTGTTGGAAAATATTTTTTTACAGCAAAAGTATTAACCATACAAAAAAAGTATCCTCGGCAAAATGATTTATATGAATCTATAGCAAAATCATATATTTTTTAAATCTTCAAGACAAGCCGTTAATGAGCAGTACGGTTCATAAAGTGACCGTGTTACGCTACCAAACGGGACGTAGGCCCTTAATTTGTAGTTATTTCACACTTTTTTTGACGCGAATACTTACTTACATTTACTTACTTTAATTTCGTCTTTTATATATATATATATTTTTTTTTGTTTTTTTAACTTCGTTCCATCCGGGTGTCCCTTGACACCTCTCAAGTTTTTATCTTACGAAGCGATGTGCGCTAATACTATTGTGGTTATCAAGTGTAAAAACACACTGAGAATATGTGTGTTACCGCAGGAGCTTTCGGTAGGTACCGTCCGAAACTGCACTGCACATCGGCCTCTTCCAAGTTACGTCACAACATCAGGTTCTCTCCAGTTATTTTAAGGCCCTGGTAACTTTAAATATTGTCGTTATGAGCGATAACAGTTCTTATTGCAATCCGATACGGGTTAAAATCTGTTGTAATAAATTCGAATAATTAATGAGCAAAAATTTTTCGTTGAACATACAAAAAGAAATCAGCTGTATCATAGGAAAGTGCAATACCTATGCGGTCAAAATGTATGGAACAGCTGTTTTTTTTTTTTTGTATAACTGACGAAAAATTTCTGCACATCATCTGCATGCATTCTATCTAGAATTATATGCTGAATTCATGGTTACAGTTTGCGCACTGGATAAAAACTTTTCCTTTATATACTTATGTATGTATCTATGTATTAGTATGTATTATTTTTCGGATAACCTATCCCTTATGTTGCACCTGCCATGTTTTCTCTCTGCATCACCCAAAGGTTGACTGGTAGAAAATGCCTCAGGCATTAAGTCCGCCTTTGTACAGTATTTTTTTTTACTTGTGCATTAAGTTTTAATAAATAAATAATGCAAAAACATAGAGTTTTAGGCTAGTACTAAAGTTAGATCTTGTTTTGTAATAAGACGAAATGAGTCTGCCTAACAGACAAGGGGTTATAAAACGAAGCCCGCCGTGTCTATCCGTCTGTATGTTCGCGATAAACTCAAAAACTAATGAACGGATTTTCGTGCGGTTTTTACCAATAGACAGAGTGATTCATGAGGAAGGTTTAAGTGTATAATTTGTTAAGGTTTCATGTAAATTGGTTAACGCGGGCGAAAACGCTAGCAAAAACGAATTACAGATAAAATGTTTCCCTATACATACACTTTTGTCGTCACAAGTACCCGCCCTAGTTGACCAGTATCAGAGATCTTGACATCCGTTTGTGTTAACGAGTATGACGGGTGTCATTACTTCACGATAAATTAAACTTGGTATTTATGATGCGTAGTCTCCGACTGTAGTCTAACTGTCGGCGAAAGGCTCTTGGGAGTTTCGGCCTTTGAAAAAATTTGGCCGAAACCGAATAGGTGTTGTAGTGATTGCTCGGTGGGTGAGTGGATCTAATATTTCGTTTTATTGTTTTTACTTATCAAATAATATTATAAAGAGGTAAAGTGTGTTAGTACAAACTAACAAACCGATTACTCGAAGATGGCTGGACCGATTTGGATTATTATTATTTTGTTTGAAAGGGTATACTTCCCAGGTAGTCCCATGATTATCAAGTCAGGATCTGATGATGGGATCCTGGAGAAATAGAGAGAACTCTTCAAATTTTATAGGCACACTTGAAACAATTTGGGTAATTTTTGGAAGAGTACTTTCTCGGAGTGGTCCCATTTCAATTTGGTGAAGATCTGATGAAGAACTTCGGAGATAGGCAACGAAACTCCTCAATAAATCATAGCAAATGGACTGGGATTGCTGAAATCTCATATCTGTCTATTGTTTACACCAGTTCATAGCATACCATCACGCCGGTATGCGGTTCCAAAAAAAGAAGTCGGTTGTTTTTTTTTTTGGAAAAAGTTTTAATAATTACATAGAAATGTAGGAGGTAATACTCCGATAAATTCATCCGATTTCAAAAATTATTTCAGATAGAAAGCTATGCTATAGCCGAGTGGCATATATTTTTTTATCCCTGACGCAAAAAGAGGGGTGTTATAAGTTTGACTGCTATGTGTGTCTGTCTGTGGCACCGTAGCTCTTAAACGGGTGAACCGATTTGGGTGCGGTATTTTTATTTATGTAAAAGTAGGTTTTCTAGTGGTGGTTCTTAGACATGAGTCATCAAAATCGGTTCAGCCGTTTGAAAATGATCAGCTCTTTTCTGGTTGATGAAGCGATTTGAGCCTCTTTCACGGGTCTGATTGAGTCGAAATTTGGTATTCTATTACTTCAATGATATAAGACGAACAAAATAACCTTGAACTAATGCTGGACCATCACCTGGAATTTCCAGGATACCCAAATTACTCACCAACAAACAGCAGAAGTATCGTGTTTGGGCTCATTGAAAAGGTCTCAATGAATAGGTTATATAAATAGTGGTCAATAGGTTACCTAAATGGTGATCACGACGAGGAATGAGGATAAATTAGTAACAAACTTCACTGTGGGAAACATACGTAAAGCTGCGCAGATTTAAGTGAGACCTATGTCGATCGTAGCTTGTTTACTATTACTGTATTAAGTTTCAAAATCAGGAAATAAAAGTTAAATAAATAAAATTAAAAACCCCCGACCCAAACAACGACAAAAATATTACCTACAACTTAAAAAGCCAATAAATATTATTTTTTTACTTTTTAGAGGATTTTGTTTGGGTCGGGGGTTTTTTGGATTAACTTTTTTGTTAAAATACGTAAATGAAGTCAAGAGCATAATTAATGCATAGAAAAACAACAACAAGAACAAATATTTGTATGAACTACAAGTAGTTGTTCCGGGTCTGGCTGTTTGTGTATGTGAGTTTAATTGTTTGTAAACGCACCCACAATACTGGAGAAATTCCTAGTGTGGAGCAACGTTTAAAAAAAAAATAGCTGTTTTAAAATATTATACAATTTAACACTATGGAATACAAATAAAGGTATGAACATTTAAAAACGATTTCAATATTATCTTATGTATATGAGATAGCTCTATGATGAATTTAACTAGCGCAAGGCATGAGAAATAATGATTAAATCTCATATTATTTAAACAAATATGTCAATGACCCAATTCCCATGTCTATGTGAACTGTTTATTATAACCTATCCAATAACGAATATTTGCCGGATCCTTTGCAAACAGAAACCCTTTCGTAATATTATTAGGAACATTTAGCACGAAAACATACACGAAGTTGGGTTACAGCCGAAACTAAAATGTTGGGGTCGGCGAGTTTCGGTTTCGGCGTCGGCTTTGGGAAAAATATTGGCCTTGAGGCAAGCACTAGTGAAGTTCACATTCGCACTAAACTAGCGATTTTCATTTCACGCTTCGTCCATAATGTTGGGATATCAACATTTTCTACTTGTCGCACCAGAAATTACCTTTTGCCAATAGTGTAAGATATTTACTGTATTTTGTTTGCGTTCTAGATATCAGAAGGCCAATTCTGGTAATTAAAAACGTTCAAAATCTAGTCGCAGTCTCATCTCGGCGACAATCAAATGTCAAATACTTGTCAAAAATGTATGGAAACTCGAAGCATTTTTGACAGATTGAGACTGAGATTAGACTGTGAACGTTCTTAAAATTACGAGAATTGCCCCTCTGCTACCTCGCAACAAAACGCTAACCTACGTTTTGATAAAAACTAAATGATTTTATGCAACTCTGAAATCAAACCTGAAGCATGGCTTCAATTTAAAACTTAATTAAAAAAATGATTTGAAAGAACAATAATTACAAAAATGAAGTATTCCCGTTTGCGCACCAAGAGCACCAAAGGTATGGAATACCTTGGTGCTCAGTGCACTAGGTGCTCTAAAAATTGGTGCTCAAACAGGAATACTCCTCAGAAATAGCTAAAGGGTGGGTATTTTTTATGACGAATTCCGAGCCACTACAGATATAAAAACAGATGATGAAAATATGGTGCATAATTATGATGATTACATGGCAATCAATCAATATAATTTGAGAATAAATTTAATTAGAATTGATTGCTTTTCATAATTTATAGATTCACCCGCCGTAATTTTACACGCTTTATATTAGCTTCACTTGTATGTTTGTATGTAACCGACTCCTTAGAGCGCGATTTTGACCCACTTAAAACGGTCAGATTTCATTGAAACTTTGTAAACTTATCGAGGACCGATGACAATTCAATAATTTAAAAAAAAAATTAAAAAAAAAGGAAAAAAAACACGTTTTTGTAGTTAGCAGAACTAAAAAATAGAAAAAAATAAGAGTTTGAAAAACTAAAAAACTAAAAAACACGCTTTAAAAACCAAACTAAAAAAGGAGAAAATAATTTAATTCAATTAAAAAGCGTGGGGTGCTTTTTGAGGTATTTTTATAATCAATTAATGTCAAGCACCCCACGCTTTTTAATAGAATTAAATTATTTTCTCCTTTTTTAGTTTGGTTTTTAAAGCGTGTTTTTAGTTTTTTTAAACTATTATTTTTTTCTTTATTATCATAATGGTCGTAGCGTGATGTTAAAAAAATACCTTTTGAGAATATCAAATGCAATAAGGTTTTTTTATAATCCGACTGGTACTTCCAGTAGTTAGCACGTTCAAACAAACAAACTCTATAGCTATTATAGATAGAGATAAACGAGTCACGATATAACGAAAATTTAAACCTAAGCTACATCCAATTCAGATTTCGTCGAAACTCGTTACATCGGCGTCCCAAAAAAACGACATGAACGAAAAATGTAACTCGCGCTGTTAACTTCCCCTCGTCGGATTTTTTACGGTGCGGGGATTTCAGCTTTGCCTTTACAAAAACAGACTCTGTTAGTATATCTGGTATAGATGCATATGCAATAGAACGAGTATCGATTCGATGCATTTCATTTGAAAAGAATCCGCACGGCTGGCTGTGTAAATGTCAGATTTTCCACCTCTGTGATTTTCTTTTTTCTGCAGTCTGTGTGTACGGATTTTGTTTTTTTGAGTTTGGGATATCATCAAATAACTTCTCCCGCTCTGGGTGGAGCGGAAGGGCGTAACAGACTTTTACTGACTAAAACCTACCCGTGGTCCCTCAGTTGCCTGTGTGCCAGGGGCCACGGTATCTCTTTCGAACAACCCGCACCCCTGGCAGGCATCGGCCATTGCGGACCCCACCAGTTTGTGCTGACATGCGTACTATACGCAAACAGCACGCTATGTTGTGTAGTCTCAGGAAAAAGACTTAGGGAAACAAGTTAATATTAACAAAACAAACTAATGTGATTTATCTTTTTTGGGATCCCTTGATTGATTTGAAGGACTTAAATTGCGATAATATTCGCACATTTTTTATTTGACAGAACAAGTTACTGCATTGCTCTAGCTAGTGTTTGATATAATAACGGGGCTGAAATTATACTATCATTAACCCGCTTAAAACATGAGGAGGTTTTCAATTTAGCTGTATTTTTACCCGACTGCGCCAAAAAGGAGGGTTATGTTTTTCGAGTGTATGTATGTGGATTTCTTTGGCACGCTCTGTAGCCTAAACGCCTATTACGCTTAGGTTATAATATCTCACCTTCACCAACAATGTATTTCTCGCAAATAAACATTTGATTTGATTTGATTTGATTTAAATGGCTTGCTCGATTTCAGCTTGAGAGGTGCCGTTAGATTCGTCTTAATTTTGAGAGTGACACTGGGTATATACAAATTGAAAAAAAAATGGCTGATTTTTGGCGCCAAATATGGCGCCAAAAATCAGCCATTTTTTTTTTTTTTTTTTTCCATTTTATAGGTATTGATCATTTTTTTTTAGACACAATAGTGTCTAAAAAAAAATGATCTATACCTATTGAGTGGGTATTAAAAAAAAAGAGACTGAATACTATAAGCAATCTCATGCAGTCGGAGGCAATAAAGGTGGTTATTGTAAAATTTAAGAAGATGCCTCCGACTGCATGAGATTGTTATAGTATTCAGTCTAATAGTCATCCTTTTAAAAAAACGTTTCTTTTTTCCATCTTTTTTTAATTAAAATTCACTTTTTACGCAGACGGGTTTTTGATTTTGTAAATTATTTTTTACTAGCTGACCCGACAGACGTTGTCCTGTCTTAACTATGAATATTGAATTTTCTTATTTTTTTATTTCATAAGAACCTTCTCGTGACAATAACAAACACAAAAAAAAGAATTAGCAAAATTGGTCCAGCCGTTCACGTGTGATGCCGTGACCAAGGGAAATAGGAATTCATTTTTATATATAAGATTTTCTGTATGTTTGTTACGATATTTTTTGGAGAGGTTTGTAAATAAGTAATAACAGCCGCACGGGCCGATCGATTAGGTAAGCTACGCTTGCCGCGGTTGGTCTGTGGATGGATGACCATCTTTAGGTACCAAGACCCCTCTCCGTGCCTCGGCAAACACGTTAAGCCATTGGTCCCGTCTGTCATTCATGGATCTTTGACAGTCGTTAAGCCCGAAAGTCGACAACCAGTCTTACTAAGGGGTATCGTATTTGCCAGTGACTGGGTTGTGGAGGTCAGATAGGCAGTTGTTCCATGTAAAATACTGGTATTCAGCTGCACCCGGTTACATTGGAAGCCGACCGCAACATAATTAGGAAAAGGCTAGCCAGCTGACTATAACTGTTACAATATCTTTGGCAATTTACTGTGAATTTCAGTTTAAGTTTCTATGGCACTGAAACGTGTGTAAGCTTGTATCTGGTAATCCTACATATTACATCGACTAATTCTCGTATGTCACTCAATCGATTAGTCGTTCATTGTGACATTCACTGTCTTAAAACAACTGACAGCCGGCCTCCTTGATCTAGATGCTTGGAAACATGCTGGTCCTGCTCCATAGGACAATCTAGACTCTAGACAAAATCAAACTGGTTGCTAATTGAATTGTATAATTAATTATATTTATGACATTGATTTACACTCAGTGATTGCTTTAACTCACGCACTGACTTATTACTTGTTAATATTATAGGAAAATCGTATACTTACTTTTACAATGTTTGTAAATGTTGTGAGCACCATGTAGGTATCTATCATAATTAATTAATTTATCTGTATTGCTTCAATTTGATTCTTTTTACCTATTTTGGTGTGGTAATTTTATTCTGGGTGCATCGATTTCACACATAATCATTTAATTAATGTACTATGTTAAATATTGTACTTAAAACATTTTAAAAGAGTAACGGTGGAGGTTCTTGCCCATTCTTCTCCATACGAAACTACATTTTAGAAGGGGCGACTAGAATCAATTCTATTTTAATGTAAATTTTGACGTTCAAAAGTACCTTTTAAGTGCCTATTTGAAATAAATGCTGTGACTTTGACTTTGAGACGCCGAGCAGTGAACACACATTTATTAGCAGCCTAACAAATTCTCAATTAAATCTTAGCGAGAAAGTACAAGACTTATTATTTTGGTGTTAACTGTGTGATTTACAAATATTGTGGAAAAGGAATTAAATATGTTTCTGTTCGAATAATGTTTTGCGTTTTCTATTGCTAACCCCTTCATTTCTGAACTGTGGCTAATACGTGGTCGCTCACAATGGGCCTCATGAGAAGGCTGAAACTTATCCAAAGGGCAATGGAGATTTTTGAAGGATCAATATAACACGACATGATGGCCTACAAGCTTAGATAAAAGCTTCTGCAACTGTTTTAAAAATCCGGACTGCTACTGAGGAAATTCCAGATATAAAAACACAATAACACTTTGCCCGACCTGGGACCCAAGACCCAAGACCTCGTGCTAAGCGGTAGCGCTTGACCACTAGACCAATGAGTCAGCCAACAAACTATAATAATACAATAAATTGTCATAACATTTCTCACACTAAGCTTCTTAATATAACTGAAATACTTACACACAAAAAATGATTTACACAGAACAAAATCTAT
Source organism: Antitype chi (assembly GCA_947359405.1). NCBI lineage: Eukaryota > Metazoa > Arthropoda > Insecta > Lepidoptera > Noctuidae > Antitype > Antitype chi. The sequence continues at coordinate 6,747,513 of OX375829.1, read as the reverse complement.
GTTCAACAATCTACATTTTATAATCCGACATGTTTCGGGTAATTGGAGTTACTAATGGTTGCTCGGGGACTATTATAACCTCTGACTGACAGTAATGGCTGCTAAACTATGTGTTTTATTACCCGACCGCGCCAGAAGGAGGGTTATGTTTTAAGAGTGTATGTATGTATATTGTATGTATGTATATATATTTCTTTGGCACGCTCTGTAGCCTAAACGGCTTGATCGATTTCAGCTTGAAAGGTGCCGTTAGATTTGTCTTAATTTTGAGATTTACACTGGGTATATCAAAATTGAAAAAAGCCGATTTTTTACACGCTTTATATTAGCTTCACTTGTATGTTTGTTTGTTTGTTAGTTTGTTTGTATGTAACCGACTCCTTTGAGCGCGATTTTGACCCACTTTAAACGGTCAGATTTCATTGAAACTTTGTAAACTTGTCGAGGACCGTTGACAATTCAATAATTAAAAAAAAAAATTAGAAAAAAAAACACGTTTTTGTAGTTAGCAGAACTAAAAAATAGAAAATAAATAATAGTTTAAAAAACTAAAAAACACGCTTTATAAACCAAACTAAAAAAGGAGAAAATAATTTAATTCAATTAAAAAGCGTGGGGTGCTTGACATTAATTGATTATAAATATACCTCAAAAAGCACCCCACGCTTTTTAATTGAATTTAATTATTTTCTCCTTTTTTAGTTTGGTTTTTAAAGCGTGTTTTTTAGTTTTTTTAAACTATTATTTTTTTTATTTGTCCATATTGTGTCTTCAAAAAAAAATTGATTTTCTCAAAACCTATTGAGTGGGGTATCGAAATAAAGGGTTTCATAAATAGGTCTCATTAACGTCAAAAATAATTATATTAACTAAAAACTGTGAAATAAAAAGATAATTTACAAAAACAAAAAACCTGACTACATAAAGACTAAATACACTCGAGAGCAATGAATCCGGGTCACTTAAAGAATCCTAAAAATCTCGGAAACTAAAAATGCTAGGTTAATGCAATAAATTGTATTTAATAGACAATGTAATACTCCTTAAATGAAGGTATTAAAACTTCATAGTTATTGTAAAGTTATATCATAAAAAAATCTAATTTGAAAAAGGGCCACTTTCGAAGATGGAACTACGAAATTACAGCATTTGGTTTTGCTTTTGTTTGTAATCTGTCATCTATGTGGGTACATAAACCATGTTGATAGTGCTCTATATTCATTATTCAAGCTGAAATTATGTCGCTTACGCCTGAAGAATGCACCAGAATACTTACAATGCTGGAAACCGGCCGGAGTCAGCGCGATACAGCCAGGACTGTCGGTGTGTCGCTGTCAACAGTACAAAGAGTTCTCCGACGTTACGAAGAAACTGGTTCTAACCTACGCAGACCAGGAACGGGCAGAACCAGGTGTACCACAGCACGAGAAGACCGATACTTGGTGAACACCATGCTTCGAAATCGCTTTCTCACAGGAACTGAACTCACAAATCAGTTTCGACGCCTCGGAGGAAGTAACCCAAGTGCATGGACAGTAAGACGTCGGCTTGCTGAATCTAACTTAAAACCCCTTAGACCTGCAAACGGCCCTAAACTGGAGCGTGGGCATCGTATTTCAAGACTAAGATATGCCCAGAGCCACGTAAATTGGAGTATTGAAGATTGGTCAAAAGTTATGTTCTCCGACGAATCAAAATTTATGCTCTACAAGCACGATGGAAGACACAGAGTGTATCGAAGACCAGGGGAAAGATTCAAGCAAGCATGCATCGAAGAAAAAGTAGCCTACGGTGGTGGGTCTGTACTTGTGTGGGCCGGAATTTCTTCTGAAAGTCGCACAGAGCTGGTGATCATAGAAAACGGCTCTTTAACTAGCGTAAGATATGTGGAAGAAATCCTCAATGATCACGTTGGTCCATTTATGGTCAATTTAGGTGAGGATGCTATATTTATGCATGACAATGCCCGACCTCATACAGGTAGGATTGTGAATGACTACCTTCAAGAGATGAACATTACTCGTATCGAGTGGCCAGCGCGCAGCCCGGATATCAACCCGATCGAGCATGCTAGGGACGAGCTAGGCAGATGCGTAAAACAACGAAACCCTCCCCCAATCACGCTTCGTGAGCTCAAAATTGCTCTCACAGAGGAATGGGAGAATATTCCCCAAAATCGTATAAGGAACTTGGTGTACAGCATGCCAAACCGCGTAAACGCAGTAATGGAAGCACGAGGAGGCAATACGAAGTATTAAAATTCAAGAAAATCGTAATAAAGTTCAAAAATTTCATGTTTCCTATTTTTGTTTTAAGGAGAGATCAGCAGTTTTTTTCTTTATGTAATTTTGTGTTAATAAAATGTATGGTGACTCATATTTTTTTTACTTTCATTTAAGGAGTATTACATTGTCTATTAAATACAATTTATTGCATTAACCTATCATTTTTAGTTTCCGAGATTTTTAACATTCTTTAAGTGACCCGGATTCATTGCTCTCGAGTGTACTATTAGCAATCTCATGTAGTCGGAGGCATGATTGCTTATAGTATTCAGTCTAATAGTCATCCTTTTAAAACAAGATTTCTTGTTTCCATCTTTTTTAATTAAGTTCACTTTTTAGGCAGTTGGGTTTTTGCTTTTTTAAATTATTTATTAGGCAGTCGGGTTTTAAACCTCACATATTCACATACTTACATGCATATACAGCCTTACAGCCAGCACTGCTGAATTGAGCCATTTTGGCATAGTCTACTTTAATGCTAGTTTCTCATATCGCACTTTTTTTTTTGGGTGGGAAATCATCAAATAACTTCTCCCGCTCTGGGTGGAGCGGGAGGGCGTGTCAGACTTTTACTGACTAAAACCCACCCGTGTTCCCTCAGTTGCCTGTGTGCCAAGGGCCGCGGTATTTCTTTCGAACAACCCGCACCCCTGGCAGTCTTATCGCACTTTACACTTTATTTTTATTTTCTACTTAGTTTTGCCAGTGGCTTCGCTCGCGTGGAGGTCGAAAATTATCCCACGAGAACGTATTACCAGGATTAAAAGTAATCTAAATATTAATCCAGTTTATAAACTATCTGTGTACCAAATTTCATCCAAATTTGTTCAGCCGTTTTTGCGTGATTGAGTAACGAACATCCAATCGTCTAAATATCCAAACATACAAACGTTAATATTTATAATATTAGATAGATATAAATATATAGTAGGAAGGATCTGTTGTGTATGGTGTGTCTTTTTAGTCTGTGCTAAATAAATGTATTTTCTTTCTTTCTTTCACGTCTGTATTTCTAAAAGATTAGCAGATGTAGGTACTGTAAAAGTTCCTTGTGTCTTTATTTTTCGTTTTCATTGTAAATTAATGGTGATTCGATATCAGTGTATGAAGTTTCGCAAATAAATTAAAAATGCTCTGTAAACATAAAACACAACATACGGAAACCATTGCCTTATGATTTTTATTTGTGAATTTCACTCCTATACATTATTCTACCCTTGTTAATAGGTAGTGGGATTAATTATGTAAAGGTCTCAAGCACGTGGTAAGTCAATAATAGACTTATGTTTGATTTCCAACCCCATTATGTAATTTATTTCAAAGCGCGTGGGCGATGTTTCGAACAGATGAAAGATGTGGGTGAACTTTACGCCCACAAACTCTGGTTAGAGGCATCTGACCATGTACCACAGTGTCCACAATCTATTTATATTCTCTCTTTACCCATTTGCCAACTAGAAGATTTTTGCAGAACCATCCGAGCGAAGGAAGAGCGAGGAAGGAAGTGCAGAGTTATTTCTTAAACTGCACGGCTATTTAGCGTGAAATAATAGATATGTGTTTTTCGCGTATGTTTTGGCAAAATCAAAAATCTAAATCAATAGTCATTTATTCAAACTAAGCTGAGACTCAGCGCTTTTTGAACGTCAAAATTAAAAAGACAGTCTCTCCAAAACGCCCGCCCTTTACCACTTCCTAGTGCTTTAGCTGGGAAGAAGAAGTGGCGGAACAAACTCCCCAGCAGCACAACTGTCTATTAAGTTAAAAGAACTTGATTCTGTACAATAATAGGTAAGTAATTAAAATTACTAAACACAAAACATAAAATTAAATTATTTGCCATATGTCAGATAGCACACGTCAATATACCAACAAAACATAGTAACTAAACTCAAGCAGATATAAATAATAAAAACAAAACAATAAACGTAAACAGAACTCAATACCCACATAAAAGCCTCCAGGCATAAAGGGTGTGCCCGCTTACATATGTAAAGCTGCATTATGTCAAAGTCAAAGTCAAAGCATTTATTTCAAATAGGCACTAAAAAGGCACTTTTGAACGTCAACATATGTTCATTTAAATTTAACTTGAAGTAATAAATGTAAAGCTAGCACCTTCGGAGTAAAAAAACTAAACAGTTCATTTTTAATAACAATGACAAAACCATGGTCAGCAAGACGACCAGTCCCCACAAGTAGCACCCGTTCACGAGCATAATGCAAGGATCAGCCATTGCCCGCCTCGCCATATTTGAGGGAAGGAAGCAACCCAGGCAGATCATGCGACCCTTGCGGAGGGAAGAGGGACTCATCTTAGATATTATTCAATTAAGTCTTGAAGTCCTGTCAAATGTATAGGCGATGAACCACTATGTACAGTGGTTGTTCCATCCTAAGTTCACTTCAAACCAATCAAGTGACTACACACAATTTAAAAAATTAAATAACCGTAGATTTTCACGATCATGTTTAGAGACTAATGTTACAAGTTTGTTATACATAACACAAATGTACATCTAGCATCATTATGAAAGTCTGTAATATAAGACTCTTAAACGATATCAATTTTCTCGCTCTTGTTGAGTTACTTGGTACTAACAGCGGGAAGTTAAAGTTTCCATCGTTAAGTTGAGACTTTGGGTAAGCAAAGCTTCGAAGGCAACAATCTAGCTTCCTTATAAAGTGACATCTATAAGGCTTATTTTACCAACAGAATTTTATTTCACTTCTCTGGCACGCTTTTGACTATCCGGCTCGAAGGACCATTTACAAGTTAACATTATTTGCTTCACATACTCCAAATAGTAACTATTTAACTTAAAAAATACTTAAGAATGCATGAATTAATGTTCCTAATACATTTATTTACGAGCTGTGTTATATACGTAACACTACCTTACTACCATTTAACAACATCGCTCACAAAAATAAAATTCTAGAACCTGACTATGGCCTCGAATAGCATATCTACCCTTTTAAATAATTAAATGTGTTCATTACTAAATAACTCACCAAAAAGAAAGGTACTACCAAAATTTGAAGGCTTGTCACATTAAATCTGAATAGATAATTATGGCGTGACGAGTAGGTACACTTAACGCACGAAAAAGTCAACTGAATCAAATCTTAACATCTTATTGCATGCTTCGCTGATCAAAGGATAAACTTTGTTCTGCTTTTCGTTTCGACCGTATCTATGTTGCTTATACTGTTTGGGCCCATGATACGTAACCTCATATAGCAGCGTCACAGGCGATGTTCATTCATACAAACAAAAGTTCAGGTGAACGAACATTATTTTGAACCACTCTAGCAGATGGGACAAATACACTATAGTTTGACTTTTAATCGTATTCAGTAACTTGACAGTTGAAGGGTTACCAGATTTTGACATAATAAATATAGTGAGGTGGTGTAAGAATGAACGAAATTGAATGAACTTGAAATAATGTACTTACATGCAATTTTAAATTTAATAACTTATCTTAGAAACATTGGGCACGCCACGATAGCGGCGGTAAGTCCCCTCTTTGAGGAGTGGCTTGAGAGGCGGCATGGCGTCTTCACCTTCCGCCTGACGCAGGTCCTCACCGGACACGGTTGTTTCGGGAGGTTCCTGTTTCGTATAAGGCGGGAGGAAACGCCCGGGTGCTTCCATTGCGAAGATCGCCCTAAGGACACGGTGGAGCATACGGTGGCGGTCTGCCCGGCTTGGGCGGAGCACCGCCGTGTCCTCGTGGAGGCGATCGGCGGCGGCGATCTCTCACGTCCGGCCATGGTACGGAGCGAGAGTGAATGGTTAGCCGTCACCTCCTTCTGCGAAGCAGTAATGCTCGCGAAGAGGGAGGCGGCGCACGTGAGGGAGAGGCAGTATATGCGCCCTCACGGCCGTAGTCGCCGCGGGAGAAGCCCTGGGCGTCGGGAATCCCAGGCTGATTCCCGGCCACCGTAGGCGCGGGCTTGCGGACGGCGAGTAATGGGTAGCTCGCTGTCCGGTAAGGACCAAGCCCGGGTCGACGGCGCGTTGTGTTCCACGCGCGCCTCAAAGAGATGTCAGCACCAAAGGGTGGGGTCCGCAAGGGCCGATGCCTGCCAGGGGTGCAGGTTGTTCGAAAGAGATACCGCGGCCCCTGGCACACAGGCAACTGAGGGAACACGGGTGGGTTTTAGTCAGTAAAAGTCTGACACGCCCTCCCGCTCCACCCAGAGCGGGAGAAGATATTTGATGATTTCCCACCCAAAAAAAAAAAAAATTCTTAGAAACATGATATGCACTATTAAAAAAATTTGAATTTGTTATATACATATTTTGTTTTTCAGTAGTAAGGTAATTTATTTAGTTTCTTTCTATTAGAAGAAATTAAAAACGGGAAATTACTTTTATTAATAAATTATTAATAATTCTTATTTTCTACATCTTGCAAATGAATTTTTAAAATTTTCGTGTTCGTGCTTGATGCAAAAACGTTCACTACCTCAACACTATTATTGTTAGTATGGTAACATTATTTTTCTCTGAACTGTCAAGTTACTGAATACAATTAAAAGTCGGATTATAGTTGCTACGTAAGCAACAGTGACAGAAAGTATTAGAGCAGTGACACTCGCAAGATTAAGACAAATCGACTGACGTAAGAATGATCAAAAGCGGCCCATGCGCTTGGTCTCTAGATTGCCACAAAGTATATATCTACATACATAAGCTGATAAAAACACTACCTATTGCGTCGCGCAGCCAGGTTAAAACCGCAGTAGTACTATTTCAATGATACATTCCTATGCCCTAAAGAATTTAGACACAAAAACGGGACCAATCCTGATTCAACAGTACTCAATTCTTTATTTTATTTCATATATATTCATCATTTCAGCTGAAAGACGGCCATTCTGGACATAGGCCTCCCCTAAAAGGAGGGTTTTGCCATAATTGCCACGCTTGGCAGGCGGGTTGGCATTCGAAGTATGGTGGTAAATGCATAGAGAAAACTGCTGCCTATTCTCTAGTAAGTCCCTTAGTCGCTTTCTACGACACCCACGAGAAGAAATGGGATGGTGGTATTCTTTTACGTCCGGCACCACACGGAACCCAGCACCACATGGAACTCCGGCACCACACGGAACCATATATATTACATAGATAGTATAACAGTAAGAGATCAATATAGATCCCGTCGGGCACAGCAAAAATTTGGAGAGAAAAAGAGGGCTACTTAGAAATTCAAGCAATTCAATTTAATATTGCCCCCTCTACCTCTAGCCCCTCTACCTCACCCCTCAAAAGTCACGAGCGTAACAGGTTATGGTCACTCAGAACGACAGGCCCTTAAAATTACATAGCCCTAAGAGGTTTTACAACTTCAAAATAAAGGAAGCCATACTCTTTACATCGTCAGGCCATACAATACATTTATTAAACAATTTTTATCACCCGGCCTGTTTACGGCTGGAGCCTGAAATCACTTGCACACAATAGGGAGATACAAAAGGGACACTTTGGATGACATACAAAAATGTATAGTCGTGTAGCTAAACATGGAAAAGGCAGTACTGATATCGGTGTACGAAAACATACATAGTTCGGAAACCGTCGGGGCAAATGCGTAACACACATAAAATGGCAATGAATCGCAGCAATGACTTCCATTTTGACATTCCATTGCTTCATAAGTTTTTTTTTTGAGGTTTGGAAATCATCAAATAACTTCTCCCGCTTTGAGTGGAGCAGGAGGGCGTGTCAGACTTTTACAGACTAAATCCCACGCAAGCAAATCCAAAGCAAGTAGTAAGTAAAACTCTGAAAATTGGTACCGGCCATGTTTACCTGTTACCAAATGACATGTAAAAAATAAATAATAGTTTAAAAAACTAAAAAACACGCTTTAAAAACCAAACTAAAAAAGGAGAAAATAATTTAATTCAATTAAAAAGCGTGGGGTGCTTTTTGAGGTATTTTTATAATCAATTAATGTCAAACACCTCACGCTTTTTAATTGAATTAAATTATTTTCTCCTTTTTTAGTTTGGTTTTAAATCGTGTTCTTTAGTTTTGTAACTATTATTTATTTTCTATTTTTTAGTTCTGCTAACTACAAAAACGTGTTCTTTTTTCTCATTTTTTTTTAAATTCTTGAATTATCATCGGTCCTCGACAAGTTTACAAAGTTTCAATGAAATCTGACCGTTTAAAGTGGGTCAAAATCGCGCTCTAAGGAGTCGGTTACATACAAACATACAAGTGAAGCTAATATAAAGCGTGTAAAAACACACTATACCCTCTCCAACTACTAACTAACCTTCTGCAACTACTCACACTATTCCAAAAGGACCAGTTTTGTCTATCCATCGTAAACTGAACCCACTGAAGGCCGGAGGGCGTCTCGTAATTTGTCCTTTGAGCCGCGTCGTTACTTTTCAATGGAGTCACCCACATCAAAGTAATCGGCGTCTATTCAGTCGGCGTGTCGTGACGTAAGCATATAAGTCAATATGGATTGATATAATTTTTGTGATGAGGTTAAGTTATGAATGCATGAGGTTGGAGATATTCATATTGATACTTGTAAGCTTGTTAGGTAATGTTTGAAGGGAGTGTCTTCACTGATATTGGAGTGGTAGAAACTGGGTAAAATTGGTCGGCTGAAAATAATCGTTATAGGTAAGGTTATCGCAGAGAAGCTACCTTTTCAGTTCTAAAGTGTATTTAAAATATTAAAACAAAACATAAGTCAAGCGTTAAAAAACCAAACTAAAAAAGCTGAAAATAATTTCAAAAAAGCGTGAGGTGCTTTTTGAGGTATTTTTATAATCAATTAATATCAAGCACCCCACGCTTTTTGAAATTATTTTCAGCTTTTTTACACGTAATTGTTAAGTTTTCACTTCCGTCGGCACCGACAGAAGTGAAAACTTAACAATTACGTGTGTATCATTTTAATCGTCAGATTAAACAACGTTCAACATTGTTCATTCATACATTCGTGTTGTCAGTGGTGTCGGTAACACTGTCGCGACTTCAATTGTTTTTTCCCATCTCAAAAAATGCCCAACGGGCCTAAAGAAGATTTCACTTCAAAAAAAAAGCGGGACTCTCGCACCGGACGCAATTGTGTCTTGATAAAAGGCCCATTGATCAGAATAGGCTCGTATCATAATTATATGGGACTTAAGTTAAACATAACTGGTGAAATGTGGGTGTAAGTACTATAGGTCTGCCTTGCTAATTGTAAATGCAGCACTTGTATAAAAGCGGTTTCGAGAAAAACGCGGAAATCTAAAAGTAACATTTTCATGCAAGTACTGTGAATGTCGGTATCAAAAAAACATACTTCCAGTATCCAAATATTTTTGTTTTTCCGATATTGGTTTGCCCTTAAGGGTGCCATTTCTGCAAAAAAGTGAAAAACCCAAAGTGTCGATTACTTCAGATACAATTAGCAGGGCAGAGGTATACCTCTGCCTAAGCCTTCAGGAAAAAACAGACGTGAGTTAATATCATCCTCATCTGCTAGCCTTTTACCAACTATGTTGGGGTCAGATTCCAGTCTAACCGCAGCTGAATACCAGTATCTGACCTCTACAACCCAGTTACTGGGTAACAGGATACCCCTAGGTAAAACTGGTTGTCAGACTTTCGGGCTTCTGACAACCCGTGACGACTGTCAAAGATCCACGAATGACAGCCCGGACCAACGGCTTCAACGTACTTTCCGAGGCACGACCATCTGTACGTACCAAGACCACTCGGTCTTTATATGTAAAGATGGTCACCCATCCACGGACCAACCGCGGCAAGCGTAGCTTAACCTGATCGATCGACCCGTGCGGCTATTATTATTTAGCCACAGGCCCCTCCAAATGTATGTGTGTGTATTTACCTAGTTTTGTAATGCATCAAATCCCTTTTTATAATTTTCCAATAAGGTGAAACCTATGAAAAGAACCACGTATTGTAAACATTGCTTACATTTAATATTCCACATGTGAATACATTACCTTTGATACATTTTATATTCTCATTTCTGGTCGTTTCAATTAACGATATTTGAATGAGTAATTACTGACTCTGTGCATGAAATTGGTTAAAAATCGAGCCGTTTTATTTTCATGTACAAAATTAAATCGGGATATTAAATGATACGGAATAGCCATACTTCGATATTGAATGTATTTTACGAAACGAATTTAATTAATGCTAAGTGCTACTACATTTACACGTTAGTAAATACATTACCTTCTATTGCACGTGTTTTTAATAAACTTTGTTTTTTTTTAAACCACAATTTATCCTGAAAGTAATCCATTAAATACATTTGAAAGTCATCTATAATGAAACTATCACACTCTATCTCAACAGAGCAGTGGTGAACCAGTGGTAACTGCCCCGACTCAAGTTGTAGCTCGTAGGTTCAAACCACTTTTCTTTTTTGGGGGCAATCTACTGAAAGAGATACTGTTTTTAAAGCGCAAAAACGATGTATTCGATCCTTGTGTGGCTTAAAAACTACGGAATCTTGTGCACCCGTTTTTAAATCTTTAAAATTACTTACTTTGCCAGCTATGTACATCTACGAGACTGTTTTGTTTGTTAAAATGAATTTACACCTTTTTACTAAAATTTCCGATGTAAAAAAAACTCCAATGCGTTCTCAATATGAAAATAAGTTGTGTGACATAAAATGCAGAACCACTTTGATGAAAAAGAGCTTTTTTGGAATGGCTTCGAAAATTTATAATAAAATACCCGATAGTATAAAACACATGCCCCTATCAAAATTTAAGAAAGTTCTCACCTCTCTATTAATAGAAAAATGTTATTATACTGTTCAAGATTTTATAAATGATAATTTTTAATCTTTTTTAGTCTTATTTGTTTTTTTTTATTGTTTGTTTTATTTAGTCTTTTTAAGTATCTATTTTAATTCTTACATTATAATTAAAATTTGTATGCCTTCGCGGCAAAACATAGCGCTCAAATATGTTAACCTAACACCATTACGTAAATACCTATGTTTAACAAATAAAGATTCTGATTCTGATTCTAATTTGTATAAATAATTTCATCACCACACGGTGAAGGAAAACATCGCGAGGAAGCCGGCATATCCCAGAACCAAAAATTCGAAGACATGTGACATCTACCAACCCGCACTGGGCCCGCGTGGTGGATTACAGTCCACTCCGTCTCACAGAGAACATCATTATAGGCTGATTAATTGATTATAGACTCTATGTCATTGACAAACAAATTATAATGTCATATAGTTTTATAGGAAATCAAATGTGACAGGCAGAGGAACGGAGTCAAAAGTCACAAGTAGGTACACCCAGGGGCGTACCAGTGGAAAATGGCGCCTAGGGCACGCATCCCATTTGCTCCCCTTTGTAAATATCTTCTCTGTCTACACTGAGCAAAGCTAGGTCGCATAACCTTTTTAGACCAATTATAGCCTTCAATAACGAAGGTATTAATTCCAATTTGCTAAAAAAACAGGGGCACTCCGGGAGTGCCGACAGAAGTGAAAACTTGAACAATTACGTGTGTTTTTTTAATCGTCAATACAGGATTTTACATTGGGTCCTTGGGTCCTGAATGCTCTCGGTAAAAAAATGATTAACGAGCGATCGATTTCAGCCATTAAAGGTAACAGCACAGATTTTTACGATAAAAATACAAAGGGATGGAAAGGGATAAAAGAATTAGAATTTCTTAATGAAAGAAAGAAACTTTTCCGAAAGACATCAACGCACGACTCATCCGTGTGCTCAAACGTTCGGTGACGATGACGCGAGTTCCATGATTTTTGTTCACCTTAAAAGTTCTCAACGGGCCTAAAGAAGTTTTCACTTCAAAAATCGCTTGCAATGCTGCCATTTTAATAGAAATGGGCAGATTTGAAAATACGCTTTCATCCTCCTACTGCACAATATATATTCAAGTAGCTCTTCAGATTTCTAAGATATTCCCTGGACAGTTATGCAGACTCATTGAGTCTGATAACAATAGAAACGCAATTGTGTTAATTATTAGACACTTGAAGGTTTAAAGGTATCTATGAAATGGTTTATTGATATTTTGGTTTTAGCAATTGGCGATTTTTTGCGCCCCCCTTCGATAGGTGCCCAGGGCTCTCGCCCTGCCTGCCCCACCCTGATTACGCCACTGGGTACACCACACTACGAACGCTATCTTTCATTCAAGGTTTGGACACCACCAATCAAAATTCAAAATATTTTATTTCACATAAACTTACATGGGCACTTATGAGTTAGAAGCTGGGTTCACGGTTCTAATTGGTCGTTTCATATGGAGAAAAGCAAGCAAGAAACTCCACGGTTACTCTTTTACTCTTAGGTACTCTTTTAAAAATAATTGGCTTTTACAATGTTTTCAATTTCATGGTTAAGAGGTACCTATCTATGTAAGCACAGTGCAGGCCTGTCAACAAGTTACAGGTACTTAATAAAATGGAAAACGGTCTACAAATCTACTGTCAAGAAGGCCTACAACGTTCTCACATTCACAAAAAGTAAAATAATCTACATTACTAAAAGATTTAACATACACTGGTTCTGTAAATGTTTTGTTTACAATAACATGGTTATGAAAAAAAAAACAATAGGGTTTGGGACGAAGATATCTACAAGTTTCGTAAAATAGTAAACTATATGTTTGCAGCCCAGTTGACGGACGTCCGACGACTCCCGTCACGAAAAGAGTCACGTCACATATTTCTAACACGTCTGCTAGAACTTTCTAGAAGCTGCGCTCTTATTGGTCAAGCGGATTATGTCGGGAGCGGCTTGAAAGAGGTTCGCGTTATGAAGATAAATAAATAACAAAAACCTATTTAAACCAAATGATACAACCACTAACGACAAATTACAAAATAAAAAAACAGTAGTGCCTACGTACATATTCTTCTACAATTTCCCAATAAATACTGAATCGTTCACCGTCATTTGATCTCCTATAAAGCGAAGCCGATTAGTATCAGATACAGCATCAAAGGACATTTGATCACAAATGAATGCAGCCAATAGCCGATATTGGAAATCACTGCAATACTCCGATATAGTGCTACTTATTGGTAGCAAACGATTGAATTGAATGTCAATGAGCTGCAAAATCTAATAATGAGACATTTCGTTTTCAAACAGGTACGGAATTTTCGGGTAATATTCATGTAGAAGTAAAAAGGCTGAGATCAGAAAAATTTAAACAGATGTTTATTATTTAAATAAACTAGAAAAGCAAATAATTATGTACATAGAAATAAGTCTTAGAACAACACGTCTTCTCATCTTCTCATCTTAGTAAATAGTTATTTTGATAATATTAGGTCTTTACCTATGAAATTGCCGTTTTGCAGTACTGGCCATTTCAAATCAAAATAATTTTTGTTTGGGTAAGAATTCTAATTTCAAATTAATTTTATTTTAAAAACATGGATTTTTTTTTCCAAAAGTAGTCATTTGTTTATTGATTAGTGTTACATTTTCATCGCATTTCAATCTTTTTCGTCATCATGGATACGTTAAAAATTCGAGTAATTATGGAATATGAGTACCGTCGTGGCAGCAACGCGGCACAAGCGGCACGCAACATCAACGACGTTTACGGAGCTAACACTACAAACCAACGCACCACCTGTTATTGGTTTGCTCGTTTCCGTTCTGGAAATTTCGACCTGAAAAATGAACCTCGCGGTCGTCCGAAGACTTTGGTCGACAATGACGAATTAAAGGCGATTGTGGAAGCTGATGATACACAATCGACGGCTGAATTAGCAGCAGCTTTCGACGTTAGCGTCAAAACAATATTGGTCCATTTGCGTCAAATTGGCAAGGTAAAAAAGCTTGACAAATGGGTGCCCCACGAACTCAATGATCGTCAGCGCGAAGTACGCGTCGAGACGTGCCTTGCACTGCTCAACAGACACACAAATGAAGGAATTTTGAACCGCATTGTTACCTGCGATGAAAAATGGATTCTGTTTGATAACCGCAAGCGCTCAGCAAGTTGGTTGGATCCTGGTTCAGCACCTAAACAATACCCTAAACGAAAACTTACCCCTAGAAAAGTGATGGTCACTGTTTGGTGGTCTAGCGCCGGTGTGATTCATCACAGCTTCTTACCAAACGGGGTGAGCATTACTGCAGATGTGTACTGTGAAGAACTGAACACAATGATGGAGAAGCTGGCACATCTCCAACCAGCATTGGTCAATCGCTCGTCTCCGCTGCTCCTGCACGACAACGCGCGACCTCATACTGCACAGCAGACGGTCTCCAAGTTGCAAGAACTGGGGTTGGAAGCTCTCCGTCATCCGCCCTACTCACCAGACCTTGCGCCTACAGACTACTACTTTTTCCAGAATTTGGATAACTTCTTGGCGGGAAAAAAATTCAATACCCGAGAGGCAGTACAAAATGCCTTTGAAGAATTTGTTGCCTCCCGTCCAGCTGATTTCTTTAAGAAGGGCATTAATAAACTGCCACTGCGATGGCAAAGATGCATTGATTGCATGGGTGATTACTTCGATTAATACAAATAAAAAATACATGAAAAAAAATCGTTTAAATTTTTTCATACAAAACGGCAATTTCATAGGTAAAGACCTATTAATATATTGTGCTCGGCTTACAACTACTGATACATGTTCAATTATAGGCGAGGACGCTGGCACCCTAAACACAAGTTAAATCTTATATTGGGTGCCAGAGTTCATCGAAAACACTATTTCCCTTAGTTGTAATGCTGCATAGTGTTTATTGTATAAATGTTTTTTTTGTACACCTGAAGGTAATAAAATATCTTTTTTTTTTACGTCCTTCGTCAAGCTTTCTGTCATTCTACGTTTTTAAATATATTCCACGTCATCCCAAGCATAGAACTTACGCATACGTCATCTGTCTCACTTACGCCTAAGCATTCAGCTCTTTCACACAAGTCATTCATCAACGTTCCTTTTCTACATTCATGTCATCATTTGACTAGCATTTTCCCAACTATTTTGGGGTCGGCTTCCAGTCTTACCGGATGCAGCTGAATATCAGTATTTTACATGGAGCGATTGCCCATCTGACCTCCACAACCCAGTTACTGGGTAACACGCAACCCCTTGGTAAGACTGGTTGTCAGACTTTCGGACTTCTGACGACCCGTAACGACTGTCAATGATCCATAAATGACAGCCGGGACCAACGGCTTAACGTACTTTCCGAGGCACGGAAGGGTCTTAGTATGTCTTTACATACCAAGACCCTCCCGTGCCTCAGACCATCTTTATGGTCACCCATCCACGGACCAACCGCGGCAAGCGTAGCTTAACCTGATCGATCGACCCGTACGGCTGTTATTACTTAGCCACAAGCCCCATGTAATTTTCTTGATAAAAAAAACTTAGTATTGTGGTAAGAAATCCATTATATTATTTTAAGGTGAACCTAGTCCACATTTTTTGCATACAAACTTCGGGAGTGTTTTACTCCTCTGTCTGACATGGCACATCCAAAGTAAAATATGATATCGTTTTGTCTCAGTATTAATATTGTCTGTACGGAAACAGAGTACTAAAATAAAAATCCATTAAAGAGTTAGGAGCCAACAAAGATTCGTTTTTCTTGCTAATTTTACTTAAATTTGGGCGTGTTTAAGTAATAAAAGAAGTACAAAATCTCCAAAACCAAGTAGGTACCGACAAAGTTCAATTATGGAAAAGCTCAATAAACTTTATTGGTCATTGGTTTATGCAATGACTTTTGCATAAAACCTGATCTTCCAAAGGACTTTTCTTAATTTTTTCACGAATTTTTACTATAAATGATCCTGCATTTCACTCAATAACGTTGTGCGTGTAGACCAGGGTCTAACTGCTCATCACTGATACTATCTCTGTCGGACACGAAGCCTGGTGAGACAGCGTGATTTTTAGCCAGGCCCACCAGTGAGTTCGAGCCCGGGACTAGGTTCCCCTTAACGTTAACAGCTAAAGGCTAATTTTATGAAGAGAATATTTAGATACATTCCTAGTACCAGACATCCAACCGTCCTGTCAGCCACGTGGTCCTTCCGTCCTTGACTATAAATAGAAATACCGTTGGATGGCGCCCCATCCTTCCCTCGGGCGTCATATTATGGGAAGTGCGCTAAGGGATTACGTCAAAGGAATGGGCTGAAACATGTCCTTGAACTGCGTTGTAACGGAGGCCGGAATTGCTTTAAAGGACGGCAAGAGTCAGCTAAACTACGAAGCAAAATGGTGATAGTAATGATCCGCTTATACTTTTGCCCAATTAAGTTTGTCGTCATACAAAGCTTCATCTGATTTGTAATCCTACTTACTAATATTATAACTAGTTGGAAATTATCCCGTGGGAACGTACTACCGGGATAAAAAGTGCCCTATGTGTTAATCTAGGTTATAATCTATCTGTGTGCAAAATTTCATCCAAATCCGTTCTGCCGTTTTTGCGTGAAAGAGTAACAAACATCCATACATACAAACTTTCGCGTTTATAATATTATATCAGTAAGGAAAGGATTTGAAAGTTTGTGAGGGTGGACGGATGGATGTTTGTTACTGTTTCACAAAAAAACGACCGAACGGATTTGGATGAAATTTGGCACACAGATAGTTTATAACCTGGCTTAACACATAGGATATTTTTCATCCCGGTAGTATGTTCCGGTGGGATAATTTCCAAAACCCACGCGGGCGAAGTTAGTTTATAATATGTAGTGATGTGAAAGTTTGTATGTTTACATGTGTGAATTTTTGTTACTCGATCACGCAAAAACGGTCTCATGGATTTTGATACAATTTGCCACGAAGATAGTTTATAACCTGGATTAATATATTCATCATCATCATATCAGCCGAAAGACGTTCACTGCTGGACATAAGCCTCCCATAAAAGGGGGATTTGCCATAATCGCCACGCTTGGCAGGCAGGTTGGCGATCGCAGTATGATGGTAAAATGCATTGAGAACGCTGCCGCCCATTCTCTAGTAAGTCCCTTAGTCGCCTTCCATGACACTCACGGAAAGAAATGGGATAGTGCTATTCTTTTACGTCCGGCACCACACGGAACGTATTACGATTAAGGCCCATTGTATCCTCATCTCCCGTTTGTATGCTAAAGCACGACTGCCGCCCGCGCCCGCGCAGGGCACCTCTGAGCCTTTATCTCAAAATGGGGATATTCCTTGGCAAATGTTGATTAATTTAAAATTGTGCTCTAGCGATTCTGTGGTACCTCTAACTATCTATTTTTTCTCAGTATAGTAATTTCAGTGTATTTTTTTTCCAAATAATGAAGCCGTTTAGTAAGAGTATGGAATAGAAGCCAAAATATTGCGTGTTGGAAAATATTTTTTTTACAGCAAAAGTATTAACCATACAAAAAAAGTACCCTCGGCAAAATGATCTATATGAATCTATAGCAAAATCATATATTTTTTTCAAATCTTCAAGACAAGCCGTTAATGAGCCCCGTGCTCGTCCTCGGGGACTTCAATGCCAAGAACTTGGCTTGGGGTTCCCGTCTGACGGACGTGCGGGGCAGGATGGTGGAGGGGGCTCTGGAGACAGGCCTGGTCGTCCTGAACCGGGGTTCTGTCGCCACGTGTGTGCGGATGCGGGGTGAGTCGGTGGTGGACATTTCGTTCGCCAGCCCCGCTCTGTCGCCGCGTGTCGTCGACTGGCGCGTCATGGAGGGGGTGGAGACGTATTCCGACCACCGGTACATCCGGTTTGACGTCTCCGCCCAGACCTCGAGCGCGCCGGTCCAACGGGCCCCGTGTGGTCCGCGGTGGGCGCTGAAGCGGCTGGACCGGGAGCTCCTCCTGGATGCCTCGATCGTGCAGGCCTGGGTGTCACCACCGGACAGGCCTGCCGACATCAACGACGAGGTTGAGTGGTTCCAGGAGGCCATGTCCGAGGTTTGTGACGTGGCAATGCCTCGGGTCCAGCCAGGACGCGCTTCACGCCAGGTGTACTGGTGGTCGCCGGAGCTCACAGCTCTGCGCGAGACGTGCGTTGCTGCGCGGCACCGGTACACCAGGCACCGCAGGCTCCGTGTCCGCCCTCCGGATACGGAAGCCATTCAGGCGGAGCTGTACGAGGGGTACAGAGCGGCGAAGACCGCCCTCCGAGCGGAGATCCTGCGGGCCAGAATGCTGGCCCGCGAGGAGTCGCTGGAGACTCTGAACAGAGACCCGTGGGGACGCCCCTTTAAAACGGTGCGGAATAAGATCCGCCCGTGGGCTCCCCCGCTGACGCAGAGTCTCCGGCCTCAGCTCGTGCAGGACGTGGTGAGCGCTCTGTTCCCTTCGCGAGAGGAGCACGCTCCCCCGCCCATGGCTCCGCCTGCTGCGGTGTCCGATGCGGACCACACCGATGACGACGACGATGCTCCAGATGTGACCAAGGTAGAGTTGAGAGTGGCGGTACGTAGGCTGAATGCCAAGAGTACCGCCCCAGGACCCGACGGCTTGCCTGGAAAAGCCTGGGTCCTGGCCTTGGAGGCGCTCGGGCCTCGACTAAGAGGGCTCCTAAGCGCATGCTTGGAGGAGGGCCGGTTCCCACTTCGTTGGAAGACGGGGAAACTGGTCCTCATTAAGAAGCCGGGGCGCCCCGCGGACTCTCCGTCCGCTTACCGGCCCATCGTGCTGCTCGACGAGGTGGGCAAGCTCTTTGAAAGAGTAATTGCAGACCGCCTCGTCGGGCGGCACGATGGGCCGGTAGTTCGGTTTCCGCAGGGGGCGCTCCACGGTGGACGCCATCATGCGCGTGCGAGCCCTCACGACGGGGGATGCTGTGGCCCGGGGTGGGGTCGTCTTGGCGGTGTCTCTAGACATCGCCAATGCCTTCAACACCCTGCCCTGGAGTTGCATAAGGGAGGCACTCCGGTATCACCGGATGCCGACCTACCTCTGTCGTGTGGTCGAGGCCTATTTGACGGACAGGGCCGTCATCTACCCCGGTCACCAAGGAGAGTGGAACCGGCGAGAGATGTCGTGCGGTGTCCCACAGGGATCGGTTCTGGGGCCGCATCTGTGGGACATCGGATACGACTGGGTGCTGCGCGCCGACCTCCCTTGCGGCGTCAGCGTAGTCTGCTACGCTGACGACACGCTGGTCCTGGCGCAAGGGAGGTCGTACCAGGCGGCGGCCGACTTAGCGGCAGACGGGGTTGCGACAATCGTCGATAGGATCCGGCAACTGGGACTCGAGGTGGCCTTGCACAAGTCCGAGGCCATGTGTTTTCATGGTCCTCGGAATGCGCCACCGGCGGGTTCCCAGATAACGGCGGGAGGGGTTCACATCGGCGTCGAGTCGACGATGAAGTACCTGGGACTCGTCCTCGACAGCTGGTGGAACTTCGCGGAACACTTCCGACGTTTGGCTCCCAGACTGGAGCGGGCCGGGGCTGCTTTGAAGCGGCTCTTGCCCAATCTAGGGGGGCCAAACGCCTCCTGCCGGAGGCTCTACGCGGGGGTCGTGCGGTCCATGGCCCTATACGGGGCGCCGGTGTGGGCGCCTACATTGAGGCGCCAACCAGCGCGAAAGCTGAAGACGTCCCATAGGGTCATGGCGATCAGGATGATCCGGGGATACCGCATGATCTCAGGTGAGGCGGCGGGCCTCCTTGCCGGATTACCGCCATGGGATCTGGAGGCAAAGGTCCTCGCGCATATCTGGGAGTGGCGCGAGGAGGCCAAACGCCGGGGCGTTACTCCGCTGCCGCGAGAAATCGAGGTGCAGCGGACAGAGCTCCGGCGGGATCTCATGGCGACATGGAGAGCGCGATTGTCGCAACCCAGTGCTGGGCACGCCACGATAGCGGCGGTAAGTCCCCTCTTTGAGGAGTGGCTTGAGAGGCGGCATGGCGTCCTGACCTTCCGCCTGACGCAGGTCCTCACCAGACACGGTTGTTTCGGGAGGTTCCTGTTTCGTATAAGGCGGGAGGAAACGCCCGGGTGCTTCCATTGCGAAGATCCCCTGAGGACACGGTGGAGCATACGGTGGCGGTCTGCCCGGCTTGGGCGGAGCACCGCTGTGTCCTTGTGGAGGCGATCGGCGGCGGCGATCTCTCGCGTCCGGCCCTGGTGCAGGCCATGGTACGGAGCGAGAGTGAATGGTTAGCCGTCACCTCCTTCTGCGAAGCAGTAATGCTCGCAAAAAGGGAGGTGGCGCACGTGAGGGAGAGGCAGTATATGCGCCCTCACGGCCGTAGTCGCCGCGGGAGAAGCCCTGGGCGTCGGGAATCCCAGGCTGATTCCCGGCCACCGTAGGCGCGGGCTTGCGGACGGCGAGTAATGGGTAGCTCGCTGTCCGGTAAGGACCAAGCCCGGGTCGACGGCGCGTCGTGTTCCACGCGCGCCTCAAAGAGATGTCAGCACCAATAGGTGGGGTCCGCAAGGACCGATGCCTGCCAGGGGTGCGGGTGGTTCGAAAGAGATACCGCGGCCCCTGGCACACAGGCAACTGAGGGAACACGGGTGGGTTTTAGTCAGTAAAAGTCTGACACGCCCTCCCGCTCCACCCAGAGCGGGAGAAGTTATTTGATGATTTCCCACCCAAAAAAAAAAAAAAAAAGCCGTTAATGAGCAGTACGGTTCATAAAGTGACCGTGTTACGCTACCAAACGGGACGTAGGCCCTTAACATATTATAAACTTTTTATTAAAGTAGTACGTTCCCGCGGGAAAATTTTCGGCATCAAATCAAAATCATCGTGTGCGAAGCCGCCGGCAAAAGCTAGTATATAAATAAACAATTTGACTTAATAGAACAAGAAAGTTAGGCGGCTATTAGGTCTAACCAGGCACCATGGGGTGACTGCCATAAGATTCACCCAACATCTTAATGACTGGGCAATTGAGCAGCACCGATATTCGATGGTTAGGACCAGTTGTCAGCCAGTTAGACCAGTCAGAGTTTCAGACTTCTTTCTGTAAGGACTATTAGAGATATTCGTATGATAAACGAGACTTGAGCAATGCTGGCGCAGTGATAACGGCCATGACTTAAAAGTTGTTAGTCGCAGGTTCGAACCCAGACATTTTTGTGTAAATTATTTCATCACTACTGCTCTCAAAACGGTGAAGGAAAACAGCGTGAGGAAACCGGCATGTCCTAGAACCAAACATTCAAAGAAATGTGACATCTACCAACCCACACTGGCCCGCGTGGTGGATTACGGCGCACTCTCACAAAGAGGAGGTCTAAGTCCCAGCCTATGGGCCCAGCAGTGGGAGCAATGCTGGTTATGAATCAATACTTGACGGTTTAATGTAATAGAATAAAGGAACCACGGATGAAACAAATGACTAACGCTTAAAAACGTAAATAAAACGAGCGTAAAAATCGAAAAATAAACAAATACTATTCGCGGCATTCGTAACATCGACCTCAATTAACATTTAACGATTGTAAACAAAAACTAACGAAGCATTTATCTACAAAAAAAAAAGATAAATTACTTACATTTTCTAATAAATCCAGATCTAAAATTGGTTTTAAAAAAGTTTCTCGTAACTAGATTTTTTTGCATTCTATTTGCGTAAGACGCCTCGGCAATATGTGTGCATTGCACTTGACTGTGAAAGCGAATGGAGCTCGCTGAAAGGTAACAGAGGTCAGGGTTGCTAGCCACATTTGTCTATTTTATTTGAAGCTCGCTTTTATGAGGCTGCAAATCTTGTGAAATCCAAATTAAATCTCTGAAATCTATAGTGGAAACAGCAGACACAGAGTTTTCGCAAGAGACAACGTCGCGTTATCGTCGCATAGACGCCGCGTAGACGCTTGAATAAACATTTAATGCATTTTATTGACGTGAGAGCGTATAAAATACGCCACACTAATATGTGTCCAATGCACTTGACTGTGAAAGCGAATAGAGCTCACTGAAAGGTAATAGAGGTCAGGGCTGCTAGCCGCGTTTGTCTATTTTATTAAAAGCTCGCTTTTATGAGGCTGCAAATCTTGTGTGTTACAGTTGCGTCCAAATTAATTTTAGAATTTTCTCTAGTTGGACGAACATACAGTTTTTGCACTGGTTGCGCAAATAGTGGCTCGGTGCAGAACGTTTGTCCGGCGTAGGTAATAATATGTTGACGTCACGTTGTCGTCGCGTTAACGCCGCGGAGAAGCTTGAATAAACATTTAATGCATTTTATCGACGTAAGAGCGTAGGAAATACACCACAGTAATATGTGTGCAAATGGGGCTCGCTGAAAGGTAATAGTGGTTAGGAGGGCTATTAATCAATGCCTGTGCCTGTAAGTTTATTCGTACTGAGCGGTTGTCCGGGTGGCGTTTGTGACAATGCGTTGACGTCGCGTAATCGTTGCGTAGCTAACAACTGCCCCATATCAAAATTCCAACGTGTAGAAACAGGTATTATAATATATATTTTCTTACAAACAGTGACATTTTAGTTCCATCGAATAACTGAATATCAAAGTAGTCGTATTCTTGTGATTTGACTTGTATTACATTACTTTATCCTCAGGGGATCAGGCTATTTATACCTTAACCTTTTGTGGACGATGTAATGTCTAAAATATTACAATAAACGTTATTGTTAGTAGGATACCGGGAAAAGCAATTTTATAACTTGTCTATTTTTACCCGACCGCGTGGCGTAAAGGGTAATGTGTTTATCAGCCTATGTATGTTTGTTTTGTTCCTTTGTGGTACTCTGGTGAACCAACGCGTGGGCCGATTTTTTTAGTTTGCATCAACTGGGATTGACTAATCTGGCTTTGGTTTCAATTTTAATGAAACAATGAAAAATTTGCTATTTCATACATTTATACCACGTAAGTACTCCGCTTTTCCATGGAGCAGCCGATTTTTTTATGATAATCGACGAAAAAGTTCTGCGTGGGCTGGAATTAAGTGCTTAATTCGTGGTTACAGTTTGCGCATCGATGTCCCTGGCTAATACAGATGAGTAAGACCCCTGCCCTTCAAACTAGGAGAATCCTGTATCTTTAGAGAAATTGACACGTTTAACAAAAAAATAATCGAAGGCGGGATGAACTGGTCTCCTTCAACAAGATCAGGTCTTTAGCAGCTTTAAACAGAGAGAAGTGAAAGGAGGGCAGAGAGGTCTTTGCCCTGTGGGACATCACAGGCTTTTAATAATAATATCATTTCATAAAAGTTAAATTCAATTTTTTTTAAGCCCCCGACCCAAACGAATACTCTAAAGAGTAAAAAAAAAAAAAAATTGGCCTTTTAACTTGTAGGTAATATTTTGATCAAGGCATCGTCACGTCGGGGGACGACTAATGAAAATGCTAGGCCTCCTCTGTTTGGCGTTTTCATTGACCGTCTCCCGACTTAACTTGGGTATCCTGGAAATTCCAGGTGTTGCTCCAGCACCAGATCAAGGTTACTTTGTTCATCTAATATCATTGAAGTACCTAATAGAATACCAAGTTTCAACTTGATCATACCCTTTCATCAACCAGAAAAACGCTGATAATCTTTAAACGGCTGAACCGATTTTGATGAAACATGTCTATGAACACTCCCGACTAATTCACCTTTCAAACAAAAATAAACAAAATAAAATCGGTTCATCCGTTCGGGAGCTACGATGCCACAGACAGACACACACACACAGACACGTCAAACTTATAACACCCCGTCGTCTTTGCGTCGGGGGTAAAAATACACATAATTATCTTCTTCCGTCGAGATGAGGCCTGTGTACCAGCAGTGGGAAGATTATAGGCTGATTATACTTATTACGCAATGTACTTTCGTTATTTGTTTCCAGTCAAAATTCTCCGTAAAAGCTGGCTTAATGTTTTTGCTATTTTTAGTGGCAGCCCTGAGATGAGAACATCGGGCATAATACATCGAACTGTCGCAAGTAGATACCATCTTGCTGTATATGTAAGTGGGGCTACTAATGCTGCATGTATTTTTACTCGCATAAACTTCAATTTGTTAGCTTCGAAGGCTGGTTGACTTCGATTTTATTGGAAGCCAGTAAGTAAACAACTAAGTATGTAGATTTGATTGATAACTCGAGGGTGAATGAAGTTTGTTTTTACCCGACTATGGTACAAATGTATGTATGTTCATCTTTTCCTTCATAACTTCTAAACTGTTTATCATAATTTGACAAATGAGGTATCGGCGGAAGCGTCTTGA
This sequence comes from Antitype chi, assembly GCA_947359405.1. Taxonomy (NCBI): domain Eukaryota; kingdom Metazoa; phylum Arthropoda; class Insecta; order Lepidoptera; family Noctuidae; genus Antitype; species Antitype chi. The sequence continues at coordinate 6,723,044 of OX375829.1, read as the reverse complement.
TCGTCCTCTGGTTGTCTTGTGCCTGCGCGGTCATTTTTAAGATCGCTCCGTACTAGTTCATTTCGGTCAATGAACTAGTTCATTCTATTAGTTCTATTGGCTCTATTCGGTCTTCGCTCTTAGTCAGTACTTCCATAGATAACAAAGCAAAAAAGTCTCATTGAAATCGTTTTAGTCAAATCAGTTGCTGTCATTCTCGTTCTCGTTCAGACATACGGTATGGCTCTTTGTAAATGTACGAGGAGCTATTAGAACTAATAGACCGATTACAAGTCGGCATTTGGAAACGATTCTTTTAGTACAGTGCAAAGAAACGATTCCTATTCGTTCATCGTTCACGAACTACACAAGACTAGTTACTTGACGGTACTTACATTAAATATGGCGCAAAAATTCGAAGACATATTACATCTACCAACCCGCACCGATCATGCGTGGTAGATTAAAGCTTAGGTACAGCCCAATTCTTCTCCAACACAGGGCCTGTCTCACAAAAGTCAGAAAATTATAGGCTGATTCAAATGAATCTGAATCATCATCATCATCATCATCATCATTACAGCCGAAAGACGTCCACTACTGGACATAGGCCTTCCCCAATTTGGGGGGTTTTGCCATAATAGCCACGCTTGGCCAGCGGGTTGGCGATCGCAGTATGGTGGTAAAATGCATAGAGAACGCTGCTGCCCATTCTCTAGTAAGTCCCTTAGTCGCCTCTTACGACACCCACGGGAAGAGATGGTATGGTGCTATTCTTTACGTCCAACACCACACGGAATAGGTACCTACTCTCAACTATGTTTGGGTCGTCTTCCAGTTTTAATTAGATGCAGCTGAATACCAATATTTTACATTAAGTGATTCATTATCTATCATGTAGCTACGAGCCTATCAATTATATGCTTATGCTATGCGTATGTGATATAACATCATACGCTTATAAAGAGGAATAAATAATAGTTTCAAAAACTAAAAAACACGCTTTAATAGAAAACCAAACTAAAAAGTAGAAAATAATTTATAGATATGATTAAATTGATGTTTTATAAAATACCTCAAAAAACACCCACGCTTTTTACATTAAATTTATTCCATTTATTAATCACTCTATCCTTATTTTGAATTTCACAGAAATTATTTTCTACTTTTTAGTTTTCGTTTTCTATTAAAGCCTGCTTTTTAGTTTTTCACTATTATTTATTTTCTATGTTTACTTCCGATAAATAAAAAAGCGTGTTTTTTAGTTTTTTATACAATTTTTCTTTGACACATATTTATGAAATTATTATATTGTCATCGGTCCTTGATAAGTGCGCAAAATTTCAATTTAATTCAACGTTTGAAGATTCCGTTACATAAGTACATACCAAGCTAAAAAAGCGTATTAAAAAAATGCTCAATGATCGGTTCTCAATTTTCTATGCAACCCACGGTCAAATAATAAGATTACACAGACAAAGCTCGATATAATCGGCTTCGCGCGGCACGTACGCAAACGTGTAAGTCTGATATTTAGGTACCTATGCACCAATCACAACAACGCGATTGCATATAAGTTGATTTCTGTAGATACAACATCTAACTCCGAATAACACTCCAAACGAAACGTCACCTGTATGTACATAATCACATTCCTATCATCACAAGTTTGACCTAAATACTCGAAATACCAGACAAATCTGGCTGACATGTTAATAGCCATATTAACGTAACTCTGGCCCTTTGAAATGTTACGAAATAACCTGTCAGTACTGTCAACTAGTGGGCCAGAAAGTTGGGGCACACTCTGTCAAGTTGGAGTCTATAAATCAGGGGAAAGACGGATAGATGTAACGTTGGTGGAAAGAATGTTGGGTAAAGATGTGGACACATGGGGGAAATTGGAACTAGAAATAGTTCTGGTGATGCAGGATTATTTTAACGTTGTAAAATATACACGCCAGAAAAAAGGTAGCTGGAGTAGGTCTTAACAACATTGCAATTATTTAAAAAAAATGGAAACTTGGTTTAATTGTGACCTCGATCTGAAAATCTGTCTCTTCTGAGTGCCCAGAAGATGCCTGTTCACTGTTCCTTCGATATCCGATGAGATGTATGTGGAAGAAAACACCTATCGGTCAATAACTATGAGATACAACTGTTTTATTCTTTTGCGTAATTTATATAATATGTCACACAATCCATCCACATTTTCTTTGGCCTTCTCCTCCCTCCAACAATTAATATTTATATTCAACACTCTCTTAGTCACGTGCATTTGCTCCCTCCTCATCACATGCCTATACTAAGTCAAAGTATTTTCAACTTTTCTGTCAATGGCGCCACTTTCAAACTTCTTCTTACGTATACAAGGTTAAAGGTTAAGTCGACCTAGATCCTTTAAGAGGTTGTAATTGCCATAATTCCTGACTGATTTCACTATGAAACATCGTGCCCCAAACTTAACCTTTTTCAACATATTGGACAATACGCGCAACAAGGAACTCAACGAATTATTATTGTTATAATACTTTCCCTGAAAGCCTTTCATCAAAATTCTTAGAAAAACTAAGAATTTTGATAATACCCGAGCTTGTTATACCTTGTTGGATAACTAATGAAACGTAGATGTTTTTAAGCACATCTGCAGCATAACTGTCATAGACTTTTTTAAATATTTCGGAAAAAAAAGTAATATTTTTTACGAATTTAATTCTATTTATAACTATCAATCGTCTACTACGACTCAGTTTGTTCATTTAACAACAATTTTAGTATTTAGAATAATAGAGCAACTTGTCACTACACAAACATCGCAAAGACAAATAAATTGGAGGCAAAATACCCAAAAAAAAATAGGTCAATACACAAAAAATCGGCAATTTTTTTTTAAACGATAAATTCTGATATCTTGAAAAAGGTTAAGTTTGGGGTATGATGTTTCATAGTGAAATCAGTCAGGAATGATGGAAACTACAACCCCTTAGAGGGTCTAGGTCGACTTAACCAATAACCCTGTATACCTACAAACAAACATAATTCAGCCATTGACCTTCTAAGTCACTGAACAGCATAATGATTACTATCTTCTTATGATACTCAAGCCCTTACATCACAGGAGAATTGCGTAAAACAGCACAAACGTAGTGATTGATCGAAATGGACGCGTTTCACTGGCTCGAGACGTACGCAGTTTATTTACGTTCAATACGGTTCGGTAGTGGCAATATTTAGATACGGTTATAGCGAACTACGATTTATTGAGCGTCATATTGTTGGTGTTTTGAAGTAGATGGATGTGATTTTAAAGGGTTTTGTAAAAGAGCATTGTGCAATCCACGCTATATTAATCTCGATGATATTTTTTCTTTTCTGTCTGTATATTTATACAACAAAATTAATAGAATCTTACATTTTTATCCGTTAACACTACACGAATGTAAACTTAAAGTAAAGAACTGGCTCTTTACTCTTGATTATGAGGATGTAGAGAAAATAATGAATAATTAATCTCTATCTACTAAGGAACACATACATAGAACACACCTTTCTTTCATACACCTACTCATACACAAACACGAATTGGCACCCACCAACACGCACACGTACACCTTCCACGCACACACACACAGCACGATATAATAATAATTTTAGAATAAGTTACTTATGTTATTGATGTTTATTTTCTTTTTTTTTTTTAATATTTTTTATTTTGTTTTCACTATTTTTTTTTTTAAACTGTATGTTGTAGCACATTTGTTTGCCTATTCCTATGTTGACATTAGTTTCTAAGCCAAATAAAATGGGAGAGGGCGCTGACTCCTGACATACAGGTACACCTAGTTCGGGAGTCAGAGGCTTCAAAGAAGATTTATAACCTATTATGTCAATAAATGAATTTGAATTTGAATTTTGAATTTGAATTTTTGATGATGATTTTCAATGAAGGTCTCAAACGATAGAATATATTGAAAGGGGTCACATGTTGAATTGAGTTTTGAAATGGAAGAAAGAAGGAGACTGGAAAATAATAAAAAATCGAACTACTCCGTAAAAAGTTAAACGTACATAAAAAAATATACTTACTCGTCGACTTAAGAAGCTTATCCTTTTTTTCTTTAAAATACCAAATTGTTTTTAAATAAAATGTAGACATTTTTAATTTACTTTTGATTTTTGAACTCTATTCATTTTTATTATTTAGATTTATTATTATTCTGTCTTAACTAGCTTTATCTCTCTAGGGTTTACATAAAAAAATCTAAATTTAAAAGTGAAGCCCACCTCTGCCCATAAATCTTCACATTTTTCATCCATTGACTTGGCCGACCTTCTACCGAAACAAAACAATGCTATTGTTAGCATCAAGTTCATAGGTAGATCGGCAATCGCATTCAGATCATTCACTAGTTCAAGGGTTCGTTCATGAACTTCGTTCGTTCATGACAGTTCAAGATCGAGTTGAAGTGATAGAGATGGTTCTGCAAAGTCAACGATCTGGGTAGCTATTGTTATTTCGACCTTGGTAAGCAAATATTATGATAATAATATAAACTTATCAGTTGGGCTGTAGCATAAATTGTATTATTTAGTAATAACTATACCTATTAATTTTCAGTGATCATAATCAGTGTTACAATATAACATGGAACCCAGCTTGGGCGGAGCACCGCCGTGTCCTTGTGGAGGCGATCGGCGATATCTCGCGTCCAGCCTTGCTCCAGGCCATGGTACGGAGCGAGAGTGCATGGGTAGCCGTCGCTTGCTTCTGCGAAACAGTGATGCTCGTGAAGAGGGAGGCGGCGCACTTGAGGGAGAGGCAGTATGTACACCCTCACGGCCCTAGTTTCCGAAGGAGACGCCCTGGGCGTCGGGAATCCCAGGCTGATTCCCGGCCACCGTAGGCGCGGGCTTGCGGACGGCGAGTAATGGATAGCTCACTGTCCGGTAAGGACCAAGCCCGGGTCGACGGCGCGTTGTGTTCCACGCGCGCCTCAAAGAGATGTCTGCACCAACTGATGGGGTCCGCAAGGCCCGTTGCCTGCCAGGGGTGCGGGTTGTTCGAAAGAGATACCGCGGGCCTTGGCACACAGGCAACTGAGGGAACACGGGCAGGTTCTAGTCAGTCAAATTCTGACACGCCCTCCTGCTCCACCCAGAGCGGGAGGAGTTATTCGATGATATCCCACCCTCAAAAAAAAACCCGCATCGTAGGGGGAGGCTTATAGTGTTAATAAAGGGTACACTCAATTACTCCAATTATGTAAGTTTACAGCCGTTGTGCATTTGCATGTAAAATAATAGTATTCAGCTGCATGCGGTCAGACTGGAAGCTAACCCCAGTATAGTTGAAAACAGGTTAAGCAGATTGATATTTCTCAGGGTAGACAGTGCAAAGTGGACACGTGCTGCGTCGCACACTTGCAGAGACCCCTATAGAGTATTCCCCAGAGATGTGCCTTAATAGGCGTTGCAGAGACGGAGTGTTGGATCGGTCTTTTGATAGGTAACGATATTCCGTGTGTAGATGATGACCACCGGGGTGATTTTAGTGAGGTAAAAATCCCACACTCCCCGGTCTTATCCCCAAAACCTGGTGGCCTTTGGAGGTTTCCCCCCGATCAAAAAAAGTTAGATTGATATTGTGTACTCCCCATGTAATAGTGGGTAAGCCTGATTCTACCACAAATTGGCAATAAGAGCTGCTGCATGATACCTTCTTTTTCAAAATTCATCTAGCCTTGTAAGCTACAGAGCTGGAAACATACATACTTACATTCATCAAATGAACATTACTCTCGAAAAACATTACCCTCAATAAACAGCCTTCACAAATCACCATAATTTTTAAACAAAATTTTGCTATTCAGTTAATAAACAACTTTTTCAGACTCACTTTCACTAAATGGCTACATAACACACAAAAATAAAAAATGTGACGTCATTCACTGAAATCTCAACAAGAAATGCTAACATTTGCTCAACTTGATATTTCTCTTTCTGTATAAAATAACAAAGGCATTACTTCCTTTCCTTAAACGCTATGAAATTAATTTTGTTTGTACCTATAGCAAAGTTCGTGGAAGACATTCTTTCATTACTCCATGTTTGCAGGTATATTCAATATGCTGGCGTTTAATTTTTCTTTTATTGTTCTGAGTTAATAAATAAATGTATTGTGTGTGTTTGTTATTATGATTTGCCTAGAAGTTAGGTTTGTTTTTTGGTTTAAGAACTTTATTATTCCTCACTAAGAATTAACAATAATTCACTTACTGAGAAACGAAATGTACATAAAATGTTGTGAGCGTACAATAACTACGTAAAAATTAAAATAGGAAGGTAGTGATAAAAAAAAATATCAACTAATCACCAACCGAGTAAACAAGGATCTAAATCTAAAGTGAAAGTATTACTAGATGTGGCATACATGGCAACGTACTAACTGATGTTTTATTTTATTTGTTAGTAGCATGGACGTTTCCTAAGGCAAGTTTTATTATTTTTACCGACTTCAAAACGGAGAAGGTTATCAATTCGGTATGTTTAGATATTTTTCTTTAATATAATTACACACACGCACACACACACACACACGAACACACATACACACACACACACACACATTGTACACACACACACACACATTATGCACACACACACACACACACACACATTATGCACACACACACACACACACACATTACTTACACACATTATATAGGATTTAAGTTGTTTTTTAAAACTAGACATTCTTTTCGCTGCTTTTATTTCCAAGGGTGTATTTATTGTACACCTTCAAATTGCATATTTCTTTTCCCGTAATTAACTGTTTTTTTGGGAAAACGTGTTACTAAGTATTTGGAGTTTCGTAGTTTGATTTAGTACACTTTATGTTTTTTTTGTGAAATTTAGTGTTGTACGAATGACTGTGTAATATTTTGCGTATTAGTATACATTTGTAGTACATACAGGGTGTGGCGTAAATAGTGGTCCACCGTTAAGGATTCGAGATACCAGATAATTTACTATAACATATTACAATTTTAAGCATTTTTACCCAAGGGTTCCGAAAATATTTATTTTTTGGTTTTTTATTTATAAACTTTCTACCTTTTGTAACGAATGAAAAAATGAAAAAAATATGGTTTTTGTTAAAAATACAACCAAGTAGTTTTATTAGAGCAACAGAAGCCAAAACAAAGGTTTTTAGAATTTTTGTCTGTCTGTATATTTGTTACCGCATCACGCAAAAACCACTGCATGGAATTGAATGCAGTTTTCAAAGATGTATTCCGAGAGGTCTAACTTAAAAAATAGGCTATATATTATTTAAAAAAAATGATTATCTACTTGATTCTAAAGTCTACGCGTATGAAGTCGCGGGCAAGAGCTAGTAAATATATAAAAATTCTGTAAAAATGTAAATTATGAGCCCTTAGTCACTTTTTAGTTTAGTAATGTTATTACCTGCGTTTTAACGCAGTAAACATACCAAACAAGGCAAGTTAACGGCGTTTTTTTTTAATCTCGGCGTCCAAAAATAGTAGAAAAGTACTGCTCAGACAGAAAGATAGAGAATTTTTTTCTGATTATGGTGGCATCAAAAAAACGAAAATTGCTATAATGCTAGTTAACGGCCTTATAGCTTGTGGATGGCAGAATAATAAAGCAAAAAAAAACCTCATACCCCTTATTTGAAAGTAGCTATCACAACTAAAATTAGCTTACGAAACTATTTGCCCAATTTGGAAATAAAAAATGCTACTATTAATACGCGGAAGTTCCGTTTTTGTAGGAACCGAGCATAAGAGAATCATTGGGTGAATGACTGGTTGTTGTGAATTTTAGTTCATAATTATCATCATAATTGGCAGCCTTGTTCTACACACAGCTGTGTCATGCTTCCCTGGTCTATACGAGTTACATCCCAGTCTTCTCCTCGATATTTTATGGGTCGTCCACCATCTGATTATTGGTCTGCTCCTACCGTTACTCGGCAACCATTTTGTAAGGGCTCTGCTCCATCGGCCTTAGCCACATCTAGCCAAAAAGAGGGCGGAAGAAAACCTTCAACCAGGTAGGCCGACCTAGAAAACATTACGGGGATGACCTTGATAAAACTCGCACATACCAGGGAAGCATGGCACAAAAGAGTTGGCCTTTAGTCAGTAGTGGGTGGAACAAAGCTGCCTATGACGTTCCATATGACTATTTTGGGTGTGTACAAAGATAACTCCAGCTTTAAGTCTGATCTATATTATTAAAAGGTCTGAAAGTATCCATGCAGTACATAAATAGAAAGAGCTTTTTATATGCGCGTGTTTCTGTGACAAAATGCCTGTTCTTACTAACACTCAGTGAGCATATATAAAAAAGTATAATATAAACAAAATTAATAAAAAAAATGTCACAGGTTAAGACACACAATATAACTACTGTAGCCGAGTATATGCGATTCAGCGTTACCAACCCTACCTTATCTTTCTGAACAGTGAACGAAACTCAACTGTAGAGTTTCGTTCACTGTTCAGAAAGAGCGCAAATTCCACCTAAAGAAGTTTTCACTTCAATAAACCCAGTTTTCATTATTTCTTTTTTTTATATTAAAAGACTCACACTTACAAGTTAGACTACCGCGTCTGCAATTTCTGTTCATGACTATGATTTGTTACACTTCTTTGTCTGAAATTATGTTTCCATTTGAATAAATACTGGAAAAATGGCGCCGGCGGGATTGTTCTCGTAGTTATGTCGATCGTTTCAAGTGACAGATTCGATTTATTGTGACCTGAAAACTGTTACACGTAAAGTGAGGTGAAAGGAATTTATTGGACAAACATAGACCTTGTTGACCATGGCGTGTGCATGTATGACCAGAAGGCCAATTCTCGTAATTAATCTCAGAACGTAAACAAGGCAAAAGAAGTATGTAAGGATCGTAACAGGTGGCGTTCTGTAGTTTTTGCCTACCCCCATAGGAAGAAGGTCTGAGTTTTTCTATAAAGTCCTTATTTTCTGAGAATGGGTATAGATAAATTTGTCATTGTTTTAATGATAGAGGAAGGTACTAGCTGTTGTCCGCAACTTCGTGTATTTTGTGTTTATTATCTTATCATTGTTTTGCTGCAATAGTAAAAAATAAACCTCATCGATATTCAGGACGAAAACAAGCATATGGCCTTCTCCAGGTATTTATGGTAATTAAATCAATACCATACATTTTTGTGGTTCACTCGTGAAGAGAAGAGGTAACAAAAAAACAGACAGTGTTACTTTCGCTTTATATCCAATACCGGTTAGAAAATCATAACTATTGTTAACATATACGAGTATATTTTTTTTTTGATGACCAGTAATGTGATTTAATTAATTCTTCCAATTTAATTCTGTGTATTCTTATTGAATTGGTGTGCCAAATAATGAGTCTATTGATACTTGACGATTGAAAAATAAATAAAATAAAAATTATATACAAATAGTGTGATTACGCCAAAGACAATGTTTTTAATACATTCTTGCTTCTGGACGAATCAATACATCATATAAGTCCTAAGTATAATAGCAAAACTATATTGTTTCTACTTCCAGTACTTCTCAATCTTATTACTTCAAAAGTCTTCAAAAAATTTCCTCTTTTTTACACGCTTTATATTAGCTCGGGTTATAAGTATGTATGTATGTATGTAACGGAATCTTTGAGCGCGATTTTGACCCACTTTAAACGGTCAGATTTCATTGAAACTTTGTAAACTTGTCGAGGACCGATGACAATTTAATAATTTAAAAAAAAATGAGAAAAAAAACACGTTTTGTAGTTAGCAGAACTAAAAAATTGAAAATAAATAATAGTTTAAAAAACTAAAACACACGCTTTAAAAACCAAACTAAAAAAGTAGAAAATAATTTAATTCAATTAAAAAGCGTGGGGTGCTTGACATTAATTGATTATAAAAATACCTCAAAAAGCACCCCACGCTTTTTAATTGAATTAAATTATTTTCTCCTTTTTTAGTTTGGTTTTTAAAGCGTGTTTTTTAGTTTTTTAAACTATTATTTATCTTCATCTAGCAACAGGTCTACGGACAGTGAATAACTAAGTTTTATTTGATTTAAGAACTGCAGAAAGAACTCAGTTTGGAAAGAATTTCTGGCTTGCTTCTAGCTTTAATCCTGGCTGTCGAATTTAAAGTTATACTTTTGATATTAGTTGAAAAGGCAGGCTTGGTAGAGTTTGATGGTATGCCACGCGAAATACCAGAAGTTTTAAATGTCACATAGAATTAATTTAGAATTAACATTTTAGAATTAACTTTAGAATCAACTGTTTAAATGGTTTTCAAAAGAATAACTTAATTACAAAGGAAATACAATAAAATGGAAGTTCAAATAGTTATTAAGAATTACAGGTCCTAGGTAAAGTCCTAAGAATCTCGTATGGAGAATGATGATGATAAAGATAATGGTTTTTTTTTACCTCGACTCCACAACCCAGTTACTGAGGAACTCGATAGCTATTTGTAAAACAGGGACCAACTTCCGAGGCAAAATAGAAGCATCTGTGGATATCGTTAACCCCAAAGTTTTATCTTTTTACCAAAACAGTAAACTTGAACAAAATGCAACGAACAAGAAGAAACAACACTTTTAAACGATCTTATTCAACCTCGATACTTTCTTCCTCTTACGTCAAACTCAAGCCCCCCCACCCCTCCTTTCTCCCCCTACTTGTATCTCATCAAAGTCATTTGGGTGTAAAATTTTTATGACGTTGATACAGTCTAAGGCAAAAACATGTAGTCACTTTGCAAAATTCAAAAACGACCTTCTCTGTTCAGTTGCTGTCGTGTGATTCAACACACTTCAGCAAATTACTCGTAATTGTACCAAACGCTATGCACAAGACATGCAATCAATCTACCTAGCATTTTCCCAACTATTTTGGGGTCGGCTTGCAGTCTAAATGGATGCCAGTATTATCTAGCTACTGCCCATCTGACCATCCTAAAGACTGCCACATCCTAAAGACTGGGTAATACGATACCACTAGGTAAGGCCGGTTGTCAGACTTGGTCTTCTGACTACCCGTAAGAACTGTCAAAGATCTATCAATGACAGCCGGGACTAACGGCTTAACGTGCTTCCGAGGCACGGAGGGATCTTGATGTGGAATGGAATGGAATAGATAATAATCCATCCACGAACCGACTGCGCCAAGCGTATCTTAACGTTCGATCGTCTTGTGGGTCATTATGTGTGTCAAGATGCTACGAGATGTAGTTTTAAATCAATACTTTAAGAGGAAATCGTTGTTACATTTCAATAACCTTTCTCTTATTATATTTGCTCTTGTCTGTACCCATTAACATTTTATCGTGACACCCAAGTGTCGTGTTCGAGGAGGTTTTGTTCGGACTTTTACTATCAAATGGTCGTTTCTATTCTCCTTATTTTAATCGATGTTTTAGGACAGGACACCAAAAAGATTTTATTTCTTTTCAAAAAGGGCCAGTTCTTGACCTTGATCTCGTCATGTGGAAACCGATGGATAGAGTACAAGGTCAACAACCCCTTTGGTGTCGTGGTCATTATGTGTGCCTGCTGAGCATCGGCTGATGGTTTTTCCATAACGAATTTCTCAGCAGCCCGGACTTTGGAAGCAGAAGTTGGCTTTATGATGCCCTTTGCCTTGGAAAACACGTTAAGCCGTTGGTTCTGCGTCTGATCTCTGTCCGGTCGTGTTGGATTACTGTCCCATCGGACTATAAAATCAAAATCAAAAGTCATTTATTCAAACTAGGCTGAGAGTCAGCTCTTTTTGAACGTCAAAATAAAATTACATAAGACAGTCCCCCCAAAACGCCCGCCCTTCACCACTTCTTAGTGCTTTAGCTGGGAAGAAGAAGTAGCGGAACGAACTCCCCAGCAGCACAGCTGTCTGTTAAGTTAGATGAACTTGATTCTATACAATAATAGGTAATAAAAATTACAAAACACAAAAAAAAAACATAACAGTAAAGGAACAGATATTGGACTGTGCACCTATGTTTGCGCACTGACTTGTGCCGTACCCACTTATCCCGCGAATCTCCGTTGAAAATGGCCACCGGGATCGAAGTCAGTCGGGAGGATTATTATTATTACATGGCTTTAATTTAGTGTGTAAAGTTCACTAATTCTCCATAGAAAAGGAAGAATCCTCCAAGCAGACCGCTGTAGTGTCTGGTGGGCAACTCCCCCCCGACTATTAATGTCGGGACGTATGTTAAATGCGCGGTATACTCTACTTGCGCGATGAAGGATTTTGTGTGACGTCAGTGTGATGCGTAGTTAGCAGCATGTAGCAGTGTAGATTGGCACAATTTCAATCAGTTTTTGTTTTTGTTTGTTTTATGAAACAATATTACGGACCACTAAGTAGTCCTCTGCCAATATTGCAGGTTTTTTCGTCATTTTTAGATTTCGCGATGAGGTTACTCACGCTACACGGAAGTTATTAAAAAATAAATAAAAAATGCACTAAAAACCTGAACAGCCCCAAAATTGCGTAACTATGTTCTATTCTATGATAGTGGGTTTGGTTACCGCATTTAGTCTTCAATAGGACTATTGTCCGTGAGCCATGGCGGCTGTCGGTGGTTATTCCAGCCATTAATTGCGTAACACTTTCAGCCTAAATCCAGGGGCTTTAAAAGAAATTCCTAATCCATTGCTTTATAGGTGTGAAAAAATTCGTCAGCTCAAGAACGCGGCTGAACTGTCAAAATGAAAGGAATTGCGATCAATTGTCATTTAACGTGTGTAACGCGATTCCCCCGCTGTCCTACAACATTAGAACTTGAGTCATTTTCAAAGCCAGTATTAGTCACCTAGTCTTAAATTAGTTTAAGGCTGGGCGAGGTCCATTAATGTATTCCGCCTAACTCCAATAACGCCTACGGCTATCCTTTGCTATCTAGCCAACGTTAATATAAACACCGGCTTATTTGCACCCTTTTAGATCACAAGCCTATTTAGAAAGTGGCTAATTTTGGGTTAAATTAACATTGGATCAATAGGTATATTATTTCCAATTGGGAATAGTAGACCAGTGGTGGTCCAATGGCACCGACTTACAGGTCGTGGGTCCAAACCCAAGCAGGCGCTTTACTTTGTAAATAATTTCACCACCACTGCTCTCAAAACGGTGAAGGAAACCATCATAAAGAAAGCGGGATGTCCTAGAACAAGAACAAAACCAAGACATGTGACTACTACCAATGGGCACTGGGCCTGCGTTGTAGATTACGGCCCACTCACAGAGAGGGGGCATCTATCCCAGCAGTCCCACATAGACTGATTATACTTATATGCAATGAAATATATTCGTAGTTTCTCTACCTGATTAATTTCCCGGTAAATGGCTCTAACGAAATTTAAACCGGACTTGGAAAATACGAAAATAAGAATAAGCTGAATTACACCCATCGATAAATCAGCGATGGCAAATTATAAACAAACTGGAAAATCACAATAGTTTCAAGTTTACTCAATTAGACTCGCCTTAATTTCCCAACTATTTTACAGTTAGCTTCCAGTCTAACCGCATGCAGCTGAATAAGTACCAGTTTTTTTTTTTTTTAAACGTTGCCCCACACTAGGAATTTCTCCTGTATTGTGGGTGCGTTTACAAACATTTAAACTCACATACACAAACAGCCAGACCCGTAACAACTACTTGTAGGTCATACAAATATTTGTTCCGTGCGGGAATCGAACCCGCGACACGCAGCGCAGTTGTCAATCGCTTAACCACTGCGCCAACTGTGCTGTCATTTTACATGGAGTGACTGCCTTTGTTACCTGCACAACCCAGTTTCTGGGTAACCAGATAGCACTTAGTAGGTAGTCTCAAGTTTACTGCGGTCGGTAAATAATGAAAAAAAAAACGACCACGACCCTGGTCACTTATCTCTGTTGGTGACTGGACATAAGGCCACCTGCTGCGATCCGTACATATTCCTTTTATTATGCAATTGGTTCTGACTAAAAGTAAATATTTAAAATGAAAGGGCTGAAAATATACTCGTTTTCATTCATTAAGGGTTCCGTCCTTGGCCTCGATTTCGCTTGATGGAATGCGATGGACGAACCGTTTCTTCCCTTTTTATCCGACTACGGCGAAGCAAAATGGAGGGTTATTGTTTTGACCGGTATGCTCAAACTCAAACTCAAAGCATTTCGTTCAATTAAACCATTTACAGGCACTTTTCAACTGTCAAAAAGTCGACCAGTTGGAAAGTTGAAGCTAGTTGCCCATTCCAAAACGTAGATCTCTATGGAGAAGAACGACGTAGCTGTCAAGGCTCAACAAGGTATCTGCAATAGATACTTCCTATTTATGTCATTTATAATCCTACTAATAGTATAAATTTGAAAGTTTGTGTTTTGATGTTTGGATGTTTGCTCCTGAATCACGCAAAAATGGCTGAACGGATTTGTGTATGTTCCCTCATAACTTCTAAACTTCATATCATAATTTGTCAAATCAGTCAAATTATGATAACTATGATAATTAAGGTCGAATGGCACCTACCCTAACAACTCAACACATTCTAAAAATAACAAACGATCAGAAGCTAAGGATAAGGCCATACGACCACAGTTTTTAGATGAGATTTGGTTGTTTTTTTTTTTTAAGTGAAACTTCTTATGCGACTTCCAACAAGGTTGCGTTAAACGTTTAACGCGTTAAACGTTTAACGCAACCGACACAACAGATTAAGTCGGTTTCACTTCTTCCGCGCGGAGGGACTCCACGCACTTTTTTTTAAACCTTGCCTCACACTAGGGGGGGGGGGTCAGTAGTCGGGTTTTTTTTGAACTTACTCTTTGTCTAGTATATAGGGTGAATGGTAATTAGTGACCGATATTTAAACACATGATTGTACTCATCATAACAAACAACTTTCCTAAAGAAAGGATTTTATTTTATTTATTTACGGTATTGACCCTAATTTGATTACCCCAATAGAATATTGAGTACCTTACAGGAATAATACACCAGTCGCTTGACCCCGGGGTCAAGCGACTCACAGCTGATGTCGCGCGCGAGAATGTATAATGCACGGTAAAAGTGTTTTTTTTTTGTTTGTAGGTAACTAAATTAAATTACAGCTGATGGTGGGGCGATAAATCAATCTAGCTAGGTTTCATTTTTAGAAAACGAAAAAAAAAAATACCTACCAAAGCTCTGTCATCCAGATATTAAGGATTCATTTCAGTATTTTACATGAAGTGACTACCTATTTGACCTTTACAACCCAGTTACTGGGTTGTAAAGGTACAATACAATACAATACCCTTTGGTAAGTAATACCAGTCGGAATAACAAAGACAACAAAACATATTTACATTAAAAAAGCACATATTTAAATCTACTGTCTATGTATTATAAAACAAAGTCCCCCGCCGCGTCTGTCTGTCTGTCTGTTCGCGATAAACTCAAAAAATACTGACCGAATTTTCATGCGGTTTTCACCAATAATAATAGTGATTCATCGGGAAAGTTTAGGTATATAATTTGTTAAAGTTTTGTGTAAATTGATTGAAAAATCACGATAACTGTTGAAGATGTCGGACAAAATCATGTCGACTGAGATCTTGACTAGCGTGAGCCACGTAAACATGAAAACAATGCATCACCATAGGATAGGTAGGTACTTTTATCCCGGTAGTACCTTCCTGCGGGAAAATTTCCGACCACCGAGCGGGCGAAGCCGCGGGTAAAAGCTAGTTACACAATAATAATAATAATAAATAAATAAATTTATTGAAATAAAAACTGAGTTTACAGAAACTTTGTGTTCGATAGCAACTGCATTAGTATAATACTGTGTCGCAGTCATTAACGCCCACCTCCACAAAATTGAGACAGAAGCAAAAAAGACTAAAAACTAAATTAAAATATAAAAATGAAACATTAGAACTTAAAATTAAGAAAACTAAACAATATTTTCACTGTACAATATTTGTACTTGTACCAATCTACCCAGAATTATATTTGTACCTGCTACCATAATAGCGTTTCATGACTCCCAAGGGTAGCCGAGGGTCCGTCCTGTGTGCAAACAGGAATTACGCCAGTTCTCCCGACAGTCTACCTTGATCGTTGCCATGGCTCCCATGGGATGTACGGTTGGTCCAATCCGAAAATAGGTACGCTGTTGAGTATGAACGGATGTATGGAGCGCCAACAAGTAATAGGTAAGTGCTTTAATTGATTTAGGTAAATTAAAAAAAAAATCTTTCGAGAGTGATTTTTTGTGCATACTCTGGGCTGCCTTATCCGGTTATGCTTTGCTGGATGTTTTTATTAAGACGCTTTTATTAGCTTGGTACCTATGTATGTATATATGTAACGGAATCTTTCACCGTGATTTTCACCACCTTCAAAACCTCGGATTGATTTGAAACTTTGCATACTTATCAAGGACCGATGACAATTCAATAATTTTAAATAAAAAATTGAAAATAAATAATACTTTACAAAAAACTAAAAAAACACGTAAACTGTGTTTTTTAAACTATTTTTTTTTGTTGCATCTTGCAGGTCAACCTTAAAGGTTGTCGGCTGCTGGACTTAACTGGACTTGCCTGTGGCTGCCTCAATAAATTAAGGCCTCCAGCCAGGGCTAAAAGACTTGAAACTAAGCGACTACATATTTTTCAAATCCGACTGGTAGTTCCAGAGATAAGCGCTTTCAAACAAAAAAAAACAAACCCTTCAGCTTTGGCAGACAGTAAGTCCATTTCACAGACTTGTAGTAGAGTGAGAATTTACACAATCAGCCTATTAGGTATAATTTTGCCACTGCGCCCACCACACTGCAGGCTTATCATGACGCTTTCTATTTCTACGAAGCATAGACAGTGCTTTTTCTATGCAAAGTCACATTTTATTTCTCCATTTTTGACATCGCACCGTAGATATCCTTCTACAATCTGTCATTTTGTCTTTCGTTTCTAAAAATATTTGTCTAGGTCCTTTCATATGTAGACTATTACAGAAGAATATTTCTTCCCAAGCAGTCAAAATCACACCGACAACAAACTTTTGACTCGACGGCCACAAAGTATATACGATTGTCTACAAAATTATGATGCGTTTAGAACGCATAACTGTGAAAATTATTAGAAATCAAATGAAATCATTAATTTTTTTGCCAAACTGGGAAGGGGTAATAGATGTTACACAATGTTTTTATAATGTTCTCTATGCTCTGCCGTCACATGGGCATGCAAAATTTACACATAAATTACAATATTACCTTCAAAAATACTTAACAATTAATATTACAAAATTATTAAATTGGTAAATAATTTTAACCGTATTTTCAATGTCAAGGAGTATTTAATAGTTAATAGGTAATTAAATAAAAACAAGAGTAAATAGTGGATAAATAAATAAAAGTCCTAGTATAAATAATAGTTCTTCCTATTAGTCATGTCTGTTCTTCCATCGACAAATCGGTGCTCGTGCTAATCCTGCTGGTCTCTGCTCTTGTAAGGTACTTAAGACGTCAAAAATGTAGATTCGGTATTAATAAAACAAAGAGTGAGAGCGTATCTAATTCATACTGTAAGGTCATTCTAATAATAAGATAGGAAAGTTTTTCTCCTCACATTGGACTAGATACTAATATTCGTTATATTATTGTAATAAAAATATGAAATAGCTATTCATTACCTAATGGACATATCCAATAAGCGTGATATTACATCGGGTTCTTGTAAACCAAAATAGATATAGTGTCGTATGTATGAAGGTCTTATAGGAGTGTGGCGTATTTATCGTAACAGCTAAATATAACAGGTATCTGATGATAACAGACTGTTACTGTGACAAACAAACTGAAATAACAGCTACTGTTCCTCGAAATAATAAAATCCGTTACACACGACAGTCACAAGCTTTTCTCTATTCATGCTTATGACAGTTACCTTAGAATAAGATAACAACTGTTACTGTTACACTGTGACACCCTGTTACATCGTCACAAGCTCTTTCTTTTTCTCGCATAGGTGTAGCACCTTAGTTAGAAAGAGAAGTACCTACTATGTGTACATGGAACAGGAACGGGAGGAACAGATATGCGACTTTATAGTTTGTTACCACATATGAAATAACAGCCTGTTATTTCGTAACAGGTTTTTGGAACTGTTATTTACGTGGAACAGGAACAGTTGGAACAGATATGCGATTATAGCTGTTACAACCCACTCCTAAGGTCTTAAGGAAGTAGATATACTGTAGTATAGGTATGTAGGTACCTTATATTGGCCAATCACTAAGCCATGTTTGCGGACGGACGAAAAAGGGTCAACTTTCAATTAATTATATCTACTTTTCGACAAAATCGTATGTAGAGGTAATTTTAGCATATTCGGGGTCCGTGGTTTGTTGAAATATCTTTACATAATTATTATAATTAAAGTCGCTTTCGTGTCTATCATTGTAGTATGTTTATTTTGGGTCGGCGCAACTTGTCTTTTTTCGTACTTTTCTTTTAATCGTCTTCTTATTGCTATTGACTTGACATCAAGAAAAGATATGTAACTGTGCACTTACTTTTTCTTATTACCTAGGTATAGCACTGTAGGAAAAAATATTTTTGCACCTACTACTTACTAATTTATTTACGAGTATCTACCGTTTTTCATTAGGTCGTGTATTTAGTATTAAGATTAACTTGTAAGATTAATTTCTCAAAGTCAAAGTCAAAGCATTTATTTCAAATAGGCACTTAAAAGGCACTTTTGAACGTCAACATTTACATTGAAATAGAATTGATTCTAGTCGCCCCTTCCAAAATGTAGTTTCGTATGGAGAAGAATGGGCAAGAAACTCCACCGTTACTCTTTTAAAATGTTTCAAGTACAATATTTACATTCATTATATGATTATGTGTGAAAACGATGCACCCAGAATAAAATTACCATACCAAAATGGGTAAAAAGAATCAAATTGAAGCAATCAGATAAATTAATTCTGTGATAGATACATGGTGTTCACACATTTACAAACATTGTAAAAGTAAGTATAGGTATGATTTTCCTACAATATTAACAAGTAATGAGTCAGTGTGTGAGTTAAAATAATTACTGAGTGTAAATCAATGTCATAAATATAATTAATTATATGTACAATTCAATTAGCAACCAGTTTGATTTTGTCTAGACTCTAGATTGTCCTATGGAGCAGGACCAGCATGTTTCCAAGCATTCTTATCTTGGATATAATCCTCTAATTTGTAATACGCTAGTTTACAAAGTTTACTTTTAATGTGAGCTTTAAATTTCCTTTCATTTAATTGCAATATATCACAAGGTATTTTGTTGTAACATTTAACACAGTACCCCATAAAAGATGTATGTACTTTAGCTAATCTGAAAAATGGTTGATCTATTTTGTCTTTGTTTCTAGTATTAAAATTATGTCTATCACTTATTTTATTAAAAAGATGTAGATTTTTTCTTACATACATAATATTTTCATAAATGAATTGGCAAGGTACCGTCATAATATTAATCCTTTTAAACAGTTCCCTGAGGGATTCGCGGCGACGTAGATTATAAATGGCTCTGACAGCTCTCTTTTGCAAAATAAAGATGGATTCAATGTCAGCGGCCCGACCCCACAGTAAAATGCCATACGACATAATGCTGTGGAAGTAGCTAAAATAGACCAATCGCGCGGTTTCTACATCTGTTAACTGTCTGATCTTTCTAACAGCATAAGCGGCCGAGCTTAGCCGCCCCGCAAGAGATGTTATATGAGCTCCCCATTGTAATTTCTCGTCTAGCGTGATTCCCAGGAACACCGTTTGATTAACAAATTCCAGTTTTTCTCCATTCAATATGATGTCACATTCGCTACTTCTAACATTTGGTAATTTAAATCTAATGCATTTGGTTTTTGTGCCATTTAGTACCAAATTATTTACCGTAAACCAATCTTGGACCTGAAGAATAGAGTTATTAACGTCGTCAAGATTTTGTGAACGTCGGTCTATTTTAAATATCAATGATGTGTCATCTGCAAATAACACCATCTTCGGTTGATTTAGAAGTAAATAGGGTAAATCATTAATGTAAACTAAAAAGAGGAATGGACCCAATATTGAACCTTGAGGAACGCCCATTGCCATTTCAGACCCTAATGAGTTTACGCCGTTTACTTGAACTTTAACTTTTCTGTCTTTCAGGTATGATCTTAGTAAATTAAGAGCTGTATTTCTAACCCCATAGTGCTCCAGTTTCAGCAGAAGTGTCTCATGATTTACGCAATCGAACGCCTTGGAGAGGTCGCAAAAGATTCCAATGGCATCTTTTGCTTCTTCCCAGGCGTTAAAAATGTTCTTTATTAGGGTGACACCAGCGTCGGTGGTACAACGCCCTTTGGTGAAACCGTACTGCTGTTCATGAAAGATGGCATTTTTATTAAAGTGACGTAACATTTGATTGAGAATCAACTTTTCAAACACCTTACTGAGAACTGGCAGAATTGACACAGGCCTATAATTGTTAGGTTCTTTACTATCACCGGATTTGAACAACGGAACTACTTTACTATGTTTCATGAGATCCGGGAAGACTCCTTGGTCTACACTGGTGTTAAATATGAAAGCTAAATAGGGCGCAATGGTTTCGATAATAGCACTACAGACTTTTACAGACATTCCCCAAAGATCTTCTGTTGATTTAATTTTAAGATCTTTGAAAGCTTTTATAACAGCTTGGGGGTTGGTATGCTGAAACCTGAACTCCAAGGAGCATGCCCTTACATTCTTTCTGAGTAAGTCAGCAGAACGCGCGGGTGAGGAATTTAAAGCTTCAGTAGTTTTAACAGGAATATTAGCGAAAAAGTTTTCAAATTCCTGAGCTATTTCTACATCTGAGTTGATGGAGCCATTTGCAGTATCTAAATTAAATTCAGTATTACGCTGTTTTTTTCTACCTGTTTCATTATTTATTATTTGCCAGGTCGTTTTTATTTTATCATCAGCTGA
This sequence comes from Antitype chi, assembly GCA_947359405.1. NCBI lineage: Eukaryota > Metazoa > Arthropoda > Insecta > Lepidoptera > Noctuidae > Antitype > Antitype chi. Next base: position 6,702,015 of record OX375829.1, on the reverse strand, counting down.
TTTTATTTTATTGCTAATATATAGCGCTTTAGCTAATTTGCAAACAATTTTAAAAGTTTTTGAATATTTTGAAACATACTGATCAAAGCTTGTATTATTCATTTGTTGCTTTAGGCCATAAAGTTCAAAAAGTTTTTCCCTGCTTTTACGAATACCTGGAGTAGCCCAATCACTAAATAAGAATGTTGTGCAAATAGTTTTAGTCTTTAGTGGGAAAGTGTTATTAAATTGCCTGTTTAATAGTGAGAAGAACTCGGCGTAGAACTCATTTGGGTCACATACATTATTGAAACTCTGAACACATAATGTACTGGCTAAAGAATTATTAAATTTCTCTAGATTTTTACTTGTCATTGGCCTGAACCTAATTTGAATTTTTTGTAAAGGCATGTAGGAGCAAAAAGTTATTGTTTGTCCACTGTGATCAGATGGCAACTTATTTACAATTTGTTTGTGTAAATAATCACAGTTACAAAAAATATTATCAATACAAGTGGCAGAAGAAGCTGTCACTCGGGTTGGTTCATTGAAAACATTTGACAGATCAAATGACCTAAATAGACTTAATAATCTGACAGTATTTGAGTTATTTTCTAGTAAATTAATATTAAAATCACCACATATAACTATTGACTTACTACTAGTAATAAGTTTCTTTAACACATCTTCCATTACAGAATCAAACACAGATAGATTCTGGTAACTTGGAGGTCTGTAAACGCATACTATAACATGCTTATCAAGCTCAACACAGGACAATTCAATGGTGTGTTCAACAGACAGCCCGATGATGTCTTTTCGTTCTTTGGATTTAATAGAATTTTTAACTAATATTAAAGACCCGCCATGTATCATACGTTTACGGCTGAAATAGCTAACTACACAATAATTTTCATAGTTAATTGACATTAATTGATGATCTTTTAACCAATGTTCTGTTAAACAAATTACATCAAACTTGGTATTTTCCAAAAACAATTCTATTTCAAGTAATTTAGAAGAGCAACCTTGGATATTTTGGTTAAACAATTTTAAAGTATGTTGCACTCCTTTTGGTTTTTTATTATTATGAGTAAAATTGCCGGAAGATACTTTTTTATTATTCTCTAACAATAATTGGTTATTTGAAGGGGTAACTTCCGTTGTCTTACAAACTAGTTTAAACAGTTATCTGAAGCAACCTCCACCGCTACAACTGAAGTGTCTAAAATGTCCATATGAGTTCCAGCAGAAAGAGAATACTCTCTCTGATTGGTACTCTGGTGGTCTCATGTTAAGTGAATTGTATTCTTTTTGAATTTATGTCTTAAGGGCCTACGTCCCGTTTGGTAGCGTAACACGGTCACTTTATGAACCCTACTGCTCATTAACGGCTTGTCTTGAAGATTTGAAACATATATGATATTGCTATAGAATTCATATAGATCATTTTGCCCGAAGTACTTTTTTTGTATGGTTAATACTTTTGCTGTAAAAAAATATTTTCCAACACGCAATATTTTGGCTTCTATTCCATACTCCTACTAAACGGCTTCGTTATTTGGAAAAAAAATACACTGAAAAATAGATAAAGGTACCACAGAATCGCCGAAGCACAATTGTAAATTAATCAAAGGAATATCCCCATTTTGAGATAAAGGCTCAGAGGTGCCCTGCGCGGGCGCGGGCGGCAATCGTGCTTTAGCATACAAACGGGAGATGAGGATACTATGGGCCTTAATAGGATCCGACTGGTTCACACCTGTACCAAAAATAAAATCACCGTCAAGCACCGCTGGTACACAGGTGTACCATTGCTATGAATTAGTACCTTCGTGGTGTTAGTAATGACGCATTCGAGTCGTATTACGATAGTATTATTCATATTTCACAAGAATCACTGTTTCGCGCGTAAAATACGCGAGTTCGCCGGTACGGAAGAGTTAAACCGTATGTTTATTTGGGGTCGGCCGCTACAGTATTTTTTTCCAAACTTCGCTTTAAGTCGTCTCCTCGGTATTCACCCCTTTCTAGACATATCATCTTTCACACAGTCCATTCATCGTTTTTATGGTCTTCGCCTACTCTGATCGCCACACACATTCATACTCTAATCCGTACGTCATGTTCATAAACGGGCGCCGCCAGTAGGGACTAGTCATCTCTTAGCTCCCACGGCTTATTTTAATTTCTGAATTATTATTTTATTTTTGTTTTAATTACGGACGCTTTTAATGTGCACGTCTTTTTACATGTTCTCACTTTGATAAATTCAAGATAATTGATGTAACCAACTTTTGTAACAATATTATGATTTAAAAGAGTGTCCATGGAGTTTTTTGCCCGTTCTTCTCCATAGGTACCTACTACGCTTTGGAATGGGCAACTAGCTTCATCTGTCTAACTCACTGACCTTGACAATATTCAAAAGTGCCTGTAAGAAGTTTATTTGAAACAAATGGTTTGAGTTTGAGACTCAAAACTTTCCTCAAGACATTTTCCCCATACCTCCACATCAAATGCTTCTTTTTTTCTTTTCTTTTTGGGTGGGAAATCATCAAATAACTTATCCCGCTCTGGGTGGAGCGGGAGGGCGTGTCAGACTTTTACTGACTAAAACCCACCCGTGTTCCCTCAGTTGCCTGTGTGCCAGGGGCCGCGGTATCTCTTTCGAACAACCCGCACCCCTGGCAGGCATCATACGCTAATGCCAAGACAACCGATTTCCATGCAACTTTTCAGTCACCGGTGCCTCTTTCAGACTTCCCCTCTCTGTATCGATCGGAAACAAAATTGCACCGTAACTTTGACCCTCTGCCTATACACGGTTGTATATTATAAACCACAGAATGTTGAAGTATATTCTGTGGTTTCAACTATCGACGTTTAGCTTTTAACCACAGACTATCTAAACTGTTAGGTGAACTCTAAAATATTGGCTAAGTGGTTGGTAAGTCTAGTCTGCTGTGGTTTTGAACTATACGCTTGAACAACAATATATTATTGACTATCGTCTCACTCTATCAAACATGAAACATGTTTTAAGCCGATATGTTTAGATATAATCAGCGAACGTTATATTAGGTCTTTACCTATGAAATTGCCGTTTTGCAGTACTGGCCATTTCAAATCAAAATAATTTTTGTTTGGGTAAGAATTCTAATTTCAAATTAATTTTATTTTAAAAACATGGATTTTTTTTTCCAAAAGTAGTCATTTGTTTATTGATTAGTGTTACATTTTCATCGCATTTCAATCTTTTTCGTCATCATGGATACGTTAAAAATTCGAGTAATTATGGAATATGAGTACCGTCGTGGCAGCAACGCGGCACAAGCGGCACGCAACATCAACGACGTTTACGGAGCTAACACTACAAACCAACGCACCACCTGTTATTGGTTTGCTCGCTTCCGTTCTGGAAATTTCGACCTGAAAAATGAACCTCGCGGTCGTCCGAAGACTTTGGTCGACAATGACGAATTAAAGGCGATTGTGGAAGCTGATGATACACAATCTACGGCTGAATTAGCAGCAGCTTTCGACGTTAGCGTCAAAACAATATTGGTCCATTTGCGTCAAATTGGCAAGGTAAAAAAGCTTGACAAATGGGTGCCCCACGAACTCAATGATCGTCAGCGCGAAGTACGCGTCGAGACGTGCCTTGCACTGCTCAACAGACACACAAATGAAGGAATTTTGAACCGCATTGTTACCTGCGATGAAAAATGGATTCTGTTTGATAACCGCAAGCGCTCAGCAAGTTGGTTGGATCCTGGTTCAGCACCTAAACAATGCCCTAAACGAAAACTTACCCCTAGAAAAGTGATGGTCACTGTTTGGTGGTCTAGCGCCGGTGTGATTCATCACAGCTTCTTACCAAACGGGGTGAGCATTACTGCAGATGTGTACTGTGAAGAACTGAACACAATGATGGAGAAGCTGGCACATCTCCAACCAGCATTGGTCAATCGCTCGTCTCCGCTGCTCCTGCACGACAACGCGCGACCTCATACTGCACAGCAGACGGTCTCCAAGTTGCAAGAACTGGGGTTGGAAGCTCTCCGTCATCCGCCCTACTCACCAGACCTTGCGCCTACAGACTACTACTTTTTCCAGAATTTGGATAACTTCTTGGCGGGAAAAAAATTCAATACCCGAGAGGCAGTACAAAATGCCTTTGAAGAATTTGTTGCCTCCCGTCCAGCTGATTTCTTTAAGAAGGGCATCAATAAACTGCCACTGCGATGGCAAAGATGCATTGATTGCATGGGTGATTACTTCGATTAATACAAATAAAAAATACATGAAAAAAATTCGTTTAAATTTTTTCATACAAAACGGCAATTTCATAGGTAAAGACCTATTATAATTATGGAAGTCGGTACATGTCAATGTACTTTGTTCGTAAGTATATATTTGTTTCGTTTTCATGTTTTTTATTTGAGTGATCTTATCTTTTTGTATGCACGTGTCTCTGTGAAAAATATATCTATTACTTCCCTTTCTTTTTATCTATACATATAATAAAATTGTAACAGGCCGACGTCTGTACATTAAAGATATTGAAGAAAAAATAGTATGGGGGGTCTTTATTAGAGCAACAGAAGCCAATACAACAGTTTTTAGAATTTTTGTCTGTCTGTATGTTTGTTACCGCATCACGCAAAAACCACTGCATGAAATTGAATGCAGTTTTCAATGATGTATTCCAAGAGGTCTAACTTAAAAAATAGGCTATATATTATCAAAAAAAAATATTATCTACTTGATTCTAAAGTCCACGCGTATGAAGTCGCGGGAAAAAGCTAGTAAATAATAAAGTAATAGCAGTGGGGTACCTAAATGCGTTACACACTAACAGTAGCAATGGCTTTCATTTGACAGTTCAACGACATTCATTGCGTTACTTAGGTTGTTGAGCAGACACATTTTTCGAATACATGACGCAATTGAATTGCATTGTAAGTGTGTTACGCGATTAGGGAGCTGGACAAAAGATTGAGTCACAGATTGGCTAGAAAGCGAATAATTACCTACTGAGATGTGTAATAGCAGGTCTATGGCGGAAAACGAATAGTCCGCGGACCCCAATAAATTAAGACTATACATAGAATAATTTTAAATCTGTTCATATACTTACTGTGTTCAAATTAAACTAAAATTTTACTAAATTTTATGTGATTTATGTAGGTTCAAAAATGTATAAGAAAACAATCAATGCCCAGCCTTTTCCCAACTAAGTCTATTGGCGTCTTATTCCAGTCTAACCAGATGCAGCTGACACGGATTGACTGCCTATCTGACCCCCAAATAACAGTAACTGACTAACACGATACTCCTTAGTAAGACTGGTTGTCAGACTTTCAGGCTTCTGACGACCCGTAACGACTGTCATAGATCCTTGAATTACAGCCATGACCAACGGCTTAACGTGCTTTCTGAGGCACGGAGGAGTCTTGGTATGTAAAGATGGTCACCCATCCACGGATCAACCTTGGCAAGCGTAGCTTAACTTGATCGATCGATCCGTGGGGTTAATATTACTTAACCACAATCCCCCATTGTATCAGAAAAAAACATTCATTAAAATTGACGTGTGATGTTCCTAACTATTCCGATAAGAATTTATAGTCATTCCTACATTTTACACCAGAAATACAACTCCTAATCAACAAAGTGTTTTATTTTTCTAATATTCTACTGAACAGTAACTAACAAGACAAACCCAGGGTTAGTACTTAGTAGACAAATTAATTACAGTAATGGTTCTAGTAAGCGATTGTCTAGGAAAATGTCGCTGTCTTTTTACTTCATTGAACAAAATGGTCGTTCTTACGTAGCGTAGCAGCGAATGTGATTGATGGAGACTATTTCTTGCTTCTGTGTGATCTATAATCACATGGAAAGGATCTTATGATCATGGAGTGTTTATGGCATACAATCGAATAAATACCAACAATCTAGTGCTTGATTTATTTACTTTTACATAAAACACACTCCAAGTAAGTAATGAAAACTGAAAAATGTCGAAAAATAAACATGGAAATATCAAAACATATATTTCAAATGGATCAAAGAAAGTCGAGAATTTTTTATAGTAAAATGCCTGATAGATGGGATGTGCACAAATGCCCCGTAGAGTTGAGGCACTGGCAGTCGAAATATTGCAGGCCGTATGTTATGAGGATTGGTGCATAGCTAAAGCTAAAGCTTTAGTGCTTGATTGATTTTTAATAGTACTTTCATGTAAATTTTATAAAATTATCACGAAAAAAACCCCCGACCCAATCAAAAACCCCTAAAAAGCAAACAAATAAAATGTATTCGCCTTTTAAGTTTAATAAGAAGTTGTACGTAGTATTTTGATTAAAGCATTCTAATGTAAATGTTATCCGTCTGTGTGGCGTTTTCATTGAACGTCCCCCGACATGACAATGATGAGGTGTACAGGCGGTAGCCCCAACATTCCCTGTAGGGCAGCGGTGGGTGTAGTTTTCATGCAACTAGTGATTGCTACACAGGCGTACAGCTGCAGTTTTTCGAAGTCTTTTTGGGCTGTGCTCAGGTCTGTCCTGGGCCACTAGACTATTGAGCCGTATGTGATCATTGGTCGAATAACCGTGGTGTATGACCAGTACGTGACTCTGGGGCTAATCCCTCAGTTTCTGCCAAGCATTCGCTTGCACTGCCACAGGGATATGCTAGCTTTTGTAGTAATGTGGTTGTTATGTTTTTCCCAGATGCCCAGGTATTTGGTTTCAGTAGATAGGCTTAAGGTAGTGCCAAACAGACGTTGAAGTTGTAGTTCCGCGAGGTTCCTCTTTATACACGCTTTATATTAGCTTCACTTATATGTTTGTTTGTTTGTATGTAACCGACTCCTTAGAGCGCGATTTTGACCCACTTTATACGGTCAGATTTCATTGAAACTTTGTAAACTTATCGAGGACCGATGACAATTCAATAATTAAAAAAAAAAAATTGAGAAAAATGAAAAAAAATGGAAAAAAAAATATTTAAAAAAAAATCACGTTTTTGTAGTTAGCAGAACTAAACAAATAGAAAATAAATAATAGTTAAAAAAAAACTAAAAAACACGCTTTAAAAACCAAACTAAAAAAGGAGAAAATAATTTAATTCAATAAAAAAGCGTGGGGTGCTTGACATTAATTGATTATAAAAGTACCTCAAAAAAGCGAGAAGCAAGTATAGCGAGAATGTTGATATTTATATATAGTTTGCCGCCTAATAGCAAGCCTTTCAGCTAGATTCTCGGCAACTCTCATCCAGCTGCTACCAGTCACTATAAATTTGCATATATATATATATATATGTATATATATTCTATATATATATTATTTGCATATATTATTGCAGTTTTTCGAGGTCTTTTTGGGTTGTAGTCAGGTCTCTCCTGGGCTACTAGACTATTGAGCCGTATGTGATAATTGGTCGAATAACTGTGGTGTATGACCAGTATGTGACTTTGGGGCTAATCCCCCAGTTTCTGCCCAGCATTCGACCGGCCCCCAAGATACAGGCAAATGCCTAGTTTGGGGGTCACCGCCCACTCTTTTAGTACAATATTATTACATCAATTAAAAAAATTGTAATTTGAATTTGAAAATGGAATTAGCTTGCACTGCCACCACGGATATGCTAGCTATTGTTGATGTAGTTGGTATATTTTGCCCAGTTCAGATGTTTGTCCAAAAAGATGCCCAGGTATTTCAGTTGATAGGCTTTGGGTAGTGCCAAACAGACGTGGAAGTTGTAGTTCCATGAGGTTCCTCTTTATTGTGAAGAGGATCAGTTCGGTTTTTGTGGGATTTGCTGAAAGTTGGTGTTTGTTGCACCAGTCTTCGACTATTTTCAAGGTTTGGCGCATGAGGTTGCATATATGTATAGGGTATTTTCATGGGTGCCATTTATTATTATGGTTAGATCATCGGCGTAGCTTGCGGTGAAGTAACCTTTGTCATTCAGTGTTTTGATGAGGCTGTCTACGACCAGGTTCTATAGAAGCGGTGAGAGGACGCCCCCTTGCGGACAGCCGTTCGCCACTACTTCCCTTGTATCGTTCACGGTGACTTGTACAGCTCTCAATTTGAGCATATTGGTGATCCACCCACTCAGGGTCGTGTCTATGTTGTATCTGTCGAGGGCCATGCTAATGCTATTGAACATGGTCTTGTCAAAGGCGCTTTCGATCTCTACTCTATCAAAGCGATGCGTTTAAGTATGTGTTAAAACTAATCAATCCCGTAAAATAAGCGCTGAATATTAACAAACTGTATGTGAATGGACTCAATAACTGTAACATAAATAGTTTTGTTAGCCTACAGTAGTCCACTGCTGGACATAGGCCTCTCCCATAGCACGCCTTTCAGCTCGATTCTCGGCAACTCTCAACCAGCTGCTACCAGTCACCCTACGAGAATCCTCGCTCCATCTAGCCTGAGGGCGTTCTACCTTACGTTTGCCGATTTCAAGAATGATTTAAGTTATTCGAATCATTGTTACATAACTAATGGAAAGAATATCGGTCCACATTGATTGTTTTCTATTCGTTGTGATTTTCATGTTGGCACATTCAAATTACCTACCGAGCCCGCGACTAGATTCCCCTTAAACGAAGTTCCTAATACACACCAAAACCTCATTTCATACGAGCCCATCATTTATTTAGTGGGTACAATACGGACGCCTTAATTTCGCCCGTATCGCCGAGCGGACTTATCTACTTACTGATAAAATTATTGATTATCGCCAGCGCGTGAAAGCCAACTTTATGTATTTTAGGACGCTTCCAGGGGAAATTATAAAAAGTGTAGTATAAGGCCTGATCATTTATAAAATAAGGCCTGATCATTGATAAAAACTGTAGTCGTAACTGTAGTCTGATCATTTCCGAGTACAAACACACCCTTGCACGTCGTGAATGTGGCACATTCATACTTTTGTATTTTAGTACCTAATTTTATATGGATTCCCTATAAACAGCACCCTAATTGCGTAACTCACAATTCATCATAATCTGTTTCGTTTTGATACAGATGGATAAACCATTGCTTCATATGTTCGAAAAATGTGTCTGCTCAACAACGTAAATAACGCAATGAATATTGTTGAACTGTCAAAATGAAACCGATTAATCGCGTGTTACGCAATTAGGGTGCAGGCATGCCTAAATTAGGAATCCAGTAACTCAATAATTTACTTTTTACTACAGACGCTTGAAGTAATGTTTCTAGAGAGATGCTGAAGCAGCCCCAGTGTACGTAACACTGGTTAATTCCTAGCACGGAACTGCGTTTTGTTCCACTGTCCACTGTCATATTCCTATCCGTCAATCATGATGTAGTATTTAAGTTAACCTGTACTCAAAGTTTTTTGAAAATAAATTTGATTTGATTTGAGTTTATTTGCCTCTTGAGATCGAATGCTCTGGATCTTTTTGTACTCACAAAATACAAGTTTTTAAGTGGTGTTGCGGACACCAGGCTGTCTTATTTATACCTACTCATACGAATATTGTAGCAATAGGCAACTTGTGTTGTTTCGGTCCAGCGTTTATCAAGATTTCAAGATTAAATTATTATTTTGTTCACGTAGGTACACACGGCCACACATCAAGCTATACATTTCGAGTATAAGCTGATTTCGCATAGTGTAGGATTTCCATACGGTGTGAGATTAGCGTAAACTGGAAATGTATAGCTTGATGTGTAGCCGTGTGTACTTATACGGAGTAGCAGAGACATCGACGCGCAAACTGTAACCACGAATTCACCACATAATGGTAGACCCCCAGCGTAGATATTTTTCGTCAATTATTAAAACAAAAACCTGTCGTTCCACACCAGTGTTAAAAAAAATAGTGTAAATGTAATGTAATGCAAAATTTATGAATTTTTCAGATAAATCAAAGCATTGTAGCTATTTCAAATATAGCCGTACAAAACCCATTTTTTTTTTTTGTACAGTTTACGCGTACACACTACTAATTCCTACCAAATTTTCAAAAATATCCATCGGCTAGTTTTCGAGTTCTAAGGTGGCTCCTGAATCCAGACGTCTAGATTGAGGAGCCACCTTAAACTAACTGTAACTTTGAAAGGGTTTTACTACAAATTCCAGGATCGGGCCTACAAATTCGAGTAATTTACTACTAAATATTGGTAGTACCCCCGTTTTAATATGAGACATGGCTCCTCAATCCATACGGACACGTTTACGTTAGGCTACCGATGCGGTCAAATCCACTGAAAAAAAAAAAAAATAGTAATTGACGCAGGGCGGTTCAGAATCATGTACCGTCTACCGAATCAATCAATCAATGGTGCCCAAAAAGCTGGCTGCATGGCCACGAATTAACCGGCTTTTTGTTCAACGTGTTAAGGCGAAAGCATAGGGGGTAGGTACACGCAATTCAAATTTTCTTAAGTTTTTTGAAATTTGCAGATCAGTATTTTTATTTTGGTGGGAAATCATCAAATAACTTCTCCCACTCTGGGTGGAGCAGGAGGGCGTGTCAGACTTTTACTGACTAAAACCCACCCTGGTTCCCTCAGTTGCCTGTGTGCCAGGGGCCACGGTATCTCTTTCGAACAACCCGCACCCCTGGCAGGCAACGGCCCTTGCGGACCCCACCAGGTGCTGACAACTTTATATCATCTTTATCTTCATCTCAGTATTAGGTTGTATTATGATCAGAGATCGGATATTCGGATGCATATTTACCTAAAGATAATTTTTAGCTATGAAAGTATGGAAGCGGCTATAAATAACCCCGGGATTCTTGGATTGCACAACTATTCAGATGTGTATTAATTTAAAATTAATGTTTAACCCGATACAAATATGTGTATCTACTGCAGGAAGGGTGGTTTGTATAAGTTAAAACAAAAAATTAACAAATTACTTAAATTAAGACTTTTTCAATACAAAAGCGCATTCCATGTTAGCCAACATCTCAACTTTAGGTGAATATGTATCCGAATATCCGATCTCTGATTATGATCATATATTACTGTAAAGCCATATATCTTACGGTTGCGAATCAACACACAAGTGGACATTGACTTGTAAATAGCAAAAAACGTAGGTGAAGAATTTCGCAGAACTCCCCTCGGCCTAAGGCATGAGATGATTATACTTTTACTCACAGACTTAACCTATCTCAGATTAGTAAATCGACCATCGAATAACATGTTAGCAGTTTGTTAGGTTTACATCTACCAAAATAGCGATTAACAACAACCAATAATATTAATTTGCAAGTCAATATTAGTTCAGTTTCACAACAGAATTTGAACACCAGGGACTAGGGTTTCAGAAAATTGGAGAAGGAATATCTTTAAACGATGATCCGCGAAAGTTTCAAACTTACAAAACCACTTTGATACAAAAGAAAGCTTTGTTCGGAGTCTTCAGAGCTCTCAAAGAGTCCCACAAGAACTCGAATATAACTTAGTACTTGTTTGCAACATAAAAAACATTATTAAAGTGAGTTGTTTACATTCAAGGAATCATAGCATAAGTTGACAACCACATTGACTTAATAAAATCGCAGCAGGATTTTCAACTCTCGGTTTTAAACCGACCATTGAGAATTCAAGAGACTACATCTGCACGTCGAATGTTATTATTTCTGTATATATGGCATCGTGCTAGTTGAATTGATCAGCTTTACAAAAAACCGGGTTTAACCGAAACAGAACAGTCAAGCTACTGTTTCACAACACTAGTTTCATACTGTAAACCCAGCTTTATTATAAGCCTAGAACTAAAAGCTATCATTGTCCATAAGCCGTTTCCAAGATGGCGCACGTCTTAAAACAATGTTCAAGCAATTAACAACGTTGTAAACACGAGAGGCGCCGCTCAGGAGGAATTATCTTCACTTTGATGTTCTTCAAGTTACAACTTGAGTAACACTACTTATGTACTATAAGGGAGAGTATGCTGGAGCAAGACCCTATAAATGACGCGCTTTAGCATGGCCACTGAACCACTGAACCACCTTTATTTTCAAGCATTTTAAACCCCCGACGGAAACAGAGAAGTGTTGTAAGTTTAACGTGTGTGTCTGTCTGCGGCATCGTAGCTCATAAACGGCTGAACCGATTTCGTTTCGTGACTCAATTGAAAGTGTTCTTAGCTATATTTCATGAAAATCTGTTCAGCCGTGTAAAGATTCGTAGCTCTTTTGGGGGCGTCCATTAATTACGTGAGGCAATTTTGGCGATTTTTCGACCCCCACCCCACTCTGGTGAGACATCGTGAAATTTGGCTCGACCCTCCCCCCGTCCCTATAAATCTCACGTAAGATATTTCAAAATGCGTATTTTTTGTGTAAAAACGTTAATCTGTGCTTATTTGGGATTTACGCATTGCGGTTGGCTGGCTTGGCTAGCCGGTGGTGGTTTAACAATCGAGGAGCTACTGTGCTACTTTGTGGCGTTCGCATAACCGCGATAAATATGATTTTGCAGTATGTTCGAGTTTTAATCGAACACTCACCGAAAATGCATAATTGCATCGAACGCAAGAATGCACATTCGCTCGTCCACTAAATAGTGGGCCAGTTCGCATTTAGATCTCATTACAGACACCTTGTATTCAAACCATAACCATTTTACCAATAAGTTAATCACATAGTTTTATCGTTTATACTATGTCTTGTATTTAAGTGTCACAGTGATTCAATATAGCTATTTCCCTTTTATTTCGAGACTTTAACTTTTACCACATAAACCATCCTATCAATACGAGAAAGGTGTGTTAGGTCACCATTGCGCCGAAAACTACTATCTACACAGTATTTTGCCATATTGGCGGAAAAATATGTTTTACTTAATTTAACCCAGTTTTCTCGCAATGTTACATTGTTTCTTTGCGAAAAAAACATATAAATTATGTGATATTTTGCGAGAACCCCCCTCTTCCTCATGTGAGATTGGGTGAGATTCGCATCGACCCCCTCTCCCCCTAAACGCCTCACGTAATTAATGGACGCCCCCTTTGTTGATGAAGGGATGTGAGCATCTACAACAGGTCTGACCGTGTCGAAATTTTGTATTGTAAAACTTCAATGCTATTAGAAGGACAAAGTAACCTTGAACTGATGCTGCAGCATTACCTGGAATTTTCCCAGGGTACCCAAATACCTCACCAGCAAGCAGCAGAAGTATCGTGTTTGGGCTCATTGAAAAGGTCTCAATGAATAAGTTATAGATAAATGGTGATCAGGACGAGGAATGAGGATAAATTAGTAACAAACTTCACTGTGGCTGTCAGAAACGTTCAAAAAGCTGCGCAGATTTAAGCGAGGCATGTATGGATAGTAGCGTGTCTACTATTACTATATTAAGTTTAAAAAACAGGAAATAAAGTTAAATTAAAAACACACACAAAACATACCTCTTAAAAGTAAAACAATAATGATTGGCCCTTTTAGTTTAATATAAGTTGAAGGTAATATTTTAATCACAGGATCGTCACAGACGAGGTCCAGCTATAATAAGTGTATGCTATTGTAGAAAGGATAATATTTTCATTAGCCGTCCCCCGACGCGACGAAGCTGTGATCAAAATCCCTAGTTCCCTACTAATAATTATAAATGCAAAAGTAACTCTGTCTATCTGTCTGTTACGCTTTCACGCCTACCCCACGGAAGCGATCGTGATGAAATTTGGCAGAGATATAGCATGGGATATGGAGAAGTACATAGGCTACTTTTTTACACGATAACCGACATCCAAGCGGGCGGAGCCGCGCGCAAAATCTAGTATTATATATATAAATATTTTAAAACTTAACTGAACAGACGTGTGAACATGCCAGAATTAAATGGGGTACTACTCCCTGAATACCCCGATCTCCGAGGCCCCCGTCCCGGAGGACCCCGAATACGATACATATGATGACATTTCTTTTTTTTTCTTTTTTCTATTGTTTTCAACTTGTACGATCGACAGAAAAGTGCTTAATTGTATGTGTTTGTAATACCATAGCACAAAAGTAGTTTATTTGAAAGTTTGTACAATATCGAGTCATTGTTTTAATAGAGGTAATTACAGTTTGAATAAAATGTATCAAAAATATAAAATAAATGTTACAATATAATCATACTTAACGAGTATATTTTACAATTTATTTAGATTTTTTAAACTTAAATAAAAGTCGATTATTTATAATTACTTTATTTAAAGTTGAAAAGATATGTCTGATATTTTCATATTTTGAGACTATTTTAAAGTTAAGTGATCCTTAAAGTTAAGTATTATAATTTTAGTAAGTAATATTTTTTTTATTTAACATAATCATCTGCTGACGGTACTTTTAAGCTAAACTGACTTTTAATTGAGTTTATCAAGATAAAAATAAATCGGGGATCGGAGTACTCAGGGTACCCAATTAAATTCCTTTCCAAAATTTGAAATAAAAATCCATAGGCACCTGTGTGTTGGTTCATTAAATTTATTTAAAACCTTATTAAACAATGTGACGCTGAATTTTGTACCTGTTTTACAAACGAAGTTTATATTCGAGTAAAATTTTTAAACATAATGAACATGCCTTTTAAAATAATTAGGTACTGAAAATTAATTTAGGTACTGATTGATTTACACTCAGTGACTACTTTAACTCACACACTGACTTATTAATTGTTATTACTTATTACATGTTATTATTACATTCTAGGAAAATCTTATACTTACTTTTACAATGTTTGTAGATATGTGAGCACCATGTCATCATAACATTAATTTATCCATATTGGTTCAATTTCATTCTTTTTACCTATTTTGGTATAGTAATTTTATTCTGGGTGCATCGTTTTCACACATAATTATATAATGAATGTACCATGTTAAATATTGTACTTACTTAAACTATTTTAAAAGAGTAACGGTGGACTTTCTTGCCTATTCTTCTCCATACGAAACTACATTTAGGAAGGGGCGACTAGAATCAATTTTATTTTAATGTAAATGTTGACGTTCAAAAGTGCTATTTAAGTGCCTATTTGAAATAAATGCTTTGACTTTGACTTAGTGATTACTCATTCAAGCAAAAACGGCCGAACGAGTTTGAATTAAATTTGGCTCACGAATTGTTTATAACCTGGATTAACACATAATATACTGTTTATCCCGGCAGTACGTTTCTGTGGGATAGTTTTAGGCGTCAACACGGGCGAAGCCGCTGGCAAAAGCTAAGCTAGTATTATATAAATAGAAAAGACGAGTAAACAAATTATCTTTCAGAGGCGATGATTACCCACACAAAAGAATATCATATTCTATTAATTTGGTATGAAAAGAATAAAGCCTTTCTAAAATTACTTCATAAGCTCTTTGACAAAGCCTTAGAGAAGAAATTACTGTAGACATTCGAGACAGCTGAAATAAAACCACTGTTGTTGCTATGAATACCACAAATAGATATTAGCTA
Source organism: Antitype chi (assembly GCA_947359405.1). Lineage (NCBI taxonomy): Eukaryota > Metazoa > Arthropoda > Insecta > Lepidoptera > Noctuidae > Antitype > Antitype chi. The sequence continues at coordinate 6,686,570 of OX375829.1, read as the reverse complement.
GTATCATCTAAAATCACTCTGTATATGCACCAAACACTCGCACCATCATAACACTACACTACTTTATATTTGTAACCATAATCGCATAGGGATATACCGCCCAAAAATAAATAGCTCCCTCGTAAAATTTTAAGCATGTACAAATAAATATTCTAAATCCGGAAACAAAGATCGATTAAAACGTGTGATACAAAACAGCGATCCAACAAATTTAGATACTCCGAAATTATATGGGTTTAATGTGCCGTGTGAATTCCAAGTAAAAACGCCAGATTCCTCGCATATGGGTTAAAAGAGATGAAACAACTGCTCTTAGAGAGGCCATGGTGGAGCGATTGAATTTGACCTTAAATCTTGGTTCCCAGTGGGGTGGTTGGTGGGTGGGGTGTGTCTTTTTACTGCCAAAAGGAGCCAATTCCGGTTATCCCCAACTTTCCAAGGTGCATCTGTACCCGTTACCGCCCGCCTATCGGTTTTGGGCATGGAGTTGACGTCCGACCTCAACTTCGGCTCAACCATCGAGACAAAAGCTCAGACTGCAGCCAAGAAAGTGGGCATCCTAAATAAGGTGAGGCGAAACTTAACATCTGGACAGCTTTTGAGCCTGTATAAAGCTCAAGTGCGTTCTTGTATGGAGTATTACAGCCACTTAGGGGATGGCTCAGCAAAATACCAGCTTGCAGCCCCTGACTTGGTGGAACGCAGAGTAAAAAGGCTCATAGGCAACGACACGTTGGTGGTTAAGCTTCACAGCTTGTCTATCGGTCTTCTACAGACTGTACGTCGGAGTGTGTGCGCAGGAGCTCCACGACCTGATCCTACCATCGCCCTTTTACTACCGGACTATCAGACGCCCTGCAGCGTACCATCCGCACTTGGTTGATATCCCGACCAGTGGTACTCAGCGCTACTCCTCCACATTTATTATGTGCAGAACTCTCTGCCTGCGTCTGTATTCCCTTCCACATTTAAACCGTCCACCTTCAAAACAAGAGTGAACAGGCATTTTCTGGGCATGCTCGATCCATCATATACCTCATCAATTGCTTTCCATCAGGCGTGATCGAGGTCAAGAGTAGGCCCATTTAGTTTTTTTTTTAAAGCGCTATATTTTTAAACAAACGTTAAGTGTCATGCTGTCACTGTCACTTTAAAGTCAATTGGAGCGACAGAAACACCCTTACGAATGTATTAAAGTTAGGTGTCGTTTGAGAATTCGGGGGTACATACCGTACCATAAGTGTGTCAAGATATCGTTAAGATGGATCGACGAACTAGGCAGTTTTTTCCGTACAATTGTATTTAATACGAAAGTGGTCAAAAGTGATTAATACATTGTATAGATGACTTTCACAACAATACCTTGTAAGTATTTTTTTTTTTTCATCGTTTTTAGACGTTCAAACGATTCGTACAAATGAGTTATTTTAAACCTCATACTCATACTCAATACTTTATTGCATTCCATAATGTGTACATATAACAGTTGGTATGTTAAAACATTGGATCAATTATGGACCTCCTACAGCAAAATTCACAAAACAGTGGCTGGTTTGAGGTTGATTATGCAAATCAAATGATAAAAAGTAGCTCATTCATTAGATTATAATTTTGCATTGAAACTTATAGAAATACAGTATTTTTAACTGTTAAATCGCGTCTATAAAAAACGTAAATCAGCAAAATCCGATCGGAAACGAATCGAAAAATCATATAAGTAATATAAATTTCGCGCAGATACGACATGCATGCGCTCAACGAAGCATCATCCCGGGCTACCAGCGCTTACCCCATAAGTCGTCAGAATTAAAATTGTAAAGCCAATTTCTACACCATTTTTCCTTCTCTCCGACCACAAACTATCTGAGACATTTTCTAAATTTAATGGTGAAAAAATTTAACATCGTTCCCGGCTTGCAGCGGAAGCTTTTTTTTTTGGGCATGTCACATGACACAGACATGCTTTTACAACTTTATTTTTTGACGTTTCCTGGTGCTCCATTCATTTCATCGTTTTCAATAGCTTGTACTGACACGTGCAACGGCTTATCGATATGTTGACATGCCTTCGAATTTTAAACAATTGAATGACATTCCAAAATGGCATCGTGTTCCTAGCGTATGGCTATTGTCTAGCGCATAGTTTGTTTGATTTAAAAATCAAAATAAGTAAATTAAAGTACGTGACTACAAATAAAGCTAGTTACACTTTCTTTTAAAGATTTTTTGTTTTATCAGGTTATGCTGCATCATTTCAAGGTACAAACTAAAACATGAATCACGCCTTGTTTCGCCGAAGGTTACGATGTTCTTTAATAGATAGATAGAGAGAGAGATAGAGTGTTAAAAGATTTGTTTTTACGCAACAATGCGTAAAGGTTCGTGTCCCTGGTGTGCAGGATGTGGGGCAGCTCCAATAGTGTCTTAAGCATGGTTGCGAGTCCCCTGGACTGTGTATACGTGGATCATTGTTGTGCCGTCTCTCATGAGATGTCGCAACGGTGACCAACCGTTATTTCTTGTATTGTTTTCCTTGTTTTGTGTATAGTCCGTGCTTACTAACATAGTTGTAAGTTTTACTAACAATCTTGTTGAATCATGGTTACATAAATATTCTATTCTATTATATTCTAATATCATTAAAATAATAAAATACCTCGACTTGATCGGACCCGTGGTCGATCTTCACATCACTTCATTAACTAGAAAAGAGCTGATAATCTTCAAACGCCTGAACAGATTTTGTTAAATCATAACTAAGAACACTCTCGATTAGATCACTTTAAAAAAAAACAAAATCGGTTCAGCCGTTTGGGGAAAAGCTTGGCAGATGGTAATGAGACCGGTTGCTTTCGTAGATGTCCAGTGAAACATCAATTTCAAAATGTAGCTCGAGCAACTACGGAATTTGATTATGTAGTCGATTTGATTGTCTATGGCAACTCGGTAGTTATGTTTGGGCCCTTTTGAATTAACCCTTTACGGACCCTAGTTGACCTCGTCCTGCTATATCGACCCGACCATCCGTTGCTAAATAATTTCACTGTGTGGCTATATTATATTCTATGTGTACAGCACGAATAGGTCAAATTTGATGGATTGTAGAGTAATCTGTAATGTTTTTCAGGCTTGAGTGCCCTCAAAATCTGTTTTTTTTTATTTCAATATTCTTTTTCATACTAGCTTGAACATAATGATTATTTTTTTAGGACAGCTTTTAAATTATGTAAATTCTGTTGTTTTTGCGTGAAAGAGTAGCAAACATCACAATATCATTGTTGTCATCCTCACAAACTTTCACATTTATATTTAGTAGGATTTTACTGAAAAACAATACTTAAAATAATAAAAAAAAATGGTTATGTTTGACTGTACTTAGTCATTCTCTAATCCTCAAGTTGAGGTCCTTAAATTCTGAGTGGAGCTGTCTGACTTACTGATAAAAAGCATGCACTAACTGGACATAGGGGTAATTTCGTAATACACTATCAGTAGGAATCGGTTTCATTTTGACAGTTCCACAACATTAATTGCGTTGTTTACGTTGTGGAGCAGACGAATCATGCAAACATATCAACAATAAACTTCAAAATTATTCAGATTTTGATAAATAGTGTGTCACGCAATTAGGATGCAGGTCCACCCAATCTGTGTGGTCCTTTCCTTTTTTCTTCTTTCCTATACCAATCTACATGGTCTTCACATGGTCTAACCAAGATTATGTATGTCCGGATTTTAAAAAGGACTGTGACCTTTGAGTTTGTTTCAGCCTTTCTTTCTTCTCAGAGTAGTCAGATAGGTAACGGTGACGTCATCTAGTTTTTAAAATATGAATGACGTGTAAAAGTGTTTGTACAAACCTACTTACAGAAATAAAATATTTTAACTATTAATATTGAATTACTTCACTAAGTCCATTCACGCAGAACCTTATTAACTTACAATTTTATCTAAATATATAAAAGCGAAAGGTCACTTTTTCATACACTCACTGATTAAACACGAAATCTCAAAAACTACTAGACCTTCAAAGATGAAATTTGGCGCAGAGGTAGATTATGAATAGGAGACGTCAGCTAAGAAAGGATTTTAGGAATCTCCCTCTGTAAAGGGGTGAAATAGGGGGTGGAAGTTTGTATGAAAATGTTTATTCCTTGGGCCAGAGAAACCTGTTCGAGATCATTTTCGACATTGACGCGGGTGGAGCCATGTGAAGAAGCTAGTCTATCATAAGCAACCTTTGTCGAAAATTTGTCTGATTTAATTTAGCTTAACAAAAAGACTATTTTGAATTAGGTAGGGGAGAGGTGTGTCAATAGTAACAAAAAAAAAGCAAATCTTCATAATATTATAATGAACTATCACAGCGCAATAATTTTTGGTCACAATATAGTTAAGTTATTTAATTATAAAATAAAATACATAAAATAACAAAAACGTCGATAACATTCGAAGAAATGGCACTTAATGAGATCAACTAATAGTGTTACAATTGCTGCAGTAAGAGGGTCAATTGTAACAGCAATGAGAGTCAATTGTAACAAACAGAATTCGTCAATAATAAAAATAAATCAAACTAATTAATCAATCAATCCTTGTCAGCAGTTCACGCTAAACATAAAAAATCAACTTAAAACACTTAAAAAATTATTAAATCAATAACAGTCATTCCGAAAAACAGTTAATTAAGCACACAAAAAATTGATAATTTTTTTCATAGCTGGAGCGTGCCCATTTATGTCTGTCTCTGCATTGCAACCAATCTTCTCTACTGGTTTTATAATGTTCAAAACAGCCTATACAATATTATCATCTTCGTCTGCACCATCTGTGTCTTCATTTATATCTTTACCTGTTTCATTATTTTCAGTTCTTTCAGTATTTTGTTTAGTCTATTTCTTCTGCGTCAGCTTAGGTTTTCAATTTCTTAATTTTGGTATCTTTTTCCATTAATCTTTCTTTGTTTTGCCTCTAACTCTTCCTTTTCTGGCGTATCAGTGTATATTGCACTTTTCCCTCTTCCAGTCTTAGATTTGGCTCGAGGAGCTTTTGGAAGCGGGACCAAATCTACTAGTGAACTCCAACGTGGCGATGAATAATAATAATAATAAAAGTTCTGCAGGAAAAGACATACTTGATGATCCGATTCATCAAGGGTGATTTCTTCATTCGGTTGGTCGGTAACGCTGGCTGGAGCAAAATCAATGTCAGGAAAAATGTCTTCGTTATATCGCCATATTTCTGCGAATAACCTAACCCTTTAGTAGCAACAACGAATTTGCTTAATTACAATCACAAGCTTTAGTATATTTTTCTGGTAGTACGGTGCCACGCAATGTCTTCCGAGGTCGTTTATAAACCATTTTATATGGATTCTGAAAATAAAATGTTACTATTAAATAATAAACTAGTGTGAAAAATACAGAGTGTCAATTGTACCATGTTACAATTGCGCCTCCTTGTTTTGTTACTTTTGCACCACTACCGCCATTTTGCATTGAAGATTTATTTAACAAAAATCTATGGTAAATTTGAACAACTCACATACCTGCACGTGTAGATTGGATAGTAAAGTATCCGAAAATCACCACTGGACTATTGTAAAACGGTTTCATTTCATTTAAATAACAAAAACTGTGCCGAACAATAATTTTACTCAACTTGCTGTATCAGAAACTATCTTCTACTGACAGCACACTCGCGAACTGTTTTTCCTATAAGTTCGGTCGGTAAAACAACACCAAATAAAGCTTCGATTGCCACCAAAAGATTCCGCTGCACGACGATAGATGCCGTAAAATAACATATGTTACAATTGCCTCCCTGTAACAATTGACACACCTCTCCCCTACAACAAAAACTTTATGTTCTACCCTACATTATTTCGACAACCAAAGTACCACTCGACTTAATCAAAAGATAAAAGGTATATCCAAAACAAAAGATAACAACTAAGCATTCCAGTCCTTATTAGGGAAGCTGTAAGAGCATTCCTGAAGGATCCCGTGCTCTTGAATCAAGCAACTATGGCGCAAATGGCTCTTAACCCGGCGAAGAGCCTTTAATGAGCATTTGTGGGTGTTCGATGGTACTTTAGGGGTGAAGGGCACCTGCAGTGTCAGAGAACACTTGACCGGGACAACCCGGGTGGCCGTTTTTTTTTATTCGTTTTATTTATTTTGATGTAGTATTTTGAAGCGGAAAGTTTCTGCGTTAATTCGCTGAAAAAGTTATGAGTGAGGTCAAGCGGCAGTTGTCGCGGTTAATGCAAAGATGGGTCACCTGCTGCATTTTGTGAGTAGGTACATAATATACGACTTAAATGTTACAGCTTCAGCAGGCTTAGCACGATAACATATTTATGCGACAGCAGCAATCGCGGTTGATTTGCTGTAATTTTTTGAAGAATTCCGTTGTCTGTCTCCGAAACTCTACATCAGATCTGTATTAAATTTATATGAGATCATTTGGGAATAAACCCCTTTTGAACAAAAAAAAATATACAAATTCGTCTATTTATGACGGAGTTATGCCCGAACATTCATAAAAAATAAAAATAAAAGTATAGGTAAATATGTCGAATTGATAACCTCCTTCTTTTTGAAGTCGGTTTAATCAAAACAATCTGAACAGTGCGTTCAAAACAAAGAACAATTTTATTCAGCATCTGCTTTTCCGTGAAATGTGAATGCAAATTCTGTATTTCTACGTCAATTATAATATCAATGCCGTCTGTGCTTGGAATCCAACAAAAAATTTTTTTTTGTGTTTTTTTTAGTTGGGATATCTTCATATAACTTCTCTTGCTCTGACTGGAGCAGGAGGGCGTGTCAGACTTTTACTGAGTAAAATCCACCCGTGTTCCCTCAGTTGCCTGTGTGGCAGGTACCTCTTTCGAGCAAATCAGGAATGAAGAGATCCGTAGGAGAACCAAAGCAACCGACATAGAACGAAGAATTGCCAAACTTAAGTGGCAGTGGGCAGTGACGACCGCGCACCGGTAGACGGAGCATTAGAAGGTGTCCCACAAGATAGACCGATGACCTTTTGAAGGCCGCAGGAATCAGCTGGATATGAGAAGCGCAGAACCGGTCGAAGTGGAGGAGCTTGGGGGAGGCCTATGTCCAGCAGTGGACGTCTTTCGGCTGAAATGATGATAGACGTACAAAAACAAATAAATTATGATGTTTCAATTGAAAAAGAAACAGGATCCGGAATACTATTGTTTTACTCCATTGAATAGGATATTATGAAGACTAGGTACTTCAGTGTATTCCACAGTATTTTTGCTGCAGTATTTTACATTGCTTTCTGCAATCTGTTGTTTTCATTATTCTTGTGTTTTACTGTTGTGAGAAATAAGTAAGAACGTTTTTCACAGGCTTAGCAGGGCACTGTTTTGTCGACGGAAGATTAAACAAAAATGACATTCCGTGTAGACAGTCTGTTAAAAGTTTTCTGTCACTGTCACAACTGTCAGTTGTCAGTGAGACTTTGTCAGTTTGTGATTGGAAACTTTCTCCTGAAATAGTCTACATAAAAAAGGACCTAAGCCTAGACAAAGATCGTTATAAACGAAAGACAAATCCCGCGTAAATGACTAGTCTCAGTAGAAATTGGTCGCCATTGCCATAATTCTGTCTGGTGGACTTATAGAGGCATTAGGAACAGAGACCTCCTTAGAAAAGGGAGGATCCTTCTACCAAACGGGTGTTGTGTCTGGTAGGCAGCTGCCCGAGGATTGATTTCGGGACCAGGTCGGGACGTTGCATACATGCTAGTTACGCAGTAAACTCCGCTTGCGCGATGCAGGATTTTGCGTGACGTCATTGTGTTGCTTAGTTCGTATGTGGCGGTAGATGCCGCTACAGACTGTACTACTACTAGGTATATATCCGTTTGATTAGCTGTCAAACAGATCCCAAACGCTGCCCCTGTTGCTGACCATAAACCTACAATCGATGTTACAATAACAACACATGGCTGCAGATGAAGAACAAAGACAAAATTAAATAAATAAAGAATAGTTTAAAAAACTAAAAAACACGTTTTAAAAACCAAACTAAAAAATTAGAAAACAATTTAATTCAATTAAAAAGCGTGGGGTGGTTGACATTAATTGATTATAAAAAACCCTCAAAAAGCACCCCAGGCTTTTTAATTGAATTAAATTATTTTCTACTTTTTTAGCTTGGTTTTAAAAGCGTGTTTTTTAGTTTTTAAACTATTATTTATTTTCTATTTTTTAGTTCTGCTAACTACGCGTATGCGTGATTTTTTCAGTTTTTTTTCCTTTATTTTTTTTATATTTATCTCTATATATATTTTTTTTTTATTATTGAATTGTCATCGGTTCTCGATAAGTTTATAAAGTTTAAATGAAATCTGACCGTTTAAAGTGGGTCAAAATCGCGCCCTAAGGAGTCGGTTATATACATACAAACAAACAAACAAAAATACAAGTGAAGCTAATATAAAGCGTGTTATAATAAAATCACTCGCAAATATTCTCATAGAAAAACTCTACTAGTAACATTTGACTGACCTCTGATATTGGAACTAAAGAAATCATAGCCATTATTCATTTATATTATACCACAAGAACTTACTAAAACAGTGACGTAGTATCTCTCAGAAAACAAGGTCCATGTGTGTCCAATAAATTCCTTTCACCTCGATTTACGTGTAATAGTTTTCGGGTCACAATAAATCGAATCTGTCACTTGAAACGATCGACATAACCTCGAGAACATTCCCGCCGACGCCATTTTTCCAGTATTTATTCAGACGGAAACATAATTTTAGACAAAGAAGTGAAGCAAATCATTGTCGTGGACAGAAATTGTGGACGCGGTAGTCCGACTCGTTTAAGTGTGGGTTCACAATGTGATGATTGAACGCAATTTGTAAGTGTGTGGCTAGATTATTAAAATTAACTTAATCACGGCCATTTAAATGATAAATGATTTTATTTCTGAAAGTAGGTTTGTACAAACACTTTTACACGTCAATCATATTTTTTTTAAACTAGATGAGGTCGGCGTTTCCTATCTGACTAATCTGAGAAGAAAGGCCGAAACAAACTCAGAGGTCACAGTCTCTTTTAAAGTCCAGACATAATCTTGGTCAGATCATGTGAAGACCATGTGGATTGGTGTCTGAAATGGTCTTTTGAGTGAAGTGAAGCATTCCACTAATCAAACCGAAACCTAAAAGCAGGCAATTTACTTTTTTGTAAATTATTTCATCACCACTGCTCTCAATATGGTGAAGGAAAGCATCCAACCCGCACAGGGCCTCGTATTGAATTATGGCCCACTTTCTCTCACAGATAGGAGGCCTGTATCCCAGCTTTGGGAACATGATAAGCAATATATATAACTAAAACATAATGCTGTGTCTGTCATCTTTAAACGATTGACAGAAATAGAACGATATTTAAAATCCCTTTAGCGTCAAATGCATTTAGTGATTTGTGGCACAAATGGGCATTAATAATTTTTGGCTTTAATACAGTATTAATCCTTGTACGTTGTGCATTTAGTGTGGAATAAAATAGCGCTTTACAATATATAGGGTCAAATTAAATTAGCTGGCAATACTTTACCCACTTGTTGGGTACTATTTAGGGTGCTCGTCTGTACCAGCCATATCCGTATTCAAAGGTAATGCCATTTGTTCCAAACCTCTACGTCGCTACGCCGAGCATTTGCGGTAGTCACGTACGTGGCTACGCTGTTACGCTGCTACGCGGTATGCGATGCTACGAGGTATGCAAGTGGTACCGTGTGTTTTGGTATTCATTTTACATTGTTGTGTGCTACGAGTTCCTAGTCCGATTTTGTGGCATTTTGATTAACTGCGCTTTTGGAGCTAGATTTGTGGTTACGCTGTTTTAAACTTATTACTTTAAAACTGTGGCCACGTTGTACGACTTGACAAAACATTGGGATGTCTTTATTATAACTTGCGGTCGTCCAGTGGCCATAATACATTTAAATTTTATTTCTAATGCATTATTATATAAAAAATAATAGTTTAAAAAACTAAAAAACACGCTTTAAAAACCAAACTAAAAAAGGAGAAAATAATTTAATTAAATTAAAAAGCGTGGGGTGCTTTTTGAGGTATTTTTATAATCAATTAAAGTCAAGCACCCCACGCTTTTTAATTGAATTAAATCATTTTCTCCTTTTTTAGTTTGGTTTTTAAAGCGTGTTTTTTAGTTTTTTAAACTATTATTTATTTTCTATTTTTTAGTTCTGCTAACTACAAAACGTGTTTTTTTTTCTCAATTTTTTTTTAAATTATTAAATTCTCATCGGTCTTCGACAAGTTTACAAAGTTTCAATGAAATCTGACCGTTTAAAGTGGGTCAAAATCGCGCTCAAAGATTCCGTTACATACATACATATATACAACCCGAGCTAATATGAAGCGTGTAATATTAGCTTTCTACACTCCTCTATATAAACTTTAATTGTGCCAATTTTTATACTACTCCGTCCGCGTGATTTTCGTAAAAGAGGTACAAATTTTGTGCTTCACATATTAAAATATTGACATGTAAGTTTAATATTATACACATAAACCTTCAGAAATAAATTCTCTAAATGGAGGTGAAAACAGCTTTAAAATCCGTTGTTTGAAGTTTAGGAGAACAATATGGTCACACGAAAAACTACTTTAATATAACATTATTTAAATGTTGTTTTGCGTGCACTTTGCCAAAGTGGTGTGACAAACTCTAGGCTAAAGTTAAATAGGGGAAGCTAACTGTCTGACTGAGACATACAGACGATTACGGGGACATGTCGAAACTAGCTACTAACGTTATTTAGTTAGGCTTAGTTTTGTATTTTAGTTTTTTTGCCATTGACGTATTATTGAAGCTAGCTCAAAAACCACTAATAAGAACTTGGCCAAATTTATATGGGACCATTAAGTAGAAGACGATTAAGACTGGTAAGCAAATCCTTTAAAAAAAAAAGATTATATTAAATCGGTTTATAAATGACGGAGTTCTGAGGTAACAAACATTAAAAAAAAAATGTAACCAGATTGAGAACCTCATTCGTTTTTTGAAGTCGCATAATATCCTTTTAAATGATTTTTACGCACCTACTTAATACTTTATATCGGTGTCGTTAATGAATGACTTTATACCTACATACACAAAAATATGTAAAATAAACCTGTTATCCATACATATTAACAGATTACCCCTTGACGTCAAAGCGCTGCTATGAATAATTCGCTTTCAAACCTCGCCATTTTAATTATATGCCGATCGATATTTGTAATCAGTATTCATTAAAACGAACCTATTTGTGAATAGAATACAGTTCATTGAGATTAACTATGATAAAATGTGTTAATATTAAATAATATTTGAATATTAAATAATAAATTATATTTTTATATCAAAAACGGTGTTGGGAAATTTTACGTATGATTTCTTAAGGATATGGACAAAAATGATCATCAATTATTATTTTTTATATTTATCGTGTTTATTAGATAATGATACAAATAATGAACCATTATTTGAGATTAATCACATTAAAAAAAATTTTTTTTTTACAATTCTAGCAAGCAATGTATCAAAAATAAAAATCAGCTGATAGGTTCACGCAGAACCGCGCTCGACCCCAAGTCCAGGCGGGGACTTTAGGTTTAGGCATCCTTTGTAAAGCGCCGCCAAAATAATATCAGTAGAAACATTACAGAAGCGTCAAACGTTTTAAATTGATGTAAAATAACCAATTTAAGGCGAAAGGTTTTTGGTATCCGTTTACATTTAGGTTGTATATAACCTACGTTCTCGCTTCGAAAGCGTTCCCCTTACACGCTGTATACAGGAGTTGAAATATTATGCAGAAATGATCTTACTATAAGAAATGTGGGTCATATCTTACAGAATGAAATGACGGGGATCTTATCCAGACTAATAGACTAAACAAAGTCAAATCCTGACATTTTCTTTAAACAACTTCGTTGGTAAGTATTACCCATTACCCATTACCGACCATAAATTAACCATCATAATCGTCCTGCTCTTAGCTACCCCATATTGATCTTCAAACTACTAAAAAGGGGCCCCGAAATTTAAATTGCCTAAGGGCCCTGGACATGGTTACTCTGGCCCTGGGAGCATACTCCTTAGGTAGTCGTTGGCGTTTCGGTCGAAGTAACGGGCATTTCCAACTCCGTATCACTTACGGACAGAAGATTAGTTTGGAGCCCGAACTAAGAATTAATGACAACACGATTTGACAGCTGTATGAACAGAACGTTGCTGACAAACTGCCCACTATATCTCTAGATACATTTTTGACCTCAATAAAACTAAGCCACAAATCTGGCAGAAAAGATGCTGAGATATGTAACTATATTATAGAAGTTCCAGCCGTCGTCGTACGCAAGGCCCTCATCACACCAGACCGTGTATTAATTAATTAGACGTACTGCCCAGTACGAGATTTCACACTAGTAACGAGATCTTACAAGTGCCAGCAGTACGGTCACGCAACCAAAACATGCAAAATTGCTGCTTCGACATGTGGACATACAGGGTGATTGGAAGATGGGTGCAAAGCTTTAAGGTGAAGATAGTATAGACAATTTAGAACCATTTAAGCCATGGTTGTCTTAGACGAAGTCTTACCAATTTTTTTTTTTTAATAAGGTTTAAAAGACGTATTGTACAATTTTTTTATTTTTTCTGAGCTTTAAATGTCTGTAAAAAAAATGTCTAATGACACAGAAGCCTAAAACATGTTTTGCTTGATTGCTTACACATTACTTTAATTAAATAAATAAAAAATGAATTCATTTATCATTCAATTTGGCCATAATTATGCAGTTTACATTAAATTTTGAGAATTTCCAAAGAAAAACTTAAAAATTTGGTTAAAAATATTTGGTAAGACTTCGTCTAAGACAACCATGGCTTAAATGGTTCTAAATTGTCTGTACTATCTTCGCCTTAAAGCTTTGCACCCATCTTCCAATCACCCTGTATAATACAAGACAGCGTATAAAAAACCGAAACGCCTAAATGTGCTACATGTTTGCGCTTTAAAAAACAAGCCAACCACAATACGGGAGACGCAGATTGTCCGGCCAAAAAAGCTGCCGAAATCAGGTACATCAATTTGATCGATTATGTAGGCGCTTAAGGTGAACCTAGTTCATATTTTTTCCATGCAAACGTCGGGAGTGTTTTACTCCACTGTCTGACATGGCACATCTAAAGTAAAATATGATATCGTTTTGTCTCATTATTAATATTGTCTGTACGGAAACAGAATACTAAAATAAAAACCCATTAAAAAGTTAGGAGCCAACAAAGATTCGTTTTTCTTGCTAATTTTACTTAACTTTGAGCGTGTTTAGGTAATAAAAGAAGTGTAAAATCTCCAAAACCAAGTCGGTACCGACAAAGTTCAATTATCGAAAAGTTCAATAAACTTTATTGGTCATTGATTTATGCATGGGCTTTTTCATAAAACCCGATCTTCCAAAGGACTTTTCTTAATTTTTTCGCGAATTTTTTACTATAAATAATCCTGCATCTCACTCAATAACGTTTTGCGTGTAGACTAGCGTCTAACTGCTCATCACTGATACTATCTCTGTCGGACACGAAGCCTGGTGAGACAGCGTGATTTTTAGCCAGGCCCACCAGTGAGTTCGAGCCCGCGACTAGGTTCCCCTTAAGAGCGCCACATCCTTGTTTATATTTTAGACGTGTAATTATTATTGTTATTTCTTTAGTTTACTAAGGATATTAACTTATTTATCAATATAGATAACTCATTATTGCCGATATCTTTTTGCCGGTCCAAAAAAGTTAGTTAAATAGCTGTAGGATAAACTTAGAAGTTTCGAACTACTTTCGGACAGGCCCGTATCTTCGTTGACAAAGTTAGAGAGTAGACTCCCTGGTACTAAGCACCTGCCCTTTCTAAAGAACACCACCAATTAAGTCATTATGTCCTCCTTAGGCGTCGACTCCGGGCGTTTCCAATCACATTTGCCTTGTATTGCTAATCGCCTTTCATTCGTCCTCTCAACAATACCAAACCATCGATGTATACTTACCAGAGATCGGATATTCGGATGCATATTCACCTAAAGTTAAGAAGTTGGCTAACATGGAATGCGCTTTTGTATCCAAAATGTCTTAATTAAATTAAGTCATTTATAAAACAAAAATAAACAAATTACTTACCTAAGGTAAGTAATTTGTTTATTTTTGTTTTAACTAATTCAAACCACCCCTCCTCCAGTACATACACAATTACACATATTTGTATCGCGTTAAACATTAATTTTAAATTAATACACATGCGAAAAGTTATCCAATCCAAGAATCCCAGGGTTTTTAATAAATATTACAAATAATTTATAAAGCCGCTTCCATACTTTCACAGCTAAAAATTATCTTTAGGTAAATATGCATCCGAATATCCGATCTCTGATACTTACGTAAGAAATATGAGATTATTTAAAAAAGGACTATGATAACGAATTCCATCTATACCCACATACCTGGGTAGGTGTTCTAACAGCCACTATAAATGTATGGGGACGATATTAGCTTTATAAATCACAGAACGTGGCATTGCAACTACTAGGTAACGCAATATGTCCGGCGTCCGCAACGCTACACGTGGGAACTGACGGCTCGACAAAGTAGAAATGTTTTATTTAAATAAAACATGAGGGAGGACATCGCCTGTATGTATACCTATGACCAAGGAATTGACAGAGGTGTACTGCGATAAATTTAAAGATGACACATAATTTAAAAAAAAACTTTTTTACAAAAAAAAAAACAACCGAATTCCAAAAAAAAACACTATAGCACAAATTTTTTTTTAGCCAAACACCTTCACAAAATTTCACATCTATACTAATATATTATTATCTTTATTAATATTAATATCTAGTATTATAAAGCTGAAGAGTTTGTTTGTTTGTTTGCTTGAGCGCGCTAATCTCAGGAACTACTCGTCCGATTTGAAAAATTATTTCAGTGTTAATAGCCCATTTATCGAGGAAAGCTATAGGCTATATATCATCATGCTAAGATCAATAGAAGCCGAGCAAAGAAAAAAAAACAAATACGAAGTACTCGCACGGGCAGCGATTCGAATCGACAGGGTGGGTCGGGGGAGCAAGAAATTTGAGGGGAACTATATTTTCTATCACCAAAATTTATATTTGTCATCAAGTTGTATCACCTAATAAATAGATCTATCGCCACGAAATATTTTCGTTCTCAGATAAACAAAAATTGTTCCCAGGTATGAATTATCAAATTAATGTTAATATATGTGTAAAATAAGAGATCGATAACCAATAAAATTATATTGCATTACATGAATATAAACTTCGTTCTTATAATAACAGTTTTGTTACTTAAATAATAGCTCTGTGCTCAGAATGGTAGATCTGTCACCAAATAAATCGATTATCGATCCCTGACTGCGACTCCTTTTTATTTGATATTTTGTCACCAATACAGTAGTAACATTTTATTTCGTTCAGATATTAAATTAATAGTATTCGTTACCAATTTAATACATCAATTTATAATTTTAATGAAAAAATTATCAAATATTGATTATTTTGACTTTAATTGTTTTATTTACTACTCTGCTAACAGAAGAAGAAACTGCTAAGAAACGACTAGATTATATAGAAAATCTAAACCTGCCCTAATAATACAATAATAATATATTATTTATGAATGCCCATTTTCTATTCTTAGGGATCAGAAGCCTAATTAATTTTTTTTAAAGAAAACACGAAACGGCCTACAACTATTTATTAAAATTATGAAACCGTTACAAGAAAATATGATCACTAGTACGCGTCCGTCCCATCCGAGCTCCGCAGCAAAAAGTGACCGAGGCGAGTGAGCCCACGACTCATGGTGTGTCACCCCCTCCACTGACAGCGTCATCGCAGCGACGTGATGTTCCCGCCCTGTCAGTTGTCAAATCCTCTAAGACGGCCTCTCCTGACAGCTGAACGTCCTCGTCAGCTTGACTTCCTGGCCTCAACTCCTCGTCCATCTGGCCACCACTGGATGGGTTCTCCAATGGTTGGCTTCCTTGCGGCTGGTCATCATCATTTGACTCGTCACCTAAAACATACCAACATAGAAAAATCAACACAGCATTCTGAAAGTTTAACTTGGAGCTACCCATTGCGATGAAACTACAAGCGTTTTACCACAACTTCAAGCAATAACATCAAAATGGATAGCAGAGAGGTTATTGCTACACCAATGAAAGAGTTCCGGACCTCAATCATTACTGAAACAATAACAAAATCACCTGGCAACCACTATCGGGGTTCCAGTGACCAATATCACCTGGCAACCACTATCGGGGTTCCAGTGACCAATATCACCTGGCAACCACTATCGGGGTTCCAGTGACCAATATCACCTGGCAACCACTATCGGGGTTCCAGTGACCAATATCACCTGGCAACCACTATCGGGGTTCCAGTGACCAATATCACCTGGCAACCACTATCGGGGTTCCAGTGACCAATATCACCTGGCAACCACTATCGGGGTTCCAGTGACAACTGCCTCTTGGCCGCTTTTTACTTATAAAAAGCTACCACAATGCTGCTTTTACTCAGCACCACCGAGATGATCGAATAATACTTCGCAAGCATCCGGGGTCCACTCACCACGCCACTGAACCATATGTTCTGCGGCGGTCTGGGTTTTCTTGCCGTATGAGCCAGCAAGCAGCTCGAGCTCGTACCGGTGATGTGGGAGCGCTCGTACAACCTTGTACGGACCACGCATCCCGGAGTCCAGCTTCCCCGTGCTCTGCGAGCCCTTGCTCACGAACACGAAGCTGCCGACAGCAAATGTACGCGGCTGACGGCGACGCTCGTTGACATACGCATCCTGCCGCTGCTGATTTTCGGCCAGCAACTCGGACGCCCTCTGTCTTCGCAGCGTCAGAAGAGCATCTCGGTTAGGATGCGAGTCGTTTAGCGCGACGTCTCACACAAGAGACCTCAGCACTGGAGTAGTCCCTTCAACGCCAGTCAACAGCTGTAGAGGTGAGGTGCGGGTCGTGGCTTGCCTCGTTATGTTCAAGGTAAGCTGAACCTTCCACAACGCATCGGACCACTGCGCACCCTTGTGGTTCACCTCTATCCGCAACATGTTGAGGACCGTCCTGCAATAACGCTCGACCTGGCCGTTTTCACGGTGCATTTCAGGCGTGATAAAATGTATGTTACAGCCTAACTCAGTAACCCAATCTTGAAAGGATGCACTTTCGAACATTCTGCTACGGTCACACACAATTGTTGACGGAGTACCGAATAGTGAAATGGTATTGGAAAATACACGTTTTAGCTCGGCGGTATCTTGTCTGTACAGGGCGTATAACAGACAGTAGGTACTTAGTAAAAGCATCTACTACGAGGAGTATGTATCGGAAACCGTTTGACTCCGTTAGGGGACCAAGGACGTCAGTGTGAACCACTGAAAAGGGTACCTCAGGCTTCGTCCAAGATTCTATGGGTTGCCTAGGAGCGCGAGGGACTTTCTTATGTGACAGACACACAATACAGTGACCAACATATTTCTTAATAAAAGCCCTTAACCCAGGAAACCAAAAATGACGTAATATAAGCTCAGTAGTTTTGTCTATTCCTATATGATCGTGATCATCGTGAAACACCCTTAACAAACTAAGCCTATGTCCTTTAGGGATAAAACAAAGGAGACGAGAGTCTTCTCCAGTTGGCGAATACTCTTGTAGTACAGCATATCGTACTTTATGAAAAATCGCGTAGGATCCAATTGACCCTCTCTCAGCTTTTGCATCAAGCTTTGAGTTTCAGTGTCAGCCGTCTGAGCAATCTTCGCCCAATTTCGCGGATTTCAGATTTGGAGAACAGTAGCGGGCTGTCGGCTTAAAAAGTCTGCGTGTTGCATAAGGCAACCTTTCCGATACTCAAGCGTGAACTGGAAGTCTTGCATGTAAACCCACCAACGGGCTACTCGAGGCAACAAGTCCTTTTTACGCTCAGTCAATTTTAACGAATTACAGTCGGTTACTATTTTAAAGTTTATGCCTATTAAATAATGCCGAAAGTGTTGTAATGCGCGAACGATTGCCAACGTCTCGAGTTCGTAACTGTGGTAACGGGACTCTGCGCCCTGCGTGGATTTACTAAAATAGCCGACAACTCGCTTCCGTCTACCCTCATGTTCCTGCAATAGAATTGCACCATAACCGATGGCACTGGCGTCCGTATGAAGCTCAGTGGGCAGATTGGGATTAAAAATTGCCAAAACGGGTTCCTCAGTAAGACTTTTAATAACAAAATCACGTGCTAGGTCTTGTTCCGCGCCCTATACAAAAGGCTGACCTTTTCTAAGTAGTTTGGCAATACAAGCAGTTTTCGAAGCGTACCCAGCAATGTACCTCCGAAAATAGCCCGCCAAACCCAAAAATTGACGAACGCCTCTTACATTAGATGGCTTAGGAGACTTCACCAAACCTTCAGTCTTACTAGGGCTCGGCCGTACCTGACCATGACCAATAAGCCTACCTAGGTATTCTAACTCGGTGTCTAAAAACGTGCATTTTTTTAGATTTACTGAAAATCCCGCCTCAGTGAGTGTTTTTAATACCTCTCGCAAAGTTTTCAGGCCGTCATTGACAGAATTCGACATTATCAAGACATCATCGATATAAATCAACACCTTACCGGTATCCAGCAGGTGCTTCAGGGTTTTGGAGATGATTCTTTGATAGATAATGGGTGCATTAGCGAGCCCATAGCCACACGACACGACACACGACAGTCGACACGCTGTTTACATGCGAAACCCTGACTAACCGTTGAGAGTTATTTGTTCGAGTATACGTAACTCCGCTACGATTTAAAACATCAGTGCCAATCAAAATTGGAGCCTGAATACAGTCCGGGGGAATAACAAACAAATCTACTTCTAAAGATAATTCGGGAAATTCGATAAGAGTGCTTACATACGAAGTGGACTCTATATCTTGACTTCCTATGCCACGCATACGGCGATACGTGGGAATTTTATTTAAACTAAAATGCTTTAAGACGGAATCGGAAATCAGCGAAATGCATACGTTCTGTATAACCGCGGACATCACATTGTTTTGTCTGGAGGAGACTCTGAGCAAAAATTTACGTTACTCGAAGTACTTTTATTATTTGATTTCGATTCGACGCGTTCCTTAACAAAACAAGTTTCAACTGAATGCCCATTCTTTTTGCAGAATGTGCAAGTCTTAACGGGTTTAGAATTCGACTTCGTCGATTGGGAATTTGAGCTAGTCGATTCGGTTTTTGATGAAGATTTATCAGAATCCGCATCGATTTTCGCCAACTTTTTAGGACAAACGGCCTGTTTGTGACCTACGTTTCCGCAAGAAAAGCACACTAATCGATCATACTGCTGGACCTTGCGTTTACGCGGATCAGGGGAATTTGCGTTTGACGTGCGAACAGGATTGTTATTAACAGGTGGCGCACCCTTAGGCTTTAAGTACACTGACAAAAATTCTACTAATTCCTTTGACTGTAGTTTAGCATTGGCGGTCGCGGCCTTCACTTGGGGATCGGAGATGCCACGGATCACAATAGCTGTTCTTAGTTCCTCTGAAAGCCCCTTAACAATGTTCAGTCGCAACAAGGTCTTCCGCGCATACTCAGCATAAGTAGCGAATTTATCAGAATTCACACTCATGACATCATATAGCACAGTAGCCATATCAACTTCACGTGGGCACAATGATCGGAATTCAATTTTAAAATTGGACCACGACCGATCGCTGGTCACCCAATCGTTAAGCCACGTCTTAGCATCACCCCGTAAACACCCACCAATGCGTCCCAGGTATTCCCGATCGTCCCACTGACATAGCTCGCGCCCACGATCGACTTCCGCACACCATATGTCAAAGTCATGGACATTGGGGTCAAAATTAGAAATGTAGTAATGTTTAGATCTTACTTGAATTAGGGAAGAAAGTGCCCCCACAATCCTGTCTGCAGCGTCAACCTCCCGCGATGTCTCAGTGGTCACGGTTCTATCCGAAGCACGTGTTTTCGTATTACCGGTAACAGGTGCCTCAGCAACTACCGAAGTTGTCAGCGGCGGAGTGCCGCCCGGATGTGACGACATGGGAGTAGACGTACGCATAGTATTTAATGGCAAACGTTCCTCTAAAGCGCTCAATCGAACCAGTATTTCGTTTAAAGGGTCGCGTCGCGGGCTATCCCGACGCCCATACGAACTATCCCGGCGCCTACGCGAACTTTGAGAGTACTCTGATCTATCACGACGACGCCTAGGAGATCTACTACGCGATTGACGATAACGGTCACGACGGCTTTTATGAACATCGCGGCTATGCGAATCGTTTTCCCGCGAATTACGCCTCGGTGTATTCTCATGCGGTGTGCACTCACGACTCGACATGATTTATTAACTATAGGCAACGTAAATTACCCCTACGTGAACAACGAACTTAGCGCGAAAAAAAAAAAAAAGAATTAACACGTGGTTGTTTACTTCATAAACACGCACGAAATATTTAATCGAGTACGAAGCACGTGGCAAATCACGTTAAAATGCACAAAAACTAATCACGGACTAAATCAACAACACGTGGTGAAAAATAATTTTAAAAGTCTCAAAAACACTATTTCCGGTTTGAAAAAAAAATGGCGAACGATCTAAATCGCGTGTAAAGTTAAGCTATCCCACTTCTGATCTTAGGGATCAGAAGCCTAATTAATTTTTTTTAAAGAAAACACGAAACGGCCTACAACTATTTATTAAAATTATGAAACCGTTACAAGAAAATATGATCACTAGTACGCGTCCGTCCCATCCGAGCTCCGCAGCAAAAAGTGACCGAGGCGAGTGAGCCCACGACTCATGGTGTGTCACCCCCTCCACTGACAGCGTCATCGCAGCGACGTGATGTTCCCGCCCTGTCAGTTGTCAAATCCTCTAAGACTATTTTATTTTCGCCATTAAGTTTCCGCTTAGATATTAATTCTGTTCCCAAAAGAAAAACTTGATGCTAGTTTAAATTAAAACGGAGCTTATTACTGATATATTAATATGCTACCTATTACTTATTACGATACTCCTTATTAGCTGCCAACCCATTATATATGGTACCCACTCTATTTTTTTTTAAACCTATATTCATTTTACTTAGTTGCCGCATTAAATACACACCTATTATAATACATACAAAAACATTTATTTGGTACTAGACCTTATATCTCAGGATTTTAGGTGATTTATTGTGGAACTGATTTTGCATTGTTCGGTGACTACATTTTGGTGACAGATCTACTATTTTGAGGACAAACCCTATTATTTAAGAAACACAAAACTAATTAAATTGGTGATAGCTTAAATGATACCCAAATTTGAGCAATATAAATGTGAACGTTTTTGAGTTTGTTACTCTTTCACGTAAAAACGGCCGAACGGATTGGCCTGAAATTTGAAACACAAATAGTTTATATCCTGGATTAACATTTTAGATACTTTTTATCCCAGTAATACGGTACCGTGGGATGATTTCCGACTTCCACGCGGACGAAGCCGCTTGTAAAAAGCTAGTATTATATAAAACATCGTTATTGTATAACATAAACTCTTCCAACACCAAACTCTGCCAACAGGTGACAATATTAACTTTACTCCGAGTTCTCACACAAAGGGGAACGTTTACGATGCGTGTATGCCACGAATGTTACCTTAGTATGTTTGACAGTGACGTCACTGCTACCTGTGGCTTCCACCCGGAATGTGAGGGGGACACGAAGCGGGTAATTACCATAGAGTAAAAATACTGTATGCAAGGAGCACGTACGTGGTATCACCGGAGCTGATTGCGTGCGGTTAGACCTATTGAACGCTATGCTGAAAGATGAGACGGCGGATATTGTTATATGTATCGCTGTTATACACCATTTTAGTAGCAAGACAAGAAGATTACAATCCATATCAACAATAAACCGTTTACTGCGCAAAGGTGGGCGCGCTCTCATCACAGTTTGGGCCAAAGACCAAACAAAATCAAGTTACCTCAGCAAGAGCAAACAAGACCAGCAAAATGAGACGCATACCGAAACCCAAACAACAGTATTTTACAATCGAAGACAGTTTCTATGAAGAGGGTAACTGGTGTGTTGTATGTAAGAAGAAATAAATTTATTGAGGTAATAAATTTATTGAGGTAACTGTAAGTATACAGAAGCCAAAATTGGTGTATCTACTTTTCTTTGTTCATAAACAGAGATCGGATATTCGGATGCATATTTATCTAAAAATATATTTTAGCTATGAAAGTATGGAAGCGGCTTTATAAATTATTTGTAATATTTATTAAAAACCCCGGGATTCTTGGATTGCATAACTATTCAGATGTGTATTAATTTAAAATTAATTTTTAACCCGATACAAATATGTGTATGTACTGGAGGAGGGGTGGTTTGTATTAGTTAAAACAAAAAATAAACAAATTACTTACCTAAACTAAGACTTTTTCGATACAAAAGCGCATTCCATGTTAGCCAACCATCTCGACTTTAGGTGAATATGCATCCGAATATCCGATCTCTGTTCATAAATCAACTATGGATAACGGAACGCTCCACACAACCCTGCTCACCACGCACTTGGCCATCGGCAATATCGCATCAGGGATATTCGCCGAGGCGCGTATACTTATGCAATCTTAGGAAAGCCTGTCTTCTCTTGATAACTGTGGTCGACAGGCAGTTGAATACCAATCCTAAAGAGGGAACGGGGCCTGCGAGGAACATGAAAAATAGGTATTTGAAGAAACTGTTGCCGTTGCGCTGTCAGTAAGTCTGCCCCCGTTGTGTGTGATAGGGACAGCTGCAGCTCAGACCGAAATTATCACAATGTTTTTGACAAAATCGACGTTTCGTATCCCCCTTTTTTCTCTTCGAAAACTGAGCCGATGTAAATTTTTTTATGTTAAAAACTTTTCTAATTTGTCTGGTAGTCCTCCTAATCACGGCGGTAAATATAGGATTTTTTTTGTAATTTTTAGAGGGTCATATTTTCTTTACTGACTTTACTAGTTGCTTAAAAAAAGAAAATTACAGGGACGTGTTTACAGCAGGCCTTGATTTTATGAAAAAAATTAGATTGGTCTAAAGCCATTATTCAGGAAGAAAAAAGGGGAATACGTTTGTATGGAGAATCGCACGCCATGTTCCCTCTTAGTGTTTGCCTATCTAACCTCCACAACCCAGTTACTGGTTAACACTTGGTAAATCTGGTTGTCAGACTTTTGTGCTTCTGACTACTACCCGTAACAACTGTCATCATGGAACTTAGTTACAAGTTTTTTAATTTTAATTAAATTGGTTTTAATTGTTTTTTTTTAAATTAAGATTTTGTATGTTCAGTTTTTATTCTTGTATTCAATATGAAATGCGATTTAGTTTAAGCTTCAATGTTATACTGTTGTTTGCTGTTCCTTTTCGGTGGCTGTGTTGTGCTGTTCACACTCTTTTTTTTTGCAATCTGTTTTTAGAAGTGAAGACTTTTAATTGGCTGTCAGTCTCACTGTATGTGATTTTTTTATCTGTTTGCTTTAGCTGTAAGTCATCCATAGTTAATAAATAAATAAAACGCTAGGAGACATTATTATATTATGTAAAGTGAAGAAATAAACTCTGCTTATAAAGTGAAAGCTGTTTGTTTTGCAAGGTGACCAGGTGACAAACCCCAAAATCATAGGGGACGGAAGAAATGACACACCACACTGGCCTATGATGTGTGCAAGCCGGGTATTCCATATACGGTTGAAGGAGTGTCTCTTCTATAAATTCTTATTCTATGTCAAGTACCTACCTGCCAAAGAACACGACAGAAACGAAGGGAGATAATTTGCTTTCGCTCCGAAGCTAATCGGGCGTTGACTGCAGAAACAACTACGTTCCGCGTTTTTCCTCGGCTTAATTACTTTCGCTGTAAAAGGGTTTTTTTAATCACAATTTCTTTGATGTATTTTATCGTAAAGCGACCTTGTGATCTGATCGTTTTATCCTGGAAACAAAATTAAAGGCTTCAATTTCAGGATTTTTGATAGACTGTCCGCTATATACAGGGTGGTTCAAATAGTGACGTCAATAAAAAAAATAGTTTAAAAAACTAAAAAACACGCTTTAAAAACCAAACTAAAAAGGAGAAAATAATTTAATTCAATTAAAAAGAGTGGGGTGCTTGACATTAATTGATTATAAAAATACCTCAAAAAGCACCCCACGCTTTTTAATTGAATTAAATTATTTTCTCCTTTTTTAGTTTGGTTTTTAAAGCGTGTTTTTTAGCTTTTTAAACTATTATTTATTTTCTATTTTTTAGTTCTGCTAACTACAAAAACGTGTTTTTTTTTCTCTTTTTTTTTTTTAATTATTGAATTGTCATCGGTCCTCGACAAGTTTACAAAGTTTCAGTGAAACCTGTACGTTTAAAGTGGGTAAAAATCGCGCTCAAATTAGTCGGTTACATACAAACATACAAACAAACGTACAAGTGAAGCTAATATAAAGCGTGTAAAAACAATACATTCCATAATCAATTTTTTTTTTACCGAAAGTGAAAATATAACGTTGATTTTCTTGAACATGGACGACCACAGTAATATATACCACGTTAGAGATTATAAAAGCGCACGTAGACAAAGATACGTCAGAGACGCTGAATCGGGTATACTCGGCTCTAGTCGTAAGTTTTCACTCCTATTGTGTGGTCATATCATAAACATATATAATAAAAAAAAAAAACAAAAAAAAATGTTTATTGCATCAACAGCAATAAACATTTTGCTTTGCTTTTGCTTGTAGATAGGTACTCTTTTTATTAATGGCAATCTATTCACAATTTATTTTCAAATGGCATTCCAAATCGAAATAAAAGGTACATCAATCTATCAAACTGTATGATTCATACTTACTTATTGGGAATAAAAAATATTCGTAAAAGTAGAATGAAGAGCCGATCATTCAAACATGACGGCCTATCTAGCACTAAGCTGCGTATCCATGACAGGCTATTATTAGAGTATGAATAGTAAAGAGATAAGTTGATAAGTGCAGTAGGTACCTATGCTTAGTAAATCTACCTTTTAACATTGTTATGTGAGAGCTGGCAACACATGGCTTCAGAATGCCCTGATCAGCTAGTCACTGATTAGCGGAATAGGTACTTAACTGTTGTTTTTTTTGTTTTTGGTTGACAGAACAAAGGGATATCTTATTACCGAGTTACTGGGTTATGGAGGTCTAAAAAAAATAAGCTGTAGGTATCATAGAAAACTGCAAATGGGTAAAACCTACGCGGTCAAAATGTATTGAAAAGCATTTTTTGTTATACCGACGAAAAATTTCAACATAGGGAGTTCAGAATCATGTAGATACCGAATTCACGGTTACCGGTTGAGCATCGATGTCCCTCATGTCACCCGGTAGGTATCTATATTCTTTATTTTATTCCGCCGCTTCCGCCCGCGGCTTCGCCCACGTAGAGATCGGAAATTATTCCACTACTACCGGGATAAACAGTATTATATGTGTTAATCTAGGTTATAATCTATCCGTGTGCCAAATTTCATCCAAATCCGTTCAGCCGTTTTTGCGTGATTGAGTAACAAACATCTAAACATCTTCACAAACTTTCACATTTATTATAGTAGAATTCCACTAAATCACACTGACCTGGCATGCTTTCTTCACATTGATTAGGCGAAATACTTTGTAAACCCACACGATCCATGCAACTATTTAAGTAGTTACACTAACTACTTACGTCAAAGTTTACGTCAATTGTAATAAAATCGGTAAATATAGACATTGTGATCCTATTACTGTACGTTTATGAAAGGCTATTAACGAACAATCGAACTGATTTAGCGGTGAAAACGGGAAAGTAAACAGTTGACGAATTTGGGTAGAGAGCTGACTAACATATACAACATGTTCTTTTTGAAAAAATAATTCATGTGCCAGTTGATTCTTTGACAGGGGTCAAAGAATCAACGGGCATATATATTTGTGATTTTGTGGTTTGTATAGAAAAAATCTTGAATACGGGTGTAGGTTTCCTTGATAAGTAAGAGGAAATCATTTTTTTTTTCAAACCAATCTTTCAAATTTATTGCTAAGAAAATGCAACGTTGTCATATTTCATGTTTTACATAAATAATCGTAACGTCGAATTATTTGGTACGAGGACAGAAAACGAAAAAATAAAATAATCAAAAATAAATCATAATTATGTCAGTTGATTCTTTGACATGGTCTAGTTATGGGATATCAAAACGGACACCTTGTATAATTATTTTGCTAGTGCACCGCGAAAATACGACAAAAATGGGATTTTCGTATAGAATAAAACAGAATAGAATACTCTTAATTATGTGCACCATACAAATTACTGATTGTAGAACAGCAGTGGTGGCCTAGTGGTAACGGTCGCGACTTACAAGTTGTACGTCGTAGGTTTGAACCCCAAGCAGGCACTTTATTTTGTGTAAATTATTTCATCACCACTGCTCTCAAAACGGTAAATAAAAACATCGTGACGAAACCAGGATGTCCACCATAGAACCAAAAATCGAAGACATGTGACATCCACCAACACGCACTGGGCCCGTGTGGTGGATTATTGCCCACGCCATCTCACCGAGAGATGACTTGTGTCCCAGCAGTGGGAACATTATAGGCTGATTATGCACTGAAACTACAGGTAAACTTGTAAGATTAAATACCTACCCTTTATCATCTGTAAGTTCTCTCGATCAAAGACATCCACACCCGTTTTTGAAAGTGTCATAAACCGCAAAAAAAAATTATTGAATCGGTTATAGTGCCATAAAAATGCATTTAAATTTTATATTTTCATATTTCGCGCGTAATTTGGCGAAAACGCTGGACGCAGTGGACGCCATATTGCTGTGTGGGTTGACGTCAGTTTTCTGTGTAAACAAATGCGTTGATATTTTATTTGATAATTATTTATAATTAAAAAAATGAGTTATTATTCTACTTATCGTTGGTTTGCTGTTCCTAAATGTAATATTTCAATAAAAATTACTTTGGTTACGCAAACAATAAAAGTACAAAGTTGTTCAGTTAATTAGTTAAAATAGCGGTATGACGTAATAACATGGGCGGCTACTATTTTATGGTATTCAAAAACAGATTAAAAAAAACTGAAATCTTTGAATTGAATTTTAAAATTTATTTTGTTATTTCATGTAGGTACTAAAACCAACATTTTCCGACTGGTTTTGCCTAAGCTATCTCAATAATATATTTTTAGATTTTTTCTCACATTTAGTAAAATACCCTATTATAATTTTTATCAATGACACTCCCCGCGTGGGTGTCGTTAAACTAAAAGGTGAACATTAAAATATGACAGGAATCTATTACTTATGTTTTAGTATCATAATATTTCAGAGCCAGAATGTTGGGCCACAAAAGAGATGAATGAAAGGCAATTGCATGCAGCTGAGACGGGAACGTTAAGAGGAATGTGTGTTGTTACACGAATGGATTGAATAAGAAATTAGTACATAAGAGGAAGCCTGAAAGTGGCACTGATAACTGAAAAGTTGTGGTGAAATCGGTTATCGTGGTATGGGCATGTGATACGGAGGAATGAGGAAAATGTCGTGTGGAAAGTTTTGAGTATGAATGTTGATGGCTATAAGAGTAGGAGGATACCGAAGAAACGACGGATGGACTCCCTCCAACCTTCTCATGGCCCTTCCAACGTTCGTTATATGGGCCGAAACATGGGGCGGCTGCAGACATAGCACCCTTGGCACTGTTATTTTGTCGGTCCACAGGCGCTTCTTGATCCCTTACAAGCGGTACAAATTGTAACCATGTGTGTCCAAGCAATTCTCCCGGATTCAGGTATGCACGACACAGACAATGTCTTCGTCGTCGCAATAGTTGCCTGATGCAGCTGTGAACAATTCCCAAGCAGCACATTAGCGGAAATTACATCCATAAACAAGCTATATTACAGTCAAAGGCTCTTATGTAGCTGTACTAATGGATAAGACGATTCTTGGGACTGTATAGGGGGCGATCTCTACACTGTTAAACAGCACAGCTGACTAATGGCTGTACAATGGACAAAAAAACAACAAAATGCATTTCAGTAGAACTTGAAAGAACTATTGTCCAGCTTTTGGCTACGTATAATGCTACTAGCTGGTTAAGAAGACCAAAGTTTGTAAACAGCTGCATAACGGGGTAACGTCACACCGTTTCTAAGCTTTGAACTGTATTAGAGAATAAAATTTTGCCATTGGCATTTTTTATGGAGTACACAAATTCTATTATAATGCTTCCTCAGTGAGCTTAACACTAGCTGGTTAAAAGCATTTTAGGACTGCATGAACTGTAAATTAGTGTAGTGTTACTCCACTTTAATTCCAAAGCTTATAGTGTAAATATTATCTATTTCACAGCCTCTAGAATTATTGAAGAGTAGACATAGGTTAGTAGTGCTATGATAACGTCAATTTTGTCATAACCTCGCAACACGACTTAATCACATAGATTTTGTTACCAATGATCATAGTTCCGTACAATTAATGGATTCGGTCAGTGACCTTTCTAAAAAAATAATTGTAACGAGAAATACTGAAAGTAATGAATCAAACCAGACATGAGGGAGAAAATATTTATATGGTAAACATTTTATTTAACGAAAATATAAAAGAATGGGCAATAAAGAGAAATTTTGCTCAAGATGCACTGAAGGAATTACTAATAATTGTGAATAAGAGATTTCCAGATATTTTACCAAATGATCCGAGAACGATTCTACAAGCTAGAATAATTGCTTTAAAATAAATCGAATCTGTTGATGAAAACTGGTACAATTAATGGACTAATCAATCCGCTAACTATAGTTTTAAACAAGTGGCTAGACGTTTTAGAAAATATTAAGAGCATTGGTTTGAATATAACCTTTGATGGCTTGCCTCTATATAAAAATTCGAAATATGAGTTCTGGCCGATTTTCCGTAATGTTTTTGAAATACCCAACTATTTATGGTGTTTATTATGGTGTCGGAAAACCGAGGAATCTTGATCTTTATCTAGAAGATGGTGCCGATTCTGTTGGCACAAAATTCTCTAAACTAAACTAAAAATCACCAAAATTTAGTTTAATCCTGTCAAACGACGATTTCCCATTCTGAAATTGACTAAAGTGACACAACTTAACTATATTTTAGTTTGACAGCACTAAGATTGCACTGAATTATTAATTTAGTGAAGATGGTAATTTTGCTATTCTGAGTTTGCCGTTTTTCACCAAAAATGTTGACTATATTAATTTTTCTAACTAAATCTGACTATTTTTAATCGCGATTAAAAAAGTGTGGAATAAAACTAGTGGTCATGAACTAAAATTCACACCAACACTTCGACTTCAGGTGCAAAAACAGTATTGTATCTTATTTTTTCTTTTCGTTTGCTTATATCTCAAAAATGGTGTGTCCTATCGCAAAAAAGATGATAAATTCGACCCCCTTTATGAAACCCCTATGCCCCATAATCTCAACATGTAGGTAATTTTTTTTTTTTCCATACAATAAGTGAAAAATTCCATAAAAACGTCGAGGCTGCCCTCCTGCGCACGCTTCATTCATCTCTTAAAAAAATCATTACGTAGGGCACACAAGTACCACGTTGCGAAGCCAAAAGAAAAAAAATACCACCTGCAGGCTTGGCACGACAACCGTAGAGAAGCGTTTTGTCGACGGAAGACAAGACAAAAATGACGTTTCCGTGTAGACAGTTGTCAGTTTTTCACCGAGAAATGTAGACAAGCGATTTCTATTCTACAGTAGAGTAGAAATAGAAACCGTCATGCTACTAAGCCTGCAGGATCCGCGATTGTCAAATTCGATTTTAGTTGTGTCAAAATTATTTTTAAGTTTAGAGATTTTTTTTTGCAGAATAGCTTTAAGATTCTCATAGCCAAAAGTAAGGAATTTTAGTGATAGTTTAGTTAGTTTAGTTCGGTGTACAAGAGAATCGGCACCATTGTAGTTGAAATGAAACAGTTATTGAATGACGGAATCCTTCTATCAACAAGCGAGATTATAAAAGTCAAGATTAGGTGTTTTACTTGTGATTGACCCGCAAGGGCTTTTATAACAGGTACATATGTGCATTTTCAAGCCCTCAGCGCCACGTCTTTATGAGAAGATAAATTTTAATATTGTGTGGCCGTTACAAAACAATAAAGCCGTGTCAGTGGCGCTCAAAAGTTTTATTAATTTATAGCTGTTGGCTAAGGAATGGTCAGTAAAAATAAAAGTAATGGTATACATTTACTGCGTTTTATTTTATTAATCACATACTCTTGATTTGGCTTTGGTAATTCTATATGTTAAACCATTCGTTGGTTTTATTTCTTCATCATCTGGGTAATCTGACGTGTCACTATGGTTCAACATGCCACTTAGTTCTTTTTCTGCATTGTTATATGTTGCAATGGATGACCGTTTCACTATGCATTGCATTTTTGTCCAATCTGTATGATGCTTTGAATATTCTAGTTTCATCAATTTCGAAGTGACGTTTTTAATATATCATCTCAACCATCCATCCTTTTTCTCAAGCACTTGGTATGACAGATAATTTTCCTTCCCCTCTTTCTATTGTCTTCAGTTTTTTATTTCTATTTTCTGAAAACAAGAACAATTGTTTAGCAATAACATTAGCATCTTTACCTACTACGTCAGAAGTAAGAGATCATTAAGTATGCGGATTTAGTATTTGTGCCAATAAGTAAAACGCTCTATAGTATTAAAATATTTACACCTATTACAGGTACTATTACAAAAATATGTACACTATTATTAATTGATAAATTATAAAACAAACTAAGTTATTCACTTCGTTCGCATAATTGAATTGCAGAAGTGTGTAAGTGTGCAAGAGTGCGTACGACTCGCAATTTACAAGACAAAAAAAAATTCGTAAACAAAATAGAAACAATAATAATACGTGCGGTGCGTAGCGCGTGACGGGTAACAAATTCACAATATATAAAGATAATATGGTAAAGATTTGGCAAAAACTGGCTAACACAAGTTTGAATAACTCCTTTCAATAAAATATATATATATATATATATCAATATGATTGGTTAAATTTAAATGGCGCTAACAAATCTTTCGCGACAAAGCAAATTCGCGAATAAGCGACAGTCCAAATTCGCTTCATCTCTTTCACACGGCCGGGAGAGCGTAAAGTTAAACCTAGCTAAATATTCACTTAGCTAGGTTAAATGAAGTTATAGTTTTTTTTTATCTTACTTTATAACATACATTTCTAAGCAACATGGCAAGTAATGGCTCTCTGATTTGACATAACAGGCAAGAATAAGTAGGATCACAAAATCAAGTGAAGTACCTAAGCTACTTGAGTACGAAATGCCCGAAATAGTTTTCTATCAATATTAGAGATCCCTAAGACGCTGTTGTATACTCTCACTTTGCTGCTTTCACCAGTCGTTAGAATAACTGAAAACCATTGTACATCTAGCGTAAAGTTCTCAGCTGATTAATAGAATTAAATATGGCCATTGCACAGAAAAGAGAGTTTCAAGAGAATTTAG
This sequence comes from Antitype chi, assembly GCA_947359405.1. Classification (NCBI taxonomy): domain Eukaryota; kingdom Metazoa; phylum Arthropoda; class Insecta; order Lepidoptera; family Noctuidae; genus Antitype; species Antitype chi. Next base: position 6,654,811 of record OX375829.1, on the reverse strand, counting down.
TTAGAATGATTGCTGGATAACAAATTAACGCCATTTTAATGTAAACAAGCCGATTATATATGAAAAAAATTACTGATATCTGTAAAATTTTCATGATATTTCAAAGCTATTAAAGTAAAAATACATTATTTTTTAGCTACAAATAGATATGAATGCTCATAAAATGTATTTTTTTTTGTAAAAATCCATGAATAATTCGTACACCGTATTTATTTTGTATAATATTTTTAGGAAAACCATATTATTTCTGTGGCGCGTGTAATATTTGATAATAACACCTATATATATTAACAGTAAACTGGCACCCGCAGTACAATTTAGCGATAGAGATACAAAGAAACGTGAAAAATTACTTACCTTAAATTGGAAATTATATATTTGCCCACAGATTAGAGTTTGACATAACACTTGCACTGCACAAATAGTCTTTTGTTGCTATTTCTTTGTAGATTTATTAATCGCCGTAAGGAAACCATACACCATCTAGTGGCTGTCTAAGAGAATTAAAGGAGCTGGATAGTAGCCTGTTGACAGCTGTCTAAGCTATTGTGCAGCCCATGTACATCTCTTACAATGCTCTGGAATGCTTTTAACAAGCTACTATAATTCTCAGCGCTGGTTAATTTGGGGCCAAATGTAGAATTATAGGGGCTGTGTAGCGGGATAGACAGCCCTTGTACAAACAGAATAACAGCGTCGAGTTTTCAAAAATTCTGTTGTCCAGTGGCTATACAGCTATTTGTGCTGCTTGGGTTGGGTTAGTACCCTCTTTTTTTTTAAGCAATATCGTAACCAATGAGGTTAATCCGAGGTGCGATTATTGCTAGTTGAAAACGATGGATTGACTGTGTGAATGATGATATGGTTGGAAAGGGTGTCACTACCGATATGACTATTAATAGAGATGTGTGGAAGAAATATACAAGTTGTGCCGAACCCAAATAAATTGGAGTAAGGGTAGGAGAATGATAAATATTTCAGAGTCATGGACAGAAGTTAGCATAAGATAGGGAACTATCTTATTGTTGCGCGCGACAATTATTGTCTGGAACATAGTAACATTAGTTACCAGTAGCGCCATCTAGTATCGAGTAACAGAATTAATAGAGTCAAGATCTTTCTAGAAATTTCGATGCTAGAACTTTCTAGAACTATCGACATCTGTTCAGTCGGGGCCGGTATGTACTCGAACATTCTAGATGCTTCTACAGTAGAAGGTTCTGGAACTATCCGAGGGCCATATAAAACGCCGGAACGGATCGCGACCCGACGAGTATTGGATAAGCGATACATGCGAGAACATCGAAAGCGATATTCAAGTGCGACTTAGAGTGATCAGTAGTGCAATTGTGTTTTGCAGTTAGTGCGTTTGAGATGTTATTAGGTTGTTTAATTAAAGTGTCATTTTTGATAATTTATATTGGCAGTTTTTAATTTTCACGAACCCCTAGCTCGTAACATTATGCTAGCTTAAATTCTACCCGTTCCTTCGTACTCGGCGCCCGACTCACCGCGTCGATTCTCATATCCCGCTCGCGATATAACTTCGTTTTCGATTAGCGTTCTTTCTGACTATTTTTATTTTTGCTCGGCTCCTAAAGGTCGTAGTGTGCTATTTAATAGCCTATAACATTTTTCAAGAATTTGGCTATCAAGTACAAAAATCGTTGTAATCCAACCGGTAGTTCCAGAAAAAGCGCGTTCAAACTAAAAATAAAAATTGTCTTCAGCATTATTATATTATACTAAAGGTACCAATAAGATTAAAGCGAGCAAAGAAGCCGTTTCACTAAAATACAGCAAGATCAACAGTAAATATAACACGTGTTAAGAGAAATGTGGCAAAATCCATGACACCTGTCTTGTAACAGTTCGTGCTTAACTGCGAGTCATTATAATCTTAGGAAATATGACAAACTTTATGAACGTTGCCTTGTCATACCGCGAGCTAAGTCAACTGGTATAATCCTTTGTTACGCGCCCACGTGTAACAAGACAGGAAGAAAAGGCGTATTATAGCACAAACGGCGTAGTATTGCTCAAACGGCGTAGTATAATATCTCAAATGGCGTAATATTTATAACTGGCAACTTTACTATCATACCGTTCTGCAACTTTCATATTGCATTGTCGTGATTACTAAAAAGCCATAAAATAAAGCGGACAAAACAATGATCCATTTTGGTCCTATTTCTGGAACATTTCTTTCAGCGTTCGGAAATCATAAAGAAAATAGAAAAAAAAACAATTATCAAAATGCAATCCAACTAAAACGTACTACGCTGACGAAAATACATCCAATCTAGTAATACGCAGTAGAAGCGTAGGTCGTAGGTAGCGTAGGTAGGTAGGAAGGGGTCTTCCACTATGTACATAACTTAGAACGTTAACTTGCCAGTAACTGCCTCTCAACTGTATGCACCAAGTCAATTGAATATGCTTATTTTGCAAAATGTATGGTGATTGGCGAGCGATTCATAAGCGAGCGTAGGAAACGAAGTTTGACGGAAATGAGCCAAAGAAGCTTCGGTAATAATCAGAAAATACTTGCATAAATAACGCTTTTATCTTTTCTATGTGCATTTCTATAAATCTGTGTTGTTTTCATGTTTTTTTATGTGATCTCACCTTTTTATATGCACGTGTTTCTGTGACAAATAAATCTATTTTTCTTTCTTTCCATGCGGGTAGGCAGAAAGATTGTCGGGTTGCAGAACGCCACGTGCTATGGTCCAAATCTTATTTAACGCAATAGAAAGCCGCAAATCAATCAACTCACTGCATTGCAAGGGTTGTGACAATCACCGAACACTAATATACCACTTAATATCACCGTCCTCAAGATTAATATCCGCTTCGATCCTGCTTCTCGATCTTCCCAGTTTGGCGGATTCTCACTGCTTTAGTACCCGGGGTAACGTCAAGTTGACAGCTGTCAAAATCGTTTTAAAATGAACTCGTAAGTTTAGCATCGTTAAACCTTGAGACGCGCCGACATATCCAATCGTTTAGTCACTATAGCTCCCACAGTCAGCTCGCCCGTTATAACATACGGTTCCGGATCGTGGACACTGACAGTTGGGCTGGTCCACGAAATCATTCGGAAAAACTGGAGTCACTGACATAGCTTGCAGAGTAAGCATGTTGAAGTGGTAGTAAGCTGGCCGTGTTTGTCGAAGGACCGATGGCCGGTGGAGCAGACAAGTCATGGAGTGGAGACCGTGTACCAATCATAGACTACACTACAAGCGTAGTGTTGGACGTCTGTCCCCCAGCTAGACGCACCGACGTCCTCAAAAAGGTGGCTGGGACAGACTGCATGCGGACGGCGGAGGACTGTTGTGGCGCAGCATAGGAGAGACCTTTGTCTAGCAGTGGACTGCAATAGGCTGAAATGTTTGATTGATAGTTGGCCCACGACTACTATGTAGTTAGCTTGAAACAATCACATTAGTGATAGTTTCAAAATAATCCTATATATAAGTTTTGATAGTGGTTTCATTGTCCACGTTGCAAAATAAAAATTCAGGTAAAAAAAAACATCGATACTTTTCCGGCCACCCTAATTTTATTTACCTCTAAAACTCTCCATTTAAATAGCGATTCAACGAGTAATTACTGATTCAATTCCAATCATGGCGGCTAGAGGTGCACCCTTTGTGCCTGCCGACGTCATGTCAGTAATTAGGTAACTAATTAGCCGTTTTATATTGTTAGCAACATCATTTATAATCTCCTGACAGGCTTTGTTCAATAAAACGGGTTAGGTAATTTTTGGGACTTTGTAGGTAATAATTAGTGGTGGTGATGAGTCTTACCAAGTGGTGTCGCCTAGTATCTGGGTAGTGAAGGTCAGTTAGGCAATCACTCCAAGTAAAATACTAGTATCCAGCTGCATCCTATTAAGGTGTGTCCTGACCTGGTGAATGCGCCGCTTGAGACCCGCCATGTTATTACGTCATACGGCGTGTCAATTGAACCACTTTGTACTTTTATTATTTTTATTGAAATAATATCTTATATTCAGGAACAGCAAACCAACGATAAGTAGAATAATCTCATTTTTTAAACTATAAACAATTATCATACAAAATATCAGCACATTTGTTTACTCAGCAAACTGACGTCATACCCACAGAGCAATATGGCGTCCACTGCGTGATGCCTTATCGTCAAATTACGCGCGAAATTTAAAAATGCATTTTTATTGCACTAATCGATTAAATAAAAATGTGTTTTTTAGTGGTTTATTAGCAATTTAGAATCGAATCAGGACACTTTTTAAGAATGGGTATAATTATTATCTACAGTTGTGAATTGAATATATCGACAATTTCAGTTGGTCGCTTTTAAATTATTTTTCTCTGAATTTAGTTACTAGCATTCCTGTTAACCTCTTCAATCCACACTTCAATTTTTAAAAGAGTAACCGTGGAGTTTCTTGCCGGCTCTTCTCCATAGGAAACGACAAATGGGAACCGTGCACCTAGCTTCTGACGTTTCATAAGTGCCCATGCAGGCTTATGTGAAATAAAATATTTTGATTTTGATTTTTGACCTGCGCTCGAGCCTCACGTACCTATTCGGTGGAACGTCGTAACAATATTGTTCATTCCATAATGTGATCATAGCTCTGTCATTATTCAGAAATATTATTGATTTTCATTTACTTACATCTCCTCGCACGCACAGGAGACAGTAAGACCTCTGGTCTTTATCAGAATATTGAATTTAGATATACATATTTGATTGATTTTTTGTACGCAGACTGGAGACGTCATTAGATATATGAAGTTTAATTTACCGTTGTCATCAATCACCTTGTCTAACAATGTTAACAATGCTAGTTTGTATGAGCTAGCTAAATTAATTTGTTTTATTCATACGATAAGAATGGAATTATTATTATTTATGTAAACACACACATTGATCATTAGGTAAAACGATATATAAACTTAAATACTGATTAAAACAATAATGTTTTAAAAAATATTTTTATTTAGGAAAAAATAAGAATATTACAATGTTGTTCCTGTTTAATGTTGAATAAAATAAAGAATTTCTTTTTTTTAAAACTAATTAGTGGTATCTGGCGTACAATAAAATGTGTTTCTCATTTATTGGAATTAAAAAGTAAATAGTCACAATACTAAAAAATTATCGATATTTTAAAGACATGGACCTCTCTACGCCGAATTAATTTACTTTGCAAGGGTGTCAAAACGTCTGGTCTGTGCCACTTCGGTTCGTTTCCTCGGAAAGACCTCTCTTTGTCTTATTAACAGATTAAATATTAAAATACGCGACCTCTAGAGACCGTTGACTGTGGTAGATTATTTCTTGATTTTCTCTCCATTATATTTACGAAATTAATTGAAGTTATCAATAGTTTATTTGAGGCAGTAGAACTGACATAGACCTCATTGATTTGTTTACGCTATTTTAGTCAAATCAAAAAAAATATAATCAGTAGGCCAATTCTCGTCATTAAAACCGTTCAAAAGTTAGTCGCAGTCTCATATCGGCGACAAACAAATGTCAAAAACTTGTCAAAAATTAATGGAAACTCGAGGTATTTTTGACAGATTGAGACTAAGATCAGGCTGTGAACATGCTTAAAATTATGAGAATAGCCCCCCCAGATATTCTTTTGTGTTTTGATTTTTATCAAAAAACAAAAGAATGTGATGCTGTGGACATTCTTTTGTTTTTAATGTGTTAATGCCGGTGAAGTGAGTTACACAGTGAGCTGTCAATAGTATAAATCCCTGGCATCACGTGGAATGACAGCTGTCTTCAAACTCACTTCACCCTAATTTTCACTTTGAGTTTTAACAGAATAGACTGCGGCCAGCTGCAATGCCGAATCTTCTAATGAACCTCATATAGTTAGTTTTTTAATCCCAGATAGTAATCTGAAATTGCACTAGTAGCACTAGCAATAGTATATGAAGTTTGACATTACATCTGTCAAATTGGCTAATTAGTCGACCTGCACGTATTCAATCGTCACTTTTAAATAATATAATTAATATATTTTTATTGGCGACTCACACGATGTATATTAATTTTCGTTTTGTATTTTATGTAACAAAATTAGTGTACCTAATTTTTCCTTAACTTTTCGTTGTTTCCTTAACGTTTCATTCAAAACGTGCCAATTACCTAATACGTATTTCTGGAATTGTCGAATCGCTCACAAATAAGTTACCTTCGTGCGAGTCGACTCTTATGACGTCAAATTACCATCTGGTTTTGAAAAACGAACTCAGCCTATTTAAATGTTTGACCGTTAAAGACCGTTACTTTTTAAATCTAATACATACTATACCTACATTTGCTTTGTGGCTCAATTTGTGGTATAATACACGAGTTGCAATTTCAGCCGCTAACGGTCGGTAAGTTAAATAGTAACTCTATCCAGTCATATAAAGTTACGAGGCACTTGTGGCGCAGTTATAAATGTCAAACGTCGACCACTAACGTCTAGAAAGGTACAAGACTTAAACTTACTAGTAATAAACTAGGTATTCTGCTAGATTTTCTACTCTTGCCTTGCAAAAAGCACATTACTTTTAATATTTATCTGAAAATCATCAGCCTTTAAAATTCCTTTTCATACTTAAAAGAAAAAAAAATGCTGCTTCATCCAAAAATTTCAAATTATTTCAGTCCCTTCTGCCAAGGGCTAAAGAGAAAAGGGCGATTCTAAAGGGATCAGGTCAGTAGGTTTATCTTTAGAAATCTACTTACCTTTAAGTGATATAAGGATCCAAGTGAACGAAAAACATAAAAGCCTCTGACATGTGTTTAAGTTCTCGCGCTTTTCATTTATGTCGAAAAAAGGAATTTAAAATGGACTGGTTACGGTGCGCTAATAAAAAAAAGAATGATCCTTTTCTATTTTTAAAATATTTGAACTAAGAACAACGACCAGGAAAGGGGTCAATGATCACTTGACAACGATGGTTATAGAATCGCAGAGGGAGAGGCCAAAAAAATAAAATGGATCGATTGTATGAGGAATGATATGAATGAGAAGGAAGTGAATGATAGCGTGACGGTTGTCAAGGGAGAATGGAAGAAGAAAACGTATTCGCCGACCCCAAGTTACAAGGGCTGGAAGAAGATCATTTTGGTTTTTTTTTAAATCCCAACATTTAGCACCAAGGAAATTCACCATTTCAGTCGAAAGACGTCCACTGCTGGACATAGGCCTCCCCCAAGCTCCGCCACTGCGACCGGTTCTGTGCTTCCCGCATCCAGCTGATTCCTGCGGTCTTCACAAGGTCATCGGTCCACCTGTAAACACCGCACCATCCAACTTACGTCTTCCGTAAGCGGTCGCCACTCCAGAACCTGCCGGCCCCATCGGCCATCTGTTCAGCGAGCAATGTGCCATACCCACTGCCGTTCACCATTACATTTCCTCATTACAAAGTCAATCATTGCACAACATCTATTTTTTTCCAACGTGAGTCACAGATAATAAGCCTTATCTAGATATTTCCGGCAATGGATATTCGTGGAAGTGGAGGCCCAATATTATTGGAATATTTTGAGAGGTAATCGCAATCATTCAGTTATCAGTGAAAGTACATAAGTACCTATATACAGTATGCTATAGATATACAGGGTGATTGGAAGATGGGTGCAAAGCTTTAAGGTGAAGATAGTATAGACAATTTAGAACCATTTAAGCCATGGTTGTCTTAGACGAAGTCTAAGCTTTGCACCCATCTTCCAATCACCCTGTATATTCACTGTGCAGCATTTGGACGCCAGAACACAATGGGCAATAGTCAATTATCCAATTTCCAGCCGTATATCCTAAGTACATAACTACAGTGATGTATCAATTCGAACAATCGCATCCGTGATCGCGAAACGGCGGACGAGCGAACTATATGAACGAAAGAAAAAGTTCATTAAAAAAAATAAGCTAACTAAAATAAGTTTAATTTTGGAAGTCGGTAGCAAAATATTTAAAATACAAAACCAAAGACACTGACTTCCGAAATTAAAGTTAAGTATCTACATTCACTCTATGGTATTCTGTAGTCGGTCGTTCTTTTATAAACTCTTAATTTTTGACTTTTTAGTTTTGGCACCTACCCCACACCAATTTGTACTTGCTAATTAAACAGTGACAAGAAGTTATTATAACATCATCAACATACACTAAGAAGTGGAAATAATACGTACCTACCTTTTATTCAAGCTAATTCAAAAACCACTAATCAGAACTTGACCAAATTTATATGAGACCAGACACGTATATTTTTCTTTTTTTTATTTGTTTAAAGGGCTTTGTCGCTTAGCGACCACATCGCCCAGTGCAGAAAAACATAATATTGTTGATTACGATCTATCTTAAAACTAACTTGTACAATTGTTTTGCCTTATTGGACAATGGAAAAGCGAGGATGGAATTACATAAGCCAATATCATAACTTTTAGATTTTTCAAATCATTTTATTTATGACGGAGTTTTGAAGTAACAAACATTAAAATAAAAATAAAATACAACCTAATTGAGAATCTCCTCCGTTTTTGAAGTCGGTTAAAATAGTCGTAAACCCTTCATTGTACCATTTGTATGACACGACTCTTCAGATCTAAAGGACCATCTAAAAAAAGACTACTTACTTCCGAAAACGGCAACTTCCCAGAAGGACCTCGTCCCAAACGTTTAAACTTTGTAGAAAGATCCTTTTCCTATTTACCTATTTATGCAATGAAACGCGGTAAGTTTGTTTACCATATTTGCTTGTACAGACAACAAAAGAGAAAAGTAACCAGGATGATCGGATATAGTTGAAGTTTAGTAACAAACCGATTGATAATTTCGAAAGTGATTTAATTTGATAAATTAACTGGTTCTTTTCTATTAATTTTATTTTATTCGAAAACATCCATCGGTTTCTTAATAAACTTCAACTGTATCTGAAGAGCCTGTTTACATATATGTTTTGGTGAACGTACAAGCCATTTTAAAAGGAGCTCTATAACTACGGATTTAAGAACTGGATCCTTCAATAATCCTAATTACCGGATAGAGAAATCAATTACCTAACAACCCTTACCATTTGGGCTTGCGGACGGCGAGTAATGGGTAGCTCGCTGTCCGGTAAGGACCAAGCCCGGGTCGACGGCGCGTTGTGTACCCCGCGCGCCTCAAAGAGATGTCAGCACCAACTGGTGGGGTCCGCAAGGGCCGATGTGTGCCAGAGGTGCGGGTTGTTCGAAAGAGATACCGTGGCCCCTAGCACACAGGCAACTGAAGGAACACGGGTGGGTTTTAGTCACTAAAAGTCTGACACGCCCTCCCGGTCCACCCAGAGCGGGAGAAGTTATTTGATGACTTCCTACCCAAAATAAAAAAACCCTTATTATTTGCTACTTAAGTTTTTAGCTAGGGGATTGCCTTGGTAATTATTATGCTGGATTTTTTGCTAAAAGCAAAAATGCCCACGTTCCTGCAGACGTAATAAAATCACGGCGGGATTTGTTCGAGCACTGGTTTTTTAACTTTATTGGATTTTCAACCTTCGGCGCTAAGCATAGCGTTGAAAAGCGCAAAAAATAATCGCTCTTTAGAACCTGAGCTTAGTTTATTAGCCTGGTCCTTCTAATTTGGTCCTTCGAGCCGAATTAATCTTAAAACTTGCTACAGAACAGTAATCTGTCACTCCATTATTTTATTGATGAAAGCATTAGCATAATTTATTATTCAAAACTAAAGTGAAACGCTTATAAATTCTGTAACTGGAAAAAACATATAAACATAGGTACCTACTTAGGCAGAGCTTACCGCTACAGCCTTTGAAGAGTTTTCAATAAGAGTTTAGTAATATGTTTCGTAATATAAAAAGTTGGATGATAAATTATTTTTTCAATATCTTTTCAAACTAAGAATAAGATTCACTAAATAATATTATTAGTGAAGGAGAGAATGATCAAAATTTAAATAGAGTACATCACGTAGTAGAAATTGTCTATGCCACTACCAACACACATTCAAGTAGTTGACATCAAGTACCATTCATACATTGACAAGACTGAGTGTCAATATTTGGCTTGTCAAGCGAGCCTGCCAGGGAAGGTCGTCTTCTATTTGATGGTACATATAGTACATACAGTGAACAGCACATAAGTAATTACAGTAAAAGAAAACATCGTGATGAAAACGGTAGGTATGTCCTAGAATCTTTCCAACCCGCACTGGGCCCGCGTGGTGGATTACATACCGCTTCATCCGATAGAGAGGCAGCCTGAATCCCAGCAGTGGGCATGTTATAGGCTGATCATGCTCTTCAATCAATCTGCCGAGCCTTTTCCCAACCATGTTGGGTTGGCTTCCAGTCTAACCAGATGCAGCTGAATAACTCAATGCACTTATGATATACGGGATTTAAAAAAAAAACTGAAATCCGTCATTTCACGGCAAAAAAATAATGTGTAAAGTTTCGAAGTCATTCGATTCGATTTATTTTTACTATTCCGATAAATAATTTTCTTTTCGAAATTGAGTTTCGCTTTTCAGTTAACGTTTATAAAATTGGAAAAAGCAGACACAATGACGTCGACTGCAGCTTTTGAGAGCGATATGCTGTTAATTTTGGCAAAAAATAAAACAAAATATCGAGAATGGTGAAAAAGTCATTCACATTTTGAACTGACTCCCGTTTACATAACATCTCGCTTTGTTTCCCTGAAGGGTTGGGCAGAGGTGTACCTGGAGTACACCCACATTTCACACATTATGTTAAAGTCCCATGTAATGGGGGCGAGCCTTTTTCCATTAACCGGCACAAATCCAGACTCCGGGCTGCTACTGAGAAATTCCAGACGGAAAACCCAATAACACTTTTAAAAACCACATAATACGTTTCCGCAAAATTTCAAGTATAAGTTTACCGGCCTTCCTCTCCTCGGTCCACAGTACAGATAAATTAACCAGGAATATTTTATCTTCCTCACTGGTTGATTTTGAAGTACCGTGTTTGACCGATGCTTTGAACGCTTGGAAAATGGCTTATCCCAATACGGTTTTACCTGACAACCCATCCTCCCAGAGACGGTGGGACGTGCCGCTCTGCAGTATTATACGGAACACCCTGGTACATACGTCACCTAATACTGTTGAGCGTGCCCGTCTGCTGGCTGTGAGAGAATGGGAGTCAGGCTTGTGGCTTCAGGCGCTCCCGTCATCCACCATAGGCACTATGATGGATGACTCATCGTTTCGGCTCGCTACGTGTCTCCGCTTGGGCGCACCTTGTGTTGCTCCGCATCGGTGTCACTGCGGTGAAGCTGTCGACAGTCTCGGGCACCATGGCCTGTCCTGCCGCAGGAGCGCAGGTCGCATAGCACGCCACACCAGCATCAACGATATTATTCGTCGAGCCCTTGTCACCGCCGGCGTACCAGCGGTATTAGAACCAAACGGCTTGGTACGTGACGATGGGAGGAGACCAGACGGCATGACGTTATTGCCTTGGAAGGTGGGAAGACCTCTGGTGTGGGATGCAACATGTGTCGACACCCTTGCACCATCCCATGTTCTTAGCACGGCGGGCTGTGCTGGCGCCGCTGCTGCTGTTGCTGAGACCCTCAAGCGGCGTAAATACTGTAACCTTATGGGTAACTACAGTTTTGAGCCGTTTGGGGTCGAAACGCTCGGGTCATGGGGCCCGAGTGCACGTCTCCTCTTTAATGAAATTTCTCGCCGGCTGGTCGACACTTCACGTGACCAGAGAGCTGGGTCGTTCTTTGGCCAAAGAATTAGCATTGCCATTCAACGTGGCAATGCTGCCAGTCTTCTGGTCACGTTTCCTGATGACAGCGATGCGGCTGAATACTTCGACGCCTAAGTGTACTTTTGTTTTTTGTATTTATTTTGTATATCGTAGTTTTAATTATTTAGAATGCATAGGTATTGTTGTGTTTGGATTAACAAATAATACGTTAAAACCCCAATAATACTTTGAAAACCCCATTAAGCTTTGCTCCCGTTTACATCGGCTACAAATAGCTTTGTTCATTGACTTTCAAAATATGATTCATCTTGTTTCTCAACTTACGAAGATTAGTTATTTACCGAGGGATTAATCGATCTTTCAATCTTTCAATAAATTGACGATGAGAACTTAATATTTTCAGTCAAGGACGTCAACACACTGTAGCAAGGTTTTGCATCTACTTCTCATTAAACTTTCGTCTTTTTACTTTGAAAAATAATATAGTAGTATACTAGACTGTATGTATTTTATTATATTTCTTTTTTACACTCTTTATATTAGCTTCACTTGTATGTTTGTAACCGACTCCTTAGGGCGCGGTTTTGACCCACTTTAAACGGTCAGATTTCATTTAAACTTTGTAAACTTATCGAGGACCGATGACAATTCAATAAATAAAAAGAAATAGAGAAAAATAAAAAGGAAAAAAAAAACTGAAAAAATCACGCTTTTGTAGTTAGCAGAACTAAAAACTAGAAAAGAAAATAGTTTAAAAAACTAAAAAAACACGCTTTAAAAACCAAACTAAAAAAGTAGAATATAATTTAATTCAATTAAAAAGCGTGGGGTGCTTGACATTAATTGATTATAAAAATACCTTAAAAAGCACCCCACGCTTTTTAATTGAATTAAATTATATTCTACTTTTTTAGTTTGGTTTTTAAAGAGTGTTTTTTAGTTTTTTAAACTATTATTTTTTATTAATACAAATATCCAGGAAGAGCAGTTCTGGTCCAATGGTCCCGACTTCCGAGTTGTAGGTCGTGGGTTCGAAGTTTCTCACCCAGGCAGGGGCTTTACTTAGTGTAAATAATTGAATCACCACTGCTCTCAAAGCAGTGAAGGAAAACATTGTGAAACCGGCATATCTTAGAACCAAAAAATCGAAGACGTGTGACATCTACCAACCCGCACAGACCCTGCGTGGTAGATGACAGTACAGCCTACTCCTTCTGGAAGCAGCAGTGGAAACGTATATACATATGGCTGAATATGGTAGATAAGTAGCCTATGTCCTTATCCAGGTACCTGGGCCTCAAGTCTGCTATTTTTATAAATTCGTCATGCCAACACGATCTCATTGACATTTTGCTAAAAGTTCGTAATCTGCTAAATTCATAATGGTCGATCATTGCTAAAAGTTCGTAATCTGCTAAATTCATAATGGTCGGTCAATGGTGTCGTAATAGAATTGTGTTATAATGGCATTGTCGTATTGCCATTATTATAAAACCCGTTAGTAGAAATGATTTTCGAAAAACTACTACTAAATTTGAACATTTATTCATGCCAGATTTCATTTAGATATTATATTTTTACATATTATTTATTAGTGTTTTAAGCAATCTAAAGTAGTAGGAAGTTCGTAAATTCAGTCAGTCATTCATTTGTCATTCATTATGTACGAGATTACCAATAAATGCCATTTCTTTCAATGGAGTGTCAGTGGCTGACCATTGGAAAGTAATAATGACGCCATTATAAGATTACCAAACTTGTCAAAATCAACAATTATGAAATCAATGATAGACCATTCAGACACTATTGTAATAGCAGACTTGAGGCCCTGGTTAGCTGTCTGTCAAAAAATACGATCGGTTAATGGCCGTTTGCTATAATTTGAGGACCGATATTGGTTCAAATTAATTCTCTTGTTTCTTCCTCAAAAATGAAGCAAAGACCTCATAGCTTTGCGTAGTTTACCCTCCCATATAAAAGTGGCTATCACAGGTAAAATAATTAGCTTACGAAACTATTTATTTGCCTAGTTTAGCAATAAAAAATGCTACCATTGCTAAGCAAAACAAGTCGTTTTTGTTTATAGAAACATAGTTACTTTCGCTTTTTAAATATGAGTATGGATTTCACCTTCTTTATAAAGTCAACTTGAAATAAAAACCGATCTCATTTTGCCACCCTCCTACGAAAAGTGGATAAGTGAAAACGCTGACGTGACAAAATGCAACAGTCTGGAAAGTGTTCAGCGCTATTAACCTTATGTTTCCATATCTTTTGGAACACCTGTCGCACCTACGAATAAGCTTTTGTCTTATCTCAGTGTTTTGCTTCATTAGAATTTAGAAACTTCACGTGATGTGCTATTTTTATCGCGGAACATTATTTAGGTACATTTTTTGTACAGATAATTAATTGTATATTGAGAATAATCACTAGGTGACTCCTCAAGTCAGACGTTTGAATTGTGAAGTCACTATACTCGATGAATATTTTTGAAGATTTGGTAAGAATTAGTAGTGTTTATTCCTCGCCACCTTAAAATTCCAGGATCGGGCCAACAAAATCGGCTAATTCACTACTAAATATTGGCAGCCGCGTATAAATATAAGACAAGGCTCCTCAATGCATCAATCTTAGGTATTTTGTCGCCATTGCATTTGAATTTTCTGTCCCCTGCGATTTCACAAAACCCCTGAGTTATACTAGTTAAACTACTGTAATGATTGTTTATTTAATAACTTCATGATTATTACTTGTTATATAAGGTGTATCTATTCATACACGAAATATCTGAAGGGGTCATTGTACTCATCATTACGAACGAGTTTTTATTATGGTACCAAACCTGAAATCGCGAAAAAAAATCAGCTGTTCCCTACATTTTGACGAGTTATGCGAAAATAAATGCAGGAAACAGCTGATTTTTTATGATACACCTAGTTGTATAAGAGTGCGCGCCTAGGCACTCTGTATAAGAGTGCGCAATTCCCATTTTTTTATAAATGTGATTCTCGTACCTCAATTACTAGCAATAATTAGTTCAACTTCTTGTTGATTTGTTATAAGACTTATAAGATAGATAGAGAATGAAAATAAATAAAGTAGATTTTTAAACTATAATAGTTTTTCATATAAGAAGACTTAATAAAAAAATAACTCACTCTTGCAAAACAAATTGTAGGGTAACCTACAATTTGTTTGGAATTTCTGCCAAAAAGGTACTTATTCATTCTCCCACCCGACAAGACATTTATTAGCCATCTCGGAAATGCTACTATAACACCGTTCAGTTGGCACTCGTGTAACAACACACAGTCATCCATTTCCCCTCAGTTTTATGGCTTGTGTTGATCATAAAAAGTTCCCATCTATTGATTACTAACTACTTAGATACACTTTTTCCTCATGTATGTTTATCAGACGGACGATTTTATTACTCCCAAATAGAATGGCTTTCAGGATGCATGATGATTCGGATGCAGCTTGATACCCAGTATGTTACATGAAGCGACTGCCTATCTGATCTCCACAACACAGTAACTGATTATTACGATAGCCCTTGATAAGACTGGTTCTTATTTTTATTTATTTATGTACACACATATAAACAGACAAGATGAAAGGAACAGAACAATATGTACAAAGGTTTTTCTATTGTGTAGTACCTAGTAATTATACCTGAATAAAATCAGAAAATAGGCCCGGCCATGTGCGATTCGGACTGGCATACGAACAGTTCCAGGGTTCAAATTTAACACTAGGTACGTATTTTAGTGGAATGAAAAAATCTGCCAAAAAAATATGTATGTTATATAGGGAGTTCCTTTAATATTGTTTTTTTTTTCTATTTTTATTATTTGTCGTAATAGCGGCCGTAGCAGTTGGCTCGTACCTCTGTGTTCTTCGGAAATTCAAGTGTCAACCTATTATGGTTTAAAAGATACAGCCTTGTGACGAATGAACGGACGGAGACCGGAGCTTTAGTAATAGATGTCTAGTTGGCACTCTTTAGGTACGGATTATGGGGTCCTTCTTAAATAAGACACATTAAAAGAAATCCAAAATATTGTCAATTTCTACCCTCCAATGACAAAACTTTTCGTTAACAAAACACGATATAAATATTTATAAATCAAAAAATTAGTTGCAAGTAAGTAGCAAAACGAAGCACAGACGCATCAATATACCTACCCACTGTCATAAAATTTTTGCCCAATTAAGTAGTATTAAAATAGGTTGAAAGTATAATTTTCTAAGTAACGATTGAATGTTTTTCAAAATCACTTCACACTCCTAAAAAGAATAATATAAAAATATATGGATCAATATCGGCAGATACTCTTGCAATGCTAAAGTAAAAAAAAATACCTCGTGACATCACAGATGAACGAAAATAGACCGACAATGTCAACGAATATTTGTCTTTTATCTTAATGTATTGTTGTCAATGTTCACTTTATATCATGTTGCCATCCGAAAATCAACAGGTAACCACACAAAAACACGAAAATAACAAAAAAGATAACTAAAATACAACTTACCGATAAGAAAATCCAATAAACAGCAATATAAATTCACAATAAACACAGTTATTTCACACAATATTTATGTTTAATACACAATACTGTTGTTGGTACACACGGGAACACGAGACGCGACCGTTCAGCGCGATGGTGCGGGACCAACTGGGGGAAAATTGTGCGGACTTATGGAGCTGGGAAAATTATGAAGGAAAAGCGAATTCTTTTGATTTTTATGCTAAAGTCTCTGATAGCCGCGCAAACTCACACGTGGTCAGAAAATATAAATCTTTTAAAATTATAAGTCGAACAATTTTTTTTAAATTCCATTTTTATAATTGTGAGCAATTTCAATTCAATGTTTGTTATTTGTAGGTAATTGAACGCTGTAATTTGCAATCGAACGCCAATTATTGATGTTGTTTTGTTTATTGGCCCTTTTATTTGTTTGTTGAATGATGATGATTTTATTTCTGTAAGCAGGTTTGTTCAAACACTTTTACACGTCAAATCATATTTGAAAAACCAGATGAGGTCGGCGTTTCCTATCTGACTACTCTGAGCAGAAAGGCCAAAACAAATTCAGAGGTTACAGTCTCATTTAAAGTCCAGACATAATCTTAGTCGTATCATGTGAAGACCATGTGGCTTGTGTCTGAAATGGTCTTTTGAGGAAAGAACTGAGGAAGGGACTGAGTTGAGCGAATTTATGATTAATTTGATGTTCAAAAAGAGCTGACTCTCAGCCTAGTTTGAATAATTTATGAACTTATAACTAAACTACAAAATTATAAATTTCTAATAAACATTAACATTAACATGTGTGGAGTCCGCCACAACTAATTTTGATTTTGAATCTAAAACCACGTTATGGCGATTTTCTATTGACGTCTGAACGAGTGATTGTAGAGGGGCTCGTAGCTAAATAATAACAGCCGAACGGGTCGATTTTTAAGGTTAAGCAACGCTTGCTGAGGTTTGTTTTTAGATGGGTGACCATCCGTACCGACACTGGTCCTCGGACAGCACGTTAAACAGTTGGTCGGGTTATGGGTAGTCAGAAGGACGAAAGTCTGACAAACAGATCCTGCCAAGGATATAAATATTTTTGGTTGTGAAATCATCAAATTACTTCTCCCGCTCTGGGTGGAGCAGGAGGGCGTGTCAGACTTTTACTGACTAAAACCCACCCGTGTTCCCTCAGTTGCCTGTGTGCCAGGAGCCACGGTATCTCTTTCGAACAACCCGCACCCCTGGGAGCTGTGGAGGTCAGATAGGCAGTTGCTTTACTTATGTAAAATACTGGTATCTAGCTGCATCCGGTTAGACTGGAAACTGACCCAAACATAGTTGGGAGAAGAGTAGACAATATGAATGAAACGCGACGGTTGACAGGGAAAAAGACGACATCATTACCCGACTGCGCCAGAAGGAGGTTTATGTTTTTCGAGTGCATGTATGTGTGTATGTATATTTCTTTGGCACGCTCTGTAGCCTTGATCTTGATCTCGGTTTGATCTATTTCAGCTTGAGAGGTGCCGTTAGATTCGTCTTAATTGTGAGAGTAACACTGGCTATATGAAAATTGAAAAAAAATAGCAGATTTTTGGCGCCATATTGTCTTTTTTTCTCTGAAAACATATTGAGTGGGATATCAAAATAAAGGGTTTCATAAATAGGTCTCATTAACGTCAAAAATAATTAGGTGAGTGTATTAACTAAAAATTGTGAAATTAAAAAATAATTTACAAAATCAAAAAACCCGGCTGCCTAAAAAGTGAACTTTAATGAAAAAAGATGGACACAAGAAAATTGTTTTAAAAGGGTGACTATTAGACTGAATACTATATGCAATCTCATGCAGTCGGAGGCTTAAGGACCTAATTTTACACTATTTTTTCATTTATTTTTAATTTTATTCACAGCAACATTTTAATTTGATATTTTTCTATATTAATTAATGTATGTATACTTAATTGTAATAATTCTAACTGTGACTTTTAATTTGTAATTAGCTTCTCATTTTTTTTTATAAATTTGGTGAGCCAATTTCCTGGCAGAATGTACATGGCACACTCTTATCTACTCTACCTGTATTTTAATGTAACCTACATTCGTGGCAAATAAATGATTAATTGATTGATTGATCAAGCATTGAGAACCCAACAGAGTGCATCCCATCGCGTCGAAAAAACACACTGTTCGATTTTCACCTCTCGGCGCTAAACAGAGCGTTCAAAATCCAGCGCGCGTTTATATCTGCGCGAACGTTGACTTATTAAGGCTGCCGATCCTACACAACAGGACAAGAGCCAGTAACGAATTTCAGTTTGATGGCGCCCTAGGCCTAAGACGATATGGCGCTCTTTTTCTTTCGTAACTTTAAGCCTAAAAATAACAATACTTTTTAAAATCTTTTTGTTAGATATTTCGGATTTTAGTACTTTCCTGATTAATTATTTTAACAAAGAAATTCTACCCTTGAAATTGTACTATGTTTAGATTGTAGGATCGTAAGAAAATGAACTTTTCAATTTGGTCTTACAGTTTACAGAAAACCCAATCGATTTTTAATTTCAGTCGTCTTATTTTTTTTTTAAGACAGTAATCTCATGGCATAAAGTAAAATAATAAAAAATAATGTAGGTATTAATCTGGTTTTCGAAGAAGTAAAGTTTAATAGATGACTTTTGTTTTTTAGTTGACACCAGCCTAAGACTTAGGTAGATTATCTACTCAATCAAAAGCTTAGACACACTACGCGACCTTAATTTAAGCAAAATATCCACTCAGTAGGTATTAGTTAATAAGAAATCTTAGAAGATTGTATCCAGTAAAATTCAAACTTTTGAGACAGATGAAGATAAAAACAATTTGACTTTAGACTACAATAATTTATTTGTTTGTTTAAAAATATACACTAATTAATTAATAAAAAAACAAATCTATAATTGGACGAGAAATAAAAGCTTAGGTAATAAACGCCATGGGATCTGAAGGCAAAGGTCCTCGCGCACATTTGGGAGTGGCGCGAGGAGGCCAGCAAACGCCGGCGGGATCTCATGGCGACATGGAGAGTGCGATTGTCGCAACCCAGTGCTGGGCACGCCACGATTGCGGCGGTAAGCCTCGTCCTAGAGGAGTGGCTTGAGAGGCGGCACGGCATCCTCGCCTTCCGCCTGACGCAGTTCCTCACCGATACGTTTGCTTCGGGAGGTTCCTGTTTCGGATAAGGCGGTAGGAAAAACCCGGGTGTTTCCACTGCGAAGATCGCCCTGACGAGAGGGTGGGGCATACGATGGAGGTATCCCCGGCGTGGGCGGAGCACCGCCGTGTCCTCGTGGAGGCGATTGGCGGCGGCGATCTCTCGCGTCCGGCCCTGGTGCAGGCCATGGTACGGACGGAGCGTGAGTGCATGGGTAGCCGTCACCTCCTTCTGCGAAGCAGTAATGCTCGCGAAGAGGGAGGCGGCGCACGTGAGGGAGAGGCAGTATATGCCTTAGTCGCCGTAGGAGACGCCCTGGGCGTCAGGAATCCCAGGCTTATTCCTGGCCACCGTAGGCGCGGGCTTGCGGACGGCGAGAAATGGGTAGCTCGCTGTCCGGTAAGGACCAAGCCCGGGTCGACGGCACGTTGTGTTTCACGCGCGCCTCAAAGAGATGTCAGCACCAACTGGTGGGAACCGCAAGGGCTGATGCCTGCCAGGGGTGCGGGTTGTTCGAAAGAGATACCGTGGCCCCTAGCACACAGGCAACTGAGGGAACATGGGCGGGTTTTAGTCAGTTAAAGTCTGACACGTCCTCCTGCTCCACCCAGAGCTGCAGAAGATATTTCAAGATTTCCCACCTAAAAAAATAAAATATGACGGTAACTATTTTGGATTAAATAAATATGTTATATCTTAGAAAAAACCAATGCAGTACAAATCGGCAATTGCATACTTTAACCCTTGAATTTTCTTTTTCAGAGACATCTCTCTGAAAAAAAAAATTCAAGGGGAATATTGAGAAGACGGAAACTCATCAGTTTCCGTCTTCTCAATATGCTATTTACGAAAAGCAACTACATATGTTGCAACAAGAGCGAGCGAGGCGACCTCGAATTTTTTGCACCCGTCTGGAATGTTCGGTTAGATTTCTATTGAATATTACGGAATATATTCACCATGTATGCCTTCAACGACGCTCGCTTGCCAGGCAACAGTGGCTAAAGCACTATATAACACGATTCCTACCGGCTTCCCTTCGGGGATTCGCATCGACAATTCTATCGCTATCAAAAAATGGCACATCAATAGTGGCTACTTTTGTTAAAAAATATACTTACACTACGGGTATTTAATTCACTATAACATTCAATCAACAAAAATGGTTATTTTTAGCTTTTTATTACAACAAAAAAAATCCAAATTTACCCGGCGCCAAAACGTCATAATTGGAAAATAAAAATTCATACAACAGCGATCCGCTTGATATGAACAAGAGCAAGCCGCTGTACAACGCGTTATGACAGAGACAAATATAGAAAAATGCGTCAGCAAGAATGAGATGGAGGAATATTGCACATTTTATTTGGTTTTCAGCTGTTCAATTTTATTGTATTTAATTCTTTACATTCCTATATTCATTTTAGAATGATAGTAAGTATTCTTTATTGATAAGTCAGTAAGTTAAAGCCGACTTCGCTTCGGCTTCTCTCTTAGAAAAATTGACACCTCGCCGCTGGCAGGCAGAACACTCGCTGAGAGATTCACGCTGGGTACATACGCATACCAGCGAGTAAACACTCGTCGCTGTCGTGCACTCACTGCTCGCTGCTCGCCAACTCGCCTTTAGTTCCTAGCTCTACTCGCTTCTCGTTAATTGCCGGCGGTTCGACAGATGCCTAAGCCGGATGCAAGCATTGTTCTTGCATCCGGCAGAATCGAGATCGGATCAGAATTCGGTATCAATCGGATATCCGACACGGGATGTTGTAGTGTAATCTTAAAACATTAAACAATCGAAGTAGCATGTCGGAGGTACAATTCCATCAACTGAGATCAATCAATATCCTACCGTTTTCCCAACTATGTTGAAGTCGGGTTACAGTCTAACCGGTCGCAGCTGAATACCAGTATTTTACATAGAGGATCCAGGATGTTACGACTTCCTAGCAATATTAAATAAGCTCAGTTCAAGTATACCTACTTATACCTGTAATAATATAGGTAGTAATTAGTCTACACCTGCAGGCTTAGCATCAAGTGAAAAACTGTCAACTGTCTTTACGGAAACGTCATTTTTGCCTACTCTTCCGTTGACAAAACACTTGTCTATGGTTCGCGTGCTAAGCCTGCTGCAGGCTTATTAGGTTCACGCAACTAGCGGACATTCTCTAAATTAATAGTTTTTTTCTTAAAATGCATTTTATTTACGTCAGTGGTAACGAAACCAGTAGCTACCAATAGGTACACTGGCCCTTTTTACAAGCTTTTATTTATCTTCAATGTATGTATGTAATTTGCAGTGTATATTTGTTCGGGTGGAATCTTGCAACTCAATTTTGAAGCAGATATCTTTAACCGATTGAGCTGAAATGTTGTATATGTTACCGGCCAAACCCGATTTCAGGCCAAACTAGTTTGTCCTAGGCCAAACAGACTTAATCCTACGCGTGATATATTATGTCGCAGCCAACTAGCTTAATTAGCCGATCCGTTAACCGCCTTTGGAAGTAACGCTCGCCGGCCGCTCCCGCGGCACCGCTCGCTGCACTCGCTCGGCTCGCGCCCTTTTGGTCACAGTTCTAACCTAACCTAACCCATTTAATCGGGGTGCCCCGGCTTAAGAAACCAGTTTGGCCTAGGACAAGCTAGTTTGGCCTGAAATCGGGTTTGGCCGGTAACATATACACGTTTATTTTGGATGACAATGCATAGTTATTATATCGGAACTCCGTATCTATGTCCACGTTCGCAAGTAAAAATATTCCGGCGGCATTTTTTTGCGCACTGGATTTCCAACGCTCCACTTAGCGCTGAGGGCTGAAAATCGAACAATGTGTTTTCAGACGCGTTGGGGTGCACTCTGTTGGATTCTCAATGCTCGGTGCAACACCGACAGTTGGAAATCCAGTGCGCAATAAAACCCTGCCGCGATATTTTTACGTCGGTGCGAACGTGGTCAAAATAGGTACCTACTAGGCTACTACGCTAGACCAGGGTGAAAGTTTTACCCATAGATATAAGTTTTTATATTTCCATGGTGTTACTTACCGTTTACCGCTACGCAGTCTATTTATTTATTTATTCACAAAATCCACAGCTCTTTAACAGTTTCACATAAGATAAATAAACTAATCTTACAGCCAATTACGGATTTACAATTTAATAACTACACACTTAATGCATCAGAAACAAACAGGATGTCATGCTAGCACCTTCTAAGCATATCTAAGTGTGCAGTGTGGGTGGGCGTGTAGAAGTGTGTGTGTGAGGAGTGTGTGCTGTACAAGGCAGGTAAAATTATTAAGATATTCGTTTCTGAACAACTCCATACAAAATCCACGCCTGCGGTCTAATTGCGTACCAAACACAGTTTCAATCACAAACCGAGTTTTGAACACATATGTAACTTATCTAAGATACAAGTATCTGAAATACAGATACAAGATACAAAATACGAATCTTGTATCTGTATTTCAGATACTTTTTTGAAATTCATTTTGTATCTTGTATTTAAATAGCTACCTGTTGTTTGGTATCTTAGTATTTTGTAGATACTATGTTTGCTAAAATACTTTTAGTAATTGATGAACAATAGCGAATGAGTGATAAACTCTTTGAAGAACTAGTTTTACTTAAGTCTCAATTAAAACCTTAAAAATATAATATCATGTTGTGTAACGTTTGCGCAATCAACGCGATTTACATGTAAAAAAATAAACATTCATTAAAATGGTTTTTTTTACAACAGTATCTTATCTATAAAAAGTATTCGAAAGATACGTACTTTATATCTAGTATTTCAGATACCATTACAGAAAGTTATTTGCATCTGGTATCTGAAATACTTAATTTAAAAGTATTTTGCATTTTGTATTCCAGATACTTTATTTAATGTATCTTTTACATCTCTGGTTTTGAAATATAGTATTTCTTATACATAAAATGGCAATCGATCCCAATGAGTTTCATTTTGAGAGTTGAGCCACGTTCATTGAATTATTTACGTTGTTACAGAGTTTTTCAAACCAATGGATGTGTAAATAAAAGGCAATGCGATCGATTGCTACTAACTTTATGTGTGATAATAATAAGCCCACTATTTACCTAACTATTTTAAAGACAATAAACTATTTCTATGTTTACTCTTCTTTTGATACATATATCGATTATCATGGAACTGGAATCCATTCCATCTTCTACCCTCACTCTGCACAGTACACGTACCTGATAGACATGGGCGAAGTAGCTCACTGAAAAGAAAAAGAGCGATTAGCTCTTTCACTCTAAAGAGCTATATCACTCTTCTAGCTCACTAGCTCTTCTATAGCTCAGTGACACAGACGCCGAGACGCCGACTGTTAGCTCAATTGACTCACGCCGCACGCGCGGCGAAGGAGACGGATCGGCTCGCTCAATAGTGAGTAGCTCTTTGGAAGTTTGACTCTTTATTATTCACTAGCTCTTCTGTAGCTCAGTGATTCAGACTGTTAGTTCATTTGACTCACGGTACACGCGTGTCGTTGAAAACGGCTCGGCCCGCTCAGTAGTCATTGTCAATAGCTCTTTGGAAGTTTGGAGTTAAGTTAATTAAGCTTTTCTGTTTGTTTATATAATGTTATGACTTTACGTAAATAATACGCAAAAAAATAAACAATGCAATGCCAAAGTATTTTCTACTTTAAAGCTATGGTCATAAAGATAGATTTACAGTGATTTATGTCGTATGATAGTCTACAATGACGTATTGTATCGAAGAGGTATTGTTGGAAGAACGAACTATGCGATCCGAAATATTCCGAAGCGAACCGAATGAGCCGTTCGGCCGCTGGCTTCGGTCGGTCATCGGTGTCTCGCTGAAGTACTGAGTGTCTAAGAGCTAACTGAGCTAGTGAGCTACTTAGCGAACGAGTGAGTGAGCGAGAGCGACGTCCATCAAAAAGAGCTAGCTCTTTTCTATCACTCGCTCACGAGCTACCCATGTCTAGTACCTGAGTATTTATGAACAGGAAGCAATACCAATACCAATGTCAGATAGGTAGAAATCTACTTTAATTTTCAGCCGGACGCTTTCGAATCGAGATTGTATTGAAGTTGAAGTATTAAAGTGAAGTTTGGTTGTATCCTAGGTATATAAAGGAACGTTGTGCTGTGTGCTGCTGGGATACACCCATTTAAAGCAGGCTTAGCACGAGCACCGATTTGTCGACGGAAGAATAGACATGACTATTAACTAAAAGATGTACAATAGGAGAAGATAGCTATGTTTTTCTATTAATTATCACAGTTATGCGTTCTAAACGAATCATGATTTTGTAGATAATCATATATACTTTGTGGCCGTCAAGTCGAAAGTTTATTGTCAGCGTGATTTTGACAGTTTGGGAAGAAATATTCTTCTGAAATAGTCTACATTTATAAGGACCTAGACAAAGATCGTTAAAAACGAAAGACAAAATGACAGATTGTAGAAGGATATCTATCTACGGTTTTTTTTTGGGTGGGAAATCATCAAATAACTTCTCCCGCTCTGGGTGGAGTAGGAGGGCGTGTCAGACTTTTACTGACTAAAACCCACCTGTGTTCCCTCAGTTGCTTGTGTGCCAGGGACCGCGGTATCTCTTTCGAACAACCGGCACCCCTGGCAGGCATCGGCCATTGCGGACCCCACCAGTTGGTGCTGACATTTCTTTGAGGCGCGCGTGGAACACAACGCGCCGTCGACCCGGGCTCGGTCCTTACCGGACAGCGAGCTACCCATTACTCGCCGTCCGCAAGCCCGCGCCTACGGTGGCCGGGAATCAGCCTGGGATTCCCGACGCCCAGGGCGTCTCCCGCAGCGACTACGGCCGTTAGGGCGCATATATACTGCCTCTCCCTCACGCGCGCCGCCTATCTATGTACGGTGCGATGTCAAAAATGGAAAAACGATATGTGACTTTGTATAGAAAAAGCACTGTCTATTCTTCGTAGAAATAGAAAGCGTCATGCTAAGCCTGGTGGAATGGGTTTAGATAACCATTTTAATTTTGTAAGGATTATCTACCCACCCAGACTGGGCTCGCGTGGTAGATTAAAGCTCACTCCCTCTCGAAGAGAGAAAGACAAGGATTATCAGCTACACTCAAATAGGTAGGTAGGGAGTATTTTACTTTTTTAGAATAGGTTTAGTACTTTTAGTTTTTACCAACGAGATTTAAAAACTGAAAACTTTTTTTCAGGAGCGAACCCTTGATGTCCGGCGAACCGTGCCAGTGCACGCGTACCTACTGCCGATCTATTCTGTAAAAATCTCACAGTGAATAAGGTAAAGTGAGCTTGAAGTGCAATAATGTACCTAAATCTCTGGCAGTGGCATCATGTGGAATAACAGCGTTTACTTACGCGGGACCTTACAATATTTTGTACGTTTTAACGACGTACGATGCGACGCGATTCTGGTTGTACAATTTCCATTAACTTTTCATAGAAACAGCACCCTAATTGCGTAACATACGATCAATCATAATCTGTTTAATTTTGACAGCTCAGCAATATTCATTGCGTTATTAACGTTGCTGAACAGACACATTTTTGGAACATATGAAGCAATGGATTAGCAATCTGTTTCAAAATGATTAAGATTATGATCAGAGATCGGATATTCGGATGCATATTTACCTAAAGATAATTTTTAGCTATGAAAGTATGGAAGCGGCTTTATAAATTATTTGTAATATTTATTAAAAACCCCGGGATTCTTGGATTGCTTAACATTATTCAGATGTGTATAAATTTAAAATTAATGTTTAACCCGATACAAATATGTGTATGTACTGGAGGAGAGGTGGTTTGTATTAGTTAAAACAAAAAATAAACAAATTACTTACCTAAATTAAGACTTTTTCCATACAAAAGCGCATTCCATGTTAGTCAACATCTCAACTTTAGGTGAATATGCATCCGAATATCCGATCTCTGATTATGATTGATCGTGCCTTACGCAATTAGGGTGCAGGGGCCTTTGATGAGCAAGAGAAAATCGTTGATAGCTAGTCGCTTCCTCGTCGGCAGTGGAATAGGTGCCTAATTATCGGTTCGTTCACAAGCCACTGTTGTAAAATCCACGGAGTTAACGTTACAAGTAGATAATTACATAGTACCCTAATTAAAACTTCTTCAATCTCAACAGAGTTTAGCTTTCCCGGATAACTGATTAAATACTACCCAAATACCCAACTACCCACAACTGCCCACAAGAGTCTGCGGTCAACTTATTTGATGAAGACGAGAATATTGAACTATAGACTAAGTAGGTCGATAAGGCACGTTCACAATTTAGTTTCCGAATATGTAAACAATTACGAGTTTTTAGTGAAAAATTACTTCAAATCTGGTAGGTACCTGCCGAGATGAAAATGTAACCCTTAAATTAAAACCAAATAAGGTTTAAATCCGTGTGAAACGCTAACTTAGCAAAGTAATCAAGTTCTTCTAACAGTACTTCTTCTTCCCAGCTAAAACTCTAGGAACTGGTGAAAAGCGTTTTGGGCGACTGTCTTAGTTAATTCTAACGTTAAAAAGTCCTGATTCTCAGCCTGGTTTGAAATACTTAAATGACTGAAGAAAATTCTTGAAGGATAAAATCAGGAATGAATGACGCCGAATGAACCGGAGTTACCGACATAGTTTGCAAACTAAGCAAATTAAAATGGCAGTGGGCTGGCCATGTTCGTAGAAGGATCGATGGCCGGTGGAGCAGATGAGTCTGGAGTGGAGACCGTGTATCGGCAAGCGTGGTGTGAGACGCCCCACAGTTAGATATGGACCGACGAACTTAAAAAGGTGGCTCGGACATACTGGACGAGAAAGGCGCAGGACAGGGTGTTGTGGTGCAGCCTGGGAGTGGCCTATGTTCAGCAGTGGACTGCGATAGGCTCAGTTGGTTGACTTTTTTATTTTGATTTTGTTTCTCCATTAAGTTGCCAATATATCCTTTATGTTGCCCGTATATCCCTTATGTTGCACCTGACATGTTTCTCTCTGCATCACCCTAAGGTTGACTGGTAGAAAATACCCCAAGCATTCAGTCCACTTTTATACGGTATTAGTTTACTTGTGCATAAAGTTTGAATAAATACATTTTAATCAAAGCGTGATCTGTCAATCTTGGCCTAACACTCGTCACCCACAAATACGACTACCAAACCAATGGCATTTTTATACAAAACAGGTAAAAAGTAAGTTCAAAAACTAAAACCCGACTACTGAAAAATCACGCTCCCAAAAGTGTGAAACAAAAAAATATTCTCATCTGAAAGCCAGTTTGATTGATGATTGGTCGTATGCCACTTTGCCGTATAGCTTTTGATTGCTTACTAAGTACTTTTATTGTATTGTTTTGTTATGGTAGGTCATAAATGGCATACAACTCCGGCTTCAAGATGAGAATATTTTCTTATTTCATACTTTTTAAACCGTGATTTTTCAGTAGTCGGGTTTTGTTCTTAAACTGACGAGGAGAGAGGCAGGTACCTCGAAGAACTGCCTCATTTTGGTCTACTGGTCATGTCACCGTAAAATTGTAAATACCGTTAGATTATAATCTATCTCGCGAGATTGTGAACTGTCGAAAGATTTTGAACCGTAACATACTGCTTACAATTTAACGCATTATTTTTCGGTAGATTATAATCTAGCGAAGTGAAACCGTCAAATGGTGAACTGGTATCAAGACGGATAGTACCTTGCGCTAATACTAAATAGTCAAGTAACTGCCACTAACTTGGAAGTAGCGCTCCCCTGCCGCTACCGCGGCTCCGCTCGCTCGGCTCGCGCGCGGTTGGTCGCAATTCTAACCTAACCTTACCTATTCGGTCGGTAAGCAGTATGGTGCAGTTCACAATTTATCGACAGTTTATAATCTCGCGAGATAGATTATAGACTAATGGTGTTCACAATCATACGGTGACAGTCACATCGCAAGCGCTCTACTGCTGAGCATGAGACCCTGGATTTGATTCTCGGGTCGGGGCAGTGATATTATTGGGTTCTTTCATCTGGAATTTCTCTGTAGCAGACCGGAGGTCAATCGTCGAATCCGACTCGGCTGGGCAGCGTTCGGAAAGCTTCGCAATATCTTCTCGTCCCACATACTGCAGTGTCTCCAGACGAAAGTCTTTGACCAGTGCGTGTTGCCATGCAGTGATGACATATGGAACCGAAACGTGTTCGCTCACAATGGGCCTCATAAGAAGGCTTAAAGTCATGCAAAGGGCAATGGAGACGGCTATTCTTGGAGTTTCCCTGCGTGATCGAATCAGGTATGAAGAGATCCGTAGGAGAACCAAGGTAACCGACATAGCCCGAAGAATTGCCAAACGTAAGTGACAGTGGGCAGGGCACATTGCTCGCAGAACAGATGGCCGATGGGGCCGAAAAGTTTTGGAGTGGCGACCGCGCACCGGAAGACGTAAAGTTGGAACGCCTCCCACAAGTTGGACCGATGACCTTGTGAGGGCTGCAGGAGTCCGCTGGATGCGGGAATCACAGAAACGGTCGAAGTGGCGGAGCTTGGGGGAGGCCTATGTCCAGCAGTGGACGTCTTTCGCCTGATATGATGATGATGATGATGGGACCGGAGTCTAGAATGAACCCGGTTGATGGCAATAGGCTCGCCCTATTACATAGGACTTGAACATAACTGCCGAAGTGTGGGTGTACTATAGGTAGGTACATCTCTGCTTAACCCTTCGGAAAATACACGCGTAATGTGACGTTACGTTATTCCACAAGATTTCCTTAGACCGACTCAAGGTAATGAGCGTCTAACGTGATGTCAAAACATCTGAGGTGTATAAGTACAAACGCGGACAATTGCGGTGGATCACTTTTCACCCTTATGCCGTAAACAATACGGTTGAAAAGTGGTCGCCCGCCAGTGTCTGCTATGGTAGGTACCTACAGACATTGCACGAAACGGACTCTATACAGCCGCCGCGAGAGCCTCTCAGCCGTGGTGAAATTAATGAGTTCTACTGCGTTCAACTTTGAAAAGGTACGCTGAAATCTTTATAGATAAGTATATTCTTTCGGGGGTAAATATTCGGAATTAAACTCACGTGAAAAGAGTGGATACGAGCTGTGCTGATCTTATTTGGATTTACTCAATAGAATGAGATTTAAATTTATTTAAATGTTATAATCCTACTATTCTACTATTCTACTATCTTAAAATATCTTACTTAAAAAATAATGTGAACGTTTGTAGCTAGGTACTTATGTTTGGATGTTTGTTACTCATTCACGCGACAACGGCTGAACGGCTTTCGATGAAATTTGGCACACAGGTGTTTTATAATCTAGATTAACACATTAGGGTACTTTTTTATCCCGGTAACTAGTACGTTCTCGTGAATAATTTCCCACCTCAACGCGGGCGAAAACGCTGGCGAAGGCTAGTAAATAATTATTCTAAGAATAATAGTAGGTAATTTTGATTGTTCATATCAGTGTTCCTTTCATGACGAGAATCTCGTAGAAGCTGAAAGACAAAAAAAATCAGGTAGGAACAGTGAGAGGCAGAGAAAACTCATCCCCTAGAAATGAAGCAAAGGCTGGAGAAGGGTGAGTTTTCTCTGCCTCTCACTGTACCTACTTATATTGATTTAGCTCACGAGGTTGTCGACATTTTTGGGTCGTGGACTCTGCAATCATTGTACCGATTCGTTACAGTAAATGGCTTAATAGGCACGCATCGTGTGGAGGGTCCTCTAACGCGCAACCTATTACCTTTCAGTACAAGATTCTGAGCCCCCTTCGTTATACAGAAAAGTGCAGTACCTACACACTCAAAATTTAAGGAACAGCATTTATTTTTTAAATAACCGACATTAATTTCAACGAAGGTGTTACCTTGTACTGAATCCATGTGAGGGAGGGACGGAGGGGGGGAGGGGCTGCCTTGAAGCGGCTCCTGCCCAATCTAGGGGGCCAAACGCCTACTGCCGGAGGCTCTACGCAGGGGACGTGCGGTCCATGGCCCTATACGGGGCGCCGCGCCGGTTGAAGGTGTCCCATAGGGTTATAGCCATCCGGATGATCCGGGGATACCGCACGATCCCCGGTGAGGTGGCGGGCCTCCTTGCCGGATTACCGCCATGGGATCTGGAGGCAAAGGTCCTCGCGCACATTTGGGAGTGGCGTGAGGAGGCCAGCAAACGCCGGGGAATAACTCCGCTGCCGCGAAAAATCGCGGCACAGCGGACAGAGCTCCGGCGGGATCTCATGGCGACATGGACAGTGCGATTGTCGCAACCCAGTGCTCGGTAGCGGCGGTAAGTCCCCTCTTTGAGGAGTGGCTTGAGAGGCGGCACGGCGTACTCACCTTCCCCCTGACGTAGGTCCTCACAGGACACGGTTGTTTCGGGAGGTTCCTGTTTCGAATAAGGCGGGAGGAAACGCCCGGGTATTTCCACTGCGGAGATCGCCCTGAGCATACGGTGGAGGTCTGCCCGGCTTAGGCGGAGCACTGCAGAGTCCTCGTGGAGGCTATCGGCGGCGGCGATCTCTCGCGTCTCATAATGGTGCAGAGCGAGAGTGCATGGGTAGCCGTCACCTCCTTCTGCGAAGCACTCACGCTAGGTACGTATACCAGCGAATAATCTCCTCTCTCCTCGTCGCCGTCGCGCACTCGCTGCTCGCCAACTCGATTTAGTTGCTGTTTCACGTTAATCGCCAGCGGTGGGACAGGTGCCTTATGGTCAGTGCAAAACAGAACGGAAAAATCTTCGCGCAGGCTCGAGCCTTCTCTGGCACCAATTAAAACCGCTAGCAACCGAGTCACGAGCATACGCGTGCTGAATGTGTCGATGTTCATACAATTTTCTACTTTAAGCTATTGTAATACGGTCCGATTTTCAATGAAGCTAGTAAGTTGTTCGGGCATATTCCCGTTCTGTCTTGAGTTCTGTACATGAATGGGCATGTAAGCCAGAAGACAATAAAACACAAACGACTATTACTTTCTCTTATAATTCATTCACAATTTTCTTAAAAGTAACTTAATTCTACTTCATTACATTAGATTAAAATGTACTTGAAAGGAGTGAAAACTGTGATTGCCATGTATGAGCAACTTTTTGTAAGTACAGTCAGCGCCAAAAATATGTTGTCACTATTTTTGCCTACTATACTAAATAATAATAATACATACCTAGTGATTTAGGTCATTATTATTTAGGAAATAAAAATTTGATAATTCTATCTAGCGTTTTAGTTACTAGTGACTTAATATTATTGCCGTGTAGTCCAATAAGGATAGGCCTTTCTATTACTACGTGTGTAATAAAGCGTTCATGGAAAAGGGGCCAGCGCGCGCCCATTGGCGTCACGGCTCGGCAAGAGATTTTTCTGCGACAAATAGAAATAATACCTTAACCGTATAACAATAAAATTGGAATTTCAATTATAATTATCGTAGGTACGAAAACAAAACTGCGGAATGCTTAGGCATACCGTTTCATTGGAATTTCAAGTTTATTGTCAAATTGTTAAGTTACATTTCTAGAAGCATAAAAATCCCTTGCCGTGTCGTGACGCCAGTGGGCGCAGGCCCAAAGGCGGACGGGCATTACCATCTTCTATGCGTTTAACAATATACTACAAAAACTTAAATACTTAATCTTGTCAAAAATAGTAACTTGCCAGAAAATATTATTATCATTATTAAAAGGGAGTATGTTTTGTCTAAAATTATAACTACATCTTTTATTATTGATTTGAGCAAAGTAATAGGTAAAACAGGCTGTTGTCCGCAACTTCACGTCAAAGCGCGAATTTTGCGTACGGGTGGGAGAATCAGTTATTCGATCCACCCCAGCTCCTCGAGAAAGGCCAGCAACGCCTTGGTGTTGCTGACAATCTCGCATAGGGTACCTGGGTTACCGAAGTATTTTGCCCTGTAATTAAATCTTGATTTGAGCAATTATTGCATTAAAATTTGTTTGAATTCAACGCTTTTTTCGCCCTTTCGAAATATGTTTTCTATTATTAAAAAACATAACAGTTCAACAACATAACATCACGCTTATATTCCCCGAAGCAAAACATGTCACAATAATTATTTCTTTTCATAATAGGGTAATTTCCAATTTAATAAAAACTATTTTAATTTGAAGATTGGGCGATATATTTAACAGAAAAATAAAAATAAATTTATTTATATCCATTTTCTCAACGAAAAACGCTCCTTATGATGATTTTTTTATCACGTGATATCGTGACGTCAGCTTTGTGTAAACGGCACTGTTACAAATACTTAGTTTGATGCAGTTTTAGAAGTATTTGTGCACAGAGGCACCGCACAACAGTATTATCACTTTATATCCATTAAAAATCTTGTTAATTATAAAGTCGACATTCACTTGTTTACATAATAACTATTTTAGTTTACACAAAGTTATAAAAATTCGAAGGAGCGTTTCAGCGGTAAATTCAAAACAACGAAAAATAAATTTGATTTAAATAGTTTTTAATTAAGAAAATGGATATAAATCAATTTACTTTTATTTTTCTGTTACATATTTCGTCCTAATCTTCAAATTAAAATATTTTTCAATAAATTGGAAAATACCCTATTTAACGGTCGTACCGCCGGAAACCATTTTTCTTGTTAAAAAGTAGCTAGATCTTGCCACATAGCATATTTTACTAGTGACCTAAAGGGACTCACACCTCCTCCTAGTTAAATTTTAATTGACACCTCATTTCACAAAATAATAATTACCTAAGTAAGTATATCAAAACAATAATTTAAAATTTTCTAAGTATATTTCTTTACATGCATTTTATTTATTATCATCATTACGATAGAAACTGTCCATTACATTGGCCTCTTAAACCGGGTTTTTATCTATTATATTAATATTAACATGTAAATGGCACTGACTGTACTTGTATATTTTATACATCGTATGCACATCACTAGCCGCATTCGCGTCACTATCATGTCAAATAAGTGTAAAATTACACTGGCGGTGTTTTTACCGAAAAGTTAAAATATAACACTCAAATTGCGCAACACTCTAGGCATGACAGTGCCTTCCATTTTGACAATTCAACAATATTCATTGCATTAGTTTTTATGTCGAGCAGATGAATTTTGGAACATAAGACGCAGTGGATTTCTTTGCTTGACGTGTAAAAGGTGTTACTTAAAACCAACTTACTACTAAATATACATTACACCATTAAACATACATAAAATCACGGTTTTCTCCAAGGGGTAGGTAGAAACTAAGAACGCCACCTGCTACGACCGTCTTTATAACAAAAGTGAATATCATTTTACTATATTTACCGTGTTACGCAATCAGAACGCAGAGTGACCTATCGCCAAGCCACAATACTTTATATATTAGACTTTCTCATTGCCACATAAGGATCATCTTTGCTTGTCTCGCCGCCAGTATAATTTGACACTTAGTATGTATCTCATACTCCCGGTATGAGGCCTGGTTTCCGGCCAGGCCAGGCTTCTTTGGCGTACTTCTTCTTTCTTGGCTCGTTCGATGGTCCCGCCTCTTCTGGAGCTAGAAAAAGAATTGTATATTAGTTTATTGTGCTGACTGTACTAGTACATTCGGCGAGAATTCAAGACAATAATAATTTATCGAGAAAAAGATCCCGTTTTATTTTTAAACGGTTTTTAATGGTAAAACATTGAATCTTTAATTCCTTAATTGTGTTTTACTTTTATCTAACACTAGACCCGTCCCGGCTTTGCACGGGTGGGATCCCTATTTTGTTTTTCGTCCGACCGTTTTTTCAGGTTCATACATACAAATAACGTGGCTTCCTATTGGTAAAAGAATTTTCGAAATCGGTTCAGTAGATCCAGAGATTACCCCTTACGACCTCACAAACTTTACCTCCTTTATAATATTAGTATAGAAAAATCAATTGATACGCAAAAGAAGTATCATAAAGACATCTCGGTTTGTCTCTAGTAAATTTAGTGGTCGGCAGGGATATTGACACGCAAACTGTAACCATGAATTCACCACATAATTCTAGACCCCCTAGAGTAGAAACTTTTCGTTGGTTGTCAAAAAAAAGACTGGTTTTGTGGAAAAGTCCAATACAAACAGCATTTTTTTTTTTAAGAACCTATGAAGAATTTCGACAATTATTAAAAAAGACTGACTACTTAGGCACAGTCAGCGTCAATAAAATCGTGACAGACTGTTCAAAATTATATAAACAACAATGAAAATTAAAGTTTATCTCAATTCGATAAAGTTCTTATCAGAATGACAGGTGTCGTGTACGGTCTTCATTCTGAAACAATCCTTGTGTCATTGACTTAATATTTAATTTTCATAGTTGTATAGATCATTTTGGATAGTCTGTTCGTCCCGATATTTTAGACGATGACTGTATTATCGAGGAAACTTACATCTGACCAATTTGAAAACAAAATTCCGTGCACACATTGACCACATCTGTTAGCATGCGTAACTATAGCGGCTGAGCGCTGCAAGCAATAATAGTCCTTACGGTGTATACATAGATGTTAGTGTCCTCGGTAGTACCTATTGCACTTTTCTAAGAAAAAGCTGATTTTGGAAGTCAAAACTTCTTCAGCCGCGTTGACTGATTTTTTTTGGTAGGGGCTTATTATGGGTTTTTTTTTTCAAAGTTTTTAATTTTCGTTTCTGTCAGCAGTCCCCATTATTATTTTTTTTAAAATCCTGAACTGAATCCATGGTGGTAACAAGTTACACATCGATGTCCCTTAGCCATGCCTGTACAACCATAAGGGTTTCTTTACCTGTATTTGGTAGTGGAGGATGTATATTTAGGTGCGGCTCTGGACCTTCCAGTTCGACATCAGGTGCAGGATTCGGTAGTGATAGACCCAATCTGAAATCATAAACGATAAATAATATCACACCTCTATCCCGGGGATCGGCAGGTTTGGCTTACACCCAGTTATGATCAAGTCCCTAATAATAAAATAGGGGGCTAGCCTATTAGCATTAGGTAAGATTGCCATTTCAGAAAAGCAGTTGTGGGCCTGTAGGCACGTTACTTTGTGAATTAATTTCATCACCACTGCTCTCAAAACTCAAGAAACAATCTAAAAATATATTATTGAGATAGCTTAGGCAAAATGCAGTCGGAAAATGTTAGTTTTAGTTCATGAAATAACAAAATAAATTTTAAAATACAATTTAAAGATTTCAGTTTTTTTTATCTGTTTTTGAGCACCATAAAATAGTAGCCGCCATGTTATTTCGTCATACGGTATGTCAACTGAGCAACTTTGTACTTTTATTATTTTCGTAACCAAAGTAATTTTTATTTTAATAATATTTTGCATTCAGGAACAGCAAACCAACGATAAATAGAAAAATAACTATTTTTTTTTATTATAAACAATTGTCATACAAAATATCAGCGCATTTGTTTTTAGCAAACTGACGTCATACCCACAGAGCAATATGGCGTCTACTGCGTCCAGCGTTTTCGTCAAATTACGTGCGAAAAAATGCATTTTTATGGCACTAATCGATCAAATAAAAATGTTGTATTTTTTTAAGTGGTTTATTTGCACTCTAGAATCTAATTAAGACACTTTTCAAAAATTAGTGTAATACCCTATTCGAAGACATGTGACATCCACCAACTCTTACAGGCCCTGCGTGGTGGATTATGGACCAATCCTCACACAGAGAGCCCGTGTCCCCGCAGTGCGAACATTATAGGCTGATTATGCCATTTCAGAAGGATTTAAGACCTATTTCCATAGAACTAAAGTTCATTTTGGTTGGATTTTAGATTATTTTAGCAGGATTTGGATTGTTTGTGTCATTCGATTAAGTAGGATTTAAAGGGGCTGAATGATTCTAGGTACAAACCTGGCTCCAATTAGGCTAAGATGTGAGCTAGGTGCTGGCAGGTCCGAGTACAGGTTGCCGCCTCTTGATATCTCCTGCAGCCTTAGTGAATGGTGGTGATTACCTGCAAAAGTAAATATTGATTAAAATCCTAACTAAAAGGAAACTCATAGAACTTAGTTGATGAACTGTTTCCCAAGAGATGGAATTAAATGTAGTGATTAAATTATTATGTTCTGTAAAAGCAAATTAATCAGTTGATCAAAATACAAGTCTATTTATTTGCTTTAAAAGCCGTAATACAAAAGGTGGTAAAAAAATTAATAAGTATTAAAATTAATGCAACAAACTCTGGCCTCGAATGTGGACTTCGGGGAACCAAATGTGAGGAAGGGAAGAATGCATAATATGCATATGTATTTAGTCGGTTTCAGATTATATCTTGTAATTTTTTCCTACAATTACTATTTGAATAGCATTATCAACTTGTAATTGAAAAACCATCAATTGTTTAATGAATAGCATCTTTAAGGTGATTTGAAATTAGAATTTCGGGTTTAAGTATTTAAATAATCAAATCAAAGCAATCAATTTGTACATGGCACTACAAATTGGTAACCAGAGGTACGTTTTCTGATCCGTTAGTTGACATTATTATCACTTTTGGAACAGTGCACAAACTGGGCTAGCTGTCAGCTAATTGGTCATAAAATTGCATAAATAACTGCCCAATCATTCAGAGGGTAACTTAGTCTTCCAGAGCGCATTTCGGCCATAGCGGCCCATCTCAACAGATACTAGCCTTCGGCACAGGAGATTAAAGTGCATAAGTGTGTGCATACACAGTCGCACTCTTTCTTCACTCACTCTCATAGTCTGATGGGACGATAATCCGACATGACCAGAGAGACATTAGGCGCAAGACCAACGGTTTAACATACTTTCCGAGGCACGGGGGTATTACACCAGCTATCTCCAGACTCCGGACTGATACTAAGATATTTCTAATTAAATAACCCAATAACACTTTACCCGACTTGGGAATCGAAACTAGGACCTCTCGCTCAGCAGTCGTGCTAGCCACCACAAGACCAACAGGACAGTCTGAGTATATTACTTACTATCATCAGCACTTTGCAACTTCAACTTCTTTGGCTGAATGTTAGGATTTGGCACTATCGTAGACTTCACCAGGTTCCTGAACCGGCCAATCGTCGGGTCTATATCCTCAGGGTTGATGATATCCACTTCTTCATTGAATGACACATTCCGCTTCATTTTCTTCGCAATACCGCCTGTCATTGACGCAGACCGTTTTGTGCCAGTTGGAGGCTAAAAAAGCAGGTTTTATGTAAGTAGTTTCAATTTTCAGTTGGTGATAAAACCTTTTTGGTAAAACAGTATACCTTCATGACGTCACTGCCATCATCGGTTGATATACCCAACATGGAAATTCTTCTGTTGTGGGCTGTGTTGAATTCTGTTAGATTCTGGAATTTTTCAAAACATTACGTATGTAATATATTACTTTTATATTTGAGAGAAAGTAGATTGGCCTTGGATATTTTTTAACTTCATCTTATGATGAAATAATACAATAGATAGATAGATTTTGTTAATATGGTTTTTTTTATTATTTTTAGGAGGGTTTTTCACCAGCTATTTGATGTTATAACATTAAAAACTACAGTACCATTGACAATTTAACGAGGCACAATTAACCATAGTCATAAAATAAAATGGTCTACTGCTGCAGTTATCCAAACAAAAACACCCAGCGGGGATTGTTTTTTATGTCATCCATATATTCAGAAATCAATGCCACCACACATTTATACTCACATCTAATTCAGTTTGTGTTTCAGGCAAACCTAATAATGCCCCCTCTTGTTCTGTGTTAGGCAAATCCTCCATTATGCCTCTTGAGTTTCCTGTAGGACGCTCTCTGTGTGGAAAATATTAAGAAGTGTAGTATAATTTATTTGTTAAAAAAATATATGAAGAAGAAAATAAACTATAAGTTTTCTTGATAGTTTAAAGCACAGTTAGGTAATACGGGCAGCCCACATCAATGCGCATAATTTGCTAATAGGTGGGAATATTAATTATTCAAACCACCCCAGCTCCTCAAGAAAGGTTTAACGCATGTATGACAATTTAATCAGTATTGTAGGGCATTAGAGACTATGAACTGATGAGAATAGTTAAACTATCTTCCTTTAATTGGTTTTGGAGAACAAAATATAATACAGCAGAATCTCACGAATCCGGCACTTCAATAGACCTATACGTCCACCTACGCCTGGAGATATTATAATTCTTCGAAACAAGCAAGAGAAAGGGTTTTCAAACAAGGACTACAAGATGCAAAACAACAGACCTTAATCAAGGATTATTTTAAAACTATGTAATAATTTAGTAGTGAGATAATAATATGTTATAGTTAAAAAAAAGCTGTTTAGAACATTCATACAAATTTAACATATTCTCTTTATGAAATTCTTGATTTTATTTACTACTAGCAGCTCTCTGCGGTTCCACCCGCGTAGTTCCCGTTCCCGTGGGAATACGGGGATAAAAAAATCAAGTAATGGTAAGGTGGTAGTATCGGTCAAGTAGTTTTTAAGTTTATTTGTTACTTACGAAAATACAAATCTTTTCTCTTTATAATATTAGCATAGACTAGCTGTGCCCGCGACTTCATCCGCGCGGAATAGTTTTTTTTTATTATTATTATTATTAAATAAATAAAATTTCTAAAATAAAAGTAGCCTAAGTTACTCCTTATTACATGAGCTATCTGACAGTGAAAGTCCCGTCAAAATTGGTCCAGCCGTTTCAGAGATTAGCTGGAAAAAACAGACACAAAAATTTAAAATATATATATTTTGGTATATGTCCCTTGTATACATCCATATGCATTTATTAAAAAGCGGTTATTTTAATATTACAAACCGACACTCCAATTTTATTTATCTGTTTGTATGTATGTATAGAAGATGAATTTTTCTATATAATCCCGTAATCCGAACATTCCAATAAACCAGAGTATGCCACCCTCTGGTTTTTAATAGTGCCAGATAAGTGAGATTCTTCTGTACTAGTAATAAATCAGCCTGTTGTCACACTGCATGGCACAGGCCTTCCTTTCAATCTTCCACTCTACTCAATCCTGCGCTAACATGGACCAGCAAATGAATGTCCTTTGCTGTAGGCCAATTTTTTCATTCTAGTCTGCCTATATTTGCACTTTCGTTGTCTTCTCTATTTTGATCTGCAATTTGTCAGTCAACTATGTGCAGATGTGCAGTAAGTAGAACAGGCAGTAGGTAGGAAAGTTTGCGTAAATAGCTAACATTGTTTTCAGTTTCTTAGTTACCGTTACTTACTGATACTTGTATACCAGTTTATACCTTACCTTATGATGTAATTTCTCGTAGAGGCTCCAAAGTGGAAATTGGAATCTATGGGCAGCTGCGTCGGCTTATTTGACTCCAAACGCATTTGACCGATAAAAGTTCCATGGGCTAGAAAACATGAATTTATAACCACACATAAGTGTTTCAGTTTCATCAAAACTAAGTAGTAAATGGTCCGTATGTTTCATACTCACTGCTACCTAAGTCAACCAAGAATGCCCTGTGCAAGTCTTTATGATAAACAAATGCAGCATGCACTCGAGAACAGCTAGCATGGTCGATACAAAAATCATTCATCTGCGGGTTTCGGCCGAACAGATAACACTTCTTCTCATCAATCATTAGTTTCTGAATCAATTTGTCACCCTTTAAAACGTCCAAGTGAAGCCCAGTAGGTGGTTTTCCAGCCCTAAAAGAAAATTTAAATGTATGACCGGCAAACTGTTGTCCTCAACGTGTGCCGATAACACAAGTAAAGAGATATCCCTTACCAATTGGGCACCTCATAGTGATTAGCCATGGCTAATATTAGAAGCTCAGCTGTAATAAAAACGAGCTATTTGGCATTAGGATGTGATTTAATAATAATTTAAACACATCGAAAGACAATCGAGAGACCACAACGCTAAGTTCGTTCGTCGTTCGTTGTCAAATTTGACATATCCAATTATCCAGACCATGATGCAAGACATAGACAGTAGAATGCACCACAGAGTTCACAGACTACATTTGAAAAGATGACACACAGAATAAAATACTCGTCTCATCAGTCATAGGCTACGTTCCGAGATACGATAATATCGATTTGAGCGTGCTTACACCCGTTCTGAATAACGATGTCCCGTGAATCGTCATAGATGACGTCATGACATGCGCCATCTTGCGATAACGCCGACCATGCTTAATATCACCGTGAGCGCTGTCAAAAATGACAGTTGTGCTGTTTTGTTTTGAATCGTATCATATCTTTAACTAACTTAGATATAGTGCTTCTGGCTAGAGTCGCCACCTAACCAAATAAGAAGACGAAATTTGTCGTGTATACAAGTTTTATATGGTGTAAATTGGTTTTAACATTGAGTGAGCACTGTTAGCGCGTTCACGAGCGTTCCGTATTGTTAACAAAAATTACAGTTCTTAGTTGCCATAATCGTGATATCTATCTCGGAACGCAAATTATTGATGTGAGCGCTCACAGCGCTATTTTTCTAATACGGAATGTGGCCATAGATACATACTACTATCATCAGTGCACACTAAGCTCGGTGTCACTGACACACACTCTAGCAGAATGAAAGCTTTCTAAGGCTACGTTGAACTACGTTCCGAGATACGATCATATCGATTAGAGCGTGCTCACACCCGTTCCGAATTAGCGTGAGCGCGATAACGATGTCCCGTGAATCGTCATAGATGACGTCATGACATGCGCCATCTTGCGATAACGCCGACCATGCTTATTACTAATATCACCGTGAGTGCTGTCAAAAATGACAGTTGTGCTGTTTTGTTTTGAATCGTATCCTAACTATAACTAAATTAGATATAGTGCTTCTGGCTAGAGTCGCCACCTAACCAAATGAGAAGACGAAATTTGCGGTGTAAACAAGTTTTATATGGTGTAAATTGGTTTTAACATTGAGTGAGCACTGTTATCGCGTTCACGAGCGTTCCATATTGTTAACAAAAATGACAGTTCTTAGCTGCCATAATCGTGATATCTATCTCGGAACGCAAATTATTGATGTGAGCGCTCACAGCGCTATTTTTCTAATTCGGAATGTGGCCTAAAGAGCTCAAAATTCTTATAATTTTATAGGGCTGTCACTCGTTAGTGCAAATAAAAACCGGGCAAGTGCGAGTCAAAAGATGGAATATTTAGTGAAGGAAATGCTTTTTTGTTCTGTACGTTGAAAATATGATCATCTTTCTTTCGAAATGCTGTTTACAAATCCTAAAATCTCCAAATCTCTCAACTAGATCTCGACCTACAGCTGTAAGCCAGTTGTGTCACCTGAAACAAAACACGAAAGCAAAATATGTAATAGTGATAGATAACATATTTATCTACCCACACGGGCGAAGCCGCTGGCAAATGCTAGTTTAACTTAAATTCATTTGTAAAAGTCGATTTAAATGACGAGCCTAAGTCGACCCGTCGGTATCCATGCCCGATTCATTTGAGATTGTAACAAAATTGCCGGCCGGGGGACCTCCCCGAGTCAGACGCCTTTCTTTTAACTTGCTAAAATTAAAAGAAAGTTGTTGGAAATTTCCCGCGCTTTAAAAAAAAAACATTTATTTGCACAAAATGTTGGCGTCAAGAAAACTATAACGCACACAGGATGCAAGTGTGCTGGCGGCCACTGTTGGCGGCAAGTGTGCTGGTGGCCAGTTCTGGCGGCAAG
Source organism: Antitype chi (assembly GCA_947359405.1). Lineage (NCBI taxonomy): Eukaryota > Metazoa > Arthropoda > Insecta > Lepidoptera > Noctuidae > Antitype > Antitype chi. The sequence goes on along the minus strand of OX375829.1, from coordinate 6,612,617 downwards.
TGTGCTGGCGGCCAGTGCTGGTGGCAAGTGTGCTGGTGGCCAGTGCTGGCGGCAAGTGTTCTGGCGGCCAGTGCTGGCGGCCAGTGCTGGCGGCAAGTGTGCTGACGGACAGTGCTGGCGGCAAGTGTGCTGGCGGCTATTGCTGACGGCAAGTGTGCTGGCGGCCAGTGCTAGCGGACAGTGCTGGCGGCAAGTGTGCTGGTGGACAGTGCTGGCGGCAAGTGTGCTGGAGGACAGTGCTGGCGGCAAGTATGCTGGCGGCCAGTGCTGGCGGCAAGTGTGGTGGCGGCCAGTGCTGGCAGCAAGTGCTGGTGGCAAGTGTGCTGGCGGCCAGTGGGCTGGCGGCCAACGTGCCGGCGGCAAGTGCTGACGGCTAGTGGATTGGCGTCCAGTGCTGGCGGCAAGTGTGCTGGCGGCAAGTGCTGGCGGCCAGTGTGGTGGCGGCAAGTGCTGGCGGCCAGTGTGCTGGTGGCAAGTGCTGGCGGCCAGTGTTGGCGGCCAGTGCTGGCGTTAAGAGCTGGCGGCCATTGCTGACGGCCAGTGCTGTTGGCAAGAGCTGGCAGCTATTGCTGACCTCAAGTGCTGGCGGTTGGCGGCCAGTGCGCTGGTGGCAAGTGCTGGCGTGCGGGGTGCTGGCGGCCAGTATGCTAGTGGCAAGTGCTGGCAGCCAGTGTGCTGGCAGCCAGTGTGCTGGCGGCAAGTGCTGGTGGCAAGAGATAGCGGCCAGTGCTACTGGCGCCGTTCGCCTGTTGTCGTGTCCATTCAGATCCTTTCGTTCGAAGGAATTTGCGTCCAGGAAATTGGAAAAATAAACACAAATTTTACTGCGCCTGATTTTGTTGACGCTACCGTTGGTGATATTTTGGAAGGCGTAAGAAATTTGCCAAATGTAATTGGGTGCAGAGTAGTTCCATCATCAGGAGTAATTATTCGTTTTTGTACATGAACAACAAAAGCCGCGCTGTCAGTTTTGTCGTTAGTTTTTCGACCAATTCAAATTGCCACTCAAGTGGGAACTACGAGTACTACTGATGGAGTACGATTTTCGCTTGAAAGAGTAATTTCAAAGCATTTAGGCTCCGATGGAGAAACTAGCGAAGAGTCCGTGCAACCACAACCCGATGTCTAGGAACCGTGGTGTTTTCGGATACGATGGCGTTTGTTGCATTGCTTGCACACGGCTTCTTTTTTAGCGTACGCTTCGTATTTAAAATTTCTGTAATAAATCATCTAAAATATTTTAATCGGCAATCTGCCGCTCAGTCCACCGCTCCACCACCGCTGTCCGCACCGTTTTGAGTCGTGCACTTCAACAATCACTCGCCCGTACGTTTGTTCATGTTCAAGCTGCGCCGCGCGCCGCTGCCGTGAACCGCTCGGCGAATACCGCTTACGTTCCCGCTGCGTGCGGTGCCTCGTAACATGAATCATACATGATTGTGTATTTGTTTTTCCTGCTCGCCCCCCCCCCCACGTTGAGCTTTCGCTGATATCGGCAAGGTTGTGGCCAGGCAATAAGGTAAGAAACCTTGCCTACCTTCCTTGTTTTACTATTTTACGAACGTAGGAAGTATCTAATACAAAAGGTCAAAAGGAATCTTGCTAAGACGGCCTACACACACAAACCTACAAACCTACTAAAACAAAAATACGAAACAAATATGCTGGCGACAAACAATGGGTTTACTGCTTGATTCCGAATGTCATATGCGTGATGGCTCTTTCCCCGAAGTCATCAGATCAAACGTCCGAATTGCCGAAATTCCATAACATCGATGTACCACAATTTCGAATAGTCATTAGATCATTAGATCGAGCGTCCGTTTCGCCGAAAGGCCATTGCAATGATAGTCCTGTCCATCGAATGTCTATTGGCTCGACGCGCGACGGGCCAGTTTCAACAAGATTTATTTCGCAGATTTTTTTTATTGTCACACACGACCGAGATGAGGATGCTGAGATGGGCAGGCGGTGTCACTCTTAAGGACAGAGTAAGAAACAAGCACATCCGTGGAAGTTTTAAGATCCGCCCAATCGAAGAAAAACTCTCTGAAGCCCGCCTGAGGTGTGGTATAGCCATGTAAAGAGAAGGCCCAAGGAACACATGACTAAGCAAGTCCTCGACATGAATCCAGGTCCAAAAATACGAGGTAGACCCCTTCTCACTTGGATGTCTGTTGTCAACAACGACCTGAAGCAAGCCCAACTGAATGACTCGACGACCCTGAATCGAAACGTATGGCGAAGAATAACGAGGAGAGCCGACCCCAATTGAAAGAGGTTGAGGCTAGGCAAAGAGAGAGATTATTTTTTCATTGTCTCTGGCTAAAATGTCGTCTTGAAGCATAACTTTTGAACTGGAGTTTTTGGCGGGATCGGGTTGGAACATGTCGCACGAATTTTCATTTTCATGAAATTTAGTGAAATAGCGAATTAAATTGTATAATTTTGGTAGTGAATTATTCAATTTAGTTACATGTGTGTGCACAAGTGTAGTGAAGGTGAAAATAAGTGACTAACGTGGACTTTTCGTGTTCCCCCAAAAACTCATGTTAGGTTGTTGTAAAGTTGCTACCGCTTTACAATAACTTTGACTTGACTGGACTTGACTGACTAAAGACGACTATGACTTTTTTGCACAGACATATAAAACAGTAGCAGACCAAACATTAATCCATAGCCGATGGACTTGATTCTCTATCCTTTTTTTGCTAAGCGACAAGTCGTAAGCAGTATCTCGTTCTGTCACCTGTTGTCACACTGACTCACACATAGACAAAATTTGAAGCGTAGCCCGTCTGTCCCGCGCCGCCATTTCGATAAGCGACATTTATCATGAATCGCGTTCTATGTTTCAACCGCGAAATATTACTTAAAACATTAATTGTTTGGGACAATTACACAAAAATAAAATGGTAAAGTGCTGTGCGTACCAGTGTGACAGTGCTAGCTACCACAAAACACCTGGATTGACCTTTCATCGGTAAGTTTTTGTATTATGCTGTGTAGTCAGGGACGGATTTGGCAACAAAGACGATTTTTTTATTGTATGGAGAATATTTACCTATCATGGAATTATCAAATAGAGACTCGGTTTACTCTACGATATTTCATATTTTTTTGGTGACATAGTTTGAAAATATGGCAGAGTGCAGATTGCCAGTGTAAACATACATTCTATGATAGTAAAATTTATAGAATCGCTCCGGCCCGGCGGGTACACATGTGATACGTTACAATAGAAAATCAATTGTGTCTCATTAGCCGCTTATGTTACCCTGTCTGTGTGATGGATAACATGAACGATGGTGGACATAAATCGGTATAGGCTACTCACATAATTTTAATATTTCATTCAGCAGGTAATAATTGAGCTTACTAATATTTTTCCAGGTTTCCAAAGGATGTAAGTTTACGGAATGCATGGATTTAAGGTGAATGCGCAGTGGTAGAGCGAAAAATTCAAATTTTGTTACGTTTTTTGCAATTTTCAGGTGAGTGTCAGCTTGTTACTTGATCAAAATATGATTTGCGACTATAACATGTACGTATTTACAGATTTATAATCATTAGAATCAATAATACATCTTTCTAAGTTAGATTTGTTCCATAAGAACAAATTTCTTATGGAAAAGTGCTTGTGGAAGAAATCTAACATTTATGAGATATATTAGACATTCTTATGACTAAATTCTGTAAACACGTACCTGTTATATTGGCAAATCACATTTTTATCAGGATACAACCTGATACTGACCTGAAAATTGCAAAAACGTAAGAAAATTTGAATTTCGCGGTCTACCACTGCGCATTCACCTTAAATCCATGCATTCCGTAAACTTACATCCTTTGGAAACCTGGAAAAATATTAGTAAGCTCAATTATTACCTGCTGAATGAAATGTTAAAATTATGTGAGTAGCCTATACCGATTTATGTCCACCATCGTTCATGTTATCCATCACACAGACAGGGTAACATAAGCGGCTAATGAGACACAATTGATTTTCTATTGTAACGTATCACATGTGTACCCGCCGGGCCGGAGCGATTCTATAAATTTTACTATCATAGAATGTATGTTTACACTGGCAATCTGCACTCTGCCATATTTTCAAACTATGTCACCAAAAAAATATGAAATATCGTAGAGTAAACCGAGTCTCTATTTGATAATTCCATGATAGGTAAATATTCTCCATACAATAAAAAAATCGTCTTTGTTGCCAAATCCGTCCCTGACTACACAGCATAATACAAAAACTTACCGATGAAAGGTCAATCCAGGTGTTTTGTGGTAGCTAGCACTGTCACACTGGTACGCACAGCACTTTACCATTTTATTTTTGTGTAATTGTCCCAAACAATTAATGTTTTAAGTAATATTTCGCGGTTGAAACATAGAACGCGATTCAGGATAAATGTCGCTTATCGAAATGGCGGCGCGGGACAGACGGGCTACGCTTCAAATTTTGTCTATGTGTGAGTCAGTGTGACAACAGGTGACAGAACGAGATACTGCTTACGACTTGTCGCTTAGCAAAAAAAGGATAGAGAATCAAGTCCATCGGCTATGGATTAATGTTTGGTCTGCTACTGTTTTATATGTCTGTGAAACTACATTACCAGATATCAGACTTCTTTGTAGACATTTTTATCTGTGGAATTAGTAAGAACTATTCAACTTTATCTCTATCCATAGATTAAATACTAAATGTACAATCTGTATCGATGTAAAAGTCAAAATTGAAACTGTCAAATATTCTCCAAAAGCAATACAACACCGAGCGTCATGTCAATACGACCTACCTTGCATCCTGATGAATAGATATACAGCCAATATACATGAGGCGCAGGCGGAAAATGAAATCAAAGAGTAATTAGCGCTTTGTAAAATAGATGGGCCTGTACATATTATTATTTTATTATTATTATTATTTTAGGACCAGTAATTTTTAAATTATGAAAATAAAGAACATTACTTGTCGTTGTGATCTTGTTCGCGTACCAAACTGTAATAATCTCTGTATAGGCTTTTATTTGCGTTCGTTTTAAATTTTGTATGTATGTATTTATGTATCTATTATTTAGGATATGTGTGTATCTATTTTAGTATATTGTAAACACATTATTTGTACCAACAACGTCCCCATTTTATGTCCAGGCTAATCACTGTCCATTCCATGGTTGCCTGGATGAGATCGCGGAAAGCGATAAGGCCGCCTATTGTATATATTCTAGTGTATTTTTTTGTATAATGTATTTTTGTAGTGTACAATAAAGAATATATAAATAAATAAAGTTGAAAAAAAAAATGTAAATATTCATTCATTGTTTTATTTCAAAATTCCTGATATATTTATATGCTAGCTTTCAGGCATACCAACACCTTAACTCTAGGTCCCACCACGCTGGACATGCGGGTTAATGACTACAGGGAGAGTTCTTTTATCCGATACTGATGCCCGTCAATGATCTGTGTATAAATATACCGTTAAAAGGAGGTGAAAGGACTGCCGCCCACCGTCCTCTTAAAATATTACCTTAGTCGCCTTTTACAGTAACCACGGGAACAGATGGGTGGTTATATTCGTTAAGACTTTATTGATAAGTAATCTAAACTTCATTTACCCAGAGAATATCGATTTTCGCGCAATTTCAGTAAGATTAACGGTCGTTTCAATATCGTTATATAATACCGGCAACCGGCCCCAGTCCGGACCTGTATCGACAACACTCTCTATGTGTGCGTAATGGGTACGCAATTTTTAGCGAATGTTTGGTCTGCTACTGTTTTATATGTCTGTGCTTTTTTGTAACTACTTCGTGCCCGATATCGGGCCATTTACTTGATCGAAAAGAAAAATTACTTGACACTGGCTAAATGCACAAACCGTGCGAAACCAAGGCCCAAAAAAAAAAAAACTTTTGAACTGTCACTGTTTGTCAGTTGTCACGTAGGAATGAATTTATTTGGGCGTCATGCTTTAAAATATTGTAAACAGTGCAATTATTTCTAAAACAATTACTGAAATTCTTCACTTTTATGTGATTAGTGTGTTGAAATAAAATGGTTTCTAGCGAGGAAGAGCCGGAAGTGAAAACCTGCGACCCATTAACATGGGACGTCGATATGGAGATTCAATTGTTTTACGCCATGGCTAACCACAAGCCGGTTGGTATAAACAAACATTTTCACATGGCATGCATTTGGGAGAAGCTTTCCAACTCTATCACTAAAGAGATTTCCACCCAAGATATATGGAAGCACATAGGAAGTTTGTATGATTTAAATATGTTGGAAGAGACCGAACAAGTACCGTTTCCGAATCATGAAATGCCGTTCATTTTGCCTGATAGCGAGTTCGGTTCACTCATGAAACAAAAGTTTAAGGAGGCCATATTAGCGGATGATAGTGAAGGTAATGTATGGTGATCTAGGTTTAAAAACTTTGCCACAAACTCTTGCTATTTTCAGCAGGGCCATCATGTTTACGCTTATAATGCATTAAAATGTTAACATCTAGATGGGAGGAGTCCTTCACCTAAGCCTTCAACACCTAGAAGCAGTTCTAGGGGCACTGCGTCTAAAGATAGTACACCCAAAGGTAGAACTTGTCTATTACCAATTGTATTTATTTTTATTGTTGTGGTTTGTGGTGTTTGTAGCTAGTGATGTGGTATATTGTGAAAGACAAATATTTAATTAATACTATTTTGTATTGCATTTTACATTCACTATTTTTTTAAAGAAAGGTTTTATTGAATAATCATAATCATTTAATTAATTTTCAGAAAATTACTTTGAAATGAAGATAAGACTAGGATTGACCAATCACGATCACTATACTGAGATATCAAAATGTTGAATCACTGTAAAATCTTTATAGAAAAAGCTGTCTCAAGTGGAATTAGATTAACAACATAAAAGGTCAGTCCTATTCTTACTTTATTGGATAATAATGATTGTCTATTATCATCATTCACATTACATCTATCTCTATATATATATAAATATATTTGTACACATTTAACATGTTAGTTACTTGACCAGGCAGTCGTAAGGATAGTGTGAGCGCACTGGCCACTAAGACCCGCAAGGAGAGCGGCAGTTCCCATGCCTCCACTGACACACCCAGCATCAAGTCTGAAAAAGATTATGGTGAGGAAAAATTATCTTTCTTTGGGTAAAGTGTAATTTAGTCAAAATCATATATGAGGTGTGACAATTAAGTTCCAGGAATTTTGTTATAATTTAGGAACTGGCAACACTGCATTGTTTGTAAACAATATCTGGAAAGAGGGGATCTTCCTTCAGTTTCAGTAGAAGTTAATAGCCTGTTTGTTTTGAGGAACCTTAAAACAAACTATCTACTTTGACTATGAAAACGTGCCAATTGCATAATACTTATTTCTGGAATAGTCGATTCGCCCACAAATAAATAAACTTCGTGCGACTCAATCAACTCAACTCACCCTGTCGCAGTCCACTGCTAGACATAGATCTCTCCCCTGCGTCTCGCCTATAGAAAATATAATTGTATTTAAAAGTGACGGTTCGGTTCAGGTGAATTCGTGCGAATCGACTATCTAGCCAATATTTTATGTATTTTTACGAAGCAGGCCCAGGATGAGATCGCGGAACGAACTCGGACCTTTCTCAAAAGGATAAGAGAAGGGAGGCCTTTGGTGACATCATTGGGGCAAACAGCTGATAGAAAATAAATAAAAAGATATTTTAATGTTTTTATGTATGATTTTCAGACCGCAGAAGAGACTCTCGCGACTCCAACGCGTCTGGTCCTCGAGACGGCTCCAGCAGTAGGAAGTCCACATCACAGAGAGATAAAGTGTCGAAATCGAAAGTTAACTCAGTGGCAGGTAAGGAAGAACTTATAAACACTTTTTCAAATTAAAACAGGCTTCATTTTTAAAACACTTTATACGAGGCGAGGTTTTGTACGCTTCAAACAGGGCGAGTCTTTTGTACAACAACCGGTTAAGTACCGCGTGGCCCCTTTATGGACCATCACAATAAAAAATGATTTGTATCTCATTAGCTGGACTTTACAGAATACAGTGTGAGTACCAGCATACCAGCGTTATACTCGTAGTAAGCAGAACTTCAGTGTCTATTTCACAACATCTTTTTACGACTTTTTTGGAACGAAGTTCTTTAACGCACTCAGCTTGCGTGGTTTTCGGGGGTGCTGAAACCATTAGTGAGGTCAAAAGGAAAATTCATAATGGCAGCTGCCAATATTTTAAAATTTTCCTTCATGCTCATGTGTGCCATTTTATGGTTTACGAGGATGCTGAAAGCGATAGTTGGGTCAAAATGAAAATTCAAGAGGGCGGCTCCGATATTATTTTTTCATAATGCGTTTTGTTTTCGTGGTGTTTGCCAATCTAAGTCTCCATATCAAATTACATTCGGAATTGAAAAAAAAGAAAGCTTAAGGATCTTCTTTCTGTATAAGATCCAGCCTGATAGCGATTTTTTCTTGACATTAATTTTACAGATTCTGGTAACCGGTTTTCATTTAAACATACTTAATGAATTAATCTTCTCAACAGCATGGGACTCTCCTTTGATAGATGAAGACGGCGGTTCCCGTCGCGGTCGCCGAAGAGCAAACACATCGACTCCTCCAGCAACGACACCCGCTAAACGTAGGCGCACTTGACAGGCACACAAACAGACATACAACAAGTTCTTCTGACAATCACAAGCACGCGCCTCGTGGGATTCCCACACAGGCCGCGATAGAAGGACAAGGTCTAACGCTGTCAAGAAATTTTTCTTGTAAACGGTGATTCAACTTGTGTAAGGACGGTATTTTTCCGAATAATATGCATTTGAACTATATAGTGAATGTGACTGGTGGTGATTCGTGACTGTTTTACTGACTAAGCATTACTGTATTTGTATGTTATCAGTAATAATGTTAAGGAAATACACAATTTGTAATAATAAATCTGAAGTTTTATTTTATCGCCTTACGGCCTTATTCATAAAAAGTTAGATGTTCGATAACTTTTTATGAAAAAGGCCGTTATTGTCTTAAGTAGAGCTAACGCTATTAGAGGTCATCTGGCTCTTTGCAATAGCACCGCTCTAATACAGCAAATAATTTATCATTCAAGTTAAGATTTTAAATCCACGGAATCTGAGTACATTCTACGATGACAATGCAGAATACTGCTAGTGGTCGGCGCGAGGTGACTCGCGGACAGTGCGTTGCATAGATAAAACACTAACGTTTCCCGCGAGCTCAGCAGTCACACATCGTGCAGTGATGATCTGTGCGTCGCCCCGATATCGACAGCCCGGCGAACAATCGTTAGCACGCGGTCCTAGCGACGCTCGCATGGCTGTCTCCTCGTCGCCAGTATATTCTCACAAACATTAGTATGTAAGAACGCGATCATTGCGTACTTTAGTAAGCAATGATCGCGTTGGCGACAATCGGGTGGGTTTTTCGAGACGAGATGCCGCCGGCCCGTTACGGCGCTGGAATGGTGCGGTTATAATGAGTGGATGACCTTTACTGTACTTCTCCAACCATAAAACTAATAGATGGCTATAAAATGCAGGCATAGGGTACCAAATTAGCTGTTGTGTAAATCTGTGCTCCCAGCCCAGTACATAGAACAATGACCGTTGATTGAACACCATGACACGTTTCGATTGTAGTGCTAGTCTACTGTTTGTTTACGAATGCAAATTATTCTTGTTTATTGTTGACTTCTATTTAAGAGAGATTTTCTTTAGAAAGTGTCGTAAAGACTCCTAAAACGTAAATGTTTTTTTCTGTGAATTACTCAAAATACCGTAGGCCAAGATTAAAAAAAAGTTACGATTGACAAAACCGACCTGATAGTGACAGTGACATGTTTACATCTTTCAACCATGTCAAAACGTCAAAATTATCATCAGACACGATCACGATTTTTTGAAGATATTCTGAATTCCGAAAATTTTATTGTATCGTGAGTGTTTTCTAATTTAAACCATGGCCTTACCAACCGCCCAGCCCGCTGAAGTTCTCCGAGCATGGCAGAAAGACGATCTTTACGAGAAACAACTAGCTGAATCTTTATCTAAGTTGTTGTCAGCAAGATATGCCTCCAAGGCTATACCATTATCTTCTATGATGTACAGATCGCTCACAACATTAAAGGACCTTCAAACTCTAGGAGAAGAATACTCCGGTATCGTGCAAGTCGACGAAACTTATAATAAGTTACCATCTTATTACAGTCGATTATTCAGCATCATTCTATCAACTTTTGGAGAGAACATCACTAGGCATCTGCTCCAATGCATAGAAAAGCGCGTTGAACAAAATCCATCCCTAACTGTAGAAGCACAAAACATATTTTTAATTGGACTAAAAACTTTGAGCAGTATTGTACCTCAGATTCAAAGCATTCATAGAGGAATAGCCTATATGAATGGAGGGCCACTGCAGTTAGGTAAAACGGTAACCGGAATAGACTATGTGCATGTTAGACCAGCTGCTGCAGCTTACTATGCACATTTAAGACTCCTTGGTATAGTCACTCTGTTACATGCGTTCGTATCTTGTGGGCAAAGTTTATACAGAGCAAAAACCCATATAGAACAAATGAAAGAGATCCCTAATGAGGTAGATAGTAGCAAATCTTGTGTGGCCTGTTTAGAAGAGATTCTGCAGCCTTGTGTCTTACCCTGTGGTCATATATTTTGTATCAATTGCTCTTATGGGGCATTGGAAAGTTGTGCATTATGCCGCACACCATTCACCAAAAATCTTGTTGTTCCGCTAATGAATTATTTTCCAGAGGGATCATAGACAATTTTTTTGTTTTGTTCAGAATTTAGGTAGGCTTAGAAAAATGGTGTCAAGGTGTATTATTAACTGTTTAGCAATACTTACTTGTTATAGTAATTATTTTGGTAAGGGAGATTATATATATATGCTAGGAAATGTTTAACCAAAGACACTAGTATAATAAAAAAGTAAATTAGAAAATTATTCTAACAACTTTAAATAAATGTTTTATGTAAGTAGTACTTTTTCTGTAGCTAATACTGACTGTATTTATTATAATAATGTAGCCATGTAATTTGGATGTTCTATAAAAATCTAAGTACTGCCTCATATTTTACGTCTGTGATAAAAATAAAATGTAATGTTAGTTTTTTTTTTCTTGTTCTGTACTTGTACAGACGCCAGCAGGCCAAGCTATACCAAACTGTAAAATTTTCCCAATTGAACATGAACATTATCATATTGTAATAAAGTTGAGAATCTATCAAAAAAAATTGACAGATTGGGGTAGCTTGATGTGCTGGCGTCTGTACATAATTCTGTTGGTGATGGGAGATTGGATACTAAATATATTTTTCCAGTTAAATAAAATCTTTTATTACATAAAATAGGTATTAATAAATTAACATGATAACAAATTCAGCAAAGGACAAGGGTTTTTCTAGCGATACAAGAGATTGCAAATACAAGAAACTTTTGTGCATAGTAAAAAAATGCATTCTATTCAAAGTACATTTACATGTAACCATAGAAGTTTTAGAAATAGTTGAGAGGTGTTGTGGGACACCCGGTTGGAACGAAGTTCCTATCACGTTTGCACACTTGGCGAATGAGAGCTTTTGATTCATTGTCATGTTCGTGAACTGATCATCTTAGCAGACACGGCTGATTTTATTTATTTATTTAACCATTTATGCACACACATATAAACAGACAAGAAGAAAAGAACAGAAAAATATGTACATAGGTAATGCTTATTTAAATTGTTATTTTCTTTTTTATTATGGATGCTTTTAATGTGCAGGAGTTTTATCATCATTCACACATGTATAATTTCAACATGAATGATGTAACTAATATGTTACATAAAACAATATTTTGATTTAAAAGAGTTTCTGTGGAGTTTCTTGCCCATTCTTCTCCATAGGTACCTACTACGCTTTGGAATGGGCAACTAGTTTCATAATTCTGACTGACCAACCCCTTGACAATCCAAAAGTGGTTGTAATTGGTTTATTTGTAATAAATGGTTTGAGTTTTGAGATTGATTTCGACTTTATTTGAATTTGAATCAAATCTTTTTTCGGCCTAGTTCTGATTTTATTTTTTAATCAGCTTAAAAAGGAAGTACTTTTTTACTTTTTATTTTTTTGTTATGTATGTTCGGGCATAACTCAGTCATCATCATCATCAGCCTATATATTTCCCACTGCTGGGACACAAGCCTCCTCTCTTGGCGAGAGGGAGTGGGCCGTAATCCACCACGCGGGCCCAGTGCGGGTTGGTAGATGTCACATGTCTTCGAATTTTTGGTTCTAAGACATGCCGGTTTCCTCACGATGTTTTCCTTCACCGTTTTGAGAGCAGTGGTGATGAAATAATTTAGACAAAGTAAAGCGCCTGTCTGGGTTCAAACCTATGACCTATAACTCGTAAGTCGCGGCCTTTACCACTGGGCCACCATTATGCTCTCTCCGTCATATACATATTAGAGAAGGATTTGCAAAATTCTTTTTTTGTTCGAAAGGGGGTTACATTTCGAAATGGTCCCATTTAAATTTCATATAGATCTGATGATGAGTTTCGGAGACAGACAACGAAACTCTTCAAAAAAATTACAGCAAATCAACCGGGATTGCTGCTATCGCATAAATATGCATTGTTTTGACCCCAAGGATTATGAAATTTTGAATTTGTGTGGGGTAATGTTTTTATTTTTCACTTTTTAGTTATAGTACCTACAGTTAAAAAGTGAAAAATAAAAAGATTTTCCAAACAAAAAAGCAACCAACTTCCGGAAAAGCATTACAAAGTGGAAAATCTTTAATTTCAGAAAGCGGTGACTAAAAATTAAATACATAATAATATCCAAAGACACCGACTTTCGAAATTAAAGCTTGTTTTCACGTTGTTATTATTTACCAAGTGTGCAGAGTATAAGATGTGATAAGGAACTTAATTCCAAAAAGATATTATAAATATTGAATAAGAAAAAGGCTTTTAAAAGTACCTAAGGACAATGTCTATGTGCCCATAGCACAAAATGCATTAGAACATCAATCTATAAAAGTGATAAAAGAAGTATACAGAGAAGTATTGCTAATATAATAAGCAAACACTGATCACATTTAGTTTTTAATACATTAAAAAATATGCATATTATATCATACACTGAAAAATAGGCCACTTGCCAAGCATAAAGTTAGTTGGAAAAAGGTGGATGAGCTAAGGAAGCTATGCTTCAATTCTTTATATGCATAGATTTTTACATGATTCTATGAACTTAAATCTGTAAAGCTATATTTGTTACGTTCGCGAACGAAATTTCAATCAACATACAACAGACATTCAACCTGCAAATTGCAAAAAACTTGAGTAAATTTGAATTTTGCAGGCTCGTCCTGGCGCTTCCACCATTAAATATACATAATAAATGTATTCTACAAGGTGTAACAGAATAGACGAAAGACCTGAAAGTAGATTGTTCCTAATTGACTACTGAATTGATTACAGTAACTTTTAATTGTTTTTTTTTTAATGTATTTTGACATACCTACCACTGATTGAGCCAAACAAAAAACAAACAAAAGACTCAATTTTAAATGCATAAAATAATGCTTGGGTAGACACGTTTTTCTTAATAATATCAGTTAGCTTTAAAAAAAAATCGTTTTGGTCATCGTATTATGCTTTTAACTCAATATTGTAATAATGTGGTGTATCAGGTCTTGCGTTATTTATGTTACTCGTTGTATACAGATAAGCACAGAATACAGATACAACACAGAATAACAAATTCATAGTATTATTTGTTAAGAATTTAAAAAACTCTAGGTTTACAAGCTTGGTCAATGCTTGTTTCTTCTCTAAATGAGAAGATGCCTTTTCTTTGTAGAATGGCATATATTAATAGACCAGTACTTTTACTACATTAAATACCTTTTTGGGTGACTGAAACATAAAGCATGGCCACATTGAAGCCATAATTGATTTTAATTGCAGAGGTCATGAAAATTAAAGTATTCGAATCTCAATAAGAATCTAAGATAGATTGCATAAAGTGTCAAATAATTAACTCAATTACTTTTCTATTGTTAGCAGACTCAATGAGCTGCCTAATTTCTATTAGGCAGATTCAAATTATATGTGCCCCTCGTCAACGTATTATTTAAGTTCCAGCAATTGCAATCTGATTTTCAAATCTGTACTTGTGCCCTCTTTATCAATTTAAAACATACAATAGATCTCCACTAAGTTATGAATAACAAGTGGGATTATTGCGTAACACACTAACAGCAGGAACGGTTTTCATTTCGCCAGTTCAAAAACTTTCATTGTGTCATTTATGTTCTCGAGCAGACACATTTTCCGAACATATGAAGCAATGGATTAGCAATATCCTTCAAAATGACTTCAGCTTGTGTTTAAGTGTGTTAGGCAATTAGGGTGCTGGACCACCTCACCTCATTACTGTTTAGTTTGAACCTCAAGAGTAGAAGGCTAGCGTCATCGTTTTTGATGTCAGTACCCTTCCATCACGATTTCTAATTCATTCCTACAAAAACTTCCATTCCATCACCAGTTTAGGTATTCTTAAATACTCTAGCAAACTACACTTAAAATATCCTTAAAGCAGAGTATTTGTACATTATAAGATCTAATATACTTAAACATCACAAGTAAGTCACAAACCCAATACTGTTATAAACAATTATTATTATAAACATTTAATGAGATTTTTGTCAACAATAATAATGAAACACATGACTATCAAACTTATGTGTAGCTTTTGGCGGTAAAGATTATTCAACACGTATTAGCTCAACGTCAAATATTAAGGTTGCATTCGGTGGTATGACTCCAGGATGGCCTCTAGATCCGTATGCAAAGTCTGGAGAGCAAATTAATCTTGCACGCTCACCGACAGACATCTGAAAGTAGACAATATTAATTCATTTTAGGTATTGACATTTAAAGTAGTATTACCCAGTTACTGGGTTGTAGAAGTGAGATAGGCAGTACACTGGATTTTCAATTCTCGGTGTTGCATCGAAGTAGAGAACCAACAGAGTACATCCCAGCACATCAAACAGTACAATTTTCAACTCTTGTCGTCTGAGCAGTAAGCAAAAAATCCGCTGCATTATTTCTATGTGCATGCAGACATGGAAATGGCAAATCAGCTAATGATTAACATTTAAAGTAGGGTAAGAAAAGTGATCTCTGTAAGTATCAACATGGTGAATATCATATAACATAATAATATAAAGATCTATAAACTGACAAGACAGAAGTGCAATTTCAAACATTGAAAAAGACTATTGTAGAAGAATATTGATAGTTTAGGATAGCTAGAACATGACTTAGGTACATGACATGCAGTGGTCATGAAATGGTACCACACTGAATGATACCAATGACAGCAATTAATTTATTATTAAGTTGTATGCTTACCCTACAAATACCTTGGTCCCATCCTTGTATAACGTCGCCTCTTCCTAGCGTAAACTTAAATGGTTGTCCTCTATCCCGTGAAGAATCAAACTTCTTGCCGTCATCTAGCGTTCCTGTATAGTGAACCACTACAGTTTGACCAGGTTTCGGGTATGTAGTACCTAAAAATAAATGATTTTATTAACTCTTCTGAGGGGCTCATAGGCTCCACTGTACTTTATGAAGCTAGCGTGAGAAGTTTCAAAAAATTTAGCGTTTTCATTTCGTGGGCCTTTGACAGTCATGATGGGTCGTCAGAAAACCGAAAAGCTGGTAGGACTGACAACCAGTATTATCAAGTGGTATCGTATTAACCAGTAATTGGGTTGTGATGTTAAGGTCAGATAGGCACGCGCTCCATGCATAAAATACTGGTATTCAGCTGCCTCCCGTTAGACTCATAGCCGACCCCATCATAGTTGGGAAAAGACTAGGCAGATGTTAGGCTAGAATCTAGATGATGATTAAATCTTTTGAGGTTATACAATGGGTATATTAATAAGAGTTCATGATAAATTACTTGCCATCCCCAGGTGAAATAGTTTCTACTTCTACTCCCATGTTAGTTTAGAATTAATGCGATACAGTGAATATGGAGAAGATTGTACCACTTTGATAAATAAAAAATGTTTATACAAAAACAACACAGACGTTACGTATTCGTAAACGTCAAGAGTGATTTTGGCCACATTCCGAATAAGAAAAATAGCGCTGTGAGCGCTCACATCAATAATTTGCGTTCCGATTTGGTTATCGCGATTATGACAGCTAAGAGCTGTCAACAATTCGGTACGCTCGTGAACGCGATATTATTGTTTGGTAAACGTCAAAAGTGTCAAAATTGTTGTGAAAACTCACAAGTTCCCATTCGCAATCACAACACAAGCCTTGTAGACTGATTGTTTAATTTATTTTGGAAATGGAAGTTCAACGTAATTTGTTGGTTGACTCTATCGACTCTAACAGCTCAGACTTTGAGTTTGAGAACGACGATTCAACCAGTGATGAAGAGGATGATGAAGTGCTTTTATTAGCGTATTTTTATGCTCCCGGCAAAAATTTACCCCAGAGAAAAATACCACGAATTACTAATTACATGGATGCAACAATAATTAAATACAGTGCGCATGAGTTTAAAACTCATTTCAGGTACGTATAGTGTTACGTCTTGGATTAAAATATGCTTTAAAACCGTAGACAGAGAATGCTTAAAACGGTGTTGTTACATTCGTTTTACAGGATGTTTCCTGATACTTTTGAATACGTATTGGGATTAATAGGTCCAAAGATAATGGAAACTGGAATAACTTTCGGAAGGAAACCTACAGAAGCTAAAAAACAGCTTCTCATTGCGCTTTGGATGATGGCTACACCAGATTGTTACAGGTAACAAATATATTTATTTCAATGACTGTCTTTATCCGGTACATATTTATACATTTTTAGTTAAAAAGATCATTTTAAAAGTACTAAGCTTATACTGTGAGAGGGAGTTGTACTGGTTAGAAAATGCATATTGGCTACTTGAAACAATTTAAAAAACAATGAATTTTTATTTTTCAGATCTGTGTGTGAGAAATTTAATGTAGGCCTGGCCACTGCCCTAAGAAGTGTAAGACGCGTTTCTCATGCTCTCCATTCCCTTGCCCCCCAGTTCATAAGATGGCCTAGAGGGGAGCATGCAAGAGAAGTGGCTAGAGAGTTTGAGAGGCACAGTGCATTCCCAAGGGTAGTGGGAGCCATTGATGGTACGCACATCAAAATAAATGCGCCAACCAAAGATGCACAATCCTATATTAACCGTAAAGGAACCCACTCAATCCAAGTGCAAGTAAGGATAGCTTTCTTGATGTACCTAGTAAAATTACAATTCAAATAATATAATAATTATTATAATGTTAATACATTGTTCCAGGCTGTTTGTACTCATGACATGGTGTTCACCAGTGTCTTGGCTGGTTATGCAGGGAGTGTGCATGATGCTCGAGTATTTAGGCTGTCACCTGTTCAAAACTTTATTCAGAACCCAGATGTTTATTTTGAAGGTGACAGCCACATTATTGGTGATGCTGCATATGGGGTACACCGGAATGTTATGGTTCCGTTTAAAAACAATGGACATTTGTCACCAAGACAAAATAACTACAACTTTTGTATATCGTCTGCACGCATGTCGATTGAGCGAGCATTTGGATTATGGAAGACTCGTTGGCGCAGTATACTGGACTGTCTACCCATGGTAACAGTAAAAAAAATACCTGAATACCTACTAGGTCTAGCAGTACTGCATAATATTTGTATACTGCAGAGAGATATGATCCCTATTGAAGGGCTTTTACGGGTGGCGCAAAGAGGGCGACTTATTAACGACAGTATCGACGGGAGAGAAGAAGGGATGCGCAAGCGACAAACATTGTCCAATAATTTAGTGATAAGGACAGTCTAATTAAAATTCACATGTTGACTAAATAAATGTTGATTTAATTATTGTTTAATCTAGTTTGTGGTTTTACTTTTAACATCCTATAAAATAACATTAATAAGTTTTAGATTCACTTAAAACTTAAGGTATACATAATGTGACTGATAGGCGCATTTCATTTTTGGCAACTAGATAAGATTTACATGCCAAGTAGCAAATTGCAAAGGGAACTTCTTACCACTGCGCCATGTATTAGGATAGGTATGTAAATAATAATGTTCAACATTAATAGTAGTAAAACATTTTTATTATCAATAAATTAGAATCACAGATTAATCAGACTCAAACTCAGACGCCCTGCCTGGCCTCCAGACTTTTCTCCTAATGATTAATTATTATACTAATATAAGAACAATATCAAACAGTATAACAGTAATAAAAGTCTTAAGTACTAATATATCAACTCCTAATTCATTTTTGTAAATATTATGTTAAATAACAGACATACAGTACAGTCAAACGCTGATAAAATTCACAATTTGAAAACAGGCTAAATTTAAATAAATAAAAAAAATAGTAAATTTAAATTTTAAGATATGGTCAGTAGATCTAATCTTAAAATTTAATAAAAATCACAAGCATACTACTAATTCAAACAGGTACTGATCAAATCTAAAAAACTAAATAAAAATCACAAGTAGATCTATACTATTAATTCAAACAAGTACTGATAAAATCTTAAAATCCAATAAAAATCACAAGTATACTACTAATTCAAACAGGTACTGATCAAATCTAAAAAACGAAATAGAAATCACAATTAGACCTATACTGCTAATTAAAATAAGTAACAATCATATCAAAAACCTATATCTAGATGTAAAGATCTATTAAAAACTAAATTAAATTATTATTATTTAAACATAATGACTGCAAAATTTGCATTTTCTCTCTATGCTGTCGCTCTTTCATTAATATGTATTGATTAAAATTTTCTTGTTTTTGTTTAGTACGTTCTTCCCTATACTTCTTTATATCCTGTCTATAATCCTCTAAAATAATATCAAATTTCCTTTTCTTTGGTTTTGGACTTGTAGATTGATTTGGTCTGGGTCCTACCTCTGAAGCCAGCGCTACAGGATTAGCCCAACCAGTGGACCCAAATAACTCATTCATTCGCTGCAAAAATAATAACTTTATTAGCATTAATCTACAACTTGATTTTTAATTAAATTAAATAATAACTTTATTAGCATTAATCTACAATTTGATTATTAACAGTGGCAAAGTGTTATTGGGTTTTTCTTTCTGGTATTACTCAGTAGCAGCCCGGTGTCTGGGTTTGTTTCCGGTTGATGGCAATAGGCTCGCCCCCTATTACTTGAAACATAACTATCGAAATGTGAGTGTACTATAAGTACACCTCTGCCTAACCCTTTGGGGAAACAAGGCGTGATGTTATGTTGTTTCAGCAAAATTAGACATGGAACCATAAATTATTATTATTAACTATACTGTGCGAATAAGGTATTTAATTACACAAATTGTTGCTTATTCTAACCAATTTAAATAAAGAAATATTAATAATAAATAAAATTATCTTACATCAAAGTAAGGCCATGTTGCTCTATCATTTCCTGATGTGGCATTGTGATCCACTATCTTTTTAAAATGTTTTTTTAAACTATTTATTTTTGACTGGCACTGGGTACCACTAACTTTATACTGTGCGTCGCACATTTTCTTGGCTATAGTGTCATATACCATCTTATGACGCATTTTGTCAAAATTTTCTTTATGTTCACTGTATATTGTAAGTAGCAACAAAATACATGGCTCATTCCATATGAACAGAGAAGGCGACTCTTGATCTACTGAAAAAAAAAGAAAAAAGTAAGTATTTCTACTAGAACACTATTAATTGTTTGTGCAGATTTTTGTTACTGAATTCACCAATAATGGCTGAATGGATTTGAATGAAAGTTGGCACATAGATAATCATAACCTGGAATATTTAGTGACGTGTACAATATGACAAAAGAGTAAAGCACTTTTATCTTCCTTTTGTTATTGAGTACTTACAGGAGTAAGTAACCACATAAACTGTTCTCAATATGATATTTTAAACTCAAACTCAAACTCAAACTCAAAGCATTTATTTCAATTAGACCATTTAAAGGTACTTTTGAATTGTCAAAAAGTCGACCAGTTGGAAAGTTGAAGCTAGTTGCCCATTCCAAAACGTAGATCTCTATGGAGAAGAACGGGCAAGAAACTCCATGGACACTCTTTTTAATCATGTTATGTATTACAAAAACTTGGGAACATTATTCTTGTTGCTTCTATATGTGAGACAATGTAAAAAAAAAACAATTCTAAACATAAAATTTAAAATTAGCCATGGAAGTTAGGAGATGACCAGTCTCAACCGACGGCGCCCGTTCACGAACTTGACGCGTGGATCAGCACCATCCAGCTCAACCATTTTGTAGGGAACCGAATGATCCAACACACGCGCCACCATCAGCGAGACATTTAAGTGAGCATGACATACTCTCGACTGCCACGCTTTTTCAAGTCAACGTACATCAAAACAACATAATTATTATACGGATGCATGGTACTCACATTTACAAAGTTTAAACAAAATGCTTCTAAATTATATAAAATTAAGAAAGAAAAATATTTAACATCTTTTGAAATTTTAATAAACAATACTTGATTCAGTAAAAATAAAAACTTAATCGTAATGTCAAAAAATAAAAATAATAGGAACAGAAATGTTCATAATGTCAGAAAACATAAAAAAGGGGCGCATCTCTTCCAAATATGAAAATTTTAAATAGTAAGCCCAGGAGCCTGTGGAGTCGGACCAGCATTAAGCCAAGCATTTTTATCAACAATATAATCATCTAACTTATAATATGCTTGTCTAGATAGTGTGCGTTTAATGCATAATTTAAATTTATTTTCATTTAGTTCCAGAATATGGGCTGGTATTTTATTATAACATTTTACACAGTACCCCATAAACGAAGTGTGTACTTTAGACAATCGGAAACGTGGTTGATCTAATTTGTTCCTATTTCTAGTGTTAAAATTGTGCCTGTCACTTATCTTACTAAAAAGATGTAGATTTTTACGCACATACATAATGTTTTCAAAGATATATTGACAAGGTACCGTCATGATGTTAATTGTTCTGAACAGTTCCCTAAGAGATTCGCGTCTGCGTAGGTTGTAGATGGCTCTGACAGCCCTCTTTTGCAGAATAAAGATCGACTCAATATCCGCAGCACGTCCCCATAGCAAAATACCGTAAGACATGATGCTATGAAAGTAACTAAAATAGACCAGTCTCGCGGTATCCACGTCTGTTAATTGACGGATCTTCCAAACAGCGTAAGCGGCAGAACTTAGCCGCCCTGCAAGTGATGTTAAGTGAGAACCCCACTGTAGCCTTGAGTCAAGCGTGATCCCCAGGAAAACCGTCTGTTCGACGAATTCTAGAATCTCCTTATTCAATACAACGTGACATTCACTACTTCTAACATTCGGTAACGTGAATCTTATGCATTTAGTTTTCTTTCCATTTAATACCAAATTATTTGCTGTAAACCAATTATGGACCTTAACTATAGCGTTATTTACGTCGCGTTATTTATGCAAACACATCAGGCACAATCAACTAATGAGTATCTGCATAATAATCAGATAAAATACTTACCATATTGTTCTGCTGTATCATTCAGCAGTGAATCTGTTTGTTGACGTTGAATGTTTCTATCAAAATCTTCAACCAATTGTTGGACATATCCAGTATCTGTAAACATCAAGTACCAGTTCAGTACTTAGGTACTTACCTAAACCTTTTTTATTAAATTAGACAATGTAGTGGTTGCACGCACTTTAAAAGATAGTGAGATAGCTTTTACAAACACACAGCTAAGCAGTTGTGATGAGCAAAACATTTGCATTAGATTATAATCATTTGACCAGTCGGTAGAACAATGAGGCAAAAATTCAGCACTTACCTCTCTGAGCCCTCTCGTATTGCTCTGATGTGAGCATGACAGAAATTTGTCGCCCGTTAGGCTCGTCGGCTATATTTACTTGAATACTCATGATTGATGCATAGTATTCCTACGTATTTACACCGTCAATTTTGTTTTCTGCTTTGGTTAGGTGGCGACTGTAGCGAGAAGCACTTTTTCTAATAAATTTTAGTCAATATTATGATTTAAAGACACTCAAAACAAAACAGCACAGCTGTCATTTTTGACAGCGCTCACGGTGATATTAGTTTAGGGCATGGTCGGCGTTATCGCAAGATGGCGAATGTCATGACGTCATCTATGACGATTCACGGGACACCGATATCGCGCTCACGCCAATTCGGTACGGGTGTGAGCACGCTCAAATCGATATTATCGTATCTCGGAACGTGGCCTTTGAAGTTCGAAGTGTCAAAGTTGTCAAACTGTCAACTTGTTTTTTTTATAGTTCGTTGTTTTGTTTCATGCATCGAGTGCAATGTTCATGAATATTCAAGCCAGAGCCACCAGTTGGCGCCACATTGACAAAGGGTCTTCCAGCACTTTTCTTTTTTTCCTTTTTGGCAATTGAGCTGATGTTGACTATTCTGCCAGTGTCGCATTTATGCTGGGGCCACACTACGGTCAACATCGTCATCAATGCCCATCATCGCGATAAACAACGCAGTAAAGATTCCGATAATATCGAGTATATTAGTATTATATCACAAAGTATCGAGAATATCTACATAAAGTTTATGGTTTCCTTCACTGACCAATCACAAAGCTCTATTTTATAAACAAGCAAAATGTCTGTCGTTCTCAAAGATTGACACAGAAAACAGTTGAAATTGAATTTTGTGGTGAAAATAAAAGTGTTTTAAACTTTTTTATTCGTTTTATCAGTAATATTTTTATATATTTGGGCGTGAATTGTTGTTCATCTTTCAAATTAGCTTTTGTAATTCACATAATACGATTTTTATTTTTATTTTCCTGAAACTCGTATGGTATGGACATGGAAGTCGACGGGTTCGAAAATGTCAGTAATCCATCTGAAGGTGGGAAGTTCTGCAACTTAAAAGCATTTGTGACTGCTGCCCGCGAATTTGAGGCAACACATAGCGATTCAGCTGTGAATTTGATGACACGGTATCTTGGGGTAAGTTTTACACTTTGTTTACGGTCAAGGTAAAAAAAAAACACTCCTGAAATTACCACACTAAACCCCACGAAATTGCAGTACACCTAATTAATTTGGTTAATCTAAGGATTCGAGAGAACTGACTGAATTCTTTCATAAGTTGCTAATAACTTCATTCATACCAATAATTCGGGTCTTTTGACTTATTTTTTTTTTGTTTTCAGCTAATAGCCTCATCATGCGACCTCTCAATATTCTCGCCGGGTCGTTCCGAAGTGTGCGCGTTCTTCAGCTCACTGTGGCGCGTACTGTGTGATGGACGTGGCCCACACTGGGCCGGTGTAGCTGTGCTGGCTAGGGCCGCTATTGAACCCAGTGCTAGACATGCTTTAACACATACTTACAAGTTAGTAACATTCCTTATTCAAGCTTATTTGGTTTCCAGTTTTAATCAGATGACTCACCAACCTATGGTCGCTTAGCCTGGCCTGTAATTCTTCATAGATTTAATAACCAGGAGTGACAGAACATAGCTATTATAGTTATTTATTTAAAATCCTAGCCATTGCACAGTTAAATATAATTTAAAACGGACTTCATTACAATATGGAAGAAAAAGAGACAGAAAACAATAATAATAAATTTTGTTTTTTTATATATATAAAAAAATGTTTTCTCTTGTGTCTTACACACATTGCGTACATCTCTTTTTATCTTCCTTCCTATTGCAGGTATGCTGGAACAGAATTCTTTAGAAATAAGCCATCACCTTTACATACATTTTTCTGTTCTTACCTTTAATTAATTTGGAAATTGTTATCTTTTCCAGATTCATGCCGATCCTGGCTAGATTATTATCTGACTCAATATCCAATGACAAGAAAATTAAACTGCTCTCTGTCATGCAAGTAAGTCTACAACAATTAAATTTTTCAGCTCCTGTTACGTGGTAATAGAATCTTATGTAGAGGGATGCTGGCCAAAAGGGATATGTCCATCATCTAGATCTACTCCATGGCCTGTGACTGTTAGACGTTAAATTACGTAGATGACATGGCATTTAAACCTGTGTAGGGTTTTCTTGTGCTTGTTGGGAATTATCATGTCATTAGAAATAATCCCTCATATTATGAACAGCTTTTCACATTAGCCAGGGTATATTAATTTGTTTCTGCCTTATTCATAAAAAGTTATTGAACATCTAAACAGTGGCTAAAGTCTGGTTTTGAGAGAGAAACCAGACTAGCAATTGTTTAGATGTGCGATAACTTTTTATGAATAAGGCCATTTGTATACAAAACTGGTGTACAAGTACAATCTTACATGCTTAAAAATATTTCAATAACATTATCATAGAAACAACCTGTCTTTTCGGTGATTAATGAAAGGAATAGTCCTTAGGACTTCTCAAACTTGTAATTTCAGTATACCATTAATATCTTTATCTATATAAACATAACTGGCAGAATGGCCAGCCCAAGGCGTTGCTGGCCTTTCTCGAGGATCCGGAGTGGATCAAGTAACCGGTTCTCCCACCCGTACGCAAAATATGCGCTTTGACGTGGAGTTGCGGACAACAGTCCGTATTACCTATGGTGGCCACATACATTGGTATGATGTACATTGGTAAACCTCTGGTCGACCCTTTGGGGAAACAAAGCATGATGTCATGTTATTATATCTTTATTCATTGCAGGAAATATCCTATGGAATCAAAATCAGCTGGCAAGAGTCCTACCTATCCAATCTGATGAAGCAACTGACAGAATGGATCACTCAGCCAATGACAGAGCCCCAACATCGCACCATCGGTCACAAGTCCCTGACTGTATTGGTCAATGTGTGCTATGGAAACCTGCCAGCAATATATGCCTTGATGAGGACTGTGGATACTAAGGATTTTGTTGTGCATCTTATTAGTTTGAAGGTAAGGTATTGGGTCATTTTCATCATCGTCATCTCTTCTGGCTAGCCTAACTATGGTGGATTGGGCTTCCAGTCAAACCGGATGTAGGTAAGTACTAGTAGTTTACATAGATTGACTGCCTATCTGACCTCCACAACCCTTTGGTTACTGGGTAATATGATACCCCTTGGGTAGACTGGTTGTCTGACTTTCAGGCTTCTGATGACTTGTAAGGGCTGTCAAAGATCAACAAATGACAGTAGAGCCCGGTTCATGCTGATGAAAAATAGTTTTCAGTATTGATAATGCACGATTTTAAACCTGTTGCTAAAAAACTCACAAACTGCACTTTGGAGTTGGGCTGTAAAAATCAAATGGTAAACACATTTGCATCCAATAGGTTTGTTAATTATGCGGGGAGTCAGGTGTTGTAGGCGGTGGTGACGGTGTTCCCGATCACGAAAGTATTCAATTAAAAGAGGTATTATCGTTTAAAACACTATATTTGGTACACGTTTATGCACAAAAGAAATAGCAACAAATACACAATTTAGGCACACGAAATAGTCAAAAGCAATCAGATAACACACACACACAATGGTTATGGAAATAGCAAAAGTCATATAAAGTCATACACAGTTATTACACACAGAGAATAAGATGGTAATATTCCTAAGCTAATACTGGTTATTTGCTAGCTATTTATAGGGTACTTCGCGACTTAATAGTGCACAGCGGAGCCACTATTACGTAATTACTTGTTCACTTGAGGACTAGATGATGACTACTGAAGGTTATGAGGTAACTCTTCTAAGCACTGGTAGTAACATTCTGACAAACTAATTTCTACGGAGCCTTATATAGCTTTACACATCGTTGTAAGTTGCGGTAAGCCCCGCCTCCAAACATTTACAAAATACCAATCATGTCAAGGAGGCGGGACCTAAATGGCCAAGCGTAGTCTGTTTTTCGGTAGACAAGTCGAAACCTGCTCCCGATTCCAACGGAATCTTCCACACGACCGTGGGAAAATAACGATTTCATGGTCAAACCTCCGTGCGTCACAGTTCGCATGGAAGATTCCTTTGTAGCAGGTTCCGACTTGTATTACGTGCCTACCATACATCACGCTATTGGAAATAGGTAGGGTAGGCAGGCAAATGGGTACATATTTAGGTGTATATCCACAATAGATATACACAGGTAGACAGGTACACTCAGGTAGGTACATTACTTGGCAGGTAAAATTTAATAGTTTGTAATGGGGTTCTGTTAACATAGCTATGTAGGCCCGTAACTTACATGCATGTTATTGGGCTTCGCTAACATTCCACCCCCCTGTAAAAGGGTTCAACCGTCTTACAAAACTTGGTCTGTAGGAAGCACAATAACTTTGTTTACGGGCCGACGCAGAACCCCACTATTTGTTCTGACATCTATAACACGGATGATGCCATCACTGCCATGGTACACTGCCTTAATTACACCCTTCGTCCACACACTTCGTGGTTTATTAGTGTCGACAATCACTATTACGTCACTGACACACACATTTGGCACATTGTTCGCCCACTTTTCCCGACGTTGAAGCGTAGGTAGAATTTCTTCAGCGTCGCTCGGTGAAACGGAGTACTCCCAGACACAGTGCCCAGGAGCAGATGATTCGGTGGTCAGGACCACAGGCTGGTTGTGGTTGTCGTACACGCAGCTTAATATGGCCGGCTGTCTGTAGTCAGCTCGGCCTCAGTGAGGAGGGTGTAAAGGACCTCCTCACAAGGAACACGCTCCTTGAGCGTACTGCAGCAGCAGATGAGCACGGGCAGGCCTTTTAGACTGGCGGCCCGCTCGTCCTCGAAGCTGTCTTCTCAGGACAACTTTTAAGGCAGTTGTGAGCCTCCTCCTGGGTCTCGCAGACCCAGTTCCGCAGTCGACCGACGTTTGCTACGTTGGCCGATGAAGATTAGCACATGTGCTATGACGCGTTGTATGCGCGCCCGTAACAAGCACTTTAAATTGTTGAATGGCGCCACAGATGCTGCTGTGGCGTGGACCCGCTGAATGCGAACAAAGTCCACTTCGGTAGTCGACCGATGTTTGCCACATCGGCCGATGAAGCTCGGCGCGTGCGCTATGACGCGTTGTAAGTGCGCCCGTAATAAGCGCTCGCAGCTGATGAATGGGGCCACAGGCGTGGCTGTGGCGTGGACCCGCATAACGCGAACAAAGTCCACTTCTGGAGTCGACCGATGTTTGCCACAACGGCCGATGAAGATCGGCTCGTGCGCTATGACGCGTTGTAAGCGCGCCCGTAATAAGCGCACAGAGCTGGTGAATGGGGCCACAGACGCGGCTGTGGCGTGGACCCGCGTAACGCGAACAAAGTCCACTTCTGGAGTCGACCGATGTTTGCCACAACGGCCGATGAAGATCGGCTCGTGCGCTATGACGCGTTGTAAGCGCGCCCGTAATAAGCGCTCGATGCCGGTAAATGTGGCCACAGACGCGGCTGTAGTGTGGACCCGCGTAACGCGAACAAAGTCCACTCCCGGCGCCTCAGCCTCAGGAGACCCCGGCGACCGCACCTGTGGGTCACACGAAAACAAGGGGCCCGAAAGCCACTCTGCGTGGTCGTCGGGCCAACACAAATGGGTAGCCCTGTCAGCTGGGTTATCCTGGGAAGGTACCCAGCGCCAGTCGCCTCTATCTGACAAATTATCTAATAAGATTCTTAACAGAATGTCAGCGATATCCCCCGAGAAAGCAATGGGGCCTATCCTGACCTTTATTAATAAACCGAGTACCGAATTCAATAAGTCGGGCCCGGTAAGTAGGTTATTATTTAAATACGTACCATGTGACGTAGCGGCCGCGTCAAACACTAGACGTAGCGTCCCCGGTTTGTTCGAGTTAACAACTCCGACTTGTGGTAAATACCAAACCGGCGAGCTATTTAAATTACTCTCTAATGTAAGCGCGTAACGCTCGACTAATAACCTATTCGCTGGTGCTGAGTAAGCCTCAGCGAAACTAGCGTCTTTACGCATACGCTTCTCAATACCATACAGTCGCTGGCGGGCCTGTGTATAGTTGTTAGGCAACTGGGCATTATCATGTTTCCACATCAGGCCCACCTCCCATTGTGACTGGTCAAGCGTACGTTGGCTAGTGCTGTCTAACACAGCTACTGCCCTCTCGATATCTTTATGCCTAGTGCTTTCGGGGATGCCTAGTGCTTCCAGCTCGAACTGGGACTTAACTAGGTCATGTAGGTCGGGGAGGGAAACAGTCATGCAATTTACGTTTTCATTATCTAGGTTAATGTTATAAAACGGTCCATGAATGACCCAACCTAGCTGAGTTAATGAGGCAACTGGCTTACCGGATTTTCCACGGCGGATGTCCTGGCTGACAAGTAGCTCCCAGTTGTCCTGTCCTAGTAACAGCAGCGGCTTGGCTCCCCTCATCTCCACGCAACCCAAGTCACTTAGGTGCGCGTTGTCGTTTATTAACGACTTCGTCACTGTTTGCATTGGCAGATTGATATCTTTTATTGTACGACACTGTATATTATGGCACTGTCCATTAGGACCTTTTACGCGCACTTGTACTACTCGCGAAGTAGAGTCTGTCACACTGTAGCCACCCGCGGTTTTTATTGTCAGAGGAACACACGGACCTGCTAGGTTAGTGGCGAGCGAACTATCGATCAGTGACACGGTCGCTCCATCGTCCAATAAAGCGTAGCACCGCTCGTCGTCACTTATCGTCACTGGCACTATCTTTAATAGCGCAGTCGCCCGCCATTCACCTATGTTAGTCACACTTTCCGTTTTGGTATCTTGAGGTTTTCCCTCTTGTTCCCTCTGTTGCTTATCCGCATGTAATAATAGGTGGTGCCCGAAACCACATTTCTTGCATCTACTGGCGCGACAGAATCTCTTGGGATGCTTTCCAAATAGGCACTTGTAGCAGGTATTCTGCCCTTTAATTGCTTCCCAACGTTGTTGAATGGTGAGTTTCTTAAACACCTCACATTCCTCCACTTTATGCTTCCGTTGACATATTACGCATTCTTCTGGAGCGGTAGTCTCGTCGCTCTGCGTGTTCACTCTCTGTGTCAACGGAGGCCTGCTGCTGGCCGCGCGCGCACTGTTTATTGGTCGGGACTGTCCTGTCCCGCCGAACTTCTGTTGCTGCCTGGCAGGGGGCTTTGATGGACCTGGCTCGAATATGTTCGCTTGTACATAGTACGATGTCGAGCGTGTCAAATGTATGAGAAACTGAGATAACATCTCTAAGTTTGGTGACACTCTCAAATCCACCCCCTGCGCACTATTCAACCCCATGGCGAAGTCCCCATATTGCGCGCGTTGTATGGGCGTCAGTTTACCCAGCAGTTCGTTCACAAGCTGCGGGTTATTTAAATAGCCGTCAGCTCTAATATTCTTTAACAGTGACACGCAGTTTCGCACCGTTGTTGAGAATTTCCCCAGCTCCCGGCAACTCTCCGTCACTCTGGGTAAATCTCGAACTTTCTTAATCGCGTATTGTAACACTAGGGTCGGATGACCGAACTCTTCCTCGAGCGCACGCATTATCTCTGAGGGATCTGTCGACGTTCTCAACAGATCCTCCACTGCTATCTTTGCGCTGCCCTGTAATGAGGATTTTAATCGTGCTAGGTTTTCGTGCGGTTTGAAACTGTACAGCTGTGACGTTTCCCAGTACATATTCCGATATGAAATCCAGTCGGCTGGGTCACCATTAAAATACGGCAATTCATATGCCTGTCTTGGTACCGGTCGTGGTCGTGCCAGGCTCGTGATCGCCTCTGCCAGTTTGTCGAATTTATCTCGGCTTCTGTCCCCAGATGATTCTCTCCTTCTTTCTCTATCATCCTCTCCGTACTGCATCTGCCGCCGTGTGACCGACTCGAGCGTTTCTACCCGAGGCACACTTGCGACCGGAGTGGTAAAGATGGGATAACTACTGGGCATATTAAACCTTACGCCTTCCGACGAAACTGGCATGTAATCGTACCTTGGCGTATTTGGTACCGTTAGGTTAGGTAACGGTACAGACGCGGATTGCCTCGGTACTTGCGACACGTTAACGTTATGCGACACTGACGACACACGGTAACTATTACTATCACGATTCACTCTACTTACGTGATTTACGTGGTTTTCCGATGCTTCACGGGGCGCGGCCTCTTCAACAGGCGCGCCTGACACAGCTGACGAACCCAACACTGAATTTAACCGGGGCACTTGGGGTGTTTTACTCACCCATTCTTCGACGCGCTGTGTCGTACTCACATCGGAGTGCGAGCCATCACTCTCATTAGCCGCCTCTATTTCGGCTAGATCTGCCTCCACTCTTTTCTTGAGAAGGTTTTCCTTATCTTTCACAAGATTCTCCTTTAGCTGCACTAGATCGCGCTCAGCCTCGTATTCGACCCTCTTTCTGAGGTAATCTATACTTTTCCGGCTGTTTCTTGACGACGCTTTGCTGCGCGGCGAGATATGGCGAACTTTAGTTCCTGTCTGTCTGGTCGGCCCTTCTGGCGCTATGCTGTGGTCGATTACTCGGCCTCCCGTCAGAGGGATGTTACAGGCAGACGTTGATGCCATCGTTGGCGCTATGGACGGAGATCCTGGGGCCCTCTCAGAGGGAATGCCCGAGTCAGAGACGACGTCCTCTAGTCTACGTGAACTCATTTCTTGAGCTAGCTTCCTGACTTTGCTGCGTGTGGTAATTTCGCTTTTATTGCTCATGATTTTAATCGAATACTTTCTAATTGAACCTGATCCGGCTCGATAGGACCAAAATGTTAATTATGCGGGGAGTCAGGTGTTGTAGGCGGTGGTGACGGTGTTCCCGATCACGAAAGTATTCAATTAAAAGAGGTATTATCGTTTAAAACACTATATTTGGTACACGTTTATGCACAAAAGAAATAGCAACAAATACACAATTTAGGCACACGAAATAGTCAAAAGCAATCAGATAACACACACACACAATGGTTATGGAAATAGCAAAAGTCATATAAAGTCATACACAGTTATTACACACAGAGAATAAGATGGTAATATTCCTAAGCTAATACTGGTTATTTGCTAGCTATTTATAGGGTACTTCGCGACTTAATAGTGCACAGCGGAGCCACTATTACGTAATTACTTGTTCACTTGAGGACTAGATGATGACTACTGAAGGTTATGAGGTAACTCTTCTAAGCACTGGTAGTAACATTCTGACAAACTAATTTCTACGGAGCCTTATATAGCTTTACACATCGTTGTAAGTTGCGGTAAGCCCCGCCTCCAAACATTTACAAAATACCAATCATGTCAAGGAGGCGGGACCTAAATGGCCAAGCGTAGTCTGTTTTTCGGTAGACAAGTCGAAACCTGCTCCCGATTCCAACGGAATCTTCCACACGACCGTGGGAAAATAACGATTTCATGGTCAAACCTCCGTGCGTCACAGTTCGCATGGAAGATTCCTTTGTAGCAGGTTCCGACTTGTATTACGTGCCTACCATACATCACGCTATTGGAAATAGGTAGGGTAGGCAGGCAAATGGGTACATATTTAGGTGTATATCCACAATAGATATACACAGGTAGACAGGTACACTCAGGTAGGTACATTACTTGGCAGGTAAAATTTAATAGTTTGTAATGGGGTTCTGTTAACATAGCTATGTAGGCCCGTAACTTACATGCATGTTATTGGGCTTCGCTAACAAGGTTGAATTATTAGTCGACTGACTCATATACAGCAATCTTATGATTAGCCTATAGCAGTCTTCTGCGTTATAGGCCTCTCCAATATCACGCCATTCCACTTGATTCTCGGCCATTCTTATCCAGCTGCTACAAGCTAATTCCTTGCTATACCTAGCTTGAGAGATCCAGATCCTACCCATCCTTTGCTTAAAAGCAAACCTTTCACTGATAGGTAATACGGGCTGGGGTCCGCAACTGTGGAGTTTCACCCGTACAAAATACACGCTCTGACGTGGGTCAAAGCGTGTATTTTGTACGGGTGGGAAATTCTGTTATTTAATCCACCCCAGCTCCTCGAGGAAGACAAGCAACGCTTGATTGACAATCTCACGTAGAATACCTGGGTTACCGAAGTAAAACCTTTCACTAATCAGCTATTGAATATTCTAGGATGGTGGCTATGGTGGTGTGGAAGTCTGCAGACTGCTCCTATGTCTGTCTGGAGCAACGAGAGGCGCAGCAGCAACCCGACAGCCAGACGTGCATAGTTATCTGTGTTGTACTATGCGCACTTTCAGTAAGGCAGTCAGGTATGACACCGTTACACACAATGACGCCAGTTATTCTAAAGCCATTTGGCACGAAAATTATCAGTAAACTATGGTTCCCAATTGCCCACATATTAACACCACTCTTGGTAAAAAAAAAAATGAGTTGGCAAAAGATTCCTTTTGGTGCGCAGGACAATAACAAGTGACAATAAGGACACATAACAAGTGTTTTATACCGGTAAAAAGTCCGACGTACAGGATAAGGTAGCGGTTTAAGAACGTGAAAAAATTAGTGCTGACTCAACCTGGTTTGAATAAATGACTTTTGATTTAGAATGATTGATAAAAAAAAGTAGTGGCAGGATTAAAAAGCAATATTA
The DNA here is from genome assembly GCA_947359405.1 of Antitype chi. Taxonomy (NCBI): domain Eukaryota; kingdom Metazoa; phylum Arthropoda; class Insecta; order Lepidoptera; family Noctuidae; genus Antitype; species Antitype chi. The sequence continues at coordinate 6,579,914 of OX375829.1, read as the reverse complement.
AAATACTCAAGCCACATCACCAGGAATCTAATCAAGTGATAAATAAATATGTTTCAGTGAAGGAGACACGACCCAGTTACTCCACGCATATACATTTGTGAACGATCTGTGTTCGGACAGCAACTTGCGGAGCTACGTGCTTACCTATCCGCAATTCGTTAGTGCGCTCACCGATGCACTAAAGGTAGGAACAAAGTACATTTTACACTATAGGCATTTACATCAGTTATCAAGAGTTGTTCTTACAACAATCCTGAAAAATGTTCATCAAAACGAAAATTAACTGGATAATTATTTAAAAGTTCTACCACAAAAGACTGATCCCTGCCTGGATGCCAAAAGTGATATTTATTTGCTTAAAGGTTCACCCACAGCACAAATACGAATATTACATCATAGGGTTATATTCTAATATAATTATATGCCAATTATAGGTAAACACAACATTGACAACAGAAGACGCCAGATTACCGCTTAGTTGTTAACTTAAGTCTAGGTGTACAATTGTTTATGAAAAAGAGACAAAATAAAAAATAAAAGTTATAAAATAAAAGACAGTAAGTAATTAGATTGGATAGGATTTGTTCGACTATGTTTCATTGGTTTGTAGAGAGGCCAAGATTCTTGATGTAAAACTTCACCTTAGGGTCATTTTATATATTTGCTTCAGGTACGGACTTATTAAAAATGAATTAAGGTTGTTACAAATCTTAATGAGTGGTGAGTTGAGACCTATGTTTGTAGAGGTATTAGGGCGCTGTAACATTGTGGTTATGGGAAAGCGTGGAATTCTTGGTGGAACTTTTAACGAAATGCGCAATAGCAGTTCACAACTATCTATGCAACCGTTCACTAGTTAGTGAATGAACATAAGGCTATGCATAACTCTCCGTTGCCATAGTGAGATCATCTTAAAAAATAAATAATAGTTTAAAAAACTAAAAAATATGCTTTAAAAACCAAACTAAAAAAGTAATTTAATTATATTAAAAAGCGTGGGGTGCATTTTGAGGTATTTTTATAATCAAGCACCCCACGCTTTTTAATAGAATTTAATTATTTTCTACTTTTAGTTTGGTTTTTAAAGAGTGTTTTTTAGTTTTTTAAACTATTATTTATTTTCTATTTTTTAGTTGTGCTAACTACAAAAGCGTGTTTTTTTATTATTATTGAATTGTCATTGGTCCTCGATAAGTCTACAAAGTTTAAATGAAATATGACCGTTTGAAGTGGGTCAAAATCAAGTCCAAAAAAGGAGTTGGTTACAACACTGCACACTGGGCCCTCGTGGTAGAATACAGCCCACTAATAGCCTTTCTGGGTTCACAAACTCACGACACCACGGCCACCACTGCTCTACTCCATAAAAACACTGCGTAAACTGAACTGTGAAAATACTACCACTCTATTTTCTAAACTTTTGGGTAAATCCTAGCGAAATTATAATTTTTACCTATACTGGATGCTATTTCCAGGATGTAAGGCAGCTTTGCCAGGCGGCGCCCGATGATATGGGTGAACCAGAGAACGCAGCAAATTGTCTTCGTCATGTGCTCAAGTTCCTCACAGTTTTGGTCGGCTTGGGTAAGTATTTTATGTATTTGCTTGTCAATTTCCATATTTTTGGTCACAGAATAAAATAATCTACACTTCAGTGAAGTGAGAGAGATCGATTATTAGTTTACCAAACTGCGCTATGGTAGCTTGTTGCACCACACAGTAAATGATATATGATTTAATTTCTGTAACTACATTTCGCACGCTTAATCATATACTGACCGATTAGTGTTTCGGTCAAAGTTTAATTAAGTATACCAAGAAGTTTATTTTAACGCCCTCTTTCGGCCGATCTCGGAATTTTTTTGATATCTTGTTTGTAGAAGGAGTTAAACCTATATCTGTCTCTTTCATACGCAAGCGTTTCGGCAAACGCTTTTACGAGACAGAGACAGATATCAGTATGCGTCAAGGACTAGGATCGTGAACATCTCGTGTTTTTATTTAAAAGTGTCATATTAGTAGTTAAGTCGCTTTAGTGTAAAAATCAAAGGTAAGTTTTATTGAAATTATTTATAAAAATGTGACCAATTGTTAAATATGCCTATTTAGTACAAAATAGGATCGAACTATTCATGAATTATTTAGTGTTAGTTCTGTTTTATACAAAGACATGTTAACAATTCTTTGACTGATTGTGTATTATGCCTATATTTTATAAAACTGTTCCGTTTTGCCGGTAGTGTTTTGGCGGCTTTAGAAGTTAGGTCAGTTTTTTACAAAAGTGTTATTGAAATCTAAAGTCGTACTTTGTTATGATTCTTTATTTTATAAAACACAATTGTCTGGTATAAAATTGTTGAATGCATATTCGATCTTGTGTCACTTATAGATTAAAATAATTGGTTTAAACGAAATAAGAAAGTAACTTAACTTTTTTCAGAATGTCTTCAAGGTCGAAAAAGATAATGGAATTGATTAATTCTACAAGTGACCCTTCTCGTGATGATAAGGGAGCTCAAATTCAAGATCCCATTCTGAACCCAGACCCTAGTCAATCTCCGATTCAAAATAATACGTCCGATAGCAACAAAGTGGCGTTTGACATAGATGAAGATAGTTCAGTTCAGAATGTTGCAGTTGATGTCGAGGTAAGTACCTACTCGTAATTATTATTTTATTCTTTCGAATTATTTCTTATTTTATCCCTTTTTATTGTGGTATTTTAATTTTAAACTAGATTTGCGCACGCGACTGCGTCGCGTCATTAAGTTTTGCTGTCATCCTCTATTTTAGGTAACCCTTAGGGGGTGCAATTGTCAATACTAGATGAATCATGAGTTTTTAAACCTTGTATTTCGTCATTTATTTTGTCAATGGCCATCGGTTCGAATTGCGTGAATCTTTAAATAACTATTCTTTTTTTACAGATGTTATGTGATATTACTAATAAACCTGAAAACAAGCGTTATTACAATGCTAAAGACTTTTTTGAAAGCGAGCTCAATCATGATCATAAATATTCTAGCCGTAAAAGAGACCAAGTTGACTACAATGTTTCACCCGTACATTCTGGTGAAATCAGTGCAGATATCAGCGACAATGACGATCCAACCTATGATAGTCAAATAAAAAGAAAGAAAATAGAACCAGTTCATCCTTCATCACGTCGATCATCATCTAGCTCCAGTAGCTCCTCATCCTCCAGTTCAAGCAGCTCCAGCAGTTCCAGCAGTTCCTCATCTTCTTCTTCTGATGATGATACAGTGGTAAAACCTTCTACTTCCGATCACGTGGATGATAATACTATCAATAATACAGATACTACAGCTAATGGACAGTCAACAAACGAACAACAAACAAGTGAAATTGAAAACTCTGAAATGAACGAACTCAACATAGAAGAAGAAATAGAGATTATTAAGAAGAAAGGTAGAAAGCGCACAAGCAATCCTCAAAAATGGAAACAAAACTTAAATAAAATTCTAAGAAATTCTGGACGATCTTATGAGACTTCGAAAAAGAAAACTGTTGCAGCTCGTGAAGTGAAACCACCTTGCACAGACAAGTGCAGGCTTAAATGTTATGAAAAGTTTACATCTCTTCAAAGACAGGCTATTTTTGATGCTTATTGGAATATTGGTGAACTCAATCAGCAGCGATCGTTTATTCAGTCTTGTATGTCCGATGTCACTCCTAGGTATAAATATACCAACGCCATGCGCCCGAGGCAAGCTAATAAAGCTTTTCATTTTATAGTCAATGGTGGACCAATCCGGGTCTGTAAACCATTTTTTGTTGGTACGCTGAATATATCCGATCGGGTTATTCGTACAGTAATCCAAAAGTGTCAAAACCATGGAGTTTTGGAAAATGATCGAAGAGGTAAACACGACAACCACACCACTACTGATGAAACACTGATTTCAGACATTAAAACTTTTATAGACTCAATACCAAGGGTTCCGTCACACTACACAAGGCAAACATCTACTCGCGAATACATAGACGGGGCAAAACCATTACAGATCTCTTCAATGACTTCAAGGTAGCGCAAGAGAAGAACAGTAAGCCCTATGGTAAGTATTGCATGTTTTACCGTACATTTTCTAAGGAATATAATATTTCATTTTTTTGTCCGCGAAAAGACCAATGCGATCTATGTCTACAGTACACAAATTCAAACGCAGAGCAAAAAAGTATGATTCATGATAAGTATATAGCTCATATAAAAGAAAAAAAGCTAAGTCGTAATGAAAAACATGATGACCGTTGCAAAATAGACGACAAAAATAAAGTCTTAGTGTTCGACTTGCAGGCGGTGTTACAATCGCCACGAGGCGATACATCAGCTTTTTACTATAAATCGAAATTAAATAGTTATAACTTTACCATCACACTCTTAAACAAAAAAGTTGAAGCCCAGATGAAAGATTCCTATACTGATGTAGACTGCTATTTTTGGAATGAAACTGATGCCAAACGCGGTGCTAATGAGATAGGCTCCTGTTTATTGGATTGCTTTGAGAGACTATGTTGTGAAGCAGGGGTAACTGCTAGTAATAGTGATGGCCTGAACTTGATTCTGTATTCAGACAACTGCTGCGGTCAAAATAAGAATAAATATATAGTAGCGCTTTATCTCTATACTGTAACCCACCTGAATATAGAATCAATCACACACAAATTTTTAATTAAAGGTCACACTCACAATGAGGGTGACAATATTCATAGCCTGACCGAAAAAGAAATTAAAAAGAATTTAAAATCAGGACCAATTTATTGCCCCCACCAATATGTAGCCATTATCAAAAATGCCAAAAAGACTGGTCAAATGTTCCGCGTACACGAACTTACATACGACTCATTTTTAGACCTAAAAAAACTGCAGGAAAATTGGGGATACAATTTTAATGAAACTGAAGATAAAAATGTTTTATCATGGAATGATATCAAAGTTATAAAAGTGATAAAAAGGGAACCTTTTTCATTCTATGTGAAAACATCATACAACAAAGATGCAGAATTTGCAAAGATAAACGTAAGAAACAAGAGAAAAAAATTGAATCCCCTATCAGAGCTGACAACAGTAAAAGCATACACGGGCAAGCAAAAGCTCGGTGAAAATAAAAAGAAGGATTTAAAAGAGTTACTTGATAAAAATTTGATACCCAATTTTTATAAAGATTTTTATGATACGATTCTGTAATCAGGGTGAATACTTGCAAGGTGCAAACAAATTGTATGTTAAGTTTAGTATTGTAATGAATGACTGATTAAGTGCCTAATATTGAGAAAATTGATCTCTTAATTAATAATAAATAAGTACAATTAGGTATTATCATGTTGTTAAAGAGATGATAAGTGTGACTGTTGCTATTTCCTTGAGAATTTTTATTCAGATTTACGGTTTTTATTAGATTATAAATAAAAAGTGCCTCCTAATATTGTAAATTTAATATTGATCTCTTCGTTAAGTTTAATTCGTTAATATTATAATCTAGGATAAGTTTTTACTGCTTTATTTTTATAAAGTTTATAAATTACATTATTAGGAGTCAAAGTTTATTTCAGAGTTGATTTTAAAGTACCTATATACAAATTGTGTACTGTGATTAGGTATCACAGTACACAATTTGTTTTTCACAGTACACAATTTGAATATTGTAAGAGTATTAAGTTCAATTCAAATAATATATCTTAAGTATTAAGATTCATTCGTGTATAAGTCAAATACTACATAAAAGTAGACATACAGTTAATTATTACTTGACTGTTGTTGTATACAAGATTTATTGTTAATTAAAGTTTGCATTGCAATAAGGTACAATACAATTCACAATTGTTTGTACAAAACAATTGTGAATTGTATTGTACCTAAAGTTCAAATAAAATGCTGACCTGTGTCAGTCCCTACCACCAATGAGGCGTTAGCCGCAAATCAAAAGTTCTCGAAAGTTCAAAGAAAATGCTGAAAAGGCTACTGTTAAGTAGCCTTTTCAGTATTTTCTTTGAACTTTACTATGTTTTTGATTCTTTTATTAATGAAAATAATAAATAAAACGAAATATTTTTATACTTATCTTTTATTTTATATACCTTAACGACTCATTATAATAACAATAAGAACTTACATTGAATAAAGTACGGACTCATTTCAAAATATGTCACCAATATTAAAATTTTACTTCATAGTAAAAGGACCCATACCTTAATAATGAGTATTCTTTAGTTATATATTAAATAAAACACGGACTCATTTCAAAATGTGTCACCAGTATTAAATCAATGTAACTTTATCTTTTATATTACACTGACGCATCTTGAGGAATATTTTTTTTTACCGATTAATTTATAGTAAAAAATCTAAATTTCTTAAAAATTATATTCAAATACAATACTCACTTTATCAACTATCCCTACAATACATTATTTCATTATATAAAGCTATTTTCTTCGAGTAATAAGCCATTTTGTAAGGTAAGTCAGGTTTGCTAAATCGTTTTTTGCGATTTCTCGAAAAACGTCTTTTTTCAGTTGTGTCAGTATATGATTAAGCGTGCGATTTGTAGTGTACAAACACTTTTACACGTCAATAGTAATTTTATAACTAGATGCGGTCAGCGTTATCTATCTGACGACTTTGCGAAGTAAGGCCGAAACAAACTCAGTGATCACAGTCTCTTTTAAAGTCAAGACATAATCTTGGTCAGAACCATGTAGAATTGGTGTTTGAAATGGTCGTTTGAGGAAAGAACCACACAGATTGTGTGGACCTGTCCAGTCAGTATACCACTAATCGACTTGTAGACTCAGCACATTAATGGTGGGCCAATAATTTGCCATGGATATAAATACTATGCTTAATATCTTGTAGATAAGACAGAGAATCAGACAGAGACTCAGATTTTCTTGCTTTCCCAATATGCTTGTGTGAATAATTTATCACTGTTTATTTCTGTATTTCCAGATCTATACTCCCTGAGATGTCACCACAGCGCTTTAGTCTGTATATGTATGAAAGCCAGTAGCATATGTTTGCCGGAGTCGCTAGAATTATTTGCTGCTATTGTCTCACAATATAGAGGTAAATATATTTGTTTAATCTTTCATGAATAGCGACGAACTTCATCAATTATTGCCTAGTACAGACTACATGATATAAATTGGCAACTGAATTGATAATAATGCACACAACATCGTTATAATTATTTATTTCAAAGGCACAAGGGCCTGAAGCCTAAAGAGCTTGTAGGTAAGTAATAACAGCCTCACGGGTCGATCGATCAGGTTAAGCTACGCTTGCCGCGGTTCCTCCTTGGATTGGTACCCTTTTTACATACAAAGACCGCCATGTCTAGGAAAGAAAGTTAATCCATTGATACTCGATGGCATTCGTGGATTTGGATTACGGGTAGTCAGAAGCCAGACAATCTGAGAACCAGTTCCTTACTTAAGGGTATCGTATTACCCAGTAACTGGGTTATGGTCACATAGGCAGTCGCTCGCATGTAAAATGTTAACGGGCTTTAGCTCTCGAAACTATAAAATTACTTTAATAATGCTATGTATAACAGATGAGGGGCGTCTACCTCAAGAACTGATATCAGTGATAAGCGATGGATTGCCAGGACTACTCGTTCCACCGTCGTTGGAGCCGGGCAAGGCGGGATTGCAATGGGTAAGGAAACATTTGAAGTTTATTAATATTACTAGCTGACCCGACAGACGTCCTGTCATAACTATGAATATTCAATTCACATTTTTTATATATTACGCGCAACATTCTTATTTTTTTCTTTCATAAGAACTTTCTCCTGACAATAACAAACACAACATAAAAAGAATTAGCAAAATTGGTCCAGCCGTTCACGTGTGATGCCGTGACCAAGGGAAACAGGGATTCTTTTTTACATAATAGATATGTAGTATAATATAGTATCAATGATGTGTGCAATCAAAATTAATTGATGATTAAATTGCATAAATTGGTGTTAAAAGCCAATTTCATCATACCTTTTTCGTTTTAACTTAGCAATGTAGGTCCACCTGTATTTATGATATACTAGGTTTGTCCAGCGGCTTCGCCGGCTCGGAGGTCGAAAATTATCCCGCGGGAAACTACTTCCGGGATAAAAAGTACCCTATGTGTTGTTATCCAGGTTAGGAACGATCTGTATGCCAAATTTCATCCAAATCCGATTGAGTATCAAACATCCAAACATAGAAACTTTCACATTTATAATATTAGTAAGATACTAGGATTTATTTAAAAAACTAAATAACGCCCTTAACAATCTTGATCATGATGGAATTAGATTCAGTTTTTTTTAAAGTAAATTGTTCGGGTTACTATGACAAAATGCTAGGGAAAGGGCAATGATCCTGCCAGGGGTGCGGGTTGTTCGAAAGAGATACCGCGGCCCCTGGCACACAGGCAACTGAAGGAACAAGGGTGGGTTACAGTCAGTAAAAGTCTGACACGCCCTCCTGCACCACCCAGAGCGGGAGAAGTTATTTGATGATTTCTCACCCAAACAAAATATAGGGCAATGACAGCCAAAACACTAATGGTAAACGCGTTCTTTTTATGTAGTTCAACACAGAATCCTTAATTTTCTAGTCTCAAGTAATTGTTTTTCTTCTTAGCGTCTCGATAGCAAACTAAATACAGCTAGCCAAGAATTTAGGTATGGGCTTAACACTTTCAGTAGCTTCCATCAGCTCCTGTAACGTGCAAACAGTAGGACACGCTAGACACGGTATCCAATGCCCCATTCAAAGTCAAAGCATTTATTTCAAATAGGCACTTAAAAGGCACTTTTGAACATCAACATTTACATTAAAATAGAATTGATTCTAGTCGCCCCTTCCAAAATGTAGTTTCGTATGGAGAAGAATGGGCAAGAAACTCCACCGTTACTCTTTTAAAATGTCATTACTTGTGAGACAGCACCACATTTACACTCCAGGCCGGAGTCATATGTGAAGCTCCATCTGAGCAGGTTTTCACTGCTTCGGCCTACCTGAGTCCGGAGTCTATTTAAAGACTTGCAGTTAAGCCAGGGCAACCTATGTCCAGGTGAGAGATTTTCAGCAGGCAGAAGCAATGTATCGCCACAGCTTTAGTATCTATGTTCTATGTTATGGGTTTGGTTTCTGCACTTAGTCCTTCAAGTGGACCATTGTGCGTGAGCCATGGCGGCCTTCGGTTGTCATTACAGCTTTAGTAAAGAACGTATTTGTTTACAGCTGCAAGTAGTCGGCGCTCTCTGCGAGTCAGTTGAGACACAAGAGAGAGTGTTGCAAGAAGTGACGCCGGACGCCTTCGAAGATACACTGTATAGCGTACTGGAGTATACGTCACAGGTAATTACAGCTGCATAATCAGCCCATAATATTCCCATTGCTGGGACACAGGCCTCCTATGTGTGAGAGGGAGTGGACTGATCCCCCACGCGGGCCCAGTGCGGGTTGGTAGATGTTACATGTCTTCGAATTTTTGGTTCTAGAACATGTCGGTTCCTTCACCGTTTTGAGAGCAGTGTTGATGAAATAATTCTCATAAAGTAAAGCGCCTGTCTGGGTTTGAACTTACGCCCTATAACTCATAAATAGGGAATTTTACTCTAGATGAGAAAAAAACAAAAAATATATTCGTGAGATAGATTAGGCAAAAAGCAGTCGGAAAATGTTGGTTCATGAAATAATAAAATAAATGTTAAAATTAAATTCAAAGATTTCAGTTTTTTTAATCTGTTTTTGAACACCATGTAATAGTAGTCGCCATGTTATTACGTCATACCGCAGTTTAAGCTAATCAACTGAACAAGTTTGTACTTTTATTATTTTCGTAACCAAAGTAAAAATAGAAATAATATCTTACATTCAGGAACAGCAAACCAACGATAAGAAGAATAATAACTCATTTTTAAAATTATAAACAATTATCATACAACATATCAGTGCATTTGTTTACACAGCAAACTGACGTCATACCCACAGATCAATAAGGCGTGGACTGCGTTCAGCGTTTTCGTCAAATTATGCGTGACATATGAAAATGTAAAATTTAATTGCATTTTTATGGCACTAATCTATTCAATAAAAAAAATGTTTTTTTTTGGTGGTTTATTAGCATTTTAGAATCTAATCAAGACACTTTTCAAAAATGGGTGTAATACCCTATCGCGGCCGTTAGCACATGTCCACCACTGCTCTGTAATTATTGCTGTATTTGATAAAAATCAATCCATTTATTTCAAATAAACCAATTACTTACAGGCACTCTTGAAATGTCGAGGGGTCGGTCAGTCAGAGGATGAAGCTATTTGCCCATTCCAAAGCGTAGTTCCTATGGAGAAGAATGGGCAAGGAACTTCACAGATACACTTTTAAATAAAAATATTGTTACAAAAATCATTCGAATGTTGAAATTACATATTTATGTGAGAACGATGTAAAAATTCGATCTAATTCTAGCATAAACGTGGAATAGAACTAAGATGATAAAATATTATAAATGTGTTTTTCGATTTTGTCTTGTTTTGTCTAGACTCAAGTTTCACCCATTTTCGTTGGTTCACTTTATCCAGGGACACACTGTATTGGAATAATCAACATGTATTTCACCTCCTCTCACTATAATGATTGTACTATATTACAGAACGGCGTGGTAGGCGCAGAGGCATCCCAACAAGCCGTGGTAGTGGGATGCCGCACTGCACTAACACTAGCACCTCTTGACAGACCCTGGGAAGCTGCCCTAGCACGTATGTTGGCTCATCATCAGGTCAGTAAAACTTGTAACAAAATCTGCCTATGATATACAGGAAAAGTTTTTATCCAGTGCGCAAACTGTAACCATGAATTCAGCATATCATTCTAGACCCCCAGCGCAGAAGTTTTTCGTCAGGTATACAAAATAAAACAGCTGTTCCATACATTTTGACCGCGTAGTATTGCACTCTTCTATGAAACAGCTGATTTTTTTTGTTGTAAAATCGACGAAAAATATCTTCGCTGGGGGTTCTAGAATGGTATGCTGAATTCAGGGTTAAAGTTTGCGCACTGAATAAAAACTTTTCCTGTATGTTCTCAGTCTAGGAGTCAGGTATCTCCTCTGTGAAAGGGTGTGGACACGTGGTCAAAAAAATATGCATTAATTCAGGCAAAACCCATATTGCTTAAAATAAAATGTCACAATACCGAAACATGTCAATGCAATTACAATAAACCAATGAATTGCTATATAATATTGTAAAGTTCACAAAATCAAAACAATAAATCAAATGCAAAAATAAACGAATTTATATTATGTGTTATATTTTATTGCGGCCGAAAGTGGCCGTAATTTTTTTTATTTTTTCCGAAAAAAAAAAGAAATTCGAACTCAATATCACACATAAATATTGTTTTTATGTATTTCATCGTTTTATTACAGGTCAGGAAGCTCCTCTGTGTTGGTCTAACGAGCAGCAATGGACCGCGGCGACGACAGATACTGCAGCTAGTCAAACACCACTACTTCCCTTCTGACCAGATGAACCAGGTAAACAGGCAGCAGGGACAAACTGAAATTTTTCGTCAGTTATCTGAAAAAAAAAATTGCTGTTTGATTGATGATTAACCTATAATTTATTCAAGGCTTATTCCCCATCGCGTTTAAATCTCTTATTGTAAAACCGATCCACAAGAAAGGTGACACCAATGATATGAACAATTATCGTCCCGTAACGCTCATACCGATCATTACAAAAGTTTTTGAGAAAGTACTGCATGTAAAACTTTACAGCTTCATCAACCAAATTTTTCTTCATTTAAGATGTCCTTTGATATGACATCTTAATGAAGAAAAATTTGGTTTAAGGTAAAATTAATGCACCACATTGGCTTATTTTTTCTAAAATTGATAGCCAAAAATTTAAATAATAAAACACCAATCTCCTCTGTTTTCCTTGATAAGCCCAAGGCTTTCGATTTACTTAACAAATTCAATTTTGATTCTTCACAAATTAGATCGATTCGGCATTAGAGGAAACGCTTTTAAATGACTCGAGAGCTGCCTCACCCATCGACAACAATGTTTTGAGATCTCTAGACAGAAAGCTCACATAAAAATCGTCTGAAAATAATTATTGTGATGTTCCCCAAGGAACCATACTGGTACCACTTTTGTTTTTGCTGTATGCTAATGACTTAGCTAGCGTAAACTCCCACAACTGCATACTCATATTGATGAAACGACCCAAATTCCTGCGGAAGGTATAGGCTATTAAAAATCACGCAACAACTCTTGGGTGCCAAGCAACAAGAAACAAAATTCAGAATGCTAAACGAAACTGAAGTAAAAGCGCTGGTGGGCAATGCGATGCGACGCAGTGGGTCGGCGGCCGAAATTGTCGCGTGCAAAAGCTAGTAGTAAATCAGGGAACTTACCAATACTACGTGACCCGTTTTTTTAAATTTTTTCCCCCTCCCCGCCTCGGTGACCACTCGTAGTATATACCAAGAGCCTTCCCTCCCCCTCTAGATTTCACGTAGTAATTCATAAATATGGTTTTAAATCATTCTTTGCTGACAAACGTTAAAAAAAAAATGTCTCATATTTGACTTTATTACTACAACGCTAGCCTCGTGACGCCAAGAGTGAAAAAAAAAACATCATGAAGAAAAACTAATATGAAAACATATTGCAACAGAAACTTAAAAAAACCACACCCCACCTCGCCCCTGTGACCAAGCGTAGTATTATGAATACCCCCCCCCCCCCCTCAGAACGGGTCATGTAGTATGGGTATGTTCCCTAATGTAGGTAGCAGGCCAGGATCGTCTCGTGTAATAAATACATGATACTTTTTAACTGAATGACTGACTCTCGGTGGTGACTGACGTATTCTTCTGAGAGTCACCACCAGACTTTCCACTATCTATCATTTCTCAGTAGGTTTGAAAAAAAAAGTCCTAAAGTTTCTTCTGTATAATTGAATGTGTGTTTTTATTACTACTAGTGATTGCCGAGTATTTATTTAAAATTGAATTAATTGATTTATTTATTTAACACTTTTAAGCACATAAATGTACAGAGTCGGACTTTCTATATTATCTAAAAATATTAGTTTTCTGCACTCTATCTAAACTTTAACTGTGTCAAATTTCATATCCTCACACACGGTACAAAAGTTTTGCTTCACGTATTAAATATACAAGTTGAACAGAATAGACGCAAGACTTGAAAGTAGTTTGTTCCTAATTGATTACTGAATCGGTTTCAGTAGCTTTTAATATAAGTATTTTTTTTTAAATTATGTATTTTGCTATACTTACCACTGATTGAGCCAAAGAAAATTCAATCTTATCACAGAAGAAATAAGACTCAATTTTAAATGCATAAAGTAATGCTTGGGTCGACACGTTTTTCTTAATTATCAGTTAGATTTAACAAAATATAGTTTTGGTCATCGTATTATGCTTTTAACTCAATACTCTAATTGGGGTGTATGAGGTCTTGCGTTAATTATGTTACTCGTTGTACAGATCATAATGTATTCCAGGTGTTCGGCGAGTCCCTGCAAGCCATCTCCGAGTCGAGCTCGGACGCGTCGCTGTCGGCGCTGAACTCTGCGCCCGGCGCGTGCGGCGAGGGCGCCTGCTGCGCCGCGCGACTGGCTCCGGCGCAGGAGCACGCCGTGGACACGCTCGTGGCCACGCTCACGGACAAGCTGAGGGACGGGAAGGTAATACTATTACGAACATGGTACCAGAAGCTACAATGTTGTTTTAGTCGGTAAGAGCCCGACATAGCCTTCCATTCTTCCTAGACGGAGGAGTACCCTATTATCCTTAAGGGAATTCCCCACGGAATAAAAAAAAACAAGTACATCTAAGTATACTGTAGGTTTCTTACAAATAGAAAAGCTTATAACAATACAAAAAATCCATTATGTATTTTTATTTATTGACCTGGCATTTGGCAAGTTATACACAACAAACGACCATATGATTATTTTAAAGTGTAATTAAATATTTTTCAGATATCGGACATTGCAACCTCAAGCGTGATGGAATTATACGGTTACAAGATGACATGCTTAGAACAAAGGCTGCATTCACACTCCGTAGCTTTACAGGTAAGCAAATATATGAATAAATAATGATCTTAGCATTCAGAAAAGTATAGTCATACTTTGCAGACAAATGTAGCAGTCATCATCTGCCTAGCTTTTTCCCAACTATGTTGGGGTCAGCTTCCAGTCTAACCGGATGCAGCTGAATACCTGTATTTTACAAGGAGCGACTGCCTATCTGACCTCCACAACCCAGTAACTGGGTAATACGATACCCCTTGGTAAGACTGGTTGTCAGACTTTCGGGCTTCTAATGACCCGTAACAACTGTAAAAGATCCACAAATGTCAGCCGGGACCAACGGCTTAACGTGCTTTCCGAGGCACGGAGGGGTCTTGGTATGTAAAGATGATCACCCATCCACGGACCAACCGCGGCAATCGTAGCTTAAGGGGAACCTTAAGCTTAAGGGGAATCTAGTCGTCGGTTCGAACTCACTGGTGGGCGTGGCTAAAAATCACGCTGCCTCACCAGGTTTCGTGTCCGACAGAGATGGTATCAGTAATGAGCAGTTAGTCGCTAGTCTACACGCACAACGTTATTGAGTGAGAAGCAGGATCATATAAAGTAAAAAATTAAGAAAACTACTTTGGAAGATCGGGTTTTATGAAAAAGTCAAAGCATAAATCAATGACCAATAAAGTTTATTGAACTTTTAGATAATTAAACTTTGTCGGTACCGACTTGGTTTTGGAGTTTTTACACTTCTTTTATTACTTAAACACGACCAAAGTTTATTTGCTGTAATAAATAATTTGATTAAAGACCAAATGCCTTGTTAACATAATCCTTGGTAATATTCTGCCGAGTAAAAATTTGAGCAAATGAAAATGTGCATACTAAAATCATTCCAAATATTGCATTGGTATAAAAAATTGTTGTAAAGTTTGGATAATGAAATTTCGTAAAAATATTTTTGGCAGGACCCCCAATATTTTATAGCCATTGATGATACAAAGCGCTTTACTTTGTGTATATTATTTTATCACCACTGATCTCGAAACGGTAAAGGAAAACATCATGAGGAAACTGGCATGTCTTAGAACCAAAAATTCGAAGACATGTGACATCTACCGACCCGCACTGGGCTCGCGGTGGATTACGGCCCACTCCCTCTCACAGAGAGGAGGCCTGTGTCCCAGCATTGGGAATATCATTGCTGATTATGATGTTACAAAGTACGTGATAATATTCTTGTATTCAAATGAGTAATATTTGGTAATATTTACAGGGAGCTAGCGAGCACATGGCGTCTCTACAACACGCACTTGCGATGCTACAGGCAACAAACTCATCACAACAAGATGTACTGTACACTACACAGATGCAGAATGAAAGGTAAACACTTATTTAGTCCTATTCCAGTGGTAGGCAACAGCTAATTAGATTATTCTGCCATGCTGCCATGTTTTGTCTCTGCATCACCCCTAAGGTTGACTTGTAGAAAATGCCTGAGGCATTAAGTCCGCCTTTATACAGTATTCTTTTACTTGTGCATTAAGTTTTAATAAATAAATTATTCGAAAAATTCGTTGTATCCAAAATCTTTGTAAGTTATTTTTGTCCTTGAATACGTGCGGCAAAAAAGATGAAAAGGAATCTTAAAAAAATAACTGAAAAAGAGCACAAAACCTGCTCATCTTCCAATTATTATAAAAGCGTGAATAAAAACACTTATATCGAAAAGCATGAACCATGTAATAAAACTACTGTTGTTATCATTAACACAACCGAGCGTACATAATTTATCATTATGTTAACATCGTGAATACGTATAATCGCTTGTTTTACGATATGACGTCATAGGCGAATGACCGCAATACTGCTTGTTTATCTACTTTTAATATTAACATTCGTAAGTTGAATGTGAACGGTAAATTGAATCATTATTGTATCAGCATCGATGGTTCAGTGGTAGAATGCTCGCCTGCCACGCGGGCGGCCCGGGTTCGATTCCCGGTCGATGCAATATGCTTTTTGCGTTTTTTTTTTATTTTATTTTGTCTTATGCACAAATATAATTTTTTTCTTGTTTTTGTGTATTAAAATATATTTTTTATTAAGTTTTATGCAGTATTTTTTTTCTTTTGCTAGAGGCTTAGCTCGCGTGGTGGTCGGTGTATTATACATATTATTATAAACCTAACTCTTGAAAACTCGTGTCTATTGATGAGAACCGCACTAAAATCCGTTGCGTAGATTAAAAGATCTAATCGTACAGACACGAAAAGCGACTTTGTTTTATACTACATATGTAATAAAGATTATATTTCTAGGCACAAGAAAACTTTAGAAGACCTCCACAAACAACTAGAAGACGCCGAAACAACGCTGCGAGGTTTCCGAGCGAAGGTAGCCGCTGAGAAGCTAGATAAAGAAAATCAGAAGGAAAATCTACATAAAGAAATGCGCGCACAAATGGCTGTACGTATTAAATCCTTTACAATAAATACCTATTTAAGGGGGAAGTGCCAGCGAAGCTAGAGAAATCCAAATTTACGACTTTATATGACTTTGATGTATGCATCATATAATATGTGAACCTGTGTATTGACGATTTTAATTCTATAAATAGGGTATTTTACTCTATATGAGAAAAAATCAAAAAATATATTATTGAGATTGTTTAGGCAAAATGCAGTCGGAAATATTAGTTTTAGTTCATGAAATAACAAAATATTTAAAAAAAATATAATATAAAGATTTCAGTTTTGTTTAATCTGTTTTTGAACACCATGCCAGCTGCCATGTTATTACGTCATACCTCATGTCAACTGAACTTTGTACTTTTATTATTTTCGTTATTTAAATAATATTTTGCATTCAGGAACAGCAAACCAACGATAAGTAGAAAAGTAACTTAATTTTTTAAATTATAAACAATTATCATATAAAATATCAGCGCATTTGTCTATACAGCAAACTGACGTCATAACAATATGGCGTCCACTGCGTCCAGCTTTTTCGTCAAATTACGCGCGAAATTTGAAAATGTAAAATTTTAATGCATTTTTGTGGCTGACTAATAGATTAAATAAAAGTGTTGATTTTTTTAGTGGTTTATTAGCACTAGAATCTAATTAAGACTCTTTTCAAAAATGGGTGTAATACCATATTGCAAAATCATAATCATTGGTAGGCTCAGACGGAGATGGCGGGATGAGCTGGAGTCCTTTAATAAAGATTGGTGCTTGACAACTCTGGAGGCCTTCGCCCAGCAGTGGGATTTTAAAGGCTAATAAAAAAAATCGAGAGTTTTTGGAATCGGATTGGTAGTTCTATAGATTACCCCCTTACATCATACAAACTCTAAAATGTTACCTCTTTATAATATTACATATTTTATTCATGATATAAAAACAATATCATTTCATATCGTTTTTGTCAATCTATATTAATAAAAAGAAAAGTCCTGACTGACTGACTGACTGACTGACTCATCAACGCCCAGCCCAAACCCTTGGACCTAGAAAGCTGAAATTTTGCACAGAGGTGCCTTTTATAATGTAGACAAGGAATAAGGAAAGATTTTTCGAAATTCAACCCCTAAGAGAGTTTAATAGGGGATGAAAGTTCCGCGTGGGCGAAGCCGCTTGCAAAAGCTAGTTACCTATATTTTTCCTGATATTTTTTTTTACTATTTCAGAGTTTTGAAAGTGAAATGAGAGCTCGCGACAGAGAGTTCGAGGAACGTCTGAACGCGGCCGAAGCTGACAATAGAGCGATCCAGAAGAAACTGGAACAACAGGTGAGATTATTACATTCTTGAAAATGCCTAGATTATGTGTAGCAAGGAAAGCAATGTGTAATTAAACGACTTTAAAAAAGGAGGTTCTGTATTCGATGTTTAGTAAACCAACTTAAAAAATAAAATTATTAAAACGTTTAGGACCGGAATTATTTATTGATTTGAGTATCGCGTATAGCCAAGGACGCTTTTGAAGTTTCCTACTCAGAAACAGGCTAAAGGATGGTAAATTGAAAGAGGTCAGGTACTCACGGGATGCTGGGAGCCAGGAGATCACCACACTGTATCACTAGCAGTCGTATTTCATGATATTTTGGTGGTTTTTCACCGCACGCGTTGTCGCCCGCCGGCCGGCGATCTTCGTTTCGTTTTGTTTTCGAACTTCCATTTTCTCTCCACGCCGGCAGATGGCGGGAGCGATGCGTTGTCCTTCTCGCACTCACAGCGATAGGCGAGTGCAAGTGGCGGTGAATTTAAAACAGGGAGGAAAAGGAAAGGATTGGGAATAGCATCCCGAAGCCTGTTCATTTATATTATTATTCTTTGTATTAGTATATCTTATAGTCTTTCGACCTAATTTGTACGCCAGCCATGGTCAAACATGTTGAGCCAAAAAACCTTGTGACACCTATAAGCATCATACCATTTATATTATCTACACATGATTTTGCAAAATAATTGAATCTGATTAGTCGTGTGTCTGTCTGTCTGTGTATGGTCTTAAAATATCATTGTAATTCTCTCAATATTATGCGTACTAACTTACATTTGCGGTTGGGACGTATGGCAGAACATGTTAAACAACTATAATGTTAAGTTTGTGTGAAGTCCGATACGCACTTGGCCGGGTGTTTCAATGCCTGGTGTATCGAGATGTTGATGTCTCTGTCAATTCCAGTCAGATTTCCATGATTATTCTTCCATTTGGTAGGAGAAGCCCACGAACTGCTCTTTTCTTCCGCTCTGGGTGGAGCAGGAGGGCGTGTCAGACTTTTACTGACTGTAACCCACCCTTGTTCCCTTAGTTGCCTGTGTGCCAGGGGCCACGGTATCTCTTTCGAACAACCCGCACCCCTGGCAGGCATCGGCCCTTGCGGACCCCACCAGTTGGTGCTGACATCTCTTTGAAACGCACGTGGAACACAACGCGCCGTCGACCCGGGCTTGGTCCTTACCGGACGGCGAGCTACTTATTACTCGCCGTCCGCAAGCCCGCGCCTACGGTGGCCGGGAATCAGCCTGGGATGCCTAGGGCGTCTCCCGCGGTGGCTACGGCCGTGAGGGCGCATATACTGCCTACAAATTGCTACTTCGAGTCTATTTTTTGGTAGTAACCACATACTCTAAACTTTTTACAGATAAGTAAAAACAGTGAGTTGGCGGGCGTACTCATAAAGTTTGAAGAGCGAGTCAAGCAACGAGACAAGAAATTAGAGGAGGCAGCTAGCAACGACGCCGCTCTACGGAGGGAGATCGACCACAGGGACACGGTAATGTCTTCACTAATTAGGGTCTTTAATTAATCCATAAATTACATCACACGTTGAGGGGTTGGGAGGGGGTCAACGAAATGTGACATTGTGTGACAAGGGCCAGGTGGATCAAAAGCTTTGTGACGTCACATGTTAAAATCACCATTAAGTGTCTAAATTATTATGGTATTAAGTTATCGAACATCTAAACAGTTGCTAAAGTCTGGTTTCTTTTTAAAAACCAGACTTTAGCAACTGTTTAGATGTTCGATAACTTTTTATGAATAAGACCGTTAAACTTTATGTTATGTTTATTAAAGAAATTTTTTTTTTTGCTAATTCCCAATTCTGCCTGACTTTCTTATGAGTTGCTTATTCATATCGAAAAATGGATAATTTTTCCTCTTTCTAAATCCTCATCATATTACAAATTCATTAATGTAAGTTTTTCCGCCTACAGACAATAAAACAGTTAGAAAAGACGGTCCTGGAGCGGGAGAACCGCCTGTACCAGCTGACCACACAACTGGAGGAAATGAAACGCGTGCAGGAGATGGTCGCCAAACTGATGGCCAAGAGTACCACTTCTACAAGCATGGGGAGCTAGCGCCAGCTACCGTGAGTGGTATTATATGCTCTACTAGCTGTAAATTATCCCACGGCAACATAATACCGGGATCAAAAGCCTATGTTACTCCTTATAACATTAAGTATCTACCAGTGAAAGTCCCGTCAAAATCGGTCTAGTCGTTTCGGAGATTAGCCGGAACGAACGGACAGACAAACATTTTAAAGGTTGTTTTTTTTTTGTTTTATGAACCATATCTACTTTTATATGCGTTTTGTATAAAGCTGTTATTTTTACATTAGAAACAGACACTTCAATTTTGTTTATTTAATTGTATAGATTTACAGGGTAATAGGAAGGGTTATAGTCAGAGATCGGATATTCGGATGCATATTTACTTAAACATAATTTTTAGCTATGAAAGCGGCTTTATAAATTATTTGTAATATTTGTTAAAAACCCCGGGATTCTTGATTGCATAATTATTCAGATGTGTATTAATTTAAAATTAATGTTTAACCCGATACAAATACGTATATGTACTGAAGGAGGGGTGGTTTGTATTAGTTAAAACAAAAAATAAATTACTTACCTAAATTAAGACTTTGTCGATACAAAAGCGCATTCCATGTTAGCCAACATCTTAACTTTAGGTGATTGTGATTATGCTTCGGAATATCCGATCTCTGGTTATGGTGTATGAAATAATATGTATTTCTGCAGATAGAGGGAGGGAATTCTATAGTTCGACTTTTAATTGTATTCAATAACTTGACAGTTCAAAGAAAAATAATGTTACCATACTAACAATAATAGTGTTGGGGTAGTGAACGATTTTGCGTAAAGAACTAATGATGAAAATGGTTTAATATAAATTAAACAATTTTTAATCTCAAACCAAGAATTAGTCTCAAGAATTAGTCTCGGCACAGGTAAAGGGGCATGACGCAAAAAACAATAAATGTTTTAAGATGAAAGAAGTTAAAAAATTACTTTAATATCACCCTTTCGTCATCGGAGTGCTTGCGTATCTCACGTAATAAGGTGAACCTAGTCCACATTTTTTGAATAGAAACTTCGGAAGTGTTTTACTCCACTGTCTGACATGGCACATCCAAAGTAAAATATGATATCGTTTTGTCTCATTATTAATATTGTCTGTACGGAAACAGAATACTAAAATAAAAACCCATTAAAAAGTTAGGAGCCAGCAAAGATTAGTTTTTCTTGCTGATTTTACTTAAGTTTGGGCGTGTTTAAGTAATAAAAGAAGTGTAAAATCTCCAAAACCAAGTCGGTGCCGACAAAGTTCAATTATCGAAAAGTTCAATAAACTTTATTGGTCATTGATTTATGCATTGGCTTTTTCATAAAACCCGATCTTCCAAAGGACATTTCTTAATTTTTTCCCGATTTTTGTATTATAAATGATCCTGCATCTCTCTCAATAACGTTGTGCGTGTTGAATAGCGTCTAACTGCTCATCACTGATACTGTCTCTGTCGGACACGAAGCCTGGTGAGACAGCGTGATTTTTAGCCAGGCCCACCAGTGCGTTCGAGCCCGCGACTAGGTTCCCCTTAGTTGAAGATGATTTATGTGTCGTATGGCCCATGTTATTGATAACATCACGGATACGTTTATAATAAATCCGTTCCAATCCCTTCGGCCGTATTTGCGTGATTGAGTCAAACATCCAAACATACAAAGTTTCACATTAACTAAGTTGTTTTATTTTAAATTACCGTACTACTGAGAAACAAAATATAAAAATAAATTCTACAATTTGTTTATACCTAGTGCAGTCATGTTTTTAAGACAATCAATTCAATTTTTTATTCAAAATAAAAAAAAAATTGCTTGTAAATACATTATTTCAAGTTCAGTCAATTTAATTCATTCTTACATCACCTTACTACTTTTTTTTTTCAAAATCTTCCCCTTAAACTGTCAAGTTACTGAATACAATTAAAAGTCGAACTATAGACTAAAACTAGGCTAAAACCATGGGTGTTTCCGTTTGACTTCCTCTTTCACAAACCTCAGAAAATAAAGTCAATTTAACTCACTTTTATTTATTTATTTATTTGCTCTCATGCACATTACACATTTTACAATTCTGTCGGTTTTTGTACATGAACCCTGTCAGGGCACTGCAAAGCACAATGTCGGTTTGCTGTTGAGTTTCAATTGAATTAACTTAAATTTTAATTAACATAAATAACACATAATTAACTAAACTAATATTAATACGAATTATTAACTAACACAATACAATACATGTCGGTAATCAAAATAAAATAAAAAGTCATTAGGATGTCCAATTAACAGTAATAAATAACATACAATAACACACATAAAGTCACAGTTTACTTAACTTCATAAGGTTTGGTTTCGGTTCCTGCCGAAACTTGAAGAGGCGCCGAAGAGGCCGTTTCGGTTTCGGCTGAACATCGTGTTCGGATCGGGACACTAATAAATACCTACCTAAATTTTTTGCTTTCCTATATACCAATTACAACTCCATTCCTCTTTTTGCAGATCATCAATGAAGTACTAAATCGTCGGGACCAGGATCTCAACGACAATACAAATAGACAATACATATTTTATACTGATATATCCTACATCATGACAGATAGATTTTAATATAATTTTACAAGTATTTTTCATATTGCGTATATGAATGGGCTGGACAATAATGGAATGCGAACAAATTGATAATGTTTATTGTATAGATATTTTAATGTCGGACTAATAAAATTGTGAATATGGTGTATGTATTTTATTTGTAACTAGCTGACCCAATAGGGTATTTTACTCTATATGAGAAAAAATCTAAAAATATATTATTGAGATAGCTTGGGAAAAATGCAGTCGGAAAATTTTGGTTTATAGTTCATGAAATAACAAAATAAATTAAAAATTAAATTCAAAGATTTCAGTTTATTTAATCTGTTTTTGAACTCCATGAAATAGTAGCCGCCATGTTATTACATCATACGTCGTGTCAATTGAACAACTTTGTACTTTTACTATTGTCGTAACCAAAGTAATTTTTATTTAAAAAATATTTTGCATCCAGGAACAACAAACCAACGTTAAGTAGAATAATAACTATTTTTTAAAATTATAAACAATTATCATATAAAATATCAGCGCATTTATTTTGTATATATAGCAAACTGACGTCATACCCACAGAGCAATATGGCGTCCACTGCGTCCTGCGTTTTCGTCAAATTACGCGCGAAATTTGAAAATGAAATGCATTTTTAAGGCACTAATCGATTAAAAATGTTGTTTTTATTAGTGGTTTATTAGCACTTTAGAGTCTAATTAAGATACTTCAAAAATGGGTGTAATACCCAATTGAGAGCAGTGGTGGCGTGGCCCAGTGACATCAGCCTCGACATACGAATTGTAGGTTGTAAGTTCGAACTCAGGCAGGCACTATACTTTGTGAATTTAATTTCATCACCACTGCTCACAAACCGGTGTAAAGGAAAACATCGTGGTGAAAGTTACTCCAGGACGAAAGTGACTCCTAGAGTGATGCGAGTGGAACGTATAATTAGTGCGTAATTATGCTGTAAATCACAAAGTGTGGTTTTGGAAAAACTATTCCTGTTGGGGTAACGTTGTTCCAGCAGGAAAATTCTAAACGAATGATCGGAGAGACAGATTTATTGTGCATGGGCAGACAGCTTAAATTTGTGCAAAAATGCGTGTCGGAAATATAATTTGTGCGTCTTCAGGTTTTCAAGTTATTGTACTTATTGTATATCTAAAACCATTGTATGTGCGTCTGTAGATAAACATACACGATGTGCGTATTAATATTAATAATTTTCAAGTTATCGCGCTTTTTTGAAAATTTGAAAAAATATCGTACCAAAAATTCGACGACTTGTGAGATCCACCAACCCGCACTGGCCTGTGTACCAGCAGCGGTGGTGGTTGATTGTGACCTATCTAAAGTTGTCCAGTGGCCTTAAGAACATAAAATTCCCATTCAAAAAAGAACTTTCAGTTTTTCCCAATTTTATATTTTTTTCTTTGCCTTTTGCCTTTTGTCTTTCTTTTGCTTTTATTCTAACTATAACGTATAAAAATAAAATAAAAACCAAATCGCCATTAGTGTCATCCATCTTTTTAGGGTTCCTTTCCTCAACAGGAAAGGACAGAAACCTTATAGGATCACTTCGTTGTCTGTCCATCCGTCTGTCCATCAGTCTGTCGTGACCCTTTTTCTCAAAAACACGTGGACCTCGATGTGTTTCTGAGAAAAAGGGTCTTGACATATCCGTAGGTCTACGGTCTCTTGGAGCTCTAAAAAAATCAAGCTTCTAAATCAACGCAATAAAATAAAAAACACGCTTTAAAAACCAAATTAAAAAAGGAGAAAATAATTTTATTCAATTAAAAAGCGTGGGGTGCTTGACATTAATTGATTATAAAAATACCCCAAAAAGCACCCCACGCTTTTTAATTGAATTAAATTATTTTCTCCTTTTTTAGTTTGGTTTTTAAAGCGTGTTTTTTAGTTTTTTAAACTATTATTTATTTTCTATTTTTTAGTTCTGCTAACTACAAAACGTGTTTTTTTTTCTCAATTTTTTTTTAAATGATTAAATTGTCATCGGTCCTCGACAAGTTTACAAAGTTTCAATGAAATCTGACCGTTTAAAGTGGGTCAAAATCGCGCTCAAAGATTCCGTTACATACATACATACAACCCGAGCTAATAAAAGCGTGTTAAAAATACGGTCGTTTATGCGACATATTGCGATACTTCCCGTTGACCTAGAATCATGAAACTTGGCTAAAAGCACAGTACAATTAAAGAAAACGTCCGCAAATAGTTAATTTGCAGTTTTATCACATAAACAATATATATTTACGATTGCAAACTTACATTTGTAATTGGAGCATTGATCGTGTTCGATACCCGGGAGAACATTTTTTTCAACTACAATGATAAGTTTGATCTTGGGATAAATTTATCCTAATTATGGAACCCTTAACTGTGTTAAAATTTATTTATCATATACACATACATATTCATTTTACTAATGAAAAGTTATGAGCAATTCATCTATCTATATCTATACATATAATAAAATTGTAGAAAAATGGTGTCTGTACAATCGAAATATATAAAAAAAAAGTAGCAGGGGTTGTTATTATATCGATGCCGAACCCGAGATTGTAATTAATTTTTTTTTTGTCTGTTTGTCGGTTTGTCTGTTTGTCTGTGTGTTTGTGCACGCTAATATCAGAAACGGCTTATTCGATTTAGATGCGGTTTCACTAATATATTGTAGTAAGCTTCACTTAACATTTAGTGTTTATTTCATGTCAATCGGTTCATAAATAAAAAAGTTATGTCAATTTAAAGAATCACGGCGAACATTTGTTAAAGTATTCTATCAGTTATATAACGCTGAAATTTTGAGCTATGTTCTGGGGGATTATGTTGAGTATATCTCCATTAACAGAGTCATGGAAGAAGGAGAATCTACAAGCTACCCAGTAGAATTTTTAGAATCCCTCAATGCTCCTGGACTACCAGCACATAAAATAAAATTAAAAGTAGGTGTAACGGACGCCGAGCCTTGAGTATTTAAAGTGAATAGAACAATGAAAGACTATAAACTAAATGTGTTAATGTGCGCGAGAGACTTTATTAACGAGTGATTATGTGCAAAATATCATAGTTTATGTAGAGAAATACTGTAAATAATTGTAATTTAATAAAGGTTCCCCTTACGGTAAAGGCTCGACATACCTAAGCTTCGTGCGCAATCTATGTGAAAACGGTTCTCACTACAGTATAGTTTCGTCGTACTTAAGCTTAAGTGTATCGAGAAATGTACTGCTCTATGATTGGTTGACGCCCAGTGGGCGGGATTTATGTTAGTTTATGATTGGCTAGAGCCCTTAGCAGAATTGTATATAATGAGGGCCATTTTGGGCCGAGAGGCAGTCGGTCTCCAGCTCCAGCATTAGAAGAATAAAAGAACAATACGAAGAAAGAAGTGTTTAATTCAACATTTCCCAAAAATAATACAGTCCACTTCAGTCTGGTCCTTCGAGCCGGATAATCAAGAACGAAGAACCCGCGGCCACGATTACCAAGAAGAAATCTGAAGGAGCAAGAAAAGGAGATCGGCTGTACCGGTGTGAATCCGACCGTTATTCAGCAACGTGTGCACGTGTATCGGCGCCGACCAGAGTTTAAGTAGTGCCGGCGCCCACGGAACGAAGAAAGAATAACGTAGGTGCACCAACGCCGACCAGAAGCAAGTTAGTACCGGTGCCCGGCGAGGGAAGAAAGAAAAACGTGCGTGTGACGTCATCGTGTCGAAGAATCGTCGAGCAGAGGTATCAGCGCGTCGTGTGACGTCATCGAGTGGAAAAACACCGGTGCCCGGCGAGGGAAGAAAGAAAAACGTGCGTGTGACGTCATCGTGTCGAAGAATCGTCGAGCAGAGGTATCAGCGCGTCGTGTGACGTCATCGAGTGGAAAAACACCGGTGCCCGGCGAGGGAAGAAAGAAAAACGTGCGTGTGACGTCATCGTGTCGAAGAATCGTCGAGCAGAGGTATCAGCGCGTCGTGTGACGTCATCGAGTGGAAAAATACCGGTGCCCGGCGAGGGAAGAAAGAAAAACGTGCGTGTGACGTCATCGTGTCGAAGAGTCGTCGAGTGGTGGTATCATCGCGTCGTGTGACGTCATCGTGTGGAAAAGTACCGGCGCCCGGCGATTGAAGAGGGAATAACGAACGTGTGACGTCATCGGGCCGCGTTATCGAGCGAAAGTATCATCACGCCGTGTCGAAGCGTCAGTGACTAGAAATATCTTCACGCCGTGTCGAAGTGTCAGTGACTAGAAATATCTTCACGCCGTGTCGAAGTGTCAGTGACTAGAAATATCTTCACGCCGTGTCGAAGTGTCAGTGACTAGAAACATCTTCACGCCGTGTCAAAGTGCCGGCGAGTGGAAGCATCATCACGGCGTGTCAAATTTCGGTGAGTAAGAGTGCCATCACACCGTATTAGTGTTGTCAAGTGACTAGAAAAATATCACCACGCCGTGTCAAGTGTCGTCGACTAGAATAGCGTAGCATCGTAGTGAAAATCGTCGTGTTGTGTCGTCGTATAGTAGCAGAGCCCTAAGCTTAGAAGATGGTGGTGACACGAAGCCAAGGAGATGCCGCCGAGATTGAGGAACGGGAAGCGCGCCGCCGAGAAGCGGATTTCATTGAGCGAGAAAGGATGAGAAGGCTTTCACTGGATCCTCC
This sequence comes from Antitype chi, assembly GCA_947359405.1. NCBI lineage: Eukaryota > Metazoa > Arthropoda > Insecta > Lepidoptera > Noctuidae > Antitype > Antitype chi. The sequence goes on along the minus strand of OX375829.1, from coordinate 6,552,697 downwards.
GGCGTCACCATTTTCAAGATTAGCAGACACTAGCACGGCGGGGCCATCCGGGCTACAAACAACGGACGCTACGGTGCAACGAAGAATAGGATCACCGACTCGATCAGTTAGGTCGCAACGATCCACGACAAGTGTGACGACGCGGCTACGGATGGTGGAACTGGAGGCGGCAGAGAAGCTGGCCGCTATCAAAAAGAAAGAGTTAGAATTAGAGGCGGACCTAGTCAAGAAGAGACTAGCTACGCAGGTGTCTGTGATCCAGGACGAAGAGAGTGTACCAGAAGAAATTGCTCCTCCACGTGAAGAACCCCATCAAAAGGTGGACGCTTGGCTGAGGACGAACCCCATCAGCTCACGAGAAGAGGAAGGAACCCGGGACATAAGAGAAGAGCCCAAGCAGATACGTTTCGAGGTACCAAGAACGAGATCACCGACGCCAACCAAAAGGAATAGCATCGAACACCTGGCAGCCACATTGGAGAAGATGGCCAGACCCAGGCCGCGGCATACGGACCTACCGACTTTCTCCGGAGCAGCAAACGAGTGGTTGCCGTTCAAAGCAGCAGTACGAGACACAACCAACATGTATCAGATATCAGCAGCGGAGAACATCCAGAGGTTAAGAAGCTGCCTCAAAGGGGAAGCAAGAGACGCTGTGGCTGCCCTTCTGCATACGGCCACCGATCCAGACGTCATAATGAAGACCCTAGAGCAGTGTTTTGGCAGACCAGAAGTTATAATAGATCGCGCCCTGGAAGACCTCAAGAAACTCCCGAAGCCTGGTGCGTCAGCAGCTGAGTTAAACAACTTCGCTATCAAGCTACAGAATATCACCTGCGTGTTGAGCACAATCGATAGGAGAGGCTACCTGTTCAATCCCATGATGACGCGAGAAGTACTAGACAAGCTTAGCCCACACCTTCGATCCCGCTGGTGCGACTTCGCCTACGATCACGAAGGGACAGCAGAGCCGGAGATCATCGTGATGTCACGTTTCTTGATGCGGGAAGCGGATAGGGCGCTGCGATACACATACGCCCCGTCTGCAAGCGCCACGAGTCAGAAGAGAGAAACCCGACCCGTCGTGACACTTAAGAAAAAGGCAAGCGTCTTCGCCACCGTCGAGGGAGTAGAGGAAGAAAAGGACAAGTGCCCCATTTGTGATCAAGCTCACTTCTTAACGCAGTGCCCTAAATACAAGGCGCTCACTGTAGATGAGCGATGGCGTCTCGTGAAGGAAAAGAAGATATGCTTCAAGTGCGTCCAGAAACAACACAGGCGCTCGAGCTGTAAAGTGAAGGCATGCGGCGTAGGTCAGTGTCGCCGCCCACATCATGCGACTCTACATCAGGAGCGAGAGGCAAAGACAGAAGAACCAAAGGAAGAAGCGGTCCTGTCCGTAGCAACCAGACCGGGAGCCGGACCAAGAGCGGTCCTATTGAAAATGTGCCCTGTCATCATCTCCGGACCACGGGGGGAGGTGAAGACCCATGCTCTCCTGGATGAGGGAGCCACTATCACCCTCGTTGATGAAGAGTTGGCAGCAAGCATCGGAGCAGAGGGACCGACTCAACCTTTACATTTGAACGGGGTCAACATGTCGCAGCAAGAGATGGAAAGTCAACTGGTGAACATACATGTCAAAGGATTGAAGAGCAATGATGGATACAAGGTTAGAGCAAGGACTATGAAGGACCTCCGACTGCATCAACAATCAATCCCTCACACCCTATTAGACTACGAGCACCTAAAGGACTTGACACCGGAAGAGGTGTGTTACGAACTGACACGCCCCGGGCTCCTGGTCGGAACAGATCACTGGGAGTGTATTGTGTCTCGCGAGCTAAGAGTCGGCCGTCCTGATCAACCGGCCGCATCAAGAACTCAACTAGGATGGGTGGTGCACGGAACGGCGCCACGAAAGGTCATCCAGCAAGAAGGAAACGTGCTGCACATTTACGAGCCCGAACGAACGACGGGAACAAGCGGCCAAGAACTTCACGAACTAGTTGAGGCGCACTTCAGGATCGACGCGCTCGGCATACAAGGAAATCCAAGAATTAAAGAAGCGGATCAACGGGCTGTCGACATAGTCAAGAGGACTACAAAGAAGATCGACAGCGGATATGAAGTCGGGCTGCCATGGCGACGAGACGACGTCATCATGCCACCGAGCTACAATCAAGCGCTACGCCGGCTGAAGAAGATCGAGCAGAAGATGGACGCCGACCCCAGGTTCGCAGCTGAGTACTCCAAGCAGATCGACAACCTCTTAAGCAAGGGGTACGCAACGCCGTGTGACGGAACCGAAGAAACGAGCGCCGTCTGCTGGTACCTGCCGCACTTCGCCGTGCAGAACCCGAACAAACCCGGTAAGCATAGACTTGTATTTGACGCGGCGGCCAAGAGCAACGGGGTGTGCCTGAACGACGAACTATTGGAGGGACCCGACCTGCTGCTGTCATTGCCCGGGATCCTGTTCAGATTCAGAGAAAGAGGAGTAGCCATCACAGCGGACGTGCAAGAGATGTTCCTGAGGATCAGAATAAGGCCGGAGGATCAGCCGGCGCAACAGTTCCTGTGGCGAGGCGACGAACGAGAACGACATCCAAGGAAGTACAAGATGACCAGCATGATCTTCGGCGCTGCGAGCTCCCCGTACATGGCCCACTATGTACGCAACCATAACGCGGACGTATATGGGCAAGAGTACCCGCGAGCGTTAGAAGCTATAAAGGAGAGTCATTACATGGATGATCTGGTGGCAAGCTATGAAAACGCAGAGGAAGCGCGCAAGGCGGTCGACGAGACGCGGGCGGTACATGCGCACGCGGGCTTCACATTACGAGGATGGAGCTCCAGCGACCCGACAGTGCTGCGCGACGTGCCTCAGGAGCTACACGCTACCTCCCCCAACCAACTGGGGGGAGAACAACCCGAGAACAAAATACTTGGGCTATACTGGAACGCGGAACGAGACGAGCTGGGATTCAACACATCAATGAACCGAGTTCCGGCCGAAGTACGAACGAGAACCCGCGCGCCGACCAAACGAGAAGCGCTCAGCGCGGTAATGTCCATTTACGACCCACTGGGATTGCTGAGTCACTACACTATACGGTCGAAGATTATACTGCAGAGCTTGTGGCGACTACAGACGACGTGGGACGAGCAGATCCCAGATGAAGAAAACGAACTCTTCGCGTCCTGGCTAGCACGGCTCCCCGAGCTCGCCCAACTTCGACTGCCAAGGTGCTACATAAGACAAAGGTACGAACGCATCGATCTTCATATCCTATGCGACGCCAGCGAACAAGCCTACGCGACCGTAGCCTACTGGAGGATAAAGAACGTCGACGGAAGCCTGAACATCGTGTTGGTAGCCGCCAAAGCTAAGGTAGCGCCTCGCCGAGCCCAGACCATACCACGGCTAGAGCTACAAGCCGCTGTCATCGGAGCAAGACTCGCGAACACTATAAGAAGAGAGCATCGAGTCAACGTCGGCCAGACGACCTACTGGACCGACTCATCTACTGTGGTGCATTGGATCCACCACGACGTGCGACGCTACACGCCTTTCGTTGCGCACCGGCTGGGAGAGATCGCGGAGCTGACCCAGAAAGAAGAATGGCGTTGGCTACCCACCGCCCACAACATAGCCGACGATGCCACACGGCTAGTCGACACACCTATCAGCGCAACGGACCGATGGTTCCAGGGACCAGACTTCCTGCTACTGCCAGAGGAGCAGTGGCCTGCAACAGCGACCGACGGGCCGGAAGAAGAAGAAGTCCTGCATGTCAGCGAGAAAACAGAAAAGGACAGTTGGTTGCCGAACCCTACCCGTTTCTCCAGGTACGAAGTTTTAGTAAGAGCTGCCGCACGAGCAATCGCCTTCACCGACATCTGCCGACGAAGAGCGACGACCATGGAACATCGCCACATTCAACGTGCCGAAGCCGAGCTGATCCGTCAAGCACAAGAAGAGAGTTTCAGCGAAGATATCAAGAACATCCGTTCCGCCCGTCCGATAACCAAGACGAGCCGACTGTACCGTCTGGATCCAGTGCTAGAAGACGGCGTCCTAAAGCTACGGGGCCGGATCGAGGCCTCCTCCGCACCCCCGGAGACGAAACGACCAATCATCCTGGATGGTCGTCATCAACTGACCAAGCTCCTTGTACTACGGGAGCACTGCGCAGCGGGTCACGCCAATCGAGAGCGCGTGACGAACGACCTACGACAGCGGTACTGGGTCATCCATTTACGACCCACGGTACGCGCCGTCGAGAAGAACTGTGCCTTCTGTAAGAGGCGGCGAGCCACGCCGCAGACACCAGCTACGGGGGATCTGCCGCGCGCCCGCCTTGACCCGTTCCACCGCCCGTTCACTAACGGCGGGGTGGATTACTTCGGGCCAATGACGGTCAAGATAGGGCGCCGTCGAGAAAAGAGGTGGGGCGCACTTTTCACGTGCCTTACCTCCCGCGCCGTGCACATCGAGCTCGTCCCGTCACTCTCTACAGACTCAGCTATCATGGCGCTGAGACGGATGGCGGCCCGCAGAGGCTGGCCGAGGGTGATGTACTCCGACAACGCGACCAACTTTCGCGGGGCGGATCAAGAGTTACGCAACGCCTACGCTGAGTGGATGCCTGCCCTGCGAGACGAAGGGCTACAGCGCCGCATGGAGTGGCGCTTCATACCTCCTGGCGCGCCCAACCAAGGCGGCGCGTGGGAGAGAATGGTGCGCTCTGTGAAAGCGGCCCTCAGCGTCACGCTGCGAGAGAAGACGCCGACAGAAGAAATCCTGAGAACTCTACTAACTGAAGCCGAGTTCTCCGTCAATGCGAGGCCATTGACCCATGTCAGCGTGAACCCCAGCGACCCCGAGGCCCTGACCCCCAACCACTTCCTACTGGGGTCGTCAGGGGGACTGCCATCAACGGGACCCTGCGACGAGGCCGACCGGCGAACATGGCGAGTTAGTCAAGCACTCGCTGATAAATTTTGGCAACGCTGGCTGCGCGAGTACCTACCCACTTTGGTACCGCGCGGCGAGCCGCAAAACAACGTGCGTCCGATACAAGACGGTGACGTGGTCCTCGTGGTCGACAGCACCCTGCCCCGCAACACTTGGCCGATGGGGATCGTCGAGCGCACACATCGCGGGCCTGACGGCAGCATCAGAGTCGTCGAGGTGCGCACCAGAACAGGCGTTTTCCGGCGCCCCGTGAGCAAGCTCGTCGTCGTCATGAAGATAGAAGAGGCTACGCGAGCTGCGCCGGGGGGAGAACTGTAACGGACGCCGAGCCTTGAGTATTTAAAGTGAATAGAACAATGAAAGACTATAAACTAAATGTGTTAATGTGCGCGAGAGACTTTATTAACGAGTGATTATGTGCAAAATATCATAGTTTATGTAGAGAAATACTGTAAATAATTGTAATTTAATAAAGGTTCCCCTTACGGTAAAGGCTCGACATACCTAAGCTTCGTGCGCAATCTATGTGAAAACGGTTCTCACTACAGTATAGTTTCGTCGTACTTAAGCTTAAGTGTATCGAGAAATGTACTGCTCTATGATTGGTTGACGCCCAGTGGGCGGGATTTATGTTAGTTTATGATTGGCTAGAGCCCTTAGCAGAATTGTATATAATGAGGGCCATTTTGGGCCGAGAGGCAGTCGGTCTCCAGCTCCAGCATTAGAAGAATAAAAGAACAATACGAAGAAAGAAGTGTTTAATTCAACATTTCCCAAAAATAATACAGTCCACTTCAGTAGGCGTACCCATAATGCTTCTTAGAAATTTAAGCCCCCCAAAACTTTGCAATGGCACCAGGTTAAAAGTGACCAATTTACAACGAAATCTGATAGAAGCAGAGATTTTAACAGGGTGTGGAAAAGGTGAAAGTGTTTTCATTCCTCGGATTCCTCTCATTCCAAACAATTTTCCATTTAGTTTTAAACGAGTCCAGTTTCCAGTCAGCCTATGTTTTGCGATGACAATTAATAAAGCCCAAGGTCAGACGCTGAAAGTTGTGGGTGTAGATCTGAGTATCAGCTGTTTCTCGCACGGTCTGTTGTATGTGGCTCTGTCACGGGTTAGCAATCCTAGGAGCCTGTATGCTTTCATCCCCGATGGCCATACGTCAAATATCGTATACAGAGAAGCATTACTGTAAAGTAAATTTTTTGCTACCCAAACGACGGTATATTATTATGTAATTCAAAATATGCTGCCCAAAAAGTCACTATTCCACGCGGACGAAGTCGCGGGCACAGCTAGTACATAAAAGATTCCTATCCTGACCTCCACATACCCTTTACAAAACACCAGACAAGTTAGCCCCTCTTATCTCAATACGGGCCCAAAATCGGTGAAAATAAAGTAAACATAACGCAAACAAGACTGATGACGTCACCATGTTGCGGCGAGTGACCTTGAACTAGGGAGACGAAGTGGTTAGGGGCGAGTCACATTGCGATGGGATGTTCTGCTTCTAAATGACGCGGCCGGGAGATGCTGCGATGCTGTGTGTGGATGTTTGGATTTGTTTAGATGAAATCGGGGTTTTTATTTTTTTGGTTACTTACAGACGCCAGCACATCAAGCTACTCCAATCTGTCAAATTTCTTTGATAGATTTTTATCTTTATTGCATAAGCATAAGGTTCATGTTCAATTGTGAACAACTGCGACGCATAGCCATACGAGATTTTGATGAGATAAGACGAATTTGAAGCAGGCACATCAGCAGCAGCAGGGGGAGTGGCAGGGACATCGACGCACAGCCTGATACCAGGGATTCTGAACCCACCTAAAAATTTTGGTTTGTAAAAAAAAATTCGCTCTGCCATACATTTTGACCGCGTATGTATTGCACTTTTCTATGAAACTGTTTTTAAGTATTTTTTTGATAACTGAAGTAAAATTTCTACACTCGACTAGGTTAAGGTGGCTGAATTTACGGTTTCAATTTGCGCGTCGATTGTACCTGCCACACTGTATAGGTAAAAAAAAATGAATGTTTATTTGTTTGTCCCCTATGGCCTGCCTTTAGGAACTATTCATCAGTTGTGATGAAAGTAAGGTAGGTAACGCTGTTGTGTAGGTATGCTTGCGAAGGTTTCTGAGTTGGTAAAACCGTCCCCTTCGCGAGCTAAGCCGCGGTCAAAATTTAGTTTATAATATTTGTAGCGAGATACATACAGTAGGTACATGATTTTCTTTCTTTCTTTCTTAGTTTAGTAGGTAAGTATCTTTTTTTGTAATGTGCGTTTTGTTTGTGCAGAATAAACAACTTTTCTTTCTTTCTGTTTATTAACTTTGTCCCTAAAACGCCAGAAATCGATACATATGTTGAGTAATGTTTATTTACACGACAAATAGAAGGAAATGAGTTAAAAGCTTCTTGAAAGCCTCCGCTAATGTTATTACAATTGTGATTATTTTACGTAGATAAATATATTATGTATGTACGTACCCACTTACTAAAGTTTGTCGTTACGTTAATTTTCTGATTGATAAAAGCTTGATAAAAGATTGGGTTTTGGTTTTATGTAATAAGTAGGTCCTGTACCCTGCATAGGTACTTATTTGATATTTCAAAATCATTACCATAGTTAATATAAGTCTGCGTTCATACAGACGTAACAATATCGTGGTGGGATTTTATAGCGCACTGGATTTTGAACTCTCGGCGTAAAAAAAAGAAAAAAAAATAGTTTAAAAAACTAAAAAACACGCTTTAAAAACCAAACTAAAAAAGGAGAAAATAATTTAATTCAATTAAAAAGCGTGGGGTGCTTTTTGAGGTATTTTTATAATCAATTAATGTCAAGCACCCCACGCTTTTTAATTGAATTAAATTATTTTCTCCTTTTTTAGTTTGGTTTTTAAAGCGTGTTTTTTAGTTTTTTAAACCGTTATTTATTTTCTATTTTTTAGTTCTGCTAACTACAAAAACGTGTTTTTTTTCACATTTTTTTTTAATTATTGAATTGTCATCGGTCCTCGACAAGTTTACAAAGTTTCAATGAAATCTGACTGTTTCAAGTGGGTCAAAATCGCGCTCAAAGGATTCGGTTACATACAAACATACAAACAAACAAACAATTATACAAGTGAAGCTAATATAAAGCGTGTAAAAAACCAGTGCGCGTAAAAATGTGAACGTCAAATAAAACTATGCTTGAGTTAACACTGATCGTCTGTCCCTGGTAGCATTTTTGACCACTGCTGCCTATTTTAAAAACAAAGGACAATCGGTCATTAGCTGTAAGTAATCAAGGAGGTTTAGCACATTCTTTTATTAGCTTAAAACCCAAAATATCTCGATCGATGATTGTGAATCGACCTGAACAACTGAACTAAGTCTCCATACAGGGCCTCGAGCGAAGCGATTTGCGACGCGACTTGTGTAAAACTAAATGCACGCGGGTCATCTGTATCAGTCCGTAAAATACTTTAATCAACCTGCACAAGTAAACAATAAGAGAAGGGAAGGACTCATTGGTAATCTTCATAATGAAACAAATGACGATGGGGATTGTCAGTGGGAATTAGTGGAATAACCCAGACCCACTTAAGCTTGGCTGCTTTTTGGGTGTCGTAGGCGCTTTGTGATTTGGACCTATGTTCCTGACACGGCCTGTTAATCTGACTCCAAGAATGCTGCGCTCCATTGCTCGCTAGCATTTTTTTTTAATCATTTTCCTCTCAACCAAAGCACCTGCCATCTAATCTCTTGACCAACATTGGTACTTAATGCCTAAGGCATTAAGTACGCCTTTGTACCTTTTTGTGTGCGTAAAGTTTAAATAGGTCACATCTGGTTATTCTGAATCTGTCGCGAACACCTACATTATGAACTTGACACCATGACCTTCGTGAGTCGTCGGGAAGGTCAGGGTTATTCTGTTCAGGGTTAAAAGGGTAATTTTGTTGGCTATCCTAAAGAGGATTTTTATTGATTATTAGCTGTGCCCGCGACTTCGTCCGCGTGGAATTTAACAAAAAAGTATATATTAATAAAAATAAATAAAATTTCTAAAGCAAAAGTAGCCTAAGTTACTCCTTATTACATCAGCTATCTGCCAGTGAAAGTCCCGTCACAATCGGTCCAGTCGTTTCAGAGTTTAGCCAGAACAAACAGACAGATAGACAAAATTAAAAAGAAAGTTATTTTGGTATATGTACCGTGTATATGTACATCCTTATGAATTTAGTAAAAAGCGGTTATTTTAATATTACAAACAGACACTTCAATTTTATTTATGTATGTATGTATGTATCTATGTATAGATTACCTCATCATCTGCCTAGCCTTTTCGCTACTATGTTGGGGTCAGCTTCCAGTCTAACCGTATGCAGCTGAATACCAGTATTTTACATGGAGCGACTGCCTATCTGACCTCCACAACCCAGTTACTGGGTAATACGATACCTACCCTTTCGTAAGACTGGTTTGTCAGACTATCGGGCTTTTGACGACCTGTAACGACTGTCAAAGATCCACAAATGACAGCGCGGATCAACGGCTTAACGTGCTTTCCGAGGCACGGAGGGGTCTTGGTGTGTAGGTAAATATGGTCCACGGACCAACCGCGGCAAGCGTAGCTTAACCTGGTTGATCGACCCGTGCGGCTAATATTACTTAGCCACAAGCCTCCATCTATTGGTTCTAGCATTTGTTGATTATTACCTACTAGCTTCCGCCTGCGACTTCGCCTGCGTGGAAGTCGGAAATTATCCCGCGGGAACGTCCTACCGGGATAAAAAGTATCCTGTGTTAATGTAGGTTATAATCTATCTGTGTGCCAAATTTCATCCAAATCCATTCAGTAGTTTTTGCGTGAAAGAGTAACAAACATTCATCCATCCATCCATCCATCCATACTTACAAACTTTCGCGTTTATAATATTAGTAGGATTATGTAATTATTAGAATATTTTTGAAGTGTGTATTGTGGATTGCAATTTACGCAGTGGCGAGGGAACAGTTTGGGTTAAAAGCTGGTTTAAAATTAATGTAAGCAAATATTGAGACATAAAGGGTCTCATTTAATTATTTTTTGAGATTTAATTTGAGCCACCAAAAGTTCCATAATTAGTAGAACTTGCCATACAGACCACATTTAGCAGACATTTGCCTATATTTTTGGAAATTCAATATAGATGAGCAGTGCTGGCTCAGTGGGAACGGCCCTGATTTACGTATCGTGGGTTCGAACCTAGACACGCACATTACTTTGAGTAATTTATTTCATCACCGCTGCTCTGAAAACGTTGAACGGAAACATCGTGAGAAAACCTGCTTGACCTAGAACCAAATATTAGAAGACATGTGACATCTACCAACCTCGTCCTGAATTACGGCCCACTCTCTCTCACCTAGACGAGGCCTGTGTCCCAGCAGTGGGAACATTCTAGGCTAATTATTAAATATAGGTTTTCATTTCCAACTGTAGGTAACAGTTAGGAGAAAAACGGGAAGAAACTTTTTCAATGTAATAGCCTTTTACCTTTAAACACAGACTTACGAAACCTACTCTTATTAAAAGATAATTATAGCTACCTACATAAACTAGGTAGATAATTACTGAAACTCCGCGCCATATTCAATTTCAACAAACAAACTCCCAGCGAACCTACCTAATCGTGATAAAATAAAGCGATTCATCTTATTCTCCGCGGAAATGATAAATCGCTTTCAGAACGTAGTAAATTAAAACCTAACTAGGTCCCCGGACTTAGGCGAACTCATTTGGTACGTCTATTGGACAGGCAAGTGATTTGTCTAGTTTTTCAGTCTAGAACTGTTCGTAGTCGTTGTTTTTCTGTTTAGGTAGGTAGCATAAATGTTTTTAAATGGTTTTATTTAGCTTGCCCCATTTGTTGATGTTTTTTGGGTCAAATATAGTAAGTGAAATGTCAGCCCCTTCCTGTTGTCAAACTGATCTGATAGTTGGTTTTAAGAAGTGTTTTTATAACCAATTCGTTTATTAAATTAAATTGATTAGCCTAATTAAGTCATAGGACCCTACGCCCGATGACTATACCCTACTTAATTAGGCTAGCCAATTTAATTACACCGATTTGAACGGCACATAAAAGAAAGACTGTTTCTGCAGAGTCAAGCGGCCGGGTGGACTCGGATCAGAGGGTCTACCTCCTAAGCATGAAGTCCGTATTTTCGGCCGTTGTTACGGGCTTTTCCTACTACACTTATTTCGGAGCCCAAACTAAGAATGAATAACAACACAATTTGACAGTTGTTCATACTCCCGATGTGTATTTTCCAGTCCGATATATTTTTATTTTTCTCTTGTGTTGACTGATTAGATAACTACTTTAGGAACGGCCCGTATCTTCATTGACGGACTTAAAGAGAAGACACCATGACTCAGTTTTCTAATCGTCTTGATCGGTAAGGGTTAGTACTTATTATTTTACTTGTGGTAAGATCATGCGCCTGTTAACCTACAAAGTTAAAATGGTAATTTTGCTAGTACCTACAATAAAATAAATAGTTTCCTCCTACCACTTTCTAAAGAATATCTTAATTTGCAACAAAGTACTTAAGTCATCCCACACGACTACTAAGCGTCGTCCTTTACACTGGTAAAAATGTCGCTCAATATATATGAAAACACAAAAATGAAGCTCAATATTTTTGCACTATATAGTGCAAAAATATTGAGCTTCATTTTTGTGCAAAATGTTGAATGGTCGTGGAACTCTCCTACTGCACAAAAATATTGCACAATATTTCAGTGTCGATTAAACTTTTAGCTATGGAAGGACGGCGCGTCGTGTTGTACTCTGCCATAGCTGCTTATGTCGTTTTACACGGCTGATCTGAGGTTGGAAAGTTTCATAGTTGCATTGTGTGCAACGTTGATGGACACTTTTAATAATAAGAAGATAATAATGTGGATTAGAAATTGGTTGAAGAACCGACCGACACACAGTCATCGTAACCTACTTCGTGACGTGCGCCTAGCACCTAGGTACACTTTACCTAAACAAAATTCCACAGGATGAATGAAGAGATGTTTGAGAAAATATTGACAGGTCCGCAATTTTTTTCTATTGAACTATCAGAAAACTTGAACGCCCCACAAATATTGAATACCTACCCCATTTTTGTGCAATATTTCTTCTCACACTTTCAATTACTGTGTATATTTTTTTTTATTGCGTGATGTTATTTGGTGAGACACACTAGCAGCTAATTAGCTGATGCGTAGGTATGTATCAAAAAGCTTGGAGATATTTAATCTGTCCAGTCAATTCTTGAAACAATTCATTGTGGGTACCGTCATAAAAAAATCCGGGAACCTGTTCCATGCTGTTATAAACTTATAACTCGGTTAGACAAGAATTGCTTCAAAGACTTTTTCTGTATTGCTGTTTCCAAATGTTTTGTGATCACATTATATCTTCATAATTTTGTGCAATTTTGCCAATGTGAGGGACGCTTTAGATCCTTTTATCGCCTACACGTACACACATTTATAACTAGTCTGTACCTACTGCGCGTGGAAATGACTCAAAGTGCAGAGAGGCGCCGGAAATTGTTGTGCGACTGACTGTGACAGCGTAGCTAGTCTATATTATTGCATCTCTATACAACATTAGTTTTTGTTTACCCTAAACCCGAAAAGGGGTTATTGTACTCATCACTTTGAACAACTTTTTCTAAACTTTTTCTATTTGTTCCATACATTTTGTCGATTTAAGTGAACACAAATGTATGGAACAGCTGATTTTTTTTACGCGATTTGTAGGTTGTTCCCGTAGAAAAAAATTTTCAAAGTGATGAGTATAATGACCCCTTTTCGGGTTTAGGGTAAACAAAAACTAATCTTCTAATATATAAAAATGAATCCCTATTTCCCTTGGTCACGGCATCACACGTGAACGGCTGGACCAATTTTGCTACTTCTTTTTTTGTTGTGTTAGGTAGTTAATGTCAGGAGAAGGTTCATAAGAACAAAAAAAAAAAAAGTTTCGCGTAACATAATATATTCATAGTTAAGACAGGACAACATCTGTCAGATCAGCTAGTGTAGTTATAAATAGGTTGTATGTAAAGATATGGCTTGGGTGATATCTACTAAATATTTGGAATAGTTCATTAGATAGGTAGGTACTAGATAGGTTGCACTAATTATATTATCACGCCTGTATTCCCCCCGAAGGGTTTAGCAGAGATGCATCCACATTTACCAAACCGATCACTTTTTATGTTAAGCCGATCCCTTAGGAGAAGCGACCTAAATACCTACGTGTGATCCTTGATCACCATCTTACTTTCAGTGAACACATAAAGGCGTTCGTTCGCGCGCCTCTTTTGCTCTCTGTAGGCTCAACTTTATATTGACCGCCCGCAGCAAATTGTCACTCAAATGCAAATAGCGCATCTATTTTACAGTCATTCGTCCCATATTCGTACATATTCGTCGTATGCTTTCGTCGTCTTTGTACACGCCAAACCTCACCATATCCATAGGACCCTACAGAACCGAAAAAGAAGGGGAAGGTGGAAAGGCTACGAGAGCCCCTTTCTGTCTCCGCAATGAGAATCTCCATCTGGACTGCAGAATGCCCACCGTCCAGCAGTTCATGAAATTCCTCTCAAAACGTTCTTTCGACTCTGCTATAAAGCACCCCAATCCCCTCCCCTGATTGCGGCAGCTGCCCGATACACTCCCTCCCGCATAATTAGGATTCGCCGACCAAGGCATACTCTGTCCATTCCCGATGATGACAAAACCTCCTTCAGGAAAGTAGTTAGTCCATAAAACATTGGCTGGCATTCGGGCTGTTACTGAAAAATCTGTATAGAAGAACCCATTGCCGCTTTGCCTGGCCCAGGAATCGAACTCAAGACCTCATGCTCTGCAGTAGTGCTTGCTACCATAAGATCAACCAACGACGCAGACATAACATCACGCCTATATAAATCGATGAGGCAGATTGTAGTACAGTCAGCGTTAAAAATATCGGGACGAACAGACTGTTCAAAATGATCTCAACAACTAAGAAAATTTAACTTTATCTCAATTGAATAAAGTTCTTGTCAGAATGAGAGCTTCTGAAACATTTCTTGTGTCATTGAGTTTAATTTAATTTTATTTTCGTAGTTGTTCAGATCATTATGAACAGTCTGTTCGTCCCTATATTATTGACGCTGACTGTACGTACAATCCCATAATATGTAACGGGGGAAGAGCATATTACTTACCTAGATACAAACACCTGATTCAGTATTTTGAGAAAATCTTGGTGGTAATTTGCTTGCCCTGGGGATCGAACTCAGGATCCCACTCTCTACCTATACCAATAATGCAGTCCTCATCATGGTTGGAAAAATCTTGGCTGGTGTGCAGGTAAATGCATGGTAAAGACACATCAGTGCAGGGAATATCTGTCTAAAAATAAAACCACAAAGCATTTATGATATCTATTTATTGATTTCATAGTACAATAGATAAGTCTCGATGAAGTGAGTGAGTTCATCCAATAGTTTGATAACAGTAAGTAAATAAAATTTTCAGCAATAACATACTTAGAAGTAGATAGATGTGGGCTTAGTGTCAGTCAGCGAGATAATTGACACTGCCGTACTCCTTTATCGAGTCACCGTGCATTTCCACTAGGTTAGGTCACCAGGTTACTAGGGCCGATGCCTACTAGGGTCGCGAATTTGTTCGCAAGAGTTACTGTGGCCCTGGCACAGAGAAATGAAGGAACACGGGTGGATTTTAGTCAGTAAAAGTCTGACATGCTCCGCTCAGAGCGGCAGAAGTCATTTGATGATTACCCATCCAAAAAAAAGCCACCGTGTATTTTCATATTTGGTTGTCATTGTCATCTGACAAATTGAGTTTGACACTTATTTTGACGGAACCACTTGTGGATGGGCCCGTATCTTCGTTAACGGACTTAGAAAGTAGACTCCCTAACTAGACCGTCACGCTGGTGTCTTTCGTCCCCAGTCGTAACTTTCATTTCATTTTCATGTGGTCATAAATATGCACCCTCTTTTTCTCTGTGTCTTGTCTGTATACTAAATTGTTTTTTCAATCATCATCGTCATCATAGCCTAGCCTTTTACCCTATGTTGGGGTCGGCTTCCAATCAATTCCCCCACCCCCCCCCCCCCCTATCTCACCTCTACAACTGGGTAAAACGATACCGCTCGGTAAGGCTGGTTGTCTACTTTAAGTATAAAAGCCATGATCAAAATAATGATGTGTCAAAGAAAAAGGTTTTATGCAGTTTTGGAGCCAAAAATACTGACCATCATTTTCTTTCTATCGATGTTCCAAATTTGAATTCACGACCGTTTAAAAAGTTATATAATTATCTTAATAAAAATAATGCAGAGTGGCTCGATTTAGGAGTTAGGGGGTTATATATTATACAAGGTGTCATTAAAAAAACTGAAAACTTGAAATAGGGTCATTGTACACATCATGAACAACTTCAAGGCTCGCTTGCACCATCAATCTGTAAATACATTTAACAGCAAACGTATTTAGAGCATCATGTATGTTTTGTTTTTTTGTCATCTTCAAACAATTGACAGAGATAGAACGATGTCCATTCGTTTAGCGTTATATTTCGTGACTTATGGTGGAAGTGAGCCTTATTGTACTTGTTGCATACATTTAAAATCCAAATCGCTGTAGGATAGTTTTATTTTCGATTCAATAATTGACGAAATTACGTTACAGTCCGTTCACACTTATTTTACCTCACTGTCAAATCAAAGTGAGCTTTGCATTCGTTACAATAACTTTGCTTTTAGATTGCTGCCACTAACAAATTTGTCAATATCACAGTGATCTTTAATCTCGTTACAATAAGGTTGCAGTTGGGTTGCTGTTGTCACTGCTGTCAGAGGTGACATACTGTGAACGGAATTTGGTTGAGTTTACTTCACCCGTTCGTGCTGAGTGTATGTCATTAGTTAGAAGTCAAACTAAGTGTGTGTCAGTGTTAGGGCGAATTTCACCAACGAAACTGATCGCAATCAACACATAAAACACGTTTAAGGGCCGTGTCATTATTTTCTGTGGAATAGTGACACTGACAGCTCTTAAGCGCGGTTGGAGTGTGCTGATCGGCTTCAGTTTCATTGGTGAAATTCGCACAAGTTAGTGTTAAACTTACATGGCTTATCGACCTAACAACCTGTCGACCTAATGACATATCGCACACTTGTTTGTCGAACTTATGATATGAACTCGTTCGTGCTGGGCCCACAGTACCCGACCGCTGATTTAATACGATTGTTTATATATGGATACTTTCAAATACAATGTCAATTAAACACTTATACAAGCTCTCGTGTCTATGCAACCTATTTGTTAGAAGTTCGCGATAGGCGTAATTCAATGTGATACCGAATACACTAACGCGTAAGTCACAACGCATGTTCTTACGTTGCTACGCAGAGCCCCAACAACCAAGGAAACCGTAGCTGTGTCGTAGCGTGACGTAAGGCGTCGTAGGCGGCGTAGCGCGCGTAGCAAGATATTACGGACTCGTAGATTTTGCGTTTTGTATTGTATGAGGAAATGTACTAGTGATATAAATGTTCTCTGACAGTAAGTTATCACTAAAATAAATATATTATGTACAAACGGGAAGAGTTCATTGGGCATCAAAGAATTCGTCCGTATCGCTGTCAGTGGGAAAAGTGCCCAAAAGGCTGGCAGCGTTGCCACGTTGGATGGCAATGCTGATTGTTTGACCTAAAAATAGGCCAGCCCTTTGGTCACGTGAAGAGGTCCCGAAATACTCGATGAGCAGTCGGACCCCAAGGCCTGTTTCAACCCCAAATGGCTCAAAGTTGAAAATAGTAAGTACTGCCCAAAGACAGTAAGTTGTGCGTAGTATGTAAAATTATTATATTCTGTTAAAAAATACTGCTATGTCTGTTCCAGCTCGCTAAGATTGTAGACTTGTTAGTACCCACGATGCTAGTACCGGTGAAATATTCAATCACGATTTATGTACAAAGAAATTTAATAATAATAATAAATTTGTTTATTTCAGAAAAAAAAGCACATTTAAGGTCCACAAAAACAACTGAATTCATTTTGCTTTAACTAACAAAAACAGATACTACGCACGTAAGTCAGGGTACAGAGTTCAGTACAAAATGCCTTTAGCATCGGAAAACAAAAATAGTTAAATCAACTGGAAGGAACTGGAAGGTTCTCGTTTCAAATAATAATTTAAAAAAATATCACATTCTTTATTCGAACGGGTTGAACTCAGCTCGTTGCCGACTAAAGAATTCATATTAAAAGATGTTACTTTTTTCTCGTTTTTATTCCGTTTTCACCTTTATTGGCATCCTGTTCATTAGTTCGACAAAAGGTCAATATTTCCGCAAAAGATAACAAATCAGTAAAAAAGGAAATTTAATTTTTATCTCCAACGGCAGGGGTGGAAATCGAAAAATTCTAACGGTTATTCATTTTTAAATTATTGAATTGAAATTTCTTTATTGGTGATTTATGAATACCTTCTTATTTAGTTAAAGAAATGGGGCCTTGTTATATCGAACCTGGTAGTAAATTTTAAACTGAGAGAAAATTCCCGCAATTTTAAGCACGTTCACAGTCTGATCTAAGTCTCAATCTGTCAAAAATACCTCCAGTTTCCCTATATTTTTGACAAGTATTTACTTATTGTAATATTTTGTTGGTATACCATAATGTGTGATTAGCTTATTATAATCATTCTATAATGTTCCCACTGCTGGTACACAGGCGTCCACTCTGTGAGAGCGAGTGGGCCGTAATCCACCACGCGTGCCCAGTGCGGGTTGATGGATGTCACATGTCCTCGAATTTTTGGACCTAGGACAGTGTTCTCACGATGATTTCCTTTACTGTTTTGAGAACAGTGGTAATGAAATACTTTGCACAAAGTAATGCGCCTGTCTGGGTTCCCCTAACCTATACTCCATTTGAAATAAGATTAGACATTTAAACAAACCTTTTTTACAGTCAGTCCAACCGATTCTGACTTCTATACCGTAGGCATAAGGATGGCCATTAAAAGCAAAAAAGTAGTTGCATTACCAACTGTTTACTGCAGCTGCCATTTGTCATGCCGCCAACGCAGTAGAATTCAAAATCGGTTGATCGGACTGTAAAAAAGGTTTAGTTAAATGTCTAATCTTATTTCAAATGGAGTATATGACTGTAAGTCGCAGCCGTTACCACTTGGCCACCACGGTCAGTGGGTCGTCTTAGAGCTGAGCCCGCGTGGTGGATTGGGGCCCACTCCATCTCACAGAGAGGAGGCATCTGCCTGTGTCCCAGCGGTGGGAACGTTATAGGCTGAATATGCTTAGGTATCGTTTTTTATATGGTATCCTAATCGTGCTGTTTGCTCCGACTTTTTTCACGAGACAGTTATTTACAGATGTCAACTTATGCACATGCACAACGAATTTCATAAAAGAAGTAGTTTGACTCTGTAGCGCGTAGGCATATTAAATATCTTTAGTCTTAGGCAATTTTTGACGTAGCTCGTAAGTCAATTCTAAGTCCTCTCAACCTCTGTTTATAACGCCAGTCGTTCAGTAAACCTTCAACAGAGAACACGCTCTTTCATTTGCCAAACCTTCTGATTACTGTCACACCTACAAATACTTTATTGGCAAAACGAATACTTACAAGTTTGTTTTTAAAACCGAAATTTAAACTTGACAGGTGTAATGTCAAACTTCTTATAAAATACTTGAAATGTCAGATTAGTATCTGGAATTTAAAAAAAGAACACATTATCTCACTGTGTATCATCGAAGATCGTTATCGGTTTTTTTTTGTTTTTTTTTTTTGTAATAACACACGTTTTTCCAATTCACTTAGACATTGGCAGAATAGTCGACATCGGCTTTGCTTGCCATATGAAAAATAGAATAGAATTATCTCACTGACTGACACTACCCACAATAATTAACTTTACAATATATTAATTAGCTAATAATACTTTGATCTGATCAAATAACAGTCGAACTATGATTATAACACAAATTCAATACTGCTAAGTTCTACAAATCGTTTTGGCATCGATTTAGAATCTGTAGGTAAGCGAAATGAATAAGAGAAGTATTATTTAAGTCTAGATTTGAATTGTATGTAGAACGATGTAATGCAATGCAATGTTAAAGTTTAAGTACAGTTTTAGGTATGCGACAAGATTTTATAAACGATACAGTATTTAATTAGAATGTGTATTCTTAAGGTGGAAACGTCAGGGTTGCCCGCAAAAATCGAATTTTCTTAAGTTAATTTAATCCCATTGATTTTTTATTTATTTAATGCGATTAAATGAACATAAGAAGGTTGTATAGACGATTTTATTGGTTATAATTCTGTAAAGCCATATTTGTTTGGTCTCGAATCTTATTTTAATCAATATACAAGTTGACATTGACCTGAAAATTGCAAAAAAGCGGAAGATTTTTTAAAATTCGCGTGCTGCTGCTGCGTTTACCTTAAGCCCCAAATACACGGATAAAAAAACTCGTCGCGTTTAAATATCGCTCGTGGGCACCTGGGCTAAGACCACATTTGCTCATCCACCTAATGCACAAAGTGTACTACAGCTACGTTCTTATGTTTCCCCAACATTGCATCACATTACACTCTTAAAAGAGTAGAATCAGAGATATTTCAATAAAAATATAGCGTTGTATTTCATTTACTTCCTAATTAAATATTACGATAATGGTTGAAAAATAACTACATTTAACAACGCCCATGCCCCGAATTAAACAGCTTAAAACTATGTTTAAAGTTATTATATTGTAATCACAAAGCGATTGCACCATTGCCTTTTATTCATTTGTATTGCTGAATACAATGTCCTTTAAACATTCTAATATGTTTGCCGTCCACTACTGGACATAGGCGTCACCCAAGCACAGCTACTTTGACTGGTTTTGTGCTTCTCACAACCATAGAATTCTTGCAGCCTTCACGAGGTCATCGGTCCATATATTGGGAGGCTTTCCAACGCCACGTATTCTGGTACGCGGTCGCCACTCCAGAACCTTGCGACCCCATTGGCTGTCTGTTCTGCGAGAACTGTGCAATATTTTTATAGTTCTTCAGAATTATTTTGTTACTTGTTTCCTATACCATCATTGTAATCGATATTTTATGATAATTATGGTTCAAGCATCTTAAATTGTTATCATGATATCAGGCAGATTTGGGCTTTTAAGAAATGTTTGCCTTGAAATAGTGGGAATTTTCCGTCTTAATTAAGTTAATTATGTATTATTTTTGTTACTATAACTATTCAGCAATACAAACAAACTGGTTGCTTAAAAACAAAAACGTTAACAGCGAGAACACCGATAAGGCAAAAATCACAATCTGTGCGTTTTATTTGTGTTACTCGAACGTGCTAGTGTATGCCAACCTTTAACATTTTACACTCGACTAAGGCACCTCTTTACATCTAGCGCGTGCGGTCTACGCAGCGTCATCGTGATGCTGACGCCACGTCATCGTGACGCTGACGCCGCGTCATCGTGCTGCTGACGCTATGACACGACGTATGTTCGTCTACACGAAGTGAGCGTGACGTCAATGCGGCGTCTACCAACGCCAGATGTGAAGACATCCTTATACACATTCAAACAAATGAGTTTGTATTATTTAACTTATTATACATTCGATCGTCCCGTGTGGTGCCGGGCGTAAAAGAATAGCATCATCCCATTTCTTCCAATGGGTGTCGTAGAAGGCGACTAAGGGACTTACTAGAGAATGGGCAGCAGCATTCTCTATGCATTTTACCACCATACTGCGATCGCCAACCCGCCTGCCAAGCGTGGCGATTATGGCAAACCCCCCCCAACATGACAAGCACAAAAAGTAAATGGCCCCTAGTGCCCGGCGGCCCACCTACCCTTGGCTACGGTAGCGGTCAAGGCCACGGTGAGGCAAGGGGTGCGAACAATCCCCGGAAGAGATCCGGCTACCACAATCACCGAAAACTGGACCTGGCAACATATAACACGCGTACACTCCGGACCGACGAGAAGATCGTCGAACTCGAGGAAGGATTGAGCAGGTTACGGTGGGATATAGTAGGTCTATCTGAAGTCCGACGAGAGGGGGAGGACTCGATAATCCTCAAATCCGGTAACTTGCTCTATTTCCGGGAGGGCGACCATCAGTCCCAAGGTGGTGTCGGGTTTATCGTCCATAAGTCCCTTGTGAGCAACGTGGTGAAGATCGAGAGTGTGTCGACCAGGGTGGCGTTCCTTATACTCAGAATATCCGCAAGGTATTCGCTGAAGGTCATACAGGTTTACGCCCCGACCTCGTCACACCCCGACGATGAGGTGGAGACTATGTATGAGGATATTTCCAGAGCCATGCATGGTTCCAAAACTCACTTCACCGTTGTCATGGGGGACTTCAACGCGAAACTAGGCAAACGAAGCGATGATGAGCTGCGAGTGGGGCAATTTGGAGTTGGACGTAGGAACCACCGGGGTCACCTACTGGCTAGTTTTATGGAGAAGGAAGGCCTCTTTATGATGAACTCCTTCTTCAAAAAACGTGAGCACAGGAAGTGGACCTGGCAGAGTCCTGATGGTGCAACCAAAAATGAGATTGACTTCATTATGTCGACGAAGAAGCAAGTATTCAATGATGTCTCTGTGATCAACGCGGTGAAAACTGGTAGTGATCACCGTTTAGTAAGAGGCACATTGAATCTCAATATCAAGCTGGAAAGATCTCGACTAATGAAGTCTACGCTCCGTCCAGCACCGATCCAAGTCCAAAACTCCGAAAGCTTTCAACTCGAGCTCCAGAATCGTTTCGAGTGTCTAGGGAGCTCTGTGGACGATTTTAACGATGGGTTCGTGGAAACTGTCCATACGGTCGGGTCTAAGTTTTTCAAGACCCGTCGTATCGACAAAAATAAGAGGCTCTCTGATCCTACTTTGCAGCTCATGAAGGAGAGGCGCGAGATGGTTCTGCAGTCTTCAGACGACGCACTCGAGTACCGGCAGCTTAATAGACAGATCTCTAAGTCCTTGAAAAGCGACCTCCGCCGCTTTAATACAGAACGTATTAAAGACGCAATAGAGCGGAATAAAGGCTCCAAGGTCTTTGCTAGGGATCTGTCTATTGGGCAGAGTCTGCTTACGAAACTGAAGACCGATGAAGGCAGGATCGTATCCACCAAGCCTGAGCTGTTGAGAGAGATTGAGAGCTTCTATGGACAGCTATACACGTCAACAAGAAACCCCGTTACAAATCTGGCTAACGACCCAAGAGCTAGATTAACCCGACACTATACTGAAGATATCCCGGACGTCAGCTTGTACGAGATTAGGATGGCTCTGAAGCAGCTCAAAAACAACAAGGCGCCGGGTGATGACGGAATTACGGCTGAGCTTCTAAAGGCCGGTGGAAAACCCGTTCTTAAGGCCCTCCAGAAGCTGTTTGATTCCGTCATACTCGAGGGCAAAACGCCACAGGCATGGAACAGAGGTGTGGTGGTACTTTTCTTTAAGAAGGGCGATAATGCCCTTCTTAAGAATTATAGGCCCATCTCACTTCTGAGCCATGTCTACAAGCTGTTTTCCAGAGTCATCACGAACCGTCTAGCGCGCAGGTTTGACGACTTCCAGCCTCCCGAACAGGCCGGGTTCCGTAAAGGCTTTAGCACAGTAGACCACATACATACGCTGCGGCAGGTTATACAGAAGACCGAAGAGTATAACCTGCCTCTATGTTTAGCGTTTGTGGACTATGAAAAAGCCTTCGATTCGATCGAGACATGGGCTGTACTGCAGTCCCTCCAACGGTGCCAGATCGACTATCGGTACATCGAGGTGTTGAAGTGTCTGTACGAAAACGCCACTATGTCAGTCCGACTCCAGGACCAGACCTCGAAACCTATCCTTCTGCAGCGAGGTGTTAGACAGGGAGATGTTATTTCTCCGAAACTCTTCACTGCTGCACTGGAGGATGTCTTCAAGGTTCTGGACTGGAAAGGGGCTGGCATCAACATCAATGGCGAGTACATCACTCACCTTCGGTTTGCCGATGATATAGTTGTCATGGCTGAGACCATGGAGGACCTCAGTACAATGCTCGATGACCTCAGTAGAGCTTCCGAAAGAGTGGGTCTTAAAATGAACATGGACAAGACAAAGGTCATGTTTAATGCCCGTGTAACACCCACTCTCATGACGGTCGGAGGCGCTGCACTCGAAGTTGTGGACGAGTACGTTTACCTAGGACAAACTGTCCAGTTAGGTAGGTCCAACTTCGAGAAAGAGGTCAATCGTCGAATCCGACTCGGTTGGGCAGCGTTCGGGAAGCTTCGCAATATCTTCTCGTCCCACATACCGCAGTGTCTCAAGACGAAAGTCTTCGACCAGTGTGTGTTGCCAGTGATGACATATGGAACCGAAACGTGGTCGCTCACAATGGGCCTCATAAGAAGGCTTAAAGTCACCCAAAGGGCAATGGAGAGGGCTATGCTTGGAGTTTCCCTGCGTGATCGACTCAGGAATGAGGAGATTCGCAGGAGAACCAAGGTAACCGACATAGCCCGAAGAATTGCCAAACTTAAGTGGCAGTGGGCAGGGCACATTGCACGCAGAACAGATGGCCGATGGGGTCGAAAAGTTCTGGAGTGGCGACCGCGCACCGGAAGACGTAAAGTTGGAAGGCCTCCCACAAGGTGGACCGATGACCTTGTGAGGGCCGCAGGAGTCCGCTGGATGCGGGAAGCACAGAACCGGTCGAAGTGGCGGAGCTTGGGGGAGGCCTATGTCCAGCAGTGGACGTCCTTCGGCTGAAATGATGATGATGATGATGACATTCGATCGCTAGGATTAAAAATTCAATTTAAATAAACAAATTATTACAATAATAATAAAAAAGTTTGCTTTAAAATACGTAATAGAATTCGTTTTGTAACACAAAGTAAAATCACAAAATAATTACCTTAATTTATTACAAAGGAAAAGACGTAAAATCACATAAAATTTAATAAAAAAGATGTAACAAAATTTCTGATCAACCGATTTTTACCGACATTCGCGTATTCTGCTGGAATATGAAGAAAAAAAATTTACATGAGAATATAATCGAATTTTTCGTATGAATCTAATGTACTTACAATAATTACTTACACGGAAACGTACGAGATAAAACGACGCTTTTGGCACTTAGGTCTTTTCCTTTATTCTTTTGAACAATCTTTTTCGAGCATTGCTTCACTCAACTTTATTATTTGGAACATTCAACTCACAATAAAGAACAATTTTCTAGTGGCGTATTATTATTTATTTCGTATTATTTTCGGGATAGTACGCCACTAGAAAAAATGTTCTTTTTTGTAGGTTGAATGTTCCAAATAATAAAGTTAGTTTAATCTTATTTTACGGTGTTGATTTAGAGCAATTGCACAGACGGCCGGATTTGCAAGAATTGCATTCGCTCGTTACTTTAGTTAAAATTTGTGCAAACGTCGAGACTAGTTATGAACTCGTGGCCTTGTCTAGTGCAGACACTCCTAACGTTTGGTGTCCGTGCATAGAAATGACATAGAATTTGGACGAGAACCCCAAACGTATGTGCAAAAGCTCTAACTCTTCGATTCTATTGTTTGCTTCATAATTTTTAACGCTTCAAAATTCCTTTTATACAAGTGCTTTATCGGAAGAGTGCTTACTTACAAAGGAGGTATTTTATCTATTAAATTATTGCTATATTAGTTACATTTCAATAAAACTTTATTTAATTTCAAACTTCACTAAGGTAACTAATGCACTAAATCTTACTAGTTTTTCAAAATCTTCACTAATTAGTTTTTAAAACTTTTATTTTCTTTAATAAAATATTTTTAACATACTATTGGTCTTTAATAAAATTTAATATTAAATACTATTAATACTATAAATGAAGTGACTAGAAACATGCAAAACTTGATGAGAGTGAGCAATTTTATACTTAAAGATCAAATGTTTGGATATTTTTTTATTAAATAAATATATTCTACCAAATATATGGAAATACCATTTTATCATCGTGATTTCTATAATTCATGATTAATTATTTCTCTGTTCTGATTCTTCCATATAATTAGTAGAATACACAAGAAGCGTATTATATTATCTAAATGGGAAATATTATATAAATATCTGTACAATTATTTGTCATTTAGAAATTACACTTTACCATCATCGTATGCGATTAAAATTAATGATTAAATTATTATTCGAAGTAAATTATTCACATTGCAAAATATTGCAATGGCTTTAAGTATGATTCATGCGGACTCGAGTATCTTTCAGGCCTTGGCCTGGTTAGAACAGCAGTAGTCGGAAAATGGACTCCTGTTACTTGATATTGGAAGACCCAAATACATAAATAACGTCGGTTTTAATGTCATTCAAATGTTTATTTATATGTTTCTACAAATATTACGTTTTAAAAAAAAATCGTTTCACCGAAGTTGTAGCAGCCAGTTATTTTATATTAGCAACTTTATATCCGTCCATGCACTGGAGTTGAAAACTGTTCTAATGACGGTAAACCAAAGTTTAAACCACCCGGTAACTGTATTTGCAAAACTATTCATTTTGAAATAACACTGGGATAGCCACACGTTAGTTGCTTGTGAAAATATCCAGCGGTAATGTTTATTGTTTAAAACTAATTACCTACAAAATCGAGTTCATTTCACAGGAAAATACTAACAAATCGAATAATAATCGGTCCTTTTTCTACAATTGCACAAACCCGGCCATGCCCTCATGAAAAACAATGATCGCTTTTTCAATCATTTTCGATCAACGAAAATTCTATATTTATTAAGGAACTTTTCCTCGAGCGTACATGACAATGAATACATGAAAAGGTACCACTAGTTATAACAATTTAACTACTAGATCACAAACTGATTGACTAAAGAACTATTTATCAATTCCTTTATTAGTCACTAGATGAAATATTGCGTTTTATAAGCTAAATGTTGAGAAGACGCGTATCATGCATGCACAGAGGGTACCTACAATGGAAGAATCTTGTGTTTGTGCAGAAAATAAGGCAGCGTATAGTAAACTTTTAAAATAGTTAATAGTTTTGAATAATTATTTTTGAGTTTTGAATAGGAATAATAAGAAATTTTTGAATTTACCGATATGTGTTTCTGTAAAATTACTGCTGTAAATATTGTTTATTTATACTTAATTATAGTTGGCGTTATTCTTCATTTGAGGTTAAATGTACTATATTATGGTTTGTTTAATATAATAAGAAAGTTCACATGATTTCCTGTTATGGTTCGGCAACATTACTGCAACGGCGTATTATTAAACTAAACTGAATATTTAATTTCGTTTTATTGAAAGTGCGTTTCACTAATTTGCCATTCAACCAGCATCATTCTTCATTTTCTTTTCAATTCGTCAAACATGACTGACCACTCGGAGCTTTCATTTATACCACATTTCCATACGAATAATAAGACGCCGTTATAATAATATGGCCGAGTCTTTGTTAATGATCCAATACTTTTATGATGTCATGAACGTAACCAGGATTCCGTTTAGGCACCAAAACTTTTTCTTTATCTTCCATTATTGAGGAACTATTTTGCACTTCGCTTGATAAATAGACCAAGACTTCTCATCCACGAGAGACTATTGTAAAGCAGAAGGGTTCGCTCCCTAGAATTCCTAAAATATGAGGTCACTCTAGGGAATCACTTGTACTTAGTAGTTTAGTATTTTTTTAAATAGCAGTATACTTTTAATATTGGAATTCTCTTGCTCAATTTCTCTATCGTGGATGAGACGATAAAATTGATACCAATACTTTAAGAAAATATCGACAGTTAAGTCCATTTAGTCGATGAACGTACCTTGAAGCAGCAATTACACTTGCACCGTCTGAACAGTGTTGAGACGATGTAAGTCGTTTGTTGCTTCAATTTTATGGTAAGTGTGCCATAGGTCATACTCAAACCAATTTTTTCGTTCAATGAATACATGACTGTAATCCTTTTTCATTTATTTACCCATTGAGATTATACGGAGTTCCTGGCTCTATCCATACTGCGATGATATATAAACCTGTATATGTGTGACGGTGGCAGTTGTCGAACGCGTTGGATATGGAATTAATTGTACTACGGGTTATTTGATTATCACTACACTCTCTCTTCGGGTGCTAGTCCTCGTTTGATTTATTATTACCTGGAAACAAAGAGAACAGATTCGTTTATTTATTTGGTTTGATAAAATAAATGACAGAGAACAGATTACAATTTAGGGAACTAGCGTATTAAGTGGCCATGCGGCTAAACTTTCTTCTTGGTCGACGCTTCTGCGGCAGGTCATGCGATTATTTTTAGCCGCAGACGCGTGGTGCATGAGGTTCCTAAATATGACTTCATCAAAAAGTACAAACAGCATCTAGTAGTTTAAAAAAAAGACGCCGAAATACTTTAAAATATGCTGGTTGCTGTGATTTGATTTTAAGTGGAAATAGGACAACATTGATCTGTGCTCAGATTACGCAGACTTAAGAAAAACTAAGATCTCAAAATACGATTAGAAAGTAATCTTTAACAACACAGGACTGGCCCTAAGATGCTTCCTTGGGAACCAATCAATATTATTGAGGCACCAGGATAACATAAAAGATAGCAATTTGTTGTCACATACCTCTCGTCGGAGTCTTCTGGCTCAGAGTTGTCCTCTGCTCGTATTGGTGAGCTATGAGGAAATATATTCATTATAATATACGTGTCAAGTTTATCAAACGTTGTATTCAAATCAGTGGCCAACAGATAGAAAAATATATTTTTTTGATAGGGAAACCGAAAGCGATAAGTGTAAGATTCACCTCAATAATCCGCGTTGCAAAATAATAAGAAATCTTTTAAAACTATGCTTAAAAACGATAATGGGCTAGAAAAATTTTGGTACGCGTTTAATCAAGGCAAAGACTGCATTATAAACTATGCCAAAAAGAATGACGTAATAAAGTAGAAAAACCGAAAAAATTGCAATTAATCACTGCATTCTTCGTTACGATGCCAGATATATTCTATCATAATTTAGGGACATACGAAAACCATCTGCCATACATTTAGTCCCGGATTACTCTCCGACCGGATTACAACAAGCCGCAGTTGCAACATGTATGAGGGCAGTACGTATATCTTGCCATTGTGTCCGGACGGTAAGGCATTGACGCGGGGCTACTACCGGCCTCTCGTAACTTATGTATTCCTGGTACCATTCCACTTGTCGCAGTATTGCTGTTGTATAGTCCGGAAGCCTTTAAGCACTTGAATGATGAATGGTTTCTGGGTTGGTTTTGTTTGTTTTTTTTTTGCCCTAGTTTCTCGTAGTAGATGTTATTCGCAAATACTGAATGATCTTTACACATTCAATCACTTATCATATCACAGTTACATTGTAGGTATGGCTTTTCAGTTTTAGAGGACACAAACCTAGAAAGAGCTTCAAAATTTTATTTTCTTGCTATAGAACGACTTTATTGCAGCTTTAAAAGCATTTTGCTAATATGTCCTGCGGTTATAAATATAGAATATAATCTAAATTTCAATGATAATCATTGTAGGTAGAAAAATAAAGCAGCGGTATGCTTAGGCATGCCTTGTTGGCAGCTTGCGGAAAGCCCACGCTTCTCTTGTAATGCCTTGGCTACCATCGAGATGGTTCGGCAGCCTTCTAGATTCTGTTCAGATGAAGACCGTTACGACCGTTGTGAAAAGAACGCGTGAGCGCGATGTCGCGTCATAGGTACGCATTGGCATGCCTAAGATGCCTATATGCCTTCCGCGGCATTGTTGCCATTAGAATGCGCTTGGATGCTGCGCAGTATGCGCAGGCCCTATAGTTTGAAGTGAGCTGCCATTTCACCTGAACTAGAAATTGACACAGACTTTACGCAATAGATCTCACCAAGAGCACAACTCCTCGTCTTTCCACGTGTCTCAGTCTAGGTTCCCCCCGTTCCTTAGCCCCGCCTTGGTCTCGGGCGGCACCTGCTTGCGGAAGCAGTCATCCAGGAAGGCCGACATCGTGCGGTACAGGTGCCGCTTCACTCCGTCTAGGCTGTGGCCCTCGTCGGGGTAAATCTGAGGGAGAATATAGGGTTTAATATTGTGGTTTTATTTTTTTCTTAATTGCAATGAAAACGTTTATAAGATTATGAAAAAACATAGTTCAATGTATAAAAACGCCGTTCTAGTTATCATCTGGTCCAACTTTGTGATCAGTAACACTAACATTATTAGGATCTTAGTACAACTTATTATTGAATTAGGAGTTTTACTCAGAACACTTTATGTATCAGTGATTCCCCATTGGGATAAGTGTGTAGGAGCCTTCAAGTTGGTCAATGTGTCAATCAATGGATAAATGATATTTATTCATAGAAATGAATGAATGAATCTCATTTGTTCATCGATTGACACATTGACCAACCTCATATTTTTGGTAGCTTTTATATTTCTCGTCATCTCCTGTTGAAATATTCTATCTTAGTACTTTCACAACCTTCATTATCACTAATCTTTTTTTCTGTCGGCAAGTGAGTGATATCATTCTTTCCTCAAAAAAGTCAAAATTGGGTCTGTTATTCTCTCTCACCTGCTGTCGGAACATGCTGCCCTGGTCAGCCAGCGCTCTCGCTAGCGCCATGCTCTGCTGCACATGCACATTATTGTCTGCAGTCCCGTGCACCAATAGCAGCATCTTATCGTGCAAGGCTGCTGCTTGCTTGGTGACGTCAGCGTCGGCGTACCCTCGGTAGTTGCCGGTCGCGTTCGGGAAGCCCATGTAGCGTTCCGCGTAGGCGGAGGCTGTTGGATTAATTGTTTATTTTAATATTTTTGGTTAGGTAAGGTTACGTTAGGTTAGGTTATTTTTTTTAGTCAGTAAAAGTCCGACACGCCCTCCTGCTCCACCCAGAGCGGGAGAAGTAATTTGATGATTTCCCACCCAAAAACAAGGGGCGTTGTTGGTAAATATTTGTTAAATTGTCACAGAAACTGCCTCTTTGGTTTAGTGGTCGCAAGCGTTACTGTTGACTTTGAGGTCCTGAGTTCGTTTCCCAGGTCAGGCAAAGGTTCATTGGGTTTTTTTTATCCGGAGTTTCTCAGTATCAGCCCGGAGTCTGGATTTGTGCCCGGTTGATGGCAATAGACTCACCCCCTATTACATGGGCCTTAAAACATAACTGGCGAAATGTAGGTGTGCTATAGGTACACCTCTGGCAATCCTTGGGGAATCAAGGCGTGATGTTAAGTTGTCAGAGAAATTGTATTGAAAAACAAGATGGCGGCATATTTTTTTTTTTTGGCCGGACCCGAGAGATCGCCGCCGCCGATCTCCTCCACGAAGACACGGCGGTGCTCCGCCCAAGCCGGGCAGATCTTCACCGTATGCTCCACCGTGTTCTCAGGGCGATCTTCGCAGTGGAAATACCCGGGCGTTTCCACCCGCCTTATGCGAAACAGGAACCTCCAGAAACAACCGTGTCCGGTGAGGACCTGCGTCAGGCAGAAGGAGAGGACGCCATGCCGCCTCTCAAGCCGCTCCTCAAAGAGGGGACTTACCGCTACTATCGTGGCGTGCCCAACCATCCGGATGGTCATGACTCTATGGGACGCCTTCAACCGGCGGGCTGGTTGGCGCCTCAATGAAGGCGCCTACACCGGTGCCCCGTATAGGGCCATGGACCGCACGACCCCCGCGTAGACCCCCCCTAGATTTGGCAGGAGCCACTTCAAGGCAGCCCCGGCCCACTCCACTCTGGGAGCCAAACTTCGGAAGTGCTCCGCGAAGTTCTACTGGCTGTCGAGGACGAGTCCCCGGTACTTCATCGTCGACTCGACTCCGATGTGAGCCTCTCAAGATGGCGGCGTAAGTTCGAATTTTGGCCTCACGCCAAAACAGTCTTATAGCGTAGTATTAATATGTATTTTAGGACTGATTTCAACAACGAGTGTTGGTGATGTTCTTCGGAAAGGTCTATTGCGTGTTACTTGCAACCGGCGTGCGTGTATGACCAGATGTATGAACGTAAATGAGGCAAAAGGAGTATGTAAGCCTCGTAGCCTGAGGCGTTCTATAGTTTATTCCTACATCCATGGGGAGAAACTCACGCCGTTTATGTATGTATTATGTTCACCAATGAAACTGAACGCGTCCAAACTGCAGCTGCGTTCAAGAGCTGTCAGTGTCAATATTCCTCAACAATAATCACACTGACAGCTCTTGAACGCAATTTACATGTGCTGATCGCGTTTAGTTTCATTGGTGAAATTAGCCCTTAATCACCCAAGATTATGAAACGACATTCCCTTTAGAACAAAAGCCTACAAATTCAAATAGATTACGAAAGCAGCGCTTCTCGTGTACCCTCCATTAAAATAACATTAAGGACCATTAGAATGAGGCTGAATTACTGTATTTATAACAATTACAATCGTCCTTCGATTAGTATTTAAGTTCCTTTGTTGTCTGGCTTGTAACGAAAGGATTTTGTGGTTGTTTAGTTTGTTTAATAAATGGGAAAAACGAAGTGTTTTATGAATGAATCGAAAGTATCTGCCAAGTGCTATTCAGTATAGGAAAAGTATCGTAAGGATTTAAAATTGCGTAAATCATATCCCTAGCCTTTGGCCAGCCATGTTGGGGTCGGCTTCCAGTCAAACTGGATCCAGGTGAATCCAGTATTTCAAATGGAGCGACTGCTTATCTCACCTCTACAACCCAGTTAGTTGGCAACACGATACACCTTGGTAAGACTGGTTATCAGGCTTCGGGCTTCTGACGACCCGTAACGCCTGTCAAAGATCCACGAAAGACAACCGGGACTAACGGCCTAGCGTCCTTTCTAAGGCACGGAGGAGTCGGCTTTATTGCAAATGGCATTGTTATTTTTGACACAGCAACGCTGCTAGCCGGCTGCATAAGATATTCCCGAGCTCAGCAAAAAAAACGAAATTACAGCTTTATAGGACCACTTATTTAACATAATTAGTTTTGTAATTTCTAACAAATACCTACATATTTTTTTTATTTAAAGTACTTGTCAAGACGAATTAAACGAGCGCAAACTCGAGAGGGATGCGTCGTTTTATTACTGAGTCCCCATAACCGCTTCCCAGGGTGCCTCCTGCTAGTTCCATCATTAGACCCTGAATATCATCTAGGACCAGAGTCCTTGTCAAGACAAAATCCGATCAGCTCCATGTCATAATAATATTGCATTGTCATCCTCACCCCGGCCCATACCAAGACACATCTACTGCACAGTTCGCTGTCCATTACTAACCATAGTACCGCCAGCGCACGATGGGCGTTAACGCGATCCCGCAGTGGAAAACGTTCAGCGAGCTAGCTAACGCGAGGGCCGCTAGGAAGCCGCCGTGTGCTCTCCCCCACACGGCCACACGGCGCGCGTCTATGAAGTGGAGAGAGTCGCGGAGATACCTGTGGAGAATCAAGGTTAGTAACGTTTCTAAGAGCATTGTAATGCTAGTGAGAATCAAGGAAAAGCCAGGGCTTACTTTTAATGAGCATTGCAATTATAATCTCAAAGACTCTCCAGCATTCAATTATACAGGTTGTGGTGTAAATAATGGATAACCCTGAAACTGTCGATCGGCCAGATTATTATCTATCATTTACCCCACTAATATCGCCTTATGCCCATGGATGACTGACATAACATGGATGTTTCAGGGTTATCCATTATTTACGCCACACCCTCTATACTGAGTTTTGCTAAAGGTACTCCTTTCTCTCGATGTCACGAAGTGATTGGGTAGAAATGATTGCGGAGAACCGTGACTCGGTCTACCCTCTGAGTCCGTTAAAGCTCATACGAACCCCTCCGAAAGTAGTTGATCCAATTTTTATGACCGGCAAAAACACATCGGAAGTGTCAGATCCTGTTGTCATTCATTCTTAGTCCCGGCCCCGAACTAATCTTACGTTCGTAAGTAATACGGAGTGGGACACGCTCGTAACTTCGGCCCAAATTACGGATTTCGTGTTTAGGAAGTAGGCACCTAGTTCATGCCCAATTGACATCAGTTAATGTTATTCACGACGATCTAGCACTTATTAAACAATTATTAAATATTTATTGCCATTTCTCCTAGTTATCTTTAACTTACTCAGCAACTTCCAACTGGTCCTGCAGCTCTACAGTCCCGAGTCGGCGATGTAACGAGTGATGAGCACCAAGCCCCCTGCCTCCTGCCCCTCTCGCGTCTACGGAAGCGAGGATAGCCCCCGCGCCAGCAGCTAGCGAGCCCCAGTCTAAGGCCCAACGCTCTGTGACCAGCTGTGTCCCTGGTGCCCCGTGACTGTTAAAGAAACAAAAAGATGATAATTTCGCAGGTAAAAAAGTACTAGGCGAATATAAGTTACAAAGAACATTGCAGCGAGGAGGGCCGCAGCACCAGAATCGTACGAACTCCAGTCTAGGGCCAAATTTCTGTGACTAGCTGTGTCCTTGGTGCCCCGTAACTGTTGGAAATATCGAAGGTTGTTTCTTCACCAGCAGCCAGCCAGCAGTGAGTCCCCGTTGAATTTTCCACCATTGATGTAAGTAGTTTTCAACAATTCGGTGGTTTTGATGCAACACTATACTCCATTTGAAATAAGATTAGACATTTAACTAAAACTTTTTTACAGTCCGATCAACCGATTTTGACTTCTATTGCGTTGGTGGCATGACAAATGGCAGCTGCAGTAAACAGTTGGTATTGTAACTACTTTTTTGCTTTTAATGCCATCCTTATGCCTACGGTATAGAAGTCAGAATCGGTTGAACGGACTGTAAAAAAGGTTTGTTTAAATGTTTAAACTTATTTCAAATGGAGTATAGCGATATAATATATTTAGTTTCTTGAAAAGCCTACCTCGACGGCGGTTCATAGTAACCACAAAAGACTAACACAAATCTCCAGGCACTAACGTCACTTGCATGATGCTTGAAAATATATACTCTGTGGTTTTCCATCCAGGTCTTGGCCAGCAATCTCACTTAGAGAATTGTCTGTTGTTTTCAGATTGTGTCGTATTTTGTTTTGAGATTGGCTGACTTTTTTAAACTGGACTGAAAAAGGTGAGTTTACCTGAAGATTGATTTCAATTAATTTCAAAAAGCAGCGCAAGTATCTTACCTTGTTGTTACCTTAGGGGTAACTACAGTTTTGAGCCGTTTGGGGTCGAAACACTCAGGTCATGAGGCTCGAGAGCGCGTCTCCTTTTTAAGGAAATTTCTCGCCGACTGGTTGCCACTTCGCGTGACCAGAGGGCTGGGTTGTTTTTTGGCAAAAGAATTAGCATTGCTATTCATCGTGGCAATGCTTCCAGTCTTTTAGGCACGTTTCCGGATGACAGCGATGCGGACGAGTACTAGAAGTACTTACGCGTACGCCTAAGTGCTTTTTTGTTTTTTTTTTTATTTACAGTTAGTAAGTCATTTAATTTAGTACTTAGCGTAAATAGTTAGTTGTGTTGTGTGTTGGGTATATAATATCCATAAATTTAAAAAATAGTAAAGCAAAGATTTTTATTCGTTTTATTTATGAGGATTTAACAATATGAGCAGTAAATCTCAGGTTCTGAAGCTAAAATAAACGGGATTTTTTATTTGAAAATTACTATAGATTTTGCTTAAAAATTCTTATTATTAGAGAACAGTAACGACTGTAATAAATCTGTCCATAAATGTCTCTTATTACTTACAAGGAATGTTAAGCATCAGATATATTTTCAGAGTCTATTGTGCCAATGATTTGTGAGATCTCAGGCCATTACGGGTCTTATGACCTTTGTAACAATGACTGTAATGGCGCGGCTATCGGCTAGGAATAGACTAATAGTCTTATAAAAAGTAAGTGCGGTTATATTTTACATTAACAGTTTCATTCTGTGAGGATAACGAATAATTTAGATGTTCAGTGGTTTTCTGATCTTCGAATTTGCTTGAGAATTTCGATAACTGTCAGAGTTATTTATAGTATTAGAATCGGAGAATATTTGTAGTATCTAACGGCTCTTTTACGTATCCGAAATAATGTAGTTTAGTCGCTTTCAAAAGGTTTTCCGCCAAAAGGTATTCTGATTAATTTGCTTGTATTCAAACTTTAAAGTGAAATTTGAGTACTAAGTTGGGATAGGTATTTATATTAATGGAATTGTTGTTACTGCGAATTATACTGAATTAAGGAGTCTTCTGTACACTGTCCTATGTTGGCATGATGAGCACACGCTCGCGTCGCTACTCATGGGCGCTACCTTCATGCGTGTATCCCGTCCCTCAGCAACGGCTATCAGCCCTTTAACCTAAATACCATTTTTTTTCTAAACTCGGTATTTAACCTGTTATTGGGGTCCAAAGATCCGCCTACCATCTCATAAGTTCAGGCCTATCATCCCGAACATATCTAGGTACATCGCAGGCATTACTGCGTTCCAGGCTACTACCTTGCGGCAAATCCGGGCTTCGATGAGCTTCGCGCCGGGAACTTATTTACCTGCTTGGCCGCGTCAAGCACGCTGTGGGTCTGGAGGGACCATCCAGCGATCGTCACCTTTCCTGGCGTCTGCAGCGTGGTACACTCGCTGGGGTCATCGTCACGCCAGGCTAACTGCACTAATCCTTAGGAAATTAAGGATTCATGTGACCATAAACTTACCTACCCCCTTTCTCAATTTTTTTATTACGTTTTTTACATTGACAAGTTGCGTGGTATAATTTCCTTCACCACGTTAACCTAATCCGTCACGTTATTTAATAGGTAGCTATTTTATATTTGCGCATGGTCGTATTAAGCCGAACATATCCATCATATTTCCAGGTAAATATTCAAAAACATAACAACGATTTGTCCAATTCGTAATAAAATAAAACAGGAAAAGACATGCAAATATAGCTTCGGCCCTTGTCATAGCCTAGCCTGGTCCAAATTTTGAGAAAAATAAAAGTTTTTCCCCGACTTCCGGAAAAACACTACGAAGTGAAAAATAACTTTAATTTCGGAAGTCGGTGACTTTGGTTATGTATTTTAATTATTGGTCACCGCCTTCGGAAATTAAAGTAATTTTTCACTTTGTAGTGTTTTTCCGGAAGTCGGTTGTTTTTTTTGGAAAAAGTTTTTATTTTTCACTTTTTAGTTATAGTAGCTACCAATTCGAAATTTCATCATCCTTGGGGTCAAAACAATGTATATTTATGCGATAGCAGCAATCGCGGTTGATTTGCTGTGATTTTTTGAAGAGTTCCGTTGTGTGTCTCCGAAACGCATCATCAGATCTATATGAAATTTAAATGGGACCATTTCGGAATAAACCCGTCTCGAACAATAAAAGAATTTTGCAAATCTGTCTATACAGGGTGTTAAAGAAATTGCGTGCTATAGCTTCATGGTGAGTTCAGTATCGATAATGGAACACGTAAAAATAAAATACCTTTAAAAAAGGGGAAAAAAAAACGAAAATTATGATAAGATGAACCTAATGTAGTACCTACTAATTAAATAGCAATCGTTTAGAATTGATTAAAAAAATGCTTAAAATAAGTTTTTATTTTGTTTAAATGCTAACTAATAATTTCCTAGAGTTACCTACCTACTATCAAACGCAGTTAAATACCTACGCCCGAACACTTCGATAGTTAGTTAGGAGGTACTAAATTAGGTTTTTTTTTTTTTTTTTTTTTTTTTAGGGTGGGAAATCATCAAATAACTTCTCCTGCTCTGGGTGGAGCAGGAGGGCGTGTCAGACTTTTACTGACTAAAACCCACCCGTGTTCCCTCAGTTGCCTGTGTGCCAGGGGCCGCGGTATCTCTTTCGAACAACCCGCACCCCTGGCAGGCATCGGCCCTTGCGGACCCCACCAGATCGGCGCACCAGGACACGTGGCACGCCGTGACCACCCCAGGAACCAAGTCATAAAAGGGCCCCAGACGAACCCGTGTCTGGCGCCCTTGGTCCCCCTGCGACGGGTCAGCGCAGTGGCCCCGCCGCCTACCACTTTTCGGCCGCAGGGGATAGGGAGAGCGGCCAACGCTATACCGACACTCCTCTTCCCCTGCGGCCCCACCGCGTCCGCCATCAAACGGTGGCGGCCCCGTCCAGGCCACGGAAGGGAAGAGCGCTACTCAGAAGTACCGGCACTCCTCCTCTTCCGCAGCCTGTAATCCTCAGCCGCGATGCCTCCCATTCGACATCGCGGCCCGCCTCAGTTGCGGTGCACCTCACCGCAACCTACATTTTGGCCGCTACGTCGTCGGCTTGGAGACAAAGGCCCTGACGAGCGGCCCCACCTTGGGGTTCCTCTTCGCTTCACCGTGGGAGCGGACCACGGCTACTGAGCCCCCCCGCAACGACAATGCGGGAACCCACTGGGGGGGGTACTAAATTAGGTTGATCTTGCAATATTTTTAAATTCTTTTTTTATATTTTCCTGGGTTCCTTTATCGATACTGAACCTACCCCTAAGCTATGGCACGCAATTACTTTAACACCCTGTATATGACGGAGTTATGCCAGAACATACATAAAAATATAAACATGTATTGACAACCTCTTTCTTTTTGAAGTCGATTAAAAAGAAAAAATAAAGCTTTAAAAAAGGAATGCCATATTTGTACTCACACTTTCAAAACCAGAGGGTACTTAGTAACCTCGTCTTCTCTTAGCCCGGGGGGTAGAAGCAGTCGTACCCTGGCTGCGTGACCGCTGGATAGCTGCACCGAGAATGTCCGGGGGGTCGGCAGTGCTATGGTAGCTAGTCTCTCCTATTACAAAGAAATAAAGGTAACACGTTAGTTTGTGACTAATGTAATGTAAGTGTTTGAGAATAATACAAACATACAACTTTATTTGCATTAGCAACATTTTAATTTTAGTTTACTAGTTTTTATATACTGGCAACATAGTGTGTAAAAGAAATTTCTCTCTGTGCGCCATGAACATTTTGTACTCTTGTATTAATATTTAAACCTATTCTGGAAATATGGTTCTATTGCTAAAAATCAGCCAGCATTTTATTGTACAGTAAGCAAGCAAGAACAAAGAATGAGCTAGCACAGCATGGTCAATAGGGTCCTAAATTAGTAATCAAAGGAGTAATTGCATCACACTCTAACAACAGTAAAAATGGTACAGTTTAGCGTTTGGTTTTATGCATTAAGTGACTTGTGGTGTAAGTGAGCCTGTCAATGTTGCCCAGAGTAAACATAACCACAGTATTTATACAACCACATGTCTACATGGTAAATTTGGTTACAAACGTTGCAAAATCAAAATCAAAAGTCATTTATTCAAACTAGGCTGAGAGTCAGATCTTTTTGAACGTCAAAATTACATAAGACAGTCCCCCCAAAACGCCCGCCCTTCACCACTTCCTAGTGCTTTAGCTGGGAAGAAGAAGTAGCGGAACAAACTCCCCAGCAGCACAGCTGTCTGTTAAGTTAGAAGAACTTGATTCTATACAATAATAGGTAATTCAAATTATGAAACACAAAAAAATAACCCATATGTCAGCTAGCACACGCCAATTTATCATCAAAACATGGAAAAATAAAAATAATAAAAAAATAAAATAAAACGTAAACAGAACTTACAATCAAAATAAAAGCCTCCAGGCATAAAGGGCATGCCCGCTTACATATGCAATTCTGCATTATGCAAATATAGCTATAACTTAAAGTAACAAAAGTTATACTAGGACCTCTGTACAAAAATTTATAAAAACTTAATACAATTAACAATAACAAAACCATGGTCAGCAAGACGACCAGTCACCACGAGCAGCACCCGTTCACGAGCATAACGTTATTACGCAACGTTAACGTTATTGAGCATACGTAAGCATTGCGTTATTAAACCAGAGACTTCGCCACAAACAAAAACACGCATTGTATAACATCCTTATCATTCTCTCATTATCTACGCCCATATATTTTCTCAATTACAAAGACCATTCATAAAACCTTAGTTTCTTGCTATTGTACGGAACGTATGTGACGTTGATATCATTCTGATTACTAATCAAACGACTCGTACGAGTATAAGTGAAAACTTCTTTAGGCGCATTGGGCATTTTTTGAGACAGGGAAAAAACAATTGAACTCGCGCCACCGTTACCGACACCTCTATTTTTTATTAGAGGTATTTCAATCATTTAAGTCTCAAAGGTTTAGGTCCAGAACTAATATTCCAATTATAATTATGAAAATCGGATAACCCGTTTAGAAGAAATGACCAAAATTATGATTATGAATAATGTGAAATCCTGTAGGTACCTATTGATGATAAAAAAAAAAACACACGTAATTGTTCAAGTTTTCACTTCTGCCGGCACTCCCAGAGTGCCACTGTTTTTTTTTTGTAAATTTTGTCGTTCAACCTACTATTATTGTAAATGCGAAAGATTACTCTGTCTGTCTGTTACGCTTTCACGCCTAAACCGCAGAACCGATCGTCATGAAATTTGGCAGAGATATAGCCTGGGATATGGAGAAGGACATATGATACTTTTTTACGCGATAACCGACATCCACGCGGGCGGAGCAATGGGCAAAAGCTAGTTGGAAATAAATGGTTTGACTTTGATTTTATAAGTTTAAAACTGTCTCGTTGATCTAGTAGTTGGAACAGCTACTGCTGAGTATGTGGTCTTGGTTTCAATTTCAGGGTCGGGAAAAGTGTTGGGTTGGATTTTTCCTTGAGAAATATCTCATTATCATCATCATAACAGCCGAAAGACGTCCACTGCTGGAAATAGGCCTCCTCCAAACGGGGAGGGGATTGCCATAATCGCCACGCTTGGCAGGCGGGTTGGCGATCGCAGTATGGTGGTAAAATGCATAGAGAACGCTGCTGCCCATTCTCTGGTAAGCCCCTTAGTCGCCTTCTACGACACCCACGTGAAGAAATGGGATGGTGCAATTCTTTTACGTCCGGCACCACACGGAACAAGTAACACATGTTTATCCGCTAATATGGCTAAATCCTACAAAATAAGGTTTATCGCGGCTAAGCGAATGCCACAAAGTAGCACAGTACCTTCTCGATTGTTATATTGCCACCGGCCAGCCGAGCTAGCCAAACGCAATGCATGAATCCAACGCAAATAAGCACAGATTAACGTTTTTACACTAAAAATACGCATTTTGAAATATCTCACATGATATTAGGAGGGTCGAGCCAAATCTCACGACATCTCATCAGAGCGGGGGTGGGGGTCAAAAATCGCCAAAATTGCCTCACGTAATTAATGGACGGACTAAGTTGCCAGTTTTGTAAAAAGAACTGTATTTCGATTTCTGTTAGGTTGTATTTCAAAAATAAGCTCGATGGTTTATACCATACCTAAAGAAGAACATTGTTTTGAAACGCTCGGTTCGTATAAACAAAAACGTATCGTTCTGCTTACCAATGGTAGTATTTTTTATTTCCAAACTGGGCAAATAAAATAGTTTCGTACGCTAATTTTACCTGTGATATCTACTTCCATATAGGGCGGTCTACTCTGCAAAGCTATGAGGCATTTCCTTAATTTTTGGTAAATATACAATAGTCTTAATTTTAACCTACTACTGTCCGTAAATTATAGGTATTGGCCAATATAAGACCTTTACTTTCTTGCTATTGTACGAATTGTATGTGATTAAGTTACCATTTATTATTACTGGATATGATGATTCGGAACAATTAATATAACGACCCTGACCTGACACTGAATCAAACGAAGTATGTTGTATGGGGAACAAAATACACACTTACACACTCACATTTTACGCCACATACACACACCACACACACACACCACACACACGCCAAACGTTACACAAACATACACTCATAAAATACCATACTTGAAAGCACCTCTCTAGTCTCCACTCTTGTATTCGTATCCTGAACCCCAAGATACAGACTAACTGTCTAGTTTGGGGTTCACTGGCAAATAATATTTGTAACTAGCTGTAGGTAATATTTAAGCTACTCATATGTCGTCTCAACTTGTTGTTAATCTACCTATGCTTACTGTATTACCTGGACAATAAATATTTTCTATTTCTATTTTCTATTTATCACATCCCACGGTGGAAGAGAAGCGGAATTATATATCTTAGCGTCATTTTAATAGGCTTGAATTCTCCACTGTATCTTGGAACACTTTTGGTTTATGATTTTCGAGTTTTCCAGGGATATTGTTTATCCTCAGGGCTTAGCGTTGATAAATTAAATAAACAGGAAAAGATTATTCTTATCTATACAGATTAACCGAGAGGAAATGAACATTTTGTTATGACTACGGTTACCACGGCAAGATGTATTTGTCGTAAATTAGTCTTTGTGGCTAAGTAATTTCAGCCTCACGGGTTGACCGATTAGGTTAAGCGACGCTTGCCGTGGTTGGTCCGTGGATGGGTGACCATCTTCACCAAGACGCCTGACGCCAAGACGTGCGCAGGCTGATGATCCTCCAGAATATGATGTAGATTGCCACACAGATATCCCGAACCAATGCTGAACAGATGAACAGCATGTAGCGGCACTACAGAAAATACTTCGCAAGAAAAATCATATAAATCACAAAAAGAAAAGTGGCGCCATCTACAATGCCACATGTGAACTACGCAAGACTCACGTCACACAAAATCCTGCATCGCGCAAGCAGAGTTTACCGCGCGACTAGTATATACAACATCCCGACATCAACTGTCGCCCGACCGACTCTTGCTCGTTGAAGCGCCAGCCCGCGCCGCAGCTGAGCCAGTAGCTTTAAATTCCCCGATCAATAATAATGCCAATATTTTGATCCAGCCTGTCCCCAATGATAGCTGTCTCCCTATCAGTGACGCCCTGAGCCGAGGCCCGTACCCCACAGGGGGTGCCCTCAGTGTGCCCTGGCTGGAGGCGTTAAATTAACTCTTAATGGCAGCCCCAGGAAAGCCCGGTTAAGCAGTCACAGCCTCTCAAGACTAACTGCGAGATGCCCGAGAAAAAAAAAAAATTGTCGCCGTCGGTTTAAGCAGTAACGGCCTCTTAAGGTCAACGGCGAGATGCCCTACAAAAAAAAAAACAACCGTCGGGCAATTGCCCACCAGACACAACACCCGTCTGGTCGGAGGATCCTCCCTTTTCCATAGAGTATGAGTGGACTTTACACCCTGTTCCTCATACCTCTATAGGGCTTCCACGTATGAGTTTATAACCTAACATTCAGGTACTTAATTTTAAAAGAAAAATTAAGTTCTTGTCCTGTTGTTGCAAAATTCTAACACGCTTTTATAAGCTTGGTATATACTATGTGAGGAACGGAATCTTCTAACGTGATTTTGAGACATCAGCACCCTAATTGCGTACCACACGATCAATCACAAAAAATGATTAATTTGAAATTTTGCCCACTTATCCAGGAACGAAGTCGAATGAAAAAATCACGCTTTTGTAGTTAGCCGAACTGAAAAATTTCAAAGAAATAATAGTTTAAAAAACTAACAATACATAAATACTTTAATAGAAAACCAAAATAAAAAAGATAAATAATGAATTTCAGCTTTTAAAGCAAGAAGTTATTGTAGCATCGATCCGTGATAAAAGCAAAGATTATCCGGGATAATGGCTGAGCTGGATTTTCCTCTTGGTCGATTTCTACCATTTCAATTTTATGGTCGTATTTCAAAATAATTTTTCTACGGAAATAACTTTGGGATAGAGGTATTTTTATGGCAGATGATTTTTATGTAAATGGAAACGCTGTAGACGGACATATTCATCATTTT
This sequence comes from Antitype chi, assembly GCA_947359405.1. Lineage (NCBI taxonomy): Eukaryota > Metazoa > Arthropoda > Insecta > Lepidoptera > Noctuidae > Antitype > Antitype chi. Next base: position 6,509,805 of record OX375829.1, on the reverse strand, counting down.
CATTTCAGCCGAAAGACGTCCACTGCTGGACATAGGCCTCCTCCAAACGGGGAGGGGATTGCCATAATCGCCACGTTTGGCGGCGGGTTGGCGATCGCAGTATGGTGGTAAAATGCATAGAGAACGCTGCTGTCCATTCTCTGGTTAGCCCCTTAGTCGCCTTCTACGACACCCACGGGAAGAAATGGGATGGTGCTATTCTTTTACGTCCGGGACCACACGGTCATATTATAGTGACCTTATTGGTGCCGTTCTCCAGAAAGGTCTGGTACGTAGTACTTGCAACCGACCACCAGCAAAATGACAATTTAATTCAATGTCTTTCTTTAAGACAGTTCAGCCACGTTCATTGCGTTATTTACGTTGTTGAGAAGACGACTCTTTTAAACCTATGAAGCAATTAATTAGGAATATCTTTCAAAATCCTTACTGTATAACTAATAAACACGGCATAAAGTTATACCAGGAATAACTAAGTAATAACAATACATTTTCATAGGTTAAAATTTGGAATAACTTTACTCTGTGTTTATTAGTAAAAGGGTAAGATTGTGATTAAAATCGTGTTATGCAATTAGGGTACAGAATTACAGATGTATGAACGTAAACGAAGCAAAATTACTATGTAGAATCATATCAAGAGGCATTCTGTGGTATCTGCCTATCCGAATATATATGTATATATAACTTCGTCAATGTTTACCTACAGTAAAATTTTTATTTGTCTGCTTTTTTGAGTACGGTATACGAGTTTTTAAAGGCTGGAATATAAAATTTCTAGCGAACATGTTTAATAAAGTGCGTGACTCAGTTTAACGTTCATGAATATTTAAAAAGTAGGCTATAAACCTAATGGTCTTTAAACACTGTAAGTAAAAGCGTCTAGTGGAAAGTTTAACTCTGTCATAATATGTCTAGGTGTCATGGAAATATAAGTGTTAAGGGGAATCTAGTCGCGGGCTCGAACTCACTGGTGGGCCTTGCTAAAAAGCACACTGCCTCACCAGGCATCATGTCTGACAGACTTTGTATCAGTGATGAGCAGTTATACGCTAGTCTACACGCACAACGTTATTGAGTGAGATACAGGATAATTTATAGTATAACAGGCGCGTACAAAATTAAGATAAATCCTTCGGAAGATCGGGTTTTAAGAAAAACCACTGCATAAATCAATTACCAATAAAGTTTATTGAACTTTTCAATATTTAAGCTTTATCGGTACTGACTTGGTTTTGGAGATTTTACACTTCTTTTATTACTTAAACACGCCCAGAGTTACGTCAAATTAGCAAGAAAAACGAATCTTTGTTGGCTCCTTACTTTTTAATGGCTTTTTATTTTAGCATTCTGTCTCCGTACAGACAATATTAATAATGAGACTAAACCACCATGTTTAATTTTTGATGTACACACGGTCACACATCAAGCTATACATTTCCAGTATAAACTGATCTCGCATTGTATAGGATTTCCGTACAGTGCGAGATCACCGTAAACTGGAAATTATAGCTTGATGTGTAGCTATGTCTAGATGAACAGTGGTTTAAAACAATCCCGAAGTTTGTATTGAAAAAAATGTCGACTAGATTCACCTTAAGTGTAATTTTGACTTGGCATGAGTCTTTCATATTTATATACTCGTGCAGTAAAAAACGCTCTCAGAAAATCAATCTAAGCATGACATTCATTCTCGCTTCCCTAGAAAAACAAAAGGCTGATAATTAACGAGATTTTTATAGAAATTACAGTAAGCAAGTAGGAACAATCGATTAACGTTTCGGCTTTTAAATGTTGATTATAAATCATCATCATCTGCTTAGCCTTTTCCCAATATGTTGTGGTCGGCTTCCAGTCTAACCGCATACAGCTGAATACCAGTATTTTACATGGAGCTACTGCCTATCTGACCTCCACAACCCAGTTACTGGGTAACACGATACCCTTGTTAAGACTGGTTGTCAGACTTTCGGATTTCTGCCAACCCGTGACGACTGTCGAAGATCCACGAATGACAGTCGGGATTAACGGAATTATTACTATAATAATTATAAATATCTGGATGACCAAGCTTTGCTCGGTTTTTGTTTAACGTTTTCTAAAAATGAAACCTAGCTAGATCGATCGCCCCCGAAACCCCCTGCATACTAAATTTCATGAAAATCGTTGGAGCCGTTTCCGAGATTCAGATATACAAGAATATATTCTTGAATTCTTGTATATACAGGGTGTCCGGTAATTAATGGATAACCTTGAAATGGTTCATGCTAGAACTAATGGCCTTTCAGAAAAAAAACATTTTTATTTGTATTTAATCTGTTAAAAAAAAAGAAAAAAAAAGAACAACCGACTTCCAAAAAAACACCACAAAGTGAGAAATAACTTTAATTTCAGAAGTCGGTGTCTTTGGATATGTATTTAATTTTTTTGTCACTGCCTTCTGAAATTAAAGTAATTTTTCAGTTTGTAGTGTTTTTCGGAAGTCGTTTGTTTTTTTTTTTTACAGATTAAATACAAATAAAAATATTTTTTTATGAATGGCCATTAGTTTTACCATGAATCATTTCAAGGTTATCCATTAATTACCGGACAGCCTGTATATAAACAAGAATTGCTCGTTTAAAGGTATTAGATTATTATTGAACTAAATACTTAATTAAAATCAGAACACATTACACTACTGTATCTTCGTATCTAAAGTCCTATTTCTTCAACGATTCAACAAAAATCGAAATCATTACCTTAACAATAGTATTATTCTCCAAATGGGCCACCAGCCTGGGATCCGGCAGTGCAGTCCTATGCAGACTGAAGGTAGGTACTCCAGGCCCGAGGCACTCCAGCACGAAGTAGGCTGATGTTGGACTGAAGTGGGCCTCGTGGTAGAGGCACGGCAGGTTCTGAGGCACGCCATCTGGGGGGAGCGGAGAGAAAGTAAATGGAGTTTTGGAAGGCGACGATCGATGTAGCATTGAGGTAGCACTAGGACGGTCTTTGTGTCCGCTTATATCTGATTTATCGATGGATAATTGACATCAAATATAAGAACAGAGGGACCCAGTAGCAATGGCCACGACTTACGGTAGTACCCAGGCAGGTGGTTTATTTAAAAGTAATCACCATTGCTCTCAAAACGGTAGTTCGAAAGAACGATTGTAGAAAAAACGAGGCGAACTTTATACACAGTTAATTGAACAAATTGTTTTACTTACCAGGGTACTTCTTCTTCTTCTTCTTGCTGGGTGACGGCGAGGTAGCAGGCAGCTCCTCATCCCAGTCGCTGTCACCCCAGGTGCTGTCCCCCGAAGATGCCAGGTTACCGTAGTACTCCAGGTTAATTGACGGGGATGGCTGGATGGACATGAATGAACTGTTCAAATCTGTCTAGCTTTTTCCTATTTTGGGGTCGGCTTCCAGCCTAATCGGATGAAGCTGAGTACCAGCATTTTACATGGAGCGACTGCCTATCTGAACTCGACAACCCACTTACTGGGTAATATGATACCTCTTGATAAGACTGACTGGCTGGTTGTCAGACTTTCGGGCTTATGATGACCCGTAATGACTGTCAAAGATCCAAGAATGACAGCTGGGACCAGCAATACTTTATATTTTACACTAGCTTTTGCCCGCGACTTCGTACGCGTGGACTTTAGAATCAAGTAGATAATCATTTTTTTTTGATAATATATAGCCTATTTTTTAAGTTAGACCTCTCGGAATACATCATTGAAAACTGCATTCAATTCCATGCAGTGGTTTTTGCGTGATGCGGTAACAAACATACAGACAGACAAAAATTCTAAAAACCGTTGTTTTGGCTTCTGTTGCTCTAATAAAGACCCCCCATACTATTTTTTCTTCAATATCTTTAATGTACAGACATCGGCCTGTTACAATTTTATTATAATAATATGTATAGATATAACAACAACAGTTATAGGGGTACAGAATCATCAACTGAATCTATGATAACAGTTTGTGCGTCGATTTCCCTTCCACACAGTATTTTATTTCCAATAGGAAATCATAAAATACACATACACGCATAAATCCATGGGAATGTCATATCCTGTCCCCGTGTGTCACCGATGAAGCACAGATGTGGGTAAAGACGTACTTACAATATTCTGGCGTTGAGTCACTACGCATCGAAATAGATAGTAAACGTTTAAGCGATTAAATAGCGATCATGTGGGCATGAAATATATACAATATGGCGTGTTTAAAAGCTATTCTAAACTAAAAGTTATTCGACAGAATTCTTGAAGAATTGCAGAATTTTTCCACATCTACTTGAGACTAAATGTTAGCAGCTCCAACGTATGATCTCCGAGTACAAAGTTGTTATACGTTGCACGGACCTGCCTGCATCGCAATGCAGGTAGCATTGCGATGCAGGCAGGTCTGACCCTGTCTTGGCGTTCTAGGAAATACTCCATTGTTATTCTGCTCTCCTGGTATTCTAACAAATATGTACTTCCAACAACATCTTAGTAGGTATGTAAATTCCACTAACCTGTGAGTTACACGTGACACAGTACGGTAATTTTTGCGGGGAGCCCGGCCTCGGCGCCTCGGACGATACTCTGTATAGGTGCTGTTGTCCTGGTTTACCCTCTGGGATGCCCAAATAGTAGCTGAAAGAAGTTTTTATTCAGTATCGGCTCAAAAGACCAAAGAATAAAATATACCTTGACTTTTTCTAATGCCACATTACCCTACCCCATTTTATTTAAAAAATAACAAACAATTTATTTAAAACTGCACCTTAATAGTACTCGTACAGTGTCGTTCCACTTACTGATTGACTGACTGACAGACAACGACATTTCGAACTCATCTCAACTTCATCCCGACGGATTCTGAACTCGTTTTTAAAGAGATTCATTAAATTATCAATGTAGTATCAAAAAGAAAAGAAAAAATACTTACATATGCTGATTTGCATGATCCCAAGCCAACAAATCGACCACGTCAAAACTCCCATGCGTCAGTGGCAACGCCCTGGGCCCATGCGAGTTATGTTCCGTCCTCACAATATGGCGGAATAACCCCGCTGGGCCGTCCCTGACTGGGGCCAGGGTGACCAGGGCACCGCCACCAGCTGACCAGAGGGGGGAGGGGGCTGATTCTACCCAGCCGTCCAACCCTGAGGATATTCTGTATACCTGTTGAAGAAGTTAAATGGTTAAATAAAGCAGAGTAAAATGTTATTAATGGGAATATTAGGTAAAGAAAATGCTTTTTTTATCTTAATCCTTGTCCACACTAAGACCAGTCGGTAGTAAATTTCTCGCGACTCAATAAGTGCCCAATAGGGCACAATTTTTTGAATTCTTCCACTTTGTCCCACCGAGCCACCCCACTGCCCCCAATCTGCTCCACCAAATTGAATTAGTGGGGCAGATTCCACTGTAAAATTTTAGGCATTCCACTTTGCCCCAGCAATGGGGCGGCTCGGTGGGGCAAATTGGAATGATATTTTTTTTTGTGTTTTATAAATCCAAACACATATTCATCGTGCGGTCCATGGCCCTATACGGGACGCCGGTGTGGGCGCCTACATTGAGGCGCCAACCAGCGCGAAAGCTGAAGGCATCCCATAGGGTCATGGCGATCAGGATGATCCGGGGATACCGCACGATCTCTGGAGAGGCGGCGGGCCTCCTTGCCAGATTACCGCCATGGGATCTGGAGGCAAAGGTCCTCGCGCACATCTGGGAATGGCGCGAGGAGGCCAAACGCCGGGGCGTTACTCCGCTGCCGCGAGAAATCGCGGCGCAGCGGACAGAGCTCCGGCGGGATCTCACGGCGACATGGAGAGTGCGATTGTCGCAACCCAGTGCTGGGCACGCCACGATAGCGGCGGTAAGTCCCCTCTTTGAGGAGTGGCTTGAGAGGCGGCATGGCGTCCTCACCTTCCGCCTGACGCAGGTCCTCACCGGACACGGTTGTTTCGGGAGGTTCCTGTTTCGTATAAGGCGGGAGGAAACACCCGGGTGTTTCCATTGTGAAGATCGCCCTGAGGACACGGTGGAGCATACGGTGGCGGTCTGCCCGGCTTGGGCGGAGCACCGCCGTGTCCTCGTGGAGGCGATCGGCGGCGGCGATCTCTCGCGTCCGGCCCTGGTGCAGGCCATGGTACGGAGCGAGAGTGAATGGTTAGCCGTCACCTCTTTCTGCGAAGCAGTAATGCTCGCAAAGAGGGCGGCGGCGCACGTGAGGGAGAGGCAGTATATGCGCCCTCACGGCCGTAGTCGCCGCGGGAGACGCCCTGGGCGTCGGGAATCCCAGGCTGATTTCCGGCCACCGTAGGCGCGGGCTTGCGGACGGCGAGTAATGGGTAGCTCGCTGTCCGGTAAGGACCAAGCCCGGGTCGACGGCGCGTTGTGTTCCACGCGCGCCTCAAAGAGATGTCAGCACCAAATGGGGGGGTCCGCAAGGGCCGATGCCTGCCAGGGGTGCGGGTTGTTCGAAAGAGATACCGCGGCCCCTGGCACACAGGCAACTGAGGGAACACGGGTGGGTTTTAGTCAGTAAAAGTCTGACACGCCCTCCCGCTCCACCCAGAGCGGGAGAAGTTATTTGATGATTTCCCACCCAAAAAAAAACACATATTCATACAAAAAAGTGCCCTGCTGTAGTGTGAATTGGTTTATAGAAAATGTACGAAAGAGATGAAGGATTTTGGCAATGCGTTGTTTCGCAGTGACCTTAATCTACGCTGGCCTAAACTAGTATCCTAGTATAAAAACACAACTGGTACATTAGGTGCTTAAATAGTGCAGACTAATGTTATTTTCTTAGAATTCATGTGAATATTTAATACGATACTTTTTAGCCAAACCGCGAAAAGTTAGTCTCGGTCAAATGTTTTGAAATGGGGAATATAAAATCAACGTTTCGGAACAAAAGTTAAAACAAAAACATGTTAATTCAACAGTTTGTAAGCCATTAAAAATAACTTATGACCGCAGTCTCTAACCTAACATAAAATTTTATTAAGGGGACACAAGTCGCGCGCTGGGACTCACTGGTGGGCCTGGCTAAAAAGCACGCTGTCTCACCAAACATCGTGTCCGACAGAGATAGTATCAATGATGAGCAGTTAGACACTAGTCTATACGCACATCGTTATTGAGTGAGATGCAGGATCATTTTTAGTAAGAAAGGCGCGTAAAAAGTTAAGAAAATTCCTTCGGAAGATCGAGTCTCATGAAAAAATCACTGCAGCACATTCGATGCCATGCACGAAAAATAATTCGTTCGTGTGCCCACAACTCGCATCCGAGTCGCCGCTATAAGTAGTCTCGCTAGTCGGGTCCTGGGCATGAACAGATTTTTTTTTTTGTTGGGCATCTCGCAGTTGGCCTTGAGAGACCGTGACTTCTCAACCGGGCTTTCCTGGGGCTGCCATTAAGAAGTTAATCTTAACGCCTCCAGCCAGGGCTTACAAACTAAAATTTACATGCTAAGCGACTGCACGCTGAGGGCACCTCCTTTGGGGTACGGACCTCGGCTCAGGGCGTCACTGATAGTGGGACAGCTATCATTATTGGGGACAGGCTGGATCAAAATATTGGCATTATTATTGATCGGGGAATTTAAAGCTACTGGCTCAGCTGCGGCGCGGGCTGGCGCTTCAACGAGCAAGGGTCGGTCGGGGGGCATGAACAGAAGTCATCAATAGCTACTTAAAGCGACGACTCGGATGCGAGTTGTGTGCACACGAACGAATGATTTTTCGACCCATACGCTGGGTGCTGGCATCGAATGTGTTCATGACCAATAAAGTTTATTAAACTTTTCGATATTTGAGCTTTGTCGGTAATGACTTGGTTTTGGAGATTTTACACTTCTTTTATTACTTAAACATGCCCAAAGCTAGGTTAAATTAGCAAGAAAAACGAATCTTTGTTGGCTCATAACTTTTTAATGGCTTTTTATTTTGTTATTCTATTTCCACAAAGAAAATAATAATAATGAGAAATATATATAAATACAAAAACAAAAGTATTATCTATCTACCGTTTTCTCAAAAGGGTAAGAACATCGACGGATCAAAACGATACTATATCATTATTCATTTTTAAAATTCTGATTAATGACGGCTACATTCTATGGGCTAATTAGCTAATAAACATACCTAGCTTGCAATATTAATTAGGTAGAAGAAGGTCGTAGTCAGTTCACTGTGTTATAATTAGAATAGTGTACAATATTAAACACTTATCTAATTTGATAAGTAAGGATCCTACAACATTCAAGTCAAATATAATCTGGGTAAGCGAAATTTACCAGTCAAAGTACCAGGCTACCAGAACTCAGCAGGAGTTAATCACAGATAGACGGACGGTTCCTGTAGGATAGACCGAGGGAGCGAAACCACGGGTTACAATCAAATGCACAGTCATCAATCAAGGCGTAGGTAAGGCTAAAAAAGGCAATGAAAATGATTAAAGATCTTCCATACCTCCTGACAGTACCACATAGGACTCTTGCAGATAGAGACCACTGATAAGTTCTGCATCCTGGTCAGCCAGACGACGCACACTTCTGTGAGGGACACCCATTGTGCGCTCGTAAAGTAGTAGTCACTGCAAAAAATAGTATAGTTGTAGGGGTGTGTACAAAAATGCCACTTACATATATTACAGTTTAGAGTTTTATTTTCTTCTAGCCGATAATAGAAACCAACATAGTTATTGAAATCAAGACAATAGAACATTAGCAAAGCTTTTTGGAATTATCTCGGGGATCATGACTACTCAAGTTTATGGGGTCTGTAAACGCCGCTTTGGCAAAATCTTAATAGCATGATATGATTAATCATAATTAAACCGTAAAATGGTCACAAACTGACAATTCATAGTAATTATTATATGTGGACACAGCACGAAATCCATCTGTTTGACGGTTTGGTTTATATGGAGAATCGTAAAATGGGCCAGAAATTATGAAGTTATTCATTTAACTTCAATAAAGCATATTAAAGTTCCCTATGAGGTAAGTAACATTCTTCAGGCACATAATAAAACCAATAAAAATTAATGATCATTTACCAAATCAACTAGAAATCAAACCTTAACTTCGCAAACTACCAATAAACAATAAAACATAAGACGATCCAGCTCTTTCACCAATAAACTCACAATGTAAATGAAGGTCGATCCGAAATATTGAAGTTTTAATACGAAACCCGCCCACTTTGTTTATTTTATAGGGTTCAGCTCATTTATCTAGCTCGGTTTATAGCTTACAGCGCTTTAAAGCAGTCGAGTTCGCTTTACAGTCTCCGCTTTATATGGAGATCTTGGGACTTTGTATATCTGAACACTATGAACAAGGGTAGAACTACGCTCAAGTAGTAAAGTATAGTAATAGATTTAGGGCTTTTGTTATGCATAGTACTAACAAATATAAATTTCAGGGTAACTTTAGTTCAGTTTCTGTTTAGAATAGAATATAATTCAATAGAAGAATAACTCTTTATTATGTATGTGAAGGCACAGCAGCAGGTTACAGCAGCCGTAACTGGCCATGGGTCATTTAACAAAGACCTCTTTGTCATAGGAGTAACAGACAGTCCGCTGTGCAGGGCCTGCATGGAGGACGACGAGACAGCGGCTCATGTGCTGTTAAACTGCCCGGTGGTCGCTAAGTACACAGAAAAATACTTCGGTAACCCAGGTACCCTACGTGAGATTGTAAGCAACACCAAGGCGTTGCTGGCCTTTCTCGAGGAGCTGGGGTGGATCGAATTTCCCACGCGTACGCAAAATACGCACTTGGACATGGAGTTGCGGACAACAGCCCGTTTTACCTATTACCTATTATCATGTATGGTCACCAAAATCGATTAGTAACCAGTGATATACTTATTTATTTATTTATTTAAAAAAAAGCACAGCCACATCACATACATTCAGCTTATGCTAGAAATAATCTTAATAAATACGGCGTACTTACATAGCATTGATCAAAATATCTTGCTGTCTTGAAATACTAAACTAAACAATATACTAAACTAAAAACTAAAATAAACTACTTACTATAACTATACTATACAGGTTGAAATTGAAAACATGCGACAAACCGAAATGGGAGATTGTACTCATCATTATGAACAACTTTTACTAAGGGACCAATGATGCAATCGCGAAAAAAAAAACATCTGTTCCCTACATTTATGTTCGCATAACTCGTCAAAATGTAGGGAACAGCTGTTTTTTTTTTGCGATTGCATCATTGGTCCCTTAGTAAAAGTTGTTCATAATGATGAGTACAATCTCCCATTTCGGTTTGTCGCATGTTTTCAATTTCACCCTGTATATACTTGCAGTTTAGCAAGAAACTGATTGATGAAGTAATGATGAGAAAGAAATGCGGCTTCAGCGAAGATTTAGTGCCCGAAAGATGGCAGTTTGTGCAACCATCCACCTAAACAAACAGTTCCAATCATCTCAAATGCTAAACTTCATCAATCATTAATTTACCCAGCCTGTACAAACTACGTTGTCGGCTTCTAGTCTAACCGCATGGGCGCATGCAGCTGAATACCAGTATTTTACATGGACTGACTGCCTATCTGACCTTCAAAACTCTTCAGTAAGACTGGTTGTCAGGCTTTTGGGTCTCTGACTACCCGTAATGACAGTCAAAGATCTACGAATGATAGCCGGGACTAGCGGCTTAACGTGTTTTTCGAGACACGTAAAGTCTGTTCGCCGAGAGTTGATAAAGTCAGGGTTTCTTAACTCATTACAAATTGCGGCCCGCTAATTATTTAAAAACTTATACACGACATATGTTTTGTTACTTGTAACAACACGCGAACACCCAAACGACTCATTCGAAACGTATTCCAGAACGGAATGGCAATATGGCCGCCGCGTCAGCTCGCCGTTCGGGCCGCAGTTCACAACATATGCGTGCCTCATACCACGAAAACGGCGAAAGCGGGAGATAAGCGACAGCCCCCATACAGTTTGCGATAATTAATCGACAGTCGCTATTCGGAGTCCTATCATAATATTTATCAACACTCAGCGAACAGACTTTAGGGATCTCGATATGTAGGTAATGCATGGTCCCGTCCATGAACCGACCGCGGTAATCGTAGCTTACTCTTCGATCGACCCGTGTGGCAGTTATTATTTAGCCCCGGGCCCCCAAGCTTCAGGTTGTGACTAAAAGTTTTAAGGTAGTTTACTTACCCCTCTTCAAGTATAACTTTAGGTGGCGTGAGGTGTCGTGTGCGTATGTGCTTGGGGTCTGCAATATCAGCCACCGTCAGCGTCACCGTCGGGTTGTTGGTACCTGGCTTTGGGTACCTCACGCTTCTGATCTCCGGGTACGTCTGGGTGGAGAGAAGGAAGATTTTATTAAGAAATCTAATGGAAACGGCCAATTCTTACTCATTTTCTCCAATGAGAAGCACCAGGGTATACGCTAAAATCAAATTTTCTTACGCGTTTTGCTATTAATAACCTTCCAGTCGATATAAACAATTGTATCAGAAAAACCTCCTTTAAAAATAAACTACATAAGTATCTCTTTAATATATTTTGTCAAAGCCTCACTGTAGAGAATAATTTTAAATTGGTATGTTTGTTTTAAATTTAAGGAATTCAACAGAATGCAAGAGTCGTTTTAACCTAGGTGAAAAAGTGTCATGATAAAAAATTTAATGATAGTATTTAGGTATGTACAAAAGTGCAGTTACGTCTGCCAATAAACTACTATGCAGTTTGGCAGAAGTAAATGTAACCTGCAAAAAAAAAATCCTTTTAAAAAGAAATACTTTTAATTTTTTTTCATTTGCTTGTCAGTGTTAGGCAGTATGATATCCGGGACCAACGGCTTTACATGCTTTCTGAAGCACGGAAGGGTCTTGGTATGTAAACATGGTCACCCATCCACAGATGACCTCAGTCACTGACATACAAATAATTAAAATGAGCTTTATTGCTCTACAAACAGGATTCAAATTACCTTGGCAGGATCATCAGTGTCTAGAGCAGCCCCATACCAGGGGTATTTCTGTTCGTGCACCAGGCTGTCGTTGAAGGTCGCATATAGCACCATGTGCCCGTCTGCTGACATCCATAGCGCTGTTCGAGAGCCCAGGATTTCTTCTGTAACAAATAAATAGATTTTAAATATGGTCATTTATCAAAGCAAGTTTTTTTCCAGGGTTGAGCTGTCTTCGGGGCCGTCCATAAATTACATCACACGTTAAGGTGCGGTTACACGAGCAATTAAAATTGCTCCATGCTGGTCAATTCTCGTCAACTATGACGTCACGACTACATCCAGCAATTTAGAGCAATGGCAACATGCAGCAACCTGTTGCCAGAGATACGGGCACACAATACCATGCAATACGGAGCAACTTAAAAAACTAGGCAATAGAAATGTGAAATATATGGAGCAATCAGAAGCAATATTCCCGAAACATCCGCAATGTATTATTGTTGTTCCAGATTGCTCCACTTAATTGATCTAGATTGAACCATTAGTGTTGCCGAGCAATAATTGCTCAAAAAATTGCCCGTGTAAGAGCACCTCACAGCAAGGGTCAATAAAGAGCGATATCGTGTGACAAGAGGACGAGTTATAAGCAGAGATCGGATATTCGGATGCATATAGTTCAGATGTTGATTAATATGGAACAAGCTTTTGTATGGAAAAAATCTTAATTTAATGTAAAAAAAAAATGTTTTCACCAACACACACCCTTCTCTTACAGACTTACACCATACATACACATATTTGCATCAGGGTTAATTATGAATAAATATGGATCTGAATAGTTACGCAATCCTAATAATTTAGAAGTCGCATGTTATACACCTGACTAGTTATTCCTGGTATCAATGGTATCTTAGTTTTTTTTTTACAAAAATATATTATAAGAAGCCGCTTCCATACCTTCATAACCAAAAAAATACTTTAGGTAAATAAGCATCCGATTATCCGATCCCAAGTCATAAGCTTCGTCAGGTAACATGTATAAATCTCACAATCACCCTATTATTTCCATTGCTGGGACACAGGTCATAATCCACGGTGGATGTCACAGGTCTTCGAATTTTTGGTTCTAGGACATGCCGGTTTCCTCACGATGTTTTCCTTCACCGTTTTGTGAGCAGTGGTGATGAAATTATTTACACAAAGTAAACGCCTGTCCGCCAACCCGCCTGCCAAGCGAGGCAATTATGGCAAACCCCCCCAAAATGGGGGGGGGGGCTATGTCCAGCAGTGGACGTCTTCCAGATGAAATTATACTGATGATGATGAAAACGCCTGTCTGAGTTCGAACCTACGACCAACAACTTGGAACTCGCTGTCGGTACAATGAGGTTTTTCTGAAATGACGTTCACTAGGTGGCAGCACTGAGACGTCGGGTCCGGGTACCTGTCAAAAGTGTCAAAGCGCCTACGGACTGAATGGTAAACGAAAGAATGAAACGAATAACATCAAATATTTTAAGTTCATTGTCGAATTGGAAGACCTCTTGTCAAAGTGACGCCAACTGGTTGCTTGAATATTCATGAACACCCTCATTGGGCAACCGCTGCTCAAACGAAATAGATAAAGAGAACTATTATACTACATACTAACAAGTACCCAGAACTGCTTTAAAAGTGAACCATCAAAGAATTCAAAACAAAAAATTGTTTGCTGAACTGAAATTGAAATAACAAGCCTGACATTTCCCTCTTTCCATTTCAGCATTGAATATTTATTTGCAGCTGAGCACTATTGGAAACGACTTTCAAATTAAATATGCGACACGTTCAAGCAATGTTCAATACAAAAATATTTTGTACTGAGAACCATTTTTGTTTAAAACTGTTGAATTTTGTGTCGACACAGAACCGTACATGGTAGTCTGGTAGGTGTATACAAACATTGCGAAAAAGAGACTTAAGTTAAGACTATATTTAGCAGAGCGAGTAGGTGGTAATTAATGATGGGAATTAAAGCTCCGAGTGGCGATATTTCTTTATTTAAACTTCACGCACACAAAAAAGGTACAAAGGCGGACTTAATGCCTTAGGCATTCTCTACCAGTCAACCAAGGGTGGTGCAGAGATTAGATGGCAGGTGCCATGGATGAGAGGAACAATGATGAAAAAAACCTATAAAATATATCATACTGAATTATAAATAATATAACATAAATAGGTTATTAACTAATAATAAATAATAAATACGTTATTACAACAACACACACAAACTCCTTTTACACTAACTCAATCCTCACTTAGGCGAAAGAACGAAATTTGCAAAGTTCCCTTCACACGCTTTGCTTTTACTAAACGTTTCTTTTACTACCTTGGCCCGTCTTTATACAACAGAATTAACAAAACTATACCTTTACATCAATCCTCTTACGAAATGTGTAAAAAACAGATAACTGACTTTTTAAGCACTTTAAACTACGACGACACTGAATATCTGCTCACTTCACAATCTTAATGACTTCTCTAATACTCCATATCTAAACTCAACCTCTTTCACTTCAGTTTACACATACACCACACCTATATCACAGAACACAGACATACACAGCTACATTACAAAACACACACACACACACTACACCTACAACACAAAACACACGCACACCACACCTACATCACAAAACACACACACGTAATAACACTTTTAGTTTAGTATAAGTTAAATACGTTTGTACTTTATAGTTCTAAGCAGTCTATTAAAATGTTTGTACCCCTGTGGGAACCTGGGCTGGCGAACCTTAATACAGGTTACCATGTAACCTAGCTAGGACGCCTGATTCAATTATGTTACTTTATTTCTATTCGACTTAACCCTAAATTTTAAAAATTATTTTATTGTAACAGACTGTACCACACATTTTGAAATAAATAAATTATTAAATAAAAAAAAAAAAAAAACTAATAATACACATACATGCATACATATCATATATTTCAGAGTACGTAAGGCGCATCCTGGGTAGTTTTTTTTTTTTTAATAGGGTATTTTACTCTATATGAGAAAAAATCCAGAAATATATTATTGAGATAGCTTAGGCAAAATGCAGTCGGAAAATGTTAGTTTTAGTTCATGAAATAACAAAATAAATTTTAAAATACAATTTAAAGAATCCAGCTTTTTTAATCTGTTTTTGAACACCATGAAATAGTAGCCGCCATGTTTTTACGTCATGTCAACTGAGCAATTTTGTACTTTTATTATTTTCGTAACCAAAGTAATTTTTAGTTAAATAATGTTTTGCATTCAGGAGCAGCAAACCAATGATAAGAAGAAAAATAACTATTTTTAAATTGTAAACAATTATCTTATAAAATATCAGCGCATTTGCTTAAATAGCAAACTGACGTCATACCCACAGAGCAATATGGCGTCCACTGCGTCCAGCGTTTTCGTCAAATTACGCGCGAAATTTGAAAATGTAAAATTTTACATTTTTTTACAAAAAACTTGACTTAACTTTACTTAACTTAACTTAAAAACTTAACTTTTTTTTTCAGTGGTTTATTATTACTCTAGAATCTAATTAAGACACTTTTCAAAAATGGGTATTATGGGTAACACCCTATTATTAATGAAAGTGGAAAATTTCTCTCCCCGCGCCGGTTCAAAAGCATGCCATGCCACGAATTATGTATTTTAAAATTGACTTTTATACCTTTTTGGAAAGCTTACAGAATAGGCAAGTTGTTTTAGTTATTTGTACGATTAATGTCATAGAAATGTTTGTGACGAGACAACATTTTTGAAGCGTAAAATGAAAATATTGGTAAGATATTATTCTTATATCGCTCATTATTTTAATTATTTTGTTAAATTAAGTAGTTTTAATTATGTCCATAGCTTAATTGAAGTGCCAGCTTCAACATAATTTTGAATGGTACCCATTCAAATATGTAGTTTTTTTTTTATTTGGAATTAAATGTCAAATTTTGGGTAAACATCGAAAAACCCTTAAAATTCAAATATCTCGAAAACTATTGAATTTCGGCCATACATATGGGGGGTTCAATTTGTTGCATTTTGGCCCCCTTATCAGCCCCTGACGGATATACGTCGAATTACCAGTAACCCTGTATACGACTACTCTGGTTACTTATCTCTTTTGGTAACCTTACAGTTTTGACTTCGCTACGATTTAATTTTCTGTAATAGATAGATATAACTGTATAATGATAACTTAACTAATGAGACGAGTGTGCCAGTAAACCGTCACACCACAGCTGACAGCGATGCATCGCTTCTACGTCAGTGCGTGCCGCAGCGAGCCAACGTGCCTCGGGTCATACAGGGTGATTTATATTTAGCAACAAATAGAGACGCTCTTTTAATGTTTATGGACAAATAAATCAAATTGAAGCGTCGGTTTGTAATGTCAAAATAATACATTTTTACTAATGCATATGGAAGTATATACGGTAAGTACTTGTAACAAAACCCAATTTTTTGTTTGTCTGTCTGATGGCTGGCCTAGCCTTTTCCCAATAATGTTGGGGTCAGCTTCCAGTCAAACCGCATGCAGCTTCGTCGGGAATCCCAGGCTAATTCCCGGCCACCGCAGGCGCGGGCTTGCGGATGGCGGGTAATGGGTAGCCCGCTGTCCGGTAAGGACCAAGCCCGGCTCGACGGCGCGTTGTGTTCCACGTGCGCCTCAAAGAGATGTCAGCACCAACTGGTGGGGTCCGCAAGGGCTGATGCCTGCCAGGGATGCGGGTTGTTCAAAAAAAGATACCGTGATCCCTGGCACACAGGCAACTGGAGGAACACGGGTGAGCTTTAGTCAGTAAAAGTCTGACACGCTCGGCTGTTCCACCCAGAGCGGGAGAAGTTATTTGACGAATTCCCAAAATAAAAAAAAACCGGCATGCAGCTGAATACCAGTATTTTACAAGGAACAACTGATTATCTGACCTCCACAACCCAGTTACTGGGTAAAATAATACTCCTTGGTTGTCAGATTTTTGGGATTCTAACGACCAGTAACGATTGTCATAGATCCACGTATGACAGCTGGGAGCAACGGCTTAATGTGCTTTTCGAGGCACGGAGGGGTCTTGGTATGTAAAGGTGGTCACCCATCCACGGACAGACCGCAGCAAGCGTAGCTTAACCTGATCGATCGATCCGTGCAGCTGTTATTACTTAGCCCACAAATAAAGACAAAAGTAATCCTAATGAAATAGGTCACAAAAGTCACGAAGCGATGCATCGCCTGTACAGACGCCAGCACATCAACCTACCCCAATCTGTCAAATTTCTTTGATAGATTTTCAACTTTATCACATAAGTATAAGGTGCATGTTCAATTGGGATAAATGTGACAATTTAGGGTAGCTCGATGTCCTGGCGTCAGTACCTACGTCAGTGCCGCATCGCTCATGTCATATGTATTCTTGGTGATATAAATTTAGTATTAAATAGAGTGGAACGGTTGACGTAGTGTATAGGCTACAAAACTACATGGCGAGGGTTTTATTCACGCACGAATCTTAGGTTATTCCCACTGCTGGGACCCAGGCCTCCTCCCTGCGGGAGAGATTGGGCCGTATCCCACCACGCGGGCCCAGTGCAGGTTTGTGGATGTCACATGTCTTCGAATTATTGGTTTCCGAACATACCGGTTTCCTCACGATGTTTTCCTTTACCGTTTTGAGAGCAGTTGTGATGAAATTAAAAACACAAAGTAAAGTGCAAACAAGCGAAATTATGCCAATTGTTCTAAAATTAGTTTTTTTTTTTAAATGTAGGTAACCGAATCATATTTCAAATCATAACTTCATATAATGTAAGCACCATGTATATGCGCATCCAATAATACCGCACAGATGTGGTGCAACGGGTCGCGCTACTCGCAGTCATTGACATTAATTACCATGCCATTATACATGTTATGAGAACCTGGTACTTAAAAGATAAACTTCTGTTAGATAAATCGAGGTTCCACTTAGGTACAGCACCGATTTGTCAGCACCTATTCAAATTGTTAGGTGCCATTTGTGGAACAGTTTACAAATATTAATTTTATTCCACGAACGGCACCTACTTTTTGGATATGACTGTAAGTAGTACTATAATGAACTTTGACTTTATTATATACGTGACTGGCGATACGTACATACATACGGTGGTACGTCCAAAAAATATAATATGGGGGCGGGCATATTTTATGTGTAATCAAAAATACCCACATAATTATTTACTTATTTATTTACGGTGACGAGTTGCGAATCCGCCAGATTTACTTTTAAAACAAATGAGTCGGTTCCTTGAATGAGGTTGGACCCCATTGGATTTTAATGGACCTGCCTAAGTTATTAGCCAAACTTTTTGTCTGAGTAACTTAGAAAACTCCACAGATCCAAGTAACGGTGTTCACGAAGAATAGCCAAGTTAATTATTTATGTAAATTGTTCCTTTTGGTACAAACTTATCTTAACTTGCGTGAAAGTTTGTACGTTTTCAGTTTCAGTAAATACTTTTATAGAAATGGAAGAGACTTGAGGTATTTTTATTTAGTTGTATATAGCAGTATACAGTTTAAATTTGTGTGGTTATAAACTGATACTGAATTTTCATAGAGCAGTGATAACGGCCTCGACTTACGAATCGTGGGTCGTGAGGGCGAACCCAGACAGGTCTGACATTTCAGTAAATAATTTCATCACCACTGTCCTCAAAACGGTGAAAGAAAACATCGTGAGGAAACCAGCATGTCCTTGAACCAAAAATTCGATGACATATATGACATCTATAAACCTGTACTGGGCCTGCGTGGTAGATTACACACGAGGCCTGTGTCCCAGCAGTGGGAACTGTATAGGCTGATTATGTTCCATTTGCTTTCTTTTGTGAACGACTTTCTTTCTTCTTTCAACCCCCCTCCCCCCTTGTACCACATATTTTTCTATTTTATATTTAGAAGTAACTAAATAAAAACACCAGCTTTTATTCCATAAAAAAAAATCTTGAATAAAACTAACATAAAGTTAAATATTTTAGATAGATAAAAGACGCCTTATAGATATAGATTGAATAAGCCATATTTTTTATCTTTTGGTTCACTTTAAATTTCGAGTTTTAGTATTTTAGATTTTAACAGGTGACGTCACAAAGCTTTTGACCCCCTCCGTCCCTTGTCACACAATGTCACATTTCGTTGACCCCCTCCTACCCCTTAACGTGTGACGTAATTTATGGATGGCCCTTTTCTACTGATTACTATAGGTCAGTCAAGCTGTGTCTTATCACTATTAACTGAATTTGGAAATGATCATCATCCTTATTATTTCAGACGAAAGAAGTCCACTGCTAGACATATATCTCACCAAGCATCACCACTTCGTTCTTTGCTTCTTGCATCCTGTGGCCTTCAACGGCCCGTTGAAAATACCCGAAATGAATACATTAATTAGAAGTACACCTCTTAAAATACATATCAAAGTCAAAAAGTGGTACGGACAATGTATCTTACACATCAGGGTATATATGGACTCGCCCTCATTATACCACAGTATTCTCTTACACTCAGTATGTAAAGGAACACGCCAGTTCCTTCATTATACTAAAAATGCTATTAAGTTAAAACATACTGTGTACGGTTAGCAAAAAAGATTGCATTGTTCACGCCATAATATGCTCGCGTAAATGCAAAGGCGTATAATTTCAGTCGGCCATGTTTTTTACAACGCTACCTCTCGTTAGAACTATACGGAGATGTTGTAGCGTCAGCATAAAACGTTCCACTTGAATGGGCCGGTGTTTGCTAGAAGAGAATGTAGATCAGTCAGCAGAAAGTTTATTCATATTTGGACTTTTGTTTGAGAGCGAATAAATACAGTAGAGTAATCTGTAATAAATTGATTTTAAAATCACTTTATTATTTTAGCTTATTAAAGCTATGTACATATGCTAGAACAGAAGACCTGGCGCTTTCCCTTCGTCTTAAAAGGGAACAAAATATAATTCGAATGATGTATTTACAGAATTATAAAAATTAAAATTCTCAATACGTAAGCCCCTCTTAGTATTTCATGAAATAGTCATTCAATTCTAATTGCAAAAAAAACTCAAGTTAATTTTAATTTCGCGGCCTAAATTAGAATTTTTCGACTATATTTATTTATTTGCATACACCAATAAAAAATCTTCTAAAAACGATCCACTTGGCACAGTTTACATAGTGTTAGGTACACGCATAGAGGCAAGAGATCCCTCAGTCTCTATAGTACTATTCCAGTCCATTTTAAGTTAAATGATACACATTTACATGACAGCTAGAACTACCAGGGTGGCAGCAAAACGTGCTCTAAAACAAAGAAACGGTCAACTAACACACGAACTACCGACCTTATTGCTACGAAATAAACGCGCTCCCAAAGGCAAATTGCAACACCGTGTGGTTGACTAGGTACAGAATAAAAAGAACCGGTAGCCGACGAAAACGTGACCGGGACACTAAAATACTAAATGGTACCTCACTGATCGACTTACCCAGTCGCCATTTCACTAAAAAGCTTCCACATTTAAATTCCACACGTGTGCATAAAGTTCGTTAAATTAATAAAACATTCCCATGAGTTTGCCGATCGTACACGGGTCTTGTAAAGGTCAGAAGCACTGTTTACTTTGCTCTCTACCGTACATGGTAGCCTGGTAGGTGTATACAAACATTGCGAAAAAGAGACTTAAGTTAAGACTATATTTAGCAGAGCGAGTAGGTGGTAATTAATGATGGGAATTAAAGCTCCGAGTGGAAACACGTTTCTTGTATGGATACCCGTCATTTTTAACTTTATTTTATTATCTCCTTTATTTAAATAAATACACATGTAAATAACATTTTTAAAATAAGAAACATTTAGAAACATTGTTTGATTTATTATTATTTGTTGTTAAATCGGCCATGGTATACACTGTGTGTAAATATTACAAGTATCTACCTAATACGGTAAAAAATACAGCCCCTGTGACAGACGGATGGATGGAGAGCGAAGCCTTAGTAATCGGGTCCCATTGGCATTCTTTGAATACGGAATACAAAAAAAACTGTTAGACGAGTAACATTATGCAACCACATTTAAAATATCCTGAAAAACCTTTTTTCAGTATTAAAATTTTGTAAATAAAGGAGCTCAGACCGAACGCCAGGTGTTCCCTACGTTGTCTGAAGGCCGCTCAGTAATTTAACACATAAATAAGCCCACATGTGTTTACTTTTTGTCGCAGGTGTAGGCTTGCATTACAAAAATGGCCTGAGTGATAAAATGTTTTTGGTAATATAGTGCGACCATTTTTTTACACGCTATAAATTAGCTTCACATGTATGGTTGTTTGTTTGTATGTAACCGACTCCTTAGAGCGCGATTTTGACCCACTTTAAACAGTCAGATTTCATTGAAACTTTGTAAACTTATCGCGGATAAATGACAAATCAATGATAAAAAATTTTTTTAGAAAAATTGAAAAAAAAAATGAAAAAAAATCACGTTTTTGTAGTTAGCAGAACTAAAAAATAGAAAATAAATAATAGTTTAAAAAACTAAAAAACACGCTTTAAAAACCAAACTAAAAAAGGAGAAAATGATTTTATTCAATTAAAAAGCGTGGGGTGCATTTTTAGTTTAGTTTTTAAAGCGTGTTTTTTAGTTTTTTAAACTATTGTTTATTATTATTTTGGATGGGAAATCATCAAATGACTTCTCCCGCTCAGGGCGGAGCGGGAGGGCGTATCAGACTTTTACTGACTAAAACCCACCCGTGTTCCTTAAGTTGTTTGTACCAGGGCCACGGTAACTTTTTCAAACAAATCCGTGACCCTGGCAGGTATCGGACCTAGCGGCTCCCATTGATGCTGACATCTCTTTGAGGCGCTTGGAACACAACGCGCCTCGACCCGGGCCTGGGGCCAGCTCCCTAAGCACGAAGTCCGTCGTTTCGGTCGAAGTAACGAGCGTTTCCAACTCCGTATCACTTACGGACAGAAGATTAGTTTGGAGCCCGAACTAAGAATGAATGACAACACGATTTGACAGCTGTCCCTACTCCCGATATGTTTTTGCCCGTCCAAAAAAAATGATTGGCTGTAGACTCAGATTATAAAACAAAGGCAGATAGATCGCGCGGAACACCAAGAGTGAAGCTAAAAAATAAATACTAAAGCGTCGTATTAAATGTAACATACAATGCGACGCTTTAGTATTTGTTTTTTGGCCTCACTTTGGTGTTCCGCGCGGTCTATCTGCCTTTGTTTTATAATCTGAGGCTGTAGGATTCACTAAGATGTCTCGAACTACTTTCGGACGGGCCCGTATCTTCCCGTAGGTCCCCTGGTCCTTATCGGACGGCAAGTTAACTAGTTCGGCACCTTCAGTAGCGCACACACAGACACACACCAGAGGGGCAATTCTCGTAATTCTAAGAACGTTCACAGTCTGATCTCAGTGTCAATCTGTCAAAAATGCCTCGATTTTTCATACATTTTTGACATTTGCTCGTCGCTGAGATGAGACTGCGACTAGATTTTGAACGTTTTAATTTACCAGAATTGGCCTTCAGATCACAGTACAACCCGTGCAATTTAACTAGGCAGCTCGCTGGAATGCGGCCTCATAATGTACTGAACTTCAGAGCAATGATAGCCCAGTGGTACCCAACATACGAGTTGTTAGCCGTGGGTCAAACCCAGCCAGGCGCTTTAGGTTATGTAAATCATTTCATCACCACTGCTCTTAAGGAAAACATCGTGACGAAATCGGCATGTCGTAGAATAAAAAATTCGAAGATATGCGACATCTACCAAACTGCACTGGTCCCACGTGGTTGATTATAGCCCACTTTCTTTCGAAGCGAGGATGCCTGTGGCCCAGCAGTGGGAACTTTATGGGCTGGTTATAATTATGACTGTACTGAACAGTACTGTACGACTGACGTCATAGCACCAGGTGCCTAGTCGATTCACCCGAGTTGTAAGTACTGTACTGCTTACCTTGTTGTGGGAGTCTGAAGCTTACCGTTCTAAGCTCAGCTTAGTTATGAATATCACACATTATGGGCCTATGATTACTTAAAATTCATATACAACCTGTATATCAGGCAGGAGACATAACAAAACTCATGATTCTAGTCGCGTAAAATGGTTTCGTCGGTTATTTTTTTAAACTGCTTTTTCGTAGAAAAGTATAATAGGTACACAAAATGTACGGAATTGCCGGACAAAATGTAAGGAACAACAATTATTTTTTAATGAAAAATGTTAACGCAGGTGGATTCAGAATCATTTAGGTACTGAATCCATGGTAACGGTTTAGCGTCGATGTAGCCACCATGTATAATATCTCTTCATTGTGTGTACCATAAAATTAGAGATATAAATGTAGAAAAGCAGCGTAAAAGCTGTGCACGCCTATAAGTGACAAGGTCACAATAGTATTAGTTTAAGATATTTTATATGAGTGCCATAACTAATAAAAAATAAACCAGCCTGGAAACAAAAAAAAATGTAAAAAAATCTTCCTGGGTGTATTCATCAGGCTTTTTACAAAGGTTATTCTTTACATAAGCCAGGCCTGCATTAGCAAAATGTCCCACGGAACAAAACACTCTTGGTTCCTCGAGTCTGCTCTAAAAGTATTCTTAAGGTCAACAGAGTTGTATATAACAAGTAAATAGGCCTGTATACGAGCTGTATTGTTTACTCCGCGCCATGGAGCTGGCTATCTAACCGGTATAATAGGGTGTCTAAAACTCTTACTAATTTTATATAAGGCAGAGACGACAATCCTATTAATATATATGTTACGGCTAATAGCCGAAGTGCGGCTACACCTAGTTTTAGCCGGCTATAACTAGGTGCAGCCGGTTAAACTTAGATGTATCCTACTTATGTCACCGAAAAATTGTAAATACCGTTAGATTATAATCTATCTCGCGAGATTGTAAACTGTCGATAAATTGTGAACTGCACCATACTGCTTACCGACCGATTAGGTTAGGTTAGGTTAGAATTGCGACCAAACGCGCGCGAGCCGAGCGAGCGCAGCGAGCGATGCCGCGGCAGCGGCCGGCGAGCGCTAGTCCAGCTGCACCTAGTTAATAGCCGGCTAAAACTAGGTGTAGCCGCACTTCGGCTATTAGCCGTAACATATATATTATGTATTTAGTAATCCTACTATTTGTAAATGTGGAAGGGTGTATGTTTGTTACTCAATCACGCAAAAACGGCTGAACGAATTTACTACTAAGACCATATTTCAGGTAACACATAGGGTACTTTTTATCCCGTTAGTACGATCCCGCGGGATAATTTACGACACCCACGCGGGCGAACCCGCCGGCAGAAGCTAGAACACAATAATTCCCCACAAAGAACTATTATTACGCTATCTGTGGCAACCCTGTTTATGTTACCCTAGTAAGCAGAGTACCCTACATAGATTGTAGGGAACTATAAATATTATTTATCAGAGGGACGCGTTGTATAATAGAGTGGAAAATGTGTCTATGGTAACAAGGGGTTGGGTACTATTATAACATAGTGGAACAAAATTATGTCAATGCTATTGCCAGTGGTTTGACTAGCATAAGCTGATATTTATTATACAAGGTGTAGCAGAATAGACGCAAGACCTGAAAGTAGTTTGTTCCTAATTGACTACTGAATCGATTTCAGTAACTTTTAATATAAGTTTTTTTTTTTATTATACTTTTTGCCATACCTACCACTGATTGAGCCAAAGAAAATTTTATCTTATTCAAGAAGAAATAAGCCTCAATTTTAAATGCATAGAGTAAGGGTCAATTCTCACCGAGACGCGGCGCGACGCGCACTTTTTAAGATCACGATACAAAATAGATCTTATTTACTTCACAATAAGGTATACGGGCTGCACAACGCGGTGCACCTTAGCGTTCTTCGACACGCTTTCGCGCTCGTAGTGAAATTATACCTTTTCGTGTTGTAAATAAGTTAGATATTCTGTTGCTATCTTAAAAAGTGCGCGTCGCACCGCGTCTCGGTGAGAATTGACCCTAAAGCTTGGGTTGACACGTTTTTCTTAATAATATCAGTTAGCTTTAATAAAAAATAGTTTTGGTCATCGTATTATTGAGGGTCTTGCGTTAATTATGTTACTCGTTGTAGATATACACGACTTAATGTTTATTTTTGTCAGGCAAAGATTCAAAGTATTGTGAGCGTTGGATAGCTCAATACATTCTATAGAACCCATAGGTCCTCATGTAAACGGGTCAATAATATATGCTGTGCATTAGGCAATAATATGAAAAATTATGAGAAAAAGCAGACACTTATTAATGAATCTAAATCTTGACCACAGTTTAATGATGCTTATAACTAGTTGTCACAATGTTATGAACTTTTTTGACGGTCATATATTTTTGAAGCCTGAAAGGGCAAATATATTAATAAACTCGACTATACATTAAATTAAGTACTTGAAATGTTTATGGTTACTCTGTGGTTTTCATCATTAAGGTGCGCGCTCATGAGACGATTCGATGACATTCCACAGATAAGGTAAGTCGCGAAGACATCTGCTGAGTAAACTGTTACAGCGAACGAAATGATGATGGATATGTAGGTCTTTAATAAGAATATTTCAAAATCAAAATCAAGTCAAAAGTCATATAGTAAAATTAGGCTGAGAATCAGCACTTCTCGAACGTTAGCTGGGAAGAAGAAGTGGCGCATCAAACTCCCCATTTATATTGCGAGTCTTGATTTGTGTAAAATATGGTAATTTTCCTATCACAGTTATCCTTTTAAGCAGTAGTATATCCTATTACATCCAAAATATGTCAATTACCTTTTTTATTATTTAATTATTATGGAACAAACCAAAGATCAACAGACATCACAAACTCCTCAATATGTTTGTTCGGATGTTAAAAGACTTTTACGTAATAATATTTATCTATGGTTAACACATATAGGTACTTGCGTGCAAAAACAATATTGACCCTCCTACCGCACATGTTTCTTAATTTAGCTATGTCTTTTCACTATACTTTGGTACCGAGATTAAATCAAAGCAATACAGTACATACTATAAAGGCAGAATACAAACCCTGCTTCACCTCATTTCAAGTCTTTCTATTTAAAAGTTAAAGGTTGTCATCATTAAGATGCGCGCTCACGAGACGTCTCGATGACATTCCACAGATAAGATAAGTCGTGAAGACATCTGCCGAATAAATTGTTACAAGGTACGAAATGATGGTTCAGAGGACTGAAAAGATTTATGTAGAATGAGAAATATCTTAGTCCACGTAAAATGTGTTTTTTTCCGTCGGCAATATTTTATTTAATAACCATGTTTATGTAGTAATTTGTTACAATGAATTTTATTTTCATAGCCCAAAGAAATATGTTATGTAATTTCTGCACATGCAGGTAACAATTAAAATGTATGTACGAGTAATTATAATATAAACTCTATAATTAAGTAGGTTATCTGAACGAAATATGAACGTTTTTTTCCTCACTGAAACGATTTGTAAGCAGTTATTTACATTGGTAACAAACACCTCATATAATAAATCAAAAGTAATGAAAGCTGTAAACATATTCTGAAAATTAAAAAATTAAAATTGTTTACATACTCGTACCTACAGAAATCATGCCAAAATTCAATTATTTTTATACAACAGCTCGCAATTATCAAGGGATTATGTAAAACCAATAAAATATAGTCAGCTGTTTTGTTAATCCATAAAATATTTCGTTTTACTTATGTGTGTGTGTGTGTCATTAGTACCTACCGGAATATTTGTGTAGTTTGCCTACCATAAAACTTACTTAACACACTATCCCAAAGGAATTCGAAACCTTTCCGCTTTTTAAGGCCTTTTCACAGAAAAGGCAGAGAGAACCCTTTTGGGAGTGTTTGCGAAAAATAACTATGAAATAGTCGGGAAGATTCGGGAATTCAGTGAGGACATTCCATTGATGGCAGAACCTACTTTTCTATATATTTTCATGTTTAATTTTCCGGATAGTTTACGTGCCGAGTGCCTAGACCGAAATATTTTTGCTTAACTGTCTTGTGAACTGGGAAAGATGTTTAAAGGCCAAGATTTAAACCGTCAAAAGATGTTCGTGTTTCTGTTGCGTATTGACATCACTGACACACAATGACGCGTATCTTGACTTGGTTGTCATGGAAACGCTAGTAATAATGTGTGAGCTGTCTTCTCAATATTTTGAAAGACACTTTTTTAGTACGGTGAGGAAAAATCTGGCGATTTAAATTATTGTATTAGGGGTGGTTATTAGAACAGTAAGGATAAACCAAGTATACCAACCAGCACTGGGCCCGCGTGTTGGATTTCGGCAGAACGTTATAGGTTAATTATGAACACATTTCCGTGAGACTCACACATACCAGGGAAGCATAGCACGAAGAAGGAGTCCTATACTGAGCAGTGAAGGAAACAAGGCTGCCATTGATGATGACGCAATATTTCAGTATGTGGAAAAAAACTAGGTATTGTTGATCCTGAGCAAAGAAACAGGGGTAGACTCAAATATAGCGGAAAACTTTCATCTATCTGACCTGAATATCAAGGTTTACGTGTGCCTGGTTCAATTAGTGTCGCCGTATGCCCGGCCGGCCGAGAATAGGTCTCTACATCTATCACAAAGCGTTGTGGGTCGCGGATAGTGAGCGGGATATTTGATTTTATTACGCTAAAACACTTTGGGAAGATTGTGGGTGAATGTGTTCTTTATCGTATTATTATAGAAGATTGTGTTTGGACATACATTTGCTATGACGTTGGTAGTGGGTGGATAGGGAGGAGAATTTTCGTTTGTTGAGTGTTCATTTACGGTAAATTGAATGGAATTTATTTTTCATTAATGGCCAACCAACAGTTGTTTTACACCGTTACAATTTTAAAATAATATTTTACTTAAATCTAAGGTACAGTTCCATATAGGTTAGCACCGCATGCCCCATCAACGTAATCATTGTGCCACAAGCACTATATTATGTACTAGTACTATAGTGAACAAGGAACGTTCTAATTAGCTCTAATATACAGACTCATTGGCGGTTGCTTTCGAAAATTTGTAGTACAAACATATTAATTTTCGTGAACAAAATTAAACACAGTCCAATTTCGTTCATTTACTACAAAAAACCCAGGCAGTACTCATGGGGAGGTGCGGAATACATAAAACATGTAGATTCTTGTTGATCGCAAAAGTTGTCCATAACTCGTGAAACAAAATAACGTAATACTCGTCGATGGGAATAGTAAGTGTATCAAGGATCACAACACACATCTAAATACTATAATGTATACCAGCTTAAAGATCGTCCACACAGATCCGAACCACTCTACAGAACCCTAAAAACCCGAAACCACAAGACGTTCTAATTTAACACCCCCTAGGAATGGAATGATCATTTTATTCCGTTACCCGGCTTGTAAACGAGCGCCCACCTTTATCTTAATGAGTGCTTGCACTCGGCTCATTTGCGTGCCAGTTGTCAGATTGTGCCAGTTGCCAGTCCGCCACATTCCTTGGCATCTGCCAGGTTGCCACTAGAGATGCGCTTGGAGGGGTGGAACGTGTTTTATGCGAAATTTTGGCAGTTATTTCTGGTTGGAATGGAGGTTGCGAAGGTAAAGTGAGTTGATTTGGAATTAAATGGTTAGGCTTACATAACTTATACTTCTGAGATTGGGTTTTTCGTTAATTGCTACTAATGATTTGCTATTATCACTACGCTTGTCAAATGAATTAGCGACTGCAGTTTGGAGTTTACAAGCAGACGAGGTCGCTGCTACCTATTGACGTCATCCGTTATTTCTTAAAGCACCTTTTGTGACCCGAATGGGATGTTTTATTGGAACTAAGTTTTTTAATGCAGCTTACGGTTTAAATATACTGGTAGAAATCGACACGTTACGAAAATGCGTTATGCCTCTATGCGACTTGCTCTCTCTGAGAGAAAAGTTTTCATGGTTTTCGAGGGTGCTAAAGCCAATAGTGACAGCTCAAAACGAAAATCCAAGATGGTGTCTACGTACTACGTTGTTTTTTTATGTTTTGATTAACCATTGTACGTATATCATATTTGATCTGATTTGAATTGTGTATATGTATTTTTGTTTTCGGCTGCTAAGAACAAAACTAAAAATTTGGTATATAAGGAAGTTTTATAAATATGTGGCTCTTATTGTAGTATATTATGGTAGCTTATGACTTCCATGAGAACGAAGTCGCGGATGTAGTGTTAATAATAAAGTCGTTATGCTTTTTAATCAAAACAAACAACGAATTTGACTGGACTGGAAAAGGGGAATTAGTAGTGGGGGGGGGGGGAATATGAATATGACTGGACTAAGAAAATAAATATCATTAAAGAATACTACGAATATTCTAACTTGTAATACGCTATTATTCTGAAATACAATGGAAGCACAAAAGAAAATGTGTTCCTCTTTTGTTTGTCTATCTAACAATGGGGCGTTATTGTATGAATTAATTACTGCACTTCCACAGTTATAAGATATAAGAGGGGTTTCAGAAAGTCAATTCCTGTAATTAAAAACATGCTAAATCTAGTCACAATTTCCATTTCAGTGACATGCAGTGCAACTTGCAACTTGTCCAAAATTTAGGTAAACTAGAGATATTTTTGACAGATTCAGTATGAAATAGAGCATGGTGGCCCTAGAGCAATGGTGGTCTGAGAACAGTGGTGGCCCCAGAGCAGAGGTGCCCGATTGTAAACAGCCGCGACTTACGAGTCGTAGGTTATTATGCTTATGCTTTTTTTTTTTGGTTGGGATATTATCAAATAACTTTTCTCGCTCTGGGTGTAGCAGGAGGGCGTGTCAGACTTTACTTACTAAAACCCACCCTTGTTCCTTCAGTTGCCTGTGTGCTAGGGGCCGCGGTATCTCTTTCGAACAACCCGCACCCCTGGCAGGCATCGACCCTTGCGGACCCCACCAGTTGGTGCTGACATCTCTTTGAGGCGCGCGAGGAACACAACGCGCCGTCGACTCGGGCTTGGTCCTTACCGCACAGCGAGCTACCCATTACTCGCTGTCCCCAAGCCCGTGCCTACGGTGGCCGGGAATCAGTCTGGGATTCCCGATGCCCAGGGCGTCTCCTGCATTATGCTTATGCTAAGGTGGCCTAAACGATGTAATTACTTTAGGATGTAATTAGAACCGCGGAAATCCTCATCATCTGCCTCGCCTTTTCCCAACTGTGTTGGGGTCGGCTTCCAGTCTAACCAGACGCAGCTGAACATCAGTATTTTATATGGAGCGACTGGCTATCTGACCTCTACATCACAGTTACTGGATAACACGGTACCCTTTGGATTAAGATTGGTTGTCAGACTTTCGGGCCTCTGTTAACCTGTAATGACTGTCACATCCACAAATGACAACCGAAACCAACGGCTTGGTATGTAAAGATGGTCACACATCCACGGAACCACTGCAGCAAGCGTAGCTTAAACTGATTGATCGACACATGCCGCTGTTTTACTAAACCACAAGCCTGTATCAGAGTCCTTACAAAAAATGTCAGCGACTTTAGAGACAGATTTCAGAGATCTTATAAAATAAGGATATTCACACACATAAAATATGACTATTAAGTACAAGTAAGTTCAATAATTAATAACTTACCTCAATTATAAGTTAGTAAAGACGCACAGAACTTAAAGAAACTTGCGAGACCTATAACTCTCAAAGTTGGTCTCCTACGTGCACTTTGTAGGGAGCGAGTCGACATGTAGTTTGGGGAAATATCGATAAATGATGCGGGAACTTGTGCTTCCAGAGAGCGAAATTATATAGTCATATTTTACTATTCGTAACTTTATAAAGACTTTTCACTGCTGAGTGGTGACTATCGTGTGTAAAAAGATGTTTAAAAAAGAAGACAGTTATTTTGCTATCACCGCCATTGTGGTATGTTTTTTTTGTACTGGAGCCGGATGCAGCGACCTTTTCTCATAACTTTATTGCATAAAATTCAAAACAAATCAAGTAAATCAATCAATCATTCATTGTCTCTCAATTAATTAAGTCACGCTACCGAACTCGTCCTTCGTCTCAGATGGCAGGGTCGCCTTGTAAGGTTGTGCGTCCGAGGAGATGAGTTTAACAAGTGCCTTCATTGGAATCTTGTTTATTACTGCTAAATCATAGAGTAAAATGGTTTAACGTAGTACCATGCATCAATTTATTGTGTTGTTTTGATGTACGTTGGCTTGAAAAAGCGTGGCAGTTGAGAGTATGTCATGCTCACTTAAATGTCTCACTGATGGTGCCGCGTGTGTTGGATCATTCGCTTCCCTACAAAATGTTTGAGCTGGATGGAGCTGATCCACGCGTCAAGTTCGTGATCGGGCGCTGTCGGTTGAGACTGGTCATCTCCTAACTTCCATGGCTTATTTTTAATCTTGTATTTAGAATTGTTTTTTTTTTCTTACAGTGTTCTCACATACAGATGCAACAAGAATAAAGTTCTTAAGATTTTTTAAATATCCAACTTGATTTAAAAGAGTGTCCGTGGAGAACGTCTTCGAGTCTTTTTTTTACTAAACTATCAAAATTCACCATCGATCCACATAATAATAATGAAAATTGTGTAGGTACAATACGTAACTTTTTAAACGTTTGACATATTTAAGAGAGTGATGTGAAAGAATTGACTAATCAGCGCAGTCCCAACATTGTTTTAAAATAGTTGCTTTCTGTATACTAAGTGAGTACTAAGTGTGTACTAAATTAACATATTTGTTTTATAGAGCAATTAGTTATGAAACGTAGGCCGGACCGTAGGACCGACGTAGGTATGGACCAACAAACGACGAACATAATTTTGTGACCAGTCAAAATCGAAAGCTTACAACGAATCTTTCCCAACTACCGCAAACATTGGCCAAACGTTATCACCAATATGGAACTACCGTCATATCAATAAAAATAACATTTATCGGAGTTCGTTCAGCTAGATACCCTCAAAATTGAATTGAATTTTCTCAAGGAACAAACGACAAGCGTTTCGATCGAAACTTTATTAGAATTACAATATTGAACTGAATGAGCGGCCGCCATGTTGAAAAAGCAAATCAGCCAATAAATATCGAATTTCATGGACGTACAGTTCAAGAGGCGGTGGTTTAATTTTACTGTTGATATTGGAAATTGTAAGTTGTCTGATTGCACAAGTTGGATTGACTGTATTTTGTTTTAGTACAGAAACCGCACCCTAATTGGGTTAAGTTACTCATTTACATTAGCAATGCCTTTCATTTTGTAAATTCAACAAAATTAAACCACTGCACAGTAATTTGAATTTAAGTAAGCATTGGATTATAAATTGTCTACAAAATCTTTCAGATTGTGTTTACAAGTGCGTTACGCAATTAAGGGCGCTGGCCGTAACTATGGCAGATCAAGATTAAGAACAAGAAAATAAGTTCTAGGTCGTTTTCTCTGTTAGTCATGCCTCTGTGCCAGTCTCTTTCTGAAGCTCGATGTGTCATATTTACAACCGGGTACTACATAAATGTGCAGATGGTGTGTCGGTATAACAACGATCTTCTAGTACCTGTCTATTGAATTTTAAAACATCGGCTCTGCGCAAAGAGTTGAAAATCCAACAATGCAATCATATTTAGGCATTTATTTAGGTGTCGCTTTTTTTGTGAAAACGCATACCTACATATTTCACTTTTGGATATACCTAAAAAGTACTGAGATCAAATATATCTGACGCCTTCAAAAATAGAATTTTACGAATTGAATGGGAATTCATTCGTTCATCCATGATTTCCAATATACATAGATAAATGATATTTACAGATATTCAACATGAATGAAAAGACAACATACAAACTACTGTTTCTTTTACAACAATAGAATTTGGTAAATTGGTAAAAGCAATATCAAATTAGCGCAATAATTTAAACAGTAAAATATTACGACAGCGCTCCGCACTTATTCTACTGTTCCTCTTTTCACAATGATAAAATCGGTTCCGAAAAATTAAAATTGACTAGCAACACTGGTTTCACAGTTCCAAAAGTCTTACAGATTTTCCTTTGTGAAAACGAACGGTTATGACGTAAGCATTATACGGATACGCCTTGCCAACCATGAAATTGAAGTGTCTGTTTGCCGTGAGCAAATATTTGAAAATTTTCGGGGACTATTTTATGGTAAAAGCTATAAAAATGAGGGTAGGCTTTGTTGTTTGTCGAGATTATGGTAAGAAGAAATCGCTGTTTTTGTATTGTGATGGAGCGAGTTGACAATTTAATTAAATGGTTGTGGAGTCGTGGCTTTCTCGTGCGCGAAAACGTTAGGACATTTCGAATTGCATTTCTTTGATTCCTTTTAAATTGGTTGTAAAAGCCTAAAGGGGAATATGGTAAGGTTGCCTGCAAAATTCGAATTTACTTACGTTTTATACAATTTGCCTGACACTGACCTCATTGTTAGGTTCTATGTGTGTTGATTAAAATATGATTCGCGACAGTAAATATCGCTTTAAAAAATTATAATTATTAGTAGTCAAGTTAGAATTGGCCACTAATGTCATGATTTCATGATTGCATATTACAAACCCCACAATAGGGTATAACACTCATTTTTGAAAAGTGTCCTAATTAGATTCTAAAATGCTAATAAACTACAAAAAAAACAACATTTTTATTTAATCGATTAGTGCCGTAAAAATGCATTTAGGTTTTACATTTACAAATTTCGCGCGTAATTTGACGAAAACGCTGGACGCAGTCGACGCCATATTGCTCTGTGGGTATGACGTCAGTTTGATGTATAGACAAATGTGCTGATATTTTATATGATAAATGTTTATAATAAAAAAGATAGTAATTATTCCACTTATCGTTGGTCCCTGAATGCAAAATATTATTTCAATAAAAATTACTTTGGTTACGAAAATAGTAAAAGTACAAAGTTGTTCATTTGACACACCGTATGACGTAATAACATGGCGGATACTATTTCTTGGTGTTTAAAAACAGATTAAACAAAACTGAAATATTTATATTGTATTTTTTAAATTATTTTTTTATTTCATGAACTAAAATTAACATTTTCCGACTGCATTTTGCCAAATCTATCTCAATAATATATTTTTAGATTTAAAAAAAGTAAAATACCATATTTTACGAATTCGATACTACACTTTGGGCTACTTTTCGGGCAATGTGTAGCTAAAAAATAACTGCCACGTTGGTCTAATGGTCGCAAGTGCTACTGCTGAGCTATTGGTCCTGGGTTCCAATCCTGGGTCGGGCAAAGTGTTTTGGGTTTTGCCACCAGGAATTTCTCAGTAGCAACCCGGAGACTGGATTTATGCCCGATTGTGAGCAATATCGCCCCCTATTACACGGGACTTATAAAATAACTAGCAAAATGTGGGTGTACACCTCTGCCGTAGGTACCCTCAGGTGATTAGGCGTGATGTTATGTTATATGGGCCATCTCTAAATACACGACCAAACAATATATAAAATTTGAATATGAGGCGTACCTTCATACAACCAATCAGGAACACCATTGTGAATAGTCCCAGGGACCCCCGATTCTGTCACTCGATAGCCCGTAGAAGACCGGGGGGCTGGCCTGTAGTATATGTCATAGTCTTTGACAGTGATCAGGCCGTGACCCTTCGGCGTCCAGGTGGCTAGGAGGAGTGAGGGTCCTTCTGTGATGACACCGCCTCCAACCTCGTCTGGTAACGGAGTCAGGGGGTAGGATTCGCTGAGGACAAAGAAAGAAAGAATTAGTACTGTTGGTATTGATAGTCTTTTGCATTTTTAACCGACTTCAAAAAGGAGGAGGTTATCAATTCGTCGGAACCTTTTTTTTTTTTTTTTATGTATGTTCCCCGATTACTCGAAGATGGCTGGACCGATTTGGATTTTGTTTTTTTTGTTTGAAAGGGTATACTTCCCAGGTGGTCCCATGATCATCAAGTCAGGATCTGATGATGGGATCCTGGAGAAATAGAGAGAACTCTTCAAATTTTATAGGCACATAAAGCGATTTAGGTATTTTTTGGAAGAGTACTTTCTCGGAGTGGTTCCATTTCAATTTGGTGAAGATCTGATGAAGAACTTCGGAGATAGGCAACGGAACTCCTCAATAAATGATAGCAAATGGACTGGGATTGCTGAAATCTCATCTCTGTCTATTGCTTTCACAAGTTCTTAACATAACATCACGCCGGTATGCTGTGAAGGGGTAAGCACATGTGAACCACTAAAAAGTGAAAAATAAAAACTTTTTCCAAAAAAAACAACAACCGACTTCCAAAAAAACACTACAAAGTGAAAAATAACTTTAATTTCGGAAGGGGGTGACAAAAAATTCAAATACAGCTCCAAAGACACCGACTTCCGAAATTAAAGTTATTTTTCACTTTGTAGTGTTTTTTTGGAAGTCGGTTGTTGTTTTTTTTGGAAAAAGTTTTTATTGGGTCGAGATCACGGATACAAGCTTATATCATGGTGTCACATAGTCAGTCTATTTTGATCGGAAATTTAAATTGAGGGTTGGAGTAGCGTTCTTGACAGTTAAGGGGAACTTAGTCGTGGGCTCGAACTCACTGGTGGGCCTGGCTAAAAATCACGCTGTCTCACCAGGCTTCGTCTCTGACAGAGATAGTATCAGTGATGAGCAGTTAGACGCTAGTCTACACGCACAACGTTATTGAGTGAGAAGCAGGATCATTTATAGTAAAAAAATCGCAAAAAAATTAAGAAAAGTTCTTTGGAACATCGGGTTTTATGAAAAAGCCGATGCATAAATCAATGACCAATAAAGTTTATTGAGTTTTTCGATAATTGAACTTTGTCGGTACCGACTTCGTTTTGGAGATTTAACACTTTTTTTATTACTTAAACACGCCTAAAGTTAAGTAAAATTAGCAAGAAAAACTATATTTTTTGGCTCCTAACTTTTTGGGTTTTTATTTTAGTATTTTGTTTCCGTACAGACAATATTAATAATGAGACAAAACGATATCATATTTTTTACTTTTGATGTGCCATGTCGAGACAGTGGAGTAAAACACTCCCGAAGTTTGTATGCAACAAATGTGGACTAGGTTCACCTTAAAGAAAGATATCACAATATTGCCGTTGTATTTTCTACTAAGCGTGAATAAGTTGCAGTGACGCTAACTGCAATATTGTAGGCATTGTTTCCCCGTCGCAATACCTGCTGCTACGAAGTAATAGCACGCTATTAAGTCGTTTGCAGTTAGAATTCTTTCTGACTTTTTGCTCGGCTCCAAGGTTCCTAGCGTGATCTAAAAAGCGTATAGTCCTTATGAAGAATTGGGCTATCAAATGCAATAGAATTTTTCAAATACGACTGATAGTTCCAAAGATAAGCGAGTTCAAACAAACAAACCAACTCCTCAGCTTTGTTAGTATTAATTAATTCTTTTATTTACGTATGATGATAAAACAAGCTGAGTATCTAAAACCCTTTCCCTGACCCATCCTAAAGAGACGACACGTTAATACCAGTCACTCTATTATGTTAGGAAGGTACATTATTTAAATCCCTGACCTTCCTCAAATAATGACTTTTCCGTGACCCTCCCTAACTATTCGAAAAGTGGATATAATGGTAATATTCACCAGCCTATCACGTTACGCGAGATTTTGCCGCAAGGCAAGTTTGATAGAAATCCTCACCCGCTTCATTACTCCTTGAGCTCAGCCCGGAATTCCGTTTGAGGGGAATATATGAATTGAAGTGATGGGAAAACGTTTCTGATTTTGATTTCGCACATCGTTGCTGAGTTTTGACTAAACAAATAGGTGGTGCTTTGATCTATGCATGTCTATGCTTCTATTTTCGATACCTTGGTCGATCATCATCATCACTTGCCTAGTTTTTTCAACCGGGTGCAGCCGAGTACCAATATTTAACATGGTGCGACTGCCTAACTGACCTCCACAACCCACTTACTGGGTAATACGATACCCCTTATTAAGACTGGTTGTCAGACTTTCGGGTTTCTGACGACCCGTTACGACTGTCAAAAATCCACGAATGACAGCCAACGGCCAAACGCTAAACGTACTTTCAGAAGCACGGAGGGTCTTGGTATGTAAAGATGTCACCCATCCACGGATCAACCGCGGAAAACGCAGCTTAACCTGGTCGTTTGATTCGTTATAACTAAGCCACAACTTCTCTATCGATCGGAATAGTCTTCTAATTTATTATAGGCAAAAATTATATTTTTGCCATTTATGGAGTATTATTTTGTTTCCCTATTTCAATAATTGTACCAGGCTCACAAGTTCGCGAAGAGGTTTCAAACGCAAGTCAGCAAGACAGCATCCAAGTAAAACTTGATAGAAATCCCCGCCCGCTCCATTACTCCTTGAGCTTGGGTGGCGAACTTCCGTCGGAATATATGAATTTGAATGATGTTGAAATATTTGCTTCGGTTTTAGAATGCAATTGGAAATCTGAGCATTGTTGCTGAATTTTATTTGACTTGGTCTGGGCTTTGAAAGCTCTTTTTTTGCAGAAAATACTCTATGTATTTTACTTACTTACTTTTAGGTAACTACAGTTCCAATGACAGACTTACTATGAGCAATAACATGATATTTTACAAATAAACAGCTGCAGCTATCGGTTTTTATCAGTGAATTATTAATAATACGAGAGGTTGTTGAACATAAATACAGAGCTTATAAATTCCTTAACAGAAAGTTTATATGCACAAAATATCGCTTTAGAGAGAGATCATACCCCTGAATAAGTCATGAAAAGTACCAGGCTCACAAGTTCGCGAAGAGTTTTAATAAACAAGCTTGTATCCACTAGCATCCAAGACATTAGTCACAAAGTTGTGTTTTCCCGCGCAATGGACGAATATTTTTTTATTTTTTCAACAATGGGCCCAAGGGAAATGGCTGAAGGGCGAACAAAGGCTTTTGTGCCGTCGCCTTTGCGTCTCTTTCACTTTTTAAATATACATTACTCGGCCATGTTTTAACACTGCATTGATTTCTCGAAAATGTTAGGTAATCTTTGTGAATTAAAATGGTTGAATTGAGTTCTTTTTGAGTGCCTTTTAAGTTAATAGATCTGTCGTAATGTCGGTTTTACTTTCTGCTGAATTAGCTGTAGGTTTTCTAAGAAATGATGTTAGCACAATTAACCAAATGGCGATCAGAGAAGGGAATTTTTTACAAAAACTGTTGTTTTTGGGTATGTCATAATACTATCACTATTCCTTCTGTGTAGCTTATTATCTGTTCTACTTATAGCCAATTGAAAAAGGTCCTTTCTCAACAACGAGAGAAAAGAGACTGAAAAATGCGAAAACATGAAACCAGACTTTATAACATGAAGTGTGTTAACATACAAAATCTCTTACGATACACCTTTCTGCAAACTACAAGATTTGTATGTATCCAGACAATCCAGTAAATAAACAATCCCAAGTTATAACCAACCTTATGTGTACGAAGTAGAGTAGAGAATCCTTTACATGTCTTGTATATTCAAGCGAAATACCTTAGTACGACGAACGTAGTGTTAAAGGCCCGATTTATGAACATATTAGGTTTTATGCTTGCCTGGTACCTGCGATTACGGGCATTGTACTGTTGTTTGTATAGGTACTGTTTGTGTACTTATGTACCAGAATTTACATAACAATTTTGGTTATGTTATGAAATTGGAGATGTACTTATTGATTTTCTATGAAAGAAATAATTATCATAAACCCGAACCCAACTCGCACTCTGCGAAGCAGTAATGCTCGCGAAGAGGGAGGCGGCGCACGTGAGGGAGAGGCAGTATATGCGCTCACACGGCCGTAGTCGCCGCAGGAGACGCCCTGGGCGTCGGGAATCCCAGTCTGATTCCCGGCCAACGAAGGCGCGGGCTTGCGGACGGCGAGTAATGGGTAGCTCGCTGTCCGGTAAGGACCAAGCCCGGGTCGACGGCGCGTTGTGTTCCACGCGCGCCTCAAAGAGATGTCAGCACCAACTGGTGGGGTCCGCAAGGGCCGATGCCTGCCAGGGGTATGGGTTGTTCGAAAGAGATACCGCGGCCCCTGGCACACAGGCAACTGAGGGAACAAGGGTGGGTTTTAGTCAGTAAAAGTCTGACACGCCCTCCTGCTTCACCCAGACCGGGATGATGATTTCCCACCCAAAAAAGAATCCAACTCGCACGGTTTTTACAACTTGACAAATATTCATATTTCTGTATTAAATTTAAGTGTAATATTAGCGGTAGATAAGCATACAATAAAAACCTTTCGGAAAAAAATATCTACATGATGAAGAAAACTGCATTAAAACCGTTGCATAAGAGTAATTTAGAAGAACAACGCGGTCACTGACAGTACAGTACAGAGACAGACAAAAAACGACCTTAATAATATGTATACAGGGTGGCAGGGACGCGCAAACTGTAACTATGGATTCTGTACACGATTCTGAACGTTGAAAATTTTCTTTAATTATTAAAAAAAAAAAGATGTTTCATACATATTGACCTATAGGTAATACGGGCTGGTTTCCTCAACTCCACGTCATCATCATCATCATTTCAGCCGAAAGATGTCCACTGCTGGACATAGGCCTCCCCTAAGTTCCGCCAGTTCGACAAGACTCCTGCGGCCCTCACAAGGTCATCGGTCCACCTTGTGGGAGGCCTTCCAACTTTACGTCTTCCGGTACGCGGTCGCCACTTTAGAACTTTTTGGCCCCATCGGCCATCTGTTCTGCGAGCAATGTGCCATGTCCACTGCCACTTAAGTTTGGCAATACTTCGGGCTATGTCGGTAACCTTGGTTCTCCTGCGGATCTCTTCATTCCTGATCACACAGGGAAACTCCGAGCATAGCCCTCTCCATTGCCCTTTGGGTGACTAAGCGTTCTTATGCGGCCCATTGTACGCGACCACGTCAGAGCGCGTATTTTGTGTACGGTACCGTATAGGTATTGCACTTTTCTACAAAACAGCTGATCTATGTTTTGATAACCGATGACAAAGTATACGCTAAGCGGTTTTGATGATTTAGATTATGTACCTACCTATAAAATAAATTTATAGATTTTAAGAATGTTTAAAACCAGTTTAACTGGTGAGGAGAAGTAAAGTGTGTTATTGACCGAAATTTTAATTACATTTTTAAAAAGTATCTACTGTTTACTCTATTACAAAAACCACATACCCAAACACAAACGTTTACAATCCTAACATTTATTCAACACAACTTTAGTAATTACCTTCCCCTACACAATACAATACAAATCGATACAGAACATCCTTTTATCAATCGACTCAAATCGGATACAAAAAGGCAATTCGCAAAACACGAGACCGCGGGCTTTGAAATACTTTTTAAGCATAAAAAAGTTTCTTTTGTTGGGGCATAATGGAGAAGAGGAATAACCAACCAAATACAGGCCACAGAGTAGTTAAGTATAGTACAGAAGGCTCAATAAAACAAACGAAAACTTACTGCCCGTTGGTCTCGTGGTCATTGACCATGAGGTTTGATTCCCAGGTCCAGCAACGTGTTATGGGTTTTTTTTATCGGGAATTTATCATTAGCAGCCCGGGGTCCGGATTTGTACCCGTTTGATGGCAATAGGATCGCCCCTAATTCCATGGGACTTAAAACATAACTTGCATAATGTGGCTGTGCTAACGTGTTGAGAATGGATATTTAAACAGGATAAAATAAAAAGAATACAGAAGAAAAAAATATATTGGGGTCTACGACCGTAGCTAGTGCAGTTAAGTACTTGAAACGTCAGTTTTTGTTCGTGTAAACTTCAAAGATTTTTATCGACATTTTAACACGATAAAACAAAAAAAGCAGATTTCTCAACTTAAAATACTTAACATTCATATTCATACTATCCGCGATCTTTTTTTTCTTTTGTCCTGTTACGATTGCGACACCCACTATTACGTCTGCGGGGTTTTGCTAGCTAATGGAATTTGAACTTGTACTTATGCGTATGTAATACGTAAGTAGGTACGGCAGCGGCGATGTCAAACTTTTGCGGACGAATATATTATCAGCATGTCAGAAGTAGGTACTGTGAGAGGGATTTATGAAAGCGTTGTTGAG
This sequence comes from Antitype chi, assembly GCA_947359405.1. NCBI lineage: Eukaryota > Metazoa > Arthropoda > Insecta > Lepidoptera > Noctuidae > Antitype > Antitype chi. The sequence goes on along the minus strand of OX375829.1, from coordinate 6,468,604 downwards.
TTTTTCCTTGTTCTTAATATTTTGTATTATTTTCTCCCTTTTGTGCATATGTTTTTTTTTTGTGCAAACTGTGTCTTTAATTTCTGTAATTGGGATTTAACCCTTTTTTAAGTAAAGAAATAAATAAGTAAATCTCAATTTCTCAAACTAATGCCAGTCCCGAGGGAGCTTGTGTGCGTGTGCGTGTGCGTTTTCAATATGGAATGGAACTCACCTTCTGTTTCTATCTATTTGTGTTGATACAAAGGACGGTTAACTTCGATAATTTAATCGATTCAAAGTTTAAATCAAATTCGTGCAATCTATTCGGCAAACAATAAGTCTCTGTAGCCATCAAGTTGTTGTGACAAACTAACCGACTATCAACGAGTTCGGTACTTGTGGAATTAATCATTAGAGTTGAGATTTGTAGGGATCGATTTGGGATCGAGTGTCTGTTGTGGTTTGTGATGTTTAGAGAACTTATGGCTATTGTCTATGAATTGGCGCTTATGTCTGGTTTAGCGATGGGTTTGTTTTTTGGTTGGGCAATCATCAAATAACTTCTCCCGCTCTGGGTGGGGCAGGAAGGCGTGTCAGACTTTTATTACTGACTAAAACCCACCCGTGTTCCTTCAGTTGCCTGTGTGCCAGAGGCCACGGTATCTCTTTCGAACAACCCGCACCCCTGGCAGGCATCAGCTCCTGGCGATCTCCATCAGTTGGTGCTGACATCTCTTTGAGGCGCGCGTGGAACAAACACAACGCGCCGTCGATCCAGGCTTGGTCCTTACCGGACAGCGAGCTACCCATTACTCGCCTACGGTGGCCGGGAATCAGCCTGGGATTCCCGATGCCCAGAGCGTCTCCTGCGGCCTCTAGGGCCATGAGGGCGCATATACTGCCTCTCCTTCACGTGCGCCACCTCCCTCTTCGCGAACATCACTGCTTCGCAGAAGAAGGTAATGGCTACCCATGCACTCTCGCTCCGTACCATGGCCTGGACTAGGGACGGACGCGAGAGATCGCCACCGCCGATCGCCACCAACAAGGATACGGCGGTGGTCCGTCCAAACCGGGCAGACCTCCACCGTATGCTCCATCGTGTCCTCAGGGCGATCTACGCAGTGGAAACACCCGGGCGTTTCCTCCCGCTTTATGCGAAACAGGAACCTCCAGAAACAACCGTGTCCGATGAGGACCTGCGTCAAGCGGAAGGTGAGGACGCCGTGGCACCTTTCAATCCACTCCTCAAAGAGAGGACTTACCGCCACAATCGTGGCGTACCCAGTTTAGCGATGGCTAAGACCTGGTTCGTATCGTACAAACGTAATAATATCGTGGCGGGATTTTATCGGGCACTGGATTTGCAACTCTCGGTATTAAACCGAGCGTTGAGAATCAAACAGAGTACATCCCAACGCGACAAAAAAACATACTGTTGTATTTTCAATTCTCGGCGCTTCAGCTGTTTACAGTGCGTTGAAGATCCAGGACGCAAAAAAATCCCAACGCGATATTTTAATGTTCGTGCGAATGTGGACTGAGTAGGTATGTACCAAACTTAACAAAATGAGAAGAAAGCGTGAATAAAATTTTAAACAATAGGGTCTACAATAGCCTAGCTCTAAGGTCACAAAGCTTAAGAAAAATTTGCTGGCTCACACTACCTTCCTTACTTCGTCTGCTTATCTCTTATGCTCAGAAACCGGACTAGGAATGGAATAGCCACTTGACTTTCTCTCAGCCAGCCTCTGTGCCGATCATGCTAACATAGTTATCAACAATAATGACTGAAACTGGTGACGGAGTCCAATGCGAGGACACTGCTCGCTTAATAAACACTTCCACACAATAAGTATAATGGATAAACTTCTATGCAGGGTTTGCATGGAGGCTGAGGAAACGTTGCACATGTGCTCTTTGAATGGAGAGGCGTCACCCAGGTTAGGAAAGAAACTCTCGAGGCACCCAGATCTTACGCAGATGCTCATAACAGACCAGGAAATATATTTATCTGCCGGACTGTGAGCTGGTTGGAATAACCACCGACGGCCGCCATGGCCCACACACTATGTTCCACCTAAAGGACTAAGTGAGGAAAACAAAATCTTTAACATAGAACATTGAATAGCTAAACCAAGTAATAACATTGGAATAATGTCACCATTTAGAAAGTTCCCAGAAATAACAAATCGTTTCTTTTAAAATAAATCTTGGATCCAACGCAGCATATTGAACGAATTTGTTACTCAGTTATCAAGCTCGTGCCTCGAACTGGGAGCCAATTTTTCACGTTTTTCAATTGTTACCCCGTGCATAATGGTAGCTATTTGTAACCAGGTACCAGGGTTTCATAAATGTGGAAGAGATTTATTGGTTATAGGCCACTTCAATATTTTTGATTTATACATTTTAAATATTGTTGCAAGGGTTACTGGTTTCCTGGTTAAAATTCTACGAATGATTCAATTGAAATGATGACATATTTTATTTATCAGGGATGGTTTTAAATATTACTACTCCCGATGCCTTATCCAGATTAAACTCAGTTCGCAATTACGAATGAACATAATTTTCCAAGAATTTTGTAAATAAACCTCGGACTGGTGGCATTTTTTTTTACATTTTAATCAAATTATTAAACTGTTCTCATTTTTGGAAACCACAAATGCACTGAATTGTCTATCAGAGTCACAATTACAGCCACAGCATAATCTAAGAACTTCTTCAGTCATTACTTTTAAGTTTGAACTATCAGTTACTTCTCCAGCCAAAAATTCCAAACACTACATTCTCATTACCCACCCCTTTCTTCAGAACTCAAGAACAGATGTTTCATTGCATAATTCACAGACTTGTACGAAACAAAATTCAAGGGAGAGCTCGCGAACCCTTGAATTGATAATGAATTATGAAATATTAGAGTTTTTACAACAGTAGGCGCGGAGAACAAGAAGTACGCTTAGATATACTGAGGGTACGAAGTAACAAACCAGAGGGAAGTACGTTAAAAATTAAAGGCATGTGAGGGAATTTCTGTAAGGTTTTTGGGATTGCGTAGGTATGCTTTGTCTTTAGATGTTACTGTTATTTTTAAATCTATACCTAATATTATAAAGAGGTAACACTTGTAAGTTTTTATGAGGGGTAACCTCTGGTTCTAACACCCGGATTCAAAGAATATTTTAGCATTTAGTAGCTCCATTTCTTGAGGTAGGTTATATTTATAAGGAGCGATGAGTATTCTTCTAATATTATAAATGTGAAAGTTTGTGAAGATGTTTGGATGTTTGTTACTCAGAAACGGGTGAACGGATTTGGATGAAATTTGGCACACAAATAGTTTATAAACTGGATTAACACATAGGATAGTTTTCATCCCGGTAGAACGTTCCCGTGGGATAATTTTCAACCTCCACGCATGCGAAACCGCGGGCAATAGCTAGTTAAGAATAAAAGGCAGAAAGAACGCTTAGAGAAACCGAAGTAGTATTGAGAGCGGGCGATGCTCGCATTTAATGTTAAAAACTTAAAAAAAAAAACAACCGACTTCCGGAAAAGCACTACTAAGTGAAAAATAACTTTAATGTCGGAAGGCGGTTAATTTGGATATGTATTTTAATTTATGTCACCGCCTTCCGAAATTAAAGTTATTTTTCACTTTGTAGTGTTTTTCCGGAAGTCGATTGTTTTTTTTTCACATTTTAGTTACAGTACCTACCACACCAATTCGAAATTTCATCATCCTTGGGGTCAAAACAATGCATATTTATGCGATCTCAGCAATCGTGGTTGATTTGCTGTAATTTTTTGAAGAGTTCAGTTGTCTCCCAAACGCATCATCAGATCTGTATGAAATTTAAATGGGACCACACAGAAAGCACCAGCTTTAAAAAAAGAATTATCAAAATCGGTTGACCCAGTCGAAAGTTCTGAGCTAACAAACATAAAAAAAAATAGTCTAATTGAGAACCTGCTCCTTTAGTGAAGTCGGTTAAAAATTTGAAATTTCAGGTGGACTTAGTCACGAGTGGAAGCTAGTGGATGTAAGTGTAATAAGAAATATATATTTCTGAAAAAATGTTTCATAGAAAAGTGAAATACCTAACCTAACCTGTTTAAAAATGGTTCATACTGAATGTCATTGCAGATAAATATGACCCAATAGTTAATTATTTGTTCAGCTTTCATGTTTACTAACATAATTTACGGAATTTTCTAAGCAACTCAAAAAATCAAATGATTATGTCGAGTTTTTAGTACGCTATTCTTTTATTTACAACAAGCATATTTTTTCACGACGCAAAAGCATTTAAAACCCATTTGGATTTCAGTTGGGTAAATGCCTTTACGCTTAGTGCGGAAATACACAGATTTCCACCCTTTTACTAACAAAATGAGAAGCCTACAAAAGTGCGGTAATGAGAATCTTGCTGAAAACTGCGGAAAAGAGAAAAACTTGTGTGGTTTTATGAAACCACCGTAAAAGTGAAACTTTTTTTCACATTATAGACATTTAACTAAAAACTACACGGTCAGCTGATGCGAACTATAGGCGCCGCCATATTGGCCTCGGCTGCTCTGACGAGCGCCTTTCACTTTATCCCTACTCCGCGGCCGACCGTCACGCGACACGTCACGCGACATGCAACACACAGACGAAAAAGTTTGAGACGATGTAATAAAAGTTTCACTTTAAAAACCGGCCAAAAGCGAGTCGGGCTCGCAGTATTTGGGTTCCAAACCAAACTACACTGAGCTCTTCAAGTCCAGTGGACTAACAATCAAAGAAAGAAATTCTTTTAAAATCTTTAGAGAAAGCTGTTTCAAATTTTCTAATAAAAAAAAACAAAATTGTCTCGTGGTTAAGTATCAGCAACCGCACGGGTAAATCGAATAGGTTGCGCTTGCCGCGGTCGGTCCGTCGATAGGTGACCATCTATACAAACCGAGACCCCTCCATGCCTCGTAAAGCACGTTAAGCCGTTGATCCTCGTGGATGTCCTTCGTGGATATTTGACAGACGTTACGGGTAATAAGAACCTCGAAAGTCTGACAACCAGTCTTACCAATGGGTATAGTGTTACTCAGTAACCGGGTTCTAGAGGTCAGATAGGCAGTCGCTTCACGTAATATACTTGTATTCAGGTGCATCCGGATATACTGGAAGTCGAACCCAAAAATTGTTGGGAAAAACCTATGCAGGTACTGTCTTCAAATTTTTATTTTCTTAAGTAAAAGTCCCAAATAAATGTCAAATAAATGAAAGAAAGAAAAGATTTTCTTTTGTCTTTGACTTGCAATCTTAGAGAGAGTATTAGTATGAACATCATGTCAAAATCCCAATGCTAAGTTATACCTACATAGATTTCGAGAAAAACTTCTGTGACAGTCGGAGAAGACAGTGACCTTATAGAAAGGTTGGAATCGCGCCACGACATCAACTTTAAGTCGTTCGTGGTACGAGTTCCAATTTGAAAGAGGACTTTTGGCTGAAAGGTGTCGTATATCGACGTTACCGAGGACGGTTATGCGACAACTCATAGCGATACACGACGCCGACCACTTTACGTGTATAGTTATAGTTTTAATAAGTTTCATAATATGTATTAGTTTATTATTATTTTTAAGATTATTTTGTGTATTTTATCTATGGGCCTTAGCTGCCTGATAGTAAAATGATTATGTTATGTTATAAAAGTTCTGCTTATCCTCTCGTATCGGAACCCTAAAACATATTCAGAAGAACCTTATCCAAAATTTTCTTAAAAATCTTATTTGACTCAGGTACCTAAAGTCCTAATCACCACCCAGAATTAGTTCTATAAGTTTATCTTACTTCGACCAACTTAACAATAGCCGGCCGTATCGTTTAGGTTCAGAACTTTAGAAACTTGTGTTGTATCGTATTACATGGCATGTAAGACATTGTCTAATTATCTTTACCTAATAATCTGCCGGGCTATTCTGTAAGAAATGTCACCGTGAAAACTTCCGTGAAATGTGCTGTGATATCACCAGCCGATCTATTCTGTTAAAATCAAGAAGCTTATATACAAAATTAGAGGCTACACTCTGAATAAGAAAGTGAAGACGACCTATGGACTAACGCTCTCTTTCTAAATACATACATGAGAACGAGACAGTGATATGTGTTTTCTCTCTCTTATTTATGTATTAGACTAGACACTTAGATATTTAGAGTGTTGCCTCCATTTTTATCTATGAGCTTCTTGGTTAAAATCTCACCGTGAGAACGTAGATGAAGTGAGCTGTCACTCCATCTGACACTAGGGATTGACACTCTTGACAGCTCACTTCACGCTCACTTCACCCAAGTTATCACGGTGAGATTTTTACAGAATAGGTCGGCTGATATGCCCAACTCATTGGGGTTTCGTTCTTTATCTCAGTATATTTTATTTTTCAGCCTATAACTTTCCCACAGGCCTCCTCTCTTCAAGAGAGAATCGACTATATTCTACCACGATATCCCATGTTTTCGAATTTTTGGTTCTAGGACATGCCAGTTCCGTCGATGTTTTCCTACACCATTAAAGTAAATATATATAATTTAGCACAGACTTAAAGGTCCACAACGAATTATATATTTACCTTTAGATGCATCGACGGCGCTCAATATTAGCAAGATAAATGCAAGGTAATTGCCTGTCGTGTTATTAGTCACGCACCATCTAAGTGACGCGGCGACACGCCAGTGACGTAACTAAATATATATGTTTATCTCTTTCTAGCAACAGGAATCGGTATGGGTCTTTCCTGTTCTTCGCGCACTGTATGTTTGTAAGCACTTGTAAGAAGCTAGATTCATTCATTCAACTTTGGGTGCTTTATTGTTCGTGAATGACGCGTCTATTTACGTCTTTGCACACAACGGAATTAATTTTCAAATAATAACAGTAAAGTGCATTGTAATAGCAGAAATTAGAGATCTATACCCTTATTTATAAACGATGCTTAAAGTTAAGTAATGATTAGCGTGTGTTTATCCATATATTTTTGACGTTTAAACATCATTTAATTTTAATCATCGTTTCTGAATAAGGGTACCCCCGTAGTGATTATGTTAAATTGCCATACCAAACAATAATTAACAAGTTCGACAAACCGTTCTAACCCCAGTTAATACCTACCCGCTGAACAAAAAGTGAGTCTCCCAAAAATACTAAATAGCACAACAAATTAACGAGAGTTTTAGCGCGCCCTTCAACTTTGCGAGCTCGTTAGCTCTTTGTTAATTTTGTTTCATAATTAATTATACCACAATACTGAGACGTGTTGTATACTGTAATAATGTTTGGGTAAGGGATAGAGCACACTGGCGCCGTTGGGACTGCGGTGTTGTAAGACAATGTGGACTGAGAAGAACCAGGATTTGGCTGGATCAGTTTTGGATAACCTTGATTAGATGAATTTGGTTAGTTTTGTCTGCTAGAGACCCAGAAGTTTACAAAACCTTTACCGGCTAGTATTATCCTGACTTGTCAGGCTAACGAGTTCTCAAAAGTAAATGTATAACATTTAGAACAGACTAAAAGGCAGATAACACACGAAAAATAGCAGGAATTAGAGCTGTAGTGATTATGTTAAATTAGCATACCAGGCAATAATTAACAACTTCGACAAAGCGTTCTAACTTCAGTTAATACCTACCCGTAGAACAAAAAGCGAGTCTCCCAAAAATCCTAATTAGCACAACAAACTAACGAGAGTTTTAGCGCGCCCTTCAACTGTGCGAGCTCGTTAGCTCTTTGTTAATTTTGTTTAATAATTAATTATGCCACAATACTGAGACGTGGTGTAGATATACTGTAATAATATTTGGGTAAGGGATGGGGCACACTGGCGCCATTGGGACTGCGATGTTACGGAAGTAGTTGCAGAAGTACGGGCGGGAAGCACTGAACCGGTCGAAGTGGCGGAGCTTCGGGGAGGCCAATGTCCAGCAGTGGACTCCTTTTGGATGAAATTATTATGATGATGATGATTGATCAAAATCAAAAGTCATTTATTCAAATTAGGCTGAGAATCAGCACTTTTTGAACGTCAAAATACATAATACAGTCCCCAAAAACGCCCACCCTTCACTACTTCCTAGTGCTTTAGCTGGGAAGAAGAAGTGGCGCAACAAAATTGACCCTTCGGGGGTTTCGTAACACATGCGTAGATGATTAATTGCAAATAAACAAAAGGTTGGAGTTATTCTTTGTAATTTACTTCGTCATCGCCTTGGATCAATCTATGAAAGTGATATAATTTTAATATAAATAAATAAATTATAATGAGTTAAATAAACGGTTGATAGGTTATGAGATCTTTGTGAAAAAGAAATCCACTGTAGCTGGAGAATGGTCTTTTTCTCACATGGTGTGTCCGAGTCTTTACTTGCGGTATCCAAAATAATTTAACTTTATACGATTTAACGAGGACCAGTCATGCATAAGTAATAGCTTGGCTAGAGAAATAACTTCACTACCGCAGCTGTGGGTTCGTTACGATAAATTTTGTTATTTTAATCAATAATAGGCATTATTTGAGCACGTATTGTTAAATTTAAGGGCAGCACTAGGAAATCGTGTTATGGGATTTCGATAACTTTATATAGAAAACTTAGAGTAACTGCCACGAAAAAATACATCTGGCTAGCTCAAGAGTTTTACTAGACTGTGAAAAAATTAGTTTGGGGATAAACATTGTAGATGATTGTTAAAAAATATTGAAAATGACTGAAAACGTGTAAAAACAACTGCTGTATTTTGATCACTTAGGGCTTAAATAAGAAGGCACCTATTGGATTTATGAATGTTATAACGATTTTTATTGCGATTTGGATTTGGAATATTGGATTTCCAACTTTCGGTGTTGAACCGAGCATTGAGAATCGAACAGAGTACAGCGCCAGCGAGTGTCAGTTCGTCGAAAAACACTGTGTTCGATTTACAACTCTCGGCGCCAAGATTTGCGTTAAGATTTCAGTGCGTGAAAAATAATCCCGCCGGGATTTTCTTACGTATGTGGGAACGTGGGCAAAAGAGATGATATGAATGAATATTTTTTTTTATTTTCCATCATACATCTATCATTAAAAAGATACAGAATGCAGAATAAGACAGAAAAGATGAAACGAAGGCCTCGTTTTATCTATCATTTGCCTATTTTTTCCAACTATGTTGGTTCTTTTTTTTTGTTTGTGGGAAATCATCAAATAACTTCTCCCGCTCTGTGTGGAGCGGGAGGGTGTGTCAGATTTTTACTGACTAAAACCCACCCGTGTTCATCAGTTGCCTGAATGCCAGGGGCGACGGTTTCTCAACTATGTTGGGGTCTAATGGAAATAAGTGATTTCGCTGTATTGTTTAGTAGAGATACAATTAACTTATCCTTTCAGAAAAACCTAGTAAATGTAAGTATGTGGAACTATTCTGTATGGTGCGTTTCACGAAATAATTCCTTTCGCCGTAGTGTTGGCTAATTGGATTCCCTGCCTGTAGAAGATACCTGTTAAGGTAAAAGCTCCAGAGTAACAACCCACGAAAACCATTTTTTTTTTACATTTATTGCAATTTGTAGGTGGTCAGTGTCAAGCTGTGAGTTGAACAAAAAATTATGGCGATGGCCAAATTATATTTTGATCAACATACCCCCTCAATGGATAATATATAGTATACTCACGTGGTCAGTATATCGTAGACTGTATACCGTGCGAGGTAGGAGTGCGTGTGAATCTTGCGCACATTTTGAGCCAGCAGAAGGAACCGACGGTCAGCGGACACGGAGAACGAGGCTGGTTCTAGCACTCTCTGAAACAAAAACACAAATAACTTTTGAGGCTATCTTGGATTTTCATTTTGACCCTACTATTGGCCTCAGCACCCTCGAAAACCATGAAAACGACACCCGTGATGAAATTTAAAAAAAAATCGCAGCCGCCATCTTGACCTTTAATTGTGACCTCACTATTCACAGTCAATGTTAAAGCATTTATTTCATACTAGCTTCCGCCCGCGGCTTCGCCCGCGTGGAGGTCGAAAATTATCCCGCGGGAACGTACTACTGGAATAAAAAGTATCCTATGTGTTAATCTAGGTTATAATCTATCTGTGTGCCAAATTTCATCCAAATCCGTTCAGCCGTTTTTGCGTGAAAGAGTAACAATCATCCATCCATACTTACAAACTTTCGCGTTTATAATATTAGTAAGGATAGGCACACTTTACATGACCTGGGAATCTAACATAGGACCATATGCTCAGCAGTAGCGCTTGCGACCACTAGACCAATAAGGCAGTCAGTCAGTGGAATTAAAAAACAACCTAATTATAAAGCCCAATAAAATCTCACAATCACAGTTTTAATTCTCAGCTTGACAACAAAGCATTGCCCTACTGTATTCCTTACACTGTGTCAACATTAACCCGTAATTCGCATGTCATTCGACACGCGATCCCCATATTAGAGAGTCGTATCGAATTATACGCCATATTCGATACCAGGAAACGAGAACTGATGCCTACGCCTATAAAGAGCATCGTAAAACAGGTATCGATGTTATCAAATTGGATTGAATCGATTCTCGTGGTCGTATTTGGTAATATTGTTATGGTATTTATTTGTCTTCAAGGCTGTTTTGTTTTATGACGGTTTGAGTAGACTCCTTTATGGTTATGTCATCCTGGTACCTATGTTTCTTGGGACTTATTTGTTAATTACGGTCCAAGGGAGAAACGACCGATTTATTTAATGATGTTTTGATTGATACAGTCTCTTAGATAAGAAAGCAGTAATAGAGCGTCCTGCTATGGCTCTGCGACGCCTTTAGAGCAGAAATTCTTCCAACATAAGTCTTCCATCCAGGTTTGGATTTTGTTTATGGAGTCTCCTTATTACTCAGTATCCGGCCCCATGTCCACCAAATAAACCAAAAATGTAACCGAATTTGGATGAATATGGGTAACAGAATCAGAAGGAGGTGTAACAGGCTATCATAATCATTAAACAGCAGTCAATTGCCATCAATAGGCCACCCTAATAGCACGCCATTTACCCATTTAAATCGATCCTCGGCTACTCTTATCCCACTAGAACACTAACTGTCTATCATCGGCCTAGTCTTTTACCAATTATGAATACCAGTATTTGAGGTGGACCGACTACCTATCTGACCACTACAACCCAGTTACTGGGTAACACGATACCTCTTGGTAAGACTACCCGTAACGACTATCAACGATCTACGAATGACAGCCGAAACCAACGGCTTAACGTGCTTTCTGAGGCACGGAGGGATCTGGATCACCCATCCATGAACCGTCCGCTTTCGACCCTTCGATCGACCCATGCACCTGTTACTATTTAGCCAAGCGCACTGGCTACATACCTCCTAAATAAGATGAAAAGTAATAAAAAAGAAAAAAGTCCTTCTACGTCGCAGTCCCACCTAATAAGGCCGGCAGGTGCGATTTGTTATTGTCAATGGTACAGACAGAATTGAAGCAGAAATCTTCATTAGCAACCATCTGGTGGAACTTTCTAACACAAATTTACTGCGACAGAAAGAGAATAGATTGGTTTTAGTATTTTTACGAGGACTCCATTGGATAGTCTTATTCTGTTAGGTTTTAGAATTGTTTTTTTATTTATTTTTTGTTGGTGTAATTACAGGACCTTTTGATACTTAAATTTATGAAGTTGCTGCGCATCAAGTGGACGGTTTAAACGAAGGATAAGCTTAATCAGCCCCTAATGTTCCCACTGCTATGACACAGGTCTCCTCTCGATGAGAGGGAGTGGGCCGTTATCCACCACGCGGGCCCAGTGTGGATTAGTAAATGTCTACATGTCTTCGAATTTTTAGTTCCTTTTAGTGACGGAATAATTTCATCATCATTATCATCATTTCAGCCGAAAGACGTCTACTGCTGGACATAGGCCGGGAAGGCCTAAAGAAGGCAAAAAGGGGGTTTTGTTATAATCGCCACGCTTGGCAGGCAGGTTGGCGATCGCAGGCAGGCAGGTAGTAAAATACATAAAGAACGCTGCTGCCCATTTTAAGTCCCTTAGTCGCCTTCGACGACACCCATGGGATGAAATGGGATGGTGCTAGTCTTTACGTCCCGCACCATACGGAACCAAACAAGGGGGTGGTCTCACCAAAGGGCATTGTAATACCCAGTAACTGGGTTGTCGAGGATTTGACTACTCAGCACACCAACTATAACTTGAATTTTTTTTTGTGTTCCTTTTCTGTTTGCGTCATGTTTACCGCAAATAAACGTTTTTTCTTTCTTTCTTTATTTCCTTTACGAAGATTAAAACAAGATACTTTTATTTTTACAAGATTTTTCCAGCGGCTTCGCCCGCGTGGTTGTCGAAAATTATCCCACGGAAATTTACTATCGGGATAAAAATGATCCTATGTGTTATTCGAGGTTATAAACTATCTGTGTGCCAAAATTCATCCAAATACGTTCAGCTGTTTTTGCGTGATTCAGTAACAAACATCCGAACATCTAAACATACAAACTTTCACATTTACATAAAATATTATTAGGATTTTATTTTCAGTTTTCGGGGGAAACCTTCAAAAGTTATGACCGGGGAGTGTGGGGTTTTTTCCTCACTAAAACCACCCCGGTGGTCATCATCTACACATGGAACCGTTAACTCTCAAAAGACCAATCCGAAACCCCCTCTATGCAACGCCTGTTAGGGCACATCTCTGGGGAGACTGTAAAGGGGTCTTCCCGAGACCAAACTTCTGCAAGTATGCGAGGCACCACGTGACCACTGTGTGCCGTCTTCCCTGAGGTCACGCAGTGGGCTGACAGAGTCCCCACTCTGAGCGCCCGCGACCTAAAATTCCTGCCTGACTAAAATTAAGCAGGTCGGAATAAAAACAAAATATCTACGTGCATCTTTGCGCCAAGTGTGTCAAACTCCCAGTATGGAAAGTATTCCGACGTAAAGAAGTAAGTAAAAGTAATTTTCTACTTAGGCATCTCATTACCATTCTTTGTCAACTATTTCTTGACAACTCTGAGGAAGGGAACGAAATTAAAAATGTTAACAAACTCCGTCCCCGGCTTAAGGCCTAAGCAAACGGAAAATATTCAATTAGGAACAAACAAGACAACTTTTAATGTGAAAACCTTAAGTTAGAGTGGCTTGTTATACTTCGTGGGGTAACCTGAGATGGTGGATTAAATTTTTTTACTGAATATTTGACAAGTTTTGTGTCTGTTGTTATTTGGAATCCTTAGGCTACTAATATTATAAATGTGAAAGTTTGTATGTTTGGATGTTTATTACTCAAACAAGCAAAAACAGCGGAACGGATTTTGGTAAAGTTAAGCACACTGATGGTTATGACCTTTTACTCTGGTAGTACGTTCCCTTGGGTTAATTTCGGAACTCGGCGCGGACGAAGCTGCTGACAAAAGGTAGTAATATAATTATATAAATACAAAAGTTGGAATGTTAGTATGTTTGTTACTCAATCACGCAAAAACGGCTTATTGGATTTGGATGAAATTTGACACAGATACAGTTTATAACCTGAATTAATACACATTATAGTTTTGATTCCGATATTCCCTCGGAACCGAGACTTATGCGAGTGAAACCGCTTGGCTTTAATTATGTACAGTCAACTGTGGCATCTTTACCTTTCCATAGCAACTTTACCCGTAAAATTTGTCTCGATTACTAAAAATTTGTTGCCGCCATTTAATATTGAAGCGATACAGAAGTAGAATAATCTACAATTTGTAGAAAATTTTTAGTAATCGCGAGATATTTTAATTCAGTTCTCATTGGTAAAGTTGCTCATGGAAAGTAAAAATGCCATAGTTGACGGTACTAATGAAAATAATTATATTCAGTATCTATTTGGAAATCTATTTTGAATCAAACAAATGTTTAGTCATGCGTATTTTCTTTGTGATCAAAGGAAGTACCAATTAGTACCCAATTTACAAGAGCCTGTCGTGCTTACAAATTTGAATAACCACTTATATTATCCAGTAGGTAATCAGTTATTACCTGCTGTAAATTAATAAATGATTTCCTTAACGACCATCTAATTGTATTACTATTATAGAGGTATGAGGAACAGGGTGTAAAGTTCACTCATACTCTATAGAGTGAGAAAGTAGTTCCATAGAACAGGGAGGATCCTCCAACCAGACGGGTGTTGTGTCTGGTGGGCAACTGCACGACGGCTGATGTCGGGAAGTTGTACCTATATACCAGCAGGCTTAGCAAGACGTTTTCAATTTCTACGAAGAATATACAGTGTTTTTACAATACAAAGTGACATCGCACCGTAGATATCCTTTTACAATAGGTCATTTCGTCTTTCGTTCCGAACGATCTTTGTATAGGTCTTTAGAAATGTAGACTGTTTCAGAAGAATATTTCTTCACAGACTCTCAAAATCACACTGACAACAAACTTTCTACTCGACGGCCACAAAGTATATACGATTATCTACAAAGTCATGATTCGTTTAGAACGCATAACTGTTAATTAATAGAAAAACATAGCTATCTTCTCCTATTGTACATCATTTAGTTAATAGTCATGTCTATTCTTCCGTCGACAATTCGGTGCTCGTGCTAAGCCTGCAGTCGTGCGGTAACCTCTGATTGCGCGATGCAGGATTTGTGTGACGTCAGGTCATTCATGCGTCGTTCGCATGAGCCGCTGTAGGTGCTGCCACACTATTTAATTCAATTGTTCTTTCTTGGGTATTATTCGTCGAGTTGTTGAGCTCCTTAAGAGCGTTTTCTCCAAGCGGGCTAGAACGGTACATTTATGGCGGTTTTTCGTGATTATTTCATTGAAATTAATGAGTCAGTGAGTGAGTGAGTGTGTGAGTGAGTCAGGACTTTTCTTTCTAGGTTAACATAACAAAATCAGACCACATGTTCCCACTGCTGGGACACAGGCTTCTTCTCTGTGAGAAGGAGTGGGCCGTCTATCACGCGGGCCCAGTGTCGGTTGATAGATGTCACATTAATCTTTGAATTTATTAGTTCTAGAACATGGCGATTTTCTCATGATGTTTTCATTCACCGTTTTGAGAATTCTTTTTTAAATGTACTTCCATCCTTTAATGGTTAATTTTTTTTTCGGGTTTTGGCTTCGCACGGTTTGTGCATTTAGCCAGTGTCAAGTATTTTTTCTTTTCGATCAAAAAAATGGCCGATATCGGGCACGAAGTTACAAAACAGTCATAGTCGTCTTTAGTCAGTCAAGTCAAAGTTATTGTAAAGCGGTAGTAACTTTACAACAACCTACTTAATATGAGTTTTTTGGGGGAACACGAAAAGTCCACGTTAGTCACTTATTTTCACCTTCACTACACTTGTGCACTTACATGTAATTAAATTGAATAATTCACTACCAAAATCATACAATTTAATTCGCCATTTCACAAAATTTCATGAAAATGAAAATTCATGCGACGTGTTCCAACCCGATCCCGCCAAAAACTCTGATAAAATTTTGTATTTTAATGGTAACCGATATTAACAGCAGGAAAAGCTAACCGGCATTTGTGACGACTTGAAAGTCAAACTTATTTCCGAAAAAGTATCTACGAGTCAGACTGAAATTCCTTGGTTCCATATACTTACTTATAAGATGTTTTTAAGCAAATGTCAATTTTTGATGGGGGTGAAGAGTTGACAAGGGATTGAAGGGGGCTTTATGGCCGTGGCTAAAAAGGTTAAAAGATTTTTTAGCCTATTATAAAAGGAACAAACAGGACGCATGGATACTTGGTTACATCAAATATTTCCCTATTAACAACTTTTTACGAATTAAATCGAGTGCCTATCAAAAACTTGAAGAAAACGAGATTATTATAATTTTTAATGGACTTCCAAAGAATGGGCGAACGTCAGAAGAGAATTATACGATTTTAAGCGAATTAACAATGATGAAGTGATAGGAAAAGTTTTTTGTTATTCGATACTTTGCTGTCATTTTGTTTTTAATGTTAAAATTAATGTTGAAATTGTTTTATTCATAGGAAATTAGACTAAGCTTTCGCGAATCCTTGATTTAGTGATGTATTAATCATTGACGTGATTTAAGAGCTTGTGGCTAAGTAATAACAGCCGTACGGGTCGATCGATCAGGTCAAGTTACGCTTGCCGCGGTTGGTCCGTGGATAGGTTTCAGGTGGTCATCTTTACATATATATCTTTAAATACTATCCAATTGCCTTATACGTGTTTCGTGCCCGTTCTTCTCCATAGAGATCTACGTTTTGGAATGGGCAACTAGCTTCAACTTTCCAACTGGTCGACTTTTTGACAATTCAAAAGTGCCTGTAAATGGTTTAATTGAAATAAATGCTTTGAGTTTGAGTTTGAGTCTGGAATTGTCGTTTCACCCACAAAGAAATTAACTACATGCGAGTCGCCACACATAATAATATATATATTATATTATAGTTAATTATTAGGCTTCTCAACAATGAGTGTCACTAGACTGTCACTTTATAGTTTAAACATTACAATCTTAAGTCTACCAGGGGTGCGGGTTGTCCAGGGGTGCGGGTTGTTCGAAAGAGATACCGCGGCCCCTGGCACCACACAGGCAACTGAGGGAACAGGTGTGGGTTTTAGTCAGTAAAAGTCTGACACGCCCTCCCGCTCCACCCAGAGCGGGAGAAGTTATTTGATGACTTCCCAACCAAAAAAAAAAAAAAAGTCTAAGCGTCTCATCTATATAAATAAAAAGAAAAGTCCTGACTGACTGACTCATCAACGCCCAGCCCAAACCCTTGGACCTAGAAAGCTGAAATTTTGCACAGAGGTTCCCTTTATAATGTAGACAAGGAATAAGGAAGGATTTTTCGAAATTCAACCCCTAAAGGAGTTAAATAGCGAAGCCACTGGCAAAAGCTAGTTACTTATAGAAAAGCACCGCATGCACTACATTATGCGCAGATATACACAAAATTAATAAAAAAAAAAAAAATAAGTGTGAAAATTTTAAAGTGTTTATTTTTTATATTTAATAGTGTAGATTCACCCGATTCGGGCGAGTAAATTCGTAATTATCGGCTAATAGGTCTCGCAATCGCACGAGACACCAACAATTAAGTCCCATAGTATCCTCATCTCCCGTCTGAATGATCTCAAAATGGGGATATTCCTTGGCAAATTTTGATTAATATACAATTGTGCTCTAGCGATTCTGTGATACCTCTAACTATCTATTTTTCAGTGTATTTTTTTTTCCAAATAACGAAGCCGTTTAGTAGGAGTATGGAATAGAAGCCAAAATATTGCGTTGGACAATATTTTTTTACAGCAAAAGTATTAACCATACAAAAAAAGTACCCTCGGCAAAATGATGTATATGAATCTATAGCAAAATCATATATTTTTCAAATCTTCAAGACAAGCCGTTAATGAGCAGTACGGTTCATTAAGTGACCGTGTTACGCTACCAAACGGGACTTAGGCCCTTAACTTAAATATTTCAAGATACTTAAAACGCACAAATACGTAATTAAATAAGGTTATAAATAAATTGGGAATCGGCCAAGCATTACGTACATCAATATCCCCCTGGCCAAGCAAGAATATACCGAAATTGGTCGCGTCTCCAACTTAATACTCGCTTCAATGAATTTCTCGGCGTCTCTTAGTACCATAACTTACTCCTTCAGTGGTCTGTGAGAATAGAAAACAGAGGAATAAGCATCTAAGGCAAATGCTATTGATTAGGTGAGTTAGTGCTTAGTGTTTGTGAGATGTGGATTGTTTTTTTTTGTGAGCTTTAAACCCTTGGCTTAATAGAATATAATAAGCTTTTCCGAGCCTCAGAAAGCAACTTAAGTCATGTATCCCGGCTGTCATTCGCGAATCTTTGACAGTCGTTACGGGTCGTCAAAATACAGGTATGATGTTATATTATGTAAATCATCAAGTTTTTTCAAATCATAATCGAACACTAATGCATATTTTATATTACATGGAGCGACAGTCTATCTGACCTCCGCCACCCACTTACTGGGCAGCAAGATACCCTTGGTAAGACTGGTTATCAGACTTTTAGGCTTTTGACTACCCGTACGATTGACAAAGATCTACAAACGATAGCCGGGTCCAACGGCTTAACGTGCTTTCTGAGGCCCGGAGAGGTCTCAGTACGTAATAGATGAAAACCCCATTCACTAATTGACCGCGGCAAGTGTTGCTTAGCCCTTCGATTGACCCGTGCGGTTGTTATCATTTAGCCAGGAGTCCCTTTCATAGTCTCAGCCCAAAAGTTAGAAATGATGATTCAAGCTACATGGCCAAATGTTTCAGACAAAATTTGAGTAGCTCAGAAAACCTCACAAAAAACTAGAACATAAACACCTGTAAAACACGACAAGATTTGCACAATATTACCAGAAACTTTCATTTACATACGAAATTACACTTCTGCGGAACCACTCATTACACTGCCGAGACATTTCACTGGTAGTTGCTCTACAGTGTAATTGTATTGCGACCAATACGACCACCGTCTCCGTTTGTTTACGTCCGTCGGTTGACTAGTGACAACCCTAGTTGCTAGCTTTCAGCCTTTTGTACATGTTTGTTTTCGTTGCGTTGGGACACTAGGGCTGGCAGTAATTGTTTTCAATTACGTAAGTCTTGTTTATTTTGCAATACCTTTTTGCGACGTTTGTTTCTTTTTTGTGTGTGGTAATAATGGAAGCCCTCTGTCTGAAGGGAAGAAGGGAGGGTGTATGTTGTTTTTCTAGCGACTTAAACTTTAAAAGGGAAACCTTTTATACTCAGCTTGCAAGTATTAGAGCAGTGTTGGCCCAGTGGAAACTCAGATAGGCATTTTACTTTGTGCAAATTATTTCATCACCACTGCTTTCAAAACGGTGAAGGAAAACAGCGTGAGGAAATCGGTATGTCCTAGAACCGAAAATGCATAATTAATTATGGACCGTGTACTGTGCCATCTATTTACCTAAAAGCCCTAGTGATAGTTTTTTCAAATGAATAATTGCGTTAATCCTTGAAACGTACTAACAACTACTAAGCCCTTTTGTCTCATGAATTCCTGGTATGTGTGTCTCTCATCATGCGGCCTGAAACGTAATAAACTTAACAAGGCATCATGAAATCCAGAAGCTGTGCGCCATATCATTGGTCTCAGAGTCGCACTCTCTTACAAAAACACCAATCATACCAATATACCAAAAAATCAGCTACCAAAAATAAACAGGGCTCGCCATTGCCGCAATATGTTAACTCAATCGCGCGTACGTTGCAAAAATAAGTTTTCCATCGAATACACAAGGAGGCAATGGATCGGAACCTCCCCCTCCCGCGCCCTCTTCACTCCTCACCCCCCTGGAGCCACTTGTTGGCCGGACATCAATTTATTTCGTTACCCTGTCTGTGACACTTAGGATACTGAGTGACCTTGCTGTTTTCGTATACTTTCAGTCCATTGAAAACAGTTTTGTACTAAAATCGAGTGTTTTGTTCGTTCGGTAATTGACTCGTTAAGCTGAAGTCCTGGTTTTGACTTTCTTGCTTGTTTTTCTTTTGTGTGGCTTGGCTTTTGATGCTGTGTTTAATTTTCTTTTAACCGTTGAAAAATTAAGTTTTCTTTTTAATTTGGTGTCGAACAGTTTACAGCGGGAATTTATTATTGGAATTACCGGTAGAGCTATGTGCAGTAGTAGTATTTTGACTGTTCATCATTCCATGAATGGTCAGATTCATGTTGCTGACTGACCGAATTGGTTTATCCTACTTAATATTGTAAATGTGAAAGTTTGTGTGTTCATTAGACGTTTGATTGTTTGTTACTCAATCACGCAAAAACAGATGACCGGAATCGGATGAAATTTGGCACACAGATAGTGTATAAATTGGATTAACATATAGAATACTTATAATCCTGGTAGTACGCTCCCGTAGGATTATTTCCGACCTACGCGCAGGCGAACCCGCTGGCAAAAACTAGTTCGAAATAAATGTTTTGATTTTGTGTTTGAATGTAAGATTTTTAATAATCTAATACCTTTAAACGAGCAATTCTTGTATTTATGTGTATACATATATAATCTGAATCTCGGAAACGGCACCAACAATTTTCATGAAATTTAGTATGGTAAGGGGTTTCGGGGGCGATAAACCGATCTAACTAGGTTAAATTTTTAAAAACGTCATACAAAAAAAAACGAGCAATGAATCCGATCTAATGAATGTATAATAATAATAATTTAATTTTAATATCTATTTCAAATTTAATTTAATTTAATTTTTATTTTTTTATTTTCTAATACTATGGGTGTATGTGTAAAAACTGGCCTGAAATAAATGT
Organism: Antitype chi; assembly: GCA_947359405.1. Taxonomy (NCBI): domain Eukaryota; kingdom Metazoa; phylum Arthropoda; class Insecta; order Lepidoptera; family Noctuidae; genus Antitype; species Antitype chi. The sequence continues at coordinate 6,448,240 of OX375829.1, read as the reverse complement.
TTTTTTATTTTTTTTTAAAGCTCGGTCATCCAGATATTTAAAATTATACTTACAAATGTAGTGTTTGGCATAAGTGTTTTGGAGGTTTGGTTGGCTGCAAACATGAGGCTGATGCCTCCGAATGTGTCACGAAAAATGAATTCATCGCCTGAAACAAACAGATAACAAATGTTAATACATATAACTTATACTGTAATAAACAAAATTCAAGTTATTTGTGTGTAAATTCAGTTTAGATTTGATATGAAATACTAACGCCAGTGACGGCACGTTTCAGTGCCAAATATATTTTATAAATTATTTCTGCTGTTTACAAAATTGACTAAGTGTTAGTCAATTTTGTAAACAGCAGAAATATTTTTTAGCCAGCCAGCTAGAATAGATGATAACATGCACACATCGAAAACCATTTTCATCGAATATTTATTTTGTTGACAAAGTCGTGATGGCCATGAAGATCTTGCCTCTCATGCACAAGGTGGTGGGTTTAAACCCGGTCAAGTACCGATGTGACTTCATTCATACGTATTTTCTGAATTGATCTCAGATATTACTGACATAGGTGAGGGAAAACATCGTGAGGAAACCTGGAGTTATAGTAAAGCTAGCTTCCGCCCGTGGCTTCACCCACTTGGTATGTCGACCAAAAGTAGTTTATGTCCTTTCCCACAGTTCAAAGTATTCCAAATCATCAAAATTGGTTCAGCCGTTTTGGAGATTTTCCAGAAAAGCAGGCACAGACCGACAGAGACAAAGATCCAAAAAAAGTTTTTTTTTATCAGTACCGTAATTTTCATACGCTTTTAGTAAAAAGCTGTTATTTTAACATTACAAACAAACAATTCAATTTTATTAATTTGCTTTGAAAGATAAAAGATCAATTTGCTTAAAAGATAAAGATAAGATAAAGATAACTTTATTTTGCAAATATGGGTATAACAGATAACAAAAATGATTATAAGATCAGCCATATTTTACCATATAGGCATGCAAAAGATACGCAAAAAAATACATACTAAATTACAAAATATTTTTCGCTAAGAAACTCACTTAAATTATAATAACATTTCACCGTTAAAAAGCTTCGAAGTCTTTTTTTAAATGAAGAAAGCGGCAGCTCTTTCAAACTCTTCGGTATTTCGTTAAAGATTATTGGAGCCATGCAGTAGACACTTTTGCCCATAAGTGCTGTCTTGGCTGACTGTAGATTTAATAACTTGAACCCTCGTCTTGAGCAAGCGTAGTGATCAATGTTCGTGTCTTCTCTGTATAAGAAGAGGCCTTTGACTTGCAGAGGGACAGTAAAAGGCTGGTAATATTATTATTGAAGAATAGTCAAACATTATTCGGAATCTCTTTTCAAATAATCATTCCCAAACCCGACCGCGGATTGTACAGGGGTGCGGGTTGTTCGAAAGAGATACCGTGGCCCCTGGCACACAGGCAACTGAAGGAACACGGGTGGATTTTAGTCAGTAAAAGTCTGACACGACCTCCCGCTCCGCCCAGAGCGGGAGAAGCTATTTGATGATTTCCCACCCTCAAAAAAAAACCCCGACCATTGTTGATCCGAATCGCTGAATAAATTAAACCAGGATTAACTGGGACTAAAAAGCACTAACGTTAACCACTCATTATTCCCCGTATAAACCCGACGTTAAATATATTCACCCCCCAATGTATTTCACCCCTTCCTACCGGTATCTAACTTCTTCGTTAATCGAATTGGTTCAATAAAATATTCAGAGCAATCAAAGTAAGAGGATTATCGAGCAATTTACTTGATAGCCAAGTTTGTATGTTAGTTTAAACAAACAGAGACGGGTCGGAACATACTCTCTGTACGGTTGATAAAAGAGGGCAAAAGACAGGCTTATGTCTAAGTTATAACAACCGCACGGGTCGATCGATCAGGTTAAGCGATCAGGTCAGGTCAGGTCGCTACTGACGCTTTTAATGTGCACGTCTTTTTACATCGTTGTCACATTGATCTGATAATCCCTTCCCATATTATAAATGTGAAAGTAACTCAGTCTGTCTGTTACGCTTTCACGCCTAAACCGCTGAACTAATCGTCGTGAAATTTGGCGCAGATGTAGCCTGAAATATGGAGAAGGATATAGGCTATATTTTTAAGCGATAACCGACATCCACGCGGGCAGAGCCGCAGGCAAAAGTTAGTTTCAAATTAAATGATGTAACCAACTTATTGTAACAATATTATGATTTAAAAAGATTGTCCATGGAGTTTCTTGCCCGTTCTTCTACATAGGTACCTACTGAGCTTTGGAATGGGCAACTAGCTTCATCTTTCCCACTATTTGACACTTTAAAAGTGCTTGTAATGGAAATCCTGCTGCCTACATAAGGTCATCCGTCCATCTTGTGGGAGGCCTTCCAACGCCATGTCTTCCGGTACGCGGTGTCCACTCCAGAACCGCAGGAATCCGCTGGATGCGGGAAGCACAGAACCGGTCGAAGTGGAGGAGCTTGGGGGAGGCCTATGTTCAGCAGTAGACGTCTTTCGGCTGAAATGATGATGATGTAATTGAAATAAATGCTTTGAATTTGAGTTTAACAGTCCGTAGATGGGTAACCGTCATTACATACCGTGCCTCGAAGAGCACGCTAAGCCGTTGGTCCGGCTGGCATTCGTGAATCTCTGACAGTAGTTACAGGTCATCAGAAGCCTGAAAGTCTGACAACCAGCCTTACCAAGGGGCATCGTATTACCCAGAAACTGGATTGTGGAGGTCAGATAGGCAGTCGCTTAATGTAAAATACTGGTTAGACTGGAAGCCGACCCCAACATAGTTGGGAAAAGGCTGATCAGATGATGATAATGTTTATTTTTTATTGATCGGATGGTATTTATGAGGAGATATCCACGAAAATCCATTGTTTAATTAAACAATATATTATATAATATCTGGATGACCGAACTTTACTCGAGTTTTTTCTTTGATTTAACTTTTTCTAAAAATAAAACCTAGCTAGATCGATTTATCGCCCCCGAAACCCCCTGCATGCATGAAAATCGTTGGAGCCGTTTCCGTGATTCAGATTATATACGTATATACAAGAATTTCTCGTTTACAGGTATTAGATTAAATTGCTCTTTACTGCAGGCCCTTAGATAGAAACATACTGCATCTAAGATAATGATGATGACCCCAAACTACAGAGTTGCAGACAAACTCATTACGACGCTCCGTGTATTCTGATCATAAATTGATTGCACATCTACATAAAGTCAGGGAAATTAATTCGCATTAATTAATAAGCAATGTGATCAGGTACTTAAATAGTCCGTATATTCAAATCATAACTGTAATTAAAATTCAAATATTTAATTTTAGAACACAGGTATAATATTTAACAAATTAAGTGAAAATTAAAACCCGCCTTTCTGAAATGTTGTCTGTCAAGAACTTTTATCAAATTGGGTATCTTGTTATGTTATGGTGCCATTCCTAAAAAGCTTTGAATATAGCGCAGATTCATCGTTTAGTTGCATTCTTTGATAGTTATTTGAAATGGTTATTACATGGAAAGTTAAAGTACGGTGTTTTTTTTGTTTTTGGTTCGGAAATCTTCAAATAACTTCTCGCGCTCTGGGTGGAGCGGGAGGTTGTGTCAGAGTTTTACTGACTAAAATCCACCCTTGTTACTTCAGTTGCCTGTGTGCCAGGGGCCACGGTATCTCTTTCGAACAACCCGCACTCTTGGCAGGCATCAGCCCTTGTGGACCCCACCAGTTGGTGCTGACATCTCAACGTCCGGTGTTAATTAGTTAAACAATCATTTTCCTTGACTGTATACCAGCACATTTCGACGCTATACATACAATGTACATATGCGTTTGTATACTAACAGTTCTGGTAACTAAATGTGTTGGATAATGGTACTTGAGACATTAGCTTAATAGCTTGTCGCACTTAATGCTTCGGGGTACAATGAAGGTAGGGTAGGTAAGGATTACCAGTGTGTGTGTATATGTATGTTGTATTTGAATGACCTTGACTAGTGGGGCTTGTGGATAAGTAATTCAAGAGCGGATCAGTCGATCAGGTTAAGCTATTCTTGCCGCGGTTGGTCCGTGGATGAGTGACTATATTTCTCCAAGATTCCACCATGCCTGGACCCGGCTGTCATTCACGGATATTTGACAGTCGTTACGGGCCGTCAGACACGTAAACGTAACAACTGTAAAAGATCCACGAATAAAAGCCTCGTTCAACGGCTTTCGAGGTACGGAGGAGTTAAAGAATATAAAGATGGTAACCCATCCACGGGTCGACTGCGGCAAGGCGTTACCTAATCCATCGACCCGTGCGGAAATACTTAGCTACGAGCCTCTGCTAGAATTACCATTGTGCATGTGTGATAACTGATAATTTCGATACCTTGTTAGCGCTATTTTCTGAAGTAATTACATACATAGGCTATGTTTTCAAGTGAATTAGTACCAAACCTACATAGAACCATGTATATATGTATGTTCTTGTAAAGTTCCAGTTGGTAAATGTACGGCTTAATGGTACTAGAGACATTAGCCGTATCGTTTGTCGTTTGTAATAGCTGCCCCAACATTAAATACTGCACGAACGTGATCAATTTTAGACGCGGTAAGTTTATGCATGTAGGTTTTGGTTAAGGATAGAGCCTTAGCATAAACAGCCTATAGTGTTCCCACTGTTGGGACACAGACATCCTCTCGTTGCGAGAGTGTGGGCTGGAATCAACCGCGCGGGGCCAATGCGGGTTGGTAAATGTCACATGTCTTCGAATTGTTGGGTCTAGGCAGTGGCGTGCCTAGGGGTCAAAATCAGAGACTGTCTTCCCATACCTATTATCACTGTAATTTGAAAACATTGTAAAAGCCAATTATTTTTAAAAGAGTAACCGTGGAGTTTCTTGCTGGCTCTTCTCCATAGGAAGCGACAAATTGGAACCGTGCACATAGCTTCTGCTGTTTCATAAGTGCCCATGTAGGCTTATGTGAAATAAAATATTTTGATTTTTATTTTGAGAGCTAGCCGACAGATTTTATACAATTTAAAAACAGCCAACTGAGGGATTGGCTGATTTTGTCATGTTTGTTAGTATTACCACAGATTACCAGATGATTCACTCCATACAAAATTTTAAATACTTACTGCTATAATAGTCTACACCTTCGAGTTGCTAGACGCTGCGAACGAAAATGTACCTAACCTTTCAAGCGTAAAGTGAGTTTTTCTTTGCAGCTGCGCGCCGCTGCGTGTTTATTGTGAATTGCCAGGGCTGCCTCTTTCGATAAAGATGTCAGTAGGTATTCTAGGACATGCCGGTTTCCTCACGATGTTTTCTTTCACCGTTTGGAGAGCTGGTGAAGAAATATTTACACAAAGTAAATTCCCTGTCTGGATTTGAACCTACGACCTATAACTTGTAAGTTGCTTGTTTGTCATCGGCCAAATAGGTACGTGTCAGGCTACACACAGTAACGGGTTCCATATCACTGCGGCTATTCGAATGTTTTTGTCAAGATTAATTACTCGTGTCTAGGGCTCTCGAGCTAGGGTCGATAGAAGTTTTTTTTTTTTGAGGGTGGCAAATCATCGAGTAACTTCTTCCACTCTGGGCGAAGCGGGAGGGAGTGTCAGATTTTTACTGAATAAAACCCACCCGTGTTCCCTCAGTTGCCTGTGTGCCAGGGGCCGCGGTATCTCTTTCGAACAACCCGCACACCTGGCAGGGATAGAGTTGATTCTAAACATTGGAATTGGCCCCCAACATAATTGGGAAAAGGCGAGGCATATTGATTGAGTCAAGTCAGCCGTGCACGACATAGGACGATGAGAGGTTTCTGAATACAAAATTAATTATGTTTTTGCAGTTGTTCAAAGCCTGTGTGCGATATTCAAGTGTTAAATACATAAACTCCTACATTACACATAGTAAGATTCCCTCGCACATGCGAACATTACAGGCTGTTTATAACATAAAATCACGCCTGTTTCTCCAAAGGGTTGGGCAGCTCTGTACCTACTCCTGATAATTCAAACAAATGTAAATTATTTATGTGTCAGTATAATTGGTCCGCGGTTACCATTGTTTACCGGACAGCTAGTTATCTCGACCACGTCACAGGCAAAGATTTCGGGATTTTGTAAAGACATCCCAATTACAGTAATCATTCATATCATTATAATGTTAGCTAATGTTAGCTACGCGCTCCTGAGCTACGCCGGGCCTTGCTATGGCTGCTACGCCATGTCTCGCTACGGCTGCTACGCCATGCCTCGCTACGGCTGCTACGCCATGGCTCGCTACGACTGCTACGGCTTGCCTCGCTACACCAGCACTTGGCTACAGCTGCTACGCCATGTCTCACTACGACTGCTACGCAGTCCTCGCTAAGGCTGCTAAGGCTTGCCTCGCTACGGCTGGTACGCATTGCCGAATGTTATTTGTGGTCTGCCATATATATCTCACAGCGTCACGGACACTCCAACGAATGTCTGTATAATTGCACTCGATTGTACATGGGCCTCCTGTTACACCGAAGCGTATTTCCCTAATTACGGCAGTCTTGGGTACAAGGAAAAAGTAAGGGAAAATGTGATTATACATACACATAGATAAGAACTATACACCCAATTTTACATTTAATAATTTAAAATAATAATTAATTGAATTGCTTGAATTTGCACGTAGCCCTCTTCCTCTCTCCTAATTTTGCTGTGCCCGACAGGGTCCATATTGTTCCCACTGTTAATTCCATCTTTTAATTACATATGGAATGCAATAAAGAATTGAGTATTGAGTATTGAGTATTGAGTATTGATTTCTTTATAGTCCCTAATGAGAAAACGAGGTAAGGAAAGTTACAAAAGATTTCCGTCTGTTCTCCTAATTTGTCGTTTGGTAAATACTTTGGAAAACGTTGAATGTTACTGCCGAAGTTTAGTTGGTAGCAAAACGTGTCGGTAATAAAGTTTATTGTTCTTTATTTTAACTCCTTTATTTCCTAATTAAACCTTCATCGGAAATGAAAAGTTCCGCAGAAGAACCAAGTTAGCCGACATTGCCCGAACAATTTCTAAACTTAAGTGGTAGTGGGCAGGGCACATTGCTCGCAGATGGCCGATGGGCCCGAAAGGTTCTGGAGTGGCGGCCGCGTACCGGAAGATGTAGCGTTGGAAGGCCTCCCACAAGGTAGACCGATGACCTTATGAGAGCCGCAGGAACCCGGTGGCCAAAGTGGCGGTGCTTAAGGAGTAGGCGTTTTTTGTCTGAAATTATGAAATTTTTCGTCACGTGAATAACTTATAACTATTGACTGTTTTAAAAAGGTTAGGCCCGAAAAAACTTTTAATCAATATTATCTTGTTTCTATTTCAGATTATTAACAAGTTAGTTTTACTTCACGTTAAGCCGTTGATCCCGGCTGTTATTCTTGGATCTTTAACAGTCATTATGGGCCGTCAGAAGTCTGAAATTCTGACAAACCAGCCTTACTGGGCGAGTTTGTTGCGCCATTTCTTCTTCCCAGCTAAAGCACTAGGAAGTGGTGAAAGCTGGGCTTTTTTGGGGGCTGTCTTATGTAATTTTGACGTTCAAAAAGAGCTGACTCTTAGCCTAGTTTGAATAGATTACTTTTGATTTTACCAAAAGGTGTCGTATTACCCAGCAACTGGGTAGTAGAGGTCAGATAGGCGGTAGCTCCAGGTGAAATAGTGGTATTCAGCTGCATGGTCAGATACAGTCTAACCATGCAGCCATAGTTGGGAAAAAGCCAGGCAAATTGATTTCAGTTTTACTTCAGTTTAACGTCTGTAAAATTATAAGATTTTATATAGACTTTTATAAAACATGCCCTTCTTCAAGAAAACTTCAGAGATAGATAGAGAATCCATTTCTCACGGCGTTTTCAAGCATCCCTAAGTAAGCAAATCCTTGTCAGCGATGTGGCGAACGTAATATCCGTATGGATAGCGACGCGAGGACGCGCTCGAATCAGATAACTTTTCACTATTCTTGGTTTCCTAGTACACGAAGTGAGAAATGTAGAATGTTTACAATTTATTCGTTTTATTTTTGTAAAAACATACATTTATATTAGGATATTAGAAAAGTAATTTTAATAGTTACAGATAAGTTTTTTTTTATTTTCTTAATTAATTAGGTATATGTTGTTATTTATTTACATTTAATTTTAATTCTGAATAAATGCAGCCTTTAGTTCTTAGTCAGTACAAAGCTTACTGGCACCTTCATTTGTTTCTCTTTTAGCGTAGACAAAGACAGAAGCGAAGGTTGCCTTACCTATCACAAAACTGTGATACTATAATAACACATACATACAATAACTTGTGGAAAGTATACAATCCCAAATAAACTAAGCTCGAATAATTATATTAGAATAAACACAAACAGGCGACCAACAGCAAACGGTAATGCCATCAATAAAATATTATGGCGTGCTTAGTTCAGCCACAGATTTTTGTTCATTACACGAAACACGCAAGCCAAGCGATTTAAATAAATTACGGTGTGACAAGCGGACCGATGCCAATTTTACGTTATTATCGCACCAATCATGGTAATTATTCCGACAATTTACGATTAAATTCGATTTTGCTTTAATCGATAACGGTTAGGGACCTGTCCCGACGCCGACCGGGAAGCGACTACCTATCAACGAGTTTCTAGCTCAAGAAACGCACACATTATTTAAAGTACACCTTAAGTAAGTTTGGCCCATTGTTCGTCAGACAATGTTACGGCAGATGTGTCTAGCCCCATTCCATTAAAGCGTGGCAGTTTTCCGAGTGACATTAGTTATTTCATTAATGAAACGGATTGTTGTATTCTTAACCCGGTCCTTAAGTTTAATACTCAGATTACTCCGTTCCTTAGCTCTCGTGGGTCCTGCACTCGTAATATCCGGCATGCAGGCCCACACAATAGAAAATTAGTTCTTATCTCATTAGCCGGGATTGACAGGTTAATGGCAAACGACATCGCGACAGGCTCAGACGGTGATGGTAAGATGAGCTGGACTTCTTTAATAAAGATGGGTCCTTGGCAGCTCTGCACCCTAATTGCGTAACACGCGATTAATAATAATCGGTTTCATTTTGACAGTTCAACAATATTCATTGCGTTATTTACGTTGTGGAGCAGACACATTTTTCAAACATATGAAGCAATGGTTTAGCCATCTGTTTCAAAACGAAACAAATTATGATTAATCGTAACTTACGCAATTAGGATGCAGGACAGAGAGAGGTGGTAAGCGAGTAGGGAGGCGTTCGCCCTACAGTGAGAGTGAGACAGTAATGGCTAATAATCTTGTATTCATTATCAAAAATTTGAAGATATGTCACATCTATCAAAGTAGCAAACCCCTCTGGGCAGCAGTGGCAACATTCAAAAGTAAAAATATTAGTTTTATGAAAATACATGCCGATTTCAAACTCTGATATATTTTATCGTGTTCTTGAAAGATAATGAGTACATAACATGAACATAGGCATATAATCACGCAATGAGGGTTTCATATTGACCTGAAATCCTAGTTTGTTAGAATGTAAAAATATAAAAAAAACTATTAGCTCTGTTTGGAAGACCAAAAGTAGGCAGAAATCCTCTATGTCAATAATATTCCTGTTAACTTTTATTAATAACAGGCGCATGTTCGATCGATCAGTGTAACCTATGCTTGCCGCGGTCGGTCTGTAGAAGGGTGACCATCTTTACACACTAGTGTACATTAACATAAACTATTTAGTCGGGGTACCTTGACTTAATTACTGCGATCAATGGTGAGAAATGGTTAGAAAGTTAACCCTTTAACGGGCAGTAGATTATTATTTTTGTACGTAGTTACAGATCCCCTACATAACATTTCTGAACAATTGCACTCCCCCAGATACTCCTATTTACTTTTATGGGGGGCGGCAATATGTTTGCTTATGCCCGCTATTAAATTATAGATTAAAAATATCATTATTTCAAATCGATTACGCGCCAGATTCAAAATACTGCTGTGACAATTATTTTGCCTACGCTCGCGAAAGAAAAGAGGCTCATTTATTAAAAACGTGTAAAACATTAGAAGCCCAAAAAGTAATTCGAGGTTCATTAATTTAAAAAAAACGCGTATCATTCCCTCCCACAGAGAGGAGGCCTATGTCCCAGCAGTGGGAACCGCTAGTATGCAGAGTATGTATGTATGTATGCATCATTAGAAGTTTAATATGTTTTTAAGGATCATTTAAATATTTCACATACTATTTCGTACTAAGGCTACTGCAATTAGTTTGTACTGTGACCATATCTAACACGCTGACACGAACGATTTCACGTTGGTTTTGTCGTCAAATCTCTACAACGCGTAGTGAATATAAAAGTCTCGATTGAAATAATTAAACTTGAATATCGATAGGTTTTAGGTGAAATGATTTTGAGTGTGTTTTCAGTTGTGTAGAAAGAAGCACCTATTACTATAATATTAATTTATTATAATCACATAAATGTTAACAAAAAACCCGACTCCATACAAAGTGAACTTTAAAAAAGATGGAAACTACTTGTTGTGATCTCTTGCTCAATAAACGCATATCGAGGACTAACAGCGACATCTTGAGGCAGGAAACAATACCACACGCGACGTCATACCTGTATCTCGACCGTGATTGGTTTAATTTAAAATATTGTTCCCACACCCCTCTCCTTGAATGTTGTAAGCAAAATGGCAAATACATAATTTACTCGTTAAACCTAACGCATCGTTTTTCATTGAAAAATCCTCAACACAATCTACCATACACCTTGGTTTTCACCAAACCTCACCGCTGCTGCTACACTACTAAATTTTATTTTCAGCCCCACATGACTTAGTTCGTAATTTTTTCTTTCTTTTACACAACATGGCGTCTGGTTGTCACCTATTTTTAATTTTGATTACTGTCATGTCTTTAGTAACACTCGCAAGATTAAGACAAATCGATTGACTTAAGGATCCCCATAATCAACCCACGCGTTTGGTCTCTAGGGTGCCACAAAGGAACAATCATACACATAGGCTGATAAACACATTACCTCCCTTTGCGTTTCGCAGTCGTAGAAAAATATATAAAGAATCGCATTTTAAATTATAATAAGAATTATTATCCGGATTTGTGCACACATTGATACTTGATACCTTTTTTCACAGTCTGTAGGCGAATACTTGTGGAGTCGTCGAGAGACGCACACGTGTTGGCTCGCGCATACTGGCTCAATCAGCTCATGCAACACCTTTTACTAAACGCTCGATTGTGGTGCGGTCGGCCGTCACGTGGCGGACGTGACGTCATGAAGCCTTTTTCAACTAAATAAAATGCTGTCAATAGCAATAAAATTGTATTTTAATCATAGGCATTTTGGTGTGGGTTGTTCGAAAGAGATACCGTGGCCCCTGGCATACAGGCAACTGAAGGAACACGGGTGGGTTTTAGTCAGTAAAAGTCTGATACGCCCTTCCGCTCCACCCAGAGCGGGAGAAGTTATTTTATAATTTCCCATACTGAAAAAAAAAGAATCATTGGCATTTTTCAATTGGCCAGCTTCGGAACGCAACGGCACCGGCAGACGACAGTAGTTTGTTGTAAAAAGGCTCAATATCATCTGACTTTCCATTGCCCAACTTTGTTGGAGTCGCCGTATGCAGCTGAATACCAGTACTTACATGGAGCGACTGCCTCCGGAAATCAGTTACTGGCTAATTCGATGGAACGATTGGTTCCCGTGGAACAACTGGTTGTCTGACCAGGGGCCATTCAAGTATTACGTAAGCACGACAGGGGGGCGGGGGTCTTTGCTTTGCTTATTTTTGATGACATGGGGGATGGGGGTGTCTGGATGCTGAATGAAAAATTAATTTATTTATTAACTTTTCGATTTTCTAGAAAATTTTGTCGCTTTTGGTTTGAACACATATGGAAACCCTACTTGTCTATGAATAGCTCGAAGAAAACGATGACAATATTCCAAAATCACATGAAAGTGAGCAGACACGTTGTGTGTCTGCTACCAATACTTACGTAAGCATGGGAGGGGCATGAGCTTTGCTTACTTTTGCTGACGAGGGGAGTGCGGGGTCAATAATTGCAAAAAATCTGCTTACGTAATACTTGAATGGCCCCCTAGCCGTAACGATTGTCAAAGAACAACAAATGACAGCCGGGAGCAACGGCTAAACATGCTTTTCGACGCACAAAGCGTTCATTTCATGGAACTACATTTAATGGATGGTCACCCATCCTCGGATCGACCTCAGAAAGCGCAGCTTAACTTACGATCGACACGTGCAACTGTTGTTATTTTGCCACGAGCCCCAGAGAGAACTATTATCATACGTTTTTGCTGGCAAGCAATACACGTACTGCTTTGATCAGATTCGAAGCGTATAAGCCTATATTAATATAACCTTTCAATAAGGGATGGTCAAACGGTCAGCGTATATCAGTGTGATTTGGGTTTCAATGATAAGGATATAAGAAAAAGTACTGTAAATTTCGTTTACAAAGTTCTTTATAACGACTAATGTTATGCGTAAGTCAAAGTCAAAGCATTTATTTCAAATAGGCACTTAAAAGGCACTTTTGAACGTCAACATTTACATTAAAATAGAATTGATTCTAGTCGCCCCTTTCAAAATGTAGTTTCTTATGGAGAAGAATGGGCAAGAAACTCCACCGTTACTCTTTTAAAATGTTTCCAGTACAATATTTAACACGTAATTTAGTTATAACTGTATTTTAGATAGTCTAAAGGAAATAAATTATAGATATAATAAAATACATTCATTTAGCACAGACTCGCACACAATGGAAGGTAGAAATCACATAACATAAACTGCATTTTTTATAAAAAAAATCTAATAACATGTGTAAAGTGCATTGCAAGAAATCAGCAGGCCAAATAGGTTCAACAAAAATCGTTCTATGAAAACATACACTAGCAACAAAATAGAACCATAGTCTGAAAAATAAAGGTAGCTACTGAAAAACCAGTTTTGATTCAAGACAAACTTGAAGACCAAATCTCGTTCCTAAAAACGTTCAAATTCAAGTAACAATCAGAGGGGCAATTCTCGTAATTTTAAGAACGTTCACAGTCTGATCTCAGTGTCAATCCGTCACAAATACCTCGATTTTTCATACATTTTTGACATTTGCTTGTCGCCGAGATGAGACAGCGACTAGATTTTGAACGTTTTTAATTACGAGAATTGGCCTTCAGATCTCAGCGATAATCTATAACAAAAACTTGTCATGAATGCTGGTAGAGATTTTGTAAAAAAAAACAATTGCCACTCTGTAATCCCCATAATAGACGAAACTGATCTATTTCAACTTAGCACAATTTTAATTTGACTTAATTTAATTTAAATTTAATTTAATTTCGATTTGATTTTAGTTTAATTTAATTTAGTTTTGATCTGATTTTATATATTTTGTGTACTGTAAAGGTTGTATGCTCAGCATGAAACCTTACGTGTACTGGCAGACGATGATAACTATTTAACTATTGATCGAACAGCCAGAAAGTTTTAGTTTGAATTTAAAAGATAGTTTTGACATAGGTTTTTGTTCCGCAGATAATTTTCATTATTATTTTGGGCGCAGGCTTGCCTTGTACTATTTTATTTTAAAATACACGTGGAAACACGAATTTAAGCTCCCATTAATGTTTCATTCCGTAGTGTAACTTCCTTACACTTCACAGTACTAACATAGTGTAAAATACCTGTTAACAAAATATGGATTGATATTGTCCGAAATAAACGTTTTAAATTGAATTGAATGAGTTAGTAAACGACAACCAATCTTCGTGGTAGAATGATTGAAACCTACTTTCATTCAAAATCCGAGCTCACACGACCGCTTCAAACAATCACAGTTGATATCAGTGCCAATCACATGCGGGCAGCTGACAACTCAAACATGCCAGTTGCAGCTCAAACAAGCGTCCTATTCAAGATGGGGGGATCCATTTAAATTGAACTTTGAGTTGCAATATTTGTGGACGAGAATACCCATTTAGAGTAGGTTGAAGGTTCTAGCTTCGTAGGTAAGTTACTGCTAGTGCCCAGTGTGTTTGTATTTCCTTGTTATAAAAGGACTAAGTCCTTGAGTTTCTGAATTGAAAATTTGTCAAACTTTTCCATAAGGAGGATGTGCTAAGGTAGTCGCAAAATACAAATTTTCTTCAGTTGTTTTGCAATTTCCATTACCCTAATTGCGTAATACACGATCAATCATAATCCGTTTCATTTTGACAGTTGAACAATATTCATTGCGTTATTTACGCTTCTGGGGGCCTACTCTCTAAGCACGAAGTCCGTCGTTTCGGTCAAAGTAACGGGGGTTTCCAACTCCGTATTACTTACGGACAGAAGATTAGTTTGGAGCCCGCTTATTTGAAATTATTTTCTGCTTTTTTTAGTTTGGTTTTTTAGTTTTTTTAATCCATTATTTATTTTCTATTTTTTAGTTCTGCTAACTACAAAAGCGTGATTTTTTTTGTTCTTTTTTTGGCATTATTGAATGGTCATCACTTCATCAGTCCTCGATAAGTTTAAAAAGTTTAAATGAAATCTGACCGTTTGAAGTGGGCCAAAATCAAGTACAAAGGGGTCGGGTACAAACAAACATGCTTACAAACATACAGGTGAAGCTAATAAAAGCGTGTTAATGAATGTGTCAGCGGACCTAAATTATTCCACCTTTTTTACATAGATTGCAATCAGCAATACCAACCTCTTATTTCATAATAATATAGTCCCATTGAACGACCATTTAAATAGTTATTCAATGGATGTATAAGAACTTTTTTGCCCGATGCTTGTACGAGCAAATATTATTGTTTCAATAAAAACACTCGTACATCTTCTTCTAATTATATAACAAGCCCTTTTTCTATCACAACCCATGTAACAAAACTACATGACCAGACAAACACGACCACTAATGAAAATGCGTACATCTTGTTCATGCCCTTGCAAAATGTTACCAACCCAATCTTGTTCACTAGCTCAGCATAATGCTGGAGTGTTGCCAGAATTTGCTCCTATTTTTACTGACAAGTGCCGACCAATTGACTGGAGTTCAAAGACCTTTTTGCTTGGCAGTAAGAACTTTATTTGAAGTTCATAGTTTTGTTTATGGACTGTGAGATAATAAAAGACTACCCACTCTAGATTCGTGGGTGTTGTTTATGATGGAAGGGTGGGCAGAAGCGAAGGCGCGAAGTGAAGAGAGAAAAATAAATAGTAAGGGTTTAAAAGTGCAACCGACGTTGCTTAAACTATACAACTTCACAGAAATAAACAAGTCACACTGATGCGTTTTATAAGTCGGCATTGTAGTCAAGAAACAAAACAGTGGATTTACCATATTATCCCTTTCGTACTTACCTTTAAAAAAAATGGTAACTTGCCTATACTTGCTTATAAATTTAGTATGTTTTTTTTTTTGTTTTCTTTCTTCAAGCAATATAAGTTTTTTTGTTCTTAAAATTTTAGTCGACAACCTTTTCAGTTTTATGGATGGTTAATGGCTGTATTTAATGCCAGTATCTATTATAGTATATTGTATCTGTATTTTGCACAAATGACAACCCCATTTTTATGTCCCCGCTATCACTGTCCATTCCAAGGTTGCCTGGAAGAGATCACAGAAAGCGATAAGGCCGCCCATTGTATGTTTTGTAGTGTTAAATAATTTTTTTGTACGTATTTTCTGATGTACTTTAAAGTACCTATATATCAATAAATTAGCTAGTTTCTAGCACAATTATTTGCATGAAAATAACAAGGACATAGAAAGAAAGGAGATAAATGAGAGGAACATGTAAATCCTTCAACGAATACATGCCAAAATTCATAATTTCGCGGATAAAAATCTAAAGCAAAATCACTATGCAAAACAAAATAGCATTTGCTATTAAACATGGGATTAAACATGTCGGCACCCGCTTTATACGGCGCAGCGCCACATAAACATATTTTATGGAACATTAAGTATCAGTGGCGATTTATTGAACCGTTGTTAAGTAGTTGTTAACTGTTATCTGCTTGCACGATGGCGCTTATTTTTTTTTTCACATGTCTTTATATTTGTACCTATCGCTTTTGCCTGCGGTCTCGCCCGCGTGTTATAGTATGGTGGCGTCACAAACAAATATATAAACATACAAAGAATCAAATCATTTCTCTTTATAGTATTATTTTAGATATATATGCATTTTTTTTTAAACCCGGCCAATCGCGAGTCGGACTCGCGCGGAGTTCCGTATTACAAGGCAAAAAAATGCAGACAAAAACACGTTTATTGTATGGAAATACTTACCCCTTTAATTTTTAACTTTGTTTTTATTTTTATTATTTGTTGTTATGGTGGCAACAGAAATACACATTCTGTGAACATTTCAACTGTCTATCTACTACGGATCATAAGATACAGACCGCTGACAGACAGACGAATGGGCGGACGGATAGACAGAAAGCAGAGGCTTAATAATAGGGTCCCGTTGGTTCCCCTACGGGTACGTAACCGCAAATAATATTAGTATTAGTGTTACTATACAGGGTACATTTTTATCAAGTGCGCAAACTGTAACCATGACTTCAGTAAATTATCGTTCTAGAACCCCCAGCGCAGAAATATTTAGTCGGTTATACAAAAACAATCAGCTGTTCCATACATTTTGACCGCGTAGGCATTGCACTTTTCTATGTAACAGCAGATTTTTTTTTGTATAAACGACGAAAATTTTCTGCCCGGGGGTCTAGAATGATATGCTGAATTCATGGTTACAGTTTGCGCACTGGATAAAAAATTATCCTGTATAGGTTATTAAGGATATTACTATACGCGGATTAACATAGAACAGAAGTGTGTGGGAAAAAGAGGACGCATGCCTTGCAGTGGGCTGGTTAAACATATTTCATTTAATTATTAGATTTGGATTGTTTTCAAAGCAACAAAAAGCAAGTACATTAAGCAATAGGCTGCACGCCATTGGTAACAAAACCAGTATATGGTGGTATCTGATTCTTTTGAAACTTCGTACTTCGCTCGGCCAGCTAAAGAAAGGTTCACTAGGTTTGAACGGTATGTTCTTATCACTTGTTTTCCTGTGTAACCCTAGCTGTAGCTCTGGTGGTACAGCGGAAGATCAGTTTTAACTGTATGTATGCACCCTTGGCCGTGAAACCCGACCAAATTAAAGGAACAGGTGGCATACATTTTTTATACCGATGCCTTTGAAGTACCAGGTCGTCATAACTTGGTAGGAGTTCACCTAACATACATAGGTGTGTCAGCTAGAAAACGGTTTATGTCTTTGAAGTACCAGGTTGTCATAACTCGGTAGGAGCTCACCTGACATAGGTGTGTCAGCTAGAAAACGGTTTGTGCCTTCGTACATGTCTTCGATATTTTGGTTCTAGGACATGCCAAGCATGATAACACTTATGCCTAGGATCAGAATGCCTTGTTGGTCTAGTGCTCGTAAGCGCTATTACTGAGCATGAAGTTCTAGGATAGATTCCCAGATCGTCCAAAGTCTTATTGGATTTTTCCATCTGAAATATCTCAGTAGCACCCAAGAGTCTCGATTTGTGTCAGGCTGATGGCCATAGGCTTGCCCCTTGTAACACTGGAGTTAAACATAAGTGGCGAAGAAATGGGGGTAGAGCAGGCAGGGCAGAGGTGTATAGAGGCATGAGGAACAGGGTGTTAAGTTCACTCATACTCTATGGAAAAGGGAGGATCCTCCGACCAGACGGGTGTTGTGTCTGGTGGGCAACTGCCCGACGGTTGATGTCGGGATGTTGTACCTATGCCAATCGCGCGGTAAACTTTAACTGCGCGATCTAGGATTTCTATGACGTGCGTCTTTGCGTAGTTCGCCTGTGGCGTTGTAGATGGCGCCACTTCTCTTTTTGTAATTTTAGATATTGTTGCGAAGTATTTTTCTGTAGTGCCGCTACAGTTGTAACTATGGTACATAGTTACACCTCTGCTCAACGTTTCGGGGAATACTGGCGTGATATTATGTTTTGTTTGATCAGACAGATTTCATGGCGTCTAATCCAATCCAACCAAAATCCTAAAAATAAACCAACACCAATCTGAATAATATTGTGACAATGTAGAAAACAAACATTTTTCGTATAAGTTTTCGCGTCAATCCTTCACAAACAAGAACTTTGCTTTCTCAATATTGCTTCGACAAATATGGGCTCCTAGTCATTTGAGTTTTATAAGTTTGTAGTTTTTGTACATTATAGCTGGATTCACTATTTTGAGCATCAGAAATCTTGTGTTTAAGTAATTACAGCTGCACGGATCGATCGCTCAGGTTAAGCTACGCATGTCGCGGTTAGTCCGTGGGTGGGTTACCATAATTACATACCATGACCCCACCGTGTCTCGGAAAGCACGTTAAGCCAGTCCCGGCTGTCATTTGTGGATCTTTGATAGTCGTTAAGGGTCGTCAGAAGCCCGAAAGTCTGACAACCAGTCTTACCAAGGGGCATCGTACTACCCAGTAACTAGATTGTGGACGTCAGATAGGCAGTCGCTTCATGTAAAGTACTGGTATTCAGCTGCATCTGGTTAGACTAGCTAGACCCCAAAATCGTTGGGAAAAAAAGAAAGAAAATACATTTATTTAGCACAGACTAAAAAGGCACTCAATATACAGCAAAAGAATAAAATAATAAACATAAAAAACTAACAAAAAGTGTAAAGTGCGCTGTCAGAAACTAGCGTCAAAGTGTGCCTCACAGCTGCGCTAAAAAGGCCCAGTTCAGCAAAAATGCGAGGCAATTAGTGCCTGACGCTGGTTTTCAACTGGACCTGAGGCTAGGTAGATACTGATGTGGCTGTCACGCCTCTTCTAGGAAATCGTAGCTTAAGAAACAGTTTACCGCGGGTAAACACAGCTGTGTTGCGGCATAAACTTTAACCGCAGTCGCCCTAAAAACCATATAAACCATAACACATAATGTACAAACCGCGTACACTTCCTGAGGCTGTACTCTCCCAGAAGTTAGTGCATATTGAATTAGTTTGCGCTTCGGTTGTTCAACAACGTGTTTTGAACAACCGGACAAATGTATATGTTAGTTCAATAGTACTTTTGTTTATATTAATGTTGTGTTTTGTTATGATTTTGTACTTGTTTTCCGGCAACAAAATGGTCAGGGGCCATACAAGGAAATAATAGTGGCAGCGCAAAATGTGCGTATTCTCGCTCCTACAAGACACAGAGTTATCTAATATGTACAATTCTCGTGTCGCGGTGTTTGTTCCCAAACTCCTAAGAAACGGCTGAACCGATTTTGATAAAATTTCGTGTACTTATCGGTTAGGTCTGAGAATCAGCCAACATCTATTTTTCCCAACCCTAAATGTTAAGGGTGGTCCAACCCAAAAATTTATTTTTAATTTTTTGGACAAAATTATTTGTTTTTATTCTTTAATGATTCAGGAATTATTTTCGATGTATAGATAGCTATCAATAATTGTAATTTAATATAATTATATTTGTTACTTTAATAAAGAATAATTTATTAACTTAATTAAAGTATACTTTAATTGTCTATAACGCTTCATTCCTTTTTGAATTATAATGACATCCCCACACACTTATAGTGTTAGCTATTTTTAAAAATATTTCTTTAAAAAAAATATTTCCTAAAAAAATATTTCCTAGAAATAACGTATATATGGCAAAACAACGTTTGCCGGGGAAGCTAGTATAATATAATATTTTTATTTTGCACTTTCCACAAAGGTACATATTTACATAGAGACAGGAATTATATCGTTTCGACAAAAGTTCACAAAATATGATCCTTTGTAAAAGACTGGCGTCCATACTAGGATACGTGTGACGGACCACCAGGCTCTCTCCCCGAATTTAATAGAATTAACATTATAATGGTCATTTTAAAACTCTAGCAAGATTATTTATTGAAGAAGGTAAAAAAAAAAATCTGCGCGTTAAGTTGTCGTTTCCATCTTGCTCTTGCGTCTTTTTTTTTGCTTACTTATTTCAGCATGCAAAAATACCTTCAAAACCATGTGATTAAAATTATATTATTCGTCAGAACTTATATTGAAGAATTTTGTCAGAGGAATTATATCCTCATTCACAGGTCCAAAGAAAACTTATCTTGTGGATGCTTAACTGAATAAAATTGTCTATCTCTTTCCCTATATGTATTATAAGTAGGTATCCTACTAAACTTATATTTCCAAAAGACTCGGTAGCAAAAAGGTTGTATTAGACTCTGAAATATAAATTGCGAAGCCTTTATCAAGGCCACCCTTTGTTCTCCAAAAAGCTCACAATACAATACAATAATTGAACATGAATTTCATTAAGAAACGAGTATTTCCAATTGATTCCCATTGAATTGGAAGGATGTACGTTCAAATAAGTGGAAATATTAACGGGTTCAATTCAATTATGGAGGGAATCGGAAGCGGATTATGGACCTGTGTTCGAATGTAAATAAACATTGGAGGATATTATTTTAATGGCCGTTTCAAAGTCGGAGTTATTTTTGAAGTCGTGATGTTTTGTTGATGTTGATGATGGGGAATTCACAGTAGGTTGTTTTTTTTGCAGCTAGTCGCTTAAAAAATCGCCTCACAAGCTGAAGTGCCACTCCATTTATACAGGTCTATAAAAATCGGAGGAGACCAGCTCACTTTGCATCAAAATTTCGACCTTCATGCGATGGGTGATCGCGACTGAACATTTTCACGGACAATTTAAGTCACCCGCCACATGCGGCTCATCGCCGCACGACAAAAGGTAAATTGCCTTTTAGACAGTCGATTTTGCCAGTGCGGCGAAAAATCGAGCGGCTATAGTCATCTGTGTAAAGCCCACATAAGGCAACGCTCCTGTAAGAGATTCTGGAAGTCAAGTTCTGAATATAGGCCAAGATATCACAAAACTTCTCCATCATGAGTTTATTCCTTCAGAAAATACGAAGGTTTTAATAGGTAGTCGTCTTCTTCGTCGTGTTGATGGCCCAGCAGTGTATCTGTTGGCCAAAAACTTCCCCACTTTCTTGGCATCGTCGGTGGCTGCGCAGAGGTCACAGAGCGCAGGATAGGCGCTGGGACATAACTTGTACCACAGCTCCACATCCACACCCTTGCCTTGCCCTCGAGATAGCATCACTTTGCAAGGTTGTTGTTGCATCTTGCCACTTGGTTCAGGGACTTCCAAGTGAGCCACGGAAGCTTGAACCCTGCGGGTAGTTGCTCGCTTGGTGGTAGATATTGAGCGGGCTGCGGGAGAGTATCGTGCCACATTTTGCAACGGGCATCTGCCGGGTTTATTCGGTAGTGAGACACATCTATGTATAATTTCAACGTGAATCATGTAACTTGTATTTTGTACTTATACTTTCTTATTTAGAAGAGTGGCCGTGTATTTCTTGCCCGTGCTTCTCCATAGGAATCTGCTACGCTTTGGAATGGTTAGGTAACTAGTTTCATCTTTTTGAGTGATCAACTATTTGACAGTTGAAAAGTTCCTGTAAAATGGTTTACTTGAAATAAATGCGTTGAGTAAACTCAAACTCATTCAGTTTTTACGATTTTATTTTCATCACCTCACTATTTAGGCGAAATACATTCTTGTAAGCTTTTAAAATATATTTTTGTTATAAATTCACCGCTCTAATAATGAAATCTTAGAAAGTCAAGGATATTTCAGGAAAAAAACCGGTATTTTCAGAGCCAGTAAGCGAAAGCTGCGTCATGGACGAACACATCGGCTCAGTGGAGCAAAAGAAGTTACGACGGCGCGACGAAAGAGTTGCGAGATTCCACAGAGGAATCCGGGAATTCGTAGGGAGGTAATACGGTTTGCAAATATTAGAGGGAACACTGTAAAGGCTTCGATATGTGAGTAAAAGGTTTTTTGAATGTTAATCTCTTTAAAAATAGTTTATTTTTAGTTGTAGACACTTTAATTTTATTTATTTGTATGTATGTATATCTCAAGGCCTCCCACAATGTGGACCGATGACCTTGTGAAGGCCGCAGGAATACGCTGGATGCAGGAAGCACAGAACCGGTCGAAGTAGACGAGCTTGGGGGGGCCTTTGTCCAGCAGTGGACGTCTTTCGGCTGAAATGATGATGATGATGATGATATCGTATCCTACTATGGATATATACAAGTTTTTTTTTTATTCAGTGCACAAATTTTAACCATGAATTCAGCATACCATTCTAGACCCCCCAGCGAAGACTTTCGTCAGTTTAAAAAAAAAAATCAGCTATTTCATAGAAAAGTGCAATACCTACACAGTCAAAATGTATGGAGCAGCTGTTTTTTTTTTGTATAACCGACGAAAAATGTCTGCTTGGGGGATCTAGAATGGTTTGCACGCTGGATGAAACTTTTCCTGTATATATAATATTATAAATGTGAAAGTGTGTGAAGATGTTTGGATGTTTGTTAACCAATTACGCAAAAGTAATTTATTCAAACTAGGCTAAGAGTCAGCACTTTTTCAACGTCAAAATTACATAAGACAGTCCCCCCAAAAAACGCCCACCCTTCACCACTTCCTAGTGCTTTAGCTGGGAAGAAGAAGTGGCGCAACAAACTCCCCAAACTTACCAAAGGGTATCGTATTACCCAGTAACTGGGTTGTGTCAGACTTTCGTGCTTCTAGCGACCCGTAATGACTGTCAATGATCCTCAAATTCCTATAATTCATAATTATTATAGGCATTAGTTAATAGAATGCACAATCCTTCTAACTTTATAATCCTACTATCCTACAAAAATTATAAATATGAAAGTTTGGATGTTTGTTACTCAATCACGCCAAAACGGCTGAACGGATTTGGATGAAATTTGGCAAACAGATAGTTTGTAACCTGGATTAACACATAGGATACTTTTTATCCCGGTAATATGTTTCCTTGGGATAATTTTCGACCTCCACGCGGGCGAAGGCGCTGACAATAGCTATACCCCATTTATTATAGCTTTAGAAAAAAGAGGCTCGTAGAAGCAGGAGTGCAAAACATTTTATTTCAAAGTTAAGTTATAACTTTTTAGGTAGATTTAAGACAGTACTAAATACTGAGATAAACAAAGTAAAAGTAATTTTTATTTTAAATAATGTTCTATTTGTTATAACATCTTCATCACACATTACAAACCTACAACAAAACGAATGAATTAAAAAAAAAATCACATGATGATTTAAATCTAAGTAAGATGTTGATGATGGAGTTTCTTGCCCGTTCTTCTCCATAGAGATCTACGTTTTGGAATGGGCTACTAGCTTCAACTTTCCAACTGGTCGACTTTTTGACAATTCAAAAGTGCCTGTAAATGGTTTAATTGAAATAAATGCTTTGAGTTTGAGTTTGATTATAAGGAAATAAAAGTTTTTTTTTTACAATTATTTATTTTAAATAACAACTTACGACCCACAATACGTTGGTAAAACTTCGTCGTCATCAGCTAATTTAGTTACTCGGTGTTGTTCACTCCTGCTCCTTTTAGGTTTTTAGCATAATTTTTTTGGCATTAATCGTAACTGCAGCACGTTTAATGTAATTTTGTTACAACGTGTACATTAAAAATAACCTTTTTTAACTTCTGTCTAATGCTATTGTAAATGGAGTATAGTCTTAAATAAAGTAGAGGAGAGGTCACAAACGTAAATAAAATAATTTGGATTGACTTTAGGCGTTACGAAGTTACCATTAAGTTTAACCTCAAATATTTGTAGAGATGTCAAAAGGGATTAGGTTGGCTTCTCCCTTTGGTATGAAACCAACTGTTGTGGTTACAAGTTCTGAGTCGTGGTGAAATTGTGTTGTAGGCTTAAATTAGTTTGAAGGTTTATTTTTAGTAGTTGAGAGTTTGGGAGTTTTGGTACAATCAGCTTAAGATGATTTCTTTAAACAATATCTCCCATATTTATGAACGCTACTTGAAGTTAAGTAATGATTAGCGTCTGTTTAACCTCATGACACCCGAGCATTTACTGAAATCACTTGCCACTACGGTCAAATGTACTTTACTAAAGCATTAAACAGTTTTTGGTGCCAAGGCCGAGGAAAGGCCGATCTTGCTTTTTATTGTCTTTTAAAACTTTGTAAAGGACGCCAGGTGTCAGGAGGTTAACCATACATTTTTGACGTTTGAACATCTCTTAAAGTCATCTCTTAAGTTTAAGCAACGTTTATAAATAAGGGGGTTAATCTTTAGGGCGTTTAATAACATAACTATACTTTACTTTAGTAACTACAGGCGCTTGTGGCTTAGAAAAAACCGCCGCATGGGTCGATAAATCAGGTTAAGCTAGGCTTACCGCGTTTAGTCCATGGGTGACGATCTTCACATACCAAGACCCCTGCGTGCTTCGAAAAGCACGATAAACCGTTGATCCGCGCTGTCATTTGTGGATCTTTGACAGTCGTTACTGGTCGTCAGAAGTCCGAAAGTCTGACTACTAAACCTTGTCTTACCAAGGAGTATCATATTACCTAGTAACTGGGTTGTGGAGGTCGTACAGGCAGTCGCTCCATGAAAAATACTGGTATTCAGCTGTATCCAGTTCGACTGGAAGCTGACAAGTTCCCAATATAGTTGATGATATTTAAAAAACTGACAATTAATGGGCACACCCAAACATCTTCACGTTCTATCTAGAAAATCTTCAAAGGCGCCACTAATTACAAAATTCAGCCATCCATTTTTCGCCTAAAACAAAAACACGCACATAAACAACAAACGCATTATTAAACCTTCCCAAGGTCCAGGTTCCCAATGTTTCTGACATCGTAAGAAGGATGAAGGCCGAAACAAATACACGAAACTCAACGGAATGAAGAAGAAAAGGGAAAAATATTCTTCCTGATTGATCCATCTCAATCAATTGAACGTATTTCCCGTGGAGTGGCGCCATCTATATGTATAAGGGAGTATAATATAGCTGTTAGTGGCCCCATCAGTGGTCTTGTAAGCGTGAAATGATTGCCCAGAAAGCTTTTTCGTAAAACGATAGGGAACAACTTGAGATTCTCTTTAGAGTGAATTGCAAAGCGGTTTTCAAGGACTCGTAAAGGGTTTAATAGAAGTTATTTCTGGGAATTTAAGCTCATATAATTAGGAATGTAATTAGGAGCTTGCTTCACCCTCTGATATGTCGAAATTGCAGAATATCATAATCAGCCTATAATATTCCCACTGCTGGGTGAGAGGGGTTGGACCGTAATCAACCACGCGGGCCCAGTGCGGGTTGGTAGATGTCAAATCTTGGAATTTTTGGTTCTAGGACACGTCGGTTTACTCATTAAGATTTCTTCACCATTTTGAGAGCAATGGTGATAAAATGATTTCACCATATTATGCGTCTGTCGGGGTTTCAACCTACGACACACAAAACTAGTAAGTTGCGGCCGGTACTTCTTTGCCGCTGCCGCGAAATTATAGAATGATGAGTGTCAGCTCGACACACCGGGCGTGGTATGTTTTGCTGCGTTGCGTTCCGAATACGATATCGTAAAAACTAATTGCTATAGACGGTCCAAATTATTCCTACAATTTATTTTACTGTGTCAATAATAGCAAGATGAGAGACACATATCTGATTTATTTAACGATGTTAAATAAATTGTGTAACATGAAGAAAAAATACTTTACTTCCACTTGATACGTATAATGTACATTTTAGTAAAATAAAATAAAAATACCAAAGATATAAAAAATAAAAACCACTGCAGATTTTAATTTAATTGTATGATTTAAAGAAAGATTCAAACTAAGTGCTTAATCAGGTTTTACGAAAATTATTTTGGTACACGACCTAAGATCTCTCACGTCATAAGTTATTTAAAGACTAGCTTTACCCGTGGCTTAGCTCCCGTGGATGTCGGAAATTATTCCACGGGTACATGTAACTAGGTAGTAGCCTATGTTGTTCCTAAAAACATCAGCTATCTGCCAGTGAAAGTCCCGTCAAGATCGATCCAGCCTACAGACAAACAGAAAGACAAGTATAAGTACCGTATACACTTTCACATGCATTTAGTAAAATGCTGTTATTTTGAAATTACAAACAGACGCTTCAATTTTCAACACTACAAAGTGTAATTTTTTTTGTTACCGCTTTCCAAAATTAAAGTTATTTTTCACTTTGTAATGTTTTTCCGGGAGCTGGTTTTTTTTTGGAAAAACTTTTTTTTATATTGTAGTATGTACCTAAAAATTAGAAATAATTCTTCTAAGCGTGTTTGAATTGCCAGAGCCTTAAGCCCCCTTATCGCCAAACCCTTCCTTAAACAAAGCTCACATTCCATGCAATGCATCCCGCACATTTTTCACTAATGTGCTAGTCCTAACCCTGCGAGTAAACGACGCATGAACCAACCCTCGCCCGCTAACCACTTTTAATTATTCAACTGGGTTCCGTTAAACATATGCTATTTTCTCTCCGATGTCGGAAACCTAATTTTATAATGTTGGCAAGGAGCATTTTTAAAGGGTTTATAATGGTATTATTAAATCTTTTTTGGGGTTATATTTTTGGTTTGCACGTGTTTAGGGTTATAATGGTTTGAAATTGTAAGCAGGCAGTGGACAGGCGTGATAATGAATGATCGTTCATTCAGTTGAGGAAATAATGGAGGAGATTCTATGTATCTGTGTATGTTTTTTCGTATGTTTATCGGTTACTCCATGATTACTTCGTCGATTTACGTGATCCATTTTTTCCATTCGGTAGAAAAAACTCACGCGATGGTCTTTTTATATTTTTTTTAAGTTTGCTTTGTTAGTTATTGAGTAAGCTTCAACAGAACGTATTTAAATCCACTTTGTGCATGTTTATGATGTTATAAAACTTCTTGTGAATGTTGCTGACATAGCTAGTAGTGGTATACTAGGACTGATGAGGTGAATGCTACGGTGAATAGGTCGACTCTATGATTGCATGTTTATAGACTGCGCTGAACCATTAACATGAGAGTTCGGTTTAAAGTTAATGAAGACACTCTAGCAGAGGAGAGCGGTTATAGATGAACCTACCAGACGTTCTTGGTAGAGTAGTTCCTAGTTTAGAAGAACACATTTGTCTGATGTTTGGGGGCATCAGTCGAATACAGTACCAAGAAAATTCTTGGATGTGTGAACGGGCCCTTTTAACGCCCAAAATGATCAAACTGCAGCGGACAACCACAGTATTCTCTAGCAAATTAAAGGCCAATGGCCATAAGACCATTGTTGGGCGAGTGTCGACCTTAGGACAAGCTACTTCTCACACGGACAACTGTACTGTAAGCAAAACTACAAATGTAGTATACAGGAAAGTTTCATAAATTTTGGCTGTCATTTTAGTAAATTGTGGTGAGTTACGACTTCCACGCGAACGAAGTCGCGGGCAAAACCTTGTAATACTTATTATAAATGTGAAAATTTGTGAAGTTGTTTGGATGTTTGTTACTCAATCACGCAAAAACGGCTGAACGGATTTGAATAAAATTTGGCGCACATATAGTTTATAACCTGGATTAGCTAATGGGATAGTTTTCATCCCAGTATTACGTTCCTGTCGGACAATTTTCAACCACCACTCGGGCGAAGCCGTATCAGTATCTCATAATCATAAATCAAAATTTTTTGCGTTATTGTGTTTTGTATCTGGATTATAAATTTGTGTGGGGTAGGCACCTACAACAATTCATTATCTGCCTAGCCTTTTCCCAGCTACGTTGAGGTCAGCTTCCATTCTAACCGAATGCAGCAGATTACCAGTAATTTACATGGAGCAACTGCCTATCTGACCTCTACAGCTAAGTTATTGGGTAACACGACACCCCTTGGTAAGGCTGGTTATTAGACTTTGGGGCTACTGATGACTCGTAACGACTGTCAAAGATCCACGAATGACAAGGCACGCCGGAGTTGTCTTGGTATGTAAAGTTCTCACCTATCCACGGAGCAACCGCGTCAAGCGTAGCTTAACCTGACCGATCGCTGCTGTAACTACGTAGCTAAAGCCGCTCCGCAAATAAAGAGTTAGAAAATTTTTTACAAAACAAATACCGTCAACTGTGGCATCTTTACCAATTAGAACTTTAAAACATCTCTCGATTACTAAAAATTCGTTACTAATAGTAGATTATTATTATTTATTGGGAGAAATTTAAGTACAGTTGTCATTGGTTAAGTTGCTCATGGAATGTAAAGATGCCACATTCGACTGTACTTTTTTTAGCAAAAAAGGTTTTTTAAATCAAAGTAAGTAATAAAGTTAGAAGAAAATGGAAATATACAAATCAGGTGTACTATAGTACACGTGTATAGTATAGTGCCGACAAGTAAAAAAAAAAATACATAAAAACGGTCTTTGCTTAACAGAATGCCACGTGATTAGCACATCAACTTAAAACATCGATATAAAGCTAGAAAACAAATCACGATAAGGTCATCAGCCTCTCGGATTACACTTTGCAAAACCTATCGAAACTCATTAAAAGGTAATAAAATTTCAAAGTTTGTAAGTTTGGAAAAAAGCATTAAACTCATTTGTGACTACCCTTATTTTCCAGATGGTGATAATAAAAAAAAAGAAGTTGAGCGATAAACTTGGATTTACGAGCCAACTATGTATTACAAATAACTGGCCACTCTAGCTCAGGATAGGGTTGTCAAATGCTGACATTTTAACGGTGGATTGATGCACATTAAATATATAAAAAAAAATGTGCAGTTCACGTAGGCGTTCCATATTGTATGATCTAGTATTATTTTTTTGAAAAAAAATCATATGAAACAAAAAATTAGCATAAAAAAATATTCATGTTTCAGTTTATGACATCGTACAATTAATATAGATATTGTTATTAATAACGCTTGATGAGTTAGAAAGTCTCAAAATTTTAAAGCCTTCATAATTATTAATTTTGAGACAGCAATACAAACCAAATAAACTCACCGGTTCAGCCTAGGGTTGAAGGTTTGATTCTTATTGACGTGTAAAAGCGTTTGTACGAATCTACTTATACAGGGTGTCCCAGAAGGTTACGTAGCTGGGAAGAGGGGTGATAGGGGTCACCAGAAAAAAAATCCCCTCTGGGTATTTAAAAAAATAAATGGCATTAAAAAAAAAAAAACTTTTATCATTCTCGTTCGTTTTTATTCTCAACAAGGATTTTCCGGGAATTCTCAATCATCATCATCTGCCTAGCGTTTTACTAACTATATTGGGGTTGGCTTCCAGTCTAACCGGATGCAGCTGAATACCAGTATTTTACATGGAGCGACTGCCTATCTGACCTCCACAATTCAGTTACTGTTACCTCTGGAAAAGATTGAGTGTTACACTTTCAGGTTTCTGACGACCCGTAACGATTGTGAATGAAAGATCCACAAATGACAGTCAGAACCAACGGCTTAACGTGTTTTCCGAGGGAGGGGTCTTGGTATGTAAAGATGGTCACCCATCCACGGACCAACCCCGTCAAGCGTAGCTTAACCTGGTCGATCGAACCGTGCGGCTGTTATTTATTAGCCACAAAATTATTTCTCACATTAAACCCTTATTCATAAACGATGATTAAAGTTAAATGATGTTTAAACGTCAAAAATGAGTGGTTAAACAGACGCTAATCATTACTTAACTTTAATCATTGTTTATGAATAAGGGGGTTATGTCTATACTGAAGTATTCAAAAGAATGAAGTCCTTGCCAACCCTACTCCTAGACAGATAGTGACTCTGAGCGGAGTTGCATCCGGCAGAAGCCGCAACATTGGAAATTAGTTACCGCGGCCAGGTTCCGGGTTTGATGCCCGGGTAGGTAAAGCGTTTAATTATGTTGTTACTGCAGGGTATTGGAATTATGGTTGATAATGAAATAACGATGGGTCGGTGGCTCCTGAATAATTAAGGGCCATAAACAGTGGAAGGTGAACTTAGTGGTGACAAAGACAGTCATGCTTTGTCAAAAACAGTGACAGAAAGTACATATTAGAACATAATCAAGGTACATAAAGTGGATTAAATACGTTTTATCGAAGCCAACG
Organism: Antitype chi; assembly: GCA_947359405.1. Taxonomy (NCBI): domain Eukaryota; kingdom Metazoa; phylum Arthropoda; class Insecta; order Lepidoptera; family Noctuidae; genus Antitype; species Antitype chi. The sequence continues at coordinate 6,418,107 of OX375829.1, read as the reverse complement.
CAAAAACTACCCAAGCAAAGTTCAAAAAACTTTTTAACAAAAAAATTAAACCGCACAGGTCTAGAGCTCATTTATCGTGAGGTTAAAGATATATATGGGACCAGAGATATGTCTCCGCTATCCATTAAAAAACTCAAAAAAATACAGTTGAATTGAGAACCTCATCCTTTTTTAAGTTAGTCAAAAACTAGTTCAGTGTGAGTATTACTTACTCGTAGCTAAAATTTATAAAAATATATTGCAGCTGATACCCATACGTTAGGAAGACACAGAAACGATTGGAGGACTGTGTGAAAGATATGGCTAGAAAGGGAGTGACTATTGAGATAACGACTTAAAGACAAGTATGGCCTTATAGACTGTAGATTTGTAGACGATTTTTTATTCTTTATTTTCATTCCTTTAAGTACCTGATACTTATTGATAGGCCCGCTCTGTCCTCCCATACCTATTATCACTGTAATTTGAAAACATTGTAAAAGCCAATTATTTTTAAAAGAGTAACCGTGAAGTTTCTTGCCGGCTCTTCTCCATAGGAAGCGACAAATTGGAACCGTGCACCTAGCTTCTGACGTTTCATAAGAGCTCATGCAGGTTTATGTGAATCATGTTTTTTTTTTAAGAAATGGAGATGTTGCACCGACCCAAACAAATTGAGATATCGGCAGGAGAGTGACGACCCATAGTCTATGTTTACAGTTCCTTTATTTTTAAAAAGAAGTTCAGAACAAAAAAAAAAAAAGATGTGTGGCACGTGACAGCCCTAGTTGTGAGACAGATAGCAACTATGAGCGGAACAGATGCACTCGATGGATGGCGGGAATTGTGGGAATTAAATTAATGCTTCCAAACTCAATTGGAGCAGTCGTGGCTTACTGGTAACAGCCGCGACTTAAGAGTTGTAGGTCGCAGGTTCAAACCTAGACAGGCGTTTTACTTTATGTAAATTATTTCATCACCACTGCTTCCAAAACGGAACAAGAAACGTCATGCGGAAACCGGCATGTCCTAGAACCAAAAGTTTCAAGAAATTTGACATCTACCATCCCGCACTGGGTCCACGTGGTGGATTACGACCCATTATGAGCTATAAAAATGTTGAAGATATTGTCATCATCATAATCATCATTTCAGCCGAAAGACGTCCACTGCTGGACATAGGCCTCCCCCAAGCTCCGCCACTTCGACGGATTCTGTGACTTCCGCATCCAGTGGATTTCTGCGGTCTTCACAAGGTCATCGTTCCACCTTGTGGGAGGCCTTCCAACGCTCACAATGGGCCTTATTAGAATGCTTAAAGTCACCCAAAGGACAATGGAGAGGACTAGGCTTGGAGTTTCTTTGTGTGAAGATATTGTATTATAAAACTAAATAATCATTTTGATGCCATTAAACCGTCAGAGATTTTTTCTACTACACCAAATTAACGACTACATAGGCTTACGATCTTTTCTTTGCTAGACCACAAATAAAAGAAAGTAAACTACTTTATTATTACCGAGAAATCCCACAACAATGTGTTTCTTGTAACTAAAAAGTAATAATAGAAAGAATAATCTTTTTATCAGAGATCTCGTAGCGCATTGCTACGCTGGTGCTACGTCGTAGCAATATTGCTACGAGACTCGCCACTTGTTTGTTGACAAAGCCTTGGATAAATAGAAAATTGTAGTGGAAATATAAAAAATGGTGACATATTCGTTGGGAAAAATGGTATGTTATAAAAGTACAAGCTTGTCCACTTTATCTAATTATCACCCAATGTTGTGGGCTCCGTATCTCAGATCACAGGGCTGGCCCAAAGGATCAGCATGGCGATCCAACGTAGCAACAATGCTGCGATCATTTTGGGCACTGTTCCGATTCACGCCCAATGAGCTCTTCCCTTTTTTGTTTATATATACTTGAACATAAAAAATACATTTAAAACTGCTCCAAGCTTCGGTATGATAGCTCGGGACAGCCATTCGAGATGAAATGATCTTAATTTAAACGCACTTAAAATGTAGTTTATATTTATTTATTTATCTTTAACTAAGATAAATACAACTATTCAGATAGTCCAAATACTCGTAGTCAGTAGTACCCATACATTACCCACTTGCTATTGAAAACCATAAATCTTTTAACTAAAGGTGGAACCCTGGGATTAAACAGCTATACTATGTAAGTGTACAAGTTGAATGCATTTCCGTGTAAGTATGTGAAGCCACGTAAAGTCTCACAAGATGTCAGTAATAAATTTTATCCTTGCCTTTTGTCCAGTTGTAAAATTGTAAACGTGGATGTAGCTGATATGGAAGAGCCATTTCATTGGTTTCTTATTGGCAAGTTTTGGTCGGTAGTAAATACGTCATTCCAGCTAAAATTGTTGTATCAATTGGAATCTTTATAGAAAATGATACCAAGATCCCAAAAAAATTAAGGTTTTATAGTAGTCTTATGTTTTACGGCAACATGAAAGAACAAATGCAGCATGGCAATGAGGCACATGCTTTATTATTACGTACCTAAAATTTTTCTATTGATAAAAAAAAACAATTGCTGTTTGTTAGTCTTGCTAAAACTCTATAACGGTGGAACCGATTTGAATATCTAGATTAATAAAATATTTTTGAATTACATGGTTCGAAAAAAAGAGAATTAGGAAAATTCCAAAGGAACAACCGAAAAATCGAAATCTCCATTTCTTTACTATCTGTCTAGCTTTTTATTTATTAACCCTCTTACTAATAAACACAGAAATTCCAAGTTTAAATCTATGAAAATGTGTGGTTATTCCTGGTATAACTTTAGTCCTTGTTTATTAGTAAGAGGGTAAAACTTTATACACAAGTAAAAAATACTGAACAAAGGCGGACTAATTTTCTACAAGTCCACTTTAGCTTTTTATACTTCTGGGACTAAAGTGATAAACTGGCTGCCTTGTCTGAATATTGGTATGACTGTGTATTCTAGAAAAACCTTGTACTAGTATATTCCTGATACGGACACAAGCCACATCTAGCGTCCTAACTCCTCGTACGGAGCAGCCGAAGTAATACCGGCTGCGGTTTTATTGACAATCACTGCGCCGATATTGGTTCCATTGGCTCCGTACGACTGTGAACTTTGTCGCCAAGAGCCAATAAGTCCAGATGTCCCGTAATTAAAATGTAGGGCGTGTTGGCGCACCTGGAGTAATGGAAAAGGAAGGACGGAATTAAGATCGAACGAATTGTTAAAAAATAAATAGTTGCCGGTATATTCTGTAAAAATCTTGCTGTCAAAACTTAGGTGAAGTGACCTCTCATCCAGCCTGATGCTGGGGATTTAGACAATTGACAGCTCACTACAAGCTCACTTCATCTAAGGTTTTGATATGATTTACACTTTTACAAAATATACCGGCTGCAGTATTTTTTAACAATACAATCAATTTCAGAGAATTCACAGAATAAATCGATGGCTAAAGAAATCGCGTTTGCTAAGCTTTAATTTAATTTAGTTTAAAATTGTTAATTTTGACTTGAATTTTCAATTCTACTTTATTTAAATTAGTTAAGTTTGACTTTATTTTTATTTCTGATTTTCATTTTAATATTTGTAATTTCAAAATAATTATTTTAAGTGTGGATAGATACACTTAAAATAATTATATGTAAAAAATGTAAGACAATTTGAATTGGAGGGCTACTTTAGCTCATCCTCCTTAAAAAAACATTTTATTTTATATAATTTTCATTATTTAGTATTTAACGTTTTTAAAGGCAGAATACGAGTACGTATATTAGTAGCACTGCGCGCAAAACACTACTGTGTAAGTTTTAGTGTGGAGTTGCATCTCTATCGGGTCTCAATTCCGGTCGGCAGTCGGTCAATTTAATCAGCGACGGCTCGGCGCTCGTTTTTGGGTCACTATAAATGTACGGCGGTAATGCAACCTTTAATTAACACAAGGTTTGCTCACTGTTTAAGTTTTTTTTTTTAACCTAACGTATACTCCATTTGAAATAAGATTAGACATTTAAACAAACCTTTTTTACAGTCCATTCAACCGATTTTGACTACTAAATCGTAGGCATAAGGATGGTATTAAAAGCAAAAAAGTAATTACCATACCAACTGTTTACTGCAGATGCCATCTATCATGCTACCAACGCATTAGGAGTCAAAATCAGTTGAACAGACTGTAAAAAAGGTTTATTTAAATGTCTAATCTTATACCAAAGGGAGTACAGCTTACGTTAAGAAAGAAATACCTATACCCAGCGTCAGGCACTAGTTGTCTGGCATTTATGCTGAACTGGGCCTTTTTAGCGCAGCCGTGAGGCACACTTTGACGCACTTTACACTTTTTGATAATTGTTTAATTCTATTATTATGCTGAATATTGTGTGCCTTTTTTAGTCTGTGCTAAATAAATGTATTTTCTTTCTTTCTTTCTTTTACTATGGTAAAGGAAAAGTATGTTCATGAAAATTTAACTTCTATTTTTTACTGCTTTCAGCGATATGGATCATCTGTCTGGTCTTTTCTCAACCATGTTGGGGTCGGCTCTCAGTCTAACCAGACGCAGCTGGATAGCAGTATTTTACATGGAGCGACTGCATGTCTAACTTCCAAAACCCAGTTACTGGGTAACACGATACTCCTTGGTAAGACTGGTTGCCAGACTTTCGGGCTTCTGACGACCCGAAAAGGCTGTTAAAGATCCATGAATGATAGTAGGGACCGTGCTTTTCGAGGCACGGAAAGGTCCCATCCACAGACCAATCGCAGCAAGCGTAGCTTACTGATCGATCGACCCGTGCGGCTGTACTTAACCACACGTACTTTCAGCGAGACTAACGTAAAAATTTGCGGGAGTTTGACCATTCGGGGTAAACATTCGCGTTTAATTTTTAATCTAAGAAGCGACTGGTTTACTTACGATTTTCTATGCGACACGATTCTTTGACCAGAAGAAGCATTGCAGAAAAAATCATAGAAACTGTAAAGGTTCATGGCATATTAATTCAAAGTAGACACGAATTGCCAAATCTCAAAGGAGCTTCCCTCATCCGCTACATCAGACCCCGTGGCACATTTTTTTGCTCTCAGTGTATTTTATATCTCCATATCTAAATTAAAAAGTCATGGAAACCGAAAGATTCAAGGCATATTGATGCAATGAAGACTAGAATTGGCGAATCACAAGGTGTTTCACTCATCCGCAGACAGCATGACCTATTTTTGCTCTCACAGTCTATTTTACATAGAAGATAAATTCAGCTTGCAAGTTAAGAATTAAAGCCTTTGACTCTACGCGAAAAAGGTTAACCCAAACATCTACAAATGTGTATAAAAGTCTATATAATATACTTACTCTCAAAACTCTAAGTACGAATGGCGGCGCAACAAATTCAGACTCGTTTAAAACTCCGTAATTTTCCTCTCGACCTTGTTTCAGTAGGAACCGGTCCGGTTATACGTACGAGCTGTGTACGGCACGGAGCCGCACAAAAGAGGAACTTAATGTTAAGTGTTGTGGATTATGTGCATGAGCGAACATATGCGGTGCTTGTCAAAAGAATTTAAAGTGAAGCGGAAATATTCTGGTTGTGATAGCGTTTGAATTTTGGTGGTGAGGATTTAACATTTAAGCGAGAGAACTGTCGAGTTCTGTTACCCGGCTTCTGAATTCAGAATTTTCAATTGAAAACGTATACAACCCTTCTTTAGCGAAACATAACGTGAGTCTTTCGATGTAGCCCGTGAAATTCAAAAGTTCGTATGTTTTCTGCAAAGAAATAATTGCCCAGGGCCCAGTATGGGTTGGCAAATGTCAAATATCTTAAAATTTTTGAGTCCAGGACATGCTAGTTTACCCACGATGTTTTCTTTAACCATTTTTGAGAGCACTAGTGATAAAGCAATATACACGAAGTAAAGCGTCGGTCAGGGTTCGAACGCACGCCCCGCAACCACTGGTCCACTGGTAAACCACTGATCTCACAAATATGTAAACATGTATTCAAAAAGGAGGGAAGAATCATAGGGCAGCAACAGATGTAGATTGGCTGTGAGCATTTTGTTGAGAACAAGTGAGCTTTTACTTAAATTAAAACTATACATAGACGAATCGTTTTTCTCTATTCAAATCACAAGAAAATTCAAGTACTTTTTGGAGCTTTTAAAAAACTCTTTAAAAGCTCTTTCCAATGTTTGTGTAGACATTTTATAAAGCGACATTTTCTAAAAAAACCTCAGACTCTTAAAACTTTTATTACTTATAAAAACTGCCAACGTTTACCCAAAAAAACTTAAAATTCCTTCTTGCTTATACAATTAACGTAAATTTTGTTAAGTTTTTACAGTATTTTCTCATGAAAGTGTCAGTGAAGTGTCAGTTATAGTGAAATTTTTAAATGGAGGTTCGTTTAAAATAACCCTGTATAAACCAAGGTTTAAACAGTAAATCAAATAGGTTTACTTAACATTGTTTACTGCTTAAAAACAATAAAGACAAAATATAAAATTAAGTTTATTTTACGTTCGGCCATTACCAAACGTTTATAACCCCTGATCACGGATATCCTCAAACATAAACGTCAAATAAATTAACATTTAATTTCTTCGTTTTTACTTTTATTACACGGTTGGTTTATTTTATTGATGTGTTAAAGAAAATTACTTATCAAGTAAATCTTTATTCTGTTTACATTAAGTGCTTCTATACAATATGTAACACAAGTGACTATTTATCAGCGTTGCCAGTTTTTTTTCAGGCAAAGCGGGATTTTAAACTTTTCGAGTGAAAAACCGGGATTCTTTCTTCGAAAGCGGGACAAAATCAAATAGCTTAAATAATCAGTCGTGTTATTATTAACCGACTTTATTATTACTCATCTTTTTGAGTTTCAAATTAAGTTTACCATGATGATAGAAAGTCGTAAAAAATGTTTATTGACAATGGACAGGAGGGAGGTCAAAAGCTTTGTGAAGTCACATGTTAAAATCGAAAATACTAAAACTCGAAATTTATATGTAAACCAAAAACTTTAAAATATCACTAACTCGATCTATATTTATAAGGCTTTTTCTTTATATCTAAAATATTTGATTTGTTAATTTTGTTAAAGATTACATTTGATTTAAATAAAAAAAATGCATAAAACTGCTGTTTTAATTGAATTACTTATAAATATAAAATTGAAAAATATGTGACGTCACACAAGGGGGAGGGGGTTTCTCAAGTGTGACCACCTTTGACAAGGACGGGGGGGGGGGCGTCAAAAAACCATAAAATTTGTGTGTCGTAATTTATGGGGTCAGCGCAACATTTCTATTTCTTCCAAACTTCTATACTATTCGTCATCTCCGTAGTCACACACTTTCTAACCATATCAACATTCACACAGTCCATCCATCATATCTTTGATCTCCCCCTACTTTTATAGCCATCGAAATTCATACTCAAAACTTTCCTTGTGACCTTTCCTCATTCATCCGTAGGTATCACACGACAACCGATTTCCACACAACTTTTTAGCTAACGGCGCCACTTTAAGACTTCCTCTTAGGTACTCATCCCTCTTAAAATTCTTGTAAATAAGTATAGGTAGCTAAAGTTTCAAGATATTTGATCGCCTGTCAACGCTGAATTTGTCTTTGTAACTTCCAAATACCAATTTAGAAGCTGACACATACACTACAGAAATGACAGGTCCCAGGAAGTATCTGTCACAACGTACCCTTGTTACCTTAGACGTGAGTGTCGTAAATATGTATACAGCCTCATTTCTTATATCTTTTTTTGAGTTCCGTATCAGAAAGGTGCCAACGGATCCCTATTGCTTGAAGCCTCTGTTGTCCGTTCGTCCGTGTGTCTGTCAGCGGGCTGTATATCATGAACCGTATAAGTAGACAGTTGTTTTCAGAGTGTGCATGTCTGTTGCCGCCATAATAAACCGGCTAAACGGGAGCCGCATATCAGAATTATTAAAAAAAAATGTACCTAGTGTTGAATATTGTATGGTGGTATGAAACTTTTCGTGTGCAACTCGCACTTGACCGGTTTGAGACTATTTTGGTTATGATGCAAAGTAGCGTATTAGTCATTTTGTCTAAAGACTAGAACAGTTTTTTGTTTGTTGTATTAAGACAAAACAACAAGTTTTGTCCTCAGCCCAGGGTTTTGTTAAGGTTATTAGTAATGTCATGCATTTCTGTCGCCAAGCAGTAATGCTGTGTTCCAATATGAATATGGTGGAAAGTCGGTTGTAAATTCGAGCTGAAAATAAAGTTCATTTCTGTGTGATTCAAACGGATTATTGTATTTTCTTGTGTCCGTAAAATATAGATATACGAGAAAGGATTACGTAGGAACTGCCAGAGTATGCTGGATACCGTAATTTGTGACAACTCAGAAATTATACCAGCATTTCTTCACGAAGACATACATAAAGCTGGACCAAACCACATCATTCCGTAACCAAGCTTAAAAGTAATTTCTACGCGTTCTAATATTCTTTTCTTTTGCCTCTACTAAGATTCAGCCATAGCCTTTAAAAATACACAACAATGGATCTTATATACAAAGAATTTAATAATAAATAAATAATGAGTCCCATCTGTCAGCCAAGCCGCTAATTTCACCGTCACTTTTCAACATTAATTTTATTTTGGGCCGCGTTACGACAGCTTTCCATGACAGTACGTTTATTAGCTTTCTTATTACAATTCATTTTTTAAGGTAAAATGGAACATTTTTTTTGTTGAATTGACATCTCGCAGATCAACCTGTGAGGTTATCGGGTGCTTAACCGAACTTGCCTGTGGCTAACTCTGAATGAAGGTTTTTTTTTTTTGTTGGGCATCTCGCAGTTGGCCTTGAGAGGCCGTGACTGCTCAACCGGGCTTTCCTGGGGCTGCCATTAAGAAGTTAATCTTAACGCCTCCAGCCAGGGCTTACAAACTAAGCGACTGCACGCTGAGGGCACCCCCTGTGGGGTACGGACCTCGGCTCAGGGCGTCACTGATAGGGGGACAGCTATCACTATTGGGGACAGGCTGGATCGAAATATTGGCATTATTATTATTAGAGGGGGAATTTAAAGCTACTGGCTCAGCTGCGGCGCGGGCTGGCGCTTCAACGAGCAAGGGTCGGTCGGGTCTGAATGAAGGCCTCCAGCTAGGGCTTAGAAACCTAAAACTAGACCGACTATACGCTAAGGGCACCTGTGGGTTACGGACCTCGGCTTAGGCCGTCACCGGAAGAGGGTAGCAAGGCACGGGCTGGATTGACAACAGGACCTTTAGCAACATATAGACCAACGGTAGTGTTGGCGGAGGATAATTCGTATACCATGGACCGCCATGAGAACTAATGAATCCATACTAAAAGAACTTAGCACCACCAAGCAGCTATCTACAATATGCCAGGAGCGTGCTCTCAGCTTTTACGGACATATTATGACTTTTCCAATGCATGGTCCGGTAAGGTTTATTCTACTGGGCCGGGTGGAAGGAAAACGCTTTCAAGGCAGAGCACCAAAAAGATGGTCAGACGCGATCAAGAAGTCGATCCATGTGGCTGTTAATACTTAGCCTGTTAAAGATGATGAGCTGAATATCAAGGGGGCTTTTCCTCCTTCATATATAAAGGTATATCTATTCATACACGAAATATCTTAAGAGGTAATTAATTGTATTCATCATTTCATAATGATGAATACAATTACGAATTTACAATTATGATGAATACGATTTTAAGTTTGGCCCCATAGTAAAAGTTGTTCATACAACTTTTACTATGGGGCCAAACTTAAAATCGCGAAAAAAAAATCAGCTGTTCTCTCTACATTTATGTTCGCATAACTCGTGAAAATGAGTTCTTTACTCGAATTACTCGGGTTCGTCTGGGGCCCTTATATTACTTGGTTCCTGGGGTGGTCACGGCGTGCCATGTGTCCTGGTGCGCCGAACTGGTGGGATCCGCAAGGGCCGATGCCTGCCAGGGGTGCGGGTTGTTCGAAAGAGATACCGTCGCCCCTGGCACACAGGCAACTGAGGGAACACGGGTGGGTTTTAGTCAGTAAAAGTCTGACACGCCCTCCTGCTCCACCTAGAGCGGGAGAAGTTATTTGATGATCTCCCATCCTCAAAAAAAAAAAAACTCGTCAAAATGAACAGCTGATTTTTTTTCGCGATTTCAGGTTTGGTGCTATAGTAAAAGTTGTTCATAATGATGAGTAAAATAACCCCTTCAGATATTTCGTGTATGAATAGATAGATACACCTTATATAGTAATAGTAACGTTTATTGTTTTCTCATAATCACAAACACAGTACAAACTCAAGGTAACCCTTAATAGAGAGGCTTGCCCTCCATCGGACAACTCACTTATGACTATGATTGTTTTAAATGAACATACAGGTTGCACATAATTAAACACTATTACAAAATAATAATAACAAAAAAAAAATGGGAAATTAAAACTAAAGTATGTTGTCGCACTTGCTTTTGCCATATCCGGAGGAGGTTAGGAGGGGCGCGCCATGGCAGCTCATTTTAGAGATCGCTGCGGAGCGTCACTTTACCACGCACCATCGTCGAGGCAACACCTCTCCGTGACCGCGACACTTCGTGAATAAGGGTAAATAGGTATCAGCCAGAAATAATGTTGGTAAAAACATTATTTGTAGACACCATTATTTAAAATTTCCCTGTTCTATTGTTTGCTTCATATTTACAGTGTATTGGTTTCTGCTATTATCATTTAAATGTAAACTGTGATTATTTAATTGTATTATTAAAAATCCTCGTCGAATTAAAAGGACATAACTGATTTAGATTGATTATAATGTTTGTGTGTTGTACCTACCTTATTGGAAATATACGCTTGTTATGATTTACTAACTGTATTTCTTTTAATAAGTAATATAATTCTGATGCCAAAAATCATCTCATATAATCTCATCGTGTTTACAAAATGGACACGATACGAGGTAGCATCGAAACATTATGAGCTTCAAGGTCTGGACTTTTGTTTTGTTTTCATGTAAATTCAAACAAAACAAATCTCCATTCTGTTGCCAGCTTAAGTCTTTCAAAAACCAAATATCTACATACATTGTATGATCAATAAAAGTTCCATTTGTCAAAATCAGTTCAGTAGATTAGACATATTGAACAGTCATATATAGAAAACAGGCCAATCGTGTGACTGGCGGACTGCGGTCAATTGCCTTCACTTGTATTGTATGATAATATCATTAATCATATTCAAGTCTTTCTCTATTACTACTAGGGAAATAAAATAAAAAATGTTACCCCAACCCATAGATTTCCTTGTGTGATAAAATGTCCCCATTGTGCAGTGCACATATTTAATTTAAACTTAATTCTAATCTTTTCTTCTTATAAATCCTGAGTTGCCTTCTACGATATAAATGGCTTAAAGAATGTAATTTTATGGCTGTCCCTATATAGAGTGCCACCAGTTTTGAAATTGGTGGTAGGTTTTTAAAATAAAAATCAGCTGTTCCATACATTTTCACCATTCAGCACTTTGGTATTAAATAGAAGATTATCTACGCTGGGGCTCTAAAATTATATGCTGAATTCGTAGTAATAATTTGGGCGTCTATAAAAAAGTAAATAGTTGTCTGTCCCGATTATCTCGATAAGTTATGATGGGCAGAAGTAGTCACACTCAACTCAAACTCGCGACAAGGTGTGCAACGATCACTTTAGAGGGAGCTCTGAAGTTGCAAAAATAGCGGACGAAGTGAAAGAGCCCAGTCTGAGATGGTACGGTCACCAAAAGAGATAAAGTTTAAAAAAAAACCGAGGAAAGTTTCTAAAGGAAATTACATTTTATAAATGAACTGTTTGTTTTCTAATAATTAAATTAAAATTTATTCAACATCATAAAACATCCATCGGTTTCTGACGAAACTTCAACCATATCCGGCGAATCTGGTTATTTATGTCTTTTGGTGACATTGTTGGGATAAAGTGCCTTCCCTTTGGCTACAAAGAAGAGGGGAAGAGGGAGACCTCATAGATGACACAGGTCGAAAATGACACGAGAGACTTACGGAAGATGACGCACAAAACCAAAGTAAATCGCATGATTGGGAAAGCCAACCCTGCGTAACGGGCAAAGACGATGCCAAAGAAGAAGAAGTCGTCTGTCCCGAAGGAAAACTCCTTACTAATGCAGTCAGTTACTGACAAAAAGGTTAAAAAAACCATGTACACTTCCACACAATAGGCTTAACGGACTGTCCTCTACGCAGGGCTAGCATGGAAGCTGAGGAAACCGTTGCGCATGTGCTCTTTGAATGCACAGGCGTCACCCAGATTAGGGCAGAAACCCTCAGGACACCCAGATCTTACACAGATGTTCTTAACAGACCAGGAAACATAAATCAACTTTTGGAGGGAGGCTAGAATAACCACGGACGGCCATGGTCCACGCACAATGCTCCACCTGAAGGACTAAGTGCGGAAACAAAATCCTCTAACAAGCATTACCGTGTAGCATAACCAGCCTATAGTGTCTCCACTGTCACACAGGCCTTCGCTCTATAAGATGGAGCCAGCTGTATTCCACCACGCGGGCCCAGCACGAGTTGGTAGATGTCACAGTCTTGGATTTTTTTGGTTCTAGGACATGCCGGTTCCCTCACGATGTTTTCCTTCATGCAGTGGTGATGGAATAATTTACACAAAGTAAAACGCCTGTCTGGGTTCGAACAAACGACCTACAACTCGTAAGTCATGGCCGTTACCATTGAGCCACCACAGCACTGTTTACACTCACTTAATATTATAATCGCCTCATGCGTGAACAAACGCGACCTACACGTGACCTAATTCATACGAGCGAGTGCAAACAGGCCCCTATTACCATAATCCATAAAGACTGACTTGAGGAAACACGTTTACTCCTTAACTTATTCCTTTGTGAAAGGATTTATTTATTAAACCTGTGTAATTGTAATTTATTTCGTTTGCTTTGAGGTTATTTAATAAGAGGGAATTTTAAAAGAGTTTGTAGGTCCTTCCTTCCTCAAATAGGAAAGTCAAACTGAATACACGGGCCTGCTCCGGTTTGGCTTGACCGGATTAATACGTGAAAGGTTGAGAATTTTTAATTTTATTACTTACTTCAACTTGTGGCCCTAACGACCACAAGTTGAAGTACCAGGACTCAAGGGATGCTTTTTTGGGTCGATGCTTTAATCTGGACATATATTTGGAATTCATTCAGCTCGTGCGCGTCGGCCATACTCAGTTCGGATCTCTCCTTGCTGAAGCATGTTCGGGTCGGCTCGGCACAATTTGAGCTCAGGCAGACAGTTTTTTCCTGAACAAGTATCTACATAATAATGTTTGATTTTGCCCGGTTGGGCCGAATCATGCCGACTGAATAAGGTATGTAGCATGCTTATAAACACAAACGGTACACATTTACAGAATAAGGCAAAACTGAAGAACAGTTGAAGTTAGCACGTATATCTTTAAAGCCTTGCAAAGTCAAAGTCAAATCATTTAATTCAAATAAGCACATAAAAGGCATGAACGTCAAAATTTACAAAACAATTGAATTGATTCTAGTCGCCCTTTCCAAAAGGTAGTATCGTATGTTGAAGAATGGGAAAAAAACTCAACCATAACTCTTTTAAAATGTTTCGCAATATTTTATATACATTAATTGTATCATTACATGCGAAGATGATGCACCTAGAATAAAATTACGATACCAAAATAGGTACGAAAAATTAAAAATTAAACAATGACAGGAAAATAATTAAACTAAGCCACAGTAGTATTGTTACGAAAATTCATTTCGTCAAATCAAATTGGAAATTGAATACGTCAATAAAGTATCAGTATAGCAAAGCAACAGAAATGTTTCAGAAACAAGAGCTTCAGTGGACACTAAGCTTTAGTTAGTCAGACTCGTTTACTCTGTTGTTCATATAAATTCTTCGTTCGACTGCATTTTTACAAGCTTTTATTAAGTTTCAGTTGTTAGTCATACCGAAGTTTTATAGGTAGTATTAAATCAACCTGCTCTGCAATCAGATAGAGGTTATAAGTTCGTTACTTTATCCAATAAGTGGACTTATCTCCTTAGTACAAAACAAGATTTTTATTAAGATCAGGTTTCAACCAATAAAGTCGTGATTAAAGTTTTGAGTATGAATGTCGATGGCTATAAGAGTAGGGGGAGAACAAAGAAACGATGGATGGACTGTGTGAATGATGATATGGTTAGAAAGGGTGTAACTACGGACATGACGACTAGTATAGAAGTCTGGAAGAAAAAGAGATTTTGCGGTGACCCCAAGAAAATTAGGATTAGGGCAGGAGAATGACGGGGATGAGGTTTCAACCACTACGCAACTTTTTGAATTAAGAACCGAATATGCCAATATGTATAGAAATGCAGTTCTTTTTACAAAACTGACAACTTAGTCCGGTGCTAAGTTGTCATTTTTGTATTAGGAATTTTAAGCGAAACCTAGTCGCGGGCTCGTACTCACTGGTGGGCCTGGCTAAAAATCACGCTGTCTCACCAGGCTTCGTGTACGACAGAGGTAGTACCCGTGATGAGCAGTTAGACGCTAGTCTACACGCGCAATGTTATTGAGTGAGATGCAGGATAATTTATGGTAAAAAAATCGCGAAAAAATTAAGAAAAGTCCTTTGGAAGATCGGGTTTTATGAAAAAGCCAATGCATAAATCAATGACTTTTAAGTTAAGTAAAATTAGCAAGAAAAACGAATCTTTGTTGGCTCCTAACTTTTTAATGGGTATTTATTTTAGTATTCGGTTTCCGTACAGACAATATTAATAATGAGACAAAACGATATCATATTTTAATTTGTATGTGCCATGTCAGACAGTGGAGTAAAACACTCCCGAAGTTTGTATGCAAAAAATGTGGACTGGTTCACCTTGGTTTACCAATATTTAATTATGAACCCAAATTATATACCATATACCAGTCTCGGCTGTCATTCGTGGATCTTTGACAGTCGGGTCGTCAGAAGCCCGAAAGTGTGACAACCAGTCTTACTAAGGGGTATCATATTACTCAGTAACTGTGTTGTGGAGGTCAGATTGACAGTCCCTCTTTGTAAAATAATCGTATTCAGCTTCATCCGGTTAGATCGGGAGCCGACCCTAACGTTGTCGGTAAAAGGCTAAGCAAATGATGATCTCCATAAATAAGTCCAGTAAAATAATTTACATCGTCCGGTTTCCTAGTTAATGTGTGGCCAACACCGCCATTGTAAGGCTTTCAATTCGAAGCCGGGTTTCGAAAATAAAGCTGCAGTTTCATTGTTTCCCTGCGGCGTGCGGTATGAATGCATTCATTCGAATGAATGGGAACTAACGTATGAATGTAATTGTTTTACAAGTCTTTGTACGCTAGGAATATAATATTTTAGCTGTGATTGGTGATATGGTGCTGGTAGTTATAACTACGCGAGATGTTTAGAGGCAGCTGTAATTATTTAAAGTAAGGTTCGCCTAGTAGTCTAAATTCGACCATGGATCATTTAAATTTTAGTCAACAATAATCTTAAATATTATCTAGCTTTCTACAACGAATAACATAATTAACGCAAGACCTCATACACCCCAATTAGAGTATTGAGTTAAAAGCATAATATAATGACCAAAACAATTTTTTTTAAAGCTAACTGATATTTTTAAGAAAAACGTGTCGACCCAATCATTACTTTATGCCTTTAAAATTGAGTCTTATTTATTTTGAAATAAGATTGAATTTTCTTTGGCTCCATCAGTGGTAGGTATGGCAAAATACATGATTTAAAAAAATACTTATATTAAAAGTTACTGAAATCGATTCAGTAGTCAATTAGGAAAAAACTATTTTCAGGTGTTGCGTCTATTCTTTTACATCTTGTATACTCCTTCACCATATAAATTTTAAATGTACCAGATTTCATACACCTCATCATCATCATTTTAGCCGAAAGTTGTCCACTGCTGGACATAGGCCTCCCTCAAAAAAACGGGGGGTTTGTCATAATCGCCACGCTTGACAGGCGGGTTGGCGATTGCAGAATGGTGGTGAAAAGCATTGAGAACGCTGCTGCCTATTCTTTAGTAAGTCCTTTAGTCGCCTTTTACGACACCCACGGGTAGAAATGGGATCTTTACGTCGGGCATCACACGGATGACACCTCCGTCCGCGTAATTTTCTTAAAAAAGGGTACAAAGATTTTACTTCACGTATGGATATGTACCTACATATCCGACGTCGATTATCCCTGTATGCACTGTGCAAGTGCACCCAAAGATAACCCCCGGTTGGTGTAGGATTTGGAAATGAATATGTATTAGGTTATGGGGTTGGGTGGCTTAAGTGAACTGGTTGTCTGAGAATATGGGAAGACTTTGGCCTCTGCCTGACCAATATATGCAAATATCTATATCATATAGCATTTGTCTAAATGCTTTCAGTTTTGAGTTCAATAGTGATACAAACCCTGCTGAATTTCGTAAGTTATGTTCGATTCCCTGGTCCGATACTGTATTGAGTTTTTATTTAGGTACGGTAATTCTTGGGAGCTAAACAAAGTAATACCATCCAATATTTACTGCAACTCACCTGTACTTTACCAGGAAAACAGATGCAATGTTATGTAAACTAGAATAAATCAGTCTCCCGTCATTCCCTCTGCAAGTAGCAATACTTAAAGTGTACCTACGCCTTTCTCGTAAATTGCTAAGGCGAGTGATTGCACACAACTTGCATCCTAGATTTCTAGTTTCCTGGTAGTCTCAACAAGTTTTCCATCTGATATAGTTGGGAGAAACGAGTGTTTTTTAGGGTTCTGTAGTTAAACAAGAAACTCGTTTAGTCATGCTTATTGCTGTCTCTTTGTCGTGACTATTTGTGTGTCTGTCCGTCCGTCTGTCCATCTGTTAAACTCGTAAAATCTTGTTTCTGACCAATTTTATATGAAAACTTGGAAGTACACTGTTGGGAATCGAACCCAACACACGACCCTGCGCGCGATCTGCACGCGAAGGCGTCGCGATCAACGCGTCATCATCGGCACGACGAGGCGCGGCGCGGTGGCAACATGGCTCGGCCCAACGAGCACTCGCTTCCACGGACTCCACCGCAACGTACAAATCTCCTCTCTAACCTCATTATTAATTGTTTGTCCGGGAAAGTTTACATTTGTAATAAGCACGGCATTAAACCATTGCCTATCTAAATACAGTCCACTCTTTTAATACTCCCCGCGCTAACAACACATCCTGTTTTTTTTTTTTAATTGCTTAACCTGTTTGAGACCCGGTTTTGTAGTGACAAACGGGCGTTTTATTAATAAAATAGACCCAACACACCCTGAGACCAACTACCCTACAAGTGGCCTTTCAGGGTCTTCTGTGAACAGGCTGATACCACCAGGACGATAGAAACTTCACATAAAACAGCTAAACAAACAATGACAAATAATAATTGGTTTTCAAAAAACTTAAGACAATAAACCAGTACTTAACTTTCAAAATAAATGCAAAAAATACACATCTTAAACACAACAAACGAATAATAATTGGTTTTCTAAATACCTAAGACTATAATCCAGTAATTTTCACACACAACAGCTAAACACAATTTGAATTTCAAAACGCTATTCAATCCGAAAGTGTGAAGAGAACTGTATCCCAACACTTTAATGAATGCCACAAAGCCTTGACCAGTAGACGAGAATCTCGTTTCACGTGGAAAGGCCCGAATGCTTCGTCACCTTGACCTCGCAGACAAAAGAACTATTTCAGGTTCAGAAACAGATCTGTCACTTGTGAGAAGTCAACTTGGCTACAGTTGAAATAGAAGCCGTGTGTGTTAGGAGCTTGTATTTGAAATGGATATTATGTGCACATGACGAAATTCAAACAATCATGTAGAATGTTTGTTAGGCTATTGGCTCTTGT
This sequence comes from Antitype chi, assembly GCA_947359405.1. Lineage (NCBI taxonomy): Eukaryota > Metazoa > Arthropoda > Insecta > Lepidoptera > Noctuidae > Antitype > Antitype chi. The sequence goes on along the minus strand of OX375829.1, from coordinate 6,400,141 downwards.
GATACATGAACTCCTAGTACACTGATGTTTATCTTGGAGGATAATTTTCAAAAATTTGTTATCAATACATAATAATAAAAATATAACGGATATTTTTATATTTTGACCTATCTTGGTGCCATGGGGTCCTGGTTCTTTGGAAAGCGTTTTACTAAATTTTGTTTCGACTTATCTCTTAAACGGCTACTGCTGACCGAACTTTCACTGGCAGATAGCTGATGTTATAAGCAGTAACATGGCAGGCGAAAACGCGAGCAGAAGCTGATCCCTACTAATGCGAAAGTAACTATGTCTGTCTGTTACGCTATCACGCCTAAACCGCTGAATCGATCGTCATGAAATACGGTATTTTACTATATATGAGAAAAAATCTAAAAATAATATTGAGATAGCTTACGTTATACCGCTGTTTTAAGTAATCCAACTGAACAACTTTGTACTTTTGTTATTCTCGTAACCAAAGTTATTTTTATTGAAATAATAATTTACATTCAGGAACAGCAAACCAAAGTTAAGTAGAACAATAACTCATTTTTTTAAATTACAAACAATTATCATGCTAAATATCAACGCATTTGTTTACACAGAAAACTGACGTCATACCCACAGAGCAATATGGCGTCCACTGCGTCCAGCGTTTTCGTCAAATTACGCGCGAAATTTAAAAATGTAAAATTTAAAAGCATTTTTATGGTACTAATCGACTCAATAAAAAAATTGATTTTTTTTAGCGGTTTATTAGCATTTTAGAATCCAATTAAGACACTTTTCCAAAATGGGTGTAATACCCTATTTGGCAGAGATATAGCCTGGGATATGGAGAAGGACATAGGCTACTTTTTAACGCGATCATCGTCGTCCATGCGAGCGAAGCTGCGAGAAAAAGCTAATCTAGAATAAAAATAAGCAGCTCCGTATTATTTATGTTGATACACACGCCAAACACATTAGGCTAGCTATACACAGTACATTATATGAGTGTTTGTCATATATTGTCGCCGTGTAAACAAAGCTTAAGAGCTTAATCATGTCGTAGACCTGTAGGCCTGGTGACGTGCAACAAAAAGCAATTTATCATTTTCATAAAAAATATGAATTTCAATATTTGCCAGTTCGTTATATTTTTCATTGCGTGGCGGCGTTTTATCAGGCTTTTGTAAAGTATTGTGATTGGCACTCTTACTATTTTACGGTGCAATTGTTAAAAACATTTAAATTAAAAGATTTTAAATGTAAAGCGAAGCGGTATTCTAAATCTGTACACGGTACATATTTTAAATCAGGCCATTTCGAAGAAGTATTTCTGCTTAAAATATATTTTGTAATCCTACTGAGCCAATTTTTTCGTTTAATAGAATCAAGAACGAATTTTTGTGTTGAAATCATCATCTGCCTGGCCATTTCCCAGCTTTGTACGGGTCGGCTTCCAGTCTTACCGGATGGAGTATTTTACACGGAGCGAATGCCTATTTGACTTCCACAACCCAGTTACTGGGTAATACGATACCCTTTGGTAAAACTGTTCGTCAGACTTTCGGGCTTCTGACGACCAGTAACGACTGTCAAAGATCCATGAATGGCAGTCGGCACCAACGGATTAAAGTGGTTTCCGAGGCACGCAAGGGTCTTAGAGCTGGTTACCTATCCATGGACCAACCGCAGCAAGCGAAGCCTAACCTGATTGATCGACTTTGTGGCTGTTATTATTTAACCCCAAGCCACTCAAAAGCACCAAGAGATGATTTTCAAAATAATTTCATTGTAATTGGTCGTTTTATTGTATTCGGAAAACACGACACAAGACAGTACGTTATAACAGTCTAAATAGAATACAATAGAATAGCTTCTACAATGAAATTCCAAGTTGCTAGTAATCGACTCTGAAATCACTCCGGAGCGACGCGACGTTCCAGCACCGCTAGTGCTCCTATAAATAATGCACTGCAGTCTTATGAGAGCCTGGTACTGGCGGGGTGTGATTAAATGTTCGCAGGCATTTCCAGCACAATTTATTGCAAGGTTTTCTCCTTTAAAGAGAAGGAAGGAGTAGTAAGCATTTGACCACTGCTTGCATAACCTATTATTATATATAGGTACTACATTTAAAAAAAGCCACATTTAGTGTGTGTAAACTTTCTGTACATACATGGTTTTGTTGATCCAATGCTCGCTTGTTTTGTATTGATTCGCTATTCCAGAACTGTCTTCAAAAATTAAATTTTGTTCATAGTTTTCTTTGTCATCGGGCCAATTAATCTTTGAAACTGCTGAACTGATTTATGGATTTTGACGGGACTTTCACTGGCAGATAGATTATGTAATAAGGAGTAACTTAGGCTACTTTTATTTTAGAAATTTTATTTATTTTTATTAATATATACTTTTTGTTAAATTCCACGCGGACGAAGTCGCGGACATAGCTAGTAAACAATATAAAAACAAAGAGACGAAATGTAGAAGAATCTAGTAAACACACTCTTTGTTAATCCACAGCACATAGTTTAGTATGCTGTGTAGTTAGTGTAATACCATCAAAGTAACATCCTCAGAAAAACAATCATAAAAAAATAATTTGTGCCACCAGTTACTTTCCCACTGTAAGCTTGGTGTTATATGGCTATAAATTATGTACAGCGTCATTATGAGATCCTTGTACCAGCGGGGCATGATTAAAGGTTTCACTTTCATACAACCACAAAATTAAAGGGGAAAAAAACTTTATTAAAACGTAGAAAAACTATTTTCTGTTTATTTTTGCATTAAAACTTTCTTTGTTTTCATTTGGTAAAGAAATGAAGTTGGTGTTGTTTTTTGCACGTAAAAGTAGCTTAGGGCTTAGGTATAATTAAGCGAATTTTACAATAACGTTAACGAATGAATAGAAATTAGAGCTAGATTTTTACTAGTACCACATTTTTAATGTTAGCACAAACCAAATTTTTAATACAGACATTGTTAATAGTAAATTAAGTTGTATACATACATAAACTACAGAACGCCACCTGCTTCAAACCTTACATAGTTCTTTTGTTTCGTATACGTACATAATAATATATCAAATCATGAAATCACTGCTTACATTAAAGAGGTCGAGTCCAAATCAGAGCATTAATTAAATAATCAAGTGTACAGATACTCAATCATTTAATTAAAGACGTTACAGGAATATTAATGAAATCAATTAATCTAATTTGGATGCATGATAGCACATTGAGCCCGCAAATCACAATTTTTATTGGTTATGTTCATCTTAAGAATTACAAATATTAGTAAACTCTTGAGAGAAGTTTCTATTGTATGAAATTATCCGACTTAACAGAGCGAATGATATACAGCGGACAATGCATTAGTACCTAATGTACATAGATATAGAACTGTCGAAGTCTGAAATAACAAGCACTGGTCAATCAAAGCAGCACATACAAAGTCCGTTTTCACGCTAAGGTGGTTCGTGAAAGCAAGATCCGTCAAATTCCATGAAGCAGCCAAAGTCGTTATATAAATCACCCACAACACAAAATATATCGCAACACAAACACACACACACTTGCGCGTAAACACGGAGCAAATGCGATTAATGTTTTTTTCATTTAATGTCATTTTTATTATGACATTGACATTTGTTTAAAGACTTGACTGATTGCTTTTTACCCATTTCACGACGGAATGCATGATCTTAACAAAAAACACAAGCATTAAAAAAAATAAAGTTGCTATAATTAGCAACTGTTAATTAATATTATTTTAGTTTAGGTATCAGAAAATAAAGTGAACACATTAATTATTAAACATTAACAGTTTTTTTTTTGTGTAACTCGTGCCTGGGTGATCATATTATAGCGATATCGCAAAAACGTTCATAGTGATCGGTATTCAATTGACGGTTTTTACGAATACTTAAATATTTTATTCATAGCGAGGTATTTTATTTCAACACGATTGTTTTTTTTTATTCAATCAAGACCTCAATTCTCGGAACCTACCACTTAGGCTTGAAAAGGTAGGTAGGTTTAACACAAAATGTAATTACCTACTTCACCAGTTCACTGAAAGCATGAATTCTTTTATTTCAATTAACAGTTTTCAGAAACCCGGTCAAGTGCCAATCGGTTTCAGGCATTTACAAAAAACGTTGAATGTAAAAAAATCGAGGTTCAGTGTAGGCATGTGGACCGACTTTGGATCTAGATAGGTTAATTGTTTTAAAGCCTAAGGTTTTTAACTATTTTTTGTGTTAGAATACCATGTCAGAGGCTACATTACAGTCTGCGAAACTTTAAAAAGGCTACATATGAATATGAGTTTAAAAAGCTAGCCCCGGGACAGACAGACACACGGCAGGCGTACCTAGGTTTAGTGACTGCGTCCCGTAGGCTCCTTTTGGTAAAATAACTCTAAAAACCGTTGAATTATTCCAACGTAACAAACTTCGTGAAACCATTAGTGTTAGAAAACAAAAAAGCCGAAAAGCTTTTAAAAAAAGAACAGAACTTTGTCCCGATCGACGATTCTATGAATAAATATTGTATTGTGGAATTTGAATTCGCTGGGAAAGTTCGACGATGAACGAGGGATCGAGCAATACCATTGGTTTACTTATACGAAGACATTTTCTCGCCTGTAATAGGCGATTATCGAAATGGAAAAATAAAAGTTGACTCGAGTAAGCAGTAGGTATCAATAGACAATACAGTTATGAATTTTGAAAGGTACACAAGTTTGGATTTTTTTTAAATTGGAAGCGTCTGTTATTCGAATTTTGAGTTTTTGAGGCTGGGTAACCATCAAATAACTTCTCCCGCTCTGGGTGGAGCAGCAGGGCGTGTTAGACTTTTACTGTCTAAAACCCACCCGTGTTCCTTCAGTTGCCTGTGTGCCAGGGGCCACGGTATCTCTTTCGAACAATCCGCACCCCTGGCAGGCATCGGCCCTTGCGGACCCCACCAGTTGGTGCTGACATCTCTTTGAGGCGCGCGTGGAACACAGCGCGCCGTCGACCCGGGCTTGGTCCTTACCGGATAGCGAGCTACCCATTACTCGCCGTCCACAAACCCGCGCCTACGGTGGCCGGGAATCAGCCTGGGATTCTCGACGCTCACGGCGTCTCCTGCGACATCTAGGGCCGTAAGGGCGCATATATTACTGTCACGTGCGCCGTCTTCCTCTTCGCGAGCATTACTGCTTCGCAGAACGAGGTGACGGCTACCCATGCACTCTCGCTCCGTACCATGGCCTGGACCAGGGCCGGACGCGAGAGATCGCCTCTACAAGGACACGGCGGTGCTCCGCCCAAGCCGGGAAGACCTCCACCGTATGCTCCACCGTGTCCTTAGGGTGATCTACGCAGTGGAAAAACCCGGGCGTTTCTTGCCGCCTTATACGAAACAGGAACCTCCCGAAATAACCGTGTCCGGTGAGGACCTGCGTCAGGTGGAAGGTAAGGACGCCGTAGCGCCTTTCCATCCATTCCTCAAAGAGGGGACTTACCGCCGCAATCGTGGCGTGCCCAATGATGATGTGGTTGGTTTAGAATTTCTGCCTAAGTGTTTTGCGAGCAATATGAGCCCTATGTGTTTTGCAATTTTTAGGGCTATGTCGGTTACCTTGGTTCTCTTACGGATCTATTCATTCCTGATTCAATCACGTAGGGAAACTCCAAGCATAGCCCTCTCCGTCTGTGGCTTAACCTTACTAAACCCCGACGACGTTCAAACATTAAGAAAATAAATTAAAAACATAAATGTTCAACTTTCAAACTGAGACCAAAGAAACAACGCAAGACTCGACACTCCTTTGTACTTAAACCTGGCCTGTATTGTACCTATTACAAACTTTTTGCAATTACATTAGCATGAATAAGCGAGGTAATTACTAAGTTTACCTTAATGGCGGAACGTGCAGGTGTTATTGTGATGCTGGAAATAATGAAAATGGTACGTTGGTACTGTGGTGCTATGCTGTCAAGTTCTCTTCAAACGTCACTTAAGTGATCGCTCACATTTCGATCGCGGATTCAGGGGGGTCTACTCGCTAAGCATGAAATTCGAAGTTGCGGCTGAAGTTACGGGTGTTTCCTACTCCATACCACTTACGAACATAAGATTAGGTCGGTTTCCGAACTAACAATGAATGACAACACGATTTGACAGCTGTCCCCACAACCGATATGTTTTTGCCCGTCCGAAAAAATTGGTTTAATCACTTGTGTTGACGTATCAACTACTTTTGGATGGGCCTGTATCTTCGTTGACGGACTTACAGAGTAGACCCCTAGACCTCGACATCGCATCGTTCGAATTTCGAAGAGATGTTTCGAAAATTCGCAGTCGATTATTTTATAAATGTGTGTCCCACAGATGGAACAAAGAACAAAGTGGAACGTTCACAATTTTGCCGTTACACTGTCTCCCACTCTTGTTTCTTAAACTGCTTCAGTGTTATCGTGTCACGTATGTACAAATTGTTTCCATTTGTTTTTTTTTTTTAAATCTGTTTTTATTTTCACCATGATATTTTATCAAATCCAACAGTGTCAGCCGTAGTGTAGAGTTTATGCGAGTGTGATCCAAAATCAACCTAGTAGAATAATTTTAGAAAAATAAATAAAAGAAAAAGTATTTATTGGGACTGGGCACAGAAATATCACAAAATAAACTAAACACACACATAGAAATATATAAAAAAAGTAAAATAAACTCCATGCAAATACCATATCCAATTAACAACACCTCGCAAATTTTCCCGAAAAACAAATACCGGAACAGCGAAGAATTTCCCGAAATAAATTCTTTGAATGTTTACGTATGAGCCGTTAATGTGTTCCAAGATAAATGGTCTAAAATTACCGGAGATACATTACCGAATTACCGATGTTCATAAATCATGTGCGTAGAGGTGTTACACGGACGGGCGATTAAAGTTCGTAATGAATGGTTGGAATTTCGTGAAGGTGCGTATATATCCCGTTGTTTGTATACGGTATGACTATCTAGCAACCGGAACATGTGAAAAGGGACATATTTCATGTACACATTATTTTACGATCTTTTAGTTACGACATTAAAGTAAAAAACAGTTATTGCGTTAAGCAATTAGCAAGTTGAAAACTATGAACCCTTTCCAGCATATAATATTATATAAGAAAGGAGAAAGATTTTAAGGGAAGTTTTGACAGTATTTTTTCATTAAAAACCACAAATAACTACTTCAAACTCAAAGTATTTATTTCAATTGTCATATTTCATACCTTGCCTTACTAATATTATAAACGCGTCAGTTTATATGTTTGTTACTCTTTCACGCAAAAACGGCTGAACGGATTTGGATGAAATTTGGCACACAGTTAGATTAAAAACCTAGATTAACACATACGACACTTTTTATCCCGGTAGTACGTTCCCGCGGGATGATTTCCGATTTCCACGCAGGCGAAGCTGCGGGCGGGAGCTAGTATAACATGTTTTACTTGAATAGGTGTACCTAAAAGTATTGCAAAATTACCTAGCTTACTTATGTACTGTCATACTGTAGATTTTTCTTTATTGGTATGTACAATTAGCAATTGTTAGTTTTCTGTCTCTATTTATTTATCTCGTGGCTAGAATTCGGCCTGCTTAGTCATGCGAGCAGTGGTTAGTGGTACCAAAATTAACGGGATAACGCGATAACTAATCATTGGTGTGCACTGACCGCGAGTTCACGCGTTGCTGTAATTCATTTGGTTGAGTTCGTAGAATGCAATCGATCTATGTCTCGTGGTTGACCTTTGGAATGTATGTAGGTACAGTTGGGAAATTAATTAGTCTATCTATTCTGTTAAAATATCATCTTAGGCTAAGTGAGGTTTTTTTTTTGTTTTTGCATGGGAAATCATCAAATGACTTCTGCCGCTCTGGGCAGAGAAGGAAGCCGTGTCAGAATTTTACTGACTAATCCCCACCCGTGTTCCCTCAATTGCCTGTGTGTCAAGGGCCGCGGTATCTCTTTCGAACAAATCCGCGACCCTGGCAGACGTCGGCCCTAGCGCACCCCTTCAATTATTGCTAACATCTCTTTAAGGCGCGCGTGGAACACAACGCGCCGTCGACCCGGGCCTGGTCCTTACCGGACGGCGAGCTCTAGGAAAAGTGAGCTTGAAGTGAGCTGTCAAACCCTAGCATGTATGGTGCGTTTCACGTTCGGTAGAATTCCATTCACCGTAATGTTGGCTCCCCTGTCAATAGATTGAAAATACCTATTAAGGGGGAAGCGACTGGGTGACCCGTGAAAATCAAATTTTCATACGTTTTTCAATTCACTTTTTTATAAAAAAGTCATTCAATCATAAATGAATTTAGAATGTTTTATTAATGATTTTAATAATTACAATTTTGTTAATACATACATGTTGTAATATGTAGTAACCAGTGATCGGATAATCGGGCGCTAATATACCTAAACTTAACTTTTATTCCCACAAAAGAATAATACGGACATGCCTTTCAGAATCCTGGATCCCGGAATCGTTTGAAATTCCTGAGATTGCTAAAAATGTTACCTGCATGCAAAATACAGTTAGAGCTCGTTGTGAAAATGAAAAATTTTCATTTAAAAATGCTTACTTACTTACTCGTACTTTCAAGACAGCAGTTCCTTATTAAACTCTAATTGGATTTTTTTTAGATTTAAAAAGCCGATTCTAATAGAACTTTTAATCCACAATGAAAGTTTTTATGAGAACTGGTTTAATAACAGGCCAGCAGCCTAGCCTAACTACTTATGGAATTGGAACAATTATAATATTTTTATGTTTAGCACCATTTATTTTCCTACAAAAGTAAATTGTTTAATCCCGGGAACCCGGGATTACTTATTTATTCTGAAAGGAATGTCCATATTATTATTTCGTGGGAAGAAGTAGGTACATAAGCGCCCGATTATCCAATCACTGGTACACATACTGTTGGATTTTAAACTCTGGGCGTTAAACAGTTAGTTCCAAGATCCAACGCGCGAAGAAATCGAGCCGCAGTATTATTACAAACATTGTTTTACTCTAATTTATTTATTTAAGTATACATTACTTTCAGGCCTAAAAGCAATTAATTCAGGTATTTACCCTGCAATGAAAACGGTAATTTAGGCATTGTTTAGCCGACCTAGGTCCTATTGTTTGTAAAGTCATTAAGGTGAACGAATTAATTATAAATACTTGCGGGCTGCTTTTAAATCAGAAAATATTTATTTAGGAGAAATTTATTTTTCTCTAAGTACCCCCTAAAGTTTTACAGGCTGTAAGGGTAAACACCGTTATCCTTGAAACCAGTGGTTTGGTTTCGTGTATATGTAGAACGTAAAATTAATGAAAAAAAAAACAACCTTTTTTTAAAAGATAATCTGCTTTTTTCCACAAGAACATTTCACCTTACGCGTGAGGGCAATGAACTTGCATCTCAATACGGGAGGGGGCGCGGGGCTCGGGGACCAAGCCGCGTGGCCCGACTCCAACGCACGGGTCGCGACCTCGGTCAGTCATCTGTCAGTCTCGCTAGCGAGCGCACGTAACGCCGCGTCGTAGCGTCGCTCATTAATCGCGCGTTTTTTTTATTTTTTAACTCGCTCGTTTATTTTATATTTAAGTCAACTAACCATGGTTTAAGTGGCAACGGTGTTTACCCTTAGATCCTACACATAAACAAAATAATTAGGTAATATCTAAAGTGCAGACTAGCGATACTCGTAGAACAATTTCTATGAAAACTTCATGGAAATTGTTTTACAAGTGTCGCGTCGCGCCTGTTTGAAGAAGCCTTTACCTTATCACGGTTTGATTATCTTGACACAAAATGTTAATGAGAATTTTATTAGTTAATTACTTATACTTACATACATACTCAACTCAGCCTATAACGTTCCCACAGCTGGGACACAGGCCTCCTCTCCGTGGGAGTGGCCTGTAATCCACCACGCGGGCGGTTAATTACTAATAGTTTATGTAAATTAAGCGCTAAGTCGTTGCTCTCGGCTGTCATTTGTGCCAGTTTCAGAAGCCGGAAAGTCTGACAACCAGTCTTACCAAGGGGTAACGTGTTACCCAGTAACTGGGTTGTGGACTTGTGGAGGTCATATAGGCAGTCGCTCCATGTAAAATACTGGTATTCAGCTACATCCGATTAGACTGGAAGCCGACCCCAACATTTTAGGACAAGGCCAGGTTGATGATGATGAATTTATGTAAGTAAAGTTTTCCCACTGAATACGTGGTAGTAGCATCTACATCCCCACATGTGAACTACGCATCGCACTGACGTCACGCAAAATCCTGCATCGCGCAAGCAAAGTTTTCCGTGCAACCAGAATATATACAACGTCCCGACATCAGACACAATACCCGTCTTGTAGGAGGATGCTCCCTCTTCAATGGGGGTTGATTGAACTCTACACCCTGTTTCTCATGCCTCTATGACATAATAGTACGTTTTGCTCGAAAAACTGAACAAAAAGAGGACTTGATTAAAACTCGTCATATTCATTCTTCTGACCTTATCGCATTTTCTCTGGATTCGGCGCAATTTTTATTCTTCTTCATACTTCCACACAGTCTGTCCATAGCGTTTTTGGTCTGCCCTTACTCTTATAGCCATCGACATTATATTACTCAAAACTCAACTCACGACATTTTCAGACTTGTTTGAAACTAAATAAATAATATTCCACATTATTTTCCCTTCAGCCTCAATCTTTAACACATCCATGGCGGTTGACAGAACTTATAGAAAAGTAATCCTTATTCACATACCTATAACTTCCAAAATCTCATACCAATTTTTTGGACTACGACTTTTGAATTTCGAATCATGGCATCAATGACATATTTTTCGTCTGCAGTAAGCAAAAGTCAAAGGAAGCAAAAACAGTCGTCGATAGAATGTTCCTCCATTTTATAAAATAGGATTTTTCGATGAAGGAGTGAATTTTAAAATATTTGACATTCGATGTTTGAATGATTGTATTTTCCCGATGGGCGGGATTTTAAGAAAAATATTTGAGTAATTTAGAACATTTGTTTTAGAGAATTGCCTTTTAGAATATGTAAGAATGGTAGTTAAAAGCATTTAAATACAAGTTTTGAAACAAATAGTGATTATAAATACAAACGGCAATCAAACAATTATTATTCACTAGTTTCTGTGAGCGGCTTTCCGGAAATTATCGTCGGAAATAGCGGAAATTATCCCACGGGAACGTCCCCGGGATAAAAATGTATCCTATGTATCTAGGTAACATAAAACTATACATTTGCTAATTTCATCTTGATACTTTCACACGTTTTTGCGTGATTGAGTAACAAACAACCAAACAATCCGCTTCTCGTTCCTCAACTTTCGCGCATCACAAATTTACCTCCATTAGATTTTCAAAGAACTCCAAAAGTAGCTCACGATTTAACCGCATAGAGCAAAAAAACAAAAATCCACGTTCATCCACGGTTTCAACACTAAAGTTCACTTAAAACTTCCCCGAAGGTACTAGGACTGTAGCACTAGTACGGGGGTGAAGTACTGGGAAGTATTAGAGTGGTGCGCTACGTACGCATGACGTTTCTGTGCCAGGGAAGCAGAGAGATCTCACGTAGGATACTTGAAAGATCTTGAGGTTGCGATGTGGGGTTGACTTAGAGTGTTGTTTGAGAACTTTTATACGACAGATTTTTAGAACTTGGTTTGAAAATTTGAATCCTTTTTCGTTTCAAACGTTGCTAAATAAGCCTAAAATTTTCCCACTGCTGGGATACAGGTCTATGAGAGATACTGGGCCGTGTAGGTGTGTGTCTCTGGGTGTCGTATTGTATAAGACTACTTTTATTACCTTGGGTTCAAAATCAAAATCAAAAGTCATTTATTCAAACTATAGCTAAGAGTCAGCTCTTTTTGAACGTCAAAATAAAATTACATAAGACAGTCCCCCCAAAACGCCCGCCCTTCACCACTTCCTAGTGCTTTAGCTGGGAAGAAGAAGTAGCGGAACAAACTCCCCAGCAGCACATCTGTCTGTTAAGTTAGAAGAACTTGATTCTATACAATAATAGGTAATAAAAATTACGAAACACAAAAAAGAAACATAAAATTTGCCATATGTCAGCTAGCACACGCCAATATAGCATCAAAAATTGAAAACTAAAAATAATAGAAAATTAAAATAAAACGTACACAGAACCTCCAATCTAAATAATAGCCTCCAGGCATAAAGAGCATGCCCGCTTACATATGCAATTCTGCATTATGCAAATATAGCTATAACTGCGGTTCTGCCTGTAAAAATAATTATATGTGTAAATAAATAAATAAATAATCTACCCCGTGGGCCCAGTGCAGGCTAATCGATGTCACATGTCTTCGAATTGTTGGTTCTAAGAAACAAAAAAAAAAGCTTTAAATTAATAAATATGATTGAAACTTTACTTTACCACCTGAAACTTTAGTTTACCATTTAGGTAAATCTTAGGCCATTTCCAGCTTCAAAATAAATGAAAATGGCATTTTTTTTTTTATGGGAAATCATCAAATAACTTCTCCCCCTTCTCTGGATGGAGCAGGAGGGCGTGTCAGACTTTTACTGACTAAAACCCACCCGTGTTCCCTCAGTTGCCTGTGTGTCAGGGGCCGCGGTATCTTTTTCGAACAAGCCGCACCAATCAAGTAACACTTAAGTTAACTCTTAACATAACATCACGCCTTGTTTCCCCGAAGATTTGGGCAGAGATGTACCTATTGTACACTCACATTTCGCCAGACGACAACAATAAACCAACTTTTAATCTATCTATGACGTAACAAATGTTTAAGCATGGTTTAAAAGAAGATGTAGTGATAAAAAACACGCTTTAAAAACCAAACTAAAAAAGCAGAAAATAATTTCAAAAAAGCGTGGCGTGCTTTATTGAGGTATTTTTATAATCAATTAATATCAAGCACCCTACGCTTTTTTGAAATTATTTTATGCTTTTTTAGTTTGGTTTTTAAGCGTGTTTTTTTAGATTTTTAAATTTATTAATTATTTTATATTTTTTAGTTCTGCTAACTACAAAGCGTGATTTAACAGTTTATTTTTTTTACATTTTTATTTTAAACTAGCTGACCCGGCAAACTCCGTACCGTTGATAAGAGATTTCTTAACTTTTTGTGAGACTAACAAACGTCAATTAATTTATACATACATATATAGATTTTCTTTATATTTTCTCACCGTTTAAGACTTCCCTGGACTGCCACAACTATTTTAAAACCAAAATTAGCCAAATCAGTCCAGTCGTTCTCGAGTTTTAGCGAGACTAACGAACAGCAATTTATATTTATATATATGTAGATTATTGAATTGTCATCGGTCCTCGATAAGTCTACAAAGTTTAAATGAAATCTGACCGTTTGAAGTGGATCAAAATCAAGTCCAAAGGAGTCGGTTACAAAAAAACATGCTAATAAAAGCGTGTTAAAAATTGAGATGGTTTTTTTTTTTTTTTTTTTGAGGATGGGAAATCATCAAATAACTTCTCCCGCTCTGGGTGGAGCAGGAGGGCGTGTCAGACTTTTACTGACTAAAACCCACCCGTGTTCCCTCAGTTGCCTGTGTGCCAGGGGCGACGGTATCTCTTTCGAACAACCCGCACCCCTGGCAGGCATCGGCCCTTGCGGACCCCACCCTTTGGTGCTGACATCTCTTTGAGGCGCGCCTGGAACACAACGCGCCGTCGACCCGGGCTTGGTCCTTACCGGACAGCGAGCTACCCATTACTCGCCGTCCGCAAGCCCGCGCCTACGGTGGCCGGGAATCAGCCTGGGATTCCCGACGCCCAGGGCTTCTCCCGCGGCGACTACGGCCGTGAGGGCGCATATACTGCCTCTCCCTCACGTGCGCCGCCTCCCTCTTCGCGAGCATTACTGCTTTGCAGAAGGAGGTGACGGCTAACCATTCACTCTCGCTCCGTACCATGGCCTGCACCAGGGCCGGACGCGAGAGATCGCCGCCGCCGATCGCCTCCACGAGGACACGGCGGTGCTCCGCCCAAGCTGGGCAGACCGCCACCGTATGCTCCACCGTGTCCTCAGGGCGATCTTCGCAATGGAAACACCCGGGCGTTTCCTCCCGCCTTATACGAAACAGGAACCTCCCGAAACAACCGTGTCCGGTGAGGACCTGCGTCAGGCGGAAGGTGAGGACGCCATGCCGCCTCTCAAGCCACTCCTCAAAGAGGGGACTTACCGCCGCTATCGTGGCGTGCCCAAAATTGAGATGGTTTCGTCAGGTTGGGACGATGAATGAATAAGGCGACTAACAAAAGTTGTTTACAAGACACGTACGTGTGGAAACGCCGGGAGTAGACGCCCTAGAAAGACATAAATAGTGACCTTATTGGTGATGTTCTGAAAGGTCAGGTGTGTAGTAGGTACTCACAACCGGGGTGCTGTATGACCAGATGTATGAACGTAAATGAAACGAAATTAGTAGGTATGTAAGGATTTTCGCAAATTTTGAAGTTTCCTCGTCTTCTTTGCGTATCGATGGCAAAAAAAAACAAACATCTTTGGCCAAAAATTCAGCTGCGCGAACTCCGCCGCTCACTGACTCAGTCCTAAGATCATCAAATGCACAAGTAACCGGGCATTCATTCTGAAGTTTATATTTAAAATGTATTTATTAATAGTTAGTCAGATTGTGCAAGAAAATTGGAGGGTGACCCCCAAACTAGGTGGCATTCTTTTCTGCCTACCTTCATGAGAAGTGTGCTTGAGTTTATTTATGTATCGTCCCTTTTGTGTCATACTTTATACCTGTACCAGACCTCTAGGAGGGTCTCATCCAGGTCTGCCCTACAATCTTCTCTCCCGCTCTACTCCTTTAGAGCTGTGCTTACCATTCTTGGGTTGGTCAGTCCTTTATGTATGGCTTGCATGGACGCTGAGGAAATCGTTGCGCATGTGCTCTTCAAATGCATAGGCATCTCCCAGATTAGGACAGAAACCCTTGGGACACCCAGATCTTACACAGATGTTCTTAACAGACCAGGAGACAAAATCAACTTCTAGAGGGAGGTGGGCTGGTGGAATAACCACCGACAGCCGCCATGATCCACGCACAATGGTCCACAAGTGCGGAAACCAAACCCTCCAATATAGAACATACATGGAACCATTCTTGGGCATACCTATAATCTATTATTAATCCACAAAAATGCCACCAATAAAATAAGTAACTGAATATAAAATCAAGTTGTTAATTAATTTTATTCGGCATTCCGCTTCTCCCATGTTGATTTCCGTTATTATGAAATTATTCATTTCATTTCGAAAGCATAAATATTTATTACTTTGACCGTTCATTCATTAAATATTCGTTGCGTAAAAAGTGAGCTGACATTAAATATAGTAATAATATTATAATATACAGTTGATTGAAACTACCATACCAATGAAATAAAGATGCTTAGATGGGCGGGAAGTATGACCAAACTTGACAAAGTTCGCAATGATACATACGAAGCAGCTTTTAAGTCACACCAATCACGAAAAGAAAAAATCCGCTAAAGATGGTATAGACACATCAAAAGACGCAAAGAAGATCATGTGGTACAAATTGCACTAAAACTTCCAGAATCTCCTTCTTCAATGTCTCACTCACTGCACATACTTTATTCACTCTTCCTTCTTCGTTCAGACTATCTCTCTGTGGAATGCGCTCCCCTTGGAAATCAGGATGGCAACTAACCGGTTGTCCTTTAAAGCGAAAGTTCGCGAGCACATTCAGAAGAAGCTGGCAGTATCTTCACAACGATAATGGTTTCCCATTGTTTGTCTTATAAGTTTTATTATATTTATGTGTAGGTATTTAAGTATGTTTATTTCTGCCAGGGGTGCGGGTTGTTCCAAAGAGATTCCGCGGCCCCTGGCACACAGGCAACTGAGGGAACACGGGTAGGTTTTAGTCAGTAAAAGTCTGACACGCCCTCCTGCTCCACCCGGAGCGGGAGAAGTTATTTGATGATTTCCCACCCAAAAAAAAGTATGTTTATTTGTGGTTATATTTAATTAAGTATTTATATCATATGTATAGGTATGTAGCGGCACTACAGAAAAATACTTCGCAACAATATCTAAAAATACAAAAAGAAATGGCGCCATCTACAATGCCACAAGCGAACTACGCAAGACGCACGTCATAGAAATCCTACATCGCGCAGTTAAAGTTTACCGCGCGATTTGCATAGTACATTATCCCGACACATCAACCGTCGGGCAGTTTCCCACCAGACAAAACACCCGTCTGGTCGGAGGATCCTCCCTTTTCCATAGAGTATGAGCGAACTTTACAACCTGTTCCTCATGCCTCTATAGGTATAATAATATTATGTTTTAAAACACGACTTACGTAATTGTACCTATCACTGTTTGTCTCTGCATCACCCAAAGGTCGACTGGTAGAAAATGCCTTTGTCATTAAGTCCGCCTCTGTACATTTCTGTGCGTGAAGTATTAAATAAATAAATAAATAAACAAAAGAGAGGTCGAGGTTTCCTGTCGTTGACCTAATTGGCAAATATAAAAAAGACTTCAAAAAGCCCGATTGCCAGAACCGAAAACCTAAGACAGAATAACTTGCCGCAGAAAAGCGAGAAGACCCGACCTCAAATAACAGGACCAGGGACTGAGGAAGAAAAAGATTATAAAGTTGATTGACGTAACTATGGATAAATTCTATGGACGTACAACATCCCTACAGACATTGGTGTATGAACGCTTTGTCATCATCATCATCATCAGTAGGTAAGCCGAAAGTCGTCCACTGCAGGACCTCCTGCCTCCCAAAAGTACCGCACTACATTTGGTCGCTAGCCCGCATTCTATCGGTATCAGAATGCGGGTGAACGATCAAGTATAACTGTGTTGCGTTGTGGTGTGGTTGTGTCGTATTGTTGTACTTAGTACCTACACGTTATCAGACTATAAAGTTCCCACTGCTGAAACACAGACCACACGGACCCAGTTCGGGTTGGAAGATGTCACATGTCTTTGAAATGTCGATTTCCTCACGATGTTTTCCTACACCGTTTTGAGAGCAACCAATGCAATAAATATAGTAATAATGTTCGTAATCTTTGGTAAGGTTCGAACCCAAACAGGCGGTTTATTTTGTATTCAATTATTTCACACACCACTGCTCTCAACGACTCAAACGATGAAGCAAAACATCGTGCGAAAACCGGTATATCTTAGAACCAAAAATTCGAAGACATGTGACATCTACCAACCCGCACTGGGCCCGCGTGGTGGTTTTCAGCTCACTCCCTCCCGAAGAGGGAAGATCTGTGTCCTAGCAGTGGGAAGATTATAGGCAGATTATGCTACGCTTAAGTAAATGCTTAAGTAAGTGTCTGTCTTTTGTCACTAGATCGACGAGGCAGTCACAAAGAATGCGTAAGGAAAGTTTCAGTCTTTCAAAATACTAACCCTATTTATCCGTAAAAACTAGGGCATCAATACTATTATGATGAAGGTTCCCGTACAAAATATACGAGATTTAGTATGCCAGTTTCAGCTAAGAAGACGATAAATCTTTATATCTTTCTTTGTTATTTTCACAGACTTCTCAGTATTTTTTGTTGTTAGTTACTTAGAAATCTGTATCGCAAAAGTTTGTTCTTAAAACAAATATCTAAAGCAATATAAAAAGGCACTTCTTTGTGGACGGAGAACTAATACGGAGTTGATATTTATTTTATATTGTTTAGGGTTCTGTAACTAAAACCTCATGAGCCGGGTAAGGCAGACAGTTGAAATATTTACAGATTATGTGTTTCTATTGCCACTACTACAACAATAATTTAAAAAAACACAGTTAAAAAAAAAATTGTTAAAGCTAAAAAACACGCTTTAAAAACCAAACTAAAAAAGGAGAAAATTATAAAAATTTAAGATTATAAAAATACCTCAATAAGCACCCCACGCTTTTTAATTGAATTAAATTATTTTCTCCTTTTTTAGTTTGGTTTTTAAAGCGTGTTTTTTAAACTATTATTTATTTGATTTTTTTTAGTTCTACTAACTACAAAACCGTGCTTCTTTTCATTTCTCTCAATTTTTTTTTTAAATTATTGAATTGTCATCGGTCTTTGATAAGTTTACAAAGTTTCAATGAAATCTGACCGTTTAAAGTGGGTCAAAATCACGCTCGAAGGAGTCGGTTACATACAAGTGAAGCTAATATAAAGCGTGTAATAAAGCTAGTCAAACGTTTTTTTGCCTTGTGGTACAGGAACCTTTGTGTACGAGTCCGACTAGCAGTAGGCCGGTTTTTGAGAATAAGTAATGCTTGTATGGTTTGACTTTGGCCAACGTATAAGTTTTCCACGTTGTAAATAAACTATGATTTTCTATGACTATTTTGACATGAAACACACGAAATAGGAATAAATAAATAGTTCATGTAGATATTAAGTTAAATACAAATATCAACACTTAATCGGAACCACCTATTACCCTATGGTAGCGCAATCGGTATGTATCGATACCCATCAATCCTGCAAGATTGCACCTCGTAATTAAAACCGGCCAAAATAATGCGAGTCGGACTAGCGCACGAAGAAATTTAAATCAAGTCATTTCTTAAAAACTCGAGTGAGAGTCAGCACTTTTGAATGTCAAAATTACATAAGACAGTCCCCCAAAACGCCCGTTCCTCACCACTTCCTAGTGCACTAGCTGGGATGAAGAAGTAGCGCACGTTTCTTGTATGGCGACTCCTTCCATTTTAAACTTTTAATTCGTTGTTATAACAGCAATAGAATTACATACTATGTGAAAATTTCAACTGTCTGCCTATTACGGTTCATGATATACAGCCCGCTGACAGACACACAGGCGGACAGCAGAGGCTTAGCCGGCTTAGATGGTGCGGAATAAAAATTAAACACCTTGTATTGTGAGATATCACAGTACAAAGTCATATCTCCACGAGTTCCTTATCTCCTAGTCACCCAGAACAATCAGAGCACAGCTTAATATACAAAAAAACATCAAAAACTCACCAGAAATCCACGACCCATTCCACCTGACAGGCGTCAGTTCCTCCGTCAGCAGGTCTTGGATCCTCAGCCTTCTTCCTTTGACTCTGGGCCCTTCATCAGGCGGTGTCAGCAACACGACTGATGTCACGATCAGGGCCAACACCGCCACTATCACGAGCAGGGCTATGAGGATGCCGCGCCAGTTGCGCTGGTTCGGACTTCCGACAACCAACTTCTGAAAACAATGGGGATATGTTTAGATAGTTCTAGAATGGTTGGTGTTGGTACTAAGGATGATGGGGTTTACATCAATTTTAATACCATAAGCAGGTAAATTCAGCATATCATTCTAGACATTTTGACCGCGTAAGTCTATGAAACAGTTGATTTTTGTTTTGGAAAACCGACGAAAAATTTCTTCGCTGGGGGGTACCTATAGCAAGGTATGCTGAATTCATGGTTAAAGTTTGCGCACTGAATAAAAACTTTTCCTGTATAAGCATTGGTGCTTTATTGTTGGTATTCGTTGGTAATTGTTTTAAGTACTCAGTATAGGAACTTAAGCAACCTTGTTTTTTTTTTATCACGTCTTTCTGATATACCTAACTAAATCATATTTGTTTTTTCTATGTTATATAGTAGCTGTGCCTGTTGCCTTCTATTGAGTCTATGTTGATTTTATCATAAAACGAATAACTAACAAATTATTGTTAGTTATTCGTTTTATGATAAAATCAACAGAAAACCGCACTAAACTTAGTTAACAGGAAACCTTTTAAAAACCACTGACATCAATCACAAAAAGAACGCAATACAATTTCAAACAAAGAATTATTATGACTGCCCAAAAAAATGGCCGCCGTCATAGATAAGCTTCGATACGTCATAGCCGTTCGTTGATAACTTGGAAAAGGGTTTTTTATCGTCGTTGTAGAACATGATGGATTAACAGTGTCCAGGAACGTTCAGTGGGATAACATAACGATTTATATGCACCTGTGGACCATTTTAAATTCAGTGGAAGAGTTTAATCCTACTAATATTATAAACGCGAAAGTTTGTAAGTATTCAGAATGGATGGATGGATGTTTGTTACTCTTTCACGCAAAAACTACTGAATGGAATGGGATGAAATTTGGAACAGATATATTATAGCTTAGATTAACACATAGGATACTTTTTATCCCGGTAGTACGTTCCTGCGGGATAATTTCCGCCTTTCATGCGGGCGAAGCCGCGGGCGGAAGCTAGTAACAACATAATCCTCCTTCTGGCGCAGTCGGGTAAAAAGTCAAAGTCAAAGCATTTATTTCAAATAGGCACATACCTGCCACTCCTGAACGTCAACATTTACATCAAAACAGAATTTATTCTAGTCGACCCTTCCAAAAAGTAGTTTCCTATGGAGAAGAATGGGTAAGAAACTCCACAGTTACTTTAAGTTGGGAAAGTTAAGTCAATTCAGTTTAGTCAATTCAGTTTAGAGTGAGGCACTGGTGCCGATTCTTTTGTTTACCACCTATACCAAAATAAGAGTATTGCTATCTCTTACTGACAGACCGTGAAAGAAAAAGAGAAGTGAGGCTAAAGAACTGTCAAACTAAATTACGTCACGATTGCCTTGAATTTGTGATTCTAAAGCATGATAAATTTTACTCATCACAGTTGCCGACATAGCCCGAAGAATTGCCAAACTTAAGTAGCAGTGGGCAGGGCACATTGCACGCAGAACAGATGGCCGATGGGGTCGAAAAGTTCTGGAGTGGCGACCGCGCACCGGAAGACGTAAAGTTGGAAGGCCTCCCACAAGGTGGACCGATGACCTTGTGAGGGCCGCAGGAGTCCGCTGGATGCGGGAAGCACAGAACCGGTCGAAGTGGCGGAGCTTGGGGGAGGCCTATGTCCAGCAGTGGACGTCTTTCGGCTGAAATGATGATGATGATCACAGTTGCGTCCAAGAAAATCCAAAATTTTACAGCTCTTATTTATTTTCGTCTCTTTCTTGTTTCATTAAAAGGAATAGATAGCAATTGCCTAAATATAGTTCGTATTCAGGCAGGTGCTTGAATTTGTGTAAATTATTTCATCACCAATGCTCTCAAAACGGTTAAGGAAAACATCGTGAGGAAACCGGCATGTCCTAGAACCAAAAATTCGAAGACATGTGACATCTACCAACCCGCACTGGGCCCGTGTGGCAGAATACAGCATACGCCTAGCCCTCTCACAGAGTGAGGGCCTATACCCCAGCAGTGGGAACATAACAGCGAAATTAATGTAGAGGATAAGTACTGTTGAAACCGAAAGGTTCCAACTATAAATAAAATAGTTAATAGCGTTTATACTTTGTATATTTGACTCAGATAAGACTTTAACAAGGCCGCGCCTGATAATATAATTATTAAATATTTTCTTAGGATCAAACTCCTCCTATTCGCTTTGACGGATAGAATCCTAGTCTCATCATCTTAATTGTTCAAATGTGACAGTCATTTCATTACCGGCCTGTATTAACATAAAGGTTGCATTCCGTAAGCAACAAACCTTTACAGTACACTATTAATTTCCATACAGTAAAAGATGATGGAGCCAGACAGCATTACGTATGAAAATGAAGGCTAAACAGCACTAAATATACGAAAGAGAACTAAATAATCATCAAAATTACCATATCTCTGAAACGCAGAGATCAACCATTAATTAAATAAAAGAATAATATTCTCACACTCGAGGATATGGGGCGCGGTACCATTTTCCCGCCAAAATGTCGGCCATTACAGCAAGTTAGTGTTGTACCAACGATAACGGTTTCGTAGGGAGGTACTTATTTAGTTTTATATGGTTCGCCCATAGACAATTTGTTTTAACGCCACGTTACTTTTTAAAGGCTATCTTGGGTTTAAGGCGGAGTGGGAAACTCACCTGTTAAGTGGGTAGTTTGAGGTAAAATATATGGTGCGCCGTGCGTGGTTTTTGCAAGTTTTTGCTGGTCCTTCCAGCTTTTTTAAAGTTTTTAAAGAGCTGCCTTTTTGGTTTCAAAATGATACTTATTATGATCATATACTTATTAAACATCCCAAAGCTAAAAATAAGCTACTCGTGTAATTCATTCTTTAGCCAACATCAAGAAAAAAGTACAGAGCAACTATTTTCCTAATGACCCTCGAGAATCATTGCACGCCTGCGACTTTAGCGTGTGCGTAGTCCCAGCGGAAAAGTGTCGAATTTCGTAATTTCAGTTTAGCCGATATTTAGTGTATGACGTTGTGTAATTGTGTATGGTACATAAAAATTTGTGCATCCAACCATTGAGGAGCTATTCAACAAAGACTGTTTTCGCTGGGTATACGTCATCCCAGCGGCACCTTTTTTTTTAAATGGATGTACAAGAAAAAAAATCATTCAATAATTAGTGTGTAACGAGAGGTAAATGTGTATGTTTAAATGAAATTTGTGTGTCAATAGACTGCGGAGATAATGAAGTTGCCGCTGCGCTGACGTTTGGCTATTTGATGATAACCATATATAACCGTTTAAGGCAGAGTTGTAATTTTTTACGCACGTTGCTTTGAATTTGTATATAAAGTGTGTGAAAACAGAATTTGGAAAAAATATACCGTTCAGAAGATATACACGTAAAAGTAAAATATGGTCATTATTAGGTCCAAGTACTTAAACTAGGAAGTCTAGAGCCTAACTTATAACGTTTATTTGTATTTTGTAAGGGTCTACAATGCCTTGCCAAGTTTCATTTATGTGCTCTTTGTAATTAATGAGCAATCAAATGGCATAATTTACTACGACTGGACCACTATATTGTATGACATCCGATTGTAGGAATATTTTTATGGAAAAGAAGAATAATAAAAAGTATGCAGATATGTAGTGTATTAATACAACTATTCACGCGTAAAATTTCAGCTCATTACACTAAATAATTAAAGAGATATAATCAAAATACCAGAACAACCGCAATACGTGGATAAACTGACCAACTTTGAGAGGCTACAAAAAAGCGGGCGTGCAGTATATAGAGGTAACGTTCTAACACAAAAAGTGATGTGGCGCCATCTACAATGCCACATGTGAACTACGCGTCTGGACGTCACAGAAATCCTACATTGCGCAGTCAGAGTTTACCACGAAACTGACATAATTATATACAACATCCCGACATCAACCGTAGGGCAGTTGCCCACCAGACACAACACTCGTCTGGTCGGGGGTTTCCTCCCCTTTATAAAGAGTATCATTTATCCAATAAAAATATCTTATGATGATTCTATCCTCTTCATTTAAGATTTCAACACATTATTGCACGCTCTACGCTTGACACAAGCATTCTCGTAGCGCTAAAAATATCTCCGGATAATACTTTAATCTTTTCAATTAAACTTCTTAAAGGTCTTTGGATTAAATCGCGTAATCTGTGGGATCATTCTAAGAAGATTGAGTGTCTTACAAGTTGATTCTTTGTCCCTTCCTTTCGCACTTGAAATTAGAGGTTTTATTCGTTGTCCTTGTGGTCGCACAGTGCGGTGGTTGTGCGTAGAATGAGGGTTGCGGGAAGTGATTTTTATTGAGTTTTCGGAACGAAGTTTCTTAACGCAGCTTGCAGTAGGAGTAAACTGGTGAATAATGTCACGTTACGAAAAACTGATAAGCTCTATTCGACATCCTCTCTTTCTCTCTATCTCTTTCTATATGTATAATAGAAAGATAGTTTTAGACAGAGAAATTGTTTATGAATTTTAAGGGTGCTGAAGCCAATAGTGAGGTCAAAATGAAAATTCAAGATGGCGACAACTGCAATTTAAAGTCGTTGGTCCCGGCATACGGTCGTTTACTTATCTTTGACAGTCGTTACAGGTCGTCAGAAACCCGAAAATTTGACAAACTGTCTTACCAAGGGGTATCGTATTACCCTGTTAAATACTGAAGGTATTCAACTGCATCAGCTACATACGGTTTGACTGGAAGTCGACGCCAATATAGTTGGCTAGGTTGATGATGATAATATGGTTAAAGTCACCAAGTAGAATTAGAAATTAGTAGTAGAATTAACCTTTGAACTCAAACAAAATTTCTCGAATCAATGTTAGTCCCACTTTCAACCAGAATACCTACTATACCTAAGTAAGTTGCTGTTGGATAACTTGAATAGTTGAACTATATTTTAATGAAAAATGCAGATGCGAAAAACGCATGCTCGATTTATTGTTTTTGTTGACAGTTGTGACACTGACATATTTGACATTAACGAAATACAGATTAAAAATATAAACTAAATGTTGTGTTGCCAACAGTTGCACTAGTTAAGTACCTTCCTATCTAAAATCTAGACTACAGCGAACCTCCTGAACATAAACGTCCCCGTCATTAAGATGCCACGTCACAATGATGACGTCATAAGACGTCGTTAGCTACGTCACATGTACGAGTATTCAGTTTGTAGAAAATTGCTGTAATGACTCGTCTACACAATGGCCCATTTAAGAGCCACTGTTGGCTAAATGTTACTTCGTATAAGAATGGTCAGGGAATCCGGGAGATCACACTTTTTGTTGGTCTTATAGACAGGAGGCCTGTATCCTAGCCGTGGGAATATTGTAGCCTGAATATGTACACATTCCGTCTTATTACATAACGTGATCTAACTATAGTTCTAGCCTAAAGCTATAAGCCAGTTTTTCCATTACCAAATTTATTTCTGTTTAGGTAAAGTTCATAATACACGAAAACTTTTTCAAAAAAAAAAAAACCGAATTCTGAAAAAACACTACAAAGTGAAAAAATACTTTAATTTCGGAAGTCGGTGACTTTGGGTATGTATTTAAAAAAATTGTCACCGCCTTCAGAAATTCAAGTAATTTTTCACTTTGTAGTGTTTTTCCGGAAGTCGTTTATTTTTTATTTTTCCCTTTTTAGTCATCCTTATCATTAAATCCATATGAAATTTAAATGGGACCGTTTCGGAATAAACCCCTTTCAAACAAAAAAAGAATTTTGCAAATCCGTCTATATATTATGGAGTTATGCCCGAACATACTCGTACATACATTAAAAAAAATATATACAAACATGTCGAATTGATACCCTCCTTTCTGGTCGGTTAAAAATGACAATTTAACACTGGACGAAGTTGTCAGTTTGGTAAAAAGAGCTGTATTTCGATTTTAGTTAAGTTCTTATTTCTAAAACAGGCTCGATGGTTTAAACCATACCTAAAGAAAAAACATGTGTGGTAATAAGGATTGTGTCTGCGGTTTTCATAAAAATAAACTATTAGACCATGTGAAGAGCATTTCGAAACTCAATAGCTGATTTGACCCATTATTTAGTAAGTACAACCTTTAATTTACTTTTACCGGTCCCGGTGTCTGTAATCAAATTTTGCAATTTCAATTTGACCTACTTCTTGGTTTCAGATTGAACTGAAATCTTGCATGCTTTAATGTATATCGGATGAAAATGCAATATTATACATAGAGCTGACCTGATGATGGACCCGGAAGGTGACCATGGGAACTCTGTGCTAAAACGACGCAAGCCCGTCGAGTTTGGGCTCGTTTGATTTGTCGTGCAAAGGATCCGGTATTTGATGATATCTAGGGTCTAATGATGGACCCAGGAGGTGACACCCTGGAAGGCGGCAATGGGAACAATAATATTTTTTTTGGATGTTTATATTTTGTGTGCGAACCGAAATAAATAGGAAATCCATGTTCAGCAAAGCTCGTATAAAGGCTTATGAGACACGCCATTATGCTTAAAGTTCCAAACAACTATTACCAACTATTTTCATAACTTTAAAAAAATCTTATCCAGCTTTTGCCTTACGTAAAGCACTTGGATCTTCCTCACTATTATTTCCAAGGCTAGTGCTATACGGCTCATCCTTCCTCATAGCCGGATATGGATAAATTATACCAGGCGAGAAGCATTTGGTAATTTTTCTTTAGCTTTCCAGCTTGGCTTTCTTGAGATACTTACAAAATGACGGGAATAAACGGGTAACGTGAACGAGTATAAAGTATAATCGTCTATGATGAATGTGATTTTATTTCTGCAAGTAGGTTTGTACAAGCACTTTTAACACGTCAATTATAATTTTAAACTAGATGAGTGTGACGTTCTCTATTTGACCACTCTGAGAAGAAAGGCCGAGACTTAGTGGTCACAGTTAGTCGGTTTTATAGTCCAGATATAATCGTGGTCAGATCATGTGACGACCATTTGTATTCCTGAAATGGTCTTTTGAGGAAAGAACCACACAGATTGAGTGGACCTGTCAAGTCAGTGCATGCATTTATTAGTAATCATGCATCTCAACTCAGAATTTAAGGCGCTCAACAAATGGGTATCTTTTGTGTTCGAGATATCGTGTGTGGGTTAAATTAGGTACTGGAGCTACCTACTAGGTCTTTCATTATAAATTCCTCGGCATATAAAACTAACATTAGAAATTTTAGCTCACGTGACTCTATTAAAGGATGAATGATGATGAATTTCAAAATATATTTTGTTGTAGCTAATTAGAGTTCAGTACGTTCGTCTTAAGACACAATTCACCAAATTCTGTGATATTCTAACGAGTATGTGAAATGTTAGTTTTTTTTTTTGTCGGGCATCTCGCAGTTGGCCTTGAGAGGCCGTGACTGCTTAACCGGGCTTTCCTGGGGCTGCCATTAAGAATTAACTTAACGCCTCCAGCCAAGGCTTACAAACTAAAATATTACAAGCTAAGCGACTGCACGCTGAGGGCAACCCCTGTGGGGTACGGGCCTCGGCTCAGGGCGTCACTGATAGGGGGACAGCTGTTATTGGGGACAGGCTGGATCAAAAGATTGGCATTATTATTATTGATCGGGGAATTTCAAGCTACTGGCTCAGCTGCGGCGCGGGCTGGCGCTTCAACGAGCAAGGGTCGGTCGGGGTGAAATGTTAGTCTCACAATAGTGACTTTTATACTAACCCGCAAGAGGCGAGCGTGATGGATTATGATCTGGAGACCTGTGTCCTAGCAATGGGCACGTTATAAACTAACCATGATATACAAAAGATATAGGTAGACAAAATACATCAGCCTCAACTTCTTCTTCTAAGCGTGTCGATAGCAATCTAAATACAGTTAGCTCAGGATTTAGCTACGACCTTGGCACTTTCAGCAGCGTCCATCAACTCCTGTAGCGTGCAGACAACAGGACACGCTGGACAAGATATTAAGTGCTCCATTGTTAGTGGGACAGCACCACATTTACACTCCAGTTCGGAGTCATCTGTGAATGTCGATCTGAGCAGGTTTTCTGTACTTCCTGAAAAGTCCCAGGAAAGCCAAAGTAACTCATGTCCAGGTGGGAGATTTTCATCAGGTGGAACGAATGGGGTTGACCTCAACTATCAACTCAGCCTATTGCAGTCCACTGCTGGACAGATGCCTCTCCCAGGCTGCGCCACAACACTATCCTCCATCTTCCGCATCCAGTCTGTCCCAGCCACCTTTTTAAGGTCGTTGGTCCATCTAGCTGGGGGGCGTCCCACACTACGTTTGCCGATACACAGTCTCCACTCCAGGACTTGTCTGCTCCACCGTCCATCGGTCCTTCGACAAACATGGCCAGCCCACTGCCACTTCAGCCTGCTCACGCTACAAGCTATGTCGGCGACTCCGGTTCTTTTCCGAATAATTTCATTCCTGATTTTATCCTTCAAAGAAACTTCGAGCATAGCCCGCTCCATAGCGCGCTGAGCGACCTTAAATTTGTGGACCAGCCCAACTGTCAGTGTCCACGTTTCAGCACCGTATATCATCACGCACGCACTGGTTGAATACGCACTGGTTGCGTGTAGGTAACCTAGATTCAAGTTATAGATTACTTGCTATTATATCTAAATCTATTGCCTGGTAGTTCTGAAACCCTGGTAGCACGTAGGTCTGCGAATAGTTTACTCATAAAATACCTTTGAAACTAACAAATCGCACAACCATCAATCCATCCACGTATCAAAAATCTAGGTTAAGCTGATTACTAACAAAACAGAACAGATCCAATCTTTGTGAGATTTATACAGCGCGCCTGTTGAAACACGTATTTACTTTATAATTTAAGTAGGCTTTCGAGGATTACAAGTGGAAATTTCAGTTGCGGATTTGGTGGAGAAAATTACAGATTTAACAAAATAATAGTGGACTGCCTGCAGCATGAGGTCCTGGGTTTGCTTCCCAGGTAGCTAAAGTGGTATTGGGTTTTCTGTCTGTTATTTTATGTAATAGTATATATAGTCGTCTTCACCGTATCCAGCGCCAGCGACCCAGACGACGGTTCTCTCTTTTCGTGAGCTCTCTGATGGCTAGCAAAACTAAATTGGAATGAGGTGCTAAGGCACAATGGAATAATGGCCATGGAGGCGATTTTTATAAAGATCCAACTGACATGTATTCGTAGAGCAATAGTTGCCTGTGGCATACCATAAAATTGAAGCTACAAATGACTTCTATCATCTTAACACTGTTTAGACGATGCTTAGGAGGTGGTACTTAGCTTCAAATTATGGTACAGCCCGATTCTTTATGGCGGTTTAAAGTGCGCTACTCGCTGCGCAGCACCTCGCCCCTTACCAGCGCTGACACGTGAATATGTTACTGCACAGTGACTCGCCTCATGTTTCGAGCCGTCATAAAGATTGAATCGGGTTGTATCAACATAATACTTTCAGCCAAATACGGTCGACTGCTGGACATGGGTATCCCCCAAGCTTCACTTCGACCGGTTCTTTAGTTTCCACATCTAGTGGATTCCAGCGGCGGTCACAAGGTTATCGGTCCAACTTGTAGGAGGCCTTCCAACTCTATGTCGTCCGGTACGCGGTCGCCCCTCCAGAACCTTTCAGCCCCATCGGCCATTTTTCTGTGAGCAATGTGCCTTGAATACTCACACTCACACGTAAGTTTGGTTATTCTTCGGGCTATGTCGGTTACCTTACTTCTCCTGCGGATCTCTTCATTACTGATTCGATCTTTTAGTGAAACTTAGACCACCCTTTGGATGAGTTTTAGTCTTCCAATAAGGCCTATTGTGAGCAACCACATTTCAGTCATCACTGGGCTTAATTGGGCTGTTGCAACAAGCAATTCAATGAGACTGTGTTAGTTGGGCTTATCAGTGCTACACTATGATACATTAAGTATTGTTAGCAATAGCCTACCTCATACATAATTATTATTTGCATAGTAAGCTAATAGACTCACTAAGTTAATAGTGTAACAATGTCTTAGTATTGCTGATATTGAATTCTAATTAATACACACGATAATAGGTCTTTACCTATGAAATTGCCGTTTTGTATGAAAAAATTTAAACGAATTTTTTTCATGTATTTTTTATTTGTATTAATCGAAGTAATCACCCATGCAATCAATGCATCTTTGCCATCGCAGTGGCAGTTTATTGATGCCCTTCTTAAAGAAATCAGCTGGACGGGAGGCAACAAATTCTTCAAAGGCATTTTGTACTGCCTCTCGGGTATTGAATTTTTTTCCCGCCAAGAAGTTATCCAAATTCTGGAAAAAGTAGTAGTCTGTAGGCGCAAGGTCTGGTGAGTAGGGCGGATGACGGAGAGCTTCCAACCCCAGTTCTTGCAACTTGGAGACCGTCTGCTGTGCAGTATGAGGTCGCGCGTTGTCGTGCAGGAGCAGCGGAGACGAGCGATTGACCAATGCTGGTTGGAGATGTGCCAGCTTCTCCATCATTGTGTTCAGTTCTTCACAGTACACATCTGCAGTAATGCTCACCCCGTTTGGTAAGAAGCTGTGATGAATCACACCGGCGCTAGACCACCAAACAGTGACCATCACTTTTCTAGGGGTAAGTTTTCGTTTAGGGCATTGTTTAGGTGCTGAACCAGGATCCAATCAACTTGCTGAGCGCTTGCGGTTATCAAACAGAATCCATTTTTCATCGCAGGTAACAATGCGGTTCAAAATTCCTTCATTTGTGTGTCTGTTGAGCAGTGCAAGGCACGTCTCGACGCGTACTTCGCGCTGACGATCATTGAGTTCGTGGGGCACCCATTTGTCAAGCTTTTTTACCTTGCCAATTTGACGCAAATGGACCAATATTGTTTTGACGCTAACGTCGAAAGCTGCTGCTAATTCAGCCGTAGATTGTGTATCATCAGCTTCCACAATCGCCTTTAATTCGTCATTGTCGACCAAAGTCTTCGGACGACCGCGAGGTTCATTTTTCAGGTCGAAATTTCCAGAACGGAAGCGAGCAAACCAATAACAGGTGGTGCGTTGGTTTGTAGTGTTAGCTCCGTAAACGTCGTTGATGTTGCGTGCCGCTTGTGCCGCGTTGCTGCCACGACGGTACTCATATTCCATAATTACTCGAATTTTTAACGTATCCATGATGACGAAAAAGATTGAAATGCGATGAAAATGTAACACTAATCAATAAACAAATGACTACTTTTGGAAAAAAAAATCCATGTTTTTAAAATAAAATTAATTTGAAATTAGAATTCTTACCCAAACAAAAATTATTTTGATTTGAAATGGCCAGTACTGCAAAACGGCAATTTCATAGGTAAAGATTTAATATTAATATTCAACCGGCTTTGATTAGCAGTCCAAATTGATTTCAGCTAAGTTGCCTGCCAGGGGTGCGGGTTGGTCGAAAGAGATACCGTGGCCCCTGGCACACAGGCAACTGAGGGCACACGGGTGGGTTTTAGTCAGAAAAAGTCTAACACGCCCTCCTGCTCCACCCAGAGTGGGAGAACTTATTTGATGATTACCCACCCAAAAAAACAAAAAACTATGTCCACTGTCCACTTCACTACGGACATTATCATACCTTATTGAAATATCACTGAACAGTAGATTGTTAACTACTAGGATCGCACTTGACAAAACATCTATTATTTTACTCTATAGTGGAGAGTAAATAAATAGTTCATTCAATTTATTTCGGTTAGGTAATGAGTATGACATTACTTAATCTTCCGGAATATTTTTTCTAAATGACCCATCATTTTTACGGAACGATTTTTGGTTGAAGTTTTGAAAATCAATGCGATTACATACAGACTGCCACAAAAAACGGCCATAATTTATAATATGTATATTCTAAGATTACACACTCACGCACACTAGATATTAAAAAAAAAAAAACGAATCGCAAATTATCGCCTTCCTTATTAAATCACACCTTTGAAGACAAAAATTTCAGGAAATCTGTAAGACCAACATTTTATTAAACATCTAACCCTCAAATGCCAAACTTAGGAGAAAAGACGTGCATTAAAAACATTGAAGCGTGAGATTCCATTCATTTTACAAACCCGGAATTTCCCAGCGAAGTATCTCCTAGTTATATAAAAAAAGTAAAAGACAATGACACAAAAACCGAGTACCAAGAATCTAAGGAATTTCAACCCATATTATAAACATCAGGCTTAGACCAACAAAAAAACCTCTTACAAGCGAGCCCTCAGTGAGTAAAAACATCTTATGTATTACGGTTCCCGTATAACCTTAATTTTAAACATTTAAAAGAAAGTTTTTTTGTGAATCTCTATGCAAGTCTAGGTTAACATGATAATATGATGTTTATTGCTTCAAAATTATTGCCTTTAAATTTTTTACCTAACTACACCAGAAGTAAGGTAGTAATTTAGACAGAAGCTACCCAATTCTGTGCTTTCACCATGTGGATCTAAAGTTTAGGCTATTCCTTCTTTCGACCAGCAAAACATTTGAAAGCGGTGAAAAGCGAGCATGACCGGATCGCCTTTTACTGTCGACGCGATGCGCAGTAAGGTCCCTATATTTATTACTTTTATTTATATACTAACTTTTGCCAGCGGTTTCGCCCGCGTGGAGTTCGAAAACTATCCCACGGGAATAAATTATCAGGATAAAAAGTATCCTATGTGTTATTCCAGATTACAAACTACCTGTGTGCAAAATTTCATTCAAATCTTTTTAGGCGTTTTTGAGTGATTAAGCAACAAAAATCCAAACATCTAAATATATTTTGGATATTTAGATTTTTTTTTTGGATTTTATTTTGGATTTGGGAGTTTGGATATTTAGATGTTTGGATGTAACCATGTTTATTTATCATACTCCCTGTATTGAGACCAGGCAGGCAGAAACTCCGAGTACAAGAGCCAAGGCTACACTGATATTTGTGACTAGAAGTGAAAAAAAATATGTCCACGCTATCACTGACCAGTCTAAGGTTGCCTGGAATACATCTCAGAAAGAGAGAATTGTATGTATGTTTTGTAGAGTTAAATGTATTTTTTTAGTAATATGTTTTCTGGTGCACAATACTAGTAAAGTAGGTACTTTACTAGTATTGTGCACCGGAGTTTCTGCCTGCCTGGTCTCAATACAGGGAGTATGATAAATAAACATGGCTAAATGTCCTTTCTCTAAAGACTTATAGCCCAAAATCCATCACTAATAGCGTGATCACGCAACAAATATCTCATACATTTTAATACCCAAGAAACTTCCTTAATTTCAAATCAATAAAACCCCACGGGTAACCCGGGTATAAAATTTAGCTGGTCACGTTTCTGTAATAACGGTTTTCAGCGTCGATCTAAAATGATCAATTGCTTTTGACAGCGGACCGGCACGTACAACGCGGTCGCACGTACCTCTGGATACCTATTCACGTACATAAGCGTCTACAGGGTTAGTTGTCATGTGATAGGGGGCCCAGAAGGCTTGTGACAATGACGTGATAATAAGAACTTGCACTTAGTTGTAACTGTCATACCTTCCGATTTTAAATTAGTGTAATTTTCTCTTAAACGAATTTCAACTAAACCTACACAGTGTAAATTAAGTTGATTTCCAAAAAAACACAATGGCTGCTTCTTTCCCTGGAACTGGTTTCCGGAACGAAAATCAACATTCAGATTATCTAACGGGTGGGTTGCATGATTTACCAACAGGTAATCATATCGTTTGGCTTGCGTTTTATTTTGACGCGTTCATAATTTACGTTCCAGAAACCGGGCGTAAGCGAATCATCAATACAATATAGGCATGTGGTGAGGTTGGAATGCGGCCTAGTTTACAGTATCTGGTACAAGTTGCCCGCACATCTTGGTATAGTCAAACATCAAAAACTCTGTACCCGAAATGTTGCGGATGACAGTGGCCTAATTTAACGTAAAGCCATATTCTGATGGAAAGTGTCGGCGACAATATTAATAACTTAGGGAGGATGCGCTATTCATTTATTTTCATACCATTATTGGAGTGAAAACTTCTTTAATTTATTTTGTTTGGGAAACTTACAGCTAACATAAACAATGTTATTAAACAATATGAAGCTGAAGAAAATTTACAAGTTTCCACTGATAAACTGGCTAAGCTTTAGGCGCGTTGAGCACTTTTTGGGTGAACAAAAATCATGGAACTCGCGTCATCGTCACCGAACGCTTTCCATGAGCTATATGTATACTATGTATGTATGTGTACTTTTTGGGTGAACAAAAAGCGTGAAACTCGCGTCACATCAGATTATGAGCCACCGCAGGGGTCTGTTTAAAATAGTGGTTGGCTGAACGAGCACACGGATGAGTCGCGCGTTGATGTCTTTTGGAAAAGTCCCTTTCTTTTATTAGAAAATTCTATTTTTTTTCCCTTTGTATTTTAATCGTAAAAATCTGTGCTGTTACCTTACCTTTTTAATGGCTGAAGTCGATCGCTCGTTTATCATTTTTTACCGAGAGCAATCAGGACCCAAGGAACCAATGTGAAATCCTGTATTGACGATTAAAAAATACACACGTAATTGTTCAAGTTTTCACTTCCATCGGCACTCCCGGAGTGCCAATGTTTTTTTTTTTGTGCTAGTTGCTGGTCAATGTCAGGTTGTTTGTTGATTAAACTATGATCGGCGACCGTTACAATTAAGGCTTTACAGACTTATAATCATTAAAATGATCAATACAACCCTATAAGTTCATACAATCCCATAGAATTTTGCCGGCTACGTTGTCACACCTCCCCCAAAGAGAAACGAACATAGACAGGGTATCACAAGTATAGTATACCTTCTGATCTTACCTATTTTACACTATTCTCATACCTACGTGCTACCAGGGTTTCAGGACTACCAGGCAATAGATTTAGGGATAATAGCAAGTAATCTGTAACGTGAATCTAGGTTCAAAGAGAGTGATGAGCCTGAAACGACTGAAATATGTACCTGGAATGATATGAATAAATAGACTGATTTATTGGGAAGAATGGATGACGGGTGATCGTATTTGTACGGTAATTTTATGTGGATAGGCAGACAGCAATATTGTTGTTATTCAGCGTTTTTCGTGACCTGTTTCACCAGCATCGAATATAATATCGTTTTACAGACAAAACATTTTACAAAAATTTTGTTTCACTTGCAAAATGATCAAGGGAATAGTGATAACATACGCGTATATTATGTATCTATGCAAATAGTGGAAAATTGCTTTTTGTTTTTGTTTTATCGTGTTTAGATGTTAACGCCCATCATCACGTATGTGCAGATTACACAGACAGTAAAAAATGATTTTCCTTTTGAAAATCAGTATGTTTTTGTGTAAACTATTATTACTGTTATGTTTTTATTGTCCCCAGAAATAAATCACTTTTTATCATGTTTAGATATAGAACACGTCTTCGGTTGCGAGTTTCATTAGCTAATTTAATTTGATTTATATTTACCTTTTAATAAAAGCGTGTTTAAAAAAAACATAATAAATTACTTTTTCATTTTACTTCAGAGGCCATCGTCACGAATATCTATGTGTAAAAGGAGACAAGGTACGTTGAACTTTCCTTACTAAAACTTTCACAGCACATACGAATTTTCTTTTGGCCTTTGGGAAATTAAGACTTTTCCCCTAACACCTACGTGGTGCACAGTTAAACGTGAAAACTGTAGCAAAATCCTGAATTAGTTGAAACACCTAAGATTTCATAGACGAATTACACCAACGTTTTATGATACTAAAATGATGTTACTGCCTTCTTATACCACCCTTTAAGTTCATTTAATCCCATTAATTGGTTTTTCTTGAACGGCTGGGTCTCATTGAGAGGGAGAGGGCCGTGATCTACCACGCCGTGGCCCAGTGCGGGTTGGTGGATGACCCGTATTTTTTTTGAGGATGGTAAATCATTATATAACTGCTCCCGCTCTGGGCGGAGCGGGAGGGCGTGTCAGGCTTTTACTGACTAAAACCCACCTGTGTTCCTTCGGTTGCCTGTGTGCCAGGGGACACGGTATCTCTTTCGAACAACTCGCACCCCTGGCTGGCAACGACCCTTGCGGACCACACCAGTTGGTGCTGACATCTCTTTGAGAAGCGCGTGGAACACAACGACCCGGGCCTGGTCCTTACCGGACGGCGACCTACACATTCTCGTCCGCAAGCCCGCGCCTACGGTGGCCGGGAATCGGCTTGGGATTCTCGACGCCCAGGGCGTTTCCTGCGGCGACTAGGGCCGTGAGGGCGCATAGATTGCCTCTCCCTCACGTGTACCGCCTCTCTCTTTGCAAGCATTACTGCTTCGCAGAAAGAGGTGACGGCTACCCATGCACTCTCGCTCCGTACAAATATTAAGCTAGGACCTTCGGAGTAAAATAAATAAACAGTTAATACTAATAACAAAAACAAAACCATGGTTAGCAAGACAACCAGTCACTAGAAACAGCACCAGTTCACAAGCATCAATCAATATGTAACACCATTCTCCCATTACTTCCTGGTCCTTTTGACCCCCATTACGAAGACAAAAGCCCCCATTCCCGTACCCTTGCACAGCTCAGGTGTCATGTAACTAAATCGATCCAATCACCTCTTAGGACGGTCGACTGACGATTAACTGGCAAATTGTTGGAGCATAGTTACGTACGAGTTGTAGAGATAAAGATATATGTTGGGATTTGTTTGAGAATGTTGCAAGTTTCAACAGGTATTTGTAAGAAGTTTAGAGTTGAACTTTAAGCATATAGTCAGGCATCTATTCTCCGAAAGTGTCGGGTGAGGTAGAGCACTGAATATATCAACAAAATCTGCTAAAAATCCCGTGTAATAGAAGGCAATAAGGTAATGTACAAAGTTATCTAATAGAAATACCCAGTATAGTCGAGTTCATTAACATATTGGCACTGTCAAGGATTCAAAATTTGTAAGCGTTGGATAGCTCAATAAATTTTATAGAACGTAGATCAAAAATATGTCCTCATGTGAACGTTTCAATATAATATGCTGTGCATAAGGCAATAATATGAAAATTATGAGAAAAAGTAATCACATATTAATGAATCTAAATCTTGATCACAATTTAATGATGCTCATAGTTGTCACAATAATTATGAACTTTTTAAGGACCATGCCCGGGTCGACGGCTCGTTGTGTTCCACGCGCGCCTCAAAGAGATGTCAGCACCAAAGGGTGGCGTCCGCAAGGGCCGATGCCTGCCAGGGGTGTGGGTTGTTCGAAAGAGATTAGTTGACGGTAGCATACAAATTAATAAATAAAATTGAAGTAGCTGTTTGTAATGTCAAAATAACCGCTTAATACAAAATGAATTTGAAAGCAGATACGGTACTTATAACAAAATAACATTTATTATTTTTTTCTCTCTGTCGGTTTGTTCCGAGTAATCTCCGAAACGGCTGGACCGATTTTGACGTGACTTTCACTGGCAGATAGCTGATTTTATAAGGAGTGACTTAAGTTACCTTCATTTTATAAAAAGTATGAAAATCAAATTGTATTAAATACTAGCTGACCCGCCAGACGTTGTCCTGCCTTAACTATAAATATTTAATTGCACCACTTTCTTATTTTTTTCTTTCATAAAAACCTTCTCCTGACAATAACAAACACAACAAAAAAAGAATTAGCAAAATTGGTCCATCCGTTTACCTGTGATGCCATGACCAAGGGAAATAGGGATTCATTTTTATATATAAGATTACGCGAATGTAGACAACAGCTTGTATATTTATTAAAAAAATACCAGTGTATAACATAGTCTCATTGCAGACCCTAGGCTGCTTCTTATTCGCATAATGAAGGACGATTAATTATCGTGCTTGCTCACTCCTCGTTAGCGGTTCCACACCATTAGGTTACGGCCTCACGATGTTTTCCTTCGCCGTAAGTAAGTCTAAGATTAATTACAACAGAACTTAGGATTCTGAGAACGTCTCGTTTTTAATTATTTATGTACTAGCTTTTTCCAGCGGCTTCGCTCGAGTTGAGGTCGGAAATCATCCCAGGGAAAAAGTATCCTGTGTCTTAATCCAGGTTATAAACTATCTGTGTGTAAAATGTCATCTAAATCACATTTCTTCGAATTTTTGGTTCTAATATATTCCGGTTTCCTTACGATATTTTCCTTCGCCGTTAATTGAGAGCAGTGGTGATGAAATCAATATTTATAAAAATGAATTGACGTTTGTTAGTCTCACAAAAAGTTGAGAACGGCTGCACCGATTTGCCTAATTTTGGTTTTGAAATATTTGTAGAAGTCCAAGGAAGGTTTAAAAAGTAAGAAAATATAAACAATATGTATTATAAAAATGAATGGACGTTTATTAGTCTCACAAAAGTTCAGACAACTTTTATTGGCGGTACGAAGTTCGCCGGGTCAGCTAGTAATTTATAAAAGCCAAGCGCCTGACTGACTTCGAACCTACGAACCACCATCTGTACATACGATGACCCATCCGTGCCACGGAAAGCACGTTAAGCCATTGGTCCTGGCTGACAATCGTGTTTCTTTGACAGTCGTTACGGTTCGTCAGAATCCTGAAAGTCTGACATCCAGTCTTACCAAGAGTTTTCGTATTACCCAGTAACTGGGAGGTCAGATAGACAGTTGATTCTTGTAAAATACTGGTATTTAGCGGTATCCGGTTTGATTGGAAGCCGACCCAAAATCAAAATATTTTTAATGCCATCCTTATGCCTACGGATTAGAAGTCAAAATCGGTTGAACGGACTGTAAAAAAGGTTTGTTAAAATGTCTAATCTTATTTCAAATGGAGTATACGTTAGGTTAAAAAAAAACTTAAACAGTGAGCAAACCTTGTGTTAATTAAAAAAAATCAAAATATTTTATTTCACATAAGCCTGCATGGGCACTTATGAAACGTCAGAAGCTAGGTGCACGGTTCCAATTTGTCGTTTCCTATGGAGAAGAGCCGGCAAGAAACTTCACGGTTACTCTTTTAAAAATAATTGGCTTTTACAATGTTTTCAAATTACAGTGATAATAGGTATGGGAGGACAGTGCAGGCCAGTCAATAAGTACTTAGAGAGGAATGAAAATACAGAATAGAAAAACGTCTACAAATCTAGTCTCTAAGGCCTACAACGTTCTCTCATTCAAAATAATGTAAAAGAATCTACCTATATAAAATGAATCTATTTGAACCAAGTGACATGATTTCGATGACAATCACTAATAATAAATAGTCGAAAGTAAAATTGATGTATAATGTCAAATAATGACGAGAATATGCCAGACATTGTAAAAAGTCCGAACTTAGAAATAGGCTAGGCAGATGATGATCTTATTGAGCAGACAAATGAAAAAAAAATGATGATTCAGTTTGAAATTGAAAGTGACCCACACTTTCAATTTCAAACTGAATCATCATTTTTTTTATCACGGCATAACCCATCAAGAGGAGCTCGTGAGAGAAGAACACGTTAAGGTGTGAGTACTACCTACCCATAACCATATCGTTACCTCCAACTCCAAACATGACACGAAAAACGAAATCAGTCTCGATAGGTCGTAACTGACTCCCTGGCCTTAATAGCCACTCTGGGCGTTAATGGGTCGTTATCTTAACAAGTGCCTACTCGGGTGACAACCTATTACATCCCTTCGGTTTATCTTGGGCCGGTCCTTAGAGCCGAGAGGCAAATGTGAATGATTTTGTATCAAAAGACCCAATCTAATGAGGGATTGTATCTTGTTTTAAAAGTTTACGGCTTCACAATATTATCAGTGTATTTTACGCCATATTAAAAAAAAAAAGTATTTCTATAGATAGGATAAAAGAGAGACGTAACTGCGAAACAAGAAGCTACGAGTTCATAATTTAGAAGAGTTTATGATAGTTTGATGTTCTTTGAACAAAAAACTTAATTTAACTTGGACTAGGAAACTTGGAACAGTAAGATTGCAGAACATTCAAGGTTTCGGCGTTAAGGCCCTGATTAGGAATCTAGTTCATTAAAGTTTTCCCTTAAGGAGGATGCGCTAAAGTAGCTCGCGAAATTCAACTTGGCAACAAAAAGTTGTTTTATTTTTTGGGAATGGACATCCCTCAGATCAACCTAGGAGGTTGTCAGCTGGTTAACCGGACTTGCTTGTTATTACCTTGGGTATCCAACCAAGGCTTAAGTACTTAAAATTAAGCGACTAAACGCTAAGGGCACCCCCTGTGGGGTACGGACCTCTGCTTAGACCGCAAGAGGACAGCAAGGGCTGGATCAGAATGATAAACAGAAAGAACAAAAAAAGGTCTATATCTTGGTGAAAAAAAATTCAAAGTCGTCTGTGAACGCAGACGATTGTCCTCAAAACAATGCCGTGTAAACAGAATTCCCGCCAAAACTTACATTTGCGTTTTCCCCTACATAATTATGCCAAAAGAAAAACAAAAATGCACCACAATTTTTCTCAACCAGAACAATGAACCCAGCACCTGTAGCTTAGCAAGTTAACAACTAAGTGTATCGCGGAGATATAGAGATTTAATTACTTAGTTGCCGCACTCAAAACTCGAGGGATATGAATTAATAACATCTTCTTAACTAAACCTATGATGTGAACATCCTGTACTGGAGCTAAGTGGGAGAATCATTTATTCATACAGAGTAGCTTGACTAATCTTGTATAACTTACTTAGAAATATATCGATTATTTAGGCAGGGCACCAAGACCCCTCCGTCGTGTCTGGGACAGCCCGTTAAGCCGTTGGTCCCGACTGTCATTTGTGGATCTTTGACAGTCATAACAACAACAAGGGGTTTCGTGTTACCTAGTTACTGGGTTGTGAAGATCAGATAGGCAATCGCTCCATGTAAAATACTGGTATTCAGCTGGATCCGGTTAGACTGCAAATCGTGGTCGGTTTGTAGTTGAGTCGGGGTTGACCTAGACCTAGATGTTGATGACGTGGGCAGGGCGCATTTCTCACAGAACAGATGGCCGATGGGGCCAAGAGGTTCTGAAATGGCAACCGCGTATTAGAAGACGTAGCGTTTGAAGACCTCCCATAAAGTGGATCGATGACCAGTGAAGACCACAAACCCAGTCGAAGTGGCGGTGCTTGGGGGAGGGGTATGTTCAGCAGTGGACGTCTTTCTGCTAAAATGATGATGATGATATCGACCAGCGAATTGTAAGTAGCGAATATTCACCATTGTTCTCTGCATATCTAATGGGTAAAATGGTCATCTTATTTAATCATACTTGAAGTTAATAAATGTTGCTTCGCTAAACACAAGTTAGCTCGAAAATGTTCGCTTTACAAATCGCCTCGAAGTTCCATTTTGCCACCTTAAAAAAAAACAAAAAGAAAATCTTATACATTCAAACTGCATTTAATTTTATTTCAGTAAGTTTGATAAATATTACATAGACCATTTTCATGTTTCAAACGAGACCAAGATAATGAAAAATAGAAAGATAACCACTTAACAACGGTACCATTTCCTTTGAATACCAGGAGACCATAAAAGATTGAAACCATAAAATAAAATCTGAATTTCCGTCACCAAAACTCACCACTTCCCTAAGAAAATAATCCGATAGTGACTTCCCTTTGAACGATAAACATTTACCGAAGCCTTAAGCAAATTGACGTGGTGAGGCAATACAGAGCAATACGTGCAAAAAGTTGGTTGTATCGCCGATTTCTGTGTGGCATCGTAAAGGAAACACTATAGCTCGTTCGCAGAGCAATTTCCCCCAAACTACCGTTTTACTATCGCTGTTGACACAAACATAGGCTGCGAGATGAAAACATCCTGCGAGTTGTGACGCCCTGGTACACCTATGAATGGTTTAGTAGTGGACTAGCAGTTTTATTTTAACAAAATTATTAATAACTATTTGATCCTAAACGTATTCTCAGACTACTTCAAGCAAACACACAAAAAAGAAGCCGAACTTTCTCATACTGTATGTGGTTCTGAAGTACGGATTTCAATATTTATCAAAAGGTAGACAAACGCACATTCACGGATGCTTTACCTGGCTAAGACTCCATAACGTTACAAGTCTTGGAAATAAGATGTTTATGAATGTGGATGTGAGTAAATCTGTTAGTATGGCACGGTTTGACGGCTAACGGCTGAATTGAATATATTTATTCACAGACCGTGGTTC
Source organism: Antitype chi (assembly GCA_947359405.1). Classification (NCBI taxonomy): domain Eukaryota; kingdom Metazoa; phylum Arthropoda; class Insecta; order Lepidoptera; family Noctuidae; genus Antitype; species Antitype chi. The sequence continues at coordinate 6,358,664 of OX375829.1, read as the reverse complement.
GGTTGCGGACGAAGCGACAAGCGGTGTTAATATACTATTACAAAACAGTTAAATACTAAAAATATTGAAGGTATCACTTTTAAAGTAGCTACGAGTCTATTAAAGCACTACCACAAATCTTCTTAACTCTGCGACCCTCTCCGAACACTGTCCATCAGCAAACACAGTTACTCACTAACCTTAGATCAACAAAAACCGACGCTCACGTCAAAGCATGAACAAATACACGTGAGCAAAAGATAATAAATGACAACTATTCGTAGTTTTTTACTTTTACTACCGATTCTATCCGTTCGTAAGTCTACGTTGCCTAATCGAAACAAACTTTATCACCATTGGTTGAATATTGAAACAGTAGCTATGAAAATGTGGGTGCTACTGTTCGTCCTGTGTGCATTTGGCGTAAATGGCAAATTGGATGAAGACGATGAACAAGGATCGTCAGGTATGTAGACTTTTGTTAATACAAAAAGATAAATTGTTTTAAAGCAGGAAATACTTTTGGATACAGGTTGAGAAAAACGTAAAAGTTCATATTACCGACTTGTAACCTTAAGACCCGTTCCGTGTGGTGCCGGACGTAAAAGAATACCACAATCCCATTTCTTTCCATAGGTGTCGTAGAAGGCGACTAAGGGACTTACTAGAGAATGGGCAGCAGCGTTCTCTATGCATTTGACCACCATACTGCGATCGCCAACCCGCCTGCCAAGCGTGGCGATTATGGCAATTCCCCCCTTTTAGGGTAGGCTTAAGTCCAGCAGTGGACGTCTTTCGGCTGATATGATGATGATGATGAACCTTAAGACCAGAAAAGTCTGTATCAATGGATCAGTAAAAAATATAGAGGTAACGATTGTAGAATAAAATAAACACGGTAAAATGGAAGGTCACAATTAGCCTAAAACGTCCCTACAGTGGGACAAGCCTCCTCTCTATGAGAGGGAGTGGGCCATAATCCACCACGCGGACCCAGTACGTGTTGGTGGATGTCATATTTCTTCGAATTTATGATTCTAGCATATGTCGGTACCTCACAATGATTTCCTTCGCCGTATTAAGAGCAGTGGTGATGAAATTAAATACACAAAGTAAAGTGCTTGCTTGGGTTTGAACTCACGACCCACACCTCGTAACCACTGCTCTTGAAAAGGAAGGTATGTGTGCCTATTTTTATGATAATGATGAAGTGAATGAGTGTGTTACTGCAAAAGAAAACCAACAAAGAGGTCTTTCAAAATAAATTAGTTTCAAATTTGCTTAAATTAGAACATCATTTTAGTAGTAATTACTTCATAATCATTAATAGTAAAGAGTCATAATACGGTATTACACCCATTTTTTTAAAGTGTCTTAATTAGATTCTAAAATGCTAACAAACCACTAAAAAAACTAATTTTTTATTGAATCGATTAGTGCCATAAAAATGCATTTTACATTTTTGTATTTCGCGCGTAATTTGACGAAAACGCTGGACGGAGTGGACGCCATATTGGTTTGTGGGTATGGCGTCAGTTTTCTTAAAAAAATGCGTTGATACTTTGTATGATATTGTTTATAATTTTAAAAATGATTTATTATTCTACTTATCGTTGGTTTGCTGTTGCTGAATGTAAGATATTATTTCAATAGAAATTACTTCCGTTATGAAAATAATTAAAGTACAAAGTTGTTCAATTGACATGCCGTATGACGTAATAACGTGGCGGCTACTATTTCATGATGTTCAAATACAGATAAAAAAAAACTGAAATCTTAGAATTTAATTTTAAAATTAATTTTGTTATTTCACCAACATTTTCCGACTGGTTTTTGCCTAAGCTATCTCAATAATATATTTTTAGATTTTTTCTCCTATATAATAAAATACAACGAATGTGGTCCGGTACTGCTTTCAGTTCGCATGTGTTAAATGAAAACAAAATCTGATAAGAAAAACGTTGTTGCAAGTGTAGGCAAAAGTGTGGTTGAATTTTGCTGAAATGCTAGTACTTAATCACCTATTATGTTCACATTTTCAAGTTACATAATTAGCTTATAATGTTGCTACTGCTGCGACTAAGGCTCTGACTAAAATCTAGTATTTGGAGTTCATTTCACAACATGTTATTGCGAACTCTTGGCGATGTTGTAAAACACGTACCTTTCAGTTAGATGCGTGCTAACCGATCATTATCGATTGTAATACATTGGACTGCCTCGTTGGTCTAGTGGTTGAAATCACTACTACTGAGCATGAGGTCCTAAGTTCGATTCCCAAGTCGGGCAAAGTGTTATTGGGTTTTCTATCTGAAATATCTGAGTTGCAGCCCGTAGTGTGGATTAATGCTCGCTTAATGGCAATAGACTTGCCCCCTATTAAATGGGATTAAGCCCTACAGGGACTTAAACATAACTGGCGAAATGTGGGTGTACTGTGGGACCTGGTACCAGGGTTTCATAAATGAAACGCTTGTATGCGAGTAAATATAAATTATATAGTTTATTCCACGTTTTAGGTCATTACAGCTCCGCGCCTGTTAATCATCTATTTTCTTCCAAAACATGAACCTAAGCAAATATTTGAAGGACTGTTCTAGATCTCTTTGACAGTTTGAATGTGACAAAGTCATTTCGTTGCCAGCCGGTAAAACTATAAGGTTTCCCTCGGTAAACAACCAACCTTTGCAGTACTATAGGTACACCGGAGCACCTGTTCCCAGGTGGAAAAAAAACGTGTTATATTATGTATTAATCTGATAGATCTTATGGCCATAATGAAACAAGCATACAACCTTCAAAAATAAACTCATACAATTTTTTGCACCTGTTCTGCCAAACTTGTTAAAACTCATTCTTGAAAGAGTTAGTCTTGCAAAATAGTTCAAAACATTCTAAAGACTGACAAGTACTTACAATGCTCTAGTTTAAAACATTTAAAACAACTTCTTTTGATTGATGGATAGGACTGAAGACGCTGTTCATCTTGAAGGGTTAACTTTTTAAATTACTCTCTTTTTGTTAGAAGTTTCAACAGATCTTTATTGATAGCTTAAATGAAGGCTAGATTTCTCTTGAAGTGTTTTTTTTAGAAGCAGATTCTTAAGCAAGACTTTTTACATAATTAAGTTAAGCTCAAGTATTTTATTTCACAAATTCTAGATCACTCAGTTAGCTATGGAGTGGGCTATGTTCGGAGTTTTGTGAAGGATAAAATCAGAAATTATCTGGAAATGAACTGGAGTTACCGACATAGCTTGGGAGCTTGTGGGGGCAAGTAATAACAGCCGCACGAGTCGATCGATCACGTTAAGCTACGCTTGCCGCGGTTGGTCCATGGATGGGTGACCATCTTTACATACCAAGACCCCTCCGTGCTCGGAAAGCACGTTAAGCCGTTGGTCCCGGTTGTCATTCGTGTATCTTTGACCGTCGTTACGGTCGTCAGAAGCCCGAAAGTCTGACAACCAGTCTTACCAAGGGGTATCGTGTTACCCAGTAACTGGGTTGTGGAGGTCAGATAGGCAGTCGCTCCATCTAAAACACTGGTATTCAGCTGCAGCCGGCTAGACTGGGAGCAGACCCCAACGTAGTTGGAATTAGTCAGTAAGAGTCTAACAGACCCCTCCCCAGGGCGGAGGACATCCATGAGGAATTCACCCTGTCATAAAAAAAAATGGTTGCCTGTAAAGTCGGTTTACGGATGATAATTTTACGTGATAACGTCATATGAAAAATTGCATACTTTTATGAATTGCATTGAATAATTATCACTGAATATTCATCCACTTCAATCGTGCCTCTCTGTCGCTTGTTCCGCGCTCTCGCTTGCACGCTCGGCTCAGGCGGAACGTGACAAAGAGTCATGCTTTTTCGTGCGTGCAGCCGGGGTTCATCGATAAACAAGAAAAGTTTTTATCCAGTGCGCAAACTGTAACCATGAATTCAGCATATCATTCTAGACCCCCCAGCGCAGAAATTTTTCGTCGGTTATTCAAAAAAAAAAACTGTACCATACATTTTGATCGCGTAGGTATTGCACTTTTCTATGAAACAGCTGATTTTTGTCATCACGTCAAAAAAAAAGGCTAAGTAGATGATGATGTTATGATACCGACATAGCTTGCAGAATTAGCAAGCTGAAGTGCTAGCCAAGTTTGTCGAAGGACCGCAGTTGGACGGTGGAGCAGACGAGTCCTGGAGTGAAGACCGCGTATCGGCAAACGTAGCAAAATAAAATAAAAATTGTTTATTTTTAGACTACTACAGTCCATAGAAGAGGCTAGTAACATAAATCTTATAAACTATGTTAGTTTGATTAAAATAACACTGGGAACAAAATTGGAAACAGTATAATTCTGTGGCCTGGTGCTAATAGGGCCGAAGTACGTTATTATTGGCTTAAGTACATTGCAGCCTTTTTATCCCACATTTTTTTGAACTAAACGGTATGAAAGCGCACACTACATTGGTCTTCTTTTACATAATAACTTTTGAAAGATTGTCGATAAACTAACTCCCTTTTAGCGCAAGAAAATATCATACTTTTTCAATAAACTGGCATTACAACCTCATTTCATAAACTTACTTTGGCCCTTTTAGCTGGTGCTCGTGGTGGTGGTTTTTTTTTAAAGTAATTCTTCTATAACCTGCACCTGTCACATGCAGGTCAGTGAAGCGACGCATGACCGCCGAGTCCATTCTGTCCTCTATCATTTTCAGGATGCCGTTACGGCTTCCCCTCATACTGTGCACCACAGACATGGTCTTTTTACGCATAAACGCGTAGTGTCGGACGCCCCCCAGCTTGTAGGACCGCCGTTCTTTATAAATGTGGCTGGGACAGTTCAAATTCGGAGAACAGGATGGTGTGGCACAGCCTGAGAGAAGTGTATGTCCAACAGTGGACTGCGATAGGTAGATTGTTGATTTGATTTAAATACTAGCACTTCGCCCACGACGCCCACGTGTAATTTGGACCCCAACCCGCCGCATCGTGTCTGCACTATTACTTAACTCTTATGTCATTGATATAAAGTTTAACATAGAATTTGATTTTTTTAACCTGATTGTGCTCCTAATGCTTGGATTGCAAAGTTACTCACAAACAAACACACCTAAAATAGAGTTGCCAAAACTAAAAATTACTCGTAATATAATGCGCAACTTTCGGACAGTCCACTCTAAATTGCGGTCAAACTTTTGTCACAAAACTTTGTTCAGGGGCCAAAAAAAAATTCGTACAATTTCGCCACTAATTTGCTCGGTTTTCCCACTTTAGGGAGAATCCGAAGCGTTTATCAAACAATGTAGTCGCGAGTTTTCGGTTCTCCGAACCGAACAGCTGTTGCGACCGCGTATAATGTGGAATTAAGAAAACTAGTGCTTTCATTCTACGACCGTAAAAGACTTATTTTAATTCGGTGGATTTTTTTGCTGAATGAATTTGTTAAATGGTGCAGTGACGTTTTTAGCGCGAGTTTGTAGTTTACGGAGCCCCTTTTAAAATGTTTGAGAACAAAGTAAATGGGAGTTTCTGGCCTTTGTTTAAAAACGTTTATAAAAATCTACTATGATTGTCCAAACGTCTTTTTCATGTTACCTATAATAATAATTGTCTTGCTAGTCTAGTGGTCTCAAGTGCTTCTGTTGAGCCTGTTGGCCCTGGGTTCGATTCCCAGGTCAGGCAAAGTATTATTGGGAATTTCTCAGTTGCAGGCCAGGGTCTGGATTTCTGCCCGGTTGATGGCAATTAGCTCGCCCCTATTACATGGGAGTTAACAACATAACTGGCGAAAGGTACTCCTTTGCCCATCCCTTCGGGGAAACAAAGCGTGGTACTATGATGTTTATTTCTATTGTGCCTTCTCTAAACTCTTCTACTAGTCACTTGTTACTGTCCATCTACCTTTTCTGTTCCATACTCTGTAATTATCTTTGGGGGAAACCGAAAATTCGCTCGATCATTCTGTTATCCCATTATGAGAACGCTCATTGCTTCACACAACCGACTTTAGGCAATCACCGGTACACGAGTAATCTATTTAGGAGCCCAATCCACTCCTGTGTTAGTATGTGCGCCTGGTACCGACAAAGGTAACTAGGGCAGATTTAGCTACAGTAGATGTGACTGAGAGATTTCAACTGTGATATTCAGGAACGTGTTTTAATTACAGGTAATGGAGTGAGCAAGATGTTCGATTGGAGAGAGATATCATGTGTTTCTGATTTCATGCTCTAGAACAGTGTTGTAAGACTAAATTCTAGGGTGTAAAATGTTGCTGCTGCTAGAGGTAACACAGTCACAGATAAGTTAAGAAAAAACAGAAAACGAAAATATGTACGTAATATAATTATTGTCGAGGCCACATTTTACGGAGTCCTTTTGAGTTCTTTTTTTGAACATATCAATGTAGAATTTAAAAAAATGCTTTAGAGGCATTATTCAGGAAGAAAAAAGGGGAAAACATTTGTGTGGAGAATCGCACCCTGTTCCCTCTTAAAGCCTCGTCGTCTTATTCTCATGTCGTTGATTCATATTTTGACTGACCAGGAAATACCCAACCTGTATTGCTATTCGTAACCATTGGATACGCTTCCGTACCGAATCGAACATCAAGCAATGTTATTGTAAAAATCTTATAAACGCTGCTAATAAATCCAAAACCCGAAAATGTTGTCAGTTTAAATCAAATAGACAACCGCTATTCTTCCGGCAGGTGATTGTTGTCGAGGGCAAGGCAAATCAGGTTATCGAAATGTGGCGTTTTCGATACGAAAGCCTGTCAAACGCTTGAGCTGGACAATTCTCAAAAAGTGAACAAGCTATTTTAGCCGATAATTCGCTTTGACGGTTCCAAATCCCACCCCTATAGAAGTGTTGTCTTATAGTTTTAGTCTTATCAAAATCTGGGAGTTGTTTGGCCTAATTCCGACTGCGCTAACAGATAGAGGACCCTCTAACACTACGAGTCTACGATGAAGTTGAAACTGATCGATTATCATAACTCTCTGCGCTGCAAATCCTTAGACTAACAGTTGAGGCTGGCGGCGACGATAGTGGTATGGCAAATATGTTATTTTAGGCTAGGTTGGAGTCTGGTGCAGTGTTGGAAGTAAACGGGGATGTAGACCGAATACATGACTTGATGCATGCGTAAAATAAAGATGGCTTCATTATTAGTCTGTATTCCTAGTAGGCGTTCGTACTAAATGCACAAGCTATAACTATATCTATTTCTATACATACTCGTATTATAAATTAAACCATGTGACTATGAATGATTGAAAAAAATATGTTTTTATTGGTTCTCATACAATTGTTTTACAGCACAAAATTGAGACAACACCAGTAAGTTATAAGGATACTTGTGATGGGGTTACCTCCCAACTTCCCATGGGTTGCTAACTACAGTATAGAGACATAATTAAAAGAGGAAAGAAAAAGCTTAGGTCCTAAGGTGTTGACAAAATTGTTGTAGCATGTTCAGTTAAGTGCAGTGTTTGTGTGTGTGTATGTGTTTGTGTATGTGTATGGATGTGCAGGGTGTGTGAGTATGACTAGGTGTGCGTTAATAATTGATTGACTGATGTATGTTTTGATTGGGTGCAGGTTCTTCATTAGCATATTCTGGTTAATATGAGTTCTATTTCATCGTACGTTTGTGATTTTAACCATTCCGTTAAAGTTTTTTAACTTTCGTACCACAACATACGGTAAATATTCAATTAACGGTTTAATTTATTATAAATATAAGGGGATTGAGTATTATACTCACGCCTGGAGAAAACTGTACGGACCCGAGAGAAATGGGCCACAATATCTTTACGTCTTCCCTCGAGGTTTAATGGATCAAATGGGAGGGTCTTGTGCAAATGTATGGTTACATTCAAAATGTATAATTTCCTAACAGTGAGCAGATTGGTAATTTTGTAAAGGTTGACTGTAGAATATCGAAAGGGCTTAAAATACATAATATTAATGAGAGAACTTTGAGCCCTTTCTAGATCTACAAAATTGGTCTTGGTAGCCCCTCCCCAGATCGGTATACAGTATGTGATGACCGATTGTGCCAGAGCAGTATAGATTTTATTAAGTAGCAACGGTGGCATTACATGCCGTAACGTTTTAAAGATCCATATAAGTTGTCTGACCCTGGCCATGATAGGCTGATTAGTGACAGGTTAAAGCAACGGGTCGGTAAAAAAGATGTAGTGACAAAACTGAAAAGAGTATGCTCAGATAGTTCATGTTGAGAGAAAGTTGGGCCTGGCACCGGATTTTCAACTGGTGCTGAAACGAACATTGAGAATAAAACACACGCCGATAAAATACACTGTACGGTTTTCAACTCTTTGCGCTAAGCAGTGCGTTGAAGATTCAGTACGCAAAAAAAACGCCGCCGCAATATTTGATGTCGATCGTTTTAACGTGATGCTTCTCCAAAAGAGGCCTTGTATAGAAAATCGTTTTAGACTAAAGGACTAGGGCGACAGCGACAGTAGAAGGTCGTTAATTACTTAGTTTCAAGGTCTTGATGAACGATTGTGGAAGCATACCTAATCAAAATTATTAATGTTACTAGTTCACGGTTTTACTCATTGTGTAAGTTTACCCGACTATCGAACAATATTAAACATAAATCTGTCTGGGGTAAGTTATATTATATAACATAATAATAAAAACGTTTTCATTTAGTTTCGTTGCGAGAAAAACGAACAAAACAACAAAAGTAATTTGTTTTGTTTTGCGTTTGTATTTTGTGTTAAATGCGGGTGCAATGTAAATGGTTGTTACGTGCGGGTCTTTTGACGTTATTAAAGGTGTATATTTATTTATCGGACACGGATTTATTTACGTGGCATATCCCTATATTTCCTGACTATCTAGTCTTCGGACTCAAACTCCTGTATGTTTTTTGGTACGTTCGTATGGCTTATCTACCAAAGCGAACTATGGTGGGCAAAGAGGTATTTATTTGGTTTTAAACTTTTTTTTACCAACTAGGGTATCATTATGTTTTTCACGCCTTTAAGAACGGCATAAAGGCACCCAACAAATTCTACCAATAAAAATTTAATAACAAGAATCTCGCCCATAAATTGTGTTTTTAAAATATGATGACTCACACCAGCGAAAACCTAGGTATTCATACCCAACCATAGACAGTCTTTCTTAAACGACCAATTTTTCTAATGTTCTCTTCATAAATCTCTAGACCGCTACCTGCCGTGTCCGATTATCTCACAACACAATATATTACGGACCAAAAAACACGCAACTATCATTTATATGCTATTGTAATAAGGACTAGTTTGTTTCGAGATGTTAAGGCAGATGTGACTAAAATTTTAACAGGGTTGTTTAATGAATTAGGTGTTGGGGAAAATGTCATTGACCACAATAAGGGTCAAATTGCAATAGTTTTAGTAGTTTGGTAGTTAACACTGAATTTTGAAATTTGTAATCATCGTCGCCAATTAGCAGGGACCCAAGCTCCACCAAAAATAGTTTGGAGTCATGTTTTCACAAGGTACCAGGAGTTCATATAAATAAATCGCTCTCGTAGAAGAGAGAATTTTAAGTGTAGTTTTACTTGAGTTTTGGAAGATAAGATCACGTCTTTATTGTAATTGCTATTTCAATGGTAACACTTAAAATAACGACGACGATAAGTGATGCATTTAACTTTGAATTCAACTGCTAATCTAGAACGTTATAGCAATTAACATGAATTTCATCTAAGAAACGCTTCGTCCAGATTTCCACTGATCATGGTCATAAATTTATAATTTCAGTAGCATGATCCAAAGTTAAAATTCAAAATGGATTCTGGTATAATAAATGTAAGCAAGACTGGCATATTTATTATAAAGTTATTAAAATGCAATTCATTTGTCACTTACAAAGAAAACTTACCAACCAAATCTTTTTTCTACCAGGAGACCATGACTTGGACGAGAGTTTGGAGAGGATAGGTGCAACAGTGGCGCAGGTGTACGAATATCCGTACGCGGCATCCCTAAACAAGAATGACACCTACATCTGCAGCGCCGTCATACTCAACACATACTGGCTGCTGACCCTGTCCAAATGCTTCGATCCGTAAGTATCATTTACCATTAATCTTTATGTCGGCCCAAAAATACGAGACAGGAACCAATTAGTATTATTCGCAAACACTCAGGAAACTATGGAGGAGGTGAGTAAGATCAATGTCACCTCCATCATCCAGCATATTTTTGATAGACTGGGTACTAAACAAACATATGTATGAAGGAGGTTTTTTTCCATCGGTACAGTAATACTAAAACATGAAAATCAGTGGATTTTTTTTGGTCCTTTTGTATCTTTGCGATTTTTTGGACTAACTAGTATGAAGCTCTTTTAAGCACAGAAGGCAACATAGCGTAAATTACCTAAAAACAATACAATAAAGTTATCATAATAACGGTTTTGAAGTAAATTGTAACACGATAAGGCCTATTGTCTTTAACAAGTTATTAACAGCAGTTATTCATCTCAAACGATAATAACGTAATCTATACAGATTTCAGTTAATTACCTCTATTCTGTATTATGTAGCTGAGTTTAATTACTGACAGATTTTGAAATAATTATCCGTCTAATATTTTCAATGTTAATGTTTGGATTTATTTGCCAGTTTTTTCTTCTATCACGCATAAAATGGTGAAAGTGATTTGGATATAATTTCGCATAAGTACACACAGACCGTCATTGGAGTAATTACCCAAAAAGACTAACTGTAGACATGGCTTTTATTTTGAGAGTTCAACAACATTCACTGCGTTATTTACGTTGATGAGCGGACACATTTTTCGATCATATGAAGCAATGGATTAGCAATATCCCTCAAAATGATTTTGTCTTGGTTCAAAACTTAGGGCAGATTTTATCTGGGGACATGAAATATTTTCCCGAGAAGATGAGTGAAACTACGGGCTATTGTTTAATTGATACAGGACGCTTTAAAAAAACGACCTTACCATTTTAAATGTACCTACCATCTACATACCCGATTGGACCATTTTGGTCATAAGATCGTTTTTTTTTGCGAATTTGAATTTGGTCCTTCAGTACAATTTGTTTATGTTGATGGGTAAAACATACATATACACAACATCACGCCTCTTTGCCGAAAATTGGCAGAGGTGTATATTACACCCATTTTATTTTTTTACCTATACTTTGCCCCACACTACGAATTTCTCCTGTATTGCGGGTGCGTTTACAAACATTTAAACTCACATACGAAAAAATCCAGATAGAAAAACCCGACCTGGGAATCGAACCTAGGAATCTGGTAGAACAACCCCTAAAATGTTGTCGATTGTTTTCAAACAAAGTCACCTGATTTTGGACAGAGTTTCATGAAAGCTATCGACACATTGGATGGAAAATGTTAATTAAATATTGGTTTGGAACGCATCTGTTTCACTCCGGTATAATAATTTGGGCAAAGGCTGACCTTTGCCCAAATTCGTATTCGTTCGTTCGTTCGTTTCGTTCGTATTCGTTTCGTATTCGTCGTTTGCGTCGTTTCGTATTCGTATTTCGTTTCGTTTCGTCGTTCGTCGTTTTTCGTAGGGCGTTCAAGTTTTTAGTGGATTGAAATTGGTAAATTAAATGGCAAAATGCAAAGGGCAAGTGATATCGGAGTTTGGGTGTGTGCCCGGTTTATAACAGGCTTGTCCCCTGGACCTACGTAATATACACACACTGTATAGGTACATATGTATTAAGTAATATACACATCTGCTTATAACCTTACGGGAAATGGGAACTGGTCTAGTGCTAAGTTGCCATTTTTGAACCAAGTGTAGAATCTCTTTGCAACTGAATGATATTTTACGTATGTAGATAGCCCCCAGCTGCTGTCTTTTGACGAATCTTGATTCTAAGACCATTTTAAGACTGCTACTTGGTCCAGTGGTCGCAAGGGCTACTACTAAGTATGATGTCTTGGGTAACTAATAACAACCGCTTGAGTCGATCGATCAGGTTAAGCTGAGCTTGCCGCGGTTGGTCCGTGGATGGGTGACCATGCATGTTATATCCAGACTCCTCCGTGCCTCGAAAATCACGCTAAGCCGTTAGTCCCGGTTGTCATTAGTGGATCTTTGGCAGTCGTTACAGGTCGTCAGAAGCCCGAAAGTTTGATATACCAGTATTACCCAAATGGTATATTATTACCCAGACTGGGTTGTGGAGGTCAGATAAGCAGTCGCTCTATGTAAAGTATTGGTAATTCAGCTGCATGCAGTTAGACTGGAAGCTGACCCCAATACAGTTGGGAAAAGGTTAGGCAAATTTATTGGGTTTTTACATCTGGAATTTTTCAGTACCAGCCCGGAGTCCGGATTGATGCCCGGTTCTAATAGCCTTGCCCCCTATTATATCGGATTTAAACATAACAGGCCAAAATGTGGGTGGTATACTTATACGTAGACATCTGCCTAACCATTTGGCGGAATAAGGCGTGATGTTATATGACTATAAGCCTACTGTAGGTACTAGGATTGTAGAATATTGCTGGCGAACATTGCTACAGACTTAAGGATAATGTAGTAGACTGTGTAATTGGTTGTGCCATTGTTATTAAGGTCAATTGAATTGTACCTGCATCTGGGGTCCGGACCTGTGCAAACAAGTCCGTTTGACAGATCAAATATGTACCTACCTTCCCAAATAGCTACAGGTTGTAGAAAAGTGGATCCATTCCCGAGTTCTTTTGTTTTTTGATGGGTATCTAACTAACTTTTTTTTAAGATTAATCGAAAAGTGGTAAAATGAGATCAAGAGAAACGTTAGCATTTATGTTTTCCTAGTACTTATAACACAATATTTCATATATTTTCGGACGTACCTACTACCAGAATTAACTGATGATAATACTCGTCGATAAAGATAAGAGGCGAAAAACTCTTCCAGACACATAAATGATTATATTAGATAATATTTAAGATGTTTACCACCTTCTCTGTCTTATGGAAAACAAAGTAATTTACTTACAAGCCCACACATGTCCTGCCAGGGGTGCGGGGTTGTTCGAAAGCGATACCACGGCCTCTGGCACACAGGTAACTGAGGGAACACGGGTGGGTTTTAGTCAGTAAAAGTCTGACACGCCCTCCCGCTCCGCTCAGAGTGGGAGAAGTTATTTGATGATTTCCCATCCTCAAAAAAAAAAACCGGATGCAGCTGAATACTACAGTAATTTACATGGAGCGACTGCCTATCTGACCTCTACAACCCAGTTAGTGGGTAATAGAGAAGTTATTTGATGATTTCGCACCCAGAAAAAAAAAACCTAGAATATCATTATACATAAGATAACATAACATCACGCCCATAATCCCCGAAGGGTTAGGTAAAGGTGTACCTATAATATCTTAATATATATAAATCTCGTGTCACAATGTTTGTTCTCAATGGACTCCTAAACCACTTAACCGATTATAATAAAATTCGCACACCATGTGCAGTTCGATCCAACTTGAGAGATAGGATAGTTTAAATCTCAAATTATAGTCGCAATTTTAATTTATTGCTAATTATTTGTCTGTTATTATTTGACAGTCACAATTATCTGTTAACTCCAAATGATTCTAACAGATGTCGATACCTTTCGACTGGGTTCAGTAAGTAATCAATAGATGGCGCTGCTATTGTAAATCTACGAACGTGTCATATAAGCTACATTTTAACAGCATAATTACCACGTGTTGTTGACGCTATAAAATTAATTAAATTTATTTTGTAGTGAACGAAATACCGTATAATTCAATTATTTCCACTTTTTAAATTTTTGGTGTTAGCATAGCCGGCCACGTGTTACTTAGACTGAAGTGTAAATTGAATTCATATTATAATGAAGATAATACAGTGAAATTAATCCTGTTTTTTACTTATTTGTGCTTCATTGATCAAAACACAATTTTCTACACTTTTTCAACAGTTGTACAAATATATTTTTTTATTGTTTTTATTTAACCTCTATTAAAAAATACTTAGCATTTATTATTTCAATGTGCTATGATAACAAGTTTTTCAGATTTTTTTTCAATTTAGCCACAGCAACGCGTGGCCGGGTCAGCTAGTACCTTATATTTTCGCCAGTTATGTTTAAGTCCCATGTAATAGGGGGCGAGCCTATTGCCATCAACCGGGCACAAATCCAGACTCCAGGGTGCTACTGCTGAATTCCAGATGAAAAATGCAAAGAAACTTTGCCTGACCTGGAAATCGAAACCAGGACCTCATGTTCAGGCGTAGGAATTGCCACTAGACCAACGAGGCAGTCCTAATACTTTTATAGTTTCCTAGTACTTTTAATATAATATTCCATTAATTTTGCACATTTTTGCATTGGAAATTTAACATCACGCTACGATAGTTACGACCTGAGCAAAAGAAAAAAGGCAGAAGAACGCTAAGCTAAAACAAAGCAGATCATACCGTAGCGGGCGAGGCGATGCGACGCGGTGGGACTGGGGAGCAAGAAATAGCACGCGGATGAAGTCGCGGGCAGAAGCTTGTAGACAATAAAATTTAACAACACACTTTCTCCCACCATTCCAACAAATGATCGTCCAATAATTTCAAGGACTTTCAATAAAGGACTATTCAAACAACCAATTACAACGTTTATCTTAGCTGTTAATGCACAAATTAGGCATACTATTTACGTTAAATTAAGACAAGATTACAAACCCCTTAGTCGATGGCAAATACTCATTTATTCACCCAACAAGGGTTATGTTACCATCTCGCTCTCACATCCAAAATTCAATAGGAGAGAATGAGATGAACATGTTTGATTCATTCAAATTACGCATTGCGTTAGCTGTACAGCCTTTTGCCTTTGCTCATGATAAACAAATGTTTGGCAATATACCTCGTCTATTATTGTGTGAAGCCTGAATGTTAACTTTTATTCGCCATACTTATTTGGCATTTGTTAAATTCATGTTTTACATTGACAGTGATTTTTTTTTAAACGTTGCCCTACACACTAGGAATTTCTCCTGTATTGTGGGGGGCGTTTACAAACATTTAAACTCACAAACACCCAGACCCAGAACAACTACTTGCAGGTCATACAAATATTTGTTCCGTGCGTGAATCGAATCCGCGACACGCAGCGCAGCAGTCAATCGCTTAACCACTGCGCCAACCACGGATATCTACGGCGCCAACCGTGCCGAATGTTACTAGTTGTTATTTTTTACGTATTTAATGATGGCTAGAGTTTGTTGTTATTTTTTATTGTTATTAATTGGTTTACAAGTAACCAATGTTCCCACTGCTGGGACATAGGCCTCATCTCTGTGAGATAGAGTGGGTTATGATCAGAGATCGGATATTCGGATGCATATTCACCTAAAGTTGAAATGTTGGCTAACATGGAATGTGCTTTTGTATCGAAAAAGCCTTAAGTAAAGTAATTTGTTTATTTTTTGTTTTAACTAATACAAACCACCCCTCCTCCAGTATATAGACATATTTGTATCGGGTTAAACATTAATTTTAAATTAATACACATCTGAATAGTTATGCAATCCAAGAATCCCGGGGTTTTTAATAAATATTACAAATAATTTATAAAGCCGCTTCCATACTTTCATAGCTAAAAATGATCTTTAGGTAAATATGCATCCGAATATCCGATCTCTGGTTATAATCCACTACGCTGACCTAATGCGGGTTGGTAGATGTCACGTGTCTTAGAGATTTTTGATTCTAAAGTTTTACGATATTTGCCTTCACCGTTTTGAGAGCAGTGGTGATGAAATTTAATACACCAAGTACATTGCCTGCCTGAGCTCGAACTCACGACCCGTAAATCGGGCCCACTACAACTCGGCCACCACTGGACCCGCTAATGCATTGTACGCTTTTCACGACTTAACAAAACATGAGGATTTCTTAAGTATTTGTAAATTAAACAATTATGTAAATACACTATAAACCTTTTGGAATAAATTCTTTACATTTGCGTCTTAAAACCTGTTGTTAAGTTAAGAAGAACATCGCGGTCTCACAGACACACGAAATACGACTTTAATTTAAAATATATAGGTATAGAAACAGATTTTACGTAGGTAGGATATCAAAAGCCCATTTCAAAGGCTTCATACGGAATACCTCTTTGAATTTATTCAGCCCGTGTTTAAATTACATGCAAATCAGCTTTCAGATATTTTATCTAATAATACCGGTCTGTAATTGCCCTAATTTCATGCTAAGGACTTTTCTCATTGACAGAAGGAACGGCAATTGAACTGCACCTCTTTTATACAAATAATGACTAAACATTGATTTATTGCTCGCGGCGTGTTGCCGATTTCAGTCTATTTGATTGAATAGTCAAATGAATTTACTTGCAAGTTGAATTTGACGGTAATTATGCCACCTGAACCAAAAATGATACATAGCTAGCCATTAAGACAGTTATTTTTGAAGATAATGAGACCTATTTATGAAACCCTGTATTTTGACAACCCACTCAATAGGTTTTCAGAAAAAAAAAATTGAAGACAATATGGCGCCAAAAATCGGCAATTTTTTTTTCAATTTTGAAATACCTAGTGTCAATCTCATAATTTCGATGAATCTAACGGCACCTTTCAAGCTGAAATCGATCAAGCCATTTAGGCTACAGAGCGTGCCAAAGAAATATACATACATACATACATACACTCGAAAAACATAACCCTCCTTCTGGCGCAGTTAGGTAAAAAATCACATTTAAACTTGCCATGTTCAGGGCACAATTTTATGATCGGATCCCCAATGATCCGTGAAATCACGATCGCATTCTTGTAACTAAAGAACAAAACCAAATCAAATGAATAAGTGCTTGTCAACAAGCATCTTCAGGAAATGGAAAACCTTCTATCTAATAATCCGACTTCCGACGAAAATAAACGTCTGACGAAACATAAATCATCCTATTTTACTGTGTTACTAAACATCAGGGTTTATGTGCGGATCCGCTAATATCCAAGTCGGTTTATGTAAGAGCCCTCTAATATCCTCGGAAGGACCAACAATGTGGGAAAGATACGCCGTGGTCCTTTTATACGGAAAGTATACGATATAGGGTCACCGAATATATGTGTAGTTCTATGTATGTATGGTACTAGGTTAGCAGAAAATGAAAGGATTCTCAAAATGTTTACTTGTGTTTAGTTGGAGACTTTCTTTTTAAGTTGTCGAACTAGATTTTTTTTTAATATAATCATACCGAATAGGATAGTAGTCGGCTAATTTTGTTTGTTTAATCAACTGATTAACATAATGCTCGTATTGTAATATGGGTGGTTCTTCTAACTGAAACCCTCGTCCGTCCTCGTTCATTTATTTATACACGGTGGCGGATATCGACGCACAATCTGTGCGGATTCAGTACACAATTCCGAACCTAAAAAAAATTCAACGCAGGGGGCTTTGAAACATTCCGTCGAAAAAAAAAAATGGTCGCCCTTTTCTATGAAACAGCAAATTTTTTGATAAACGACGATTTTTTTTACACTAGGGTTCTAGAATCATGTGCTTCAGTTTTCGTGTCCATATCTCTGCCACTCTGTATTTATGAGACCCCTGATTCAAGTATTTATACCTAACCTATTCAGAACAACAATCGATTCAGCCCTTCGAACTCTATTCACAGTTTGACAAACATCACAAGTTGTACTTCCCAACTTCCAAATAAAACCGTTCGTAAAACTATCTACATGCATGTGAGCACAACATAAGTTAAAAAACCTTTCAATGCCATCCCTAAGCCAATACCCAAATCGTTGAAAGCCCGACCCTCTGGACACAACCCATACCTGACAAGTAGTAATAGGTAGGATAAAAGTCGAAAAAGGGAGCGATACAACGTTATGCTCAAGGTAAACCCATAATGGTAGATGTATTAATAGCTGCTTTATTATTTATGGTGCCCTGGTATTGTGTATGGCCACGATAGACTACGTAAAACTATCTACATATATTTGTAAGCACAACATACTTAATTGTTAAAATCATTCAATGCCATCCCTAAGCCAATACCCAAATCGTTGAAAGCCCAATCCTCTGGACACAAGTACACAACCCATACCTGACAAGTAGTAATATGTAGGATAAAAGTCATAAACGGGAGCGATACAGCGTTATGTTCAAGGTAAACCCATAATGGTAGATATATTAATAGCTGCTTTATTATTTATGGTGCCCTGGTATTGTGTTTGGACATGATAAGCTGACATAATGGTTGTGATCGTAATTTGTTTGAAAGTTTTTCTGAGCCATTATTTTGTTTGTCCTTTTATTACCTGATAAGATTATTATCATTTATTTATTATTTGTGAAACATGTGGGAAGGAATAAGCTTTATTACATTTCAAAGACAATACCAATTAAATAAGGCACTAACGTTAAAATGACAAAAATTTCGTCCATCAAAATCTTAATTTTCTTACGCTTTCCTAGCTTTATCCCTTGTCAATCTTAAGTCATCATCTGCCTAGCATTTTTCCAACAACGTGGGGTCAGCTTCCAGACTTACCGGTTACAGTATTTTACATAAAGCTGCTGCCTATGGGACCCCCACAACCAAGTAACTGGATAACACGATACCCCTTGGTAAGACTAGTTGTCAGATTTTCCGGCTTCTGACTGTCAAAGATCTACAAATGACAGCCAAGACTAACGGTTTAACGTGCTTTCCGAGGCACGGAGGCGTTTTGAAATGTAATGGGTGGTCACCCATCTGTAGACCGACCTTGCCAAGCGTTGCTTAACCCTGAAGATTGACCCGTGCGGCCCCATTTACGACCTCATAATATCGTTATCTGCATTGCAGTTTTTTTTTAGTTTTATTAAAACGAACAATCAAAATATAAACAGAAACATCACAAAAACCTCAATAGTTGTGTCGGGAATTAAAAAGATGTTTTCGTGCACCCTTAACTAATTTAAAATCATATTGTATTTCCCTAAAAGACAAATTCGCATTTTAATTTCTACCAAACTCAACACCCATTTTATCCCAACTCAAATTCAAGTCCCACTTTCGTTATCCCATTGTTCTCCATGATTTATATAAAGGAACGTTCTTTTATTTTCAGGAGCATCATAACATCGTATGTGACGCACAAGAATCTCAGTAATTTCACAGTGAGGGTAGGCAGTTCCTATAACAACAAAGCAGGGGCTCTCTATAAGGTAAAGTTTACTTTTATGCTATGCTGTTAACAGAATTAAATTGACTTCGTTGATGTATGGACGTTCTTTTTACCTGTTTTTCCGTGTTTTTAGCTTTTATGGGGAAGTTGTTTCTATTTCGAAATTGAGTAATAGTGTCTATGTAATACATGGCGGAAGGGGGGCATCGACGTGCACTCTTTCAGTACACGATTGTGAAATTTTTCCCTGAGCTGAAATTGTTCGTCGGTTATTTTAGAAAGAGAGGCTGTTCCGTACATTTTGACGGCATAGTTACCTCTAACTTTTTTAGGAAACATGTTTTTTTTTTTTTTTAAACCGACCGAAAAGTTTCAACGCTAGGGGATTGTACACACATACGTAGTTTGACACGTAGTAGTCTCCGAAAGCAAATGATATTTTCGTTTCCGTTGTTATCAATGTCAAGGAAATGTCAGAACGGAAGATAATGAACAGTCAGTATGAAAAGGTTTTCAGTATTTTTAAAAATATGATTATTTGTAAGTAAAAATAGGTACGTTCCAATTTAAAAATTTCCCTCCACATTGTTTGTGAGCAAATTTAAATTATTGTGTCTCATTAAAAAATGGATCTGCGCCGGAAACATTTTCATGCTATGATTTTTACGATTTCAAGTGTCGCCTGAAACCGGACGAATCGTATGATGGACTTCAAATGGCATTCATGGATGAAGGCCCTTCTAAGGCAACCGTGTATCGTTGGTATAACGAATTCAAGCGCGGTTGACTAACTTTGGGGGATGAAGAAAGAAGTGGTCGCCCTTTGACGGCTGTTACGGAAGAAAACTAGCTAGCAGTGAAAAAAATTATCCATGACAATAGTCGAGTTACGTATCAAAAGATTCAGCACATACTGCAGGTTGGATCGGGAAGCCTTCACAAAGTTCTACAGGTGCGTCTTCGCTGGGTGCCGCACAACCTCGCCGATGCTCAGAAGCAGGCCCGGGTGGAATAGTGCCGTGATTTGAGTCGACGGTTTGGGTGTTTCAAAACTAATCAACGCCTTCCAAAGTGAAGCGATCTAGAAGCGGGGGGAAAATGTTGATCGCGAACTTTTTCAATTTTACTGGCTACTTGGTGTCAATTCCTTTACGGAACCAAAGAAGCATCAACGCTGAATGGTATACTACTAAATGCTTGGCAGAAGTTTTCTCTGTTGTGAGCAACAAGCGACCAAACACAGGCGGCTTCGCGGGCTACTGCTCCACCACCACAACGTGCCTTCGCACACCGCGCTCAAAACGAGGGACTTCCTGGACAGTACGCCGGTAAAACTCCTGGGTCACCCTCCTTACAGCCCTGACCTAGCACCATGTGACTTCTTTTTACTCCCGAAAATAAAAAATCAGCTCAAAGGAATACAATTTTCGTCACCGGAAGATGCGCTGTCAGCGTTCGAGCAGGCTGTAAACGAGGTGTCTGCGGTGGACTGGAATTTTTTTTTCGAAAACTGGTTCAGACACATGAAACTTTGTATAGAGGCTAGTGGAGAGTACTTTGAAAAGATTTAATAAAAAAAATATAATTATAGATGTTTTTTTAATTTTTTTCGCAAAACTTTCTGAGTGAACGTACTATGTAGAATATTTATTTTAGTTATCCGTATTGATGTTACTTATATTAACATTTCTAGGAAGTTACAAGTTCTAACAAAATAATTACATTATGAAGGTCCCTAACGGTCCCTTACCGGGCCGATAAAATGTCGCACCACTAATTTATCGCAGGCCTGTCATTTCATTATCTTTTTCCGCTTAACTGAGTTTTACGCGATTTTCCTTGTTGATCCTCTTCGTTCCCTCTGTTTGCCTGGTTAGATCTATCTATACTTTTGTGACTTCTGAGGAAATATAATTAAGTGAAATAAGATTCTAATTGATGTTCTTGGAATTGCCTTTTGTTTTTGTTATCTTTTTCAAATTATAATGCCATTATTATTATGTTATATCTATACTTAGAGTACTATGACAGTGCGTGGGCAAAGTAATTTCGGATAAAAATTAACCGTTTTTATTGATCGATGTTATAATGACCTTGTTATTAACCGATGAAATTGTGATTCCAAATTTTAGATTAACTAAAACTAGCAAGTCATTTCTAATAATACAGTATCCGCCTGTATAACAAGTTGCCAAAGTCAGTTACAGAACTTAGCGATGGAAAGTTTAAAACTCATATCAAGCGTGTCCTTATCAAAAAAACATATTATAAGATAAAAGACTACGTTGAACACAAGGAACTTTGGCATTAATTCCTTTGGGAAATCAGACTTCCGTAGTACCTTATTAACAGCATAACTATGTGAAAACTATGTGAGTCTATTAACTGCTCCCAAATTACAATGTAATTTTTTATTGTTTTAATTTTTTACAATGACATATTCTAGTAATTATTTGACATTATACATCAATTCTAATATCGACTATTTACTAGTGATTGTCATATAAATCTTGGTTAAAAATTGGTATAAATAGGTTCATTTTATCTATGTAGATTCTTTTACATATTGTGAATGAGATTACGTTGTAGGTCTTACAGACAGGCAATAGGCAATTTTCTATTCTTTATATTCATACCTCTAAGTACCTGGTACTTATTGACAGGCCTGCACTGTCCTCCTATACCTATTTTCACTGTAATTTGAAAACATTGTCAAAGCCAACTATTTTAAAAAGAGTAATCGTGGAGTTTCTTGCTCGCTCTTCTCCATAGGAAGCGACAAATTGGAACCGTGCACCTAGCTTCTGAGGTTTCATAAGTGCCCATGCAGGTTTATGTGAAATTAAATATTTTGATTTTGATTTTGACTCTTTAAAAATTCCTCAATACGGCTTGGTATAGTTAGCCAAAAACGTACCAAAAACTAAGACTTAGTTTAGTTTTAAAAATGTTGGTGTGATAGAAGATTACCGCTACGTCTCTCGCTGTTAATGCTACTTGCGGTTTTCATAAAAATTAATTTACAAGAACAAAGGGATATGAATACTATATGTGAATCACTATTACACCTGAGAAGAAAAATGGCGAAACACACTTCATGACCAAAACCTCTTACTCGTAAAGTCCAGACATAATCTTGGTTAGATCATGTGCAGACAATGTACATTAGTGTCAAAAATTGTTTTTTGATATAGAACCACACAGATTTGAGTGGCCTGGTCCAGTCAGTGCAAGCATTTGTCAGTAATTGTGTAGTTAAACTAATAACTCGTTTTCGTAATGATTATACTGAGTTGATTATTTCACAATTGCCTTTTAATATATATTGTTTTCAAATTATAAAGTCAGTATCGATAAGTAGGTAGTATCTATACTTAGAAGTATAGCTTCGTTCGCCTATTGATTTTCCGATTGTTAAAATTAAATATTAAAATAACCGTTTACCCATGTGGGTATTATTAACTTCTCTGCCAAAACTCATCGATTTATTAGGCTCGGTCGTTTAGCTGTAAAAGCTGTTCATGTTCACTTTGTCAATTGATGAAGATTTATATCATTTATAAGTATAGATAGAAAGTAATGATATTTTTTTTTTGGGTGGAAAATTATCAAATAACTTCTCCCGCTCTGGGTGGAGCAGGAGAGCGTGTCAGACTTTTACTGACTAAAACCCACCCATGTTCCTTCAGTTGCCTGTGTGCCAGGGACCACGGTATCTCTTTCGAACAACCCGCACCCCTGGCAGGCATCGGCCCTTGCGTACCCCACCAGGTGGGGCTGACATCTCTTTGAAGCTCATCTCTTTCACTGCTAATGCAAAGAGACATTTTGAATCGCACAAAAACCCTTGTATTACTCCTAAAACGAATAGAATAGAGCCAACAGGAAATTTCATCTCCAGAACTCTCAATCAGCAAAAACAAAAGCATTAACAGAGATACCAACAAGTCATTTCCAAAACCAAAAGAGTATTAACGGTATCATGAAAACGTAATAACGTAACCAAATGAGAGGCGATATCAGACGTTTTTATTCCGAGCGTAAAATCTTTACTGCGACACCGGAGGGGTTGGTAATGAGTCGGTTACTGGATTCGTTTATTGTCGTTCGGCGTATGAGCATCTTTGGCGTGTGAATTTGGTTTAAAAAGCTCTTTTTAGAGGATTTTGAGGCAAAAACTTCAATTTAGAACGTCGAGATACGACGCTCTCTCTGTCAGAGCTTACGTTTTGAGCTTCATTTAAACCTGTCTTGATTATCATGATATCATTGGCTTATTTTGTCTTGTTTATGTTGCTGGGATCCGCAAGTCCATTTAACAACTGGTCCTTTGATCTAGAATAGAATATTCTTAATTTAGGTCAATGGTGTGTTGATGACTTTATGGCCCAATAAGAAAGGAATAAAGCACACTGATTAAAAAAATAAGACTAAATCCGTTCTTTTAGAAAGAGAACCTAATTTATGAACCACTGATTAATTCATCTCTAGATATTAATTATATTATGTCATAAAAACAGGTCAAACCTAAATAATTACAAATAGGACCAGGCCAACTAAAATGAACTTCATGTACTAGGAGAACAGATGGCGTCAGCAGGTTCTGTTTGAGCACTTTTCATATTTTATTTACGTATGACCCGTCGCGTCTGCGTACTACGGACCCTGATATGGCTGGAAAGCGCGGTGATTAAACATTTCGTGTTGGATAGTTTGTTGAACCCGTCTATTGTGACATATTCATTTTGTTTGCAGAGAAAATTTACAGTTTGTTGACATTATAACTATAAATATTTCAGAAAGGCGGTCCGTCCATTACACCTAATAACTATAGGTCATCTGCTTAGCTTTTTCAAGATGCGATTTCTACGGAGACTGCTTATTTACCTCCACATTACATCTAAGTCATCATCATCATCATTGACAGTCTTGTTCCAACCACTGCTGCGTGAGCTTCCTCCTTATTGTGTTATGTTGCCCTGGTCTGCTGCTGGATGCCTGGATGTCTGGACTGCTAGTCACATCCAGGTCTTTCGGTACAAAACCACACACTTGTCACCCTTACTAATAATATTAAATAAATATAAATAAACTCACGCAAATTCGATTTAATCATTATACTGAAACGGTAGTAAACCATTTCTAATAATATGCCAAACATTTTCGAGGAATTGATAAAACTATTTACTACGTACTAACTCTTCGAATTAAACTTTTATTACCCGACTCTAACTAATTGCCCTACCAGCTGCTCTCGGCAAATAAAACTTAATTTAGCTGTCTTTTCTCTCTTTTTAGTAAAAACAAATGAAGATTTTTGTACCTTTGAACTTGGCTTTGGCGAGCGTTGCATACATACGACATTAGCCTGGAACAACCTGGATGTTATGCCGACTACGTAAGACATAATTTTTAGTGCAAAATCCTCACCACGTGTACTTTTTTATTCTAGATAAAAATGATGATCAACAACTTCGATCTTCGCGTGACAGCTGTTAAGTTAGAAAAACCGATGGAGTTCAGTTCTCGAGTGCAGAGCGTCAGACTACCGGACGCTAACGACGATATCTCGCTCGGATTCCTAGCCTCCATCGTCGCATGGACTCCTAATGGGGTGAGCATTGAAATTGATACTATTGGTCATGTTGCCTGGTTACTGTGACGCCTGTGGTTCATGACGTTATTGAAAACCGACGGAACGAAAAGTTATTAATTGGTGTATCTATTCAGTAGCTTTCTGTATGAACTGCCCATGAAAGAAAAGTGCTGTGCCATTGTGGCAGCTCATTGGTAATTTGAGTTTGTTACTCGTTAAGAGGGGGGAATGCGGTAAAGTAACTAGCGATATTCATTTATTTTGTAAGTTTTTTAAATCATTAATACTAATCATTTCATGGGATACCTTCATTGAATGATATTTGCATGAAATTGTCATTCAATGGAATTATATGAACTTAGAGGATGATTTTGTAATTATAATTTTGTAAATACAAACTTGTTACTGTCAAGAATCATATTTTAATCAACATACAGCAAGCTGTAAGCAAATTGTGCTTCCACCTTAAGTACTTTTGACTTTGACATTCAGTGAAATAATAATTCAGCCCAATCACTTTAGGGCGTTTCAATAGCCACTTCAATGAAATTGTTTGTTAACCTTTTCAATTTTAGATGTCACCAATAGATAAACTTCAGACAAAGACATGCCTTGGCTTGTTTTTTGACAAAGAGCACACTAAATCAACTCAATCAACTGGCACTATTATTCAAAGTAGATAATAGTTACCAGGCCTTCATAAATATCAGAAAAGCCATAAAGATTTCTCCATTAAAATACGAGTCCTAAGATTGTGAGACCAACCATTTATAAAATGACGTCAGATAAAAAAATATGTGAAGAAAAAGGTTGGACTGCGATGAACAATGGTGAGGAAAACTCTAGGCATATGAATTTCCGTGGAACGTACAATGTGGCTTAGTTTTTATATTTTATGAAATAAAAAATGTATTTTTTGTAGACGAAAGGGAGATGAATATATAATACCACCCTGTTATTGTGCCATTTGAGGGCAAACACCTCAGCTTTTTAAGTTTGGAACAACCGATTTATCGCTAGACTTGCTAAATGAGTTAGACAGTTGTAAACCCTAACGGTCAGTCATTGATACGACTTACAACTTTCTCACCTCCAAGTCATGAAATCCAATCAAAAGGATTTGGAGGATTGCCGGACTGTCTCCTTTGACCTAGCAAACATGCGATACACATTCTCAAAGAAAACAAATGAATTCTAAATCTAAATAATCTTCTGTTTTCTTTTTCAGCACATGCGAGTAGTAAACGCCCCATTGATTGATCCTTCAATATGTGAGATCGACACGAAGATGCTACCAGGGCACTATGTTTGCGTAGGAGGCGTACAGGATCCCAACAGACACTTTTGCAGGGTATGTTGATTTTATGTATGTAACTTTCACCTGCAAACGGAGTGTCAACTGCAGAGGAATTTTGACACATGCAAAATCAGTATCATATTTAGTCCTCCTCTCACAGAGGAGACCTGGGTCCATTGGAAACATTATAGGCTGACTAGGATAAATTATGACTTATTATCTTGACATGATGTTGCAAGCTTAGTGTCTTTAAATGAGAGATAATCGGCAACACAAAATTACAGAATTTAAAAATCCGATTGAAAATCCGGTAATTATGGGCAGGTTAATTTGATCATATAAATGATACGCCAAATCTAACAACACAAACCCTTTCATCCCTTCTTACAAAAGCAACAGGAAGTAGGAAGGCAATATTAGGTAACAATTTCACAGGGATTGAAACAGTCTCAACTTTACCGAAAGTAAACAAAGAATTTCAACATCAAACAGTAATTATTAGAAAGGTTGGATCTGGGTCACGAAATACAGGAAGATCGATACTTGAGTAACATTCTTAATCGAAAATTAATGT
Organism: Antitype chi; assembly: GCA_947359405.1. Lineage (NCBI taxonomy): Eukaryota > Metazoa > Arthropoda > Insecta > Lepidoptera > Noctuidae > Antitype > Antitype chi. The sequence continues at coordinate 6,332,021 of OX375829.1, read as the reverse complement.
TTTCTTCAAGTTAATCTTAATCAGATTAATGGCTTTGCCTACTAGATATTTTGGTAGGATTCACTTTGGGAAAATGTTCGTCATATCAAGGTTGAAGAAGAGATTTGGTATTTGAAAGCTTTGGTAAGCTGCACATAAAAGTTTTTGATTAATTACCAGTTACATGACAATGGTGGCCCAGTGGTGACGGCCGTGGCTTACGGGTTATAGGTCGTAGGTACCAGGAACCCAGACGCTTTACTTTGTGTAAATTATTTCATCACCACTGCTCTCAAAATGGTGAAGGAAAATATCGTGAGAAAACCGGCATGTCCTAAAATGTTAACACTGCTGGGACACAGGCCTCCTCTTGGTGAGAGGGAGTGGGCCGTAATCCACCACACAGGCCCAGTGCGGTAGATATCACATGTATTCGAATTTTTGGTACTAGGATTCCAATGAAGTTAGGCGATACTCGTACGCACACATACACTCGTATATAATAGAAAGAGAGAGAGAAAGTCTCATGGCGGGGGCCGGGGGCATAATGCTTTTCCGTTACGTGATTAATTCTACCACTTTAGTCCTATCGCAAGGCGCGTTAAGGCTGCCGCAGACAGGCACGACACGATCTTAATAGAACAATGTATATGAAAACTTCATGGAAATTGATCGGCTAGAGTCGCGTTGCGTCAGTCTGCTGGAGCCTTTAAAGAACTTCGTTCCGAAAATCATCTACATAGTAGTTTTCAATTCCGTTTAAAAACTCATTCAATAATATATTTTCTTCTTCCTTCAGGCAAAGATAGAAGAGTCTCCTCCAAACTCTTCCACCTCATTGGTCCATTTAATCCTACCTAATAAAACGAATTCGAAAGTCTATTTATTTTACTCAATCCTAAAGTAAGGAGCGATAAATTCCGCCATAAGGAATCCCCCGTCAAGGACCTCTGTCAAGGGAAAACACGTTATTTTTTATCCTGTGCTTGAATGGCGTTCCCACGGGGTTAGGGGTGAAATATGATGGACTTTTTGTTGATCAATCGCTTGACGGACTGATAATTTTATCAGTGGAAACGAGAAAACTACTAAAGAAAATCATGAAGTTAGTAATTCAATGTCCATATTTGGATTTTAAGAAAAATTGCCTTATATTTTCTGGAAAAGGGCTTGATTTTTTTGCCAACTGTTTCTCACTCACACGTTACCAAAGGTACCTAGCCTGAGTGTATTTACCCTCCTCTCTTCATCACAAACATGAAAGAAAGAATTAAAAAATATATTATTTATTTGTTTAATGCTCAATGTACACAACCATATTTACACGATGAGCTTAAAACTAGTGAGTACATGACCCTGTTAAGGCGCAGTAAAATAACTTAAAACTAATAATTTATTGCAGTGAGTATCTATTATCTAATATGACGTAGATTAATTGGGACTATGAACAGCGCCTAAAGCAAAAATATTTTTTGTGTTGCGACTGGTAGCTCCAGAAGCGTTCAAACAGACAAACAAATTAGCTTTATTAATAGGATACATACGGTACGGTTACGCAAGTACGGTTAACATAATCAACCCACCCATATTGACAACAGATGCAAAAATTATTATTAAGATTACTGCATCCTTCGTCCCAAATATCGCCAAGCAATAAAAAGCAAAGTAAACATCATTACGTATGGTGTTAATAGCCACAATAAAATTAAACGCACTCGATACGCTTACGGAAGCACAAACATATAAATCATCTGGATCGTTCCGCTACATTGTTTTATGAGATCATTTATAAATGTCATTGGGACGAAGAATAAAAACAAATGGGGATAAAACATGCAGTTGTTTATGTAGTCCTGGTATGAGAGATAACGATATTCAGTTTGATGAAGCTTGTGTATGGTATAAATGGAACTTAATTTAGGGCGAACAAGGAATTCAAATGTAGGGCGAACTTTGTAAGGCGAATGCGGAACATTAGGTTATCACAAAGTTTTTAAAAGACGTAGGTAAATTAAAATTGTATTTTGCAATTGACACTCCAATAATGCTGTTATTCTTCTTTACATCCCCAATTAAATTAATATTATTGCTAAAGCTTCTGTGTCTGTATCTTTAAACGCCTAAACCACTAAACCGATCGTTATTAAATTGACTGGGTAGCCTGGGGCCTGGAGGACACAGGCTACTTACTCTTCATTCTGGATTGCAGGCAAAGTCGTGGACATAACCTAGTATACTATAAAAAAAATAACGTCTAGGCGTCTCTCTGTTTGTATCCCCGTACCGCTTATAACCTTAGAAACACTAACATAAAATACATAATTATGTATGTGCTCCGTCTTATCAGAAATATTTCAGTTTAAAAACATACACTTCTATTGCAGAGGGACAACGGTGGCGCAGTGATCCAGAACAATACCCTAGTAGCTATATCCTCCTTTATCAACACTTGTGCCCTCTACTCCAAGACACACTCCTTCCCTAAGATCGCCAGCTTCGTACACTGGGTGGACTCCGTCATCTGGGACGACGTCATCAAGCCTTCGACGACCACAGAACCACCCACCACGACATCGACCACAAAAATGCCGCCAAACGTGACGAAAGAAGTATCTGAAAGCCGACTTTATTACGCTGACGTCGGAAAATACATGTTAACGTTACCTTACGACCCCATAAACGTGCCAATAGAACCGTCGGAAGATAATTCTGTGCTGCCAGGAATGAGTCTTTATGAATCGTACTTGCAAAGTATAGCTAAGGCGAAGACCTCGACCACTGCGGCTACAGTCACCGTTGAGCAGAAGATGGATGGTTCCAACGCTACCAACCAACCTATGATGATATCCCAGCACATATACGCTCGTATGCCCAAGAAATATGACCGGTATGATTATCATTACTTAAAGTTCTTAATTCAAATAATATTATTGTTTTTTAGAGTGCCTCTTCGGTCGTAAATATCTACTAAGGGTTAGAGATTACGACCGGTTAGGTACTGTACATTTGCAGTATTTAATGTGTTCTTCTTTTTTATAGTGTCTGGTACTAACGTGTGAAAGAAACAAAGGAATGAATATGAAGGCTTTTTAACGGTGGATCTGTATCCTTGCCATATTTACGGAAGAAACTGTACTACTGAACTGTGCTATCTAAATCAATAAAATCACAGGATTTGGAAAATTAACTCGTTATTTTCATTAGTAGGTGCGAGTGTGTAATATTAAATTGTAAATAAATAAATAGATTCTAAATAAAAATTAACATTAGTTTCTAAATAATTGTATGCCTTTTATTACTCGCTCCGTACAATGGTCATTGATGCAGAACCTTACCAATTCCTGATCATCAAAATGTCAGTTTACTCGATAGGTACTCCACGTCTTTCTAAATGATGTCGCCCTAGTACATCTGCAAGATGAAACTTCATACATCAATGTGCCATCCTCGTGGGATTGGAGCTATTTCCACATATTCTGGCTCTGGATCAATATTTAATATCGCAGATGTTTATTTGAACTCGCACTCAGGAGTCCCAGGTGCATAGCTCTCATTAATATCAAGGTATAATAAGCCCGCGGCTTCGCTTGTCAAAACTGACATTTTAGTTTGTTCATTTTGAGGCAAATCATGTTCAGTATTTCATGTGTGAGGTCATGCAGGTCTGAAGTTGAGAGTACTAGAATGTAAATAAGTACGTAACTTATGTCAAAATCTACCGTTCACGAGATGTCATAGTGGGAGATGGCATAATATGCTGTTTCTACGAGTTTTCATTGTCCGGGAAGACACTTGTTTTAGCTAAAAGTAACACGCTCCAGTAAGATGGACAATTGTAATTTACAGGCCTAATCTTGCATGAATTAACACACTAAGTTTTAGTTACGCCTAAATGTGAGAAGAGGCGTGCTTGAGTTCACGGGGCTCGGAAAACCGGGAAACACATACGTGTGAGCTAATGGTTCGTCTAGCGACCGTATGGTTCACATGCCAAAATGAGACTGACTAAATTCCAAACCCTTCGCCTCTGAGCTTAGGGCCCTACTTCCCGCCCCTCGCCTCGTCCTGACCACGTTCAGCAGTGAAAAAATGCATGCCCGCCTCTGCGCGTTTGCGTATGTATTTCTAAAAACTAAAGTGTACAAAAACAACATGATTTTTTAAATTATTGAATTGTCATCGGTCCTCGACAAGTTTACAAAGTTTCAATGAAATCTGACCGTTTAAAGTGGGTCAAAATCGCGCTCAAAGGAGTCGGTTACATACAAACAAACAAACATACAAGTGAAGCTAATATAAAGCGTGTAAAAAGGCCTGACGCTGACATACCTATACATGTATACTTCTAGATGCTTCTAGATCGCACACCTATCATGAATCTTTGAGTCCATTACTGAAAATAAAAGCCCTACACCTGCCTTGCACTACAACAGTCTATATCATTCAGTTTTATGCCACTATAACCATCCCGTAAACGTCCACTGGAAATAATCCACAAATCGCCCACTACAACGATCTGTCTTGAGTATATTGCCATTTCTTCCCACCCACACTTGTCAAACAAACTAACTCTGTTATCACTAGAAACTTGACAAGACTCAGAAATAATATTATTATTGATATCAAAATAACATCGGTAATAATCAATTACAGTCAAAATGAAGGTTGCTACAGAGAAACCATTATCGTGAACAATATTTGTCAGCGGCCATTAAAAACGTATAAAAGAAAATGATAAAGATTCTTTCAGTATGTAGGCATGTAGAAAAATCAATACAATAGGAGTACTCAACTATTTCTTGAAACGGAATTTGTAATCACCAATAAAATAATACAGCTACTTAAAAAGATTTATCAAAAATCAGTATCAACAATGAAACTGAAAGGAACCTTCTTACAACAATTGTTTTTATTTTTCTAGTAACATGAATCAAACCATTAAATTAATTCTCAAACTCAAACTCAAAGCATTTATTTCAATTAGACCATTTAAAGGTACTTTTGAATTGTCAAAAAGTCGACCAGTTGGAAAGTTGAAGCTAGTTGCCCATTCCAAAACGTAGATCTCTATGGAGAAGAACGGGCAAGAAACTCCATGGACACTCTTTTTAATCATGTTAAATATTACAAAAACTTGGGAACAATATTCTTGTTGCTTCTATATGTGAGAACCATGTAAAAAAAAAAAAACAATTCTAAATATAAGATTTAAAATAAGCCATGGAAGTTAGGAGATGACCAGTCTCAACCGACGGCGCCCGTTCACGAACTTGACGCGTGGATCAGCACCATCCAGCTCAACCATTTTGTAGGGAACCGAATGATCCAACACACGCGCCACCATCAGCGAGACATTTAAGTGAGCATGACATACTCTCGACTGTTGTCGTTGTCGTTGTCGTTGTTTTGATGTACGTTGACTTGAAAAAGCGTGGCGCTTTTTCAAGTCAACGTACATCAAAACAACATAATTATTATACGGATGCATGGTACTCACATTTACAAAGTTTAAACAAAATGCTTCTAAATTATATAAAATTATAGTTTGCAATGTATTTGAGAAATTAATAAAATTTGATTTCCAAAAAGAAAGAAAAATATTTAACATCTTTTGAAATTTTAATAAATAATACTTGATTCAGTAAAAATAAAAACTTATTCGTAATGTCAAAAAATAAAAATAATAGGAACAGAAATGTTCATAATGTCAGAAAACATAAAAAAGGGGCGCATCTCTTCCAAATATGAAAATTTTAAATAGTAAGCCCAGGAGCCTGTGGAGTCGGACCAGCATTAAGCCAAGCATTTTTATCAACAATATAATCATCTAACTTATAATATGCTTGTCTAGATAGTGTGCGTTTAATGCATAATTTAAATTTATTTTCATTTAGTTCCAGAATATCGGCTGGTATTTTATTATAACATTTTACACAGTACCCCATAAACGAAGTGTGTACTTTAGACAATCGGAAACGTGGTTGATCTAATTTGTTCCTATTTCTAGTGTTAAAATTGTGCCTGTCACTTATCTTACTAAAAAGATGTAGATTTTTACGCACATACATAATGTTTTCAAAGATATATTGACAAGGTACCGTCATGATGTTAATTGTTTTGAACAGTTCCCTAAGAGATGTAGATGGCTCTGACAGCCCTCTTTTGCAGAATAAAGATCGACTCAATATCCGCAGCACGTCCCCATAGCAAAATACCGTAAGACATGATGCTATGAAAGTAACTAAAATAGACCAGTCTCGCGGTATCCACGTCTGTTAATTGACGGATCTTCCAAACAGCGTAAGCGGCAGAACTTAGCCGCCCTGCAAGTGATGTTAAGTGAGAACCCCACTGTAGCCTTGAGTCAAGCGTGATCCCCAGGAAAACCGTCTGTTCGACGAATTCTAGAATCTCCTTATTCAATACAACGTGACATTCACTACTTCTAACATTCGGTAACGTGAATCTTATGCATTTAGTTTTCTTTCCATTTAATACCAAATTATTTGCAGTAAACCAATTATGGACCTTAACTATAGCATTATTTACGTCGTCAAGCTCCTGTGCATGTCTCTTAACTTTAAAAATCTGTGATGTGTCATCAGCAAATAACACCATTTGTAGTCGGTTTTTAAGTAAATGAGGTAAATCATTTATATATACTAAAAAGAGGAAGGGACCCAATATTGAGCCCTGCGGTACACCCATTTTGACTTTTAAGCCCAAGGAATTCACACCGTTTATTTGAACTTGCTGCAGTCTATCACCCAAGTACGATTTTACAAAGCTAAGCGCAAGTAATCTAGACAAACCACTAAGTAAATTATAATTACTTAGCAAGATTTTAATAGCGTGAAAAATATTACCTATCCCATTTTCGATAGTGATGATAGAACCCCAAAATACAAAATCTATACGAGCATGGAGAAATGCCCCTTCCCAGCAATGTGAGGGTCGACTTCAAGTCTTATCGCAGCATCGGTGCAGCGGAATACCAGTGTTTTAAATGGAGTGACTGGCTATCTGCCCTCCACAACCCAGTAACTGGGTAAAAGAATACCCGTTGGCAAGACTGGTTGTCACATTTTCGGGCTTCTGATTCATATTGACTGTCAAAGATCACCGAATTACAGCCAGTCTTAAAAATAGTTATTTGTTATGCAAGGCTGCAAATTTGCTTTTTGGCGCGAGTACTTGTATTGAAAGCTGAGCAAGCGAAGGATTCTAGGATTGAACCATGAGCGAAGCGAGTGGTTCAAATATAGAATCCTGAGGCTTTCAAAGGTACGAGACGCAGAATACCTTTGCTGTCGAGCGAAACATACAATATTTCACCTCATTACAGCAAGGAAAATGCTAGGTGCAAGAAAAACAGCCTAAAAAATATATTAAATTAGTGTAGTTCAATAAAGTACGATAGCATTATTTGCATTGTAGTCTTCAAAAATGTTTACACGCCTTTAGAATATTTCCATACATTGAACAAATTGTACGGTTGGTTGGTTTTTATGTACTGCTAACTGCGCGGTTGTGCAACAAAAGCAACTAAAAAAAAATAACAAAATGGCTCCTATCTTTTAATCCTGCCACCTAGGCAAATGTAAGCACATAGCCGCGAAACAATATGCATTTAGTATAGAGATAATGTTTAAGCTCATTAACATTTAGTATAACGCGCGGCTGCTCAATTGGCCGCGGTCCAAACGTTGTGTACTAACGCTTATATTTGTCAATTAAAATAAACAGTGTGGCTTGTATTTCACTGATATTTGTATTGGTTCTGATGTCCTGGTATTGTTTGTTGTTATATTCATTGTGTTGTGACTGTCATTAAGCTGTTAAGGACCCGGAATATTCTGACAATTGATCTTACGAAGCCCTTTGGAAGGCCAAAATAATCAACCTATAATGTTCCCACTGCTTAGACACAGACCTCCTATCTTCAAGAGGTAGTTGGGCTGTAATCCACCACGCAGACCCAGTGCGGGTCGGTAGATGTCACATGACTTCGAATTTTTGGTTCTGGGACATAGTAGTGATGAGCGGTTACATGCTAGTCTACATGCACAACATTATTGAGTGAGATGCAGGATCATTTATAGTAAAACAGACACGTAGAAAATTAAGAAAACTCCTTCAGAAGATCGGGTTTTATGAAAAAACTCCTCCATAAATCAATGACCAATAAAGTTTATTGAACTTTTCGATATTTGAGCTTTGTCGGTACTGACTTGGTTTTGGAGATTTTACACGTCTTTTACTACTTAAACACGCCCAAAGTTAGGTTAAATTAGCAAGAAAAACGATTCTTTGTTGGATCCTTACTTTTTAATGGATTTTTATTTTAGTATTCTGTTTCCGTACAGACCATATTAATAATGAGACAAAACCGTACAATGTTAATTTTTATGTACATTGTTGAACAGTGCAGTAATACACTCCCGACGTTTGTATGGGAAAAATTTCGACTAGAGTCACCTTAAGTGTGGTCTTCGAGCAAGATGGCTCTTAAAAAAAGCCAATACGACATATCGACTCACACAAAGGAGGCACTGAGGTCACCATGACTAGTTCACCACTACCAGTGATGCAAAAATGACCAAGCTTCACAAACCGATTGGTTATTTCCGTACGTAAAAAAACATAAAAAACGTTTCCACGAGAATAAAATGATTACAGCGGCCATGTTGCTGTAACAACGCAGTGTTTACTTTATATTACAGCGGGCCAAAAGGTCAAAATATTTCCACAAACGTGTTTACTCTATTAGCAGTGGCCATCAATTATTCACGAATCGGCTCTGTAATGGACATATTAATAAAGGACTCCGTTTGAACCCCGCCAGGTCAACGAATTAGGTTAATGTTTAGTTTGTAATTATGCATTGTTAGTTGCTCTTATAAGTTCCTGCTTGCCTGGTAGTTGAGTTGAAAAGGGGAGTTGTTTAATTTAAATTGGTTTTTGATTCTATGAATAGAGAAACTGACCTCTGTGTACCTCTGTTCACTTTTATAGTTTGCGTACAAAAAACCTTACTAACTATTGAGAGGTTCATCTTTCCATCACGTTATGAGTCTATTCGATCACAGCAAATCTTCAAAACTCAGAGGAAAGATAAGGCCATTCCTAAAGCCTAAAGCCAGGTCCTAGATCATCACAAAAACAAAATAAATTGGCAAAATTACCCGCGAAACAGCTCAAAAGATACAAATTTGAACAATTCTATAATATTATCAGCCGAACAAACCAAACCATTTTGATCCAATATCAAAATAAATTCGTACCGTTTCAAATGCTTTCATCGGTCCAGTCTAGAATATTTTATCAAAGCGAAACCAAATTGTTTTAAAGGAAACGCTTATAATGCGGCCAGTGGCATCATTTTCAATTGACTATGTAGCTTCTGTAGTTAACAAAATCAATAATACCTTTGTGACACACGACTAATCACTTTAAAACAAATATTATTATGTAAAATTGGCCGCAACTTACGAGTTGTAGGTCGTTTATTCGAACCCAGAGAGGCGTTTTTCTTTGTGTAAATTATTTGATTATTACTCCTAGAACCCTGTACTAAAACAAAAATTCGAAGCCGGTCCTAGAACTCTGTACTAGAACAAAAAATCGAAGACATGTGACATCTACCAACCCGCACTGGGCCCGCGTGGTGGATAACGACCCACGCCTCTCTCCGAGAAGAGGCCCGTGGGAACGAAATTCGACCGTAATTACTAAAATAAATTTCCTATATTAAAAATATTAGCTTTTGTACACTCCTCCTCCATATATACTCTAACCGCACCACCTCTGCCCGCGTCATTTTCGTAAAAAGAGGTACAAAGTTTTTACTTTACATACTATTAGGAAGTAGATTATAAATTAAAGTCGCTTTTCGAGTTTGTCTATGTGTCTTCTAAACTCTGCAACTGAGTTCAATGCGGTTTTCACCATCATTTATAGAATGAATTCCGAAAGATTTATATGAGTTAACCATTAATTTCAACTATCACATAATAAAGAAATCTCAATGTTTTGCTAAGCCGTAAAACGATGCGAAGCAGGGGTGGGTCGCTATATACGAGGGGTGTTCAATAAAAAGTAATAATGGCATATAAACTCCTTGAACAACAAAAAAGTAAATACTGGCAGGTAAAGCCCAGAAATTTGATAAAATAAAAATCATTGATTTTCTTTTCTTATTAAATAGAAGTCATTGGTTTTCGTCGTCTTGGAGCGTGGTACGCAAAATGGATAAAATTGAAATTCGCGCCGTAATAAAATATCTCTGCCTTAAAAAAAATACTACTGAGCAAGTAAATCTTTGCCTTGAAAGGAATATTAGGGTTAAATGTTCCTCCGTATTCTACGGTTGCGCGGTGGTGTGCCGAGTTTAAGAGAGGAAGAACTTTAACTAAAGACGACCCGCGCTCGGGACACCCTACGACGGCAGTTACCGAACAAATTATAAAAAAAAAAAAAATTGTTTTGGCAGATCGTCGTGTTACTGTTCATTTTGTAGCTGAAGAACTAAAGATTTCAATAGGAAGTATCCATAGTATTATACATGAACATTTGGGTATGAAAAAAGTATCAGCGCGCTGGGTGCCTAGAATGCTTACAGACGAGCATAAACAAACAAGACTGCGGATTTCTCAAATCAATTTGGAATTGTTACAACAAGATCCTGACCGATTTTTGGCTCACTTCGTAACTATGGATGAAACATGGCTCCACCATAATGATCCTGAAACGAAACAACAGTCCATGACTTGGAAGAGGCCGTCATTTCCAATGCCTAAGAAGTTTAAGGCAATTCCATCCGCCGGTAAGATTATGGGCTCTCTTTTCTGGGACAGCCAGGGGGTGATAATGATTGAATACCTCAATCATGGAGCCACTATTACGGGGCCCTTATACGCAGAACAAATAAAAAAAACTGTGTCAGGAAATACGCGAAAATCGCCGCGGCAAACTTACTAAAGTTGTGTTGTTTCACTAAGATAACGCCCCCGCACACAAGTCCCGAGTTGCGACGACTGCTTTCCAAGATGCTGGATTAGAATTGATGTAACATCCTCCATACTCACCTGACCTTGCGCTTAGTGATTTCTACCTGTTCCCGCGGTTACAAGAACAACTGAGACGTCACAAATATGCCAATGATGAGGAAGTGATTGCCGCCGTACATGATTTTTTAAGCGATCAACATGAAGATTTTTTCAAGAAGGGAATCTTAGGATTAGAAATCGATATACCAAGTGTATAAACTTCAAAGGTGATTATGTCGAAAAATAAAATAATAATAAATAATATATAACTGCTTCATATTCATTATCACTTTTTATTGAACACCCCTAGTAGTTGCATGTTATCAGTTACCTATCTGATTTTTAATTTTATTGAAAGACAGTCAATTAAAACTTCAGAAAATGTTAACAATTTGCATCATTAATACTTTCCTTTCGTTTCCTTTCCTTGACCTTTCCAAATTGACGTTTACAACGAAACAGTTATTTCTTCAAAACAAAAATTATAAGTAATTGAAAAAGTCAACGGCCATGATGCGGAAACTCGTTATTATTTAATTATTTTGTCGTAAAAACTCTTTAACTTTTATTCCCCCTTTCCTTTTTGAGGAAAATATGATTGTTGAGGACTTTTATAGAGTTTCTGGTGGAAAATCGATTGGACTGTTGGCAATAGAAATGAGATTTCTAAGAGAAGGCTCCGTACAAAAAAAAAACATTTACGGACTTTTAAAAACTTTACATTTACAAAAAAAAAACCGGAAGATGACAATGATAAATCATTGTCATCTTCCGGTTGTTCCAACCAGTAGGAACAACCGGAATCAAGGAAGAAGAAGGTTTAAACCCTCAGCTTCATCTTTTTTGACCGAATCTCATTTGAATCTCGGGGCCTACTCCCTCCCTAAGCACGAAGTCCGTCGTTTCGATCGAAATAACGGGCGTTTCCAACTCCGTATCACTTACGGACAGAAGATTAGTTTGGAGCCCGAACTAAGAATGAATGACAACACGATTTGACAGCTGTCCCTACTGCCGACATGTGTTTGCCCATCCAAAAAAGTTAGTTAACTGGCTGTAGGATTCACTAAGAAGTTTCAAATTACTTTCAGACGGTTTTTTTTTTTGGGTGGGAAATCATCAAATAACTTCTCCCGCTCTTTCGTGTCAGACTTTTACTGACTAAAACCCACCCGTGTTCTCTCAGTTGCCTGTGTGCCAGGGGCCGCGGTATCTCTTTCGAACAACCTGCACCCCTGGCAGGCATTGGCCCTTGCGGACCCCACCAGTTGGTGCTGACATCTCTTTGAGGCGCGCGTAGAACTCAACGGAAAACTTCAGCCGAAACGCCTATGTCTACTGCTAGTCTTTGACCTCCACCAAGCCACTTCGACCGGTTATGTGCTTCTTGCATCCAGCGCATCCCTGCGGCCTTCACCGCTTCACCAACATAGCAAATCACAAATTTCGATAATCTGATTTGCCTTCCGACAGTAAACAGCTGTTAGAAGAATAGCAGTAGTCTATTTGATTTACACAGTATTTTCGGGTTTTGGATTAGTAAGCAGCGTATAAAGGACTCCAGTTCCGTGTGGTGCCGGACGTAAAAGAATAGCACCATCCCATTTCTTCCCGTGAATGTCGTAGAAGGCGACTAAGGGGCTTACTAGAGAATGGGCAGGAGCGTTCTCTATGCATTTGACCACCATACTGTGATTTATGGCAAATCCCCCCCTTTTGGGGGAGGCTTATCTCCAACAGTGGACGTATTTCGGCTGATATGATGATGTGTAAGGGACTCCTACTATAACATTGATTGATGTTGGATTGGGCACGCAAGCCTATCAACTGGTTGAGAATAGCAATGCTGGTCATTAGAAAACTGTCAACCGATGGATAAACATACAGTTCTCTATGTATCAAATATGATGCCCTTATCCATTATTTTATTCATCCTAATCGGACTTACACATACCAAACTCCACCCTCGTACTACACAAGAAACTCTTCGATTAATACAGCGATACGGCACAACATTCGAAGTTCCACCATACGTCACAAATTCTAGCATACGTCACAACTTCGGGGGAGTATTTATCACGAACTTTCCCGCCGAGATGACGTGTCGAAACGGAAAATATAGCTCTTATTTACGAGAGAGTAAAGTTATTTGTTGATCTTGTGGAAAACAAATGAAGCGGCTTGTGAAAGTCTTGGAGGTCAGTTGAAGGTTTTCGGTTTGGTAAGTTCCTTTGTTTTTGTGTTTGGGGGTAACCTTCAAAAGGCTCCTGGGCTTTGCGGATAAGGCCGGGAGTGCGGAATTTTTACCTAACTTAAGCTTCCCCAGTGATAACCATGGAAGGGCGCATCGTTACCTTTCAAAAAGCCGATCCGAAATCTCCTGTTAAGCACATTTCTGGGAAGACTATAATGGGTTTCCTAATGGTATTTACCTATTTGATTCTCTTATTTGAGACTAGCTGACCCGTGCCCACTTCGTTGGGCCGTAAACATTTTTATATCACTCAATAGATTACGACACGGTCGCGATTCCATACCTATGTCGTATTATCTCTTTAACCATTCGTCCAAATTAGATGCAGTAAAAGGTAAAAGTCTTTTGTTTTAAACACTTGAGACAATAAATTTACTTAGTTCGATAAGAATTCATAATTGTGCATAATATGACCAATAAACATGGCCTAACAACGATTTAAATGATTTTTTAAATATAAAAAAACTACTTTTTGTGACTTAAATATAAAAGTTAGACATGCTGTCACTGACTTTTTTGTAGGCATTATCATGTTCCACAACTTTTCTCTAAAATTCAATCGTATATCTCTGATCGTTAAGGCAGCGTTCGTAAAAAACGTTTTCGTTCGACCGTTTTTTCTCCGACTTACTTTGCAAATCCGACTACCACGAAAAAGTCTTTTAATTTTTCGGGTTAATATATAGCCTATGACACTCACAAATAACGTGGCTTTCTATTGGTAAAATAATTTTCAAAATCGGTTCAGTAGATCTAGAGATTACCCCCTACAACCTCACTCCTCACAAACTCACAAACATTACTTCTTGATAATATTAGTAGGTATAGATGATCGTAAAACTGAGTATTCGTCATCCGCCGGTTTTTAGTGAGTGAAGTTGGTATTGTATTGTGTACTTGGCATAGGAATTGGTAATCGGAGTTTGTTATTATTGCAAACAGAGTTTGTTTACCGATAGTTTAAGAATAAAAAGTTTTTGAATCATTAGTGAATTGTTTACTTTAAGGCGACCGTACAGCACAAGACAGTAAACAGCATCATCGTCAGATGAGAAAGTGCTTTAACACAAACCTGAGTACCTTATTAATTTAGAACTTAATCTGCAAAATAGATATTTGTTCCAAATAAATGGCCGCTACATTAAAAGGTGAAACATGAAACTGTCATAGCCGAGGTCATAACCAGAGACCGGATATTCGGATGCATATTCACCTAAAGTTGAGATGTTGGCTAACACGGAATGCGCTTTTGTATCGAAAAAGTCTTAATTTAGGTTAGTAATTTGTAAATTTTTTGTTTTAACTAATACAAACCACCCCTCCTCCAGTATATAGACATATTTGTATCGGGTTAAACATTAATTTTAAATTAATACACATCTGAATAGTTATGCAATCCAAGAATCCCGGGGTTTTTAATAAATATTACAAAATAATTTATAAAGCCGCTTCCATACTTTCATAGCTAAAAATTATCTTTAGGTAAATATGCATCCGAATATCCGATCTCTGGTCATAAAAAAAAAAAAAAAAAAAAAAAAAAAAAAAAAAAAAAAAAAAAAAAAAATGTTTATTGCATCAACTCAAATAACATAATCTAGTTCCAATGGGGAGAATCCTGTTAAGCAAATAGTTTGCTTGTGTTAGGATACTCCGCCCTTCCCCTGGTTATTTATTTTCTATTTAGTTTTTGAGCCAGTACAAAATAAATTATACGTATTACTTAAACCAATAACAAAAGAATGAAAAGATAAGAAAGAAAAAAAAACATCAAAAAGCGCGCTGGAACGTGTGTGATTATGTGTGGAGATGGTGTGGAGGTAGTGGTGGTGAATGTGTGCATGTGAGTAGTGGGTGTAAGTGTAGGAGTGAGGTTTGGGTCTACTCGTGAGGATTTAATATAATCTACTAAATTGGAGTTAAACTGCAGAATTATTTGATTTTTGTAATTGCTGACTAACCCTACGAACTGGTCTTGGGATCGGAAGATAATGTTCCTAGGACATTATCTTCCATTAGCAGCAGAAATATCATGGTGTAGTATATATATTTATTTAATTATAGTATCATTGATTGCACCATATTTTCTACTTCGTCATAGGTCTTTGACTTAAGCCATTTCGACAAAGCCTTTTTGCATTCGCGATAAGTGAGTAGGTATATGTCAAGTACTTTATTAAGAAGATTGTATAAATGGGATGATTGCCTAGGATATTGTCTTTTCGCGAATGTAGACTTAACTGAGACAGTGGGAGCAACCGTGTCTTTCCTTCTGCCTTTTATCTTCTGTGGGTTGAAAGATAGAGTTTTATGCTTAGTTAGAATTATATGAAGTACGTAAAGCTTTCTAACGGTCAGAAGATCTGATGTCCGATAAAGGTTCTCAGTGGAAAATCTGAAGGGTTTAAAAAACATTACTTTCAGAAGGGACCTCTGGGCCCTCTCGAGATCTAAAAATTTAATTTTAGTGGCACCTCCCCAGACAGGTAGGCAATATGTCAGGACAGATTGAGCAAGTGAGATGTAGATCTGTAGCAGGAGTTTTTTTGAGGTTACATGACGCAATGTCTTGAAAGTCCAGATTAATTTCCGTATACGCTTCATTATTAATTCCGTGTGATTGTGCCAGGATAATCGCTGATCAACCATAATACCAAGGTATTTGGTGAATACTACTCTTTCTATTTCTGTGCAAGAACAATTTAGGTTTACAGGATAATGGCATTTATGGATTTTAATTTTGAATTCTGGGGGGGGTTGAGAGATGTTGTACTTTGTGAAGCAGATGAAGTTAGTTTTGGAAGTATTTAAGGTTAAAAGATTAAGGTCAAGCCAAGCTGCAATCCTTGCCAGCCCACGTTCGGCAGTTATCCGGACATTGTCCCAGGTAGCGGCACTGAACACAATAGCAGTATCATCTGCGTATGAAAAAATGTGTCCATCTACGATCTTCATGCTACATAGGGTGTTTATATATATAAGGAACAATGTCGGTCCGAGCACACTGCCTTGGCCAACTCCGAACTGGACGGTTTCTTCAGAGCTAATGGTATTGCCTATTTTAACCTTTTGTTTGCGTTCGCTTAGATAGTCTTTGAGCAAAGCGTGGGGAATACCCCTTACTCCCATTGATTCCAGCCTATCCAGCAGAGTGGAGACAGAGACTGTGTCGAAAGCCTTTTTAAGATCCAGGAAGACAGCAAGGCACTTGCCGCCGCTGTCAACTTGACTGGTTACAGCGGAGGCAAGCGCTAGAACTGCGTCTTCCGTAGACATTTTTTGTCGGAAACCATACTGCGAGGGCGACAGAAGGTTGTTTTTATTAAGATAGGATAAGAGACGTGAATTTATTAATCTTTCAATTATTTTAGATATTGATGGCAGTACAGATATAGGCCTATAGTTCGACGGATTAGCCCTGTCTCCACTCTTGTGCACAGGTGTTATAAAAGCTAGTTTTAAGGCATTAGGGAAAACAGCGCGTTCAAAGCACTGGTTCGCTAAGTGGGTTATAATTGGCACGACAAGAGCATGAGCAATTTTTAGGAAGTTGACAGTAATGCCATCCCAGCCCGGGGCACTATCTGATTTCAGAGACATTAAAACGCGGTGAACTTCATCCTGGTCTGTGTTTAAAAGTACAAAAGATGATAGAGGGATATTAGGTGAGTCACTATAAATTTGGCCATAGCCTGTGGTGGTGCTGGCAGTTATCTCGTTCGCAAGGATTTTACCTATGTTGGAAAAGTATTTTTTTTCAGTATCAGCTGACTCTTTTGGAGTAGCCTTAAGCTCTAAAAGATCCGCGCTGAGGGTTTTGCGTGACTTTCGATGAGTAATGTTATTTATAGTTTCCCATATTTTTTTGGGATTTTTATGCGCCTTGTATAATTGATCTCGATCGTGTTTCCGCTTTAGCTTTTTAATAATACAGTTGCAGTAGTTTCTGTATCTTTTGAAGGTGATCTTTAGTATTTCGTTGTGGGGCTCAACCTTCAACTTAAGTTGCATGTCGTTGCGGTTACGTATGCAGCGCAGTAATCCGACTGTCATCCATGGTTTTATTAATCTACATTTTTGTGGTATTACTGTCGTAATGGTGTTATTTTTAAGACAAGTTTGTATTATATGTATTAACCGGTCACAAATTGTATTTGGGTCGTTAAAGCTTAACAATTGATATAAGTCACCTTCCCTTAGGTTTTCTAATGCTTTATCAAAGTTAATCATGGTTTTTGTTTTAGCGATTTTACGTATATTTTTTCTGTTTGTCAACCTACATGAATATACTTATGCCTTCTTCCCATGGGTCAGAAAGCCACCTGCTACGATACTTAAATTCATACTATTGCTTCGTGTATGTTCATACATCTGTGGCTCTAGTGTAAGTTTCATTTAACCAATTCGATCAAACGCATCGAGCGCGTTCGGCGCTCCGATTGGTCCGTCACAAATCCAGGGCCAATCGGAGCGCCAAACGCGCTCGATGCGTTTGATCGAGATGGTTAAATGAAACTCACACTAGGCCCACTGGTCATAGTACAAACGCTGCCAGTTGCGAGTACTACGCACCTGACCTTTTTAAATAACATCGCCAATGAGGTCACTATATTATTATGTTCTTCTAGCGCGTTCCCTCCCAGTATTTTGATGGTCATAACATTCTGAGCGGACGGTGAAAATATGTTATTTAAATACGATCATCAATCTTTCTTTCCACGTGAAGAAAGGTAATTCTGTGCTTTCACTACACCCACAGGATGGGAAGTACAACTGAATTAAGTAATCATGAAAAGTTTTCAATCAACGTTTGAAGTTATGGAGGCATGAGGATCAGGGTGTAAAAAGTCACTCATACCCCAAAGAAAAGGGCGAATCTTGCGACCAGATGGGTGTTGTGTCTGGTGGGTGACTTAACTGAGACGTTATATATATTCAAGTTGTGCGGTAAACTCTGCTTGCGCGATGCAGGATTTTGCGTGACGTCAGTGTGATGCGTAGCTCGCATGTGGTGGTGTAGATGCCCCTACAAAGTTTTAAATAGGTAAAACATTACTCTTCTGGAAACTTTGTTTTAAGATAAACATGTTCAAGTTTTCAATTTTTTATACACAAAAAACTTGAAAAACTCTTGTGATAAATATCAAAGGCTTGTTTAACATCATTCTTGTCTTATATTTAAGTATTTGAGCTTCTTTCAAACTTGGTTTTCCGAATTATAGGCTTTGAAAGTTAGTTCAAAATGTTTGGTGGAAATACTTCAAGTTTCAGGAACATTATAAAATCCTTCAATTTAATCTGTTATCCTAGTGATTTGATTGACTGTGGTGTTTTATTAAAAGTTTTAAAATCAAATGTCCTGATTGGTTAGCAATCGTGGAAAGCTAGTTTAATATAGTAGAAGTAAAAGTGCATGAATGACAAATGATAAACGATTTATTTTCTGTAAGTAGTTTTCTACAAACACTTTCACGTCAATCATATTTTCAAAACTAGTTGAGGTTGGTGTTTTCTATCTGACTACTCTGGGAAGAAAGACAAAAACAAACTCAAAATTCATAGCTTTTTTAAAGTCCAGACAAAATCTTGCTCAGACCATGTGGTGGTGTCTGAAATGGTATTTTGAGGAAAGAACCAAACAGAAAGTGGACCTGTTCAGTCAGTGCACGCATCATGAAATGAAAATATCTAGAAAATTATAAGATGTGTTCTCCGGCCAGCTAATGGAGTCTATCTAACTATAACTACATTTAGTACATCATCACTTCATCATTACTTTCACTTTTAATTTTGTTTTTTCTATCTCACGCACTGTTCCTGCTCGTTCTAAAAACCTTTATTCTTTCTTTCTTTCTTTTTCATCACTTTTGGCAATTATATGAAAGAAAGCTACAATTCTGTTATCAAGTCAATGGAGGACTATCCGGAAGGCAAACGTTGTTTGTTGATAACGATTTTTAGATGAAATATTAAATTGGTTTTCTTTACCAAAAAGTCGCGAAGAACTTATTCGGCGTATTAGTCGACTCGCATTAATTAACTCGCCCGTATCAGGCGAATCTTCACTTTTTAACCGACTTCAAAAAGGAGGAGGTTATCAATTCGTCGAAACCTTTTTTTTTTTTATGTATGTTCCCCGATTACTCGAAGATGGCTGGACCGATTTGGATTTTGTTTTTTTTGTTTGAAAGGGTATACTTCCCAGGTAGTCCCATGATCATCAAGTCAGGATCTGATGATGGGATCCTGGAGAAATAGAGAGAACTCTTCAAATTTTATAGGCACACAAAGCGATTTAGGTATTTTTTGGAAGAATACTTTCTTGTAGTGGTCTCATTTCAATTTGGTGAAGATTTGATGAAGAACTTTGGAGATAGGCAACGGAACTCCTCAATAAATGATAGCAAATGGACTGGGATTGCTGAAATCTCATCTCTGTCTATTGCTTACACCAGTTCATAACATAACATCACGCCGGTATGCTGCGAAGGGGTAAGCACATATGCACCACTAAAAAGTGAAAAATAAAAACTTTTCCAAAAAAATAACAACCGACTTCCAAAAAAACACTACAAAGTGAAAAATAACTTTAACCCTTAATTTGGTTTCGTTGAGTATACTCAACGTTACAAATAAAAAAATCTAGACCTCAAATTTTCTTCTGTGGGTTATAATTTTGTAGGCTAAAAACGCTCGAATATTATTATAATTTAGTAGGAAAAAGTATTTTACCCTCCTGTCAACATTTTACTTGACATTAGTGATCAAAAATGGCGACGAGACAACGCGCTCTGCGAGCTTTACAGGTAAATATATTTTTTTGTCGGTTTTCGGTCTAATTTTGATAAATACGTTACTTATTTCTATTTTTTAAATGTGTAATCAATACGAAAAAAATATTTACAATCCGTTTCTCACGTGGATAACAACACGACAAGTCAGTAAACATGATAGTTAAGTATACTCAACAAAATCCGGTGGTGAGTAATCTTGTGCGAACAGTGCATGTAGAGTATACTCAACAAATCTGCATGTTGAGATTTATTGAAACAATGGTTCAAGGAGTTTATATCGATTTGATCAACTTTTTTGTGGGAATGGTTTTTGGGAATAAAATGCAAATTTTGCTTTGGCTCAAAGGCATGACATGTATTTTATTTTAAAATTGGATTATAAAAATATCAATATTTTTACATGGTTTTGAAAAATCGACTTTAGCACATTACTATTAAGTTCAGTTTCCATTTAAAAAAAAAAAAAATTATGACCTTTCCAATAGGTTTTCGTTATTTCAAACTAAACTTAATTTATATGCACCTAAAGTTAATTTTAGTTTTTTTTTTTGTGTGGAATAATGCAACTAATACTTAATTTTCACGCCTTTCACGCTAGTGCCTGCTAACTGTTTTTTGCACGTTATTTATGGATGTGGCGTGTTATTTTTGTCTGTTCCTTGCTTGGGTGCCTGCAGATATATGTATTATTTTCAGAATTCAAGATCAAGGCATATCCTTGCCCTAGTACCCGAAGAAAATGCTCCTTCAGAAGTGAGCGGGGAATCAAGCTCTGAAAATGAAGCAGACGTATTCAGTCACTATGAACGCCACGTATCAGAGTCGTCTGAAGCCCCTTCAGTTACATCTTCACTAGTGGGGCTAAATCTTCTGGATTCCTCCGATGATGTACTTACAAAATCCGAACATTTCCATTCCACTTCTTGCTGACTTCAATCTTGATGAAGCCAATAACACCGAACTACAACATCTAAGCAATGACATGTTATCATCTATTTGTTAGTTGCCAACATTGTCTCTTATGTCAAATATAACTTCGGTGACCACATCGTTCATTCTCAATTAGGTAAGTGATTCTCCACAACACAAATGTTGGCTTCTACGCCGCAGCCAACACGTAGTAGGTACAAGAGCACAAGGTCGGGGACATAACACAGCCAACTTGAACGGATCCAGACAACCTCGACGTATACCCAAGAAGAAAATTGAACTCAAGTTCAAATGGTCTTATGGTCGTTTCCTCCATCGTGCCGAATCAGATCCTGATACATTTGAAAGCCCCCTTCCAGATGGAAAGAATGCATTCAATTATTTCACCGATTTCTTTTCTGAAGATCTATTTGACGAAATTTCCCTATCTTCAAATATGTATTCTCTGCAGACGACGGGCTGATCAATGAATTTAACTGTTGAAGAGCTGCGTATCTTTCTATATTTTCGCAGTTACTAGACACATCAGCATCAACAATGCCTGGTTATTGTACAGGCGAGATACCACACGAAAAAGAGTTAAAAAGGTTAAACATTTGAAAAATTTCGGCTCGAAATTTATAGAGCATTACTTCACAAAGGAAGGAATGTAGATAAAACTATAATCAAAGATTTAAACCCTGAAGGTAAAATAAAAAACCTAACCATCCCAGGCCTGTAAATGACATAAAATATGACACTATCGACCATTTCCCTGAGCATGGTAAGGAATATGGTCGATGTGCATACTGTAAAAAAGGTTTTACTACCGTTTTTGTATAAACTGTAACGTTAGGCTATGTCACTAACTATCACCATAATTTACCATTCTTAATGCATGTAAACGTTTTTTTCAATAAATATTTCTTTTTTAATATACCTACATTTTGTTTAATTTAAAAGTGTTGGTAAGCTGGATTTGTAAAGTATACACAACACTTACATAAGACTTAATTTTGTTAATCATCACATTTTGTTGAGTATACTTAACGTTGTGTTTTCAGGAAACCCTTCAGGCAAGATTTTTTATTTTATTTTTCCCGTGTGTTTTTAATGCATATAAACACAATATATTAACGGCATCTTCCTACTACGACTTTTTTTGTCTTGCCAAATTAAGGGTTAATTTCGGAAGGCGGTGACAAAAAATTCAACTACAGCTCCAAAGACACCGACTTCCGAAATTAAAGTTATTTTTCACTTTGTAGTGTTTTTTTGGAAGTCGGTTGTTTTTTTTAAATAGTATAATATTTTCTATAAGCGGTTCGCACGACATTCATTTATTTGTATGTAAATCAATAATTACAGAAATTCGTATTAGCCAAGGCAATTGGTACGTTTTGAATAAAAGTACACTAACTTTATTACATGAAGTATGTGAAAGTGACAATTCGCCCGATTCGGATGAGCTAATTCATGCGAGTCGAGTAATGAGCCACTTATTCATACATCGCCAGGAAATAACATAAATTAAAAAACAAATTAAATTCGTTTGCTTGTTATCCTCATTACTTCAAACCATGTACATAATAATCTACATAGTTAAAGGTGATTGGCACAATCACCAAACAAGTCACGAATTCCGGTGATTGGCAAACCAAGTCATGTACAAGGAAGGCAAAGACGAACTGTAAAACTGCCCTAAAGTTAATTTCGATCGGAATTCCGGATCCGGATTTAAATTGGACATTTAGAAGGCAGTAAATGCCTAACACTAATAGAGTTTTGCTTCTCTATGGGTTATTTTATGGTCTGGTTGGAATATTAATTGCATTTGAGATAGGGAGATAAAATACTGATTTTCGACCGTAATTTAGATCCGATCCCACGATATTAGGGTGGGCAGTTAATGATGTTGTCATGTGTACTGCAAAATTAACTAAATCCAGTGTGATTAAGGGCCTGACGTCACAAATGGTTATAAGTTACAAACAGCAATACTATTATGAAGGGACTGCGCCTGCGGCACTGGTTTTCGATCACGCAACTGGTTCAGCACCCTAATTGGAGAGGCATTGCGATCAATTGCCATTCTATGTATATGTTACCAAACTTTCAAATAGCTCTCTAAATGACGGGTGGCTAAGAAATAGATTAGATTTTCGTTTTTTTTTTTAAACGTTGCCCCACACTAGTAATTTCTCCAGTATTGTGGGTGCGGTTACAAACATTTAAACTCACATACACAAAAGCCAGACCCGAAACAACTACTTGTACTTCATACAAATATTTGTTCTGTGCGGGAGCCGAACCCGCGACACGCAGCGCAGCAGTCAATCGCTTAACCACTGCGCCAACCGTGCCGAATAACAGCCGCACGGGTCGATAGATCACGTTAAGCTACGCTTGTCGCGGTTGGTCCGTTTATTACATACTAAGACCCGCCGTGCCTCGGAAAGCAAGTTACGCCGTTGATCCCGGCTGTCATTTGTGGATCTTTGACAGTCGTTACGGGTCGTCAAAAGCCCGAAAGTCTAACAACCGGTCTTACCAAGGAGTATCGTATTACCCACTAACTGTGTCGTAGAGGTCAGATAGGCAGTCGCTCCATGTAAATTACTGTAGTATTCAGTTGCATCTGGTTTTTTTTTTTTGAAGATGGGAAATCATCAAATAACTCCTCCCGCTCTGGGCGGAGCAGGAGGGTGTGTCAGACTTTTAATGACTAAAACCCACCCGTGTCCCCTCAGTTGCCTGTGTGCCAGGGGCCACGGTATCTCTTTCGAACAACCCGCACTCCTGGCAAGCATCGGCTCTTGCGGACCCCACCAGTACGCTTAGCATGACGCCTTCTATTTCTACTCTGGCGTAGAATAGAAATCGCTTGTCTACATTTCTCGGTTCAAAACTGTCAACTGTCTACACGGAAACGTCATTTTTGTCTACTCTTCCGTCGACAAAGCGCTTCCCTACGGGTCTCGTGCTAAGCCTGCAGTTGGTGCTAACATCTCTTTGAGGCGCGCGTGGAACACAACGCGTCGTCGATCCGGGCTTAGTCCTTACCGGACGGCGAGCTACCCATTACTCGCCACCAGCAAGCCCGTGGCTACGATGGCCGGGGATCGGCCTGGGATTCCCGACACAGCTGGATCCGGTTAGACGACCCTAACATAGTTGGGTAAAGGCTAAGCAGATGATGAACAAACCGTCACATGTATATTTCCTAGATAATTGCAGATACGACAACGCCAAATTCTCTAACATTCCTGCCTGAATAATCCAAAGTCATAAAAACCTCTTTAAACGCCCTATCCCATGTAAATTTGAAGGATAGCGACCCTAAACCAATATGGCGGCCTTCAATCCGACCGTACGTTTGAAATTACTCAGTATGCAAATTAGGAGACCCAGCGTGCCCGGTCTGAGGGTAGGTATTAGGGTATGCAGTGTATTGATATCGACTTAGCTTTGAGATGGGGTGAACAGGGATCGTAGATTTGCGGCCTTTTTTGTGGGGTACAGCTTAACTGGGATGGAAAAACAATCCAATATGCTCTGTATTGTGTGAACTTATTGTGAATTGTGCACGTGGGTATAATCCATATTTTTTTTACCAGTGAGCAGGCTATAACCATAAATTCAGCAAATTCTGATTATGTTTGGACTTTAAAAGAGACTACGACCTCTGACTTTGTTTCGACCTTTCTTCTCAAAGTAATCAGATAGGAAACGCCGACCTCATCTTGTTTTTAAATTTGATTGACATCTAAAAGTGTGTGTGTGTGTGTGTGTGTGTGTCTGCTCTAGTAACACAGGTAGCTACCTAGCTCAGGAGTCAGGGCTTCAATTATTTATGTTACATCTGTATTTTGTGTCAATAAACAATTTATTTATTTTATTTATAAGCTCCTAGCGTAAAAAAACTTTAGGATGTCGTAAAAAAAACAAAACTGCTGTTTCATAGAAAAGTGCAATAAGTACCAGTGCAGTCAAAATATATGGAACAGCGCTTTTTTATACCTGTGGAAAAATTTCTACGTAAGGGGGGCCCAGAGATGTCCTAGTGCTTTTTTTTAAATACTATGTTCCAACATTTGCAAAACTCGTCACTACACCGTTATGCCATTAAAACACTTTATACGTATCCTCCATATTTCATCCCCTTTGATGTCTCAAAAATTCTGTCTATGTACTTATTCCTAACCTTAAAAGGATAGACTTAAATCGAAGGATTTCAGACGCATATTCTCGTTGTCCCCAACAATGAGACGGCTACGGGTACAATGGGAATACACGATTTAAGAGTACTAGGACAACAGAAATAAGAAGGATGATAGGATATATTGTTGTCAAACTTTAATGTAAGCCCTTTGTTATTTGAGGGTAAAAGATTACTTGGTTTAGTATGTAGAGTAGGCGTGGGTGGCAGAAAATTCGAGCAAGGGATTAAGTATGTCTGTCGGATTAAAACCTTATTTGTCGTAATAGAGCTCTTTGACATTGTTCGTCAAGAAGACAGTGAATATATAGCCCTATTTAAACTTTGAGAGTTACAGAGTATTTTATTTTCGAGGCCAAGCAGGTTTATGTATAGAAGCATGAGGAACTTGGTGTAATGTTCACTCATCTTCCGGAGACCGGAGGTCGATAGTGGGCTAAATCTTGTAGCTTGTGATGCTAGCCATGGCCAGTTGAGGTTCCAGTGGGTCGAAACCGGGTGCCGCATAGTTCACCGTGAGTCGGAACTGTTTTGCGCTGGTTCACCAATGAGTCGGGGTGGCGCTGCGTTGTGCTGCAGTGTGGCGTATGTGATACAGCGCCTGGTTGAGACAAACTGTCTGGCGTCGACCAGGCTATCCTGGTTTAAGGGAGCTTGTAGACCGGCCAAAAGTTTAGTATGCTATTCTACGGTTGCTAGTGTGGCTGAGGGTGATAAACATGAATGAGCAGCCGCTGCATGCTGGTGGTCAGGATCCCCGTTGAAGCCATGGGTGCTCGAGAGCTTGAGGAAGTGATGATGATGACGTCATGCTGATAAAGTTGCACGAAGGCTGCGCTGACGTTCATACTCAGGGTCTCCAGTGTAGATCCTCGAACCAGACGGGTGTTGTATCTGGTGAGCAACTGCCTGACGATTCCTGCCGGGGCGTCTAATTGCGCGGTAACCTCTGCCTGCGCGATGCAGGATTTTTACGTGACGTCAGTATGTTGCGTAGTTTCCATGAGGCGATATAGATACCGCCATAGTAAATAAGGCGAAAAACTGGACAATAAATATCCTATGTCTCCATGTTAAGTAGGTACAAAAAGGCGTCAAAAAACAACAAACAAACAGACACATATTTAGATTTATACCTACCTACTAATGTATGGATAGACATAATACATGTTTTCTGTATTTCTTCGAATATTTTTGCCTCCAAATTCCTCTCACACATTTCCTCTTAGCTTCGGCTTGGCTTCGGCGTTACAAGGTGACAGATTGGTATTATTTCGATATAAAAATATATCCTTACATCTTATTCCTTTCCATTTTCCTTATAGATAAGTATACTTCCTTTTAGTTAGTTACAGCCTATCGATAACGAGTGATACAATAAACTTTTCGTGGAAGTAAATAATAAATTATTTTATTTTGTGCGAACTGTCATGGCGTCGGAAAATGGATAAAAGCTCTTTTTACCCGACCTAGCAAAGCCAAGGAAGGGTTATGATTTTTACGCGATGTTGAAATAAGGACGACGTACCTACACTACACAAACTCCTTGCTACTAGGCAACCATATCTAAAGAGAAGAAGATGCTGTTCAACCAAAAACACACATAATATTATCAACTAGTATCAATACCTACATGAAATTAAACGATTATGCAGCAAATAACATTTAATTGAATGTAGTAATGAAAGGATATTAGAAATACCTGCTTTTAACATGCTATTACTCATAGTCAGGGCTGGCAGAGAAATTTAGAATAAATTTTAACTGACTTAAAAAATAGTAGGAGTTCTCCGTTCGTGGGAATCTTTATGATTTTTTGATTTATGTTCTCCGATTACTCGAAGGTAGCTGGAACCATTTAGTTTTTTTTTTTTTAAGGTGGTCCCATTGTCATCAGGTCAGGATCTGATGATGGGATCCTGGAGAATTCGAGAGAACTCTTTAAATATTAGAGGCATGCCTCTAGCGATTATGGTATTTTTTTTATAGTAACTCGTGCAATTGGTGTGGGATAGGTACCATAAGTAAAAACTGAAAATCTTTTTTACAAAACAAACAACCGACTTTCAATAAAATAACTTTAGTTTCAGAAGTCGGTGTCTTTGGATCTGTATTTTAACCTGATAGATCGCGACCCGTGCGGCTTACCCACAATACTTTCATAACAAATAAGCTAATATACTACAGGTATGTGCCCGACCCAGTTCTCGAGAATGGTCATGCCACATTATACTGGGATCGATCTATCATCACTGATAGGACTATTGTAGCCAATAAGCCTGATATTGTGGTGATAGATCGACGAGAACGTCGTGCAATGATTGTTGATATCGCTGTCCCTCATGACGAGAATCTCGTGAAAGCTGAGCAAGATAAGAAAATCAAGTATCTTGACTTAGCTCACGAGGTTGTCGACATGTGGGACGTGGACTCAGCAATCATTGTACCGATAATCGTTACAGTAAATGGCCTAATAGCGAAGAGCCTCGACCAACACCTTGGACCCTGTTCCTGATGCCGATGGGCCACTATTTTTTATATTTTTAAATGTTTTTTTATGAGGTTATTTTAGAAAAATATTTAAAAATATAATTTAATATGTATTCAAATGAATATAAGAAGCTAATATAAAATAAAAAAAGTTTTCATTTTGTTTTCCCCTCCTACAAAGCAGAAATAACTAAACACTCGTTAAATAACATGAAAAGGCAAGAAAAGTTATTATTATAATCGTCCATCAAAATGAATGGAACAAATGAACGCTATTAAAGCTAAAAGCTGCTTTTAAGCAAAAACACCTTAAAATATCAACGATATTTAACAACAATACGGATCCCTGGATGAGACTCGCACAGACCAGGGAAGCATGACACAAAAGGGGAACGATTTAACTTTTGCCAACCCTAATGTCCGCAGCATGGTTTGCGGAAATTAATAACATCCGAACGCAATGTGAAAGCTTTGTTATGCATGTTGGTAATGGAATTAATAGAAGTTTTACATTTAATGGTTTTCACATTACTGATTATCACGGTCTGCCTGAGATTGCCGGTCTGCCGATTGTGATTGTTATACCGACGTTTCAATCAAGCCATTTTAAAAAACAGTTGCGTTTTTTCATTCTTTTTTTTAAATTTATAATGGTCAGATGCTCTTTTTTTTACATATGTTTTAAAATCCTTTACGCTGACATCTTGATAAGCGTGCTCGCACACTGCATGCTTTCCGTAGGTCCTACAATCGGTCACATTTTTACACGCTTTATATTAGCTGCACTTGTATGTTTGTTTGTTTGTATGTATCGACTCCTTTGAGCGCGATTTTGACCCACTTTAAACGGTCAGATTTCATTGAAACTTGTAAACTTGTCGAGGACCGATGACAACTCAATAATTAAAAAAAAAATTGAGAAAAAAAATAAACACGTTTTTGTAGTTAGCAGAACTAAAAAATAGAAAATAAATAATTTCTCCTTTTTTAGTTTGGTTTTTAAAGCGTGTTTTTTAGTTTTTTAAACTATTATTTATTTTTATCCTACTTCCTACTTTTGGATGTTTGTTACTCAATCAAGCAAAAACGGCTGAGCAGATTTGAATAAAATTTAGCACACAGATAGTTTATAACCTAGATTAACACATAGATTACTTTTATCCCGGTAGTACGTTCCCGTAGGATAATTTTCGAGCTTCACACGGGCGAAGCCGCTGACAAAAACTAGTACTTATCATCTAAATTTTATAGGACGTGTGCGTTGATAATTTTTTTGCTGTCTACTGTTTCATTTAACTCCTATGAAAAATCGGCCACCGACTGCACGCCGTCTACGAACGCTCTAAGGCGTTTTAAACGTGTAAGTCAGCGTTAAATATCCATAAGCACGTATACTTTACGTTGTTAGGCAAGTACGTACTGATTGAATCGTATTTGCAACAAAATTAAAATTATCTGACATCCACGCGGATATTTTGTCATAGAAAAGTTTTTAAAATCAATTAAAAGGAAGTCGAAGTTAACTTGCGCCTGTTATGTACTGTGAAACCTTTAAGTTCAATACCGTACGTTAAAGTTGGCTCTGGTTCTAAATGGCATCGTTGACAGTTCCATAATGTACTGAATTAGTTAGATGGCTAGTAGGGGCAAAAGCAGAGACTAGGATTGAAGCTTGTGTCTCAGAAAAGAAGAAAGTGAATTCCATTTAAAATCTGAGCGTCATTATTGGTAAAAGAGACCGACTTTCACTGAAAAACGACCAATTACAGCTTTCGTAACTCTTATTTTTATAACCATGACAAAATAACAGAGATTATGTCATGCGGTCTCCATAAAAAACGACAAATCACACCATAAACTTCCCCATCAACTAAGGCAACATGAAGCGCAGCAGCGAAACTAAACCGCGGCGGCTTAGGATAAAGCCGCGTTTATACGAAGAGAGATTCGCGACCGTCGGGAGGTGAGAATGCGAAGCTCGGGAGCAAGAATCGAATGGCTATTTATAACGTCTTAAAGTGAGCAGAAACGAAAACTTTCAACGATTGTGGCAAACGAGAGTCTCTAGGCAATATTCTCGAATTGTAATAATGGACTTATCGAAAAATTAGATTTTTAATGCACAGACACTAACAGGCTTTTACAACTATCGACATGCGTTACATATCAAACGCACTGTTTACACGAGTCAACTTTCCATCTGATATAGATAATCGCCTATTCGAGGGGAAAAACACTCCTCGTGTAAAGGAGGCTTTAGGCTTATCCGCGTACGTGTCTCACCCGCGATGGATTTACAGAAAACCTCTTACCACCGCATGTCAGCCTAGTACTTGGAAAACTATTTCCCCCAACGTAGGGTGAAATCCCTTCGTTTATTCTATTTTATTTATGATACTCGCGTGTCTCAAAAGATAGGAACGCTAATTTGTAATATTAACCTCTTTTACATCTTTCTTTGAATATTATTTAAATGAAAGGATTTTATTGTTTTCGTTTATGAAATTGACTTGCACGAGCATCTGCAGCCCTGTGCAATTTAGTGCTATTTTATTTGCAAATTCACATTTAAAGTAGCTATTATGGTAAAGGTTAAGTTAGGGTTATCAATTTACAATGAATCATTTCAAAACTACTTTAGCCATGAATATTATATTGCTAGGCTACTCGGTATTAGGGTGCCGTGCCAACTAATAAGGAAAAAATACATGTGGACACCAAGCAAGTCAAAGTTTAGGTTTTCATCTTTCATCTTCTTTTCTCGTTAAATAAAGGGATAAATTATTATTTTCAATCCCTTGTTACGCAAGTAACTTATTTATATACTTATTTCCCATTTTCAGTGTACGCACCTACAATGTCTTCTCAGAGCTGGAGCGTATCAAAACCACAAACAAAATACCTACTTGCTCTCTTCACAAAATCAAGTAATTAATTAATAAACACAATACAGAAACCTACCTACAAATAGAATTAACTGGAAACCGCTTCAGGAAGACAATAACATTGACACTATTTCTTTCCTATTTTAGTCTGAAGTGGCGACTCTAGTGTGTGGCCTGAGAACCAGCGAAAAGCTTAAAGCGAAATCAAAATATTTGATTTTACTTAAACCTAGATGAGCACATAAGAAACGTCAGAAACTTTTGACATTTAATGGGTGCCCATTTAAGAAATGTTCACGGTGCAGTTAAGAAGTCGTTTCCTATGGAGAAGAGCCGACAACGATCTTCACGGTTTCTCTTTTAAAATTATTGCGTTTTACAGTGTTTATTAAAATACAGTCCCATACCTAATATAAATAGGAGGAGAGTGCAGCATATTTTAACCGTAAACAGTTCAGTCCCGTATAAACATTTAAAGTTTCAGCCTATTTAGATTTTTTTTTACTTCAACCGAAAGACGTCTTGTGCTAAATTTAGTCCTTTGCAAAAAAATGTGAGCGACATAGCACTCTATGTATATCTCTCAATATAAAAAGCAAAATACTTTATTTGTAAAACTGGCCGATACTTTGGTTTCTTAACAACAAATTTATAAAAAGTAACAAACATTATCTTTAATATTTCCAGAGTATAAGCGATTTCTGCGTACCTCTATATTTTGGGACATCTATCCCGCATAGGGGATAGTTGCCTAATCCATATAAATTACGTTTAGGATAGATGCCCCGCCGAGAAACAGGACATCTATCCCGCAAAATCTTTGATCGCATTTTGTCTTCCGATGCAATCGCACAGAGACATGCAACTCGGTCAACTTAGTGAAAGTTAGTCTTTCGATAGGTTAATAAAATAGCAGGTGATTCATCCGCGAAACTAAAGTAATTACAATCGGGGCAACTATACCTCTGGGGCAACTATCCTGGGCCTCAAGTCTGCTATTACAATAGTGTCAGAATGGTCTATCATTGATTTCATAATTGTTGATTTTGACAAGTTTGGTAATCTACTAATAAAATGGCATCATTATGACTTTCCAATGGTCAGCCACTAACACTCCATTGAAAGAAATGGCATTTATTGGTAATCTCGTACATCATGACAAATGAATGACTTACTTAATTTACGAACTTCCTACTACTTTAGATTGCTTATAACACTAATAAATAATATGTCAAAATATATATAAATGAAATCTGGCATTATTAAATGTTCAAATTTAGTAATAGTTTTTCGAAAAATATTTCTACTAACGAGTTTTATAATAATGGCAATACGAAAATGCCATTATGACATAATTCTATTACGAGACCATTGACCGACCAATGATCGACTATTATGAATTTAGCAGATTATGAACTTTTAGCAAAATGACAAATGAATGACAATGGGATCGTGTTGGAATGACGAATTTATAAAAATAGCAGACTAAGGCCCCTGGTTTTACCCTAGCCAAAAGAATTGCTTAATTGCTTGCGCTAAGGTAGCGCTGAATTCAAAAATTCTTAAGCTCATATATTATTCTAAATCCCTATGACCTTAGCACTTAGAGGGGTTGTAATGATTGTAAGGATTATCATTCTATAAATCCATATTTTGTTAGGGTAGCGAATCATATTAGTGCAAAACACTGTTTAATTATACTATAATGTGTATGAGTTTTTAGGCTAATTAATTTATTTTCTTCAGCAAATTGATCCATGTAACAACACTTGACCAGATATTTTCGTTAACTACCAAATCGATTAAACATAACATCTGCACTGCATTATCCAACCTTGGAAACACAAAAGTTATTCAAAGAAATGTGCCAACATTTTTCTGTTGAATTTTAAAACAATTATTCTTCGCTGTCAGTGCTACGTTTAGCATATTCTAGAGCTCCACAGTAATTGCTAGCTGTCAGTCTACTATTATTTGCATTAGTATACAAGCGTCAGCCTTTGCAATAGATAAATAATAGGTATTATTTTCTTAACTATCATAGTAAGCTGCACGACCCGATCGTTCAGGTAAAGCCACACTTCGCCGCGGTTGGTCCGTGGATGGGTTGGACCATCTTTACATACCAAGACCTCTCGGTGTCTCGGAAAGCACTTTAAGCCGTCTGCCATGTGACAATTTGTATATCTATATTTATATTTATCTATATTTGTATATATATATCCTTACTTTTAGTGTGCCGGGCAAGATAAAGGATTATCTAGACTGAGAGTTTTGGGTTTCCATGTCGACTTTTTGGCCAGAATATTTTGTAGGAATATGTGATAGACGACAGAAGCGAAACCGCGGGTCGCACCGACACCAAGAGAAGAAAGAATGATTTAAAACTCTTGAAACATAACTCGCTGGTACTAGAGCCCCATAAAGCACACTCTACTGCTCTGTAATTGGGAGCCGACGGACTGAAACCAATTAGAAGTAACCATTTATTGATAGTGCCTTGTTTCTGTATTTTTATTTTGCTACAATTCTGGAGTGTTGGTGAAGAGCTAAGTGGAGTCGGAGTGGGTTTTATAAATAAATAACAGAAAAAAATTAAAAAAGAGGTTCGTTTGAAAGTGCACATGACTTAATAGTTACGTGTGCACATGAAACCGTTGAATCAAAAGAATATGAGAAATGACATCTATATTTTTATACATATGACGACGCAGCAATTGTCGCCACCTCGTGTTGTTTGTAAGTTCGGAAAATAGGGACATTGGCTGGTGACAGTCACTCTAGCAGAGCGTCGCATCGATGGTTGCTAGGCAGTTGCCTTCTAATGACAAAGATGATATCAGGGAAGCCGCTATCGTACCCTTCCTCAAAAATTGGGCTTTCGATTACAAATTTGCAATTAATTTTTCAAATCGTACTCGTATTTCTAGAGATTAACGTGTTCAAACAAACAAACAAACTCTCCAACTTTAGAATAACACAACTTACTACATATTTAAATTACGTACTTAAATTAAATGACGAACTTACCTAACATTCAAATTATATTGAACAAAAAAACATGTTACTAAATAAATCTACTCATTAAACAATTTCCGACGTTAATGAATTTCCGGACGTTAAAATTCCGCGTCTGCCAAAATTTCATTAAGTACATTGTAAGCCAGGCGTGGTCTTGGCAGCTCACTGCCAGAGAGATTTAGTCGCCGAAAGCTTTTTGAGAGCTCTTTATAACAGTCGTTAATTGTATGGCTAATCAAATGATAAAAAGTACCTACTTTTTACTAGCATTTGCTAGCGGCTTCTCCCGCGTGGAAATTATCCCACTGGATTATATGACCGGAATGAAAAGTATCCTAAGTGTTAATTTAGGTTATAATCTATCTGTGTGTCAAATTTCATCCAAATCCGATCGGACGTTTTTGCGAGACTGAGTAATAAACATCCAAACTTTCAATTTTATAATATTACCAGGACCAGGATACTAGGATTCGGAGTTGAGCCGTTGAAGCGAGCGGTCGCCTTCTTTGAGCTTGCACCAGATGTTGACTGGGGCCTCGAATTTGAAATCAAACCGCGTGTGTTTTGTGTTTTGCCACAGTGTATTTTGTAAAATTGCTGAAAGTGTAACATAACTAACGCAAGACCTCAAATACCCCGATTAGAGCATTAAGCTATAAGCATAATACAATGAATAAAAAATTATGTTAAAGCCAACAGTTTTATAGAAAATCGTGTGGACATTTGCATTAACTTGAGTGCAGTTAAAATTGAGTCTCATCCCCTTGGAATAAGATCCAATTCTCTTTGACTCAATTAGAGGCCTTGTATAGTTTTGATTACACTTTAACCACAAACAAGTAAGCAAAAGTGATATTGAAGTGCGCTTCAGCCTGCAGTGGAGACGGGCTGCTGGAGGACGACGGACCCCAGAGGCAGACTTGGTGAGATCGCTCCTATTATTACAGGGATTCGTTTGCTATAGGTACTGCATGCGGCGGGCCTTTATTCGCCGCGCGTGATCTCTGAAAATCAAATCACCTCCTTTGTGGACCAGTGTGCTTACACCCACTGTAATAGAGGAAAGAACTTGATACACGCCAATATTCTAGCACAAAATACGGTACCGTCCAAGACACCGTACTTTAAGGATCTTACTATTGTAACAGTGTAACGAATTCCACAGTGGATTGCAAGGGGCCACGGTCAAAAAAATATTCAATCGGAAACAGATGGCCTAAATAGGTACCCCGAACTATTCCGTTGGCTTTGCACGTTTTTGCTTTACAGATAAACAAAGAATTAAAACTAACAAAAAAAAAGGTCAGCCCATAAAACAAACTTTAAGGTTAGCAAGTTTCAGCCCCTACATACATGTGTTTCTGACTATCCCTACAAACAAAAGCGCTTACAATGGATACAATTGTGCCCATTTCAAAAGATGGAAGTTGTTTGTTTAGGGCACTAGCCCACCAAATAAACATTTTAATGGGCTTAACATTTGATCACAGAAATGTCCGTCAAGACCTAGCCACCTATGTTTTGGAACATCAACAACACTTCTAAATAATATACAGGAATTTCTCCCAAACAGCATTCTCTCCCAGGAACAAAGGATAACAAATTATATAACCGCGCAATTTAACGAAACATTCTGGAGTGGCGAAGATATAATTATCGCCGCGTCTGAATTCTACCTCGTAAACGTGCATGTACACATAATCAACGGAAATACACAGGTGTATTACCCACGGGCGATCCAGTACCCGGCAACATACGAGTACACATCCTCTATCAGAATCACCACTATGATAGCTGGGTCCGGAATAATGAAAAACAATACAGCAACAACCCGAAACTCCTAATGCAATTTCCAACCAACATTAAAACACCACATCATATCAAACCAAGAAGTAACCGGTGCAACACACGCCAAGAACAGGAAAAACACACGAAACCCCAGCCTCAAACGAACAGCCCCCAACAGGTAAACCCGTTATCGCCGTGTGAACAACGACAGGCAACACTATTTACACCGTTATCTGACGTAATTGCGGACGACACCGGATACATAATACTAAGACACCGGACCTCTATCGTAATTAAGTACACCTGCCCAGACTTGTGCATTGCAACCTGGAACGTCCGCGACGCCTCAAAACCCGGAAAAAATCGAATAGACGCTGAACTTTCACGCAGAGGCATTCATATAGCCAGCCTACAGGAAACGGATGAATTCAGGAGCATACAGCTCCACACGCTACAAATGGCACGCGACCGGCGAAATGGGAAGAAAACTAAAAAAAAATCCGAGGGCTTTCTGATACCAACGGTTAATATAACAAAACCGATAATCGAACCACACTGCGAAGGACCAACGGTGGACGAAATAACAGGAATCATCAATAAAATGCGAAACGGGACAGCCCCTGGAACGGACCAAATGGTAATCGAACTGTACAAAGCGATGCCCCAAATACTATAGGAAGCTGTTACTAAACACATGAATAACGCCTGGACACAGAACACTTTACCCGACATGTGGCTTGAGACCGTACAAGTCCCAATCCCAAAAAAAAAAAATCCTAAAGACGCGGACGATTTCCGCCGCATATAAACCATTTGTAACACGGGTTACAGAATTTACGCCTCATACTTACAAAAAAAAAAAAGTAAACAATACAATAACGGAGCTGGGAAATTACCAACCAGCGTTCTTAAACAATAGATCAACAGATGACCACATTTTTACGCTCAAAAGGGTTCTAGACGAAGGATGGCGTGCAGGTAAACGAATTTACGTACTCGCCCTCGACATAGAAAAAACCTTGACAACGTTGACTTCAACGCATTAAGAGATATATTACTGGAACGAACCAACAAATCGATGACCAACAGGATAATCAGGGCATGCTGAAATGAAAGAACATGCATCAAATGGTGTGGTCAGCAAAGCAGTTGGATTGTCAAAGGAAAAGGAGTTAAGCAAGGGTGCCCCCTGTCCCCTCGCCTTTTTACATTGGTCATTGACGAAGTCCTTAGAACACTAGAAGACACTATCATTTAATCAAACTAGATCAGGACCGCGAAATTTCACTTTCCATGGTATTATCATTTGCGGACGACCTTATCCATAATACAGATAATCTAGAAGGTCTAGAGCGTATCTTATATTACATTAAAGCCTTACTAAATAGCGTAGGCCTCCAAATAAACGAAACAAAAACAAAAATTCTAATTAGGGACCCCATAACATCACAGCAAACGACCAACGTGACCCTCAACGGAGTAAGTATACCAACAGTGGACGTAATCAAATACCTAGGCGCATACATAACATCCGCATTAAGCAGGAAAAGCACAATTAGAAAATGATGCCAACAGGCCACGAGAAACGCCAAATCATTACTACCATTCATACTAAACTCAAAGATGGACTGGAAGTTAGCTAGACTTATGTACCGAATGGTTATCGTACCTTGTATGATATAAGGCTTAAAAATATCGACCCTCACCAAGGCGAACAGATCAAGACTCCGAAAATATGAACGACTTATCATGAGAGACTTGATTAACCATGCCAGGAATAAACCTAGAACTAAGAAGATGCACCAAATCTTAGACGGAAAACCGTAACAAAACGCATCAAGAACCACAGGATGTGCTACTTGGCACACGTCTTCAGACGGGATAAACCACACCTATTGCATGCAGGGATGCAGTATAAGGCTAAATCTAAGGAGGTCGGACGACCTATTTACACATGGAACGACAACCTAAAACAGGACATGAAATACTTCAACATGGGAATCACGTATTGGAAGGACATGGCTGGAGACAGAAACAAGATCAAGAAAGCGGCTAACGATATCTACAAAAAAACAGAAGCTGATAGCAGTGAGAATTCAGAAGACGAATATGAAAACAACAACACAGAACATAGTGAAGCAACTGCATAGAAAAGAGCTAAGAAAACAGTTAAACCTGCACAAGAAGCTCGACCTGAATCAACATGCCGGCGACGTCGTGAAAAGATGCCCTCCTATAAAAAATACCACCCGTCTCTCCACTAGTCCAATGCTTACTCAAGGATGCATATCCGGTAGGCTCGCAATCCTTTCCTATCCTAAGGGCCTGTCTACCTGACCATTACCGCGCCCCCCGGTCTACTTCTTGATATGCAATGGCCTCTGTAACACCATGAAGCATGAGGCTACAGGGGCTAGTGCGAATCTTGGGGTTCATTCGATTAATCGAGTCTGGTCAAACCACGCTGGGATCGGTGCATTACATTACATTACATTACATTACCAGGACCAGGATACTAGAATTAGTAGGATAGTAGGATTTGATTTAACTCTGTAACTTCCATAAAACGTGCTGTAGTTCTGGTGGTCTTGTGCGTATGACTTAACCATCATCATCGGCGGCCTTGTTCTAAACACAGCTGAGTATAGGGATCTTCTCTTTTATGCCATGCTTCCCTGGTCTGTGCGAATCTCATCCATTCCACACTCAGTATGACTTAATACAAAAACAAAGTCGCTTTTCGTGTCTGTACGCTTAGATCTTTTAAACTGCACAACTGATTTTAATGCAGTTTTCTTTAATAGACAGAGTGATTCAAGAGGCAGGTTTATATGTATAAAACTTGCATATTATGGCAGAGAAAAGGAAAAATTTTAAAAAATCGTAATGTTATGTCGTAAAAAACATATAACAATCCATACTAATATTAAGTTAACATAACATAACATAACTCCTTGTTTCCCCAAGGGGTTAGGCAGAAGTGTATCTATATTAGACCTGCATTTCGCCAATGTAACAGGGGGCGACCCTATTGCCATCAACCGGGATAAGTCCAGACTCCGGTCTGTTACTGAGAAATTCTAGATAGAAAAAAAACAATAACACTTTGCTCGTCCTGGGAATTGAACCCAGGATCTCATGCTCTGTAGTAGCGCTTACGACCACAAGACCAACGAGGTTTTCCAACCAATACCATTAAAAAAGCTCAACATAAATTGCCAACCCATTTCGAGCCTTATGTCCTAATATAAAAAATTCTACACCGCAACGGGAACTCTAATAGGAAAATAACGAGAACCTCGGAGCGAGCGAGAGCTAAGTTCTTTCAAAATTAAAACCATTCATTCGCATTTAGAGGAAGACCCAGCTTATCTACGAATTAAAAAACCGAGAGAATTTATACATAATATCTTCTTTAGAAAAGTCTTGAAAAAAATGAGGTAGGAAGGTAATGAAATTGTTCCAGCATTTTTTACCCGATTTTTTATCTGTTGTCCAAACGCACTGTTAAGCGTATTGATACATACATTATAAGCCAGAAAAAAAGCGATACTATACTCAAATGTTCCAATAAAAGACTTATTCAAAAATATTTTTTTTAAATATGAAGCAAATGGTGCTTGACATTAATTGATTATAAAAATACCTCAAAAAGCACCTCACGCTTTTTAATTGAATTAAATTATTTTCTCCTTTTTTACTTTGGTTTTTAAAGCGTGTTTTTATAGTTTTTTAAACTATTATTTTTCATACCGACGTTAGGTTACATTGAAAAAAATCTTATGCCGTGTCGCGCCGTAGTAAAAAAACATTAAACCCAGCTACTAAGGCAACAGAGCCAACAGCATCCTTTTACAACATCTGTTCATCATTTCTTTGGTCTTTCTCTAACCATAGCCATCCACATTATACTACTATACTTTGATACATACTTCTTCTTACCGTGTCCATAGTAATCTTATACAGTCAGCCCAGAATTTAGCTACAACCTTGGCACTTTGAGCAGCGTTCATCAACTTCTGTAGCGTGCAGACAACAGGACATGCTGGACCAGATATTAAGTGCCCCATTGTTAGAGGGACAGCACCTCCGAAGATGATGAGATGACTCCGCCATGGAGTATAAATCACTCCAGGGCGGAGTCAACTGTGAATCTTCACCTAAGCAGGTTTTCTCTACTTCGGCCTCTTAAGTCCTAAGTCTATTTAGAGGCTTGCAGGAAAGCCCCTTGGCAACTCATATCCAATATTCCATTTATACATACTACTACATTTATGCATACTCAAAACTTACCCCACTTTATTTGTAAACGATGCCCAAAGTTAAGACACGTTTAAACGTCAAAAAAAAAATGTTTCAGTAGACGTTTACTATGGCTAAGCTTCAAGCAACGTTTACAAATAAAGGGACCTTCTATGTCCTCCATTCCACAGCATCACAGAAATAACTAAAATAGCTAAATCTTCATTTAACAGGTTTCTTTGCTGCACAACTGTCAGTAATCCTTTAGCAATTAAAATCCCCAGAGAGGAACGACGTATTTAGTCTCTTCTTAAACCACAGGTAATTAAAACCTCATTTTGTAATAGTAAAAATGTGTCAATTGTGCCATTTCCGCTGTGTCGCAAGTGCAACCCTAACAAGCTTAATCGTCTAGGGTTGCCACGAAAGATTAAAATTGAAATAAGCTCGCAACATTTAATGCGGCAGGTGAAAAACGAAAACGACTAAAAACGTCATCTCCTTCAGCTGCACAAGCAATTTTTAGTCTGCTGCAACTGCTATAGGTCTGCTGGTAGGTAAAATCAGAAAATTCATTATCTATACTAATGTTTTGATTATGTGTTTGCATTGAATAGCCTCCGAAACTACTGAACCGATTTGAAAAATTCTTGCACTGTTGGAAAGCTACACTATCCTCGGGTGACATAGGCTATGCGCGATGCGCTCCCATCATGCGCAGGGTACCTACGCGCCAGCCCCAACAGCATCCTGAATACTATAGCGGATAGATGGGATAGCCCCATACTGGGACATTAGACACGCCGACATTCAACTGTGGCGTAATAATAAATATAGTTTTTATTTTGTTTTTTCTCCAGTAGATGTAAGTACTAATACTAGTTTCTAAGTCGTTTGTATACTAACCAAATGGACGTTATGGGTCTGAAACAAAAGATTTTTTTTTTTTTATATATTTAATCCCCGTATTCCCACGGGAACGGGAACTACGCGGGTGAAACCGCGGAGCGCTGCTAGTTGTTAATAATTCGACCTAGCCATTTCCCAACTATGTTGGGGTCAGTTTCCAATCTAACCGCATGCAGCTGAATACCAGTATTATATATGGAGCGACCCTTCCATATAAAATACTGGGCAACTGCCCTCTTATTTGTAAAGTGTTTATCAAAAATGTAGGTATGGTTAAGCAGTCGCTAATCATTACTTATCTTTAAACATCGTTTATAAATAAGGGGGCTGACATCCACAGCCCAGTTACTGGGTCACACTATACCCCTGAGTAAGACTGGTTGTCAGAATTTCAGACTTCTGACGACTCGTAACGACTGTCAAAGATCTACGAACACAGATGGGACCAAATGTTTAACGGGCTTTTCGAGATACGGAAGGCTCTTAGTATGTAAACTTAACCGGATCGATCAGCCTGTGTGGCCATTATTACTCAATCATAGACGATTTTCTTCAATTAAAAAAATCCAACGAAAAATCATCCTTCGCCAACCCTAACGATCGT
Source organism: Antitype chi (assembly GCA_947359405.1). Lineage (NCBI taxonomy): Eukaryota > Metazoa > Arthropoda > Insecta > Lepidoptera > Noctuidae > Antitype > Antitype chi. The sequence continues at coordinate 6,290,879 of OX375829.1, read as the reverse complement.
CTAGGGTTGCCAAGAATTCATTACGGGCTCATTTCGAGCGGAGAAGTTGCCAGCTCACTACAATAGAGCATTAATCGACGAACGCGAAAATAACGCTGGAAATCCTTTTACCAAACCGTTTTTGTATGAAACTATTACTTCTTTCCTAACTGAATTGGTTTTCTTTAATTAATTTTACTTTTAACTAGGTCTAAGGTTTTTAAATTTCTTTTTAAGTTTCTCATTCTGTGTACTTGTGTTTTTGAGAGATTTTGAAGAAAATGGGAGACCAGCGTCCTAACAAAAAGCTCCCGCGACTACACGTTCGTCGCGTCTTTGGTCCTTGGCACTGACATCAAGCAATGGACTAAATTGTCAAACTTTAATAAGTTGAATACGAGGCTTTTGGTTACTTTTTCCGTGTATTATGTCTTTTTTTTTTGTAATGTTCTTTTTGTTTGTACAAAATATATATATTTTTCTTTTTTTAAACAGGATAAGTTTTTAACCAGTGCGCAAACTGTAACCATGAATTCAGCATATCATTCTAGACCCTCCAGCACAGAAATTATTCGTCAAATACAAAAAAAAAATCTGCTGTTTCATAGAAAAGTGCAATAGCTACGTGGTCAAAATGGATGGAACAGCTGATTTTTTTTTGTATAACCGGCGAAAAATGTCTACCCTCTATCCTGTATGTCAGTCATCTGTTCGAAAAAACCTTAAATTATTATATTTAAGCTCATCATCATCTGCCTAGCCTTTTCCCAACTATGTTGGGGTCAGCTTCCAGTCTAACCAGTATTTTACATGGAGCAACTGCCTACCTGACATCTACAACCCAGCTACTGGGTAATACGATACCCCTTGGTAAGGCTGGATATCAGACTGTCGGGCTTCTGACGACTCGTAACGACTGTCAAAAATCAATGAATGACAGCCGAGACTGGAACGTGCTTTCCCAGGCCCGGGCGTGTGTTCGTTTATTAAGATGATTATCATAAAATATTACTAGCTTTTGCGAGCGGCTTCGCCCACGCGGAACTTTCATCCCATATTAAACTCCCTTAGGGGTTGAATTTCGAAAAATCCTTCCTTATTCCTTGTCTACATTATAAAAGGAAACCTCTGTGCAAAATTTCAACTTTCTAAGTCCAAGGGCTTGGGCTGGGCGTTGATGAGTCAGTCAGTCAGTCATTCAGGACTTTTCTTTTTATTTATAAAGATTAGTAGGATAGAAGGCCTAGTAGGATTTTATTTTAGGATTCGTTTGATTTGTTGCATTATTCTGGACGCTTTTAAAGGTGCATCTACACCGAAGTAACTTTTTGTAAAGCAACATTTTGCAACATGATAAAATTTACTAACTTTCTATAACTTTTGAGGCTTCTACTATAATTTTTTGCTATCCGTTATTGTCCAGTAAGTAGCACTTGTAAACGTTGCTCAGCAAAAAGTAACTTTGATGTGTATGTACGTCTTTTTTACATCGTTCTCTCATTATATTTAATTATAAATTCATCATTAATGATGTAACTATTATTTTTGTAAGAATATAACATAAAAGAGTGACCAAGAAGTTTATTGCCCGATATTCTCCATAGATTTTAGTACGCTTTGGAATGGGTAACTAGCTTCATATTTCTGACTGACCGTCTCTTTAACAATTCAAAAGTGCTTGTAAATGATTTCATTTAAATAAATGCTTTGAATTTCAGTTAGATTTTTCCAAAACAGCCCTTGTTCTCTTGTTTTATCACCACAAAATGGACAAAGGCTCATTCTATTTATAGCATACCTATTTTAAAATATCAAGTATTTATAAAATAATGATAAAGGTCTTGTTAAAAGGTGAATGAACACAAGTGAACTTTAAGACCTTATGTACCTTAAAATGTTATAGAAATAATGAAAATATCAACTTCTAAGAATCTACAAGCTAAAAGTACATCCAGTCCCGTTTGGTAGCGTAACACGGTCACTTTATGAACCCTACTGCTCATTAACGGCTTGTCTTGAAGATTTGAAAAATATATGATTTTGCTATAGATTCATATAGATCGTTTTGCCGGAAGTACTTTTTTTGTATGGTTAATACTTTTGCTGTAAAAAAATATTTTCCAACACGCAATATTTTGGCTTCTATTCCATACTCCTACTAAACGGCTTCGTTATTTGGAAAAAAAATACACTGAAAAATAGATAGTTAGAGGTACCATAGAATCGCCGAAGCACAATTGTAAATTAATCAAAGGAATATCCCCATTTTGAGATAAAGGCTCAGAGGTGCCCTGCGCGGGCGCGGGCGGCGGTCGTGCTTTAGCATACAAACGGGAGATGAGGATACTATGGGCCTTAAGTCCCATGTAAAAGGGAGCGAGCCCATTGTCATCAACCGTGCACAATCCTCTGCTCTCTCCTTTTTTGAGGGTCATCATCAAATAACTTCTCCCGCTCTGGGTGGTGCAGGAGGGCGTGTCAGAGTTTTACTAACTAAAACCCACCCAAGATTGTTTCAAGATTGTATGAAAGCTCATACGTCTCCTTTAATCTAAAAATATCCGTTGAGCCGTTTATGCGTGATTGAGTAACAAACAGTCAAACATACAAAGTTTCACATTTATAATATTAGTAGGATTAGTTGGATATTCAGATTTGAAATAAATGATTTGAGTTTGACTTCAGACTCCACGGCCCCAGGGTATCATTCCCAACCCTTTCATATTATTAGCTATTTTAAATATTCCTCAGGTCGATTCGAGAAAAGAAGAATAAAGGAGATACTAAGATACTACGATCAACAATTTCAAAAATAATAAACCTGAGTCATTATTTCCCTTGCTTTTAAAAAAAAAATAAACAATGGAACTCCTTTTAACCGGGTATTACGATATTGGTCTGTGCTTCTGACAGGCATAATTAAAATGAATGAAAATGTTTGTTTCCCAGAAAAGTTTAAATGGCATTCCAGGAGTTTTAAACTGTACCGAACAAGTGAACAGTAACTAAACCACACAAAGTTGTTTAGAACAACAGGGTTTAATCACGTATTTTATTTGCTACTAGATCCCGCCCGCGGCTTCGCCCGCGTGGAGGTCGGAAATTATCCCGCGGGAACGTACTACCGGGATGAAAAGTATTCTATGTGTTAATCTAAGTTATAATCTATCGGTGTGCCAAATTTCATCTAAATCCGTTCAGCCGTTTTTGCGTGAAAGAGTAACAAACATAGATCCATCCATACTTACAAACTTTCGCGTTTATAATATTAGTAAGGATTATTTGCTTTACCAACATTCCACTATATATTTCTTACTACTGTAGAGCAGCTACTGATAAATACATTTTACAATGATAAGAAAGTGCCCTATACGCGTTGATTGGTTATTTCTGAAGGCTACTATTACAGAAACACTGACTGACCGACTCTTTTATAACTCAAAAGTGCTTGTATATAGTTTAATTGAAATAAATAGTTTGAGCTTGAGTTTTCATCCATTGTATAATCAGCCACCTTATAAACTACCATTAAACTTCGTCTTTGATGAGCCATGTTCTATCTATCGACTCGAGACTACCCACTGCTGATGCTGAAAACTTCCTCTCTTTTGTGCCATGCTTCCCTGGTAGCTGTTAGTCTCATACGGGTCTCCCATCTGACCAAAGGACCGCCCACAGAATAGAAATAACATCCATCAACCTTTCATATCCATATAACATTATTCTCCAGTAAAAAGTGCAAAAACCCAACTTGATGTTCCCGATATTTAAAATATTGGGGTTTCCACGCCTCCACCATTTTTTTTCGAAACCGGTGCGGTCATAACGCAGTTATTTGAGGGCTAGAAAAAACGTATCGCTTTCTAACAGCCTGGTGTTTTGTATCGTGAAATAGATGAAGGTTTTTTGTTGAAAAAACGGGTCAAAGTAGTAGATACTGTAATTTATTGGATTAAGTCGTTTCAGAGGCTTTTTAAAAGGCTTACCAGATGTAGTTCTTCTATTTGATATTGTATTTTAATCCGTTATTGAGACTTTTATGCCCACGTTGAAAGGTCTTCACAAAAATCTTCTACCAGTATAAGGTTTTCCTGCCTACTAAAAGCCAATAAAATGATGAGAAATTGAACCAATGGCATTTTTTTTTATTGTGCATGTTTGCTACTTACTAAATTATTTTGAAAAAGTTTTCATGAAATTAAGTAAAAAGCGGAATGTATTACTTTACTTTTCATTATTAAATACCAGGAAACTATCCTTTTACGTCTTCAAAATGTCAAAAACTACAGAAAACAACGCAAGATCTTTACACACCTTTTCGATTCTTGCATAAATACATTATATTTACCTGATTCTACCATTGCGGTACGGAAACATCTATAAGTACGTGATAGACCGCCTCCATGCAATCCACCTGTTTAGATTCCGAATTCATGCATCTATTCATTCATGCATGCCTGGTGAATACAAATAAGTATCGGGTTTTCTTATAGGACAGAGTATTGGTTTTGTATTCTATTGCAGTATTGCTATCGAACAGCCGCCGGTTTATCTGGTAAAAATCTTAACTTGCATAATGAGATGAAATGAGCTTGAAGTATGCTGTCATTTCACCTGATGTTAGGAATTGACACTTGAGCTTCACCTGATTTTTCATGGTGAGTTTTTTACGGAAAAATTCGGCAGATAGGTAGTACCAGAGGTTGCATTTTAGGTTCCATATAACTTACTGATAGGTTTTCCTGTTTAAACCATGGAGTTAAATATCTTTCATCTCTTTCTAGCTTTGCTTGTGCATAAAAATAACTTTTTTATTCACTTACAGATTTGTTTGTTAATTGTTTTTATCGCAATCAGGAAGAATAATACTGGCGCAAAATATGTTGGTATAAATTCAAAAGCAAATTAAAATGGTATTCGACTAAATCTGCAGCATCCGATATCTTTCCTTGTTTACTGTTAAAAATTCAGTTCGAATAAAACCCAAACTGGGAAACAAAGCTATATTTTTCGAATATATTTCGTCCATATACCAAAAAAGTCGTAAAATCGAATTAAGAACGAAAATATAGCAAAATAAAAACGCGCGAACCCAGTGACCGCTGCCAATATACTTTTAATTGACGTATTTTCAAACTTGGAACACGAGTCTGCTATATGAAAAAAGTTTTTTTTTTTAAGAGTTCCAAAAACGGTTCAATTGAGTTTTCAGTGTTTAATTTTTATTTTATAGCAGCTAAAAAAGAGTTGATTAAATAAAACTTAATTGGAAATATAGTATTCAACTTTGTGTATTTTATGCACAGGTAACAAAACTAAAAGTATGCAGGCAATCAACTATAATTAATGTAGAGTAGGTATTATTGGTTTTTTATCAACAAAAATCATAGCAGCAGCTCGGTTTCTGGATTTGTGCGCAGTTAGTGGCATTAGGCTCATACTTAAACTTGGGGTCCACCAATTTATGGAATCATGTCAGCAGAGAGTGTCCTATACTCTGCCTATCCCACAACTGCTCTTGCGGAAAATGTTGAGTTGAGAGTGTGAGCCATTACACAAACATTTAACATATTCGAGTGAGTCTTACATTTTTTTAAACTGGGTATACGCCACTTTAATACGATCCGTGAACTAGGATCGCGGTTCCAGTTAATTGCGGTCCCAATCGCCAGAAGCCTCTAAAAATTTACTGTGAAATGGAAAGTTGGAAGTTATTGGGTGAAATGTATTTGTGTGTACTTACTTATACAGTGCCTGAAATAAAAATATTTTTTTTGTTTTTTATTTGTTTTATTACGGTCAAAAAAAATCGTCAATCCATTTTATATTTTAGAGCAAGCATGTTTGCGAATGTTCCATACTCAAAGGCAATTTAATTTCGTACACGAATTAAAAAATAAGTTTAAAACCGTTTTTTACATTCAAAATTGGAATACTGCCCAATAGACGGCGATGGAGCAAAACGGTACGATTTGAACTCAAAACCGCATTACAACTTACCAGAAACTATTTGACGGGTTAATCTAACTTAGAATAGCAAGGAAACTGCAGTGTTTCTGCAATATCAAGGTAATATTACTGCACTGTATGAAAATGAGATCTAGCTCAAAGTATGTACATAGAATAAGAACACGGCCAGGTGCGGTGGAGATCCGCTTAGTTTTAATAAGTACGTAGATATAAAGATAAAACCGCAGTAGGTACACTTGTGTGTGTGTTTATAAACAATATTGTATTTAAAAGGATGAGGGATGTGTGATGTTCCTCGCGAAACAGTATCTGGATAATCTTTTCTTTTTTTTTTTGCTAGACTGACCCGGTACCTATGCCTTGGGTTAAAATTTAGAAACCTGCTGCCTCGCTAGAAAGAATGTGAGATTATATGGGGGTTCCAGAGAGTCTGCTGAACCGCCACAACAATATTTTTTACCGGAGACGTAGTACTTTTAACCGACTTCAAAAAGGAGGTGGTTATCAATTCGACATGTTTTTTTTATGTATGTTCGGGCACAACTGTCATATATTGACGGATTTGCAAAATTATTTTTTTGTTCGAAAGGGGTTTTTAGGTTAAGATCGTAAATATTTATTACACTACTTGAGAATTAACAGTACAATGACTGAACAGGCAAAATTACGTGTTTAACTAATCGGAATTAAATTGAGAAAACAAAATCGCATCTCTGGCAAAAAAGAATGCAGGATTAAGTAGACCGTCTAGAACCGCCAAATAGTCGCACATAGCATGACAACACCTTTTTAAACCCAACCTAAGCTTTGACTCGAACGAGGCACAGCGTACCAGCAATAGACAAAATACCCACATTTTGAAGTGACACCCAAAAATATACTTACCTTTATCCTAAAACTCGCACAACGACCATTTATGTAACATTGGTATTACTGGTAAGATCCAATGGTACGATGTCCGGGCGAATCCGATCGATTATTTTATTCTATAAAGCTTAATATACTTTAAATACTTAATAAAATAAAGCTAGAAGGTATCATACCTCGTCGTCGAACGCGTCGGGGTCCGCCATCTTGTGTTAACTGTCACTCACTACGTCACTGCCGCACTGCGCACACGCACTAGACTTACGTCACATACAACGGATCATTGTGTTCACACCACACTTATGTTCCTGAAACAATGAAAAGATTATATTAGGACGATGAAGATTATTATTGATACTTTAGTACCAGATTTTTAGAAAGAAAGGAAGATGAATGTTTATTTGGCATAGTAGTTAAGTAAGGAGCACAGAGTACAGAACACCACCTTTTGAGAACTTCTTACAAGATGGTATTTGGCAACTGTTTTTAACCGACTACGGCGAAGCCCATTTCTTCCCGTGAGTGTCGTAGGAGGCGACTAAGGGACTTACTAGAGAATGAGGAGCAGCGTTCTCTATGCTTTTGACCACCATACGGCGATCACCAACCCACCTGCCAAGAGTGGAAATTATGGCAAATACCCCCCTTTCGGGGGAGGTTTATGTCCAGCAGTGGACGTCTTTCGGCTGAAATGATGATGATGATGACGGCAAAAAGAAGGGTTATGATTTTGGCCGGTATCATGTATGTAGGTACAGTTGTGGTCATATAATTAAGAACGATTTGATTTCCAGATTTTTTTTTCTCTAAATCATGTCATGTGTAGTTATGAATGTTAGTACGCATGTAACCCTTGCCCCATACGTCGGGAATCCCAGGCTGGTTCCCGGCCACCGTAGGCGCAGGCTTGCGGACGGCGAGTAATGGGTAGCTCGCTGTCCGGTAAGGACCAAGCCCGGGTCGACGACGCGTTGTGTTCCACGCGCACCTCAAAGAGATGTCAGCACCAACTGGTGGGGTCCGCAAGAGCCGATGCTTGCCAAGGGTGCGGGTTGTTCGAAAGAGGAAACGGGGGCTCTGGCACACAGGCATCTGTGGGAACGCTAGTGGGTTTTAGTCAATAAAAATCTGACACGCCCTCCTGCTCCACCCAGAGCGGGAGAAGTTATTTGACGATTTCCTACTCAAAAAAAAAACCCTTGCCCCATAATTTCTAAACTACTCATAATTTAACAAATGAAGTATTGTTGGAAGCGTCTTAATCGTCCGCTGATTTAAGGGTATGTGACGTCACATTACATTGAATATGGCGCCCTTTAGCTAGAGGACATAAAGTCACGAACAAAATATTTTTTTTATTATTGTTGCCGTCTTGGGTATAAAATGAAAGGGTTTATTAAGCACATTTCAAGAATGATGCCTTGTACAGGCACTTAAGTAAAAAAGAACGCATAATAGGTTAACAGACAGGCGCTTCGCGACGGTGCAAGTCGATTCTGGTAGAACAATGCCCACTAAGTTTTCACAGAAATTGTTCAACTAGAGTCGCGTTGTGTGTCTGCGGGGAACCTTAATCAGCGACGAGGTGTCAATTTTTCTAAGAGAGAAGCCGAAGCGAAGTCGGCTTTAACATTGTGACTTATCAATAAAGAATACTTACTATCATTCTAAAGTTAATATAGGAATGTAAAGAATTAAATACAATGAAATTGAATCCCCGAAGGGAAGCCGGTAGAAATCGTGTTATATAGCGCTATCGCCACTGGAGCCTTTAGACATTTATTTAAAGTTATTACGGAGAGCTTTGTTAAAGAAAATACCTACTTCTATTCATAATCCCGACACGATTTCTTCTCTATGCAAGTATTAAAAATATTCAGACTTCGTGCAAATTGATGTTTATTACAATATTTTGTTTATTTTTTCACTTTCAGTGTAATATAAAACTTAATAATAGAACTTTTTTCATTTTAGCTGCGGAATTTCTTTTTAATATTTTTCTTTCATATTTTTATGCTTTATTTAAACTCTTTTTTATGACTCGTAATTATTAGTTAAGAAAAGCTACACTCCGTTCATTTAAAAAAAAACATGTATTTTATCACATCATGTTTTTTTTTTGGGCCGACGACCTTAAGAAATTGGCTGGGACAGACTGGATGCCGAACGCGGAGGATAGAGTGTTGTGGCGCAGCCTGGGAGAGGCCTATGTCCAGGAGAGGACTGCGATAGGCTGAGTTGCTTGATTGATGTATTTTATCAAACCTCTACCTGGGAGTTCCATTTTGCACTCCTAAAATTTTAAATAATATTAAAAATATTATTGAAAATTTTCAATACATGATGAATAATTTATTTTTGTAAACCTCAAATGATTCCTATTTTGGAGTCCTAAAAATACTAAATAGCCAAGTAACTACGACCAACTACAATGTAGCGCTCGCCGATCACGTTCGTGGCACCACCGCTCGCTTGGCTCGCGCGCGGTCAAATTTCTAGCCCAATCACACCTATAAGGTCGGTAGCTTAGCTACTACGACTGTGGGAAAAGGCCCTAAAGTTAAAAAGGCTCAATTTTTTAAAATCTTTTACATCATTAGGATGTCAATAAGTTTTCAGAGGATCAGTTAAAAAATCCGAGAGCTTTTCTTTAAAAAAAAGAAACAGTTAATGTTTAACTTGGTAATCCGTTTTTCAAAGCTAATACTATTAGTCAGAGATGAATAAATTAACGAAGGGTTTAAATGATATCAAAGGGGAGGAAGTAGATGCGGTCAAGTGGTCGTTTTTCTTCGAATTTGTACCAACATTTAGTGGAAGGGAGAAAAAATGGCGACTAATTTGTACAAGGTTTTATTTTTACTGTAATTTGATTTGCTGCTGATTTCACAATTGTAACTTAACGCGATCAGTAGTACATCTAAACTGCGTTTATGAGCTGTCAGCGCATCATTGTTGTAGAATATTGACACTGATAGCTCGAACACAGCTTAGAGGTCATGATTGCGTTCAGTTTCATTGGTGAAATTGGCACTGGCATTGCAGAATAGGCGACAGAAAATGGAAGTCGGCGGATTCATGAATGAGGGTGGGTAGATATTTTTTGGTTATTTTAAGAAAGTGTTTAAAAAAATGCAGCTAATCAATAAGTTTTTTTTTTATAATGCGGTCTTTTTTTAGTCCATCCAACTAGCGACTGCGGGACGTTAAGATTTTGACAAGTTTTTATGACAATTTTTATATCAACAAAATAAATTGAAAAACGAGCAACTCGATAAAAATAGAACTAATAAACCTGAGCAATTATTTTGAATGTACCAGGGGCACAGAAAGCAGGTGTGACCAAGCTGTAAAACAAGTTTATTATAAGAAACAGACACACTCTTAACCTACTTAACACAACAAAAACAGCTAATACATAAAATTAAAACGACCAATCAAAACGCTATGTTCTCAAAACCTCAACCAAGCAAATGAGGACAAATTTAATTTAAGAGTTTGCACAAAGCTGGGGATTATGAACAAAGAAATTTAATTAAAAGGACTTAAGAATACCTATCGTTAAGTACGCCAGTTGTGGCGCTTGTATAACGGGGTTGTATTAGTAATTTATGTATCCGACTGTACTTTTAGTTTGTTTTTCATGCACTTTTCTTGTTTATGGAATCTTTTTTTTATGGCGAAATGGGTTTTGACCTATATCTTGACAGTCTTTGTAGAAGAAGGACGATTTTTTTTTTTAATATAATGACTAGCTGTGGCCAACGATTTCGTATGCGATCCGGGATGAAAAGTAGCTTATGTTCTTTCACAGGTCACGGTCTATCTGTGTGCCAAATTTCATCTAACTCCGTTACAGCGTGAAAGCAAAGATAAGTATTCATCATCATCATTTCAGCCGAAAGATGTCCACTACTGGACATAGGCCTCCCCCAAAAGGGGGGTTTTGCCATAATCGCCACGCTTGGCAGGCGGGTTCGCGATCGCAGTATGGTGGTAAAATCCATAGAGAATGCTGCTGCCCATTCTCTAGTAAGTCCCTTAGTCGCTTTCTACGACACCTACGGGAAGAAATGGGATGATAAGTATTATTAAGATATTATAGCTGGGCCGACATGAAATATCTCAATCTTTTATTCAGTGGGTAATTTTAGCCTGACTGCCTGTAGTAACCCCTGAAAAAAAACCAATTCAATACAAAACTCTATGTACACCGATTCACAGTCTTGAGCAAATATTTTCCCCATGTTTTTTGGTGTGTAGATTTCAGCGCACATTCAATGCCCATAACTTATTAGCAAAAAAATTAAAGCAATTTAATTAAAGTCCACAATCGAATTTACAACCAACATTCAAACGGCCAACAATTGCAAATTGGCCCAAAATGCTGTTGGCCGTTTGACGCCAACAATTGCAAATTAGCCCTAAAGTGACAGCAACCACTAGCCGTTAATAGACAACACATCACTAAAGCAATAACGACTGACATGAGTACATGACAGCCCATCAGCTGCCTGGCTGATGACGTGATTGCAAATTACTAGATCAGCCATAATAACCGACCGTATGTCGGTAGTTTGATTGTAACGATCTAATTAGTTGATGAAAATTATTGGTTGTTTGCTGTCAAACGGTTTGAGAGCAGTCTGTATACTGTATAGTATAACTTTGACTGGATTTAATACGTTAACGCCAGTACCGAGACATCTTAAGTTATTGTATGGATCTGTGGCATCAATATAAAGAGGTTTATAATCAGTCTATAACAGGCCTCCTCTCTTCAGGAGGGAGTGGGCTGTAACATACCACGCGGGCTGTGCGAGTTGGTACTTAGATGTCACATGTGTTTGAATGTATGGATATAGCACATGGCCGGTATCCTCACAATGTTTTCCTTCACCGTTTGGAGAGAAATGGTGATGAAATTATTTACACAAAGCGCTTAGTATGGTTGCGAACTCACGACCTAAAACTCGTAAGTCCGGGCCGCTACCTCTGGGCCACCACTGCTGATTTATAGAGGTGTTGTAGTTTAATTTTTTGATTTTGTGACTAGGAGTCCATTTTAAGAAAGAACCATTTGATTAATTAAAATAAACACATTTTGTTCCATCTCTCCAGGAAAAATTTAAACTTATCAGCCAAGCAAAAGGAAATCTATTTAGGGGCTGAAGCAACAGTTGTTAAATCGAAACTTGAATGAAGTATCACTCTGATCTCAAGTTGATACTTGATCATCGATGACAAAGGAGAGGGAGGAAACTTGTGCTCTGATTATTTTAATAAGTATTTATAAAACAGATTTAAGCACCTTCTCGAGGACAAAATATTGTTTACATTGTTAATTTGTTTGAGTTTCGGAATAATTCAAGGAAGGGAAAAGAAAATCATTCTGCCACATATATGACCAACACGATTTCAAACGATTAAAACTATATATAAACACCTCTATAAGCAATATGGTGTAAAAATATTAGATTTTGTAATTTGTGCCATTTTCATACACTACTGTATCTACTCTCATATCTTGAGATTGAACTTACTAAACAAAAGATCAAAGTTAAAAGAGTAACAAATAAGTTTTGTATTGCTACAAAAGTAATTGATTGAAACTCCTTGATGATAACATCTTGGATTTGCCCTGTATCGTATTGGTAATTTTTTTTTTTACATTGTTGTTAGAGAAAAACTGTTCTAATATGATTCTATTTTTAAATTTCGGTAATGTGTGCGTGTATATAAACTCGTTTTTAAGTTTATAGTTCAAATTTAACGTTACGAGTGTATATAAAATATTTTGTTAGCGATTCATTAATGCGAGAGGACAGCCTTTCAGAACGAGCGACGGAGCTTTTTTCACAGTCAACTGCAATTTCCTAACGTTTCTGATAGCCTGGTACCATTATACTTCGATTCGAGGCATGTCATATTTTGTGTGACCCCTTGCAACCTAGTATTGCGTTCCTTCTGTCCACATTTTGTTTACTACGATTACTCCTACATTAAATTTTATTATGTCCGAAAACACGTAGGTATTAACTGTAAAGTCGGATTGAAACAATGTTAAAAAAGGAAAGCAGAAAATGTCAAACTGCCCCAAATCAAGACTTAATGTATGAATAGGAACTAGCATAACTACTCAATAACTTGCGAGTACAATGTCCACCTAGAAAGCCTTACAACTTCACTTGCAGAGGAAGTTTAGAGCTATTCATCAAGCACTTGACGGATTGACAGGCTTTCAATACAAGCAGCGAGGCTATTCCTCACAGTCAACACAAGGTAGTGCTTTACGCTTCTGATCACCCGGTACAAACCAGCTCTTGGATATACTGGTAATGTTTTTTTTTCAGCTATAAAGTTTATAGCCAAAAATTAGGTTTTTAAATGGATTGATTATAAATAGTTATTTGTTATGCAAGGCTGCAAAGTTGTTTTTTGGCGCGTGTACTTGTACTGAAAGCTGAGTTAGCAAAGGATTCTAGGATTGAACCATGAGCGAAGTGAGTGGTTCAAATATAGAATCCTGAGCGTAGCGAAGCTTTTAAAGGTACGAGACGCAGAATACCTTTGCTGCCGAGCGAAACACACAATTTTTCACCTCACTACAGCGAGGAAAATGCTAGGTGTAAGAAGAACAGCCTAAATAATATAAATTAGTGTAGTTCCATGAAGTGCGATAGCATTGCAATGTAGTCTCCGAAAACGTTTTCACGCCTTTAGAATGTCTCCATGCATTGAATAAATTGTACGCTATAATCTACTTTTCGCCCGATTTTTCCGGAAAATAACATAATTCGGCATTGTGTACCGCTTGCACTAACTCTGCAGATGTTAAATCGATATCTTCTTCGCTGCGGGACTCAAATTTTATGATTTCTTACGATTTTATCAAAAAAAATATGAAAATTATCGAAAGCGAATAGAAAAGAGACGATTTTTATTGTTTCTTTTTTTTCATACTGCATGAGAGCGTCCTGCTGGCCAGTGCGATTATTCTAAAAATCGTTTGGCGCACTGACATGAAATAAGTATTAATGCATTTTCAGTGGACTGGCCGTACAGAAAATTATTGAATAAAAAGGTTCGAATTTCAAAAACTCTTTCCACGCTAGCGGGTAAAATGCACTGCACGCAGATTTGGAATGACAAACAGAATCTTTCCGAGCCTGTGAGGTGAAAATAATATTACATAAGTTGACTGAGAACCAAATACTTATTGTGACATAGGCATAAAATAGGTCATCTTCAAAACAACGCACGCAAGCTCAAATACAGATGAAGTTTGGAAGACCGATTTATCACAATGTTGACGGGTTTCAATACAAGCCCCGAGTTCATTCCTCCTCGCAGACAGACAACACGTATTGAGCTTATATCCTTCCGTTTCTCATATCCTGGTATTTCGGTCAACTACCAATGCCAGCGTTACCTACAAAAATATGACTCAGATTAGGGAACGACGACGCACGGAGTGAAAACAAATCACGCTTGATGAGTTCAAGCCATTTCAATTCATTTTTGACTGAATTCAATTTCTGCTGAGCAATATTGGTTTTAACCTGTCTAATTCACCTCTTCTACACAAAGCTGCTTCAAACTCTAAACTGTATGGCTAACTTTCCCCCAATATTCCTTTCTTTCAACTACCCTCAAAGCGTAAAGTCAATTCAATTCCCCACTATCTCGATGTAAGATATCATCTCCGAACACGGATGCTAGTTGGAAAACTATTAGCTCGAGGCAAACTTGCCTGATAAAACCAAGCTTAAAACTTGTCGACTGTATCATCTTAGCACTGGAGTTCAATTTAGCCTGCCAAGTATATGAAATAATATCGGTTTAGAGTCTTTTTAGTGTGCTTTCGAAGTCAAGTCGGTGTTTTTTTATGAATATTAAAGAATCTTAAACTGCAATGGAATGGAATTTGGTGCAGCCATTCGCATTTTAAAATTTTTATGAAGACTCTAATGTAAAAAGCAGTTGATTTTATACAATTCTCGTGAACATTAACAAGCTTTTTTATGTACCTACTAAAAGGCATAGCTATGTCTCGAAAAGAGTAACACACCTCAGATGCTTTTGGTAGATCTGTTAGTCGGGCTGTAAGTTTGCCACCCTATACTTAACATGGGGTCCTAGTAGCTCAAGACTAAAGTAGGCAGTTTTTCAACCCATTTGTATTCGCTTTACACAAAAATAAGAATGCCAAGCAACATTATTAGGTGCGCGCTATCGAATGGCATCATTAATAGAGCGAAATGAGTATAGGCAGTTTTCGTTTTTAAACAACATATCCGATATTACCAATTACCAAGAATAATCGCATGTGACCAAAGAATTTGTGATTAATAATACAAATTGGTTGCAAATTATAAAGTTTCATAAAACACTCTTGTTAAGGAATCAAACTGCAGAATGAAACGACATGACATTTAGTCGCACCGTCTCAGAACTTAATATAACTTGGAAAAACTTGTTCCCAAGGATATTAAAACATTTTCTGCGACTGTACGAGCTATGTTCAAGCAGGGGAAGTAATACGAACTTCTCATACTTTCAAAGTCCGGACTTAAAGTCAATAAGATATGAATTTTCTCTAATAAAAACATTTACAAATTATAGACTTAAGCTTTACATGGGTTATTAATAGAAAATCACTATAATATTTTCAAGGAAATTCAGGCTCAATGAAGGTCCTTTGTTCCTGGAAAATTCATTTTCGATTAGTTAATAATAGTGTTGGATTATTTTATGGGGTACTTAACAACATTCAAAAAATATTTTGATAACGCGACGAAGTACAAAATCCTCTATTATGTATTAAGTTGGTTAAATACGATGTTAAAACTAAGCTAAGCACCAAGCACCATGTAGTAGCAGTTTTCACATGATATAAAAATGACATAATCGTAAACAGTGCAGAAAGTTGCAACTTCATAATAAAAATTTCAACATGAACATAAAGTTTGGGGAAACAGCTGCTGCAAATTCTTGTGTAGATATGGATATTCTTTCTTTATCCTAATTTATAATAATGAAAGTATGCAGCTTTCAAGATCTGCGTAAATTGGGGTGAAACCCGCGCGGGGCATGCCTGCGCTGTTGAGGAGATTGATTTAATGATCACGAAGTCATGCGATTGACTATTCGTGGCAGTTTGAACATCTCCATACAAGTTAAGCCATGCTAGGCGTTTTTGCGCCTCTCCAGGCCTGTCGCGGCCCGTCTTGAGCTTTCACGGAATGTGTCGGCGTGGTCCGGCCCGTTGGCCGCTATGACGTTCCGGCTTTGATTTAACCGATTCGCGACGGATTGGTCTGGGGACGAAAAGCCTCCGCAGGCCTCATCGGATGCGATGGTTTCCATGGCTTGTAGGCCTGGCCTAGCGCGATCTGGCCTGTGAGAAACCGGGTCGCGAGACTGCAGCATTAGTTGACACATTTGGGCCGTCATTTTCACCTTTCACGTGGGATTCGCTTCAGTTTAACCATAGCTTAAAGCGTATCTTCTTTTGTGCCATTGATGCAGTACACCTAAAAAATGAGGATAGTGAAAAATGCTGCAACAACCAAATGTTTTTCAGAACATTATGCTACCAAAAGAGCTGTAACCAAATGGAGCGCGACGTAACGAATTGATGAAAACCATGAAATATAGCTGCGTGAGTCCATGCACATTAAAATGGTCTTAAGTGAACTAATAACCCATTAAAATGCTGTTGTGGTAATAAACACGAGCGCTTGCGTCCAGATTTGGAACATAGGTACAGTTGTTCCGAATCGGGATTTGAGCCCGGAACTCTGCGTTTATAGGCTTGGCAAGTAGCCAATCTGTCATTTGAGTCTTCAACTATCGACAAGATCAAAGACAAGTGTGTTTTTTGTTATCTCACATACAATACATCAAAGATTTGTGAACATTAAATATGGAAAAATGGGTCTGTCTGACTGGTTGAAGAGGTAGCATCAAAGGGAGGGTGGTGTCCCTCCCAATCCTTAAGGTCTTTTGAAGGTTTCCTTTCGAAAACAAAAGGGACGTTTCATTCAATCAAACCGAAATAAGCATAGGTACATTCGATCGAAAACAATTGGAAACTAACTAGAGCTAACAACTACCAGGCTAGCATACGCCATAAGAACATAATATCGAACAGGTACAAAGCGTCCTTCACAATACACGAACTAGACAAAAGACAGTTGCGAAATGAATTTCCCTCATCACGGACGCCGCAGTTTGGTGCCACAAACTTGCTGCTCGATCACAATAGACCTGAACTTCTGCTGCCCTCATTATACGAACGACATTGTTCGAGACTTCGGAACACCGAGGACTGTCCATAGTAACTTGTTCATAAACTTTGGCGATGCGTAAACAATTAAAAAGTTTGTTTATACGAGTAAGACGCGACATTTGGTTGGTCCAGGTAAAATTGAAGTGAAGACGACATAGAATTATACAAGAAAAATATGACTTATAGGAATATTTATATGATTTAAAAGCTAACTCTTGAAATATGTACAAGTACACAAAAAAGGAAAGAAACATAGGGCATCAAAAATTTGTCCGCATCGTTGTTAACGGCCAGCCCCTCTGGTCTTGTGAAGAGTCGACCGACCGCTTGGCAATATTGGGATTAGTAGAACATTAAAATAATGCAAAATCACAAAAAGGGGTCCAATTGTTTTGACTACCTCCTTTCTCACAAAGGCGACAAAACTCTCATTTCAACCCGCATCAACATATCGAAATACTCGAAGTACCGTACATTCTCAAATCGCAATTACGTCAGTGCTTTGAGTACAGAGTTGTGAACTATGTTCTAATGAAGACGCGTTAGTTATATGAGGCGAAAAGTCGTAAATACAGGGTACAGGAGTATCCACCATTAGGACGCGTTGTTTACCGATTACGTTGGGAGATTTGGGAATAATCTTTGTTGGTCGTCAATTGTTTCTACGCGATAGGCTGGATTCGACTTTTTCATATTTATTGCGATATTTTGTAGAAATAGATATATGTATGTGGCTATGTAGATCAAACACAATAGTATTGTGAATTCTCGCCACTTATTTTCAATACCTGCGTGAATTAGTCAACTGGGCAACTGCGAATCCGAAGCCCTTAATAGTTAGGCAGCTAAGATTTTTTTCCTTTGCTAGTCCATTTTTGAGATCAAATGGGTTTCGCGTGAAGCTCCTTCAGTTAAAAACGCGACTAGGCCTACATAAACGACATGCATTAACCAACAGCAAAAAAAACTTACTTGAAGCGTTGACGTGGTCGATGGAAACTATTGACGTAAATGGTGGTCTTTAGTCACGCCCCAACATTTTCCAAATAGTATGTGATTGCACCAATGACTATAACCAGGATGAGCCTATTTTTTACGGTTTTCGGCCTCTATATTTTCTAAACACTGCAAGAAAAGGGAAAGACAGAAAAAGAAAGAAGAAAATCCTAATAGTAGTACCAGGGCCTCATAATCTCTAGAGGAGGAAGGCAATGAATAGCCGACATTGTATCTATGATTACAAACTTGGAAGATGAATGATGAGCTCAAAATAAAATTATTAATCCAATAGTTACTAATCCATCATGATCCTCGCGAAACGGAGCTATCTATACTCTTTTTTTAATAAAAATCCAGGCCTTTCTCCTTACAACCTTGATCGCTTTTATAATGAGTGAGCGATGTTGGCACAGTGGCAGAGCGTGATTTATCGCCGCGGAGACACCGCGAATATGTCTCTAAGAAGCTCCTAACCGCTTCTGTTTGCCTGGTACAAAGTGATCGATTTTGATGACGTTAATAATGTCGTGGTCTATTGCAATAGCCATTTGGGCTATGTTTGGCGAATCCTTTAAAGGCATGATTTTTCCAAAAACACATTGATAACGCCATAATCCACACTTGTGTGGCCGCGGGCTGGAAGAAGCTAAGTATAGTCAATCTTTTTTAAGAATGGCTAGCTTAACCAATCGAAATCAACTAAAGCATACATATTATTTTTTAAGACTTTATACTCCATTTGAAATAAGATTAGACATTTAACAAAAACTTTTTACAGTCCGATCAATCAATTTTCACTTCTATTGCGTTGGTGGCATGACAAATGGCAGCTGCAGTAAACAGTTGGTATTGTAACTACTTTATTGCTTTTAATGCCATCCTTATGCGTACGGTATAGAAGTCAGAATCGGCTGAACGGACTGTAAAAATGGTTTGTTTAAATGTCTAATCTTATTTCAAATGGAGTATAGGTTTTCAATAACTCCAAATGACGTCGATTCAAAACAAATCGTCTTTACCGTCATCATTTTCCATAAACGTTTACACGGTTGCAGCACAGCCAAACGTATTTAGCAAACAACTAGCTCAAAATAGTTTACCATCTATCACTCGGTCATTGTAAATCACGTTGTCAAAACAATCAGCATCGTTCTTCCACTTAGGCCATTAAACAGTAGTTTGGGAGCACAAATGGCTGTGATAATCGAATGGGAATGAACAAGGAACTACGAATGTTCTTCGTTCACTCAACCCATTCATATTATGGGTTTGTTTTATTTGGGGGAGTCTCTGAACGATTTCTTTTTGTATGATCTCCTTAATCTTTAATCGTTCATAGCCAGACATAAAAACACCGTTAATTCGTTAAAAATAGCACCCTAATTGCATAATACACTATTAATCACATTTTGAATCATTTTGAAGGATATTGCCAATCCATTGCTTCATATGTTCGAAAAATCGACTGCTCAACTATGTAAATAACGCAATGATTGTTTTTGAACTGTAAAAATAAAATCCATTCCTACTGTTAGTATGTCACCCTATTACCCCCCCAGGCTGATTCCCGGCCACCGTAGGCGCGGGCTTGCGGACGGCGAGTAATGGGTAGCTCGCTGTCCGGTAAGGACCAAGCCCGGGTCGACGGCGCGTTGTGTTCCACGCGCGCCTCAACGAGATGTCAGCACCAAATGGGGGGGTCCGCAAGGGCCGAAGCCTGCCAGGGGTGCGGGTTGTTCGAAAGAGATACCGCGGCCCCTGGCACACAGGCAACTGAGGGAACACGGGTGGGTTTTAGTCAGTAAAAGTCTGATACGCCCTCCCGCTCCACCCAGAGCGGGAGAAGTTACTTGATGACTTCCCACCCAAAAAAAAAAACCCTATTACCACGCAATTAGTATTAAAAAAAGAATAATGAACAAGTACTCCCTTTATTATGGTTCTCCCACACAGACGCATCCAAAGTGACATATCACGGTATATCACGGATATGTGTAAGATCGCGGTTTGACATCAATATTATTTATTATTTTTATTTATTTAATAGTACACATACATTTAATTTGGTGCCAACATAAACTCATTAGAGTTTTAACGTGCACTACAGTCATCGACTACATAATATTGGTTAAAACCACTTAAGTAAGTAGTTGGATTACAACCACAACAAAAAAAATTACTTCGGGTATAAAATAAATAATATCTACATAACGGGAGACACGCCTATGTCCAGCAGTGGACGTCTTTTGGCTGAAATGATGATGATGAACGTGAGACATCGGACGTCGGTGACCAATCTGAACGTCCATTGTTAGAACAAAAGTGGTGGTGGAATGTTTTGCTACAGGATGCTCCTGCTTCGGGTCCTGCTCCAATTGAACTAGGAATAGAAGTCACGTCGCAATATCGCGTCTGTTTATAGGACCTTTATTGTGCGGGTTATTCGTAGATAACGCTTATTTTCGAGAAATAAGTAGATTGTCTTTGAGCCAAACATTTACGTACCTTAATCGCTCCTGTCAATATTCATTTAGATTTTTTAATAAATCTTCCACGATTGAAAAATAAATCAATCTTTATTTCTCGATGCAATCCATTCTCATTTGTCAGACGTCGGTCAAACGGCAAATCTCCAGCCTTAAGTAAGACATTACACATCACATTTAGAAATAATGAAAGAAAAATGCGTTTATTGACCAAAAAACCTTAAAACTATTTTTTTTTTAACAGAGCACAATGATTATGACGCCTAAGGGTCTCAGCTCAGCATAATGTCAGATACAGTTACAACCCACGAGTACCATACGCTAGATTAATAAACTGTGTTTCCGTAATAATAAATTTAGGTTGCATTCAAATAGCTTTCACGAGAGAGAACTGAATATATGTTCTTTCATTATTCCTAACTGTGGTGATAATGTGTGTAAAATTTTGTAAAGATTCTTGCAAATTTCTATGTGGAAACACCTTTTGAGGCACAAATTGCTTTATTCCTTGGCACTGAAACCGCCATTGCAATTAATTCGGCTCAAACTCACATTAACCTCATAACCGGACAAAACGCTAATTAAATTTAAATATCCGCCTCGAGTGTGTTAATTCACCGCCGTGCAAGTTAATAGCCCACCAGCCCACCCGTAGTTCCGTAGTTCCGTACTTAGTGGCCGGAATTGGGTGCACGTATCTTGGCACCAAGTACACTAAGTTTTAAACTGCGCTAATTGCGATTGTGATCATTAAGTTATAATCTTTTTGTGGCATGCATCTGGTTTTACGTCACTTCATAATTTTGATACTTCGTTTAGAAGCGAACAGGGTGGCTCATACATATGTCGACGATGTAGACTAATTAGACAGTTTCAACTTATTTTGCGAAAAGTATAAACTAAAGCAGTCAGTATTGGACCCTGTAGAATCTCAGTTCTAAGTAACAATCACTCTGTTATTTTTCATAAATTATTAACAAAATTGTCACTTGCACAGTTCAAGAAACATATCTGTGAAAAAATTGTTCACATTTCCTCATAATGTCTATATTGCACAGCTTTGCTTGTTTATTTTTAACCGACTTCGAAAGTTTTCTGTTCATATGAGGTTTACTCCGAAATGGACGCATTTAAATTTTGTTTATATCTTATAGGTTTCGAAGTCGGTTGTTAAAAGTTTGTCTCACTTTTTAATAAGTGATAATTTTTAATAAATCACATTATAATAGTTATATCTTTTGTTTGCTTAAGTTTGCTTGTACCTACCTAATTAAGTTTTTACTATATTATTTTGTGGATAACGGAGCTGGTTGCGTTATTACCTGAATGTTATATAATAATCTATGTAGTAGTATTAAGCATTATTACGCAATTGTTTGTTGTCCCAAAGAAAAAAAAAATCAAAGAAAAACACAATACACAAAAATAACAAGTTGGGGGAGAAATTTGCGTCACAACCTTGCAAACGGGCACACGCATTTATTGGTATAATTATTACCGATTCTTTTGTTCAGCGCCTAAATTAAAATAAGAATATGGCTACTTCTCACTGACAGAACGCGAAAGAAAAACACAAGTGACTGTGAAACTAAATTACGTCTCCATTGAATTTGGCGTGATTTTAACAATGATGAATTTAGTTCGTCGTAATCTTAGTTCAGCTTTCATTAATTTCCGTCTCTTTCTTGTTTAATTAGAAAAGATAGCAATAGCCAAAATTCAGTTTAGTTGGTGCCCAACAGAATAATCACCATTGGCTATTATTTGAATACCAAAACCGTACTAGGTAAGAAGGCCGCTGTCAAACTATTCACAAGGAAGCGCTGAAAAATCTAGTCTCATTCCAGTTTCCGTACTCAAATGGACTCAAGAAAACGAGCGTGAAAATAATGATATTAGAATAAAATGGACTTCATATAAATAAAGCTAGTTGAATGGTTAGAAAAAAGCTGTTCGTGCTGTGTTGTGGTTATTTTTACACGCTTTATATTAGCTTCACTTGTATGTTTGTTTGTACGTTTGTAACCGACTCCTTAGGGCGCGATTTTGACCCACTTTAAACGGTCAGATTTCATTTAAACTTTGTGAACTTATCGAGGAACGATGACAATTTTTTTTTTTTTAAATGAAAAAAAGGAAAAGAAACACGCTTTTGTAGTTAGCAGAACTAAAAAATTGAAAATAAATAATAGTTTAAAAA
This sequence comes from Antitype chi, assembly GCA_947359405.1. Lineage (NCBI taxonomy): Eukaryota > Metazoa > Arthropoda > Insecta > Lepidoptera > Noctuidae > Antitype > Antitype chi. The sequence continues at coordinate 6,268,084 of OX375829.1, read as the reverse complement.
AACTAAAAAACACGCTTTAAAAACCAAACTAAAAAAATAGAAAACAATTAAATTCAATTAAAAAGCGTGGGGTGCTTGACATTAATTGATTATAAAAATACCTCAAAAAGCACCCCACGCTTTTTAATTAAATTAAATTATTTTCTACTTTTTTAGTTTGATTTATAAAGTGTGTTTTTTAGTTTTTTAAACCATTATTTATTAAATTGGAATTTCTCAGTAACAGCCCGGAGTCTGGATTGTGCCCGGTTAACGGTGATAGGCTCGCCCCGTATTACAGAGGTATGTAACATAACTGGGGAAAAGTGTATGTATTTTATGTATAGGTACGGTACTGGTTGTATAGGTACACCTCTTTTGGAGTCTCTTAACATTGGCATTGTTTGCTTAAAAGGAAGCTCCCAACACAACTCATTGTCTATGAAGCTTTTTGTGAAAATTAAGGATTTTTTTTAACCTCTGTGTAACCTTTCGGGGACTTCCTGCCAGGGGTGCGGGTTGTTCGAAAGAGATACCGTGGCCCCTGGCACACAGGCAACTGAGGGAACACGGGTGGGTTTTAGTCAGTCAAAGTCTGATCCTGCTCCACCCAGAGCGGGAGAAATTATTCGTTGATTGCCCAGCCTCAAATAAAAAATCCTTTCGAAGACTACAGGCGTGAATGGTATAGTATAATCAGCCTATAAAGTTCCCACTGCTGAGACACAGGAGTCCTCTGTACGCGACGGAGTACGCTGTAATCTACTACGCGAGCGAAGTGCGGGTTAGTAGATATCACACGTCTTCTAAGTTTTAGTTCTAGGACATGTCGGTTTCCTTTTTCATCGTTTTGAGAGCAGTGGTGATGAAATTATAGACTCGAAGTAAAGTACCTGCCTGAGTTCGAAACCACGACCTTGCAACTACCGCCTGGCCACCACTGCTCTCCAATTATCGAGAATAGCATGAGGAAAAAAAGTACAGAAAGTTTATTCTACTTTAAATACACTTCCAAAGATAGAATATACACTCGAGAGCAATGAATCCGGGTCACTTAAAGAATCCTAAAAATCTCGGAAACTAAAAATGCTAGGTTAATGCAATAAATTGTATTTAATAGACAATGTAATACTCCTTAAATGAAGGTATTAAAACTTCATAGTTAATGTAAAGTTATATCATAAAAAAATCTAATTTGAAAAAGGGCCACTTTCGAAGATGGAACTACGAAATTACAGCATTTGGTTTTGCTTTTGTTTGTAATCTGTCATTTATGTGGGTACATAAACCATGTTGATAGTGCTCTATATTCATTATTCAAGCTGAAATTATGTCGCTTACGCCTGAAGAATGCACCAGAATACTTACAATGCTGGAAACCGGCCGGAGTCAGCGCGATACAGCCAGGACTGTCGGTGTGTCGCTGTCAACAGTACAAAGAGTTCTCCGACGTTACGAAGAAACTGGTTCTAACCTACGCAGACCAGGAACGGGCAGAACCAGGTGTACCACAGCACGAGAAGACCGATACTTGGTGAACACCATGCTTCGAAATCGCTTTCTCACAGGAACTGAACTCACAAATCAGTTTCGACGCCTCGGAGGAAGTAACCCAAGTGCATGGACAGTAAGACGTCGGCTTGCTGAATCTAACTTAAAACCCCTTAGACCTGCAAACGGCCCTAAACTGGAGCGTGGGCATCGTATTTCAAGACTAAGATATGCCCAGAGCCACGTAAATTGGAGTATTGAAGATTGGTCAAAAGTTATGTTCTCCGACGCATCAAAATTTATGCTCTACAAGCACGATGGAAGACACAGAGTGTATCGAAGACCAGGGGAAAGATTCAAGCAAGCCAGCATCGAAGAAAAAGTAGCCTACGGTGGTGGGTCTGTACTTGTGTGGGCCGGAATTTCTTCTGAAAGTCGCACAGAGCTGGTGATCATAGAAAACGGCTCTTTAACTAGCGTAAGATATGTGGAAGAAATCCTCAATGATCACGTTGGTCCATTTATGGTCAATTTAGGTGAGGATGCTATATTTATGCATGACAATGCCCGACCTCATACAGGTAGGATTGTGAATGACTACCTTCAAGAGATGAACATTACTCGTATGGAGTGGCCAGCGCGCAGCCCGGATATCAACCCGATCGAGCATGCTTGGGACGAGCTAGGCAGATGCGTAAAACAACGAAACCCTCCCCCAATCACGCTTCGTGAGCTCAAAATTGCTCTCACAGAGGAATGGGAGAATATTCCCCAAAATCGTATAAGGAACTTGGTGTACAGCATGCCAAACCGCGTAAACGCAGTAATGGAAGCACGAGGAGGCAATACGAAGTATTAAAATTCAAGAAAATCGTAATAAAGTTCAAAAATTTCATGTTTCCTATTTTTGTTTTAAGGAGAGATCAGCAGTTTTTTTCTTTATGTAATTTTGTGTTAATAAAATGTATGGTGACTCATATTTTTTTTACTTTCATTTAAGGAGTATTACATTGTCTATTAAATACAATTCATTGCATTAACCTATCATTTTTAGTTTCCGAGATTTTTAACATTCTTTAAGTGACCCGGATTCATTGCTCTCGAGTGTATTACCAGCTTTGTATAAAACAAATGCAACCGACTCAGACAAAGCTGCAAGAACAATATTGTCATTAATCAAACTGCACCTTTTGTTGCCAGCACTAATTGAATAATTATCTATTGTGTATCAATTTTAATTAATAGGTAGCTCCCTCTCACGACTTCCGCCCGACTTACCGCGTCGCGTCGCATCGCCCGCTCACGCTTTTACTCCGTTTTCGCTCAGCTTTCAATATGAATTTATTTTCCTTATTACTCGGTTTCTAAGGGTTGTAGCGTATTAAATATCTTTCTGGAGAACTGGGCTATCAAACAAAAAAAAAAATTAAAATGCGATTGGTGGTTCTACAGATTAGCACGTTCAAACAAAGAAAAATTTGGCCTCATTTTGACCTCACTATTGGTTTCAGCACCCTCGAAAACCATGGAAACGACACCCATGATGAGTTTTTTTTAATTTACAGTCATCTTGGATTTTCATTTTAACCTCACTATTGGATTAGAACTTCGTTTTGCCAAACAAACAAACGGTTTAGCTTTATTATATTATATACTATTGCTTTCCTACAAAAGCATGTTTATCTTTAATTAAACAGATATATTCATTTGTGGTGTTAGGACTAATTATGGAATGTTTGGATTCAAAATTATAACGTGATACAATGTTTATTGTGCGTTTAAATGGAGCTCCCGACGCTTCTCGATATTTGTGTGTGTGTGTGTGGTAAGCAGTCTCGGATACCTTGTCTGACTCTCTCAGATATGGGTACTGTAAAGGTTGTACGCAAAAGACAACCTTGCGTTGTACAATAGTAATAAATAACTTTAATAACATTCGAACAGTCAAATTAATTTAGAGATACAATATAAGAAAAAACAGTAGGTGAGAAATTAGGGTGACAAGCCGAAGAAAGAAGATAAAAATAGACTTGTAGAATGAACTAATAGAAATACTTACGTAACTCACACAACAAACATGTTTTGCTTTCGATTTTGATAATACCTTAATTGTTAAAGGATTTCCTCGTAAAATTAAGTAATACATACCTAATAATATCGTCTTAGGCCTGTTGCAGACGCAGAAAGAGAGAAGCAAAAGTCTACTTAGTTCAGTTCATACTTCCTTGGTGAATGAAATCATGACATTTGAAGCCAATTGTGACTTAAGCAGTTGTATTCTTGATTCTTTTGATGATAATTCTATAAATAGGCAGGTTTGCTTGATCATAGTAATGGTCCGTGGATGGGTTGGACCATCTTTACATACCAAGATACCGTGGCCCCTGGCACACAGGCAACTGAGGGAACACAGGTGGTGCGGGTTGTTCGAAAGAGATACCGCGGCCCCTGGCACACAGGCAACTGAGGGAACACGGTGGGTTATAGTCAGTAAAAGTCTGACACGAAGAGCGGATCAAATCAAAATATTTTATTTCACATAAACCTGCATGGGCACTTATGAAACGTCAGAAGCTAGGTGCACGGTTCCAATTTGTCGCTTCCTATGGAGAAGAGCCGGCAAAAAAATCCACGGTTACTCTTTTAAAAATAGGTAGCTTCATCTATATGACTCCATCTAAATACCGTTGCGTACAAATTTTACTTCGGTTTAAAAAAAATGTGCTGTTTCATAGGAAAGAGACCTACGTGGTCAAAATTATTTAAATTAAATTGAACCGACGATAAATTTTATCGTAAAGGGGTCCAATATCATGGTATGAATTCATTGGAACACATACGTTAAGTATACACCTTGAAATTGGCCTGCAAAATGCAAAAAACGTAAGAAAAGAATATATAAGTAAATAAAATATAATAATATATAAGAATACCTTGTCAGCTTGTCCCTGTCAGCTTTGGATAGAGAGAGGTGGAAAGAGAGTAGGGAGGCCTTTGCCCAGCAGTGGGACGTTACAAGCTAAAAAAAAAAAAGAATACCTTACCCTTTCCTACCCATCCTAAAAGGGTAAAAATCAGTGCGATCCAGAGATTAATAAAAAAAAATGTGGAACCCCAGTCTCCTGTTGTTAAGTCATAAAGTCGATAATGTACCAATATTTCCAAATAAGGTAACTTTCATACTAACAACAACCAAAATAGACAATATGTGTTTACTCAAGCAGAACGTAACAGATAAAGTTACGTTACACTTCATCGCATTTATTCACGCGTTGTGTTGTGCTCATTTATAGATAAAGACTAGACGGTTAACGTTAAAATTATTTATGTTATTTCAGCTTCATAAATGGGTGATGAATATTAGAAATTATTATGAAAACTAGCGACCTTTGTAAACCTATATTCAAGCAAATAAATTTAAATTTTCGACCCATCCCTGGGGGGCTACTCTCTAACTCTGTCAACGAAAATACGGGTCCGTCCGAAAATAGTTCGAAACTACGAAGTGACTCCTACAGTTAATTAACTATTTTTTTTGGATGGGTAAAACCATGTAGGGACTGGGACAACAGTAACTGTCAAATCGTGTTGTAATTCATTCTTAGTTTGGGCCCCAGACATTAGTTTGGGAGCCAAACTAAGAACTAAGAACCTCCTACTCCGTATCCTATGATTACCGGACCTATGATTACATAGGTCCGTAAGTGATACGAAGTAGGAAACGCCCGTAACTTCGACCGATATTACGGATTTCGTGCTTAGAGAGTAGGCCCCTTGGTTCGCAACGATTTTTATGAGCTTAACAAAACATTGAGATTCCTTTATTTTTTTGTTAGACTTTACAGTACCACTGCTGGCCTAAAGCCTCCGCAAAACCTTTTCAGGAACTTTTTTCTCACGCCACCTCACGGTACGCGTCCAGATCATCTCGCGATCGCTTTATGGGCCGTCCGTCTTCAGGCACCCATTGTGTAGCGACAGAAAAGTTCTGGTATCTGCATTGTGCGCGTGCCATGTACGATACATGCCTTGCACGCACTGAATGACACGGCTGACAGGATCGGTTTATTTAAGTGTTCTCTGAATGAATTCACAAAAATAATATTGTATGTGTTATGTTATTTAAGATAGTTTAATTAAGGACCACGCTACCGCATTAGGAATTTCCTGTAATGATAGCAGTGTTTGTGATAAATAAATAAAATTGTTTGTGCATATAAAATGTAAAATTGGCAATTTTTAACAGTGTCATCAACACCTGTAGCGTGCAGACAACAGGACACGCTGGATACGATATTAAGTGCCCCATTGTTTGTGGGATAGCACCACATTCACACTCCACTGCGGAGTCATCAGTGAATATCCACCTGAACTGGTTTTCTTTGCTTTGGTCTACCTGAGTTTGAGGTCTTTTAAAGACTGGGTAACTTAGTTTTCTTAATAATAACCAAATAGAGTCCAATTCAATATTATTGTAGAAAGTGCGTCAAAATCCTGCGTAAAAAATGTTACGTAAGACATATTTGGTTAAACTGACCTAAAATAAAAACTTTTATACATATAATTCCGATCACGTGTACAATAAATAAAAAATAAAACGGCCTTATCAAAGGCAACATGAAACCTAACCCAAATATTAAATGTAGCCTAAAAACATGCTATTCTTAACCTAGCTTTACCACGAAATATTCTACTATTCAAGTACCTACCTATAAAAACGGTAATTAATTATATTAAATCTTCTCATTAGTTGTGTTCCCACCTGCGATTTCAGTTCTACGTGAAATAACTAACAAAAGACCTCTTAGAAAGGAAATTAAACCTTAAACTGTAGTGATAGAGTTATTTTTTGTTTGCTACCAATTGCCAGGGTCGAATTAGAGCACGCTAATTAATAATTTGGTTTCGTCGACAGAGGAAAAATCCTGACTGCTAAGTTAGCTATGGGAATGTTTGGACCAACATGTGCTTTGACTAGTAAAAGAAAGTCAGACTTATTTAAGAACATCTAAAATTACATTTACTTCAGTAACGGCCAATGCATTGGATAAAATATCAAAGAAATTTTGTTTTTATACTCTTCATGTGACCAAAGCGCTGGCCTATTCTTGACCAAAGAATCAGCATCGCAATACAACAGGGCAATGCTGACAACTTTTCCTGTTGACGACAATGATAAAAAAAAATTTGATGCTCGCTGATCGATGTTTTTTTTTCATATACTATTATGTATTTAAGATAATTAAATAAACTGTTTCCATTTTAATTGATAAAGTTTTTCAGTTCTTAGCGAAAAGGCAATTATTGGTAGAATATTACCAATACTATATAATACTCTTCAAAATAAGTAAACCACAACCTTAAATACAAAACATTATGATTACTACATCTAAAACCTTACTTGTCGCACCTATCTCGAGCAAGCATGGTGATCAATGCTTGTGACTTCTTTGTATAAGAAGAGGCATTTGCCTTGCAGTAAGACAATAATAGGTTGGTATTATATACACTCGAATGAAGCATTTTTAAGACATGTTTCGTTTGGCATCGAGCCTATCTTTCATATCTTCGTACATTCAATTTAAAAATGTCTTGCTAAAAATTGGAGCTTGTGAGGGAAGAACATTACTGCTACATTACCTACCGATCACGAACAACATAATTATTAAAGCTTCATACATAGACTCAGGCTTCTTTACATAGGGTAGGCAGAAACTATTGAAGACGACCTGCTATGATCTCTACATCCTCCGTTTGCCTCGTTAACTACGCACCTGACCTTGCTGAGGACCATCACCAATAACTAGTAATGATAATATATTGACTAAACACCAGCCCACAACCATCCAACCAACACCAACCTTTATACCCAATTTAAAAAAATTAACACAATCACCAGGAGTCCATGACCCGTCGATATTCAATTAGATTTCAGGTGGCAACCATAGCGTGTTCCAATCCATTGTTTGTAAATAATTAAGGCGTAATTTGTGAGGAAATCGACCATTACCGTTCTTTGACCAAATAGTGGACTGTTCGAAATAAACTAGCGATTTGTTCATGATGAGTCCGTTGAGGATTTCTGGAAATGATTCAAATGGAGTGACTAGAATCTTCTATTTGTTAGTAATACGTGAAGTAAACACTTCGTACCGCTTTTTAACAAAAAAAGCCAATGGAGCAGTATGAAATTAGGCACAGTTAGAGTTTATATGGAGAAAAAATGATGAAAGCTATATAATAATGAATTAGAAGTATATTCAATTAATTTAAAAAAAAACATGGTAGACTTTCGACCGCTGTGTGACCACTAGCTTTAAACAAATCGGTGAAGGACAACATTGTAGAAACCAGGATCTATTCTGTAGAAATCTCCATAAAACCATAAGGTACCATAAGGTACGTAGGTACGTAGTGTCAATCCCTATTATCAGGTAGAATTACCTGATACTAGGGATTGACACTACTGACAAGATCAGCTGATTTTGTGGGACTTGTGGTTAGCCAGCAATAGCAGCCGCACGGGTCGATCGATCAGTTTAAGCTATGAAAGAAAGAAAATACAATTTATTTAGCACAGACTTTAAAGAACACAATATATTAAACAGCAGGAAAGAGAAAAATATAAACTTTTTAACAAAAAAATAAACCGCCAAATTAAGGTTTATTGTTTTTTGCTTTTCAGTTTTTTCGGTGCTTAAATTTTTTTGTTAAAACGTTTTTATTTTATCATTTTTTGTAGCTATACTCTACAAATTACTACATGCTTAATTTTTAATTACTTTTTGCTATACATAACTCAGCACCAAAATCTGTGAATGAACAATCAATCATCCCCTGTTTTTCTACCCTTAGGGTTAATTTTTTTTTTCCAAATTTATATAGGACCAATTTCGGGGTATATCCTTTCCAATAAAAAAAAATGATCAAAATCGGACTACTCTGTACATATATTATAATAACGCCGCGCCTAATACAATCAATTATATTTTCTTCAGGATAAACCCCATCCTATTCTCATTGAAGGATAGAAACCTAGTCATATCATCTTGATAGTTCAAAATTGAACAAGGCATAAGTAAAAAGGTGGGTAAAAGGGGGTAGTAAGGTGTAAGTAAGTAAGGCATAGTTGAAGAAGGCATTATTTGAAATTGTAATTTTTATTTAATTTTTTGTTTTATTTTTATTGTTAAATTTTATGTTAGTGTATTTTATTGATATAAATAGTTTTAATAAGTCTGTATAAGAAAAAGCGCGGGAAACTTCTAACTTGGCGGACGCGTCCTTTTTGTTAAAAATTGGAAATAATATTAAAATCTTTAATAGGATCAGTAGTTAGTTTTAGTGGTATATTCTCTCTTTCTCTAATTAATTTTATTTCTTATAAGTACATTTTCTTCGGTAGGGTAAGTCTTTTATATTATTTAAGTACCTAGTTGGCGCCAAATGAACGACCCGCCTGACCCGGGGGACTTTGTTCCCCCGGCAGGCAATTACGTTACCATATTTTCTAATGAATCGGGTATGGATACCGATGGGTCGATTTCGGCTCGTAATCTAAAAAGAAACCGTGTTCATATGTGCAAGCAATGTAACAAACGCCGTCGTATTCGTAAACACCACGGTTCCGAGACTTCGGGTTGTGGTTGCACGGAGTCTTCACTAGTTTCTCCATCGGAGCCTAAAAGCTCTGAAAATTTCATTCTTTCAAGCGAAATTGCAGATGTTCCTACTCCATCCGTAATAGCTCCCACTCAAATTGGTAGAAAAACTTATGACAAAACTGACAGCGCGCCTTTTGTTGTACATGTACAAAAAACTGTAATTACTCCTGATGATGGAACGACCCTGCACCCAATTACATTTGGCAAATTCCTTAAACACAACGCTTTCCAAAATATCATTAACGGTAGCGTCAAAAAAATCGGACGCAATAAAATTTCTCTTTCTTTTTCCAACTTCCTGGACGCAAATTCCTTTATTACACATAATAATCTTGAAAAATACAATTATAAAGCTTTTATACCTACTTTTAATGTTACCAGAATGGGTTTAGTGCGTGGTGTTCCTGCGGAATGGTCTCCGGAGGAAGTTATTGAAAATATAACAGTACCAGTTGGTTGCGGTCCAATTTTGAAAGTCAGACGCCTCAATTTTAAAACCATTGTTGATGGTACAGCTACTTGGAAACCATCCCAATCCATAGTTGTTACTTTTGATGGGCAGGTTCTACCCAAAAGAATTTTTATGTGCTATAATGCATTACCTGTAGATTTGTATATTTTCCCTACCGTACAGTGTTTCAATTGCTGTCGGTTTGGTCACACTAAAATTCAATGCCGGTCTAAACCTCGTTGCTATAAATGTGGCCAAGGCCACACTGGGGATAGCTGTGAAAGAGAACAAGAAAGTGCATCTTGCTGCCTTTGCTCTGGTTTTCACTATGCTACTAATAAGTCATGCCCAGAATTTTCTAGGCAAAAATTAATTAAAACATACATGGCACAAAGCTCTGTATCTTACGCTGAAGCAGCAAAATTATATCCCCCAGTAACTAAATCGTATGCTGATACACTTTTATCTTCTCCTTCCAAAAACTTTGCAGATACTCCATCTATTTCTTCATCTAATAGAATGCCTGCTTCAAATAGCTATAAAAAGACTGTCTTCCTCAAACCACGCTCCCCTCCTAAATCTGTACAAGGTTATAATAAAGAGGCTCATAATGCCATTATTAAAGATTATAATATTCCCCAACCATCAAATGGTTGTGCTTTTTCGAATAATCATAATAATGATACAAATGACACAAATTTTTCCATAAACGATTTTCTTTCCGCATTACACAATCTTCTCTCTCAGTTCAACATTTCACCGTCCAACGCTGCCCCTTCTTTCAATGTATCTCAATCCATTCATAATGGACAATACATCCAAAATAATCCAGTGGAACTGCCGCAGTCTAATAAACAAAAAGAGTGATGTTATACATCTTTTAAATAAATATGAGCCCTTTGCCTTTGCTTTAGCAGAGACTTGGCTCAAATCTAATCATATTTTTAAAATTAATGGTTATTTAACCATTAGAGAGGATAGATCTGATGGATATGGCGGAGTAGCTATACTCATCAAGAATTCTATCCCTTACTCTATTATTACATTACCTCCTCATAGTGAGGAAATTTCAATTGTAGCTATTAAAGTACATCATACTTGTCTTGTTTCTATTTACATTCCTCATCCTTCTTTTTCTGTTCTTCAAGAGATTAATAATCTCTTTTCTTTTCTTCCAAAGCCATTCTTAATATTGGGGGACTTTAATTGCCATCACCAATCATGGGGTTGTTCAACTTCTCACTGTTACGGTGACAAATTACTAGATATCATTGACTTACATAACTTATGTATCTTGAATTCAGGAGCCGTCACACGTCGTTCAGATCCCAATCAGAACCTAAGTGCAATTGATCTTTCTATCTGTTCCCCTAACTTAGCCTCCTCATTAACTTGGCATACTCTTACCTCTACTTATGGTAGTGATCACTTTCCAATAGTTATTTCTTATCCGCTTTCCAAACCAATAGCACCAATAAGGACATCAAACTTAAAATATAAAGTTCCTAATAGAAATGATGATGCCTGGGACAAATTTAGAAACATCGTTGACAGTAAGCTTTGCTCCTTGCCTGCCATTTCGGATGGCAATGAAAATAGTTGTGCTGAAGCTTTAGCACTCTTATTAATAGCAGCAGCAGATGAAGTTTTTCCTGTAAAAAATAACAATATTAGTGCAATTCCCTCGCCACCGTGGTGGGACTCAGAGTGCACAGAAATGATTAAAAAACGTAAAGAGGCTGAATACAATTATAATCTTGATATGTCTGATATTAATTTTGATATTGTTACTAACTTAATTAATGAAACTTACAAACTTTTTAAGAAAAAAAAGTTTGATTCTTGGCGTAACTTTTGCTTAACAATTTCACCGAATACTCACCCTACGATTGTCTGGCGGAATATTCGTAGATTTAGGTCTATTTATAACAATCCTTCTCCTATTCCAGATTCTTTAGCCAGTGAATTTTTAGATAAATATGCTCCGCCTTGGGTTCCTGAGACTATTAACCTTAACCTGTCTCACGTATCCAATAACCAAGACACACATACGACGCTACATCTTCCATTCAATCTCACTGAATTAAAGGGTGTTATTAATAAAACTAAGGATTCTGCACCAGGCATTGATGGTATCCCGTATTCCTTTTTTACTAATGCAAATGATGAATTCCTCAGATATTATCTCGAGCTTATTAATTCTATTTTAAATTCAGGAAACATCCCTGTTGAATGGAAACATCAAAAGGTGTTGCCATTTCTTAAACCAAGTAAAACTCCATCTGAAGCTTCTTCATACCGTCCCATAGTTTTGTCTTCAATTCTGATGAAATTAGCGGAACACTTAATTAAAAATCGCCTAGAATGGTATGTTGAAAGTAAGGGTCTTTTGGCAGACTCACAATATGGCTTTAGAAAAGGTAAAAGTACAACTGACTGTTTAAGTATTTTAATATCTGATATTCGTTTATCCTTCTCTAATAACCAATCTACCGTTGCAGTTTTCCTTGACATTAATGCAGCTTATGATAACGTTGTATTATCAGTTTTACAAAGTAAATTAGAAGCCTTACAAGTTCCATTGAATTTGTCGAATTTCATTATTAACATCTTGACTGAACGTTCTGTTAGCATGTTAATAGGAGATCATGAGGAATCTCATCTTGTATGGAGAGGTCTCCCACAGGGCTCTGTGCTCAGTCCCCTTCTATACAATATTTACACTTTTGATTTAGACTCGTCCTTATCTAACCATGTTCAGGTTCTTCAATATGCCGACGATTTATTATTATATTCCTCTAGCCAATCGGTTGAGCGAGCTAGCTACGATATCAATTCTGCTTTATCTAATTTGGAGTCATGGTTACAATTAAACGGTTTGGATTTATCCACGTCTAAAAGCGCGGCAGTTTTATTCACCCGGAAGAGAAATATTCCTTCCGTAAATCTCTCTTATAAAGAAGTGCCTATTCCAGTTAAAGATAAATTCAGATATCTAGGTATTATACTTGACTGTAAATTAAGTAGTGTTCCTCATTGTGACTATATTGTTAACAAATGTGAAAATCACCTAAACATGCTTAGATGCCTCTCTGGTGTGTGGTGGGGTGCACATCCCTTTTCTTTGAAACTCATTTACAACGCAATCATCAGAAGCACTCTGGATTATGGAATGTTCGTTCTAGAACCTGGTAGTGTTATGGCTTTTTAAAAGTTGGATCGCATCCAGTCCAAAGCATTACGCATTATTTCTGGTGCCATGAAGTCTAGTCCCATTAATGCGCTCCAAGTTGAATGCGGGGATGCTCCTTTGTACCTTAGAAGACAATTCCTATCTGACAAATATTTGTTCCGAATTCTCCAATTCTCAACTCATCCTCTCATTCCTAAACTGGACTCTTTAGTGTCGCAGATTGAATCTTCTGACTATTGGTCCCATAAACGAGCTCCCTGTTTAGTTTTAAGTTATAAAAAATTCCTTTCACTTTCTTCTCCAATTCATCGTTCCAATAAGCTTCCCCAGTTTAGCAGTAGTTATGAGAGTTTACATTTCAGGCCGATCATAAAATATAACTGTGTAAGTAAATCAGATCCCAATTGTAATCTAAGTTTTAATAGTTTTCTGGCTGAACACATAGAATACCATCATATATTTACAGATGCTGCCAAGCATTCTCGAATGAGTTGTGTTGGGATAGGTACTTTCCATTCTCAATACAACATCGTTCAAAAAATAAAACTGCCTCCGGAGACTTCTGTTTTTACGGGGGAATGTTTCGGCATTTTAAAAGCCATAGAATATGCTCGTGTTTTAAAGTTAAAAAAAACTATAATTTTTACGGATTCTCAAAGTGCTCTTCTAGCCATCAATAAATCTCCTTTCGAACACAAGACACAGTCACCTATAATATATTTAATAAGAGATTTTGCGTCCAGGTCCATATCTGAGGGTAATACACTACAATTTGCGTGGGTTCCAGCCCACGCTGGAATCCATGGCAATGAAGTTGCTGATAAACTTGCCGGTGATGCGGTGCAGTGTGGGGACATAGTTCCTTATACAAATTTTAGCTATGACCTCATGTCGTTACCAAAAACTTTTCTACGGGACACATGGAAGGTAGCTTGGGACATCGGAAGCAAATTGAAGGGCCGCTATTTTTCTTATATTCAACCCGACGTTCCGGTTAAACCGTGGTTCGGTAGCGCAAAGTTTAGCAAGTTGGAGACCTCCGTTATTATACGGATGAGACTAGGTCATGTTTGCTCTCCTGCCCATCTTGCCAAACTTCATATAATAAACGATCCCATTTGCTTGTGTGGCACAGATGAAGGCGACTTAGATCACATTTTTTTCTCCTGTCCCTTATATGACCGCTCTTCCTTTCTCAGTAACCTCTTATCTCTCCATATTCCTTTTCCTACCTCAATACTTTCATTGCTTTGTACAAATAGCTTTCCTGTATATAAATGTATAGTCTCATTCATTACTTTAAATAATATTAAATTGTAATTTTTTGTCATTGTAATTTACTCATTATTTATTATGTTACTCTTGATATAATTATACTGATCCTATCCATTTAGCCGTCCTATTTCAAATCCTGTTAAAATGAATTTATTAATTTTGTTTCCCTACCTTTTAATTTGAATAAAAATAAACTAAACGTGACATTGGCTAAATGCACAAACCGTGCGAAGCCACAAACCAAAAAAAAAAAAAAAAAAAAAAAAAAGTCTGTATAACATCGTTTTGGGAAACTGTTAGATGTTGTACTTGTTGGTGTTAATAAATAAATAAATAATAAATAAAATTGACAGTCATTTCATTACCGGCCTGTATTAACATAAAGGTTGCATTCTATAAGCAACAAACCTTTACAGTACCTAACTATGTATTCTTGCAAACTGAGTTTTAACTTCAGACATGTAGTGCCAATATCGTTAATGTTTAGGTAGCATATAAACTATCAGCAGATACATAGGTACCTGGTAGGTTTTTGGCTTAGGGTCAGTTCACAGCGAGACGCGACGCTGCGCGCACTTTTTAAGATCACGATACAAAATAGATCTTGTTTACTTCAGTATAAGATATACGGGCTGCACAACACGGTGCATCTCAGCGTCCTTCGACACGCTTTTGCGCTCGTAGTGAAATTATACCTTTTAGTGTTGTAAATAAATTAGATATTCTGTTGCTATCTTAAAAAGTGCAAGAGAATTGACCCTTAATAACTCATCAAACTGTTAGCAGTTTCACAAGTTATTAACTCGATAAAATAACGATAACAATCCTTCGGCCGAACGATACTTAAGTTGATTTTTCCATCCGCAATATATAGTCAAGCAATTTGCAAATTTTTACGAAACCCCAAAAACCCTGAACAGTATCGCTTCCTCAAGGGTCCAGCTTCCAAATAAATCACACACAACTTCCGAATCGGTCCATCTGCCTTCTCTACATAAATGGCTAAGAAGAGCTTAGTCCGCATAATATTACGCCTTTAAGATGGGTCTCGCACAAATCATAAATATTTGCTACGGAACCCACTTTACATAATCCGACGCTCAAGTCGATAGATCACACTGCGATTTTGAATACATTAAAGTAAAATGGAGTCTAAAATATAATAATAGGGAATATTTGTTGGTTTTAGTTCGGAAATAAGCGGTATTGTGTCTTAGGGTTATCTCTTTTTAGGGTTCTGGTGTATTTTCATGCAATTTTGACCCGACTACAGCGAGGCAAAAAGGAGGGCTATGCTTTTGACCTGTATGTATGTTCATCTGTTATCTCGTAATTTCTCGTAACTACTTATCATAATATTGGAGGTATAGTTGGGAGCGTCTTGATCGTCCGCTGGTTATAGGGTAAGTGACGTCACATTAAATTGAATATAGTGCCCTCAGACGACATAAAGTCATGATCTAAAAAAAACCACGGCCATCTTCTGAATATCTCTATGAATATGTATTAAGTACATAAAAAATATTCGTGACGAGACATATTTAATAGCGTGTACATTATAATTTTAGTACTTGGGTTTAGTTTTTTACAAATCGTTGTGTATAGAACAGTACAAGGATCTTTTGGCGCTCTTCCAAGATTCGGAATTCACGCCGCCATTTTGTTTTTTAATACAATTCTGTGACAGTTTAAAAAATGTTTGTGTTTGTAATGTATGTGTTTAACCTATTATTTAATTTAACAAGTTATTTTTATGTACCTACATTATAAGAAAATAAAGACCTATTCTATTCTATTCTGTTCTAACGCCCCCTCATCAATGTCATTCAAGCGTCAAAAGATTCTTGTAGAAGTATACTTCATACATTATCAGCTCTCGAAGTGACTAACGCTTTGACATAAAAAAAGAAAAACACTCTTACTAAAAAAGGTTACAAGTGCGCCGTAGCCTCTTTGCTACGGCGTAGCTGACCTGCTACGCTGGCTACGTCGTAGCATAGACTGCTACGCGTAGTGTTTACTAAGGTGGATGCGCTAACTACGGTATTCTAATTATTTGTAACGGTCGCAAAACATATTTTAATCGTGAACGTGACACTGAGTTCATCATCATCATCATTTCAGTCGAAAGACGTCCACTGCTGGACATAGGCCTCCCCCAATTAAGCTCCTCCACTTCGACACTGACTTGCAAATTTCGCTGGTTACTCTGGCGTTTACTTATTAATAATTATTATTCTTCATGGACTTTCAAGAGGTTTTTGGTTCGGTTTTTACGATAAGTATCAGATATTTCTCCGAATTATGATAGTTGTTTATTTTAGCTCAACGCAACATGATACATAACCAAAATATGATTAACTATTTATGGTCACAAAAAATGGTGTTTAGTTTCATGTACTGCCGTTGCCAAGTCATAAGTATAAGCCAGATTCGAAGCCTAATCAATTTGGTAGAACAATTATATTTAGACCGAAATCACGTAAATCTGTGCGTGCATCTACACAAGCCTCTAAACACGAATTGCGTGTGATATTTTTGTACAAATATAATTTATTTTGTAAAAATCTAGGTAATATTATATTAAAACGACCTATAAATGGCAATTAGTGCGAACTTTGTACTTACCTAATGAACTACTTAATTCTTTTGTGGCGTAAAATAATAAAATTATAAACTTTACTTTTTGGACTCCGAGATATTCGCTTTAAAAAAAATGTTCTATCTCTTTCATTTGATCCATTTTTATATGCCACTAGTATCTAATAAAATTAATTTATTCATTCATTAACAGAAAACACATAGCCTAAACCGCTGAGCCTAGAACAAGGTTGCACAGCCAATTTTTAAAGTGGATCATAATTTTGATTTCGTGTCACCCGGCGGGTCATCTAGTAAAAAAACTTGACTACAGTTATGCTGGTAGACACATAGCTATTAAAATTAAACAAAACTTTAAGTTACTCATTGTCTGAATAATCTAAAACAATTCAACTGTTGCCCTTGAAGAGGTTTTTATTCGAGCAACTTATAAATATTTGGCAACAAATCTGAGGACAACAATAAAAAAAACAGCGGCACTCCGGGAGTGCCGCCACTAGTGACAACTTGAACAATTACGTGTGTATTTTTTGAATCGTATGGATATATTTTTCTAATCGTCAGATTAAACAACGTTCAACGTACGTTCAACGTTGTTCGTTCACGCGTACGTTTGTGTTGTCATTGGTGTCGGTAGCAGTGTCGCGAGTTCAATTGTTTTATTTTCCCATCTCAAAAAATGCCCAACGCGCTTAAAGAAGTTTTCACTTCAGTAAGGTCTGAAAATTCGTTCAGTTGTTAGCTAATTGAGAATGGTTTCATAAGAAACAAAATATTTTTTAAACCTAGTTTCACTATAAATCACAATCTGAATAATTTTGAAGGTTTATTGCTAAACCATTGCTTCATATATTTGAAAAAATTGTCTGCTCAACAACGTAAACAACGCTATGAATGTTGTGGAACTGTCAAAATGAAAGTGATTCCAATTGATAGTGTATTACGCAATTACTCCTCTGATTAAATCTGTTTGCAAAAGACTAGCGCCAGCTGATAACTATTGGCGGGTCAATTACAATGCGTTTGCGAGCCGCTTAGTAACTTTGGCCTGGGATTGAGCAGCCTTGGTCAAGAAGAATAACATTTTGCACTGATGTTCCCGGTATAACAAAGGAGAGTATAAAATTCACCCCTCAAAGAGGTTAAAAAGGGAATGAAAGTTTGTTTGCCGAAAGAAAATTCCATCGGACACAAGGTCAAACGATTCTATAAGGTCAAAGTTAAACCTCCAATCACAACAATATGTAAATATATTTTTATCGACGTATTTATGTAATCGTAGCTAGTACGGACGGTCCCATTGACATTGGGTTCAATGATCTTAGTTATGAAATGGTTCCTTTTAATGATTTTAGTCTGTAGTGACTCTAGCACTGAATGAAAATAAAATACACAAATACAATAGTCAAGCCTCACAGATAATTTCATCATCATCATTTCAGCCGAAAGACGTCCACTGCTGACATAGGCCTCCCCCAAAAGGAGGTAGCTTGCCATAATCGCCACGCTTGGCAGATGGGTTGGCGATCGCAGTATGTTGGTAAAATGTATAGGGAACGCTGCAGCCCATTCACTAGTAAGTCCCTTAGTCGCCTTCTACGACACCCATAGGAAGAAATATCTTAGCCCTTAAAGAAAATAAAACACACAAATACAATAGACAAGCCTAACAGAAAATTTCATCATCATCATTTCACCCGAAAGACGTCCACTGCTGGACATAGGCCTCCCCCAAAAGGAGGTGGTTTGTCATAATCGCCACGCTTGGCAGGCGGGTTAACGATCGCAGTATGGTGGTAAAATGTATAGAGAACGCTGCTGCCCATTCTTTAGTAAGTCCCTTAGTCGCCTTCTACAACACCCACGGGAAGTAATGAGTTACTGCTATTCTTTACGTCTGGCAACACAAGGACACCGGCAACAACAGAATATTTAAATAGATTAAATCCAGGTTATTTTACATTGCATTGAGTATACCCTAAGCTATGATTAAGTAACAGGCTGTGAGAGAAGTATGCACTTGTGATTTGTCTCGCCATTCATACCATTGAGGCTGCGAATTACGGGTTGAAGGTCTTAGGTTCAAACCCAGACAGGAGCTTTACTGTATGTAAATTATTCCATCAACACTGCTCTAAAAACGATAAAGGAAAACATCGTGTGGAAACCGGCATTTCCACCCGACCATTCATTATTACGACCATATACCGGAAACAATTACAAAATTAAATAAATGTTCACCAATTCAAAAACCATTTAAAGATGTTTCTTGTAAATAAATCTTATTATAATATAACTGAGTTTTTGAAGGATAAAATATCACTATAATTTTTAATTAATAACATGTCTTTGTTACTTGACATCTAATTTTAGTGATATTTTTATATTGAACTCTGTATAATAGTTTTTTTACTTAATTTCAATATGATTTTGACTACCTACCAGTTGTGTATAACTTATTCAATATTATTTGACATATAAATGTTTATAAATTAATCAATTCAAATTTGAAAATATTTGTACGCTTCTCAGCAAAACATAGAGAATCTTAACTAATATTGTGACATCTCACACACCGTGTAACTATCTATGTTTACAAATAAAGATTCTTATTCTTCTTCTTCTAGAACCAAAATTCGAAAACAGTGTTTACCAACCCGCACTGGACCTGTGTGGTTGATAACAGCCCACTCCCTCTCACAAAGAGGAGGCCTGTGTGTGTAAGCGTTATACGCTGATTTTTGCACAATACTCGTAGGTATTTAACACTACATTTTGTTTTTTATCATATATGTCACAGAGAGGTGACCTGTGTAGTGTCTCCCAGCAGTGAGATTAGCAGATTATGCATGCTATTCACACCGTCAAAAGTAACAAGAATCATTCTCAACCTTATCATTGACAGAATCATTGAATAACGATGGATCCGTATTCTTATTAAGAATCCGAAGTACACTTCGACAACAATTGCTTAGTATAGAAATTAAAGCGGACATCACTTTGAAGTTTGAATTCACGGCAAGTAGTGAGGTGGTTTAGTTCAAACCGCGCCTACGTTACTATACACCGATTAATACAAAGGGAATATTTAATGAAACCCACAATAGCGTCAACTATTCAGTTCTAGTATAAACGTTGATGATAAATATAGGACTGAGTGGAATATACAGAAGAGAAATTGCGAAGTGAACGTGGATTCAACAAGAATCAGACTCAGCAATCTTTTAAGCGTTCTTTATAAGGTATTTCAAATAAAATCGACTTTGTTCTGTAAGTCTACTTTTCCGTGTGTAGGTACGACAGTAATTTAAATGTTGTTGGCCGAAAACTTCGCCACTTCCTCGACGTTATCGATGGCAGCACTGAGGTCTGAGGTGTTTTCTATAAGTAATATCTAAACACACCACGACAATTTCAAAACTTTGATAATAAATACAGGGGAGTACCAACCAATAGATACACAGCCACAATAGTTTAAAATCAGCACGGACTATAATTATGTATTTTGTGAGACTGTGAATCTCAGCATAAATATCCCAAAAACCAAGATTTTTATAACAAAACACAATCACAGCTCAACAATGAAAGCTTTTAACTTCTATTTTAAGACCTATTACATAAATAAACGCCGCCCGACATCTATAAACAATCTATCAAATTAAATACGTCTGAATTTTCCGAAATAAAAATGGAGAAGTTTTCATAAAACATCCTAATGGTTTTCTAGAACAATTTATGATAGAAATCCATTTTGTAATATAACGGTACATTCTATCAATTCAATAAAAAACGGTAAGTAGACGGTAAATGTTGAATTTACACGTCATTCTGAGCTTTATTATTACTCGGGAATTACGCAGAAATCGTTCTTAGAATATTTTTATAAGAGTTTTATTGGTGGAAATTCTTATGATGTTTACGTTATTCGAAATTGGATTTTAAGAACTAAGCTGATTTGTTTTTAAAAATGGTGATTAAGGCAATCATGGACAAGACAAAGCTCATTCCCAATGCCCATGTAATACCCACTCTCGTAACGGTCGGAGGCGCTGCACTCGAAGTTGTGGACGAGTACGTTTACCTAGGACAAACTATCCAGTTAGGTAGGTCCAACGTCCACGGTCCAACGGTCCAGGTCAATCGTCGAATCCGACTCGGCTGGGCAGCGTTCAGGAAGCTTGGCAATATCTTTTCGTCACAGTGCAGCAGTGTCTCAAGACGAAAGTCTTTGACCAGTGCGTGTTGCCAGTGATGACATATGGAACCGAAACGTGGTCGCTCACAATAGGCCTCATAAGAAGGCTTAAAGTCATCTAAAGGGCAATGGAGAGGGCTATGCTTGGAGTTTCCTTGCGTGATCGAATCAGGAATGAAGAGATCCGCAGGAGAACCAAGGTAGCCGACATAGCCCGAAGAATTGCTAAACTTAAGTGACAGTGGACAAGGCACATTGCACGCAGAACAGATGGCCGATGAGGCCGAAAAATTCTGGAGTGGTGACAGCACACCGGAATACGTAAAGTTGGAAGGCCTCCCACAAGTTGGACCGATGACCTTGTGAGGGCCACAGGAGTCCGCTGGATGCGGGAAGCACCGAACCGGTCAAAGTGGTGGAGCTTGGGGGAGGCCTATGTCCAGCAGTGGACGTCTTTTGGCTGAAATGCTGATGATGATGATGATTAAGGCAATATAGGGACAATTTGTTACCGAATTAACGCACATGATGAAAGTAGTTTGTTCTGAATCATTTCCTTTTTAGGTAATAAAGGTAAGTTTTTCATAATGTGCCTAGCTTTTTCCAACTTTGTTGTGATCGGCTTCTAGTCTAACTGGAAGCAGCTGAGTACCAGTATTTTACTTGGACCTACTGCCTATCTGACCTCTACAACCCAGTTACTGGGAAATACGATACCCCTTGGTCAGACTATCAGACTTTCGGGGCTTTTGACGACCCGTGACGACTATCAAAGAACTACTGACAACCGGGACCAAAGGCGTGCTTTCCAAAAACAATTTAAACTACGTAAATTACAGTCACGCTTCTGCTACACAGTCAAAACAAATCAAAATAGACGAAGTACCTACTACGCTATAAGTGTGCGACGAAACTAGAAGAATATCAGCTGTCCAATCCTACTATCTTATTATAATATACACCGAGAAATTTTTATGGTTGTTTTCCCGCACCGAAATGGTTTTGTCTTGGTAATACAATCGTTAGATAAACTTATAAAATATTAAAAAACAAAAAATGGCAGATTAACAATTGTGAAAAATCACCACGTGCGAGAGTTTATTTTGCTTCGAACATTTATGGATCGCTGTTTCCTTTGTCGGCGGCGCGTGTGATTCGATTAGTACCTACAAGTTACCTCTAGTGTTACTATTGATCTCACGTTTTCGAGTTTATGAATATTTTATATTATTTAAAAAAAAACTTATTTTTTTTACTTTTACTTTATGCTTCGAAAGTACTCCTTATGGCAAGTTGTTCTGCCGCAAGAAATCAACCATTTAAATTTCACGGTGTATAATTTAATAAATGCGAAAGTGTGTGAAGATGTTTGTTAATCAATCACGCAAAAACGGCTGAACGGATTCGGATGAAATTTGGCACACAGATAGATTATAACCAAAATTAAGACGTAGGATACTTTTTATTCCGGTAGTACGTTCCTGTAGAATACTTTTTGACCACCACGCGGGCAAAGCCGCGGGCGGAAGCTAGTAAAAACTAAAATACATAAATCGACTCAAATTTATGGGACGGCTGATTATTTTTTCGCGATTATGATGTTGGTTCCATGGAGAACGGTGTTCAGTTTGATGAGATCGTGAGATCCTCATGAGTTCTCAGTAACAGGATGGAATGGGCAAGGAATGAAACACCCATCTTTGTAGTGTTAATTAAATAATAATTTCGTTTATTCCACGCTTTCAACCTTTACAGTATTACACCCCTAAATATGATCACACTTTCCTCAAACACGCTGTATTTCTATGGTCTTTGTGAGGTACTTTTTAACTGTAGCCTACTCAACAATGATTTCTCCATTGAACCTTACGATGTGTAATTACACTGTGATTGACACGATATTAAGTTTATTTTTCAATACCTTTCCTTTAGTCAATTTGGTAACGGGTGCTTTGGTTACGCCATACTTATTTACTTCAATGCTAAAACAAAGAAAGGCAAATAAGTTAATACGCTAATCAATTTCAATGGCCAGCAAAATGTAAAACCAATGTACCCAAAGAACATGCATGACTCGAATTAATTGAATCTTTTACGTATGCAAAGCAGATCTAATACATGGAGAATTAATCCAATGGAGTGCTACATCTAACCGAAACCGAAAGTCATTCCTTTTAAGTTAAAAGGGATGAATGAGATCGTTGAAAACGTTTTCGCCGAGCACTATTTTCTCGGGTGGCAACCAGCAGGCACCCTATCGTCATTGGCAGCCTTGTGTCACCCACTATTGTGTACAGGGCGCCTCTTTTATGCCATGACTCCCTGGTATGTGTGATACTCATCTGCAGTACAAAAAGGTGGCTGCGTTGCAATTCAAGACGAAATGCTGAAATATCTCATGTGCCTGTCATTACACCTGCTCCAACACCCTTCAAATCGGACAACACTAATGCCACGGTCCCACGACCCATTAACTGGCAGCCGCGCCGCGCTGGGCCGACAGGCTGTAGGAACCGTCGAAAGTCGTAGTCGACGACGCCTACGGCGCGGCGGCCCGTCGCCGTTCTTCCGACCCGTCGGGAGACAGTAAGTTCAAAGGCGTGCCATGGCGCGGCGGGGGACGCCTGTCACGGCCTGCACGGGTCGTGAAAACGCTCGGCTCGGGCCACAGCAGGCGTCGTCAGAACGTCAAAACAAAACACTCTACAAAAAAACTAAGTTTAAATTAAACAATGAATAAAACATTTAAAAAATATAATGGCTATGACAACTCTGCACCGAATCACAATACATGAATTATTCATGCACCGTCCCTTTCTAACCCTAAGAATTCGTATATTTCTGCCTCACTCAATCACGCTGTTGAATACAGAATGGCGCTTAAAATCTAAAATGCTCCAGACATGTTTAAAAGGATGAAATATGGTTTAATAACATTAAAAGTTTAGTCGTTAGCGAAGTCAAAACTCTAGTTATTTGCATTCATTTTTAGAGTAAAATTAGATGTAGATAATTATGAATTGAAATGGGATTTTTAAATTACTTATTCTTTTAAATTAATTGATGCTATTTCAGCATTGCAGTTACTAACTAGTTGGGCAGGCTTGATCACAGCTTAACCAATCATTAGTTGCGTCTCTTTCGCACAGAAACACTTATAGTTACGGTGACGATTTAAACGTCATGGAAGCGTCCCCATAGATTACAAAGAACTAAACATTCCGGCTCGAATTATTGTTAGATGTTTAACATGTGATGTTACCTTACCTATTCTGTTCTCCACACTCTGGGTCAACAAGGGGTATAGAATACTCTTTACAATAAAGCGGCGTAACTACCGCCGTATCAGCCGTATCAATGATACGGGGCCCCCAAGCTACAGGGCCCCCTCGAGCCTCGACGCATTGTAAAGCATTTGTTTTTAAATATTATTCAACACCTCAAATACTTGTTGATGAGAGCCCGTAATGCTTTACAAAGGCTTGAAGATATAGGAGCAGTACAATTCTTAATAAGCTCTTGCATTAATTTAGTAAAAATCAAACATTTAACCTATCCGAGTTAGGATGGACCAATTTTCGAGTGCACTTCACTCGCTCTTGCATTCTCTCAGTAAGGCCACAATGGCAACTAGGTTTATTATCTCCCGAGTCAAGGTTTTTTCAGTAGGGTAAGGTAAGGGTAACAAATCGTGATGCAGGGCTCCTTTAGAAGTGTCTTCGCCACTGCTCTTTATTATGTAGGTACACCTCTGAATTAGAAATTTTGCATAGTCGTTTTCTGTTTTGGGGTCAGCTTCCAGGCAAATCGGATGCAGGAATAACAGGAGCAACTGCCTACCCAACCTCCACACCCCAATTACTGGGTAATACGATACCCCTTTGTAAGACTGGTTGTCAAATTTTCGGGCTTCTGACGACCCATAACGACTGTCAAAGATGCACGAATGTCAACCGGGACCAACGGCTTAACGTGCTTTCCGAGGCACGGAGCGGTCTTGGTATGTAAAGATGGTCACCGATCCACAAACTAACCGCGGCAATCGATCCGTGTGGCTATTATTACTAGCTACAAGCCAATTTACTGTCATTCCTATTTACAAAATATGGTTAACGATAGCCTATCAACACACCGGTGTTTTTCCAGCCAGAACGAAATTTCATCATCTAGGCTCAATCTATAGGCCCGATCTACACTGTCAGAACACGTCAGCTCCTTGATTAAGACACATTACAGTTTTACGCAGGATTAAGTATACCCGGGATCTTGATAAATCTGTCTAGACATCGCCTTATAGATGTTCCTTGATTGATTAACACATGTATACCGTTTGAAAGGTTTTTTGCTGTCTATAAAAGTCATCCGTGAATTAGAGATATTGATTTATAATATTTTGATGGTTAACTTTTTGTGATAAATCGCGCCTATATTTCCCAAGGGGTAGACAGAGGTAGAAAACTTTTTACCTACATATACCAGATATGTTAAAATCCAACGTAATAGTGGCCTCCATGGTGCGGGTTGTTCGAAAGAGATACCGCGGCCCCTGGCACACAGGCAACTGAGGGAACATGGGTGGGTATTAGTCAGTAGAAGTCTGACACACCCTCCTGCTCCACCCAGAGCGGGAGAAGTTATTTGGAGATATCCCAACCAAAAAAAAAAAAAAAGTGGCCTCCATTCGATGGGCTCGTGGCTCAGTAATAACAGCGACACGGGTCGATCGCTCAGGTAAATCTACTATTGCGAAGGTTGGTCCGTGGATGGGTGACCATCTTTACATACCAAGACCCATCCGTACCTCGGAAAGCATGGTCCCGGCTCTCATTGGTAGATCTTTGACAGTCGTAACACAAGCCCGACAATCTGACAACCAGTCTTACCAAGGGTTTACCCTGTGACTGGGTTGTGGAGGTCAGATAGGCAGTCATTCCATTTAAAATAGTGGTATTCAGCTTCTAGACATATGATATTGATGGTGAGTGGCCTCCATTCAAAGTTCTGGCTGTTTTTCTGTTTAGTTCTGGGAATTAAAACGTGCTTAGCATCAGTATCACTATTCAATATGATCATGTCATCAAATTTTCATAATATTTCGGCTCTTCTGATACATGAACTCCTAGTACAAGATCCAACACTACACTGATGTTTGCAACATGAAGTTAAAAATTAATTAATTATTGGAGGTCTATGTATCATACATATAAACATTCCTTTTGAATCAGTCTGTCTATTGATGAAAACCGCATTAAAATTCGTTGCGTAGTTTAAAAGTTCTAAGCGTACAGACACGAAAAGCGACTTTGTTTGCTACTACTAGGTATGTAAAGATTAATCAGAAAAAGGAAAAACAAAAACTATTCCCTGAAAAATTTTCTTCGTTTCGTCACCATATTTAAAATAAAAACCTACACCAAATTCCTATCCCAATCGAATCTGATTGTCAATCATCTATCTTCACAAATACGTACGAACCTCAAGAGTCCCTCAAATCTGTTTGTTGGCACAATTCACGAGGTTTCAAGAGGCTGTAACGACCAATTTATTGACGATGACTTGCCCACACCATCCCTTATTGAATTATGTCTATTGTGTATAAAGTACCTACATACCTTTGTGGGGTTCGTCCTTCAAGGTATGTATGTTTATGAGTCTGTATTGTTATCAATAGATAAGGGCCTAGTGCCTGCCAATATGTTAATAAAGTTTATGTTGTTGTATCTATATGTGCTTGCATGACAATTAATACCAGTTGTATGCCATTATACCTGGATGAACTTTGGCTCCTAAAACAGAGGCTTATGGCCTAGTTTAGGAGGAATCAGTTAGCCCTTTAATGTGACGCTATCCCTAATAATATTATAAATGCGAAAATAACTCTGTCTATCTGTTACGCTGTCACGCCTAAACCGCTTAATGCGATCGTCATCGTTCAGAATCAGAATCAGAACTTTATTTGCTATGAATGTAGGTACAGGTATAAGATGTTGTACATAAATAAATGAGATCGGCTACAGTCTACCTTACGGCGTGCAAATTATTAGGTACATAAATTAAACTATTAAAACAAATTAAATAATGTCAGCAAAACAAAACAAAAATTAAAGTGAAGTCAATTAATATTATTATAGTCAGGTACATAAGTCATAATGGGTCAAATTTGTAATTAATTATAACAATCATAATCAGGATAAATTTTTATCATTTAGAAAGTCTTGCACTGAGTAATAATATTTGCCTAATAGTAGTGCAGTAACCTTAGATTTAAAAATGTTTACTGAATAATCCTTAAAATTATGAGGTATTTTATTATAAATGACAGGTCCCATTGTCATAATACTTTTTCTTAACAGTGCCGTTTTGTAACTACCCGTATGTAGCAAGTTCTTGTATTGGGATCTCAAGGGGCCATTACGTGTTCTTATATTGGCCAGTGACGGAAATAAATCTAAGTTGGCTTTTACAAAAATAGCCACCTCCAATATGTACAAACATGGTAAAGTCAGTATCCTCAGAGACCGAAACATAGGTTCACAGCTGTCTGTGCTTTTAAGATTTGACATAGATCTAATACACCTTTTCTGGGCCTTAAAAATCTCCTCCCTCTCACTACAGTTACCCCAAAATATGACTCCAAATCTTAAGACTGACGCAACCAGCCCATGAGTTCGGCGTCGTCGTTCGAACAGCTCCCGCCACATTCCGCCCGTCAATTAAGAGCGTAGCTTCTAGAATGTTCTAGAAGCCGTGTGAGAAACATACGACGCGCACCCTCTTTTGACATGAGTCGTCAGATGTCCGTCAACTGGGCTGCGCACCAGCATTGCTATTCTGTAACGATCTCACCGCGTGAAGTGAGCGTGGAGTGAGTCATTCCACCTGATGCATGGTCTATCCTTAGCGTCAGTGGAATGATACTGACAGCTCACTCTACGATCACTTCACGCGATGAGATGGTTACAGAATCGACATGCAAAAACCTTTATCTTACTTTATACGAAAATTTTATCCTTGCCTCGAACCCTAATGTTTTTTGTATACTTTTAAGTTCCTGCAAATAAAGCATTTACAGAACATGCGTGTATGTTAAAAACCATGGTGACATCATTATCATTAAACAATGCCTCAATTGCTCAAACTGAATATCTGTTACTGCGATTATAACTGCCTCATACATAGGTCACAAGCTCTACGACAGGTCCTGGGTTTGATGCCCGGATCGAGCAAAGTATTATGGGGTTTTTTCCATACGGAATTTTACTGTCACTATACACAACACTTCTGAATAGAGAAGTTTCGAAGTATTTTATTATGTAAATTTATAATAAACGCTTAATATATTCAGTGTGTTATTTAAGGGAGCGTAGTACCCAACACCGAAATTGCGAAAATAAAACCAGCTGCTCTACACATTTATGTCCGCATAAATGGACAAAATGTAGAGAACAGCTGATTTTTTCTTTATATATTGGTGTCCACTCCATATTAAAAGTTGTATATTCTCATGAGTACCACACTCCCTTAAAGTATGTCCATTGTTTAACCTAAAATACTGTATAAACCATCCGGAAAAAAATCTTTAAATGTTGGTGAAAACCGAC
The DNA here is from genome assembly GCA_947359405.1 of Antitype chi. NCBI lineage: Eukaryota > Metazoa > Arthropoda > Insecta > Lepidoptera > Noctuidae > Antitype > Antitype chi. The sequence goes on along the minus strand of OX375829.1, from coordinate 6,239,634 downwards.
GAATAATAAGTTGTCATGTCGGTAGTCACCTCCTTTCTAGTCGTATCTTAAAGTCCATCCTTCGTTTCTTTGGTCTCCCCCTACTCTTATAGCCATCTACATTCTCAAGACATTTTCTATTATACCTAAGAAAAATAATATCTACTGAACAATGCAGACACAGAAGTAGACGAAACTCGAGCAAGCTTTCAAAATTTAGTTTTTAAAGTAAAAGTACTTTAAAAGTTCTTTTCGCGTATCGTTTGAAATTCGTGTTCACCCACCTGTGAAGACGTTCCATCAAACTATGAAAATATACTGAAGACTTTCTTGTTGCTAGTTGATAGCACAGTTTACATTCCCCGTCGTGTTTTTAGGACATGCATGTACAGTATGTATGTAGGTACACTAGCGAGCTTTGCACAGTTTTAACAAAACATCCATTTTTTTTTTAAGGAAGCTACTAAACGTGGCATATCCAACAACGTGGAGAATCCAACAGACTGCAGTGCAAATGAGTCTCTGATTAAGACGAAAGATGCATAGATATAGAAGCCGTAGAACTTGTATTTTGAGAACAACATAAGCTTACAAACGAATTCTAAAAAGACACATCCTTTTCAATCTTACCGGGATAACAGCAATTCTTAGCAGCGGTTAAATTTAATAAAACAGTTACAACCAAAAGGCTCATTGGACCATGAAAGAGAATTATTGTCCATTTTATGAACCACGACGTTCCGAAACGAACGTAATAAAAATATAGCTTACGTAGTGTTCGTCGTTATTATCTTAGTTTCGGAGACAGGGAGATTGAAATCTACATTCATCATCATCAGAATTTATTTTTACATTTATTTTAAAACATCACAGCTACATGCCATGCTGTATCTTTTGACTGCGTACAAGACTTTTGATTAGTATTATTTTTGTTGACTGTTGTTTTGATTTTTTCTTTTTCTGTTTGTGGCATGATATTAAGTTAATTATCTTTCTGTGCAAGTTCAATTTTTTTTTCTTTATCATCATATGCTGCAGCTGCAGTATAGCAGTCCTCTGCTGCATATAAGCCTTCAATCGCACGCCACCTTTAGCTACTCTCAATCACCCTGCAAAGTTCATCGCTCCAGCTAGCCACCCTGTCTTAACGTTTGCGATTTGCGGTCTACACTCAAGAACACGTCTAACATTACTATAACTCTTGTTGTGTTATGTCCAAACTAAAGATTTCAGAGAATATCAACAACTTTATTTTACATTTTAATTGAGTATAATAAAGTTCCTCTAACTTGGAAGTGATCAAGACTTCATTTATTTTCTGGGAGCTAAAACTGTCCAGAACCTTTTAAGGCACTACTAGTTTTATTCTAATTTAGGCGCCCTTGAGAAGGCGACACGAAATCTATTTATATTGCGACGCGACGGGCAGTGGCGGTCGAATTAGGGCTTATAACTTAGTATTCCCAAAGATATCTTAAGAAAAGTAACAAGATCAAGTGCCAATTCCACGGGCATTGTGCACGTAATATAAAAACTTATTACATAAAGATAATTTATAGAACGCAGCACAAAAAAAAATACATGCATAATAACAAATTTGTTTATAGAAAAAAGGATATGGGTACTTATTTGAAACTTATCACTCACTGGCTCCCGGCCTAACCAAAACCTATTTCCTCGCATAACGGCCACAATGTAGGACATTCATTACATATGTTTTATTATTATAATAAACTTGTTTCGTAGGTATTAGATGTTGGCGCCACTGCTTCCGGCGTCCAAAAATAGCGCTAGTATCACGAGTCAAGCGACGCACCGTAGGTCCAGTGCTGCCACCTGCGTCGGACCGCACGTTGGAACGTTGCTAACGAGTCATTGGCTAACGTCACTTTGGCGGGAATACCAAGCTTTAAAAACTCCGAGCCGAGTGGGCTGAGCGAACTTTTGTTACTCGCGCTTCGTCATAGAAACAACTTTTATACTGTTAATTATTGTGAAATATATATTGTAATTAATTAATTGGCTGTATATTAAAAGTGATCAAAGTACCTATCTATCTATTCTTGTTTAAAATAGACTTAACCTACATCAGAAGTGCTTCGAATTAACGCCTACAAATGGGCCGAACATCACGTACCCGTCTCCGGGAGCGAAAAAGGAGGAAACGTACAAGATCTTCATCATCATCTTCATCGACAAGCAGTAAGTCCAGTAGAAGCTACACGCCTTCACCCATTCGTAAAAAAACAAAGAAATCAGTCGATAGTCAAGTAGCGGGTTGCTATAATATGGTTTTGAACTCAATGGTACCAGAATTTGACCCCCTTACAGATAAAGTAAATAACTGGCTCAATATTGTTGATTTACATGCTAAAACATTTAATTGGAAGGATCAGGTGATAATTTACCAGGCTGTCAATAAATTCAAAGGAACGGCAAAAACTTGGTATGACTCCTTTTTAAAAAATGAGAGTATTTGGGCTAGTTGGAAATGGAAACAATGGCGAGATAAAATATCGTTTACATTTCAAACAAAACGTAACATGTTCGCGTTACTTAAAGAAATCATTGATTGTAAACCTACAGCACAGCAACATTTGTATGAATTTTACTTTCAACAAAAATGTAAAATTGACAAGTTAGGTGTGAATTTTTCCGATCGGGACATCATTTCTATTATTACGGGCAATATCGACGACCCTAACATAAGTGCGTCGGTGGATGCCGGAAGTATAAATACATGCGACCAACTAGCATCTTTTCTCCACGGTCGGTTAAATAGTTCTCGTAATACGGGTCATGGCGCTGTCAGCGAACATAAGGTGCCTCAATCCTCATATAAACGAATCGATCTAGGAAATTCATTGAAATCGGAACAATCGAGTCGTATTGCTATGTCAAATCAGAGTTTAACGGCTACCAGAACCACAAAGCAGATAACTTGTTTCGGATGTGGGGGTAATCACAAACGTAATGAGTGTACAGAAATATGTAAATATTGCAATAAGAAGGGACATTCAGAAAACTATTGTCGAAACAAAAAATCTGACGAAGTAAAAAAAGAAGTAAAATTTGTCAAGTCTAGTGAAAATAAAACTAAATTTAATAAAGTTGCCTGTATAGGGGGCTTTTCCCAAAAAGTTTTTATTGATATGGGCAGTGACTGCTCCCTAATAACGTCGGATTTAGTAAAAAAATTAAAGCTAACGAAACTAAAGTTGGCAATACCGATTCATTTGCAGGGATTCTCGAATTGTTCTGTGGTTTTGGTAGAAGATTATATAACGACTTCTCTGATTTTAGACGGTATAGAATTCGGAAGTGTAGATTTCTATATTATTGACGTGTTATCGGGTTGTGACGTCCTGATAGGCCGGAATGTGACCGAGGATACGTCAGTTATGTACATGAGAATAGGAAATCAACTGACTTTTCAGAAAACCGTGAATGTGTCTGTAGTTTTATCTAATGAAGTAGAATTCAACGTACCGGATAAATATCAGGATGCTTTAAAGGATTTGTTTAAAAAATATCCCGAAACAATCGCGGCTGATTTAAGTTCATTAGGTAAAATTAAAGATTTTAAAATCGAGATCGAACTTGAATCGAACAAGTCTATTTACACCAGGCCATACAGGTTATCACAACCTGATAGGACATTGTTGCGTAAAATTATTGATGAGCTCCTTAAAAATAACATCATTCGCGAAAGCAAGTCCCCATTCGCTAGTCCTGTACTATTAGTAGAAAAAAAGGGGGGTGAAAAGCGACTATGCGTGGATTACAGGTCATTGAATAAAATAACTACTAAAGAGAAATACCCTATGCCACGCATAGAAGACTTGTTAGATAGATTAAAAGGGTGCAAGTATTTTACTAGCTTAGATATGAAGAGTGGATATTACCAGTTACGTGTAGATGAGGGTTCAATAGACAAAACTGCATTCATAACGGAAGATGGACATTACGAGTTTTTGCGCATGCCATTTGGGCTGTCGAATGGACCATCGGTTTTTCAACGCATGATGAACCAGATTTTGGGTAATTTACGCTTCAAAAATGTCATTGTCTATTTAGATGACGTGTTAATCGTATCAGAAACTGTTGAAGAAAACATAAACATCCTGGAATCGGTACTGAAAATATTTAAGGAACGCGGTTTGACTCTTAACATTAAAAAATGTTCTTTTTTTTTAACTGACATCATATTTCTTGGATATGAAGTAAATGGTAATGGTATCAAACCCACACCAAAGAAAATTGATGCTATAAAGCAGTTCCCAGTACCCAAAACGGTTCATCAGCTGCGTCAGTTCTTAGGGTTGGTTAACTATTTCCGTAAGTTTATTAAGGACTGTGCAATACTAAGTAGCCCACTTACAAAATTATTAAAAAAGGGCCAAAAGTGGCAATGGACAGACGAACAAGATCGCACGGTAAATCTATTAAAGGAAGCCTTAACTTGCGATTCTACCTTAGCTATCTTTGATCCTAAAAAAGAAACCATACTTTATACAGATGCAAGTAGGGAGGGGGTAGCTGGAATAATGATACAAGTGCATGAACATGGTGAGCGACCGATATATTACTATAGCAGGCAAACTACCAACGAGGAAAAGCGTTACCACTCGTTTGAGCTTGAGCTTCTTGCTGTTGTGGCATCATTTCAAAAATTTCGTTTATATTTGCTGGGCTGTAAGTTTAAATTAATTACGGATTGTAATGCCGTCAGATACTCGCTTACAAAAAAAGAAGTGTTGCCACGAATAGCCAGGTGGGTGCTCCTGACTCAAGAATTTGACTTTGAGATTTGTCATAGACCCGGCGCTAAAATGCAACATGTTGATGCACTTAGCAGAAACCCTTCCTATAGTGGCGAAGTTTGTGAAAAACAAATGGTAATGTCTATCACCGAAGCTGACTGGCTTTTGAGTGTTCAGGAACAAGACCCAAATCTATGTAAAATCAGAGATATTTTACTATCAGGAGAGGCCGATGCGAATCGGAATATTTTTAACGAATACGAATTGCTTGGAAACAAAATTTACCGCAGCACTGAAATAGGTCGGCGATGGGTTGTTCCAAAAAATTGTATCTGGCAAGTAATTATGTACAATCATGACAAAATAGGTCATTTCGCTGTAGACAAAACGTTAGAAAGAATTAAACATAAATATTGGTTTCCTAAAATGAAAAAAACAGTAACTAAATACATAAAAAATTGTTTGCACTGCCTATACAATAAAAATAAAAGTGGTAAAAAGGAGGGTCAGTTGTTTCCAATTCCAAAATATGCTCGCCCCTTTCATACCATCCATATGGACCATGTGGGTCCATTTGTGAAATCATCAAAGGGCAATTGTCATATTCTGGTACTTGTTGATGCGTTTACAAAGTTTGTCTTTATATTTCCGGTGCGTGATACAAGCACAGCTTGTGTCATAAAAGAATTAGACCACCTGTTTAAGATTTTTGGCAATCCGCGAAGATTCATTACTGACGCTGGTTCTGCTTTTACGGCAAAGGCATTTCAAACATATTGTGATAGCAAAAACATTCGTGCACACACTATAGCAACTAGCATGCCGAGGTCGAACGGACAAGTCGAACGCTACAATAAAACAATAGTGGAGGCACTGCGTTCATTGGGTGCAGATAACGACTACACACATTGGGATGATGTTTTAACGTGTTTGCAACAAGGTATAAATAGCACATTGCAGAAAACCATCAATGCAGTCCCCAGTGAAGCGTTTTTTGGGTACCGCCTTAGAACAGAGAGCGACATATTTTTACCCGAGCACGGAGAAGTTGTAGATGTCACACAGCTGCGACGGGATATCGACACACGAATACAACTAGATGCTAGACATCAAAAAGAAAGTTTTGATGCAAAACGATGTGTGGCCAAACAATATGAGATTGGGAACTTGGTTCTCGTAAAAGTGTCTAGCCAGGCTGGTAGTGGCAGCAGTACTAAACTCCTACCGGTGTTCAAGGGCCCTTTCAAAGTTACAAAAATACTCGGGAAGGATAGATACCACATAGTTGACATAATGGGTAGCGAGCGATCACACAAGAAATATTCTGGTACTACCTGTGTAGAAAACATGAAGCCATGGATTAAGATAAGCGATTGGGATGAGGATGTTGGCGTGGTTGGTATGTACAAAAACTAATCTAATAAAACATCATAAGGTAAAATTATTGTTTATTTATAATATAATAATACAGCTTTACAATTTGGTTTTAAATGATTACTAATATGAATTATTAAACTTGTACAATATTTTGTTCTGCAATAATTAGTTTTAATAAATAACAGTTTATGGAATGGAAATGTTGCAGTTGTAATGATGTTTCCACTACAGCAACAAGTGAGGTTCGACCTTGAGCTTGTTGTGGGCGAAAATGTGGTTCATGCAGATAAAAGTGGATGAACTGGAAAGCTTCATCTATCATGTGGACTGCGAGTCTGAGCATGGTGGTGCGAAGTCAGGGATCATACTTTTGTATTGTGCTATTCATGGGCTCAGTGGTGGGAACTCATTCAACATAACGTAACATAATACTAGACTATAATACGTATAGTAGTCATAAAAGCTAACATGTTTGCTCTCAAATTACAGATGACGATGTGTCTAGGGACAGACACACTTCAGGAGGGCCGGATGTTGGCGCCACTGCTTCCGGCGTCCAAAAATAGCGCTAGTATCACGAGTCAAGCGACGCACCGTAGGTCCAGTGCTGCCACCTGCGTCGGACCGCACGTTGGAACGTTGCTAACGAGTCATTGGCTAACGTCACTTTGGCGGGAATACCAAGCTTTAAAAACTCCGAGCCGAGTGGGCTGAGCGAACTTTTGTTACTCGCGCTTCGTCATAGAAACAACTTTTATACTGTTAATTATTGTGAAATATATATTGTAATTAATTAATTGGCTGTATATTAAAAGTGATCAAAGTACCTATCTATCTATTCTTGTTTAAAATAGACTTAACCTACACAGTAATCGTTGTTCTTACATAAAAGTTATATTTTGTTAAAATAATATTAAGATTAGTGATGTACCGATGTCACCGACTAGTCGGCCATATTTGTAGTCGGCGATTATTCGGCGACTAGTCGGCTCATTTTTACTCGTATTAATATGCTTAAAAAATTAATAGATGGTGATTGAAATGAAATAGAAATCTTTTCTGTTGTTATGTTTACTATAGAATCAGTTTTACAGTTTATTTTCAGTTTAATCTAGAATAGAATAGGATAGGAAGAAACGGCGGCTCGCACGTTAACAATGACAGAATAAATGCAAAGTAAACAAAAGCATGTCCCGACCATTCCGCCTGGTCGCCGGGCGCCGAAAGCGTCGTCACGAACATTACCGATGTCACCCGAACTCAACCGAAAGCCACGATAGTTACCACATCTTTCTCCATCAAACTAAACTAAGTTCGATTATTTTTATGGCTTTTTTAACTATCTTCTAAACGTAATAAAAAGTTCCTGATTGAGTAAAGTTATAGGAGTGAACTGCAAACGTTGCAAAGTAGTTGATTTTGCACTTTGGCTGAAGTAAACACGTTCAATGTCTCACCCCTGTTGAATGCGCTCAGGTGTCTGCATAATTCGAATCTCCTTGTCCTGGATTAGATTCCTGGATTGGGCAAAGTGTTATTGGGCGGAGACTGCATTTGCTCCCTGATGATGGGTATAGGCTTGCCCTTCATTTAAACATAACTGGCGAAATGTGCTTGAATGAGTATTGGAAGAATAATAAAGGATCTCGTGTAAAACCTGGTCTTCCAGTTCTTTTTCTCAGGTTCATATCTGTGAGTCGCACTACCAGGGAAGCATGACACACAAGAGATCTAGGTCTACTTAGCAGTGCGTGGGACAAGAATGTCAATATTGATGAAAGGAGGAAAATGAATTGAGCTGTTATAAATGAATCTGACAGAACTAAGAAACTTTATTTTTTATGCAGATGAGTACCTACCACGATAACCAAATGGGTGCCCGCGAAATTCAAAATTACCAACTTTTTTTTTTGTAATTTTCAAGTCAGTTTCAGGTCGTATGTTGATCAAAATATGATACGCCACCATTAGCTAAATATGTCATCATCATCTGTCGAGCCTTTACCCAACTATTTTGAAGTTGCCTTCCAGTATTTCCAGATGCATCTAAATATTAGTATTTTAACATGAAGCGAAAGCTTGTCTGACCTCCTCAATTCATTTACTGGGTAACACAATACTTCTTAATTAGACTGGTTGTCAGAAATGTCACACTTTCGCGCTTCTAGCGACAAAATTTGTATTTACAAAATAATGTATTGTCATTCGAATCATCAATGTGGTAGTGATCTCCAAATTAGAGGGGCCCATAAATGTCACAATTTCGTGAAATGGTCATTCAATAGGGTCAAACCAGCTATTCAACTTAAACAAACCAACCACAAACCAAGAAAATCAAAACTAACCAAACAACTAACCCAATCTCATTATCTGAAGTGTTACTGCAGGATTTTTAACGATTGTCGCTTGAATTTCTCGCAAGACTGTCGCTTGACATTCTCGCCTCTATACAGGCGAAAAATTCCTCTTGTGGGTACAAAAAAAGAGCCTGTTGAGCGAAAATAGTATTGTAGCGGCATCTACACCGCCACCTGCGAACTACACATCATACTGACGTCACGCAAAATCCTACATCGCGCAAGCAGAGTTTACGGAACGAGCTTAGATACAATGTGCCAATGTCAATCGTCGGTTCATTCCAATCCAGCCCGTCCCTTGCTGCCCAAAAACCAGCGACGCCGAGGTCCTTACCCCACAGGGGGAGGGAGCCCTTAGGGGTCTAGTCGCTTAGTTGTTTGGAGGCCTTAATTTATTGACGGAGCTACAGGCAAAACTACAGCAGCCGAAAACCTCCTTGGTTGACATGTAAAATATAAAAAAAAAACAGTTGTCGGACAATAGCCCACCACACACATCACTAGTGTGGTCGGAGATACTTCCATTTTCTATGACGGATGAGTGCACTTTACAACCTGTTTTTTATACCTCCATAGCAGAGAGAATACACGTTCATCAGTCGCTTTCTCATACAATATGACGCCTGTCTATTCGTAGTTCCATTTGCACGCTCGTCTGCCGCTGAAACTTTCTTAGAACATTCAAAGAGCACTACACGCGGCACTTTGAGCTTGAAGGCGGAAACTTTAACGCATCCTAGATGTTCTTAATGAGTTTTATTCAAGTAGATGTCTATCTTAGGTACTATACACCGATAAATTTTAATGGTTGTTTTCCCGCGGCAGAACAACTTGCCATAAGGAGTACTTTCGAAGCATAGAGTATAAGTAAAAAAATAAAGATATTTAAAAAAAAAATTCGTCAACTAGAAAACGTGAGAATGAATAGTAACATTAGAGGTAACTTGTAGGTACTACTCGAATCGCACGCGCCGCCGCCAAAGAGAAAAGCGATGCACACCTAAATGTTCATAGCAAAATAATCTCTCGCACGTGCTGATTTTGCACAATGGTTAATCTGCCATTTTTTGTTTCAAATATTTTATTTGTTTATAAAACGATTGTATTTCCACGACAAAAACATTTCGCTGAGGGTAAACAACCATTAAAATTTCTCGGTGTATATGGGCCTACTAATAATTCTGTACAGAAACTTATTCTTTGGTAAAAAAAGGCTAAGTGGAGTAGGACTCAGACACGAAGGATTCTGTAGCACTAAATCAAATGTCATTTGTTTAAACTGGGCTGAGAGTCAGCAGTTTATGAACGTCAAAATTACATAAGACAGTTCCCCAAAACGCCCGCCCTTCATGACTTCCTAGTAGGAAAAAATGAGCAACAAACTCCCCAGCAGCACAACTGCTTGCTCAGTTAGAAGAACTTGAATCACATATTTTTAAATCTTGTAAATTTTGAATAAATATATTATTATTATTAAACAATAGTATAATAAATAACATAACATGTTTCTTTAGAACGTTTCTTGTATGGTGATCCCCTTTCATTTTCAATATTGTTTTTTTTTTGTTATAGTGTACTCTGTAAAATCAAGTGTCTACCTATTGTGGTTATAGAGATACAGCCTTGTGATAAACGGATGGACAAATGGACAGCGGATCGAGCCACAGTAATAGCGCCCCATTGGCACCACGTTGTATTCCTTAGATCTTTCAATGCAGCCCTTTTCTGATATAAACGCCCCGTCAAAAATGTTCTTCTAATAAAAATAAATAATGAATACAGTCCTGCAGTTACATTAAAAACAAAGTTAAAAACTCCCAGTTTTTAGAACAAACATTTAAAATTTCAAATGAAAGCGATGTTCGCTCGCGTGCGCCTAATGCCGCGTCTACAGCGTGGGCTAAGCGTTTATTTACAAGTGTAATCCCAGCTTTATGAATATGGAGTCTTGCTAAGTTACTCTGCATTACTGCTCGGTCACAAAGTAAGTTGCCTTACAAACTGGATCTGAAATTAGGTCACATGAAAATGTGGTAAGATTTTTGGTGTTACTGCTGAAATGGTTAGAAAGATCGGTGGCTCCATCTTCTGTCTAGCATTTCCAAAACTATGTTTGGGGTCGGCTTCCAGTCAAAGCGACTGCCTATCTGACCTCCACAATCCAATCACTGGGTAACACGATACCTCTTGGTGAGACTAGTGGTCAGACTTTCGGGCTTCTGACGATCCGTAACGACTGTCAAAGATCAACGAATCACAGCCGAGACCAACGGCTTAACATGCTTTCCGAGGCACGGAGGGTTTTTGGTATGTATAGACCGGTCACCCGTACACGGACGAACCACGGCAAGCATAGTTTAACCTGATCTATCGACCGTGTGGCTGTTATTACTTAGAAATGTACTATGTTAAATATTGTACTGGAAACATTTTAAAAGAGTAACGGTGGAGTTTCTTGCCCATTCTTCTCCATACGAAACTACATTTTGAAAGGGGCGACTAGAATCAATTCTATTTTAATGTAAATGTTGACGTTCAAAAGTGCCTTTTAAGTGCCTATTTGAAATAAATGCTTTGACTTTGAAACAAACCCCTCCGGTGGCTACCATAACCATATTTTTATCAATCTGTTGTATTCCTCTGCTGGCCAAATGGAAATTTTCTCTAGTAGAAGGCTCCCTTGTTGCTTGCTCCAGCCAATCTCCCGTAAACGCCTCTAAGACATTATAATCATTGGCAGTCGTAATTTCATATTATGTTCAGTTTGACGAGATTCTATTACCTATATTTGTGAACTCCTTTGATAAGCGCAAAACCTATTAAAACGCTGTAAAAGTGGCAAGTCACAAAATCTTCTCTCTAATAAACACATTCACGAGTTCAAATGTCACTTGACCGAATTTAACGACATAATCAAATCAAAAATGGAACGCAAAGGAAAACGCTCCAAGCCCGATGACGTTTGAGTATAGCTGGCTTAATTACATCTCCCTCGAATTTATGGCAGCCTGGTAGCAACAGGGTGGAGAGAGGTCGTTCTTCACACGCCGAGTTTCCCCACAGGAAGCAATTACGCTCGCACACCGTAGGTTCACGAGCACGCTTTGAGCTTTGAGATCTCATAATTTCTGCCACCCTGGTACTTGTGTTTCTTTTTACGAACTACCTTCTAACTTCAAGCTGCTTGCTGTGCTACAAACAAAAATGGCTGATATGAAAATGTAGTCTGCATAATTTTTATGGTAGAGCAAGCTTAACAGAGCTGGAGTGGTTTCTAAATTGGAATCACACAAGTTAGTAGTACATTAGTACATATAATACTATTTTCCACTGTGATTCCATATCACTATGGAAATTGACAATACATACTGTCATCTTTTATACAGTGACTGCTGTAAATAAAGTTTGAGTATTTTAAAGATAAGTAAATTCATTCCTCTCCTGAACTGCTTGTGGCGCTGATGATTTTCACCCGTCACAATAATATAAAATTATGATTTACTTCCCCAATCTGTGTTTATGGTGTATATGTACCTACTTTTTATGTTCTAACTATTATAATATAAGTATGTAATTTTTTAATTTTTTGTTTGGTTCAGTCCAGTACTAACCCCACAAGATCAACATTAAACCCAACTGTATCATCGAAGATTTATAGTCGACATCGGCTTTGCTTGTCATATAAAAAAATAGAGTAGAAAGATTGTAAATGACGTTATATTCAGAGTTGAAGAAACGCATAAGGAATATCGTTCCTGACGGGGTTCCTAGGACACCACACGATTATTTTTTACTTTACCATTCCTGGGTACCTTTTGGTTAGGGAGATATTGAAAGTCAAAGTTCCAACATATTTTCATGTTTTTACGAAAACTATTTTTAACTGTTACAAATAGGTGAACCCGAGTGCGTGTCTCCTTTCGACAGTTGACAGTCGACAGTTTACGTGACTAGAGGGCTGGTTCGATATTTATCGAGTTTAGGCTATTTATAAAGTCTCAAGACACGGGAGATCAAAATGATCTCTCTGTAAGAGGCGTAGAACTTGCTGACCACTTAACAACTCGCATTTTTTTTAAATATCGAGATTTCCAATATCTTTCGGCAGTCTATTTCGATTAAAAAAAACGAATAATCTGCTGCTTTTCTATCAAAGTTTTGTATGTAAGTTTAGTCATTTTGGTCAGAGGCTGAGCATTACTATACAACGTGGTAATGCCGCCAGTCTCTTGGGTACATTACCAGTCGACAGCGATGCGGATCAGTTTTTTGACGCTTTGTTTTAGTTTATTCGCTGTAGTTATATAGTTTATATTTTAGTGTAAATAAATGATCGTATATTAGTTTAGTAATGGATTCAAGAAAATTTACATTTTCATGGTTCATTTTTTAAACCGTTTCTTCTCGAAAATTACCTAATTTACTACAAATAATATTAGGTCTTTACCTATGAAATTGCCGTTTTGCAGTACTGGCCATTTCAAATTAAAATAATTTTTGTTTGGGTAAGAATTCTAATTTCAAATTAATTTTATTTTAAAAACATGGATTTTTTTTTCCAAAAGTAGTCATTTGTTTATTGATTAGTGTTACATTTTCATCGCATTTCAATCTTTTTCGTCATCATGGATACGTTAAAAATTCGAGTAATTATGGAATATGAGTACCGTCGTGGCAGCAACGCGGCACAAGCGGCACGCAACATCAACGACGTTTACGGAGCTAACACTACAAACCAACGCACCACCTGTTATTGGTTTGCTCGCTTCCGTTCTGGAAATTTCGACCTGAAAAATGAACCTCGCGGTCGTCCGAAGACTTTGGTCGACAATGACGAATTAAAGGCGATTGTGGAAGCTGATGATACACAATCTACGGCTGAATTAGCAGCAGCTTTCGACGTTAGCGTCAAAACAATATTGGTCCATTTGCGTCAAATTGGCAAGGTAAAAAAGCTTGACAAATGGGTGCCCCACGAACTCAATGATCGTCAGCGCGAAGTACGCGTCGAGACGTGCCTTGCACTGCTCAACAGACACACAAATGAAGGAATTTTGAACCGCATTGTTACCTGCGATGAAAAATGGATTCTGTTTGATAACCGCAAGCGCTCAGCAAGTTGGTTGGATCCTGGTTCAGCACCTAAACAATGCCCTAAACGAAAACTTACCCCTAGAAAAGTGATGGTCACTGTTTGGTGGTCTAGCGCCGGTGTGATTCATCACAGCTTCTTACCAAACGGGGTGAGCATTACTGCAAATGTGTACTGTGAAGAACTGAACACAATGATGGAGAAGCTGGCACATCTCCAACCAGCATTGGTCAATCGCTCGTCTCCGCTGCTCCTGCACGACAACGCGCGACCTCATACTGCACAGCAGACGGTCTCCAAGTTGCAAGAACTGGGGTTGGAAGCTCTCCGTCAGCCGCCCTACTCACCAGACCTTGCGCCTACAGACTACTACTTTTTCCATTTTGGATAACTTCTTGGCGGGAAAAAAATTCAATACCCGAGAGGCAGTACAAAATGCCTTTGAAGAATTTGTTGCCTCCCGTCCAGCTGATTTCTTTAAGAAGGGCATCAATAAACTGCCACTGCGATGGCAAAGATGCATTGATTGCATGGGTGATTACTTCGATTAATACAAATAAAAAATACATGAAAAAAATTCGTTTAAATTTTTTCATACAAAACGGCAATTTCATAGGTAAAGACCTATTATATAAAAAATCTTTAAAAATTTATACCGAAATACATATATTGCGTTGGAATCTTGCGTTGGGCTTAAAAACCGTTTTTTTTCTGTTTCATTAACTCCTCGCATGTCAAGTGTACACCATGTGTTCCGATAACAATAGAATTTCTAGTGTGTCTGCTAATTAGACGCGCGACGGCGATGGGTTAAACAAAAATCTACACTCATGTCAAGTTAAGTCCCTATTTTACAAAACTGACAAGTTAGTCGTGATTTTTGTGTGAAGAACTTTACCTAAATCGAAATAAAGGTGAAAATGCAAAACCTGGCGCAGAGCTTTCGGCTAAAACTAAAGTAAGATTGCATTTTGTAATAAGACGGTCTGAGTTAAAATTAGCCTATTGAATTACTTTTTCATGAAATCATGAGATTTTAGGCAGATTATCACGTATAGAGAGTTGTATAGATGATTATAGATATTTCTGTAAATACACATCTCTGACCGTGAAATTGCAACTTAAAATTACTATTTTCTATTAAAGTACAGATTGTGCTTTAGGTGGAATTGCATAATCTATCTTCTTATACATAAAAATGAATCCCTATTTTCCTTGGTCGCGGCATCACACGTGAACGGCTGGACCAATTTGGCTAATTCTTTTTCTGTTGTGTTTGTTATTGTCAGGAGAAGATTCTTAAGAAGGAAAAAAAAAAGTTGCGTATTCAATATTCATAGTTAAGATAGGACGTCTGTCGGGTCAGCTAGTATAAGATAAAGTAGTATATAAAACCGCGCATAACTAGGTATTAAAACACTCGTGTGATACTTTATAAACAATCGATTGGACAGGTCCACTCAATCTGTGTGGTTATTCCTCAAAAGACCATTTCAGACACCAATCCACATGGTCTTCACATGATCTGACCAAGATTATGTCTGGACTTTAAAAGAGACTGTGACCTCTGAGTTTGTTTCGGCCTTTCTTCTCAGAGTAGTCAGATAAGAAACGCCGACCTCATCTAGTTTAAAAAAAAGTATGATTGACGTGTAAAAGTGTTTGTACAAACCTACTTACAGAAATAAAATCATTTATCATTTATCAAACTAAGCCGCAAACCAGGTAGGTATTACGTACGTAAATTCACACTCGTTTTTTAAGGGGAATCTAGTCGCAGGCTCGAACTCACTGGTGGGCCTGGCTAAAAATCACGCTGTCTCACCAGGCTTCGTGTCCGACAGAGGTAGTATCAGTGATGAGCAGTTAGACGCTAGTCTACACGCACAACGTTATTGAGTGAGATGCAGGATCATTTATAGTAAAACAGGCACGTAAAAATTCAAGAAAATCCCTTCGGCAGATCGTTTTATGAAAAAATCACTGCATAAATTAATGACCAAAAAAGTTTATAGAACGTTTTGATACTTGAACTTTGTCGGTACCGACTTATTTTTGGAGATTTTACACTACTTTTATTACTTAAACAAGCCCAAAGTTAGGTTAAATTAGCATGAAAAACGATTTTTTGTTGGCTCATAACTTTTTGATGTACACTATCAAACAGTGGAGTAGAACACGCCCGAAGTTTGTTCTGTTTGTGTGTGAAAAAATGTCGATAAAATTCACCTTAATAACTCTTGTTAAGTAACAGTGTCATAAACTACTATTTTTAAGTTATTTTTTCTTTAGGTTTGGTCCTTCTATCTGTAAAAATAAAAATGAAATGCTATTCATTGGTAAACGCATCACATGAGAACGACAAAAAAAACAATTATGGAAAATATTGAACATGCTTTTTATCTGATTTTTGTTTGAATAGGGTATTTTACTCTATATGATAAAAATAGCTTAGGCAAAATGCAGTCGGAAAATGTTAGTTTTAATTCATGAAATAACAAAATAAATTTTAAAATTTTATTCAAAGATTTCAGTTTTTTTTATCTGTTATTGAACACCATGAAATAGTAGCCGCCATGTTATTACGTCATACGGCGTGTCAATTGAACAACTTTGAACTTTTATTATTTTTATAACCAAAGTATTTTTTATTGAAATATCTAACATTCAGGAACAGCAAACCATGATAAGTAGAATAATAACGATTTTTTTTTTATTATAAACAATTATGATATAAAATTACAGCGCATTTGTTTACTTGGCAAACTGACGTCATACCCACAGAGCAATATGGCATCCACTGCGTCCAGCGTTTTCGTCAGATTACGCGCGAAATTTGGAAATGCAAAATGTAAATGCATTTTTATTGCACTAATCGATTAAATAAAAATGTTATCTTTATTAGCACTTCATCATCTAATTAGGACACTTTTCAAAAATGAGTGTAATACCCTATTGTGGATTGCTATATAAAATTTATCAATCATTGAGAGGATAGCACAATATCTCTCGGGTCAGCTAGTTTGTGATATTAAAGATACCTTTAAGTTGCTTCAATAAACACTGAAAACAAAAATAAAAATGTTGAGCGTGTGACTATTTTGACCAGTTGTCATTACATAAAAAAAACTATACAAACACCTAAATAGAATTTAACATTTTAATCATCAAAATTAATATCCTTAGATTAAGATTTTTTGATATTATTATAATGGCGTTCCAGTGGGAGGATAAATAAAATAAATAAAAAACATTTGTGATTCATGAATAATGCAGAAAATTGGTACATTTATAAGTAGGTTTTGGATAGTGAAAAATCACCCAGAACCCGATGTTTCCCATAACATAAAACCTGACAAGTAAATGATTATTTCAACTCAAATCATTTAATAGTTTGCAAACATTGATAATTAGAAAATAATAGATTTATTTGTCACAGAAACACGTGCGTGCACAAAAAGATAGAGATGACATAAAAAAAAAACATGAAAACAAAACAAATTTATACGAACACAGAACATAAATAGTCGGCAGCTGCACGCCGTGACTGTGTCAAGAAGGCTTCCACTCAGCATAATGCTGTGCTATGGGATCCACAGCCCAGCGCTGATTTTCAGTGGTCACCAGAATTAGTATATACATGTTTTACTATTCGTTCGTATCAGTTTCCCATGTTCTACCGTGACATGGCCATGCAAATCATGTTATTATTCAATTTATCTATTAAAATTTCTTCGCTCTTGTTTAACATAATCCAGTCATTCCAGGAAAATGTATCATTAAAGAAAACTGATTAAGTATAGGTACCCGATTTTACTAACGGAAACCAGCGAACTCCGCCTTTGATAAAACAAATATTTAAAAGCGTAATATTTTAAACGCTTGTGAGCTTTTAAAAAAAATATAAATAGTGTTGTCAGTTTTTTTCGCTCTTAAATATAGACGTCACGCTGTAAGGGCACAGTCCCAAGGCAATTGAGTCCCAGCAAAAAGAAAATGCTTCTGTAAATAATAAATGAGAACTCACCTGGTTTCGCTCTCACAACAACAGTGTGAAAACAGCCTATTTTTAATAATATCCCCGTTCCGCTAGCGTATCCTGTGCACTCTCACAACCTACTTTTATTTCATAAATGGAACACGAAACACGATTCGATTCAACTGTCACCTTTCAAGTATTTGAAAATAGAATATTCTTTTATTGATGGTCTCTTAGGTTATTGTGTGTTTGGTGTTCGATTTTAATTCGATTGTTCCGATTGTGGCTATCGATAGCTCGGGCCCGAGTGACAAGGCCGAGCTCCCGCGACCGACTGAAGCACGTTCGGGCAAGCTCCCGATTCCCGGTGGTCTTTCAGGGCGGTATTGCTAGTATTGGAAAAATATTTTGCATTATTCACTGGTTTTTCGTATAAATCTGAAAAGTTGAATGCATCAACGTTTCCTGACGATTACTAATTACTAAATATTATGTTAATACTGTATTTATATTAGTTTCATGTAGGACTGACTTGGCCTAATATCAAAGATCGTTATTTCACGTGTAAATTGCTTTAAAATTAAATACTTTTTGATGATTTGGACTTCAGAGTGTTAGATTCGTAGCTGACGGACCGCATTGGAGCGGGGTGGAACCGGAGCGAAACGGAGAAAGTGCGCTGGAAGTCTCGAGCATCCGCACACACCCTCAAGCGTCTCTTGTGTAACCGGTAGCGGGGCAGCATCGCAGTCCATCTATGCATGGGATGAAGCAACGTCTTCCTAGCGCAGACGGGCAATTTCTAGGTTAAATATCCTGCAAATATGATCTTTAACTTTTGTTCAATTTATTTTTAGCATTGAAAAATAGCTCCGATGCGCGTCGACGCGCTCCATCGGATTTGAATCGTACTTTAGGGCGGGATTCTAGAACCATGCTAAAGCAAACTGAAGATGGGTAATTCTCCCCTGATTTCGGGTAATTCTGCCCCCTTAGCCTCGTGACCCCGAATCCTTTGTGCGATCCACAAACTGCTCGCATGCCTTCAATGTTCTATTGTTTTCCGTCACTGTCGCTCTCGTGCTACACTCGTATATCCTCTCGCTCTCGCTCGCTTGAAGTTGTTAAACAAATGAAGTGTATTAACCTGGTTTGTATGGCCACTATTATGTACAGTAATTGTTGTAATGGGAATGAATTTCATAATATGAACTTTTAGTGCTGAACATTTTCTATAGATCGCTACAGCATAAATACTTCAGGGTCAATAGCCGACATCGCCTTGCCTGAAAATAAAAAAAATCAAGAAGTTAATTTAATTTAGTACCTAGTGTAAATAGTTTGGTCGTGCCTATTAGTAATTTACTATACCAGTCCAAATAATAATTCCACCGACTCTGTTTAAAAAAAAAATGTCTCTACAAACATTACTTAATGGCTATTTTAAAACCAGCGCTGGGGCTCTGTTTCGCAGCATTATGCTGAGCAATAGCCGATGTGCTTGGATGTGACGAATATTTTCCCCCAGCTTGTTCTTTATGTATTTCTGTTCTTGTTTACCGCAAATATTTTATTTATTTCTGTTTTCTTTATACGTAGGTAACTAGTTTTTTCTAGCGGCTTCGCCCGCGTTACCTAATTTAAACAAAACCTCAACAAATTATACACCTAAACCTTCCTGATGAATCACTCTGTCTATTGATGAAAACCGCATGAAAATCCGTTCTGTATTTTTGAGGTTATCGCGAACAGACAGACGGACAGACGCGGCGGAGGTCTTTGTTTTATAATATGTAGTGATAGTTAGTGGTTGTTGACATTGCTCGCAGAATAAGCAAGCTGATGTGGCAATGGGCCGGCCATATTAGCCGTGGAACCGATGACCGTTGGAGTAGACGTGTTCTTGAGTGGAGACAGCGAAACGGCAAAAGTAAGGTAGGACGCCCTCAGGCTAGGTGGAGCGACGATCAGCCGGATGAGAGTTGCCGAGAATTGAGCTGAATAGCACGCAAATGGTGGGCCCTATGTCCAACAGTGGACTACTGTAGGCTTTTGATAATGATTAATTAGTTGTGAAGAGCAGTGGCCCAGTAGTAACGGCCGCGATTTACGAGTTGCCGGTCGTACGTTCGAACCCAGCCAGGCGCATTACTTTGTGTAAATAATTTCTTCACCACTGCTCTCAAACGGTGATGAAGGAAAACATCGTGAGGAAACTGGCATGTCCTAGAACCAAAAATTCGAAGACAGTGACATCTACCAACCCGCACTGGGCCCGCGTGGTGGATTACGGCCCACTCCCTCTCACGGAGAGGACGCCTGTGTCCCAGCAGTGGGAACATAATAGGCTATGTATGTATGTAATTAGTTGTATTCGTAATTCACTATTACCTTTAAGGTGAACCTAGTCCACATTTATTGCATATAAACTTCGGGAGTGTTTTACTCCACTGTCTGACATGGCACATCCAAAATAAAATATGATATTGTTTTGTCTCAATATTAATATTGTCTGTACGGAAACAGAATACTAAAATAAACACCCATTAAAAAGTAAGGAGCCAACAAAGATTGGTTTTTCTTGCTAATTTTACTTAACTTTGGGCGTGTTTAAGTAATAAAAGAAGTGTAAAATCTCCAAAACCAAGTCGGTACCGACAAAGTTCAATTATCGAAAAGTTCAATAAAGTTTATTGGTCATTGATTTATGCATTGGCTATTTCATAAAACCCGATCTTCCAAAGGACTTTTCATAATTTTTTCGCGAATTTTTTACTATAAATGATCCTGCATATCAGTCAATAACGTTGTGCGAGTAGACTAGCGTCTTACTGCTCATCACTAATACTATCTCTGTCGGACACGAAGCCTGGTAAGACAGCGTGCATTTTAGCCAGGCCCACCAGTGAGTTCGAGCCCACGACTAGGTTCCTCTTAAAAAACGATCGATCGACCCATGCGACTGTTCACATTTATAATTTTAAACTAAATATTATAAACTATTTTGTACGCCGAATATGGCAAAACATGTTGAACCAGCAATTTTAAACGAATTTCCATCCATATGTGCACATTTATGTATCATTTTACACATGTTTATACAAATAAATGCATCTTTATCTTTATCTTTATTACTTAGCAACAAGCCTTCACCGTTGCCGAAACTACTTTAATTCCCGGATTATAATGCAACGATTAAAATACACGAATTTGTGATTAACCTATAATGTTAAATTGAAGTACATCGAGTGATAATTAAATAATTAATGTAAGTAGGCACCAGCCTTGAGCTTATCAGTCGCTACTAACGTGTGGATATACGAATAAGAATCTTGATTCAACTATGAATCATATTGTATGTAAGTATTATTCTTTAAAAAAAAACATTCGGTTTGAGAACCTCCTCCTTGACATTATAAAACAATTTTAATATCAACAATTTATTAGCATGCATAATATATCATAATAAAAAAAACATGTTACTTTAAAACTACACTTTTGAACGTCAAAATTAAATAAGACAGTCCCACAAAACGCCCGCCCTTCACCACTTCCTAGTGCTTCAGCTGGAGAGAAGAAGTCAAAATCATCACTGTCACCTGCACCCTAATTGCGTTCAGGGGTGCGGGTTGTTCGAATGAGAAACCGTGGCCCCTGCACGGGTTTAAGACAGACTTCGCGGAACACTTCCGACGTTTGGCTCCCAGACTGGAGCGGGCCCGGGCTGCCTTGAAGCGGCTCTTGCCCAATCTAGGGGGGTCAAACGCCTCCTGCCGGAGGCTCTACGCGGGGGTCGTGCGGTCCATGGCCCTATACGGGGCGCAGGTGTGGGCGCCTACATTGAGGCGCCAACCAGCCAGGAAGCTAAAGGCGTCCCATAGGGTCATGGCGATCAGGATGATCCGGGGATACCGCACGATCTCAGGAGAGGCGGTGGGCCTCCTTGCCGGATTACCGCCATGGGATCTGGAGGCAAAGGTCCTCGCGCACATCTGGGAATGGCGCGAGGAGGCCAAACGCCGGGGCGTTACTCCGCTGCCGCGAGAAATCGCGGCGCAGCGGACAGAGCTCCGGCGGGATCTCATGGCGACATGGAGAGGGCGATTGTCGCAACCCAGTGCTGGGCACACCACGATAGCGGCGGTAAGTCCCCTCTTTGAGGAGTGGCTTGAGAGGTGGCATGGCGTCCTCACCTTCCGCGTGACGCAGGTCCTCACCGGACACGGTTGTTTCGGGAGGTTCCTGTTTCGAATAAGGCGGGAGGAAACGCCCGGGTGTTTCCATTGTGAAGATCGCCCTGAGGACACGGTGGAGCATACGGTGGCGGTCTGCCCGGCTTGGGCGGAGCTCTGCCGTGTCCTCGTGGAGGCGATCGGCGGCGGCGATCTCTCGCGTCCGGTCCTGGTGCAGGCCATGGTACGGAGCGTGAGTGAATGGTTAGCCATCACCTCCTTCTGCGAAGCAGTAATGCTCGCGAAGAGGGAGACGGTGCACGTGAGGGAGAGGCAGTATATGCGCCCTCACGGCCGTAGTCGCCGCGGGAGACGCCCTGGGTGTCGGGAATCCCAGTCTGATTCCCGGCCACCGTAGGCGTGGGCTTGCGGATGGCGAGTAATGGGTAGCTCGCTGTCCGGTAAGGACCAAGCCCGGGTCGACGGCGCGTTGTGTCCCACGCGCGCCTCAAAGAGATGTCAGCACCAAATGGGGGGGTCCGCAAGGGCCGATGCCTGCCAGGGGTGCGGGTTGTTCGAAAGAGATACCGCGTCCCCTGGCACAAAAGCAACTGAGGAAACACGGGTGGATTTTAGTCAGTAAAAGTCTGACACGCCCTCCCGCTCCACCCAGAGCGGGAGAAGTTATTTGATGATTTCCCACCCAAAAAAAAAAACGAGAAAAATGGCAAATAATTCTGTTGGGTGTAATAGTTCCTTCATATCTTACAAGAAAAACAGCTAATAAAAACGACATTGGCGGTCTGAAAGTCACACTTTCTCATACTAACAGCAAAATCTGGAGTTCCACAGGGGTCTTACCTACGCCCTATTATTTCTATCAATAAATACTTTGTCAACGAACCTACCACTTTTTAATTAGAAATATAATCCTTATCCCACTTCATACTCTGCGCACTTGGCTAATGAAAACTAGATCGAACAAAGCTGCACAGGACTCGCCCCTCAACCCGGTTACACGTGAATTTGTTACTGCGCAGCGACTCGCCTCATGTTCCAAGCCACCATGAAGATTGAATCGGGCTGTACGTAACAAAAGTGTCGTCCAGCACTAATAGAAGTGTGTACTAATAGTAGTGTAAACATTCAACAAATCAAATGTAATAATATTATTTTAGATTACTTAAATTTACACAGCTTTGCACGGTTTTTACGACTTGATAAAATAGAAGTGTATTAGCTGTTATTCGCCAAGGATGTAAAAGTGAAAGAAACTTCGTTCCAACTGCCATTCCCACGACACCTCCCGATTTTCTTACCATATTCACAATTAATATCAAAAACATAAAAGAGTATAAATTAAAAATAAATCTTTGATATGCAACTGCATAATATGCGATTTTTAATGTCGACTTTTTGTTGGCCAAGATACTGCATGACAGGTCGCTAATGGAGAACAATTTTTTCCTGGGTCCGATCTCGCTGCTTTTTTTGCGTCGCGCCCAAATGCTCGTTGAAATTTAGGCCATATACGAGTAAGAGAATCAGTCCAGTGTTTAGGTGAAGTATCCGTCTTTACACCGCAATCACATAGAAAATCCGTCACATCCCGGACAGAGCTGTAATTTGCTTGATCATGATTAGACCTTCTTCGGTACACCTTAAATTTCAACGGCAAGGCGTTTTGTACAAGCATAGACAATATAGGGCTGTTTTTCTTTAGGTTTATATTTACATCTCTGCATAGATCTTCGCAATATTTTGGATTGTCTTTCTTGGAGGTATATGCGAAGGTATTATCTGCATGGCTTGAGGACTGCAACAGAGCAGGTTGATGGAGTATGAGGACCCAGCAAATAACTGTAACCAAAGGTGTAAGTTTATTAGCTTGAAGTAGGTTCTTTTAAATTGAAACAGCTGATTTTTTTTGACTTGGTGACTATATTTTTTATTTTATAATATAACTTAACTAGCTCCTGAAGTCCTAGGAAACCATCATTTACATACTATAAAAACAGTCCATATTACTTGCTTAAAATGTTGTTTTATATAGGTGAAATATTTCAGTTCATTTTAGAATGTTGTATGTTCTTATAAATACATTTCAGGATTATCTACAGAACTTGGCACCCATTTATATTTCAATGTTTTTGTCGGCGAAGTCAACCACCGTTTTTTTTTGGTTTGACGATTTCTAAAATTTAAACCTACCTAGATCGATTTATCGCCCCCGAAACCCCCTGCATACTAAATTTCATGAAAATCGTTTGAGCCGTTTCCGAGATTCAGATTATACAGGGTGTAACAGAAACCCTATTACTATCCTTAAGCACTAAAGATAACAGCTGGTATAGAATCACTATACATCGTTTCAGCTCAAAATAAAATACTCTAAGAATTGATACCAAATTTTCGAAAAAATCATAACAAACGTGTCACCGCACTACGTAGGTCAATAACTTTCCACGTTACTTTCCAATATCACGATAAATCTCTTCCGAGTGATGTGTTTATTTCAATGTGATGATTTGGTTTCTGGTTTCAATGTATTAAAAACTCTCATAATTTCCGAACATGTAGAGATAGGATTAAAAAAACTTTCCAATATCGTTTGACAACATCCAAAGAAGCCATGCCCTTAGTATGTATATAATATGTTACCGGCCAAACCCGATTTCAGGCCAAACTAGTTTGTCTTAGGCCAAACTGGTTTATTAAGCCGGGGCACCCCGATTAAATGGGTAAGGTTAGGTTAGAACTGTGACCAAAAGGGCGCGAGCGAGCGAGCGCAGCGAGCGGTGCCGCGGCAGCGGCCGGCGAGCGTTACTTCCAAAGGCTGTTAACGAAACGGCTAATTAAGCTAGTTGGCTGCGACATATCACGCGTAGGATTAATTCTGTTTGGCCTAGGACAAACTAGTTTGGCCTGAAATTGGGTTTGGCCGGTAACACTCGGCTCGCGCCCTTTTGGTCACAGTTCTAACCTAACCTAACCCATTTAATCGGGGTGCCCCGGCTTAATAAACCAGTTTGGCCTAAGACAAACTAGTTTGGCCTGAAATCGGGTTTGGCCGGTAACATATATACCCTTTCCGTTACACGTTGTGGTTTACTTTACGTTTACTTTTACTTTTGTATTCTATTGTCCTACACTCACCGCAACTCGAATACCTATCGCCAAGCGTTTGTCAATCGTTTTGTTCCGCATCGCAAAATACAGTCCACTAAATTAGCCCCACGCGCAATCACAAACAAACATACAACAAATCAAATGTAATAATATTAGTTTAGATTACTTAAATAGTGACCCACCCGCCCAGCTTCGCACGGTTTTTACGATTTGATAAAATATCGATTTCTTTATTAATAACTTTAATTTTTCATTGACAACAAACCATCCGGAATACATTCTCTAAATGATAGACAACATCGTTGTGTAATTTATGATATATACTATAGACATTTAAAGATGAATGAAAATAAATACTACTTATAAAATTAAATCTTACGGGGAAAAGAATCCGTCCATGTCATATCGAGAGTCGACGATGGCAGGTAGACGCAACTCAGTATGAAGACTATAATAAATAGGTAGCTACTGCTAATAAGCTGCTAATCAGTACATAAATTAAAGTTTAACATTTATTAGTTATGCATAATTACGTGTCTAGCTTTAATGTAATTCGCTAATTTTTAGATTGTTTAGGCCGTGCCCATACTGGTACATTTGCGCTTACAAAGGCAACTAAAAACGAGGAACTCTTACTAATTGTAATAATAATAGGTGGTCCTCCACAGTGCAATTCAGCCATTAGAGCCAACAGGAACCAGAGACAAGCCCGATGGCTTGTGCACTATAATATCTCCCGCGCCGATACATAGATATTATAGTACACAGGTGAGTGGGCAGACACATGTGCACTCTCTCTTTCCTCACCAGTAATGTAAGATTCCCATAAGAACGTTTAATTTTCGCAGTTCCACCTCGTTTCGTTGTGGCTCGCGCCGCCATAATTGGAAAATCATTGCCAGTTTTTGGGCAAGTTGGTCGTTTTTTTCCTCTCCAAAAATAGCATGTCAAAATAAATAAAATCTCCTATTGCCAAAACTCCCAGAAAACTTTCCAGGTGCCTTTGAACACCAAATTACTGTATTACGCTCTCATAGTCTGAAGGGACGGCAATCTGACACGACCAGAGGGAGAGACTAGGTGCATGACCACGTGCTTTCCGAGGCACAGGTTATCACACCGCCAACTATCAAACTCCGGGCTACTACTGATAAAGCTTTTGTTCGCAATTTACCTCGATGTCAAGATTGTAGCACTTTTAAATAATATAATATTTTCTATAGGCCACTTGCACTAAGATAATTTATTTGCTTGAGAATCGTCAATTCCACAAATTCTTATGAGGCAACTAAAAGTTAAGGAAAAAGTGCACTAACTTTATTCCGTAAATACAAAACATGCCAGTTGCCTAATAAAAATACTTCAACCCACAAATAAATGAACTTTGCGAGTCGCCTATAATTTTTTCGGGCGAGTCGACCAATAAGCTAACTGTTGGAGCACCATATGTATGTAGCTCCATAGATTTAATATTAAGTTGCGCCAAATCCGCCACTAACCGGGAATAGGTATTCCGATTTGCCTAATTTCAATCTATGAGTACCTAGTTACCCGTTGTCATCTAAGTATAAAATATTGTTTTATTTAAAAATTAATATTTTCCACTTATTTTTATCCATCATTCGTGGCTAATAGTTTATCTTAATCATAGCTTAACAAACAATTAATAGAGACATAGAATTTTAATTGAATAATTTTGATATGAAATGTTTCATAATTTGCTATTTTCCAATTATAATCTACAGAACCATTATATTTTCCAATTATAATCGATGGGTCTATTATATTTCTTGAGCTATGACTCAGTTCACCTAGTGCCAAGCTGTCTGTCGCAAGTCGGTCAGTGCGAAATGAAAACAGTGAAACAAAAAGCTCTGTGCAGCTATGAATGTGATATCACGTAAGATGTATACATAATATATTATATTTTAATTTAAGACTTACTTTTATAATAAACTTTCAAGCCACGTTCAAGATCTAAGCCTCATTTGATGATTTTTATAATACACTATGACATGAATATTTACTTTCAGGAGTATAATATTATGATTTTAATTATTGTGCATGTGAGGACTATGTCGGTCATTTTTTTTCCTCTTTCTCAGTTAGTTTTAATGATACTCTGGTGGTTTGAGTACTTTATGCTCGTCGAATCGTTGTGCTGCTTATGTTCTGAGTTGAGCTGCAGGATTACTGACAAATGCTTGTACTGACTGGACAGGTCCACTCAATCTGTTTGGTTTTTTTAACACCTAACGCAAAAAGAGGGTTGTTATAAATTTGACCGCTATGTGTGTTTCTGTCTGTGGCACCGTAGCTCTTAAACGGGTCAACTGATTTGGGTGCGGTTTTTTTTATATTTTAAAGTCGGTTTTCTAGCGGTGGTTCTTAGGCATGTTGCATCGAAATCAGTTCAGCGGTTTGAAGATTATCAGCTCTTTTCTGGTTGTTGAAGGAATTTGAACATAATTATGTCAATGTGATATATATTATTTTGTGAGTAAATTAAGTAAATATCGTCTTTTTATATTATTTTAAACATGAACGGCACAAAAAAACAAGCTCCATTGAAGGTTTAAGTATTTATGACCGCCTTTGTATGGCCGCTGAACCACCGTGCATTGCTTTCATCAAAATATTACCTACAGTTTAAAAGCCCAATAAATATTTTTTTTTTACTATTTAGAGGTTTTTTTTTGGGTTGTGGGTTTTTTTTTAATTTTACTTTTATTTCCTGCTTTTTAAACTTATTAAAGTAATAGTAATCACGCTACGATCGACACATTATGTCACGCTTAAATCTGCGCAGCTTTACGTATGTTTCCCATAGTGATGTTTGTAAAAAAAATGCCCTGAATTAGTAAAGGTAACAACTACAACGGCAAACTGACCGGTATTTTCTCCTCTGTTACAGATATTTGCTGGTTACTTATACTACACATTTCTGTATATTCACAAGCATCATACCATGCAGAAAGCTCTTTTAGGTTCGTACGAGATCACGAGGACAAGTACGGAATAGTTCCAAAAATAAAAGACAAGCGGATATATCATCTTAGAGGATATTATACTTACCCGCCGAAATTTCTGCCGAAAAATCGCGAAAGACCCAAATTTCTTTACCCCGACCAAGTTCTAGTAGAAAGTCGACTGCATAAATATTTTACACGCATCATAACAAAGCCGAGAAAGTATGGTGAAGGAAGTCGCAAACAAAAACACAGATCTTCTACGAGGCCTATTGGTCAGCACACGAGTACTCCTAATCTTGAAAAAACACCTGAATCCTTGACTACAGTTAGACTAAATCCAATACTTGAAATAGATGAAAAAGAAATTCCATATCGACCTAGACATACAACTACTGAACCAGAAATCACAACCCAAACTACACCGACAACTACGACTACTAGAAGCACATCAAAAACACGAAGACGTACTCATCATACAACAGCTGCACAATGGTTTTGGCATAGAATAAAGGATAAAGTCATCTCATGGTTGCCTTGGTCAAAATGATTTCTTTCTGTCATTAATTTATGTTGTTGTAAAAGTATTTATTTACCAAGGGGATAAAGCAGAGTCTTTTATCACAGGCGCTAGATTGAATTCCGAGCCTAACGAAGACGTTCAGTGAGGGTTTAAGCCCGACCAAGACGAACACCTGAATCCCCGAAGAGAATAATCTACTTTTCACAGTTTCTGCGACGTAATAAAATTTAATTCGATTTTGTTTTTTTCTTTCATTTGTAAGATTTTTTATACGATTTTAAATTCAATACAAATTATTAAACAGTGAGTTAATAGTCTCTGCCTATGCCTAGCCTTGTGGAAAGGCATGAACTTAAATACGTAAATACGAACATATTATCCGGTTTCAACCCTTTCTTATCTACCGAGTCTTTTATTTAAAAAAAACATCAATTGCAGCTTCAAAGATGAATTGAATCCAGTCGATTTTCGACTAAGCCAATTAGGCATTGATTCTTATCTATATTTATCTATTCATACATAAGTATAGATATAGATACACAGTTTACAGTTTTGACTTGGCTACGATTTTATTAGACAGGGTGTTTGGTGCATTTTTTTTGTTTTTTGTGTGGGATATTATCAAATAACTTATTGTCCCGCTCTGGGTGGAGCAGGAGGGCGTGTCAGACTTTTACTAACTAAAACCCACCCGTGTTCCCTCAGTTGCCTGTGTGCCAGGGGCCGCGGTAACTCTTTCGAACAACCCGCACCCCTGGCAGGCATCGGCCCTTGCGGGCCACATCAGTTGATACTGACATCTCTTTGAGGCGCGCGTGGAACACAACGCGCCGTCGACCTGGGCTTGGTCCTTACCGTACAGCGAGCTACCCATCTTTCGCCATCCGCAAGTCCACGCCTACGGTGGCAGGGAATTGCCTGGGATTCCCGACGCCCAGGGCGTCTGCCGCGGCGGCTACGGCCGTAAGGGCGCATAAACTGCCTCTCCCTCACGTGCGCCGCCTCCCTCTTCGCGAGCATTACTGCTTCGCAGAAGGAGGTGACGGCTACCCATGCACTCTCGCTCTGAACCATGACCTGGACCAGGGCCGGACGCGAGAGATCGCCGCCGCCGATCGCCTCCACGAGGACACGGCGGTGCTGCGCCCAAGCCGGGCAGACCGCCACCGTATGCTCCACCGTGTCCTCAGGGCGATCTTCGCAGTGGAAACACCCAGGCGTTTCCACCCGCCTTATCCAAAACAGGAACCTCCCGAAACAACCGTGTCCGGTGAGGACCTGCGTCAGACGGAAGGTGAGGAGTGTTTGGTGTATCGTATGCCAAATTGAAATGGTCGACTGAATGGGTCATCTGCTAACCTTTCAAATTCAAAAAACAAGTTGCCAAAGTCGATTACAGAACTTAGCGATGGAAAGTATAAAACTCACATCAAACGTGTCCTTATCAAAAAAGCATATTATAAGATAAAAGACTACGTTGAAGACAGGGAAGTTTGGTATTAATTCCTTCTGCACATGTGGCTTCCCTGGTACCTCATTAACAGCAAAACTGTGTGAAAGTCTATTAACTGCTTCCAAATTGCAATGTTAATTTTTATTCTTTTTATTTTTTACAATGTCTGACATATTCTCGTCATTATTTGACATTATACATCAATTTTACTTTCGACTATTTATTATTAGTGATTGTCATCGAAATCATGTCACTTGATTCAAATAGATTCATTTGATATAGGTAGACTCTTTTACATTTTGTGAATGAGAGAACGTTGTAGGCCTTAGAGACTAGATTTGTAGTAGATTTGTAGACGTTTTTCTATTCTGTATTTTCATTCCTCTAAGTACCTGGTACTTATTGACTGGCCTGCACTGTCCTCCCATACCTATTATCACTGTAATTTGAAAACATTGTACAAGCCAATTATTTTTAAAAGAGTAACCGTGGAGTTTCTTGCCGGCTCTTCTCCATAGGAAACGACAAATTGGAACCGTGCACCTAGCTTCTGACGTTTCATAAGTGCCCATGCAGGCTTATGTGAAATAAAATATTTTGATTTTTGATTTTGATTTTGTATGCTTAATGTGTGTTTTCCATGAGAAGCTGTTGTCTATGATTAAGTCAAAGTCAAAGCATTTATTTCAAATAGGCACTTAAAAGGCACTTTTGAACGTCCACATATACATTAAAACGGAATTGATTCTAGTCGCCCCTTCCAAAATGTAGTTTCGTATGGAGAAAAATGGGCAAGAAACTCCACCGTTACTCTTTTAAAATGTTTTAAGTACAATATTTAACATAGTACATTCATTATATGGTTAAGTGTGAAAACGATGCACCCAGAATAAAATTACCATACCAAAATAGGTAAAAAGAATCAAATTGAAGCAATACAGATAAATTAATTCTATGATAGATGCTCAGTGCTCACACATTTATAAACATTGTAAAAGTTAGTATACGATTTTCCTAGAATATTAACAAGTAATGACTCAGTGTGTGACTTAAAGTAATCACTGAGTGTAAATCAATGCGTTTGACGGCACGTTTGGCGCAGTGGTTATGCGGTTAATTGACTGCTGCGCAGCGTGTCGCGGGTTCGATTCCCGCACGGAACTAATATTTGTATGACCTACAAGTACTTGTTCCGGGTCTGGCTGTTTGTGTATGTGATTTTAAATGTTTGTAAATGCACCCACAATACATGAGAAATTCCTAGTGCGGGGCAAAGCTTAAAAAAAAAAAATGTCCAAGCATGTTTCCAAGCATTCGTATCTTGGATATAATCCTCTAATTTGTAATACGCTAAACCCAAGTACCTGTATTCCTCCACCACCTCAATGTTTGCTAACTCACACAGCGTCATTCCCTCACTGTGCAAACACTCATTGCTATGCCCTACTATGCGCGGCGGACGTTCGACCTTTTAAGATGAGGAGATCGTATATGCATGCATTTGGTTTTATTTATGTTGATGCCATTGTCGTGAGCCCACTTGATGATATTAGTAAAATCCTTCGGGATGGTACTTTAAATTAAATTTAAATCTTTATCTGCATACACTAGACAAGTATCATCAGCATACATACGTATATATATACGACATTTACGAACCACATTACGCATGCTGTTGACATGCATGATGTATCCAACGGGACCAAACACGGATCCGGTTGGCACACCACACGTGACGTGTTTGGGCTCTCCGACAGCGCTGTCGATGACTGTTCGCAGTGTCCGGTCTGTGAGGTAGGCACGGAACCACCTGTTCAATGGTCCCGCGACCTCCTCCATGGCCTGAAGCAGCTGGTGGTGCTCCAAGGTGTCAAACGCTTTTTTAAAATCAATGTAGACCACCACCACCTGCTTCCGCTGATCCAAACACTCATTGACGTCGTCCGCGAACCGCATTTGTCAGAATATTGTGTTTTTCCAAGAAAACACTTACCTGGGGGCCAAATTGTTTAACAACGCAATAGAACCGCAACCGAATCACAACTTTTAAGCGTTGTCTCATTCAACTAAAATGAACAACGGTCCAGCTGCGGTTTTTTTTTTTTTTTTGAGGATGGGAAATCATCAAATAACTTGTCCCGCTCTGGGTGGAGCAGGAGGGCGTGTCAGACTTTTACTGACTAAAACCCACCCGTGCTCCCTCAGTTGCCTATGTGCCAGGGGAGACGGTATCTCTTTCGAACAACCCGCACCCCTGGCAGGTATCGGCCCTTGCGGACTCCACCAGTCCGGCGCACCAGGACACATGGCACGCCGTGACCACCCCAGGAACCAAGTAGCACAAGGGCCCCAGACTACCCTGGCATCCCTGGCACCCTTGGTCCCCCTGCGACGGGTCAGCGCTGTGGCCCCGCCGCCTACCACTTCTCGGCCGCAGGGGATAGGGAGAGCGGCCAACGCTATACCGACACTCCTCTTCCCCTGCGGCCCCACCGCGTCCGCCATCAAACGGTGGCGGCCCCGTCCAGGCCACGGAAGGGAAGAGCGCTACTCAGAAGTACCGGCACTCCTCCTCCGCCGCAGCCTGTAACCGTCAGCCGCGATGCCTCCCATTCGACATCGCGGCCCGCCTCAGTTGCGGTGCACCTCACCGCAACCTACTTTTGGCCGCTACGTCGTCGGCTTGGAGACAAAAGCCCAGACGAGCGGCCCCACCTTGGGGTTCCTCTTCGCTTCACCGTGGGAGCGGACCACGGCTACTGAGCCCCCCCGCAACGACAATGCGGGAACCCACTGGGGGGGGTCCAGCTGCGGTTACGTTTTACTTACGCCAACGATCGATTAACACAATGTCAAAACCTAATCTACTAACAAAATCGAACATGAGCGTGAGGTTTACTCGTATTCTACTATTATTTAGACACTCGTTAGAATCGAAACAAAGCTAAACTTTAGCCGTTCATCTGTCAAAATTAACGGTTGAACATCGGTTGGTAAATAGCAACTTTTGCCGCATCGATCTAGGATTGCTTACTAAAAACATGATCATTTTATATGGATTTCGGAGGATGAATTGTTGCGTCAAGTGTATACAATAATGCTTTTAACCTTACGCGTCGTCAGTGAGTAATGACGTACCGATTCTCCAAAGACCTTGTAAAAGCTTTGGTTGAGAAGATCAGTCCTCACATCGTCAATCTTCTTTCTGACGGTTATTGATACGGAAACAAAGATAAGTACACAGTGACTATCGTTGTAATATGCGCCAGTAGGTGTGTTACTCTGTGATGTAAACTTATCTATTTACTCTATTCTTGTTTTAGACCTTTGTTGCACTGGCTTTTATGAAACTGGTTCGTACCACACACTGGTAGGCCAGTCGCAATCTCATGCCATGTCACAACCCTCATTTTCTCGAGCGAAATTACAAGTGGTAAAGGTTCATAATAAGCCATATATTTTTAAGAAGTACCTGTGTCAAATTTCCAAGCTGTAGGGAAGATTGTGATGAAATCAAAAGAAAGTAATATTGCAATACATATTTCCATTTCTATTCGTATACAGACATAGACTTAGATAACCTAACTTATATAAATAATGCGTTGTATTTTGCAGATTCTATAGAAAGTTTGGCAAGTCTGGAGTTCTGGGGTACCTACATTGATAGCACACTGTTGCTATAGTTCCCCCAACAATCCATGAAGAGCAATACCTAGCAATATCTACACCATACAACACGTATTCACATAATATTTGACCATTTTTTATGTTGTATCTTATTTACTATTATTCTTATTCAATTAATAAAGTGTGCAACGGTTCATGAAATTAAAAACCACATAATTAACAAAGATTTTTATTTGATACTATAAGTATAACAGTTTCAACGTCAGACAAGTAGGTACTTAGTATATCATCTAAAAAAGATGCAGGTTGCTCCACCTCTCATCTTAATACATGTCCAAGATAAATATACAGTATAAGTAATACTGAAATACCGCACGCTCAACATTACATGTGCACAACAGCCAACAGAAGGAATGTCTGCCACCAAACAATTGCAACAGTATCCAGCAAGAGCAGCTCTTGAGTCAGAAATTGATGTCCTAGATAGGTACCCGTTTGTACTGCAGATCTACATGGAATGTAAATATTCCTGTATCCAGATCTCCATAATGAATCAATAGTTTCAATTCTTTCTTGCATCATCAATACGCACAATCCTCAAACTGCATCTAGATGGTTTGACTGAAACAAGCGAAAAATTCATGCGTTTCACAAGTTAGGTACCGCAAATCTGCAGCAGTTGAACAACATTTTCGCACATTGTGTTGAAATATTACTGAACAGTTAATGCAACATTCTTTTGGAGTAAATGCTGTACCATCTTGAAGACTCCATATTCATTATAATCCTGCAAGTACACCACAGAGCAGTACTTTCATAAATAAAAGTACACAGTCGAAACTGAAATATT
The DNA here is from genome assembly GCA_947359405.1 of Antitype chi. Lineage (NCBI taxonomy): Eukaryota > Metazoa > Arthropoda > Insecta > Lepidoptera > Noctuidae > Antitype > Antitype chi. Next base: position 6,205,364 of record OX375829.1, on the reverse strand, counting down.
TTCATGCAGTACGTAAGAAACGGATTCATCACAGAGCTTAATTAATATTATTGTATTGGGATTCATAGTGAATAAAGTGTCAATGTCACTTGATTGATTTCTGACTGTGTCAGTTGGGGATGCGATTCGATTTTATTAAAACTCTACTCGAGCAAATAAAGACTCGAGTTCATTTTCTCTCACGGTGTTACTCGATGTAGTCCCGATTAGATAAGTTTCACCGAGGCTTCCAATTCCTCCAATTCTGCACGTGGTAATACTTTACGAAATATTTATATATCGTGTAATAAATCGCCAAACTAGTATGATGTACAGACGCCAGCACATCAAGCTACCCCAATCTGTCAAATTTCGTTGATAGATTTTCAACTTTATTTCATAGTCATAACGTTCATGTTCAATTCGGAACATTTTACAGTTTGGTGTAGCTCGATGTGCTGGCACAAAATGTATCATGTGGCAACAACCGTGCTCAATCAGACAAATGTTGAAAGCTAGGTCATCCTAACTATTTCCGTTCGCCTTCCGCTTGACGCAGGTCCTCACCGGACACGGTTGTTTCGGAAGGTTCCTGTTTTGCATAAGGCGGGAGGAAACGCCCGGGTGTTTCCACTGCGAAGATCGCCCTGAGGACACGGTGGAGCATACGGTGGCGGTCTGCCCGGCTTGGGCGGAGCGCCGCCGTGTCCTTGTGGATGCGATCTCTCGCGGCCGGCCCTGGCCCAGGCCATGATACGGAGTGAGAGTGCATGGTTAGCCGTCACCTCCTTCTGCGAAGCAGTAATGCTCGCGAAGAGGGAGGCGGCGCACGTGAGGGAGAGGCAGTATATGCGCCCTCACGGCCGTAGCCGCCGCGGGAGACGCCCTGGGCGTCGGGAATCCCAGGCTGATTCCCGGCCACCGTAGGCGCGGGCTTGCGGACGGCGAGTAATGGGTAGCTCGCTGTCCGGTTAGGACTAAGCCCGGGTCGACGGCGCGTTGTGTTCCACGCGCGCCTCAAAGAGATGTCAGCACCAACTGGTGGTGTCCGCAAGGGCCGATGTCTGCCAGGGGTGCGGGTTGTTCGAAAGAGATACCGCGGCCCCTGGCACACAGGCAACTGAGGGAACACGGGTGGGTTTTAGTCAGTAAAAGTCTGACACGCCCTCCTGCTTCACCCAGAGCGGGAGAAGTTATTTGATGATTTCCCACCCAAAAAAAGAAGGTAATTTGGTAAATCTTTGTTACGCGTGTGGTTTCCGAATTAGGAATTTATTGTGGTCGGTTTTAGGTTCCCTTATCATGTTCACTTATTATTGACATGAGCCTAAATTATCCCGATAGTAACAATCCTGCACCCTAATTGCGTAACTCACGATTAATCATAATCTGTTTCGTTTTGAAACAGATGGCTAAACCATTGCTTCATATGTTCGAAAAAAGTGTCTGCTCAGCAACGTAGACAACGCAATGAATATTGTTGAACTGTCAAAATGAAACCGATTATGATTAATCGCTTGTTACGCAATTAGGGTGCTGGTTAAAGATCAACTAGTATTAAAATTTTAACCCGGAAAGAACATACTTATTAGTACTTTAAACTTATTGTATTCACTTTAGAAATTGCTCACTGTATATTCTTTTAGACAGCAACATTGCCTTATCATTCCTCAGCCTGCGCATTATTCGCAAGGAACGCATTAGTTTATTAACCCCATACGCAATTATATTCGGAAATCCTTTCACCCTATACAGGATACATTTTTAACCAGTGCGCAAACTGTAACCATGTATTCAGTACATCATTCTAGACCCCTTAGCGTGTAAATTCGTCGGTAATTCAAAAAAAATCTGCTGTTTCATATGAAAGTGCAATACCTACCCGGTCAAAATGTATGGAACAGATGATTTATTTTTTTTGTATAACCGACGAAAAATTTCTACGCTAGGGTGTCTAGAATGATATACTAAATTTATGGTTACAGTTAGCGCACTGGTAAAAAAAATTACCCTCTATAGAGCAACTGTTCACCATAATGAGCTGAATATATTAAGTACTAGATTTTGCCCGCGGATAAGCCCGCGTGGATGTCGGGTATCACGTAAAAAATTTTCCTATGTCCTTCTCCATATCTCCATATCCCAGACTATACCTCTGCCAAATTTCATGAAGATCGGTTCAGCGGTTTAGGCGTGAAAGCGTAACAGACAGACAGAGTTACTTACGCGTTTAGAGATTAATTTGCTCCGCTTTATCTAATTTCGATCCATCAGTCCCATAATATCCATTTACAATGTATTAAAAAAATTTTTTTTATTTACATTATAATACTTCTAAACACACATTCATACTTCTAAAATAAATATCACTAAAATATTAATAATAATCATGTAAATAAAATAATACATACACAACTATGACGATGTGGACAGACAGTGTTCTTTCACTCTTCTTTTAAAAACTGCAACAGTTTGGCAGTCCCTAATGTCGGGTGGAAGTGCAATATTCATCATCATCATCATCATCATTTCAGCCGAAAGACGTCCACTGCTGGACATAGGCCTCCCCCAGGCTCCTCCACTTCGACCGGTCTTGTGCTTCCCACATCCAGCAAGTGCAATATTGTTTTGATTTTAAAATGAATAATTTCCACTCATTCGTGTCTAATACTTATCTTAACCATAGCATAACAATCAATTGAAAGAGACATAGAATTTTAATTGAATAATTAATTATATGAAATGTGTCTTAATTTGCTGTTTTCCAATTATAATTGACGGGTCTATTTGTTGAGCTGTTCACCTAGTGCCAAGCCGTCTGTAGCAAGTCGGTCAGTGCGAAATGATAACAGTGAAACAAAAAGCTCGGTGCAGCTATGAATCTGATATCACGTAAGATATACCCATATTTTTTACTTTTAACTGTGAAGGCATACCCTTTCGTAAACTTCTTTATTATTTTTGCACGAAACCAACAACTGCGTGAGGGGCGTGGCTTTTAAGTGTGTGTTTACAAAGATACCTTTACCAAGTACAATTTTTGTTCGTTTATAAAGACTTCTTTTGCCACCCAAAATTTAAAAATCTATATGTTTAACAGGGACCAGAGCGGACTGAAGAAAAATACACCTATTCAACAACTTCCCCCCGTTTAAGAAAAGGCAATGCAAATCTATAACGTCAACTGAACGGTATTTCCTCGTTTGTTACAGATATTTGCTGGTTACTTATACTACACATTCCTGTATATTCACAAGCATCAAACCATGCAGGAAGCTCTTTTAGGTTCCGACCAGATCACGAGGACAAGTACGGAACAGTTCCAAAAAGAAAAGACAAGCGTATATATTATCTTAGAGGATATTATACTTACCCGCCAAAATGGACGCCGAAAAATACCGACAGACCCAAATTTATTTTCTCCAACCCAAATCTAGTAGAAAATAAAATGCAATATTTATCAGAGTTATATATTTACAACAAATCTGATACAGCTGGAAAATTACCTAAGTTTCAAACCATTCCCAGGTTTACTTTTTTACGCAAACCAAAAACTACCACTCGACGTAAACCAACAAAACGAACAAGACGGACTAAAAAGAGAAAAAAATGGTTCGGAATTTTCAACAAAATCGTCTCGTGGTTTCCTTGGGGAAATTGATTTCTTTCAATCATTAATATGTTGATATAATAGTAGCTTAATTTACCAAGGGGATAAAGCAGTGTCTAAGGGCGAAACATTGAATATCAAGCGTAAAAGACGTGCAAGTGAGGGATTTAAGCTCGCCCAAGACGAAGATGCCTGAATCCCTAAGGACAATACTCTCTACTTTTAAACTTTCTGCGACGTAATAAAAACCAATTCGATTTTAGTATTTTTTCTTTTGTATATTCATATTTATTTTATTCATACAATTTTTTTTTAAGTTAAGGTTGTATATTCAAATCACATTATTGAACAGCGAGTTATAATGTAATTCAGTAAAATATTATTGCCCGGCGTAGAAAATAGGGGGGCTATTATAAGTGTAGGTTATGTTTCCTTGACAATTATTTGACATTATCCTACATATTGTAATACAATGTGCAGAAAAAAAAAGCGTTCGTTACATGAATAAGTACGTATAATTTAGAAAATATATAAAAAACACCAAAGATAAAAATACAAAAACATGGTCAAAAACGGTGAATGATAAAAAATAATGACTGCAGATTTGTGATATGAATTTTAAAACAAATCTTAAAAGAATTAAACTTTGTGAGTAATCAGAGGGGGAATTCTCGTAATTTTATGAACGTTCACAGTCTGATCTCAGTGTCAATCTATCAAAAATACCTCGATTTTTCATACATTTTTGACATTAGCTTGACGCTGAGATGAGGCTGTGAATAGATTTTGAACGTTTTTAATTACGAGAATTGGCCTTCTTGTGTTTACGTATTTTATTTTGGTACTTACACGACTCAGGACCTATCTCAAACGATTGCAATTACAGGCCTATGCACGCAAAAATACTGTAATAAGAATACAATTGCACTAATGTTTACCTACATCGCCCCGCTAAACTGACGAATTAAACAGATGGTACTTAATATTGAATCGCTCTCATAAGCACAGAACATAATTACTTTAACACCAAAGTGCGAACTTTATGCCAAACCTCAAATAAATAAATCTGATCGTATAAAAGTTACAACAGAAGGCTTCAAACCCGGAACGAATGTGACTACCAAACGTTTTCATTTCAGCATTGAGACGACGCGACGGCTGTCAGATGAATCGAGTCCAGTTTATTCCGACTTGATAATATAGTTATTAAAAAAAACTGACGACGAAAATACTTTGATAATTACTATGACTTTTTTCGTAATTTTTCGTTAGAAACTCAATAGTCAACTCTCAAAACGGTGAAGGAAAACATAATGAGGAAACCGCAAAATTCGAAGACATGTGACATCTAACAAACCGCACTGGGCCCGCGTGGTAGATTACAGCCCACTCCCACTCAAAAAGAGGAGACCCCCCACCCCGGTTTCCCAGTAGTGGGAACATTACAGGTTTCCCTACCTAAACATTTTAAATTGTTTTCTTGCTTTGAAGGTGATGTATTATTTTTGGGCTTCACAATTCAAGTAGTAGGGGTAAGATTTAAGCATGAGAGGGCACTTTCCCAGAGCTTGATTGAATAGTCCCTTCAAATTCCATCCATCATCCAAGCATCGGCGTAGAAGGTTTATTCAGCTGTTTTCTGTATTAATGTTATAGACATCCCTTTTTTATGTCGTAAATAAAACCTTCGTACTAATTGCAACGAACGTTTTAGACGCGAAAAGAACGGAATCAATATTGTATGCGTTACCTTTTTTGTGTAACCTACTTAAGTATGCATTTATGGCAAACTGCTGTATAAAACGCTAGTACCAACCTTCTTTAGAAGTTTCAAGATTTCATACACTGCTGTTGGGTTGTTAAAGTGTGCAAATTCCATTAATATAATATCAGGCAATAAGTAAGTTCAAAAACTGACACGTACAAAAGCCTCTTAGCCCTAAAACTTATGATCGCTTAGTACTCTTAAGAATCTATTGTTTAGGAGGCGACGGCTTTCAGAGAAGAATACTTTCTTTTAAGAGCGTGATTATTCTGTAGTTGGGTTTTCGTTTTTGAACTTACTTGTTTGGAAGATGCTTTGGGCCCTGTATAATAACGTTACAAGCCGACAATTTTATAACTATGTGACATATTTGTAACGTTGTATGACAAGTGGTGTTTAATAAACCTTACAATTAAGTAAGAATTTTACAAGTAAAAACATTACAAATATTGCCTTTACAAATGTTGTTTATTACACGTTTACATGTGTAGAAAACGCCTGTAGATTTCGATGACAAAATTGTATCTACAAATTTGTAATTGTAAGTTACAAATTACATAAAATGTAGATAAGTTTTTGTTGAAGATTCTTAAATCAAGGGTAGATTTAAAAAATCTTACACTTTTAAAATATTTAGTATTTGTTTTACAGAGTACCTACGAACTTCAAGGAGCACCATAACAAAATTAAGATTCTGTCTCTAATACTAAGATGTTCTATTCGGTTGGTTTAGTGAAAAACTAACTCCCGAATAAAAAACTAATTTAAAATAAAGTGGAAAGACATCGTGGTACTGTAGAAATCTTTGAGCATCTATAATTTGCTGAGCGGGTGTAAGTTTTTACCTCCTTGCGCTCCTAGTCTAATGCTGGGGCCACACAACGCGAAACGCCGTTGATTATCGCGATGATGGACTTTAACCATAGGTGTAGCCACAACTTATCGCAATAATTTAACAACGGCATTCATGCCATATGAGGTTATGCGATAACTCAGGTGACGGTATTTTCAAAATGTAAATCCAAAATGACACATCCAGCTATGAGAAGAAAATTTGAATTTCGCGGGTGACCCTGGCGCTGCCGCTTAATTTTCAATACTTAAGAGAAGTACTGAAAATGTTATCAAAACCCAGTTAGAGCCAAGAGAAATATAATTTTACAAACCAACCATTGCGACCTTATGTTTGCTTTTAATTCACTGCACAGGAAACTCCGAACTAATCAATTCTACAGCGAATCAATCGCAAACAGGCGGCTGATCAATCAATCTCAGGCCGTATTGTGGCTGCTATCGAGAGATGTTCGCGTATTCAAGCGCCATTTTGTAAGTTTTGGCGGGAATTCTGGATCGCACTTTACGCGCCATTTGTTCTGAGGACAATCGGCTGCGTTCACAGACCAATGTCTTTTAATTAAATTTCACCAAAATTATTTTTTTTTGTCGAAAAGCTGCCACGGTGAAATGGAATTGGGCTGGACACATCTGCCGCATGTTAGACGTTCAATGAGCCAAACTTACGACCCAGTGGGTCCAGTTAATGTCAGTTTAATGACAAACGACATCGCGGCAGACCCAGACGGAGATGGCGGGATGAGCCTGGACTCCTGTAATACAGATTGTTCCTTGGCAGCTCTGGAAAGAAAGAAGTGAAAAGAGCGTAGGGAGGCCTTTTTTTTTGATGGTCGTAATTCATCAAATAACTTCTCCCGCTCTGGGTGGAGCAGGAGGGCGTGTCAGACTTTTACTGACTAAAACCCACCCGTGTTCCCTCAGTTGCCTGTGGGAACACGGTATCTCTTTCGAACAACCCGCACCGCAGGCATCGGCCCTTGCCGGTACCACCAGTTGGTGCTGACATTTCTTTAAGGCGCGCGTGGAACACAACACGCCGCGCCGTCGCGTCGTCCAGGGCTTGGTCCTTCCCGGACAGCGAGCTACACATTACTCGCCGTCCCGAGCCCGCGCCTACGGTGGCCGACAATCATCCTGGGATAGGGAGGCCTTAGCCCAGCAGTAGGACATTAATCGCTAATAATAAATAATAAAAATATGATATGGACCTCTTTCTATTCGTTTTGTCGCCAAGCAACGTCGTAGATTTTTGGTGAGTTATGTTTAGTTACTAACATAGTACCCTAAACCAGGCTTTAAGGCGGCGATACTTGGAACTTACCATCAGGAAGAACATCAAAGTATTTGCCAATTAATTATCCTACTTTCTAATATCCATTTGACTGTATGTAGGCAAACCTAGGAAATCCCGATGATCAGAATGATTATCCTAAGTATGAATGCGCCCTTAGCATGAACCATGCCCTTCCACTTAGGCAAATAAAGTAGGTAGGTACACTCAAAGTACATAGAACGATATCGAGGTAAAATATTTTACAAACGATTTTGAACACGATGATGACCGAGTTAGTTGGTATTTATGAAAAAACTAGCTTCGCACGCACGCGACATCGTTCGCGTCGCATCGCGTCGCACACTGGTCCCGATTTAATAAATAAATAATAGTTTACATTAATTGATTATAAAAATACCTCAAAAAGCACCCCACGCTTTTTAATTGAATTAAATTATTTTCTACTTTTTTAGTTTGGTTTTTAAAGCGTGTTTTTTAGTTTTTTAAACTATAATTTATTTTTTAGTTCTGCTAACTACAAAAGAGTGTTTTCTTTTCCTTTTTTTCTATTTTTTTTAAATGATTGAATTATCATCGGTCCTCGATAAGTTTACAAAGTTTAAATGAAATCTGACCGTTAAAAGTGGGTCAAAATCGCGCCCTAAGGAGTCGGTTACAAACATACAAACAAACAAATATACAAGTGAAGCTAATATAAAGTGTGTGAAAATGGGCATTGATCCTAGAGCGCTGATATTTTTTTAACTACGTTGTTAATTATCAACAGAGATCCTATTTTAAACGTTCAACTACACTACCAAACTACAGTTTGAGTAGTAAAAATAGACTATATAAGATGCTCATTATCTCCAAAGTATGGAGAGATAAGCAAATAGTTTCTGCCAGCGAATTACTCAGAATGATTAGTTTTCTAACATATATGAATGCTATCTCGACATCGTTTAACGTTTTTGAGAAATTAAATAAAATGTAAAAATTCCCATACAAAAAAAAAAATTCTTACGAAACATCATTTGAGGTAGCTAGGTACGACAATAATATTTTTTTGTCTTAGTTATTATCACTGCCACAACATTAGAAAAAAAATAGCAGCGCTCTAGGATCAACGTCCATTTTTTTTTTTAATCGGGACCAGTGTGCTTCGGCCCCCCTGCGCTTTTACTCGTTTTCGAGTTGCGTTCCTTTTGACTTTTTTTTCTTTTTGCTAGATTCCGAAGGGTCGTACGGTGACGTTATTTTTTTTATCAAAACCAAGCAGGTCCACAGATTAGCGCGTTCAAATCTTTAATATCTGGATGATTTTTTTTTACCGACTTCAAAAAAGGGGAGGTTCTCAATTCGACTGTATTTTTTTATGTTGGTTAGCCCAGAACTTTCGACTGGGTGAACCGATTTAGATGATATTTTTTTTATTAGAAAGCTGGTGCTTCCCGTGTGGTCCCATTTAAATTTCATATAGATCTGATGATGCGCTTCGGAGACATACATCGGTACTCTTCAAAAAATGACAGCAAATCAACCGCGATTGCTGCTATCGCATAAATATGCATTGTTTTACCCCAAGGATGATGATATTTCGAATTGGTGTGGGGCAGGTACTATAAGTAAAAAGTGAAAAATAAAGACTTTTGTCAACAAAAAAAACAACCGACTTCCAAAAAAACACTACAAAGTGAAAAATTACTTTAATTTCGGAAGTCGGTGACTGGTGACTTGGTTGCGTGCCTCAATGGCACAGGAAACTAGCTCTCCTAAATATACCTACACAAAGATGCGAATCTGGAGATCGATGATTTCGCGTAAAAGAAACGTAAGTTTGAATTTGTATACGTAACCACGCATCAAAATTAAAACTATAAAAAAAATATTTAATGTAAAATATTGATATCCTTTGAAGTTGTGAAAATTACATTAAAACAGGTAAATGTGTTTACTGTTGTAATTTTCGTGAGCGTATGATTCAGTAATAACTAAATCAAAGACTTTTTTTAAATTTATGAACTCATTTCATTTCAGATTCAACCACTTTATTTACACAAACCTTAGACCCGTAATTATAAATGTAGGTAAAACGCGACAAGGTTCTTCTGGCGCGTGGCTAAAATCGGAACTAACGATGACGCCATCTTGTTTTATCCACTTCTTATATACCGTTACGCTACGCCCGCTCAAAATCATTTCGATCCAGCCCGTCCCTTGCTACCTTCTTCCAGCGACGCCCTATGCCAAGGAACGGACCCCACAGGAGTTGCCCTTAGAGTGTAGTCGCTTAGTTTTAAGTGATTAAGCCCTGGCTGGCCTTAATTTATTTAGGTAGCCACAAGCAAGTCCGGTTAAGCAGCTGACAATCTGCGAGATGTCATTCCCAAAAAAAAGACACCCACTCAATCTTAGCGGTCTTATCCGCGATCTTTGACGGCCACTTGTAAGTTGTAATTCGCCCTCCAAAAGATTAAGTAGGAGAGTATGCTTGTTGTTTGCTAGACCGAGATCAAAATACATAGGAACTTAATTAATTTCGGGAATCAAATCATAATTACGTCTAACAAAAATATTTGGATTGCATTCCATATACCCTCAGATTATAAAATAAAGGTTTGTTTTATCATTTGAGCATAAACCTAACAAAAAGTTATTACTCATACTAAAAAACATGAATGCCAGCTCAAATCACAGACATACAAAACAGTAGTAAACTACTGTTTTAGAGCTAAGCGTCCACTGCGTTGGAATCGACTCATACGGAGCGAACGGATTCGTTGCTTTGTATTGATTTGTATGGTACAGCGTGCACTGGATCCGGCATAACTGCGCCAGAGCTCGGTATTTCTCCCGATGACGTCATCCGCAGTGAACTTTGTGCTTATTTAGGTGCGGTTCGAGGATCTAATGAAGTTCAAAGAATTTGGTTCGAGATATGAATATATCCAAAAAATATTTTTTCATCTTCTAATAAATCAAAATATATCTAATATATGAAATTCTCCGAAAATAGGCCTTTTTAAGTTTATTTTATGAACCCACATCTTTCGTTTCCTTTTGTTTTTCTTCTCCTCTGCTGATAATAAACAACTAATGATTACAATATCCTCGCCAGTATCCTCCATAATGTGAATACTCGTCCACAGTCGAACCCAATTGCTTTGAAAATACCGATATTGCCAATGCAAAATCCGAATCCAGTAGACGCACCCTATCGGTATTTTGAAAATACTAACAGCTCGTACACTCCGTACGCTCCAATTCCGACGCAGTGGACGCTTAGCTTTAATGTCTATGGCTCAAATGCCAGTACCTAACCAAACAAAGTTACTCGATGGTCAATACTTATCCGTTGGAGACCATTGCATTGTCTGTGGCTGGTGGAAGTTAAAAAAAAAAAACGGATATAACTAAGCAACAAAAATGCTTTTAGTATTAATAAATCAATATTTTGTCCCTTATTCAAATTTGTCATTATTTTTAGTGAAGTTTCATAGAAATTCTGTCTACATAAATAATCTGTGGGTTAAAAATTTCAAGGTCTAAAGCTTGCTGTCTCTCTTCTGTCAGTGGAGATTATTTTTTATAATTATTGTCTATGCTCCACAGTTTTAAAATAAAATTTTAAGCAAATTATTTAAAGAACAAAACAAATTTGCACTAAAATAATGAAAAAAAATGCCTCGCATTTATTTGATTGAAATGTTTTTTATTTCGCAACTAGTCATTAACATGCTTGTAAACCATAACCAATTTTCAGGAAATAAACTTTCAACTTAAAAGTACATTTATAGCCCAAAGTTAGTTTGAGCAGTAAGATAAATCAAAAATATTTATAATCTAACAAGTAATTGAAATTAAAGTAAAATTACAGCATATTTTTGGTAAAGAACACATAAAAACAAAATAGTGTTGACCGGAACGCATAGTTCAAACATGTCAGTGGTGCCACCATGACAGTTAAAATCATTATCTCTATTGTGACGTCCGTCCGTTGCGCAGTTGCCTCCATTTTGTACGCTCGTCTCTTGTCTATAATTTCGAATTGTAGATCGTCTTTATGGGCATGGTCCGTAGATAATTTTTACTCTTTGGATACCTTATTATTGTATTGTGGTCTCTGATAACTAACTGTCAAAACAATGCATTTTTATAGTGTTTATATTAATTTTTCCAGGTGTAACTGGTTGGATAATAATGCGCGTCTATTGAAATGGATACGTGGACCGATCTCTGCCGCTGTTGTTTGTCTGCCAATTCCGAAGTGTCACTGCTAGATTCGGATCAAAATGTAACTGAGAAGTTTCTTGAAATAACTACAATCGAGGTACATACAATTTCCCTTATTAGTATATACTTTGGTTCGGGATAAATGTTGTGTCATAAAATAGTTATTAACGGTAATAATGTCATGTAAGTATGTCAGTTTGGTAATTATTGACATGGAACATAACCTCACTTTACGTTTAGATTCGCCGCGAAAATGTATTAATTGTAAACGATTTTCGACGTTATTACGTTTGCGTAACAGAGCAGAGTAGGTCGATTTTGCTTTGACAAATTTGGAATAATAATTTACTTGTAAAGTAATGCTAGGCAATGTAGTAAAGGCGGCAAAAGCGTTGCCGATAACAAACGAAGCTAGATAAAATAAGTCGGATGTAATTAGTGCTCTAAATACAAAGTATCAATGTACAGACCCTTCAACCTATATTTTCATAGGTGTTGTAAATAAATTTGTACAGAAAATCATGTTTTTCCAAATGATTATTAATTAATTTAAAATAATGAAATAACTGTCTATGCTCAATAATATAACCTGAAACAAAGTTAAAAATATTGCAACAAAACTTATTTCAATAATTATTTGGCTCGTGTTTTTCTCATATGGGAAAAAATTATGATCCAATGACTATGAGAAAAGTAGACATAATTTCAAATTTCTTTACTCTTGATGACCAATACAGCTTAATGGTGTCTCACACAACTTGTAAGTTATGTATGATATACTGGAAACGAAACTAAAGAAACTTAATAACAAAAGCACCCCAACTCCGAGTTAACTGCCTCGTTGGTCTTGTGGTTGCAGGCAGTACTACTGGTCATGAGGTCCTGGGTTCGATCCCCAGCACCCTAATTGTGTAACACGTGATTAATCATAATCGGTTTCATTTTGACAGTTCAATATTCATTATGTTATTAACGTTGTTGAGCAGACACATTTTTCGAACATACGAAGCAATGGTTTAGCCATCTGTTTCAAAACAAAACAGATTATGATTAATCGTGAGTTACACAATTAAGGTGCTGTTTCATTTTGACAGTTCAACAATATTAATTGCGTTATTAACGTTGTTGAGACATTTTTCGAACATACGAAGCAATGGTTTAGCACTCTGTTTCAAAACAAAACAGATTATGATTAATTGTGAGTTACGCAATTAGGGTGCAGGTCCGGCTATGTATAATTGGGATTTTCTATGTGGAATTCCTCAGTAGTAATTTGGAGTCTGGATTTGTGCCCCATTGATGGCAATAGGCTCGCCCCATATTACATGGGACTTAAACATAACTGGGGAAATGTGTGTGTGGTGTACTTTATGTACATCTCTGCCCAACCTTTTGTTGAAACAAGATGTAATGTTATTGTATGTTACCCCAACTGCTGTCAGGGTAGATAAATCTGAATCATTATACATGATTTGTACAGAAAAATCATTTTATCTAAAATCTTCTACTGTTCCATATGTGTATAGATAAGATTGTGATAAATATCCTATTGGACTGCTTACATGTTCCAAGTATAATCATCAGAGTGCTCATTTAAAGTAAGAAAATTTGTCTGGGTCTCTGGTGCCCAACACGGCGAAGGGGACTATGAAACATAGGGCTGAGAGACAGAGAGCTTTTCCAATAAGATTCAATGCTCAACAAATGCTTCCAAACTTCAATATTCAACATTTCCACATAGAAATGTGACATTGACTTGCAAGATAGCTTTAATCCCTACAAAATCAAAATCAAAAGTCATTTATCCAAACTAGGGTGAGAGTCAGCTCTTTTTGAACGTCAAAATAAAATTACATAAGACAGTCCCCCCAAAACGCCCGCCCTTCACCACTTCCTAGTGCTTAAGCTGGGAAGAAGAAGTAGCGGAACAAACTCCCCAGCAGCACAGCTGTCTATTAAGTTAGAAGAACTAGATTCTATACAATAATAGGTAATAAAAATTACGAAACACAAAAAAAAAACATAAAATTTGCCATATTATGTCAGCTAGCACACGCCTACCTACCTAATATTATAAATGCAAAAGTAACTCTTGTCTACCTGTTACGCTTTCACGCCTAAACCGCTGAACCAATCGTCATGAAATTTGGCAGAGATATAGCCTGGCATATGGAGAAGGACATAGGCTACTTTTTGACGCGATAACCGACATTCACGCGGGCGAAGCCGCGGGCAAAAGCTAGATAAGTATAAAACTGCATGCAATTGAGAACCCTTTGTCTAGCAGTATTATAGGCTGTAGGCTGGTGAAAATTAATTGTACCAAGTTACACCAGTGTTACATAATATCAGTTATAGCGATGGATATTTTTTTGTTTCTGATTACCGATATTTTCGGTTACGGTTACGGAGCTCCATAACATCCCTGCTGAGCACTGCAAAGCTTGAGGTTGGACTGACGATGTATCAGGACTCGGGCAAATACTAAAGCGCTTATTAGACTATTCAATTTGTAGGAAATCGAAAGATGTAATTGTAGTTAGAACAGTTAGATTCCGATTTAGTGCGATTGGAAGATCCCGAATACCCTACTTCCCAAATTGTTGCAACCCAATGAACTACTTCATAAGCACATATAAGAGTCATCCGTCCGATTTAGAATTCAATGTCGACTAGTGTGATCACTAGTTTCCAATTTCCTAATTAGAGTGTTCCTAGTTAGAGTTTCTACAAATTGGATAATTTAGTAACCAGTTAAAGTCATGACCAATGCTGCTAAATAATTCAATCCATGCTACCAATCTTAAACATTTTTGTGAAAAATAATCATCATCAACCATCTCTGATTTAGCAGTTCCATGTGCTCATCTTAAAGTAATGATTCTGTTCAATTCCAGGTCAAGGAAGACGATGGTCTACCCCAGAAGCTGTGCGCAGATTGTTATGCTATCATGAACTCTGCATACCAGTTCCGCAAACAGTGCGTCAAAATGGATAATGAGCTGCGTCTACAGCTCAAAACTGTATTAGATATATCTAAAAGTGATAATATTTCTAAATATGACCCTAGTGGTGATGAAGACGATATTGGGAATGATCCCATGAAGCAACTTGAGGCTATCATAAAACAAGAGCCAACTGATAGCGATGATGATTACTACTACGTTTTGGTTATTGATGACCCCAAAGATAAGGATAAGGAAGAAACAAAAGAAGTGAAAAACATTAAACAAGAAGAATTTGATGATATGGTGGCAAATGTGGAGACTACAACCACTTACACACAGGAACCAACTCAAAGCTCTCAGAGTCAGTTTGAAGACTCAATTGAATCGTTCCTCATGTCTAACACGAAAGTCTCAGCTAATGTACCAGCCACCATTCTAGAAAATGAAGAGAGCCAGGAAAATGACGATTTAGAGGATGCCATGAACATAGATGAAACCCAGGATAGTATGTCTAACGTACAAAATTTTGCTGAAATGGAAGAGTCACAAGATGATGATAACATTGAAACAATTACTTCTAATGTTATTAGTGAGCTGCCTAATTCTAAAAACTTCATCAAAATATTGACTACAACCGACTCTGATGGCAATATCCTGTTGAAAAGTAATGACAGGATCCAATATTTGACTGATTCTCAACTAGTCACAAACGAAGATGAAGACGGAGACGCATTGTCCCAGGAAGTAATATTCTGTGAAGGTGATGACTCCTCCCAGTTCCAAATCCTGAAATATGATGGTTCAGAATTGGTTATAGAATATGCAGATGATAGCCAAATAGCTACGGTACTCCAACAAGAAGATGGAACATTCTTATGTGATTGTGGAGAACAGTTCGAAGACTTAGCCGATTATGAGAAGCATCAGTACAAACACAATCCTGCTGGGGAACATTTGTGTAATTTGTGCGGTAAAGGCTTTGAGTCCGCAGAAATTCTTACCGGACACATGTTACTTCATAGTAGTTCAGGACTCCTAATCACTTGTCCGTTCTGCAACCAGCTTATCAGACGTAATGCCTTGACGCAGCACATCAAATATGGTCACAACAACATCAAACCTCGCTGCAATATTTGTTTCAAGACATTTGCCAATCCAAACAACTTGAAACGACACATGATGATTCACAGTGGCATCAGAGAGTTTGAATGTGACATCTGTTTCAAGAGATTCCACCAGAAAATCACGATGCAAACACATAGGTTGACGCATATGAACCCATTTGCATGCAACCAGTGTGACCAATCATTTGAGAATAAAGCTGCGTTGACCAATCACAAAGAATCCGATGACTGCTCAAAATCGAAAGTGACTAAGGTTAAAGAAGAATTGATGAAGACTGTCAAGCAAGAAATAACTACAAATCATGGGAAACTTCTTGGTTATGCTTGCTCGCTATGCAAGAAGATGTTTTCAGTGGAGTCTGCATTGGAGCAACATATTGAGAGCACACACATTGTTGATCCAACAGAATTGTTATGCTCGGAGTGTGGTGAAGTGTTACCTTCTAAGAAAGACATGCAAACTCACATACTGACTCACAAGAACATGAAAGTGAAGAATGTAAAAAGGTTTGAATGTAGTATTTGTGGAAAAGGGTGTTCAAGCCAGGCTATGCTTTTGATGCATGAGCGAGTACATACAAATGAGAGGCCTTACCCGTGCCAACTGTGTTCTTTAAGATTTAAAACGAAAACACATTTACGGACTCATCAGCTCACTCATACACGGGAAAAGAAGTTTGGATGCTCAGTTTGTTTGAAGTTTTTCGCCCTCAAAGGGAATTTGGTTGTTCATCTCAGAACACATACAGGGGAGCGCCCTTATGTGTGCTCAATTTGTGGAGAAGCTTTCATAGACTCGAAATATTTAAAGAAACACAAACTAAAGAAACATTCTATAGATAATGTGCCGTGGAATCAGTACTGAGAGCTGTAATCCTTGTATAAAATATAGGGATGTAGGTTGAAATTTAGCTGGTTTTAATTTAAATCTAGTCCAAATTGTCATACCGGTATCTGATTTATGACATAGTTGAGTAAAAGTTAAAATAATGCTATGAACTACTTTTAGTATAGAAGCAACTCGGAATTCGCAAATGAAATTATTTACTACTATTATACAACATGTCCCAGAATTAATGCACACCCCAATTGAAATATTATGTTTTAATCATAATACATAAACAGATTTTTACTAATAAGTATAAAAATATTGTTTATTTATTAAATTACTTTTACTGATTGTGAGAGAAAATTGTGATCACAACAAATATACGCACGCACACAGTCTCACAAATATAATGGTCTAGTGTAGTTGGTCCTTCCTCCTTTTTTGTTCTTTTTGACTGTACAGGTGAAGTGTGACTGTAACTTACGTAGTTCTAATTATTTTGGAAAGACTAAATTACCGTTATTAAAAGCGACAGGAATCGAATCGGTATTGTAGTGTATTGTGCATTAATTCCGTTACACATTGTATATTGACAAATAAATTGATGACTTGACAATCGAATTGCAATACAGCTTAATATAGCACGAATTTCAGACTTCCTTCCATACTTTAAGTCAATACTCTTGGGTACATTGTAGTCCTCCATTTTAACTTTTCGAAACAGTTTATTACTACTCATCACTATCAAATTACTTGACAATAAGTGTTTTTACAATCAGTAGCTTTTATACTTAACTGTAGCAGTATTTAGAGTAGTTACGCTTCATATAGATATGATACATATCGACAGCGAAGTGTCAATACCTCCTATCGTACATTTTTAGTGAAATTTCCAAATACTCAAATTCGCTTGTATTTATTAGCTATATTTTCAATTGCAAGTGCTAAACTGCATTAATAAAAATGTAGAATAAACTAAACGGGACACGTGTTGACTTTGACAGCTAGAAGTTATTGGCACTTCGACTAATCAATTGGACTTGTCAAATAATTAAAATATGTTTTTTCATATTGTGTGTGTTGTTAAATTTGGTAGTTAGTTTTGTGGCATTTCGCCGGCGATATACAATCTGCAGGGGTTTTTTTTTGTGTAGGATATTATCAAATAACTTGTCCCGCTCTGGGTGGAGCAGGAGGGCGTGTCAGACTTTTACTGACTAAAACCCACCCGTGTTCCCTCAGTTGCCTGTGTGCCAGGGGCCACGGTATCTCTTTCGAGCAACCCGCACCCCTGGCAGCCATCGGCCCTTGTGGACGCCACCAGTTGGTGCTGACATCTCTTAGAAGCGCGCGTGGAACACAACACTGTCGACCTGGGCTTTGTCCTTACTGGATAGCGAGCTACCCATTACTCGCCGTCCGCAAGCCCGCGCCTACGGTGGCCGGGAATCAGCCTGGGATTCCCAACGCCCAGGGCGTCTCCTGCGGAGGCTAGGGCCGTGAGGGTGCATATACTGCCTCTCCCTCACGTGCGCCGCCTGCCTCTTCGTGAGCATCACTGCTTCGCAGAAGGAAGCGACGGCTACCCATGCACTCTCGCTCCGTACCATGGCCTGGACCAGGGCCGGACGCGAGAGATCACCTCTGCCGATCGCCTCCAAAAGACACGGCGGTGCTCCGCCCAAGCCGGGCAGACCTCCACCGTATCCTCAGGGCGATCTTCGCAATGAAAACACCCGGGCGTTTCCTCCCGCCTTATCCAAAACAGGAACCTCCCGAAACAACCGTGTCCGGTGAGGACCTGCGTCAGGCGGAAGGTGAGGACGCCGTGCCGCCTCTCAAGCCACTCCAAAAAGACGGGACTTACCGCCGCAATCGTGGCGTGCCCAAATCTGCAGGGGTTGAAAGTAAACATGAATTTAATATTCATGTGTACTTCCCCATATTTACATACCAAGATCCCTTTGTGCCTCGGAACGTACGATAAGCCGTTGGTCCCGATTGTCATTCGTAGATCTTTGACAATCGTTACGGGTCGTCACAAGACTGAAAGTCTGACAACCAGTCTTACGCATTATCCAGTAACTGGTTTATAGACGTCAGATAGGCAGTCGTTCCATGTAAAATACTAGTACTCAGCTGCTTCCGGTTAGACTGGATGCTGACCCCAACAAAGTTGGGAAAAGGCTAGGCAGATGATTATGTATACTTTCGCCCCCTGCAGATAGTACTAAAATATTATGCATCTGTTTCATACAATTGCATTTCTTTTTATAAACAGCTGAATTTTAATTTGTTAAATTTTCATAGGTAACATTGTAGAGCTTATGTACTCTTGAGTTCTTATAGCTTGCCAAAGGATTTAAATGTCATTCGCGACCGTAACAGATATGGGCTTACAGAATTATAATCAACTAGCTTTTTTCAGCGGCTTTGCCCGCGTGGAGTTCGGTCTATTATACATACAATAAACCTTCCTCTTGAATCACTGTCTATTGATGAAAACCGCATTAAAATTTATTGCGTAGAAGATCTAAGCGTACAGACACGAAAAGCGACTTTGTTCTATACTATGTAGAGATAAAATCATTACAACCCTCGTAAGTTCATTCCATCCTATTGAATGACTTTTTCATGAAATAATCATTCAATGGAATTAAATGAACTTAAAGGGTTTTAAAAACGCACTCTTCACCGCTTTCTTACAAAATTATAGGTTTAATGACAATTTGGACCACATTTTTTATCAACCCTTAGTCGCCCCGTCGGATTAATACGACAATCGTCTTCGTGCCCGTATTTATACGACTAACCTATGTTCGTTCTTAGTTTTATTTCAATGCACGACCCTATTCTTTGTGGGTATAGTAACTTTATGATTTATGAGCTGGGCGCTCGGGCACGCCAATCGATATAAAACTAAGCGGTCAATAGGTTAACCGACCAAAAAACGGAGGAGGTAATCAAGTCGACGCGTATTTTTTTTAATGAATGACCACGCATAGCTTTACAGAGAAATCCGATTTTGACAACTCTTTTTATTGGATAAGGTATACCTCGAAGTTGGTCCCATATAAATTTGAAATAAAAAACCTACCTTAAGGGTAGGAAAATAGTGATTTATTGTTCACGCACAGATTTTAATGTTGAGTTGTGTATTACAATAATTAGTAGATTATAGCCACAAAAAATTATAAAATAAGAACTTCTTAATAAAAAAATTCAACCGCCGAAAAAACTGAAAAGCAAAAATAATAAACCATTTTTGTTTAACCTTAATAACTAAGTTCTTAAACTAATGAAATGTAAGTAATTTTGAGTCGGCGCCAAACAATCAATGAACAAAGTTCACAAAATTACCTTTTAATTTAAAGAAATAACCAAATCAAATTAACAATGCAACGGGAAATCTCCAGCGATAAACATTAACATTCCAAAAAATGCGCTCTCCGCACGACCACTCGCAACGACGTGTGCCCTTACGTGTGTTCCCGTTCGGGTTGCTGTTAGACTTGTGTAAGTAATGCGATGTTGCATTGCGCGTCATATAACTCGACCGCGTACTGTAGCATTACACATGACTCGACCAAATTAAGCATGACACATGACTATCAAACATGACGCGCGGGCCATGACGCGCCGTAAACTTCTATCTCGATCAGTTTCGCTGTGTGTGACTGTGTGCAAGTGAGAAGGAGCATGCGCCGCGCAGCAGTCGTTTGGCAGCGAAATAAGTAAACTATTATTTGGAACCGTATCGTTGAAGAAATAAGGTTTACGTTTTACTGACAACGCAATCATGACTCTATCAGATCCTATGACATTACCTACGCTTTGCCGCGCGCTACATACGATACAAAACAATAACACGAAGTAAATATAAAACTGAATGTTGTGTACGAAATGCGCGAGCATTTCATTACACTAGCCATCACGCGTGACACGTCATTTCGCGTCATGTTTGGAGTCATGGTGTAATGCAACATTACTCGGTACGAAATGTAATGTCATATGACATCACTTTAAAACGCACTGTTTTGCGCATGTCTAGTTGCTGTCTCGCTAACATTAACTTCGTGAACGCTCGGCATTTTCCGGCGAAGAGGCGTGTTGCACCGCGCCGCCACCGCGCATCAAGCTTTACGTAATTAATTAATTTACTTGTTTGGCCCCACATTAATTTATTTGTTTACATTCGTTTAAGAACTTAGTTACATATTAAGGTTAAACAAAAAAGGTTTAAATTTGTTTGCTTATCAGTTTTTCGGTGGTTTAATTTTTTTGTTAAAAAGTTTTTATAAAGTCAATATTTAATACTGACTCCGTAGAGTTAATTTTAGGATGCATGCCACACTTCTATAATAATGATCACCTTCAAATAAATAATAGACCAAAGTGGGTTCTGGAGCTCTCTAACACAAATGTCTGAGAACACCATTTGTATACAATTTGAGGCTATAATATTTTGATGTGCTATCAAAAGAAAACTAAATAAATGAATTAGGTAATTGTTTTAAGCTTCGCTGTATCAAATAAATGTATTTTTTGGTCGTTCAAAGACCGCACTCCACTTTGGTTGATACCCGACTCGAATGACTCACTTCAATTTAATCTGGAAGTAAAAAAAAATCAAGATCTCCAATTGTAATTACATATATCCACATGGCAAACATGTATTAATGCAATTCATTTATAGGATTCAGTCACTTACGGTACAAGCAGGGTCAATTTAAAGTAGGTAGTGAAACTGCAGACGTGATGATAAAATTAAAACAAAAATATTTGATCTTTTATTTTGGGGGTGTCAACGACCGCTTTTAATATTATTACATGAAGTATGAGTGGAGAAAATATGATTTGTTTTGTTTTATCGTGTTTAGAAAACCGATACACATTAAAAAACTGATATCTCAAGTGACTCCACTAACTGCGGTCGATGACCCCACAAAAAACATCATCGAATTGATTTGTTTTTTGTTTTATCTGCGATATCGATCCCATCACGTGTGCGGAGTTATGCTAGGTAATTGAATTTGACCCTGTATTGTGTTCAGTTTATTTTCTGGATGTACCAGGACTTTATAAGTCACTGATTGCAGTCAATATGAAGTCTATGACAAAATGAGTACAATAAAAAGTCAATTATTTTAAACAATTCTCTGGAACCTGAGATGAATGAATCAATCAGCCTTTTAAATTCCTGGAATTATGTTGAGAAGACAAGTACCATCGCGGACACTGGCGATCGACCACTTTTCAACCTTATAGCTTAAACCATAAGGTTGAAAAGTGATGCACCGCTGTTGTACCTAAGTTTTTCTGATTATTTTTTAAATTTGGTTTTTACATATTCCCAAATGCCTTTTTAGCGATACATCAATGAAGTTTAATGTAAAACATTAGGCGTCACAGTTGAATTGTAAATAGCATATTTTTTCATCGATTCGGTTTTAATAATAAGTTACTTTAATTTATCACATGAATTTCTAAGTGTAATTATTTAATTTGTAAATAGTCTGTGAGTAATGAATTCTGTTAGTTTTAGCGTTGTTGAGATTGGCGGTTACATTATTATCAAAACAGCTGTAGTATATTTTTTTTTAACATACGAGTATCTTTTTGATAAAGAAATACAGTAGGAAGGAAAATCTGTAATTTTACATAATTGTAGTGGTATTCAACAGTCTTGTATGTACAATATTGTATGTTTTATTCAACATTTATTTGTAAAAGAAGTATGTAGGGATCGTAACAGGTGTTGGTCTGTAGTTTCTGCCTACCCTATTGGAAAAAGGATGTAGCTGTTTTGATAACTCCCTAATAAAATTATATTATGGTAATAATATAATATACTAGTATTTTGTGCCTCAAATAGTCGTAACGAAGTGTAGACTGTGTAAATATGATGTAAAAACGATACTTATTAATATCGCTTGATTGTTCAGAAACGGCTATAGAATAGGCCAGAATCTAAAATTACGGATTACGACTGATTTTTCAACTTACTGTTTTTTTTTTCTGCTTGCGACTAAGCCCAAGATTCGATTATTTTGCCTGTTCGTCGATGCTAACATTTTTATGAAGTCGAACTAAGCATTTATTCAACTTTTGAATTGGCAAGTAGCTAGTCAGTCAGAAATATGAAGCTAGCTGCCCATTCCAAAGCGTAATAGTTAACTATGGAGAAGAACGGACAAGAAACTTCATGGACACCTTAAATTATATTGGTACAAAAATATTAGTTACGTCAATACGATATTCTACTGTTAACGGTTTTTGAAACGCCCTGTCAAAATCTCATTCATGTTTACGATCAATGATTAAGATCGACGAATGCCATTCATTGATCTAAAGAATATGATCCTACGAATTCACTTGACATGGTTTGACAAAACTGAATTCAATAGGCTTTCAGAACCAGATGATTGAATTGAAATGAATTTTGTAACTCGATTTGTCCAGTTGCACTGGGCCAAATCGAGTTACGAGTTACAATAATCATCGACGGCTGATACTGTAACCGCTGATCCTATATTGAAAAAGCAGCTACCGGTTCTTTTTTTTTGCAATGTGTACATAATGACTTAATTAACTCGTCACCTGCTTGAATCTACAGAATTTTGACAACGATTAAAAGAAATATCAATTTTGTGTGTGTTTTATTCATAATAGTGAAAATAGTACATCAATCATCAATGACTTTATTTGACAAATTAATGGAAGCGCAAAAAGTTCATGTACAGACGCCAGCACATCAAACTACCCCAACCTATCAAAAAAAAAATTGACAGATTGGGGTGGTAAATTGATGTGCTGGCGTCTGTACCTACCTAGTCCTTACTGAAAATCTTTTGGAGGAAATACGACTCTGAAACAAAAATATACCTATTTAAAATAAACTTTTCTCAATAGGTCCAGTACTTGTTGCAAATTTTTATACCTTCGATGGTAGAAGTAAAAAGCCAACGTCACGCGGTGTTCCCAGGCGGTCACCCATCCAAGTACTGACCGCGCCCGATGTTGCTTAACTTCGGTGAACGGACGAGAACCGGTGTATTCAACGTAGTATGGACGTTGGCAATAGTTAGTTCAAAATCTTCAATCAAGAATAGCATGCTATTGTTGATCGAAGTATAAAATCATAAATGTTAATAAATTCAACTAATCACCAACAATGACGTCACATTCAAAATAAATTTCGATACACAACATCACGCTTGTTTTTCCCGAAAGGTTTGGCAGGGGTGTGAGTATACTATAAGTTAAGTTATAGTCATTCTGCCAGTTTAAGTCCTATTTATCAGGAGGCCTATTTCTATTAACCAGGGCCTCAAGTCTGCTATTACAATAGTGTCAGAATGGTCTATCATTGATTTCATAATTGTTGATTTTGACAAGTTTGGTAGTCTACTAATAAAATGGCGTCATTATGACTTTCCAATGGTCAGCCACTGATACTCCATTGAAAGAAATGGCATAATAATGGTAATCTCGTACATAATGATAATGAGTAATGACAAATGAATGACTGACTTAATTTACGAACTTCCAACTACTTTAGATTGCTTATAACACTAATAAATAATATGTAAAAACATATATAAATGAAATCTGGCATGAATAAATGTTCAAATTTAGTATCTAGTAGTTTTTCGAAAATCATTACTACTAACGAGTTTTATAATAATGGCAATACGAAAATGCCATTATAACACAATTCTATTACGACACCATTGACCGACCAATGATCGACCATTATGAATTTAGCAGATTACGAACTTTTAGCAAAATGACAAATGAATCACAATGGGATCGTGTTGGAATGACGAATTTATAAAAATAGCAGACTAAGGCCCCAGGCATAAATCCAGTCTGAGCTGTTCTACTAAAATAATTTAAAAATAACATTACACAGGCGCTGTTCTGTTATACTTAAGTACTTATAAATGTGTGAACGATTATGCTGGGATTTGGCCCAGACAGAATGTAATGCATTTTTTGCATGAGAGATAATTACAAAATATCGATTGCCTGCGATTTTCCACTTCGTAGTAGGCCCATGCATGCAGCTTATTAGTATTTAAGCGACATCTAGTGGCCAGTAGTAGAACGTTTACGTAGCGGCGTACTCAGTTTATGTTTGGTTTCATTCGCCTTGCCATCCTGTATGATTACAAATATAAATAAAAAAAACAAGAACGTAGGTAAGTATCACAAGAAAATTTTAATCGTTCCTTCTTAGTTATCTCGGAACGGATTTACATAAGTTTCCTTCCTAAAAGAGGTAACTCGTAACGACATCTACCGTTATTATTTTGTAATGAAGGAAAATGGTTCAACTAACCCCGTCCCAACTTTGTCAACTACCAGGAACACATAACTTCGAAGCTGCTTTTTATTTTCAGATCGACTTGTTTTTAAACTTGAAGCCCTCTTAGAACGTCAGTTCGAATAATACTTGCCCGAAGGCGAAAACGTTGTTGAAATAGGTAATATATGAGTAGGTATGACAGTATTATGCTTGGATGCATCAAAATCTAGAACAACGAAACATAATTTTTCGACCGACTATCAAATCGAATTTTTAGAATAAACATTCTAAAAACAAGTCTGTAATCCTATAACCTCATCTGGTTTAAAAAAATTATGATTGACGTGTAAAAGTGTTTGTACAAACCTACTTACAGAAATAAAATCATTTATCTATAATAGGTACACACACTTTTTGCCAGTTATGTTTAAGCCTCATGTGATGGGGGGGGGGAGGCGAGCCTTATGTCACCAAACTAAAGTCGACGCGGACTTACCACAAATTTTTTTTACTGACGATTAAATAATGTGAAACTCAAAAACTGGCCAATGAAGGCAACCGTAGTTGGGATGAATAAATTCATCCCAAGAAAAATCCTATGTCAAAAAACACAGAGGTACCTAGGTAGTTGAAAACATATTTATTCAACTGCAGATGTAAGTTTGTACCATAGAGTATTAAACCATTGGTTTTATAGTCTTTGGTTTGTACACACAATACAATATTGAGAGATTTACCGCTTTCAAAGTCAAAGCATTTATTTCAGATAGGCACTTAAATAAAAGGCACTTTTGAACATCAATGATTCTAGTCGCCCCTTCCAAAATGTAGAACGTTTCGTATGGAGAAGAATGCGCAGGAAACTCCACCGTTACTCTTTTAAAATGTTTCAAGTACAATATTTATCATAGTACATTCATTTTATATTATTATGTGTGAAAACGATGCAGCCAGAATAAAATTACCATACCTACCATAATAGGTAAAAATAATGAAATTGAAGATAAATTAATTCTATGATAGATACATGGGTGCTCACATATTTACAAACATTGTAAAAGTAAGTATACGATTTTCCTAGAATATTAACAAGTGTGTAAATTAAAGTAATCACTGAGGGTAAATCAATGTCATAAATATAATTAATTACAATTCAATTAGCAACCAGTTTGATTTTGTCTAGACTCTAGATTGTCCTATGGAGCAGGACCAACATGTTTCCAACCATTTTTATCTTGGAGATAATCCTTTAATTTGTAATAGGTACGCTTGTTTACAAAGTTTACTTTTATTAAGAGTTTTAAATTTCCTTTAATTTAATTGCAATATGTCACATCTAAGGGTTTACCATGTTATTTTTACACTGTACTTCATTTAAGTAGGTTTTTCTGTAACCTGTAAGTAATAGAACTATTTAATGTATATTTTTTTCAAAATTTTAATCTCCTTAGTTTCAGGACTCTTAGCCGACATGGCTCATCAGCGACGCAACTTATCTCCGATAAGCAGATTACCGTTAGATTAAAATCTATCTCGCGAGATGTGTAAACTGTCGACAGATTGTGACAGATTTAACGCAATATTTTTCGGTAGATTATAATCCATCGGAGTGAAACCGTCAAATTTTATTGTGAACTGGTATCAAGACGGATAGTACCTTACGCTATTATATGACTAAATAGTCAAGTAACTGCCACTAACTTGGAAGTAGCGCTCGTCAGTCGCTTGCAGCTGCCGCGGCACCGCTCGCTGCGCTCGCTCGGCTCGCGCGCGGTTGGTTGTAATTCTAACCTTTTTTTTTTTTGATTACGGGGGGAAATCCTCATGGATGTCCTCCGCCCTGGGGAGGGCGGAGGGGTCTGTCAGACTCTTACTGACTAAAACCACCCCGGTGTTCCGCCTCACACTTGCACCGGAGATCACGGGAACAAAAGTGACTTCCGCGATCCCCGGCTAGTGCCGGCCCGCCTGTGCGGGCCACCTCGCGTTAGGGGGGGAGTGAGGTGTTAAACTCCCCCCTTACATCACATAGAGGCGCGCGTGGAACACTACGCGCCGCCATCTCGGGTCCTAGAAGTAGTAGGGGGCGACGGATTTCCCCGGATCCGTCGCCCCTGGACCCATTTAGGGGGGCCGGAAGAGGGCGTTATCCACCCTCCGCCGACGCCCGGTGCGTCTGCTGCGGATCGGGTTAGCGGAAGCAATCTCCCGCTCCCTCTCCGCAGCCTCCTTCTGCGAAATGACTGATTCGCAGAAGGATACCACCGCGTCCCAGGACTCCTCGCTGCCGACCATCGAATCGACAACGGCTGGCAGCGACAGGTCACTGCCTACTCCTGAGATGAGGGCACGGCGCGGCTCCTCCCAAGCAACACACTCTGCAAGCGTATGCCACGCCGTGTCCTCCCGACAGTCGACGCAGTGGTGACACCGAGCGTCCGGCTCCCTGTTTATACGACACAGGTACTTCCCGAAGCAACCATGCCCCGAGAGCACCTGCGTCACCCGAAACGACAGGGAGCCGTGCCTCCCGAGCCAGCGCTCGAGTACCGGCCGGACCGCCCCGATGGTGGCAGGGCCGGCGGTAGGGCGTGAAAGCCTGTCCCGCCATTCCGCCACCAGGGCTGCGCGAAGCTGTGACCGACGCAACTCCAAATATCGCGGCGTCAGCCACTCGCCCCGCGCCCTCGAGTCCTCGCGCCACTGATACAATGACGCGAGTACCTTCGCCTCGAGGTCCCACGGCGGGGATCCGGCCAGTACGCAAGCCGCCTCGTAGGAGATCGTGCGATATCCCCTAATGACTCTGACGGCCATCACTCGCTGTGGCCTTCGCAGGACAGCAATGCTGCCGGCCGTCAGGTCAGCCGCCCAGATCGGGGCCCCATACAGGGCCATCGATCGCACGATCCCCACGTAGAGCCGCCTACAGGCGGCGCTCGGGCCCCCCAGATTGGGAAGCAGCGTTGACAGCGCCCCAGCCGCGCCCAACAGCTTGGGCGCGAGCCGCTGGAAGTGGGGGCCGAAATCCCACCGGCTGTCGAGCACCAATCCAAGATATTTCATGGTAAACTCGACAGCGATTCGAGACCCCCCGACCACGATGTGTGATCCCAGCGGCGGCGCCCGCCGGGGGCCATGAAAGACCATGGCCTCCGACTTGTTTAGGGCCACCTCTTGTAATTCTAACCTAACCTAACCTATTCGGTCGGTAAGCAGTATGGTGCAGTTCACAATTTATCGACAGATTACAATCTCGCGAGATAGATTATAATCTAACGGTATTTACAATTTTACGGTGACTTGCGTCGCTGATGACGATGAGGCCTGTCGGCGAAAAGTCCTGTCGGGGAAGAGTCCCGTCGAAGGTTTGGTAACGTCTAAAATCTTGTCGGTGTTCAGTCTGTCGGCGTTTAGTCGTACACTGCAAAAGTGACTCCCAAATTCAAAATGTCAAGATTTTTAAAATATTAAATGGGCCTGCTCTTGACCTCGATCACGCCTGATGAAAAGCTATAGATGAGGTCTATGGGGCCATTCAAGTATTACGTAAGCACTACAGGGGGGCGGGGGGGTCTTTGCTTTGCTTATTTTTGAGTACATGGGGGATGGGGGTATCTGGATGGTAATTACGTCAGCAGTACTTATTTATTTTTTACTTTTTTGAATTTTCCACAAAACTTCGTTAATTTTGGTTTGAACACGTATGGCAATCCTACTTGTCTATGAATGGCTCGAAGAAAACGATGACGATATTCCAAAACCACACGAAAGTGAGCAGACACACAACAACAACATTGAGCAGCAAACATCAAATGTCTTCGAAGACTGAGTCATGTATTCGTGTGTCATGGTATACCATAGAGGTGGTTTTATAGTATTTGTGGTATACCAAATTTTTTAAAAAAGAAGTTTGTTTTTTCGTTAATATCACGGTTAATTTAAAAAGATTATAATAACTGAATACCATCTCAATAAAATTTGCTTAAATAAATATTTAAAGTCCTCTATTCCAAGACTTATTTCTAGACTTATAACTATAATACAACCCCCTAAGCTCATTAACTCGATTGAATGACTATTTCATGGAAAAGTCACTGTATTGAGTTTCGCGGGTTACCCTGGAGCTTTCGCCTTAATTAGTTAGAAGGGTTTATTTTTCGATTTACTTATTTTCTCGTTGGTTTACGATCAATTCAACTTCGCATCGTTCCGAATGCCGAAGAACGTATTGTAACTGCATGGTACGTGTTGCATAATACCTATAATACCTTCATTCTGCCTTGTTATTCCACTGGGGTCAGACTGGGTAGTCTGAAGTACGGTTTACTTCATTTGTTAGTCGGTAGCGTCATCTATCCGTTCGAGATGTAAAACGCTTGGTAACAGACTGGCTCGTGATCGTTCCGTTTTGCCCCGACATCTTTTTCACAAGTACCAGGGACACAAGAATTTGTAGGAGTTTTGCATGCGACTAGCGAGAGATTGTTCGTCCGTTTCCATTTACCCCGTCACATGTTGTCCACAAACTGAGCTAAAACCAGGCACTCATAAGTTATCAGGGGGCGTGTTATATCATCAGCTTTCTGCCAGCCAAGAGCCAACGTTCACTAAAGGAAAGCAGAGAAGTGTATATTAGTACGTACAAAAAATCCACCTTTCAGAAATTCATTATGTTTCAGTAATATTATTACCCATATTGCAAACTGGACACAAAATTGGACTCAAAGCTAGTAACTATTGAAAAATTCCTGATGGAAAAACTGAATAGCACTTTGTACGACGGGAATCGAACGCGTTTTGCTAGAGTTCAGCAATAGTTGCTTGCGCTTGCGAGTTGCGTCCACTTATCTCTAGTCTACAGTCTCGTTGGTCAGCCTAATCATCCATCATATCAGATTTCACTTATAAGTCAGTATTTTTTTTTAAATTATTATCTTCCTATTTGACCTAATTATGTAACTAGTGTTCTAAAGACCAAATTTCATTTAATTTAATTAAATGTACTTTCTAACGCATGATTAAAAAAAAAATTGTAGTGTTTTGCTCTCCTTCTCCATATAAAATATAACTGTGCCAAATTTCAGACTCCTCCGTCCGCGTATTTTCGTAAAAAGGCCCCCCAAAGGTTTTGCTTCAGGTATTAATTGAAAAATTATCTAAAATTCGAAAAAAAGAACAGAGAGTTATTTTATTCATTCACATTTCGTAGAAGTTGATGAGGTGAACGTTCAAAGTTACCCCGTTACAATTTTAAGAAGTACCAGGGACACATGACTTTGAAGCTGTTTCATATCTTCAATTCGTCACGTGCTGTTTGATCTTGCAATAATTACTACCTACTTCTTCAAGAAATTCTACGTACAAAGTCGATTTTCTTTTCTGACAATAAAATTCGACAAAAATATTTTTTTTTTTTGGTAGCCTGTAATAATGTAATGGATGAATGGTGGCATTTAGCTACCAAAGTGATTCTATAAAAACTTACCGGGAAACACATACTTAAAACAATTATTAAAACTAGTAAATCGGAAAAGTGATTCCAGAGTTACGTTAAACCGACTTCATTTTTTTAATACGTAGGCGTTGTGTATCCCGATTTTATTTGATCGTTGCCTTTGGTGACTGGAGTTACCAAATCAACCGACACATTTCGTTTAAGCAACTTTATATACCAGGAAACCATAACAGTGTAGAGGACAAAATGTTGTCACATACAATTATGACGTCGCTCTTACGTCCCAATTCACCCCGTCACGTTCGTCTGTGGACTTTACAGATACTAGGCTCACATAATTGCAAAGGTGGTTTGATAGAACATTCATCATCGATCACTAATTTTTATTAGTGATCGATAACGTTAATCGATGTATACAATCGATGGACATTGACAGTGGAAGAAAAACGATTTAGGCGCAGATTGCCCTCTTCTCAAAATGGCAATGGACTAATTCTCAAAATGACTAATTCTATAAATAGCTAATTCTCAAAGGGTTCTAATTCTATAAACGACTTACTTATTCTCAAAATGCTTTTACAGGATCGATTTTTTTTTATTTTTAATGTGCTTTTGTGAATCATGTGGTCTGTAATAAAGGTTTTTATATAATTATTATTATTAAAACTTAAAGGTATATATATAAACAACAATATTACATAAAAACTTATCCATTTCGTTTTCCAGTTTCGCTTTAAATAAAATTGCAAATAAATAGTTTCGTTCATATTAATTTATCAAGGAAGCAAACATTCGTTCTTCATTTTTGTTGATTCGTTTCATAGATTTAAAACCTGAATTAGATAGATTAAGTGAAATGAAACTGTGAAACTCTGAATGTGTGCAATTAACATTGAGGTAATAATGTACAATTAAGTATACTTAGTAATTACCTCAATAGCAATTAATTCGTTTGCGACTGATCGGTGTCGCTCCAGACGGATTTGCCCCGTCACATTCGTCGCAGAAACGACGAGTACTAGGCGAACATGAGAAGTTTAGAGGTACAAGGTGGAAGTAGATAGAAGCGGCTGTAGATAAGATAAAAATTGATAGAAACAAATAATGATAAATAAAATCATTCATTTATGGAAGATGGGGTTGCAACTGTTAAATTATAATGTATAAATAAAACCATTTTTAACAAGATTGTGTTTCTACTAGTGACATCTATCGAAAAATAAGATAAACTTTTTGGATTTGTGTTTAAATACGCTTTTAATATAGCCTGTAGTTACAAGAGGGCGCTCTGTAACGTTGGTAGAGAGATGACCACCTGTTTTTTGTGTTTTGTGCTCTCAAGTTTTGCTGTAGGTATGCTCTGATCTTCTATCATAAAACAAATAAAAATCGAGGTACTATAGATTCACCTCTGCCCAACCCTTCGGGGAAACAAGGCATGATGTTATGTTACGAAGTGACATTTTTGAACCCGCTCGCCCGTGTTGCAAGATGCAACTCTGAAACTGTTTATCTGCATTTTATTACTTCAAAGAGAACCTTATAGGCTCGTGGCTAAATGATAACCGCCGGTCGGCTCGATCGAAGGTTAAGCTTCGCTTGCCGCGGTCAGTTCATGGATGGGTGACCATCAGTTACATATTGAACCTCGGAAAGCGCAGATGATTTAATATTATGCTAGACCATCACGTGCGCGAGACTGACTGCAGAATTTGAAGAAACCAAGACAGGGGACACGGACGGTGCATGGTCTTGCGGCTGGCGCAGGCGTCCCAATTCACCCCGTCACATTCGTCCGTGGACTTCACAGATACTAGGCTCACATAATGGCAAGACGGTTTGATAGAACATGCTCCACCGTGATTGTATACGCATTAAGGTGAATGCGCAGTGGTAGACCGCGAAATTCAAACTTTGTTACGTTTTTTGCAATTTTCAGGTGAGTGTCAGCTTGTTACTTGATCAAAATATGATTTGCGACTATAACATGTACGTATTTACAGATTTATAATCATTAGAATCAATAATACACCTTTCTAAGTTAGATTTGTTCCATAAGAACAAATTTCTTATGGAAAAGTGCTTGTGGAAGAAATCTAACTTATAAGAGATATATTAGACATTCTAATGACTTAGTGCTATAAACACGTACCTGTTATATTCGCAAACCACATTTTGATCAGGATACAACCTGATACTGACCTGAAAATTGCAAAAACGTAAGAAAATTTGAATTTCGCGGTCTATCACTGCGCATTCACCTTAAATGTTCGTGAAGATTGTCATGGCTCGCGCCCAGCTCGGTCTGGCTTATACCATCTCTAAGCCGTTGGTCCCGGCTGTCATTGGTAGATTTTTGACAGTCTTTACCAGAAGCCCGAAAGTCTGATAACCAATCTTATCACGGGGTACCGTGTAACAGTGTTACGCATTAACCGGGTTGTGAAGGTCAGATAGGCAGTCGCTCCATGTAAAATTTTCTGCAAATTCTGCTGCAAAACAAAAATTCTGCTGCATCCGGTTAGACTGGAAGCCGACCCCGACAGAATAGGCAGACGTAAAGAGGTGCAACTTTGTAAGAATGTGGATCATTGTGTCTCATGTAGATTGATGCTTCATAATCAGCCTATAATGTTCCTACTGCTGGCCATAGGCCATAGGCCTCTTCTCTGTGACAGAGGGAGTGGGCCATTATTCACCACGCGGGCCCCGTGTGGGTTGGTAGATGTCACAATGTCTTCGAATTGGGGGCCATTCAAGTATTACGTAAGCACTACAGGGGGGTGAGGGGTCTTTTCTTTGCCTATTTTTGTTAAAATGGGGGATGGGTGAGTTTGGATGGTGATTGAGCACATATGGCAACCCTACTTGTCTATGAATAGCTCGAAGAAAACGGTGTCCATATTCCAAAATCACACGAAAGTGAGCAGGCACACATCATTGAGCAGCAAACATCAAATGTCATCGAAGATTTAGTCAGACTCAGAGTCATGGATTCGCATGTCATGGATTTGATTTAATGTACCTACCAAAATTTTAAAAGAAGTTTGTTTTGTTCGTTAATAAATTATGATTATAATAACTGGCTTGGATTTTATTAACCATCTCGATAAAAATAAATAGGTATTATATTATGCGTTAAAGTCCTCTTTAGTTCAAGCCTATTCGTTATTTCTAGACTTATAATTTTTTTTTTTTTTTTTTTTTTTTTTTTTTTTTTTTTTTTTTTTAAAAACGTATTAAATTATAACTGCTCAAACCAGAACACATTGAAAAATGCATGTACTTACCAATATTTATGTGAGCATGGGAGGAGGGGGTCAGAGCTTTGCTTAGCTTTGCTGTTGGGGGGGGGGTGTTAATAACTGCAAAAAATCTGCTAACGTAATAAATACTTGAACGGCCCCTTGGAAGTCGTAAGTGCGGAAAAGTGAGTCTCATCATCATCATCATCATAATCATGTCTTCGAATTTTTGGTCCTAGGATTTTCGGGTTCCTCGTGATGTTTTCCTTCACCGTTTTGAGAGCAGTGAATAAGAAGTAATTTGCACAAAGTAAAGCGCCTGTCAGGGTTCGAACCTGCGACCTACAACTCGAAGTCGCGGCCGTAACCTGTGGGGTGCCACTGCTCCGTCTCTGATGATGTATTTACTTGATGTAGATTTTATAATATGCAATTAATTAAAAAAGGTGCGACTTGCGAGCGTGCACACGTTTCGAATGCATTCAAAGTTAGTCACACACACATGCAATCACATAATTTTGGTGTTTGCATGAACGATGTGTTTGTAGGTGTGTGTAGCTGTGTGGCGCGGTACATACAATATATACGGGACGACGTCGATGCGGCGCGCGGTGGCGATCCGCCCGCGCCGCCGCCGCCCGTGCCTCCGGTGAATCATTGGGTAATGTACCAATAGGGTAATCGAATAATCTTGATAGTTGGCATTTATACAATAATAGCAACGACACACACACATACACAACACCTATTACGTATTACCTATATTTGTAAAATAAATGTCTATTCTATCTGTCAACTAAAATACACTCGTATTTAGTCCGAAAATAATTAATACGTCAAAACTCAAAACAAGTCTCAAATTAAATTTTTCGGATGGGCAAAACTGTCAAATCATGTCGTGATTCATTTTTAGTTCGGAAACTGAACTAATCTTATGTCCGTACCGTAAGTGATACGGAGTAAGAAATGCCCGTTATTTCGGGCAGTCTACGGACTTCGTGCTTAGGGAGAAGATCCCTGTTTTGCACGGTTTACGATTTGGCTGAACATCGAGATTTCTAAATTATAATTTAAGTTTTTTTTTATACGATTATACACATAAAGTTTTCCGAATAAATTATGTTGACTTTTTATACAAGGTGTAACAGAATAGACGCAAGACCTGAAAGTAGTTTGTTCCTAATTGAGTACTGAATCGATTTCAGTAACTTTTAATACAGGGTGAAATTGAAAACATGCGACAAACCGAAATGGGAGATTGTACTCATCATTATGAACAACTTTTACTAAGGGACCAAAGATGCAATCGCGAAAAAAAAAACATCTGTTCCCTACATTTATGTTCGCATGACTCGTCAAAATGTAGGGAACAGCTGTTTTTTTTTTGCGATTGCATCTTTGGTCCCTTAGTAAAAGTTGTTCATAATGATAAGTACAATCTCCCATTTCGGTTTGTCGCATGTTTTCAATTTCAACCTGTATAAGTAAGTTTAAAAAAAAAAAAAATGTATTTTGTCACCCTGCATAAAGGGAGCCTACCACTACCTTTTATTAACTGTCTTATTTTAATCATATTTCAATGTGATTGTGTGAAAAAGTAAACAAAGATTAGCCAAAAGAAGTATCAAATAGGGGCTGGCAATCAGGCACTTTTCCTAGACTTAACTTGGTACTTGGTTCTCTGAGAACTAAATAATAACTGTAAAGTATCAAGTAGGTGTAGTCGCCATAGGCATAAGGTGAGTGGCACAGGCGCTCGCTGCTTTGTTCCCGAGCAGGCCGCGCTCCGTATAGCATGTAAACTGTATAGTATATCAAATGTAAAGTACGTATGTAAGTACTATAGTTTGTATTATTGACTTCAGTGATATTATACTATCCGTGGCGATAAGATCCTGTAGATAGGTAAATAATTAGCCTGTTTACCTGGAAAGGTACGAGACAAAGACATTAAATATATTTACAATTGTATTGAATCTCTTTGGTACACACGGCTACACATCAAGCTATACATTTCCAGTTTACGGTGATCTCGGACTGCGAGATCAGTTTACACTGGATATACAAGGTGTAACTTAAATAACGCACAACCTCTTAAGGGGTCATTGTACTCATCATTATCAACAAGTTTTACTATGGGACCAAACCTAAAATCGTAAAAAAAAAATCAGCTGTTCCCTACATTTTGACGATTTATGCGAATACAAGTGTATGGAACAGCTGATTTTGTTTCGCGATTTCAGGTTTGGTCCCATAGTAAAAGTTGTTGATAATGATGAGCACAATAACCCCTTAACAGGTTGTGCGCGATTTAAGTTACATCTTGTATATAGCTTGATGTGTAGCCGTGTGTACGAGACAATCTCAACGAAGAAACTTCTTTCATTTTGGATCGAAATTCTTCAACGCAGATTGCGGTAGGAGTAAACTTATAGAAATCGTCACGTAACGAAAAAAGCGTAACGTAACGAAAAGTGCGCTTCATGCAACTTTTTAATATACATAATAGAGAAAGAGACAGAGAGAGGTGATTTCAGACTTAGTAGTAGTAGTCCAGGTTTTGTAACGATGTTTTTTCTTCAACGATGTCGGTAATATCCAAGTTGAACTCAGAAAGTACATACGAATTGCATTACTAAAATTGAATACGAAATATAAAATGTAAAGTATCAATTCGGTGTCGTCGCAGTTCGCACGCGGTGAGTGGCGCTGGTGCGCGGCTGCTTTGTTCCCGGGCTGGCGAACGACGCGCTCCGCCCCGCCTGCCACGCCGGTATCATAGGGGTGCTACGCACACGTGTTTAATTAAAATTATATTAATTCCATAAAGACTATTAAAAAAAAAAAAATTTATACAGAATTACAGACGGAGTTCGACACGTTACGTACATTTAAAAACTTTAAATGATACTGTAACGTTTAATCTATACAAATAAATAAAATGTCAAAATAACAACTTTTTACTAAATGCATAAGTATTTGTGGTACTTATTAAAATTTAACTTTTTTATTAATTTTAGTCCAATGGTCCTAGTTTAACTTTTGTTACTTCTAGTTATAGCTATATTTACATAGTGGAGAATTTCATATAAGCGGGTGCGCCCGTTATGCCTGCAAGCTTTTATTTAGATAGTAAGTTCTGCTTACGTTTTATTTTTTATTATTTATTTCTACTTGAATACCTACAGTTTTCAATGTTTTAATGGTATATTGGCGTGCGCTAGCTGACATGGCAAATTTAATGTTTTTTGTGTTTCGTAATGTTAATTACTTACTATTGTATAAAATCAAGTACTTCTAACTTAACTGACAGCTGTGACACTGGGGAGTTTGTTGCGCCAATTCTTCTTCCCAGCTAAAGCACTGGGAAGTGGTGAAGGGCGGGCGTTTTGGGAGGACTGTCTTATGTAATTTTGACGTTCAAAAAGAGCTGACTCTCAAAAGTCATTTATTCAAACTAGGCTGAGACTGCTGTCTCAGCCTAGTTTGAATAAATGACTTTTGATTTTGCTCTAAATAAAAATATTAAAGAGAAGTACCTATAACTGTATAAGTATATTATTATTATACAGTTCCACAAACCTCAGCTCACCATATTATACCTATTGGAAATTCATAATAAAACTCTCACAACTTGCATGCCAACCCTACCGCAACCGGGGCGGGCCGATAACAATATCGCTGAGTGCGCGCGTCGACTCGCGCCGAGCCGAGTGTCCACCGCCTAATTTACTCCAGCCGCGTTCTGCCACCTTGGTACTCGCGGCACGGCAGCGTTCGCTTTCTTGCCTTCGGTGCAGAAAAAAACACACCTCGCGTGTGTTATCCGAAAGTGCGACGGGCATAAACTTTTCAAGAATGACACTTGACTTCCAAAGTTCCAACAATAGTTAGCTTAAGTACCTCTACCTACCTACGTTAATACTGGCAAGCATTTTTTCAAATGCTGGGGTGGGCTTAAGGGGGAGCACACAACAACCGGACTCCCCAAATGTCAACCTCACCTGCGTGCGGTACACCCAGCCACTGACAGACAAGGCGCTGGCGACCGACCGATGGCGGTATAACCATCCAACAAGCCAATCTAAATTCTCCAGAGCGATGACGGGCAGCAGCGTCATCGCTGCGAAAGGACTGGCTCTGCAGTCATCAACCCGCATGCCCAGCGTGGTGACTATGGGCATCAAACCTCCCATGGATAAAGTGCCAAAACGACGGCCCCCAGTTCCCGGTGGTCCCGCTATTCTTGACCAAGGTGGTGGCCACAGTAACGGCGAGTGCGAAGAATCCCCGAGGTACGACAGGCTACCAACGACGAATACATCTGGCTACGTACAATGGACGTTCTATGAGGCGGGACCATCACCTCGCTGAACTTGAGGTAGAGTTAGGTCGCATTATCTGGCATAGGTATACTGGGGATATCTGAAGTCCGAAGACAGCGGGAGGATACGATAAACCTGGAGTCAGGCGACCTATTCTACTTCCGCGAGAGTGATCAGCTCTCCCAAGGCAGTATCGGCTTCCTGGTCCACAAAGAACTCACTAGCCACCGCCATCAGCCAACCGCTATGTATGGCATTTGTGGACTACGAGAAAGCCTTCGACTCCATCGAAATATGGGCAGTTCTGGCCTCTCTGCAACGATGTCGAATTGACTGGCGCTATATCGAGGTATTGCGATGTTTGTATGACGCTGCGACGATAACTGTCCAGATCCAGGATAAGGAAACAAGCCCCAACCAACAGCTCAGAGGGGTGCGACAGGGGGATGTTATATCGCCGAAACTGTTCACCAATGCGTTGGAGGACATTTTTAAGACGTTTGACTTGACTGGTACATCTCACACCTTCGGTTTGCCGATGACAATATAATGGTAGAGACACTGGAACAGTTAGACCAGATGCTGCACAGCGTAAACGGAGCCTCTCAGCGGGTTGGCCTCGGCATAAATTTGGATAAGACGAAAGTCATGTGCAAATCTCACGTCTTGCCGAGTCCAATCCACATCGAAGGGTCGCTTCTCGAAGTTGTGAACAAGACCTACCTAGGGCAAGTCATCCAGCTCGGTAGACACAACTTTGAAAAGAAGCCGACTGGAGGATCCGTTTGGGTTGGGCAGCGTTTGGGTAACTACGTCAAGTCTTTTCGTCGCCTATTCCGCAATGCTTGAAGACTAAGTTCTGCCCGTGGTGGCATTGGCGCATAGCTGTTAGGGTGTTATGTACAAAATTTAAATAAATAAATACGGTGCCGAAACGTGAACACTGACAGTTGGGCTGGTGCACAAATTTATGGTCGCTCAGCGCATTATGGAGCGGGCTATGCTCGGAGTTTCTTTGAAGGACAAAATCTGGAATGAAATTATCCGGAAAAGAACCGGAGTCACCGACGTAGGTTGTAGAGTGAGCAAGCGGAAGTGGCAGTGGGCTGGCCATGTTTGTCGAAGGTCCGATGGATGGTGGAGCAGACGAGTCCTGGAGTGGAGACCGCGTATTGGCAAACGTAGTGTGGAAAGCCCCCCAGATAGATGGACCGACGACCTTAAAAAGGTGGCTGGGACAGACTGAATGCGGAAGGCGGAGGATAGAGAGTTGTGGCGCAGCCTGGGAGAGGCCTATGTCCAGCAGTGGACTGCGACTGCGATAGGCTGATTTGATTGATTGATTTTTCAAGAAATACAAGGCAGTCTCAAATACAGCAAGCAATACATTATTTACTGAAAAGTGCATTGAAAAGGAATATGTATGCCAAACTACAAGTATCTATCCAATTTGCGATTTCTAACAATAGATTGTCAATATCGGTCCCGAGTCCCAATTCTAGGAAATCGTTACAGCGATATTTTGTTGTTCAGTTAGTTTGAGGCTTTGAGGTGGTCAAAATATTACCTATAGCCTGCACCCTAATTGCGTAACACGCGATTAATCATAATCGGTTTCATTTTGACAGTACAACAATATTCATTGCGTTATTTACGTTGCTGAGCAGTAACACTTTTCGAACATATGAAGCAATGGTTTAGCCATTTGTTTCAAAACGAAACAAATTATGATGAATCGTGAGTTACGCAATTAGGGTGCTGTTTCTGCGTATCTGATTAAGGGCCTACGTCCCGTTTGGTAGCGTAACACGGTCACTTTATGAACCGTACTGCTCATTAACGGCTTGTCTTGAAGATTTGAAAAATATATGATTTTGCTATAAATTTATATAGATCAATTTGCCGGAAGTACTTTTTTTGTATGGTTAATACTTTTGCTGTAAAAAAATATTTTCCAACACGCAATATTTTGGCTTCTATTCCATACTCCTACTAAACGGCTTCGTTATTTGGAAAAAAAAATACACTGAAAAATAGATAGTTAGAGGTACCACAGAATCGCCGAAGCACAATTGTAAATTAATCAAAGGAATATCCCCATTTTGAGATAAAGGCTCAGAGGTGCCCTGCGCGGGCGCGGGCGGCAGTCGTGCTTTTGCATACAAACGGGAGATGAGGATACTATGGGCCTTAAAATGTAAACAAATGGGTTGGGTTAGGTTATGTAATGTACCTGTGGATGCTAATTTGTAGTGCCATTTACAAATCGAGTGCTTTAATTTGAATAATTTGTCACGAAATTCTTATTTCAAATCACCAAAGAAGAATTGTTTTGTAACCTCAATTTTCGTCAATGATTTTTCAATTTCAAGATTATTTATTCATTTATTCATTAATGCAGACACATACAAATAATAATAATTGCATTAAATGACATTAGTAATTGTTGGAATAAGTGGTGAGATATTAAGTTGAATACCTAATTACACTTACATTAAATCCATTGATTTAAAAACTAACAGTAATGTATACCTAAGTCAAGGCTTACATCAGATACTTTCGGTCAAACAGTAGTACCTAGTATTCTAATGAGTACTTACTTGTCACTATTTACCCGAAGGTTACCTACCAATAAAAAAATCACTCTAAATTCTAGTTTTTTTCACAAGGCGGCCTCGGTTTTATCAAACAAACATTATTCATGACCTATCTGATAATAATGGTTCTTTGATAACTTTTACTTCTTGTCCTGAGGCTTGATTTTTTCAAAAATAGAATTAAGTACTTCATTTATCTCTTGCACAACGAACAGTTTAAGTCAATTATTTTATCTGTGCACTTGTGGCTGTCAAAATCAAAAGATTGGCAAGATTGAATTGACCCCCGCCCGCTTCCCTTCCTACCTCATCGCTGACGCCTATAAGTACGGTCTGCACTCCCTTGTTGTTTGCACTATTATTTTCGTCTAAAATACTGTTGCTGACGCTACCAATGCAGCCATCATGTCAATATTTTGACGTTGACAGGTGCACAGTTACGGAAACCGGGAATCGGGATATAATATAGTAGCCTCAGCTATTATTCTCTAAGGAAACGGATTGGCGATAATGCAGGCATGACAGCTGATGTCTGGTCCCTTTCTTCCCTTCTTAAGGCAAAAGTAGAAATAATTGTCTATTCTTTTCGGGAAATAACCTTCTAGTGCCACCTACATAAAGATTTTAAAGCCTGCTGGATCCTAGCCTAGTTAAAACGCCAGTCTAAGTACCTACGTAAGCCATCTTACCCAACCTACTAAGACATCATGAAATATACAGAGTCAAAGCTAAGTCCGACCGACAGTAATTAGGTGAGTTTGTAGGCGTGAATTTTTTAATTAAACGCTTATAGTAAGCCGCAGGCTGTGGGCGGATTTAGGTCAAAGGATGTCGGACGGAATCATTTTTATCGAGGTATGTCTGTTATATATATGTATGTTGGGCGTTAAACGAAATAAGCGGGTTTTAAATGTGCAAAAAACTACATTATTATAAATATGCAATGGGGACGGCAACTGTCAAAATGGCGCTGTCGTTGCTACTTTCCAACATTAGCTTTATCTACAAGGTGTGATTGAATGATTTTATTTTTGCGAAAATGACGCATTGTGTTCCTAAATACTCTAAATTGGAGTCCACCGTTTATTGTTGCCTACAGCTTGTAATTGTGGTAGTTCGTACTAACACCTTCCTAAGTCTAAAATTCCCTTTGCACTGGGTTGGTAGTAGGAGACTTCTCTCAGAAAGTTATCTTATGACTTGTCAACATTGAAATTTATATCAGAGAAAATCGACGTTCCAATAATGTCAAATACAACTCTACCTTGTCCTGAAATTCAAACAGCTCCTGCTTTGAGGTATGCAATGACTACGATTGACATTAACTTTAACAAGCAGACTTCTTTCTGTCTGTGTGTTTCTCACTGACAACAAGATGTGATAAATTAATTCCTCTAAGCTAAATTGTTCCACTTACCTTAGTGTTACAAAAAAAACACTCCGGGAGTGCCGACTGAAAACTTATACGAACTAATTGTAATTAAACTTAATAAACTTACTTGTACATGCATGTGTATCCATGTACGTACGGTGGGCTGCATCAATTGGGTATCCCAGTTGTATTAAAATTTTAATACAACTGGGGTACCCAATTGAGTCAGCTCACTGTACATACCACAATATAATATGTGCATACAGAGGTGTCGGTAACAGTGTCGCGAGTTTTCATTGTTTTTTCCCATCTCAAAAAATGCCCAACGCGCCTAAAAAAGTTTTCACTTCAAAAATATCGATCGCGATGTAACAATTAAAAATAACTTCCACTTGCTTGCTGCCTACCGCTCTTTTGCTACAATTTCTGCTTTTTGACCGATAAGGTGCAATACTGAAAAAGCAATCGCATAATTCGTTCCATTTGAACTGATTTTCACTGACAATTGAGAAAATAGAGAATTAACTCTGAGGTCTTATTGTATTGGTCGTAGTAAGAGGATCAATAGCTGGTTGGATATCTTCAAGATTCCTTACGACTGAATCGAAATCCATCTAAAATTGTTTGCTTTTGCTTTTATTGCACAAAAATATTGTCCTCGTGCAAGCTCCCCAAAAAAAAGCAAATAATTACGAATAACTCCAACTTTTACTTAACAAAATTATGATCAAATACCAGGCATCCAGACTGCGCCAGGAGTACTGAACTCAGTGGGCACAGAAAAACTGTCGAGTGGCGAGATGAAATATATCTGTGGACGGGCTTCCGCGTCAGATAAGCCGCGGGCGTAGGGGGTAGGCGTTTGTCGGGAGGGGGAGGGAGTAGCGATCAAACCGCGGCACTGCCTGGCTCGGCCAGTTAAGTAGGTGTCGGTAGGGATGGGATTTTTTTTTGTAATGAATTACAGGATGTCGATGTGCGATATTCTGAAAAACAGTTATCACATGCATACACAAATCAAACAGGTACCAGTCCTATATGATCAACATCGTTTAACAGTAAATTTTCAAAAGGTAAGTAAGCCTGTGAACACGACGTGCGTGACCCCACTATTCCAGCAAAGATGCTGAAGTAATCTACATAAGCATACCTAGGTACTTACCTGGTAAACTTGTATTCAGCCGGCTTGCTTAGCATGCTATCCAGTCAAGGATCAATGTTACAGGCTTCAGCAAATACGGAAACTTAACTTTTTAAACCTAGGTCATAATCAAATAATTACATCGACAAGTGACTTAAGGGCATGCCAACGCA
Source organism: Antitype chi (assembly GCA_947359405.1). Taxonomy (NCBI): domain Eukaryota; kingdom Metazoa; phylum Arthropoda; class Insecta; order Lepidoptera; family Noctuidae; genus Antitype; species Antitype chi. The sequence goes on along the minus strand of OX375829.1, from coordinate 6,162,126 downwards.
TCGACGGCGAAGCGTGTCGGCGCGGCACTACGAAAGGCCCGCGTTACCAACGCGCCGATTGTATCTGTATGATCTACATCTGTGTCCTGTCAACTCCTGCCATCCCGGTACTAATGTGATATCACTCACAGCCAGCATCATACATGTCTACATCGCCACAACCTGTGGTTGTTCCAGCGTAGTACAAGCCGACCACGGGTCAATGGGTTCGATTTCCACGTCGGACAAAAAGTTTTCCCGTCAAGATTTTGTCAGTAGCGGCCCGGAGTCGGAATTTCGTGCCAAATTGATGACAGACAAGAGGGTCGCCTCTTTAGAGAATTAACAGAACTGGCGAATTATAGATGGACTAAAATCAATTTTTAGTATTAGGTAGTATCTATGGTTGTACAGTGTCTACCTCTGCTTATCGCTCCGGGGGTTACAGCCCTGATGTAAAGTTAACATTTTGTTGATCGTTCAATCAAATTGTAATGAAAACCAACATGCTCAAAATAAAGAGAAGGGTTAAATTAAAAGTGGCTTGATTGCATCGTCGTTCTCATTTATTGACATTAGGTAGGTATGCACTCCGGCCCATGATAAATAACATGTGGGGTACAGACCTACACACCATCCGGACGTGAGTCGAGATTTTGAATACCTATTCGTTCTGTGTCAGTTTTTACCCGACCGCGCCAGAAGGAGGGTTATGTTTTTCGAGTGTATGTATGTATATTTCTTTGGCACGCTCTGTAGCCTAAACGGCTTGATCGATTTCAGCTTGAGAGGTGCCGTTAGATTCGTCTTAATTGTGAGAGTCACATTGGGTACATACAAATTTTAACGATTTTTGGCGCCATATTGTGTCGTAACACTCATAACTCATAATGTTTTTTTCTCAAAACCTATTGAGTGGGGTATAAAAATAAAGGGTTTCATAAATAAAATAGGTCTCATTAACGTCAAAAATAATGATGAACTAAAAGTTGTGAAATAAAATAATAATTTACAAAATCAATAACCCGTCTGCCTAAAACGTTACTTAAATTAAAAAAGATGGAAATAAGAAACTTGTTTTAAAAGGATGACTATTAGACTAAATACTTTATGCAATCTCATGCAGTCGGAGGCTAACGGAGGCAATAAAGGTATTTATTGTTAAATTTAAGAAGATGCCTCCGACTGCATCAGTCTAATAGTCATCCTTTTAAGAACAAGTTTCTTGTTTCCATCTTTTTTAATTTTAGTTCGGGGTTTTAAATAATCTAGAAAACTGTATTGTGTTGTACTATTGTGATTCTCCTTTTTGTACTCCTTCCGTTTGTGTGTATATTGTGTAATTGTGTTAAATGATAAATAAATGATTTTGTTTTTGTAAGTGGGTTTGTACAAACACTTTTACATGTCAATCATATTTTTTTAAACTAGATGAGGTCGGCGTTTCCTATCTGACTATTCTGAGAAGAAAGGCCGAAACAAACTCAGAGGTTAGGTTGGAGGTTAGGTTAGGTTAGGTTCGCGGTGCGATGTTCGCTGTCTGTGTTGATTGTGTACGCAGGTTTAAGGCGGTCAATGGAGACGTTTGCAGTTCTGCCGGGCATCTGTATCTTGAAGTACTTGTCGTTTCTTTCCAAGACAAGGTAAGGCCCTTCGTACGGTCGTTGCAGTGACTTGCGGATGGTGTCTATTCGTAGAAACACTGAGTTGCATGTTTGCAGATCTTTATGCACGAACATACTGCGCTTGTTGCTATGCGGCACATACGATGGCGTAAGTTGAGTGATAATTCGATGTAATTGTTCCGCACAGTCGTGACTCATTCTTGTGTTGCTCGTAGATGGTGATATGAAGTCGCCGGGTAGACGTAGTGCTTGTCCGTATGTTAGTTGAGCCGGGCTTGTATGGGTATCGGTCCGGGCTACAGCACGAAGTCCCATGAGCACTGTAGGTAGTTCATTCAGCCACTTGTTGTTGTCCGCGAGTCTTGCCATGAGTGCCGCTTTTAGTGATCGATGCCAACGTTCGACGATTCCATTACTCTGCGGGTGGTAGGCAGTAGTACGGGTTTTCTCAGCGCCCAATAGTTTTGCGAGTTCGTGGAACAGCTGACTCTCAAACTGTCGTCCTTGATCTGTCGTGATTGTGGTTGGACAACCGAAACGGCATATCCATGTTTCATAGACGTTATTTGCTATAGTTTCTGACGTCATGTCTTGCATTGGGATAGCTTCGGGCCAGCGTGTGGCGCGGTCGATGATTGTTAGCAGGTACCGGTGTCCGTGTGCTGACGTAGGTAGCGGACCAACGATGTCTATATGTATATGTTGGAATCTTTCGCAGATCGGGAACGTTTCGATGTCGCTGCGCGTGTGACGTTGTACTTTTGATTGTTGACACGCTGTACATTGTCTTGCCCAGTTGCCAATGTCGACGTTCATTGATGGCCAGAAATACCGATCTTGAATCATTTTCCGCGTCGTTCTTATGCCGAGATGACTAGCGTTGTGCACGGCCTTGAAAGCGATGCAACGATAGTCATTTGGCAAATACGGTCGTAAGCTTCCTGTCGATGTTTCGCAGTATATTGGCTTGATTGTTCCGGGAACCGTGATTTTCTTTAGTTGAATGTTGGTTTGTTTGATAAGTGTTGGTATCGTGTCGTCTCGCTCTTGCGCTGTAGCTAGCTGTACGTAGTCGATTGGAGTTGGTACGTCGATTGTCTCAACTCGCGAAAGGGCATCCGCCACTACGTTATCTGTTCCGCTAATATGCCGAATATCTGTTGTGAACTCGCTGATAAACAGTAGTTGCCGTGTTCGCCGCTGCGTGTCGCTAGCTGACGGTGGTTTGTGAATGGCGTATGTGAGCGGTTTATGATCGGTGTAGATTATGAGTTCACGTCCTTCGAATATGTTGCGGAAATATTTCACAGCCATATAGATTGCCAACAACTCTCTATCAAATGTGCTGTATCGCTGCTGCGTATCAGAAAACTTCTTTGAGAAGTAGCCGAGAGGAATCCAATTGTTGTTGACCCGTTGTTGTATAACAGCGCCAGCGCAGGTGTTCGATGCGTCGCACATTAGAGATAATGCGTTTTTCGTAGACGGTGATGGATGAGCAAGCATAGTGGCGTTCTGTATGCCCACTTTGCACGCTTCAAAGGCTTCTTCAGCTTGTTTTGTCCAGTTGATCTTGGTTTTGTCTCGTTTTTTTGAGTTGTGCAGGAATGCATTCAGTGGTGCTTGAATACCTGCAGCGTTGGGTAAACTGTCACGATAAAAGTTCAATATCCCAAGGAAACGTCGTAGTTCTTGAATGTTTTCAGGCTTGGGGTAGTCGGTAATAGCTTTGACTTTTTCTAGTGGTGGTTTGATTCCTTCTTCTGATACATCATAGCCGAGGAACTTGACAGTTTGCTTGCCAAAGACGCACTTCGACGGGTTTATGGTAATCCCGTAATCGTCTAATCTTTGTAGGACAGCACGTAGATCATCATAATGTTTGTCCTTGTTTTCAGAAGCAACGATGACGTCATCGATAAATTGAAAAGTGTTGTCGCATCCGCTGAGCACTTGATGGATGAACCGCTGAAATGTTTGTCCAGCGTTCATAAGTCCGGGACACATGCGAGGAAATTCATATAACCCGAACGGTGTTGTTATTGCTGTCTTCTCAATATCGGGTCCATACACGGGCAGTTGTTGATATGCACGGCAGAGGTCTAATGTGGTGAAGATCTTTTTGCCGTGGAGAAGATATGTAAAATCTTTAAGACGTGGAACTGGGTAGCGGTCGGGTTTCGTAACCGCGTTCAATCTTCTATAGTCTCCACATACACGTATGTCACCATTTTTCTTGGGAACTACATGTAGTGGGCTTGACCACGGGCTCTTGCTTGGTCGGCACAGACCCTGTTGCATCATGGTTTCGAATTCTTTCTTCACAGCCGGATAGAGGTGCGGTGCTAATGGTCGAGTCTTGCAATACAATGGCGGACCGGTGGTTTCGATGTGATGTTCGACCCGATGCTTTGGTGTTTCTTTCATTGATGATGGTCGAGCGATGTTGGGGAATTCTGCTAAAAGCTGGTGGTACGGATGTTCCATGTCTATGCTTCGTACCGTTGGCTCGTTGGAGTATGACATTGGTGCCCTTACGAATAAGTTCGTGACTTTATCGATGAGTCGTTCGCCAGCGATGTCGACTAATAAGCGATGGTGCCTCAGAAAATCAGCGCCGATGATTGGTTTGCTGACTGCTGCGATAACAAACTTCCAGCGATATGGTCTTCGTAGTTTGAGGTCCAATTCGAGTGTCTTCTCACCGTATGTGGAAATAGAAGTATTGTTGGCCGCATATAGGCAAAAACTTGTAGGTGTAGCCTTCATACCGGCTTTCTTCGGAATGACAGAGATGTTGGCGCCGGTGTCAATCAGGAACGACAGGCGTGAGTTCTTGTCGGTGATAAATAGGCGGTGTGAAAGTGTTCTCGCGCCGGTTGCCGCCTCAGCCAACGCAGGTTTTAGTTTTCCGAGGTCGTCTTTGGGTCTTGAAAATTGCAAGGACGTGTGCACCGTTGAGCTTGTTTTCCGAACTTTCGATGATAGTAACAGGTCCTATCATTTCGAAACGATGAATCACTGCGGTTGGAGCGGGGTCTAGATGGTGTTCGTGACCTGGAACGATATCTTCGAAATGGTCGTCTGTGCCGATACGATGATTGATTCGTTTTCAGTTCGGCGATCTCACAAGTTAGTAAGTCAATCTTCTCAGTAAGTTTCTCTGTAATGGTCATCGCGTGAGTTGTCGCTTGGCTTGTACAGGTGGAGACAGCAGCGATAGTTTGTGGATGTGAATGTTCCAGGATCTTATCAGCCATTTGCGCGAGATCGTCGATGTCTGACTTCTTCGCGATGTTGTCGCTGACTGCGAGGACAGCGCGGACTGACTGTGGTAGGTGGTTCGTCCACATGATACGTAGCGCCGAGTCAGATATGTTGTCACCAGCGAGGTTTTTCATGCGCCGCAATAATTGTGACGGCTTCATATCACCTAGTTCCATTTCAGACAACAATCGCTGGACTTGTCTTTGTTCGGATTCTTCGTAAACCTGCAGTAATCGTTTCTTCAACGTTTCGTATTTGTCGGTTTCTGGTGGTCGGAGGATTATGTCGGCTATTTCGTCGATATCCTGGCGTTCCAGCTGGCCAATGACGAGCTCGTACATTGCCTTGTCTCCCTTCTTGTGTGGAGAAACGATGGCTTCGAATTGCGCGAACCATAACCGCAGTCTGTCGCGCCAGATCGGTGGAATGCGAAGAGTAGCTGACACACCGGACACTTCTTGCTCGTCTTTCTTCAAATCTACGTTGGATGTCATTGTAGCTTTGTAATCACGTCGGGGTCACCACTGTTGAGGTAGGAGTCCCTGGTAGTGTGTGAAGCGAAAGACGGTTGAGATTAGAATGCTTATATTGCCAAACTACACCTATTATATACAAAAATATTTACAATATTATTTAAGGCTACCTACATGCATATTATAATAAAATAAACAAATCATATGTCGGTAAGACGAAAATGTTCGCATTATGGCTCACATATAAAAGCTTGCGCCGGGCCTGGGTCGACAGTATTACACCAGCCACCGGCGCGCGCGCATGATGAATGGATGCATATATACATGACGTAGGTGCAGCTACACAGTCTCTTTTAAAGTCCAGATATAATCTTGGTCGTTTGATTCGGGGGTTGGAGTGGTATCTGAAATGGTCTTTTGAGGAAAGAACCACACAGATTGAGTGGACTTGTCCATTCAGTGCACGCATTTATCAGTAATTATGCAGCTCAACTCAGAACTTGAGGAGCTCAACGATTTGACGAACAATACCAAAGAAAGTACATTTGGGTAGGCCGCATAAATTACTCAAACTGCCAGATTAACATTAAAAACTAACTGAGAAAGAGATGAAACACAAAACAAAAACAAAAAACAAAACATGACCCACACAGTCCTCACATTCACAATCATTAAAACAATAATAATATTATACTTCTCAAAGTAAAAATTCATGTCAAATTGTATTAATAATATCAAAGTCGAAGAGTAAGGTTTGCAAAAAACACAAAAAAAAACAACATTCAGTATGCAAAAATTTATTAAGACTTAGATCTTAAACATGGCTTGGAACTTTGGAAGTTTGTTATAAAAGCGTATACATTGAAATCTGAATGACCCACCTATTTTCTTGAGCCTCGTTGATGGTACAACAAATGTTTGTACCTAGTATTTATCCTATGGATATCACTGAATTTTTAAACAATTTAATATTTTTATGGGCATATAAAAGATTGTCAAAAATATACTGTGAAGGCACAGTCATTACATTAAGTAATCTCCTTAAATTTCTATGAGAGAGTGTCTCGGACTTAATAAATAAATTGATCGAACAGCTCTTTTCTGCAAGACAAAGATAGTTTGAATGTCGGCAGCATTTCCTCTCAACAGAATACCATACGACATTACACTATGAAAATAGCTGAAGTACACTAAACGGGCTGTCTGTTGTGTACGGACATTATAATTGTAAGTAGCAGAGCGACTTTTATTCCGTTCTCCCGTAAAATACCCTACACGTACCCCAAAAACTTATCAAATGTAAACTGTAGCATGCTATCTTGAACTTCAGAATGTACGTAATCATCATCAGCCCGACTCGCTTTTCTTGTGAAGAATAGAGAATACCAAATAGCACCTACGGCCACCTAGACAGTGGGAAAGCCTGAATTCCACAATACGAGTGTACCATTGGTACAGTATGAAAAGTCAGTCGTGTTATAACTCGCTGAATACCAATCCAAAACTATTCTTTGGACATTTATCGATACTTTTCTGTTTTATTTATTGCGTGAAACACAGCACCCTAATTGCGTAACACGCGATTAATCATAATCGGTTTCATTTTGACAGTTCAACATTATTCATTGCGTTATTTACGTTGTTGAGCAGACACATTTTTCGAACATATGAAGCAATGGTTTAGCCATCTGTTTCAAAACTAAACAAATTATGATGAATCATGAGTTACGCGATTAGGGTGCAGGTTGCCTTGCAACGAACGAACTTTTCTTATTTTCATTGGTGTTGTGCACCTTTACGAACTAAAAAATACTTCTTGTTGCAGATAGGTACAGATACAATAATTATGTTCAATTATCACTTGACCGTTTGTAAATTATTCGCATGGAGCGTTAATATGCGTAGCGTGTAATAAAATATGGCAGCAAAGCACAGAGAAGAAACAGAAAATTAACACCGCATTTGTATGGGCAACTGTGACTGCTGGAAGTTATTACACGCAAGCAGCACACATCACAAGTCTAATGGATATACCAACAATGACCGGACAAACGTTCCGTTTCATTGAAAAACAATTGGGCAATGTATGGCATGAACATTTGACCGAAGAAATAAAGAAAGCTGGTGAGCAAGAAAGGTCTATTGCTATTGATAAAGGAAATGTTTCTTTAGATGGTATTCCATACATTACTGTATATGTAGATGGCGGATGGTTGAAAAGGTCATATGGTCACAACTTTGATTCCTCATCTGGAATGGTAAGTCCTAACTTGATACCATATTTTTGTGTTCATTACATTAGTACGCTTTTGCTTGTTTGCAGCGATGAAGTTTATGTTTGACAATACCAAAGTACAACATATTTTACACAATGTTCAGTGTTTTGATTTATGATTTCTTACAATATTTAAACTAAGAACTTTAATTTTAGGCCTGCATTATTGGAAAGGAAACCAAGAAATGTCTTTATCTTGGTGTCAGGAACAAATATTGTTATACATGCCAGTATTATGAGCGAACAGGTTCAGACACTAAGAGTCATGGTTGCTGCAAAAACTTTACTGGGCCATCTACTGCAATGGAATCTGATATAATTGTTGAAGGATTTCAACAGAGTGAGAATATGCATAATCTTCGGTACCTAAGTTTTATAGGAGATGGGGATTCTTCAGTGTTTGCTAATTTGAAAGAAAAGGTGTCCTATGGAAACCAAATAAAGAAAATTGAATGCAAGAATCATGTTATAAAAAACTACACGAGTGCACTTTACAAGGTAAACAACCACTTTTTAGAGTTATAAATAATGATTTTACACTAGCTTTTACTTGCGGCTCTGCACGTGTCAAAATGTTTACCTGGATAAAAAGTATAGTAAGTCCTATGTTGTGGTTATAAAATATCTGTGTGCCTAATTTCATCCATATCCGTTCAGTCATTTTTCACTGCTTGTTTAAATATTTTATAAAAAAAAACAAATATTTCACTTACAGTAGGATTTAGCAACTATAAAATAAATGTTTCTCTCTTTTTCAACCGACTTCCAAAAAGGAGGAGGTTATCAATTCGACTGTATTTTTTTAATGTTTGTCCACCGAACTACGCGAATTGTCGACCGATTTTCAAAATTCTTTTTTTATTTAAAAGAGTATACACCTGAAGTGGTCCCATTCACCAAATGAGATCTGATGATGGGATCCCAGGGAAATTGAGGGTAAACCTCAAATTTTATTGGCATTTTCAATGTTTTTTGTTGTATTTATTTTAGAAGTCAGATATTATTTTCAAAAAGTTTTTTATCTTCCTATGTTTTAATATTTTTTTTTAAAGATTTTAGGTAATACGAAACTCCCTCTGTATGGACGAAATATTTTGAGGCCTAAATTGATGAAATTGACACTAGTAGCGCGAAAGATTATTGTTCACAATAGCAGTCAGCCAGGTTCAATGGCTGATGATTTAAGGAATAGTCCACTTCATGTATTTGGACAGCATGAAAAATGTAAGGAATATTACTGTTCAGTGAAGCAATTACCACCTGACGAGAATAAACAGCAAGACAACCAAGTAGAAATCCTAAGAAATACAGCACCAGAGGTCTGGGCTCTTATTTATGCTGCAAATGAAAGAATCGCTTTGAAAGCTGGACGGTTGTCTAACGAAACAACAAATGTTGCAGAAAATTTTATGAGTGTCATTAATAAATTTAACTGTGGAAAACGACTCAGTCTTGGAAAAGGAGGCTCTTATCAGCGGCGTGTTCATGTAGCAGGTAAATAAGTTTTTTCATAGATATTTTAAAACAATAATTATATGATATCTCTAGCAACCCACATGATCTATGACTTCTTCTCTCCATAATATAAAGAGTTTATTCTCAACTTTTGATTACTTATGGAACTTTCAATTGTCATTAATAAAAACTTAGGTTGCAAACAGACATGTATGTGACTATGATTTGGCTTTTCAGGATTGTCTCATTCTGTAGGACATAAATGGCATCAAACTGCATGGAAAAAAAAGACAACAGAGAGCCCTGGACAATATTTTAAAAAATATGTCCATCAAAAAGAGAGAAATAGATTGCGCCAACAGAAAATGACTCGAAAACGGCTTTTTACTGAAAAAAATAAAACTCAACCTGATAAGGACTATGGCCCAGCAGCAAGTGACCCTGTCGATATTAATGAGGTAGAATTAAAACGGCTCTGTGAATTGAGATTGCTTAAATTCCAAGAAGATACACAAAAAATAGTACTAATTGAAAAGCAGACTGTGGGTCAACATGATAATGAAAAGTATCTCTCATACAGATCTGACCGTCTCACAGCAAGCCAGTTTGGAATGGTAAGATATATTATCAGCCTCTATTGTTCCTCTATTGTTTCTTACTTTCTAAGAAGCCACAGCACAAGCCAGTACAAGAATTATGATTGTCACTTTGTTAATTTTAGGTTTGCAAACGTCGTAATGCCACACCATGTCACAATCATGTGAAATGCATTCTCTACAAAAATAATATTTGTACTAAAGATATGATGTATGGACAACAAAATGAACATGTTGCAAAGAGCATGTTTATGCAACAATATGGCAAAACTGTCAGGCCATCAGGACTTTTCATTGATGAAGAATTTGGATTCTTAGCAGCTAGCCCTGATGGTAAGATTATTGAATAATGAAAATATACAAATAACTAGCTTTTGCCTGTGGTTCTGCCCCTATGGATCTTGTGTCGCGTGAATTTTTTAAATTTGGTTCAGTAGCGTAGGCCTAAAAACTTTTCTTTTTTACAGGTATTATAGAAGCAGAAAATACTATTGTAGAAATAAAATGTTTTCCCTCCTTGGAAAGGAAATCTCAAAATATTAGAGGAGCATCAGAAAATAGAAATTTTCCTATTCATTTGGAAAATGATGTTTTAGTTATGAACAAAAAGCATAATTATTATTATCAAGTAAGTAACAAATATCATTATTTCTTGGTATGTATTTATAAAAATAATGTATTTCTTGGATTGTTTCTTTTTAACAGCTATTATTATTTTGATTCTAGGTCCAGGGTCAATTGCGAATTACCAAAATGAATAAATGTTACTTCATTTGCTTTATATCTGTCACCCAACCATTGACTGTCATAGAAGTTAACCGGGATGAGGAATTTATCAACGCTATGATGCCGAAGTTGGTAACATTTTTTAAAACATGTGTAGTGCCGGAAATTATATTGAGAAGAGTTGAGAAAAATGCTAAATGTCTAGACATCAAGGAATTAAAAGGTATAAAAATATAAGTCTTACTCATTTCCTAACTTATTCCGCAGGTCTCTGAGGTGTGGGTTCAGTAAGAATAGTCTAACAAAACTGTAAATTCATTTGTTGCAGCGAAAACTGCGTCTTCCAGCATTTGATTCAGATCGCACGGAAATTATATAAATGGAAGTAAAAAGTGACAAGCAGAAGACTGATACGGCGCGGCGGCGGCGGCGGCGGCGACTGCAAAAAGTAGCGCGTAGAAAAGAAGATATTTTATTATAATATTTATAAGTATCTTTGTATGGTGGTACGAGTCGATGGTTCGAATCCAAGCCGGCACTACTTTGCTTTGTGTAAATTATTTCATCACCACAGTTCAGAGGAGGCCTGAGTCTCAGCAGTGGGAACATTATAGAATAATTAATAAGCTATTTTTGCACGTAGCATTGTATAGTTTGTGTTATTTTGTTAGTTCATAAGATTTTTCTGTGTAGATAAGTTTCACTCATGTATTTAGGTACCAGCCTAACAATTCAATTGTAAAAGAATATTTATTGAAGTTCTAAATTGTATAATAAGTAGGTATTCTTGAAACATAAATAAATGTTATGGTTAGCTAGCAACCACTTGTGTGTTGTTGTGTAAGATACTTACATGTGCTGTTATAAATACTTACGTATGATGTTATTTATATTGTAATCTACATACATAATTCTTTCTAATACTAAATTCAAAATCATAATTGTAAATATCAAAATATTTAAAAAAGTATGTTATCTTTGTATGGTGGTATGACTCGATGGTTTGAATCCAAACGGAAACTATCTAAGTAAATGTAGTGAGAGTAAATAAAACGATTATTTTTATGAAAATATTAACCCCTTTTTACTAAATAAATATTATTAATTTATAGTAAGGTACAATAAAAAGCTTTACAATGGAATAAATAGTCTTTTATTTATACTTATACTTATTACTTACTTATACTTATTACTTATAGGTACAGTATACCTATATTACCTACCTAAAATAATTTATATGAATAATTTGCTAAGTTGAAAGGTATCGAGTCTAGAAACAAAAGTATGCTTAGACCAATAATTATACTAATAAGAAATAGATTGGAACATAATATCAAGTGTTATAAATTATTTTTTAGTCTTTCGGACATTTTAATTTTCAACTGTTTGAATAAAACGACATCTAGTGGTGTCGAAAGTTACTACTATTTACGTTGCAAGTGTGTGTAAAGAGTAAAGTCAAGCGGCTAAATCTTTATTATGTTGTAATCTTTGTATGAGACCAGTTAACAAGCACAGTGACTATCTAAAAAAATCAAGTTAATGCCCTAGGTTCAGCGTACAATAAAGTTATCTACTAAAGATTTCTAAGTTAGGCGTAAAAATTGAAAATGTTCCAAATTGTGGATGTTGCGCCATCTAGCGACAAAATGGCATTGAGAGCAATCATCCATCCACCTTAAATAGCTTGCTTGGGTCTCAGTTCAGTGGAAAGCCAGTGGTGCTATTTAGCAGAATGCCAATACTTTGTTCTTGGATTTGTTGCAACGCCTTTGTACTAGGATCGCATGAAATATGAGACGTTCGAAAATAACTACAGTAACATGTTATTTTATACAGCGAGAGCAGACAGCGCCATCTTTCATTTGGGGCATGAGTCTTTAGCCATAATCGTTCATTGCTTTCAACTTAGCGTCATTTTTCATGTTGATGAAACATTGGACATTAATAAGGTAAATTGAGAACATTACAGCGCACGCACACATTGAATTGAAAAACAAGTTCCTATTCATTTTCCTCGTTTTGTAACACCTACTGATTATATATTTTCAGGCATTTCCACAAGTAAGTATCACAATAAATTATTGCAGCGTAGAAACTGCATTGCTTCCTTCATATTTTTATGTGCATCTAGTATTATTTTATCGAATTGTAACAGGGTCCATTCAAGAGGTGGATTCCACAACTGCACTTATATGTTCTCCTAGTAAATCGGACTACGAGTGAAGGCGCAATATGTCACGATACGCACCGAGCGAGGGTAATAAATAAATAATGTGGCATGCCCGCATGCTTGCTATTTTCAACATCTCTTTCATTCTGTTTACTGTTGAAAAGGGACAGAGTAAAATTAACCTATCAGAATTCAGCAGATGTTGAGGGAGTACGTATTTGCAAGAAAGCTCTGCATTTCATGGAAACGCGAATCGCGTTTTCGAGTTTCTTTAGGAACAATTGTACTAGGAACACAAAGGCTACGCTGTAGTGGTATACTTTTTAAAGTGGCTGTAAACTGTTTGAGTCTACTACGCAATCATGTTATCTTAGTATTCGTTCAATGGACTAAAGTCAAAACCACGTAACTCCATCCTGTTGATTTTTATTACACAGTCAGTACAAAATGTTGGAGCTTCCTGCTCAACCATGCTCTCCTAGTAATCATTCATGAAGTAAAATCAAAACCGCGTAAGAAGTGTTGTTGGAGCAGCCAGAGTCAGTCCTACACAATGATCACAAACTCAGGCGCTGCGCAACCCGCAACGCTGAACTTGGCGCCGCCGCCGGCGGCGACAAAATCTAAGTAAGCCTTCTTGTGCATCATGTTTTCTTAGTAATCATTTAGCGGAGTAAAATCAAAACCACGTAACTCCGTCCAGACTTTTTTTTTCCGGTAGCAACTTGTATAAGCATCCCATCATTTATGTTCTCCTAGTACACATTCATCGGAGTTGGAATCAAAACCGGCTAAGTCCATCCGATCGGGGCAATTCTTGCGCATTCGATAAGAATCGAATCTAAACCTAAAAATATTGATTTAGAAATATTAACCTATTTCTTTATTGGCCAAAGAATTCTGAATTAGCATTGCCATTCAACGTGGAAATGCTGCCAGTCTTCTGGGCACGTTTCCTGATGACAGCGATGCGGAGGAATACTTCGGCGCCTAAGTGTCCTTTTGTTTTTTGTATTTATTTTGTATATCGTAGTTTTAATTATTAAGTACATTTGAACACTAATAAAATTTCTTTATTTGAAATGCCTATTTATTATTTCTTTCTTTTTCATGATTTGATGATTTGATTTAAATATGTTATGAGTAGATCATTTTGTGCTAAAAAGCGTGCTCTGGAAAGAGATACTTAACGCACAGCTGAGGTAAATATTGCTGTGTACATAATTATTGTTGTATAATTGATATATTCCATCAGAAGAATAAAGTGAGAACTACAGTTTTTTTTTTACATTTCAGGAAAGTCAAGCGTGTTCTTCCTATTTTTGTAAACTTTTGGAAAAGTAACATCTTCCTGCGCCATCTATTAGCTAATAGCTGTACTAAAATGATCTCAGATAACTTCTTGTAAAAAGAGACCCATTATGTTATGCGAGCCTAGTACAAATTCGTTCAATGAAGCAACATCGATTCTTCTTACTCAATCTACGTGATCAATAATGATTTTAATTCGACTCTTGTCAAAACACACCTGAGATTATCACTGGTTTCGTTTGAAAAAATAAATACCTACCTGGCTTTTTTATTGTCTACCTTAAAAATAACATTTTAATTGATTTATTTTTATGGAAAGTTAGAGTTAGCTGTTTTGAAACCCTATTTACCACGTAATCTGAATCCGACTGTAGTAGTAGTACCTAGGTAAGCCGATCAATCGATCAAAAGCAATAAAAAAAAAATGATCAAAAATCATGGCTAATGTGTTCATCAAGTTCACAGGGCAGCATAGAACCGAAGAATTTTATCTTGAACCGTCACTGCCTAAGTGCCTACGTCATACACCCAACCAAAATGCCGACTTTTGGCAACGAGGAAAAAATCTACTGACGATGACTTATTCAAAAATATAACGTTTTCGATTGGCATAAAGGTTATTTTCTGATACTCGAACACAAAAAGTTACAAACTTGTGAACGAGACCCACTGACGGGTGGCGGGGCGGCGCGGCGGCGCGCGCGCAGCCGGTGGTCTTGCTGAGACACAGCTCTTTTTATTTTATGATCGCCTAGTAACATGCGCACATTTCGCGCAAGAGTGCGGGCTCGTGCGCACCAGATTGGGGCGCAATGCGCGCGCAGCCCGTCAACCCTACTATTTTGAAACATCAGAAGTATAATTTCAGGTTAAACCAATTTGATCTGTATGTAAGGGTTCAGAAGGTTTAATTTGATCGATAATGTGTTCATGAAATGTTTACAACACGTTAGACTGGAACTCGTTGGTTGTCTCCATGCGCGTGCGCTTGGCCGCGCTTGCGAGTTGCGCGTCAGTTGAGGCGGCACTCGGCACTCGGCAGGCGGCATGGCGGCAGACAGGGCGCGGCCGCGAACGAAGCGTTCAGACTCAAAACGCATGTCCGACTACGGGACAATTTTATTTTTTCAATGGTACCTATCATTTAAAAAAATAAAATTAGATTAGATTAGTAGACGTATGCAATTTAATTTCATATCAAGCATGTTTTGATATACATACAGGATTGCGGGATGACATCGACGCGCAAACTGAAACCGAATTCAGGACGTTTTTAGACCCCTAGCATAAAAATGTTTCGCTGCTGTTTCATATAAATGTGCAACCTACGCGGTGAGAACATTATGTATAGAGCAGCATTTTTTTTTTAATAAGCCCTGATAAATTTCAACGCAGGGGTTTCCAGAATCATGTAGGTACAGAATCCCATGGTAACAGTTTGCGCGTCGACGCCGACGCACGTCGATGTCTGCGCCATCCTGTAGTATATCAATTATAGAGAAATGAAAGAAAGAAAAATGCGTTTATTGGCATTATATATCCATAATTCATTAATAACAAACTTTAAATTATTTAAAAAGAAAAGAAAAAAAAACAGTGAAAAAGAAAGATTATATAAATGTTGAAAATAGTGCCGTCTGGGTGCTACGCTACGAGTCGACAGTAGACACATACAATGTCATACGTAAAATAACATAGAAGACGCGCGAAAAATCCTTTGTGGTCGGGTAAAAATAACCTACACCATGTACTCTTGACGTGTGTAATTTTTAACCGACTTCACACTTCACAAAACAAGGAGGTTATGAATTCGACAGGTTGACATTTTTTTTGTATTTATGTTCGGGCATAACTCCATTATAAATAGACGGATTTTCAAATTTCGAAAGGTGTTTATTCCGAAATGGTTTGGTTGGTTGGTTTGGTTTAAATTTCATATAGATCTGATGATGAGTTTCGGAGACAGACAACGGAACTCTTAATAAAATTACAGCAAATCAATCGCGATTGCTGCTATCGCATAAATATGCATTGTTTTGACCCCAAGGATGATGACATTTCGAATTGGTGTGGCTGTGGGGTAGGTAGGTACTAAAACTATAAAAGTGAAAAAAAAAAACAAACGATTTCCTAAACGACACTACAAAGTGAAAAATTACTTTAATTTCGGAAGGCGGTGACAAAAAAAACAAATATACCTATCCAACCAAAGTCACCGACAACCGAAATTAGAGTTATTTTTCACTTTGTAGTGTTTTTTTGGAAGTCGGTTGTTTTTTCTTGGCTGTGGTATTCTGCTAAATATTTTATTTTTTTATTTTTTATTTATTTTGCCCACCAGACGCAACACCCGTCTGATCGGAGGATCCTCCCTTTTCCATAGGGTATGAGTGAACTTTACACCCTGTTCCTCAAACCTCTATAAAGACTGAATTTCACGAGCTTACCTTGGACCCTTAACTGACTTCGAAAATTGCATCCACCACCTCCATTTTCTGTATTGTCGTCGTAATATTTCCTTACACTTGACTGTCAAGTTATTTGCTGTGACCGATGATGACATTTAACCCACCTTCCCACAGACGTACTAAAATCAGCCCCGATTTACTAGTTGAAGGCATTTGGAGGTCGCAGGTTCGAACCTAGACAGGCGCTTTCCTTTGTGTAAATTATTTCAACACCACTCTGCTCACAAAACGGTGAAGGAAAACATCGTCAGGAAACGGGCTTGTCCAAGAACCAAAAATTCGAAGACATGTGATATCTAGGTACCAACCCACATTGGGCCCGCGTGGTGGATGGCCTGCTCCTTCTCACAGAGAGGAGGCCTGTGTCCCAGCTGTGGGGACATTATCTGAGCTGATTATGACTGCGCTGAAGGCTGAAGCGGTTCGGTTTTATTGAGTGATCAGGATGACTGATGACCTTAAGTCTGGAGTTAGGGATTACCGCCGATGCAGACACAATTTATGTACCTAATAGTTTTTGCCAATACCTACTTATCACTCCTTAGCCTACTAATCCGTTGTCGAGGTCGATAACTTTGCGCATACACCGCTCTACAACACTTCCCTATTTGTGATCAACTATCTACAACGCGTAGTACTATAACCATTTTGAATAGCGCCGCCAAACAATAAACACATACCTTGAAACGGCTCCAGACTATACATAACAAGTACGTAAGTAGAGGACGGGAAGCGACGCGACGCGACTCACGACGGGCCGCTTTTGCGTTTTATCGCGTTGAAGAGTAGAAGTTATCTATCGAACAATAGCCGCGCCGCGTTATCTCGAAGAACGGGCAAGTGCGAGCATTATCGCGAACGCCCCGCGGCCCACGATCGGCGATTGTTTTGCGGGCAATTAGCGTCGGGCCCGTCTGCCCGCACGTGCCGCTCCCGGCGCCCGGCCCGCGCGCGCCAGTACTCCGCGCGCGCTGTCCGCGAGCGGCCGCCACGGTGGGTCCTTGTCGCTCGGCTCCTCGCACGCCGCGAACTACGCACGGGCCGCCTGCCCGACGGCACGCATCCGCCACTTTTTTGGTTCTACATTTTTATTTTCTCTATAAGTTTTGGACTGACACCTGTTGGATGGACTTTAGGACTGTTTACTAACAAAGTTCGATTGGAAATTTCGGACTTCAGAATTTCAATTTATTTGACCCAATTCGCGGATAAATAAAAATATACAAAGTTTTGCATCTTGTCGAAGAGCTCTACTTTGACAGCTTCCTGAAGAGAAATCAACGTAAACGAACACCGTTGCAATCAGCAACAGCAAAGGGCGAGCGACATCCTTCCGCGGTCCGATCGCCGCCCGCCGGGAAAAGTTTTCCTCTATCTATACAAAGTCCTTAGAGGTCGCTGCGAACTTCGCAGTCAAAAGTTCGCGTTCGCGAAGTTATACGCACGAGTCTCGGGAACTTTCAGTTCGACAACTTTCCACGAAAACAATTCCCGAACTGTTTCTGAGAACACTTCAAGTTGCGTACTGTCCTAATGGAAAACGGAAAAGAGTACAGTGTCGATGTACAGTGACTTTGTGATCCATTCAGACATTAATTAAACTGATTTACAATGAGGAGCATGAACTTTAAAGTGCAGTGCTAATTAGAACTTATTAAACATGGCAGCAGCAATGATAAGTGATCGAGGACTTCGAAAGAAGTTAACACAAGAGGCTATTCCGGAGAAAACTCCGCGAAAACCCTCAAAGCGTAAATCAACAGCAAGCACCTCGAAAACTGATAAGAAAAACGAGCAAAACAATAACAAGAGAGCAAAAGTGAATACAGGCGATCCGAAATTAGACTTATTTGCGACATATCAGCCGTGGGTCATACAGACGTACGGGGATTCAGCTAAAACAAAGACCATTACTTTGAAGAAGTATGGTCGGATCCTCCGTACGTTGCGAGGGGAGGAGTGCAATAGTTCCGACAGTTCTAAATTCCGCTTCTGGGTAAAAGCGAAGGGGTTTCATGTTGGGAAGCCGCCTGGTTACGATGCGAAACCGGCCGACGGCATCGTGTGCAGATACAGCGTCGTCGACGCCGAGAGATGTACTGCAGGCGTTGAGAGTCAAGATGTTTACAGTGGCTCCCAGAATGACCCGCCGCTGTACATTCCGACCCCGCCGGTTAAGGTGAGCGACACACCATTATTTAAAGGGTTAACTAACAATATAGGTACTTAAGTATGAATTTTTCAACTACCTACATTTTTTACTACGCGCGTACTCTTTACTGAGATTTACTATGAAGTTCACTGGTGTTATTTATTTTGCTTGTGGAATAGTAATTTTTAAATGTTAATTATTAATTAATTTGAGATATACCTACCTTCATAATTGCATTTTTAGCAAGCCGTAACAAGATTTAAGTTCATTTATCTATACCAATATTATAAAGAGGAAAGATTTGTGTGTTTTTATCGAGTAAACTCAAAAACTACTGGACCGATTTCAAAAATTCTTTCACCATTAGAATGCTACACTCTGAGTAACAAAGGCTATATTTATTGCTAGTAAAAAATAGGGGTCCCACCCGTGCGAAGCCGGGACGGGTCGCTAGTTGTTTATATTTCAAATATTATTTTATTTGTTGTGAACATCTATCTATCTGGGGGCCGATTCTACTAATTTGCAACGTTACACGTTAAATTGTGTTTCCACAACAGTTCGATTTCGATCGCCGTTCGATAGTTACATAAAAAGTCATTCTACTATTTTATAAGCAAAATGGAAACTAAACTTAAAACAAATTGCAACTGAACTGTAGCGGGAACACAGCGGGTAACCCGCGTTACCAACATGCCAAAATAATATGTTTTATTAATACCACAAAGAAAAAAGTTGAATCTAAAAATGTTACTAAACACGAATATGTGGCACTAAAAGTATTTTCTATAATTAAAAAGACATAATGATCATAATTTTATCATTAACTTTGTCCTATAGTAAACGTCACGCTCATGTTCGATTTTGTTAGTAGAATAGGTTTTGACATTGTTTCAATCGATCGTTGGCGTAACTAAAACGTAACCGCAGCTGTGTCGCAGCTGGACCGTTGTTCATTTTAGTAGAATGCGAAAACGCTTAAAAGTGGTGATTCGGTTGCGGTTCTATTGCGTTTTTTTAACAAATTTGTTAGTAGAATCGGCCCCCTGATCTTTTTACGCGGTGGAGGCGGCGGCAGCGGCCGGCGGCGGCGGCGCCGCCGGCGCACAGTGGGCTGAAACGGGCCGGTAAAGGACTTAGCATTTAAAAAAAAAAAGTTTATTTTTCTGAAATTTTAAATATTGTGTTGGATTTATCTATCGATTATAAGTAATTATTTCTATGAGGGTCGTTCAGATAACTTAGTATTTTCGGAGTTATAAATATCCAAAGTAATTTTTGTATGAAGCAAAAGAAAAAAATGTGAAAATCTCGAAATTCTCAAATTTTCTCAAAGAATTGACTCTACGTATGCATAGTACGTATATTTGTCCTATTTTAGCGCCTATTCTCGGGTTGCGATTTTCTGCGATTTGGTCGCAATTTCAAATTTTGTTCTCTATTCCACACCACCATAGAGGTTAAGAACTAGGCGCGTTTTTTTTTATGTAGTGGTCTCCCCTTTAGGCCTAATATTTTAGCAACCTCCTCATTCCCATCCGCTTTCAACTGTTCAAAATATGCATATTTTATTTCGTCCGAAGATAAATGAAAGTTTTCTGCACGTCTTTTTTTCTGTTTAGGCGCTAATTCACAAAAAGGTTTTCTTGGGCTTTGTTCGGTGGAGACACCGACAGAAACTTTTGATGGTGATACATACTGAGTTGATGTACTCTGTGCTGGTTGATCTTCATTACTGCCTATTAAACACTTAATAAAGTCTGGTCATATTATGTTTTCTTGTAACCATTCACTATTTTTAGTTCTGAATATATTTTCTTTACGATAAGCGTTTTCCCATCTTCTATTTAAATTATAACAAAATTTTGCACAAAACAACTTTAAGGTCTTTTCGTGATCATCACTTAATTCGACTAAAAATGTAGACCTTATCTCACTACACAAACTGTCATTATTTTTAATACTGCCACTGTTTTTTAAAATAACGAAAATATCAAGGTTTGTCACTAAATTTTCAAACATTTTCACAAATACAAAATAACAAATAAGTAAGTAATGAATGTGTGGGTGTAGTGCGTCTATTATGGTGGTTAATAGAACACTGAAGTACGTTTGAATGCAACCGAACATTCCGTAGATACCCTATCGTTGCACCAATCACGTTACGACACGTCATAACTTGTTGTTGCGCTCGCGCACTCTTATCCCTTGATTCCCGGAAATAAGTCTCAAAACAAATTACGTCATACCTACCTATGGTGGTGGAAAATGTCGAACATTGTTTTTTTTTTAAAGAACTAAGACTAAGTAGGTATTGAGGTTTTCAGGCCGTTTAGTATACCTACATTATTTTCAATTTCAATTTAATTGGAATAAATTGCTTAACTAAAATAACATGACTCTTCATACAAATTTGATATGGCTATATCTCCGAAAGTACTCGTTAAATTAAAAAAAGTCAAAGAATAAAAACGTTTTAAATTTATGCCTAGATACCAAAAAAATACATTTGATCTCTTAAGACCCAACCTTGTAATCCCAGCCCACTGTGCGGCGGTATCTGTCTTGCTGTTTGATTCATAAACAAGAACAGGTGATTTTAGTTTCTAATGTACCAAGGAAACATAATTCACTAAGATTTTTCATCAACTTTTGCGGCACTGCAACCAACCGACTTCTGAATTCGAATTTTTTCGTCGGTAGGTGGGAATGTGCTTGTTTTAAGTTTGAAGCATGTTCAAACAGTTTATATAATGTTTCTAATATTATTAATTTAATTGAGATACGGACAGCAGGATCTTGATGATTTTATTAATAATTAAACACGCAACCGGACATTACCTAGTTCATAAGACTACCGGCTGCGTGCTGTTCTTAATCTTGCGGTCGCATTATAGAACAGAACATGAAAACTTTCGTTTTTAAACAACGGGTCTGATTGAAGCATAGGCCAAAGCTTAGACCATAGATAAAACTTTGTAAGTACTTATTTATTTTTTTCTAAAATATGATCCCTAAAACGGAGACTTGGTTTTCTTTGGACTTCTTTGGTTGTTCGTTGTTGCTTGCTGTTTGATTCATAAACAAGAACAGGTGATTTTCATGTCTATTATACCAAGGAAACATAACATACCAAGATACTTCACTTCATGGACAGCTGTTGCGGCAATACAAATCATAGTGCTTATTTTGCAATGAACTATAAAATAAGTTTCGAAATAAAATACTCCTATTTATTTACCAACATCATGATGAATGAACTTGAAGGGTTATTGACCTATCATCACCATTCATGATAAGATTGATGAGCCCCGAAGAAGATGGGGATCATCGAATGGATGAACTTGAGAAAAGTAGAACAAGCAAGATCAAAGAACAGGTGATCTGTGCCACCTCTGTACTAGGTGCGCATAACTTTGTAAGAGGTTTTATTATAATGTAATGCACAACTCATTGAATCGGATCATCCGGGTTTTTTTTATAATTATCGTGACGTGACGGCCACGCCCCCTTAGGTGGCAGGCCTATTTATGCGGGTTGCAGAAAGTTCATATAATCAGAATAGATAAAATAATTACAATACTGTTAACTCGGTTCGCTCATTGTTAATTAAACAGTACAAAAATTCTAAGGCTTCAGTGTATTTTTCCCGTTTACCCCAGAAGGTAGTTATGCTGTTCCAAGTTTAAATTCGATTGAACAAATGACGCAACCCTTCAGCGGTCACGTGATTGGCCAAGGTTGCTGCAGTCAACAGCTAAAGGCTAAAGAGCACGAATAAGATGCAACTTTGGTTGTAAGATTTTGTTGTTAATGGTTGTAAAATTACTATCACTGGTTTTGGAGGAGATGGCCGAAGGAGTAAATCTTTGACCGGATGGTGGCCAACGTTAGCTAAAAGAAACCAGGACCGTGTTTTTGGGTTAATGACATCGTCAAAGTCGCGGGAAACACCTGGTTCAAAGACGCACAGAAACGGAAGTACTTATGACAAGTAAAAAGGCGCCCAACAGTAGGTAATTCCGAGCTGAAATTATGATGATGCCAGTTTCGGGCCAAAGCAGGCTTTGCGGCATCTAAGTAAAGAAGAGGGATCTTGGGTAATTTTACGATTTTCGCAATGACTCAGCTGTTCGCTTTGTGATAACTTCATAAGGGACATGAGGTTCGATTTCTAACACGGAACAAACAAAATACTTGGATTTATTAACCGTCTTCAAAAAAAGGTTATATGTTCGACTGTATGTATATTTTTTAAATGTATTTTAACCGATTTCTCCCCCATTTGTGGACTGATTCTCTGTATTTATTTGAAAGAGTATACTCCTGAGGTGATCCCATTGGCACCCAGTCAGGATCTGATGATGGAATCCCAGGGAAATCGAGGGCAACCCTCAAATAACAATGTATGTATATAATGTAATGTATGTAAGGTGTGTATTTATTAACAATGTTTTTCATTAATTTTCTAAAGCTATTGAGACATTTGCGTATGCTCATCATCATCTCATGACGCTGAGCTGATGAAGGAAGGTACAACTCTTTAACGGTTAGGAGCGGTAGGATGTTCGGGCATAACTCCGTCATATATAGACGGATTTGCAAAATTATTTATTTTTTGTTAGAAAGGGGTTTAATCCGAAATGCTCCCATTTAATTTTCGTATAGATCTAATGATGAGTTTCGGAGACAGACAACGGAACTCTTCAAAAAATGACAGCAAACAAACCACGATTGCTGCTATCGCAATCCATTGTTTTGACCCCAAGGATGATGAAAGTGTGAAGTGAAAAATAACTTTATTTCGGAAGTCGGTGACTTTGGATATATTTAATTTTTTTGTCACCGCCTTACGAAATTAAAGTTATTTTTCACTTTGTAGTGTTTTTTTGGAAGTCGGTTTTTTCATACATCAAATGAAACAAGGGCGAGCCTAATAATGCGGCTCGCCCTTATTTGTGTGGCAGCCTAAAATTTGGATTTGTGCCCGGATTTCAATCGGAAGCCTTCGATATTATCAAATCCAGATTCTTGCCTGCCGTTAAAGGTATTAAATGAACTTAGGGTTTGTTTTAATGACAAGAATTCTGTGAAACTTTATTTTTATGATCGTGAATCAATAATTTATTCAACATAAGTACAACCTGACCCGTGACCTGAAAATTGCAAAGAACGTAAGAACATTTGAGTTTCGCGGATTTAATCTATTTTCTTTCTTTGTTCTCTTCTATCTTGTTGAAATATGTTGTTAAAATTTCTTAAAATTGGATCTCAAGCTCTCAACATCGATCGTAAAGTGGAACTTGTGAGCGAGTCGATAATTTGCACGGACATAGTTAATCAAGAAGCCAATCAGTGGCTTATCAAGAACGAAACGCATGTACAATGGAACTGCGGTAATAGATTACTTACAGTTTTTTATGCGGACCTAGTAATTAAAATGAAGAATTTTATACCTTCTAGTACAATTTTCGTCTAAATAAGACAATTAACTTAGCCTATGGCGGTCCACTGCTGAAGATCTACTCCCTAAACACGAAATCTGTCGTTTCGGCCGAAGGTATGGGCATTTTTTCTACTCCGTATCACCGATTAGTTTGGGGCCCGAACTAAGAATGAATGACACCACGATTTGACAGTATTATAGTCCTTACTCCTGATGTGTTTTTGTACTCCGAAAAGGTTACTCAATCGGGAGTAGGGTTCATTTGGAGGTAACGAACTACTTTCGGAGGGCCCCGTATCTTTGTTGACGGACTTAGAGAGTAGGCCACCAGGACATATGCCTTTTTTTCTGGGCTGGAAAATCCTCATGGATGTCCTTCGCCCTAGCGCTGGTGGAGGGCTCTGTCAGACTTACTAACTAAAATAATAAATAAAAAACTAAAAAACACGCTTTAAAAACCAAACTAAAAAAGCAGAATTAATTTTTAAAAGCGTGGGGTGCTCTTTGAGTTATTTTTATAATCAACTAATGTCAAGCACCCCACGCTTTTTCGAAATTATTTTCTGCTTTTTTAGTTTGGTTTTTAAAGCGCGGTTTTTAGGTTTTTTTAAATCCGTTATTAATTTTGTATTTTTTTAGTTCCGCTAACTACAAAAGCGTGATTTTTAAGTTTTTTTTTTAAAGTTCTTAACAATAAGGAAGAAATTTATGAAATTATTGAATTGTCATCGGTCCTCGATAAGTCTACAAAGTTTAAATGAAATCTGACCGTTTGAAGTGGGTCAAAATCAAATCCAAAGGAGTCGGTTACAAACATGCTTACAACATACGGGTGAAGCTAATAAAAGCGTGATAAAAACCACCCCGGTGTTCCCTTAGTCCGGCGATCATGGGAACTTGTGTGACCAGGACATAATCCAAAAGTTGAGCCAAAACACCGCGGACCGGATCTCCGCTTCCGCATCAATACGGCCGTAGCAGGTGGTCGGTCCATCTAGCTCTGGGGCGCCCCAACTTCCTATGCTACGCTATCCAATACATCTCGAATTCCAATTCAACTCGTCTGCTCCAGCGGCAAGACTGCTCCGAACCTAAGGGGTAATTGCGTAACACATTCATTTTGACAGATCAACAACATCCATTGCGTTATTAACGTTGTTTTGCAGAAAAAAAAATAGTTTAAAAAACTAAAAAACACGCTTTAAAAACCAAACTAAAAAAGGAGAAAATAATTTAATTCAATTAAAAAGCGTGGGGTGGTTTTTGAGCTATTTTTATAATCAATTAATGTCAAGCACCCCACGCTTTTTAATTGAATTAAATTATTTTCTCCTTTTTTAGTTTGGTTTTTAAAGCGTGTTTTTTAGTTTTTTAAACTAATTTTTATTTTCTATTTTTTAGTTCTGCTAACTACAAAAACTTTTTTGTGTTCTCAATTTTTTTAAATTATTTAATTGTCATCGGTCCTCGACAAGTTTACAAAGTTTCAATGAAATCTGACCGTTTAAAGTGGGTCAAAATCGCGCTCAAAGGACTCGGTTACATACATACAAACAAACAAACATACAAGTGAAGCTAATATAAAGCGTGTAAAAATAAGAACTTATGAAGTAAATGATTAACAATATCCTTAGAAATGATTCAGGCTGTGATTAATATAGTGTGTGAGGTAGGTGCTGAGGAGTAAGTATCTTACACTTATACGAATTTTGAGAGTATGCGGGGCGTGCACAGCCCAATATGGCCGACTGGGTAATACTTTTCGCAGCATGGGCTAGTAAATTATTCTCTAACATTGATGTAGCTCGCTTAGCTTGTGCCGTATTGCTGGCATGAAAGTAGAAATTAAATTTAAAGTGCATAGAAAATAGAACCTATTGCACCGACAAATAACGTTGTTTTTTTGTTTCCTGTGACAAACACTAACTTTGGTATCAATGTTGGCGACGCATCAGAAAGCCATAGTGGGGTTGTTGCAGGTGACGTCTGCAGTGGTCCGGTAATTAACCATTTTCCATCAAGTGTGCCGCTTCGGTATGTCTATAACCCCACTAGTAGGTATTATTTACCTATTTAAGTGTTGCTGGCTTACTATTACCCACATCGGTGCGGTGACGGTATTGATAAGTTTGGGTTGTTTGTCATTTCAGTATGGATGTGTCTGTGTATGTACCTGCTACCATTTTCCTTCAAAAACCACCAATAGGACTTTTGTCACACTTTGAAAAACGTCATTCCAGTCAGTCATTCGGTCTGATCATCTCTTTCAAACAAGCGTACCTTGACTACATTCACCAGGGTTTCATAAAATCATAACAAGTAACATTAGTCATAAGACGTACCTCGTAGTTATAGCGCAGTTATACGTAACTCCTAGTTTCACTTGCGCGCCGGGTGTTCAGACGTGCCGGGCGGGCCGCGCTCATTTATTATTAGCGGCCCAGCCTGCTGCCTCATGTTTATTAAAGAGTCAGCTATCCCGCGAGCCTGGTCTCACCTGAACTTAGTGCGACTCAGAGATCCGCTTATTGTAAATATTTTGTTCGGATATCTTATTATAACGAGTTTTAAACTAAGTCTCTAAAGCTACCGGGCGGAGCGCAATTAAAAATACATAGGTAACACAGAGAGCAAACACTAAAATAGTATCTGTAGTAGTACCCTATCAAGAACATTATATGGAACAAGTTATAGACAAAGAGGTTTTCTAGCTGAAGTATCCTCTCTGTCACATATCCACATGTGACAGAGAGGAGTCTGGAAGCTCGATAATTATGTCATATTAAAGCGCGGGCGGCGGGTACCGGTTCTGTGTGTCCGGAGGTACGGTATCCAAAGCTATTCTATCTAGTATGCGCAGTTTCAATGGCTAAGGTAGGCCTATGCAAAACTGGTGCGTTGTGGGACATTTCCCCGATATCCATGCGCACATGACAATGTGGACGCGGTGTGAAATTTTAAACAAACGTTCGCATTCAATTTATATTCGCCAGGCGCTTCGGGCGCACGTTTTAGCAAAAACGCGGAGAACAATGGCTGCGGCTGCGACCACACATAAATGTAGAAGGCACCGGCCGATATTATGTGGGCGATAACAGCGATCGATTCATTTCTGCTTGTTCGACTTGATCGCATGTACCTCCTGTCACGTTATGTCGCCTTGATCATTCGTATCGGATGAATCGATCAATTGTCGCGATTGCGATGACATCTTTTTGAAGTTGTTCAACGTCTTGTTCAGTTTTTTTAATGAATTGAATATACTTAGATCATTTTTCATATAATGTCCGTGATGAAATAACTCATAAACACTACAGAGACTGACAACGGCAGGCTTTAAAAAAATCAAGCGTTCACTCTTTGTTCCGTTCATACATCATTCTTTTTAATCGCCAAAGGAAACATGAGAAACGAATTAAATGTACACATGGATACACATCATCAGCATTTCCAGTATAAGCTGATCTCGCATTGTATAGAATTTCCGTACAGTGCGAGATCAGCGTAAACTGGAAATGTATAGCTTGATGTGTGGCCGTGTGTACCATCAACGAAAATACACGAGTTAGCACCACGCTTCTTTCGCAATTAAAGAAAAATGGCGCTTAGCAGATTCCATTCTGTAAAATATCAATATTCACCGAGTTCTGCAGATTACAAACGTTCGTTGTCTCCAAAACAAAGTACTTAAGTAGTACCGTAAGTAGGTACTTACCACTTAGGTTCCATGTTTTCTGAAAACACTGCAGAAAGGTTTTGGTGGACATTTTCTGTTGGACTTACAAGACATTTTACTAAGTACAATTTTAATTTTATGAAGTTGCACCACATTGTCCATCGAAAAAGAATCAAAATTCAAATGTAGTTCCAAATTCGAAAACCAAAAAGTTTTTAGCCTAAAAATATAAAAATGGCCGTGCCGCATTGCCAGCATTAATAAAACAAAGCTGCGGTGGTATAATTCATCAGGCAATCGGGGCTTGACACACTTGATTAAAATGAATGCTGGACCAACCCTGAGCCAACCTCGTTTTTACCTGCGCGGAATTAAACGCTTATTAGTAAGCTGGAATGGGGACCTTTTAAATTCCTATAATTTATGGCTTTCCTAATCCTTTTGCTAATAAGATTAAGCCTATGTCTTCTGTGGCGGGTTTTGCTTGATTTGTGTTTAGGTTAGCAAAAAAGTAAGATATTTATTGAGGCTTTCCATACTACGGAAAAGTAGTACCTAATAAATATCTAACATAAATTCGATTTTTTTAAATATTATTCAACAAAATTTTCACGATATTCCATTTTTAAAAATTCTCATAACACAGTCACGTAACACGTCGAAAAAAAAGTAAATAAAAAAACATACACGTCAAGCAATGGCGGACGGAGTCGTCGTGGTGTGCAGCAATTAAATTATTCCGCATCATCACACCCGACGCGGCCGGGGGTTAGCTGAGGCACATGCTGCGAATCGCTTACCATTGCATAAAAAAAAAACAAGAGCCTCGGAGATGAGTCGATGGCCTGCAGATGGATTTATGTTTGTAGGTTGTGTACACAATGGGGGATGGGGATGATGGCTGGCATCTTTTTACGTAAGAAACAAAATATTCTTTTGGTAATCAGTAATTACTGTGAAGTTACTCATGGTATTCTATATTTAATACGTGGAGCAAAAACTTTATAAGGAGAAGAAGTCATGTACATGAAGATAAAAAAATTAAATAAATGAAATTGTCGATTTTCGACCGCTGGGTGAAAACTTTGTTCCCCTTTTTACGAAAATTACGCAGACGGAGGAGTATGAAAAGAAAGCTAATATATAAATTAAGTTTTAAATGAATTATGGTCGAATTGCATCCATCGGGCGACCACTAGTATTTTTAGATAAGTACTTCAAACTTTTATTAAATCACTTTACAAAAGATGACATTTGAGCTTCCTATTTATAAATGTTTTCCATTTAGCTAGCCTTAAAAGGTACCTTTTCAAGGTGTTGTAAGAACTTGAGAACTCATTTTCAGACGCTCCAATAAACCCTTTGTAAGTTCTACCAGCACAATAACAAAAATTTCTTACTCAGATCTACGAGCTGCATCTTACAAATTCACATACAGAAGCGCAAAACCTTGCAGGTGATGCAGCAAGTCTGCATTTTGAAACAAATGCCGACCGTCCACGACTCAGCGGGGAAATAGGTGGTTACTGCCTGAGTACCTCTGCACCTCTAGTACTTACTCCTTACGTAGGTACTCAGTTTCCTTCCCTAGGGACTAGTATAGAATATATACAGCCGAGCAAAATAAACGAAACAGTATCCGCGAAAATTACGTCAGCGAAAACTAGTCTAGTTTTCTAGAAACTTCTCCAACAACTGACCAACTCTAGTTTTGAGGTGATCATAGTACAGAGTGTCGGATGCGCCTGATGCTGCAATTTACGTCATAATTGGTGCACTGTGTAAGTGCGCATGGCAGTACGTGTAAAAGTTTTAAGCTGACGTGAAATATGTTTGAAGTTCTTTGTATGTAGTTGCGTTTGGTTTGGTGGCTATGTAGGATGTGGAGTATTTAATATTAACATAGTGAAACCAACATAATAGACTGCGTCATTGGTCTAGCGGTCCTGGGTTGATGGTAACCTGGTAACTTGATATCCTGGGTTGGAGACCCAGGCCGGACAAAGGGTTATTGGGTTTATCAATCTGGTATTTCTCAATAGCAGCCCGGAATCTGGATTTATGCTCGGTTGATGGCAAAAGGCTTGCCCTCTATTACATAGGACTTAAACATAACTGGCGAAATGTGGGTGTTCAGGTACACCACCGCCTAGCCCTTTAGGAAAACAAGGAGAGTTGTTATTTTTTGAAACCAGCAAGATTATCATACTATATAACAAGAATGTTGTAGCTAAAATAGTACATTGTATCTTAAATTCAGGATAGTGATAAACAAGTGGAAAAATAATAATATTCTAGCCTATGGCTTTGCCCACGTGGATTAAAAGTAGCCTATTTTCTAACCCAAGCCATGGTCTACCTAAGTGTCAATTTCTGTTACATCGAAATTCAATCAGCCTTTTAGACGTGAAATGGTTACAGACAGACAATGTTACATTCACATATTTAATACTACTGCGTAGATCGCCCTAAGGACACATGTATTTGGCGGAGCACCGCGCGCCGTGTCCTTGTGGAGGCGATCGGCGGCGGCGAACTCTCGCGTCCGGCCCTGGTTCAGGCCACGGTACGGAGCGAGAGTGCATGGGTAGCCATCACCTCCTTCTGCGAAGCAGTAATGCTCGCGAAGAGGAAGACGGCGTACGTGAGGGAGAGGCAGTATATGCGCCCTCACGGTCCTAGTCGCTGGTCCACCCAGAGCGGGAGAAATTATTTGATGATACCGCCCTCAAAAAAAAACCATATACAATACTAGCTTTTGCCGGTGGCTTCGCCCGCGTGGAGGTCGAAATTATCTCGTGGGAACGTACTACCAGGATATACAGTACCTACCCTATGTGTTAATCCAGGTTATAAACTATGTGTGCCAAATTACATTTAAATCCGTTCAGTAGTTTTTGCGTGAAAGAGTAACAAACATCCATCCATCCTCGCACATTGTCACATTTACATTATTAATAGGATTTAGTACGTGAATGTATGGATTAAATTATTCGTCGGTAAATTCACGAAAAGTTACAACTCGCAAATCGCAATCAGTGCGGGCGTTGGGACTTATCGAGCTAAGCGTCCCATTGCGCTACGCGGTGAACTACGGTAATTGAAGCTACGCTACGCTAGGTAGTGCTACGCTACAGCGTAGCTCTGGCCTGCTACGCCTACGTACGAGCTGTAATCGTGTCAAATCGTTTGTTGTCCAAGTATTCGATTGGACTTGGGTTTTTGGGAAACTTCTTTTGTGTGATGATTATCCATAAGTGGGAAGACCTCTGGTGTGGGACGCAACCTGTGTCGACACCCTTGCGGTGGCGCCGCTGCGGCGGTTGCTGAGACCCTCAAGCGGCGTAAATACTGTAACCTTATGGGTAACTACAATTTTGAGCCGTTTGGGGTCGAAACGCTTGGGTCATGGGGCCCGAGTGCACGTCTCCTCTTTAAGAAAATTTCTCGCCGGCTGGTCGACACTTCACGTGACCAGAGGGCTGGGTCGTTCTTTGGCCAAAGAATTAGCATTGCCATTCAACGTGGCAATGCTGCCAGTCTTCTGGGCACGTTTCCTGATGACAGCGATGCGGAGGAATACTTCGACGCCTAAGTGTCCTTTTGTTTTTGTATTTATTTGTATATCGTAGTATAATTTTTGGAAAATAAACGAATATAATGTGTCCTTATTACTATAAATCTTTTATACATTTGTATGTCACTGAATTCCTCCTGAACGGTTAAACCAATTTTGATGTTTTTTTTTTGTGGGTTTGATTAGGGGTTTAGATGGATTGGACCTTGGTAGGTGGCGCTGCGATCGAGTGGTAAGAAACAGGACAACCTGTATCCGGCCAGCTAGTTTCATATAAAAATGTTCTTTTATTATCAATCTCACATCATTAAATGCTGTTGGGGTTGGCTTCCAGTCTAACCGGATGCAGCTGAATACCAGCATTTTGCATGGAGTGACTGCCTCTTTGACTTCCACAATCCAGGGGGTCTCCTTAAGCACGAATTCCGTAGTTTTGGTAAGTTACGTGAGTTTTCTAAACCGGATCACTTTAGTTTGGTACTTGAACGAAAAGAATGAATGACAACACAATTTGACAGTTGTCCATACGCCAAAAAAATCATTTGACACTTGACAGACGGAACTACTTTCAGACAGGCCCGTCTTCGTTGACGGATTTAGACTCCCAGTTACTGGGTAACATGCTCGGTACACCTTCGTGGTACACCTTGATAAGACTTTTTCAATATCAGTCTAACAATTCTACGTAAACATCGTAAAATTACTTACATACTTACATACATTTACTATCTATTCAATTAGTAAATGTATGTATGTGTTTGTTTATATTAATCTAATGTATTTGTATGTAGTAACGTAAAACCATTCGATATTGTATCGAGAAAAATCGATTCTGTTACTAACTCTCCCAATGTCACTAAACACTGCTTTCATTCTTTCGTACATCGTCCCGGCCAGCCCCCTTCAAACTAATATTAACATTACACCACAAAACACCACCAATTAAGGACGGACCGGATCGCACTCCGGCACGTGTCCAACAAAGGGTCAGCACGAGTCGCGCCAGTGAAAGAATGACCCTACAAAACGGACCCAAAGCGCGCTATATCCCCTTAGTCGATGTGCACACGAACGTAATAAAGTCGTGACGGGACTTTTTAGCGTACTGGATTTTATACTCTCGGTGTTAAACCCAGCATTGACAATCCAGCAGACTGCATCCCAACGCGACGAAAAAACACACTATTCGATTTTCAACTGTCGGCGCTAGGCAGTGCGTTGGCAATCCAGTGTACGACAAATTCCCGCCGCGATATTTAAACGTCTGTTCAGTGGACTAAGACAGTATTTACATTGTGCACTCTTTTTTATAAGTTTACTTAAAGCACGAGCAGGATGTTAAGAAAAAATACTACAAATAAATCACCCCATTTTAAAAATGCACCCCTCTGCAAGGCACTTTATCAATTGCTCCGCTGAAGTTCTGAAAATCTGAACCGCAGCCGAATTGAAGAGATAAGCAAACACATTTTTGGTTAATTTAAAACGGCCCAATCTAAGCGTAGTTAAGCTATTCTGCTGCCTCAGTAGCTATAGGTATCCTAGATGCGAAGTATAAGTATTATCGCGTGTCAAACGTGTGATTCTGATTATGATTGATCGTGCGTTACGCAATTAGGGTGCAGTTCTAATCGAGATGTTTCGGGGATGGTAATAGGTTGATTCCAAATTAATCTCATTGATACAAGACTAATATCAGAAGGGTACTAATTAAATCACTCCCTTTTCAGATTTTCAAAAACTTAATGCGGGTTTGAAAACCTTATAATGTTATGTGGTCGGAAAATAACCTGCGTAGTACTAAAAGTAAACACAAATAAGTTACGTTAAGTCCGCGATGAGCTGAAAACTATTTCTTACCAGTCTTTTTGCTTGAGAGTTGGAGGGAGTGATATCCTAGCTATTTCTGCTTTCCTGGTACAGGATCAAATGTCATAAGCATGGATTATGTTCTGCGAAAATGTAAAGGGGTAAGTTCAGCGGGGGCATTCATTTTGACCGTTCACCAACATTCATTGCGGTATTTATGTTGTTGAGTAGATATTTTTTTCGAAAATATGAAGAAATGAATTAGCAATGGCCTTCAAAATGATCCAGATTCGAAGAATTAGGGTGGTTGGACACTGCGAGGCGTAAGGCGCAACATGGGCACATGTCTCGCAATGTGCGTACCTACGCAAGTACCTACTTGTTTGGTCTATTAAAAAGAAAGTACGCACATTGCGAGGCATCTGCTTAGCATAAGATGCGCACGACAAGCAAAGGTCTCAACATACGTGACAACTCACCAATAGCAAATAACAACGCTAACGCCTACCTACACAATCCCAATGTATTTCGGACACCACTGCACAAAACTGAAACCCTGGTCAAGAACCGAGAACTGTATAATCCGGCCGACCCGGACCATTGTAAAAATTACGCCATAAATCCGGCCGGAGCGCGCCGTCGACGGCCCGCCGCGACTCGCCTCGTAAATTATACACAGGGCTGCCCCGTGCTGTAGATATGGAGTACCTACTATAGTAGCTAGGTTTTGTATCTCGGCTTTCTAGATGAAGCAGCTATATTCGAAATTCGAACGTTTTTGTTTCGTTTTTCAACTGTTTCGGAATCGGGAGTTCGGGAGGTTTTGATTTTCAACTGTGTTTGTTTTAGTTTTAATCGGGGATTGAATTCTGGTGGGAAGTTTGTTACTGTAGAAAGAAGAGTGAATCCATGTCACGTCAGAGCAAGGTTTGATTTTTCATCGGCTGTCATGAAAAGCTATTTTCACCAGTATTTGACACTCTGTATTTGGGCAGTCCGTTATTGACAGACCGTTCACCGATTTCTAACCAAAGCTGTAGAGTTCTGTAGGGTTCCAGATGTGGATATCAATTAGTTTTGATTTCTTACTTTTTATTATTTTATTTAGAAAATGTAGAATTCTTACCTCATAAACCTTTCTTAGACCACAACCTTTACTTTATATGTACTTACCTATCTTATTCCATCCGTTATAATCATTTACTTGTTGATCCTCACAAATCCACTAACCGACTCATATCTAACTACACAACACCCCATAACGGTTCCCGGGACTTTACTTAATCTAAACATATTGTTACCTTTACGAAACTACAGATAAATCAATTTGTCGGATGTAACAACCCTAGAAGGAGGCGCGAGGCGGCTCGGGTGCGACTTCACAAAGGCGCGCCGAAAATATAGATACGATAGATAGTGTTGTACCTAGTGCTACGGTTGAGTGACTCTTACGGAGTAGGTAGTAAGCTTGGTTACGAAGCTTGAGGCTTGTGATAGAACTGCAGACGATGAAACATAGGAGACGTTTTGAAGAGATTATGGTGCAATATACGTCGGACAATCAGAAAGTTTTGCGAAAATAAAATAAAATGTTCTATAGGTACTTAAATATTTTTTTATTAAATCTTTTCAAAGTACTCTCCACTAGCCTTTATACAAAGTTTCATGCGTCTGAACCAGTTTTCGTAGCACTTTTTCCAGTCCGCTGCAGACACCTCGTTTACAGCCTGCTCGAACGCTAACCACATCTTCCGGCGACGAAAATTGTATCCTTTTGAGCAGTTTTTTCTTTTTCGGGAATATAAATAAATCACACGGTGCTAGGTCAGGGCTGTAAGGAGAGTGACCCAAGATTTTGACCGGCGTGCTGTCCAGCAAGTCCCTCGTT
The DNA here is from genome assembly GCA_947359405.1 of Antitype chi. NCBI lineage: Eukaryota > Metazoa > Arthropoda > Insecta > Lepidoptera > Noctuidae > Antitype > Antitype chi. Next base: position 6,127,230 of record OX375829.1, on the reverse strand, counting down.
TTGAGCGCGGTGTGCGAAGGCGCGTTGTCGTGGTGGAGCAGTACTAGCCCGTGGAGCCCTGTGTTTTGTCGCTTATTGCTCACAACAGAGAAAACTTCTGCCAAGCATTTGGTAGTATACCATTCAGCGTTGATGCTACTTTGGTTCCGTAAAGGAATTCACACCAAGTAGCCAGTCAAATTGAAAAAGCTCGCCATCAAAATCTTCCCACCGCTTTTAGATCGCTTCACTTTGGTAAGCGTTGATTCGTTTTGAAACACCCATACCGTCGACTGTCGTTTCGTTACTGGATCGTATTGATAAATCCAAGTCTCAGCACCTGTAATGATGTCGTAAACACGCCGAAACGAGCCTGCTTCAAATTTGTTTATCATATCACGGCACCATTCCGCCCGGGCCTGCTTCTGAGCATCGGTGAGGTTGTGCGGCACCCAGCGTGAAACTATCTTCCTCACGCGAAGATTCACGTGTAGAATTTCGTGAAGGCTTCCTGATTCAACCTGCAGTATGTGCTGAATCTCTTGATATGTAACTCGCCTATTGTCATGGATTAGTTTTTTCACTGTTAGCACGTTTTCTTCCGTAACAGTCGTCAAGTCAAAGGGCGACCACTTCTTTCTTCATCCCCCGAAGTTAGTCGACCGCGCTTGAATTCGTTATACCAACGATACACGGTTGCCTTGGAAGGGCCTTCATCCATGAATGCCATTTGAAGTCTATAGTGGGATTCGTTAGACGACACTTGAAATCGTAAAAATCATAGCGCGAAAATGTTCCCGGCGCAGATCCATTTTTTTATGAGACACTATCATTTAAATTAGCTCGCAAACAATGTGAAGGGATATTTAGAAATTGGAACGTACTAATGCTCATTCCTTGTTAACCAGCCCGTTTTCCAGATTTGAATTTCGAATCAAATACAGAATGACAAAGAAAGAGTGTCATACTAATCTAAACTTAGATAGCTATTCAAGCCCGATCGTTCTAGAAAACTAGCCAGTCGGGTCTATTCTGTAAATATTTCACCGTGAAAATTAAGTGAAGTGAGTTTTAAGTGAGCTGTCATTCCACGTGATGCTAGGGATGAACACTATTTGACAGCTTACTTAAAGCTCACTTCACCTACAGTTTTTGAGTGAGATTTTTACAAAAAAGACCGGCTTTTGCTTCCGCGAGGTACTTTTTCTAGCTATTGAGTTTTGTTGTGATCCTGTCATGCGCCTACCTAACGTTGGTCTGCTAAGTGCCAACACGGACCGCGACTATTTAACTAGCTTTTGGCAGCAAATCATATCGAAATTAAGTCTACCCAAGAAGGCGAATTCTCGGAATTAAAAACGTTCAAAATCTAGTCGCAGTCTTTCTTCGGCGACAAGCAAATGTCAAAAATGCATGGAAACTCGGACTGAGATCAGACTGTGACGTTATTAAAATTACGAGAATTGCCCCTCAGATCTCCTTCAAAATTTCGAAGCTTGGTGTACGCAAATAGTGATAGTGAATGATTAACGAACCTCCTATTTTTATTAGAACCTTCTGTTTCTATTTTCTATCTTATATTAAGTTATCTCTAAATTTAATTGAATGCTTACGCAGCTTAGCCCACGCAGGGTTACTGAAGTCGCTTCCATCGATATGATATTAGTGTTTTTTTTTATTATTAAACAATATTAATAAATGTTATAGGTATTTTATTTTAATCGAGAACATGCTGTGCCCAACACTATTCCTACATGAAAAATCTTTTTTTGTTTTTGGGTTTTGGCCGAAAACTTCCAATTCTGAATTTGAATTTCGAACGTAAAGACTAGAAGGCAAAAAATCTTATCGCTAAAAAAGCGCCATGTCAAAAATCTGTCCAAAACCATTTTTATTTCTGTATTTGAAATATTTTTGCTGCAGCCTGAATTCATGTAGTAGATACGAGTTACGTCTATACGAGGAATAAGTTTCGTTCCGGTTTAAAACTTTGTATTTTGTGATTCTACAGGTGGTACCTACCTACTTATTAAAATCTAAGGTATTATGGAAACTACTTTTTATCTCGTAAGATATTGATTTGATGTATATTGTAACTGTAAGGTCTTAAAAAAAAAACGCTATTCATCAACTGTTTCTGGTCAAAGGCACGCACTTGGGAAGCCAATGGACACAGAGTCCGGTGATTTTAAAAATAGAACGAGAGTTTGTAAAGCACTGCCTGTTTGATAAGTTAACCTGCACCCAATTGCGTAACACATGATCAAACGATCTAATCCACTGCTTCATGTTCGAAAAAAAACTGCTAAACAACGTAAATAACGCAATGAATGTTGTTGAACTGTCAAAATGAAAGCCCCCGCTGAACTTAGCAGAAGGTGCTAAAACGAACCAAGTACGATTTCGCTGAACATAATCCATGCTTATGACTTAAGAGATGCTCATCCTGTACCAGGAAATTAGAAATAGCTAGGATATCACTCCTTCCAACTGTCGTGAAGCAAAAAAGTAAGAAGTAGTTTGCAGCTCATAACGCGGACTTAATGTAACTTATCTGTGTTTGCTTTTAGTAGGTACTACGCAGGTCATTTTCCAACATAAATTTAGTAACTTTTTAAACTTTTCACACTGTATTTAACAAAGGTTTTGAAAGTTTGAAGATAATTATTTAATGTCGTGTATTTTTTTTATACTTTGTCATACTAAAATTAACTTTTTTCTTATTTCGTCGGCACATTGTAAGATCACAGGACGTAACCACATTTGTTTTCCTTCATTGGCACCGCTTTTAGAGCAGTGGTGATGAAATAAAGTACAAAGGTTGCTTAGGTTCGAACCCGCGACCCACCACGACTGGTAAGTCGGGGCCAGTACCACTAGGCTCTTGAATTGATATCATACTGAATAACACGCAGATTACAATGACGAAAAATTCAACTTAATATTGTTTAAAGTACTTAGTAATAAAGGTTAAATTTAAAAGCCCCCGACCCAACCCCGACCCTGTCGGCACGGTTGGCGCAGTGGTTAAGCGATCGACTGCTGCGCTGCGTGTTGCGGGTTCGATTCCCGCACGGATCAAATATTTGTATGATCTGCAAGTAGTTGTTCTGGGTCTGGCTGTTTGTGTATGTGAGTTTAAATGTTTGTAAACACACCCACGATACAGGAGAAATTCCTAGTGTGGGGCTGGGGCAATGTTTAAAAAAAAAATGAAAAAAAGTAAACAAATAAAATGTATTCGCTTTTTAAGTTATAGGTACAAGCACAAGCGGGGAACGGCTAATATACAGACGCCAGCATATCAAGATATCCCAAACTGTCAGATTTTCTCAAAACATCAACCTTATTTTTATGTAATAAAGTTGAAAATCTATCAAAGAAATTCGACAGATTTGGGGTAGCTTGATTTGCTGACCTCTGTATCTAAATGTTATCCGCCTGTATGACATTTTCATTGAACGTCCCCCGACAAGACAATGCTTTGATCAAAATATTACCTACAACTTCTTATTAAGCTTAAAACCCCCTCTTTTAGCGTTGGGGGTTAAAAAAAACATCCGCTTTTATGTTTTTAACAAACATGAATCTAACATTCACGGACAACTACACTGGGGCCCAAGTCTGCTATTTTTTACGATCCCATTGTCATTTTGCTAAAAGTTCGTAAGCTGCTAAATTCATAATGGTCGATCATTGGCCGGTCAATAGAATTGTGTCATAATGGCATTTTCGTATTACCATTATTATAAAACTCGTTAGTAGAAACGATTTTCGAAAAACGACTACTAAATTTGAACATTTATTCATGCCAGATTTCATTCATATATATTTTTACATATTATTTATTAGTGTTATAAGCAATCTAAAGTAGTAGGAAGTTCGTAAATTAATTCAGTCATTCATTTATCATGATGTACGAGATTACCAATAAATGCCATTTCTTTCAATGGAGTGTAGTGGCTGACCATTGGAAAGTCACAATGACGCCATTTTATTAGTAGATTACCAAACCTGTCAAAATCAACAATTATGAAATCAACACTATTGTAATAGCAGACTTGAGGCCCTGGAGGCCGGATAAACTACCTGTAATAATAAATAAAGTAACCATGCAAATATGGGTCCCATTTGGGAATTGAACTCACAAAAGTAATGCCAATCACCCACTATGCAACAACCGTGTTTAGTTTTTAGGGTTCCCTACCCAAAGAGTGCCCACAGAAACCTATTACTAAACCTCTGCTATCTGTCCGTCTGTATGTTAGCGGGTTGTATCTCATGAACTGTAATAGGTATTTAGCCAGTTAAATTTTAACATTATTGTAGTGTATTTTTATTGCCGCTATCATATCATCATCATCATTTCAGCCGAAAGACGTCCACTGCTGGACATAGGCCTCCCCCAGGCTCCTTCCCTTCGACCGGTCTTGTGCTTCTCACATCCAGCGGATTCACCGCTGTACTAACAAAAAATTAAAGGAAGTTAAAAATTAAGGGGATACAAGAAACCAGTTTTTTTTTAATAATGCTTGTACATGTAGTGTTAAATATTGTACGGTGGTATGGAACCCTTGGTGTGTGAGTTCTAATGTCACTTGGCCGGTTTTTTTTTATACTTGGGTTGTCAGCTCAGAATCATTACATTCTGCCTGGGGCCTTAGTCTGCTATTTTTATAAATTTGTCATTCCAACACGATCCCATTGTCATTCATTTGTTATTTTGCTAAAAGTTCGTAATCTGCTAAATTCATAATGGTCGATCATTGGTCGGTCAATGGTCTCGTAATAGAATTGTGTCATAATGGCATTTTCGTATTGCCATTATTATAAAACTCGTTAGTAGAAATGTTTTTCGAAAAACTATTACTAAATTTGAACATTTAATCATGCCAGATTTCATTTTTACATATTATTATTTATTAGCGTTATAAGCAATCTAAAGTAGTAGGAAGTTCGTAAATTAAGTCAGTCATGATGTACGAGATTACCAATATGCCATTTTATTAGTAGATTACCAAACTTGTCAAAATCAACAATTATGAAGTCAGTGATAGAACATTCTGACACTATTGTAATAGCAGACTTGAGGCCCTGTAGTGTTGTCCTATTCCAACTTTGTTGGGCTCGGCTTTTAGTCTGACCAGATGCAGCTGAATACCAGTATTTTACATGGAGCGACTGCCTATCTGACCTCCACAACCCAGTTACCAGTTTATACCCCTTGTTAAGACTGGTTGTCAGACTTTCGAGCTTATGGCTACCCGTAACTACTGTCAAAGATCTATAAATAACCGCCGTGACCAACGGCTGAACGTGCTTTTCGAGGCACGGGAGTCTCAAAATGTAATGTATGGTCACCCATCCACGGACCAACCTCGGCAAGCGTCGCTTGACCTTGAGGATCTCGTGATACCTACTTATTATTTAGCCACGACCCCTATTTTCGAAACATATTGGTCCTCATTTTGGGGGTCACTAAAATATGTGTAACCTCCCTATCTACGTAGGTACAAAATGTCCTTCTCCAACGCGCGGGCTCTTTATAATTCTCGTGGTACGTTAACTGCGGCAGTTTTGCACGTTTTCATTATCGCCCCTCGACATTATCTCGACCATACTTATCCTTTTACACTTTAACTATACTAGTGATAATTTATATCCTCTCCTATCTATTGTCCGCTCATAAATAGGGTTGCGACATTCAAGATCCGATTTTTTATCGATATCGAAGTTGAAACGCGGATCGCACATATCTCCGCTTTTCAAACTTTTGTTTTATTTTTGGTCTCGCAAATACAACAAATGGTTGGAAAATTATAAAGGGTGTAAAAGAAAGGTGTAGCCCATATTTAAATGAGTCTCATACAGCGTTTATTCAAATTAAACACCAAACAAACAGATATCGTGAAAATATCCTTTTAATTATTCAAACGGCAACTCCATGATAATTCAGTTCTCTATCAGCGGCCCGCACGCAACAGTCACACGACATATTTTTTTTTGTTCCGGAAAATGCAAAAAGTACACGCATGACGCATGGACGCGCGACAAAAAGTTGCGGCGCATTCGCATTGCGGGCGTACGTCTGGCGGCAGAGTACCAGGATCGCAGCGGCGCGAGGAGATAAGTAATTCTGTGCTCGGTCGGGGGCCGGGCGGGCGGTCGGGGGAGGGGGTAAATGCCCGCGCGGCGGCGGCGGGTAATTGGTTCGCGCCGCCCGAGGCGAGCCCGTAGTATCGCGCTTTAGCGACGGGCGCCCTCCGGTGTCGGGCGCGCATTATACGCCGGTGGAGTCGAATTAGGTGTAGATTTTTTTGGTTGTTTTTTTTTACTTTATTTTTGTGAGCTGGTTCGGGTTGTAGGATATTTAAATTAGGATGGATGTTGGAATTTCTGCGCCATGTTTACTTTGCAAATTTTTGTAACGTATCATTCGGTGTAAAATCAAATAATATGGTATCATTATGAAACTTGCAACGAGTACTATTTATTTATTTCTTAGTATCATCATTATAATAATTAATCATGTGACATGCCTGCCAAACTGCTTAGTGAAACTTTACAAATTTAATTATACGAAGTTACATTACCGGCCAAAATAGCATGGCAAATTGGTGGACCCTCCATTACGGATTGATAAATACGTAAACCCAACACCACATTAAATTGTGTGACGATTAAGAACGAAAAATTACTTACGCCGAGATGTTTAACATTTTCTAATAGGTTCAAAGTGTTTAATGAAATGCCACCTGCAGTAAAAGAAATGCACCTACCTACTACAAAAGAATTATCCCCGTAACAAAACTTGTCGACTCCACACCACTCCAGGCGGCTGTTTGTCATGCTACCGCGGAGTTATAGCTATGTCATGTGGCCACCGGCGCGCCACTTTATACATCCGACCGACGGCGCTACCGCCCGCCACGAGCGCGCACACCTCATGGCAACACATGTATACCTAGTACTTTAGCTATCGAGTGCTATGTTGGCACCTACTCTCTCCACTGAAAAGTTAACGTTTTGCGCCAAAGTTCCCCTTATTACACTGTTAGAGGTTCTCACATCGTATATTTTATTACGATTGAGATATAACTTGAATATTGAGTGAGATTGACGTAAATTTGGTAGCGAAGTCAGGATTTCAGCAACCGAATGGCAACGTTTCTAACCTAATTTTGAACTAAAACTTTGGCAAGGAGAATTAGGATCGACAGAAGGAAATTGCAAAATATCCAAAATAGGTGTAAAAATGATAAATCCAATATATTCAGAAAATTTACAAAAAATAGTGCCTGTACCAGTCATGCACGGGACGAATGGCAGGGAGAAAGGGGGAACAGTATCTTAAGTAGTTTGAAAACTTTTCGACTCCGATCCGGCTGAATAAAGTTGAAACTTTTTGCTAATCTTTAACACGCTTGTGCGATAATCCGGGATTCAGAGAAGATAAGAAGGAGGTATCAGCTGCTTATCATTAAATTTTTATAAAACTTTAATAAGTAGTCTTAGGCAATCCCGGGGTTGCGAAAGTTGAAAATGCTGTCTGTGATACCATTTAGGCAGGGCAAAGTTTGAAAAAAATATGTTTGTTGTATTATGCTTTTGTTTATTAATCTATAACAGCAGTTAAGTAACCATCCAGGCTTTTATCTGACTTTTTATAAGATCAGGATGCATCCCAAAGAATCTAGGGCAAAACCAGATTGAGAGCAACCTTAGGTGCTATACATATATACTAAGAACCAATAGACTTGCATTCATCCATGATGCATTTAGGTTCCCCGCATTAACTGAAATCTAAGATTGCTTGGGAACCGGGTGAATACTGTCTCATGTGACAATGGTTTCACACATATACCAAATTCAAAATTTCGCTCCAATATTCACTTTCCGGCTACCAGGAAGTTTTGAAATTTCCCTTAAAAATAACAAATGAAATGTTGCTGTAACATCACGGAAATGAACACGAGTCCCATATGAGAGTCGCTACTTCCTCGCATACCGAGTAGTTCGGAACGAGCTACTGACGGATTTACTGTTCCTGGGATTTCTATAAATCTTTGACAACCTAACGCCAACTACTGCACTAAAATCAGAGAAGTTGATAATGATTTCCTGGTTACTGGTTAAGAATTTGGCCCTGTTGCATGTCTTTATGTACACAAAGAGTTAATAGACCTTAAAGCGTTCGTAGAAGTAGTAGTAGAAGTCGTTGACGCTTAAAGATGTGCCATGCAGCATTCCTGTAATCTATTCTAAGTTAAAGAGTGTTGTTTAGACAAATCACAGCGATAAGAGATTTTTTAATTGAAACAAAGACGGTCATGCTCAAGCCCGCATTCGTCCGAGTTTCCTCGGTTTCACCCTCAAAACTCCCGGACCTACTCGTAGAAACTTCCGGGTGGGCCCTTGTAAAAAGCCATAGTATTCCTGCAAACCCTTGACCCGCACTTGAACGCGAGAAAATAAACCCGAGTTTTTCGAACCAGAACTCCATAAGACTCTGGAATTTCGAATTCACACACCACATAATATTAATCCCATGACGTTAGCAGACTTTAGATTGAAAAGCTATACTATGTTTATCTTGTAACCGGCTCACCATAAACTATGGGAAGCACTGGTGGCTACGGTATAAACATAAACCACGTTATGCTGCCGTAAATCAGAACATTATGTGTGCAGAGCGCACCTTAGTTTTTAATACTACCATCAAAGGCATAGACGTTATAGTTCGCTTAAATCAAGCGGAAGGCTGGAGTATAAAGTCTATAAAGCGCTTTTATTTCTGGAGTGTACTCTATCTCTTATACCTACTTTTTTTGTTGTTGGGAAATTGAATATTATTAGTGCATGACTGTTGACCTCGCTCCACGTCATGGTAATGTAAGTTTTTCACCCTTCGGGTCCAAAAAGGACCAAATCTTTGTTAAAAACAAAATCTGGTCCTTTGATAATTTTGTACATTAAAACATGCATTTTGTCGGATTGGTTAGACAAAGCGCTGCTTTCGGATTCAGATTAGATTCAACGTAGACTACGTTGGTTCTGGAACTGCGGAGTTTACTGCGCTACTTCTTCTTCCCAGCTCCACTACGAAATGGTTAAGGGCGAACGTACGATTTCAGGTACTGTCTTAAGTACCTAATCTAGACGTTCGAAATGTGCTGATTATCAGCCTAATTTGAATATGACGTTTGATTTTATTCTAGTCGTAGTTCGTTCATTAAAAAAAATATCGATATCTTTCAGATATACCTTTCACTGTCCTACGTTTGAAGCTCGGACAGAATCAGAAGAACGTCAGAAATCAGCTCAACTTTAAGTTATGTGATTAACAGTTCGATCCTCGATAATCAAGGTTACTTGATTATCGAGGATCGCTTATGAAAGGAAACAAAAAACCCGAGGGCCAAAAAACTCGAGATTTACAAGGTGTTGACGTTTTGTTCTTCATCTATTGACGCTTTGAGGCCTCGTCACTTCGAAAAGCTATCTACATTTGGACACCAATTAACAGTTTTTCGAACGAAAACATCATTCTTATTATAATTCGTAGGGAAGGTCCTTTTCGGTCATTAGTCGCCGGTCGCCGCCCGATTGCCGCCCGGTTCGCACGGGCTCGGCGCGGTTAAAGTAGGGTTGCCAGTTTTTATGGCACTGTTTCTTTTTATTTATTTATGTGTTTTTGCCCGTGCTGACACAATGTTGGGATACGGTGCGGTATCGTTTTGAAATGATTTTGTGGCAACTCAAGAGGTTCTATATTTCTGATCCAAATGTCACAAGAAAAATTAGTTAAGTAATTAGGTTTCTTGAATTCGTATAAATCGTTATTCATTTATCAATGCATTAATTGCGTTATTTATACATTAATTAGTTTTCAATGTTCGTTTGAGCTTTAATTTCGAATAAAAAAGCAAAATACACATGGCGTAGGTACTTTGACGTGTAATTTTCCTTTTGTTTTTATACGCACAAAAACTATATTTTAATGTAAATAAGTAATAAAAAACTTTACATCAAATTGTAAAATACCTATAACTTTGCCCTTTGAGTCAGCCCTTTACAACTCTGTTATCTTGCGCGCTATGGCGCGACGGGACACATAAATTAAACGCGATATCATAAATACTTCACTTTCAGACAAGATCAATCATTCTATGAATCACTAAAGACTTTCTGTTTAGAAAAAAGACTTTCTGTTTAGAAATTTTTGCAAGTTTTTTACTTGCAAAAATTTCGACAGCATGTAGGTGTGCTAAAATGAATAAATTGAAAATTGTCTGGTAGAGGGAACCCTTCGGTGACGGTCGGGCGCTGTCGGGAGCTGTCGTGGCCGCGCAACGGGGCGCATAAAATACGCCGCGCGATGTCGTCGGCTACACTACACGATGTGTCACGGATACACGACCCGAGTAGAGATGGCGCAAAGGACGGATATTGTTGATATCGATAAAAATGTTTGTTAGATTTTTTCTATTGATTTTTTTTCGGATATTTATTTATGTGTGAATGAATACTCCACTTTTGTATAAAATCAAACTAAAATACGATAAACGTACCTACGTGACGCAATCAGAATTTTCAAATATTTTTCTAAACCCACTTCGTGAAATATTTGACCATCGTTTCTAAGAAATATTATTGTTTCAGCCGAATTGCCAAACCATCATCACACCTAAACGACTAAACATTAAACTCAATATCGACAAAAAAAAAACTTGGCACAGGCCCTATACACGGTGCCCTCGCATGCAATCAGTAGGGGCGAGCCGCGGCGACGCCACTCAGCGCGCCTCGTAAACGTTATCGGGTACATCGTAAAAACGCTACGTAAAATGGCGAACGTGCCGCCAACCGGCCCGCACACGTTCTATATTTGAATTCGAAGTTGGAACTATAGAATGTGTTTGAAAATTGAAGCGAATTTTTAAGATAAGCAAGGCAAAGTGATATTGGACATAAAACTTTGAGAATTTAAAAATAAAAATGTTTAATGGCCTCTTGTTCTTGAGCAAATTATTATATTTACAGAGAAAAATCTACCACAACGTTATAGGTATTTAGAAAAAGAGATAAGACGCTATTCCACACCGTAGCATACTGTACTGAAACAGTAATTAGCCGTTGCAGCGCTGTTTTTCAGATAGGACTGAAATAAACGTTAGAAGGTAGCGGTATAGGAGCTTAGTACCGCTTTAAAATAACTTATACATAGGTATTAGGTACCTGTATGAGAAACATCGTGGTCAGACATTCACCTCTGAGTATTAACCACCTTGCTGACTTTCTATTCTAATATTTTGATCATGGCTTGAGCTTTTCAGGTAAAGTTTGAAACGATACGTGAGAATAGAATATCCAGCCATAGCCCACACTCCCATTTGGTCATCCAAACGAGTAAGACAGTAGGCAGTTTCTATTTTCAACTCAACAAAAATATATGTTTTCTTGTCACTAAAAGAAATGCTTACATTAAAAATATGACAGACCTAGAGAAAGTAGCAACCTTAAAATTTAAACGAATTAGGTAAGTATAAAAAAATATCCTAACTTGCAACTAGCCTAGGCCTGTATTTCGGGGATCAGTATTCAGCCATGGAAAACTTGTTCAAAACAAACTTCATAAAAAACGAAACACAAATGGTCCAGCTCAAGAAATAACGTTTTAAAATTTCAAACTTCGAACGTTCCCTTCGAACTAAGCCTCCCTTTCCTTTGCAAGACGAAATACAGCACTAAATCATGCAACTTTTAGAGATCCCTCGGATCCAAGACATGATGGAGGGGCCCGCAGGCAAATTCACACCCCAATTAGTGTCTGATCGAACTTGCGCGAGTGCGCTACGCTTGGACCCTCGGTATAAGATGTTGAGATGACTGGAAGTGGCCTATTTTTTTTTTATTTAGAAGTCTTTTTTCATGTTGATCTGGCGGAAAATGTGAAAGTCATAAGTCAAATCATTTTATTCAAATAGGCACATAAAAGGCACTTTTGAACGTCGACATTTACATTAGATTAAGTAGAATTGATTCTAGGCGCCCCTTCCAAAAGGTATTTTATATTGTTTACTTGATCATTATTTGAGTGGGATAATTGCAATCATAATCATTTGGTTATTCTGACAACATTCACTGCGTTGAGCGGTCGAATTTTACAAAAATACGTGTAAAGTTGTAAAGCAATGGATTAGGAATTCCTTTTTAAATCCTTCGAATTGTCATTGAAAGTGTGTGACGCAATTCGAGTGCCAGTTCACCAATTGTGTATTTAATTAAGCCTTCAACTGTAGCGTAAAGCGTTGCTTAATGGTACTCAGTCAGTCCACTTACCTAAAAGCTATAAAAACAAAAAAATAATCATGTGTACCTAATACACATGAAAAATGTTGTGTCACCATTAGTATCTGTACAGAAAATACCTCAGTTTTAAAGTTTTTACCTTAATAGTCAGCTTCAGGAACAGACTTTTCTTCGTGCGCATTTCGATGCTGCCACACCCACACAAAACCCAAATATCCGAACAATCTTACGGTGTTAACCTTTCCATAAAGACCCTTAAACGGCCCATTGTTGTCTCCAAACCATAAGTTGAGACATCGAGTAGGTAGGTATGCAATGAAACGATCTCGATTTCAACTCGGGATCCATTGCGGTGAATGGCGGAATAACAGTACAACTGCAGCTTCAGGCACAGTTTCTTAGCCTCATTTTGTCGTTTTAAAGCTTTTTTATTGGTTGAACCTGTATTTTTAAACCTTCATGTCGCTGATTATTCCAGTCGGGTTGGTTGTAGGAGATTTAACGATTCGTCTGACATTGCTTAGTTACTTTATCGTAAAACAGCTTCATGCTGTGAAAAAAAAAACAACAATAAAAACGTGAATGTCACATCCAGCACCTCTACAATCGGTATCCAACAATCCCGGAGCGCCTATTCCCGGGACGGGGCGGTCCCGGCGGCGTTTAATTCCATTCCCAATCCCCTTCCCGGTCGCCGCTACATTAATGAGATATTACAACTGTAAAATTATGTCCTCACCAGATCTGTACTGCTGGTACGATTTGTTCGACAAATCAATAGGATTAAGTACTTAATCTAGGTTAAATACGGATAGGCAGAACTCAAATGGAATCATCTTAATGCTGACTAAGTAGGATCAATAGTTCAGAAGGGATTTCTTGGGGTCAATCTAAAACCTAGCTCATTTCACAATTTATCATTTATTATCGAACTTAATATACCATCGGATCTTTACTGATAATTACCAAGAAATTGATAATGCTCTAAGATCAAATACAAAAAGAATCTTGGCACCTAAAATGCCGCTTATGTGTAAGAACTTAAGAAGAGTTTCAGCATCTCAAAGACGATATTACCTCAAAGTTGCCCAAAAACATTTGTTGGAAACCACTTAGAGTTAGCTAACTGTTGAACTGACAATTTATTAGAGATTTTTTTCACACTGTGTCTTTTACACAAATAAATACCTAACTAAAATCTTGTCTGTATTTCTTGGCATTAGAATGTATCTACATTAGAATCTGATTTGATTGTTTCATAGCGATTACTCGTATTGAGATACCCAAATACAGTAGGAAATATTTTAAGCTGTTAAAAGTAAAAGGTATTTGAAACAATCATTTGCAACTGTCAATATTCATGTGATTGATACACATTGATCGTCTACCAAATGCAATTAAAGCAATTGACAATATTAAAACATTAGCAATTGATCAATAAAATTGCAGTTGATCGTTGCGGGGATCCCATAATTATGTGTAATATCATAGTTATAAGAAATAAGTGTTTTTAGTTTTCTATGTATAATATGGTTTTGCCTTTAGAAAACAGCTCGGCACGACTAGAATATCTCATGGTGTCTTCAGGAGGCGCTTTTAAGGGGAATCTAGTCGCGGGCTCGAACTCACTGGTAGGCCTGGCTTCTTCGGAAGATCGGGTTTTATAAAAAAAAAACCACTGCATAAATTAATGATCGATAAAGTTTATTGAACTTTTCAATATTTGAGCTTTGTGGGTACTGACTTTGAAGATTTTACACTCCTTTTATTACTTAAACACGCCCAAAGTTAGGTTAAATTAGCAAGAAAAACGAATCTTTGTTAGCTCCTAACTTTTTAATGACTTTTTATTTTACTATTCTGTTTCCGTACAGACAATATTAATATCTAATGAGACAAAACCATACCATGTTTAATTTTTAAGCACATCAAGCTACCCCAAACTGTCAAATTTTCCCAATTGAACATGAACCTTATGATTATGTTATAAAGTTCAAAATCTATCAAAGAAATTTGACAGATTGGGGTAGCTTGATGTGCTGGCGTCTGTACATTGTCGAACAGTGGAGTAATACACTCCCGAAGTTTGTATGTAAAAAAAAATAATGTCGACTAGATTCACCTTAATGACGATAAACGGTTTTCCGTACATCCCTCTCTGAAAAGTACCACCACCCAATAAGTTATTTATTTACGCTCAACACTTACTCAGCAGGAACGAAGCATACGTGTTCCTCATGTTATCATTCCATCCCGATGAATTACGATTTTACATAAAAATAATAAACAGGCGGCCAGGCCCGCACTAAAAAGCATATCTTTTTCTTCCCCGGATAAGCCCCGGGCCGGGATTACGGGTTCCCGGGTCGCGGGATTGCGAGATCCCGGGTGTTATCAAGTTATCAATTTGGCCCGCCCCGCCATATGTCGAGATCGGGAGTGCGGGACGGCCCGTCCTTTGTGACTGTCTGTTTTATTGGTGTGTGGGTGAAATGGTATAAAATAAAATGCTATAGCTTATATGTGTGCGTTGCTTGCTGGCGCTTTTTAAGTGATGGAATTTCAATTTTGATCTTTATAATTAAAAGGAGATAGGTCGACTTCCTGTCAATTTTACCTAGAGGTTATTAAGTCGGGTGCGCTAATGCACCCTGCGAAACTCAAATTTCCTAAATAGAATGACTTTTTTCGAAATAATCATTCAATGGAATTAAAATAAACTTAGAGGTTTGTCTAATGATTTTAATAATTATAATACTGACTTTAATATAATATTGACTTAGCTCACGAGGTTGTCGACATGTGGGACGTGGACTCGGCAATCATTGTACCGATAATCGTTACAGTAAATGGCCTAATAGCGAAGAGCCTCGACCAACACCTCAGGAGGCTCTCATTGCACGGCTGGATCAAGGGCTTGATTCAGAAAGCAGTACTCCTAGACACGGCACGCATAGTCAGGAGGTTCCTTTCTCTAGAGCCCTGACCACCGACATCTTGGACCCTGTTCCTGATGCTGATGGACCACTATTTTTTATATTTTTAAATGTTTTTTATAAGGTTATTTTAGAAAAATATTTAAAAATGTAATTTAATATGTATTTAAATGAATAAACGAAAATAATACTAAAATAAATACGTGTTACTGTCGCGAATGATATTTTAATCAACATACAAACACGCACTGCCCTGGATATTGCAAAAAACGTTTGTAGGCTTCCTTGGAGCTTCCACCTTAAGCTTCTAATATTCTCGATAAAACATCTCTCTACTGCGATAGGCCAGGCCCAGCGGTTGACAGGAGCTGGAGGTCGCCAGTTTTAAATTGTCGATAAGACGTATCCCTACTTTGATAGGCCCAGTGATTGACAGATAAGCTGGAGGTCGCCAGTTTTATATTCTCGATAAGACATCTATCTATTGTGTTAGGCCCAGTGATTGACAGACGAGCTGGAGGTCGCCAGTTTTATATTCTCGATAAGACATCTCTCTACTGTGATAGGCCCAGCGGTTGACAGATGAGCTGAAGGTCGCCAGTATTTGTCAAAACATTTTCGTAGGACTTATTATCGAGAACTAGCCTAACTTAACATAAAGAAAACACAAGACAAACTGAAAACGCCTGGAAGAGCTACTGGTCCACGAAGGAACTATTCAAGGGTGAGTTGCCTATAGCACTGAAGCCCAGGCTCATGGACATGTGTATACTTACTTCCTTTCTTAACCTATGGTGCAAAGACTTGGTCTTTGACTAACATTCAGAAGTCCAAACTCAAGGCCTGCCAACGAGCAAAAGAGCGCAGTATACTAAGCGTTAAATTAACGGATCGTGTTCGAAACACAATGCTCCGCTCCAAAACAAAGATAGCTGACGTCAGACAGACGTGGCACAAATGGCTGCCCAACCTAAACAGGATTGGGCAGGACATGTTTGCCGCAAAGCATAATCAGCTTATTACGTTCCCACTGCTGGGACACAGGCCTCTGTAAGAAGTAGTGGGCTGTAATCCACCACGCAGGCCCAGTGTCGGTTGGTAGACGTCAGATGTCTTCGAATTTTTGGTACTAGGACATGCCGGTTTGCTCAAGATAATTTCCTTCAACGTTTTAAGAGCAGTGGTGATTAAATAATTTATATAAAGCACCTGTCTGTGTTCGAATCTACGATCCACAACTTGTAAGTCGCGGGTGTTACCAGTGGGCCACCTCTCTTCATGTATGCATGCCTGATAATTAATATGCAACCCACATTTCCAATCGTAGAGCAAGGAGTTGTCACATTATTTGAATAAGTAGTGATCATTTAGAATCCCTTGCACTTGCGAACTATGTAAATTATGAGGTGTTCATCTATCTTCTGAAGCCTAAAACCGACAATTACAATAAAAACTATCTTTTAAAAATCAGTCTCACTTTAAATAAATACAACACAAAAATCCGCCCCTCATTTACTAGTGGGATAGCGGGGCACACCGCGGCTCCACGCGCCATCCCTGTCGTAATCCACTTTTAATTTTGATTAATGTCATCCCTGACCGCGTCGTGTTTCCCTGGTCCCGCAGTTCCCCGCATTCTGGATGTTCGCGGTCCTAATGCTAAATTACATAGCCTTGCATATGACAACGTTATGGTACTTTTTTCAGGAGTGCTGTAACCGCTGTAGGTGTATTTTGAATTTTGATATGGATTTTTTAAATTCTTGTTGAGCCGTGGAAAGTTATGAACTTCAAAGGTCCAATGCATCAAATACGCCAAATAAAGATTCATAAGATTGATTTTACTAAATAATAACATGATAAATAAGTAAAGTACTTTTTTCAAATTCTAATGTGTTTTTTTTTACGTTTCAGGTAAGGCAGCATGTAGAACTTTGTAAGTGTAAGTAAAAAGTATCAACTAAGAATAAACACAAGTTTCTTACGTAAAAGTAAAATGCACTGGAATAACTTGCGAGACTAGGCTACCATGACCGTATCAAAATCTAGTGCAGACACCAGGCGACCATAACTCAGTAGCAGGCGAAGTAACTTAGCGACAGGCGGGGCGGACGCGGCGCGGCTTCCGGGCGCGCTTCCTTCCGGAAATAGGGCCCGTTCCGCCACCGCCCGGCGTTCGTCTAATGGCGCGTGCCTCTATAATGTCATGCCTCCCTGGTACCTACTGCTCGTTAGCCCCTGCTCCCCGAGTGACGATTTTTTCTTTTTCACGGATTTTTTTTGTACATTATTATTTTCAGTCTTGTGAAGGTCTTGTTAGACCCGTGTTTTGCTGTTTTGTTATTGTTAACCTGAAAGGTTTTCAGAAACAGTTTGTAGTACACTAATAATGTCAACTCGGCAAGATATTTCATAGTGAGATTTTGTTTGGTTCGGACAAGTAATATAACACAATAGGTTACTTACGTACTTGTTACGTAGGTACTACATAACCACTAAACTATATTATTTAACTATAATTTTTATTTTTATTGATCTAAATTTTTCCATGTTTGGAAATCAAGGTGGTCGTTACAAAGAATCATTGCTCCCAATTTGCTCAATAAATCTTACTTCTAGTCATACATAATCTTCGTATTCCATCCCATTGCCTGAAACCTAATTGTCTAACATGCTATCAATCAGATTCTGAACCATTTGAAGACTATTGCTAATCCATTGCTTCATAAATATGTTCATAAAATTTGTCTGCTCACTTAACAACGTAAATAACGCAATGCATATTGTTGATCTGTCAAAAAAAAGCCAATCCTACTGTTATTGTTAGGCAAATAACCCGCTGGGGACTTGTAGTCTGTTCAATTCAATCTGCTTCGGAACCCAGGACAAATTAAAAAGCTGCAAGCTTCATTTCAACAAAAATAATGATACAATGTAATTCATCACTATAAATTCTGTCAATGTAACCGGTAACCGCTTAGCGCTATCCGTGAATGACAATCATACTTGAATGAAGTAACACCACTAAATCATAGGTCCAGGTAATATAAGGATCAGGGATGATGCCGAGGACCATGGAGGTCCATTTAAAACTAATCCCATGAGGCTTCAATAGCTGACGAGTGACGACTAGTGAATACTCGCGGTGGGATTTTTTAGCGCACTAGATCTTCAACGAACTGCTTAGCGCCAAAACTTGAAAATCGAACAGTGACCAGTGTGTTTTTCGACCTGCGGGGATGCACTCTGTTGGATTCTCGATCCTCGGTTCAACACCGAGAGTTGTAAATCCAGTGCCCGATAAAATCTTGCCGCGATTTTTTTACATCCGAGCTTACGTAGTCTTAGGACCACCACCATCACAAAAATGCAGTAAGTCCACGAAAAACCCCAGCGATTTCGAGACACTGACGTGGTCGGAGTGTTCTATTTATAATTTAGGCTCGTGTGTAGTATGCAGGTAGCATATCATTTTTGTAAGTTGTTGACTGACAGTAGAGCCTCGGCCACTAGCGTAAAGGTATGGACACCGTGGTGATTCCTGAAATAGTTGTTTATGAAACGGTTGCATAATGAGGGGTATTAAGAGAGGAGGAGGCGAGGTTTATAATAGTATTTCACTAGTGTTTTAATACTACCCCTACCTTGCTATGTACAGTTTCATACAATACTATTATCTACTCTCATACATTAGGATTTAACTTCTTTCATTACTCCGTGGATTTAACCTACTAAGGGCTGATTTTTCAATAGTCGGATAACTTTTATCTGAGGAATAAATATTGCGGTTTGACAAGTATTATAAAAGTTACTCTATTAAAAAACTAACTAACTATAACTAACAATTGAAAAATCAGCCCTAAATAAAATATCAAAATTAAAAGAGGAAATCGTTTTGTAGTACTATAAAATGGCGCACTACCTAGTAGGTATCCCTTGGTAAGACTGGCTGTCAAACTTTCGGGCGTCTGACTACCAGTAACGACTGTCAAATATCTCTACAAATGGCAGCAAAATACATAAAGCATAGTATAAGTAGTATCCATATCGCTAAGTGTGTATCGCTATCGCTAGCGTGTCGCGGTAGGTGTAGCGCCGGTCCGCGCCCCGGGCCGCGCCTCGCTGTCGACTGAGCCTGCCTGCGCTGACGGGCTATAGCGCGACAAGAACGGTCTTGATACTTAGTATTTTATTTATTTTTTGTTGGATTCTTAATTGTGGATTTATATTTCGATGTGGATGCTATCATATTAATGGTTTATTGCTTGTTATTTCGTGTCGAAAGCACATTTTTTTTATCAAGTTCAAAAGATTTGAGGTATAATAAACTTGACAGTTTTTTTTTTCAGTGATAGGTGGTTGAGTTTTTGTTAGTGAAAAAAACGACTTCTTGCTAGCATTGCATTACGCAAAGATAAATTATTCCAAATAATCAAGAAATACATTTGCCAAACAATATTTTTCTGATCGAAATTATATCTGAACAGAGAGTAAATTTACAACAGGCGAATATTCTGATTACTTTTGCAAATCATCTTTGTGAATCTTTGTCACATCTGTCTAGCCCATTATTCACCAAATTATGCACATTACGCCTTATTCATCAACATTTCTGAGTCTGCACTCAACAAAAAGTACGAAGAAATATTTCACCGTGCCACTAACGACCAAGCCCATTCCGGCGCGGCGGCGGTCGGTAGCTCGTCAAAGGGCCAGGGGGCTCGCGCCTCGCAGGCTGTTTCCTCCCACGTCGCTGTCACCCTCATTATGTTACCGCGTGAGGATACATTTTGCAAAATGGCGCTTTGCCCCGTGGTAATGCGACGTAGACTTGTCAATTTACAACAGTGTTCATTTGTAGCGTGTTATCCGAAGGGTTTTATGTAACTTTGTGAAATTATAGAGTATAGGGTTATAGGCTGCCTATCGTAAATAGAAGTTAAGGTTTCGGTTTACGTTTTTCGAGTTGGTTAACCGGCTGCCGGTGTGGGTAATGGCAGTGATTCCTGAGCTCCTTGCTTTTATTGCTTAGGAGCATTAACTTCGCTAGTGTAGCTTTCTATAGCACAACTTGTGGCAAAGATTTCGCTATTTGCTAACCTCACTCCTCTATGCGATACTATGGCTACGTAACTGTCTAGGTAAATCTAGTGAGCTAGTTATAGTTTTTGCACACAACTTTAGTTCCCAACTTTACCTAGAATCTTTAGTAATTATATTCTAAGAATATGTAGCAGCAAACGATCACATTGTTATGTGCGTTTCGGCTGTTATTTCCACGAATTTTGGTAATTCATGAGAGAAACCATTGCCTTGATCTATAGACCTATCGTTGGTGAACCTTCTAGTAATGCAGAATACTATTCTGAAGGTCTAGATATACTAGTCGTTCTTCTGACGTATCGTGTAACCAATAAAGATATGGACGTTGAACCGACGGATCCTGTTACTGTATTGTCTACTCCTCCACTGTTTGCTCTGACGCTGATAAATAAGTCTCTCAATATTGACGTTATATTACCTTGCCTGGCTATGATTCTATTGAAACTAGCAATATTATATTTTGTGCTATTTAAAGATTGAAAGGAAAATTGTTCTTTCTCTTCATAATTATGTTTATTACAATCTTTGAAATCAATTTCCGTATAGCTATCGGTATTGACGATTAATAAAAGATATATAGCTTTTGAAATAACTTTCCGTATGAAACTATCTCTATACAAGTTTCTCACAAAGAAACCAATTGCAACATAAAACCGTGTAACTCCTCGCTTGAACAAACGTTGAAAAACTTTCCATATGCTTAATACGAGCCTACAAACAAAAGCAAGAACAATAATCGTAAAAGCCGTCACCGGGAACGCGTTAGTATATCACCGTGATAAATATACACGAGACTGCTAACGCCACAGCAGTGAGAGCGAGAAAATTACTGACCGCACGGCTTCAAAGCGATGCGATGAGTATAAAGCGATATTTATCTGTCTCTTGGCCTCGCCGGCACCGGCACCTATCAAGTCGAGTGCCGCACATGATTTACCATTACCATAGCCTTTATTTTCAAGAACTAAGGTATATTTTCCATCATCAGATTTGTTGGTTGGAGTATGTGGAACTATAGCACCGTAGATAGATGTGCTCGCGTGCAGTGACGCAACGCGGGACCGCTTGACATCTATATATAATGATGTTTTGTATATTATGCGTGTTGAATGTGTGGTATACTCACTTCAATTTAACATAGTCAGCTGCCTTTTAGTTTTGGACGCAGAGGTGATAATCGACAGTATTTAGTTAGCTGGTAGTTGCACGGCATTCTTTATGAAGTGCTGAAACTAAAAATTAGAAATGAAATGTTATTTTTGTGAAATATATTTAACATTGATGACATAATCAGCATTACATCCTTATTCTGCTCCATTTAGTGAGTGTAGAATTCCTTGCGTCTACCTTTTCATTGTTTCGATATTTACCATATAAAGTATTGCTGGAATCTTGTGTTTCTTGCTAACATTGATTGATGGTAAATTTACTGCACCTAGCATTCCAAACTACTTATTAATTTTATTATATCTGTATGGCTCCTAAACTACTTAATTAAAATCTCAATGTTCTTAAACTGCACAGAACAGCTCCAAACTTTACAAAATAATTTTTAAAAATATTGAAAAAGCAAAAATACAAACCCCACCACTGCAATATGACAACACTCCTTACCATTCTGATCTCATAACGCGAAAATCGGAGCAATATTTAAGCGTAGTGCGCCACACATTTCCCGGACATATTTCACGGGCTCACATCGCATCGCCGAGATTTTCCCGTCCCGTCTCGCTCGGTATCTTATCGTCGCTCGAGAGGCCGTGTCGTTTCCATCTACTGACGCGCAATGTCAGACGCGTCGACGTACGAATATTGCCACTTGGGTTTTATTATAGCAAGCGAGGAATTGTTCTGATAATAGTTTTCTTAATTAAAATACGAATGCTGCTGGTTTTTGGTATATTTGCAGATGATTGAAATAATAGTGGTAGTGGTGCTCCTAAAATCAGTGTATGAGGCAAGTCTGCATGACATTGCAAATTCTTAAGTTGAAACTAGTTGAAAGCAGGATAGACATTTGTTTAATGTCAAACATATTAAATAGTACATCGATGATCAGCACAGAGTGTTCAATCGGTACTTGACATTTGAAAATGATTAGCGCTTGAAATAATTATTGCAGTCTTTGTACTGTACGCCCTTGCTGTCAAATTCAAATATTAGTACAGACGCGCACATCAAGGTGAACCTTAACCTTTTGTAATAGTGTTTTAAAAAAGAAATTTGACAGATTGGGGTAGCTTGATGTGCTGGCATCTGTACAACAAGTGAAATATCTCGCTTTTGTGCGAACAAATATTACAAGACATTCTTAAAGGAATTTGATTTCACCCCGAAGCATCCTCAACTTAGGAGTGATGAGCAGGAATGCTAATTGAACCGAATTATTTATTAATATAGAGTTTAGGCTCAAAATTATTAATATTTAGAATTAAATTAAACAGAGTATTAAAATTCTTGAATTTAATTACTTATTCACATTTATATTACTTTTAGGACGAATGTCTGCTTTGAGTTGTGATCGCCAAAATTCGTGTTTCAATGGAAATAATTTCTTCAATGTATACAAAATTTCTTCGCTTTCATGTATTTACACTCCGTTTATTATTATTAGACAAATAGTGGCGAAACCAATAGTTATTGTGTTTTATTGTTGAAATGACTAGATGAATGTCACCAGTGTAATTAAACGCGGTCGATTAAGAGTTGACAGTGTCATTCTCTGTGGAATATTGACTTTTACAGCTCTTGAACACGATTAAGATGTGCTGGTCGCGTTTAGTTTAATTGGTGAAATTCGTAATTAGACTTTTAATTGTGTATTTTTTTATAATAAATATAGAAATGTAATTAAATGGCTACTAGATACATTTCTTTGTGTCTAACGTAAAATAACGGACCTTATTAGATGCTAGTATCAAACTCACATCGGCGGTATTTGTTTCTTGTCTAGTATTTTATTTATAATAAATGGAGTACCGGTAAAACGGGGCTATTCGGGATACATTTTCATATTCATATTCATTTATTGCATTTCATATTGTATTAAGATGTTACAAAGGGCTTAAAGCTAGGTACAGAAATATGGACCCTGTAAGGGCACAGCAAAACGATAAAATTAAGATTACCGATTATTTTGACATACTTAAGCAAATATCTGGTTTATTTCGCATAAACTGTCAAGGTAAAAAAAAATATGGGTCTCGGGGAACCCCTTGCTTCTGCGGATATACGTTTGAAGTAGCTACTTACAACAGAAACAAAAAAAAAAACGAAAAAAGAGGCTGTCCCAAATAATTTGGGGCTTTTTATTATTTATTTGGGGCTATTATGGGCAGCAATGAAAAACGGATATTTAATGTATAGCGCTTCGGGACAAGTTTGGACACCTCAGTTTTTATGTAAAAAAACAGTCTCTGACTCTTTCACCAAGAAACTAAACTGTGAAATATACTGACACTGACAGGTGACAGTGTGACGTAAACTATCAATCTGTTGCAAGAGTTTATAGAAAAAATCCTAACATACACCAAACCATCGAAAGTTATCGATAATTTAGTTCGAAATTCTGGGTCGTCCGAAATACCCCCCAAAAATCCAAATAGCCCCGTTTTACGGTACTTATAGTTAAATTTAAGAAAATTTAACTTTTTGTTAATCAGTTTAGGTACCGGAAATTTAATGATTTTGCTGCTTCGAAGTTCTAAGCAGCAAAATCATTAAATTTCCGTCACAACTGTTCAGACCAGTGTTTTAATCTCTGCGCTGCACCTGCATTCAAATTGCTTTGATGCCGGTTTCGGTATCTTCATTGGGTGCTATTTCATTATTAATAGCTATTTCTACTACGTGACCCTTCATAGTAACTGCTAAATTAATACAATTACGCAGGAAATCATTCGTTAATGTTTCACGAAGAGTCAAAATTCCTTATCGCTTTTCAAGTTTTATTTACTGAAGCAAAATCTTAAGTTTTACTGATGTTAGTTTCGAATCAATGAACAAAAATATTCTTACCATGTAAGCATTATGATTCTATTAGGTAGTTAAGTGAAATGAAAGGAGCCGTCTGTAGTTTATTAACTAGGTCTAAAACTACAAACATTTTTTTTTATTGTTGTAATTCTTCAATACACGTCGTGTCGTAATACCAGACATAAAAAAACTCAATTAAAAGCCCTATCTATTTCGAACAAATGTACCCAATTTTGCAAATTGCTCCCACAATTATGCGCAGGGTCACAACGAGGTTATCGGCTGGTCGGCAAACATGTGCAGACGTTAGGGCGGCGGCGACGGCAAGCGAACGGCGCGAGTAAATGGCCCGCGCCGCACCTCCCCGACAAGTCTGATGGCGATGGCGATGGCGATGGCGGGCCGAGCGAGGATAACGGACGTTTGAGTACTGTATGTACATATTTGCATATTATATGTGCGAAATTAAATTAATAAAATCTTAAAAAAAAAATCTAACAACTTTCGACATACTAAGCCTTTTTTATAACTTTTCATACAAGTTCTCATTTATTTTGCCAAAGTTCTACAAATAAAACATTTTCGCATGAAAAGTTTACGGTAGCCTGAAAATTACTAGTACTTAAAGTTTTTATTTAATCATAAACAAGGAAGACGACGCGACGTTTGACTATTAAAATATTCCTTGGGTGGTCTCTGATAGACACTTAAATTTCCTTGCAGTATGCTTACTTCATAGGGTACTCGTTATAGTATTAATAATATTATAAGTACCTACTTAATGTAACCAATCTTAATACAAAAAGTTTTATTTCCAAGTTGCTCCAGAAATAATTTGCACAAAACTGAAAAAAACAAATGGCAAGCAAGCTGCTTCTCCATAAATACTGCGCGTCTTCCAATACTACAAGTCTTCACTGCGATAGAAAATCTAAAATTCAATATCGCCAAAGGTCCTAAGTGCTTCGATTGAAATATGACAATTGGCGGGCGGTCGCCGTTGTAAGTACGAACAGTCGCCCGTCCGGCGGCCACAAATCTTCCGTTTCACTCGGTGCCCAGCCTCCGAGCGGTGAGAAGAGGAAACAGCACGCTCCAAAGCACGCGACTGCGTGATGCCGGCTACTCCCGAAATAGACCCCCCGCGCGGGGTGCCGGCCCATCGACGTGCTTTTAGTATGCTGCGCGCATGCGAACCGCCCGCACCCTTCTGCGCTCCTGGTACTAACAAAGCTAAACTCGCGAAATTAAATAACAAATAACTAAATAAAAGATATTAACTGTGCTCAATAGCATGCTTTAAAAAACAAAATGGTCGCTATCCTGGCCAACCCCAAGTGGAGCGAGGATCTCACCATCCAGATGATAATCGAGTACGAGAAGCGCGAATACCTCTGGAACCCCGTCTCGGAACACTACAAGAATAAGAAAATAAGGGAGCAAGGATACATAGAGATAATTAATGCACTGAATTTGGTCGACGTCACAGTTAAAGAATTGAAAAATAAAATAAAAAACATACGTTCGTCGTACAGCGTCGAGTTGAAGAAGATTCGCGCGGCGAGGAAGGCTGGCGCGCATGCGTACCGACCGAGCGTCACGTGGTTCGAACATGCAGACAGGTTTCTGCGGGCGATCGTCACACCGAGCTCTGTGAGTCTATTTTTTTGTTGTTTACGACGCTTACTCATGTTTACACATGCGCTCTAACGTTAAGCGGCTGTATGTTTGTTGATAGGTGGACAACAGTTTGCTGGAGATCCCGGCGAGCGACGACAGCGACGTGGTCCAAGACCTCAGCGAGCGAAAATCGCCGGAAAAGAAAAGTCCGCGAAAGCGACGCAGCTCGACGCGTTCGTCGACACCGTACGTGTTGAACACGCCGTCCCCTCGCCCCGGTACTCCGTTTGGCTTGAGTCAAGGGACATTTGGAATCCTCCCGCCGGTTACATCCGCGCCTTTTCTCAATCCCCCCGTGGGGATCGCTACGCCGTTGACTACCTCACTTGCAACTATCTACCCGGTGCCGACAAAACAAAAGAAAAGTAATTCAGACAGCGGCGATCACACGGACTTGCCGCAAGATCTGAGTCAACATTCCGAGAATGGTAATGAGAACGAGTTCGAGATGTTTGGGAAGTTAATTGCGAGCCAGTTGCGGAAGCTGCCGCTCAGTTTGGCGCTGGACACGCAGTTGAAAATACAGACTTTAGTAAACGCGGCGAGGATACAAGCCGTTTATCAGCAGTACAGTTATGCGGGCCCGTCTCAGGAAGCGCTGTCAGTGCAGGCTTTGTCCAACGGGATTCTAGCGGGCATG
Source organism: Antitype chi (assembly GCA_947359405.1). Lineage (NCBI taxonomy): Eukaryota > Metazoa > Arthropoda > Insecta > Lepidoptera > Noctuidae > Antitype > Antitype chi. Next base: position 6,100,605 of record OX375829.1, on the reverse strand, counting down.
TCGACACAGAGCTCTTTCGCATCTCGGACTTTGGGCATGGACAACGATTCTCCCGATGAAATGAACAGGGATTTGAAGACTATTGAATATTCTTTAGGTTCCGAAAACGAAGATTAAGATTCCAGGAGCCATTTAAAACCTGTTTTTGCTCACACAACCTATAAGTACCTCATAACTCTCTGTTGAGATAAATATGAGAATTTTGCTCATTATATACCTTTGTATAGCGTACGACGCACAATGACATCACTTAGATCCTGATCTGGTGATTTGGGTAAAATATTAACTGTCATTATTTATAAATGTATGTGTTTTAAATGGAATATTGGTGTGGTCTATGTATTCGTAGTAGAAAAAATCTATAAAGATTTTATAAGTGGAGAAAAATCAGAACGTAGTATTTTTCAAAAACTAGTCATTGATATTTCGGTGTAATGTAGATCTCGATGTTTCGGCTGTGTTATATTATTTTACAAAAAAAAAATGTTACCATATAATAATAAATAATAATAACCTTTTTTGTGTTAACGATAGCAACTCCCGAATTGAGAAAGTTGCCAACAATAACGAATTTATTTTAATTGTGATAGGTTTTGTAAATGTAGATATCTGTGTTATATTATTAATGTGATTAATATAGAGAAAGTGGGATTCTTCGTCCACTACCGAAATGATCTAGGCAATGATGGCAATGTTATTAAATTACAGCCAACATTACTCGGCCTTTTTTCGGTGTTGCCCTGTTGAATACGCCCTTAGAATAATTATTGCAGCATGCATTTCATGATAATATGAAATTAAATACCTCAAAATAGTGTCAGTAAATGTTAGTAGTGTACGGTTCTGGAATATTATATATTATCCGTTGTTCTATGTGCCACAATTAGATTGTATACAGATTGTGATTTATTGAGAAATACATATTTTATAAATGTCATAATAACTGTGAGTTTATTTTTTACCTTCAAGTTTAAACGACAGTATTTTTTTTTTCTAATACCTTTATAATTAAGAAAATTGAATATTTAGACTTTTGCGCGTGGTCTACATTTTTCTACGATAAAACTATTCCCAGCAATGATTTCAAGTATCAATCAATGTTTATTTATCACTCATAATGATTTCGTCAAAAATATTAGCTTCTCAAAAATAGTTCATTACACTTTCTCATCTATCTATATTCAAAATTTAAAACCAAATAAACTATTAATCATCTAACCAGGGCCAAATTAGAACGAAAAGTATTTAAATAAATACAGATTGTGTACCGCCCATACTGTCCGGTTTAATTCCCGCGTAAACCCGTCGACATTCGTTATTGATTGCCCGTTGGTTTGGCATGCGAAGCATTGCCGTGCTAGGCTGCCAGCCATCAACCTGGTAATGAGCGTTTGTTGATAAAAAGTATCAAGAATGTACACCTGACTATTTTTTCCTATTTTGTGTTTGCATTTATTTTATGTGTGTAAAATTGAGAATAGGAAATAAAAAAATAAAAACAATTAAAATTTGGAATGGGATTAAAATATAAATGTAGGATAGTCTAAGTAATTATTGTTTCGAGGTCTTCAAAACTTTATCGTTCAACCTTGACCACTTAGGAGAGTAGAATTCCTTCAATAATAAATGCAAAACTTACGCAAATAATCAAATATTATTTCCAAAATTAATTAATTCACCGCTATTCGAAATTCGCATCTCAGTCGATGCGCGACATTGCGTTTGACAGCGCGCGTCATTTGACAGCAGAAAATGTTTGCGCCATTTTCTTTTCGGTTCAAATGGTGCGAAGGCGAAGCGGGAAGATGAAATAGTGATGCGAAATCGTAAGTATACGAACGATTAATTTTATCAAAGAACTGGGAGCATACTTAGAAAGTTTCGAGCAGACGAGTTTTTTTCCTTTTTCATGGTGTTTGTATCGTCTAATTGTTTAAATATAAATGATTGTAGTGATTTTAATACAGTCACACGCTACACTCATGACGCTTTGTAAATACAATATCAGGTAAGCCATGACACAATTCCCATTCGCGTACATATTACAGTGTCATATCGATCCAGCAACAAACCTACTGTCCAACAATAAATAATGTAAGTATAATTAATGTATTTCACCTGTGTGGCAAAAATGGAGCGGCTGTAATTATAACTGTAATAACATCAATAAAAAAATGCCAGACACTTTAAAATATTTACACAAAGTGTGTAAGTATAATTTTTTGACCAACCCTGCTACATAAAAAAAAAAATCTGACCCTCCTGCTCCACCCAGAGCGGGAGAAGTTATTTGATGATTTCCCACCCTGAAAAAAAAAAAACTCTGCTACATTTGTCGGTAATTTTTTATTTCGAAAAAAGAAAATCTCTTAGTCTTCCGTCCGTTCGTTGTACACCCCAGCTGGAAATCGGACCTCCCAAAGACTGTTTTAACTAGGGTACATCCTAATATCATCTAATACACAACAAGTTCTCCATACACTCGATTACAACCATTCATTCTCGTCCTTTGGGAATGGAATCAGGCAAAGCAAGGGTAGTAACACACAGATTGCAGTCGCGTCTCGCCCCATTACGGTTTATTATTATTCGAGCGATCAAAGCCGCGTGAGCGTGTTATTATGATAATATGCGGTATGTGTCGTGCTGAATGTAGGTACTTCGCGAGAGTTGCGAGGGAGGCATTCTTTGCGACTTGTGAGAGTGTAGATGTGGCTTTATTTGACTTTCTGAAGTGCCGGGAATATTTTGACAGTTGGATGTTGCGTGGGACAGCTGCTGCCACAATTTCTTTGCTTTTCAGTTCAGTGAATATGAAAAGAAAAGATAAAAAGCTAAAAATGATATGATGAAAGTTAACTTGATAATGTCAGTTTATTTGCAAATAGACCACTTATGCAGTTTGGACAAGCAAAATACCTACGACATCTGCATGACATCCTTTCTTCTTCTTTTTCTTCGATTATTGTTGGTTTTAAGTAAGTTTCGACCAGAATTCAGCCAGTTCCATAGCGTTATCGTTGGCCTTGCAAAGTTCTTCCATGGTGGAGGTGTGAATGCACAGAGAGCACGACAAGATGTACCTACTTTATAGTTTGCGATGTTGCTCCACAGTCACACTGCGGCTCATCGAACTACCCCCCCCCACCTGACCAAGTTGTGCCGGCAGCGGCCCACCTGGCTTCTTAGTCGATTAAGTGAATTCCAGGTGTGCCAAGGCAGTTGGTGGCCCGCTGGAAGCCTACTTGCATGCTCAACATAGTCAGCTGGAGAGTGGGGTGTACTATGCCAAATAATCGAATATCAATTGATCGACCAGTATAAATCGCCCACGGCGTCTCCCGCGGCGACTACGGCCGTACTGCCTCTCCCTCACGTGCGCCGCTTCCCTCTTCGCGAGCATTACTGCTTCGCAGAAGGAGGTGACGGCTAACCATTCACTCTCGCTCCGTACCATGGCCTGCACCAGGGCCGGCCGCGAGAGATCGCCGCCGCCGATCGCCTCCACTAGGACATGGCGGTGCTCCGCCCAAGCCGGGCAGACCGCTACCGTATGCTCCACCGTGTCCTCAGGGCGATCTTCGCAATGGAAACACCCGGGCGTTTCCTCCCGCCTTATGCGAACCAGGAACCTCCCGAAACAACCATGTCCGGTGAGGACCTGAGTCAGGCGGAAGGTGAGGACGCCATGCCGCCTCTCAAGCCACTCCTCAAAGAGGGGGACTTACCGCCGCTATCGTGGCGTGCCCAGCACTGGGTTGCGACAATCGTACTCTCCATGTCGCCATGAGATCCCGCCGGAGCTCTGTCCGCTGCGCCGCGATTTGGCCTCCTCGCGCCACTCCCAGATATGCGCGAGGACCTTTGCCTCCAGATCCCATGGCGAGTGTATCTCTTTAACTGTAAATAATTTTGAAAGCAAAAAATATATGAAGTATTCAAGTCTTTTTTGCATACAGTGATTGAACTCAAAACATACTTTAATGCATCAAAAAATTCATCAAAGCTTCCTCTTAATTTTCTTTAAAACCAGTTTATCCCTTCAATAACAATTTTATTATAATTATAATTTAAAATATACCATAAAATTCCAAATGCCAAACCGCATCTAGTGATGGATTATTTTTTATTAAATATGTTAATATCAAATTTTATACGATTTTATTTGCATTTTTACTACAATGCTTGCTCATTTATAATTCGAATTTATTACAACAGATTTTAACCCGTATCGGATTGCAGTAAGAACTATTATCGCTCATAACGACAATACGACGAGTACATTTAAAATTACCAGGGCCTTAAGTAATTTCCATGAAGTTTTCCTACAAATTGTTCCATCAAAGTTGCGTTGCCCCTGTTTGCGGGAACTTAATGTCTAATGACAAGAATGAAGCTATGATAGCAGTTACCTGCAATTCCACAAAATTAAATACTAATAGTCACCAACTTTTTCTGTAGTATAAAAACCTACGCACTGCAGTGTTATAGTTTTGCCAACTTTCTACCAATTAACAGAAGCACTTTATGCTAATAACATTAAAAGAAACTGTGGCTGTTACTTGCCAAAATACGGTGGAAATTGATTCCCTGCAATGTATTTCTACGCAGCTATAAATAAATCTACTGTTCTACTCATTCTAATTCGTTAAGTTTGTAATTTTTCGTTTTCGATAATTATCGACTTTTTTGGTAAGTAAGTAATTTCCAAAAATTTTGCGGTAGTTTTTTTATTTTTCGGTAATTTTACAATAATTATTATTAATAGGGAAGTAGCTCTGATTCCGTAACTTTTCAAGACTATTGACTGAACGGATTTTTATAAAATGCGGTATACCTACACAGGTAGACATAGGATATATTTTATCCCTGTTTTCCGTGCCCGTGTGATAATTTTCGACATCCATGCGAGCGAAGATGCTTACGTAAGTAACACATAATCCGCAAAGTGGTAGTAGGGCTGACGAGTGGACGACCCAGGCGGTCTACTTACTCCCTAAGCACGAAGTCCGTAGATCCGGCCGGAGTCCGGCCTTTCCTGCTCCGTATCACTTACGGACATAAGGTTAATTCGGTTTTCGAACCAAAAAGGAATGACTACATGATTTGATAGTTGTCTTCTACGTCAGATGTGTTTTTGGCCGATCGAAAATTTTAATTTGACACTTGTTTTGACGGATCAACTACTTTCGGACGGACCTAATCTTCGTTGACGGACTTAGAGAGTAGACTCCCCGGAAGCGCAGGATGTACTTAGGTATAGGTACCTAACTACATTTAAACAAGTGATACACTTATGAAAGCTTCGTCAAAAATCTAATGCTCAAACGCCATAGTTTCACAAGAATTCAAACAAGCATTAGAGATTTCGAGACCGAAACCGTACAGAAGCCAGAAAAATAAGAATTTCCCATTTTTTCTCACAAAACGTGAGAACTTCGCCCCTAATATACTTCCAAGTACCTCCAACCTTCATTAAGTCGCCGTGTATTTGACCAACGCTTGTAATTTCATAGATTTGACGGTACGAGCTACGGAGCGTCAAAGTTACGGGCCACAGAAGTGTTTATTAAATTCTTATAGCGCGTTTGACGGGCCACATTCGCTGTGTTCGAGTAAGCTAGGATGGTTAGGAGCTTGTCTATTTGGTGGTTCTGTAAGCCGAAGACAAAAATTTTATGAGGGAAAATTTAATTCTGCGATTTTGACTGAACTTTCTAAACTCATGGAGGTAGGTAGTTTTAATTTTCCTTCGATCAAACTCGGTCTAACACTTTTGAGACCTAATTTGCACATGACATGATTCTCATTCAAAAGAAGCAAAACAATCAAAATGGTATTCGAAATTCAATTCTCCAATAATAAATGTAGTTTAACCAGAATGTCATCAAGACACTGTAAATCTATCCCACACAGCCTGCGCCTTAGTAAATTCCACATAAGTACCTACAAGACATCGCCCATTCGCCCTCCATCACAGTCTGACCACAACTGCTCCCAACCGTTCACGGACATTACAAATCCAGACACGCGATCTCGGCCTCGGCTAAAACAAATCCGATTATTTTCCCGAAGTTTTCGGCAAGGCGTGATTCCTTCCCTAGCGTGGGAGCGAGACGTGTGAGTGAAAGAGAACGCGATAGTATTGTGGGACCGTGGCCGACGGCCCGTGCGGTAGCCGGTAGCTTACGACCGTGGTGTCGAGTACTAAGTGCAAACGGTTTCGATACTTGATATTATTTTATGTGTGGAGAAACTTGAGCTGCACTTTTTTTGTCTGAGCTGGAATTCAAGATCGTTAAATTAAATACAGATATACGTTTCAAGGAAATTTAATACTTTTAGGCTCTGGGTACCTACTTTTAATAATTAAGTCAGCATTACAAATCACAGAAAATTTACTTTGATTCCTGCAACAGATTAGAAAATTAAATTGTTGATAAATATGACATTATAACACACGACACCACACCACACCACACACGCCACATCCTGCAAGTCGAAAAAAGTAATTCGTAAAAAAGGATTGCGGAAAGACCTTTCCTAAGAGTAGATTCTAAAGAAAAATGTCTAACAACTGTCACAATTGACTAACACACTTCATAAATCAGACCCTCCTATTCACGGCTCACACCGTACGTACTTACACTAGTTTACATCGGGCTCTTTATAATAATTGTCGATGCGCGGTCGGCGGCCGCGATAAGGGATTACGGGCTCCCCCTGCCAACACCACCCACCCCCCACTTTGTTCCCCCCTCGTTTGCCCTGCTGGCTTTTTTCCCGCGCGCTTGCACTTTGCCACAGAAAGTGGAGCGGAGTGAATATTGAATTATGAATTAAGATATGAGCTAGTTCGCTTTAAGAAGGCGTTTTACGCTTCTCTTAGATGCTCTGCGGAAGAGAGGTCTCGCTTACGAAGTTTGTTGTTATGACAGTTTGTGTTACTACATGTTGGGCTGCGGATAAAGTGCTTTGTACTTAACGTAAAGAACTGTGATGAGACGCGTTACAAAATGTTTGGAGAGGAGAGTCTGGGTCGGCCCTAGCATTTAGTCGTTTTTTTGTTGTGTTCATGTTAAGAAGTCATTTTAAGACAACATTTTAAGGCAGGCCTGAAGTAGCAACTTGTAAAAAGTTTCAGCTTCAGGTAGTTGTTATCTTGTACAACCTTTTTCAATATTCAGCTTAAAGTTTAGGTCCCAACAGATACAAAAAAGCCACAGAACGTTTGACCTTCCAATAGTTTAAATATTCCATGAGACGACAAAGTTTCTTATTGTTTTGTTTTCTACGAATATTCTTCAGTAAAGTTCCCCGAAGTTCGTGACCGGGATTACATTTTTCGGCTTACGCACTTGTCACCCTTCACAATATCTCAAGATAAGACCGAAAAACCAAAAAAAAACCTTGCTTATTTGTGTTTGAAAATGAGTTTTTGATCGCGACTTTCCCGAGTAGCCATGTTTTATTTAATAAACTGAGAACAGCGCAACGTTTGAGTATTTTATTGGCGTCGACAAAACGCCGGGAACTATTCGGTAAAACATAAATTCCCGGCTCCGTATTCAGAGCGCCCACTCGCCAATAAAGTAGCGATTCCTCATCAGGCAGCCCTACAGTGCGGAGCGATAGAGCCATAACGAAACACAAAGCGTAGCGGCGGCGCTCGGACAGAAACCAGTCCGGGCAAATTAAATATGTAGGAGGCAACTCGCACCCACGCCGCCAGGGCTGACGACGACTTGTTTTTAATTTGTGCACGTTTATTACTTATTTATGAGCGTTGGTGGAAATTCTTTTTGAAACATAATTTCGTTAGTTGAGAGCTTGTTTGTATGCGATTGTGAAATTTACAGTATTTCAGTTTTATTTCCATGTGACGATATTAATAGCACTGTGCATTTTGCATTGCAGAATTCATGGCACGATATGGTTTTGACTTTATTTTGTTTAGGAATGCCGGTTTTATACTGGCTGATTTTTGTCACCGTTTAAATTTTTCAGGGTGATTGTACCCGTGAAATGGAACAACTTTCTCCAAGAAACATGGGTCGAAATATGAAAAAAAAATCGGACCTCCCATGAAAAATCAATAGTCAGCTGATCGATTTTGTATGGGAGGTCCGATTTTTTTTTATATTTCGACCCATGTTCCTTAGAGAAAGTTGTCAAATATCACGGGTACTATCACCCTGAAAAATTTAACATTGACTAAAAAGTTACTCTGTATATCATTTCAATGTTTTCTTTTATGATACCATATTAAATACCTCTTCCACGTTAAAATAAAAGTTCGGTATCCAATCAAAGGTATCTAACCCAACCTATACAAATGCCAATGAAATAGATGACAGAGCGCATGAAATGTGACTCATCAACATAACATGGCAAACTAAAAAAAAACACAATATTCAAACAAATGCTTTTCACTGGCTCGAGAAGTGCTTTTGTCTCGTCTCGCCAGAAACAGACGTACTCCCAATGCTGAATAAATAAAACAAAAAAGTATATCAACAAAAATAATATAATATAATGCATTTAATAAAAGCATCTCGCAGCCCTACTCACAAAGCGAGCGAGTCGGGCGCGCCGTCATTAGAGGCGGCGTTAGCGACCCGCCGCCGCTCGCCGCCAGCCAGACATTTTTTATGCAATCCACAACGCCGACGTTTTTTTCGACACGAGCATGTTGCCGGTTGCCGCCAACTGATATAGATGCAAGATTTAAACCATTCGAGCGCCATAACTCTTGCGATACAAGTTTTTGTGGTTACAAGCAAACACGGATACCGAGAATGCAAAAAATGTGCTTAGTTTGGGCATGACGATCAAATACCTATTTAGGTTGCGGTGGCTTAGATGTAACCGAAATGGTCATGATGGAGGAAAATGACAACAGTGCAGAAAACAGAAACAAGTAGTGCCTGTATCAGTACGAAAAATTACCACCGAGAGATATACAAAGGATTTATCTTTGTAAATAAAATAGACAGTCATAAAATTTGTCCCAATTGTCAAAATGAAGGTTGATCGTTAGATTACAAACACAGATCTATACAGGAAAATATATTCGCCACCTTGGGGCGTTAATGTACGAATACATTAGCGAGTAATAATGCAGCGCCGTGACTAATTAGCGGTATGATGGGTGGTCTCACGTCTGCTCTAGACATCAGTTTCATGCTGGGGAGTTTGTTCCGCTACTTCTTCTTTCCAGCTAAAGCACTAGGAAGTGGTGACGGGTGGGCGTTTTTGGGGGGACTGTCTTATGGATCTGAGGTCTTATGTATTTTGACGTTCGAAAAGTGGTGATTTTCAGCCTAATTTGAATAAATTACTACTGATTAAAGGACCAATATATATTTAAGTGTCATCGAAGTGAATTACGTAACGTGCTTCCATCCGGCATTATTATTAAAGCTAGAGAGCTTCTTATTGAGTTTCTCGTACAGTTCTCTGAAATCTTCAGTTACTATTACTAGTATCATTTCCACGTCAAAGTGACTTTATTTTCTTGACTCAAGGGTAGTTCCCACTTTAGGTGTATTACTAGAACTCTGAGCATTGTAGTCTGTATTTCTAAGGAATAAAAAAAGACGTCCAAGCATAAGTTATCGTCTTGCGTGATACTCACACCTACACTTCAAGCTAGACATTTCCAGTTTACGCTGATCTCGCACTGTACGAAAATCACATACAATGCGAGATCAGCTTATACTGGAACTTTACTGCTTGATGTGTAGCCGTGTGTACAAGTGGCCTAAAAAAACAAAGAGTGTCGCTCGCACACCCTGTATGGAAGCCGTGTCGGGTCGGTCGCCGCGGTGGGCTCGGTGGCCGGTGGGTGCGGCCCACTATGGCGGCAGCCGACGACGCGGCGCGGCGTGCGCTCGCCGCCGGCCATAAGCTTAACTGTACGTTGCTATGCTACCCACGTACGCCGCTCGTACAGAACATGCATTTCACGCTTTGAAGAATTATATTTTAACTGTTTTAAAACGATGTTCTATTTTATCCTAAAGTTTTTAATTTAAGCTTTTTGAGGAAATTTTTGGGTTAGACGGGCAGACTAATAAAGAATAATAAAGCTTTTATCAAACTTTGCACTCATATGAACCATTACCAAATCCTATACTTTAAGTATCATCCTTTTAATAAAAGGATAATTTGAACGTTGGAGTGGATCATCATACCAGCAATTTCGTTAGCAAAATTGCAGTAGCTAGCATGACGTGAGTAGGTGACCTCCTTTTGGACCCTAATAAATAATTACAAACTAATAAACACATTTATCACGGTACATATATACATAGCTACTAGAGGCTCATAAATCAAAGCATCAAGCTGGAGCAGGCGGCGTACACGGCAGCCCATTAAACCGGCTCGGTGACAAGGTGACGTGCGCCCGCCGCGGGGGCGCGATAACGCGGCCCGTATCCTGTGTCGTGCCAAGTAGGGCTGCCGACGAAGGACCGGGCGAAAGAAACGTCTTATAGGCAATTTTATTGCTCCTACTGTGTGCTTAATTGTTTGCTTATAAACCTCGAATGACTTTGTGTAGGTTTTCTAAGCGTAAGAACTAAGTTTCCTGAAAATATGTAGTTTTGATTGCGGTTATTTCATTGATGTAATAAAACATTCTTTAGACCTTTATTAAGAGTATTTGATGCACCCTAATTCAACAAAGATAATGCTGAAGTTTGTATGCTGATCAAGTCCATACTTAATTTCATAAAATATTCCATTTATGAATTCGACTGGAGCAATCCTCTCGGTAATATCGATAACTTTCGGTGTCGTGGAATCTTGGCAGCCCTGCTCGTGATGCTCGCCCGCCTGCCTCGTTCAATATTTGAGTATCTATACGTGTTATGGATGCCTGGTATGGTACTTTCGGTGGATTACCGCACGGCTGGCTACGCTTCGCCTTTATTGTACCTGCGAGTTTTATACTCTCGTGCCTCTCGTCTCGTGTTTACAACGATGACAAATCGGGAGGTATAATTAAAAAGATTTAATTTAGCACCTCTTTTAAGGCTTAGTTAGATTATGAGCTGACGACAGCTTACGCTAACTTCGGGTTTTATCGTCCATCACTTTTTACGTAACTGGCAAACTAAAACAATCACGTGAGTACCCAGATAAGTCGAAATAACTAGTAATAAGTCATCTATGTACCTGCATTTGGTGTGTGATAAAATATATTACAATTTTACCATTGCTATCCACTGACTCGCCATTTTCAGCACGTTTATTATAGCACTTCTATCAAGCTTTATCAGGATGCCGCCGCCGCCACACTCTAACCTTTAATAATACTACATACGTCTGCGTATATATTACAGCAGCCGTTATTACTGTGAGGACATTACTTATATGACGTATAAAATGAAGCGATTGTGATTCAGCGTCACGTTCTGACGCCACTTTTATAAAGATCCTGACGTTAAAGAGTGCTTTGAGAGGTGCACAGCGTGAGACGCGCGACTTGCAGAGAATAATCTAGTTTGAAGTTTACTGCTCGTATTTTCTGTTGTCGTGCAGTTAATGACGTGAATTTAATAGTGTGAAAGGCAAACGGTATAATGTAGGTATTAAAATATAACGCAGCCTCGTAAATATAACCCTCAATTGGTTATCGTTTAAGGACTGGTATCTACGCCACTTCATTGATTTTCTCTAAAACAGTAATACGATACGACCCAAATCCGCTTACTTAGCCACTCCACCGATTGAGCAGCCAAAAATTCAGATCAAGAAAGTAATCTGCCGTGACGTTAATACTGTAATCTATACCAAATATGTCTACAAGTATAGATATCTCCCTTTTAATTCAAATGTAATCGAAAGATAATAAATATTTAATGCCAAGTATCAAGACGAGTTAGTCGCAGTAGGCCCGCAACGTGCCCCGGGCCGAAATGAAGCCGCATTTGCGAGCGTGCCACTGATCACTGCCGCTAAAATGATTGCTCCTGTCTGGTGACAAGACTTCGTTATATTACTTATACTAGCTATTCCCGCGAGTTTGCTTGGTAAATATTGGTAAGTAGTATGAGTCCAGTAATTCAGTTAAGTTTTCTACTCTACCATTAAATATTTTCCCTCGACGGACTCGTTGGTCTAGTGATCGCTAGCGCTACTGCTGAGAAGTCTTGGGTTCGATTCCCAGGTCGGGAAAAGTGTTCTTGGTTCTTTATATCTGGAATTTCTCAGTAGCAGCCCAGAGTCAGGGTTTGTGCCCATTGATGGCAATAGGCTCGTCCCCTATAACATGGGAAATAAACATAAAATGTGGGTGTACTATAGATACTCTTCTGCCTAGCCCTTCGCGGAAATAAAGCGTGATGTGTCATTAAGCATCTAGTATCTACATCTGCATATAAAACAGTTTCAGCTGACTCACTGACAACGCTCACGATGATAAAAACATGAGATAATGGTCTCAGGTGGTGAACTAAGGTTTCATCGAAGCTACCCCTGACCCGGTCAAACGGAGGGTCAAAGTTTGTTTAAGAAGGTCGTGGACAACACTGATATAAGTACCTATACATTCTATTCTATCAATGTCATACACATATGTCGCGGCCTTATCGTAGATTTGCTCACTTTATGAAATGCTCTAGAACTTCATGAAATGGTCGCGTTTCATGAAATTATCGTCTTCTTCTGGATCTTATATTACATTCTCGAGCATTTCATGAAGTGAGCAAATCTACGATATGGCCACAACACATATATCAATCAACCAAATTCTATACAAAGTCGTGATTACAAACACCGAAACTTTAGATTTCATCTTCGAAACTCTGAAAAACGAAAGAACAGTCATACCCAGGAAGGTAATGCCCCACCCAACATTGATAAACCGACTGTCTGTGAGCAGTAGCCGTTGACGGCAAATATTGACGGTAGCTACTGCTCCAAAGCTGAATATTTACCCAATAAATATGTGTCTACTGTAGCACGGGCGAGCATTCTGATAAGTTGTACTTCATATATCTGACTCGTTACGGAACGCGCCGGGCCGGTCGGAAATGCGCGGCGAATCGAATATCTCTGCTGCAATTGGGAGTTGAATATATTGACTTATAATTATGTAGTTTTAACTTTACATACCTTAAGTATACTTATTTGAAAATATGTATGTGGTGGTTTTTTTTTACGGTAGCTTTTGCTGGGTCCGTTTGCAATGCAAAGTGTCGAAGACGTAGGTAGTTATTAGACGAGTTTTTCTACGCTATTACTATAGAAAAAACGAAAAGTAAATAATTAGCAGAATCGACAACAACAATGGGCAGGTTGTGAATTTTATGCACTTTAATGCATGTACCTTTTCACATAATTTATTGCATAAAATTCAAAACGTTATGATATGTATTAGCAACAGCATTTTCCATGCCTAAAAAACTGGATGCCGATGTCCTTTCCTTTGATCCTCGGTCAGCAGGGCACGGCTTATAGGTATTTGTCTACAGTCCCATATGTCAGCAGACTGGTCACGCAAGCTACTAGAATTAGCAATAACCAGTGTACAATAAAGTATATTCTATCTATCTATAACTTTAATCGGTGACGCTGTTGCTTCTTAAACTTCAATAAATTCCAATAGTATCAACTCCACGTGCGCGATATACACCGCGATGGCCCGCACCGAAGTGATCCCGTGTCACGCTCAACACGCCGACGCGGCGCGTTGCTGGCGCGGCGCCAACGTTTGATCAAACTGTCTGCGGCCAATGATTACTGACGAAAAGTTATTGGCTATGTGACGGTGACTTATGTTTTGTATATTATTATGCGTGGTTAAGCTCATAAGTTGATAGACATAGGAGGCGGGGACGCCCACCAAGATAATATATCTAATTAGGTACCTATCTTAAAAACTCATTTTTTTTTAATTCAAATAAATCCTACAGCGCCAGCAGCCATTGTAGGAAAAAGTGAACTCACGAGTTTTTGCCAGTGTAAGTACTAGGCCCCACCAAAATTAATTAGTGGGACACAGTGGACGACAAAATTGCGAACATTCCACTTTGTCAGAGTGGAATATTCCAGATCATCAAATTCCATGCGAATAATTGTTCACGAACGAAATATTTGCGGATTGTCTTATTAACTTGGTTGACTAGTTTCAAGCAGTAATGTGTAAATAAATACCTATCGCAGTGAAACGCCTTCGCGCCATTGCACAAAGCTTGGAAAGTGTTGCAGGTCATTGTTTAACAAAATACTGGGAGGAAGAATAAAACTCCTTGGAGTCGTTTCCTCCTGGTCGTCCTCATGGCGATCACTCTTGCAGTGACATGGCTATCTATCAATATAGCTAATGTTAGTTTACGATAAAAGGTTGTCGGTCACTGCGGTTGCCATCTGTTGGTCACACGTGGAACTACTCTAATTGTTGCTAAGGATATTGCAGATGACGATGATCTTTTATTATATGTGGATTTGACAGAGTTTACTGATAGGGTAGCCATACCGAAACTCGGTCAACGTTACAAAATGTAACTGTGTCCATTACAGTTACGGTAAATTTTAGATTATTAAGAAGTTAGTAACCCAAGTAAATAGGTACACGGGCGACAAAATCTCCTGTTACGAGCTCTGGAGTCAATCTTCGGCCGTTTGACAACATTCGTTCGAGCTCTATATAAATCTCACATTTATCTTTAATAGCAATAGTAGCACCTTACCTACGGCGGATTTGATTCGCGGATATAATATATTGCTACGAAGAACGAACGCCTACGAGCTTTGATCTCCTGGTACTTGTTGTAAATTTCCAGTGTAAAAAGGCGTATCTGCATACAAGCAATACCGTGCGTCCTCCGAGGCCGAGGTAGTTTGTGTAATTCTGTTTATTTTGCGAAAATTCAGTCAGTACAAAAATGATCTGAGACCAACAAAAAAATATTTTTTTGTTGGTCTGAGAAAAATGATATGGTGTATTTCTGTGTACCTTCATCTGATTCCCTTTTTACCGACTTAACGTTTAATTCGTTTTAAATGAAGTAACTAAGTATCAAATTATTAAAACAAGTAAAGTTTCTAATAATATACTTAACGTGAACTAGAATTACTTAATTTAATTTATAGTTGTTGTAGTAAACAGCCAACAACAGGCAGGCATTCAAATAATAATGAATTGGAACTGTAACCAAAATTCCGCGCACACATAATAGAGGAAGACCGCGGATATATTATGCTGCGACGCGGCAATAATGCCTACCAGTCATGATGGCCTAGTATTTGTTGTAAATTACTAGACTAAAAAGACGTAAATGCGATTTAGTTATGAATTAATTTAAATGAAATGTAGATGGCGTTGCCGACACTTTAATTGTTTTTTGTGGTTACCATAATTTTGTTTTTTGTTAATTTCATCTATAATTTAATTTTATTTATTTATTCATTTTTCATAACATATTCACATAGTTTTCGAACATTACTATGCAGCGTTGTCGTTTTCATGATTTAGAGTTATTCAATAAGTTGTTTCATGAAAGAAAATATTGAAGAAATTAAAATATTGCGCATCATAGTACAGGTAAATAGTACTATAGTAGTAAGTTATTTTATTTACAGAAAAACAAAATAAGTTATTTTTCTTCGCATCTAGAACGGAAGTAGTACTTAATTAAGTAATTAGATAGACGACAGGTGTACACAGATTAATTAAAAGTACCTACTAATCAAAATTCCACATAATTAGTGCAACGGGGCAAAGTAACCTCCATTTCGAATGTGACTGAAATACCAGGGGCGCAGAAACAAAGACCGGTGGCCGGCGCGCCGAGCTGTGTCGCATTAGCAAGGCGGCACCTACATAATTTAGTTATAATGACGGCTCGTCGTTACCTCCCGGGCCATTAGGTGCCGACTACCTACGTTGGCGTCGCGTCGCGCCTCGTGTGAATCCACGCGATATAACTTTGGCATGTTGCTACATACCTAGTAACTATATGTACGTTGCTTCGAAATATATATTAATAACGTACTTGGTTTCAGGTTTACTATGTATTTGTGTACTTACAACACGTTGTTTGGGTGTCGAGTGTGTTGACTGACGGCTGGCGCGACGCGAAACGCGTTCAGTGAATTTAAACGATAGGAATTTAAACAAAGCAGCTATAATTCAAGGAGAAACGGGGCGAGTCCTTCATACACAGAAATAACAAAGAAGTCCTTCTTTGAGAGAGTGAGAGTACCCCTGAATACGTCAAAACTTGCCCATTTTCCAGGTATCATTAAAAGTAGGTAAGCCACCGCTACTTTATGTAAGTGTACATTACTCTTTCTTGTTCCACCACAAGATTATGCCGCCGATAAACATCCAAGGCACATCAGAACAGGCTGTTCTTATCTCCCCCGCAATTTACTAAGAAAAAAGCTTTCGAAATATCCACAGTCTCGTACAGACGTGCTTAAGTAGACATCTGTCAGATGATCACGGCACGACACCCGCCAGGCGTGACAAAGTCACGGCTTTCCGTAAAAATGCGCGGAGCGAGATTCTGCAATATTTGAAGCGCGGACGCCTCGGGAAAGGCGGCAATCAGCCGCTGCGGGAACTGGCAGAAGTTGGTAAGCGGAATAATAATAATTACTTGACAGCAGCGGTGGCCTAGTGGGTTTAAATTGATAGATTCGAAAAATGTATCTACGCTTTTTGTTGGAATTTTTACAGCAAATACGCGGCGCAAAAATTTACCAGTAAAAAATAAATATCCGAAACATTTTTCATCCCTTAAATTCAAACACCACATTCTACGTGGGTCACTCAGAAAGTTTTTTCTTTTTCTATAGATAAATATTTTTTTATTAAATCTTTTCAAAGTACTCTCCACTAGCCTCTATACAAAGTTTCATGCGTCTGACCGTTTTTGAAACACTTTTTCCAGTCTGCCGCAAACACATCGTTTCCAGCCTGCTCGAACGCTGACAGCGCATCTTCCGGCGACGAAAATTGTATCCCGTTGAGCTGATTTTTTATTTTCTGGAATAAAAAGACGTCGCACGGCACGGTGCTATGTCACGGCTGTAAAGAGGGTGACCCAGGAGTTTGACCGGCGTGCTGTCCAGGAAGTCCCTCGTTTTGAGCGCGTTGTGTTAAGGCGCGTTGTCGTGGTCGAGCAGGAGCCCATGGAGCCCTGTGTTTGGTCGCTTGTTGCTCACAACAGAGAAAACTCCTGACCGCATTTGTAGTATACCATTCAACGTTGATGCTTCTTTGGTTCCGTAAAGGAATTGGCCAACTAGCCAGTCAAATTGAAAAAGCTCGCGATCAAAATCTTCCCCCCGCTTCTAGATCGCTTCACTTTGGTAGGCGTTGATTCGTTTTGAAACACCCAAACCGTAGACTGGCGCTTCGTTTCTGGATCGTATTCATGAATCCAAGACTCCTCACCTGTAATGATGTCGTAAACACGCCGAGACGAGCCTGTTTCAAATTTGTTTATCATATCACGGCACCATTCCACCCGGGCCTGTTTCTGAGCATCGGTGAGGTTGTGCGGCACCCAGCGTAAAACTATCCTCCTCACGCGAAGATTGAATTGTAGAATTTAGTGAAGGCTTCCCGATCCAACCAGCAGTATGTGTTGAATCTCTTGATACATAACTCGCCTATTATCATGGATTAAATTTTTCACTGCTAGCACTTTTTCTTCCGTAGCAGCCGTCAAAGGGCGACCACTTCTTTCTTCATCGCCCAAAGTTAGTCGACCGCGCTTGAATTCGTTATACCAACGATACACGGTTGCCTTAGAAGGGCCTTCATCCATGAATGCCATTTGAAGTCTATCGTACGATTCGTTCGGTTTCAGGCGACACTTGAAATCGTAAAAAGTCATAGCGCGAAAATGTTCCCGGCGCAGATGCATTTTTTTATGAGACACGATAATTTAAATTAGCTCGCAAACAATGTGGAGGGAAATTTTGAAATTGGAACGTACCTATTTTTACTTACAAATAATCATATTTTCAAAATACATTATAATTGGCCAGACTGTCATACATAAAAACTTTTTTTGACAATACTTTCTGAGTGGCCTGGTATGTTTGAATTACAAAATAGTGATGCTCCATACAAGTAAAACATACTCCTGTCGCAGTAACTCACAAAATCGAGTAAAACTTATCGATTGTAGCACAGAACTGGGACATAACAAGTGGTACGTACTCCTAAACAGTTTAATCGCCGACATCGCTCCGTGATACCTCCCCTCTGTATTTTTCCGGCCACTTGCTCCCCCTGTTCATCCCTCGCTGAACGGACACTCAACATGACTTAGGTACATTTGTTTTTGGATTTATATGTACTTAAATATTTCGAGCTTAGAGCGCAGTAACGGGAGTTTGAAGGATTATCTTGTTTTTTACGGAAAGTTGTTTCGCTAAAATTAGTTGTAAGTAGGTGACAGGTATTAGTAATGCAAAATACTTCAAACGAATCTGAAACGCTCATATTTTGAAGATGGTTATGGCGCGAAGTATGTTAGAAATCATACATAAGCATAGGCCTCTGCTAACTTCCTGCTCAGATTGGATTTAGTTGAATCACGCGAGTTCAATATAATCTACCATACAGCGCAGTACCTATAACTATTGGTAAACACAGCAAAGATGGCGCTTTATCAAAATTTAATTATTGAATTATTTATAGGGCGCCATTTCGAAATTTCTGTTTTGACAGAATACTAGGAACGCAGGACAACTCTAAAACATTTATTCAAAATCTATGCAATTATGTTTATAGAGTTGTTGTCTACCCATGGTTTGGAGTTTACATTAATTCCTTGAATTTCATGCAAATTCGGGCTTTTACGACCTAGGTATGATGATAAGTAAATAGATCGGTCTACAATTTCAGCTATAATAATCACAAAAATACACCAAATTCTAATCACAAGAACCAAACAAAATAGGGCGTTACGTTGACAGATTAATACGGCGACACAGGAAGAGACGAAGCGTAATGTTTTTAAAATTTCACGCTATTCGCTGCCGGGAGGTGGGCAGGCGTAGAAATTATAATGCTGTATTGTCGAGACACTCGGCGGATATCCGCCTTTTCATCCGTCGGACTGACTGGGGTGAGAACAAGGTGGTAAGCGAAGCGACGATAGGGAGGCAAGTATAAATTTGTGACGACGGAATGATAGTTTAAGTAGGTAATGAATTTGGAAGAAAAAAAAACCAATAAGATTTGTGCGTGCTCGTTGATGGTGCAGTGCAGCTAAATTACATACTATATTTTTTAAGCTTTATTATTTCCTCTGAATGATCTTATTCTCGAAATCATAATAACTTAATCTTCGGTCGAATCGATCGCGTGCCTGCATGGCATAGGTACCTAGGTATTAGATCCGGTAATAAAATGTTCTCTCCTTTTCGAATTCTCAAGAGAATTTCACTAAATTGGCATAAGATAGGAGCCTAGAGAGAGAGCCCCCTCCCTACTAGAACTTCAGCAAAATAACTATAAAGATCAACTGCATTCCCCGCCTCGCCTATCCACCATACCACAAACCTCACGCCATTATGGCGCTTCGGGCACGCCATCTCGCGGCGCCTCCCGCCCGCTCATTATCCGCGCCACTTTCCCTCCACCGCGTTGATTGATTGATTCATTCGCACGGGCCGTAACGATAAGTGTTCAGTTTAGCTTGTTATCAACTCCGCGACCCTAGTAATTTGGCGTCGATTGTGTGACGTTACCGGTACCGGATACGGGTGGTTGATTAGGCTCGTAGTATCAACAATAGACTATGTACCTAACTACAAACAGCTGTAAACGTAGACAAAGTGATAAAAATTCGATCAGAAAAATAATCCGATTAATTTAATAATAAAACAAATTTCAAATTAGTTACTAAAGTCTCTAATTCGATTAAGGATTCAATCAATTCATTTAAAAATTGAGTAATCGATTACCTACAAATTTAATAAAAGTCGATTGACCTGTTTTCCGTTTTGCTTAAAATAGGTCAATTATGTACTCAACGGAGTTTATTGCACATTCCGTTAATACTCACATGAAGAGTCAATAGCACACATTTTCCAAACGTGTGAAACATTTTAGAATGACCTCTGATATGAAAACAAACACTACCTACCTTATCGGAATCGCCATTAAAAGTGAACCAACCCCCTTAAAAATTATACAGTCCTAGTACAAAAATGGAAAACGCGACCTTTGTTTACGGGCGACCAAAAAATCCATCTGTTGAAAACATCTTTACGCCTGTTATTTATGAGGGTCTGGTACCTACTATGGTGATGTGGTTGGTTTACGATGGTGAATTGTTACCGCTTTATGGCTGATACCGTGGTCTGCCAACGCCATGGTTTTATCTTATGGTGCTGTTAAAGTGCGCCGTTATTGGTCTGACGATTTTATGAATATGTTTTCGTAAATGATAAGGGCGGAAGAAATGATTGTGGAAGTCGTTATAAGTGGAACACAAAGTGCCTTAATTTTATGTGAAAGGCGCATTCCAATCCGATATTACATAGGTAGGTATGTAGGGAGGGACTTCCATTTATAACGTATTTTTAATTTTAAACTAATTAATCTTGCGATTTCGATGTTCTATTCTCGTCCCATTTAAAGAAATGGAGAATAGTAGCAAGCGGAAGCAAACCCAAAATAGTCTGCTGAACCCATCGGGGAACCAGGCGTGATGTTATAGTTATGGTACTACTAATATGGCATACTCTTACTTGACAACGACCTTTAATGAATATCCGAAATAGCCCCATTTAAAAGGCAATCAAGAATCAAGATAGTTACGTGTCCATGTATCGCAAGACGAATCAGCCCCGAGTCAACCCAAGATACCCCTAGGCACGTTAAGGATCGCTCGCGATAATTAGAGGCGGCTGATAATTACGTGACGATGAGGCCTGCCTGCCCGAATAATGAATGTGTGGGGGCGAGATTGTGCGGATGGCGCGAGGTCGTGAACTCGTGATACTTTGTCTGTGAACTGTAGTATTGTACCAAACAAGAACGATGATAGCAGGATAGGGCACAGCTTATTTATACAGGAGGTATCATAAAGGTCGATGTCTACAAAATCGCGACATCCTTCCCCCATCAGACAATATTAATATTTTTTAAACATAATTATTAAAACTTGGAATTTCGAAGTGTTTTATGCCGAACTCATGTGCCATATCTGTGCGAAAAAGTTACCACACAGGGCCCCAATTCATAACGATTCCCCGCGGAATCTTACTATGTACATTCAAAATACGTTAACACAGTGTTTTTTAGAAACAAATGTAATTAATGGCAATGTTAAGGAATCAAAATATCATATTTTGTATGTTCCAAGACAATTTGTCGATATTACTAATACGATATTAGAAGATTTCATGTGTGTTTGACGTGGTTACGAGTAAGGAATCGTTAAGTGGTCATAGTGTTATGCTTATTATATTTAGCCCTACCGTTGTCACGATAACAGTTCGAATCAATTTGCAAGAAACAAATACCTACTACCTATACCTATGTAAAAAAATCAAAGAGAAAGCGGAAATCGCATATACATTTCCAAGACAATCGAAATTCGATTCAATGTGTGACTGCGGCACTCGATTCCGAAGTTCGATAGTTTCAGAATCCCTCCGTGTTCTAATTACGCGTCATCACCGTCGGTCGCCGCGCCACCAGCATGCGCTGGCCGAGACCGGCCCGAAGTCTTTGGACACGCCAGTTCATTGACATTAACAGTCTTGATCGTATACAAATAAGGTTGAGTTTTGCCCCTGTCAACTACAGCATAAGTTTGCAGTGTCGTAATTACCGACCGCTAGTGCAATGCCGCTAGCTTGTAATTTATGATAGCCTGGTAGCGCCGCGCCGGTAAATGTCGTCACCGGTTGGAGTGGTCAGTTTTACTGAACAGGAAAACGCTTTTTCTCGATTAGATGAACTTTTTATGTGGAAAATGGAGGGCGTTTTAGTAAGTATCTGTTTCTTGGCTGTCGTACAAAAATCAAGAATTCAGTTGGCTGGGTCCATTGTTTTATTGATGCACTATTCTTTTATTTTTTCTACTAAGTACCTTGAGGAAAAAGGGGAGTACACGTACCGGACCGAAGTAACGGGGGTGGGTAACTGGGTACATAAATTCATAATAATTTAATCAAATCATAATACCTACCCATTCAATACTGGGGATTAAAACTTTTACATTTTGGCTGACGCAAGAAACGCAACTTCAAGTCAGATCCCAAAGACGCGACACGGGCCAACATCTCAACAAGTAGCAACAAGAGCTAGCGCAATAAATACAGCACGAATTAAATAAAGCGTCGTTGGCTAAAATAAATAAAAATGAAGTCGGGGGTGTTCCGCTGGCGCGGCGCGACTACGCTTCAGACGCATTGTTCTTGTGGCGCCGCGCGCCGCCGCGCCGCGTCAAGCGAAGAGGCGGGCTGGCTGGATGTGACCGCAATGCAAGGCGCGAAATTATTTTGTGAATAAACTTGTTTGAATTAGGAATAAATTGTTGCCTTTGTTTTGTTATTTATTTGTGTTTTCACATAAGGCTTAAAACAAACTTTCAGTCCCGCTCGATCACAGCTATCAACTGACAGTCGCGACATCAGTCTGCAGTAAAATATTGTCGTGTCCGATTTTGGGCACGTACACTTGACGTCTGTGACTTTTATAATATTAGGTACTGCTGGAGTGATGGATGATAGTTTTAAGTGTAGGTGTAGATATCAGTTCTACTACGCTTATCTACTTTTAAGTGACTAGGCTGCCGCAGACAGGTTCGACGCGACTCTAATAGAACAATTACCTACCTTGAAAATTTCATGGAAATTGATCAGTTGGAGTCGTGTCTCGTCGGTCTGTGGGAGCCTTTATGCTAGGTATATCAGAAGCATCGAAATTTATTTTGTTTCGAGCTAGGTGGGACCTACATAGGTTATCCATAACACAATGTTACATTCGGCTTCACACAATAAGTATGGGTGGGCCATATTCCCCACCCGTAGATTTATTAATTTATTTTTACAACGCATCCGTCTGTCCGTTGGGTAAACTGTATGCATCGTCAACGTCAAGGATGGGCAATTATTTCGGCACTTTATGTTCTCAGAATTTATAATAATTTAGAATACGAGACGAAAACACAGGAAAACGGTGTGGCGTCCAGAACGCACATAATGATAAATGGTATGTGTTCCGCCAAGCAATGTGGAACAGCCCGGCTGCATCATCATCGCCACACATGATATACAACAGAATTCCCAGAAGAGGTACTATTACGTAACACCTAACTACACACCGCCATACTTCCACTCTTCTTTCATAAATCTATTCTACCACTCACAGATATAGACAGAATAGAGATAGACGTAGGTCTATCTATAACTGTGCTTCCACTGCTGTGGCAGGATGGATCCTGCCGGTTCGTCTCGCAAGTTTTGCGTTATCATAATCACTTTATGAGTAACTAAATGCGTTTAGTGCCTAACGTATTTCTAAAACATCGTTCTGTTACTATCAATCGTTTGAAGACAACATAGAAATTATATTTCAAATAGATTTAGCATGCGTTTAGTGATTTGTGGTCATTGACATAATTATATTACTGCGTATGTGGTGCAAGCGGGCCTTACCATTGATTTGAAAATTGGAACCAATAATTTTCGAATTTGATTGGATACCGACAAAATGTGAAACAGCACAGCTCATTTCAAAACACATCAATAAATTGTCGTTATCATCGATGGTGCGCCTAGCCTACTATTTACGTTCTACGAATTTAATCAATAATTAAAGGTTCTTAGTGGGGTCTTTTAGTGAAATAACAATCATACACTATACGTGTCATGGGTAGATAGTAGACACACAACACGTCCACCTATAATTGTAATTTCTGATAGTATACCTATTAGTTCATTTTGATGATATTTACTGCTAGTGGCATACAATAAGAACCTATGCTTACAGGACTTTGCTTTCTTTTATTAAGGGGTGATTTAGGACTGTGTCCTTTACAAGGCTTCCAATGTTGAGGATGGAAAGATGTCGAAAAGGCCCTAGATATGAATATTTCTGACCGCCCGCTACCGCGTCGTATCTCTAAAAGACAAACGGCCAATTTAACACCCCCTATGTCCTATCACTCATGGGGAATGACTCGCCCGCCAACTTTGTGTGTAGGTTCATATATTTTGTATGTAGATGTACCGTGGCAGTCGGTGGCACCTCTGCCAATCTCTCGAGGTTATTAGGCGCGACGCCGGTTATGCAACATGTACTAAATTGAATTTGCCCCAAAACACGCCACGCGCTTCTAGCGAAATTGCACCCACGAACACCGGTGGCGCGGGCAATTGCGAGAAAGCGCGGGCAACGGGCTGACGAGAAGGGGCGAGCACGAAAACGCGGGCGGCAGAGGCGGGAACAAGTGCGTCATTAGCGTCGAGTGCTACTTGTAACGCGACGCCTGCCGGGCGCGCCGATGAAATTTATCGGGAGTTATATAACTCCTGCAGGCTATGTACGCTTGGTATCCGCCAGTAATTATCAATTAATATAGTGGAATATATCTTCACGTCAGTAATTTAATGAGGAGCGTAGGATGCCGTGGTTTTATAAACGTTGGGTAAGGCATGAGGGTAGTTTAAACCAACCATCTTCGGCTGCTCACTTAAAAAAAGCTGTCAAAATCGAAACAGGAATGTATATCATCCATCAGTCATCGCCTATGGCAAGAAAGATGGGTGCCAGATTAAAATGAAAGCGCATCCTTGGATGGATCATAAGATTCCCTTAAATTAAAACTAAGGGAAAGGACACAAATCTTCACAACATAAGCAAGCCTAGTCCAGCAAAAGCATAAAAACTACCTTTGTTGTACAAATTTATATCGCCCCAGTCGGCCAATCCAATATTTACGTTGTAATACCTACCTGTACTTATTTTTTTGCTGCCCAGAACTGCCAATTACCAAAATTGTTCGGACCTTCGTTTTGTAACTAAGTTTTGACGTTGCAACGGGCATGGCGGGCGGGCCGGCCATCCAGTTACCGAACATATCGTTTCATATATAAATGTATGGACGTACATGTTGTATAATAGGTAGATATTGTCTGTCTGCGCACTTTTACCGCTGGCCTGCCTGTAGCCCGTATACAAAGCAAATTGTTGGTGAAACGGGAGGTTGGGAGGATAATTTTCCCTAAAGGGGGAAATGCGTCTGACTTTGTACTGGCCACTTTTTTCGCCAACGATTTCGGATACACAGTTTATTTTGTTTATAATAAACTTTACCGCGAGTCCGACTCGCACTTGGCCGGTTTTTTTTGTACCTACACGATCGACATTCGAAAACTTTTTGACTTCATCGGTTATCCGTTCTGCGAACAATGTATGGAAGAAAAGCCTAACTTAAATAGGTTTACCCTTTAAACCACCACGCTAATTGCGTAACACACTATCAATCACAATCTCAATCATTTTGAAAGATGTTGCTAATCCATTGCTTTAGATGTTCAAAAAATTAGTCTACTCAACAGCGTAAATAACGTAACGAATGATATTGAACTGTCAAATGAAAGCCAGTCCTAAACAACTACCTCGCTGTTCTGTCTACACATATTCAGAAAATACAAGAAGCTGTAATCAATAAACGCATTATAATTTCACCCAAAATGCGGTTTCAATTCAAATACATACTACCAATATTGTAGGTACATTTGCTCAACCCGTTAATACCAATATTATGTATGCATGCTACAACTGACAGGCAGTGAACAGGTGATGTGTGAGAACATGTATAGCGGGTTATACAGAGGCATAGCTAAGTGTAGTATGTGTCCCACTCCATAGCGTGTATCACACGTAGGTAGTCGATGCGGGCCGCGTTTCAAAGCCACGAAAGGGGTGGACACAGAAGTTCCATCTTAAGGCCCATAGTATCCTCATCTCCCGTTTGTATGCTAAAGCACGACTGCCGCCCGCGCCCGCGCAGGGCACCTCTGAGCCTTTATCTCAAAATGGGGATATTCCTTTGATTAATTTACAATTGTGCTTCGGCGATTCTGTGGTAACTCTAACTATCTATTTTTCAGTGTATTTTTTTTTTCCAAATAACGAAGCCGTTTAGTAGGAGTATGGAATAGAAGCCAAAATATTGCGTGTTGGAAAATATTTTTTTACAGCAAAAGTAGGTATTAACCATACAAAAAAAGTACTTCAGGCAAAATGATCTATATGAATCTATAGCAAAATCATATATTTTTCAAATCTTCAAGACAAGCCGTTAATGAGCAGTACGGTTCATAAAGTGACCGTGTTACGCTACCAAACGGGACGTAGGCCCTTAAGATGGATGCGATCAGGCACCAAAGCACCTACCATCTAATTTCTTCACCACCCTTGGGTGACTGGTAGAGAATGCTTGAGGCATTAAGTCCGCCTTTGTGCCTTTTTGTGTGCGAGAAGTTTAATTCAATAAATAAGGTAGCCCGCGAAATTCAAACTGTCAGTTAAAACTGCACGTGTGTAGTCTGCTTGTGAGACTGTCAAATAAAAGTTATAGCTGTCCAAGGATCTGACGCGTGGCCCAAATCGCCATCATTTTGATAATTTTATCAACTTTTCACAAAACAATTGCACGAAATGTTTACCAACAGAGCCCGCCCTTGTTACCGTCAGTCGAGCGCAATAAGATCCTTGTTACCGCACGTTAGCACCGACGCGCGACGTAAAAATATCACGGCCGGTTTCATTGCGCACTGGATTTTGCACTCTCAGTGTTGAACCGAGCATTGAGTGTCCAACAGAGTGCGTCCCAGCACGTCGAAAAAACACACCGATCGATTTTCCACTCACGGCGCTAATCAGTGCGTTGACGATGAAGTATTCGTTAAATTCCTGCGATATTTTTACGTCCGTTTTTCACGTGGTATACAGGAAAAGTTTTTATTCAGAGCGCAAACTGTAACCATGAATTCAGCATATCATTCTAGACCCCCAGTGCAGAAATTTTTCGTCGGTTATCCAAAAAACAATCAGCTGTTTCATACATTTTGGTCGCACTTTTCTATGAAACAGCTGTTTTTTTTTTTTGTAAAACCGACGAACAATTTCTGCGCTGGGGGTTCTACAATGATATTATGCTGAATTCATGCTTACAGTTTACGCACTGAATAAAAACTGTTCCTGTACATATATACATATAGGTAGGTACTACGATTTTCAGTCACGTTGATTGACAATGACATTTCTTCATCGCTTCACAAATTTTCGTGAGTTTTGAGCAGTGGTACTTCTGTGTTAATAGTGTGTGGCATAGTGTCCCGTGCGGTAGGTACTGGCCGGTAGGTACGGTCGCGCGGTCACCTGAGTTTGCGCCAGTTTGCGACTTGTCGCGCGCCCGTATATCGCCCTCGGCATGCGATAGGGATGCGCTTATGTGGTCCATTATCGATATCGATAACTTTTATTATATTTTTTTAGTTTCCTTATTATCAGTGATAGGAATAGTGCCTATTAGCCTAAACTTCGAAGAACAGAGACAAGAAACGGAGACTTCCTTAGGACTAAATTATTTCCGGCACATCTGTCTCGAAATTTCGAGACAACACTTAAATACATTTAAAAAAATGTGTTATTTGGAATAAGTAATTCGTCTATATTTATCTAAAGTTTGTCTATAAATGTGATAGTTTACACTTGAACTTTAGAACTTTTTTACACTTGAACTTTAAAATCTCATTAAACGTAGCCGAGAGTGAGCTAGAAAGAAGACATTTACTTCGAAACGTGTACTGCTTCTTATTCAAACATTGTGATTCATTGTGTATTACGATCAACAAGTCATTTACAAAATGTTCTCCAAAAAAAAATTCAGAAAATTTTATGGTTGTAACGGCTGTGTATGTTATTATTTTATTATGATATATCTAGTCGCAAACTTTAGGTAAATATAGACGAATTACTTATTCCAAATAACATTTTTTTTAAATGTATTTATGTGTTGTCTCGAAATTTCGGGACAGATGTCACGGAAAAAATTTAGTCCTAAGGAAGTCTCCGTTTCTTGTCTCTGTTCTTCGAAGTTTAGGCAAATAGGCACTACCTATTCCTATCACTGCTTATTATGGACGTCGTCGGTTGCTAAACACAAAAATATTAAGTTCAGAAATCAATTTCAAGTCCTATAAATACAGAACTTTTATTGAAAATATGGCAGAGGCCGTAATAATCCATTTACAATAATTTCAATAGCTACCAAAAGAATAGGAACAAAAAAAAATCTTAATGAAAAATTAGATATCAGCTGAAAATACTAATTCTTTTAGTAGAAACTTAGTCGTTTGGTGGAGTTGGGTGATATCGGAGTTTAGTTTCAGTTTAAAAAAGCTGCTGGGATTGATTTCCTGACACGTGTACTTTTTCGACAATTTTGTTAATATTTTCCCTGAAATACTCTATGAACCTATTCTAGTTATTACATACTGCAGGGAATTTTGGTGCGCCACTTGTTCTTCCCAGATAAAGCACTAGGAAGTGGTGAAGGGCGGGCAATTTTAGGGGACTGTCTTATGTAATTTTGACATTCCAAAAATTTAGATTCTGAGCCTAATTTGATTTTTTTATGGTAATTTGACTTTTAATTTGACTTTTAATTTTGACATACTCTTTATTTTATCAATCGCGTTCCACAAAATTCTAAATAATAACTGAAAGACCAAAATAATAAATCGTAAGAACCGGAAAAGGTAAATGTCTAGACACTGACAAATACACAAATAATGTTCTTAAATAATTATGTTTTTCTTGCAAATATGCGAAAATAAACATCGTCACTATACGACATGTCTTGTGAATCACGCTAGGTATCTTCAAAACATGCAATATATTTAATATCTGAATAAAATAAAATAAACACTCTTCAATATGTCAGCCAGAAGACTTTTATAGAACAAAACTCCAACTCCAAAAGTCCGTACACGAGTCCAACAAATCCGGATATCCTGATATCCTGATATCGACGAGCTGTGCACATATTATGCACACAACTCCATTGTGGATTTCAAGAGGATTTTCGCTGTCACAATCAACAAAGCCTCGGTTTTCGATGAGATATGTCCTTTATGTGGACGGGGACCTTCTAAATGCGAAGACTGACATTTGGAAACCCACAGGAGTATTATAATGTGTGAAGACGAATATCTTCATAGATCATTGTGTTGTTTAAGTCCATTGTGATTAATGGGTTAGTTGAAACAGTAGCTAGTTGGTATGTTGGGATCCCAATTAAATCCATCTTTAAATAAATGGGCGGAGTCTCTTGGTTTCAGAAAAGTTTTTATTTTCAATTTTAATTTCAGACACCTCCGTGCCGCCTCGAAAAGCACGTTAAGCCGTTGGTCCCGCCTGTCATTTGTGGATCTTTGACAGTCGTTACAAGTCATCAAGAGCCCGAAATTTTGACAACCAGTCTTACCAAGGGTTATCGTAATACCCAGTAACTGGGTTGTGGAGGTCAGATAGGTAGTTGCTCTATGTAAAAGACTGGTATTTGGCCTCAACATACTTGGGAAAAGGTTATGATGATGACCTTTAGAGCTTCTACTTATCGTTAAATGAATGATGTAAGCCTAGACTTGTTAACAGGTCCAGTGATAGTAATACCATTTCAAAGCAAGCCGCAAGAGTGAGCAATCAGAAAGATAATCTTGTTTCAATGCGATATAAGCAAAATTCAAGTGGAATACTGATAGAGAGACAACATTCAATAATTCAGTCTCATAATGAAAGGCAAAATACAAGATGAACACATCAAGATCAAAACCAAAATACAAGATTCGTAGCTACTGCGAAGATTCTGTTAACCTCATTAGGGATCGTAAGCGTAACGCTGTGTACATAGAGCGTCTGTCAGAATTCTGTACATATAGGTATGTACATGAGGCAGACGTTATGTATAGTTGATGTAATATTAAATATCTGGTACAACATAAGTTTGTAGCGCCGTCGTACGTACCGCACGTAAGTACGGGACGGGATACTGTGCTCAGTTGTGCAGGGCTGTGCCGAGATAGATAATGTATTCCTAGTCATTTTTAATAAAATATCAGAACATCTGGCCAAACTAGCGGCCTCTCTGATTGGTCATCGGTCATCAACTCCGGCCTTATTGGTCATCCGTTCTGCGAGCCATATGGAAGAAAACCCTTACTTAAATAAGTTCATCTGTTAAATCTGTTCTGGATATATTCAAAAAATACAATACCGAATCTAAATGTGTAACCTATCAACCAGAATCCGAATAATTTTGAATGGTATTGCTAATCCATTGCTTCATATGTTTGAATAATTTGTCCGCTCAACAATGTAAATAACGCAATGAATGTTGTTTAACTATCATAATGCGAGTCATTCCTAATGTTAGTGTGTTATGTAACTATGTACTTCGAATTCATGTCTTAATACCCAAATGTTAATATCACAGTCATGTGATAGTCGTCGCTTAAATCAAACAGAAAAAAAATTAAGAAACGATAAATATTTATTTACGTGATTAGATATTGTTTTAAAGAACTCTGAGGTGACTTCCCCTGACCAAGAGTGTATGTTGTGTTACAGATCAGTTCATCGAATTATAGCAACAGGTGGAATTCGGACTCTTGACCTTTCAGTCGTCTCTCCCAGGCTTGAGCGGTCATGTTTAGAGTAATTTGTTACTGTTGCTTATATATTTCTTCATTTATACATCAGTTGCTTCTATTTTAATAACACTAAAATTAACTCTAAACACAATTATAACCTTCTAGCTTTAGCCAGCATCTTATTCAGTGTGGTGGTCGGAAATTATACCACACGAACGTACTACCCGGGATAAAAAAGTATCGTATTTATTAATCCAGGTTGTAATCTACCTGTGTGCCAAATTTCATTTAAATCCGTTCAGCTGTTTTTGCGTGAATAAGTAACAAAAATACAACCATCTAAACGTGAAAGTGATGGATATTTATGCCTATACGTATAGTTTTTCTCATCCTAACTTGATTATATAACTTAGTACAGAATTAAATAAAACCCATCTTATCGTAATTAGTCAACGCACCTCAGCGCTGCGGCAACCCTGAGTTAGTAGTTAGTACATAGAGCATACATGCATATAAGTATGGCGCTGCTGGCATAATCACATGTTCTCTCAATTTCACGAACCGACTAGCGCCTGTGTTAACCTGAACAAACAAGGCAACATCATCAAACGTAGGTTTTCAATAACAAGCTACGTACTTTGCCTCTCTTGAGCCCCAAGATACAGACTACATGTCTAGTTTGGGGCTCAGTGGCAAATAGTAGATAACCTTGCCGTAGGTAATATTTTAGCTACTCATGTCGTCACAACTTGGTGTTAAACCTGTTTACTGTATTACCTACTTGGACAATATGTTTTCTTTTTTTTTCTTCTTCTAACGCTTGCATACTAATAATGAACCACCGGACAAAGAAGGCATGTTCAATTGTTCATGAATTCAAATCAATCCAACATATAAAATTATTCTAAGGACTTGTTACAATTTCTCAATAACACTGAAATTGATTTTTGACAACCCAGTTATTGGGTAATACGATACCTCTTAGTTAGACTGGTGTCAGATTTTCGGGCTTCTGACGAACTGAAACGACTATCGAAGATCCACAAATGACAGAATGTGCTTTTCGAGCCACGGAGCGGTCTCGGTATGTAAAGATGGTGGTCCATCCACAGTCCAACCGCGGCAAGCGTAGCTTCACCTGATTGATCGATCCGTGCGGTTGTTATTACTAGCCATTAGCTCTTCCGAATAAATACAAGAAAAAAAAATACTAGACTAGTAGTATTTCGTCGGTTATCCAAAAAACCAGCTCTTCTTTTATAACCGACGAAAATTTTCTATGCTAGGGGAACCTAGAATCATTATGGCAAATTCATGGTTACAGTTTGTGCATTGGTTAAAATTTTATCCTCAATAAAAAATATGTAATGTAAAAAATTACTGCAATAAATAATACCGTGTTGAGACAGCCCTGTGCTAAGTACATAGTGTCGACTGTATGTACTTATGTAGGTGTAACGCCGCCGACAGAATCACCTGGTCTCGCAATTTTACGACCAGCCCGCCGCGCGCCGCTTCCACCGCCTTTCACGAGCGTAGTGCTGTGGCTACGTTTATCGATATCCGGGATCGGGAATTGCTATATAATATTTTATAGGTTTCTATTCTCACACTGGTTTTGAAGAAGTAACCAAATTAAGCGATTTGTATGTGGGATATTCAATTAATCATCACTAAAAAAAAAACATGTAAAGAAAACCTGCATTCTTCTTCTTAGCGTGTCGACAGCAATCTAAATACAGTCTGCCCAGAATTTGGCTACGAACTTGGCACACAATCTGCATTAACTTACACAATTATTAAATTTGCTGTAAGTCAAAGCAAACTTTAAATATCAAAAAATATTTTGCCTAGCAAAGTTTGTGATTAGAATACACGAACAGGTTGTTCGTGTATTCTAATCACAAACTTGCATCAGCTGTTTATTAAAACTAACATCAACTTAATTAGAATCCCAATTCAATTTATCAACTAATATCATCGATTATCGATAACAACAATACACAATAACGATCCCATCCCTCCAATTCAAGTGTGCTCGAGCCTGTGTCCCGGGCGCGCGGCGGCGATGGAATTAAATCGCACGCACGACACTTCCGCCCCCGCCCCGTCGCGTCGCCACCCCCTCATGGCGCTGTTGCTCCCGTCGCGTGCAGGGTTGCCAACCGGCAGGAATTATTTATTATTTGGACTAAGAATATTTCAGATAGGTTTCATAATAAGTACTAAAACTAAAACCCGACTTCTGAAAACTCATGCTTTGAAAAATATGAAACAAGAAATTATTCTTATCTGAAAACCGTCTTGCCAGTTACTACTGTGAGAACTGTTAAAATTAATTGTTTGGGTGGCATCAAGCATTTAATGTGACGTAGCCTATAACCAGCGGACGATCACGACCCTTCCAATGATACCTCATTTGTCAAAATGATAAGTATGTAGTTTAGAAATTATGACAACAGTCATACATACCGATCAAAATCATATTCATAACCCTTCAATTTTCTTCGCTGTAGTCAGGTAAAAAGAAGTAAGAATATCAATAGTGCTAGCTGACATAAATGGCAAATTTATGTTTTTTTTTTTGTGTTTCGTAATTTTAATTACCTACTATTGTATAGAATCAAGTTCTTCTAACTTAACAGACAGCTGTGCTGCTGGGGAGTTTGTTGCGCTACTTCTTCTTCCCAGCTAAAGCACTAGGAAGTGGTGAAGGGCGGGCGTTTTGGGGGGATTGTCTTATGTAATTTTGACGTTCAAAAAGAGATGACTCTCAGCCTAGTTTGAATAAATGACTTTTGATTTTGATTTTGAATACTAGTTAATGGTGCTGGAATTATGAAAATACCGTGTGAAGTTATGGGTCAAAAGAGGGTTGACCTAAGCAACTCTTCAGCTTTTGCTGTCGTATAATTTGGACTAAATGACATCATCCAAGGTCCAGTAAGCGCCTTCGTAGCCAATCGTGCACACAACATATGTCCCATAACAGCGTTTTTGGTGGAAGTCATTGGCAGGCCAATTTCCATCCACGTGATGTTGACACCGACCGCGTACGGGAAGACGAAGACTAGGAAGGCCTCCACAAGGTGGACCAATGACCTTGTGAAGGCCGCAGGAATCCACTGGATGCGGGAAGCATAAAACCGGTCGTAGTGGCGGAGCTTGGGGGAAGCCTATAATCCAGCAGTTGACGTATTTCGGCTGTAATGAAATAATGATGTTGACATAAAATGGCTTTTAGATTGGGTTGCATTGCAAAAATAAACAGTGGTGCCGATTCTGTTGTACACCGAACTAAACTAACTAAACTATCACTAAAATTCCTTACTTTTGGCTATGCGAATCTTAAAGCTATTCTGCAAATAAAAATCTCTAAACTTAAAAAATATTTTGACACAACTAAAATCGAATTTGACAATCGTGACTCCTGCAGGCTTAGCATGACGCTTTCTATTTCTACTCTACTGTAGAATAGAAATCGCTTGTCTACATTTCTCGGTGAAAAACTGACAAGTGTCTACACGGAAACGTAATTTTTGTCTAGTCTTCCGTCGACAAAACGCTTCTCTACGGTTGTCGTGCTAAGCCTGCAGGTGGTATTTTTTTTTTCTTTTGGCTTCGCAACGTGGTACTTGTGTGCCCTACGCAATGATTTTTTTAAGAAGAGCTGAATGAAGCGTGCGCAGGGGCCAGCCTCGACGTTTTTATATGGAATTTTTCACTTTTTGTATGAAAAAAAAAAAAAAAAATTACCTACATGTTGAGATTATGGGGCTTATGGGTTTATTAAAGGGGGTCCAAATTATCATCATTTTTGCGATAGGACACACCATTTTCGAGATATAAGCAAACGAAAAGAAAAAAAAAGATTCAATACTGTTTTTGCACCTGAAGTCGAAGTGTTGGTGTGAATTTTAGTTCATGACCACTAGTTTTATTCCACACGTTTTTAATCGCGATTAAAAATAGTCAGATTTAGTTAGAAAAATTAATATAGTCAAAATTTTTAGTGAAAAACGGCAAACTCAGAATAGCAAAATTACCATCTTCACTAAACTAATAATTCAGTGCAATCTTAGTGCTGTCAAACTAAATTATAGTTAAGTTGTGTCACTTTAGTCAATTTCAGAATGGGAAATCGTCGTTTGACAGGAATAAACTAAATTTTGGTGATTTTTAGTTTAGTTTAGAGAATTTTGTGCCAACAGAATCGGCACCAGTAACTATTATGATTTTATTTCAAGTGCGAAAATGTTCTCACTGAACTGAACCTACTATTTTTTTTTATTTTTCTTCCGGGGTTATCCAGGCAAACGTTCGAATATTACTGGGATTCTATTAAAATGTTTCTAATTCCCAGAAATGTTTGCTTGGGAAATATTGCAACCCGATTTCCTATCTCTCAAGTACATGCTTCGTATTATTTTGTATTTTAACTAATATCAAAGTGAACCTGCTGAAACAAGCATGTATTTTTTTCTGAGGGCGAATTTCACCATACTTTTATACTTACCTAGAACAAGTCTTAACCTGAAAATAAATTTAGAAGCTGTAAGACGGCATTTTTATTCCACGGATAAAAACAATCTGAAGCCCAATTCTCGTAATTAAAAACGTTCAAAATCTAGTCGCAGTCTCATCTGGACGACAATCAAATGTCAAAAACTTGTCAAAAATATACGGAAACTCAAGGTATTTTTGACAGAGATCAGACTGTGAACGTTCTTTTAAAATTACGAGAATTGTCCCTCTAAATTTGGTCAAATCAGCCCTTAGTCAAATAATAATAATAATCAAAACTTATTTTGGACGACCCTATTCGCGCCGGGGGCAAACCACGCGGGGACTCGAGTCGAGGTGACTGATGCTTGAGGCACATGTGTACACGGCCGCGTCACTTAGCTTACGTCATCTAAAATAACCTACACACCGCCTTAGTTTTTCCTAATACATAAACCCTTTTCGCGTTCTGCGCGCCTGGTACTTTTGATTAGAAACTTTATTGGATATTGGCATTAGAAAAAAGTTAATGTTGTTTTGAGTTAGAAATAGCGAATGGGTTTAGTTGCGTTATTGTACCAACTCACGTTTGAGATTGAAACTGGTGGTTCTATTGATTCAACATTATGATGATGATGATGGTGATTATGATGATGACGTCGACGTCGTTATCAAACAATATACATAATAATATAACTCTAGGCTACTAGGGAGACATCGCAAAACTTTTGGTCGACTTTAAACGTGACCGAGGGTTGGCCCTATTTTTAGTGCGCCGAGAGTTGAAAATCGAACAGTGTGTATTTTTGACGCGGTGCGGTGTTCGATTTTCAACTGTAGAAATAAAAATAGAAATAGAAATAATATTTATTTGCATAAAACATGGTATATAAAGTAAAGTAGGCGCTAAGCAGTACGTTGAAGATCGAGTTCGCGAGAAAAACCTGATCTTATGACGTCCCTGTGGAGATTCATCACTGCCATTAAATGTTTCATTTGCCAATGCTGCCAGCCTACTAAATCTTCAATAGGATATTTTCAATTTATTAAAACCTATTCTAATCTGATGATTGGGACGAAATATTTAACAGAAAAATATACCTATGTATTTTTATATTAATATCCATTTTCTCAATTAAAAAGTTGAATTTAACATTTTAAAAACCAAACAAAAACTCTAAAAAGTTAAAAAATTTATATTTATTGGCCTTTTAAGTTGTAGGTAATATTTTGATCAAGACATTGTCAAGTCGGGGGACGGCTAATGGTAATGCTAGGCCTCCTCTGTTTGCGTTTTCATTGACCGTCCCCAGACTTGACAATGCTTTGATCAAAATATTAGCTACAACTTAAAAGGCCAATAAATATTATTTTTTTTAACTTTTAAGAGTTTTTGTTAATTGAGAAAATGGATATCAATAAACTATTTTTTTTTTCTTTTACATATTTCGTCCCAATCTTTAAAATTAAAATAGTTTTTAATAAATTGGAAAATACTCTATTGTTTCAGTTCTTTATTTTCGAAAGTTCTTTCCAATTCCATGGGGTTCATCTAAATCAAAACGTATTCGTATAAGTTAGGTTCTACTAATCAATGCTTTGTACCAAAATTGCTTACATGATTATTTGTAATCAGCACATTATACGCGAACATTTTGGCCTCCTAAATAAAACACGATAAGGAATGCAAACCAATTCTTGTACACACGGCTACACTTCAAGCTTTACACGTCCAGTTTACGCTGATCTTGCACTGTACGGAAATCCTATCCAATGCGAGATCACCTTATACCGGAAATGCATAGCTTGATGTGTAGCCGTGCGTATTATTGTTTATACTCGTAAGAACCGTACAACAAGATAGATGATAACTGGTTGCGTAATTTGTTCTGCGGAGCTAAAATGCGAATTTTGAAAATAACACTCCTTATCTACTTGGGCGCCTAGTGCTTTTTGAAAGTCTTGGGTACCGAAATGTGGGTGTTGCAAATTGTATACGCTATCGCGCGGGGCCGTATCTTTAAATTAATTACCTATTTAGTCATTTGTACGTTGCTACATGACATGACATTTTAGTTAAGCTTATTATTAGACGAATAACTGTAATCATTTGTGTTAAAAATAACGTTAGGTTTACAAGATTAAGGTCCATGGGGTTTCTGATTGGTTCATTATACCAACCAAAATTCTGACTTTCCATAATTATGCAATCAATTTGCCTAGCCTCAAATATGTTGGGATCGTCTTCCAATCTAACCGAATGCAGCTGAATACCAGTATTTTACATGGAGTGAAATCTGACCTCCCACAATCCAGTTACCTACTGGGTAATAAAGTAATAAGTTGGTAGGCGATTGATAGATAGATCGAATGTAAATCGTTTATTTGGTCTCTCTCGATTATACAGGAAAAGTTTTTATTCAGCGAAGAAATTTTTCGTCGGTTTTCCAAAAAAAAAAAATCTGCTGTTTCATAGAAAAGTGCAATACCTACGTGGTCAAAATGTATGGAACAGCTGTTTTTTTTGTACAACCGACGAAAAAATTCTGCGCGGGGGTGTCTAGAATGATATGCTGAATTCATGGTTACAGTTTGCGCACTGAATAAAAACTTTTCCTGTATAACTCCCAATCTTATTGGGAGTTATATATTCGAGACGTTTGGGGTTGAAACACTTGGGCCAAGGGGTCCGAGTGCCCATTTGGTTTTCCAAGACATCGCCAAGCGGTTAGTCGAGTCTTCACGTGACCAGAGGGCTGACCAAAAAATCAGCATCAATGCTGCGTTTTGGGCACTTTTGCCATTGACAGCAATGCGGACGAATTTTTGATGCCCTGATTCTTTTCTCTTTGTTTTTTGTTACTTACGTGTACATACACAGGTATTATTAATATTACGTTTATTTGGTGCATTATACTGTTCAAAAGACATACTTAACACAACATAAAATTTTTGTTTCCCGACTGACTTTACACAAAAAATATCAATATTCTTTTCCCAAATAAATATCTCAGCATTTTGTTAAGAAAACGTAGATGATAAACGTAGCTTGCTTACAGGATCACTAATTCAATAGTCAATGAACAGCGTGGGACGTGCCTTATCGATAGTATCGATACGAATCGATGTTCACGACACAACACTGCACTGGTTCGAACCTTATTAGTGATGGTTACAGTCGGGCCGTCGAGAGAATGCGTTCTTGACATCCGTCAGTTTGATAGAAAGTGGATAGAAACAAAATCAAAAATCAAAATCAAATCATTTTTATTTCAGGCATTGTATAGGTAAGTACACGAAAATTACATTTCACCCATAGTGACTGCATGTCATAAATAAGTAGATATTGTTATTACTAAGTTATAATTATTACGAATACGTGTTTTGCGAATTAGATTTTTATTAGTTACTAATGTTACTATAGTTCGACTTTTAAATGTATTCAGTAACTTGACAGTTGAAGGTCAGATTTTGAAAAAAAAGCAAACTTTAATGAACTGAATGAAAATATGAGTACTTACATGCATTTTTTTTTATTTTAGTAACTTGTCTTAAAAACATGATATGCACTATTAAAAATTGTAGAATTTATTATACATATATTTTGTTTTTCAGTAGTAAGGTAATTTATTTAGTATTTCTTTCTATTGAAAGAAATTAAAAAAAGGAAATTACTTTTATTAATAAATTATTAATTATTCTTAAATTCCACATCTTATACTTAAATGTTTTGTTTTTAAGTTTTTTATCGAATGATAAAAATGGTTTCATTTAAAATGAAGCAATTTTTACCAGTTTTACAGTTTACTTTCGGTGTAATCTAGAATAGGATAGAAAGGAATAGGACCTTCGTTTGGTCCATTGATTAATTGGACTTAGATCCAGAATTAAATACCTAAAGTAAAATTAATTAATACTTCTAACAAAAAAGGAGAAACTCTATAGCAAACAATAGGTATGCCGTTTTGAACATTGCCGATGTCACCCGAAATCAACCGAAAGGAATGATCGGCTTGGCCGACTAATCGGCCATTTTGCAGCCGACTAGTCGGCTAGTCGGCCTAAGTCATAGTCGGCCCATCTCTAATTTATAATAATAATTCATCCAATTTCCAAGTGTCTGTCGTACTTTAATGGAAAATTTACAGGATAAGTTATTAACAAGTGCGCAAACTGTGACCATGAATTCAGCATATCATTCTAGACCCCCCAGTGCCAAAATTTTTCGTTGGTTCTACAAAAAAATAATCTTGCGTTTCATAGAAAAGTGCAATACTACGCGGTTAAAATGTATGTTACAGTTTGCGCACTAGTTAAAAAAAAATGGAATCACTACTGTCCGATTTTCTCAGTTTACCAAAATGCATCCTAGATATTAATCAATGGACTTATAGTGATTGAAAACCATTAAAATTGCTTTAATTTCAGCGGCACAGTGAATATAAACCGTTAAACGTACTGGAGTGTGTATATCTGACGTTTTGCCGCGCTGTTAAACGTCAGAGTATCGGGACGGTGGACTATTGTCAGACCCCCGGGCCCCGGTCAGGGGTGGCACAGTTCGGTATCGGTTTAAAAAAATAATTGAAATTATTGTAATGATAAAACTTGGTGTTTGCGAGTTGGGACTGTATGTCTGACGTGTCATGTGTGTGTTTTGTTGACGCCCTGCATTGGGCAGTTGTTAATAAATTGGTTTGAAGTGTTGAACAAATTAGGAAAGTTCAATCATAAAGTGCAATGTGATAAGAATAGAATAAGTAGAAAAAAAAACATATATGTACATCAACTTAACTAGAGGTATCCTTAGAGGTAGAACTCTACTGACTTAGGTCCAGCAGACTTTCCGTTAGTCTCATAATCACACTATCATCTCCTGTCGCCGCTAATTCGGTTAAAACTTCTCGCCTATCCGCCATTCCCGATATCGCGCCAACCCTAGGGACGCTTCACTCGCCGGATGGTCCCGGCTGTTTACGCCCCGACCGTCCAACCCCCTCCCATCCTTGGCCCCTGGTAGTTTTTATGTTCTTTTATTACGTCACGTTCTCGTTTGCTCCCGCTTACCAGTTTTCCCGTCTTTGTTAATTGTGGTTGTCTTCGTCTTTAGTGTTTTTCCTCCTTAGTAGTAGGGGCTTTCTTTTTTATTTCGGGAAATTGTAATACAGCCTTTTTTGTTAGTAATGTTGCTTGTCGGAGTTTGAATATTACCTAGTAAAAGAATTAAGTACTAATATTTTACCAAACTATTTTTGTCTGCCCGAATTTCTGTGTTTTCTTTTTTTGAATTTATTATTTTTTGACAGACTTTCCTACCTACTAAAAGAATTTCCTATTATTGTTTAATATCAAGCAGGTGTCAGTTTTGCTGCGGAAGCTATTGTTTTACTATGCATGCAATATCAAATATTTTCTCTAGTTCATAAAATTTAAATGTAACACACAGTTCCAGGAATACTAGTTCGTGCATAGTAGGTATGCGACGTATGTTATCCATTGTAATTTATGAAGTAAGTATGAAAAATGCATAGAAGTTATTTGAAAGTTTAATGTTATAAATACATTTAAACTTTACGGAGTAAATTATCTATAATTAAATGATGATGAAAACCGCAATAAAATCTGTTGCGTAGTTTGTACGAACAACGCGGTCAGACTCCAAATAGGTGAGCTTGAATCACAAAAGTTTTAAATTGAACAAAAGATTAAAAAATATTTCTGGACTTTTTGCAGTAGGCAAGAGTTGTAAGTAAGCCCAACTAAGTTCCCATAAAAATACAAAGCACGAAACACAGTAACACCGGGACACCATAAACGTAACCGCAATATATCCCACAGCCCACAATACGTCGTCGGTTATATTTTTACGGCTGCGAACTTGCCTCGGGCATGCGGTCGGCGTGATGCGGGAGCTTCATTTATGTATATATCCTATAGAATATAGTACGCAAACGACTCCCTTTGTATGAAAGCCTGGTACCCATGCGTATTATTATTAGGAGAGAGGCAGGAAATTCTAAATGGTGGTGCTAGTTTTCATGTGATGTATGAACGCCTGGTATTGTCGTAAGTGTTTATTTGGGGCGTAGAGTGTTAATTTAGTTATGATTTTAGAATTCTGCATGAAATCTTCTGAAGTTGTCAGTCGCCTCGGTCAAAAGATGGTGTTAGACTTAGAATAGACAGCATTCTTCTTATCACGAGTAGATAAAAGTAATAAAATAGAGCACAAATTATGTCTGTGTTAATGACACTGATAAGAGTTGCCCTCGAATTTTGTTTATCTTCTCACTAACTTTATCAACTTCAACATTTTGCACTTCCAAGATTCAATTTGTTATTTTTCTCCACCCAAATCGGGCGAAACCCAAAAAGATTTATAATTTAACCGTATCTAGGCATCAAGTTCTCAAGCCGGGTCGCACTCATTCAACCCTCCACTGCTAATCCGGGTCACAGTGACACTTGACAGGTAAAAATCGTCCCTCAACAATGGAAGGGACCCGATACTTTATGAGGGTTACTTATGAGTGCTTTCTGCTCGATTTAGGTGCACCCTGAGATTTTGAATGTGACTTCGACTTTACTTTGAATTTTTTATAAATGGCTGTCTGAGGAGGTGCTTATGACGTTGAGTTTTTTGAAGTAGTCATAGAAAGTTTCGTCCGACCTATGATAGCCTGGTACATAAAGATATTATTACTTAAAGGAACATGTTCTCGAGAATTTGATTGAGCTAATCAAAATACATAATTGTGTACGTTTACGTTTAATTAAGTAAAACTTTTTGAATAGAGTAATAAAAAAACCCTGTCCATATGAATTCATCACTTTGTGCACTGACACAAAGTTCATTTTCATCACCATATTCCTCTTTCAATTCTCTAATTCCATTGTCTACAATTCCCCACATTCCCGCAAAACGTGATGCATGTTTTAAGCTCATTCAGCACGATTTCATCGGCGCGGCGTCTCGAGAGTCAAGAACTCGAGACGGTAGCACGAACAATTTGACAGAAGCAAGTTTTAATATTTCAGATCGGACATACGTTCAGGGCGTGTGATATGTCGGGCACTGTCGGGCACAATAGCATCTAGCGGACGTGTTGGGAACTAGGGGCGTCGTCGCTGGGAGATGTGTGGGCCCGGTTACGAATAGAACGGATACAGCCACCCCATCACTTATCTTAGGGCATAAAATACGGCGGCGGGCGGTCCGGCGAACGGCGGCGGCGCGCGGCGGACCGATAATAGGGATTTGTAGTAACGTTTACCCCTCATTGGGTCTCGGTGTTGCAGATATTAAAGTTCAGGGAGCGGGGCTACAGATTGATTGCCTTACGCATAGGCCGTATTAGACACCATTTCACTGATTTCGACTGCTTATGTCGAAGTTTTCGAAAAAAAAAATCTGGTTCGGATACTCTGATACTCCATCAATCTTTTACTAGTAACTAGCTTATTTTCCCAGCTCCATAAACGATTACATTAATGTTATAATTACTTTAAAATAGTAAAAAATCTGTGCCATGTAAAAGGGGTCGAGCCTATCTCAAAAAAATCTTTACTCTTTAATTATTTCTGTTTGGCATTGGATGTTATTTACGTGAAATACAAAAATTTCTTTATAAATATCATAACTTGTGTCTTATATTACAAGTAATCTGTGACCGTCTAACTGTTCCTCAATCTAACCAACTCATTCACTATTCAACTATGCACAGAAAGGCATCCCACACTTGGCAAGCCCTTTTACCTACAGCTGTCAATTACTGCTAATCCAACCAAGCGTGCTTATGTCATTACGTTCGTCCGTTGTCCGTCAGGCGGGCGATCGCCGGACATTTTCGGCACATACGCAAACCGGCGGCAGGCGAGGGGTTGGCCCGGTCCGCCGCAAATAGTGGTGTCCTGATTTTAATGGGGCGTTAGTGATGTAACAATTTTGAGAGTCCCGTTCCTGTAGTATAGAGATTGTTGAACGGGAATTAATGTGGGAATTGTTTTTTTTATTTATTTAGTTTGAGGTTTTGTTCGAGGCCTAAATTGAAATGGCTAAAATATCTAAATAGTAAGATGTAACATTCATTCATTATCCTCATCTGTAGACTTTCTCCAATTTGGTTGGGGTTCCTGTCTTACCGGATAGTATA
The DNA here is from genome assembly GCA_947359405.1 of Antitype chi. Lineage (NCBI taxonomy): Eukaryota > Metazoa > Arthropoda > Insecta > Lepidoptera > Noctuidae > Antitype > Antitype chi. Next base: position 6,057,292 of record OX375829.1, on the reverse strand, counting down.
CAACATAACCTATAGCTTATACAATTCTTTGTATAATTAAGTTTGTGAGAATAACGAAATAATGGTTTAGTGTTCAGTCGTTTTGGTGTTGAGAACAAACTATTGATTTCAAATGATAGGTACTTACTTGTCGTTGGTCCCGGCTGTCATTTGCCGATCTTTGACAGTCGTTACGGGTCGTCAGAAGCCCAAAAGTCTGACAACCAGTCTTATCAAGGGGTATTGTATTACCCAGTAACTGGGTTGTGGAGGTCATATAGCAGTCGCTGCATGTAAAATACTGGTAGTCAGCTGCATCTGGTTAGACTGGAAGCTGACCCCAGCATAGTTGGGAAAAGGCTGGACAGATGATGATGATGGTGACTTATTTCTAAGTGACCATACTTCCTTACATAATTACTACATAAGACAATTTGTTAACTCTCATTCTCTCACAACGCCTAACATACGCTTAAAATATTAAAAAAAACAACCGTTACACTACAAATTTATTTTTAACTTGGTAGTGTTTTTCCGGAAGTTTTTTTTTTTTTTGGGAAAAGGTTTTATTTTTCACTTTTTAGTACAGGTACTTCACAAAGACTCTGAAGACTTTCGACTTTTTTTTGACCTTTTCAATATAAAATAACCATGAAATTCGGTTGGCACAATAGTGAGTTATTTGTCCATTTATCGCGCACATACTTAATGCAAATTTAATACTTATATGGTTTTCTCATGGATGCCAATGTCAGAACTAGACCAACCACCAGCTTTCAAATAAAAAAATAATATACTTAATCATCAAAATCGGTTCACCCAGTCGGAAGTTCAGAGGTAACAAACATTAAAAAAAAAACAGTCGAATTGAAAACCACCTCCTTTTTTGAAGTCGGTTAAAAAGCTAAACTACATTGTGGCAACACGATTCTAGATCTCAATGCAAACTAATCACGGAATACCACCCGACTTGAACGGAATCGTCACAAAGCTATTTGAGCGGTGGGCGGTGGCTGCAAAACATTGCTCTGTATTAGAACGACGTCCAAAGAGCAAGCTATTGATCATGGCGGCTTAGAAGAAAGAAGCTGTTTCGGAAATAATTTAGAAATCATTTGATAAATACTAATGTGTTTACCTATTTATTTAAAATTGTAATGACCTGTGTACCTACCTGACATATTTTTAAATTGTTTTTTGTTATGTATTGGCATGCCACCTACTAATTATAATTGTTTGTTTCTGTAAATTTTGTACGCCATTTAATGGCTAAACATAGTGCACATATTTTAGAAAATACTAACTGTAACCATACCTATGTTTAATAAAATAAATGATTGATTGATAAATTTCTCAAATCTTTTCGAGCTTTGAGGCTATTAAGGTTCGGAGATTTGGGATGTTAAGCTTCATTTGGAATTAAGGCAAGCTTTAAAAATAGTTTAGCCCCTTTTAGGGGTTTTTTCGTGATATCTTTTAGTTGGTTGTCAAGTGGTGTAGCTACAGACGCCAGCACATCAATCTACCCCAAACTGTCAAATATTCCCAATTGAAAATGAACCTTAAATTAAATTATAGAATAAAGTTGAAAATCGATCAAAGAAATTTGATAGATTGGTGTAGCTTGATGTGCTGACCTTTGTACTTAGTCTTTAACTTTATTGGTGCTTCAATTCAAATCTAATTTCCAGTTTTAATTCCTTCCGTTATTTTTTGCATCCCAACAAACAATACTTACCTATAGGTCAAAATTAGCTGCTACCCGCGCCTTCATCCGCGTCTATGTCGGAAATCATCCCAGGAGAACGTACTACCGGGACATATAATATATATAAAGAAGCATATAGGTTTATGACATCTGCCAGTGAAAGTCCCGTGAAAATCGGTCGAGCCGTACCGGAGATAAGCCGGAACAAACAGACAAGAGTGTAAAAAAAAAATGTTATAAGAACCGTGTACCTATCTATACCTTCATATGCATAATAACCGTGTACCTATACCTTCATAATTATGCATTTAGTAAAACGTTGTTATTTTGATATTAAAAACAAACTCTTTATTTTTATTAAAGTACTAACTTTTGCCACCGGCTTCGCCCACGTGGAAGTCGTATATTATCCCATGGGAACGTACTTCTGGGATACAAACTATCTTAAGTGTTAACACAGGTTATAAACTATCTGTGTGCCAAATATCATTCAAATCCGTTCGGGCGTATTTGCGTGATTGATTAACAAACATCCAAACTTTCACATTTATAATATTAGTAGGATGTGTATGTCTGTGTGTATGTAGTAATGTATAGAGTACGGATGTCCAATATAATCTCTTTTTCATAATCGTCAAACCATATTGTTCTACAAGAATTTCACAGTACCTACCTACTACAGTAAATTAAAAAACACTGGTCAAAATTAAACACCATTTTAACTAACAATCCCAGCAACTAATTATCGTGGTGTGCCACCAACTGTGTCTGCAAACTAGATGAAAGTGTCCCAGCGCAAATAAACCGGGGCAGGCGACGATCGGGAGCTGCGGGTCGCTAAGGTCTTTTAAGACCCTCACTTTGGAAACATACGAGCACACTGCGGTTGAGACGGGACTGACTTATACTAGGGGTGCAACAGTTTGAGAATGACTTAATTTGTTGTTTGATTTCAACAGCGATTTTAGAACGAATTGTATGCAAAGCCTTGGGTATCAACTTAGCCTATCGCAGTCTACTGCTAGACATAAACCTCTACCAGCAGGCTTAGACGCTTTCTATTTCTACTCTACTGTAGAATATAAATCGCTTGTCTATTTTTTCGGTGAAAAGCTGTCAACTGTCTATACGGTAACGTCATTTTTGTCTACTCTTCCGACGACAAAACGCTTGTCTACAGTTCTCGTGCTAAGCCTGCTGGCTGCGCAACAACACCCTATCTTCCACCTTCCAAATCCAGTCTATCTCAGCCAGCGTCCCACGCTACGCTTGCTGATACGCAGTCTAAACTCCAGGATTCGTCTGCTCCATCAGCCACCGCCCCTACGACAAACATGGCGAGCCCACTGCCACTTCAGTTTGCTTAGTCGGCAAGATATGTCGGTAACTCCGGTTCTTTTCCAGAAGGTTTGACTAGTGCATCCCAAATCGAATATGTTTTTTTTTTTTGGGTGGGAAATAATCAAATAAGTTCTCCCGCTCTGGGTGGAGCAGGAAGGGGTGTCAGACTTTTACTGACTAAAACCCACCCGTGTTCCCTTAGTTGCCTGTGTGTCAAATCGAATATGTTCATGTCTGATAGAACACCTAAAAGCAGCCCTTAAAGAATCTAATGTATCTCGCCATTTTTAGACCCTATTAGAAACTGAAATTGTGTTGTTCAAGTGGAGTTGGGCAGGACATCTAGTTAGACGAGGAGATGGCCGATGGAATAAAGTTGTGACCGAATGGCAGCCAAGGTTAGCCCAAAGAAACCAGGGCCGTCTAAAAGCGCGTTGGGTTGATGATATCGTCAAAGTTGCGGGAAACACCTGGACGCGCGCACTCAATTGATTCCTTCTTTCTAAACTGAGGTATTAGTTAGGTAGTCAAGACAATCACTATCAACGCAGAAGGAAAAGGCGGTCAAATTTTAACATCCGTAAACGCTCAAAATATTTCAACTGTATGTCTCGCAGTCTTTGTTGACATTCTGCATTATACAGAGTACAGAGGGCTAGTATAATACGCGTATCCCCCACACAACACCAAATGTCTACTATGATCGAGTGGATGGCAATCGGTAAGACTTTTATTTAATTTTGGGACCCTCTCTTGCATCGGGTAACGTCAATGAAATATGTTCGTGCTCCATTACTTTATTAGGCCATGTGGCATGAAATAATAAGTCACCAGTATTGAATAGGGTTTTTTTTAAAATAATAAATAAAATAAAACATAATTATATTTTTAATAACTTTACCCGCTCTGGGCGGACTGGTGTCAGACTTTTACTGACTAAAACCCACCCGTGTTCCTTCAGTTGTCCATGCCAGGGCTACGGTATCTATTTCGAAAAACCCGCACCCCTGGTAGGCATCGGCCCTTGCGGAGCCCACCAGTCGGTGCTGACATCTCTTTGAGGCGCGCGTGGAACACAACGCGCCGTCGACCCGGGCTTGGTCCTTACCAAACAGCGAGCTACCTATTACTCGCCGTCCGCAAGCCCGCGCCTACGGTGGCTGGGATTCCCGACGCCCAGGGCGTCTCCTGCGGCGGTCTTCAATAGGGTGAGTTAACGATTAACACTAGCTTCACGTTCGCACAGACGTAAAAATGTAGTGGCGGGTTTTGTATCGTGCACTGGATTTCCCACGCTCTGCTTAACGCCAAGAGTTGAAAATCGAACAGCGTGTTTTTTCGACCTGCTGAGATGCACTCTGTTGGATTCTCAATGCTCCGTCCAACACCGAGAGTTGTAAATCTAATGCGCGATAAAATCCGTGCGTACGTGTTCTAAGAAGGCACCAGGCGATCTTTAAAACATCTCACCTTTAAAACTTAGATGAAGTGAGCTGTCAATAGTTTCAATCCCTCCCATAACAAACGGAATGACAGTTGACTTCAAGCTCAGTTCACGATGACATTTTCTCAAGATAGATCGTCATTGGTGTTGATTCTGTTGTTCAATAAATAAACTTAATTAAGGCTACCTATTGCTATATTTTCGTTCTAACGAAACAAGCAAGAGACAAATAAATAAGAGCTGTCAAATTTTGTTGAACTAAAATTTTCTTCGACTCAGCTAGCGAGACCTCATCTAGTTTGTTTGGCAGTTCTGAAGCATCACTTGTCTTTTTCTTTTGCTGTCTGACAGTAAGAGATAGCATTTAGACTCTTATTTTAGTTATTGTTGAACAAAAGGTTCAAGGAATGTCAGATTATTCTCATTTCCAATTCAAACTACTTAGTTCTATTGGTCAACAGTGTTTACTGAACAATCATGCATGATACATTGATTCGTGTTTCTGTATAAGCGAGGGATCCGGATATACGAGTATACTACGGAAATTGATGTAGTAGATTCCCGATCCCTCGCGTATATAGAAACAACCGGAAAATAGTTTACTTGAAAAACATTTTTTATTTTTAAGAACTTTTAACCCTTTAAAGTCTGTGAAAATTAAAGCCGAGAGTCGTTTAAAGATTGATTTCCTATTCTGACTAAGTCTGCAGGAACACATTAACATTGGTAATGCCTTTCATTTTGACAGTTCAACAAAACATTCATTGCGTTACCTATGTAGTCAACCCGACGAAACAGTGAATTAACAATTTCCTTTAAATTTGCGATTGGAAGTGTGTACAGTGGGCTGCATCAATTGGGTACCCCAGTTGTATTGAAATTTTAATACAACTGGGGTACCCAATTGATGCAGCCCATCGTACTTAATTTTTGGTTTATACCTTTGTATTGCAAAATGACGCTACAATACCTTTTAAAAGTCCAGCCTAAGTCCAACATTAGGAGAGCACACGTCACGCTCAATAGCCCGACATAGCCCGGCTTTACGCCGACATAGCCCGGCTACGTAATTACTATTCGTTTGCCAGCGGGCTATTTACCGAAGGCGCTCGTTCACCGCCCCACGAGCGAGAGCGGTGCAAGCCGGGCTCGGATCGACGTTCGACGGCTGTATTTATACTTTGTGTTGTATACTGTTTTGGCGTCGTTGCTCGTCGGTAGCGCGGCGTGTGGATCGTGGATCAAGTGTCGGCGGGAATCTTAGGGAGCGGTAGGGTTGGCGAGGCGATGTCAATACGGACGTAATAGAGTTGCGGTGGGATTTTTTCGCGCCCTTGATCTCCAACGCACTGGTTAGCGCCGATAAATGAAAATCAAACAAATTGTATCTCAGCACGTCGAAAACACACGCTATTCGACTTAGGTAGAAAAAATTGAATGGATGAATGAAATGCACCGACCTCAGCGATGTTTGGCTGGACTCGATTAATCGAATGAACCCCAAGATTTGCACTAGCATTTGAAGCCTCATGTTTCGTGGTGCTGCAAATACTATTGCATATCAAGGAGTAGACCGGGGGGCGCTGTAATGGTAGAGAAAACGTACTCTTAGGATAGGAAAGGATTGCAAGCCGTACTGCATATGCATCCTAGAGTAAGCATTGGACTAGTGCACAGATGGGTAATATTTAATTATGGGATCTTTTAACTCAGGTAACAGTCCATAAATTCCTCCCAATCTTTTCAGTTTGAGAACCGAGTAAATACTTGATCAATAAAAAAAAACTTATATTTCTGTTTGAAATAAACTTGATCGAGTTCCCGCCAACCCTACATCCTTATCTGGAATCTAGCGGGTCGAAGCGACCGGCGACGGTCGCGACTAACGATCATAGATTAATTGTTGCGCGCATCTGATGCGGCGACACCACGCGACCAAGTCTGATCGCTTCTTAATCACCTGCTGGATCGATTTTAGTGTTGGGCGATGACTAAAAATGGGCGGTGAGATCTGCTGAAATTAATTCTTGTTTTAGTCGTAAGCATAGATACAGCAGTGGCGGCCCCGACTTACAAGTTGTAGGTCGCGAGTTCAAACCCAGACAGATGCTTTACCTACTTTGTGTAAACTATTTCATCACTACTGCTCTCAAAACGGTGAAGGAAAACATCGTGAGGAAACCGGCATGTCCTAGAACCAAACATTCGAAGAAATGTGACATTTACCATCCCGCACTGGTGATGGAGCCCGCATGGTGGACCACGGCCCACTCCCTCCCACCTAGAGGAGGCCTGTGTCCCAGCACTGGGAACATTATAGGCTGATTATGCTATAGATTTAAGAAAGAAGTTTTTATATATTTATATGGACCTAAGCTTACTGCTTCTTTCTTTTATCTATGGTCAAATCAATGTAAGCTGTTGTGATTAGTCAAAGAGCCAAACAGAGAGAGATCTATGTACGGGCAAATTGAATGGCCTTTTTTTTTTTTTTTAGTGTTGGAAATCATCAAATAACTTCTACCACTCTGGGTGGAACAGGAGGGTGGGTCAGCTTTTTACTGACTAAAACTCACCCGTGTTCCCTCAGTTGCCTGTGTGCCAGGGGCCACGGTATCTCCTTTCACTGTACACTCACGGTAAATTGAATAGGCTTTGAGTATATAACAACTAAGGCATTCCAGAATGCTTTCAAACCAATAGTTTTTGTGGGTGTGTGTACATGCCACTTGAGGTTTCAGTCAGGGCTTATTGACATAAGGACTAATGGATTATCTTCATTGCTGAGACACAGGCGTTCTCTCCATGAGATGGAGTGGGCCGTAATCCACCATGTGGGACCGGGCGGGTTAGTCGATTTCACATGTCTTCAAGTTTTTGGCTTACGATATTTTCCTTCACCGTTTTGAGATCAGTGGTGATGAAATTAAACACACAAAGTAAATTGCCTACCACACCACTGGGGCACCACTGTTCCCCATAAATGTGTAACAAATTAACAAATCTAGGGAATGATATTGACTAGTGCTCAACACCAACCACCAACCACCCTAGATTGTTCAGTGGAGTAAGCTCTTCACTCTTCCGTGAGTTTAAGCCATGCATCGTTGCGTGCAAGCATGAAACCAAAGTTACTAGTAAACCTACCTCTGTTCCTGCTCCGTTGGGTAGTTTGCGCACCTCTTTAAGATGGGTGACGTAGATTTTGAGCAAAACATCGATTGGTAGACGTCAAGTTTTGTTCATTGGAAATGGAGGGTTAAGTTTGGAGTCGGTTCTTTTTGACCAGCTTTGTTTTACTTCCACATATTATGTTGTCCTGGTATTGTAGACTTTTTTTAAAGAAAATGTCAACATACTTCTCTGACCTAGTAAGGCTTAGTACAAGCGTCACTATGGTTGGAGTAAGCTGATAATTATTGTACTGTTTTTAATCATAATAATCTGTAAATAATAATTTTATGTAAATAGATAGCCGTTTAAAAAAAATCGCGTGTGGGTTAGTTGCAAGTGACAGCCGGTGGCCTTTTGTAACAATCGTATTTTTATTTCAGCACGAGTAAAGAGGCTTGCCCTCTTGTTTCCCGGGATTCCGGTAGCCCTTTAAAACATTATCACCAATAGAATTGTCAAACGAAATAAAAATCGTTTGATATACAACTACTCCGTACTCGATAGGTATATACAGGAAAAGTTTTTATCCAGTGCGCAAACTTTAACCATGAATTCATTCAATCTACGCGGTCAAAATGTATGGAACAGCTGATTATTTTTAGTATCATATTTATCCAACGAGTTCATAGAAGTCGTCAAAGCGTCGCAATCAGTTAGGTACCAGGAGAGTAGGGCCGGGACCGGGAATGCCGGATACATTGCACGGCTGTCTGGTTCACTCGTTCCGGCCGTACCAGGAGAGCATACGGGAGATGGAAGTTAAAATTGTTATACTTTTATTTTCATAATTATTATTTTGATTTCATGTCATTTAAACGAACTGTGAAAGGCCACAGATAACTATTATAGAACTGATGGATGATTCATAAAATTAACATAAATATTCAAAACAAAGTAAATAAGTAGGTACCTACAGTCACCAAAAGAGATAAGTAACCAGGGTCGTCACATATAGCTGAAGTTTAGAAAGAAACGGATGGATGTTTTCGAATAAATTTAATAAAATGTATTGTTTTTTTTTTCTATTAATTTAATTACATTTTATTTTTTTGGTGACTGTACCTAGGTAACTAGTAGGTAAAATTTTACTTAGACTTCCTACATATTATCGTATTCTATGCCAATTATATAAAAACAATAGTAGGTAAGGGGGCGTCCATTAATTACGTGAGGCGTTTAGGGGTGGGAGGGGGTCGAGTCGAATCTCACCCAATCTCACGTGGGGGAGAGGGGGGTCTTGGTAAATATCACGTAATTTATATTTTTTTCCGCAAAGAAACAATGTAACATTACGAGATAACTGGGTTAAATTATGTGAAACATGTTTTTCCACCCATATGGCAAAATCTTACAAAATAATATTTATCGCAGTTATGCGAACGCCACAAAGTAGCACAGTACTTCCTCGATGGTTAAACCGCCACCGCCCAGCCATGTCAGCCAAATCCAACGCAAATAAGCACAGATTAACGTTTTTACACTAAAACCACGTATTTGAAATATCTCACGTGAGATTATGGGGAGGGGGGGAGGATCGAGCCAAATCTCACGACATCTCACAAGAGCGGGGGTGGGGGTCGAAAAATCGCCAAAATTTACTCACGTAATTAATGGACGCCCCCTAACCGAATGTAACCAGCTAGACTCATTCGTTTACAAAATGTTATCTACCATCAGTTTGACCTGCACCCTAATTGCGTAACACGCGATTAATCATAATCCGTTTCATTTTGACAGTTCGACAATATTCATTGCGTTATTTACGTTGTTGAGTAGACACATTTTTCGAACATATGAAGCAATGGTTTAGCCATCTGTTTCAAAACGAAACAGATTATGATAAATCGTAAGTTACGCAATTAGGGTGCTGGAGCACAAAATGCATAATAACATCAACGTCTAAACGCCCGGGTGTTTGTTTCCATTGCGAAGATCGCCCTGAGGACACGGTGAAATATACGGTGGCGGTCTGCCCGGCTTGGGCGGAGCACCGCCGTGTCCTCGTGGAGGCGATCGGCGGCGGCGATCTCTCGCGTCCGGCCCTGGTGCAGGCCATGGTACGGAGCGAGAGTGAATGGTTAGCCGTCGCCTCCTTCTGCGAAGCAGTGATGCTCGCGAAGAGGGAGGCGGCGCACGTGAGGGAGAGGCAGTATGTGCGCCCTCACGGCCGTAGTCACCGCGGGAGACGCCCTGGGCGTCGGGAATCCCAGGCTGATCCCGGCCACCGTAGGCGCGGGCTTGCGGACGGCGAGTAATGGGTAGCTCGCTTTCCGGTAAGGACCAAGCCGGGGTCGACGGCGCGTTGTGTTCCACGCGCGCCTCAAAAAGATGTCAGCACCAACTGGTAGGATCTGCAAGTGCTGATGCCTGCCAGGGGTGCAAAGTCTGACCCGCCCTCCCGCTCCACCCAGAGCGGGTGAAGTTATTTGATAATATCCCACCCTCAAAAAAAAACAAAACTATCCAACCATATGTTATTTCTTTTGTCTTAAATATTCCTCAATGCACAATGCACAAATAAATTCTTACTTGAAATCACAGCTACAATGTTGCACGTATATATTCGTAAGTCACAAGATGCAAGAAAAGTTTAGTGGTATGAAGCGGTATCAATAAGTAAGGAGATTAAACAGAAGACTCAGTCCGATCGCCATCTTCCTAGCCTTCTCGCAACTATGCTGGGAACGGCTTTATGTCTAACTGTATTCATCTGAATAGCAGTACTTTACATAAACCAACTGACCTGCACCCTAATAGCGTAACACGCGATTAATCGTAATCGGTTTCATTTTGACAGTTCAACAATATTCATTGCGTTATTTACGTTGTTGAGCAGACACATTTTTCGAACATATGAAGCAATGGTTTAGCCATCTGTTTCGAAACGAAATAGATTATGAGATAGTGAGTTACATAATTAGGGTGTTCACCTCCACGACACAGTTACTTAGTAATAATAATGCCCGGATATGTGGAAATCAGGTAAAAGATCAGGGAGCCTAGTCCCTAACCACGAAGTGCGTAGTTTCGGCTGAAGTTACGGTCGTGTCCAACTCCGTATCACTTACATACATGAGATAAGTTCAGAACCCGAACTAAGAATGACAACACGTTTGGACAGTTGTTCCTACTCCCGATGTGTTTCTGCCCGTCAAAAAAAGTTAATTCATCGGCTGTAGGATTCACTACGAAGTTTCGAATTACTTTCGGACGGGCCCGAATCTTTGTTAACGGAGTTAGAGAGTAGGGCCCCAGGCGGATATGGATTTGAGTTAGTGTAACTTGTAGCTGCACCAGGATCTTTTGTAGCATGGCCAAAATTGGAACTAACGCTGTCATGTTGTATATTGACGGCACGGTTGGCGCAGTGGTTAAGCGATTGAATGCTGCGCTGCGTGTCGCGGGTTCGATTCCCGCACGGGACAAATATTTGTATGAACTACAAGTAGTTGTTCCGGGTCTGGCTGTTTGTGTATGTGAGTAATGTTTGTAAACACACCTACAATACAGGAGAAATTTCTAAAATGGGGCAAAGTTTTTATAAAAAATAAATACTTTTGACATTGTTATTTGACGTTGTTTGTTGTTTGTTAACGTCACTCAAGGCGGAATCGAAAATAGCCTAGCAAAGTCGTGTAATACAAACATCAAACCAGTGCGGGCTAGTTAAAATGGATACCTAAGTAGGCACTGTCTACTGGACATTTTTCTCTCCGATCAATTTTAGTTTCTGACTTTCTTATGTAATGGGCCTTCTGAACTTACCCTTGTATAAAGAAACTTGGATCGGTCTCTGAGTGGTATCGAACGCGCAGGTGTACAGTGTTCGAAATGAGGCATTGCTCACACCACCACCTGTTGCTGCGCGCCCGGTACTCGCAGTGAGCAGAATTTATTTGTTTCTTGTATTTGAGAGGATTCTTTAGAGCAATAGTTTAGTTTATTTATTTTTAGTTCGTTCGTTCGTTCGTTTTAAATTGAAAAGATTTCTGGATAGGGTAAATCAGTAAAATATACTTACACATTAATTTTAATAATGCAGGTAACATCATTGACAGAACATGCATTTGCATGAAATACATGACGAATCCCACAAAGCTAGCTAGCTCCTCTCTAGTGAGTGACACTAACTATCTTGACACGCGGTAGCTTGTCAAGCCAAGTTCAAGCCAACAGAACTGACGAGCAGCACCGTGTGTAACACACGAACCATCTGGAGCCACTTTTGATCCCCTCATAACTCAAAAACGACTTTACATAAACACGTTATTATGACAACTAGCCAAATCAGACCGTAGGCTTCCATATATTATCCTAAGTTATAAGAAGAAATTATATTAAAATATTTGATGTTGTTATAAATAAATTTCAGGACAAACCATTGAACTTAATTTTAATTTTTGTATTTTTTTAGCACTCAGTTGTTTTGTCGTTGAAGTCAACAACCAAGGCATATAAATAACTTGGCTCTCATATCACATTTATGTTTTTGATGGGTTAAAATTTTCAGGGTAGATAATACTAGTTATGATAACGAACCACATTTAATTCACTACTTCTAGAAACAAGTACTTAGCTAAAACTATAAACAAAGTCACAGTTGAGTGAAAAGTTTAGTTTTATTTTTTAAATCGACAAACGTAAATAAATCGTGCATAATTCATCCTCTTAAACATCACTGAAGAAGCTCCGCGTGATCACTGTTTAATCCCTGAAAAACACGGCGAAAAAGTCTTGAAAACTCTGATACATCCACAAATATTGCAATCCGCAGGCTCCGCAGCTAACTGATACAATTTCGCCACAGTTCAGCATTTTATAAACTCGCCGGGTGGCGCGATGGCTCGATGGCGCGTTCGGCGATATTTCGTACAATTTATTTTTATTTGGCGGCAGAATTGTCTCGGCGCGAATGGCGCGGGCGGCTCTCTGCTAATTGGCGCGCTTGGCAAAATAGTGATGTGAACACTTTCTTAAAATATAACTCGCGTTTTGTTTTATACATTTTTCTTTAGCAAGAAAAAAAGAAAAATGTTGAAAGTGTCTTGATAGGTACTTCTTAAGAGTAGGTAAGTGTGGGCGGGTGGGTTCTGTTAACTTTTGATCCCATAGTGAAGTGTTAGACTGCTAATCGCCGCGGTTTTCCTCTCGTAGGTACTCTTTGACTACAATAAAGGAGTCTCCAAAACAGGTAAAATACTTTACCAGGCATTCTACCAGTACATGCTGCAGGTCCAAATATCTCGAAACTACAAACACGACTTTGAGGATTATTCATAATAATCTCGATAGTGTCGAAATGTTTCGTCCCTCACTAATTTCATTTGTATAGCTAGGATCTACAAATAGCTTTTGCCATTTAGTCTTAATCTGGCTACTTCGGGACACTTTACTTAGACCCTTTGGTTTTAGTTACAGCAACTCTTAAACTGTTTCTAAATAATAAAAAACAACTTTATATCGATGTTCAAAAAATATATGCTCGATTAAAAATATCCGATACCGATATTACCGATACGACTTTCAAAAATATCTCGATTATCTGCAAAAACATGGCCACCACTAGTTGTCGCGGCTGGCGCGCCTCGCCGTGTAATTGCCGTGGCCATTAGTCCTGCCCTGGGCCACTTCCAGACCGCCAGGATAAGGATCTGTGATGATACCGCTGTTTCGTCGCGCGAGCGCTCCTAACGCGACCGTTATGTTTTTTTTGCCAAAGATAAATTTAGAAGCGGGTTTTTTTTTCGGTAAATATGTAAGGATAATCGGTGCGGGAGCAAGTGTTTTTGGGAGCCGTAAAAATGTTTGTTTTGATATTGAAAATTGCGGATGTTATGGCCTGTAAATTATGGTTTTGTTTTTAATTACTGCATTGTTGTTAGGACCAATAATTTAACGTATCGATAACCAACTTGGGTCATGGGTCTAATAATAAGAATTTTAAGAATAGGTTTATCTGATTTAGCTTTTTTTCACCCTAACTGGTAACCAAATCTCCTGGAGATTAATTCAATTTATTAAATCAATTTACAAGTATTACACCTAAAGTCCCATATTTAGGTGTAATACTTGTAAAATGAATCGCAGATAAAAGATTTGTAATAACAGTTGCTCCTCAAAGTGATATTTGTCCCCAAGGTAAAACGTATCCTTTATATGCTGTTGCTAATAAAAATAAAAAGTTCGCATTTTCGGAATCATGTCAATAAACTACTTACCTTCAAATATTTATATTTTGTAAAACAGTCGATAAACGGGGCAAAGAGTTACCAGATTACAGGCAGAAATACTTATACTTTTACATAAAATATGCATCAGTGCTTCACAAACGAGGATGCAACACTGAACACGCTATTTATTTAGCAAAGTTGGAATCCGCAAACATAGTGCGGCGGGCGCTCGCAACGGATCCCGTAATTACGGCAGTCCCGGGGCCCGTCGTCCGGCTAATTACAGCGGTCCCGGGCGCCCGGGACGGGCTAATTACGACCGACCTGCGATCGCGGGGCTAATTGCCCTCCGCGGGTAATTTATGAAACAAATTACATGATTCACATCACTTTGGATGGACAGCCTGTCTTTTGCCATTGGGCGATCAGCGTACGTGATGCTTTTTTTGAAAAGTTTTGTTTTTTTACTGTGGCTGCTGTGGCTGAGGTTTTTATTTTCAGCTATGGAAATAGGAAAGTCCGGAAGAACTTAAATTGGCGGGAACTTTACAGCGCCATCTATAATCCATCTTCACAAACATCAAATCTTCCTGAGTACGTCCTTGTAGCGACATCTAGTGGCGAGTAGCTAAACTGTGCATGAGATGCAATTCATGTATTTCCCGTTAGATGGCGCAATTCTGAAGTTTTTGTTCAGAAATAAAATAATGTTAACGATTTTCATGTTTCTTGTTACAGAACGCTCCAAATCAAGATCCAGTCTACAGAAAAGTGGCCGTGGTAGAAAATTTCTTCGATATCATCTATACCGTGCATGTGGAACTAGAAGGAAGACCTGGAAAACATGCAGGGCAGAAGCGAACTTATAGGACAGTGAGTGTGTTTTAAATGTTATAATGAATAGCCAAAAATATCTGTAGTTTTGTAGAATATAAGTGCTCAATAAATCTGTGTTATTTTAAAAATACTGTTAACATTGTTGTTATAGGGAAAATATTTTCGTAGGTTTAATATTTTAAGTAAGCGCTACCTAGCGACATTCCGGTGAACCACTGCCCTAATAATAATATTGTTGCCAACTCAGAAATAAGTTCGGACTGCGCCATGTTCCCTGTTTGAACTGTTAGTCGAACTGACAATAGATGGCGCTAAGTCTGTATTATTCAGTAGTCAATATGGTTTTTAAGAATCCTATTAAAATTGTTCGAATGGCAAATGCATCGTGTTGTCTTGCCGTGTGCATTTGGTTCATAAGTCAGTAATAAAAAAATCTATTGCTAAAGTGCGTCTCGGACGCGGGGTCGCCAACTATGTGAAGCAAACACACGGTGCTACTATCGAAGTTTCTTAGATACTATGTAAATAATTAGTTATACCTACTTTTTGCCGCGGGACTTCTCAATGTGAAAAATGTTGCGGACCGACATAATTTTAGAATATTATCAAGATCCTCATCCTCCAATAGCGCAGTGGTTCACTGGTTGGCTCTCCGGGTAAAAGGTCTCAGGTTTGACGAGAGGCGGTTAATCCATAAACAATTATAACATGACCTGAGTACATTCTGCATTTCTATGATTTCCAACTGTAATATTATAAGTACCTAAAATAGTAGAATTTAGGTATACATTTAGGTCTCCGTAGTCGGGTAAAAACCCGACTACGGAGAAGCAAAAAGGAGGGTTATGATTTGGACCGGTATGTCTGTAGGTATCTGTTCCGTCATAACTTCATAACTACCTAGGTAGGCATTATAATTTTCCCCCTAAATAATACATTCTAACAGTAGTATCTGTACGACAAAGGTTTTCAGATGAGAATATTTTCTGGTTACCTATATACTTTAAAGACGTGATTTTTCAGTAGTGGGGTTTTTCTATACCTTTCCGAAGTTAACCAACCCTAAAGTTTCTAAACTGTTCAAGAAACTAATGTTCATTTGTTTCCCACCAGACACCCAACGAATCCACCCGTAATTTTATCACTCGAACACAAAACATTACAAAAGAATATATTCTCTCCTTTCCCTTAATCACGGAT
The DNA here is from genome assembly GCA_947359405.1 of Antitype chi. Lineage (NCBI taxonomy): Eukaryota > Metazoa > Arthropoda > Insecta > Lepidoptera > Noctuidae > Antitype > Antitype chi. The sequence continues at coordinate 6,041,439 of OX375829.1, read as the reverse complement.
GTTTTCGCCAACAGATTACCGAGACGTACGCGTTCCTGCCGCGGGAGGCAGTCACGCGCTTCCTCACCGGATGCGCCGAGTGCGCGCGGCGCCCGCGCAGTGCATCCCCCCCGCCCCTGCCCACACCATCACCCTCGCCCACTAGACACCCCACTTACCTCCCCTTCCTACCCCACTGCGCGCCTGATTACACGCGCAACTGGGAATCTGAGATAGACGCCGCACATTCTAATTACTACGAACCGAAATTCGAATACACGGAACTTCAGCCGGTGAAGAAAGTTGAAAGCCCCAAACCTGATGTTGAGGACCCCGAACCTACGTATATTGAGCTCACGTCGAAGAAACTTAACGGTTTCGAACCAACACCGCTGTTGAGTAGAACTTCGCCTGTAGAACCCGCCTTTCAAGAAGATGAACCGGTTAGAACTGACCCAGAAATAGACAAAGATGACAATAGTTTAATTGACGTAGAAGACGTTATACCTGACAGCCCAGTACCTTCAAGATCACAAAAAGACGATGATACTCGGCAGTCAGAAGGTGAAAGTACCAAGAGGGCAGAAAGCAGAGGATCTAACGATAAGACTGAACCCAAAAAAGAGAAGAAGTACAATCCGCTTGACGTAGCTAATTTAACATCGAAAGACCCACCAAAATCTAGATCTCCTCCCAGAAAGAAGTTATTGACTTCAAGTATTGATTATAATTGCTCTAATTCCCTTGGGTCTGGGAGGATTCCAAAGCCTTGGAGGCCAGATGGTGGAGCGTATTATGGTGGTGAAGAGATGGACTACAACGTGCCTATTACGACGGCGTATCTGAAGCATATGAGGAGTATGGCGTATCAGGATCGCAGGGATTCAGAGAATAAGGTCAGTGAAAATGTTCTACCTATACAAGGTCTAACAGAATTTACGCAAGACCTGAAAGTTGTTTGTGTCTAATTGACTAGGTACTGAATCGATTTCGGCGGGAGATATTTTGCCTTCCGCAGATTGAGTCAAAGAAAATTCAATCTTACTTCAAACTGGTAAGACTCAATTTTAAATGCGTACAGTAATGCTAGGGGTCATTTGCATTATGCTTATAAGTCTATACTTTAACTGGGGTCTTGCGTTAATTCTGTTACTTCTTGTATATTGTTCTACCATGTGTCTTTTTGGATGTTAGGTGACAAAAGTAACTTTTTTAAGGGAAATCCAGCGTTTATTTGCTTAATATTAACAATAGAAGTAAAACCAAACCGTTTTCCGCGAAAAGTATCAAACATTAGGGTTCCTCAAAACTGTTCTAAATTCCTCATCCTCGAAAACAAAGTATGAAACCACACCAAAACCTGATAAATAATTTCGTCAAAACAAATGTAAAATAAACATATGATATTGCGGGCCGGTCCGCGTTTAACCCTAGCTTTAAACTTCTGCTAACAAACTGGTAAAGCGGCGGTCGGTCGGATCCGCAAACCTTTGTATGGGATCCTTTCTAACCCTTGTTATGATTTTGAAGACTGCTCGACGATCCGACGTTGAAGTAAAAATTATTGGAGAACCTATTTTATTTATTTGAACGTTTTTGTTAACGTGGTCTTCAATAGGTTGCTTCGTATCGGCGTTTTTAGTTGTTATACTATCTTATTCATAGGTTATTTTTGAAATAAAGTATATGATATAAAATTTATAGAAGATATTGTTGTGGTAGCATTATGTAAAAAGTTTTGAGTTCATTCAACTTGCAAGTTTTGTTTAAAAGAATCATAGTTTTTTGGGTAACAATTTGGGAGTATTTTATTTTGTGGAGAGGAGGTAATATTTATTTTCTTTGTAGTAAAAAAAAACATTTTAGTTTGCCACGTGTGCAAATGAGGGGTTTTGACATCATAGGTAAATAAAAAGTTTGAAGCAGCAGCTCTTTTGTAGATGTTGAGTTAATCAGGCATACAAAAGTAATGTTCTCATCTAACGCAAGGAGAGACCCGGACTTTTGGTAGGCTTACAAGGAGACATGGGTCCAACATCCAGGGGCCCTTTAGAGAATTTCGTGTTAGTTACCTACTTGTACTTAGGTACTTTATTAACGTTGTTAGTATCAGAATATTAGCTTATTTTATAGAGGAAGACAAGCTTTTTACCGAAATCATACTCCAAAAGTACCAGGCACTCAGAATTTATAGGCGTTAGCGCGTACCTGACGTAACCCTGTAATGTTTGCGGCGTCCCACACGACCCGCGATTGATTCAGACGAATGTCCCTCACAAAGGACCACGGGGCGTCACGCTATAATCGGGCGCCGCATCTTTTCTAACTCATTTTTCTCGCTTGGGGCGCGGGGTGGGGGGGTGGTGGGTGGAAGGCACGAGGTTTCATCAGCCTGAGGGGGCGTCACGGTATTAGACAAGACACAAAAACGATGCCCGGCGGAGAAGTGGGCTAGTAAGTTTTCTGATGACGGTTATATCTACTATCGCGGCTATGTAATAGGTTTTTCAATGTGGAAATTATGTTACACGCTTGGGAGATTCTTGTTTGACTTAGTATTTGTTTTTTGTATCCTAGAAAGAAAATGTTTGCGTTAGTTGTAGTAGGTTTGTTGTTTTAGTAGTTTTGTTTTTGGTGTAAAATTGTAGAAGTGTTTATTTACTCACATAATGTTTGTTGATGATGTATATTGTATTGTTAGTATATTTTGATTGCGGTCATTTTTTGTAGGCACATTAAAGAGGGATGAGACAATGTTTTCATTAAAGATAAACGTCAATTACTACACAAAAAACTAACTCAAAAATAAATACTCAAACCAACAAACCCGACATTAATTGCAATAAACGCCAAAAGCTTGTAATATGATGGGACCTAACGCAGAAAATATCCAACTAACAAAAAGTTTATGTTAGACCTTTTTCGTGTGGGGCCTCCCGAAGGGTCAGTCGAGCCGAGCCCGTCCATAAGAGGGTATCGTCCCTTCGACCTCCCAAAAGTGCCTTATCCCCCCCTCGGCCCCCGCATCGCACTGCGACTTGTAAGATTGATTGGGGCTCCTTCAGTCCATTGCCAACCACCCTTGTGGGATATTCGACCCTCCCCCCTTTTTTCTCTGGTACTTGCGACCGGGATATAGATTAGATGGAACGGGTCTGTTTTAGATGGAGGCCTTCTTAAGGTATTACGGTGTTTTAGCGTTTTTTTAAGATCTCTTTGTGTCTACGCAAGTTGTGACGATTGGTTTGTTTTTAAAATTGTTGAAACAAATAAGTACTATCGTATCAAGATCTTCAGAAGAAACTCTACGTAAATATAAAAGCTTTCGACTACTTATAAATAAACAAGAAAGTTTTTGGAAAACTGTATTTAATTTATGTGCCGTTCACTATACGCCCGGTATCCAAGTAAATAGCTGAAGGTCAACTAGCCAAGTAATTGAGCGCAACGTTTAACCAGATGGCTGAATGTCGTGAAGTCATTTAGTTAAATTGGATATGGATGAATTTGTTATGTTTGGTCAGGGCGACGATGAGTTCGCAAATCACATAAGACTACTTTTTACTATTACCTACCACTAAGTAACTTGTAAAAGTGAAATGTTTTTAAATAAATTAATTAATAATTTCACTTAAAATTGCACACAAGAACGAAAAATGACATTCACAGTTTGCACTATTGACGCCATATTTGTTTTCGTGACTACTAGCGCCGCAGTGGAAAAAAACTGAACTAATTTTGAATCACTTGGCTGAGTCCTGATCAGTCATCTTCAAAGGGCTGACTTTCAATACGCCAAGTTGTTAAACGTTGAATGATTCTAGTTCAATTAACTATCGGCCTAGACATCCAATTGGATGCCGGCGTTTAAAGAACGACCTAGGCGTCCAATTAGCTGGCTAATTTAACCAGATGGCTACGACATATAAATTAGGAAGATAACCTTATTAAATTAATGTTTTGTTCATACTACTAATATGCATTTGACAGTTTGTAATTGTTTGTTGCTCAATCACACAAAAAACGGCTGAATGGATTTGAATGAAATTTGGCACACAGATAGTTTATAACCTAGATTAACACATGGAATACTTTTTATCCCGATAGTATGTTTCCGTGGTATAATTTTCGACGTCCACGCGGGTGAAGCTGCGGGAAAAACCTACAACATCACTGAACACGAAACGTTGCGAGTTCACTTGCCATGGTTAAAATATAGTCGTTAGAATTAAAGGATTTAAAAAAAGTACTCAATGGGCAAATTCAACTAAAGTCATAAGCAGAGATCGGATATTCGGATGCATATTTACCTAAAGATAATTTTATGCTAGTATGGAAGCGGCTACATAAATTATTTGTAATATTTATTAAAAACCCCGGGATTCTTGGATTGCATAACTATTCAGATGTGTATTAATTTAAAATTAATGTTTAACCCGATACAAATAAGTGTATGTACTGGAGGAGGGGTGGTTTGTATTAGTTAAAACAAAAAATAAACAAATTACTTACCTAAATTAAGACTTTTCGATACAAAAGCGCATTCCATGTTAGCTAACATCTCAACTTTAGGTGAATACCTATGCATCCGAATATCCGATCTCTGGTCATAAGGTTGTATAACATTCAAATTATTATCAATATTATTAGCTTGGATATTACTAAAGAAAAAACACAAAATTCCTCAACACCAAATATCAATGTCTCATCCAGCGTCTATAACACGTGTCCACCCCCTTTTTTCTCGACGGGCGCTGTTAATAACACAACAGGCTATTTTATTCGTCCAGCGCCACTTGCGGCGCTTGTGGCCGTGTCACTGCTTTGATGTCAGAGATTACAAGTTTGTTTAGCTATGCCCATGTTATTGTGGGCAATCTCTATGGTTGATATGTGTAACGTGTTCTGAATGTTTCATTTTTGGGGCGAAGTTGAAAGTTTGAATTAGTGATGGTTCATTTGTTGAGGGTTGCGCTTGAAGAGTAGTCAGTTGTCTGTTTGATATGATACTCTTCATCATTTTAAATAGCCTGTATCGTCATCATTACCTGCCTCACCTTTTCCCAACTATGTAAGGGTCGGCTTCCAGTCTGACCGAATACAGCTGAATACCAGTATTTTACATGGAGCGCGCTATAGGATAGGCAGTCGCGACTGCCTATCTGACCTCCACAACCCATTTACTGGGTAATGGGGTAAAAGCCGGATAGTTGCCACACTTTTACAAATCACTCATATAAAAAGCAAAATACTTTATTTGTAAAACTGGCCGATACTTTGGTTTTTTTAACAACAAATTTATAAAAAGTAACAAACATTTATCTTTAATATCTCCAGAGTATTAGCGATTTCTGCGTACCTCTATATTTTGGGACATCTATCCCGCATAGGGGATAGTTGCCTAATCCATATAAATTACTTTTAGGATAGATGCCCCGCCGAGAAACAGGACATCTATCGCGCAAAAACTTTGATCGTATTTTGTCTTCCCATGCAATCGCACAGAGACATGCGACACGGTCCACTTAGTGATAGTTACAGAGTCTTGAATAAAATAGCATGTGATTCATCTGCAAAACTAAAGTAATTACAATCGGGGCAACTATATCCCTGGGGCAACAATCCTGGTTTTACCCTACGATACCCATTGGTAAGACTGGTTGTCAGACTTTCAGGCTTCTGACGACCCGTAACGACTGTCAAAGATCCACAAATGACAGCCGGGACCAACGGTTTAACGTGTTTTCCGAGGCACGGAGGGGTCTTTGTATGTAAAGGTCAACCATCCACGAACCAACCGCAATCAAGCGTAGCTTAACCTGATCGATCGACCCGTGCGGCTGTTATTGCTTAGCCATAAGCCCCTTTAAATAGCCTGTTTAATCCTACAAATTAAATAAAAGAAGATTTAACCCTCACTTACCGCAATGTCCTCAAACAGGACAATAATGAAAAAAATCGTTTCACAGCCTATGTTTTTGTAAGATGTATTTAACATTTTCAATTCAATTTACAGTCAAGATTTAACTTTTCCCCGTTCAAGAACACCATGATACCTATGTTTATATCCTAGTATATAGCCCAAGGCAATGTTTACGTCCAAATTGTTAATTTACTTTAACTTCTGTGGAACAACCGTTTACTTCAATTCTGTTACGTTTTGATGCAAGTTATTGTTCGCGGCTCCGTTTATGTACCTACTCCTAGGCTGGTTTGTAGTTGGCAAACTTTTACTTAGTGTTAGGTAGACAATTTCGAATTGTGTAAGCTGTTACTAGCCCATTTATTTTAAATACTTAACGAACAGCGACTAAATATGTTTATTTTTATAAAGTATGTTTAAGCACACGTTAATCATAACTTAACTTTGACTTTATGACAACCGCCAATCATGTAAACGGAAAATAAGAATTACAGAAATACGCAAAAAATACATAACTCTGTCTTTGCTGTCGCGGGTAAAAATAAACTGCATGAGTAGCGATCCAAGTGTTAAAAGCTTTTTTGGCAGATTCTTCTTTGTCCGTCTATAAACTTAATTCTCCTGATCTGGGGGCCGATTCTACTAATTTGCAACGTTACACGTTAAATTGTGTTTCCACAACAGTTCGATTTCGATCGCCGTTCGCTAGTTACATAAAAAGTCATTCTACTATTTTATAAGCAAAATGGAAACTAAACTTAAAACGAATTGCAACTGAACTGTAGCGGGAACACAGCGGGTAACCCGCGTTACCAACATGCCAAAATAATATGTTTTATTAATACCACAAAGAAAAAAGTTGAATCTAAAAATGTTACTAAACACGAATATGTGGCACTAAAAGTATTTTATATAATTAAAAAGACATAATGATCATAATTTTATCATTAACTTTGTCCTATAGTAAACGTCACGCTCATGTTCGATTTTGTTAGTAGAATAGGTTTTGACATTGTTTCAATCGATCGTTGGCGTAACTAAAACGTAACCGCAGCTGTGTCGCAGCTGGACCGTTGTTCATTTTAGTAGAATGCGAAAACGCTTAAAAGTGGTGATTCGGTTGCGGTTCTATTGCGTTTTTTTAACAAATTTGTTAGTAGAATCGGCCCCCTGCTCTATAAAATATCACCATGTAATGTTAGGTAAAGTAAACTTGAAGTGTCAATAGTGCCAATCCCTAGTATCAAGTCAAACGGTCGGTTCTCTTCACCTGAGTTTTTACGGCGATATTTTCACAGAAAAATCTGGTACTTATAAGTCATTAAAATATCCTTCGAATTTCATAACAGCAATAATTATTAACACTTCACTTTACAATACATTCACAATTAAATTTCTAAACTGTTGCATAATTGTATTGACGTCATTTTAATTGCTTCCAAAACTCCTCAAGATTGCAATTACGAACTTATTCAAAAGCAATTCATCCAAAACTGAATTTATATTCGAATGCGCGTGCATCGCGACCTTGAGCAGTGACATAATTAAGTTTGGTCCCCCAGCGATCGATTCTGCGTTTCATTACCATGAGGGTCCGCTAGACACCCGACGGCATCTGTAGGGTTGCTTTTAATAAAATAGAATGACGTAAAAACCAAGCGCGTGCAACACATTTTAATATTTATTGATATATTAATATAGTTTACATTTGTTTGAGCCTAGCTTTGCGATTTTGATCAGAAATACTTTATTTAGTACCTACGCGGGCTATGGTGAGAATTGAGATTGTGACGTGTGTTAGTTAGTAGGTCAGTCAGGCAAACCATAGTTAATGTTTATAAGCAAAACATACAAAGAAACGTAGTAAAAAAAACGTATTTCCTTTATTTTTATACTGCTGCAGTAGGCAAGTAAAAAGCTGGATTTACTGTTATTCTAGCAGCACGTTTAAATCAACCAAGTTGAATTTACCCTCACACCGTGCCAAGTCGGGTTGAAGAGCTAGTCGCAAATAAACGCGAGCTAAAGCCCTTGCGCCACGGGGGCGGGTGCCAGCCAACTGGCAACCACCCCGTTGTCATTTACCCTACTTACCGTAGCTACCAGGCGAGCATAACACCAACGGAGAATTTTAACGGAATTAGTCGCGAGGCTGCTTGCCGCCTGCAGGGCGCCGTAGTAAATTCACACATGTACCTAGTAAGGCGAAGGGTAGGAGTTCCACCCACCTCCACGCCTAGTTTTAGCGCCTAGTAACTCGCAGGCACGAGGTGTCTACACGCAATGCCGCAAAAACATTAACTGAAGGAAAATAATTTTTAACTCTGTTTATTAACCTACATAGCGGCTACAGATTGACAGACTGTCTTGTTATTAAGTTCTAGCTTTAGCTTTCCTGAAAAAACACTCGCTCGCTCTTCTTTGCTTGATTTTTTTATTGAAACGCAAACAGTAAAACTGCGATTCATTGAAAAATCGCTGCGTATTTTCTCTGTTAAGTAACTTCGGTAGTGGTTTTATGGCAGATATAAGATGAGAGATTTTAAATTATCGGGACGACTAGATATTCCTATTTTGAATTTTTTTTTGTCAGACAGAAACAACATAGACAGTACACAGCTAATCTAGTCAAAGTGTCGAGTAGGGGAAGAAGTGCAGTTGGGGCAAATTTCACAATATTTTATCGAATATTACGAATAAAAGGGGGGAAACATTGGACTTACTTATCGAGGGGAGTTCTGCAACTACATATTTGGTGAAAAAGGGACTGATAAATCAAAGTCTATTCATGCAATCAAAATAAAATTTTTTTTTGGATTACTTCTTTTAGATTTTATTTAAGACTGGTGTCCGCCCGCGGCTTTACCCGCGTGGTACTTTGATAAAAAGTAGCTTATGTCCTTCCCCAAGTTTCAAAGTATTCCCATATCAAATTTCATCATAATCGGTCTACCCTTTTCGGAGTTTAGCTGGAACAAACAGACAGACAGAGATACACAAAAAATAATAATTGTGTTTTGGTATATGTACCGTATAAACTTTCATAAGTATTTAGTAAAAAGCTTTTATATTGACATTACAAACAGACACTTCAATTTTATTCATATTTTTGTATTGTATGTAGAAAATTCTCAGGTATGAAGGAGCTTAGCACTCCACTTTAACAGGTTTATCATGAAGCACATAATCTTCAAAATATCATTACAATTTTATGTTTAAACTGAAAGCAACTTTGTCTTCTGACTTACTATGTAAACTTAATACATTCTATATGTGTTTTACTACAAAATCTCCCGAGCTCTAGTGAGTGGCTTTTAGTAGCCGATATACTAGGATAGCATAAGACGTCAATAAGCCATTATTTTAACACAAAGAACAAAAATAAATTAGTCTTTCAGAATTGAAGTAATTCCCAAAATCAATGCAGAGATCGCATTTATTTTATTTATTTAGGAATCGGGTGAACTAAAAAACCAGGCGTGCATAAGTTATCTGGAAGTCCCAATAAATGTTTAAGGGGTGCGTAAATCATTACTAAACCCGCTACCCGGGATAGGCAAAGGACGAGTCTGCGAGGGTCGAAGGAATGGACAAGGTACTTTTTAAGGATTTATAGTTATGGTAAAGTACGAATAAAAGTTTATTTTTTCGTACAGATAATTGACTGCCTTGTTGGTCTAGTGGTCGCAAGCGCTACTGCTGACCATCAGGTCCTGAGTTCGATTCTCAGGTCGGGCAAAAAAAAAAAGGGCGGGCAAAATGTTATTGGGTTTTTTCATTTACAATTTTTCAGTAGCAGCCCGGAGTCAGGATTTGTGCCCAGTTGATGGTAATAGGTTCCTGTAGACCTCTGCCCTAGCCTTCGGGGAAATTAGGCGTTAATTTATGATAGTGTGTAATGTGTGTCTTTTATAGAGGACATTCGAAATAAGTAGGTAACGTCATTTTGAAAGGAGAACCGTAGTTAGACGCATCGTCATCAGCGATTACAGGTTAAAAAAATAAAATGCTAAACATAAAATACAATACATATAACCGCATTATTCATAGAACATGTCGTTTTCAAGACATGAAGCCCAACAAAAAAAGTTACTGGAAGTACCTAACTCAATTTGTTCTTCAAACACATTTTGTTATTTCTGGCGAACTAGGTCGGCTCCTATCAAACCTTTTTCTGTTACTAATGGCAATAAACTAATGCTATTTTTGAACTTTAGTATTCAAGAAACAAAATCAAAGTTAGTCTAACAAAGAACACGAAATACCGGGTACCTATGTACTTGTTGTTGCCAGAAAATACCAAGCTTCATAGTCATAAACCTAAAGTAATATGTAGTTATAATTTATGACATCCTGGTCTCCGGCTGTGTCGAGCCCAGGGCATCGTCACCCCCGGGAGCCCTTGCGAGGCAAAACCCTATGTACCCTACTACATCTATCTGCACTGACAGCGGCAGCGTCTCCCTTTTTGTGCTATACACATTATCTTCATCTATTTTATGATTGCCTGGTAATTTATATGGAGAAATAATTTTAGTTTCGATTTTAGAGCCTAATAAATTAATTATTAGGAGGATAGTTGATTTTATATTATTCGCCGATTAAGGAATTGTCTGGCTATTTTGATATAAAACGTAAAATAATCCGTGCATTTGAATGGAATTATTGACGATATTTCATGATAGGTGTTAAAAATAACACCGTAGCCACAGTACAGGATTCAGGCAGAAGAGATTTTAAGTCGGTGCCAAAGGAAGGTAGTTAACAACACCCGAATCACTTCTTCCACCAACAAGAAGCTCTTAAAACACCGCCACATCACATCTTTGATGTTCTTCACTTGAACACTATCATCCATAGTTTACAATATTTCAATTTACATAACATTATACATACATAGGCCATACCGAGAGCACCTCAAATTCACATAATCGTTTGTTGTAACTTGTTATAATAAACCGCATACGACTCCTATTAGTTTTGGGCTCATAGAATATGTGGACAGAGGTGACATGGAGTGGACTTGGCTGGTTTTTTTTTTTGTGAAGGTAGAAGGTTTTTTGACAAAGTTTTATCTTTATGATAATTAAACTTGAACCCCTTTATTTATAAACGTTGCATAAAGTTAAGTATTCATTAGCGACTGTTAAACCATACATTTTTGACGATTAAGCATCTCTAAACTTTAATCAACTATAGAGGTATAAGGAACGGGGTGTAAAGTTCGCTCATACTCTATGGAAAAGGGAGGATCGTCCGACCAGACGGGTGTTGTGTCTGGTGGGCGACCGCCCAGCGGTTGATGTCAGGATGTAGTACCAATGCAAATCGCGCGGTAAACTTTAACTGCGCGATCTAGGATTTCTATGACGTGCGTCTTGCGTAGTTCGCCTGTGGCATTGTAGATGGCGCCACTTCCTACGACCTACATATCGTAAGTCGCGGCCGTTACCACTGGGCCACCACTGTGCAACACTGCACTCCATCATTTTCTCACTAAACTTCAACTATATAAAAGAAAATAAATATCCGACGACCCTGGTTACTTACTTCTTTTGGTAAATGTACTTAGTTCTTGTTAATATGTACCTCATAGGTATATCCATCTGCATTTAGTAAAAAGCGGTTATTTTAATATTACAAACAGACACTCCAATTTTATTTATCTGTATGTATGTATGTATAGATTGAATGAATATTTCATGAAATAGTATAATTGACCTGCAAATCGCAAAAAAACGTACTAAAATTGGAACTTCGCGGGCAACTTAAGCGCACCTCGACTAAAAGATTTCAGAACAACGATAAATTTTAAAATCATTTTTCCAAGAAAGTGAGTACTATTCTAATTGTAATAAACTTGAAGCAATTTTCTTTGAAATTCAAAAGAGATTTTCTAACAGATTCTCTGTTCCCAAGAAACGCAATCAGTAAAATCTACTCTACAAACGCGGTCACTCGTTCACAGCGATTTAAAACTCAAATAAATAACTCATCAGCTGAGAAAGAAATTGAAGATTATCTTTCTTTACTGGCAATTTTTTTATTTATTTTTTAGTTCGCCTTTGTACCTTTTTTGTGTGCGAGAAGTTTAAATAAATAAATAAATTATTTGAGTAAGTAACAATAAATTTGTCAGCTCCACAGTTTTCTGTATCCATTCCCTCAGTTTGATAGACGTGCCAGCAAAACTTTTTCTAGGGTCTCGACCCCCCTCGGACCGTGGGGGGCTTTCTATTAAATAATCATTTCGGACCCCGTCGCGTAGGTGCGCCGCTATTAACTCTGCGAATTAGTGCTCCTCATGTTTTATGAGAACTTGGTTAGTGGTGGTAGTTATGATGGTCAAATTGCGGAACATCACGCTTTGCTGGGCTGGGATAAGGCAGAGCTTTCATCTTACACTGTGTGTTTTTCTTTTAATTTAAGTCTTCTTTTTAAAGTTTTATTTTCCGTTTTCTTACATATTTTGCGATAAGCGGCCCATAAAGAAAGGTGTTTCTTCGCAACATGGCAACATTGGGCTTCAATATTTAATGTTCGAGAATTTCTAATGGGCTTAAAATAGAACAGCATTTTTTATAATATGTATATTGAAACATGTTTGTATTATTAAATTATTTTACAATAGAGAAACTATCGAAATAAAGGGTTATTAGAAGGTAAAGCTATTATTATCTCTTCAGCATTATTTTCAGCAAATCCTGTAAGGGTATAGAAATCTTTCAATCGATTTTTATCTAAAACCAAATTCTTATCTCGAACAATGGCTACATTTAGCGTTAGACTCGGCGAGTTTTTACTAAAAATAATCTTAAATACGGAATCCAATACACCTACTTCGGATGCCGGGTAGGGTCGGGTACCTATCGAGTCATACGGGGTTCCGAATCCCCCTCACCCCATGCCTCCTAGCTCCAGAAGGGAGTGGGAGGGACGAAACCTCTTAATTATTGTCACATATGAATTATTTTGATATTGACGCGTGTCTCGGCCTCCTCGTTAGCGTCCCTTCGGGTTTCTTTTGAAATGGCGCGCTAACTCTGCAAACGGTATGTTTGCCTGGTAGCTCGGGGAATTCGCTGCGATTTTTGTTCCAAGAATCTCTTTAGTAAATGAGATCTAGATGTAAAGTCAGCTCGTGTAGTTTGTTTTTCTACAGAAAAATAATCCTGAAACACGAGTAGCGTAAACTTGGCGACTGAAATGTCCAGAATTTCATTAAGTGGTTTTTTAATTACGTGTCTGATTTTATCCATCTACATGCCAGAAATGTTTGGTCAGTTCCAGCTTCTAAACGCAGAAAGTTTATGAAGTTTATACCATTAAAATAAATACCCGCGGACATTGGAAATTCTGTCAACATTAACGCAATGTCTCCTCTTTGAAAAATATTCTGATAATAATAATATCTCTAGGATTAAAAACAATTTCAGTATTTTTTGTCGACAAACAAAATAAGTTTCATGAAAACTAGTAGTATTTTTTACACAATTCTCCGTGACAAAACTGCGCCCACTAGCACGCCAATAAATTGGAGTCTATCTTAATTGTATTCAAAAGTGCCTGTCGTGTCGCATCCACAATTAAGCCAAGCCTTGGTCCGCCAAAGTGCTACCACCTAATAGGAACTTTAATTTTCCAAATTCACCTGGCGTTTATGTAATTCACCCCATACATGCGCCCCCTGGCCGTGGGGTGTCTAATGTAGACCAAGGGGGTACAGGCGACGCTCACGAAAAGGAAAAGGGTGGTTCTAGCAATTTTTTTCTGATTTTTTCCCCTCCCTTTTTGCCCGATAATACCCTAATGGTCGCTTGCTTCCTTTTTGGTGGATTTTTTTTCGCCGTCGAAGATCGAGACGTATTTTTTACTCGCTTGTAATTTCCCCGTTTCCCGCTGAAATGAAAAATAAACGGTCAGGACTTTTTTGTATTGATGCGTGATTTCTGAGGTCGTGCGGTTTGCCGACGATGCCTGGAAGTGTGTGTTGTGATTGCTTGCGAAGCGAAATGCGTCTCTATCTTATTGTTGCGTTGTCGTAATAATAGTGAAAAGGCAGTATATTGGAATCATGTTTCAGCACCGATCATTAATTCGAAAATATAATGCTTTCATACGCAAACTGGAAATATTAACAGTTGTATTTAGAACCATAGCCTAATTTTGACAGCCCATCAATTTAATTTCGTCTTTTTCATTCTATCCCGAACACTTATTGACAGCATTATATTTAATTTCGTCGTTGACTATCAGAATCGACGGCTTCATTTACTATTCACAAAGTTCTGAATGAACGTATAAAATGCGTCAACAGGTCCTTTTTTTATACGGAAGTTTCGGTTTCAAAACTAAATAGTTACTTCATTTTTCCAATCACACATAATTCCTTTGACCAATTAAACCCAATGCCGGCTGCAGAAGGAACTTCTCAGAGAGTCTCGCATGCGAGTAGGAACACATTACTTTTATTTTGGCATCGATAAATTTTCGTACCGGGTACCACCCTGCATAATGCATGCAGCGAAAAAGTAGGGAAAATAGAGAAAAATCGGGGAAAAATTTCGCCCCCTCGCCGGGTTCCTTGGGCACCACCTACTAGGCAAGCAGGGGCGCGTAGGAGGTTACCGTCCGCCAAGATTAATACGGTACAGTACGACCGCCCGACGCCGCAGCTTTCATTAAAAATACTGGGACCCTGATGGTTTGGCTGGCAGACTTGTGCCGACTATGTGCCACCCCGTGGCGCCGTCTGTGGTTTTGCTGAACGTATACAACTGAAATTGATTTCGAGATATTTATTTTTTGTTTCACATATTTGCAAAGCAGACTTAAAACGAAAAAAAAAATTTTTTTTCTAGAAAAACATTGCTGATACAAACAGACATCTTAACAAATTATTTCTTATTATTTAATAATTTACCCTAGTGGGCAGGGGAGACTCGTATTAAGAATCGCATGACTGTAAAGTATGTTTGTGCGTTTCTAACTTTCTTTTGTGTAGCTACGAGTCGGATGATTAGTTGATTATTGCTACGCGGCGCCGTAGCAAGTTCTACAGATTTGAAAGGAGGGTGCTGCTACGGCGTAGTACGGCTACGACTACGTTCTCGTAGCGTAATGATTATTACGTCATCATTTTGTGGTTGAGTAAATTGGTTGTTACAATTTTCTGATAAAGTTTTAAGTAAATATCGTAGTAGATACGTGAAAATGTTTATGCAAGGGTTTTCTGAGCGCGTCTTGTAGAATTCTTTGTTATTAGAAACATTACGGTGTTTACGCTTACAAAATTTATTGTTTATTTTTAAGAAAGTAGAATTAAAGGTTTTTATGAAAGTTTTTTTTACCTACCAACAAGTTGTATTTATCAATACTCGGCAAATAAAATCCGGGGAAAGCAACAAAATTGTTATTTGCTCACACACACCCCGAAAAACAGAGTAAAATAAACACAGCAAGTCATTAGGATTCCATCAGTCACAAAAACTATGTCCAGTCGCCCCTCTTGCATGCTCCACCGTTATTATTTCTTAGCTCTGCACACCCTATGTCCCCCTAGTCGTGCTAAGTACTAAGCGGGCTGTTTGTAGGCAAAAAGTAGAACTACCCTCGCCCGAGAGGGGGGGCCGCTCACGCTTTTAAACCTCAAGCGTCCAAGTGCGGGGAATATGAAATTTTCGAAATGATAAAGCCGGTAAATAATAACTAGTAGTACGGGCACGGCCGTCTAATGTACTAGCTGCAGAAAAACCTTATACTTAATGTGATTTTTTTTCTAATTTTTCCTTCGGTTTTTTATTTTTTTGGTTTGCTCGTTTTGTTCATATAATTGCTCTTTGAGGCTTAAACATTTTGAGAAACTTGGTGTTTTACTGTAACAGTAAAATATTGAATGTTGAGCTTTTCAGTTTTGAACAATTTGGAGCCCTCATTGCCCACACTGTCTTATAATTTAACATTCGTTATGTCTTTTTGATTTACCTGGAAGTTGGAGAAATATTGTTCCAATAAATACATGTAAACCATGAAATTCCGTTGCTATAAAAATGTTGTCCCATAAATTATACCAGCGATAGTAAAACGAGCTGGCCCATTGGAATCAGCGCCACCGGAAAAAGCTGCATTGGTACATATGTCCAAATCATTCTGCGTAACAGTTTTGTAGTATATTTTCACCTGGCATGGCCGTCATTTCGGTTTTCCCGGTTTTGTTCATTCTTATGGAATGGAAAGGACCATTATTTTTTTTATATTTCTATTTTGGTCCTTCGGTACAATTTTAAGGAAAATTGCGAACACCACGAATATTTTATTATAATATTTTTTTTCTATGGATTTTTCTGCATTCAGTACCGGGCAGCAGCGGGGTTCGTGTGTCTGCTTTCACATTTCCCACTCGCAACGTAAGGCGGGGTACGGTACACCCCCACCGCCCGCTGTGCTCCTGGTACCTACACCCTGCTTTTTATACTTTCCTGCCCGTCGAAAGTAATCAATTTGCGACTTAATTAATTAAGAAAAAAGCTTTGTCGGACGTTTAGTAACATCAAATGACTTGTGTTATTTTTCTTCTGTTTTTTGTTTATTAAATTATGCCTAGATCATTCCGGTTCTTTATTTACCGAAGCTATTATTAAGTTATTTGCAGGGATCTAATGAAATCGTTTTTAATTTGATCGGGAAAACTGATGAATCGAAAGTGGGTGAAGTGGCATCCGTTTGCGAGTGTAAAAGGGTGTAGTGGGCGTTTAGAGCTTAGTTGAATTTCGATCAGTTCATTTTTTAAATTATTTTTCAGTATTTTGATATATTTTTAGGGCTGAATACTGAACTGAAAACTGAATGAAGGAATCATTCAGTTTTCAAATTATCAATTTCAAATTGTATGAATAGTCAAACCGTTTTAACTTTTACGGAACTTTAGTGACTGAACAAAAATACACGTCATATAACGTTCTGAATTTGTCATAAATTCATGATTATCAAACAAACCCTCAGGTCTGTGAAGTAAAATGCTTATAAAGCTCACTATAACTTTGAAAGGGCCCAGTCAGCGCGCAAACATGTTAATTTACCACTGGATAACGCGACCCAATTCCCCCATCCTAATTCCGTACAGTTTCCACACTAGCAGAGCTACAAATACTTTTCCTTTAGTTTCGTTTCACCCGATATCGTCGTTATCTAGTTAGCCCGGGTCGACGAGGGTCCGAAGGGTCCGGGACTAAGTACCAGGACCGCATAGGTAGGTAGGAGGCTCGCGTGATGCCTGCCCCACACCCGCCAACACTATTTATAAACGTTCGCGATACGCAATGCTAGTGAGGGATTGTGTTCTCGCACGCTGAAACCAATTAGGGCTTATATGATCCTGGTAATGGTATTTTTTTCTTCAGATTTACTCTTTAATTAATATTTTTTTCTTTTCTTTATGTTGCCTATTTGCAGGCCATCCTGTCTTCTCAGAACAAAATAAAAATAACTTGCTGTTCTGACCTATAAAGCCATAGCCTCGTACCAAATAGGACGCATTTCTATGTATTTTTGATTCAGTTTCCGACAAATAGTTTCCACATTATAAACTTCACATCCCTTACTTGTTTATTTTGAAATACGTTCTTAATTCTAGGAAATTCTATATTACTATGAGGAAAACGAGTTATCAATATTGAGCAGTACCAACTCCCACGTTACTAAACACATGGGAATATTATGCATGCTTCTACGACAGCTATCTTTTTCTAAATGAAGAAAGCAGAATTGATTCATTTAATTAACACACAAAAATGAATTTCCCTCGTTTACCGCCGAATTACAGGAGACTTCATTACGCCCAAAATGTATGAAGATCACAGTTTAATCGGGCAACCGACGTTTAAACTTAAAAATATAATGCTGGCATCCTCCACATTTCATACGCCCGCCACCCCTATATAAATTTTACCTTAAAAATCCGCAAATTCGGGGCTCCGGCACGGTCGCCAGACCTTTTCGAAAAGGGTCCTCCGTACCCACCGAACCTACCAAAAGGGATTTGCCTTGGGATCGAGGCATTCGGCCCTACACTTATACAAAATGTCCAATACGGGCCCGCCCCGCGACCCTCGGGGCCTTGGAGGTAGCTGGTCTGTGAGCGTAAACATACAAGTTTGTTGCCTAACCGATGGCGTATTATGTAAGTGGTTGTCAGTTGCTGGACCGCAATCACGACACAATCTCACCAATTCGTTCTGTGTAACGTCTTTTTGCAATTTGATTGCGACCTTTTCAGGAGTTGATTGATATCTTTGATTTTATTTTGGTATTGTTCCTTGTTTTTCCTTTTACCAAAGTTGCTATCACTACCGCGATATTAGCTCTAAAGATCATGAAAATATAGATTTTCAAATATATAGTTACAATGAGCAGTCATAGACAAATAAAAGCTTTGGTCCTAGGGTCCGCACTACTCGAAAATTGAATGTTTGTAAATAGTTGGTAGTGATGGAAAATTACACAATAAGGTATCTCCTCACACTTATGTCGCCCGATACACCTATTCAACTGAAGTTATGATCATGGCTTTTCAGCTTATAAACCTAGGATCATCGAATATAGTCTTATGTCTACATGTAGAAGGTTCAAATTACCTAAGAAATGATGTTATCCTTAGAGCTGAATAAACTGAAAATTGAGTACAAGGGACCAAATGAAACATACTACGAGTAACATAATTGACGCAAGACCTCATACACCCCAAATAGAGTAATGAGTAAAAAGCGTAATGCAAAACTTTTTTAAACCTAACTGTTATTAAGAAAATCGTGTGGATTTAAAATTAAGTCTTATTGGCTTGAAATAAGATTGAATTGTCATTGGCTCAATCGGCGGTATGTATGGCAAAATGCAACATTTTTGAAAAAGTTTAACTATCAAAAATGACTGAAATCGATTCAGTAGTTAATTACGAACAAACTATTTTGCTTTTTTACAATTTTTTTTCTTGCGTATATTCTTTTACACCTTGTATGTTTCGCATATCATCCAAAAAGTGAATAGTCATCATTAGGAAATACTTACAGTATTCAGTGTTTGTTCAAGATAGCTAAAGTCAAATTCGGTTTAAAAATAAATTCTTCTAAAAAGGCAAAGTCTGTACTCAAAATTCAACTGGAATCTAATGACAAGTAATATAGAAATGGGTGGTTTCCTTCAATATTCAAGGTTCCTGTGACTAATAATGTAATTTAGATAATGCGGGGTGTATAATTCATAGGAGGTATTTCAAATAAAAATAATGTACGGGAACTTTCAATAAAAGAAGTCCTGTCTGATTACGTAAAATTGTAAACAAAATCTACTCGACCCGAAATCTTGACTTTTTAATTAAATTCCAAGATACTTGATTTACAGGTTCAGTAGTCTTATCCTTTTCCTTAGTAAATAGATGATTATGTATACATTATGTATTATTCCTTGCATTCTTTGATTGAGATATTTTCATCAATTACTACAAGTACCTACTATATGTATATTTTTTATTGAATTTCAGGTAAAACAAATCACGGGTTTACACCACTACACTTCTTGATGTAACAATGAAGGTAAGATTTTAAATTGGAGACTAAAAGAGAATTCTAGGAGATTTTCAAACACTAAGTAAATGACAGAAGTTCAATTCGCTCATAGCCATTAACTCGAAATCGCTACAGCTTTTAACTTGATGGTGAACAAAATGTTCAACGCATCGTATGTTTTAAAGTCTGTCTTCATTTCCCACGTAATGAATAGTATTGAATTAACAAAATACGTCAAAGTTATTATGATTTTGAATGTACCTATTAGGGCTACTGTTTTCTGTTTACTTGGTAACACGTAGACTTTCTACAACTTAATCTAGGGTCCGCGATCCTGAGTAAAATATTTCACAAACCGAAATTCTCTAAATTATTCTTACTATAATTTCATGATATTAAGGGCGAATTTCACCAAACTAATACCTAGAATAAGTCGTATCCTGAGAATAAATTTTGAATTTTTGACAGATTTTCCATAGTAGAATTTATTGTCAGACGTAATTTTTATTCAACGGATAAAAGATAAGATGACTTTGGTAAAATTAGCCATAACTAGTCACAGGTATAGCTAATAATTCAAAACACTCAGCAAAATACTAGGCGGTCATAAATAAACAAGAGAGTACTAATCTTTAAAATGCAAGTACATCCACAAAAACTGCAGTGCCTACTTATAAACTGTGAGCAGTATTCGCACAAGGCGTGTACAGGATGCGTTCTACGTATATACAGGGGTGTCGGGAAAAAGTTATAATAACATTAATGTAGGTTCTTTTGACAGCTCGCCGGTCGTCGTTAGCAGCCCTGTGCTCTGTATCTTGTCATAATCTTTTAGGGATGTGGGTGCGTCGATAGTGTTTTCGTTTGTCGATAAAAACCGCACGATAATGTTGACTTTATACGAACAGAAATAATAATAATGTAGTTAAATATTTGTATAGCAGGTTAATTGTTACTTTAGTAAAATGTAATAAAGATACCGCCTCGGAATAAGTAACATATATTCGAATCTGCAATTCATCATTCATTGGAAATTGGAATTACTCATCACAGTTTATGAGTAAGGCTCAATAAACTATGTAATAGATTTCGCACTTTCTCATACAATTATGCACGCAATATTGCTTTCAATCGTTTCAGCCGTCACGATTCATGGAAATTATCATCCCAGTCCGAAGATATACAGTGCCTAAGGTAACTCAGTACCTGCTATGTCATACAAGATATATTTCATAAAATATCTGATACAAATAATTCTAAAAAGTTGCTCTAATATATTTAAAATTCAGCGTCGCATCTACTTTCATACAATAACTTCACAAAAAATATCGATTCGATATTATCGACACAGCACCAGCCCGAGTCACGCCGCATCACTAATTACGGGCGCAGACGGCGGCGCCGGGTCGAGCCAAGGGTACACGGTCCTCTCGACAGAATTTTTTCCCCAACGCACCCCCTACCCCACCGGATGGAGAGGGAGGCTTCCTGTCCCTCCCGGACCCTTCTTAACATTTCCCTGGCTCGGAGGCACAGAAGGAAGATGCCTCGCTTATATGGAACCCTGGTACCTACGGCTCGGGTTATATACTTTTTTAGGGTCGGTCAGACCCTTTGAGGCCTTTCTCACGAGTTAGGGACCTACATATTCCCTTTTCAGGCCCTTGTTGACCTTTGTAGGTTTAGGCCGCGTTGTTTCGCCGTTATATTATATAAAAGTTTCAGATTTCTCTTAGTGAGGGACTCTGGTGACGGTCGTGTGAATTTTCACTGTTAACTACTATGGTGTTAGGTTTAATTTCGTTCATAAGTATCCTCTTTTGAGGTCAGCAAACATACTTAGAATCCGACATTTGAAATTGTACGTGAAACTAATGTTATTTGTCCATTGAATTCATTGTGACAACACAAGACATAACGTTTCTATTTATATTTGAACTCATCCTCAAAACAAAACCAACCTGTTGATCTTTTAAAAGAAACTTCAAACAATTTAAATCTCGGTGCGTAAACAAAGAGACATTTTTCGCATCTATAATCCATTAAATATAATATAACATAACATCACATCAGCCATACCAAAAAATAACAGTTCAACATTTCCCAGACCGTTTTCAGTACGATTTTCACATTTTTTTTTATTCAACTCACCGGGTTCCATACCTTTCTTTAAAGACACCAAAATTTCTACCTAACGGTACTAGGCGCACAGTAAACCAAGGCGGTGTACGGTCATTGCTTAATAATTCCTTCAATAGTTTGACAAGCGAACACGCTACGGAGGGTTCTTGCTTCATTGATGTGAATTGTGACATGGGTGCAGTGACAGTGTCTCCTTCGCTTACGGGTTCGACTCCCGCGTCAAAAAGTGGTTGTAAGGAAACTCTTAATGTCGTCATGAACGTGGAGCTTCCATAATTCAACTCATTAGTCTTGTTTCCATAATTTGTGTTGTTTCGGCTGCCTAATATGTGGGATGTATATACATTATATTAGTACATATTGAATTGTGTATACGTATCGGAATTGAATTAGAGTGTTCTCGCTCGCCAGTAAGTGTCTAAATTCCAGCACTATAGCCGCTTAAGATTCTTAAGATTATTTATTTCTTAAGAGTCTATGATACATACTCGTTCGATTGGATTTAAAGAGAAAACTTAAATGCTGAAAACGCAGCAACATTATTTATGACTTTAGAAATATAACTTAACAGTATGATAATAAAATTGAAATTTCAATGATAATCATCGTGTAGGTACAAAATAACTTGATATGCTTAGGCATGCCGTCGGCGTGATTGCGTGAACACATTAGCAATAGGAACGGTTTTAATTTTGACTGTTCAACAACATTCATTGCGTTATTTACGTTGATGAGCAGACAATTTTTTTCGATCATGTGAAGCAATGTATTAGCAATATCCTTCAAATAATTCTGATTCTCAATTAGGGTGCGTGTCATTGAAATTTAAATTGTATTTTCATATTCTAAGGTTTGATTTTGATATTCGTCACATAAAAATCCCCTTGCCGTGCCGTGCCGCAACTGGGCACAGGCCCTTAATAATACTTCCTAAGTTAGGGGCTAATATCAGTGACAAACCAGCCTTATACATTAGTTAGGGAAAACCAATAAAATCTTAACCAAAACAAAATAAATAAACGTACAAATATCACCCTTTACACCCATTCTTTTTTATGTTTTGATTTCCACGTAATTGTCGACACCTTAATAATTGTATCGATGTTTATTTTACAACACTAATGATTTGTTGACATCATAGGGGTGCCCCTTGCTCAGCTGTGAGTTGTCACATGCTAACAACAGTAACTTTTATAGGATTATGTTCTTGTAAATTAATTTTCGAACAAAAAAAAAGAAGATGATTGAAAAAATGATTACTCCAGAGTGCTGTTATAGAGTATCGATTAATTTTTTATCGATTTTTGTGAAACTTTATAGGTGATTGGTGAGAGCAGTGGTGGCCCAGTGGTAACGGCCCCGACTTACGAGTCGCGGGTTCAAACCCAGGCAGGCGCTTTACTTTGTGTAAAGCAATACAACACCACTGCTCTCAAAACGGTGAAGGAAAACATCGTGAGGAAACCGGCATGTCCTAGAACCAAAAATTCGAAGACATGTGACATCTACCAACCCGCACTGGGCCCGCGTGGATTACAGCCCACTTGCTCTGGAAGAGATGAGGCTAGCGTCCCAGCTGTGGGTACATTTTATAGACTAACTAGCTTCCGCCCGCGGCTTCGCCCGCGTGGAAGTCGGAAAGTATCCCACGGGAACGTACTACCGGGATAAAAAGTATCCTATGTGTTAATCTAGGTTATAATCTATCTGTGTGCCAAATTTCATCCAAATTAGCTCAGCTGTTTTCCGTGAAAGAGTAACAAACATCCGTACATACAAACTTTCGCGTTTATAATATTATACAGGGTATTTGGCAGAACGTTGAACATACGAAAATGGTGGATAGGTGGAGGGGGGGGGTCATCTGCTACTTACTCAGCCCTAATTTATTCGGCCTGGCCCCCTGGATATTTTTTTATTTTATTTTTTTGCTTTCTTCTAGGTTCACTTTCTTAACTTAAAAGTGTATTTTTTTATCTTTAATGTTGGCAGATTCTTATAAAATTATTTCTTTATTCAGATGTTAGCTAGAAAAAAAGTTATGAGTCCTCAAACGTACAGAAAGATGTAAAAAATACTTAAATCTTAATTTTAAATTGCATAAAAAAAAATACCCATTTTTCATAAAAAATACACTTTAAAGTTAAGAAAATGGTGAAACTAGAAGAAAGCAATATTAAATAAAAAAAATCCAGGGGGCCAGGGCCAAATAAATTAGGCCTGAGTAAGTAGCAGATGACCACTATCCACCAATCTCGTATGTTCAACGTTCTGCCAAACACCCTGTATATAATATTATTTTAAGATTATTTTAGAAGTATGTGTAGGCTGTGTTACAAATATAAAAGTATTACACACCTACAGTCTTATTTTGTTGTCAGGGTGACTTTGCTATCGGGTGCGGGCGTCCTTAGTTTTTTCTGGAGTAGAAAGTTTTAAGTTAAGTTAAGCTGCATTATCGAGTAAGTAATAAGAACGTGGTCACGGTATTTGTCATCATTTGTGACACATGGTCTTGACTGTAGATGCAAAACGGATACTAAACGTTTTAAGCCATTCGGTTTTAATGCCCTGGTAACTTTAAATATTGTCGTTATGAGCGATAATAGTTCTTATTGCAATCCGATACGGGTTAAAATCTGTTGTAATAAATTCGAATAAAAAATGAGCAAGCATGGTCGTAAAAATGCAAATAAAATCGTAAAAAATTAGATATGAACTATTTAATAATAAATAATCCATCAATGTATGCAGTTTGACATTTGAAATTTTATGGTATATTTTTAATTGTAACTATAATTGTTATTGAAGGGATAAACTAGTTTTAAAGATAATTAAGAGGTGACTTTGATGATTTTTTTGATGCATTAAAGTATGTTTAATTGTGTTTTGAGTCCCATCACTGTATGCAAAAAAGACTTGAAAATATCATATATTTTTTTGCTTTCAAAATTATAGGTTAAAGAGATACATTGGTTTGAAAACCACCTTTTTGAGCGTTTCCAAGAAATCACCGCCTTAAACCATCTTTTTGATTTAGAACGATTTAAAACCTCACTAAGCGGTCTAGTATTGGTTTAAATGGTTTTTTTTAATATTATAGAATGTACCGACGCTTTAGCTCTGATTCATATCAAAGACAATTAAAATAAAGAAATATATATACGTTCTAAAATATACAGTGACTGGGTAAAAACCTAATCAAACATTTTTTTTATTGAGCTTTTTTTTTTGCTTATCAAGATTTGTTTTTAGTGTGTCTAAAACCCTAAAAAAGTAGTATAAGTATAGTATGATATAATGGGTGTAAGGGGTTTGCTTCCGAAGTCAGAACGTAGGTTATATACAACCTAAATGCAAACGGATACCAATAACCTTTCGCTTTAAATTGGTCATTTTGCATCAATTTAAAACGTTTGACGCTTCTGTAATGTTTCTACTTATTTTATTTTGGCGGCGCTTTAAAAAGGACGCGTAAACGTAATGTCGCCGCCTGGACTTGGGGTCGTTTTTAAATGTGTTTAATCTCAAATAATGGTTCATTTAACTGTTCTTACAGCATAGTGTACAAAAAATGTTTAAAAAACTAGGTATAAATTGAAAAAAAATCTAGATTTTTTTGATGGTACTGTATCGAGAATCACTAGCCCTGTCACCTGTCTTCGTTTTCGGAAGCGTTTCCCTTACACCCTGTATAACTTCAGGTATCTTAACAAAAATGGTCGAATGATTTCAGTTAGCCTTTTTAACTTAATTGGTGGTCACACAGCGGGCAAATTTCGACAGTGTTTTTTTTTTTTTTAATTGAATTTATTTCTAATACAATATTAAGTATATAAAAAAAATAGCTTTCTGCGCCCCTTTTCCGTATAAACGTTAACTGTGCTAGATTTTGTATTCTTCCGTCTGCGTAATTTTCGTAACAAGGGATACAAAGATTTTGCTTCACGTATTATACAACGAGTAACATAATTAACGCAAGACCTCATACACCCCAATTAGAGTATTTACTTAAAAGCATAATACGATGACCAAAACTATTTTTTTTTAAAGCTAACCGATGTTATTAAGAAAAACGTGTCGACCCAAGCATTACTTTATGCGTTTAAAATTTAGTCTTATTTCTTTAGAAATAAGATTGAATTTTCTTTGGCTCAATCAGAGGTAGGTATGGCAAAATACATAATTTATAAAAAAAAACTTATATTAAAAGTTACTGAAATCGATTCAGTAGTCAATTAGGAACAAACTACTTTCAGGTCTTGCGTCTATTCTGTTACACCTTGTATAGATAAATAATTTAAAGCAATAAGTAAACTGGTCTTTGTTTAAAACAAATTTAAAACGGGTTTCGGTTTAAAACGACATATAGTAACGCTTCCCATTATTCGCGAAATATTTATACGCAACGTATTATCTAGTCATACTACCCACATTTTGTAATTTGAGAAATCAATAGACCGAAATAATGAAGCCTAATTGCGTAACACACTCACAATCACGTTGATTTAGATGCCAAGGGACGAAGCAATGAACAATGTTGAACCGTCAAAATGATACCATTGCAATTGTGAGCGCTTTACAGAATTAGGGTGCAATTCCTTTCAGGGAAGTGGATTAAAGCGGGAAAACTGTAAACACAGAAAGATAAGTGAGCATAAGTTTAGTTTATTTTGCGTTCAAACTTTTGAACGATTTGATTATGTAGTTTGTTATTATCATCATCTGCCTAGCTTCCTGCCAAACAGACCACCACAACCCAGTTACTGGAAAACACAATACCCTTTAGTAAGGCTGGTTGTCAGACTTTCGGATTTCAGACGACCCGTAACGACTGTCAAAGATCCACGAATGACAACCGCGACCAACGGCTTAACGTGCATTCCGAGGCATGGGTCTTGGTATGTAAAGATGGTCATCCACAGATCAACCCCAGCAAGCGTAGCTTAACCTGATCGATCGACCCGTGCGGCTGTTATTACTTAGCCACAAGCCCCTTGTTAGTATTCAGGGTTAAATTACATTAGCTAGGGTAACTTAGCAGATCTGATGGGTATATCGATGTACAATATACGAATAAAAGACATTTTTTTTTGTTAACAACGACTGCTGGTGGTCTTACCTACTTGACGTGCGAATTGAGAAAATCTATTTTTTGTTTGGTTTATCGTGTCAAGTTATCGATAGTCGCCACTTGTGTTAAGTAGACACAAAGAAAACTTACTTTTTATACTAATATTTCAAGTGACTACAGTAACTGAGGTTGATCCCCCAAAAAACTCTTATTTTTTTAAATCATGTTTATATTTCGATTCGCCTTACGTTTGTGGAGTTTCGTTAGCTAATTCAATTTGCCCCGGTATGATAATATAGTAATACAATAATTATTGTGAAGTGATATCAGCTAGTCCTTTGGTACGGGAGTCGATAGTGGAACATACCTAGGCTAGTAACTACTTTAAAAAGTAAACTTAGGTATTTATTCAAAATATACATATAGGTAAAATAACATTTGGTAATGTTAAAGAAAACGAGTAACTATTTACTTGGTATAAAGGAGACACATCTCCTGGGTATGCTGTAACCAATTACGTCATGTTGTTACCAGGCAAACACGACAGGATCAATTTAATTCGGCGGCCTGATATTATCTACGTTTGACATTTCGACTCTGAGATTACAAACGAACTTTGCCAAGTCAGTAAGCGCGCCACCAACTTACTAAGGATTATACTACTTTAATATAGCGCTGCGACCGTGTGTAGCTCCCTTAAGTGCCACTGTCACGAGCCAAAAGGCGAACAAAGTAGCAGAGGCAGTTCCCTCCACACGAAGTATAGCCTCCGCGCGCCACGGGGGTAAACTTTGATACCCCAAAACCTCCACCCTGCTATGCCACCCTAGTACCCGGCCCACCCACAGCGGGGCTTTGAGGACGTCTTTGAGCCGAACTTTAGCGGGAAAACCCCAAAATTCAAGTTGGCCCACGTCCCCGATTATGAGTTGGCGATATCTTTGAAAATTTTCTGGTCTCCTGGTACGTTGGGAGGTTTGTTTTTGAATTTTTCGGATGCGGGTAGATTGGGAACGCGATTTTTTCTACGAATTCGTACGTGGTTAATTTTTTTTTGCTAGTAAAATTATTTTCACCTGTAATCCTTCTTTCATTTATTTGCAGAGTGGTAGCCGACACAATACACGTGCCGACTTTTTTTGCTTTGTCGTATTCGGTTTTTAATATATTATTACGTTTCAAAACACACACATGCCTATGTTAATTCACAATTTATGTGTGAATCAAGCAAATAACCACTTAATAAAACATAAAACCAAAAGAAAATGCAAACTACACTTGCTTTCAAGGTATAACGGAAATGAATTTTCCGAAGAGTGTCAAATAAAAGACATCAACGTGCGTCTCAAATTAATGTTTTTAATTTCCCTGTATTTTTTCATTAAAAGCTATTATTGTCAATCAATCATTTTGATGAATTCGGTTTTTAATTTCCAGAAGTTTCTAAAAAGTACGCAATTTAATAATCTCGGGCTCAAGGACGATAATATATTACTTATTTCCACAGTTTCAGCGTGAAAATTACTGTTACCTAATTATGAATGAGCGTGCGTAGTTAGTAATAGGAAGTGTGTGTTTACCGAACAACTAACAAAACATTAATAGTTACCATAAAAATAAAAATAAACATTTTGTATTTTATACTGCAGATGCCTGCGTTTTTATAACTATGCAGTACAAATGCAATTATTATTATCAATTCTCTCTAATTTCCACATACCAGTAGTTATTTTCAATTTACTATACTAGCATAATAGAACAAAATGGAGGTGTAATTAAAACACGCAGCCTACCAGGCGCAAGGTTGTATATAAATTACCAGGCGCAAAGGACCACGAAATTACCAGGGTAGCAGGAGCTATAGGGGGTATAAACAAGGATACCATTGCGTGATCGGCGAGTACTAGGCGTAACGGTTATTTCTGTCCGTGATTTTCAGTAGGTGTGGAGTTGAACGCAATGTTTTGTTTTAAGGGCCTCTTTCTGTGATTTAGTATTCGGAGTTTTAATACTGTTGCATGCTTCATATTTTGAAGATTAATGCATATTTAAAATTATATAAAAACAGAAGCATACAATTTATTGTAGTCCTGACAATGGAATCTTTAATTTAGTTTCAAGTTTATGAATTAATTATAGGGAAACCTTATCTCAATCAGCAAGGGTCATATCTAGTTATATGTTACTATAATTGTAATCTAGTTTCATTCCATATTTTTTGTTATAAAATATTAATTGAAGA
The DNA here is from genome assembly GCA_947359405.1 of Antitype chi. Lineage (NCBI taxonomy): Eukaryota > Metazoa > Arthropoda > Insecta > Lepidoptera > Noctuidae > Antitype > Antitype chi. Next base: position 6,012,520 of record OX375829.1, on the reverse strand, counting down.
CAGTTTTAATTGAATATACAAATGCCCAAGATTATGGAAGGAATAAAAATGTTTTATAGGTTGGAAATAGCAAAGGAAGATAATGATTTTCAGGTGATTGCTATGTGATCGTTAGTTTTTAGTACAAAATGATGTCTATGATAACTCGATAAAACTGCTTTTGGTTAAAATCGAAATCGAAACTTAAGGTCTGATTACAAGGGGTCAAAAAACAACCGACTCCCGGAAAAACACTAAAAAGTGAAAAATAACTTTAATTTCGGAAGTCGGTGACTTTGGATATTGTATTTGAATTTTTTGTCACCGCCTTCCAAAATTAAAGTTACTTTTCACTTTTTAGTTAGTACCTACCCCACACTAATTCAAAATTTCATCATCCTCGGGGTCAAAACAATGCATATTAATTATACGATCGCAGCAATCGCGGTTGATTTGCTGTCATTTTTTGAAGAGATCAGTTCTCTGTAATTTTTTGAAGAGATCAGTTGTCTGTCTCCGAAACGCATCATCAGATGAGAAGAAATTTAAATGGGACTACACGGGAAGCACCACCTTTCAAATAAAAAAGTATTATCAAAATCGGTTCACCCAGTCGAAAGTTCTGAGCTAACAAACATAAAAAAAAAATACAGTCGAATTGAGAATCTCGAGAAATCGAGACAAATTTAACTAAGATTCAAACTCTGGTGCTTAGTGCGGGCGCAACCGTAACCCTTCTCGCTCGCACTGGAACCCTAGTCGGATGAACTGATTACTCCATATAATATGCAAGATCTATTTTTTGTGATAAATTCTAAACAATTCTTGACTATTTACAGAAAACAAAGTATTCTTTGATAGTTTGTATAGCTCTAAAACTTACTTGGGAAACTTCATCTTAACATTGCTGTTGGGTCCAACCAGTTCAAGAGTCGAGGTTTTAGTACTAAACGCTAGTTACTTTACATAATTTATAATGAGATATTAAAGGAGTTTTATGGAAGGCCGTAAACGGCAGCTGAAAGGGAAAGGGTTTTTTTATTATTTTGGAAATGCCTTCAGCCCGGGGGCGCGAAAGCAAAGCTATCTTCGCTTTACGATCCCCCGAGCCTAAGATTGGCTTTACACTTAATGAATATTGGTAATTTTAATTTTGAATCTTATGGATTAGAGCAGTTTCGCTCTAATCCATAAGATTCAAAATGCTCGGTCTTTATCGTTGTTATTTCGACCGGACCTTATGACCAATACTTTTACACGATCGAGTGTGCACAAACAAACATAAAGTTTTCCTTTTACATCCGGTACTTAATTTTCTTTGTTTACTTGATCAGAATATCTTTAGGTTACCAGGCTTCCAGCGACCCGCGGGAGGTGCGATTAACTACTTCGTAAATAAGCAAAGTAATACTGGAAGAAGAATTACCGGCTGCTCGCCACTGGCCGGGTAAGGCAACCGGATATTTCTTTTAGCTGTCCAAAGAACCCCCCGGTCATAATGCCCTAGTGGGGGCCGCAGGGGGGCAGATATAAAGATACAGGCCCCCCACTTATCCCGGGACCATACCCGGTCCTTTTGCTTTTATAGGGGGTGTGTATAAAACCGAATCGCCCGGTTTTAGCTGTGCTGGAGTGTTACGAGCGGGGCCGGCGGCGGCGGTCGCATTATGCCGACGGAACGAGACTATATCTGATGTGGCTATGGTGCCTCGGTACTTATATACAATGTTTAGACGATGGCTTCGTTCATTTATTAGTCTGGCGTTTCGAACGGTCAATAAAACCTTGAAGGCTCTTAGTAATAAACGGAAATTAGCCGAGAAAAAATGCGCAGGAAATGTAAGCTTTTTGTTACATTTGTTGCCTTGTTTATTATCACGGGATAGAACTAATTCGTTTTCATTCCACTTTAACTTCAGTCGGCACTGAATACAAAAAGGGAACGATCCTCCATGAAACTGTTTCACTCATTCAATTCAATCATTCTTTAGACGTTTCGCAGAAGCGAGGGATGGTTTCCGCAACAGCCTGTATGTTAGTTGTTCCTGTTCCCAAAAATGTTTTTTTAATTGATTCGTTTTGAAAATTGAACGGACGGTTTTACGTGGTAGAGATTCCTAATAGGTGTGTTAGAAAATCACTCTCGAATTATTACACCTAAAGGATCAGTTATGAACCGAATTAGACACATTTCATTCCTTCAAGGAGAGTTTCGTACATTTTTCTTTGCTGTTCAAATTGTGACGCATCCAAGCCGCGTTTGCTTAGTGTTGTCCTGTTTTGTCCAGCTTTCGGAAGGAAACGTGGGGGAGGCGAGATCCTAGCCTCAAGATATTAATTTCTCTTTATTACCGGGGCGACATGTGCTTATAAGATGAAGGTAACTATGTTGTTTCATTATTCGAATGTCGGAGGGCCCGGGTGGTGGAGTAAGGGGGGTGGAAGCCGTATAAAAACGACAATTTCCTCTAAACGCGCCGCGCCCGCGCCCGCGCCTGTCGCGCCGCGCCCTCCGGTACTAATTAACTGCCACAGCGGTTATGTCACCCTAGTACCCCTGTTTGTAGGGCGGTGTTCAATTTTTTTGTCTGGAGGTTGACAGCTTGACCTTTCCATATAATATCGAGAATAACAATAATACCTACTGTTGAACCAGGGAGGGCATTCGTAAAATATGTTTACATTTCAGAGAACTCTAGTAGTCATGCTTTGAAATATTATTTAATAATGTTTTTGTTCCTCACGAAAGACATTCCATTCTTTCTATGCGTAGAGCAATATCTGGAGTGTTTTCTTTTGGGTTTATCTTTATTTTTTATCTTGGCGCACACCCTAACTTAACAATTCGGTCTTTTGGTCCGCTTAGCCATGAATAGCTTTTGGCCAGTTGCTGGTTGCAGTGTGACTGCCGACTGCAGTAAGAACAGCCCTTGCGGTCTTTTGAGTACTGTTAAAGACAATTAAGGAATTTCTCAAGCAAATTGGCAGCAGTCTTCTGCAAATATGAATCTACTGCGAACCGTAAGTCGTCCATTGAAACGATCAACAAGTGTAGAATCTACATATATTCTGAAGTGCGAAGTTACGAAGATAAGTTAAGACTAATTTTTGCATAATGATAAGACCCACTATCATTAAAACTAGGCGACACCCAAATAAATGCTTACATAAAAGTGAGCTATTGGATTTTTAACTTTAGACGCTGAACCCGTGAAAATTCAATAGCGCCCTTTTGTCCAGGCTTTCATTTAAATCTCGCTTAGTGTTAGTGAAAACGGGCATTGTTGTTAAAATCTATCTTCACTGAAAAGTACAAAAATAAAAGTACCTAGTTGCACATTACGAACTAAATGAACTATCAGTACAAAAGTTAAAACAGAGGGTACAAAGCAATCGGAGAATTTGCTACTCTAGAATCTATGGTAGTGTACGGGACGGATCGGATAAAAATATCGCAGCCTTTACTCGTGTTCTTCACTTTGTTTGATTCTGTTCATCCTACACTGTTAATCTGTTGCATAGGTTTTGGATTGATCGGCGTTTGACATCTTTTTTACTGCTTTTTCTGTTGTCTCATGCTGCAATGAAAAATTGTTTTGTGTATTTATTTTGCACCTGCTAACTGTCGTGAGAAAAGAATATTGATTTTTAAATGTTTGATGGAATTGGACAGATGCACGGGTCGATCGATCACGTGAAGCTACGCTTGCCGCGGTTGGTCTGTGGGGGACGACCATCTTTAAATAGCAAAACCCGTCCGTGCCTCGGAAAGCACGTTAAGCCGTTGGTCCCGGCTGTTATTCTGACTGGAAGCCGACCCCCAGCATGGTTGGAAAAGAGCGAGGCAGATGATGATGATGTAATTGGATAGAAACTGCGACACACATATATTTTGTCACGGAGGCACGGAGGTACTTGAAAAACCACGGATCCCTTAGCGTTTGATTCGATATAATTACAGTACCTATAATACATAATATACCTACTCCTACACACTTAACATGACACGTGTGTAATTAACTCATGTTTAGTACAAATAAATTAATGATCTTTGTATATTAGCACATTATGGGTTACTAGGCTCGCATAAGCAAAAGGAGGTCTAAGCTCTATTTAAAAGCTGATGATGATGATAACATTCTATGGGCAGTTATAAAGCCGTGGACACTAGGCCCGGTAAATGACTAGAGACCTTCATACATTCGCATGTCTTCGTCCCGCTATGCCTAATCGCTACTGTGGCACATTATAACAAACAACCACTCCAAACTAGAGCTTAATGTCCTCACTTAAGGGTGTATAATAGGTTGTACAGCGCGAACCTTAGCAGTCCTTATATGTACCTGTTTAGTAGTTAATTATTATGATCGGTTGGTTATGTGTGTGTTGTGGGTAAACTGCAAATTAGGTCACTTGCAAACATTATGATATTGCTTAGTCCTAAATTGTATTAGTTATGTTTGGACATTGAAAAATTCTAGCACTCCGTATTCTAATTATGATGTTATGTGCAGTAGTCGCGTTAGATTTTGTGAAGATTTTATTATTTTATAAAAAACTAACTTGAAAAAACGTACTTACTTGAATTAACTTGAAAAATAACTTTAATTTCGGAAGTCGGTGACTTGGTGGATATGTATTTTAATTTTTTGTCACCGCGTTGCGAAATTAAAGTTATTTTTCACTTTATAGTGTTTTTTTGGAAGTCGGTTGATTCTTTTTTTGAAAATGTTTTTTATTTTTAATTTTTTAGTTATAGTACCTACACAATTTGAAATTTCATCATCCTTGGGGTCAAAACAATGCATGTTTATGCGATAGCAGCAATCGCGGTTTGTTTGCTGTCATTTTTTTAAGAGTTCCGTTGTCTGTCTCCGAAACGCATCATCAGATCTATATGAAATTTAAATGGGACTATTTTGAAATAAACCCCTTTCGAACAAAAAAAGAATTTTGAAAATCCGTCTATATATGACGGAGTTATGCCCGAACATCCTACCACTCCTAACCGTTAAAGAGTTGTACCTTCCTTCATCAGCTCAGCGTCATGAGATGATGATGAGCATACGCAAATGACTTAATAGCCATATTTATTCAGCCTTATTTATTATTCAGTGACTACATCGACACCCGACCGCGTCTGTGGAGGTTAGCTTGCTAATTTAGTTTGACCCTGTGTATACGCAAGAAAGCCCCATTCAAAAATGCAATATCATTAATTTAATGACCATATTAAAACCTCCAAAGCTTCGTCTGATTTTCATTCTTACTAAATTGTGTTATTCTTAATTTGTATGTTAATTCACAAATATTTCATATCCCCAATGACGTCAAAATCCCAATCTACGTTAACATAGATCAACAACTATACATATCGGTTCCTCTACAGTCAAGATGTATAACTGTGAATAGTGTATACCTAAATTTAGGCTTGAGACCGAGAGCAGTGTCGCAGACAGTCGCCGTCTCCCAGATTTCGCTACGACACACTTAGCTATGCGCTCCTGGTAACACTCAAGTGACGATTTAGATGTTTATGCAACGGGTAGGCAAGAATCCAAAGAAAGTTATTTTCACCCAACTACGGCGCAGTCAAAGGAGGGCGAGGATTTTAACAGGCTATGTATGTTTGTCTGTTCCCTCATATCTCTTATTTTGACAAACGATTGACTGACCCACGAGGCTGTTAGTACTTACCCACAAGCAAGCCCCTCATTTTTATTTCTCCATCACTTAATCGTAATGGACTGAAAAGGAATAAGGACCAAAATAAAGATGCAATCGAAATGGTACCATAACTATGAATCCTACATGGTGACTAGCAATTTGGCGTATTCCTTCCAGGACGTGATACTGTGACTTAAGGATTCGAGAATACCCAATTGAAATATATTTTTGAAAAATTTCTAGGATTCATCAATAAACGTCTCTTTTCTCTAAACTGACAAATTTAATGGTCTTCATTGCCATTCCATTGGGTACCGAATACTTACAAACCTTTCGATGTAACAACATTTTCTAAAATATTAAACAGTTATAACATAAAGGAAGAAGTTCATTAACCATTTTCCTCTACTGCTTATGGGGTGCTTAATTGTTAAGCAAAAAACAACTGGTTTATGTGACTAAACGTCTCATACAAAGCGTCAAAAGTCTGCACTTGGAGTCTGCCAACCGGCTATGGAACGAAGTTTACTAGGTGTCCAACTCACAGATCGCATTAGGAACTATATACTTCTACTACTCGACTAAAGTGGAACTGGGCTGACCAAATCTGCCACATGTCGGAGCAGCAATACGCAAAGACCACCACTCCATGGATCCCAAACTCCAGGAAAAGACTACGGGGCAGGCCCAGAAAGAGATGGCTTTTAGATGGATTTTAAAAGGATTGGCCCACAATTGTAGTAGACCGCGAAAAGTGGAAATAAGCTTCCTTCTTTCCACATTTCCCGGTCTACTACATCACCACCTCACTTCGGAAGCCTTAACCCTGCAGTGGGCCAACAGAGGCATATAATAATAAAAATGAAAATAAACAAACAGAACTTCGCTGTTCCTAATATTACCACGATAATAGTATAGGCGCAACTCTAAAAGGTGAAGACATGTATATTAAGACTCCCTGTTGGAGTATTTGATACGGAGGGCGCGTGGGACGAAATTTTACGAGTTTCCAGACCCGTGCATGAATTACAGATTTTAACTGACCCTTTGATTCCTTTGTGTCGATTTTACTTGGATTTTGAACATTCCATTGTAGATTGCGGATGTTTTGTTTTTCTTCTTTCTGTGATAAAATTTCTTTTTAGTCTATATATTTTTATCTTTCATAAGTAGGTACAGCCTTTTTTGTGTCCCCATATATCATACTAGCTTTGGATATCAATTATAGCGTAAATTTTTTGCCTATGTCCTTCTCCATATTCCCAGGCTATATCTCTACCAAATTTCATGACGAACGGTTCATCGGTTTAGGCGTGAAAGCGTAACGGACAGACAGATAGAGTTACTTTCGCATTTATAAGATTAATTGCAGGGATCATAGATGGCCTTTTATTTTTATTAAACTGTACTTTGTTTTTTTCCGGCCCAATATCATTGTTGGTGAGCCAATATGTGTCAGTAAGTAACTCAATTACTGATTAAAGAATATCACCAACATCACCTTGAAGAGTTTTGATATCAAGACTGTAAATGGTTTTTTTTTGTTAGCCTATATTGTTTCCCACTGCTGGGCAAAGTCTTCCCCTTTTCCCCCCAAACCTCTCTATCTTATGCGTTCTCTGGCCATTTTGCCCTGCAAAACTTATCAGTTCTTGGCGATCTGATAGTATACAATCAGCAATATATTCGGCAAGTTATAGCGGTATCTGTAAATTTTGAGTAATCTACAGACCTATGATATAATTTAATTTTATTTTAATCTGCAAAAGTAAACAAAATATTAGTTTTTCTAAATAATTTAAAAAACACCAATTCTAACTCTGCATTTAGTTGTTACGCAAATTGTCGAAATTCCCTGAGGTATCTGCGACTGTATACAGCTGTGCTCGACATACGTATCTATACAGTATGCGTCTTGCCCTACACACCCAGTTGCCCGGGTCATAGTATCACGCTAGTTATTGTGATATAGATATATTGTGTTTCATATAGCCTCAAGATTGGGGAGTATTAAGATCTAGAACGTTTTCTTGAAATATATTTCTGTGAAAAACTACATATTGAGTATCTGCAATCTCTTTTAACATAGAATATTATGAGCTCTTTCTAGATTATAACATAACGTTCGACATTTATTAGTCGAGTTGACTTTGAAGAACGACACTGGAATCAAAGTTCTTAGGAAACATGTGGGTGACGGATATATACATGATTGAATTCAATAAATGTACTAACGTTACAGAAACAACTAGAAGGTAGAAAAGAATACAACAAATAATTCGGTAGATCCAATTCCTCTATAAATGCAAAGTACTTATTAGCAAAACACTAGGTCAGTACTCTGCAAATTCTGCAATCCTTTTCCGCCATTTAAACGCCCGCATATTATAACATATACACGTATCGCTTCGTATTTCATGAGTGCCTGGTGCCTCATTCCCATATATACGTAATATACACACATGCAGCCTTTACTTGCATGTATGTATGTATATAATCGATTCTGTAGTATATACGCGAGTGTCATTGTCCATGTGTGCGAATTGATTGTATAATTACATCATCATTATCAGTTTATAGTCATGCAACATTGGTTAAATTGATTTACCTAATTAAGATGAAGCTTGAGGTTAGGATCAAACAAGATCGTATAGTTACAGTCGGGGATGTTATTTCTATTAAGTGATTCTATGTTCGTGAGATCTACTTTGTATTTAAGTAGTTTACGCTCTTGTTTATAAGCTTTATCAAATTTATTTTCTACTAAACTTATCACAGTTCACATAACGGCGTCTTTCCGTATCAAAGAACCAAAAGTTTGCCTGAAAGTTTGTAAATTTTGGGAAAGTTTTAACCGGATTAGAGTATGTAGCTTTTTTATATCACAATCGTAGTTCGTTTAAAAAAGAACATACAAAAAATTAACCTATCTGTGAATAACTTCAGAATGTCATGTCGACTTCATGAGTGAACTTACGATACCGGCTTGATGTGTCCATCGCAGAGTTACCATGCCTTTGCAACTAACATAAAATTTAAAAACAGTTTTTTACCTATCGATTGTCCCCACTGCGATCAGAATGTGCGTGTGTTTCGAGTGTCATTGATGCATTTCGGTATGGGGGACAGGGGGCGATGGGGGCCGGCCGGACACCGAGCGAACGCACCTCGTCCACGAACTGACGGACCAGTGTGCGTTGTAACTCCGAGGGGCGAACACGCGCGTCGCGCCCGCACACAACTTACTCGCGAAACACGAACTCCAACTCTCAAATATCACAGATTCGAACAATAAAAAAATTACTACCGTGCAACAAATAGGTTGGTAACCCATTGTGCTTCCTTTGCGTTACAATTTTTCCATTAAAAAAGTTGCAATCAGACGTTCAGCGCGCGAAGTTTTATCATCTTGACATACTAGTTTTTGCACGAATGCAGGTTTGCATAGACCGTCAGGAATGGACATAGGAACTTGATGAGTAAGTAAGCCTTGGCATTAGTACATGGTGACAGCAAAAAATGCAATTAGTCCATCGTTGGTTCGTGTCGCTAAGTTTCCTTTGTCACGCCAGTTTGAAAAGACAAGGCATTGTTTTAGTGAATTTATTAGCCTAACTGACACTTATGTACCGATTCTTAGATTGTTCTTAGTAATTTCCTACTAGAGGTTTTTATTCCATCCGACGCAGTTAGTTTATCATCTTTATTTTATACTTAGTTTTACCGTTTAATGTTGTTGTTTATTTAAAACAGGATAGTTTCTTATCAACTTCATGCAGATCTAAGGATTCTTTGTTAAACATTTTCAGCTGCATTTCCAAAACACTTCAGAAGTTAGTTTAGTACGAAAGTCTCATTATGTATTCTCTATTACGTACTAGGGTTATCTGATCTCATATAATTTTACCTAACGATACCAGGCATGCAGACTTGTACAGAATGTACAGAAGTTCTCAATGTGTAGAACGCAGCGAAGTTTGAAAGTAATTTTGGAGTGCAAGCGCGCGTCGAACTAATCAAATCGTTCACGGTCCTTACTTCGCTGATAACACTACCCACCTTTTTATGTTGCTCTAGTAACTGTGCAAGTTTTTTATTGCCTTTTCGTATATTTTCCTACTTCACTTAGGAAAAACAATAGAGTTTTCACGAAACAACGCCTACTTTTCAGGTTTTGCGTCTTTACTGCTTATTATACAATAGAGGTAGAGTCACTTTTTTATATTGTTATTATTGAATATTATAGTCGATTTATATACATATACTTCACATTGCAATAGTTGGACGTTCACCGAGGATCATCCGCTTTTATACTCAAGGTACTACCATCCAATGCCATCCATGAAGAATTCCCAATACTCATTAATACAAGATAAAAGTTAACTAAAGAGCCTCTACGTGTAAAACCGGGTTATACCATTCAAGGAATTGTATACCCCGTGAATGAAGTAACAACAATCGCAATATTCATAACAGTCGTATCAAAGGACCAGGTTCGCATTCCACAGCAACGCACCGCATTGCTAAGCACAATACCTATTAAGCCCTACATTGCCGGCTAAACTAGCATAAACACAGCCATCATCTCTTTCCGCGTACCCTTTATACCGCAAACCTCCACAGGCATGTAATTAGTATATTTATGAAAAAGAAACGAACCGATGTGTAGGACAATGAGCGTGGGGACCGTTACTCGGGTAATGAGCCCCTTACATTCGACTAGCCGGGATAACGTGTAAGGGCCGGTCGGCCGCCTCTCACACCAACGCGTAACCTCACGAGCTATTAAGATATAGAAACATAATGTAAAACTATTGATAAAACATATAGTAACGGTGTGTATCTGAATACACATATTTGGAACTGATAGGACTTGAAGAACTTAGACGAAGCCACTGCTGACACAGTTGGGTATATTTATTATTAAAGGAATTATCCAAGAAAAATACTTTAATACTTCATTCACGATCACTTACACATTCCTTTACTGTGAAACCTCTAGCTAAAAAAAGTAATAAAATAATATATTTAATTAATAATGCTACAAATTATATCACCTTCACTTCACACCTCTGTTACCTTATGGTGAGCAGATACGATCAAGTCAACGATCGCTGTAAGTACTTGACATTTAAGACACCCTCGCACCTGTAGTTCTTGCAAGTTTTTTTAAAGTACATGCATTCGAAAATTTAATGACACACTTATGATCTGGGATACTATGGGTATGAGTTTTCAGATTTCGTACCTACATATATGGAATAAATCTTCTGTTAGTTGAATTGGGTTTTGAATACGCGTGCGTCTTCGAATTTCCATGAGTGGTGGTGGCGTATTTTTAATTCATCTGGGGATTGTATTGTGCCTGATATAATCCAATAGTCTATAAAATATATGAAACATTAGCAGTATAAGTGTACAGATGGTTAACAAAAGTTATTACCGAAACCTTCAAGGATAAAGGCGCGAATATACCACAATGTTTTTTCTATCCAATCTAAGTTACATGCCTTTGTGAATGTGGAACCTAATTCGCAAACTAGGCAGTTAATAAAAAAAACGTCACGGACTACCGTACCCAAAGCTATTAAAGTGGCCTTGTCGTTATCGCTAAAAAGAAAATAGCTGGCAGTGCACTGACCGCGCGTTAAACGCGTATGGCGTGCGCTTTCCACCTACCGTTGTGTGTCACACGGTATTCCAATGTTGCGGAATGGTGTGAATTTTTGTACTGAGTATCGCCTTTTTTGATTTTTATGCGTTAACTCCTACGCTATATGAGAACCTGGTGTTGATGTTGGTATTCGTCCTTTTTCAACGATGATGATTTCGATTAAATGAAGTACATTGATAAGTTAATAGTAGTAACTTGCTTTGTTATAGTTAAATTAATAGCCAATCCCGATGTCATGGGGCAGCAACTATTCTCATTCGATAAAAAATTGTAAAGAGTGAATGTCATGATTCATGAAAGCACTTTAAAACTATAAAACATAAGAATAAGATTGAATCAAGTAAGCAATCATGATTTTCTTGACTTTGCCTGACTATACCTTATTTGTTCAGTTTAAAGTTAGAGATAATATTATAATTACGGTGCAAGATGTGGGTGTAAGCTTCGAACAAAATTGCTCACTTTATGAAACAGCAAAGCTTTAAAAGGATTTGAAATATTATGCTATTTTAATATAATTATAGGAAATTATTCCTAAATAACACTTAATAATATTTTATTTGGCAAGAATTATCCATAATCAAATCGATAGAAAATATATAAATATAAATCGATTTTGCCAACGCTGAACACAGTAATTGTCACGACTACGACGATTAATCGGTAAACTAAATCGATTGAAATATTACTCGATGCGGATTAAACGTCAGGTTGAAGAATTTCATTCTGAGATATGGATCGCTGCATAAAGCACGCAGAGCCGGTGTCTGCAGATGGAAAATGGCCTATGTTGTTATCGCGAGCAGCATGAGAATGAGACCCCTTTGCGATTTAATCTGCTCAAAGCTCTCCGGTAGCTCTGTGCTCCTAATACTTTTTTCTGTTTTATGTTTGTGCATACATCTTGTTTAGTTATTTAATTAATTGAGATTCTTTGTTTTGCATATCGGTTGGTTTAGCGGGAAAAATTAGAATTTATTCCAATTTGTTGAATTCAACTTTAGAGGCTACTAAGGCAATTATTTCATCCACATCGTCACAATTATCATCTTAAGCTAGTTTATCTCCTTTCCCGTGTAAATAAGCAGCATCTAGTTTTCCATTTGTATCATTAAAAGGTTAAGCAGCTGGAAATAGATATATCTTTCTCTTCGCAAATACTTTGTTTTGTAGTAAATTCATCCAACGTTAAAGTCAGGAAGCAGTCGGGTCCGATCCTTGTCCGTTTTTAATTCAAAGCCAAATAAAATGTGGAGCAGATCTTGGTTCACTGTACACATAGACTTTTGCCGAATGAAATACTAAATACAAAAAAGTAAAAACAGATCTAAGATAAAGAAATGTAAGGATTCTATTTGTAGACAATTATGTAACTTATGACATTGGGAATGAAAGTAAAACATTTTGTGAAGGTAAAAGAGTTTGTATTTTTCTAAGACCTAGAGATAGTTTTAAATATTCTTTGAAAACGACGATTTTATGTGGTATGAACGCATTAAAAGAAACCTAAGACCCAAGAGTAGGGACGGTTTGAAAAGTACTTCACTACTTTGAGTTTTACAGTTTTATAAAAAGTGTGAGAATCTAGACAACTGCTTACACCGACCGAATAACTAGATAGGAATGAAAGCTACTAACATTTTATTAGCTTTTTTATTGGAAAATCATAATTTTCATGGAAAATCTGTGACGAAACAATAAAAACAGTACATGCTATGTTATAACGTAACCAGAGATCGGATATTCGGATGCATATTTACCTAAAGATCATTTTTAGCTATGAAAGTATGGAAGCGGCTTTATACATTATTTGTAATATTTATTTAAAACCCCGGGATTCTTGGATTGCATAACTATTCAGATGTGTATTAATTTAAAATTAATGTTTAGCCCGATACAAATATGTGTATGTACTGGAGGAGGGGTGGTTTGTATTAGTTAAAACAAAAAATAAACAAATTACTTACCTAAATTAAGACTTTTTCGATACAAAAGCGCATTCCATGTTAGCCAACATCTCAACTTTAGGTGAATATGCATCCGAATATCCGATCTCTGAACATAACATTACGCCTTATTTCCCTGAAGGGTTGGGTAATGCCTATAGTACACCCGAATGTTGCCAGTTATGTTGAAGTCCCATGTAATAGGGGGCGAACCTATTGCCATCAAACAGGCCCAAATCCAAACTCCGGCCTGCTAAAGAGAAATTTGTGAAAACGTTTCAATATCTTTTCTAATAATATAACTATCCTACACAATAACGGTTAGTAGAGCGATCAAAATGACAGACCGTTACGAATAATAATTGTCTACCTATCACAGTTCTCCTTTTAAATAATAATTAGAACAATTTCCTTTCCAAGAATTCAAATTTAATTTCCAGTTGTCATTTATACTGCCATTAGCCAGCTTTTAAAAGCTCTATTTAATTTAACAATCGATAATACTCATTGATTTGATTATGGTTTTCAAATGTTGCACATGTTTGATGGAACATTGACACCACTAGTTTTAAAAATGCAAAAGACTCCTTGCATTGCATTAAAATCTTGCAAAGAAAGAGGGTTTTTTTTTTGTTGGTGGGAAATCATCAAATAACTTTTCCCGATCTGGATGGAGCGTCTGAGATGTCAGACTTTTACTGACTAAAACCCACCCGTGTTCCTCCACATATTTTTTCATTGGAAGTATACAATTTTCCGAAAATCGATTAGGAGCAATACTTTTTTATTATGAACCCAAAATGATGTGCACTTTTCCAAATTGAAGTCCTATGAAGAAAACTCATAATACGAACATACTCTTTTAGTTTACCTCTATGATTACCTAGCCTTAGATACTCAAACATAAAACGAAATTCCAACTCATTTATGTTCTCCGTTTCCAAATAATAGGTCTCATGTTAAAGAGTCTGCAGAAACTCTATAGAGACTCTTTACAAGTACATGTCGTAGATTTGAATATAAAAGCCAGTCTAAACGCGTTGGCCTATCCAATTTGCGTATGGTATGTCACTGGCGGATAGGGTAGTGCCATAGTACACTTACCTCAGTTATCTGACGCCCTGGTATTGTCCCGAATTATTGTTCTATAAGGTTTGATTGTAAATTCGATTGTATTATAATACGTAATAGCGTTTTTAATACAATGATTTTAATTGTGTGGTTCAACCAGACTTAGGTAGGCATTAGGCGTAATAGACCTGAAGTTGAGAATTATTTTTAGTGTACAGCAATGGTTTGGTTGTAATAGGGTATTTTCCAATTTATTCAAAACTATTTTGATTTAAAGATTGGGACGAAATATTTAACAGAATAATAAAAAATAAAAAAATATCCATTTTCTCAATTAAAAACGATTACAATCAAATTAATTTTTAGTTTTTTTGAATTTACCGCCAAAACGGTCCTTACGATGACTTTTTATCACGTGACCACACGTGTTTGTGTAAACGGCATCGGTTAAAATACTTTGTGTGGCGCAGTTTTAGAAGTATTTCTGCACAGAAGCACCGCACACCAGTAATACCGTGTTAATTATAAACTCGACATTAATTTGTGTACAACTAACTACTTTTGTTTACACAAAGTTGACGTCACGTGTGGTCACGTGATAAAAAGGTCATCGTAACAAGCGTTTTGGCGGTAAATTCAAAAGAACAAAAAATAAATTTTATTTATACCGTTTTTAATTGAGAAAATGGATATCAATCAATTTATTTTTATTTTTCTGTTACATATTTCGGCCCAATCTTCAAATTAAAATAGTTTTAATAATTTGGAAAATACCCTATTAAGTAGTGGCTCAGTGGTAACAGTCGCGGCTTCCGAGTTTTTGATCGTAGGTTCGAACCCTGACAGGCGTTTTACTTTGTGTAAATTATTTCATCACCACTGGTCTCAAAACAGTGAAGGAAAACATCGTGGGGACACCCGCATGCTATAGAAGATATTTGACATCTACCAACCTGCACTAGGGCCACATGGTGGATAATGGCCCTCTCTGTCTCACCGAGGGGAGGTCTGTGTGCCAGCAGTTGGAACTTTATAAGCTGATTATGAATTGAGTTTTTAGTGTATACTAGGTACACCAGAAGATGCATACTTAATCATGTATAACGAAGCAAGATCATTTACGCTCTAAATTGGGTTGACTACGTTAGATTAACAATATATTTTTAGGAAGGCACATGGTAACAATTTCGGATTTGCAAATTTATACGGTCGTTAGCAATTATGTAGGTTAGTATACATTATTTTTAACCGACTTCAAAAAAGGAGGAGGTTGTCAATTGGACTGTATTTTTTTTTCTTTTTTTATGTTTGTTGGCTCAGAACTTTTGACTGGGTGAACTGATTTTGATGGTTCTCTTTTTATTTGAAAGCTGATGCTTTCCGTGTGGTCCCATTTAACAAAAAATTACAGTAAATCAACCGCGATTACTGCTATGACATAAATATGCATTGTTTTTACCCCAAGGATGATGAAATTTCGAATTGGTATGGGGTAGGTACTATAACTAAAAAGTGAAAAATAAAAACGTTTCCAAAAAAAATCGACTTCCAAAAACCACTACAAAGTGAAAAATAACTTTAATTTCGGAAGTCGATGACTGGTGACATGAAAATCAAATAATTTCCATATCCAAAGTTATTATACTCAACTGCACCTTTAAATAATCTATTATTTCCTGTTCCATTTCTATTTAGACTTGGCTCACAAATAGGGTTGCGATAAAACTAGTTTCATTTCAAATGGTCATCTCATTTCAAAAGCGCCCTATTCACCCTATTTCTATCGGAACAAAATACTGACGGCTTGGAGTATCAAACAATGAGAGTTCATTGTTAAAGTATTGCGCAAATAGGGAAGGGATGCACCCTCAACAAAATAGCCTCTTCTCCAAATGCGTATTTCAAATTCAGCACTGACCTTACTGAAGTTGTGTAACTTTAGTTCCCTTTTTACACGCTTTATATTAGCTTCACTTGTATGTTTGTTTGTTTGTAACCGACTCCTTTGGACTTATTGAAACTTTGTAAACTTATCGAGGACCGATGACTATACAATCATTAAAAAAAAAAATATAGAAAAATCAAAAAAAAAAACACGTTTTTGTAGTTAGAAGAACTAAAAAATAGAAAATAAATAATAGTTGAAAAAACTAAAAAACACGCTTTAAAAACCAAACTAAAAAAGGAGAAAATAATTTAATTCAATTAAAAAGCGTGGGGTGCTTGACATTAAGTGATTATAAAAATACCTCAAATAGCACCCCACGCTTTTTAATTGAATTAAATTATTTTCTCCGTTTTTAGTTTGGTTTTTAAAGCGTGTTTTTTAGTTTTTTCAACTATTATTTTTATCTTGTTCTGTAAACGGGTTTGTAATTTCATGTTATGGGTAAAAAATTTGATTAGTGTGTATTGTGATTTTTTCTTTTTGTATACGGTTGGTATTGTTATTTTGTTTAACATGATGTAAATGAAGGAGCAGTGTTGGCTTTGTGGTACCGGCCGTGATTTACGAGTTGTATGGAGGTCGCAGGCGCTTTACTTGGTGTAAATGATTTCAACACCACTGCTCTCAAAACGGTGAAGGAAAACATCGTGAGGAAACCGGCATGTCCTAGAACCAGAAATTTCGAAGTCATGTGTTATCTACCAACCGGACTGGACGTGCGTGGTGGATTATAGCCCTCTCCCTCTCATCGAGAGGAGGCCTGTGTCCCAGCAGTGATGATGTGATGTGATATAATTTATGGACAATTCTAAAAAAATCGAGTGGTTTTTGGCCTGGTTCTGAACAATTACCGCCGTTTAATGCAAAATATCTGCGATACAAATGGAAACCGGGGAGTAGAATAATCGTATTAATTTGCCAGACGCTTGGTTTTAGCATTTTTTTATACAAAATAATAAGCTGTCTATTCCTCAACAATAATTAATTTATTTGAAAACAGTCCATTTGTTACAAGTCGTAGCAATTATATCGATTGCAATGTGAAGTAACAATTGACCTTCTCCGGGCGCGTCAGCTGACCGTAATTGCAACTTTGAAATATTAGTCCTTTGATACTTTCAAACAGTTAAGTAGACAGGTGACCTTTTCATATTCAAAAATGCATTCATCATAGTGGTAATAGGTACTACTTTTCTTTAGCAAAATAGCTACTTGTCGTCTAATTGCAACTTTTATCGAAACATGTGGAAAATTTGCCGAACGCATCCGAAGCATTCCGAAATTTTGTTTCTAGTCAGACTGAGATGGAGTCCATGAACTGATTAAAAGAAGAAATATTAAAACGAAACCAAAGACAAAAGTGCTGTGCGTGACCCGCCAAAAAAAGAAGATGGCTGCCAAAAGGAAAGCTGGTGCACTCCTTCAACATGTCCTGCCAAAGGTAACTTTTTAATTATTTTAATAGGATCCCTTACAACAGCCATTACAACAAGACCCCTCCTTTCGTAATGTATGCAAAGGGCACGAGGTCTGTTTAAAACGGTCAAGATAAACATGCCAAGGCTGAGAACAGCGATGGCACTTATAAACCGTCGAGTTCCCGTCATGAGTTTGCAGGCTACTATAAAGCGCAGTAAAAATGGTATAATTAAAGGAATTTATAATGACACCCGTGGCGATGTTAGCCGACCGATTTGCGGTGTTCGTAGCTTGTGAGGGCTTCTGTTGAGTGGCTGATCATCCGGATGCGGTCGAGTAGCAGACGTGGCCGCATCGAAATTGGCGCCAAAGTCAGTTTTCCCGCCGCGGGCGGTTCGCCTTGCAAAATGGCGGAGTTTCAAGTGACACGCGGTAGGCGTTGATGGCATTAGAATGGACATACTCAGCCATTTAATAGAAATAAAACATTCCACTGCTGCATCTGTTTTTCTTGGAATGAGATTAGTAGTATGGAATTCGAATAAACGAGAGTTAATCCGACAATATTGTGAGCAAAGTAATTCGTTGTATTTTTAAAACAGGTACATTAAAAAAAAATGTTAACTCGATTGGTATAATAAATCCATATGCACTGAGCATATTAATTTAATTTGTGTGCCATAATCGGATTGGAATACTATACAAGAAACTTTTCCAACAGATTACTGTGTTTTTCTCATTCAACAAGCTTACAAGTACTACTTTTCGTATCATGAAAGTAAACTAAATGAATCATTATCAATTCTTTTGAAAGTAACGTCTAAAAAGTTTGGAAAATATTCCGACCAATTTATTTGGTGTTGCAATTTATTATACTAAATTATTTGGTAATTTTTGCAAATTCTCAAATAGGTATAGTAACAAACATAATTTTTCGTTTATCGTAGCACTTAGAACTTAATTGTTCTATAAAAATAACATGTACCTAATGTCTAAAAATAGTATCAACCGTAAAAGTTAAAAAAAAAAACACACAAAAATAAAATCCAAAAAAATATACTTGAAATCTCTCGCACAACGGTATCAAACGCATTAGATAGATCCACGCTAAGATGTCTGCTTGATCATCGAGGCGCCGCGCCGCGCCGGTCGGCCTTGCATGCTGCCCGTATCTGCACACCCCGCTATACAGCTATAGAGTGTAGCTAGATCGGTCCTACCTCATGTAAGTACTTCTAAAGATGCAAGTTGGTTATCATTGTGTTTTGGTTTTTTTCGGAAACTTTGATTTAGCGATACCTGTTCCTGTAATTGTGTTATGAGTTTTGTTCCAGCTGGTAAGTAAAGTGGAAATTGAATCTACTTGTGATTCTTCACAATCTTTTACTAATATATACATAGACTCATGCCTTCTTCTCATAGGGTGGAAGAAACTACAGAATGCCATCTGCTACTAACCTACATACTCCTTTTGCCTCGTTTACGTTCATACATCTGGTCTTACTTGCACGCCGGTTCCGCACCTGACCTTTCTGAAGAACATCACCAATAAGGTTACTATATGTCCTGGGGCGTCTTCTCCCGGCATTTCCGTCAAATCTGCCTTGTAAACACCGTTTGTTATCCCCTCTTCATTCATCTTCTCAACATGACCTATTTATCTAAGCACACTCTTCTCAATTTTGGTCACTACATCTTCTTTTAAACCGCACCGTTGTCGTTGCCTTATCACATCATTCCTCAGCTTATCATTCATAGTCGCACCCACATGCTTCTGTTACTAATATACGTTTATATTTTTCGAAAATGAACTGCAAGGTTTGAGCCAATTGGTCTCTTGCATAAAATGTGTACAAAAACTTTTGTACCACAAGAAATAGATATGCATGTGTACAATGTTCAAGTAATGATAATGATGGTCAGTTTATGAGTCACTAACCCATGATGATCGTCCTAAATCTGAATGACAGCAATAATTAAAGTGGATACAGCTGTTTTAAGGTTATATAACAATTTTAACAGAGGAGATCTCTAATGGGGAGTATTGTTTAGAAATAATTATGATTATGCATAATCATAATTATTTCTCTAATATGTATTGTATAGCTATTTGGGAATCTACTTCCTACTATACAGGAAAAGTTTTTATCCAGTGCGCAAACTTTAACCATGAATTCAGCATATCATTCTAGACACCCCAGCGAAGAAATTTTTCGTCGGTTTTACAACAAAAAATCAGCTGTTACATAGAAAAGTGCAATACCTACGCGGTCAAAAATGAAACAGCTGTTTTTTTTTGTATAACGACGAAAAATTTCTGCGCTGGGGGGTGGGTCTAGAATGATATACTGAATTCATAGTTACAGTTTGCGCACTGAATAAAAACTTTTCCTATATTTATCCTACTAATATTAAAAATGTTATTGTTTGGATGTTAAGGTGTTTGTGTTTGTGGATGATATTCGGTACACAGATAGTTTGTAGCCTGGATTAACACCCCCGTGGAATAATTTTCGACCACTACGCGGTCGAAGCCGCTGGAAAAAGCTAGTACCATATGTTTAACTAAAAAATTACATAATACAGTATTAGAGGTCCGTATTCAAGGTAAACTTGGTAAAAAGAAGCAAATCATTTCGACTTCACGTCATAACGAATACTCATAGCTACAACCGATCATTAGGTTCTTAGTGTCGCGTAATAGACTACATTTTGCTGGCCTTGGCTTCAAAAACTGCCGGTGCATACTTAGATACCGTTACATCCGATACATAAATTAGGATTGTCTTTATGGATATATTTTCATTCACATTATTGTCACGACCATTTTTGTGATTGTTAATGAGAATGCCAAAAGATTGCAATATGTTTTCGTTTCCTTTTACATTTCGGCGTTGCGCTCCGTCTTTTACAAGCGTACGAGTTCGTGCGATATTAAGCTCAGAACGCTGGCGCCGTGCCGGCGCGGTGAAAGATATAATAATATATAATATATTTTTATTTGATTTCACAACATTGGTCTGCTAGTTAGTACAAAGAACTTATCAAACTAAGGGGTTAGTATTTATAAAATGCGTAGGTACACATCATGTTTTTTATCCCTGTCGCACAAGCAACCGGACAGCGTGTCTTAGTATTGGTGCATCGTGTTGTTCAGCTTGGGTTTTCAGAATACTGTTGCTGCTAGCCCTCATTCTGCATAAAGGATGCGGTCTTCTTCCTCACAATGGAAGATGGCATAAAAGTCGTCAGTTCGTGCTACAGCAAACATGCTAGACGCGCTGCAGAACCGAGGCAACCTCAACAGTACTCTGAAGCCATTATTATATTGCGTACGCACGGCATCTAGAGCCCTCTGCGTATAGTTGACTCACAAATTGCCCGTGTAGAACGCTTGACAGTAAGCTTTAAACAGAGTTATTTTACCCTCGTTACTACAACGAGCGAATCTGTAAGCCAACATGTTGCATCTTACTGTCCTGCGCTCACGATCCATATCTACCTGATCTTTAGTAGTGTCCCAAATATTTATATTGGGCGACCCTTTTTATTGCTCGTCCATTGAGGGATATTGAGGGCTCATAATTCAGATGTTTCCCGGGAGCAGCAAAGATCAGGTATTCACTTTTAACTACATTGTACAGCAGGCCGTGGGTTGCCGCATACCCTTCATAGACGCTCAGCATCGGGTGATTGTGCCAGCCGTTGGACACAGCAGCACCATGTTATCAGCGTAGCTTAAATTATTGACGCTAGCACCGTCTATTTTGCACCCAAGTGGTCTGCTGCTGAGTTCAACGATCAAGCCTCCCTCTTTGCGAGCATTACTGCTTCGACAGGTTGAAGAGCTTAGGTGAGGTTAAAGCCCCCTGTCTCACCCCACTCTCCGACCTGTACGCATCAGATAGGACGTCTCCCCAACGAACTTGGTATAACTGATTAGAGTACCAGTACTGGAACAAACCCGTCAACTCAGGTGGTACACCTGCTCCCCTGAGCTTATCCCAAAGGACATCATATGACACAAGGTCAAATGCCTTCGAGAGATCAAGGAAGCAGGCATACACCGGAGTACTTCTATCCTTATAGTATTGGACAGTCTGCTTTAGGCAGAGGATAGCACTCTCAGTGGAAAGTCTAGACCGAAACCCAAACTGTGCGTCATGTAAAGTTATTTTATCCATAAAAAATAAAAGGAGCAAATAAAAAAAAATATAAATATTGGTACCTATTATTTAAGCAAATGTTGAAGATTATTTTGGTGTAAATACTACCTCAAATATTTTTAATCTATGAAAAATAGTTTTGATGGATTTTATTCAACATACACAATTCAGCTTTCCATCAGTTTTTGCCTTAACATGCGTCAGGAGAATGCTTATTGCTAAATAAGTAAATAAAAATGCTTTATTATCTTTGTAGAAAAGAAAACGAACTATTTTTTACCAAGTAATCGTTATTAATACAACCAACGAATAGTATTCAATTTCAACGACGAAGTCATGCATCTACGCGCATTTTTTAACCGACGAAAAATCGGTGGAAGTCCTCAAGTCAGCGCGTATATTTTGTTGTAATACTCCACTTAATGTATCTAAGACAGTCGCAACAATTTTGGTTCCCATCATGTCCCTTAAAATTAAGAAGATTTCAATCCAGATTGGTAGTGCAACAATTAATGATGAAACCCAAAAATTTAAAGATGATAGCAATAAGCCAACCTTTCGAACTGATATTTTACAAGTACCAAATGTGTTATTGACCGCTCAGACCGAAAATTTTATGATTCTTTTAACTATACATAGAACCACGTTAATCAATGCAGAACCGAGTAACGGGCCCGAGTGTAAGTGAATACAATCAAGAAACTAACCCTTATGGACCATTTTGTGAAATTGGAGAAAATCAATGGGACTTGGCAAGCCTTCAGAACCTCTTACTCCATCAGCCAAGATCCGGCCAGGATTAGACTATTACCTGTCAAGATGTAGATACCGCTGCACAAACAGTAGCTTTGGTACAAAACTATGCAGTTTAAGACAATTTAGAGAAACTGGTTATTGTTATGTCCAGTTAGACATTGACAACTTACGCACAATTGTATTGTTGTATCCAATTAAGGAAACTGTATTTTAAACATTTCGAATGACTGAAATTGCGATATTATGGATTGTCGTGTACCTTATACTCAAAATATGTTGTTATTTCTGCTTGAGGCTTAAGGATGCTGCTCGGCATCGTCTGCTAGAAGGCATGCGTTTAATCCAAATATGAGAATGAACTTCTAATATTGTTAGAATTTTAATAACCGTCCATTTTAAACCCACTGCTTTAAATATTGCTCTGAAGAAAACACCTGCAACCTTTCATAATAAAAAGACGGAAGCCGAATCCTACTTTATTTTATAGGAGCAGGACTTACCCTTATAAATTTCACAGATCCTTTATTTTACGGACCCGAGGATCCCACAAAACCAATTAAAAGATGGCCTTTCTTAAATATTTAAACTCCTTTAAGACCTCGTTGGTACCAAGGCGTCATAAGACCGAGGCGCTGTCCGTTGAGACGGGCGCGTACATTATTCAACGCGCGCTCCCGCGTTCGCCTGCATTCCGTATAGCTAGCCGCATTGTTTGCATGTCCACCTGATATCCATGCAAGACTTGCTGCCTAAACTTTGCACATGAATTCAAGAATAACCGGACATAGTAGTATACTTCGTAGGTATATGACGCATAATTTAATTGATAACTAAGGTAAACATGGCGTTGGACGGCGTATGTGTCACTTTATCGTATTGTAAACGCATCTAACAGTAGTGAGGTATCGGGTTACCAATAATAATGTTGGTTGTACAGAACGTGTATGGAAAACAGGTCGAATAGTATGGGAGGCCGTCGACTAGTAATTGTTTGCACCGAAGTAATGATTTTGAAAAAATGTAGGTACTACAAAGCCAAGTTACTTGAACATTTAAAGACAAGAACTATGTAGAACAGAATAACTACGAGTATTGTAGTGCTACGGCGACAAATCAGCAAAAGAAACTATTTTGGCAAAGGGTAGCAAAAACATTCTTCTATTGAGCATTGACAGAGAGAGAAATGGTCCTTTTGGTCAACTGTCTCTTGGTAACATTTTCTTGACTCATAAAAATGATCCTCGGTGGTATTACCGAATGTAGTTACCCTAGTTTTGTTTTGAAATCCATGCGTCATTAAGATTTGTAATTTGTTATGAATATTCTTTGTTGAGTTCCCTCAATTGTGTGTTTCTGTGTGCAAATGTAAAGTAATCAAAATACTTTCTTTGGTATTTAGGTAATTGTTTTGTTAGCATTTTTATTTATTATTCGAATAAGCCGATGTGAAATTGAGTCCTCATTTTGTTAGTTAGTATTTTTCAATTATGTTTCAGTGTAATGTGGAATTTAGGATGATCTTATATTTGTGAACTTCCCTGACTTTTAAAGTAAAACTTTTGGTTTGTTTTGTAAACTTGTACATACCAAAGGTTCAAATTAAATTCCATAAACATTATGTGATAATGTTAATCAAGTTGCAGAATGTAGTGACACATTGCCAGGTCATATATCCGAACCACTAGTAAACCTAATTATAAGCCTTGAACACTGAGGAGTAGCGTAGTATTATTCCATTTATCTCAGAAAAGTAGGAAAACAACTCAATAATAAACCCCAAAAATTACCAAAGTAAGCAGCTTAGTCCGACAGATCACACTAACAATAAAAAGTCGCCTCAGACATCAAGGAAGCCGCCACTAATTTCATTTTCACCCTCAATTTATATCTGTCACTTTTGGTACCGTGGACTGTGCGCGTAAAAATATTGTTTTTACTTATCCCCGAAGGGAGGGATGGGGTGTAAGGGGGCGTAATTACTTGAGCAGCCAGACGCTACGAGACGGTCCGTGGGGGTTGGAATTACTACGGAGCTGCGGAGGTTTGCCCGCAAGCCGCCTCTTTTTGTAGGTGACGCCGAGAATTTTTCTTAATCCGCTATGTATGGCTGACTAGGGGATCTTTGTGTGTTTTTTTTCTGCTTTTGCTTTTTACATACAGCTTTATTGATTTAGCAGAAAGCGAGTAAAACTATGCGCTGAATATGCGGATTGAATAAATTTTACCAGGGCTTTATGAGTTAGAAAAGTTTGTTTTATCAGTTCCATTCACAATATGTGAATGGAAATATATCTATAATAATATATATAATATATCTCATAGGTGATGTTGTGTTGAATGGTCCGCAGGTTGTAATTTGTCACTAGTTGTTAAACTGCGTCTAACGGTGATTGCATACAGGACCATAAAGCCGACGATATATCTCTCAATCTATTGTTAGCGAGATCGTGAGATGAATCCGAATATGATAGTCCAAAAGGACGTTATGATGCACATATAAACGTAAAGCTATTTGATGATTTTGATACTATCAGAATATCTTTATGTATGTATCCGGTAGTGATTGTTTTTCTGCGAGTATCAAAGGACCAAATATCAATACCAACCCTAAAATAAATATTGTCCTTAACATATTAAGTTAAACCTTAACCACCTTAGTAGAGGTAATCTGCAAGGTTATTGTGTGGTTAACTGAATCTAAAGCCTATTCTAAGATGAGAATATCTTAAGCTAATATACCGTTTGTATTCTTGGGGCGTATAGAACATTTCCTTGACATGCTCTATGCTAGATTCTAAAACACTTGCAACTGTTGTAACTTTATCACTAGGTGGACACTTAGACATAGTTATTGTGGAACTATAAGCTAAAATTAGAACGGCATTGGTAAGGTTGTAATCCGTACCGAAGGACCACTTCATGTCAAAATTATGGCAAAAGTTATTTGAAATGCGCTCTTGACCTTACAACTGTTATTATTTAACTTATAGCCAATGGGTAATCAAAACGAGAAGAATAATTATACTTTTATTTTTGGCGTTACAATGTCCTGCTTAAGAATTTCTCCTGTATCATTCGCGCCTTTATAGTCACAAAGCTGTCATTCGTAGATCTTTGGCAGTCGTAGTAGATTACGGGTAGTCAGAAGCCCGAAGGTTTGAAAAGTAGTCTTACCGAGGGGTATCTAGTTACCCAGTAACTGAGTTGAGGAGGTCAGATAGGCAGTCGCTCTATGTAAAATACTGGTATCCAGCTGCATCTGGTAAGACTAGAAACTGCCCCAAAAAGGCTAGGCAGATCGATTGATTGATAGGCACAAATCCCTCATGCACAAACACCTGGACCATGGCTAGACATATTTGTTTGCGGTGACGCGATATTGACTAGTCTAACAGTTATCTTTGATCAACAATGACAATAGGTAGAAATAAGTTTCAAACTTACATATATGTGTGTCGGACAACGCAAAATGAAGGGTTCCGTAGTTGGGATGAATTTATTCAATAACCAATCTTAACATTGTAGTTGAAAATCGTGATCTCCTAGAAGTACATCAATATTCACCACGGTCAATTCGCCTACCGCAAATGCAATTTTGAAATTGGAAAAACAATAGTTATGCGATAAAACTATAAATTAACAATTTTTGGACTTTATCCTTTACGTGTGGTCAGAAGCAAGGTCACACTTTGCTTCTTGCCAATTTACATGATTCTGGGTTAGCGGTACTAAAAAAAAATATCGCAAAGTGGCTTTACTTTTAAATTGCGTTAACAGAAGCTTGCTTTTCTTAGAGCTCCAAGGGATAGTAGACCTACACGTATTTGATATTAATTTCAACTTGATACCTCCACAAGGTCCAGAAAAAAGGGTATTGATAGACTGACGGACAGACAGACGGACAACGAATTGAGTACAAGAGATCCGTTTTTTCCTTTTGAGGTACCTAACCCTAAAAACACAATAGGTTCAGATTTCAACGGATTATGGTATTATAAAGGTCACATTATTGTGGGAAAAGAAAAGCAGATGAGCTTTTCTAGATCAATGAAACCTTATATTGGTTTGTTTAACTTAGGGCTTTCTTTGTCTTTGAAGCAACAAACAAGCATATCTGAAGGTAGACGCTGATATAAATATTTCCTGGACTAAATTGAGTCTCCTTGTCTATCTGTTTATTACATTTCCCAGTTGAATTTTAAACTCCTTTAGATGAGAAAGGCAACTTGATATCTGAGGAGACAGCTTTATCCAAATTTACTTGGGGTCGTCACAACATATCTTCATCTTCCATAAATTTCTGTCTGCGGTCATCTCGGTATTCAACTTCTTGGTAGCTATAATTTCTTCACACGATCCATCCGTAGTGTCTTTGGTGTGTCCCGGTTTTAAAGCCATCAAAATGACCGTCACACACCTGAATACTAAATGCGTCCCTAATTGAGATGAGTACTCTGTTATAGCTGCAGTGTAGTCAGCCCGGTTCGGACCTCAATCGATAAAGTAAAAATAGTTGCAGTGAATGTTGGCGCCGGTCTATCTGGCACCGGCATTTTCTGTGATAATCCGTTTATAAATTGACAGGAGGATATTTTATGTGTTTTTTCTTTTTATTAGGGCAAGATAAAACCGCTATGCTTGTGACTTGAGAGGTGTACTGATGCAACCTTACGATTCAGTCTTAACATTGAGTCTTATTTCATAGGTGACAGTCTGAAAAGACAGTCGACTGAAAAGCATACAACTGAAAGTAAGTTATGGTAAATTCTGGTGGTCGTTTTGTTCGTGTAAGGCGCGATAGGAGTTGAAGTGTGTCATTTTCAGCTAAAGCAAAAGAGTTCAGATATAGCTTGCTAGCTATTTGTATCAATGGTTTGTGAATAATATTACTTGCCAGGGTAATTATCTTTCGATTATGTGTCTCCGATATAATCTCTTGCATACGATAAGATGTAACCAAAACAGCTATTTACATTATAGCAAGATATAACAGTAAATTTAACCGCGTTTATAAATCTCGGGGAGCAGGGGAGCAGCACGCGGTGGCGGCACGCACTCCGACGTAGGTATCCATATTTAGTGCCTTCGCTCGCTCAGTTTATCACACTTCAAAGAGCACGGGTAAGCGTCGACTTGTAACCGCGTCTCCCCAGCGATACCCCTGTAACTAGGAAGCCGCTTTGTGAATTTCGCGATGCTTTTCGACGGAGACGCGACCCCCATTCGGTTTTTCGAGGTCGGCCCGCTTCCCCCTCACATAATGCGAGTATCTGCGTCTACCTCCACAGCGCCTTTGCTGCTCTGGTACTTATCACGCGGTAACTACGCGGTTTCTGCACCTAGTTTCTCACTAAACTCTGAGTGAATGTGGGTGTTTAATTATTTATTCAATGTGTTAGAGGATTTTTCATGTGCCAGTTTCCCCCATTTTAGTTGTAATCGCATTAGCGTGTGGCAATGGTATTTTGATGTGTACTCAGTAACTGCCTACTTACTTAGCTGCTTGTTGTGTAATGAAACATGCTTCAGTCATTGAGGAATTTGATGATAAATGATTTATTGCTTGTTACTGTAATGAAACACATTTTCGATTTAAAACTTTGTTTCGATTATGAAGTTTTATCGTCGTAAGCAATTTTTACTTTGGCCGCATTATGCATTTTGTTCTCTAACTGTAAAATTACATGTGAATCTTACTAACTGAGAAAATATTCGTTTATCAAACTACATTGAGGGGTTGCATCCAGATTTGGAATGGCCCGCGGCTACACAACACCCCATCGAAAGACCTTTAGTGACGAAACGCACCCTTATGCTCTGTAGCATGAAATATATTCCCAAAGTTTCCTTCAAAATCGCTTCAACTTTTATTTTTCTGCTTGAGCTGCATTCGTACAAAAATAATTGTTTGCTACCTATGGTTTTCGTTTTTATTCTATTCTACAAAGGGTTTTACACTGTTGTAGAACAAATAACAAAGTTACACTGATCTTTTGTGTGTTAACTAGGAATAAAGTCTGTGTATTGCAGAGTATTAAACGCGATCCTCGTTACGACTACGATCAACTGAAAAAAACAATTGTGTGGTACATATGTTCCATAAATCCAAAATTAAAGTGCTGAGCACGGCATTCTGCTGTGGGGCAAAGCCGCTGATATTCAAAATAGTTTTGTTCTTCAAACGCGAGCTGTACGAGCAATTTACCAACTAGGTGATAGAGTTTCTAAGAGATTTTTTTTAAAGATATCGGCATTCTCACGGTGGCATCGCAATTCATCTTCGCTAACATATTATATATTAGGCAAAATATACACTTATACACTGAAAAACAGTGATATTCATAATATTAATACTAGAAATAAGGACAAACTACGTGCTCCCTTTCACCGGCTTCATGAGGTTCATAACTCATTTGTTGGGCTTGGTATAACCTTTTATAACAAGCTTCCCTCTTCTTTGCTAGATTTATATTTTAATGCATTTAAAGCTAAAGTAAAATCCAACCTTTGTTCTAAGGCATACTATTCCATTAAAGCGACTACATATACGGTAAGAATATTTGGTCGCTGTGATTAACTCAAGACAATGTTTGTGTTCTTTAACCAGAATTAGCTTACCTACTGACAGGTTATATGAGTTACTTCATATAATTGTTTATTTTATTAGACTATAAATCATTTTATTTTTTATTAATGATATTTTCATTTATTTTTGACATAATGCACTCATTAAAATGTTTTTAGTGAGATGTATTGCAGTATGTGGTTAGCTAGCGACCTCGATAATTGTTCATATTATTCTTGCCTGAGCAACCAGCAGCAAGTACGTCATGCTCCCTTAGATGTCACCGCTTGCGGTAGCGTCGGGGGTCGGGTTGCCTCCTTCCCTCAAATATGGCGAGGCGGGCAATGGCTGATCCTTGCGTTATGCTCGTGAACGGGTGCTGCTTGTGGAGACTGGTCGTCTTGCTGACCATGGTTTTGCTGACTCCGAAGGTCCTAGCTTAACATTTATTACTTCAAGTTAAATCTAAATGAACATAATGCAGCATTGCATATGTAAGCGGGCACATCCTTTATTCCTGGAGACTTTTATGGGGGTTTTGAGTTCTGTTTAAGTTTATTGTTTTGTTTTATTTTTTATTATTTATATCTGCTCTATTTAATGCTAATTCTATTAGCTGCCTATTAATGTCAATGCGTTTATGTTCTTCCTACGATATAAGATGCGGAAAAAGGATAAATATTTTGAGTTAGGCTGTACGTCTTTTGTGGTTTTAGCTACTGCCAAACAGCAAAAATGGTACCCAAACTGATTGATATGAAGGAAGTACCTTCATATCAATCAGTTTGTCTACCTGTCCCTCCATGTGTCAAGACAGAACTCTTTGACTGGCCTCTCCAACATTTCAACTATCAATCTAAAAAATCTGACACTAGACAAGCGCTTTCAAGTCCCTTAGTTTTCGGTCCTTCGAGCCGGATTGATTTACAGACGACAGGAATACCTAATCACCTATCGACATATCGTGGCTATCAAAAACTACATTCACCATCGCTGAAACAGAAATAAAACTATTCAACAGTTTAATAAATATTCACCGTGAATGTAATATCGCTTCACTTGCGTATCTTTGTTCAATATTCTTTCGCAATCTTTCGTATACCGTTCGTAAGTACCCTTATGTAACATGTACGCACTATATACTCATATTGAGCCGCTAAATTGATGACAAGGGCGTTTTGCTCGGTTCCAGCGATTCGTTTTATTTACTAATCGTTATTATTGGATTGTTTTTTTTTTTAATAATTTAAGTGGTTTGTTGTTAATGCTAAACTAAATAGAAAATTTGTGAAAGATAAGTGCTATAGTTTCAACCAGCACGGAGTCCGTACGGAAACGTATTTCCTTAGCCAGCTTCTTCCTTAGCAGCTGTAGGACATACAAAAATGATAGCTGTGTTGGTTAAGATGATATAATGATAATTATAATATAAAGATGTGTCAAGCCAAGTTAAAGAAAATTAAAATGAAACAATCATAGACTCTTAAAATCAACGTCAAAATCCTAATAACAATAATAATTATTTGTTTATGCAAGAAAGACTTTTGTGGCACGTAGATTTGCTAAGAACGCAAATTTTTCTGCATTTACATCGGAGTTGGAGTTGCACTCGACAGTAAAATTGCACTGTTGAAAGCCTGGTCGTCCCAAATTTGAGTCTTTCCGGGCACATTCTCGCAGACTGCAAGTTGTATTAGGAACCTCGTCAACAGAAACTAACTTTTCCTTGCAAATGATAAACTCATTCGTGAATACAGTTGATTTAAAACACCATCACAAGTCATGTTTAGGCTATCTGCCTTTGCTCGATCTACTTCTGCTACCCGTACCCTAACACTGTTGGGCACGCCACGATTGCGGCGTAAGTCCCTTCTTTGAGGAGTGGATTGAGAGGCGCCACGGCGTCCTCGCCTTCCGCCTGACGCAGGTCCTCACCAGACACGGCTGTTTCGGGAGGTAACTGTTTCACATAATGCGGGAGGAAACGCTCAGGTATCTCCACTGCGAAGATCGCCCTAAGGACACGGTGGAGCATACGGTGGAGGTCTGCCCGGCTTGGGCGTAGCACCGCCATGTCTTTGTGGAGGCAATCGGCGGCGGCGATCTCTCGCGTCCGGTCTGGTCCAGGCCATGGTACGGCGCGAGAGTGTAGGGGTTGCCCTCACCTTCTTCAGCGAAGCAGTAATGCTTGCAAAGAGGGAGGCGGCGCACGTGAGTGAGAGGCAGTATATGCATCCTCATGGCCCAGGGCGCCGCAGGAGACGCCCTGGGCGTCGGGAAACCCCATGCAGGCTGATTCCCGGCCACCGTAGGCGCGGGCTTGCGGACGGCGAGTAATGGGTAGCTCGCTGTCCGGTAAGGACCAAGCCCGGGTCGACGGCGTGTTGTGTTCCACGCGCGCCTCAAAAAGATATCAGCATCAACTGGTGGGGTCCGCAAGGGCCGATGCCTGCCAGGGGTGCGGGTTGTTCGAAAGAAATACCGTCGCACACAGGCAACTGAGGGTTATTACTTTGCTTTTTTCTTTTTTTTTCTCGTTTTAATATTTTTTAGCTTGCTTCTGTAGAGACTCTTACAAAACCTCGCACTTCTTGATTTTTTTCGGAAGTGGTGGCGCTTGATGAGATAGCCTTCTTTATCGATATCTTGACTTTCCGGCTCGATAATTATTTCTTCCCTATTGATTTACTACATTTATCGGTATTAAGGTTACATTATCAATAAACACCGATAAATGTGATTAATTTCTTACTTTTACCTCGAGTATCGAGATTTTTTTACAATGATAGAAAAAATAATATTTTTCTATTAATCACACTTACCGTAACATACATGATAACATTTATTCAGTGCGCAAATTGTAACCATGAATTCAGCATATCATTGTAGACCCCCCAGTGTAGAAATTTTTTGTCGGTTATACAAAAAAGAAATCAGCTGTTCCATACATTTTGACCGCGTAAGTATTGCACTTTTCTATGAAACAGCTGACTTTTTTTGTATAACCGACGAAAAGTTTCTGCGCTGGAGGGTCTAGAATGATATGCAGAATTCATGGTTACAATTCATGGTTAAAATACACTGAATAAAAACTTTTCCTGTATACAACAAGTCACATATTTACGCAAGACCTCATACAATTAGAGTATCGAGTGAAATAACTAATAATACGACCAAAACGACTTTTTTTAAATTTAGCCATCTGTTATTATTGGGAAATTTTGTTGAACCCAGCATTACTTTATGCATTTAAAATAAAGTCTTATATCCTTGAAATAAGATTGAATTTTCTTTGGCTCAGTCTGCGGTAGGTATGGCAATAAACATAATTTTTGAAAAAAAGAATACCAATCTTAAAAGTTACTGAAATCGAACTACCTTCAGGACTTGCGATTACTCTGATACACTTTTTTTTATTACCGCACACTATCATTTTCTATCATTTTGTTTGATATTATCTAGAAAATAATCTGCAATGTTGATTTTTACTCATAGACTCATAAGCTTTGAAATATATTTTTTTTAATTCACAAACATTCCCGTTGCTATGATAACTACACTATTCTGTTAACGTCATCAGGTATTTTTGCCAAACACTCATGAAATCAAACAGATCATGGAGAGGTCCCATAAATCTCCTGTGAGACTCAGACGTAAATCCCTTCATTTGGACAAGCTGTAAGCCATTGTGTAGCTACCTTATACTGCTAGCTATAGCACGCTTGTATACATGCCTAGCTACCTCAGCATCTAGGGAGATTAAATCACGATATGCTGCGTTTTTCTGCTGAGCTGTCATGGCATCTTTGATCTTTAAAGTATTAAAGTGGATGGTAGTGACTTTATGTGTGGAGTCCTCTTTATTCTACTGTTTTGACTTATTCTTCTCTCGTATCACGAAATTTATATAAACTGTAACATAATAAACGCAAGATTTGAAAATAGTTAGTTCCTAATTGACTCCTGAGTCGATTTCAGTAACTTTTAGTATGGGTATTTTTTTTCAGAAATTATATATTTTGTCATACCTACCGCCGACTGAGTAAAAAAAAAACAATCTTACGTCAAGGCAATAAGATTCAATAACAATTAGCTTTTAAACAAAAAGTTCTGGTCATAGTATTAGATATGCTTTTAACTCAATAGGTACTCTAAATTGGGGTGTATGAGGGCATGCGTTAATTATGCTAAATGTTGTATGTATAAGGATAGTTCATACCTGGAAAAAATGTAACTAAACCGGTCAGGTGTGGAGCTGACAGCCCAGGGAGCGCTGCGCGTAAATGGCAATCAGAGTTGTCACTCGTGGCTAGGCCATTTTAATGCACACCCTACCAAGTGCTAGTCTCCTTGTATCAAGCGGCGAATCGAACTGCCTCGGGCAATCTTTTCCAATTTATGATTCACGATATTTTTTTTAAATACAGTATTGCTCAAAATAAAGTCACTGAACTATTTGATATTTATCATCAAATCATTAAAAAATTTAAACATCAATGCGCCGTTCCTATTCCATATCAGTTTGCTATGGGTGGTGGTTATAGGTAATTCCTTATCCAGCGTTTATTCAGCTGTATAAAAAATATGGAATGGATTTACGGACACATATTGAGCAGGTCACAACGCTTTGGAAGAGAAATTATATACGATAGGTACCCCATGCCAATAGCATTGTTTACCATCTCTTCTTTGTTGTGGTCTATTTGGATGATTGTCTTTGACGGTGAACCTCAAGCGGATATGAAATAGGTAGGGCTAGGAACAAAGAACGCATACTTTTAGGGGGTTGGTAAAGTAAGAAGTTTTCAACACCGACCAACGCATTACAGCTGGGGCCCAAGTCTGCTATTTTTATAAATTCGTCATTCCAACACGATCCCATTGTCATTTTGCTAAAACTTCTTAATCTGCTAAATTCATAATGGTCGATTGTGAACTGTGTCATAATGGCATTTTCGTATTGCCATTAGTATAAAACTCGTTAGTAGAAATGATATACGAAAAACGACTACTAAATTTGAACATTTATTCATGCCAGATTTCATTTATATATATTTTTACATATTATTTAGTAGTGTTTTAAGCAATCTAAAGTAGTAGGAAGTTCGTAAATTAAGCCAGTCAGTCATTTGTCATTATGTACGAGATTACCAATAAATGCCATTTCTTTCAATGGGGTGTCAGTGACTGACCATTGGAAAGTCATAATGACGCCATTTTATTACCAAACTTGTCAAAATCAACAATTATGAAATCAATGATAGACCATTCTGACGCTATTGTAATAGCAGACTTGAGGCCCTGTTGTAGTGTACTAGTTGAACAGAATAGCGTGGACAGACACAATTGGTGGATACTTTGTGGTACGTGTTCATGATACATTATAAATGATGGGAACTCAAATAGCTGTGGCAGTCGTTGTACAATTGCCTATAATGTTTTCCTCCATTGTTTTGGATATTCAGCCCAGTTCGTTGTTCGCCTGAATTTTTGCCAACGCCCCATGTAATCGTCATTGTGTCCGATGACAGGTAGCGTCCGGCCCGGTAAATCAATGCCCGTTATGTACAACAGTCATCGCTTATGTGCTTATGTATTCCTGGTATATAGGCAACGTATGTATTGGTATAGTGGATACGCGTGTACGTAGATAATCTCGTCATAGCTCGCACCCGTTATGGTATTACTGTGTGTGGGCGAAGGGGGGTCCAGGGAGTGAGAGGGGGTGCGCGAGCCCGCGAGTGCCGCAGGGGGCGCTGTCCGCTTTAAAAATACTAGGGCGCAAGCGGCGGGCGAAACTACCGAGCAAGCAGAATGCTAAAGGAAGCCGTTTATTTTGAAAGACCGAAGACTTTCAACTCGCCTCTGCGCTCCTGCCAGAGACGGGTAAAAAGTTGTAAGGATGGCGAATAAAAAAAAGCGGACCCCGTTGTAGCTATTAGCTGCGCTTGCAGAAATGTTTTTGGCTCATGAAACCGGCTGTTTAAAGGAGTGTTTGCGCTTGAAAAGTTAATCCTAAGTTTAAGTAATCTCCAGAATTGATGAACTGGCTCGTCTCTAAGGGTAACTGGCTAACAATTTTGTTTGCCCAAACTTTTGTCACAAGTAAAATTTCACTTAAAGCAGACCCAAGTCCGGCCGTATCTAAAAACTTTCTTATTCTCAAACTTGCTGTGCTGGGGCCACAGGTCAAATCAGCCATAACTTAGCTAAATCACAATCAATACACGTCCAACAAAAATATGGTAGTGGAACCACGGTAAGGATGTGGCCGGCTCATTATCGATAATCACGGCATCGTGTTTAACGGCCTTTGACGTTCGAAAAGCTCGAAATTTGTATTTTGTTCGTATTTTCATAATTGGGCGGGTGGAGGAGGGGTGCGTGGTGGCGCCGCGGGCGTCATCGGCCCCCTTCGCGTGGGTATTTAATGATTATACGCTGACTGCCACCTGATTGCTGGCACTCTGACGCGCTATCGATGATTACTTGTTATCGATGAATTGATTGCTATTGGACTCAAAGTGTTCCTGATGTTTGGTGATAGATAATGACTGGGTGAAGAAATGGATTACCTTTTGGGGGTTGCTGGGGGTTTTGGTAAAAGAAAAGTAAACACTAAAGAAACAGCTATGTTATACGCTGAACTAAATAATCGTAGTTAGCTGCTGCTATATAATTGTCCAACATAGTTTTGTCATCTAGTTAAGACTTGCTTCTATGTTAGAATTAGAGGAAATATTGGTATCAACTAAAAAATCTACGAAGATCGAAGTTTGATACATCTTTCGTACCGACTCTATCTAAAGTGGTTACAGCATCTCCTACGAAATATACGGGTACCACAGTTTTTCCTCTCTACAAAATAATGTTCTAGGATAGTTTCTATCGACTATCGATAACCGCGATGGTGTCGCAGCAGTGTCGCAGCGCGATCACTCGCGGGGTGGCAAGCACTACACGGTAACACGCGGAGTGCGAGCGGGGGCAGGGGCCGAGGGGGGCATACCGCAGTACATAGCCCATGTATCAGTATATACCAGGCCCTCAGCATATAACCGCTGCTGGATTCCCGAAATTTTGCAGTTATTTTGTATGGAAAACTAGGTTATTCCGCGATTTATTCGTCTATCGGCAGATGACCGGCCCGCCACCCGTCCACTGTTTATTTCATGCTATATTATGAATCTATGACCAGCTTTGTTGTTTAAATCAGTGTTCCAAGGAAAAACATCACGCCTAAATTGTGTTCAAGAAAGAATTTTCACTTGCCTAAAAACTCTTTGACCGACTTTTCTTTTGATAATACGCCAGAAAAGTTTACAAGTTAACCGCTGTCAAAGTTTATGCTCACTTAAATAAATTAACGCACGGGCGCCTCCTACAGCCGGCCTCAAAAGGTAAATAAACATATTCCTTGGATGCTTAACAAAGACGCCATTAAGAATCAGTTAGGATGCTCGTTAAATGATCTAACTACACAAGTTAACCTTTAGCTTAATGACATGTTTGTACTAACTACATAAGTATACTTAGATATGTATGCACGCACCACTGCACCTTATCTGTCATTGAGGTGTAATTAATTACAGACTAAATTGCAATGGTATCAACCTACATATACATATACTAGGCACACATAACGCGAAGGGTCAACGGATATTTAGTGTCCGCATAGCAGATGCGGTCCTTGGCCACCGCCCTGAAGACGGTCGATATCTAGCTTGTCACCCCACCTAACTCCAAACTGCCTATGTACACCTGGTACTTAGACGACTTAAGTACTAGTTGTAGTTGTGCCTACCGCGCTATATTTGTCTTTGAATAAATAATATCGAAGTTTAAAACCTAGTCCGACTCGAGATACAATTAAACATAATTATATTCAGGTGTCACTCATTTATACAATCAAAATACTTAAATGTGGGTTAGCAATTTATGATTTGAATAAATTATGTTATAAGTAGTCCAATTGTGCGAATTCCGAAGACAGAATAACAACATTAAGCAAGTAGCATTCGAGTTTAATGTTCAAATCACATCATTATAAATGCAAATCAAAGAAACAACTGTCAAATTAAAACATCGTTAACCCCTTAACCCCTCTACGTTTACAATACATCAATAAAAATGGGAAGCAAACATTCCGACAATGTACAAGTTCAAAGCAAACTTCATAACATATTCAATATTTTCAAGTTAACTTTTCCGCGCGGAAATTTAGTACAAGTGTGGCTGTGAATTGATGACGCTTTGCATGGGATAGCTTCCACTTGTTGAATGAAAATCTTCGTGTGTTTTCGTAAGTTTACGCCGACGTCAGCTGTTACAAAAGCGGGAAAATGCTGCTGCGCCATTCAAAGGGATTTTTTGTGAAGTTTTATTCGAGTTCGCGAGTGGCCATGATTCGTTTGAAGTACCTCTTATTGAAGCTGAGTGGTTTCTAGGTATTGATGTAGTCGAAAATAAGATTCTAAAATGATATCTATGTAGACATTAATTGAGTTAACTTATTTTTGTACTACTGTTTTAAATTTTTCATGCGATGCAATACAAGCCATTAACGATGCATATTCATGTTGGTTATATTATTCAACGTCATCGTCCATTTCCACACAAAATGTTAGGATATTCAATATTTTGTTACGAACAAAGTAAAATTTTAAGCCGTTCTAAACATTCAGCAACATTTTAGCGACCAGTTAGACGCCCCTATGTGTGCGTTAGAACAGGCGGCAGGACTATTTACAAAGGTTTCGGTAAACCGGCATTTTGTCATCATTTACAGCAAACTGGTGCAATTAAATGGAGTATTTATAGAACACTTCTTGAAAGTTTTTGTCGCCCTGGTATTTTGATTCTTTGTGACATTTATATTCTGGGTTTTCGTGGAGAAGAAGAATAATATAGGATTAACCCGTTAGTAAATTTAGTCATACTTAAATCGTAAGTTCCATTTCTCTAATATTTTTTTTGTTTCTGGTTAATGTTAATAATAAAACGATGTTAATAAATACTTGTGTCCTCTGTGAAGATTTTTTTACTACGATGTGTAAAATATGTAAGAAACCCAAATGAGACACAATTATTACACAAGAAACAAGGCATAGAAGAGACAAACAGTAGGTCTATTTTAATTTGAAAAACATATTTGTATTAAACGGTTTAGTAATGGCAATAGAACTTGCGCAAAGCATTTTTTGCCGAGCCGAGATTCAAACTTAAATAGATTAAGCTGTTATGTTTATCATTAAGTTAAAACTCTGTAACTGTTTGTTTAGAACAGAAGTACAGAACAGAAGTGTATATTTGTCTCTTCCGTTGCCAACTTCGAACCGGGACAACTGCTTCGAAAACCTGCCCGCATT
The DNA here is from genome assembly GCA_947359405.1 of Antitype chi. Taxonomy (NCBI): domain Eukaryota; kingdom Metazoa; phylum Arthropoda; class Insecta; order Lepidoptera; family Noctuidae; genus Antitype; species Antitype chi. Next base: position 5,973,961 of record OX375829.1, on the reverse strand, counting down.
GACCAGGGACCTAGCACACATATGGTGCTACATACAGCTATATTTAGTGGCTTGTCCATTTGAAGCACTATCGATTTGCGTCCGCGGTTCAGAGCGTTGACCCGCCCAGCACTGCACAGCCGCCGGCCGTTTCGCTAATTTATTAATTATTTAAACTTACGAACGCGTATGATGTCCTGGTAGCGAGCATGCGTGAGCCTGCTCCCCGGTTCGCAGAAAATGGGGGGAAATCATCCCCGTTTGTGAGTCGGACATGAAAACATTTTCATACCTACACCCATCAACACACTGTGATTTAAAATTTCAACAAAGGTACAAAGAAATTCCCTGAATAATTTCAGTGAAATTAATCCTTTTACCTAGCAATTTCATTACATACACAAAATTTATCTTTATATTATTGTCTACTTTTAAATACTGTTCCCACGAACCCGAATTTTGACTTTGCCGAACGAATCCTGAACTCGTAATCAGAAGACGTAACTAAAGAAATTAAAAAAAACTTGCTAACAAGGATCATATTTTTGTTTCAGGATAACTTGACACCAGAACCAGCGGACATGAATGACGAGGATAATTTCTCTAGTAAGTACCTACCAAAAAAAAATACTTCCACTCATCCAAATAATGCACCAGCCACTTGCATCACATCAACTTAAAAACTACCTGCATTTTATGCAAAAATCATAAATTTATCGATAATCTGCATAAAATGCTCCCAAATTGGCTATTTTGAACCAAAATGTGTGAAAACTTATCAAAATTTTGAGATTTCAATTGGCTATGTGATCTGGTGCAGGTCAGGCCCTCGCGAAAGATGCTGAGAAGTTGAAAATGATGTTGCTAGCATGGAATTACCACAGCCAGGCACAAGGTAAACCATTTGTATTTTTTATTTGCAGGTTTTCTAAAGTAAGTTGAATTTAAAAAAAAGTATCGTAAGACCAATATTTTCTTAGTAAAAAATCATGATTACAAAAATCGGAACATTTAATTTCACATAGACCTACATGGGCACTCATGAACGTCAGAACAGAACAGAACTTAGTGCATAGTTCCAATTGGTCCTTTCCTATGGAGAAGAGCCGGCAAGAAATTCCACGGTTGTGTAAGAGACACAGAACAAAAAAGAATCGAAGAAGAATTGGCTTTTGCAATGTTTTCAAACTAGTGTTAATAGGTATGGGCGGACAGTGCAGCCTGTCCAAGCACAGAACATAAACCCGAGGTTCAAGTATCCAGAAAGCGATCTTCAACTAAATTCCTTTATAGGATAAGTTTTTAACCAATGCGCAAACTGTAACTATGAATTCAGCATATCATTCTAGACCCCCGTGCGTAGAAATTTTTCGTCGGTTACACAAAAAAAAAATCAGCGGTTCCATACGTTTTGACCTGCACTTTTCTATGAAACAACTGATTTTTTTTTTTGTTTAACTGACCAAAAAATTATGCGCTGGGGGATAGAATGCTATGCTAACTCCATGGTTACAGTTTGCGCACTGGATAAAAACTTATTCTGAATAATTATTTATGATTTGACTCTAGTCCATTTTACAGTCTAGTTCAAATTGAATCAAAGACACAAAGCAATATTTATCTGGCAAAATATAAGACTGTACTATACAACGTGTTACCGCCCGCGGCTTCGCCCGCGGGGAAGTCGGAATCTATCCCGCGGGAACGTACTACCGAGATAAAAAGTATCCTATGTATTAATCTAGGTTATAATCTATCTGTGTGCCAAATTTCATACAAATCCATTCAGCCATCATCCATTCATCAGTAGTTTTTGCGTGAAAGAGTAACAAACGTCTACACAACATAACACACATACTTTCGTTTGTAATATTAAGGGAAACCTATTCGCGGGCTCGAACTCACTGGTGTGCCTGGCTAAAAATCACGCTATCTCACCAGGCTTCGTGTCCGATAGAGATAGTATCAGTGATGAGCAGTTAGACGCTAGTCTACACGCACAACGTTATTGAGTGAGATGCAGGATCATTTATAGTAAAAATTCGCGAAAAAATTAAGAAAAGTCCTTTGGAAGATCGGGTTTTATGATAAAAGCTAATGCATAAATCAATGACCAATAAGGTTTATTGAACTTTTCGATAATTGAACTTTGTCGGTACCGGCTTGGTTTTGGAGATTTTACACTTCTTTTATTACTTAAACACGCCCAAAGTTAAGTAAACTTAGCAAGAAAAACTAAGCTTTGTTGGCTCCTGGTGTTTATTTTAGTATTCTGTTTCCGTACCGACAATATTAATAATAAGACAAAACGATATCATATTTTACTTTGGATTTGCCATATCAGACAGTGGAGTAAACACTCCCGAAGTTTGTATGCAAAAAATGTGGACTAGGTTCACCTTAAGTAAGGATATCTTTTGCAACATAGGTTTGGTCAGCTTGGACCTGTCCTGGCATAATAATGAAGTCGAAACTTTATGTAGGTACTCGTTCTGATGATCATTTTTTTTTTTTGAGGATGGGGCATCGAATATTAGTTTTAATAATGGTATCTGAGCAGTGGTGGCACAGTGAAATCAGTAGCGACTTACCAGATGTAGGTCATAGGTTTGAACCCTGACAAGCGCTATACTTTGTGTGAATTATTTCATCACTACTGGTCTCAAAACGGTGAAGGAAAACATCGTGAGGGAACCGACATGTCCTAGAACTAAAAATTCGATGAAATGTGACATCTACCAAACCGCACTGGTCCCGCGTGGTAGATCACAGTGCAGAGTCCCAGCAGTGGGAACATTATAAGCTGATTATGATGGCATTTGGAGTAATTATGATGACATTTTGTGAGTAGGTAGATATTAGAAAGTCCTCTTGTAATAAAAAGTTAGTTTGGGGTGCTAATACGATACTCGAATTAGAGCAAGCGAAAATGCTGTGCTTCAATTCCAAGGTGCTGGTAAAATGGCAGGCACATAAGTCCTGCAGTAGTTTAGATGGCATGGGTTTTTTTTTTGGTTGGGAAATCATCATAATTATAACTTCTCCCGGTCTGGGTGGAGCAGGAGGGCGTGTCAGACTTTTACTGACTAAAACCCACTTGTGTTCCCTCAGATGCTTGTGTGTCAGGGGCCGCGGAATCTCTTTCGAACAACCCGCACCCCTGGCAGGCTTCGGCCCTTGCAGACCCCACCAGTTGGTGCTGACATCTCTTTGAAGCGCGCGTAGAACACAGCGTCGACCCGGGCTTGAACCTTACCGGACAGTGAGCTACCCATTACTCGCCGTCTGCAAGCCCGTGCCTACGGTGGCCGGGAATCTGCCTGGGATTCCCGACGCCCAGGGCGTCTCCCGTGACGACTAAGGTCGTGAGGGCGCATAGACTGCCTCTCCCTCACGTGCGCCGCCTCCCTCTTTGCGAGCATTACTGCTTCGCAGAAGGAGGTGACGGCTACCCATGCACTCTCGCTCCGTACCATGGCCTGGACCAGGGCCGGACGCGAGAGATCGCCGCCGCCGATCGCCTCCACGAGGACACGGCGATGCTCCGCCCAAGCCGGGCAGACCTTCACCGTATGCTCCACCGTGTCCTCAGGGCGATCTTCGCAGTGGAAACACCCCGGCGTTACCTCCCGCAATGTCCGAAACAGGAACCTCCCGACACAACCGTGTCCGGTGAGGACCTGCGTCAGGCGGATGGTGACGACGCCGTGCCGCCTCTCAAGCCACGCCTCAAAAAGGGGACCTACCGCTGCGATCGTGGCGTGCCCAATGGCTTGGGGGGTAAAGGTACCTGATTCTCGAAAACGAGGTCTTGAGTTTAAACCTTGCTAGTACCAATGTTTCCATAAGGGTCCAGAAAAGAAACAGGAGGCTTTTATTTTGGTAGTATGCTTTGTTAACATTTTTACTTTTTGTGCTTGACTTAAATTTTCATTTTATTTGTTGGTATATTGGCATGGCTAGCTGACATATGACAAATTATTTAAGTTCTGTGTCTCGTAATGTTGATTACTTTGCCTACCTATGTATAGAATCAAGTCTATCTGACTAAACAGACAGCTGTGCTGCTGGGGAGTTTGTTGCGCCACTTCTCCTTCCCAGCTAAAGCACTAGGAAGTGGTGAAGGGCGGGCGTTTTGGGGGACTGTCTTATGTCATTTTGACATTCGAAAAGTGCTGATTCTCAGCCTAATTTGAATAAATGACTTTTGATTTTGAAATATTAACAGTAGGAATGTTTTTCAGCAAAATTCATTGCGTTATTTTCTGAACAGACAAATTTTACGAACATACGAAGCAATTATTAGCTTCAAAATTATTCAGATTCTGATTGATACTAGCAATTAGGGTGCAGGATCATTGCTATTTAAAAAAAAATACTCTTTTTGCCAGCAGTGCGACCATTTCTGGCCAGTAATTTTGACAACTTACATACTTTCATGGGTTATTGGTCTTTCGCATCGTATTCTAACATTTCCGTAAATCATTTATGATACTAAATTACTAAGGATTACATTATCATAATCAAGCTTAGCCTCAGCTTCTAGTTAACCAGATGCGTTTCAGTATCAGCATTTAGTAATATATCTCTAGATTTACATACTACCACTGATTAATTATGATAGTGACAGATCAATTGCGTGCTGCCATCTATATCAGTTGTATTAAGTGTTTCTCTGACGAGAGATAACTTAGGGCAATGTAGATTATTATTGATTACGTCATTAATGTTCGCCTGTGAACGTCCAGTGCTAAATATAGGGCTCTCAATCACCGCTTCATTATTGTCGTAAGGTATATTGTAAACGCCACCACGTTTGACGATTTACAAAGTTAGGTTTTCCAACCTAAAGATCCTTTTTGGGATTTTGACTACGTTTGAACACCTCTTCAATGTTAAACAGTCACAATGTTACATGTCGAGATATAGGTCTGAGCTCACAAATAGCGTAGAGTCGTCTCAGCCTTGCAATTGTATATTTATATGTATATATAATTATATATATTTTAATTATATATCGTAGTAGATATGTATGCATGTATGTGTATTATTAGTTAATAACCTATTTATGTAATATTATTTATAATTAATTATGATATATTGTATAGTTTTTTCATAATTGTTCCTCTCATCCAAAGCACCTGCCATCTAATCTCTGCATCACCCTTGGTTGGCTGGTAGAGAATGCCTAAGGCATTAAGTCCGCCTTTGTACTTTTTTTGTGTGCGAGAGGTTTAAATAAATAAATAGTCTGTCTTTTTGCGCTTTTTCTGCCAGCATTTTTATGGCACGGACGGTAAGAGTCAGTCAATAAGTACCGTTGGTATGTTTAATTCCACAGCGTCCAATATGTCCACTAAGTATTAAGTGCCACCACTCATAAATATTTGACATTAAACCTTTACTGGCTGCAACTACTCTTCAAAGCCACTTTTCTTGTCATCCGAATACTTTATTGACTGCATAATTTTCACGTCGACTGGAACGCATAGGCTATTTATATTACACGAAGCCATATCGAGAGTACTAGGGGCGCAAGCGATGCAGGCACCTTCTCAAATTATTTATAGTCAAGGGGGCTTGTTCGGGTTGACATTTAGAGGCAGATGCACCGGTCCCTTGCGTTCTGTAGGCCCTCATTAATTTCTGCCGCCTTGGTAACTCTAACCGTGCGAATACTAAATAAAATAGCGAAATTATCGTTTTGTTCTATGTATGTATGTGGGAATTAAAAGAGTTGTTTGTGGTTTAAAATAAATTCAACTACCACTAGTACCTAATTAAAGTTTTTTGGAATCTAATATGGCAATTATTCGAACAGTTCGCTTCGTAAATGAATAACAACGTGTCCTGGATTAGTAATTGTCTCTGTTATTTTGTCTATAATGTTATTTCCCTTGAGAATGAGGTAGGTGCGAGCAGCTGTCACGCTGTCACGTTAGGTGTGACCTGTCGAATGCGCCATGCATTCATCACGGTGACAGATAATCAAGCGTGTCTAGGTGTGTAGGCAACTCCTTTTATACATAATTTATGTTCTATAAGTGGTTCGACCACCACATCGAACATTATAAAGTTTTAAACACTTGCTATTGGAAAGAAGATACGCGTGTTTAATTGCGAAACATGGTTTGAAATTTATGCATCTGATAATCTATGGTTCTAGTAGTAGTACCTAGTATTTATTTTCTTTTTTATTAGGAATTCTTACGAAAAATTTATAAAATTGGAAATTAGGAAAACTAGAATATTATTCCATTGGTTTACCTGATAAATATTGGTATTTATAAAGACTACCTTCATTGGGACGAAATAACGTTTTTAACGTACAAAAAACGACAAAACTTTCCTTCCCCTAAAAGGTTAACAGACATAACTGTTTATTAAAACAAAAAATAAAATGAGCACGTGTCAAAGCCATAAAATAAACATTGTTTTTAATGGCTCTTTTACAGAAGGCCCCATCTTTAAAATAATTCAATGACCATTTATTAGTGCAAATGATGAAATTAAAGGATGAAATGAATTTACTATGTTCATTTCGCTACCCCATAGAGCGTTTCATACTAATACAAATGTCAATAAAGTTGAAAATAATAAAGAAATCGGGTGTTTTTGTAGAAATTTGGCACACGAGATTGTCGACATGTAGGACGTGGACTCAGCGATCATTGTGCCAATAGTTGGAACATCCAATAGAGTACTAGCTAAGAGTCTCGGCCATCCCCTGAAAAGGCTTTGGTTAGGCAGTTGGTTGATGCAGAATGTTGATCTTTTGGGTATGCTCGCATTGTTAGGAGGTTACTCTCTCTGGAGTCATGATCTCCGGGTAGCTTGAACTTAGACCTGCCATTTGTAAAATGTGTTTTATATATAGGGTGACTGGTAATCAGTCACCGATATTTAAACACATGATTATACCTACTCCTAATAAGAATCAACTTTCCCAAAGAAACGATTTTTAATTATTTAACTAGCCCATGTCAATCATCCCAATAGAATATTGAGTACTTACACCATCAGCTGTAATTTAATTTAGTTACCTACAAACAAAAAAAGAAACCACTTTTACCATGCATTATTCTTTTGTCAATCATTAATTTAACCACCGTACGAACCACACGCGGGGTCAAGGGACTCATAGCTGATAGCGCGCGCGTGGTCCGTTGTTCAATTAATAAAAAAAAAGATAAAAAAAATCGTTTCTTTGGGAAAGTTGTTTTTATGATGAGTACAATCATATGTTTAAATATCGGTCACTAATTACCAGTCACTCTATATAACTAACTTTTGCCCGCAGCTTCACTCGCGTTAATTTAGAATTTGACAATCAACTCGGGTTGTACTCTACTTGTAATAGTATCATTCAACCATGATTCGAAAGACACGTGGCGCCATCTATTATCATAAGAACGTTATTGTGGTTTTCCTCGGAAACAGTACTTTTTTTTCGGAATGAAAGGTACCCTATGTCCGTTTCTGTGCATCTAACAATGTTTATGGAAAATTTCAGGATGATCGGTTCAGTGGTTTAGGCGTGAAAAGGTAACAAAACAAACTTACTTTCGCATTTATAATATTATATGTTAGGATTATGAATATAGCAGATAGCTAAATCAATTGTCGCCGGCTTTCTTCCCCTTCTGACCATAATAAAGCAATTCAATCTGTTCTACACGCTCTGTAGTCACCCTATTCTTAAAAAGACGACTAAGGTAAATCAAATTTTGGGCAGCAGCAACCTCCCCTTTGCTTAACAAGATGCTGTGATCAGCATTTTTCCAAGTATGATCGTTATAACTTTTGGTGTTTTGACACCTAGTAGTCTACCTTTATTTTATTACACTAACTGCGCCCGCGGGTTCTCCCGCGCTGTTGTCAGAAATCATTCCACAGGAACGTGGTACCAACACAAAAGTAGCCTATGTTAGCCCTTATAATATCAGCTATCTGCCAGTGAAAGTCCAGCCAAATCCGTCCAGCTGTTTCGGAGATTGGCACGAACAAACAGACAGACAAAAAAGTTAAAAATGTTTTTTTTGTTATAAGTAGGGATGATCAGTATAAGCATTCAGTATAAAAGCTGTTTTCGACATTACCAAACAAACATTTGAATTTTATTTATTTGTACAGATTTTATTGATGGGCTCGCATTTTGCCACTATCTGACGGGATGGTAAGCAATGATATGGTCGACGATGGAGAAGCTTGCCTAGAAGTAACCCATCTACTTATAGACTCACTATTTAACACTACTAACTATTTACACTGGCAACTAAATTAAACTACTAACTAACTGTACCTACAAATTAATAAAAAAAAAACAGAAGAACACATCGTAAGTACTCGTCCGCATCGCTGTCTTCGGGAAACGTGCTCAGAAGACAGGCAATGCAAATTCCTTGGCCAAAGAACGAGCCAGCCCTTTATCACGTGAAGTGTCGATCATTCGGCGAAAATGTCCTTAAAAAGGAGACACATCACTATTCGACTCTCAAACTGATGTTGAGTGAGAGAGTCTACATATATTTTTGGTCTAAACAAGACAATTAACAACTAAAACGTTTAATTGCCAGTCTAAAAAGGGAACCGTCTAGGATGAAATTTAGAACACAATAAATCCTAAACAGTAATGTGTACTCACATAGTTTTAATGAGCTGCGAAATGAGGTTGTAGGGTTGTCCGGACCGGACAACAGGGCTAGATTAGGAGAAGTAGAACCAATAGTGGTACAACAGTCATTAAAAAGCATCATGGGGAGCAGAATAAACCTAAAACTAGTGACACTTTTGTTAACACTACTGATGATTCTGTTGTGCAACTTTATTTAGGCTATTGCTATCTTTTTTCTTCTATTAAAACAAGAAAGAGACAGAAATAAACAGGAGCTGTCAAATTTAGTTGCACTAAGATTTTCTTCGACGCAACTACGACGAACTAACTGGATCATGCTTCAAATCACGCCAAATTCAAGGTTATCGAGGCATAATTTAGTTTGACAGTTCTAAAACGTCACTTGACTTTTTCTTTCGCGGTCTATCAGTAAGAGATAGCAATACTTTTTACTTTAGTTAAGGTGGTGAACAAAAGAATCGGCACCAATTAAAACACTAATAAAAAATAAAAAAACAAAATGGACAGGGTGACACGCTTTTCAAATTCATTGAAAACTTATGTCTCCTATTTTACACAGGTCAGTCCATCACCTTAATTGCGTACACACTATTAATCAGAATCTAAATCATTATGAAAGTTATTGGTAATCCAATATTTCATATGTTTGAATAAAATATCTATTTAGCAACGTAAACAACGCCATGAATGTTGTGGAACTGTCAAAATTAAAGCGATTCCTACTGATGGTATTTTACGCAATTAGCCCTTTGTTGAAGTTGAATTTAAACAGGAAAATTGACAACCCTGTTCGTAGGTCGTTACTGAAAATGTTCATAAAACACATAATTATAACTGGTGTAGCCGTGGTAGGGTTGGGCAGTCTCCTCACTCATTGGAATATGAGTACGTACAAATTAAACCTATTTAGTGCCGATCATGGTATGTATTCCTAGTAGCGTGGTAACCCCTCCAACTATAGCGGCGGTAAGTCCCCTCTTTGAGGAGTGGCTTGAGAGGCGGCACGGCGTCCTCACCTTCCGCCTGACATAGGTCCTCACCGGACACGGCTGTTTCGGGAGGTTCCTGTTTCGGATAAGGCGGGAGGAAACGCCCGAGTGTTTCCACGACGAAGATCGCCCTGAGGACACGGTGGAGGTCTGCCCGGCTTGGGCGGAGCACCGCCGTGTCCTTATGGAGGCTATCGGCGGCGGCGATCTCTCGCGCCCGGCCCTGGTCCAGGCCATGGTACGGAGCGAGAGTGCATGGGTAACCGTCACCTACTTCTGCGAAGCAGTAATGCTCGCAAAGAGGCAGGCGGCGCACGTGATTGAGAGGCAGTAAATGCTCCCTCACGGCCGTAGCCGCCGCGGGAGACGCCCTGGGCGTCGGAAATCCCAGGCTGATTCCCGGCCACCGTAGGCGCGGGCGTGGATGGCGAGTAAAGGGTAGCTCACTGTCCAGTAAGGACCAAGCCCGGGTCGACGGTGCGTTATGTTCCACGCGCGACTCAAATAGATGTCAGCACCAACTGGTGTGGTCTGCAAGGGCCGATGCCTGCCAGGGGTGCGGGTTGTTCGAAAGAGATACCGCGGCCCCTGGCACACAGGCAACTGAGGGAACACGGGTGGGTTTTAGTCAGTAAAAGTCTGACACGCCCTCCTGCTCCACCCAGAGCGGGAGAAGTTATTTGATGATTTCCCACCCAAAAAAATAAACCCTCCAACTAAACTCTCTTCTTGTAATAGGAGTGTGGGTTGGATTTCTAACTTACGACCTATTGAGGTTCTTCTTTTGGAGTAGACTGATGACAGGCACAGGTTAATTTTATATTAGTAAGAAGAAGCAGGTCCATCCCATAAACTCTTTGGTGTTTATGGCGGCTTTTTACACAAGACTTATTTGTTTTATACTTATTTCAGGTTTTTTTGGCTACCAAGTTACTGATTATAATCATAAATATACTATTTTCTTCTTTATGTCGACAGTATTTCGCCACTTTTACGGCCTTCTAGGAATTATTTCTAGGTAGCGTAAGAGACTTTTGCTAATAGAATGATTCAACACAAGAATTTTATTAAAGTATCATTTCTACAAAGGTTTTGTTGTGGGATGTACAAAAAATACTTGTACGGAATATTAATTAGCTCCTACTGAGCTCTGAGAGCCTGGTAGCCGATTCGTGTTGCACAGGATTATGTCTGGAGTTTATTTACGTTTTTTTAATATAGTTGCCACTTAAAAATGTAATCAATTTACTATCAAAATACGTGGCATAGTGCCTCTTTTCAAGTTTCGTTTAAGTAAACTATCTTCAGGCAGATTCTGATAACTTCTATTTCACTTTAAAATCTCCCAAGAGGAAGTTGAATTATTACAATACGTACCCTGTTATATTCAGTAAAACATAAAAATACCTAAAAATATGCTATATTTATGCTCCACCCTTATCCTTGAATTGAAGGTTCGTTGCAATTGGAATACCTACCTACCCTAGCTTTAGTTAGATATTTTAGGGCATTACACCCATTAAACATAACTTAATAGAAGTCGAATAATCCTCACTTACTCAGTAGTCTTTTAAGAAAATTCTGTTGTTATTTTCTACACTGTCTATGAACCCCTTGTATGATTGCTTGCTTGTATGCAAACGCACGTAGTGAGTTTTTAATTTGGTCTTTCAAAAGAGTTAGCTGTTGACTGTGTGAAAATGTTGATGTCATCTCCCGAGCGGAAGAACACGAGTTCTTCTGCGATCAAAACGAATGGAACGAATGCAAAGTTTTCAATTTCCAATATTTTCTAGTTTCCCTAACTTCCTGTTACAATCTAATTTCCTGGTACTTTCAGGCCGCAACGGCGACATTACGGAGAGCGGTGGCGACAGTATGGCGGATCTATGGGCCTCATACCATAGCGCTTTGGGCCTTGGCAGCAAGCCTCCGAAGCCACCAACGCCATTGGCCACTGGCCACTCGGTGAGTTTTAAGGTTGAGCAGCGTTTCATCTACCTACAACTATTTATTTATTCATTTGTCTATATCTATAATTTGACTCTTCGGGATTTTGGGTCAAAATCTTAAGTTACTATAAAAACTATTTTTTGTGTAATACCTCGAGTGAAAGTTGCACTGGTTAAAAATATTAGAACGCCGACAGAACAGATAACCACATTATTTTTTACAACCGTTCCGAACTCTGTTTTTGTCGGGGTTCCTTACCTAAGATAAATGATATATTATTCCCATTCTAACCATAATCGTACCCTACAGAGTCCAATCCACGTGGGCTCAGTGACACCAGGGGTCGAGCCAGCATCAACACACGATGAGACCTCATCATCAGACCGTACCAAGGATGATGACGACGGCGGGGCTTCGGACGATGACTCTGATGACAGGGTGGACCCGCAGCACCATGACCCGGAGCGGCTGAAGGCTTTTAACGTAAGTTTATACAGATAAATCTTACTTAGTGAGCTCGTCGCGTCGTTGGGCCATAAATATAAAATCTCTCTTCTCCTATCGTATTTACATTTACCGCACTCTAACTATATGAGAATAGCTAAGTCGCGTGTCGTGGTAAAAGTATAAGCTTGTCAGGAAGGTGGTTAACTGCATAGGGCCCAAAACATATACACACGATACGACGTCGCATCGTGGCACGCTACAACGTCGTGGTCCGTCGGAACGTGCCATGATGCGACGCCATTATCGCGTGTATGTATTTGGCCCTATACTAGGTATATACGTAGTTTCCACGGCACGACGACGCAACGTACCGTGCATCTCTCTCACCAATTTCTACGATGCACGTTGTACATTTCCAAGACACGACATCGCATCGTGGCACGCTGCGACGTCGTGTCACGATGCGATGTCGTGTCGTGTGTATATGTTTTTTCCCTAATGTGTGCCAACGAACAAAAATATCAATCAAATCAGCTTAGAATTATCCTGTTATTTTTAGAAAACTTATTCCAACCACATCACTGTTATATTGGTTTACATAAAAAATGAGCTTGATATAAAAAAATAACATTTTCTTTCAGTATTTTATAATTCAAAAGCAAAACCGAATTAGCGAAGGACTAACTATCGGATATCGGTATCGGCTCGTAATTGGATTGCGGCGCCGCTCATTGCGATATACTTCGGCCTTATCTAGTTAGACTGGAAGTTGACCCCAAGAGTCAAAAGCTTAGCCGATGGTTATGACGGCAAATGACAATTTTGCCTGTATTTTGTTGGTTGACCACCGAATTTTGCCAAAAGGACAGAGCAGCAACAGTTAACTTGGGTTCTGTTTTCTGTTTCAAACATTTTAAGAAATAAATAACACCAATGACATAGCAGTCGTGGCGCAGTGGAAAACGAATTCTAGGTCGTTCGTTTAAAACAACATGGTGCTTTACTATGTTTAAATAATTACATTGCAGTGGCGAAAACACCATATAACACGATTCCTACCGATTTTCCTTCGGAGATTCGCATCGGCAACTCTATCGCTATTAAAAAATGGCACGTCAATGGTGGCTACTATAGTCAAAAAATATAGTTACGGGTATTTAGTTCACCATAACGATCAAACAACAAAAATGGTTATTTTTAGCTTTGTATTAGAACAAAAGAAAATGTTCTAAATTAACCCGGCGCGAAAACGTCATAATCGGGAACTCAAAATTCATACAACAGCGATCCCGTAATGATGTCAGTTTAGATCACGTGGCACCGCTTGATATGGACGAGAGCAAGCCGCTGTACAACGGTTTATAACAAAGCCAGATATAGAAAATGCGTTAGCGAGAACGAGATGGAGGAATATTGCACATTTTATTTGGTTATCAGCTGTTAAATTTTATTGTATTTAATTCTTTACATTCCTATATTAATTATAGAATGATAGTAAGTATTCTTTATTGATAAGTCAGTTAGTTAAAGCCGACTTCGCTTCGGCTTCCCTCTGAGAAAAATTGACACCTCGCCGCTGTTGCATTGATACTCCTCTCAAAACGGTAAAGGAATAAATACATAGGATCAAAAATTCGAAGACATGTGACATCTACCAACCCGCACTGGGCCTGCGTGGTAGATCACAGCCCACTACCTTTCACTGAGAGGAGGCCTGTGTACCAGCAGTGGAAACATTATGTTTTCTTCAATAGTCTTAATAAAAAAAGGTTTTAATTTAAACCATAAAGCCTTAACACGGATTTATGCTACAACTGTTTAATATTTTACCCTTCTATAAAAAGTTCACGATATTATTTTACAGATGTTCGTCCGCCTCTTCGTAGACGAGAATTTGGACAGAATAGTTCCCATATCCAAGCAGCCTAAAGAGAAGATCCAGGCTATCATCGACTCGTGCACACGGCAGTTTCCGGAGTTTGCCGAGCGCGCCCGAAAGAGGATTCGAACTTATTTGAAGAGCTGCAGACGGAACAAGAAAGTCCGAGGAGAAATTCCGACTACTGGCAACGGAGGGAGTACACCGGGCTCTGGCAACGCCTGGGACACTGCGGTGAGGGTCCGATCTCCATTTTGATCATGTTACCTTGGTAGTCTTGACATTAATGCAAGTTTAGGTAAAACTTGACTTTTAGCAATGATTTTATAACAACGCTCCGTCCGGTTTAATATTTTATGTCTTTTCTTACTTTCTGTTTTCGGTACATATTGAACTAATCTTTACTTGATTAAATTCTTCTTTTGGCTCACTTTTAGGTCTCTAAAAACGATTGACGGTCCTCAAATTGTACAGAAATTCCGAATACGTACTTACTCCTCCTTAAGTAAAAAATCACTGTCAAAACTAACTAAATTTCAAAAAGTACAAGGTTCTTCCCGGCAATATTTATATAGATTTTGCCAGAGTCCTTAATGTTCCAAAATAAACGACTACGTTCTGCCCGCGACTTCGTTCGCTTGGAAGTCGTAAGACACCACAATATACAGCTCATGTTACTCACTGATAATGTAGCTTTGTATAGGTCAAATATTTTTTTAAATCGGTTATGTATTTTTTCCATTACAAACAAAAATACAAAAAATCTATATAAGACTAATATTGACCTCTTTGTTCAGGTGCGGCCCACTCCAGCACATCTGACATCAGTGCAAGCAGAGCACATTCTGGCTCAAGCTTGTGAGAACGAAAGCCTGAACGCTAAGCGCATGCGTCTCGGACTTGACCCCGTGAGCCAGCCAATGCCGACCGTGCCCACTCCCATGGTGAGTTCTCGAACTTAAGAATATTATACTGCAGTTAATAATAACTGTTATTGAGGTATGGGCTTTGATTCGAGACCTTAGGTGCTCTTCGAGGTACGAAGGACGATTTTAGGAAAACAAACGTGTTTAATGATGCCTTGTCAAAAGCGTCATCGGTGGTCCAAATGTTTCTTTTGATTATTATGTGTAAAGTGTTATTGGCGAGTAAGTAAAAAGTATCAAAATGGTCTAAAATCGAGTTATTAGAAGCATAAACAATCGTCTGTGTCCTTTTGTTTTTATTTAGCTGCAATGCTAATAAACGCATTTTTCTTTTTTATATACGGGTTTTTTGTATATCAATGTTTACGTCATAGCTTTTCACACAACTTTTTCGTTTTAACTTTTAAACTGCTGCGTTTGTTTTCAATATAATTATGGCTTCTAAAAATACCCTTCCTTCTTTCCCAACTAGGGTGAGTTCATTGTAAAAAGTTAATTGTTCTGTGGCTTCTTTTACTCCAATTAATTTCTTTATACAATCTTCCTCAGGCCATTGACACCACAGCCACTTCAGCAGTAGCTTCTTCATTCCTGAGCTTGTACAGCGGTGCTATAAGCAGCCCAGCGTCGACACCAGCCACTACCACATCAACCACGTCATTGGCCACTGCTGGCCACAGCAAGGCTGCTGCAGACACTACCAGGCCATCAGCGAGCCCCACAATGGATAATCCACTGCTGAACAACAATAACTTGAAGCTGGATAACGCTAATGGAAATGCTGGCAGTAAGACTGCTAGGTGAGTTATGATGCCCTAGTACTTTTAGAGGACTGGTGTTGTTTTTTCATGAGTGATTGTTGACATAGGTACTGCTGTACTAAATGCAATTTGTAGTCGACTTCAAAAAGGGCTTGATTTCCTCTTCCTGTTGTTCTGTTGGGCTTTGACGTAGTTTTAATTGATTTCTGTTTACGTTTTCAGCCCAGCGTCATCGCCGGCGCCTCTATTCAGACCATCTTTCCCAAATACGTTTGGAACTCCGCAGACTTTCGGACGACAAAAGTAAGTGGGCTCAAGACAATGGTGTAAAGATCGCCACTTCAATATCATACTACTAGGATAACATAACTGACATGTACCATTATAACGTTTCAGTTCCAACCCGAACCCGGCGTCATCAGCGCTGAGCAGCAGCGCCCTACTGTCTACTCTTACTGCGCTGCCTCCTACCGGTGTGTAGAACAACTTTTTCTTCTGATTTAAAATTGGAAAATGCAGATAACGTGAAAAAAGTCATATTAATTTCAATAGTTTCTTGTATGTAAAGACTGCCTTTTCCCTGTAATGCAAAACATAAATTTTGAAACAGTATATTCTACGAATATGTCCTTTTCTGGTTATATTTTACTGCCAACGTATATTCAGCTATAAATGAGGCCATGAGAACCATAGTTGCCTAACTACATTTTTTACTATTTGAGTTTATGATTTAAAACAGTTAAAACTGATCATTTTGATTGAACCAGAGTGGCCTACAAGTGATTCAATAAAATCATGTCAATAGATGGCAGCATATCTTGTTGTTATGGTGTGTGACAAAAGATCTAGTTGCAAAGTCGAAAGTAGAAAACGCCTATTTGTTGAAACGCACTCTAGAATAGGCCGATAGGGTGTTTGCTCGCTGAAACTTCACTGTCATGATGACATTAGTAAGGGTACTGTCAATGTCAAAACTTCCCGCCCATGTTGCTAATTGCTTGCTTCTGAATAGAAAAAATAAAATAATATTACGCCCGTAATCTCCGGGTTGGGCAGAGATGCATAGAAACACTCACATTTCGTCAGTTATGGTTTATTCGTAGCGTCTTGGGTAAAACCGTATCTATACTAAGGCATTCTCTAGGAGCAGGCGTGAATGCAGCGATGGCAGCATATCAAAGCGCGCTGCTGTCGGCTATGGCTGCGCACACGCACACGTTCCCAACCAGCCTCTCAGGTTAGTAGCATCTATTTAATTTAAGCTACAATACAACGGCAACGTTACATAATTAACGCAAGACTTCATACACCTCCATTAGAGAATTGAGCTCAAAGCATAATATAATGACCAAAACTTTTTTTGAAAGCTGTTACTATTAAGAAAAATGTGTTGACCCAGCCTACTTTATGAATTTGAAATTGAGTCTTATTCCGTTAAGATAAGATTGAATTTTCTTTAGCTCAATCAGAGGCAAATACATTTTTTTTTTAATACATATATTATAAGTTACCGAAATCGATTCAGTAGTCAATTAGGAACAAATTATTATCAGGTCTTGTGCTGATTCTTTTACACCTTGTATATAATAGACTTAACCTTGGAAACGAAAGCTTAAGACGCACCAATAAGCTCATTGTCAATTTCAAGATTAAAAAACCGGTCAAATCAAATCAAATCATTTATTTTTGCAAACATGGGTAATTGGTACATAGATGTTTTCTTAAAAAATTAGTCCTCCATATTCTACCGTCTCATGGGCATGCAAATAATATTCCTTCCGGTCAAGTGCGAGTCGAACTCGTGCCCCGAGGGTTCCGTACCTACCCATTATACCGCCATAATAAAAAAGATATGGGAAAATTTGATTTTTCCGAAAACTTTAAGTACCAAAATTTACCTTAATTTTCGACTTTAATATTTTTTGGAATTGTTCCTTTATTTGTGCATTGCTTTTTGCCAAATTTCGTGATTCTAGGTCAACAGGAACTACCGTATAGGTTTTCGACCCAAAACCTATAGGGTACTTCCGGTTGACTTAGAATTGTCAATTTTTGTTAAAAGCAAGGTCTTATAGCACAAGTAAAGGGAAAATTCCGAAAAATAAAATAAGTTGAAAATTAAGGTAAATTTTGGCACTTACAAGTTTTCGCGAAAATCTATATTTGCCCATATCTTTTTATCGTGTTGACTCAGGACCTTGATTTTTATACACCTAATAGGAACTATAGACCTCAGTATCTGGTACAAATTTCAACTTGCTAGGTCCACCCGTTCTTGAAAAATCGGTGGTGACACACGGACAGACAGACGGACAAGAAAGCAATCTTATAAGAGTTCCTTTTTTACCTTTTGAGGTACGAAACCCAAAAAATTAGACAAGTATCTTTATTTTGAACACCAATGGTACCTACGTCACTGCTTATATGTTTAAAAAAGTAGATTGTCGACAAAATGTATCCTGTTAGTCTGTTTCTAGATATTTACCATTCATATGTTTCTCTTCTCGTTGATAAACGTTTGAGAGTAGTGGTGAACCGGTGGTATCAGCCCTGACTTACTTATAGGTCGTGCCCAGGCAGGCACATTACTTTGTGCATTCAATTTCATCACCACAGCTCTCAAAACGGTGAAGGAAAACATCGTGAGGAAACCGGCATGTATTAGAAACAAAAAATCGAATACAAGCGACATCTACCAACCTGCACTGGGCCCGCGTGGTGGATTTCGGCCCACTCCCTCTCATAGAGAAGAGGCCTGTATCCTGTGACTTATCAATCCGTTTTATTCAATTACAGCACCTACCGATCTATCACTGAAGAGCTCAACCCCAACATCTCTCCACGGGACATCCACAGCGTCGCCCCTTGCAGCCTCCACGGCCTCCAGCCAACCCAAACCGCAGCTTCTATCGCACAAGCTGTCAGGAGCCGAAGTAGGTGCTGTTCGACAGCTGATCACCGGCTATCGTGAGTCCGCAGCCTTCCTCCTCCGCTCCGCCGATGAACTTGAAGCTTTACTCCTGAACCAACCTTAGGATACGGCCAAACCCTTAACTGACGTATTCGGGTTTAAATTTGGATATTTTTAATCTGTGCTCGTGAGAAAAACAGTGATTTTGGACTAAATTGAGTGACTTTCAGAGTGTAAAAAACTGTTTCGGGATTTAAATTGATGTCAAATTATTGTATGAATTAAATTATTAATAAATGCACAGAGATTCGGAAATGTTTGAAACGGACTCGGTAGAAAATGATTTGCGAATTGCGAATCTCAAATTTAAAATTTGTGACTGAATTATGCCAATTTTACTAACAACGTTTTTTCATTGTTTCTACATGTTACATTTTTAAAATCGATATCCGGAACTTTTTTCAATAGTTACAGTTACTGGGGTGAGCTGACCAATTACTGGTACAAGACGAGCCAATTTTGATAAATCGCTAATTTTGACAAATTGGCTTTGGCCCGTAACTGGGCTTTTCATCTCACCATAGATTAATTAAACATTTTCAATAAATATTTCACACATCGCTTACATATACCCGAAATAAGTAGAATACACAATTATAAACATACGTTTATATTACAACATATTTGTATATTGGCAACATTATTGATCGCATAATAGGGTGCTTGTTATACTTATTTTTAGTGTTGCCAACATACCACATTTGTCGAAATTATTAAGTAGAATTACGAGTCTATCCACTGATAATACACACATCTAAGAATGTGCGCACACTTGCGGACAGTGGTTGTCAACCTGGTTGTTTACGTATTTATCTGTTTCTCGGTGCGGCTACTTACACTCCTGTGTGAGTCGGTAAGCGTGCGCGCATTCTTAGACGACTCCATCGACATTCACAAAACGAATAATTAAAAATTGAGAACTATTTTGTTCGATGTCGACGGTGTTGCCAACTTAGAAGTCTATTTCGGCAATCGTACAAAGCTGCCATAATTATTATTGTAAAAAAATCTAAATGTTGCCATTTGAAACTCGTTGGGAGAGTACAAAATTATTTTTGTGTATATTTAGATTATAAGAGAAAAAAATCAGGGAGTCTCTAGCGTTAGGTTAATAAAAAAAAAAACGATTTCTTGCCTGGTGCGATTTATAGATTAGTATATCGATTATCTCATCGAAATTGCTTGAAAAAAGGCGGCTATTAACATAATATTTGGAGTACGAAATCCAACTTTTCTTGATCGGCTGACTTCGAAACGTAGTCGATATATCAATAAAAGCCTCGATTGACTCGTTTATATGGTTCATAATTCATGAATAAACCACGGATCTATTCTTACAAATCCCACCGTGTAAACTTATGTGAAGTGACACTTCACCAAAATTCTCACGGAGTGATTTCTACAGAATAGTTTGGATGCTGTCATCTATTCGAGATCCTTGTTGATTCAACGTATCTTAAAATTACGTTTTAATAATTCGGAGTAGGTACTGAGAGCGGTTTATTATGAGACTTGTACTTTTTTTATGTGAACTTTTTCGTCTGTAGACACTTCATAATGTTTTTGCCAACATCGTTAGTCGCAGGTTCGAAGTCAACCTACAGTTAATAATTTAGGTTGAAGTGGCATTTTAGTAGTAAGAGGCACGAATTTATTTGTTGTTTTGTAAAATAGCGCTCTAGCTTTACAATGATTAATATATTTATAATTTTAAATATTTCTTTATAAAAAAAAAAAAAACTATAACTCTTTATGTATCGTGATCGGCTCCATCCAAAATCTTTTTGCTAAGTTTTTTCTAAATAGTTTTTAGTTTTATTCATTATTCGCTTTGCTCAGTACAATGGAACGATTTACTGTATCTGTTTGTTACCATAGATGTACGGCCAAGTACTGTAGGTAAGGTATAAAATAAGTTACTTGCTTACGGTGTACAAAATATTCCACTTCTTTAAGAAAAACAAAAACAGTTCAAATTAAAAACCTATTTTTCAATGATTAAAGTTTCTATTTTGGCCTAAAATAATTTCGTTGAGCAAAAGGTGGATTTGGGTAATACCTCGTAATGTTATTTCTGTTGTTAACTATAGTTTAGTTTAACATTTTGGCCAGTTTTGTTCGATTTTTGTAATCTATAATGTAATTTCGTTAATAAGATTAAACAAGATAATTACAATAGAATAGTTAAAGTCACATAAACGCTTATTATGTTGCAACTGATTTCATAACTTCAAATGTTTCGATCATTGTAGAACGTCCCTTGGCGGTCTGTTGACCAATGGCGAGCCAGAAATTTTCTGTTGTCATCGCTCATCGTCCTATAAGAAAATTATATTTCTCTACAATGGTGGAAATTATTTGAATTCTGCAAATAATGTATAATATTTTCTCAACTTTGCCAGTTTTTCTCAATAGTGTTAAAAGCTTGACGCCAGTTTAAAATAAAATTGTAAATTCACTTTTGAATACAAAAATTGCCAAAGAAACGAATTGATTTTTCGTAATTGAATTATGTATGGTACGTGGAATTGCAGATTATTTTTACTTATTATAATTATAATATTTTGAAGTTAAGATTAATTTTAGGGTTAGTTTATTTTTGTTTTTGAAAAAGTCATTCCAATATTTTTTTCTAAAATGGACACTCGGTGCGACAAAGGAAAGCTGTAGTCATGTATATGGGAAAAAAATGTAAAAAGTATGTTTAGAATTATAAAAAAGTTGATTAGAATACGTGAAAGTTGATGTTGGGATAACGATAAAAAACGAAAATGGTGGTAATACGTTGAGAAAATGAATTTGTTAGACATTAAAGTATATTATTATTAGAGATGTATAAATGGTTTACAATTATTATTATCTATTAGTTCGAGAGAAATACAAAATGGTGAAAAAAAAACTACAAAATGGCGATTGTTACTATTACGATATGAGAATTTAGTTATAATTTTGCAATTTCAAAATGTGAGTTTTACAATTTTGAAAAAGAAAATATTAAATATGCTCATACTGAACTATTTGTTTTATTCGATGAAGATTTACCGACCGGTTTCTATTATTCATTAGAAAAAAATAAGATGTAAATAGATTAGGTGCATATTTCTTGAGCTGTAAGTTTCTTTGATAAAAACCTTTTACTAGTTGAAATATCGTTGAAAATATGCAAGTAACCTGAGCCTGGGGGCCTACTCTCTAACTCCGTCAACGAAGATACGGGCCCGTCCGAAAGTAGTTCGAAACTTCTTAGTGAATCTTACAGCCAATTCATTAGCTTTTTTGGACGGGCAAGCACGTATCGGGAGTAGGGACAGCTGTCAAATCGTGTTGTCATTCAGTATTAGTTCGGGCTCCAAACTAATCTTCTGTCCGAAGTGATACGCAGTTGGAAACGCCCGTTACTTTGACCGAAACGACGGACTTCGTGCTTAAGGAGTAGGACCCCTGGTTACAAAGGATACAGTTTAAATTACACGAAAAACATAAGTAAATAAGAATTTATTATTTCCGTTTCATCAAGCTACCAGGGTATCGGTCTGCGAAGGGATACTGTCTCTTGTCGGACATAAGGAAGTGCGTGGCATTCATTATGAATTCCATGTTGGAGTGGGAAGCTAGGTACGAGAACACCGCAGGGAACCGTTCTGTACCGCATCTGAAATCATATTAATTTTATATGGCAATAATATTAATTACTAACTGCGCCCGCGTGGATGGCGGAAGTTATCCGCGAGTGCATGTCCTCCTTATAAAATCAGATATCTGCCAGTGGAAGTCCCGTCAAAATCGGTCGAGCCGTTTCAGAGATGAGCCGGAACAAACCGACATTAAAAAAAATGTGTTTTTCTTATAAGTACCCTAAATACTTACACAAACATTGAATAAAAACCTGAAACTTTTACATTACAAACAGACACTTCAGTTTGATTTATTTGTGTGTATGTGTGATGTATATGAAGGACTCGTAGTTCACTAGTAATGCCCCCCGGCCGTCCCTTGCTCGTTGAAGCGCCAGCCCGCGCCGCAGCTGAGCCAGTAGAGTTAAATTCCCCGACTAATAATATTACTAATATTTTGATCCAGTCCCCACTTGCTGTCCCCCGACCAGTGACGCCCTGAGCCGAGGCCCGTAGCCCGCAGGGGGTGCCCTCAGCGTGCAGTCGCTTAGTAATTTAAGTAGTATTAAGCCCATGGCTGGAGGCAATAAGTTCCCTTAACGGCAGCCCCAGGAAAGACCGGTTAAGCAGTCACGGCCTCTCAAGGTCAACTGCGAGATGCCAAACAAAAAAACAAAAACTGGTAATGCCCCCGACACATATTATGTCGTCGGTCATTGGTTGGAATCCAGACAGGCTTTTTAATTTGTGAAATTTATTACAGCACCACTGCTCTCTCACAACGGTGAAGGAAAACATCGAGAGGAAAGCGTATGTCCTGGAACCAAAAAATCTAAAAAAAAACATCCATCAGCCTGCACAGGGCCCACTCTCTCTCACAGAGATAAGGCTAGAGCAGTGTGAACGTGTCCCTGAAGTGGAAATGTTACAGACTGATTTTGCTTCAGGGGCCATTCAAGTATTACGTAAGCACTAAAGGGGGCGGGGGGGTCTTTGCTTTGCTTATTTTTGATGACATGGGGGATGGGGGGGTCTGGATGGTGATTACGTCAGCAGAATTTTTTTATTTATTTATTGTATTTTCTACAAAATTTAGTAGATTTTGGTTTGAAAACATATGGCAACCCTGCTTGTCTATGAATGGCTCGAAGAAAACGATGACAATATTCCAAAATCACACGAAAGTGAGCAGACACGTTGTGTGTCTTCTACCAATGTTTACGTGAGCATGGGACGGGGGTAAGAGCTTTTCTTACTTTTGCTGACGAGGGGGCTGGGGGGGGGGTTTAAATAATTGCAAAAAATCTGCTTACGTAATACTTGAATGGCCCCTCAGCTAAGATATATCGAATTTATGTACATCATGATCTCAACATTTTTATATAATTTTAATGCTGGGGCTCTAGTCTGTAAGTCCGTCAACGAATGAACGGTGAAGGGCGGGCGTTTTGGGGGGACTGTCTTATGTAATTTTATTTTGACGTTCAAAAAGAGCTGACTCTCAGCCTAGTTTGAATAAATGACTTTTGATTTTGATTTTGAATATACGAGCTTAAGAAAGTATTAATTATTTTTTTCGGACGGGCAACAATACATCGGGAGTACCCCTAAGGACACCTGTCAAATCGTGTTGTCATTAATTTTTAATTCGGGCCCATCATATGTCCGTAAGTGATACGGAGTAGGAAACTGCCGTTACTTTGGAAACAAACAACGGTCTTCATGCTCAGAGAGTAGACCGAGTACAGTACCCGAAGATTTTAGGCGATCTTAGGTCTCTTAAAAAGGTCAGATACTACTGTGGGGCATCGTCAGCAAACGCTAGTATGCAGGTCCAATATTATAATAGTGAAATAAACCATTATTCATGCCAGTTATGTACAGTCAGCGTCAATAATATCGGGACGAACCGACTGTACAAAATGATCTAAACAACTATGAAAATTAGAAATTAACTTAATGACATATGGAATGTTTCAGAATGAAGACAGTACACGACAACTATAATTCTGACAAGAACTTTATCCAAATGAGATAAAGTTAAATTTTCTTAGTGTTATTTTTAGAGATCGCGTTGAACAGTCTGTTCGTCTCGATATTTTTGACGCTGACTGTACTAGCGCTCGCCGAAAATAGTTGTTTCACTAAGGCTACGTTCTGAGTTACGATGATATCGATTTGAGCGTGCTCACACCCGTTCCGAATTGGCGTGAGCGCGATAACGATGTCCCGTGAATCGTCATAGATGACGTCATGACATGTGCCATCTTGCGATAAAGCCGACCATGCGTATTACTATTATCACCGTGAACGCTGTCAAAAATGACAGTTGTGCTGTTTTGTTTTGAATTGTATCATATCTTTAGCTAATTTAGATGTAGTGCTTCTGGCTAGAGTCGCCACCTAACCAAATAAGAAGACAAAATTTGTGGTGTATACAAGTTTTATACGGTGTAAATAGGTTTTAACGTTGAGTGAACACTGTTAGCACGTTCACGAGCGTTCCGTATTGTTGACAAAACTGACAGTTCTTAGCTGTCATGATCGTGATATCTATCTCGGAACGCAAATTATTGATGTGAGCGCTCACAGCGCTATTTTTCTAATTCGGAATGTGGTCTTACATGACTCATACATATCAATAAACACGTACATAGTAGGTACACTTACATTACCTACCGACAGCGCGGGGTGCTGACGTCACGACGGACGACCGATACGACGCATTGCCTAAACGGTCGTCGCCATCGTTGCAATTGGCGGCATACGTGCCTTTGTGTTTACGAACACAGCATTCGGCCGTCGTCGGTGACGAACGGCTACACGTCGCCGGTCGCGGTCGGCGAGTGGCCAAATAGAATGTAGCCTTACACCTGTGGGTATCGTTTCATAGCGCGAAGCTTCGTGACAGTGGATGCAGGTCTGTACGACCCCAGTCACTACAAAATAGTGGGTGACGGCTAAAATTCAGAGGAGTTATTAAAAGTGTACAAGATTACTTACAGTTTCCTAATCCCCCATGATGCGAGGCCCCACAAAATACCATCACTCACTGCTGGGGCCCCGGTATCCCGCTGAAATTAAAATATTACATTACCAAGGGTTGCAAAGGCAAGCCTAGTCTATCGTAATCTGAAACTACAGCAGCAGGCTTAGCATGACGCTTTCTATTTCTACGAAGAATAGTCAAACAACAAAGTAAAATTTCGTTTCTCCATTTTTGACTTCGCACCGTAGAAATCCTTCTACAATCTGTCAATTTGTCTCGTTTCTAACGATGTTTGTCTAGGTCCTTTTATATGTAGACTATTTCAGAAGAAACTTTTCTTCTCAAACTGTCAAAATCATACTGACAATCATTGAAACGTTCTACTCGACGGCCACAGAGATTAATAGAAGAACAAAGCTATCTTCTCCTGTTTTATATCATTTAGTTATTATGGCATTACCAAGGAAATGGTTAAGGTCAATATAATTATAATATTTTTCATTCCGAAATACGGTACTTCGTCACTTTTAGAAAAAAAAAAAAAATTGTTGTCTATAAATACTTGAATTCCGAGTCGAATTACATATGTAAAAGAGTGAATTTCGTAATAAAAACTTTTTCCAAAAAAAAACAACCGAGTTCCAAAAAAACACTACAAAGTGAAAAATAACTTTAACTTCGGAAGTCGGTGTCTTTGGTGCTGTATTTGAATTTTTTGCCACCGCCTTCCGAAATTAAAGTTATTTTTCACTTTGTAGTGTTTTTTTGGAAGTTTTATTATTCACTTTTTAGTGGTTCACATGTGCTTACCCCTTCACAGCATACCGGCGTGATGTTATGTTATGAACTGGTGTAAGCAATAGACAGAGATGAGATTTCAGCAATCCCAATCTATTTGCTATCATTTATTGAGGAGTTCCGTTGCCTATCTCCAAATTTCTTCATCAAATCTTCACCAAATTGAAATGAAATCACTACGAGAAAGTACTCTTCCAAAAAATACCTAAATCGCTTTGGGTGCCTATAAAATTTGAAGAGTTCTCTCTATTTCTCCAGGATCCCATCGTCAGATCCTGACTTGATGATCATGGGACCACCTGGGAAGTATACCCTTTCAAACAAAAAAAACAAAATCCAAATCGGTCCAGCCATCTTCGAGTAATCGGGGAACATACATAAAAAATAAATAATAAAAAAAAAGGTTCCGACGAATTGATAACCTCCTCCTTTTTGAAGTCGGTTAAAAAGTGCAGATGACTCTTTCTACTTTGCTGCCGTCGTACTGTCTAAAGTCTAAACGGAACGCCATTTTTAGGGTTCCGTAACCAAATGGCAAAAAACTAAACCCTTATGGATTCGTCATGTCTGTCTGTCTGTCCGGCCGTATTCACACAAAAATAGCAAAAAAAACAATAAATTTTGGGGTTAGAACTGAAACTCAAAAAAAAAAACATCTAGCCCATACGTTTGGGGTATCTATGGATAGGTCTTTAAAAATGATATTGAGGTTTCTAATTTAATTTTTTTCTAAACTGAATAGTTTGCGCGAGAAAAAAAAAATAAGATGTACCATGTAAACTTCCACCGAAAATTGGTTTGAACGAGATCTAGTAAGTAGTTTTTTTTAATACGTCATAAATCCTAAACCGCAATGTACCTTTCATTCAATCAACTCAAATATACTACGGAACCCTTCATGGGCGAGTCCGACTCGCACTTGGCCGCTTTTTTTGTCTATTTTTCCGTCGACAAACTGGTGGTCGTGCTAAGCCCGCAGGTGCTTCAGTAGCTTTACCCACATTAAAAGAAAAAGTACCAGGATACTATAAAATTCAAGGACCTACTAAAATCCTCCGTGACCACGGTATTATCCTCGATACTATCAGTTTAGCTTATCCAGCTATTCGTCGTTGCTTTTAGGACTCTCCTCAAGAAACAGCGTGTTTTATCAGAGCTTACATCTATTTGACATACTTACCTGTAGGCTTCTCTATCATTGCAACATAATCAGTTATTCGCCTTTCGTATTCAGGGATCTTAGCAGTGTTTTCCACCTGTTTAAGGGATAGTACCAGGATACTAACAGTGCAAGGAGCTTGCCGGCCGCTCTGCGCGAGGCAGATAAAGTTTTCTGTGACGACAACGCTGAACCGCATTGTGACGTTGTTGCATTTCTGCCGGTCTATTAGACGTGCGTGGTATACTTGAAGAGTTGTCGAATCATAGTTGTCAAAGATGCCATCGCGCTGTTAAAAAAGTCGAACGAAATTGTTAAAATTAAGATTTGTATGTATTATTTACTTTCGTTCTCTTCCTTGCAGAAAAACTGAAAAAAAAATCAACGAATTTTTGGTTTTCTCTGTAACTATTGCGTTGCTTTTTGTTAGGACTATCAAAACAACATCGCTATGTATAGTCACTCTCAATATGCTCCGGAGAAGTATTTTTTAACTAAGTCGACTTTGTTAGAAAGATTCGTCCAACGAAGACGCCTCTGATATTGCAGATGTCTTTGTGCAGATACATATTTCAGATTGATGGGATGATTGTCTGGGATGACAATCCCAGAGGAAAACTAAAATATCCCAAGTAGGTGTTTCCCCATACGAGCCTCTTTCACAAAGAATTGTGAAAGAGGCTTCACAATTCACCCTCACATTCACTTCACCCTCGAAAACCATGAAAATGAGACAAAAATAAAAATTCGTTGAGTAATCTTTTTGTTACGTGTCAATTTCTATAATTTTACTCCTTTTTTTCTTCGTTGTTAAATGCTCATGCATATTGCGCTACCACAGGGAGATAGCGCAGTTATGTGGGACTCTAACCCACTAAAACTCCACGGTGTCCTCCAGTGCCGCTTGTGGCGGGACTACGGGAACACGGAACCCATCCGCGAACCCGCCACGGCTGTCCGTTGCCGGACCCTCCTCGTAGGGGAATAACCCCCACCACCGGCGCACCAGAGTCCAGAACACATGGCACGCCGTGACCACCCCAGGGACCAAACAATTTTACTCCTGCCACAAGCTGCGTTAAAGAACTTCTTTCCAAAAACAAGATGGCGAAGTTAGTTTCGATTACGGTCACGCGCCAAAAGATTTGTTAACAGCTATAGCATACATACCCTCTCGGCACCCCAGCTGGTGATCCAAGCGTCATCGAATGGTGGCAACATCACTCTGTTTGGAAGATCTACAGCATGAACTGCATCAGAAAACCTGTATATCAGAAACCTTAATTAGATAGATAGCTTTTTCATGGTCATTCCCTAATATAGCATGTACATTAGTTAGACCATAGAATTTTTTATTCAGGGCTTTAGACAGAGTGGCAGGGACTTGCACGCGCCAACGGTAACTATGAATTCAGCACATACATCTACAACACCCTAGCGTAGAATTGTATCGCAGGTTACCAAAAAAAAATCTGCTGTTTCATAGGAAAGTGCTATAGGTACACACGGCTACACATCAAGCTATACCTTTCCAGTATAAGCTGATCTCATATTATATAGGACTTCCGTACAGTGCGAGATCAGCGTAAACTGGAAATGTATTTCTTGATGTGTAGCTGTGTGTACCTACACGGTTTTTTTTTTTGGGTGGGAATTCATCAAATAACTTCTCCCGCTCTGAGTGGAGCGGGAGGGCGTGTCAGACTTTTACTGACTAAAACCCACCCGTGTTACCTCAGTTGCCTGTGTGCCAGGGGCCGCGGTATCTCTTTCGAACAACCCACACCCGTGGCAGGCATCGGCCCTTGCGGACCACACCAGTTGGTGCTGACATCTCTTTGAGGCGCGCGTGGAACACAACGCGCCGTTGACCCGGGCTTGGTCCTTACCGGACAGTGAGCTACCCAGTACTCGCCGTCCGCAAGCCCGCGCCTACGGTGGCCGGGAATCAGCCTTGGATTCCCGACGCCCAGGGCGTCTCCCGCGGCGTCTACGGCCGTGAGGGCGCATATACTGCCTCTCCCTCACGTGCGCCGCCTCCCTCTTCGCGAGCATTACTGCTTCGCAGAGGAGGTGACGGCTAACCATTCACTCTCGCTCCGTACCATGGCCTGGACCAGGGCCGGATGCGAGAGATCGCTGCCGCCGATTGCCTCCACGAGGACACGGCGGTGCTCCACCCAAGCCGGGCAGACCTCCACCGTGTGCTCCACCGTGTTCTCAGGGCGATCTTCACAGTGGAAACACCCGGGCGTTTCCTCCCGCCTTATTCGAAACAGGAACCTCCCGAAACAACCGTGTCCGGTGAGGACACCTTGCCGCCTCTCAAGCCACTCCTCAAAGAGGGGACTTACCGCCGCTATCGTGGCGTGCCCAGTACCTACACGGTCAAAATTTAATTTTTATTTTAATAGCCGACAATAAATTTCAACACAGGGGACCCTTACAACCTTTTGGTAAGTGCGTTTTTTGACCACATTTGGAGCCAACTATTAAACAAGGAATAACTTGTAATAGGAGAATCTGCAATTTCCACGCAGCATTGTCCGACAGTATACAATCGGTGTACATCATAACCCCCATATTTATAATCGTTACTTAAAGTTAAGTAATGATTAGAGACTGTTTAACCATACATTTTTGACGTTTATACATCTCTTAACTTTAAGTAACGTTTATAAATCAGGGGGTAAACATTTATTTATTTATTTATTTAAACTTCTCGCACACAAAAAAGGTACAAAGGCGGACTTAATGCCTTAGGCATTCTCTACCAGTCAACCAAGGGTGGTGCAGAGATTAGATGGCAGGTGCTTTGGATGAGAGGAATGATGAAAAAACCTATAAAATATATCATAATGAATTATAATAATATTACATAAATAGGTTATTAACTAATAATACACATAAATGCATACATATGTACTATAATATATACTTAATATATATATATATGTACAAATTCAAGGGACAGAGGTGTTGAGACGACTCTACGCTATTTGTTAAGAAAATACCTCTGCAATGCAAACATTCAAGTTTTGCATTTGAAATAGACCAACGACTTACTTGATAAACTTGTCTAGTATCAAGAGCGCCACGTCATTGTCCGGGTTCTTCCGCAGACCCCAACCAGGGTGCTTCATGACCTCCTGTATGCCAGCCATCTGACCTCCGCGATTCGAGTGACGAGAACCCGCCCTCACCTCCATTTTAGAGATGCGGTTTGCTCTAGAAGATGGTCACCATAAGATATTTGGAAGAGCTATATCTTATTCTAAACAGCTTTGGTTGTTTGTTGCCTCGTCACAGAGCATGGGGATGCCTCGATAGCCGCTGCTAGAGTTGGCATTGTCAAGACTTTTCGCGTGTCACCGTTTGTTCGTTACTAGATTTTGCCCGCGGCTCCGCCCGCGTGAATGTCGGTTATCGCGTAAAAAAGTATCATATGTCCTACTCCATATTCCAGGCTATAATCTCTGCCAAATTTCATGACGATCAGTACAGCGGTTTAGGCGTGAAAACGTAACAGATACACAGACAGAGAGTTACTTTCGCATTTATAATATTATTAAGTAGCGATATAATATTATATAGTAGGGAAACTACACTCCATTTGAAATAAGATTAGACATTTAACTAAACCCTTTTTACAGTCCAATAAACTGATTTTGACTTCTATTGCGTTAGTGGCAGAACAAATGGCAGCTGCAGTGAACAGTTGGTATTGCAACTACTATTTTGCTTTTAATGCCATCCTTATGCCTACGGTATAGAAGTCAAAATCGGTTGAAATGACTGTAAAAAAGGTTTGTTTAAATGTCTAATCTTATTTCAAATGGAGTATAGGAATTATATAATACGACGGAAATGACGTAAGTATAAAAACTGACGGCTTTGAAAGCGCACCACCCCCTCATACCCCTTTCCTTTACGGGTTAATTTTAAAAAATAATAACTTTATGATTTACTTAGATAAGTATTCGTAGACTCAAGGAATATGATTTTTCATACAAACTAATTCCCCCTTTTTCTTTAAAGGTAAAAATATCCGAAAACTTCTTCTAAAGTGCTCCCCTACATTATAAAAGGAAGCCGTATGCCAAATTTCATGTTCCTAGTCTCAGTAGTTTCGGCTATGCGTTGGTATGTCAGGCAGACAGTCAGTTTTTCCATAAACAACATTATTTTTATATATATGTTACCGGCCAAACCCGATTTCAGGGCAAACTAGTTTGTCCTAGACCAAACTGGTTTATTAAGTAAGGGGCACGCCGATTAAATGGGTTAGGTTAGGTTAGAACTGTGACCAAAAGCGCGCGAGCCGAGCGAGCGAAGCGAGCGGCGCCGCGGCAGCGGCCGGCGAGCGTTACTTCCAAAGGCTGTTAACGAAATGGCTAATTAAGCTCGAAACCAGTTTGGCCTGAAATCAGGTTTGGCCGGTAACATATATATGAGAAACCTAAATAAAGTTTGTTCCGAATAAGTAACTGAACCGATTCCAATAATTTTTACACCATGTTATATTTTCCCGAAAAAGTTTTGCAAGTTTGATGGAAAATGTTATCACCAGTTAATTACAATACAATCGCCGTACGGTTAGGTACCTACTGCCCAATTAATATCAATGAGCACAATACGACGTTGAATGCGCGGGCGGCGCGAGGGCCCGCGTGGTGACCATGTTTGTGTAGACAACTAGGTAACATAAATAGCAGGCTTATAACTTTGTGATTTTTCATGATTCAGTTTTGAAACTTTGTACCTACATAGATTCTTTACATAAATAAATAATAGTTTAAAAAAAACTAAAAAACACGCTTTAAAAACCAAACTAAAAAAGGAGAAAATAATTTAATTCAATTAAAAAGCGTGGGGTGCTTTTTGAGGTACTTTTATAATCACTTAATGTCAAGCACCTCACGCTTTTTAATTAAATTAAATTATTTTCTCCTTTTTTAGTTTGGTTTTTAAAGCGTGTTTTTTAGTTTTTTAAACTATTATTTATTTTCTATTTTATAGTTCTGCTAATTACAAAAACGTGATTTTTTTTCTCATTTTTTTTTTGTGTTATTGTATTGTCATCGGTCCTCGACAAGTTTACAAAGTTTCAATGAAATCTGACTGTTTAAAGTGGGTCAAAATCGCGCTCAAAGGAGTCGGTTACATACAAACAAACATACAAGTGAAGCTAATATAAAGCGTGTAAAATACTAGACCCGTGTTTCGGGTTTCGCATATCCTAAAATTAGGGTTGTCTATACGGATATCGATTTTTGAGTTTGAATATGAGTATAATATCTAACTGAATTAAACCAAAGCTGAATGTAGGTAGGCATTTTTTATTTAAATCATTTTTTTTTTGGATGTTCGCAAATAGCAAGTGTTTACAAGTAAATGCCCATTCTATGTATGTGTGCTATTAGAAATTGATTTAGTGTAACTGCTTTCTTCTTAGTGTGCGTGTTTAAATTTTAAGAGTGTGTCGTAAGTACACTATTTGTTAATGTTGTAATTATTTGGGTGGGAGATAAGCGGCGACACTAGGATTCCTTACTCTGAAGATATCTCTGGATATCTATGGTTGCATATGCCTTGATAACGCGTTAACTATTAAGACTTCCAGGCTTAGAACTACTGGCACGGGGCGTTATGTTAATTGTTGACCCGTTGCAGGATCTGGGGCTGCTTTGCAAACAGAAGTTAGTCTTTGTTAGATGTGTATAGTTACTCACTTCCAAAGACAATTGGCTGTGGTTATCACCATGCGTTCGTTCAGCAGTGCCCCGGAGCACCAGTGCTGACTGTCCTTCAGAATGGAGACCACGTAAGGGTAGTCTTCAATGAGGGCCTCTCTTGCGGCAATCAGCCGACGCGTGTCTAAGAAGGAAGGAAGGGAATTAAGTTAAAATAAAAACGAAAAATTCATTCAACACTTTATTCGCATTATCTTATTATTTTGGATTCTTTTTCTTATTGGTTGGCTGAACTAGTTTACCTTTAGGGATCTTCCCTGCGCGTCCCTTATTCGGCTTGGCCTTTTGTTTCTTGTTTCTTTGCGTATTTCCTTTGCGTTTCTTATCCTTTTTCCTCGCTACTTGATTTGCTTTGGGCTTTTTAGCTGATTTACTTTGTTTGCCTTTTGGCTTCGCTCTGCCGGCTGCAGCACTCTTGCCTTTAGCTTTCGACTTTGAATTGCGGTTCACCCTTCCGCTGTTCTTTTTCGGAGCTGCCTTGGATTTTGACTGACTCTTTCCTTTCCGTACCGGATTATTCTTTTTGGCCGTGTTTGAGCCCGCTCGTTCAATAGCTTTAGTATCAGTTGCAGACTTTGCTATCGTGGTGGTTATTTTTATAGTGGTTTTAGATTCTTTTTGAGCTTCTTTAGGTGAACTTGATTTTTGTACAGTCGTTTCTGCTGCAGCCGCTGTGGGCATCGGAGTGGTTTCTTTTACTTTCTCTACTCCTGCTGCTTTTGGTTCTATCTTCTTCTCATCATTTTCAGCTGGAGATACGTTAAGGTCGGCAGATCTTTTATTTCTTAAAAATGACCAAGGGTAATCCAAGGGCAATACCTTCTTCACCCTGACCTTTTGGTCATAACCTATGTCCACGGGGAAGTAAGGGCTGTCGGGGACACCAGACTGGACGACCTTTGGGTTGGACCCCAAAAGTTGGAACGCGGTGTACGATCTAACCACTGGTGGGTTACTTGGCTTCTCATATTTCGCGGCGTTTATTAAAATCTTGCCGTTAATGTAAGATCTATATTTCTTGGGATAGGCCTTCGCGGGAACTTTCGTAGTCTCTTCGCCTAGAGTATAGCTTATACAAATAGCGAATATTACGAGCAAAACCTTCATGACTGAGGCTTGCCTCCGAAGCTAAAGAAATCACAGTTACAGAGTTATTTTATGACACTTTTATTATTTTCCGGATGGTATTGTGAAATTGCATTAAAAGATTTCGATTGTTATTTTTATTGATTATAAAAATACTTGTTGATAACTTGTTGTTAGGTTATCGTTATTTCATGTTAGGTACTGAATTGCTTAGCCGATCATTGGGGAATATTTTGGGTTGTTATATGAGAAATACAGTCACAGATTTTCAAATGTTTATTATTTAACATGACATATTAACATAAAACTTATTACTAGCTTTAAATAGGACATATTCGGTCGCCTTAAATTCGAAGTCATAAATTGATTATACAGGGTCAAATTAAATTAGCTGGCAAGGGGGCGTCCATTAATTACGTGAGGCGTTTAGGGGGGAGGGAGTCGAATCGAAACTCACCCAATCTCATGTGGGGCAAAGAAACAATGCAAAATTGCGAGAAAACAGGGCTAAATGAAGGAAAACACGTTTTTGCGCCAATATGGCTAAATCCTACAAAATAGCTCAGTGGACAGTAGCTCCTCGATAGTAAAACCGCCATCGGGCCAGCCAAGTCAGCCAAATGCAACGCATAAATCCAACGCAAATAAGCACAGATTAACGTTTTTACACTAAAACCACATATTTGAAATATCTTACGTGAGATTATGGGGAGGGGGGGAGGGTCGAGCCAAATCTCACGACATCTCACAAGAGCGGGGGTGGGGGTCGAAAAATCGCCAAAATTTACTCACGTAATTAATGGACGCCCCATTAAAGATTCCTTACTCGCAACCACGTCAGTCACACACGAAATCTGCTAATATCGTATTTATAATATCGACAAATTGTCTTGGAACATACAGAATATGACATTTCGATTATTTACCGTTAAATTGGTTTCTAAAAAACCACGATATTGACGTAGTTTGAACGTAGGAAGATTCCGCGGGGAATCATTATAACCATACAGAATTGGGGCCCTGAAGTCATCAAGTTGTCATAACCTACTTAGCTGACTAATCTCTCGGAGCTATTTTCTTATAAGTAGCAAGCTGGACAGCTAGCTGGTGCAATATAAGCTTGCCCGCGGGTCCTTCATCAGTGGGTATGGCTTTGGATAATCTGACCACTCTGCCACATTCACGGACAAAGTATTCCAGCTCGTTCTCCAGTTGTCGGCCGTCACCTGAAAGAATAAGTCAGGGTATTACAAACTCCGGGTCCGGGTAGTCCCCTAAATGCAAAACCCACGATTCATCATAATTTGTTTCGTTTTGAAACAAATGGCTAAACCATTGCTTCATATGTTCGAAAAATGTGTCTGCTCAGCAACGTAAATAACGCAATGAATATTGTTGAACTGTCAAAATGAAACCGATTATGATTAATCGCGTACTACGCAATTAGGGTGCGGGGGTCCTAATTGCGAAACAGACAATCTTAATAATTTTGCAGGATATCGCTAATTCATTGCCTCATAATTATTTTTGAAAAAGGACGATAGGCAAGCGACTATGGACTCCGTTCCCAATTTTTTTTTTGTTGCTCCAACTGACTTTATTTTTACCTCATATTTTTCTGTTACGGACTATGTACTAACAAATCGTTGGTTTCAAGTCTTAAATATACAGGAAAAGTTTTTATTCAGTGCGTAAACTGTAACCATGAATTTAGCATTATCATTCTAGAGCCCCAGCGCAGAAATTTTTCGTCAGTTATACAAAAACCAAATCAGCTGTTTCATAGAAAAGTGCAATACCTATGTGGTCAAAATGTATGGAACAGCTGATTTTTTAGGGGTCTACAATCATTTGCTGAATTCATGATTTCAATTTGCGCGTTGATGTTTATATACGCGTCGACTTAAGAACCTCCTCCTTTTTTTACGTCAGTTTTATATAACCGTTAATGACGTGAAACAAGTGATAACGAAAAGTTAAGTTAAAGTTAAGTTTTCTGTGAAAATCTAACCATTAAAGCTTAGGTGAAGTGACTTTGACGTGAGCTGACGTTCCACCTGCAGTGCTATTCTGTAAAAATCATTCTAGACCCTCCCGTCTAGAATGATATGCTGAATTCATGGTTACAGTTTGCGCACTGAATAAAAACTTTTCCTGTATATCTCGCAATGAATTACATGACTCACCCTGTCCAAGTTTAGAAGAAGATGGCTGTAGACATTTGTTCGCAAGCCTGGCGAGTTGTGACCTTTCAGAACTGAACGCTTCGTCCAAGTCGAAGAGCTCCAGAGGCGGTGGAGGCGGCTCTCTAAATGTTGGAGCAAAAACCTGGGACAAAGATATAAAGCTTATCTGGTGGGAAGTTGGGAATGTGTGTTGGTGTCATTCTTATGAATTAATGAATGTCAAAATCAAGACAAAGTCATAACAAAATATAATTTATGTCATATTCTGTGATTTTAAGTCACATACTACGGATGTATTCGTAAATGTTGATTTATGTTAAGAGATATTTAAACGCCAAAAATGTATGGTTAAACAGTGGTTAATCGCATTACTTTACTTTAAGCAACGTTTATAAATTCACGGGTAAAAGATTACATGTTAAAATTTTAGGAACACCATAACTACAAATATTGTAAGATCTATCTATAACATAATTAATTTAGCTGCCATAGCTTTATTTTAATTATTATTAGGTACCTATTGTGGTATAGTAATTATATTTGAGATGTCTTGAGAGGTCTTCACATAAATATACTGATATAATTAATGTATTCAAGACATTGCGAAACATTTTAAAAGAGTAACTCCATACGATTGTTTTGTAAATGACGTTCAAAAGTGCCTTTTGAAATAAATGATTTGACTTTGACTATGAATGAATAGCACCAACCTCAGCATGTAGTAGTAACAAAGATTGGGTTCAGAAACTACCATATACCACCAATCAATACGCAGATTCAACCCCCTTTGACCCCAAAATACACGGACTACACTATACACTTCGGACACAAACGACACTACGGAACACAACTCTGCACAACATAACTCACATACAACACACACACAAACTCATACACACCCACACATACACAAACACACACCATCACACACACACGCAAACACACATAACACACACTACACAAATGGTTCTCTCTTTAATTAGTTTGTTTTAGCTTCAGTAAAATCTTTATTTTCTTTAATTATTGTCTATTGTACCTACCTACACTGTGAAGTTCCGAAGTTTTACTTATCTAGCTAATGTTAACTTGAGAGCCCTCAGCCCTGTCACCCCATAACACAAGTTTAATCTTAGCTTGGGAGACAGAGGTTTATAACTCTGTGTGCACCCACAATTTACTAGACGAAATTTAAGTGGTAACTCTAAAATTGTAAAATTGGAAATAAAGATTTATTATTATTATTTATATCGTACTGTATCTTACAGATTCTGACGCACAAGCTACCCCAAACTGTCAAATTTTCCCAATTGAACATAAACCTTATTCATTTGTAATAAAGTTGAAAATCTATCAAAAAAAATTGACAGATTGGAGTAGTTTGATGTGCTGGCCTCTGTACATACCACGTGTTTTTTTTGCGTCCAAGATTTTATTTAACCGCGATGAAAACCTGGCATTATTAAACAACTGGGAAAGGTCGAAGATACCACAAAGCCGATACTTACTGCTAGCTGTAGTGGTGGAAATGGCGTCTCGAACTGTGGCGCTATCAACCGAAGAGGTTCATGTTTAACTCCTAGTGCGTCATACAGTCCTAGTACTTCTGGCACTGAAATGAGAAAATTTAACCTTATTATTTTCATTGAAAAAAACTGACTATTTCATGAAACAGTCATTCAATAGGATTACATGATTGAATGTTTATTCTGAAACTTGGCAACGTCTTAAATAGCTGTCAAATATTTACCTGTTTTTATTAATTTATATGTTGTGTATGTTGTTGTGTGTTGTGTGTGTGTTGTGTGTGTTGTGTTGTGTGTGTTTGTATGTTGTGTTGTGTTGTGTTTTGTATGTTTGTATTGTTTTTTTTTTACCTGTTTTTATATGGAAGTATGAAATATCAACTAGTGACCTAAAATATGAATAATGATTTGCAATTATAACACTAAATTTGATGTTGTAACCGATTTAGGTGTAAAAAGGGCATTTGAAAAGTTTCCAAGTTCTTTTTTTACACCTGAAACTAAATAATCGGTTTTAAGATTATAATTATTGCATTTCATAATCAATATTTTAGGTCAGTAGTTAGCGATATTTCATATTTCCATACAGTAATATCACCAAAACCAAATTAATAAAAACAGTGAAATATTTGACAGCTATTTGCGACGTTGCCCATTTTCAGAATAAACGCTTATTTCTGTAAAACCATATTTGTTACGTGCTTTCCGAGGCATGGAGGGGCTGTGCCTCGGAAAGCACGTTAAGCTGTTGTTGTCCGCTGTCATTTGCGGATCTTTGACAGTCGTTACGGGTCGTCAGAAGCCCGAACCAGTCGTACCAAGGGGCATCGTATTACCCAGTAACTGGGTTGTGGAGGTCAGATTAACAGTCGCGCCATATATAATACCTGGTATTTAGCTGCATCCGGTTAGACTGGAAGCCGACCCCAACATGGTTGGGAAAAAGCTAGGGAGATGTTTTTTTTTTGTAGGGTATCTCGCAGTTGGCCTTGAGAGGCCGTGAATGCTCAACCGGGCTTTCCTGGGGCTGCCATTAAGAAGTTAATCTTAACGCCTCCAGCCAGGGCTTACAAACTAAAATTTACATGCTAAGCGACTGCACGCTGAGGGCACCCCCTGTGGGGTACGGACCTCGGCTCAGGGCGTCACTGATAGGGGGACAGCTATCAACATTGGAGACAGGCTGGATCAAAATATTGGCATTATTATTCATCGGGGAATTTAAAGCTACTGGCTCAGCTGCGGCGCGGGCTGGCGCTTCAACGAGCAAGGGTCGGTCTAGGGAGATGATGATGATAAGCCGTTTATATACTAACACTGAGCCAGGTTCAAAGAGAACAGGCGCCACGTGAACAGTGCGTGTGGGTGCAGGGGGGTGAGGCGTGGCGGGGGCGCGGTGGCGGGCTCCGGGAGAGGGATGCTGCTCAGCCACATCATGTCGCCAAGAGTGCGGTATTCGTTGATCTGAAAACAAAAGTCTCAAATTACTAACAACTCCAAAATCTCATAAATTCTCTCATAATTTTTATCTAATTTTTTTATTAAATAACTAGTTGTGCCCGCGACATTGTCCGCGGGGAATTTAACAAAAAAGTTATTGTTGTTGTTGTTATTGTAATTTCTAAAATAAAAGTAGCGTAAGTTACTCCTATTACATCAGCTATCTGCCAGTGAAAGTCCCGACAAAATCGGTCCAGCCTTTTCAGAGATTAGCCGGAACAAACAGACAGACAGACAAAAATCGTAAAAAATGTTATTTTGGTATATGTCCTACCGTGTATACATCCATATGCATTTAGTAAAAAACTATTATTTTAATATTACAAACAGACACTCCAATTTTATTTATCTTTATGTATAGATGTTTGAATGGGCCTGCTCTTGACTTCGATCACGCCTGATGGAAAACAATTGATGAGGTCTATGATGGAACGAGCGTGCCCAGAAGATGCCTGTTCACTCTTGTTTTGAAGGTAGACGGGTTAAATGTGAAAGGGAACCTTTCAATGAGGGTGTTCTGAAATGACGTTCATTAGGTGGCAGCACTGAGACGTCAGTTCCGGGCACCTGTCAAAAGTGTCAAAGCAAAGGACTGAATGGTGAACGAAAGAATGAAACGAATGACATCAAATATTTTAAGTTACTTTTACTGTCGAACTGGAGGACCTCTTGTCAAAGTGGCGCCAACTGGTGGCTTGTATATTCATGAACACCCTCATTAAACCATTTACATGCAGTTTTGAACTGTCAAAAAGTCAGTCAGTTAGAAAGTTGAAGCTAGATTCTCATTCCGAAACGTAGATCTCTATGGAGAAGAACGGTCAAGAAACTCGAAGGACACTCTTTTCTATCAAGGTATTACAAAATCCTGGGTACATTATTCATGTTACTTCAATGAGTGAGGAAAATGTAAAAAATAATATTTTTGTTTCAAGCAATAATTCGACTATTCAAAGAGAAGTTTTTTTTTATAAATAACAAACATTATTGTATAAAAAAAGATATGATATTACGTTAAAAATTTAGTTTAGAATGTTGTATGTTCTCCATAAATAAATTTCAGGATTATCTACAGAACTTGGCGCCCATTTAGATTTAAATGGTTTTGTCGGCACACTCGGCTCTTAATCTCAATACTAACTCACTGGCTCCCATTTTCACATTTATGTTTTTGATAGGATTCATGGTTACAGTTTGCTCGTCGTTGTTGGCAAGACGAAAGAATGAAGAAAAATGAAAATCTTATCCCCTAGACCCCCCTAGTTAAGGGAAACAAATTTTATTGCTCACTTCGTTTCGTGCTTTTCTATAGTTGGTAAGTACGCTAGTAGTTGACTGTTATTGAGTTAATGAATTTAGAAAGTCGATTAAGATTTTATTAAGTAGTTATATGACGAAGTTTTTCTTACATCTGGGTCCTCAACATCTACCGGGTTTAGGTGCAGGTCGGTCAAGCCTCCGAGGTAGTTGAATATCATCTCCCTGATCAGGTCGTTGCACTCGGTTTCGAGGTACTGGTCTGCGAAGAAGTGGCCCGAACCTATCACGAACAGTTTACCTGGGAAAAAAGTATTATTTAAGGTTTTTTTTTAATGTACTGTAGAAGCATGGGTCTGGCTATAAATGAAATATTTGTGAGAGTTTAAATTCGTGATTCCACGTATATTTTAAAGTAATAAGCTCATAACATCACCGCGCCTAATATAATCATGAAATCATCTGCGGAACAAACACCTATGTCAAACTATTCTTAAATTCAAACATAAACTTTCTGGCTGTTCGATCATAGATAGCCTAATCATTGGCTGCCATTAAACGTAAGGTTCCATGATGAGCATACAACCTTTACAGTACTATGTTCCGCGATGTTCCCGGTACTTGTGGATCAATTTTGAACATTCTTTATTTAATGGATAGGGCCTCAGGTGTGGCCCCAAATATATTTTATCAGTTTTGTTTGGGTAGTTTTTGCGTCATAGATTAGATTAGAGACAAAAATCAAGTAATTTAGGGAGCACAGAACGTTTAACATAACGTACGTGTGTACTAAATCGTTGAGGCTCTCTTTATTTTCCCAACCTAAGTGCCTAAGCTGATACACTTGAAATTCTTATAAAAGTACCTAAAAGTCAATAGCTTTACATCGTACCTCCACTTTTTTCTGATGTATATAAAGCCGCGACGGGTCTCTTGACCGGGTAGCACACGTCACTGCTGGACAGAATAGCTGCTGCCGGCTTCTTCACTGTCATTGTGGCTCCGTACGGGTATACGAAGTTGGGAGTCGCTGGTTCTTCACTGAAAAATTAGTTGTACAAAATGTTATTCAGTTCTCTCTTGTTATTTTTTTATCGATAAATAATAATAATAATAGTTTATTGTCACAAAGGAACATACATTAGTATACATACACTGTTTAACAGGATGCTAACTACGCTGCAGACTTCTGCAATATCTGTATACAGACTTCTGTATTGTGAGCCCTGCCTCTCCAACTAGGATGACCTGTATCTTAATTATGAGACAGTGTTCAGCTGTGAGGTTACTTAAAAATAGGGATTATACAACTGCGGACTGTGCCAACCTATTGTTCGTGTTAACAGTCTGATTGAGTTTTAAACATATTATATTGTAAAACAAAGGAAAGATAGGGAAAAATAATATAAAATATCAATTAAACTATGTGATATGAATGGGTGTGGGGGGACGAGTTTATGATATAAGCGTGGTGAGTTACACATCAAAAGTCCCATAATTAAATAGTCATCTTTTTTTTTTTTTGGGTGGGAAATCATCAAATAACTAAGGACCGACCGAAGGTTCGGTTTCGGTTTCGGTTTCGGCTAGTTTCGGCCCAAAAATCTAGTTTCGGCCACAGTTTCGGTTTCGGCTAATAATTGGCCGAATCTTCGGCCTCGCCGAAACTAGGTGTTCGTGAATTGTCGCGCATCATTCAGCTAAATTCGAGTGTGTGAGTGAACGTGATTGCCGGTTGAGTTCGCTAGCCGGCGATTGTGATGATTTAAGGTTATGTGGTTTTTCTCGCGCAAACATTATTAGGTAATAGTATATTCTTAGAGGATTTGGCAACTGACAGGGCGGGAACATCACGTCGCTGCGATGACGCTGTCAGTGGAGGGGGTGACACACCATGAGTCGTGGGCTCACTCGCCTCGATCACTTTTGCTGCGGAGCTCGGATGGGACGGACGCGTACTAGTGATCATATTTTCTTGTAACGGTTTCATAATTTTAATAAATAGTTGTAGGCCGTTTCGTGTTTTCTTTTTAAAAAAATAATTAGGCTTCTGATCCCTAAGATCAGAAGTGGGATAGCTTAACTTTACACGCGATTTAGATCGTTCGCCATTTTTTTTTTTCAAACCGGAAATAGTGTTTTTGAGACTTTTAAAATTATTTTTCACCACGTGTTGTTGATTTAGTCCGTGATTAGTTTTTGTGCATTTTAACGTGATTTGCCACGTGCTTCGTACTCGATTAAATTATAAATCGTGCGTGTTTTTGAAGTAAACAACCACGTGTTAATTCTTTTTTTTTTCGCGCTAAGTTCGTTGTTCACGTAGGGGTAATTTACGTTGCCTATAGTTAATAAATCATGTCGAGTCGTGAGTGCACACCGCATGAGAATACACCGAGGCGTAATTCGCGGGAAAACGATTCGCATAGCCGCGATGTTCATAAAAGCCGTCGTGACCGTTATCGTCAATCGCGTAGTAGATCTCCTAGGCGTCGTCGTGATAGATCAGAGTACTCTCAAAGTTCGCGTAGGCGCCGGGATAGTTCGTATGGGCGTCGGGAAAGCCCACGACGCGACCCTTTAAACGAAATACTGGTTCGATTGAGCGCTTTAGAGGAACGTTTGCCATTAAATACTATGCGTACGTCTACTCCCATGTCGTCACATCCGGGCGGCACTCCGCCGCTGACAACTTCGGTAGTTGCTGAGGCACCTGTTACCGGTAATACGGAAACACGTGCTTCGGATAGAACCGTGACCACTGAGACATCGCGGGAGGTTGACGCTGCAGACAGGATTGTGGGGGCACTTTCTTCCCTAATTCAAGTAAGATCTAAACATTACTACATTTCTAATTTTGACCCCAATTCCATGACTTTGACATATGGTGTGCGGAAGTCGATCGTGGGCGCGAGCTATGTCAGTGGGACGATCGGGAATACCTGGGACGCATTGGTGGGTGTTTACGGGGTGATGCTAAGACGTGGCTTAACGATTGGGTGACCAGCGATCGGTCGTGGTCCAATTTTAAAATTGAATTCCGATCATTGTGCCCACGTGAAGTTGATATGGCTACTGTGCTATATGATGTCATGAGTGTGAATTCTGATAAATTCGCTACTTATGCTGAGTATGCGCGGAAGACCTTGTTGCGACTGAACATTGTTAAGGGGCTTTCAGAGGAACTAAGAACCGCTATTGTGATCCGTGGCATCTCCGATCCCCAAGTGAAGGCCGCGACCGCCAATGCTAAACTACAGTCAAAGGAATTAGTAGAATTTTTGTCAGTGTACTTAAAGCCTAAGGGTGCGCCACCTGTTAATAACAATCCTGTTCGCACGTCAAACGCAAATTCCCCTGATCCGCGTAAACGCAAGGTCCAGCAGTATGATCGATTAGTGTGCTTTTCTTGCGGAAACGTAGGTCACAAACAGTCCGTTTGTCCTAAAAAGTCGGCGTAAATAGATGCGGATTTTGATAAATCTTCATCAAAAACCGAATCCACTAGCTCAAATTTTAGACACCGAGTTAGAATACCTAGGTAGGTTTATTGGTCATGGTCAGGTACGGCCGAGCCCTAGTAAGACTGAAGCTTTGGTGAAGTCTCCTAAGCCATCTAATGTAAGAGGCGTTCGTCAATTTTTGGGTTTGGCGGGCCATTTTCGGAGGTACATTGCTGGGTACGCTTCGAAAACTGCTTGTATTGCCAAACTACTTAGAAAAGGTCAGCCTTTTGTATGGGGCGCGGAACAAGACCTAGCACGTGATTTTGTTATTAAAAGTTTTACTGAGGAACCCGTTTTAGCAATTTTTAATCCCAATCTGCCCACTGAGCTTCATACGGACGCCAGTGCCATCGGTTATGGTGCAATTCTATTGCAGGAACATGAGGGTAGACGGAAGCGAGTTGTCGGCTATTTTAGTAAATCCACGCAGGGCGCAGAGTCCCGTTACCACAGTTACAAACTCGAGACGTTGGCAATCGTTCGCGCATTACAACACTTTCGGCATTATTT
This sequence comes from Antitype chi, assembly GCA_947359405.1. Lineage (NCBI taxonomy): Eukaryota > Metazoa > Arthropoda > Insecta > Lepidoptera > Noctuidae > Antitype > Antitype chi. The sequence continues at coordinate 5,929,540 of OX375829.1, read as the reverse complement.
AATAGGCATAAACTTTAAAATAGTAACCGACTGTAATTCGTTAAAATTGACTGAGCGTAAAAAGGACTTGTTGCCTCGAGTAGCCCGTTGGTGGGTTTACATGCAAGACTTCCAGTTCACGCTTGAGTATCGGAAAGGTTGCCTTATGCAACACGCAGACTTTTTAAGCCGACAGCCCGCTACTGTTCTCCAAATCCGAAATCCGCGAAATTGGGCGAAGATTGCTCAGACGGCTGACTCTGAAACTCAAAGCTTGATGCAAAAGCTGAGAGAGGGTCAATTGGATCCTACGCGATTTTTCATAAAGTACGATATGCTGTACTACAAGTATTCGCCAACTGGAGAAGACTCTCGTCTCCTTTGTTTTATACCTAAAGGACATAGGCTTAGTATTTGTTAAGGGTGTTTCACGATGATCACGATCATATAGGAATAGACAAAACTACAGAGCTTATATTGCGTCATTTTTGGTTTCCTGGGTTAAGGGCTTTTATTAAGAAATATGTTGGTCACTGTATTGTGTGTCTGTCACATAAGAAAGTCCCTCGCGCTCCTAGGCAACCCATAGAATCTTGGACGAAGCCTGAGGTACCCTTTTCAGTGGTTCACACTGACGTCCTTGGTCCCCTAACGGAGTCAAACGGTTTCCGATACATACTCCTCGTAGTAGATGCTTTTACTAAGTACTGTCTGTTGTACGCCCTGTACAGACAAGATACCGCCGAGCTAAAACGTGTATTTTCCAATACCATTTCACTATTCGGTACTCCGTCAACAATTGTGTGTGACCGTGGCAGAATGTTCGAAAGTGCATCCTTTCAAGATTGGGTTACTGAGTTAGGCTGTAACATACATTTTATCACGCCTGAAATGCACCGTGAAAACGGCCAGGTCGAGCGTTATTGCAGGACGGTCCTCAACATGTTGCGGATAGAGGTGAACAACAAGGGTGCGCAGTGGTCCGATGCGTTGTGGAAGGTTCAGCTTACCTTGAACATAACGAGGCAAGCCACGACCCGCACCTCACCTCTACAGCTGTTGACTGGCGTTGAAGGGACTACTCCAGTGCTGAGGTCTCTTGTGTGAGACGTCGCGCTAAACGACTCGCATCCTAACCGAGATGCTCTTCTGACGCTGCGAAGACAGAGGGCGTCCGAGTTGCTGGCCGAAAATCAGCAGCGGCAGGATGCGTATGTCAACAAGCGTCGCCGTCAGCCGCGTACATTTGCTGTCGGCAGCTTCGTGTTCGTGAGCAAGGGCTCGCAGAGCACGGGGAAGCTGGACTCCGGGATGCGTGGTCCGTACAAGGTTGTACGAGCGCTCCCACATCACCGGTACGAGCTCGAGCTGCTTGCTGGCTCATACGGCAAGAAAACCCAGACCGCCGCAGAACATATGGTTCAGTGGCGTGGTGAGTGGACCCCGGATGCTTGCGAAGTATTCTTCGATCATCTCGGTGGTGCTGAGTAAAAGCAGCATTCTGGTAGCTTTTTATAAGTAAAAAGCGGCCAAGAGGCAATTGTCACTGGAACCCCGATAGTGGTTGCCAGGTGATATTGGTCACTGGAACCCCGATAGTGGTTGCCAGGTGATATTGGTCACTGGAACCCTGATAGTGGTTGCCAGGTGATATTGGTCACTGGAACCCCGATAGTGGTTGCCAGGTGATATTGGTCACTGGAACCCCGATAGTAGTTGCCAGGTGATATTGGTCACTGGAACCCCGATAGTGGTTGCCAGGTGATTCTGATTACTGGAACCCCGATAGTGGTTGCCAGGTGATTTTGTTATTGTTTCAGTAATGATTGAGGTCCGGAACTCTTTCATTGGTGTAGCAATAACCTCTCTGCTATCCATTTTGATGTTATTGCTTGAAGTTGTGGTAAAACGCTTGTAGTTTCATCGCAATGGGTAGCTCCAAGTTAAACTTTCAGAATGCTGTGTTGATTTTTCTATGTTGGTATGTTTTAGGTGACGAGTCAAATGATGATGACCAGCCGCAAGGAAGCCAGCCATTGGAGAACCCATCCAGTGGTGGCCAGATGGACGAGGAGTTGAGGCCAGGAAGTCAAGCTGACGAGGGCGTTCAGCTGTCAGGAGAGGCCGTCTTAGAGGATTTGGCAACTGACAGGGCGGGAACATCACGTCGCTGCGATGACGCTGTCAGTGGAGGGGGTGACACACCATGAGTCGTGGGCTCACTCGCCTCGATCACTTTTGCTGCGGAGCTCGGATGGGACGGACGCGTACTAGTGATCATATTTTCTTGTAACGGTTTCATAATTTTAATAAATAGTTGTAGGCCGTTTCGTGTTTTCTTTTTAAAAAAATAATTAGGCTTCTGATCCCTAAGAATATTTTATATCGAGGGACTAGACGACAATATCTATTATGTCTTTTGCTCTTTGCTCGACGTCAAACTCTTCACTGTCACTGGACATTCTTAATAAATTTATTTAAAACCGAACAAATTTACACTCGACAAAAATTCAGAAATTTTCGCGGTCGGTTTTTTCATCTAAACCAGTCACAGATTAACAATTTAAAACACCTGGTGCCACCTTCTTTGTGGAAAAACCATGGAGGACCTCAACATTTTCGCAATGAAGATGGTCCAAACTCCACAGATAATAGTATATTTACTGGCTGTTTGAGTTTGTCTATGTCACATGAAGGAAATTAAAAAACCTAATTACTTTTCACTCCCTAGAGACTAAAGTGGTCACTATAGTCCCGCTTCGTATATATTGGCGTACTTTTAGAGCATGAGAAGTGAAAAAGTACTTGATTGTCGTACAAAATATACTCATCTTTATTGAGACTGATAAATATTAATTAAGTATCACTGATAATTAATTATAATGGTAAGATAATTCTTCAAATACTAGATCTCATTAAAAAATAACAACACAAGTTATCAAATCATTAGACTATTGTAAACATAAGTAATTAATGTTGATTTTTGAAAAAGTTTGAGAAATATGTTGATTGTGTTTTTTTTATTTAAATTGTTAATTTTACAAATAAAGAACCATTTTTGTTTCATACTTTAATTGTTGCATTTTATTTTCTTACACATGTTAACCGTCTATATATGCGTAAAAATACAAAAGATTTAACATGCTATAAAAATTCAAATAAGTTTCGGTTTCGGTTTCGGCCGAAACTGGGACCAAGACCGAAGGTTCGGTTTCGGTTTCGGTTTCGGCTGAAAATCCTGTTTCAGTCGGACACTAAAAATAACTTCTCCCGCTCTGGCTGGAGCGGGAGGGCGTGTCAGACTTTTACTGGCTAAAACCCACCCGTGTTCCCTCAGTTGCCGGTGTGCCAGGGGCCGCGGTATCTCTTTCGAACAACCCGCACCCCTGGCAGGCATCGGCCCTTGCGGACCCCACCAAAATAGTCGTACTTAGGCCGATTTTTTGCTTATCAGCCTATAATGTTCCCAGTGCTGGGACACAGGCCTCCTCTCGGTGAGATGGAGTGTGCCGTAGTCCACCACGCTGGCCCAGAGCGGGTTGGTTGATGTCTGATGTCTTAGAATTTTTGGTTCTAGCGAACATGCCTGTTCCCTCCGGATTTCCTCCGGTTTTCCTTCACCGTTTTGAGATCAGTGGTGATGAAAATAATTTTCACTAAGAAGTAAAGCGTCTCTCTGGGTCCGAACCTACGATTTACCATACGTGGCAGTTACCACTGGGCCAGCGGATACCGTGGGTCACCGCAGTTGTTGACAGGTTCACCGGTTGTGTGAATGAAATAAAACTATACCAACAGGAATTAGGTAGGTACTACAGACTCCTTTCACGACTATTCCTCGTTTGACTCATTTTTGTTCACTTATCAACATGTAGGTAGGCATGTAGGTAGGCATGTAGGTAGGCATGTATGCTCAGCCAGTTGATATAACTAACTGGCCGATCTTCAACATTTGGACAAAAGTTCATTTAATTTGCACGTTATTGTGCTCGAATCTCGACCTCAGAGGTCTACTAGCTAAGCACGAAATCCGCAGTTTCGGCCGAAGTTCGGGCGATTCCTACTCCGTACCATCGAGGTAATAACATAAGATCTATTCAGTTCGGGGCCGGAACTAAGAATTAATGGCAACACGATTTGACAGTTGTCTTTAAGCCCGGTGTGTTTTTACCCGTCCTAAAAAGTAGTCGCCGGCTGGTCGACACTTCACGTGACCAGAGGGCTGGGTCGTTCTTTGGCCAAAGAATTAGCATTGCCATTCAACGTGGCAATGCTGCCAGTCTTCTGGGCACGTTTCCTGATGACAGCGATGCGGAGGAATACTTCGACGCATAAGTGTCCTTTTGTTTTTGTATTTATTTTGTATATCGTAGTTTGAATTATTAAAAAGTAGTAGTTAATTCATCAGGAGTAGAGTTAATTTTGAAGTATCGAACTACTTTCGGACGGGTCGACTATCTTCGTTGACGGACTAAGAAACTAAGAGAGTTGCATCGAGTCAACTGCGCATTTTTTCTAAATTGTAGTCAAAGGTAGAAAATACTATAGAACCTCACAGAAAATCATCAGATTCGCTGCTATAGTTGGGCATCTTCATCAGGTACTTGGTGACGGCTCTGTTCAGTATGCCGTTGGACACGTGGCACTCCTTGGGGTGGTAGAATTTGTGGTACTTCGCTCGCACCACGCAGTCTGGAAGAAATAGGTCAGTAGAAAACACTTAACTACACAAATTAAACAAATTGAAGAGTCTGTTTGTACCTAATGTCAAATAACAGCTTTTTACTAAATGTATAAAAATGTATACAGGTACGGTAGGTACTGTCCGTTTGTTTCAGCTAATCTCCGAAGCGGCTGGCCCTTATTTGACGGGACTTTCACTGGGACATAGTTGATGTTATAAGGAGAAACATAGGCTCACATAGGCTTTGTCTCGATTGCACGTTCCCGTGGGATATTTTCCAAGATCAAGTGTGAACTAGTGCGAAACCGAGGGCACAGTTTTTATTAAAAAGTTAATCCTACAAGTACTTAGGTATTGAACCAAGTTATAGTCATTACGCCAATGGCTTGAAGCCCGATAGCAAGATTAATAACCGCCCATCTCGCAGATTCAGAAAAAGGGTTTGTACCTAACCAGCAATAGATAGAACTAGCTGCCTAATGGTTTTCTTGATATTTTGAAGGATTGGTGCCCAAGTCTCATTATAAATGGGCATGTAGGGGTAATTCCGTAACACACTCAGTACAAATGGCTTTCATTTTGACAGTTCTACAACATTCACTGCGTTATTTACGTTTGTTATGCAGACTTTTTCGAACATATTATGAAGCAATGGATTAGCATCGTCGTTCAAAATGATTTAGGTTTTGTGTTACGCAAGTAGGGTGCTGGTCCAATCCAGGCCCTGGTCTTGGTAACTCCCTACTTGGTCTTTCAGGTGATGGCCGGCAACTGGAGGATGAACTCAAATATTTCGTCCGTGAATGCGGCAGATTCTGATTGAAAGGCGTTAAGCAATTAGGGTGCTATTTTTACTCACCATTATTTACAACAATCCCAAACTCTTCCAAAAAGAAGTTAATATTAGTATTGGTCCGTTCTTCTCCACCGTCTGACATGGCAACCAGCACGGAGTCGCCTCTTTCCACCATGTGCTTGAGAGAAGACAGCTCATCGTCAGTGAACGCGTTCTGAGGACCGGCGATTACCAGGATCTTCACGTCTTCTAGTACGTTTGTTGATATCTCCTCGCGGTTTCTGTAAGCCTAGTACTTTTAGTGACTTTTCGCCTGTTATGTTGACGCTATTTAGACAATAATAGTTAATTGTTAAAAATTTGTTTAATTATTAATTAAAATTAATAGTTAACATTAAGGTGAATCTAATCGACATTTTTTCCATACAAACTTCGAGAGTATAATATTACTCCACTTTTCGACAATGTAAATTAAAAATTAGACACGGTATGGTTTTGTCTCATTAAAAAATATTGTCTGTACGGAAACAGAATATTAAAATAAAAACCCATTAAAAAGTTAGGAGCTAACAAAGATTCGTTTTTCTTGCTAATTTAACCTAACTTTGGGCGTGTTTAAGTAACAAAAGAAGTCTAAAATCTCCGAAACCAAGTCGGTACCTACAAAGTTAAATTATCGAAAGGTTCAATAAACTTTATTGGTCATTGATTTATGCAGTGATTTTTTCATAAAACCCGATCTTCCAAAGGACTTTTCTTAATTTTTTCGCGAATTTTTAACTATAAATGATCCTGCATCTTACTCAATAACGTTGTGCTTGTACACTAGCTTCTAACTGCTCATCACTGATACTATCTCTGTCGGACACGAAGTCTGGTGAGACAGCGTGATTTTAGCCAGGCCCACCATTGAGTTCGAGCTCGCGACTAGGTTCCCCTTAATACACCGCTGCTGTGCAAAGGCCTCCCTATTCTCTTTCCACCTTTTTCTGTCCAGAGCTGCCAAGGACCAAACTTTATAAAAAGGAGTCCAGCTCATCTTGTCATCTCCTGCTGGGATGTCGTTTCCCATTAAGCGAGACCCACTGGGTCGTAAGTTTGGCCCATTGATCGTCTGACATGCGGCAGATGTGTCCAGCCCATTTGAGCGTGGCAGCTTTCCCAGTGACATCAGTTATTTTAGAGATAGAACGGCCTACTAACTGTTTGTTCTCCTGGAACGGAGATTCATTGTATTCATAAGCAACAACGAAGTTACGTTCCGAGGATGGGGAGCAGTCCTATCTGCTTATTATCATTTAGCTGCAATCACCGATCTTCAATCGTCACGTTTTTGATATGCTTAACCGTACTAGGAGACCCGGACTGACAACTATTACGAATAGTTACTGAACCTACAAATTTAATCTAAAAGGCAAGAACAAAAAACTCACATCATGACTTTCCACGTGGTCTTCAGTTTCCTGTGCATCATTTTATAGTTCTCGTTGAACTTGAACAGCTCATTCTTGGAGACATCGAATAATATCGTATCGACAGCCTTCATTTTGTTAGAAAATCTTTATTTTTGCTGACTGATCTTCTGCTTTGTTTTGTTTACAAAACTCGTGTTGACTGTTGCTTAGCAACGGAGTGTCATGAAACTGACAGTTGGGTGATAGGGTTGCCATACAAAATATTGTTGTTTTTTTTGTGTAAAAACTCTTTTGTGTTTGTAGTAAATACCTTTTAGAGTTTTAAGTTGCGTAATGTAGGTAAGCGAGGATGTGCCAAAGGAACAATCGAAGGTCTCTTCATTGGCACTCGATATGCATTGGATACCTATGGAACAGGTCGGCAAAGTAAAACAACAAAATAAATTGACAAATAATATAATTTTATTTACAAATCGAATAATAATAACTTTCGAACTAGATTAATAAGCTATGTCTAATTTAAAATTTAGATTTTTATTTACAATTTCGTCTATTTTTAATAACATTTAAATATTGCTACGTTTCGTAAAATGAAAAGTCTTCTCGTACATAGTTTTCGGATAGATATACATAAAGAAGTGGTCATATTGGAAGATATAAAAATAGTTGTGCTTAGTGTAACAGGAACAATTTTTGTTTGACAAACTGGTGAAGGAAGGACGTACTTTCATGAAATAAAGAATAGATCAATAATTCCACAATTAATTTAAAATCAATCCAAAATCATTTTCATACAATTTAAGATCGCCTGAATACAAACAGAAAATAATAAGAACAAATATTTGCTATACATTGTCCTAAGAATTACTTCAATTCTGTACATAGTAAAGATTATATAAAACTTATAGTAGGAATGGACTTACAAAACACTATGTCGCTACTATTTTCAGTAAATATTTACAAAAAAACATATTATTTCTTTTAGTTTCATTCGATTTTGAGCTGACTTTGAGCTTTTATAAACTAAAATAATTAATATATTTAAATAGCTGAGGCTCCGAAACTAATGTTTGTATGAAAAATGTACTTTTATGGAGCCGAGAAGAGAATAAGGACCAATTTATTGACGCGACTTATTCGAGGAATCGTTCGTGATGGAATATCTAGAACATAGTCTATTTCGTAATGAGGTTTTCATGAAAATTCACGCCACCAGTTGGCGCCACTTTGACAATAAATCTTTATGTTCCAATTAATTAAACTGAAGAGTTTGTTTGTTTGTTTGAACGTGCTATTCTATGGAACCACCATTCGAATTAGACAAAACCTTTTTGCATTTCATAGCCCAATTCTCGAAGAAGGTTATAGACTATTTAACATCACGCTACGACCATGAGGATCCGTGTAATAAGAAAAAATAAACACACTTTTGACAGGACCTGAAGTCTCAGTGCTGGCATCTAGTGAAAATCATTTCAGAAAACCCTCATTGGCATATTAACTAACCAACCATTGAAATCAAATAGTGACTATTGTCTAGTTCTTAGAAGACATCCCTTTGACCTATCGCGACAATATCTTAGTCCCTAGAACTTGGACTCGAGAACAATATATACCTTTTTAGGCCAGGCTGAAACAATATCGATTTTCGACCCCGCGATTGATGCAGACGATATTAGGCGGTTGATTTTATCGGCGTATACGCATTCTACGTCATGTAAAGGCAAGGCAACCGAGCAGGATTATGGCCATTTTATGGTTTATCATTGAACTCGAGTCCATACATAATAATATACTGAGCTAGAAAATAATATTATCAACCAGTATAATAAATAAAAATAGTTCGTTTTATATATGCTATGTTAATTCTTCTAACTACTGTATTTTACGTACAAGACTCTTTTAAAGTCATCTATATCCATAACTCGAACAAGAATATGTTCTATCTGATTTTATAAATTCTATCTTTCTCTTTTTACCACCTTAGGACCTATTTTTCCGACAAGACATAAAACATTGTGAAAAAAAAAGTTTCTATGTAAACAGAAATTTCATAAAAGTATCAAAATTTTTGGCTTTAATTATAGGAAGCTCAAGAACTCAAGTATTCTTTCTAGTAATTAGATTCAAATATTTAGGAATACTTTTACCACAAAATCTATTTTATTCGATTTCTGATTCCAACTTAACGGGAATAATTCAATGAAATTTTAATTTCTTCTTTCTATATTTTCCTCAATGTCTTTCTTATTTTATGAAACGCTATGAAACATTTCTGTCAAGTACCAGGATACCAGCAAATCATAAGAGACTCCAAATGGTCTAAACAGCTGAACATGTATTTTCCTATTAGAAACGCTACACAACTCTCCATAAAACAAAATATATTTTTCTGTCAAATAGATCAAGTTGGTACTAGGATACCAGTAGATCATAAGAAGCCCATGTCTAGCGCGTTGTACAGGGCAACAATGTCTGAATTGCTGGATATCCTCCAAAAGGGATAGATATTTCTTCTTCCTACATAAAAAGATTGCTTTGTATAGATCAATTACTAGGATACCAGTAGATCATAAGAAGCCCATGTCTAGCGCGTTGTACAGGGCAGCGATGTCTGAATGGCTGGATATCCTCCAGAAGGGGTAGTTCTTCGCTTTGGCTGCCGCTTCTTCGTCTTGTCCGTCACCGATGACCACGTATGTGCATCGCTCGCCGAAACGCTGCTTTATTTTCTCGAAGCAAGTTTCTTTACCTGTGAACAAGAAAGGGTATTTTAATATTTTTTATTAGTTACATCATTTGAGCCTGTCTAAAGCTCAAGTGCGTTCTTGTATGGAGTATTGCAGCCACTTATGGATGGCACAGCAAAATACCAGCTTGCTGTCTTTGACTTGGTGGAACGCAGAGCAAAGAGGCTCATAGGCGACGAAACGTTGGTGGCTAAGCTGCACAGCTTGGCTTATCGGCGTAATGTTGCTTGCCTATCGGTCTTCTACAGACTGTACTTCGGTGAGTGTGCGCAGGAGCTCCACGATCTGATCCCACCATCGCCCTTTTACTACCGGACTACCAGACGCACTGCAGGGTACCATCCGCACTTGGTTGATATCCCGACCAGTCGTACTCAGCGCTACTCCTCCACATTTATTTTGCGCACAGCCAAAGTGTGGAACTCTCTGCCTGCGTCTGTGTTCCCTTCCACATTTAACCCGTCCACCTTCAAAACAAGGGTGAACAGGTTTTTTTTGGGCACTCGATTCATCATAGACCTCATCAATTGCTTTCCATCAGGCGTGATCGAGGTCAAGAGCAGGCCCACTTAGTAATTAAAAAAAATGGTCCTAAGCTACAGACCTTTGAGACTCGTGGGACAACACAGGTTAAATAAACTCAATCACGCAAAAACGGCTGAACGGATTCGGATGAAAGTTGCCACACAGATAGTCCATAACCCGGATTAACACAGGATATTTTGTATCTCGATACTAGTACGTCCCTGTGGAATAATTTTCGAACTCCACGCGGCCCCTGGCGAAAGCTAGTATTTAATATAAATCAAATTCAAATGGCACATGTATATACAGACGCCAACACATCGAGCTACCTCAAACTGTCACATTTTCCCAATTGAACACAAACCTTATACTTATGTAATAAAGTTGAAAATCTATCAAAGAAATCTGACAGATTGATAGCTTGATCTGCTGGCGTCTGTACTATCATCACTCGACCGATTTGGCTGTATTTTTGTGTATACTGTTATTATATTAAAAAAACGTTTTGTCGCCAGCATTACTTGATGCCTTAAAAATTGAGTCTTATTACCTTGACATAAGATTGAGATTTTTTTTTCGAGATTTTATGATTTTTTTCCTGAATACTATAGCGGATAGGTGGGACAGCCCCATACTGGGACATTGGATACGCCTACATTCTACTGTGGCGTAATAATAAATATAGTTTGTTTGTTTGTTTTTTCTCCAGTAAATGTAAGTACTAACACTAGTTTCTAAGTCGTTTGTATACTAACCAAATGGACGTTATGGGTCTGAAATAAAAGTTTTTTTTTTTTTTTTATAAGATTGAATTTTCTTTGGCTTTTTCTTTTACCGAAAAAGTGACCCCAGAACAAGTGACCACTGAACAATTTTATACTGAAGCAGTGACTACTGAAGAGCCCTGTTCCGAAGAATCGACTACTGAGCAAGATACCACTGTAGCGGCTACTACCGAACAAGTGATTACAGAAATAATGACCACTGTAGCGCCAACTACCGAAAAAGTGACCACAGAACAAGTGACCACGAAGCACTTCCATCGGCAGTAGGTATGGCAAAATACATAATTTTTGAAAAAATACCCATATTAAAAGTTTGAATTTTTTTTCAGGGCTTGCGTTTATTCTGTGTGTAAAACCTTGTATATTAATGCTGCACGAGTTCATTATACGCTGCAACATACCGGTCTTAGTAGCGGAGTATATGTTCTCGATGGGGAACACTCCGCCCAGCCCAAAGAGTAACACCTTCGCGAGCGCGGGCACCAGCTGTGTCGTCGTCACTAACACGTTCACGCAGTTCTCTCTGGAAACACAAGCATTATAATATGTATAAGTATATTGTTGACATATGGAATGTGAACTCGGCTATAATTGTGCCGATTGTCGATCAGCGAATGGGCTTATGGCCGAAAGCCTCGATCAACATCTCTCGAGGCTCTCGTTAGGCGGTTGGATCAGGGGTCTGATTCAGAAGGCAGTACTCCTCGATACGGCTCGCATCATGAGGAGGTTCCTGTTTCTGGAACCCGAACCACCGGTAGCTTAGGTATTTTTTTAAATATGTTTTATGTAATTTTACTTTTATAAAAATATTTAACAATGTATATAATAACCATAAAAATTAATAAACGGATGTATAAAAGTAAACAGTACTTAGTTTAGTAGTATTCAACATTAAATAATTTTATTTCTATAAGGTTTGTAAAAAAACACTTACACGTCAATCATATTTAAAATTTTTAAAAAAAACTAGATGACGTCTGTGTTTCCTATCTGACAACTCTGAGAAGAAAGGCCGAAACAAACTCAGAGGTCACAGTCTCTTTTAAAGTCCAGACAGTCTTCTTTTTTTCTTTTTTTTTAAAAAAAAACGTTGCCCCACACTAGGAATTTCTCCTGTATTGTGGGTGCGTTTACAAACATTTAAACTCACATACACAAACAGCCAGACCCGGAACAACTACTTGTAGATCATACAAATATTTGTTCCGTGCAGGGGACGAGTCTTGGTCAGATCATGTGAAGACCATGTAGATTGGTGTCTGAAATGGTCTTTTGAGGAAAGAACCACACAGATTCGAGTGTTTATATTTAAAGCAAATATCCCATTTGGCAGCTGAAGTCGCCGAAGTTCTGCCTATCTGACCTCCATAAGGCAGTTACTGGGTAATACTTAGCAGTCTTGTGAGGGGCTTGTGGCTAAGTATCAGGTTAAGCTACGCTTGCTGCGGTTGGTCCGTGGATAGGTGACCATCTTTACATACCAAGACCCCTCTGTGCCTCAGAAAACACGTTAAGCCGTTGGTCCCGGCTGTCATTTGTGGATCCTTGACAATCGTTACGGGTCGTCAGAAGCCCGAAACTCTGACAACCAGTCTTACCAAGGGGTATTGTGTTACCCAGTTACTGGGTTGTGGAGGTCAGATAGGCAGTCGCTCCATGTAAAATACTGGTATTTAGCTGCATCCGGTTAGACTGGAAGCCGACCCCAACGGAAACGGCTAGGTAGATGAATGATGAATGAACTTAGCAGTCTCGTTATATGGGTTGAATTTAAACATACCTCGAGTTGATCATGTTGAGACATTTGCAGGCTAGTGTGAGCCAGTTGTCTGTCGCTTGTTCCAGTTCAGCTCGCAATTGTAACCATTGTTCCCTTTTAGCTGGACCAAGTAGACCACCGACACTGTAGAAGACATTACCAGATTTAGCATTCAAATACTGGGTTATTAATTTAAATTGTCAATTTTAAAGGATTTTTTTGGTATTTTCTCGCCTACATCCAAGTTTAGAATTGAAGATTGGATTCTTTAAATTGTTTAATCTATGTATAATGGTCAGGCATCGAGTCGTTGACATTTAAGGACCCAAGGACAAGGACCAATATTAGAACAAAACTTTTTAATTTCATCGAAGTGACACCATAAAATTAAATAAAAATGGTACTACTATTTTTGGTATCGATAATAACGTTACGATATTATGAGTAGTCGAGTGGAGATAAAAAAAATCTACAGGAGCGGGATCTGATTTTGATGACATAATATTACGCTGTCTCCTCGAACAGTTGGGCAGAGGTGTAAACCCACATTTCGCGTATGATATTTAAGTCCCATGTAATAAGGAGGCGAGCTGATTGCCACCAATCCAGCACAAATCCAGACTCTGGGCCGCTACCGAGAAATTCTAGATAGAAACCCAATAAAACTTTGCCCGACCTTGGAATCGACCCCACGACCTCATGCACAGTTGTAGCGCTTGCAACATCTAGACCAACGAGGTTGTTGCAAGCAGATTTTGATAAAAACAGTTATTTTACCAAGCTCACCTATTCCTATAATTATTATATGTATCCTTGATCTTCCTGTATCTAAAAGCCAGTTTTCTCATCCAGTCGACACCGCCTCTGACACCAGGCGCACATAACCCCGTGTTAGGTGCCGCGCCTGCGTGGAAACCGTCAGCTGCGAAGTTGTACGCGGAGAGGTCTTGTCCGTTGTCATCTGCCGCCACCGCATCTATGTGCTCCTGGTCACAATCCTGATGAGTGAGGAGGTGATTTTGAGTTTTTTTAATGGAAAAGTTTTAATGAAAATGATTGTAATATTGTTAATTTAACTAAAAGGCAATCAAATAAATAAAAATAAAGGATTAAAATAAGAATAGGATTTATTTTTGTTCAAATTGAGAGTTATCTTTTTTCAGTAGGTGACTATGGCATGTAAATCGGTCATAGTAAATCGTAAAGTTATTCTGATAACATAATGTGTTAATTCAAATAAATATTGTAATAATTAAAAACTTACCTCAACATCATTGAAAAAGAAATGCGTGTCAGCTAGGCTGAATATCATCTCTTCCATCCTAAAACCCAATTGAACTATTTGCTGTGTATCCTGGAAAAAAAAAAACAGAGATCAGTACTGGTTTACAAAATGATACCAGCAGTTTGAAAATTAACTAAATATATTCAAGACGGAAGGGACGAAGGTACAAAGCAATTTGCTATGTTAGTGAATGTTTCAAGTTGGCTGTTCTTTGGTATAGAATTGTTTTCCCATGTTCCTCTTATGACTGACGAAATTCCTCAGTCTTGAAGGAAAAATCCTAACTAATATTATAAATGCGAGAGTAAGTTTTTTTGTTACACTTTCACGCTATAACGGTTGAATGGATTGGGATGAAATTTAGCACATGGGTAGGCCATGACCTGGGCAAGTATACATGCTATTTTTTATCCTGGATCGCAGACGAAGTCACGGGTAACATAAAGTTTTACCATAATCATAATATTTGTCAAGCAAATTGGATTACTTTGACATAATAGAGGCTTGTAAATGGCTTTTCGTAAATTATCTTACTATTCCTTTTGTACTGATAGCTGTAAGCCACCCAAACACAATAAAATAAAATAAAATAATGATGGGAACCACAAACAACTTTCTTAGTCTTACCTTATTGTACTTGGTAGCATATGTGCCGGTGAGCAATGAGTGGAAGATAATGATAGTCTCGTCCAGGTCCCATATGAACACCCTGTCTGTCGCCGGTTCAGGCACGTGCTGGGCAGGTGATGACGATGTGTTACGCCGACCCCGACCTCGGGAACGGGAGGCTGTGCTTTCACTGGGAATAATAAGGATTATATTATTATAGCGGATTTTATGCTTAATTTTACTGCATTTGAATAAACAATGCAACCAACTTGATCAATGGTTATTTTCTGCCAATATGGGGCCTATAAGTACTGATTAGAAAGGTTTTTTAAAATCTAAATACTAGTTAGGAGTAAAATTTAATTAGGGTTTTGAAATCAAAGTGATTTATTAGTATTACACACTTTAGGGAAGTTTGTTAGGTTTACCTTTTATTTTCTTCTTTCGGTAAATGCCATAAGTCGTTTCTGGCCTATTATCAGTTTGGTTGCGTGAATATATTTGGCGGTTCAGGTACAGGGGCCATTGCCACTGCTACCACTTTATATTACTTGACTTCTCTTAAGTCGATTGACATATTCACTGTTGTCTTATAGTTTAACAGCCAGACGATTTGGGTGGATGGCCACACGATCAGCATATCATTATCGTTTTATTAATAGACTGAGTTGAGATAGAGGTTAGGGTTACTTATGTAAGGAAAATTAATACCGTGCACCACGGTATTATGCAAAAATAAATTGTATCCTTACCCCGAGTTCTCTCTACATCTTCGACTGGCCGGATGTACTTCTGTTTTGATGGGAGACAGCGGACTTGTGTCATTTATTGAGGGCAGCATTGATGATGGAGATTCTGGAAGGAAATAGAATTTGTTAGTAAGGCTTTTATAGTTTGTTACGGCTAAAACTTTTCTTTGATTCAAAGACTTAATGGAACCTAACAAATAAATGTTTTTATAATGAGATATGTGCTTGAGAAATTGTTAAAGAAAAGTGACGTAAATGCATGCATTTATGCTTTTAACATCTGTGAAAAGAAAATTATCATCATTTTATCTCATATGGCTAGTAAAAAATGAGACATCAGATGATTTCTGTTTCAACAAAATGTCACATTGATCTACAGTAAACAGAGTGGCAGGGTGATCAACACGCAACCTGTTACCATAAATTAAGTACATGTTTATGGAAAAAATTAAGTAAGTACATGTTTATGGAAAAAATATATTTCATACATTTTTATTGCATAAGTATTGCTCTTTTGAAGGAAACCGTCTACTCTCTATACTCCATGGAAACAGCTATTTTTAACTTTAAATAACCAGCGCAGAATTACTTAGCTAGAGGTTCAGAACCATGTACAGAATTCTGGTATTTAACTGGTTGCGTGACAATATCTGTCCCACACTATATTGTTTGAGCAAACATTTAGAATTTTCCACTATAAATTAAACTAGTTGTTGTTGGACTAATTAATTACATATAATTTGTTTACTATTCTTAACAGTTCCGTACAAAGAGAATTCAATTAAAAGTTTGAGACAAGATTACATAAAGTTCATAAAATACGCACTCATGCTGTAACAGCACATAGAAACAGATTATGACTAATATCGAAGCAATTTATCACGTTCTGGCTTAATGTGTTAATAATTTTCAATGTCACGGCAAAGGAAGTACGAAATGAGTCTACTTTACAAACAAGATTTAAAACTTTTTACGATTGAACTAATTCTAAGTTTAAAAGTTTAGAAACTCCTACCATCGTCGCTGTCTGTGTCCGGCCAGTAATCTGAATCATCATAGTGAGATTCTGAGGCATCTTCATCTAGTTTCCTTCGCTTATTGTCGTGAAAACTTTCGTTTTCTTTATTCATTGTTTGAGCACCAAAATCTTATATTAATTGTATACGGAATGAAACTTCAGTCTTGTTTCTCGACGGATTGATATGAACATATGAGATTGTTTATTCTATTTTGTTGTAAATTAAGGCATTTTGTTTTAAAAACACTACTTTGTAAACATTACAACAGAGGCAACAAGTATCACTAATAAAAATGTCAGTCGATTTGACGTTTTCAACCTGGGTTGCCAGTTCTTTGATTGCATAGTCCCATATCAACGTGAAATCTGCTCTGAATAACAATCGTGAGCACGTTTGAGGTGCGTAAATTTTTAGCTACCAATTTATTATAAGGCTTTTAACAGTTAGAGTTAGTGAGTTGCAGTAAAATCATCATCATATTGTCAAAAGTTTTTAGACAGTGAGACATGATGACATGACAGATGAAGAATAGAATGAATAAATATAAGTCGTTGGGCAAACCGAAAATAAAAAAAGATGAAAAAGCGGTACAAAATATAAAACTCTCATATTTGAAGGTAATATTCTAACTTAGCAACATTTTATTTCAGTACGTTTTCGTTTACCGTTGACATGACAATGACATAAGTTTGTTCTCATTGCACTTTGATTATTTGTTATGGGTGCGTTCATAGTATGAACTTTGTGAAGTAGGCACTTCATTCTTCAGTAAAAATAAATTACAAAAACATCTTTATTTAAAGTTACCTGATAAAGCGCCTCCTAAATGATATGAAGTGTGTCCAGCACTGCCGCTGCTGCTCGGCGAGCTGACGTAGGGAGAATAACTAGGTGTAGCGTAATATCCGCTGTATTGAGCCACGTTGTGGTCCGCGTAGCCTGCCGCATAGCTGCTATAGTCCTAAAAATGTAAACGTGATATTGCAGAGAAGTAATCGTATAAAAAATTAAAAAATAATAAGTATATAGCATAAGTTTTTACCCAGTGCGCAAACTGTAACCATGAATTCAGCATATCATTCTAGACTCCCAGCACAGAAATGTTTGCACTGGTTTAAAATTTATCCTGTATAATAAAAAGTCAAAGTATTCGACTAGTAACTTTTGATTGGTCACTGATTCTGCTGACACTGATCAGTGGTTGGTTATTCTTTGTTTTTTTTTTGTTTTCGTATTTTCATCGTTCGATTTAAAAATTAAAGTATTGGACATTTTTCTTGTGAGTCTCACCTGTTGTGCAGTCGGAAACGACTGTGCCAGCCCTCCATTGTACGAAGAGTAGGCGTAAGGCGAAGGTTGCGTCCCGAAGCCGGTGCTGGACACTCCACTCACACCGCTGACACCGTACGCAGATAGGTACGTCGGCGTCGCTTTGCATGACGACCTGTTGGGTGATAAAATTATTGTAGTTGGTGTAGCAGACTAGAAGGAAAGTTGATGGCTCCGATTTCTTCAATACAAGGCATTAGGCTGTTATTTTTGCAGGTGGCCCAACCATTTCCTGATCTACTAACAGACTTCAGCGTATCTTCATTTTAACTCTCTCTTGTTGGGGTGGGAACTTCTCACAGCTTCAGTGTAAAGATTTCTAGCTGGATTAAAATCTATTTTGACGAAATGTTCTGTATACACAAGTTTACCTGTTGGTAGTGTTATGCTGTGGCGGGTATGCGCCGTACGGCTGGTTGTACAGTGAAGAGCTAACGTACGACGAAGCTGCGCTGCCGCTACCATATTGCTGCATACTGTATCAAACAAATTACAATCATAAATATTACACCAGCAATAAACATGGTTCTCCCTCTTCTGACATCAATACATGTTACATTATAATATGTGCAAAATATGCTAAAAGAGAAATAGAGTCATCTAGCAGCCAAATAAAAAATAATCGCGGTTTGTACAGCGCCTCTGTCGGTTGATAGTGAAACTAATGAAGCCATTTTTAGTTCCACTGCTCTCCAACAGATGGCATATCATGTAGTGACGAGGCTTTAAGGGGTGATGAAAAATGCTGTGATGCAAACGATCTTAGGATGCTCTGGTTCCTTTTATACTGATGCTTGAAATGAAAGCTTCTTTTATTTAGACGAGGAAAGTTTCTCGACCGTCCAGGACAAGAACTGCCAGGCGTCGAATCGTTTAAGCAGTTACACGATAAGTTAACCATTACCGTTGCATTAACTTTTAATTAAAACATCTTACAGAAGTAACAATTTGATTTATTAATAAAACAAGATTATAGATTTACGCGGGGAGGAGCGTCAACGTACGCTTACGTGAGAAGTTTATGAATTTCAGACATTTTTAGGGCTTCACAAAATCCTCCAAAGTTCGTAGACCTATTATTAGATGTTGGGGGTAGCTTTGACGTAGATAGTGACGTCATTGTGACCGATTATAGACACAGGTGTGCCTCTGTCTAAAAATTACTCACTCTGTGATATTACCAATTGGTTAGGTAGTTTTAAGTGATCGTGCGTGATGTTGTCCTAGAACTTTGCTGTCCCATTTCGCTAGGTTACTTAGTACTTATGTACCAATGGGCACTATAGATAGGAGTTAGTGCGCAATTGCGCATATACACGAGCGGCACATTGCCAACGGCAGAGGCATCATGGCTGCAACTGCACTTAATCGTGAACCCTTCTGTTTTACAATAAAGGCAAATAGTACCTAATATAAGTATAGATCTGAATATGATCTAATAAGTAACATTTGTTTGTTTGTAAGTTTGTATGTAGGGGGGTAGGTAGATATCTAAGGAACTACCTACCCGTTGGATTTGAAAAAATATTTTTGCACACACACGCACCACGCATCACGCTACTAGCTTTAGGGGCGTAGCTAGCCATAATAAGCCTATAACGCCCCCACTGCTGGGACACAGGCCTCCTCTCTGTGAGAGGGAGTTGAAGTCATGAGCGAAGTGCTGGTTACTTACTATGTGCCAGCTATGATCGGAGAGTAATGTCTTTGCAGGGTAGAAGTGCAGTACCAGGCTAAAAAATGGGCCATAATGCCAAAAATTTAGTGGTAAAGTAATCTTACCTATTATAATACTGGTAGGGCAGCGCAGACTGGTCGTAAGGCAATGCTTCGCCGTACAGCGCCACGTCTGCCTCACACAGGCCCGGGCTACGGACCTCGCTCTTTACACCACCTGACAAACAATGAAACCTGATTAATATAGAGTAAAAATACCTTGAACTACTGTCAGCCTGGTACAGCCAAACTCAAAAGAGAGTTGGTCTATGTAGTGGTCTCGAATCTATCGACGCCAAGGTCAATGAGGGTGTTCATGAATATTCAAGCCACCAGTTGGCGCCGCTTTGACAAGAGGTCTTCCAATTCGACAATCATCATCATCATCATTTCAGCCGAAAGACGTCCACTGCTGGACATAGGCCTCCCCCAAGCTCCGCCACTTCGACCGGTTCTGTGCTTCCCGCATCCAGCGGACTCCTGCGGCCCTCACAAGGTCATCGGTCCACCTTGTGGGAGGCCTTCCAACTTTACGTCTTCCAGTGCGCGGTCGCCACTCCAGAACTTTTCGACCCCATCGGCCATCTGTTCTGCGTGCAATGTGCCCTGCCCACTGCCACTTAAGTTTGGCAATTCTTCGGGCTATGTCGGTTACCTTGGTTCTCCTGCGGATCTCGTCATTCCTGATTCGATCACGCAGGGAAACTCCAAGCATAGCCCTCTCCATTGGCCTTTGGGTGACTTTAAACCTTCTTATGAGGCCCATTGTGAGCGACCACGTTTCGGTTCCATATGTCATCACTGGCAACACACACTGGTCGAAGACTTTCGTCTTGAGACACTGCGGTATGTGGGACGAGAAGATATTGCGAAGCTTCCCGAACGCTGCCCAACCGAGTCGGATTCGACGATTGACCTCTTTCTCGAAGTTGGACCTACCTAACTGGACAGTTTGTCCTAGGTAAACGTACTCGTCCACAACTTCGAGTGCAGCGCCTCCGACCGTCATGAGAGTGGGTGTTACACGGGCATTCAACATGATCTTTGTCTTGTCCATGTTCATTTTAAGACCCACTCTTTCGGAAGCTCTACTGAGGTCATCGAGCATTGTACTGAGGTCCTCCATGGTCTCAGCCATGACAACTATATCATCGGCAAACCGAAGGTGAGTGATGTACTCGCCATTGATGTTGATGCCAGCCCCTTTCCAGTCCAGAACCTTGAAGACATCCTCCAGTGCAGCAGTGAAGAGTTTCGGAGAGATAACATCTCCCTGTCTAACACCACGCTGCAGAAGGATAGGTTCCGAGGTCTGGTCCTGGAGTCGGACTGACATAGTGGCGTTTTCGTACAGACACTTCAACACCTCGATGTACCGATAGTCGATCTGGCACCGTTGGAGGGACTGCAGTACAGCCCATGTCTCGATCGAATCGAAGGCTTTTTCATAGTCCACAAACGCTAAACATAGAGGCAGGTTATACTCTTCGGTCTTCTGTATAACCTGCCGCAGCGTATGTATGTGGTCTACTGTGCTAAAGCCTTTACGGAACCCGGCCTGTTCGGGAGGCTGGAATTCGACAATGAACTTAAAATATTTGATATCATTCGTTTCATTCTTTCGTTCACCATTCAGTCCGTAGGCGCTTTGACACTTTTGACAGTTGCCCGGACCTAACGTCTCAGTGCTGCCACCTAGTAAACGTCATTTCAGCTTGGATACCTATTTGGATGGTAATCCCGGACTTTAAAAGTTTGACATAACAATTAAGTAAGGTTGGGCAATGTGACAGGGATATCCACCTACAACCTGTCACCATGGTTTCAGTATTTATGATTGATTTGAAATAACTTTGAAACCCGGGGCGTTGATATTATTCGTCGGTTATGATACAAAAAATTAGATCTGCAATACATTAAAAAAAAATGATAACTGACTGAACGTAGATATTTTTCGTCAGTCTCAATTTAGAACAGTCTAATAACCCGTAGATCATACGCTGAATTCATAGTTTCTCTTTGCGTGTCGATGTGTTTGCCATTCTTTATAGTAAAATTGGTTTGGGTCCGTATCCAACATGTGGCCTTTTCAGATTAGGTTCACGATTCCGGCCCGACAATCTACGGGAATCAAAGCAGTGGCAGGTTTCATATGCTGTGCAACTTTTCACTTAAAAAAAAAACACCAAAAACAAGTAGCTAACTAAAATATCGTCCCGATAGGATACCTACCCGTGCTATCCTCATTCATCAACCAGGCGACCGCAGCCGACGAGGAGGTTGAACAAAGCCCCCCGGCCGACGTCAACGGCAGTGCCAACCCCAGCGACGAGCTCGTCGAGCATCCGTTCGCCAAACTACAGCTGTCCACCTCTGAGGTACCAGGCAAGCATAAGCTGTCAACAGCTGATAAACTGAGCGCTGTGTTGGTGGTCGTGGTTGTGGTCTGGAACAACGTAGATGCGCCGGAGACTAGGAGAGCTGGCAACGTCGCATCCTGGAGGAGCGACGGCGGGGAGTTTGAAGTTGATTCAGATTCGCACGGGGAGGTGTTGACTTCGCCTGATAGTCTGGAAGAAAGAAAAGGTTGTTTAGGAGCAAATCCAGTCAAATAATACTAGTAGTCAAAGAAACTGAGTCTTGGAATATGAATTAAAAATACTAGGGCTGATGCATTCTATATTCAACTTACGGCTTCATCATTTCAGCCGAAATACGTCCACTGCTGGACATAGGCCTCCCCCAATTTGGGGGGGTTTGCCATAATCGCCACGCTTGGCAGGCGGGTTGGCGATCGCAGTATGGTGGTAAAATGCATAGAGAACGCTGCTGCCCGTTCTATAGTAAGTCCCTTAGTCGCCTCCTTACGGCTTAGATATTAGTAAACTCGCACGAATGAACTCGCATGAATTAACTCACCTGAATCGGGCGAATTTAAAATCAAAATCAATATTTTCTATATGCGACTCGCACAAAGTTGATTATTTGTGAGTGAATCCACAATTCTATACATTCTTATTAGGCAATTGGGAAAAAACTACACTAACTTTATTACATAAAAAATACCACGCTACGATTACGTACTGCAGGTATTTAATAGGGGTTAAAAAAAGATCTTTTATATCTACAGACCATAAATAATTTCCAACGCAACTTTACGCAACTCCAAGTACTATATATTAGGAATGCATGATATACAAGGAGTTAAATTATGGGTTCACAAAAAGGCTTACCGAAAATTATAGGTATACATAGCTCTTTCCAACATGATTTCTTCCGACCACGGACCAACAAAAAAAAATCTAATCTAAAAATGCAAAATCCCCGAACCCTCCTCTTCAGTTTGTTTATCAATTAAGCAGTAAAGCTGACAATAAAATTCAATTGTTTACAAAATAACAGCTTTTTAAACGGGTCTAAGAAAACAGCCGCCGGTTATCATAACATTTGCTGTAAAAAACCGTAAAAAGTAGTAAAAACTCCTTCCTCTGGGGCTATTGTAAACACTTGAGAAGTTGTGAATTGTGATGTCTTCATTTGAGGACGATAAAGAAGCGATTAATTTGATGGGTAAGCTGTGATTGTACCATTAATGCTTAATTGGTCCTTATTGTGTATTTCCGCATCTAAACGGCTTTAGGCTTTTGTTGGATTTTATAACCTACAACATGTGCTACACTTGCCTAAGTATAACAAACCTAAATTGACTGTTTGTTGCCTTAAATAATAAATGATTTTATTTCTGTAAGTAGGTTTGTACAATATTTTTTACACGTCAATAATATTTTAAAACTAGATGAGGTCGGCGTTTCCGATCTGACTACTCTGAGAAGAAACGCCAAAACTAACTCAGAGGTCACAGTCATAATCTTGGTCAGATCATGTAGAGACCATGTTGATTGGTCTGAAACGGTCTTTTATGGAATGAATCACACAGATCCTTGGTCCAAAAGTTTACTACCTATCTACTTGTTTTAAGCAACTGTTACCGTTGGGCGTTGATATAAGCTATTTTCAGGCTCTATACAGGGTAAATTATTAACCAGTGCGCAAACTGTAACCATGAATTCAGTATATCATTCTAGACCCCAGCGCAGAAAAAATATCAGCTGTTTCATAGAAAAGTGCAATACCTACGCGGTCAAAATGTATGGAACACCTGTTTTTCTTTTGTATAACCGACGAAAAATTTCTGCGCTGGGCGGTCTAGAATGATATGCTGAATTCATGGTTACAGTTTGCGCGCTGGTAAAAAAATTATCCTGTACCTATTAATATTTTCGGGAAATTCTATTCCGAAGAAATACTCCAAGCCGTAGTTGTCAACATAGCTCACAGAATTAGCAAGCTGAAGTGGCAATGGGCCGGCCACATCAGCCGTAGAACCGATGACCGTTGGGGTAGACGTGTTCTTGAGTGGAGAGCGCGAATCGGCAAACGTAACGTAGGACGCCCTCAGGCTAAATGGAGCAACAATCTTCGCAGGGGACTGGATGAGAGTTGTCGAGAATCGATCTGAATGGCGTGCAATTGGAGAGGCCCATGTCAACAGTGGACTGCTGCAAGCTGATGATGATATTACTATAATAAGGATTACATTACCAAAGGAGTTCTCTGTCTAGTTGATCAACTTCAAGAAATTTGCCAATTTTATTTTTATTAAAACTTTTTGGTTTCTTGTTTCATCTAACTGAGTTGGCCAATGTATAAATAAGTATTCTTAGGGTTTGAACTAAGAAATTACTGGTAACTATTTAATTAAAATTACCTAACTAGTTTCTCAAGAACAGATTAATTTAAATAAATTAATCTATTCTTGGGAAACTAGTTAGGTAATTTTATAGTCTATGGATGACTCCACTTTTACAGCTCACGTATCTTAAAGTCCCGTGGTAAGTTTAGTGGACATCAAATTCTTTTATTTAACTTCTTTCTTGTGGTTTTGCTGCTTGGTATGAGTGTGACGCGGTTGTATTTTCGTTAACAAGGCTTTTGAAAGCTTTATTTTATAACAATTCCTGAAATCAGAAGCCGTTATGGAGTTTCGAAAATTTGAAAGACGACGTTTGGTGGACGACGTTTGAGGACTTATTGAGGAAATAAATAACATAAATCAAACTCTGCCCATGAGATAATTGAATAATTTTAATAAAATATTTACTCCACTATCAACGCCTGACAACGTACATAATAATCATGACACGACGCATTAATAAACAGAACATATTGCCCCAATTAAGAGCGTGTTAAACAAACGAAATCACATGCTGTTTATACTAAATTAGTATCATTAAAACAAATCACCAGAATCGTATAACAGATGCCACAGACTCGGGCCCCTATCTCTCGGGACGGTGGATTTATCAAACAAAATGTTTACACGTGTTCCGATTAATTAAGTCCCTTATCAACGCTCGTGAACGCAGCCCTTCCGTACGCCATTATTAAATCACTTCCCGCGCTGTCAACATGACAGCCGTGACGTCAAGTGACTTTTTATTTTTTTCGCGGTAAAAGTCGGACAAGACGTCTCTAATTCAGTAAAACGTAATTTATTCAATAATTAATTAAATTATATTGTTTCTGACTGTTGTTAAGGCTAGTTTATTAGGTATATGGCCAACTTATTACAAAAAATGAATATGTAATTAATATTTTTATAGGCTAATTTGAATAATTTTTATGTGGATCATAAATCTCTATTAAAATAAAAAGAACTTGTCATCAGAAAAGGCACGAATTTAAATTTAACTGTTAGGTACCTACCTACAGATAATATTAATGTTCAGGGGCTCGTGGCTATGTAGTAAGAAGTAACAGCCACACAGATCCATCGATTGCCGTGGTCGGTCCGTGAATGGCTGCCTCGGAAAGTTGCTGTCATTCGTGGATCCTTGACAGTCGTTACGCGTCGTCAGAAGCCCGAAAGTTTGACAAGCAGCCTTACCAAGGGATACCGTGTTACCCAGTAACTGGGCTGTGGCGGTCAGATAGGCAGTCGCGCCATGTAAATTACTGGTATTCAGCTGCATCTGGTTAGACTGGAAGCCGACCCTCACGAAATAGTTTGGTCAAAGGCTAGGCAGATGATGACCTAGATAATTGATATAACCCATACCCTTCCTTTTATTTGTAAGAAAAAGGTTTTTCACAATTTTTCAACAAAAAGAAAACCTGTCCACCGTTTAAGGCCCATAGTATCCTCATCTACCGTCTGTATGCTAAAGCACGACTGCCGCCCGCGCCCGTGCAGGGCACCTCTGAGCCTTTATCTCAAAATGGGGATATTCCTTGGCAAATGTTGATTAATTTGCAAATACACTGAAAAATAGATAGTTAGAGGTACCACAGAATCGCTACAGCACAATTATTGTGCTGTAGCGATTCTGTGGTACCTCTAACTATCTATTTTTCAGTGTATTTTTTTTTTCCAAATAACGAAGCCGTTTAGTAAGAGTATGGAATAGAAGCCAAAATATTGCGTGTTGGAAAATATTTTTTTACAGCAAAAGTATTAACCATACAAAAAAGTACCCTCGGCAAAATGATCTATATGAATCTATAGCAAAATCATATATTTTTCAAATCTTCAAGACAAGCCGTTAATGAGCAGTACGGTTCATAAAGTGACCGTGTTACGCTACCAAACGGGACGTAGGCCCTTAAATAACTGAGCTGTTTTGAAAAACTACTAGCGGTTTTGTAAAACAGCAGATTCGACAACCCTTCTGCGACAAACATACAACAGGCCGTCATACAAAACGTTAATTATTAATTAATCATTAACAATTGATTCATAAACCATAAAACAACAGGGAATCAAAGTACTATAGCCACACCCAGCGCACATTAACAATAGTTTGCGCAATAAAATATTAATAAACACCCATAACATAGTCAAATCTATGTTAATAGCACATTTTAGCATAACACCTGTTTAATTTCTACATGAATATTTGCATACTAAATTCTAATTATGTCTATGATTTATTAATTTGTAATATTCATTTGACATAGTCATGTTAAAAAATAGAGTTTTCGCCTAGAAGTTGGCGCAGCTCGACGGGGGGGGGGCATTCAAAAGAAAGGAATCTGGCTTAGCTCGAGCTCTTTCCTTGCCATTATAAAAAAAAATACAGCTTTTTAATTGGTGTGATTACTACGCATGCGGTACGCTAGACTTTTAGCGGTGTTTATAGTAATATGCATACATTTAAATATCGTTTATATGATACCGAGCAGTAATTATACTTTTATGTAAGTGTAGGTTCAATTATATTTTTAATGAGCGCATAGTTATACATAATTATATACGCACGTGGGTACATAATTAGAACTTTTGTTGTGCAATTTGCTTTCAATATAATATCTATTTTGTGGCAGTGGTTTTGTTGTTTTAATTAAGACCCAATTTTAAGAAGTATGTGAGCGGTTAAATCAATTTGTAATAATTAATTTCTTAACTGACCTAAAAAGCCCAAACATTGATATTCGGTTACATCAAAGTCTTTAACAATCTGATTTATTTCTACAACATAAACAAAACTAAACATAATGAACGGCAAACGTAAATAATACAAAGGTTGAACACCGGTGCCTTTGTCTAGAAAAAAAATGGCCCTTGTTTATATTAGTTCGCGCCTTTTTCAAGTGTCACTTTGCTTCACTTCGGCCATTGGAACAACACTATCATATTTCAAACGCCGAAATTCTACAGTTAATGCTGGCATTGTCACTATCTTTTTAATTGAAAGCTTTTTTAATGTTTTCGGCTCTTTTTCAATGGATTCTTTTGACTTTTTACTCGCGGTAGTCATCGTAAAATGTCGTTAATTTCGTCTAACAAAAGACTTCAAACAGTTTAATAGGCGGCCATGCTTGACATTCCATATGGCGCGAAGTTAGTTGTCACATTTTTAGTTTTATGTTCCGGGTGAATTGGCGTTTGAAATATGCGGCCTCGGCGATTAAGATGTTCTTTTTGATATATTGATGGTTTCCATGCTGATTTTGGGAGTGGAAGCGAAAGTATCAGCGGCTTGGTATCATAAATATTATAAGTATGGGATAGAGGAAGGCAGTGGAATTTTCTTTTTCATTCCTCAGATTATATCTCTTTTACTAACGAAATAAAGAGTTTCTCGATTTAAGTCGTTGTCATAATTATGGTTTGTTCTTTGTATGTACCTACTCTTCTCCAGTATCTACCTATACTTCTCTCTCTTTTACTGCCTTTTTCCCCGAAAGGAGTTTCCATATCAGACTCTGTTTGGTCTTCTGACTTCACTTTTTTAACTTTGACATTCATTGGAAGCTTCACTTCCAATTTTGAAAGCTTGACGTTTGAACTAACTTTTCTACTGCATCTATTTTGGCCCTGCTGGGTATGGCCTATGGGTCTGTTCCCCAGATTTCTACGCTGTCCCAGTGTTTATTAGTTCTAATTCACCAAAACACTACCTACCAATCTACTCATTTCAATTTCAAACAATTTAGAATCAACATCCCAATTCTCAATCACAACAAAAGACTCTTGTGCACAAACGTTTCGACACATTACCGATGCACGTGTATATTTACTACAAGAACTAATGCCACAGTATAAACTTGGGCTTTAGGAGCGAAACAATAAACTCTCAGTGCCCTTTGACAGGGACAATATACGGCACACGTCGTGAAGGACCTCTTTGTTCTGTGAGAGGGTTCCTTAGCTGCGATTGAGTTGATTGTGACAAGTTGATGTAAATAAGAGTACTGTGGTCGGCTGTGTATTTTGTTATGCGCAGTTTTAGAAATTGGGTGCTGTATTTTGATTGAGTTAAAAAATAATCAGTTTTCTAGTCAAATAATTTTGGCAATAGTCTCGCCCTCTATTCCATTCTATTCAACGGGCGAAATGTGGGTGTATTATCGGTACACCTTTGCCTAAAACTTCGGGGAAACAAGCCGTGATGTTATGTTAAGTAATTCTGACTTCTAATTGTAATTACATGGTTTTCAATCGATGGTAGATATTATTTAAGTACCTATTGCAAGTGCAGTAGGTACTTAAATAATATCTACCATCGATTATTGGGCAACTGGTCACTCTAACAGTAGGAACAGCATTCATTTTGGCAGTTCAACAACATTCATTGCGTTATCTACGTAGTAGAGCTGACACATTTTTCGAACATATGAAGCAACGGATTAGCGATAACCTTCAAAATTATTCAGATTCTAATTGATTGATTCTTAGTTAGGGTGCTGGTACTATGTCTTTTTAATATTTGTTAAAAACATCGCGTGTGCACACGTAGCGCAATAAAACCATTATCTCAGCCAAACAGAACCAATATTACCTACATATAAATAATCCTTTTGCGTGTAGTTTCCATACCTAAAGAGTATTTAAAGACAAAAGTAGTGCTGACTTATTTTATGGGCAACTACTAATTATAACAAAATAATCCTACAAAAATAATAAGGATCCCAAAATCGGTGGCCCTTCTCGCCATTTGGCCCCCACGTGTCAACTTAGCGTTAAAATCTATTAATTGCATTTTTTGTCATCTGCCAAAAATTTTCGTTCATAAAAAGCTAACAGATGTTTCAGATGAGTAATGTAAGGGTTAAAAATAAACTTCTAATTTATTATGCCACTAGAAATCAGGTTTAGAGTAGATTAAGTACTTGTGTTTAGTTGGTATGATGTTTCAAATAGATTGCTTGATGATTTTCGTTTTAAAAGTGATGAAATTAATGAAAAATTATAGAGAGCGATTTTTTTCTGAGATTGTCGGGTTTTATTTCGATAATTTTAACTACTAATATTAGAACTAGCTGACCCGACAGACGTTGTCCTGTCTTAACTATGAATATTGAATTCGCTTTTTATATCTATATGTTACGCGAAACTTTTTTCTTTTTTTTCTTCCAAAAGAACCTTCTTCTGACAATAACAAACACAACGAAAAAAGAATTAGCAAAATTGGTCCAGCCGTTCACGTGTGATGCCGTGACCAAGGGAAATAGGGACTCATTTTTATATATATATATATTATGATGAATTGGATTATTGTGAGTGTTTTCTAAAATGGTTAAAATAGTAGGTACTTATTCTGTGGAAAGTAATTGGAGTTGGAAATTCGAAATCCAATAAGAAACCTAGTTACATAATTGAAATCGGTTTTTTAATTTTCTTATTGATAGGCAAAATAATTAAAACGATTAAACAAGTCATCCAAGCATTTGAACTAAAATAATTCCAATTTCAAAGAGGAAAACCAGAGACCAAAAAGTATGGAACGTAAAAAAGCCACTTGCTTTTAAAAACATTTGGTGAAATAGAATGAGTTCCATTCATATTTTAACCTACGTGCACGGGAGGATATAAATAAAAAAATAACAACAAAACATCAACAGACTCGGCAGTCAAGACATACGATACTTCAGATCCTGCTTGTCATAAGTAAAAAATATACCGTATAACGGAACGGAATTGCGTCAAAAAATTGATTTATATCGCTCAAAACATACTTCAGTTTCGCCCATTCATTATTTTAGCTTCGAAAAATGTTCAACAACGTTTAAAAAGTCAAGGAATGTCATGTTAACTACTAATTAACCTAACTAATACGCTGCCTAAAACGGAATGCGGCCGTCGAATGCCAAACGTGGTTATTTCTTTTTTATTTTGTTCGCGAGGCAAAGGAATTTATGAAATGCAGTATTCCATGTTTTTAGAATGATGAAATATTGTGGTGTGAATGGAAAAAAATATATTTGTAAATGTAAATAAACAGTAGGCGCTGGTTTTATAAGACAGATTACTTCTAGTATCAGAATTAATTTGCGTAAACGCTGGCCATGTTCTTTTTTTGTGAAAGCCGAAAGCCTGTCATGCATGTCTAACATGTCGACAACTTCGAAGACAAATGATGTGTTTTTAATTCGTTGTAGAAGATTTTTCCCGTTTAACTAGTACTTGGGTACATTCTTAGGAACAGCAGGCTTAGCACGAGAACCGTAGACAAACGTTTTGTCGACGGTAGAGTAGACAAAAATTACGTTTCCGTATAGACAGTTAACAGTTTTGTACCGAGATGTAGACAAACGATTTCTATTCTACAGTAGAGTAGAAATAGAAAGCGTCATGCTTAGCCTGCAGAAAAATGTAAAATAACTAACTAACATAACATAACGCCTGTATTACCCAAATTTCGCCAGTTTGTTTAAGTCGCATGTAATGTGGGGTGAGTTTACTGCCACGAACCGGGCACAATCCACACTCCGGGCTGCTTCTAAGAAATTTCAGTTAGAAGAACCCAGTAACAACCCGACTCGGGAATCGAACCCAGGACAGTCAGTAATTGAAAAGTCAGCTACAGACGCAATACAAACTAATTCTTCGGAAGATAATAAAGTATTAACGAAGGGAAGATACTTTTACAAACGAGAACACGTGACACAGGTAAAACAAAAACCAACCTCGCACTGCTTTTTTTTTCTTAAAAATAATCCTAGCAAAGGTACTAACATAACGCTACCTCTACAGCCAAAATACGCCCAAAAAACCTGTAGGAACGACCCAAAAAAATCAGATCACGAGATCAGACAGAGATTGCAAAAACATCTCTCCAAATCTATTGAAGTACCCAAATCGTCACGTAACACAAAACCGTATTGTGTGCCTTTGATCATAGCGTGATAATGTGGACTGGGGGCGTGTTCCTAGTTTTATTAAGTAGCTCTTTTCACGGCAATTGTGTACTTACAATATGGGGATTAGAGAGGGATTAAGGGCCCTTGGTATTGTGTTTTCAAGAGCAGAGACGGGTGTGAGCCGTATTTTGGTGTAAACTTTAATTTGGACGCAGATGAGTGGCAATGTTGAGTATGTGTTGAGATTTTGAAATGGTGGTATTTGTTTAATTAAAAGCGAAGGGGAATTAAGAGTGAGGGTATGTCAAGCAGAGAGGTTTTAAGCTATAGATGATGATATTTAAAAAAGGAATAAAGTCTTACAAGGTATCGTTTGTGGAGGTCAGATCGCAGTTGCTCCATGTAAAATACTGGTAGGTACTCAGCTGCATCTGGTTAGACCGGAAGCCGACCCCAACATAGTCGATGACTATAAAAGTAGGGGATGATCAAAGAAACGATGGATAGACGGTGTGAATGATGATATGGTTGGAAAGGAGGTGACTACCGGGATTAAAACAAAAATTGCGAAGTATGGAAGTAAAAGCCATGTTTCATCGATCCCAAATAAATTGGATTAAGGGCCGGAGAATGATGATATCGTGGAGGTGACTTTCCCAACAAAAAATAAGTAAAAATGTCGGTTTTAACTTAAAGCTAAAAGAAAAATCAGTAAAATACAATTCTGGGGCGTAGCGTAACTTGAGAAAATATGTTTCACGCGCCCCTCGATTTTATTTTACCGAATTATTTTTTTAGCTTTTAGTTAAAACCGTTTAACTTAAAAAAATATTTTTTACGTATTTTATTTTCAAAGTTTTTATTTCGTTACTTAATATTGTATTGTTATCAAAACTAAAGGTTTACGTACCAAATATCAGATCAATCAGGAAGGGGGTAAAATTTCAAGTACTTTTGACCCAAACAAAAAACAACAACAACAAAAAGGGCCAAATAAAATCGTTTAAAAAGGAATTGACTAATATATACTATACTAAACAACCGGTGGTTAAGTAAAAACAGCGGTACATCGATCAGGTTAAGTTATGCTTGCCGTTAAGCTGTTGATTCCGGCTGTCATTTGTGGATCTCTGACAGTCGTTACGGGTCGTCAGAAGCCCGAAAGTCTGACAACCAGTCTTATCAAGGGGTATCGTATTACCTAGTAACTGGGTTGTGGAGGTCAGATAGGCAGTCGCTGCATGTAAAATAATGGTATTCAGCCGAATTTGGTTAGACTGGAAGCCGACCCCAACATAGAAGGGACGCGGCAGATGATGAAATATACAGGGTGAAATTGAAAACATGCGACAAACCGAAATGGGAGATTGTACTCATCATTATGAACAACTTTTACTGAGGGACCAAAGATG
This sequence comes from Antitype chi, assembly GCA_947359405.1. Lineage (NCBI taxonomy): Eukaryota > Metazoa > Arthropoda > Insecta > Lepidoptera > Noctuidae > Antitype > Antitype chi. The sequence goes on along the minus strand of OX375829.1, from coordinate 5,897,082 downwards.
CAATCGCATAAAAAAAAACAGCTGTTCCCTACATTTTGACGAGTTATGCGAACATAAATGTAGGGAACAGATGTTTTTTTTTTCGGGATTGCATCATTGGTCCCTCAGTAAAAGTTGTTCATAATGATGAGTACAATCTCCCATTTCGGTTTGTCGCATGTTTTCAATTTCACCCTGTATATCGCCCCCAAATACCAGTAGGTTAGGCAGGGGCGGGGATTATTGTTAACCTACCAATTACCAATGACGTGTTGAGTTTAGGGGGCGAACGAGAACACTAATAATGATTTGAAAACACCACGATCACTGATAGTTTTAAGCTACATACATACATACTCAGCTTATAACGTTCCCACTGCTGGGACACAGGCCTCCTCTCCGTGAGTGGGCCGTAATCCACCACGCGGGCGCAGGGCGGGTTGGTAGATGTCACATGTCTTCGAATTTTTGGTTCTAGGACATGCCGGTTTCCTCACGATGTATTCCTTCACCGTTTGAGAGCAGTGTTGATGAAATAATTTACACAAAGTAATGCGCCTGGCTGGGTTTGAACGCACGACTGGGCCCACCACTGCTGTTTTAAACTAATGGGCTGCAAGTCATCTTCGGGGTCCTTTTATTTTTCAAATGAGTATTATTTTTGTAAACCGTGTAATTAACATTTTTAGATTAGTGCTAGGTTTTATGACTTGCATGTTGATGATTGTATACAAGGTGTAACTTAAATAACGCACAACCTCTTAAGGGGTCCTTGTACTCATCATTATCAACAAGTTTTACTATGGGACAAAACTTGAAATCGTAAAAAAAAAATCAGCTGTTCCCTACATTTTGACGATTTATGCGAATACAAGGGTATGGAACAGCTGATTTTGTTTCGCGATTTCAGGTTTGGTCCCATAGTAAAAGTTGTTGATAATGATGAGCACAATAACCCCATAACAGGTTGTGCGCTATTTAAGTTACATCTTGTATACAGGATAAAATCTTATCGAGTGCGCAAACTGTAACCATGTATTCTGCATAATATATCATTTTAGACCCCCCAGCCTAGAAATTTTTCGTCGGTTATACAAAAATTTTATCAGCTGTTCCATACATTTTGACCGCGTAGGTATTGCACTTTTCTGTGAAACAGCTGATTTTTTTTTGTATAACCATCGAAAAATATCTACGTTGGGGGTCTAGAATGATATGCTGAATTCATGGTTATAGTTTGCGCACTAGTTAAAAATTTACCCTGTATATTGCGACCATGACGTGTACCTATGTATTTACCGAATTAAAATCATCAATACTTAACAAACCTCAAGTTCATTTTAAAGTAATTCAAAGGAGTTTAATGAACATACAGGGTTTTTTTTTTGTTGAAACTGGGAATTCTTTTAATAACTTCTCCCGCTCTAGGTGGAGCAGGAGGGCGTGTCAGACTTTTACTGACTAAAACCCACCCGTGTTCCCTCAGTTGCCTGTGTGCCAGGGGCCACGGACGGTATCTCTTTCGAACAACCCGCACCCCGGGTGAGATTGATGATTTGAATGATTATAATTATGTAAAGCAATATTTTTATAACAGTCACGAATCACATTTTTTTCAACATACAGTTTTACACTGACCTGAAAATTGCAAAAAAACAAAATCAAGTCATTTATTCAAAATTGGCTGAGAATCAGCACTTTTCTAACGTCAAAATTACATAAGACAGTCCCCCAAAACGCCCGCCCTTCACCACTCCAAGTGCTTTAGCTGGGAAGAAGTGGCGCAACAAACTCCCCAGCAGCACAGCTGTCTGTTTAGTTAGACCCTGGAGAGCCTTTTCCTCAACGGGAGCTACCAGATCCCACAGCACACCCCGGTCTAATACCTATTCAAACTTCTCTAACGTCTTCACATATTAATAGACAGTACACTTATTTACTAAACTTTATACTCTAATACTATTACCATAAGGTTACTTACCGATCAGAAACATCGGTGCCTGTGTCAGGTCTTGGCCTTTTTGCCTGTAACAATACAGAATTAAATGAGGATCCAGAATATTGTGGTAACTCAGAGTAAGCGAAAGTGTCATGCAATGTGCAGGAGGCAATACTGTGGAGGATCTACAAAGTAAGCAGTAAATACTTGAACTACATCCGTTGTATTACAAAACACGATCTAAATTTAGCTTCGAGACAGTTTTTTGCGTTTCCAACTAAACTTACTAAAGTTCTTAATACAAAAATGACAACTTAGAACCGAACTAAGTTGTCAGTTTTGCAAAAATAACTGTATTTCAATTTCTGTTAGTTTATTTATTTATTTTACACAGTCCCGATGGTTTAAACCATACCTACATAAAAACCTTGTTTTGTAATAAAACCGCATAAGTCTGTGTCTTCAACTATAGTTTGTCGTGCGATCGGACCGCTCTTCTCCTAGATCTCTCCTAATGGAAAGCGATGAGGATTTACCCAGGATTGTGTAATATCTTGATTTAAAGGAATGTCCTTGAGGCTTGTTATTCATTCTTCTTCATCAAGATCTACGTTTTGGAATGGGCAACTAGCTTCAACTATCTGAATGACTGACCGACTCTTTGACAATTCAAAACAGCTTTGAGATTGAGGTTTCCGATGGGACGAGTACATTCAGAAGATTTGTAGCATGTCACCGTTGCTTTAAATTGAAGGTTTATTCGTCTTATTACATATCGCGAAAAATCCAAATTTAGTTAGATTTGGGTAAAGTTACAAAAACTAAAACTTGGCACCTGACTAAGTTGTCATTATGTAAAAAGAACTGTATTTCGATTTGTTAGGTTTTTATTTCAAACACAGGCTCAATGGTTTAAACCATACTTAAAGAAAAACGTGTTTTGTAATAAAGGGGACGTATCCCCTTTATGGGGACTTGGTATGTAAAGATGGTCGTAAGACCGTAGTCTTACGACCATCTTTAAATACCAAGTCCCCTCCATGCCACGGAAAACACGTCAAGCCGTTGGTCCCGGCTGCCAGTCAAAGATTTTTGATAGTCATTAAGGGTCGTCAGAAGCCCGACTTGTTATCAGCAACCAGTCTTACCAAGGGGTATCGTATTACCCAGTAACTAGGTTGTAGAGGTCAGATAGGCAATCGCACCATGTAAATTATGGGTATTCAGCTAAATCTGATTATACTCGAAGCCGACCCCAACATTGTTGGGCTTAGGTTAGGCAGATGATGTCCATACAAGTTTTTTTTAAAGATATTACCAAATACCATATCTGATTTTCTATTTCTTTTATCTCGGTCCATATCACAAGTTTCGTATCATGATGAGCATCAGGGGGCCGATTCTACTAACAAATTTGTTAAAAAAACGCAATAGAACCGCAACCGAATCACCACTTTTAAGCGTTTTCGCATTCTACTAAAATGAACAACGGTCCAGCTGCGACACAGCTGCGGTTACGTTTTAGTTACGCCAACGATCGATTGAAACAATGTCAAAACCTATTCTACTAACAAAATCGAACATGAGCGTGACGTTTACTATAGGACAAAGTTAATGATAAAATTATGATCATTATGTCTTTTAATTATAGAAAATACTTTTAGTGCCACATATTCGTGTTTAGTAACATTTTTAGATTCAACTTTTTTCTTTGTGGTATTAATAAAACATATTATTTTGGCATGTTGGTAACGCGGGTTACCCGCTGTGTTCCCGCTACAGTTCAGTTGCAATTCGTTTTAAGTTTAGTTTCCATTTTGCTTATAAAATAGTAGAATGACTTTTTATGTAACTATCGAACGGCGATCGAAATCGAACTGTTGTGGAAACACAATTTAACGTGTAACGTTGCAAATTAGTAGAATCGGCCCCCTGATCTAGATAGGTATTCTTTTTTGTATGCCTCAATTTGCATGTTCTACGCATAGCCCGCGAATTTAAGAAACAAAATCAAAACGCTGAATGCCTTAGAGCTAGAAAATGACAGCATGAATGTATTAAGCGACATTTTTCACAAACATCTTGTGCCCTTCTTGGAACTAGTTATTGTGAGTTGTGTCAACGGAATGAAGAATGGCGTCTGTTGTTGTATGTGTGTCACGGGGATGTTGAACTAATTTGGACGTCCACATTTTGGTTTTCTCTTTAATTTGTTTTTTTTTGTTTCTGTTTATTTTCTTTATTTACCGTCTATATTAAAGCTACACTGTGAAATTCTGTACTTTTATTTGTCTAACTAGTAACTGGTGTTAACTTGAGAGCCCATCTTAGCGTATTGATGGCAAAAAAATCAAACATCTTTGGCCGAAAATTCCGCTGCGCAACTTCGCTCGCTGACGCAGTTATAAGATCATCAAATGCGCAAGTAACAGGGCATGCGGCGCAGGATAGGAGGTGAGCCATTGTCTGTGGGGAGGTGCCGCATACGCACTTGAGATCTGAGCCATCCGTGAACCCTCATCTGTGGAGATTGTCTTTGCCCCGGCCGACTTGGGTTCGAAGTCTATTAAGAGCCCTGTCGGCTGTCACCCATCGATAACTTGGGTGTCATAGGTTTATAAATAGAGATCGGATAATCGGATGCATATTTACCTAAGGCATGTTTACGACATCATTACAGCTGATGAGTCTTGGATTTATCAATACGATCCAGAAACGAAACGCCAGTTAACGTTTTGGGTGTTTCAAAACGAATCAACGCCTACCAAAGTGAAGCGATCTAGAAGCGTGGGGATAATTTAGTTCGCGAGCTTTTTCAGTTTGACTGGCTACTTGGTGTCAATTCCTTTACGAAACCAAAGAAGCATTGACGCTGAATGGTATACTACCAAATTCTTGGCAGAAGTTTTCTTTGTGAGCAACAAACGACTAAACACAGGGCTCCGCGGGCTATTGCTCCACCACGACAACGCGCCTTCGCACACCGCGCTCAAAACGAGGAACTTCCTGGACAGCACGCCACCGGTCAAACTCCTGGCTCACCATCCTTACAGCCCTGACCTAGCACCGTGTGACTTCTTTTTATTCCCGAAAATAAAAAATCAGCTCAAAGGGATACAATTTTCGTCGCCGGAAGATGCGCTGTCAGCGTTCGAGCAGGCTGTAAACGATGTGTCTGCGGCAGACTGGAAAAAGTGTTTCGAAAACTGGTTCAGACGCATGAAACTTTGTATAGAGGCTAGTGGAGAGTTTAATAAAAAAATATTTACCTATAGAACATTTATTTTTATTTTCGCAAAACTTTCTGAGTGTCCCACGTATTATTATAATAAAAGGAGGATTTCTTCTTTTTGTTATTAATTATATTTTAGGCAAAAATATGTATATTTTCTATGAAGGTACAGTGAAATAATAAGTACAATTTTTACAAGCTCACAATGAGAAAAGTGCCACAGAGGCTGCCACCATTGCCACATTGAATGTCAATGCAGATATTTTGGTACCTACATAGGTAGCAAAATGAAACAATTTCAGCATTAGCTGTTATTACAAAACCTTTGTATCTAAAACCACTGCCTTAGGTATTTATAAAAAAACGTTATGTCATTCTGACAAATGACAGCAAAATTGGCGGGAAAGTTTATAATTTGTATCGATGGCAATGCTGTTTAACACAATTTAACTTGTCTTGTTGTTAATGTAATAATCAAACTTTGTCCTATTTTCGACCCTAATAATAGTTCCGTCAGGCTCTTTGGAATTATAAAAGTTGTTTATGATCTAATTTAATGTTAGATCACAATCTGCCTTAAAGGCTACTTCAACTTTTTATTATCATCAATAAGGAAGAACATCGATTTAGTCGAGAGATAAGGATCTCATATTCAGATAGTCTCGTTAAATGATATTCGAACAACAAATTCGGCATGCAATCATAGAAGTATTTCTCCTTAATTATGTAGAGATCTTGAATATTTGGCCTACACTAGGTCATTAGATAATTAAGAAACTTTTGATTTATTTGTATGACACACTACGGAAGAATATCATGCATTTTAATTTAATTTTGTTTCATTGTCTACAAATTAAAATAATTAATTGTAGGTTTTAATATCAGCTTAATAATAACTGTCCCATTGGAATTTTCATTGAATTCATAAGGAATTCATACGTATACTACTTTTTATCACTTCATTTAAATACATACATATTTTTATGTTATTTCATTCAATGTATTGTTCTAGTGTAATGTAACGAAATGTTTTATTTTTTACAAAAAAAAAAAACAATCTTCTTTGGCAATGTTATTTGTTTCTTTTATAATGATATTTTTTTTCGAATAGTTGATCACCTTTTAACAACAATGTTGTGCATATCTATCTATAAGTGATGTATTTACACAGTATGTATTGATTCGTGATTACCTATTGTTACTTTTTTTTTTTGGTTTTGGCTTCGCACGGTTTGTGCATTTAGCCAGTGTCAAGTAATTTTTCTTTTCGAGCAAGTAAATGCCCCGATATCGGGCACGAAGTTACGAAACAGTCATGGTCGACTTTAGTTAGTCAAATCAAAGTTATTGTAAAGCGGTAGTAACTTTACAACAACCTAGTAGAAGTTTTTGGGGGGAACACGAAAAGTCCACGTTAGTCACTTATTTTCACCTTCACTACATTTGTGCACTCACATGTAACTAAATTGAATAATTCACTACCAAAATTATACAATTTAATTCGTTATTTCACTAAATTTAATGAAAATGAAAATTCGTGCGACGTGTTCCAACGCGATCCCGCCAAAAACTCCGCCATTGTTACTTATCTTTATATCATATGTCATTGGTGTGCCTAGCTTACTAAATAAAAAAAAAAGGTTTTCCAAAAAAAAACCAACCGACTTCCGGAAAAACACTACAAAGGAAAAATAAGTTTAATTTCGGAAGTCGGTGACTTTGGATATGTATTTAATTTTTTTGTCACCGCCTTCGGAAATTAAAGTAATTTTTTACTTTGAAGTGTTTTTCCGGAAGTCGGTTGTGTTTTTTTTTTTTGGAAAACGTTTTTATTTTTCACTTTTTAGTACCTACCCCACACCAATTCGAAATTTCATCATCCTTGCGGTCAAAACTATGCATATTTATGCGATAGCAGCAATCGCGGTTATATTGACAAGCAATTTATAACAACAAGAATAAAGTTTGTTATATGGATAGAGCAGTCTCTAAAAATGTAAATAAAACCTGACCTAGCATTTAAGTGCAGCATTCTTGTTTATTATCATCAACATCTTAGACATATAACATTGACATTTTGTGCAGATAACATCTGTTGATACGTTATCTCACAATAGAGCTATAAAAAACTTTAAAATAAAAATAATGTTTATTGGTTTCGGAAAAAAAATAACACATAAATAATGGATTGACCAAATGGACACCTTGACTCTTAAACTATTTTTTATAAAACCAATTAGCCATTTGTTTTTTGCCTAAATAGCTTAAAGAAAAATAACACATTTCTGCCACATGAGTACCCAGAAATAATTTCGTAAAATAAAGAAACACCAAGGATAAATGAAAATAAAAAGAAAGTAAAAAAGGGTGAAAAACTAATAATTTCTTTAAAATTCAAATCTGCAGAAATTATTTGTTAGTCACCCTTTTTACTTTTTTTATATTTTTATTTATTCTTGGTGTTTCTTTATTTTACGAAATTATTTGAAGGGACGCATCAGATCTATATGAAATTTAAATGGGACCATTTCGGAATAAACCCCTTTTGAACAGAAATTTTTTTTTGCAAATCCGTCTATATATGACGGAGTTGTCTGAACAAACATATAAAAAAAACTTGTTGAATTGATAATCTCCTTCTTTTTGAAGTCGGTTAAAAAATTGTTTTATTCTGATATTCATAAAGCCTTGAAAATATGGTAAGCTGAGCAGCTCAGAATAGTAGGGCTTTTTATAAAATGTCCTACTTACACGTGTAAAAATATTAACCAGTTTATTTTTAAATTGATTTAATAGCTGTTATCTTGATCGCCACTTTATTTTTAGTTTTATGATCAGAGATCAGATATTCGGATGCATATTCACCTAAAGTTGAGATGTTGGCTAATGTGGAACGGGTTTTTGTATCGAAAAAACTTAATTTAATGTAAAAACAAAATTGTTCTAACTAACACACACCACCCCTTCTCTTACAGACCTACACCCTACATATACCTACATATTTGTATAGGGGTACATTTTAAATAAATATGCATCTAAATAGTTATGCAATCCTAATAATTTAGAAGTCGCTTCCATACTTTACACCCGACTAGTTATGCATTCTCGGTGTTGCTGGCATGCCGTGATTTTTTTACAAAAATATTAAGAAGCCGCTTCCATACTTTCTTATCTAAAAATCAACTTTAGGTAAATATACATCCGATTATCCGATCTCTATTTATTGACATTCAGTTGCTAATTTTTATTTCACATTGTATTTATGATTTGATGACATTGTATTTATTTTTTATATTGTGATTTGTATTTATTTCGTATTTGTAACTTGTGATTGTGATAATATGGGAGTAGGTACCTGAAATAAATGGATTTTATTTAATTTAATTTTTATTTATTTTATGATACAAGCTAAGTATAGTAGCTTTTATTATGAAAACGGCCTCATCTTGTGCCTAACCTTTTCCCTACCATGTTAGGGTCGGCTTCTTGTCTAACCGGATGCAGCTGAAGCCTGAATATCAGTATTTTATATGGAGCGACTGCCTATCTGACCTCCACACCCCAGTTACTAAGTAATACGATACTGATAAGACTGATTGTCAGACTTTAGGGCTTCTGATGACCCGTGACGACTGTAAAAGATCCGTGAATGACAGCCGGGACCAACGGCCCCTTCCGCACCCACGAACTCGCGTATGTTACGCGCGAAACAGTCTTGTGAAATATGAATAATACTATCTATCATAATACGACTCGAATGCGTCATCATTACTAACACCACGAAGGTACTAATTCATACCAATGGTACACCTGTGTACCGGCGGTGCTTGACGGTGATTTTATTTTTGGTAAACATGTGAACCAGTCGGATACGGTTCCAAGGATATCATCAAGGTTCCGGACTGGAGTTGGCATCAACATCAATGGCGAGTACATCACTCACCTTCGGTTTTCCGATGATATAGTAGTCATGGCTGAGACTATGGAGGACTTCAGTACAATGCTTAATGACCTCATGTTTACCTAGGACAAACGGTCCAGTAATGGGCCTTACCAGAAGGCTGAAAGTCACCCCAAGGGCAATGGACAGGGCTATCCTTGGAGTTTTCCTACGCGATCGAATCAGAAATGAAGAGATCTGTAGGAGAACCAAGGTAACCGATATCCCGAAGAATTGCCAAACTTAAATGGCAGTGGGCAGGGCACATTGTTCGCAGAACAGATGGCCGATGGGGCCGATAGGTTCTCGATCGATGCGATCGCGTACCAGTATAGACATAGAGTTACAGGCACAAGGTGGACCGATGACCTGCAGGCTTAGCACGAACACCGATTTGTCAACAGAAGAATAGACATGACTATTAATACAATAGGAGAAGATAGCTATGTTTTTATATTAATTATCACAGTTATGCGTTCTAAACGAATCATGATTTTGTAGATAATCATTTAAACTTTGTGGCCGTTCAATAGAAAGTTTGTTGTCAGCGTGATTTTGACAGTTTGGGAAGAAATATTCTTCTGAAATAGTTTATAAGGATTTAGACAAAGATCGTTAGAAACGAAAGACAAAATGACAGATTGTAGAAGGATATCTAAGGTGCGATGTAAAAAATGGAGAAACGAAATGTCACTTTGTATTGAAAAAGTACTGTCTATTCTTCGTAGAAATAGAAAGCGTCATGCTAAGCCTGCATGGCCGAAGTGAGGGCCGCAGAAATTCGGTGGATGCAAGAAGCAAAGAACCGATCGAAGTGGCGGTGCTTGGGGTAGGCCTATGTCATTATGTCCTACGTCACGTCTGTCCATACATTTTACTTTCGTGCTGAGTACGTCAACGTCAATATCAGACGTTAGAAATGATAAAATTGCACAATAAATCTAGAACTATTGGTCATTTTCCCATTTTTTCACCAATTAACTGATTTTTCGTCTCAATCTCGATATCTAATAACTGAAAGTCAGTATCCATAACTCAGCCCTAACTACCAATCATATGGTTAACCTAACGGTTAGTGTAACTAACCGAGATTCGAGATAAACTTAAGGTTATAAACAATAAAACTCTTAAATGTCGCCTGTTGGATCAAGATTAGCTTAACAACATTCATAAAAAACTGAACCGAATTTTGGGTGACAGTAACAATTATCGGCTTAGTCATTTATTTTTCGAAATGTGTACTTACTTCGTTTTTTTTTTGTATTAGATATTTTTGACATTAGTGTTTGATTTAACATACTTAGTTCAGAAAGAATCATGGCCATATTGGACTAAGAAAAAACAGAAATTCGTCCCAAGATGAGACTGTCACCAAAATGAAGTACATTGTTAATATAATTATTAGTCATTCAGTTTATTTTTTAAAGCTGGGGAAGTATAGATATAATCATTTTTATAAAAATAACTATACCATAACAGAACGCAGTATAAAATATTGATTTTGAACGCATCTGTAATTCTTATTATTGACGTTACTAGAGAAGTCCATATTTTTACTCAGATCTAGATCGATTATATGTTTTAATTGAAATAAAATCCCAGGAAATGTAAATTGTTCAGATTATTTTACATCTTTGAAGTCACTATTTTTTGCATTTATTATATTATTCTTTTTTATATATTTTTTGCAAATACTACTTTTTGCCATTGTTCTTTTGGATAGCAGTGTTTTGTCTAACATTTTCAGAGCTTTCGTTTGATACTAGCTGTGACCAGCGGTTTCACCTGCCGTTTCATTTAACCCACGGCGTCGCGTCGCATTGCCCAACTTTGCTATTACTCCGTTTTTGCTTTTCATTCTTTCTGACTTTTTTTCTTGGCTCCTAAGGGTTGCAGCGTGATATTATATAGCATACGACTTCCTCATTTTTTTTCTATCAAATACATAAAGTATTTTTGTCGTAAATCTGACTGGTAGTTCCAGATATTCACGCGTTCAGACAAAAAAACGAACAAACTCATCAGATTTATTTAATGCTAGCTTTTACCCGCAATTTCGCCCGCGTGAAGGTCAGAAGTGATCCCACTAAAATGTACTACAAAATTTAATAGATCTTTTTAAGAGGAATAATTAAAGTGAAGCCAGTAAAGCTCCCTGTCGGCATGATATTTTCCGACATCTTTAACAATTATCGTCATATTTCAGCCAATTTACAGTAAGATTCACGAAAGATGACCACGGCGCAGAAGGCATATTTTAGGTCCCTTTGGAGGTGCGAGGTGAAGCGCGGGCGGAATGCGTCAAGACCGGAGCGACGCCATTGGTGCGCGCGCCTCTCGTGATAGGCTGCTCAGTCGCTATTCGTCTACGTACGTGTACGTGCGCAGACGGCCGCCATTTGTGGTCATCTTTCGTGAATCGTACTGTACACAAAACCCACTTTCCTCATGATCTTTCCTCACTCCATCAATTGGTGAAAACAGTATGAAAATGCGTTCGGTAGTTTTTGAGTTTATCGCGTTCAGCTAGCCAGACGCGGTAGGGCTTTTGAACTAAAAATGTGCTAAAGGCAAAGTGTCATTTTTAGTACCCGACCTAAATTACCCGTTTAGTCTAATGGAATGCAAATATTACCAAGCACAAGATTACTTACGTATAAACATGGGATTTAATAAACACGGAAGATAATCGGTGATGTCACCCTACCCGAGTCTTTGTGCGTGCTTTGGGCGCCGTATTGTCTAAATGATATACGAACTTTTTGTTGGTGACAATTGAAGTGCCTCCACGTTCTCTTACGATCTTATGAGCGCCTGGTAGTTTTAATACAAATCTTAACATTTAATTGGGAAGATTAACGAATGGAAACTCTTGTAACATTAATATTTTTTAAGTGGTATTTATTTTGTAGGTAGGTAGGTACTTAAAAATTTTGAGATTCTTATTTCTACTTTGGGCAACCTGTATACAATTTGGAAAACGCGGATGTTAAACTATTCCTCAGTAACGACAGACAAAGAGAGGAAGAAAAATGCGTTTTTGGATGTCCATTTACCATATATATGGACTACAGAGAAAGCTCTCAATTTTAAAAGATTGAAGACTGAAATAGGTCGACTCACACCTTTTGACCTTTGAATAATGCTAAAGCAAGACCGTTTTAATTTTAGATTTTAATTGAGACTACAAAGAGTATACAATTGTTTTGACTTATGTATATTACTTTAAAATAACACCTGAAATATTTTTCCAAGTTTTCTTCAAAGTACTCTGATTAATAAACCACGAATATTTCTTAATGACCGGGCGATCCCTCAAGCTCGCTACCAGGACCACAACGATGCCAAGGAGGTATCGTGTGAGAAAGGGCGTAAATCAGCGGGCGCATTCCTCTCGAGGTGTGAGGCCGCCCGATCTCCCGATAACTCCGGCTAATTTATACGTTTTACGCGGCGACAACGCGCCTGAACGGACGGCTGAATACAGGGCGAGTCATTTTGAATTATTTTATTTTAAATGCTTGTTTGATTTACGGGTTTTCATACGGAAAATGTTGTTTCTTGTAACTTAATGTTTTCATTTTCATTTCATTACAGGTTTTTCTAACGCTTTTTTGCAAAAATTATTATTTTCTTAGTTATTAATTTTGTTCTCATAGTTCAACATTCATCAAGATTTTTTGGTAAATTTTATTCATGTTTACGCTGAATTCGTAGCTATTATAAAGTAACCATTTGTTTATAGATTTTATCAGTGATTTTCTATAAATATTCACTTATTTATATATTCTTACATTTGTTGTGCATTAGTAATTAAACTGCAGGTGCAGCAAATAACAATAATGTATTGTCATCAATCAAATCAGTGAGTGCGATAAGATCGTGTTTGAGATAGTAACATTAACTTTATTTATGTTAATTCTTATTTATGCATTAACCTTAGAACTGTATAAAAAAACCTTAACATTATATATCATTATGCCTTGTAAACTCTTGAGACAAGGCATTACGAATGCTTTAGTTTTATAATCATAATACTCATGATTAGGAATAAAATTGATGAATAAAAAAAACAAACCTACTTAAAAAGAATTAAGTCCGTTTTTAAAACAAAAACACTCTATATTCTAAACAAGCGTCAGAACAAAACGCTTCTTTATTTAAACGTAATTCGTTTATTGTTTTATCTCACTGCTTATTTACGATCGGGACATATCATCCCGCACCCGCGTCGTAACGTATAAATTATAAAATTTATCGACCCACCAGTTGTATGTTTTATCTTTGATAATAACATGTGATATTGGCGATTATTAATAAGATCTGTTAGTTTTTCGACTTGTCGCGTGAACTGTCAATTGTAATAGTGATTAATTTTTTTGTTGTCTTTGGTTTATTGTTAGGGATTGTCATTTGTTTAAGATTCGAATTGACAATGGGGAATGATTTGACAGGCGTCATTAATTGAATAGAGAAAAATGTTTCGGAATGATTCCTCAGTGTTAATGTAGGTAATTAAATAATGTTAGTTACTTAAATGGCCAATTATTGCGCTTAAAAGAGAATAAAATGTTTTTTTATGCATGTTGCTTTTTACTCTAAGTACAATTTATTAATCCTGCAGCTATGTCCTGCTCAAATTGTGGATACTGTTCGATCGAATTAATGATTACAGTGATGATTTTTATGTATAAAAAAAAAAACATACAATAAAATCCGCCATCTTCCTCATTCCCGCCGAATTCCGCGAATTTCTCGCACGTTCACGAAGTAAGTCTGTTTTCGATTACATAAACAAAATGGAGTTAAGCCCAATCCATATAATGCGCGGGAACTTACAAGTTGTATCGAGAAAGACATCTCGGTCGATAAATCGCGCCGTGTTCGACTATCAAGCTGGACAAATTTGTTTTTATTGGTGTTATCTCTGGGTGGCTTTAGTTTTCGTTGCTTTTGCCTTCCATTTTGTTTCTTTGTTATAGTATTTTATGTGAGGTGCGTGCGATAGGTTAAAAAAATTACCATTGAATTAAATTAATATCTCTATTATTTTTCGTGTGATTTGTTTGTGGTTTTATAAGTTCAATGGACTTAGGTTTATTCTGTGACCTGTCGCGATAGAAGAGTTATTTCTGTCTTTAATCATCGGTATTTATACAAACTAGTCTTTTAATGTCATCAGCCTGTTTGGTCCACATTTTTTTTACTTAGAATAATTCAAAGGTAATTAATAACAGTATACTGGTTACGTATCAAGACCTACCTGACATAAGTACCTAGCTGAACCCTCCACAGAGACAATTATACTACCGCGAAATCATTCCACTCACTCGTAGCCTAATCATCATTGCAATAAGGCATTGTTACGCGCTAATCTTCATCGCATACCAAAATTAAACGATCAACTATCATGTAAGCCAATACCTCTTCGAAGTTATGAGAGCCTGGTATCAGGTGGCTAACGATCCACTGTCCCGTAGGTACGTTACGACTTTTTAATGGTCACCATGAATGGGTAACATGAGATCTGACGCCTCACCATGCTATACAACTTGGAAACATAAACAGTTTTGTACAATGAGACCAATAAAATTTGGTTTTAGTTGCACTGGGCAGATAACGCTTCGAGTATTTAATCATGGCGGCTTGTACCATAAAGCTCGTCTTGTCACTTTGATTGTTTTAAGTTCATGTTGTGACTTAGTTTTTGGAAAAGTTTAAATCACGTCTCGATGAAATCTTGAGATTTGTCTTCGAATTTGTCTGTAGGCAATATTATTGTTGCAAGCGAACACTTTCAACTTATATAAAAAAAACTGCATTCTGGTCCATCTACAATGCCCCTATCTATGTCAATAGTTTCATCCAAAATAAAACTATATTCCGTTTTAGTAAATATTTTTCTACCTCGGCCAGTAAAAAAACACAACATTTTTATTTAATCGATTAGTGCCGTAAAAATGCATTTAATTTTTACATTTTCAAATTTCGCACGTAGTTTGACGAAAACGCTGGACGCAGTGGCCGCCATATCGCTCTGTGGGTATGACGTCAGTTAGCTATTTAGACAAATGCGCTGATATTTTATATGCTAATTGTTTATAATTAAAAAAAAAAGTTATTATTCTACTTATCGTTGGTTTGCTGTTCCCGAATGCAAAATATTATTTAAATAAAAATTACTTTGGTTACCTACGAAAATAATAAAAGTACGAAGTTGTTCAATTGACACGCCGTATGACGTAATAACATGGCGGCTACTAATTTCATGGTGTTCAAAAACATAAAAAAAACTGAAATCTTTGAATTGTATTTTAAAATTTATTTTGTTATTGCATGAACTAAAATTAACATTTTCCGACTGCATTTTGCCTAAACTATCTCAATAATATATTTTTCTCATATAGAGTAAAATACCGCATGAGCAAGGTATTACCTTACCTACTCATAATAGGTAATTTCAGGTACTTACATTTGATTAAAATTGCATTAACAAAGGTTTATTTCAGTAAAAAGTACATTAATATAGATCAAGAGGATCATGCAAGCATCGTATTAGGCCATTCCGTGCAAATAAAGTTAGAAAGCTAGGACTAAAAATACAAATTGACATTATGTGCAGTGCATTGTTGTGCGAAATTATACATAGTGCATTTTCGTGGTTCATAATTATTTATCAAAACGTACGAACTATACTAAATAAAATTGAGTTTGAAACATAAATATACTAAAACATCTAAAGCACTCAATTTTCTACTAAACATTTATTTACAGTGAGGATTTCCAAATAAAATTTGCCTTTTTTATTCGAAAGTTCGTAACCATAGACAGCACAGGCGATTATCAAGACCTAAGGTCAAAGTGGCGCCATCTACAATGCGAAAATGGAAATCCTCACAGCTCGTACGTTTGCTTATCAGAATGCATCTGACCTTTGGCTCGGCGTGGTCCAAGCTGCAGCGTGGGGAGGCACCCCCTCCGAGGTAGCTACACGGCATCAGGGTCACCATTATTTACCCTCGTGGTAATGTCACACACAATGTCACTTTGACAGTTCTTTTGGCGGGAAATAGTTTTTGTGCTTTCATTTTGCGCTTATCGTTTCGCTTTTGAACGGTACACTTTGTCTTTGGTAGGTTGTGTGATTTTGGTTAGTTTTTCACAATCCATAGCTTGGATAACCTAGAGAGGGAAATACATTTTAGACAAATAAGATTTAACAATTGCCTACTCCTACTTCAGCAGAAATTAATGAGCTCTGCTCATGAGATAAATAAGTTGCAGTTGCTCTATATCTAACTCCTAAGTTATGTATGATCTTCTTATCGTATTGACGTGACAATAATGTAGGTAAAAACGTTTGGTAGTCCTCATCCCAAGGCCACACGCCAAAAAGTCACAACCAATTATAACGCTTCGCCGGTGGCTAGTTATCGAAAGCCACTTTAGTCATCGCCCTACGGTGGTCGAAATAAAAATATATTTAGAAACAAAAATAAAAAAAAATTACACGCATGCCGGACGGACCACCCACAGAGGTATGTCAAACGCTGAACGGCCATGTTCATCAAGTTGTCAAATTGAGTTTGACATAATTGTGAACGAGCCTTTTTTGTAGAACCTCATCTGTATTCGTTGATAATTCTGTGGCTTCTGGTCATGTGAATAGATACTTGAGTACCTACTTGCAACAGTTTTTTGTTAGGAATTAAAATCGCTAGTTGTATCTAACTAATCTAATTATGGCTTCCGTATGCGTTGCGCTAGAATTTTCGGCGCACTTTTATATCTATTGACGATCTTAGTCCTACCCTACGTCATAATAATTCAGAAAGTCGTTAAAAATAGCATGAATGACTTCTAGTAGTTGAAAAAAGAGTGATTTCTTAGAGATTGGAAAATGCTTAGGAGAACAAAAAAAAAATTAAAGAGCTCAAACAAGTTTTAATATAATATTGTTTGGTACCTAACTAAAACAGAGTAACTTCTTCTTTTATAGCTAAAGTAAAAATATATTATTTTCACGACTATTGAGTGACTGTTGTTTGTTTTTTTTTGGTTAGAATGAGCATTCTAACCATAAAAAAACCCCAAAGAAAAGAATAAAAAAATTAAGAAACTATTTTCAAATTTACGTTCTATTCCACGCTACTAGATTTGGAATGGAACCTGTTTTGTGTAATATTATAAAATAAACGATGTCTGTCCGTCCCGTTGCCGTCAAATGGAAATCAAGTGTTTTAATTTCAAAGTAGATATTACACATAGTTGATTTGTTGAAAGACCAATAATTCTTGTAATTACATATTAAAAGGTTTAGTGTGAAAATGCTTTCAACTCGAATTAATTTAAACTCCCTCCAAACGAGGCCTCGAGCCAGTACTTTTGAAACGTTAAAATTACATAAGGCAGTTCTCCAAACCGCCCGCCTTTCACCATTTCCTAGTGCTTTACCTGGGAAAAAATGACGCAAAAAACTCCCCAGTTGTACAGCTATCTGATAAATTAGAAACGCTTGACATCTAATTTCATTAAAACTAATGACATAATTATAATTAACAAGACTAATTTACCTACATGTTAAGTAGAATAAAAATTACTTCGGTACTCGAAAGTAAACTGACCATTTCTCTCAAAAAATCCAACGACCAGCAACCGCGTTTTAATATAATTAGCACTACCAATTTGTGAGTAAAGTTCTCATTTTCATCAAAAACACATAAATACATTAAGTAAACAGTTTAAACGCAAGCGGAGTCACGGGCGGTCATTAGCGTAAAAATAAAATATTATGAGCCAAGTGTGTTCCAATCAACAGGGGGTTGAACAGTAGCATAACCTCACTGCGTGAAACGAAACGACAGGGTGGCCAACCTCATCATAAAACACAGACTGCAATACCTGGGAGATTTGAAATTCGAATTCGAGTTGCTTCTGTTTTTGTTTTAGTGGTTAATTTGTTGTGAGAATTAGGTTGCGGTGGTTACGGTGTGAAAAGACGCTCTCTAGGAAAACACACCAACTTATGAAATTACTTTCAGAAATAACGTTTCAGTGACGTCATTCAACCGTAAAATGCGGACGCTGCGCGGCCACTGCTCATCTAGAAAATCTAACCTTACGGAATAATGCCCTGTGTTGGCTCCCAAAAACAGGAGTGACGTGACTCTAGTAGAAGAATTTCGATGAAAATGTTATAGATATTGTTCTCCCAGAATCGCGTCGTACCTTCACGGTGTGCCTGTCGGGTAGAGTCTGAGATTTTACAACGTGGAAACTGCTCATTTCAACCATAGTTGCAGGCTGCACAAACAACAAATGTTTAAATAGGTGGTATACGTATAATAAGATCTAATATATAATCTTTCTAATTATATCGTAGGACTAAATTAACAAAGCAATAAAAAAAAAACTTAAATTGTCTAGAAATACAATTAGCATCTAAACTTTCTGAAGTTCCCTCTGAGTTTCTTCGGATTAAACCTTTCGATCGTTTAGAAAAGATTGATCCACGACGAAACGTAATTGACAGTTGATCTCACCATAATTTACATTCTAATATTAATATTATTGATTTAATCGATTATTAAATACGTTCTAACAGCCGAAATAATCGTAATATCCTAAATTTTATGGACGCCTGGTCAGCCCACTCTCATGGCCTTTGCCTCCTCTCAACAGGGGGTAAACGCTTCTACGGAAACGTCAAACTGCTTTTCCATTAGCTACCATCTTGTATTTTGCGTTCTATTTCTTTTAGATTTAAAGAAAATAGAGTCAAAAATCCTCTGCTCGAACTGCTTTTGTAACATTGGTAACATCTTAAAATTTGGTACTCAGGTAAATATTTGACGTTCCTTATTTGAATGGATTAAAGTTGATATTGAAATGAGAATTGTTTTCAAAGTAGCAACAAAGATTTTGTTTTAACCAATTATAAGGATTTAAATATGGTAGAGAATATTTTTATTGGTTATTAAAATAGTTTTTATTGGTGACATTATGACCCAAGAAGAGGTTAATTGGAAGCGTAGACAATTCCTTCGCGCTATAAGCCCAGTGGGGTAGAGGACCGGTAGCTGGAACGATAAATTAAAAAAAAAATGTAATAAACTAGCTGCGCCCTTCGGTTTCACCCGCATAAGTCTTGATCCTGTGGCAATAGTTCTAATCCAGGTTATAGTCTACCCATGTAACAAAGAAACATACAAAAAAATCAAATCTATTCTCTTTATATTAGTTTAGATAAATCGGCACGGAGTCCCGTTTTTGTTTTGACGTTGGGATTCATCAAATAACTTCTCCCGCTCCGGATGGAGCAGGAGGGCGTGTCAGACTTTTAGTGACTAAAACCCACCCGTGTTCCTTCAGTTGCCTGTGTGCCAGGGGCGACGGTATCTCTTTCGAACAACCCAGACCCCTGGCAGACATCGGCCCTTGCGGACCCCACCAGTTGGTGCTGACATCTCTTTGAGACGCGCGTGGAACACAACGCGCCGTCGACCCGGGCTTGGTCCTTACCGGACAGCGAGCTACCCATTACTCGCCGTCCGTAAGCCCGCGCCTACGGTGGCTGGGAATCAGCCTGGGATTCCCGACGCCCAGGGCATCTCCTGCGGAGGCTAGGGCCGTGAGAGCGCATATACTGCCTCTCCCTCACGTGCGCCGCCTCCCTCTTCGCGAGCATTACTGCTTCGCAGAAGGAGGTGACGGCTACCCATGCACTCTCGCTCCGTACCATGGCCTGGACCGGCCGGACATGAGAAATCGCTGCCGCCGATCGCCTCCACGAGGACACGTCGGTGCTCCTCCCAAGCCAGGCAGACATCCACCGTATGCTCCACCGTGTCCTCCGGGCGATCTACGAAGTGGAAACACCTGGGCGTTTCCTTCCGCCTTATACGAAACAGAAACCTTTTGAAACAACCGGGTCCAGTGAGGACCTGCAACAGTCAGAAGGTAAGGACGCCGTGGCGCCTCTCAATCCACTCCTCAAAGAGAGGACTTACCGCCACAATCGTGGCGTGCCCAGCACTGGGTGGTTGTGACAATCGCACTCTCCATGACGCCATGAGATCCCGCCGCAGCTCTGTTCGCTGTGCTGCGATTTCTTGCAGCAGCGGAGTTACGCCCCGGCGTTTGGCCTCCTCGCGCCAATCCCATGTGTGCGCGAGAACCTTTTCCTTCAGATCCCATGGCGGCAATCCAGCAAGGAGGCCCGCCGCCTCACCGGAGATCGTGCGGTATCCCCGGATCATCCGGATGGCCATGACCCTATGGGACGCATTCAACCGGCGGGCTGGCCGGCGCCTCAATGAAGGCGCCCACACGGGTGCCCCGTAAAAAAAAAGGAGTGCACATATTCAAAACAACGCAGTTCAAATTAGGAACGGCACGTAATTCGGCAACAATCGTAGTAACGTCCAACAAAACATTGTCTATCCGAATATTCAAATCAATACAACTATAAAAAACTTTATGAATATTCATTTAATCGAATAAAACGGGCAAGAACACACTGACGGTCGGGCTCTGTCAGACGAAGCACTCGAATCGATTATGTGATGGTGTTTACGATCGAATTAAAATCAATTGCTTGTATCGCAACCATGGAATGAAGTCCCGTTTAGGCAGATTTAGTGAGATTAGAATCGATTTGCTCTAATCGAGAATCGGTTGATTAAATCTTTTATTAAACAATGGAGATTTATATTGATTCTTTGTTATGCTTAGGTGCAATAGGAAATTATTTCATAGGGACAACCTATAACGGGTCTAAAAAGACGATGAACGAAGCCGAGAGTCATTCTTGCCGATCAATGTGTTTTTTTAACCAACTTCAAAAAGAAGGAGGTTATCAATTCGACATGTTTATATTTTTTCTTTTTTAATGTATATTCGGGAATAACTCCATCATATATAAATAGATTTGCCAAAAGATTTTTTTGTTGGTAAGGTGTTTATTCGGAAATGGTCTCATTGAAATTTCATTTAGATCTGATGATACGTTTCGGAGACAGACAATGGAACTCTTCACAAAATGACAGCAAATCAATCGCGATTGCTGCTATCGTATAAATATACATTGTTTTGACCCCAAGGATAATTAAATTTCGAATTGGTGTGGGGTAGGTGCTTTACCTAAAAAGTGAAAAATAAAACACTTTTCCAAAAAAAAAACAAACTACTTCCGAAAAAACACTACAAAGTGAAAAATAACTTTAATTTCGGAAGGCGGTGACAAAAATTTAAATACATACCTATCCAAAGACACCGACTTCCGAAATTAAAGTTATTTTTCACTTTGTAGTGTTTTTTCGGAAATAGGTTGTTTTTTTTTGTTTGCACAGCCACCAAAAGATATAACTATATAAGTAACCAGAGTTGTCGCATATAAGTAGTTGAAGTTTATTAAGAAACCGATGGATGTTTTCAAATGTTTAAAAATAATGTTGAAATATGTAATGTTGTTGTTAATGATGTTTAATGTGATAAATTGACTGTTTGTTTTCTATTAAGGCCCTGGTAACTTTAAATATTGTCGTTATGAGCGATAATAGTTCTTATTGCAATCCGATACGGGTTAAAATCTGCTGTAATAAATAAATTCGAATAATAAATGAGCAAGCATTTTCGTAAAAATCCAAATAAAATCGTATGAAATTAGATATAAACTATTTAATAATAAATAATCCATCACTGGATGCAGTTTGGCATTTGAAATTTTATTGTATATTTTTAATTATAATTATAATTGAAGGGATAAATTGGTTTTAAAGATAATTAAGAAGTGACTTTGATGATTGTTTTGATGCATGAAAGTACGTTTAATTATGTTTCGAGTTCCATCACTCTTTGCAAAAAAGACTTGAAAATATCATATATTTTTTTGCTTTCAAAATTATTTACGGTTAAAGATTTACAATGGTTTAAAAAAACACCTTTTTGAGCGTTTTCAAGAAATCACCGCCTTAATTTAATCCATCGGTTTCTTCTCTTTTGGGGACCGTACCGGAAAATATCTCCACGACCCTATGTTGGTATGTACTGCACGTGCACCATCAATAAGCACAATTTTTTCCGTGTATTAGCCCATGGACATAATAAAATCGTGGCATGATTTTTTCGCGCACTTGATCTTCAAGCTCTGCTTAGTGCCGAGAGTTGAAAATCGAATACTGTATTATTCGACGCGCTGAGACTCACTCGCGACGCACTCAGTAGGATTCACAATGCTCAGTTCAATACCGAGAGTCGTAAATACAGTGCGCCATAAAATCTCACCGTGATTTTATAACGTTCGTTTGATCACTGACTTACGATATTACTCGCGAAAAATAAAAGTTAATTTACGAAAATAGTGGATACGTATGAGTAATAAAACCGGTCGCCATTAAAAGCGTGCCTCTATCTCTAATGAGAATCTAGAATAATTAAATCGAGAGTAATATTAAAACACAAAATCGTTTTTTAGAACCGACTGCGAAAGAAAATATTAAAACAACACGCATTATTTAACAAAATAAAAGCACTTACAAGCCACAGTTTGCTATCTTTTAAAACGACAATGTTGTACCAAAACAGTCGTTATTGATGTTGGCAACATGTAAACATAAATATAACAAACATACATAACTTTATGACATGACGTCTAACCAAGCCCTAAAGATCGGGTCGCCAACCAGTTTCACTCGATAACATCGACCACTCGAATATTAGGCATAAATTAATCGATTATAATCGGCTACATCGAGAAAGGGATTTTTAGTAATTTGGAATAATGATTGTGCATTCGAATAATGCGAATTATTTCAAGGAAAGGTAAAACTAATATGAGTAGACATGCAAATTGGGTATTTTGATGCTTTCTTTAGTCGAGGCGATAGTTAAAATTAATTGATAGGAGATTATGAAGATCTTTCTTGATTAAATTCTCAAACCTTCTTTCCAGATAGGTATCGGAAATAATATCAATTAGGTATTTATGTCAAACAATTTTAAAAAGTTTTTTTAGTGTTTTTTCATTTGAGCTACAAAAATCATTTTGAATATTTATTTTATTTTTGTAATAATTTTAGAGAATTATTCTAAAATATATTTCGCAAAATACATGAATAAGTCTGGGCATTTGTAAAATGCTTTAGATTTTATCAAAAACTAGATTAATTATCTAAAATATTGCTTTAATGACTGTTATAAATATTTTCAGACGTTCGACAGATAGGTCAAGTTTTTTCGAACCGAATCTGCGGGAGTTTAAGAATAGCTATACACAATCGTGAGTTCATGACTTAACAAAATATCTGAAACTGTCTTATTACAAAACGCGATCTAACATTATTTTTTTTGCATTTCGAACTTTATTTCGATTTGACTACAGTTCTTAATACAAAAAATGACAACGTAAGTCGACATTCACAAGGACGTAGGTAATAAAATCGCGGTGGTATTTTTCGGTGATTGTTTTACTCCAAGGTGTAGCATAGGACTTCTGAAATGCCGCAACACCGTTGAAAAACTTGTCGATTGGAGATCGACATAACCCCAGACATGGGCATGGTTAAGGGAGTCAGGGACATCGATGCGCAAACTGTAAACATGAATTTAGCACATCATTTTAGTTCTTACTTAGTTTTTCTATTTCAATGTACGCGGTCAAAATATATGGAACAGCATGTATATTTTTTAATAACCGACGAAAAGTTTCAACGCCATGGGGTTCAGAATCGTGTACTTAAGATGTGGTAACAGGTTGCTGAAAAGAGTTCCCTAAAATCCAATTTCAAACTAATCACAAAGAAACTGGAATGATTTCTAATATTATGTGTGTATATTTAAATTAGAGTTTAATTTGTAATTTTAATATTTCCCTTCTACTGTTATTACACGCGTTGTCTACATCTCTGTTATCTTCTCTCCTATCGCAGGTGTGCCGGAAGAGATTTCTGTAGAAATAAGCATTACCTGAAACTCAGGTTTTTTTTTCGAAATCCTATATCTGGCACCAGTCTCTCACAAGGATGGCATACAGCTGTGACATTCTTTGTACACTTTTAATTTAAATCAGCTTTGTGAAGAGAGAATAAATGATAAATTATTATTATTGTAATTACCTATGTACCTACGTATTTTTCTGTTCCTTTCTTCTTGTCTGTTTATATATTTGTGTGCATAAATGGTTAAATAAATAAAAAACTTGTGTGGTTTTATGAAACCACCGTAAAAGTGAAACTTTTTTCACATTATAGACATTTAACTAAAAACTACACGGTCAGCTGATGCGAACTATAGGCGCCGCCATATTGGCCTCGGCTGCTCTGACGAGCGCCTTTCACTTTATCCCTACTCCGCGGCCGACCGTCACGCGACACGTCACGCGACATGCAACACACAGACGAAAAAGTTTGAGACGATGTAATAAAAGTTTCACTTTAATAAATTCAGAAATATTTATTAAAGAAAATCGTCACTAATTTGATATTTAAGTGCACTTCCTTAATTAAAATCAATAACATCATAACCATCTGCCTAGCCTTTTCCCAACTATGTTGGGATCAGCTTCTAGTCTACGCCGCGGGAGACGCCCTGGGCGTCGGGAATCTCAGGCTGATTCCCGGCCACCGTAGGCGCGGGCTTGCGGACGGCGAGTAATGGGTAGCTCGCTGTCCGGTAAGGACCAAGCCCGACGGCGCGTTGTGTTCCACGCGCGCCTCAAAGAGATGTCAGCACTAACTGGTGGGGTCCGCAAGGGCCGATGTCTGCCAGGGGTGCGGGTTGTTTGAAAGAGATACCGCGGCCCCTGGCACACAGGCAACTGAAGGAACACGGGTGGGTTTTAGTCAGTAAAAGTCTGACTTGCCCTCCTGCTCCACTCAGAGCGGGAGAAGTTATTTGATGATTTCCCACCAAAAAAAAAACCGGTTGCAGTTGAATACCAACATTTCACATGGAGCGACTGCTTATCTGACCTCCACAATCCAATTACCTACTGGGCAATAAGATACCACTTGATAAGATTGGTTGTCAGACTTTCGGGCTTCTGACGACCCAGAACGACTGTCAAAGATCCACAAATGACAGCCAGGACCAACGGCTTAACGTGCTTTCCGAGGCCCGGAGGAGTCTTGGTATGTAAAGATGTTCACCCAACCACGGACCAACCGCGGCAAGCGCAGCTTAACCTGAACGATCGACCCCTGCGGCTTATACTACTTAGCCACAAGACCCCTCAATAACATCATAACCATTTTTCAAAATTAATTAGAGAGAATTTTTAATTAGGTACTTTCCAGATTCTACTCTTGTTTAATCAGTGTTGCCAATGATCATTTTTAACAAAAAATATGATTATTGGCGACATTGCTTTCGGGATAAAATGGAGTTGACAAAGTTAATTTACATATTGTAATTTCGGAGGTGAAATTGCCAATTGAACGAAACAAGGATATGCCTCGTTATTTTTTATTTCAATAATGTCAAGTTTGGCTACTGATTACCATTCGTTATCTGTATTATGTGTTGTATGAAGTTAAAGGTTGACGTAGAGTACTTACTCTACGTCAATCCAGAAAAAAAATGGTCTCAGTTTGACCCGCTTTCAAGTGGAAGCGGGTCAAACTGAGACCATTTTTTTCTTTAAATTGGTATTTTTCATAATTATTAGGTACATTGAAAGGTCAAATTGACGTAAATACAACGATAATGATAAATTATTTTATTTCTGTAAGTTGGTTTGTACAAAAGCTTTTACACGTCAATCATAAATATTTTAAAAATTAGATGATTTCGGCGTTTTCTGAATACCCTGTCAAGAAAGGTCGAAACAAACTCAGAGGTCACAGTCTCTTTTAAAGCCCACACAATCTTGATCAGATCATGTGGATAGGTGTCTGAAATGGTATTTTGAGGAAAGAACTACACAGACTGAGTAGACTTGTCCAATCAGTGCACGCATGCAGTAAGGGTTCAAACGAACGCGATTATATCGCAAATACCTCGGTGCAGTACTACATTAATGACCACGCTTAATGATTTCACTAGCTGACGCTCACTGCATGTTAGAGCTGTCAGTCTGTCAGATTTCTTGACGACAGTTGTTTCCCTTTACCGTGTGTTTTCTTTTATTCGTTTTCGTAGACTATTTAAAGATAGTTCAATCCACGATGACGCGCCCCTCTCTGCACCATTCTTTTGTTTTTGACCGCTCTCAGTACAAGTGTCAAAGAGTGGAGCGCGTCTTCATAGATTGAACTATCTATACTTACTTTACTGTAAGTATTGCAAGAATAGCTACTAAGCGGCGGGGGTTTTGACTGCCGTTCTACTGGAGCAGAGAAGGGAAAAAAGGAGTGGAGCTGTGCCAATATTACCCATAGAATCTAAACTCCACTCCACTCCGCATGGATGAAAACTATTCTATTGGTTTATACAGGAAAAGTTTTTATCCAGTGCGCAAACTATAACCATGAATTCAGCATATCATTCTAGACCCCCCCAGCGCAGAAATTTTTCGTCGGTTATACAAAAAAAAACAGCTGTTCCATACATTTTGACCGCGTAGGTATTGCACTTTTCTAAGAAACAGCTGATTTTTTTTGTAAAACTGACGAAAAATATCTTCATTGGGGGTCTAGAATGATATGCTGAATTCATGGTTAAAGTTTGCGCACTGAATAAAAACTATTCCTGTATTGGCACTGCTTTACTCCTCTCCTCTTTTCTCCATTCCAGTGGACAGCCAGCCTGAATCTCCAATCAACGCGTTTTTAACGGAATCCAAAATTATATTATTTTATTTCCTTCCCGAATTCATACAGGCGCCAGCTTACAAACTTTGTGTGCTGTTGAATCAGTTGCACTAAATACAAACAAACTTACATAGCCGGCCTATAATACCTATTTACTAATTCAGTATTTGTTTTTGCCAAGCCTAATCTTTGTTAGACCTTGTAGAGACCCCTAACCAGGCATTTCTTAGCGCCACAGAGAGTAGAATAAGCATTACACGTTAGTACTGTTAGTAGACGCTGATTTGACAATCTGTTAGTAAGTATGCTGCTACAGTATTCAACAGAAGTCTGATCAAAATTTGCTGTTTAGCAATGCGATACGGATTACTGGCGACAGGTGTGAATGCACTTTTTTACCACAAGTCTTACCCAAGGGGTTTCGTGTTACCCAGTAACTGGGTTGAGGAGGTCAGATAGGCAGTCGCTCTATGTATATGTCATATGTCTTTGAATTTTTGGCTGTAAGATAATATGCCGATTTCCTCACCATGTTATCTTTCACGTCTTGACGTGTTAACTACAAGTTAACTTGGCATTTAACAGCTCTCATGCAGCTGAAACACGTGCATAGTTAGTTTACATTAGAACTGCCGTGTTTATTCGATGGACTTTAATTTCGATCCAGCCCGTGCTTTGCTGCCCTCTTCTAGCGATGACCTAAGCCGAGGTCCGCCCCCCACAAGGGTGCCCTTAGCGTGTAGTTGCGTAGTTTTAAGTTTTTAAGCCGTGGTTGGAGGCCTTAATTAATGAAGGCACAGGAAAGATTAATGAAGGGACAGGCAAGTCTGGTTTGGGACGCGGTGGTATCCTTCTGCGAAACAGTAATTTCGCAGAAGGAGGCTGCGGAGAGGGAGCGGGAGATTGCTTCCGCTGACCCGATCCGCAGCAGACGCACCAGGCATCGGCGGAGGGCGGATAACGCCCTCTTCCAGCCTCCCTAAATGGGTCCAGGGCTTCCTAGGACTCGAGATGGCGGCGCGTAGTGTTCCACGCGCGCCTCTATATGATGTAAGGGGACCTTATTGCCCCCAAAGTCGAGGTGGCCGGGAGAGGCGGGCCGGCACTAGCCGGGGATCATGGAAGTCACATTAGATCCCGTGATCCCCGGTGCAAGTGTGAGACAGAACACCGGGGTGGTTTTAGCCAGTAAGAGTCTGACATACCCCTCTGCCCTCCCCAGGGTGGAGGACATCCATGAGGATATCGCCCGTAATAAAAATAAAAAAAACAAGGCGAGTCCGGTTAAGCAGCCGACAACCTAGGTTGACCTGCCGAGTTGTCATTAAAAAAAAAACAATCGATGAAGTCATAGTGCGCTCGTAACAAGTTCAAAATGTCAATGCAGTTGGTTTTTCTCACGGTCCAAAATTCTAATCTATGATAAATCATTAGCAAGTCAAAGTTACCTACCTCTAGCCTTATTAGCAAATTAAAACTCGCCTAAATATCGCCTACAAGATTATCAGCGAGGTCAATCTCACGGATATTTTTTCAATAAGATTTTCAAATTAATTAATCAAATCAGACTTTATAATTTTATAACAATCACTGTGAGAAATCGTCTAAGCCTTTTTTTATCAATGATGGTTGACATTGATACCTCGTGTGAATCAATCGTCAAATATATAAATTGCGGTCACATTTTGGTCAAAATAAACACACATGGGAAGACAGATATGGTCAATTGTGGTCAATTTCCCGATCAAATTGACCAGTCATTGGCTACTGATAATATGAATGTCAAGTCAAGTATAAGCCAAGGTCGTATGACAGTAAAGAGGTTTTTATTTGCTTAGTCAGCGTCACTTGGTTTTGTTGAATGAGCTGTAGTGGCGTACATTACTAGATTGCATTGTTGTTGTTTTTGTATCAAATGTATCTACCTATAGTTCCGGTATTACGTGTTGCAGGTGGCCTAAATAAGGAATTAATTGCAATTGATTAATAAATTATTAGTTTTTAATGATTAGGTCCAAAATCAAAATCAAATTATTTTATTTCACATAAACCTGCATTGACACTTATGAAACGTCAGAAGCTAGGTGCACGGTTCCAATTTGTCGCTTCCTATGGAGAAGAGCCGGCATTTAAACTCTACGGTTACTCTTTTAAAAATAAGTTGGCTTTTACAATGTTTTCAAATTACAGTGATAAAAGGTATGGGAGGATAGTGCAGGCCAGTCTATAAGTACCAAGCACTTAGAGGAATGAATTTAGATAATAGAAAATCGTCTGCAAATCTACAGTCTGTAAGGTCTACAACGTACTCTCATTCACAATATGTAAAAGAATCTACATAGATAAAATGAACCTATTTAAACCAAGTGACATGATTTCTATGAAAATCACTAATAAATAATTGATATTAGAATTGATGTATAACGTCAAAGAATGACGAGAATATGTAAAAAATAGAAACAATAAAAATTAATGCTGTAATTTGGTAGCAGTTATTAGACTTTCACATAGTTATGCTGTTAATGAGCTTGAAGTAGGTTGCTGTGTGTTGTTTGTGTATGAGGAGCTTGTGGCAAAGTGATACCTTAGAGGCGCACAGGTCGATCGATCAGGATAAGCTATGCTTGCCGCGGTTGGTCCGTGAATGGGTGACCATCTTTACATACCAAAACCCGTCCGTGCCTCGGAAAGCACGTTAAGCCGTTGGTCCCGGCTGACATTCTTGGATTGAAAGTCGTTACGGGTGAAGAAGCCCGAAAGTCTGACAACCAGTCTTACCAAGAGATATTGTGTTATCCAGTAACTGGGTTCGGGAGGTCAGATAGGCACTCGCTTCATCTAAAATCAGTATTTTAGATGAAGCGAGTGCCTATCTGACCTCGGATGCAGCTGAATACCAGTGTATTCAGCTGCATCCGGTTAGACTGAAAGCTGACGTCAATATAGTTAGGAAAAGGCTAGGCAGTAGAAAATAGACAGACACTTAGTTTATATAATTCCAGACTGAATTGAGGAATGGACGTTAATTGGCGGAAGTTTAGTTCTCAGGCCCGTTCAATGCTAGGTCATAAGGCCTAGTTCATAGGAACTCAGAGCAAGAAAGCTATGAAATGCAGCAGAAATAGTAAAATAGGAAAGCTTAAGCTGAGCTGTAGCTTTAAGTGAGGTTGGGCAGACAGACGAGACGCAACTCTAGTAGAACCATTTAGGTACCTACCTATATGAAAACTTAATGGAAGTTGTTTTGTCAGAATAGCGTCACACCACCCATAGAGTAGTTACTTACCGAGATCACAACAGTAAAGGAAGGTCTCTGCACTAGGCTAGCATATATCCACCAGTGTTGTACCCTAGACATTGCAAAGAAATCAAGAAAAATCTCTAAGCTGCAATGGGTGAAAAGTGAAAAATAATAAAATTATTATAGCTTACTAATATTCCAGTCGAGCAGAATAAATTTATTAACTCACCTAACCTAATTCCCATAGGTTTTTTAATTATTTTTATTTTGAGGGTGGGAAATCATCAAATAACTTCTCCCGTTCTGGGTGGAGCAGGAGGGCATGTCAGACTTTTACTGACTAAAACCCACCCGTGTTCCTCCAGTTGCCTGTGTGCCAGGGGCCGCGGTATCTCTTTCGAGCAACCCTTGGCAGGCATCAGTCCTTGCGGACCCCACCAGTTGTTGCTAACATCTCTTTGTGGCGCGCGTGGAGCACAACGCGCCGTCGACCCGGGCTTGGTCCTTACCGGACGGCGAGCTACCCATTAGGTACTCGCCATCCGCAAGCCTGCGCTCCTTCACATGCCCCGGCTCCCTCTTCGCGAGTATTACTGCTTCGTAGAAGGAGGGGACGGATTCCCATGCACTCTCGCTCCGTACCATGGCCTGGACCAGGGCCGGACGCGAGAGAACGCCGCCGCCGATCGCCTCCACGAGGACACGGCGGTGTTCCGCCCAAGCCGGACAGACCTCCACCGTATGCTCCACCGTGTCCTCCGGGCGATCTACGCAGTGGTAACACCGGGGTGTTTCCTCCCGCTTTATGCGAGACAGGAACCTCCCGAAATAACCGTTTCCGGTGAGGACCTGCGTCAGGCGGAAGGTGAGGACGCCGTGGCGCGTCTTAATCCACTCCTCAAAGAGGGGACTTACCGCCGCAATCGTGGCGTGTCCAAATTCACATAGGTCACCCCTCAATTCAGATAGAAGATATTCTGTTGACGTTCTACGGTGATTCTACGCCTGTCTACGCCAAAGAGCTACGCGTGCTACGAAACTCTACAAAGCTTATGTTTCCCTAATACCTATAAAACTTTTATCAATTAGGGATGCGACAAATTAGTCTCTAAAAATTTAAGAATCAGTGCCTTCTCATAATCTAGCTAGAAGGGAGCTTTTCCCGCCGGTGAAAAAAATACGCACAATCTTATAGGCATACAATATACCTAACAAATGAATAACTAAAGATAAAATAAACCAAAAATACACGTTGGCAACGAACACAAAAATCCTCTTCACGAGACGGACAAACAAGAATCGCTCTCTCCTATTCTATCGTTGGTGAATCCATTGGTATCCCGTAACTTTTGACAGCTGGCTCATCTTTCTGTCTCGGTCTTTCGCCCCGCCCCCTAGACACGCCCCTTCCGTGCCGGTACTAGGACAATAGGACGCATTTTGGGTAGACGGCGGGTCGCTCTTTTTATTTAATTGTAGTGTATGGATGGAGGATGTTTCCTTTGTATTGTC
The DNA here is from genome assembly GCA_947359405.1 of Antitype chi. Taxonomy (NCBI): domain Eukaryota; kingdom Metazoa; phylum Arthropoda; class Insecta; order Lepidoptera; family Noctuidae; genus Antitype; species Antitype chi. The sequence continues at coordinate 5,865,492 of OX375829.1, read as the reverse complement.
TGGATGTAAATGTATCCGGATACTTCATGTGTGGAGTTTTTTCTTTTGCACCTATATGAAATAAACTGCAAGCGTTTTTTTTTTAAATTGAAATATACTGTTATTTTTCAAAACAGTTACGTTGCTTTCATACCGTGAGATTAGGGCCACCACTGGGAATAGGGAATCGGCTGCAAGCCTACTTAAGCCCCAAACACATTTATTTCAACTGAGCTCAAAAGTTAGTATTTATCATAATATTATCTTTCCTTTTACTAGTATGTCGATAATTTTCCACTAACCATATTTTTTATCATTTTTTTTTTGGCATACACTTTTAAATCATTTAAATTGTATTGAAAGATATTCACATTACACCCTTAATAAAAAAAGCGCTAGCAAAGACGCTGAATCTACACCAACATTACTCACGCAGCAATTTTCCATAAAACTGAATCCTAAATCACTAGGCAAACATGAACTTAAGGAGATCAGCATATTTGCAACCAAGCTAAGTACAAAACAGGCATGGCCGGCGCCAGAACTGTTCCATAATAATTTCTGTCATTTGAAACCGCAACAATAGAACTAAATCTTATAAGGAGTCGATTGATTTATCGATATTGATATTCTGTATCGATTTGTATTGTAATAATGTAGAGAAATGTCATTCAACTCGGCCTATCGAAGACAAGCCTCTCCCTAAATGGTGGAATGCTTATAGGTTTGTGGGTTGGGGAACTAGATCAAGCTTTTGACATTACATTTGTTCCTTTGGATAGTAGGCGTTTATAAAGTGACAATATACAACGTGTAACGGAAAGGGTATATACATACCAAGGGCACGGCTTCTTTGGATGATATCAAACGATATTGGAAGGGTTTTTTAATCCTATCTCTACATGTTCGGAAGTTATGAGAATTTTTAATACATTGATAGCAGAAACCGAACTCAAATCAAATTGAAATAAACACATCACTCGGAAGAGATTAATCGTGATATTGGCAAGTAACGTGGATAGTTATTGACCTACGTAGTGCGGTGAAACGTGTTATGATTTGAATTTAAGAAACATATGGAACCGAAAATTTCGTATCAATTCTTAGAGTATTTTATTTTGAGCTGAAACTATGTATAGTGACTCTATACCAGCTGTTATCTTTAGTGCTTAAGCACCAGCAGCAGCATCCTTAAGGATAGCAATAGGTTTTCTGTTACACCTTGTATAGGTATAACGTCATAAACCCTTAATAAAATAACGAGTGTGTAAAATGGAGAGATCGTTTGCCCTACAATATACAGTCCAGATAGATTTAATTCTTACAACCAGCTTGCTAAGTTCAAATAAAATCATCAAATAAAACTCGGGATTAGTCGGGAGAGACGAGTTATCCAACATCAACGCGGGGTCTAAGGTGAACAGCAATGGTGGTGGATAGACAACTCTTCACTACGGAGAATTCACCAGAGTTGTTGACATAAATGAATACACAGTGTTTAGAGAAGATAGCGACGGCAAAACAGTGATATTTTTGGGAATACTTTCCATATAAGTAAAACTTAAAGACAAGAGTTGAATATTTCGACAGCAATCAGAAATTTTAGATCAAAGGTTTGAAATCAGACAGGCGTTTTAGTTTGTGTATAATATTTCATCACCATAGCTCTGAAAACAGTAGAGGAAAATACCGTGAGGAAACCGGCATGTCCAAAAGTTTGAAGACGACATCTACCAACCCGCACTGAGCCCGCGTGGTAGATTTCGGCCCAATCCCGCTCACGGAGAGGAGGCCTATGTGTCAGCAGTGGGAAATAAGGGCTGATTATGAATTAGAAATTAGTTTGTCGACAGCGGTGATAAATGTATAATGATTGGGCCTTCGAGCCGGCTACATAATATATATGTAATAATATATAAGTTATACGCTATCGGATGAATTGGTTCAGATCCAAACAAGACCCCTATTTTGTGTTCGTTAACTACAGACATCGGAATTTAGCGCATTAAGAATTCATGACAAGCACAAAATAAAGATAAATTTTATCTCAAAATTCTATAGCAGCTTTCGTACTTATTCTTCGCTACAATGTCGTTATCTGCATCTTAATCTAAGTCTGCCTTCAATTGAAATTCAGATTTTGTAACTTAAACAAGTTGCTTCACTATAACTTTAGCGAGAACATTTGAATTAGGAAGAGAATTCACTGAGAGCAGTAATTTAACCGCTCAATTTTGAAAATTGCATAAGCCAATAAGTTGAGGCGAGCATAGTTTGTTTACAGTGCACTAACAGAATATTAACTTCGAACATTGCAGTAGCTAGTGAGCATAGATCTATCTATGGCAGTGAGTTCATCAAACCAAGGAATACAGTGCATTTTACAGTAATACAGAAATCTAATCGAAATCTTTCGTCATTGAGCTTACACACTCGTCATCTGATTAGACATGGGCCTGTCTAATCGCAGACTATTTAACTCAATCTTCAGCTACTCTCATCTAGCTGCTACCAGATGACCCTATCCTGCGAAGATTGTCGCTTCACTTAGCCTGAGGGGTCCTAAACCACGTTTGCCGATTCGCGGTTCCACTGAAGAATACGTCTTCCCAATGGTCATCGGTTCTGCATCTAACCTCTAATAGGACTGCCTGCCGCACTATTTTTGGACATCGCATTGCATTGCATCATTAGTTAACCGCCAATGCTCTCGGTGAGTACTCTCCTTTATGCAAAACTGTTAAAATGATTGCTGTATGTTGGAATAAGGCTGGAATCTGTTTGTTTATGTTGACAACTGGTTCTGTGTTTATGTGTTCACTTATTAGGTAGGTACGCCAGCTTTAGCGTAGTGCTTCGCATGCGTTAAGTAATTTTCTTCATAGTTACCAGGGATCCACGTTTGTTGTCGTGAAAGCTATTCTAAACATCTTTAGCGATTCTAAGCTATTAAATTTAATAAAGTTATGTGGTACGAGGTTCGTAATGCATTTGAGTCAGTCAAAACGTCCGCCGTTAGATTGGAATTTCTTGGATAAACTGCAATGAGGGTACAGTCTTATTATAACTTTCTTTGGGTCATGTGCTCATGTCTTGATCACGACCCCCTGCAGACAGCTTCGGTTATACCGTTTCGCTAAATGTAACGATTAGAAAAATATTTCTTGTTTTGAAAATCAGTCAGAGGTCTCTGCTTACCACGCAAATTAATTGTGTACGTTACTTGTTTAATTTTTTATTTTCTGCCGACTCATTACACAACCTCTCACAGAAAGTACTAGGCAGTCACAACCTGCTAGGCGTCGCACGAAATGTTTACATTACCGAGTCCATATCAAGCAAGACAGCTAACGCTTACGGTTTATGCTTCCCTGGTGGTCGCACAACGCCAATTGTGATGATGTCACTATTTTGCAACGAAGTAAATACCTAGTAAGATTTGTGGGGTTTGACTCACAAATCTATGGCGGGTTTCTATGATATGTGATCCTCGGGTATGTAATGTTTTGGGTAGTGTTTCATACCTACAGTAATATATGGGTCTACGTGACTATTGTGTTGATGTTGGAAAAAAATCATTTGGACAGTTGAAAAAATATAGGTTGTTTGAATGACGGTAATGAAAACGTGTGAAGTTGATGATTCTACGCAACCAAGGACCAAAATGTTAATTAGGTTTTTATTAAACTTTTCGAGGGAACTAAAGTATTTAAGGGAGTTTGAGTGCACGCATAATGAATCAATGTTGGTCCTGAATAATATCCGCACAAGTTTAGAACAATCACATTCTTGAATTATTCTGAATCATAGCTGTTGCATGATTTTCCAACCTCCCACGTGAAGCTGTATTGTGATTTGTGATTGCATTAAATCAAGTCAATTTAAATCTTTGTTGTGTACCTACTCAAACGATTGAGCATTTCGAGGTCTGCTTCAAAGGCTGTCTTGAAACTGACAATAAAACTGTCATCAAACTACACAATGATATTACTAAAATGCTTTGAATACACCTAGCTAATTCAACACTAATCCAAATCTAATCCCAACTTGCTTATAAAATAGATCAAGATATAAAAGGCATGTCTACAAAAAAGTTTCCATACTATGAATCAGATGCGACGATAACTAGCCATGTTGAAAGGGACCCAGATCTTTATCACCGTTGAAGACTCGACCTCTTACACATTTTTGGGAGCCTAGTACATTGTATGAATTTATAATTTGTATAGTATGGGACAAATGGATGGTAGAAAAAAAAGAAACATGGTTTTTGTATAGCGATTTGAGAGGATCATAAATATTGCTTGTTGTATTGCTAAGAAAAGTTTATGTTATGTTGTTATACGGATGATTGATATTTGATTGAATTTTAAAAGCTCTTGGTTATAAAAAGGAGCGAGAAAGCAGTCTTTGACGTTTAATACTTTGTACGTTTTACACAATTTATAAGTACGTAATCGAATTTGGATGTTGGAATTGATGAACATTTTAAGAACAAATTCTGCGTAGTTCTTCGTCATTAGGTTTTTAACAGGCGATTAGCTAATTAAACTATCTAGGGTCTAATACCTCTCTTTCCAAAACCTTTTATGATACTAGGAATTCTTAAACTCAATATTTGAACACACTGTTGCAGTTTCGGATCAGTCACGATTAGTATAAGGACATAATAACAAACAGGACAATATAGTTGAAGTAGAAATTATAACAGTATTGATTTAACTTGGTTCAAACGGGGTCGGTTCCCGCAAGGCTCATTCTAGGACCCCTTCAACTTAAAATTATAATCAACACAATCTAGACCGGAACTGAGTAATTAATAAAATCGTTTAATCATAATGATTAATCACGAAATAACCGTAGTGTTGTTAAGTTAAATGCCGAAGACCGAAACAACATCCGTTCAGTTTGAACGAGTAATAATTCATAGTTAAACTGTTATATGTGGTAACAGCCAAGTTAGTGACAACAGAGCGTTCATACGAAGAGTTCAAATATTTTGGGTTATGCTTGAATGTACTGATTCAGAAGTAATGTTATCAAAAAGTATAGGTAAGTATTGGGATTTAAAGGATAAAGTATGTGAAACAAGCTTACAGATAGTTGTTGCAAGATTTAGGAAATTCTACTATCCTAGTAATATTATAAATATGAAAGTTTGTATGTTTGTTACTCTATCACGCAAAAACAGCTCAACGAATTTGTATTAAATTTGTTACACAGATAGTTTGTAACCTGGAATAATACATAGGATACTTTTTATCCTGATTTATTCCTGTGGAATAATTTTCGACCTTTACGCGGGCGAAACCGTTATCGTTTTCGGCTGGATCAGTAACTTCTTATATCAAATTTGGTGATCAGAGTGTTCACAATTTCAAGAGCTTGCAAAGATAGCTTGACTTCTCATTGTTAACGCGTACAGGTCACTACGGGAAGGACCAACTTTTGATTCAACAACTTGATTTACATTGCTGTTTTGGCTTACAGCAAAATTGGTCCTACGATCCAAAACCCAAAGCTATGAAATCCCAAACACGTGTTCGGTACTAACACCATTTTAATATTTCCAATGAATGGAACATCTCGAATCCGCAGCTAATTGCTTCACATCCCATACTTGGTGTTGGAATAAAAACCATAAATGTCACCCATAAACCATCTCGTATCTTCACCATCAGAATATTCAGAGACAAATCACATCTAACCTGAACATAAACAAGTAAGGTACAACATATTAATTAAAATAACACCCCAGAAAGTTCAGTAACCATATCCTTTAACGTACGACAAAATAAAAGAGACGGGCCATCAGAAAGAATGACCATAAGGTCCAAGAACAATCGCCACATGTGGCCTGGAGATTAACCAAAAGAAAAATAAAATTAATATATCCTGTCTCTTTCTTGCTGGTGTTGTATTTGTAGTTGTGTCTCGTTCTCTCAACGAAATCATTCTTGGAAGTGCCAGGGCCGTACGCGCATACAATGCGGGTGTTGTGAGCATGAATTCCGAATTCAAAAAAAAGCGAAGGAACGAACGCGGCCGAGCGTTTGCTAAATCGCTTTTCGGTTTAATTTCTAATGTTTGGATAGTGGCTCCAGTGCAGTGGCTTGTTGATTATTTCTTGTTATGTTCGGTTTTGATGATTCTATTAACGTAGTTTTTGGAAGGCAGCATAACGAGCAATACTTTAAGATACGTTTTATTTGAGAGTATGCGTCGTAAAGCTTTAGAATAAAATGCAAATTCGATTGATTTATTACTTATGAATGTAGAAAGATGTTTTGGTAGAGATGAAACTTTAGAAAGCACAGGTATTAATCTGAATTAGAAACGCGGATGAAGAGACTGTAAAGGCGCTAACTATAATATGCCAAGTTCCATGCCAAAACCTGGCGAATTTGCTAGACATTTTCTCTATTGGACTGTCTGAAAGATAAAATTGCTAAAATCATTTCCAGAGATTGAGAATCTTGCTTAGCCACTGGACAGTTCCCGTTTAACTTCATACCTATCAAGCGAGAGTGTCTCCACAATTGTCGTGCATTAGCTCCTTCGCTATCCTCTTAAGCTGGAGTGGCGATCCTCCCCGAATGTAACCGAACACCACCGAGCAGGCGAGGCGATGTGCACGCCAAAACGACGTCCTCCACATTATTTAACCTTTTATTAATGAAGTGTGCACTGTCCTCTTTTTACGGCACGAGACATTAGTGATGTACGAAGACACTCTATCGATAATGTTGTCGATGAATTGTGTTTCGAAATGACGTCGGGAAAGATTTTTTATTTTTTTTATGCCATCGTAAAATTGTTTGTTTGTTGAAAGATAGGAAATTTGAGCACTTGAATCTATCTTTAAGTTATCAGTTTGATGTCGTCCGGTAATCGTTAAATGTGTAAAGAAATGAATACGTATATCTAACTATGTATAAGCGTTACTAACACCGTGGTTATTCTTTTATTTTACAAAATGTCTGTCATTAAAAGTTGATTTATTGTTCTGCCTATAAAGATATTTATACGCTTGTTAACTGAATAAATACGTGAGGATATTTTAAAATAATATTATAGCGATATTTTTGGAGACCGGTAGGCATTAAACTTTAAAGATTTGCCGAAATAAACATTGTGAAATAATCTTAGAATTTATTATTAATTCCGTGGTTGACGACAGTATTCAAAATAACAGCTAATATAATTAAACAATAGTTAGCAAAGGCCGTATTACGTTTCCTCGATTCTTTTTAAGAAAGAATCAGAAATGTCAAAGCGACTCAACTTTAAATAAGTGTAGAATGCAGTCCAGTTAACATTTGAAATAGACTGCTTACGGAAAATATTAGCAGATTGCACAATAATTTCAATACAACCTTACACTGGCGTAACACGTCACAGTATTGCCAGTGCTTTTATCCATCATATCACAAATATCGACCTCACACATCGATATCGGCAGTTCGGCACGCCCCCATCCCTAAACCACGCTTGACTAAGCTAAATAATCCCGACTTGGTCGAACCAGAACTTTAGCCCATAGGATTCGCAGAACCTCAGCCACCGCCACGCATCGCCGGGCCACTTACCAGCCCTTTGTTTTAATATTTTAATATAAATTGTATAAAAAAATCTATGAATCGAAGGGTTATTATGCCACACACTTGGGCACTTGGCAAAGATGGGATTATGAAATCATTCAACATTTAGGGGAATGGACGGACATATTGGACATCGAAAAACCAATTATGGTAGGTCTAGATTTAAATGAACCAAACAAGCTCTAGAGAAGTATGATATGATTGATAATGTTTTCATGAGTGGCAGTGAAGTTATTGAAAAACTATTGAAGGCCAATTGAAAAATAAAAAGATAAGCAGAAGATAGAAATATAATAAACTCACATTTTCGTCTTATGTAGATTAACATCGACACTCGAGACATGTGGTACATCATTGATTTACAGTTCAGTTCGGTCGAATCACTGTCTTCTAAGATACAGGCCATCCCTAGTTTAGGAGACAGGATTTATTTTTTGGTTTATATAGACAATTGTTTTTTCACCCCTTGTGTCCATTGTTAGTTAACTAAGTCTTAGCATGTAACTGGCATACAGCCTGTCTATGTATATTATTGGATTAATAAACTTCTTTATTATTATTATTTATTATAATTTTTTATTCCAATCTTAAAAACTTTTTAGAAGGTCTGATCTTTATTTGTCAAAAGTGTCTGCTCATTAGTCAACTCATAGCTAGCTTAGCGTTAGTCTAGTTTTCCTCATCTACATTGCTAATAGCATCTGCTACTTTATACTTTATCTCTCTGTGTGTCTGCCATTACATTGACATTTTGCTAACATCTGTCATACACAATAATATTATCTATATCCTTATCATTCTACCTGAAATAATCCCTAAGTCGCCAGTTCCCCACACGGAAGGCTTTAGTCACAAACAGTTTTATATACAATAATGAATTCTCACCCAAGTTTTACTTCAAGAACTAATTCCCAATGACCTGAACGTAAACTGAACGGACGCACATTATGTTTATGAATTGTGATTGCTTTAGTTTTTACACTAACTACGAGTGGTTTCCAAAATACATGCGTTGGTATTTCATAAACATAATTATGCCGTGACAATTTTAAGAGTTATTTTTTTGCTACGTTCATTGTAATTCACATGAATGTTGTGCTGTAGACGTATTTTCTAGAACGGTGATCGTTCTTGGAGTCTGTTATCATGATAAAGGGATTATCTCGATACAATATTGTTTGATGTAAAGGAAGATGTTAAATAATCTTCTAGTTTAAATTACGACTACCGTGGAATATGGGAGCGTTACGAAAACTTTTTTGGTGTCGGGTGTGAGTTCGTTTCAAAACAACAATGATTTAAGTTTGGAATGGTATTGAAAACGATTGCATAGACTTTGCCATAACTTAGAATGTGATTGGTAAAGTTGTAGTATTTTTATCATATTGTAAAAGGATTTGTGCAGATATCTATGTGTAGACTGTCTTAGGTCTTTCGAAAAATTATTAGAAGCCACTTAGACGTTACTATCATTTGAACAAATCTTCCATAGATAACATTTCTACTTGCACAATTTCACCAATGCAGGAACTACAGCACTATACCTACTATCCACTTCTTAGCCCATATACAGGGGGTGTCGACTCTATACGTCGAAACAACGACATACCTACAAGGGCTATTTCAAGTGTGGCTAGAGTTAAAAATAAAATCGGGACCTAATACTCGAGACTAAAAAAATACGCTTTATGAAGTTTTAGGTCGCTAATCATACCACTACTGACTGATGACGTTACCAAACAAGAAGATGGCGGAGTTGTTTGTTATAATTTGCCGTAAAGTCCTATTGACTTGTAAGTTTTTTTGTTTGTTTCGACTCAGTGCGATCCAAATATTTTGAGATAGTGACTCTGAATGTGTGTTTCGGGAAAGTGACTCTGTTTCTGTTTTTTGAGAAAGTGACTCTGTTTCTGTACCTATTTCGAAAAAGTGGCTCATAAAACGTGACTATGACGTCGGTAATAAACGCGGAAATTCGACGACAATATTATAAGTGTGGACGTTCACCGGTTACTGTTACTTACAAATAAAGTTATTTACTATACCTAATTCCTGAGTTTTTTTTGCTAATGTTTAGTAGAGCGAATTAAGAAATGAACGAAGTTACATTTTTCTTTCTGGCTGTGCAATAGAAATGAAAAGTTATGTCAAATTAGCATATTATTATTACGTACGTCATTAATGCTAATTTGAGATAATTAAGCATTCCTATTGCACAACAAGAAAGAAAAATTCAGTTTCGATTACGCAGTAATTTACTTTAAAATATTTCAAATTTCCCGCTCTATTCGCGTCCTTTAGTTGTTCTGGGGTGCCACTAGATGGCGAGCAGCAAAACTGTCTTTACTTTTTTTGTACGAAGTCGTTATTCTTCTCCCTAGAGTATATATGTTCTGTGCCCATATATATCGATATATCTCATCTCCTCTCCAATATTTCATCACCAAGTACCGACAATAATTTAACAAGACAAATAGCATTAAAATTAACACGTCTGTTTACAACACCGACCCTAAATATAAATAAGAACATTAATCATAACGACTTAAAGGAAGTCAGTAATAAAGATCCGACGGGCCCTTCGTACTTTATTATCTTAGTGATTTTGGTAACTAAATCATTTAGTTTATTGTTTTCTTCATCATAATCATCGTCATTATTTCAGCTGACAGAAATCCTGCTGATTTTAGGCCTGCCCCAAGTATTATCAATTCCACTAACTTCTCTTTTATTCTATAATTATACAAGTATCTTAATTTGTAGTTTTTATATTCTGCTGTGTCCAAATGCTAGAGAACTCACTACCTTTTTGCATTGCAGGGTGATTTAATCTTACTAGTCTACTGGATCTCCATATGTCAATCGAGTTATTGGGATCCTGCCGTTTTGCCAAAAATATTTTGACAAAATTTCATTATCCAAAACAATTTTTGCAATCTTTTTTATTACCAATGCAATATTTGGAATGATTTTAGTACGCACATTTTCATTTGATAAAATTTTTACTCGGTAGAATATTACCAAGGATAATGTCACTAAGGCATTTGGTCTTTAATTAAATTATTTATTACAGCACACAATCTTTAAACAATAAATATTTCGTCAAATGATTTGTTATAAAACAGCTAGGTTAGGTTATGTTAGAACTGTGACCACACAATGCACGAGCCAAACGAGCGTAGCGAGCGTGTCGCAGCAGCGGCCGGCGAGTCCCAGAAACATATTTTTGAATGTCAAACCAGAAACTATTATCAGAATCTTAATATTATTATTTCCTGTTTAGAATTTGTCCCAAGTGGAAAAAACACCCTTGTAATAAAACGTCGTCGTTGACTAAATAGCAATGGTAAATTAAAAACCGACGGTATTAAATAATTTGGCAAATGAAATTATGCGGAAAATTGTTTGGGAAGTGTTAATTCGTAAAAAAAAAATATTGATGAAACAAGGGTAACCTCGAGTTATAATGTTATTTTTTTCACTGACTTATTCCTCAACAGGTTTTGTTAGGTATTAAGTGATAGTTCTTTAGTTTTGTCCTTTCTCGGTATGAAAAGAAGTCATTGGTTCATCAGTGGGACGATTAGATTCCCTCAATTACTTACTGCTTATGTTATCCTAATCATTTACTTGATTTCCTGCATCTACATTGACTGTTTTTTTACAGATTTCGTTTCTAGCGGGATCTCTGATTGCATTTTTCTTTTTCCTGTCCATTACGAGGAAAAGCTGTTGTCCTAACAGTGGTCTTAGTTCAGTTTTTTTTTTAAATTAAATTATATTCAATATTCATAAATCAATCATATCAAGAACCAAGAATATTATTTAGATGTCGACGTAAAACTCTTATTGAAACTAGCTTGAAATAAAATTAATATACCTATATCATAAATCTCAAAAGAATGCTGTATCGATTATGCAGTTAAAACCAAACAAGAAAAAATAACTAGCCCTAAGCATTTGTTTTTACGATTTTAATCCCAATAACAATCTTTTTGCTTAAAAATGTCATCGTTTCAGAGATCATTGCATCTGATAAGACGGTGATACCCATACGGATAAGGATAAAGAAGAATCTAAAGTTTGAATAACTACGTATCTTCCTGAGAAAGTTGTGACTGAGAGTGAATAAAAGAGAGAAACCTTAATAAGGTTTAATTATGTTATAAAAACATACAATAAACTCCTCAATAAAAGGTAGTGCTTAGTAGCTCTAGATAGAGAGAAGTGGAATGAAAATTGGAAAGTCCAACAGTGGAGCAATGCAATATTCTTCACGTAGTGAGTCCAAATCACCATGGATGAAGGAAGGGTATTGTTAGAAGGGAATTCTATTAAAACTGAAGCTTTGAGTTAAGCCGAGATAAAGCTTAGTACTAGAAAATGAAATAAAAGCGAATTTGTTAAAAACCAGACCTCAGAGGACTAGAAACGATATTAGACACCCTTGGAGTTTATGCAAAACTGGCAAAACAAGGTATCCGTACCAGATGAATTAAAAGAAATATATTTAACTGCGACATCTAAATTCTTATAAGAAAAATAAACTTGTCTTTCAGTTCTCTGTGTTCAATATTTCCAAATCTAGCAATTGGGAGACGTTCGAAATTCCATTGGTACAGTAAACTTCAACAAATTATTCAAATTCTTTGCTCTTGTGTTCTATACTTGTACTTATATGTTTTATTAGGTATCATTATTTATAACTAATCTATGTTGGATCTAATCTTAAACTGGAATATCTATATCATATTCAAGTTTTGGACATATTACTTTTTCGTGTTGTCCGAGGCGACGGCACTTCTTTTCTTTGATTAGTTCAATGTATTTATCTGTTTATTTAAATACTTACAAATTCTAATACCAATATCATTTGTGTCATCCTAATAAATAAATATTTTTCACATGGATTATTTCTTCCGTCATAGTTACTATATGTATATCTCACGTTGAGATTGTAAACTGATTAATCTCTAAAGCAATGTTTTTCAAATTCTAACGGGCCGTCCGTCGTTCATGAAAGTCAGCTTATTTTACTAAATGTATCAATAAGTATGATGTTTCTCATTATTATCTTGGTTATTATTAAATGTAGACGTACATTAGGTTATGGGAGGGTTAAAAATAAGTATATTGAGTAACTACGCATAGGAAAAGTAAGACTTTGCTAAAAGTTTCCAGAAAATATTTACCTCATCAATTTGCAACATGTCTCCTTCGTAAAAAAACATTCAGTTTTGTTCAAAATCTATCTCCTTTACTCAAAACATCATCCAGCATGCGTTTTTGTTTTATTTTTATTAAAAAAATATCATGCCAATTTGCCACACCACCACAAGATTTTATTATATTCTGTTAATTTCTCTTTACCAAACACGACACTTACCTAATATTAATTTTATATATCTTCGTTGATTTCACAGTTATTTTTAATTTTTAATTTATAACACTCACTTCAAACACTCAAAAGTTCACAAGTCACAAGTTTTCTTATTTTTTACTCTTTGTAATACTATACTGTTGCGTCGTTTAGTGTGCTTTTGTGAAAGTTTCTAACTAAGAATCTGGTTTCTTTAATAAATCCGGTTCCTATATTTCATATAAGCGATAATAGTCGCGGGGGTATATTAAAAAAAAATCGGATCTGTAAACAATTGGAGATCTAACAAAGCAGCGCTTCGCGGCTATCCGAAGCTGTACTGAAATTCTAAACCCTGACTTCGGTGTCCATGTCGCGCACCCCCCATTACTAAATTTCGTATCGGATTTGAAACGTACCAACTCTAAAATGGCCCAATCAAAAATAAACTTACCGTTCTACACAATAACGGCGAAAATGCAGCAACGCGAGGTACGCTATCCGACATTTGACGAAACTCCCAACGCGCTACAAGGCTATGAGAACGTATAATTTAAAGACGGAGCTACGCAAACGATCGACTGTGTATTGTCATCTCTCTTTCACATACGTAGAAGGTTGCGCAGCTTTCCGCACAACGACGTCGGATTGCTCATTTTTTTTGCTATTCAGTGTTGAATTACGTATTATTTTGTGAATTAGATTGTGTCGCGGTGTCATATTCTGCTCTGTACCTGGTGCTCTTTAACAGGATGGATCGGGAGGCAGGTTGGTATAATCTTTCTTATCTTATAATCATACAATTTTTGGAACAAAAAAACTTTATTCTTACGAAGAATTAAAACAGGAAAATTAACACTTTTCTTTTATACTATTAGCATTTGGTGTAACAACTTAATATTATATTCTTCCTTATCTTATTATTATACAATTTATCGAACAAAAACCACTTTATTCTTACGAAGAACTAAAATAGGAAAATTAACACTTTTCTTTTTAATACTCATAATATAAGCATTTGTTTAGACATTAATACTTATTTTCTCTTCTCCTTTGGTACTGTAAAGCAGCTTATTTTAAGATGATTGCAGATCTGCCGGACCTAGACAAAAATAATAAAATTAAGTACAAAATAATTAACTTCTTTTCTTTCAATCATCTTGTTAAACGTTATAAATTATTACTTATTGTTAACTAGCTGACCCGTCAGACGTTGTCCTGTCTTAACTATGAATATAGAATTCGCAACTTTTTTTTTCTTTCATAAGAACTTTCTCCTGACGATAACAAACACAACAAAAAAAGAATTGCCAAAATTGGTCCAGCCGCTCACGTGTGATGCCGTGACCAAGGGAAATAGGGATTCATTTTTATATACAGGATAAGTTTTTAACCAGTGCGCAAACTGTAACCATGAATTCAGCATATTATTCTAGACCCCCCCAGCGCAGAAATCTTTCGTCAGTTGTACAAAAAAAAAAGTCGCTGTTTCATAGAAAAGTGCAATACCTACGCGGTCAAAATGTATGGAACAGCTGATTTTTCTTTGTATAACCGACGAATTTTTTTTGCGCTGGGGTTTCTAGAATGATATGCTGAATTCATGGTTACAGTTTTTGCACTGGATAAAAACTTATTCTGTATATAGATTAGCAAGGTCATCACTTTATCTCTTCTATTAAACATAGCTTTACAACTTTCATCATCATCATCACTGTTGCCCTTATCCCAATTTATTTGGGGTCGACGCAATATGTCTTTATCTTCCATACTTCTCTATTAGTCCTCATCTCGGTAATCACCTCCATTCTAACCATAATAATATGCTTTAAAACTTTGATAGCAAGTATATAAAAAACCGTCGAAGCAACGCAGTAACGTCATTCAAATGTATACATTTCTCAAAATCAAAAATCGTCAATTAAGCTGGGAATCAACACTTTTTGAATGTCAAAATAACATAAGATAGTCCCGAAAACACCCAGTCTTCACCACCTCCTAATGTTTTCGTTGGGAATAAGAAGTGGCGCAACAAAATCCCCAGTCAAAATCGCTGACATCCTAATACATAAATAGTTCTTATCAAACTTACCACACAAATGCCATAGTGCACGTGTGAAAGCACAAACAGGATCAACAGCGAGTGCAGAATGACGGCCTCCAAATGAGGCTGATACAGGGATGTCACTATTCCTGCTAGAAGTGGCCAAGTCATCCAGGAGAGTAGCTCACATCTACTGTGGCTCATCTCGGCGATTATCAGACGACACTGTGGAAAACATATTCTGTTTAATCTCAAAATAATGTAACATCTCAAATCGTTTCGAATAACTCGAAAATATCAAGTATTTACAAAGATATCTGTTGGGGTGCTACATGGAACGATATTGGGCCCTATCCAGATGTAACCAGCAGTTAGGCAAAACAGTTGTTTTGTCTACAAGATTTTTATGCAATTCAGATGTTATTTAGCACAAGAGTAAGCTCATTGTTTATGGTTCTTTTTAAAATGGCTATTTAGCTTATAATTAATGCTAATTGGTACTTTAACTAAACCGTTAAATAGATTATAGAAAATAAAATAATAGAAAATTTCCTACAAGATGTTAGCAACGCCCGCCGTGTGCGTGTGTTTTGTGTTTCATATTTTCAAAAACAAGTGGTCGCCCAGTGATCGAAAATCGACCATAATTCATTTAAAACTTAATGTATTCTTAATGCTAATATAAAAATGTTAGCTTTCTGCACTGCTTCATAATCCTTCCAAACTTTAACTGTGCTAAATTTCGTACTCCTCCGTCGGCGTAATTTTCGTAAAAAGGGGTGCAAAATTTTGCTTCCCGTATTAATATATTAATTAGATATCCTGGATGAAATGTAGACAATGTCCTTCTTCTACCTCTCTGTCAATATTCTTAACTATTGGTTAATTGGTTTAGACGCGAAAAGCTACAGAGTAACTTTCGTATTACAATTGCTAAGAGCTATTGTTTGTTGCTCTTAGCATAAAAGTTGTAGCCGCATTGAATAAAACTATTCTAGCAAAAAACTAAAATCTTGTTTTCATCTTTTTACAAGACAATTTTTATATCTTTAGAAGATGGCGACGGAACATTCTTATTCCAATTACATGTTATGTAATTTGAAACAATCTGGACTTTACACTGGAACAGACTACACGATAATGATGGGTCAAATAAAGCCGTTGTCTTTACGCGAATCGCTGACGAGAGAGGAATCAGAAAATCTTTACAATGCGTGTGCAAGTTGATTGTGATATATACATTTTTGTTTCAAATACTTATGAACACCATGTATCTATCACAGAATTAATTTATCTATATTGTTTCAATTTGATTCTTTTTACCCATTTTGGTATGGTAATTTTATTCTGGGTGCATCGTTTTCACACATAATCATATAATGAATGTAAATATTGTACTTGAAACATTTTAAAAGAGTAACGGTGGAGTTTCTTGCCCATTCTTCTCCATACGAAACTACATTTTGGAAGGGGCGACTAGTATCAATTCTATTTTAATGTAAATGTTGACGTTCAAAAGTGCCTTTTAAGTGCCTATTTGAAATAAATGCTTTGACTTTGACTTTGACTTTATATTTATATTATTATTTTAAGACTTGTAATTGAAATAAAGTATGGATTGCCATAGGTAAATTATCTGAAGTACATTAAATCGTATGTAAACGTTTAAATTCAAATCGCTATCTCATCTCAGCTGACAGCAGCAGACAGATTAGAATTAGCGAGCGTTCTTAAAAATACGAGAATTTCCGCTCTGCTGTTCACTACTATACTTATGTTTTCTGATTATATGAAAAAAATCGTGTTCCAAGACTATACAACGTGTAACGAAAAGGGTATATACATACCAGGGGCACGGCTTCTTTGGATGATATCAAACGATATTGGAAGGGTTTTTTAATCCTATCTCTACATGTTCGGAAGTTATGAGAATGTTTAATACATTGATACCAGAAACCGAGCTTTACAATTTGAAATAAACACATCACTCGGAAGAGATTTATCGTGATATTGGCAAGTAACGTGGAAAGTTATTGACCTACGTAGTGCGGTGACACGTTTGTTATGATTTGAATTTAAGAAACATGAAACCGAAAATTTGGTATCAATTCTAAGAGTATTTTATTTTAAGGTCAAACTATGTATAGTGATTGTTTACCAGCTGTTATCTTTAGTGCTTAAGGATAGCAATAGGATTTCTGTTACAACCTGTATAAGACTAAAGGCAGACGGGCGTGACGCGAAACTAGTAAGTAGAACAATTATCTATGAAAACTTTTTGAAATTTGTTCTACCCGAATCGCGTTGCACTGTCGCGTCGTGCCGACAGCCCTAAAGCTATAATAGTTTTAAGGTAATTTCTAGTTACAAGTGAAAGAAGAGAGGACACGTGTTTACTGCACTAAAAATAGTAGCTAGCACTGTGCTACTTGTTTTTAAACCTAGTTCAACAAAATTTGTTTTTGTTAGAAATAATTTTCGAAAACGAATGGTCTTTGATAGACTATCGGTATCAGTAACGAAGCTCAACTATCACGTAATAAAAATCATTACTTTTCTATTGTCACCAAACTTAATAAGCTTGCCTAAAATAGGATGGGTTTATTTGTGATTTGTATTTTGTAACATAGGTTTGAGTTTAATGATGTTTAATTTACATAACATCACAAAAAATCACGCCTATCAGAAGCGTTGCAGCACCCAAGTTAGGTAAGTACTATGTAACAGGGAGCAACCCTATTTCCATCAACCGGGGACAAATCTAGGCTGTTGCTACGGAATTCTTGATGAAAAAAAAACACCCCTGTAGTGCTGTTCTGTAAAAATCTCACCGTGATTTACTTGGGTGAAGTGAGCTGTCATTAGTGTCAATCGCTAGCATCAGATGAAATGACAGCTCGCTTGAAAGTCACTTCACCTATACCCCATTTATTATAGCTTTAGAAAAAAGAGGCTCGTAGAAGCAGGAGTGCAAAACATTTTATTTCAAAGTTAAGTTCTAACTTTTTTAGGTAGATTTAAGACAGTACTAAATACTGAGATAAACGAAGTAAAAGTAATTTTATTTTAAATAATGTTCTATTTATAATAAGATCTTCATCATACATTACAAACCTACAGCAAAACGAATGAATGAAATATGATTTAAATCTAATTAAGATTAATGTTTTTTTTTTTACAATACTTTTTTTAAATAACAACTTACGACCCACAATACGTTAGTAAAACTTCGTCGTCATCAGCTACTTTAGTCATTCGGTATTGTTCACTCCTGCTTCTTTTAGGTTTTTAGCACTGACACTTTAATTTTAAATTAAATAATTATGTAAATGAAAGCCACATAATTTCATAAGATAAATAGTTACATATGATTACAATAAAGTGTTAAAGCTAATATTTAAATAAATCATAATAAATTTGGCATTAATCGTAACTGCAACACGTTTAATGTAATTTTGTTACGAAGTGTACATTAAAATCTGTCTAATGCTATTGTAAATGGAGTATACATAATATAATAAAATTAAATGTGAAAGTTTGTATGTTTGGATATTTAGATGTTTTTTTTTATCCCGGTAATACGTTTCTGTTGGATAATTTCCGAACTCCACGCGGGCGAAACCGCTGGCAAGAGGTAGTGTATAATAAGTATTCGTACTTTCAGTTGTCCTAATGATGTAATTATACCTCGTCATTGAAAGAAGGTTAAAGTTTTAAAACGAGACATCTATTGTGTTATTTCTTATTTCTGTAACGCAGCCAACAGAATGTATTTGACATTGGCATTTACAGCGGGCTCCAATTTCTGTGACTGTCTCGTCTATCTTTGGGCGGACCTGCCATTTTGTAGCTAACTACAAAACTGAACAATACTACCACTACTGATTCTAAAATCAGTCTTCTTTTACTATAATATGATCACTGATTCGGAGGAAAAGATACATAATTGGTACCGTATTTAGTTTGCAAAATTTGTCATGTACGCAACAATAAAACCCGCCAAAAAAAATTTTCACCATAACGCACAATGGGAACAAATACGCACATATAGTTACATAGATACGTGTGTATGTGACTGTGTGTGTGTTTTTTATTGAGTTATGTGTGTGTGTGTGAGTGTGTACTCACACACATATCGCGAGTCGCTGATAGAAAACAATACAGGCTGATTTTTTAGTCACCGTCCAAATTTTTCAGGGTGATAGTACCCGTGAACTTGAACAACTTTCTCCAAGGAACATGGGTCGAAATATGAAAAAAAAAATCGACCTCCCATGCAAAATCAATAATTAGCTGGTCGATTTTGTATGGGAGGTCCGATTTTTTTTTCATATTTCGACCCATGTTCCTTGGAGAAAGTTGTTCAATTTCACGGGTACTATCACCCTGAAAAATTTGGACGGTGACTAAAAAATAATTCTGTATATTAATCGAAAGTTTCAATTTACCCGATTCGGGCGAGTAAATTCGTGTGAATTGACTAATAAACCGGTATAAGCAAGATTTTCTATAAATTTTATGGAAATGGATGTACACGATAATACAGTCACGTTAGATATTTTAAAAGTGCACATGAGCGCATATTGACAATTTACTTACTTAAATACATTAAAGATGAAAATAATAAAGTTTCTCTTACTTCACGATTACAGTCTGATATCGGTCATACGGTAAGACTGGAAGCCAACCCCAAAATACTTGGGAAAAGACTAGGTTGATACTTACCGAAATATTACTAAACAGGGTCCCATACAGTGAGATGAAAGCTCTGGGATGCAGCTCAAGTATGGCATTAGGAGACTTGACAGCCCAGATTATGACAGCCGCTGTCATTACAAACATCGACCATATTGGCTTGGCAGCCTCTAGGATAGGGTATCTCTTGCCGGTACGGTCTTTGTAGGACCTGAAATAAAATGTATATGTTCGGTACTTACTGTAAAGTAACAATAGACCTGAAATAAAATGTATATGTTCGGTACTTACTGTAAAGTAACAATATAATCTCTAAAGGCCTTGTTACAAAACAAGATTATTTTTTGCATGTTTTAAACCATCGATCTAGTGTTTGAAATTCGAACGAAACTATGATTCAAATACAGTTCTTTTTATACAAACCTGACAACTTAGTACGGTGCGAAGTTGTCAGTTCTGTAAAAGAACTTTAACTTTGTCGGAATAAAGTTCGAAATTAAAAAATGGTTCTATGGTTTTTCTGGGTTTCACGGTACCTATACCATATTTTGTAATAAGACGGTAAAAGTTAGCCAGAGAACTTTTATCTGTAATGTGCTGCGAAGCACACTGGCGATGTCGGAACTCCACAAAGGGTAATTTTCGCCCACAGATCATTGGTCACACGAAATCGTGGCCAGCTCATTATAATAAAATAACTTACGCAAGTCGACATGAATTAAATTAAATCTGAGAGAATTTAGAATTCATTGACAAACAATTATTAATAGTTCAGTCGGGTTTCTTTGAAAAAGAATAAACCACAAAGCAGCGGGGTAATTGCTTAACACACTAACAGTAGGAATGGCATTCATTTTGACAGTTCAACAACATTCATTGCGTTATTTAGAATAGAATAGAAAACATTTATTCGACACAGACACAACACAGCAGCAACGAACATATTTCAAAAAAAGAAAGAGAATAATAAACATAACAATAAAATTGCAGTAAAATTGTGCTGAGCGTGCCCATACCGAAAGGGTTACCATCTCAGCATTAGCAGCACAATTTTTCGAACATACGAAGCAAAGGATTAGCAATATCCTACAAAATGATCAGATTGTGATAGTGTTACGCAATTAAGATGCTGCTATAAATAGGTACTCACAAATAAACATTATAAACAGCAACAGGGTAGGTAGTGATGATACCCATGCCATGGATCACAATTTCTAACATCTGGGTGAATGTGACGTCACGGAAAATGTAGTGCTTGTAGTACCCTGGGCCGTACGCTCCGGCTGTTAGGAAGAGGACTGAAGCCACCTAGAAAGAGAAAGAAGATGATTAGTCGTTCTTTCATATCAGCATGAGGGATAGATCGTGATGAACCTGAGGTTAAGGAACTAAGAAACGCAAATTACATTTTTTTTTTAAGTGAAAACTTCTTTAGGGGCTTGAGCACTTTTTGGGTGAAATAGATTGAATTGTTAAGGTTTTAAGTGCATATCAACTTACCCACATACTCAGATCGTAGCTCCACGGCAAGTACAACGTCCCCGTGTTATACTTCTCACAGTGACTGACGTAGAAATTCATAACAATACTTAATATTATGAGGAATCCCCTGAAAACGAAAATCTTTTAAAGCAATAATATAAATAATCTAGCGACCGTAGTAGACATCTATCGAATTTTTATGTCTAAAGGCTAATTTTTCAAAACGACATATTTATTCCTCAGTTAACAGCTATCTGATTGTTTTAAAATCACCCCTAAGGGGGCGTCCATTAATTACGTGAGGCAATTTTGGCGCTTTTTCGACCCCCACCCCCGCTCTGGTGAGATGTCGTGAGATTTGGCTCGACCCTCTCCCCCTCCCCACAATATCACGTGAGATATTTCAAATACGTGGTTTTAGTGTAAAAACGTTAATCTGTGCTTATTTGCGTTGGATTTAGGTGTTGCATTTGGCTGGCTTGGCTGGCCGGTGGCAGTTAAAACCGTCGAGGAGCCAATGTGCTACATTGTGGCATCACCGCGATAAATTATTTTGTAGGATTTAGCCTTATTGGCGGAAAAAACACGTTTTACATAATTTAACTCGGTTTTCTCGTAATGTTGCATTGTTTCTTTGCGGAAAAAATATAAATTACGTGATATTTGCCGAGACGCCCCTCTCCCCCACGTGAGATTGGGTGAGATTCGACTCGACCCCCCCCCCCCCCCCCACATAAAGCGCCTCACGTAATTAATGGACGCCCCCTAAGTGGTATACAGGTTGCCAAGGACATCGATGCGCAAAAATGTAGTTATACAGGATACAATTTTAACCAGTGCGCAAACTGTAACCATGAATTCAGCATGCATATCATTCTAGACGGGAAACCTAGCGTAGAAATTTTTCGTCGGTTATACAAAAAAAAATCAGCTGTTTCATAGAAAAGTGCAATACCTACGCGGTCAAAATGTATGGAACAGCTGATTTTTTTTGTATAACTGACGAAAAATATCTACGCTAGGGGGTCTAGAATGATATGCTGAATTCTTGGTTACAGTTTGCGCACTGGTTTAAAATTTACCTTATATAGAAAAATGGAAAACCTACGTGGTCAATATGTACATTGTAGGAACAGCCATTTTTTTTAATGACCGAAGAAACATTTCTATGCAGGGTGTTCATATTCATGATCTAAATCTAAGGTAACTGGTTGCGTGTCGACATCTCTGCTATCCTAATCCCTACTTTAATATTATAAATGCGAAAATAACTCTCACGCCTAAACTGCTGAACCGATCGTCATAAAATTTGGCAGAGACATGGAGAAGGACATAAGCTACTTTTTACGCGATAACCGACATCTATGCGGGCGGAGCAGCGGGAAAAAGCTAGTATAATATAAAATACTAACTTAAAATCCCTATTAGTCTCTACAAAGTTTTAAATGAAGATTTTCGTAAGTATAAGCAGGTACTGGCATTCTACTGCCTACCGCCATGATAAGAATACATGACTCTTTATGTATGTAAGTAATCATTACCTGAAACAAGACACGGAGAACACCGGATCCCTTCCATAGACGGATATAAGAGAGTAGGGAATCAGGAACACGATGTAAGAATCCAGTCCATGGTCGAACAGCTCGCCCAAGGGTCCGGAGACGCCTATGCGACGAGCTTGCTTGCCATCCACGCCGTCTGGAAATAATCCATAAGTAGCTCAGCAGTGGCGAAGGGTGAATACAAATCGATTCCCATCGGCTTACTTTTAAGAAATCCCACCTCCCACCGATTATTTTAAAGTGCAATTACTCTTTATGTGTTTCTAAATTTTACTGAAAAAATGCACGCGCGCAAAGGAAGCCAAACCATCTTACAAAATTCTCTGATTCCAACTCAGTATGAGTGAAAGAGGAGCTGATCCTCTGAGGAAACTAAGCTTGCATCACGCGGTGAGTGTTTTTTTTTTGGAACGGCTTACCCTAGCCATAATCCCACCCCTCGCCACTGTAGCTCAGTAGGGTAAACTCGGTGTGTTAAGCCGCTGGTCTCAGCTGTCATTCGTGGATCTTCGCACACATATCAGAAGCACGAAAGTCTGACAACCAATCTTACCAAAGGGGTATCGTGTTACCCAGTTACTAGGTTGTGGAGGTTAGATGGGTAATCGCTCCAGGTAAAATACTAGTACTCAGCTGCATCCTATTATTAGTCTAGAAACCAACCCCAACAAACATGAGAAAAGGCGAGGCAAGTGATATTTTGTAGCCCGCAGGGATACACGTATGTTATTCGGTTGCTACTATGTTGGTATCAGTTGCCTTGCTCCGGGAATCGTTTCGAGTTAAGGGCTTCGGAAACTGATAGTTTTGTAGTGATTAACACTTTTATCTGAAGAATAAATATTTCGGTTTGACAGCTTCTGTATAAAAAAAATGCCAAACTGTCAGATTTATTCTTCAGATAATAGTTATCTGACTATTGAAAAATCAGCCCCAAAAGGGATACAGAAATATTCGTAGAAAAATTGCTACAGGCTGATGTACAACTTTAACGAGGTAAAGGCGAATTTTAAAGAACAACTTTTTGCTGCACTGGCTATCAAATTATGCTATGATCAATTTGATCAAAACCAAAAAAAAACTCAAAGTCTAAAATCATCAAATCAGGCTGAAACTCAGCCCTTTTTAAACGTCATAATTACATAAGACAGTCCCCCAAAACGCCCACCCTTCACCACTTCCTAGTTCTTTAGCTGGGAAGAAGAAGTGGCGCAACAAACTCCCCAGCAGCACGGCTGGCTGTTAAATTTGATAGATACCTAAGTATGGAAGAGAAATACATGTAGCGCCGACCCGAAATAAATAGGAATAAAGACAGAAGAATAATGACGAAATTTCCACTTACCTAAATTATAAGCCAGAAAGATCAGCACACCACAAAATGTAAAAGCCCAGTTAGGTATGTCACATTCATAGCCCATGTGCCCTGGCCGGCCCCCTGCCGCGTAGAAGTCGTAATCATACGCAGTGAGAGTCAGCACTACAACCACCATGCATAGGAAACCGGCGAAGGTTATTGAATTAGGGGCTATTGATTTTGGTATCACCTGAAAAAAAAAAGAAGATGGATATTATGTTAACACGTGAGACCATGTTTTTACACACAGACACTAACACACATCATCATCATCATCATTTCAGCCGAAAGACGTCCACTGCTGGACATAGGCCTCCCCCAAGCTCCGCCACTTTGGCCGGTTCTGTGCTTCCCGCATCCAGCGGACTCCTGCGGCCCTCACAAGGTCATCGGTCCACCTTGTGAGAGGCCTTCCAACTTTACGTATTCCGGTGCGCGGTCGCCACTCCAGAACTTTTCAACCCCATCGGCCATCTGTTCTGCGAGCAATGTACCCTGCCCACTGCCACTTAAGTTTGGCAATTCTTCGGGCTATGTCGGTTAACTTGGTTCTCCTGCGGATCTCTTCATTCCTGATTCGATCACGCAGGGAAACTCCAAGCATAGCCCTCTCCATTGCCCTTTGGGTGACTTTAAGCCTTCTTATGAGGCCCATTGTGAGCGACCACGTTTCGGTTCCATATGTCATCACAAACACACACACACACCCAATCAGCCTATAATGTTCCCACTGCTGGGTCTCAGGCTTCCTCTCTGTGAAATGGAGTGGGCCATAATCCACCACGCGGGCCCAGTTGGTAGATGTCACTTGTCTTCGGATTATTAGTTCTAGGACATGTCGGTTTCACTGTTTCGAGAGCAGTGGTTATGAAATTATTTATACAAAGTAAAATGCCTGTCTAGGTTTGAACCCGCGACCGCCAGCTCTTAAGTCGGGGCCGTTACCACTGGACCACCACTGCCCTCTATAGCACAGCTTTGACATCATTAAAATGATACTGTAAGCGGGCATGCCCTTTATGCCTGGAGGCTTTTATTTAGATTGGAAGTTCTGTTTACGTTTTACTTAAAAAAATATATTTTCATTTTTAGTTTTCAATTGCTGATGGTATATTGGCGTGTGCTAGCTGACATATGGCAAATTTAATGTTTTTTTTTTTGTTTCGTAATTTGGATTACCTATTATTGTATAGAATCAAGTTCTTCTAACTTAACAGACAGCTGTGCTGCTGGCGAGTTTGTTGCGCTACTTCTTCTTCCCAGCTAAAGCACTAGGAAGTGGTGAAGGGCGGGCGTTTGGGGGGGACTGTCTTATGTAATTTTATTTTGACGTTCAAAAAGAGCTGACTCTCAGCCTAGTTTGAATAAATAACTTTTGATTTTGATTTTTGACTCAAACTATAGGGTCGACGAAAAACTATGACTAATGCGAATTTCCGTACGCGAAAACTCATCAACGAATTTCCTAATTTAGGTTTTAATACCAACTGGCAATGCTCGGCAGTTCGTTGAACTTACTTTGACAATGGTGTTCCATGTCGGATGCATCACATAATTACTGAGGGGGCTCGTGTCTACGGCACTGTACTGAAAAAAAAGTTACAAAATCATAAAGTAGCTTAGTAACACATAACAAAAGCAATCTAAGAATCAATAAAGGAGTAAGCAGAAGTTGTTTAAAGTATACCCACATTCTGGCCTTGTGATAGAAAGTGAGCTTAATGTTGTTCGAAAGAGATACCGCGGCCCCTGGCACACAGGCAACTGAGGGAACACGGGTGGGTTTTAGTCAGTAAAAGTCTGACACGCCCTCCCAGAGCGGGACAAGTTATTTGATGATTTCCCACCCAAAAAAAAACAATGCCTATAACCAAGCACTATACAGGATACAATTAATTTAGCCGGCAATACTTTACCCACTTGTTGTGTTTCGATATAAAAACGAATGTATTTTTTTTCCTTTGTTTCTTTTTTCATCATTCGAATTTTGTTCAAAACTTTGAATGATACTGTGACATGTACAGACGCCAGCACATCAATCTGTCAAATTTCTTTGATAGATTTTCGTCTTTATTCCATAAGCATAAGGTTCATGTTCTATTGGGAAAATTTTACTTTTTGTTTTTGTAGCTAGTACATTGTAGCTTGATGTGCTGGCGTCTGTACATTAAGGCAACCAAATGACTGTTATGTTACGGTTTTTCGAAAATCAGAAAAAAAAATCAGTTCCACGAAAAATTTCAAAAACAGCTGATTGATCTACGCTCACCCGGTTTGCTGACCTTCGCCCATCGAGTGATGCTTTTTTTGTTTAGTTCGTTTTCGTTATCAATACTCAACACGTGAGTAAAGTATTGCCAGCTAATTTAATTTAACCCTGTAAGTGTAGTCTAACACTCCCATACAATGGGCACAACGGACAGTCCTCTACGCAGGGCTTGCATGGAGACTGAGGAAACAGTTGCGCATCTACTCTTTGAATGCACAGACGTCACCCAGATTAGGACTGAAACCCTTGGGGCACCCCCCCCAGTGGGTTTCCGCATTGTCGTTGCGGGGGGGCTCAGTAGCCGTGGTCCGCTCCCACGGTGAAGCGAAGAGGAACCCAAAGGTGGGGCCGCTCGTCAGGGCTTTGGTCTCCAAGCCGACGACGTAGCGGCCAAAAAGTAGGTTGCGGTGAGGTGCACCGCAACTGAGGCGGGCCGCGATGTCGAATGGGAGGCATCGCGGCTGAGGGTTACAGGCTGCGGCGGAGGAGGAGTGCCGGTACTTTTGAGTAGCGCTCTTCCCTTCCGTGGCCTGGACGGGGCCGCCACCGTTTGATGGCGGACGCGGTGGGGCCGCAGGGGAAGAGGAGTGTCGGTATAGCGTTGGCCGCTCTCCCTATCCCCTGCGGCCGAGAAGTGGTAGGCGGCGGGGCCACTGCGCTGACCCGTCGCAGGGGGCCAAGGGAGCTAAGGGTGCCAGGGTAGTCTGGGGCCCTTGTGCTACTTGGTTCCTGGGGTGGTCACGGCGTGCCATGTGTCCTGGTGCGCCGGACTGGTGGGGTCCGCAAGGGCCGATGCCTGCCAGGGGTGCGGGTTGTTCGAAAGAGATACCGTCGCCCCTAGCACACAGGCAACTGAGGGATCACGGGTGGGTTTTAGTCAGTAAAAGTCTGACACGCCCTCCTGCTCCACCCAGAGCGGGAGAAGTCATTTGATGATTTCCCACCCTGAAAAAAAAAAAAAAAAACCCTTGGGGCACCCAGATCTTACACAGACGTTCTTAACAGACCAGAAGACAATCAACTTCTGGAGGAAGGTGGGCTGGTTGGAATTAACCACCGACAGCCGCCATGGCCCACGTACAATGGTGGAATAAGTGCGGAAACCAAACTCTAACATAGAACATAGTCTGAACAGAAAACCCCATAACACTTCGCCCAACCCTAGAAATGGGGATCGAACCAAGGACTACTCCACGGTCATTGGTCGCTCTTGCAACCACCAGACCAGCCTCAGGAGATTTTTGTACGACTAAGTATAATATTATAAATGTTTGTGTTTGGACGTTTGTTGATCAATCACTCAAAAAAGGCCAAACGTATTTGGATAAAATTTGGATCAGAGATAATTTTATAACCTGGAGTAACACATAGGATACTTTTTATTTCGGTTCCTGTAGGTTCCCGTGGGATCATTTACGACCTCAACGCGGGCGAACCGGCTGGTACAAGCTAGTATAACATAATAAATAATAGTTTAAAAAACTAAAAACACGCTTTAAAAACCAAACTAAAAAAGTAGAAAATAATTTAATTCAATTAAAAAGCGTGGGGTGCTTGACATTAAGTGATTATAAAAATACCCCAAAAAGCACCCCACGCATTTTAATTGAATTAAATTATTTTCTATTTTTTAGTTCTGCTAACTACAAAAACATGATTTTTTTCCTTTTTTTTCATTTTTCTCATTTTCTTTAAAAAATATTGAATAGTCATCGTGGTTTTATAGTCTTTGTCGGTCCTCGATAAGATTACAAAGTTTCAATGAAATCTGTCCGTTTAAAGTGGGTCAAAATTGCGCTCTATGGAGTCGGTTACATACAAACATACATACAAGTGAAGCTAATATAAAGCGTGTAAAAAGATGTGCACCCTTACCTTATATTTATTAAATCCTCTCAAATGCTCCTTCGTCAAATATTTATATCCAAACATTTTGAGCACAGCCACTTGTCAAACGTTTCTGAGAATAATGATACAAACGTACAAAATTAATGAAGGTCATAGAATGAATGAATGATGAGGTCGAATAAACAATGAAATTTAACTACGATATTTAAACATAAACCAAGTCTGCCTATGGGTTATTTTAACTAAGCATACAACAAAAAAACGTGGGAATAACAATGTGCTAAACGTCGCTCACAAAGATTGCGGCTTAGTAACAACAGGTTCGTCCTTCGATATGTCAGGTTACGCTACGCTTGCCACGGGTGGTCCGTGGATGGGTGACCATCTTTACATACCAAGACACCAAGCACGTTAAGCCGTTGATCCCGGTTATCATTCGTGGATGTTTTGCAGTCGTTACGGGTCGTCAGAAGCCCGAAAGTCTGACAACCAGTCTTACCAAAAACAAAATGATTTACCTTCATGGGCACTTATGAAGAACAGAAGCTAGGTGCACGGTTCCAATTGCTGGTTTCCTATGGAGAAGAGCCGGTAAGTAACTCCACGGTTACTCTTTTAAAAATCATTGGTTTTTACAATGTTTTCAAATTACAGTGTTAATGAGTATGGGAGCACAGGGTAGGCCTGTCAACAAGTACCAGATACTTAATAAAATAGAAAATGGTCAACAAACCTACAGTCTACAAGGCCTACAAGGTTCTCACATAATATAATACACACTTACACACGACACATTTTACGCCACATACACACACCACATACACACACCCCACACACACGCCAGACACTACACAAACGTTACACATACATACACTCATAAAATACCATACTTGAAAGCACCTCTCTAGTCTCCACTGTTGTATTCGTATCCTGAACCCCAAGATACAGACTAACTGTCTAGTTTGGGGTTCACTGGCAAATAATATTTGTAACTAGCTGTAGGTAATATTTAAGCTACTCATATGTCGTCTCAACTTGTTGTTAATCTATCTATGCTTACTGTATTACCTGGACAATAAATATTTTCTATTTTCTATTTCTATTTTCTATATAAGAATCTAGAGAAATAAATAATAAGTTAAAAAACCTACCAAATGACATGATTGCCATGACAACCACTAATAAAGAGTTGAAATTAGAATTGTATGTTATTAAATGTCAAATAATGAGAAGATTATGTCTAAGAAGTTTGTAAAAAAGAAAAAGAAAATTTATATCTTAATCTGCGATGACCACCCATCCACGGACCGACCGCGGCAAGCGTAGCTTAACCTGATCGATCGACCCGTGCGGATTTTATTACATAGCCACAACTTGAAAATATTTCCCGGGCCGCATCCGGCTCTCGGGCCCGGGCGTTATATGGGTTTTTTTTTTGTATACAGTGTCGAATTAAATAAGGTGGCAATACTTTACCCACGTATCGATATTAGAACAAAAAAAATATTTTTTTTTCAGCATTCCATTAGCGAAGGTCAATGCCCATAATCGATCAGCTGTTTTTTGTAATAGTTCGTGGAACATAGATATTTTTTACGAATTTCTACAAACCAAAACATAGCATTCGTTTGTTTGCCTATTAAGGCAAACAAACGAATGCTTACTTAATTCCATTTTTTTTTCAAAACTTTAAATGACAGTGTCATGTGGTACATTAGTACCACATGACACTGTCATTTAAAGTTTTGAAAAAAAATGGAATTGTTTTTTTTACAGTACTAACCCCACGAGATTAACATCAAGTCCAACCGTATCATCGAAGTTTATTATCGTTCTTCTTATTTATTTTTTAAATAACGCACACAAGTTTTTCCAAATCACTTTAGACATTGGCAGAATAGTCGACATCGGCTTTGCTTGCCATAATAAAAAAGATTAACTAGATGTTTTTTTTTTTAATTTAATTAGTTTTTGATATCGTAGCCAACACGTGGGTAAAGCATTGCCAGATAATTTAATTTTTGACCTTACATTAACAAGCCCAACCTACATAAGACTACAATTACAACTTACTAATGAACACTTAAATCCGTGTCACGGAAACTGCAACACAATCACACACAACCAGATACACAATATAAAAAAAAAACTGGTCTTAAACGATTATTTTCACGTTAAAAATAAAAATGCCACTCAATACATCTTCTACAATAAGTCGGTAACTTCTTTCAACACTTTAGTACATCAATAATTGAACGATACCCGCATCGCGTTCTAATCACGAATGCGTGAGACAGCCATAGATTACATTATTTACATAATGATACAGATACGACGGACTTGTGGCAGCCCCGCAGGTCGATCGATCAGGTTAAGCTACGCTTACCAAGATCGCTCCGTGCCTCGGAAAGCACGTTAAGCCATTGGTTCCGGCTATCATTTTCGTATGACAGCCGGGACCAACGGCTGTCGTTTTGGTTCGTCAGAAGCCCGAAAGTCTGACAACCAATCTTACCAAGGGTTTTATTTGTGTTTTGGTTGGGAAATCTTCAAATAACTTTTCCCGCCCTGGGTGGAGCAGGAGGGCGTGTCAGACTTTTACTGACTAAAACCCACCCGTGTTCCCTCAGTTGCCTGTGTGCCAGGGGCATAGTGTTATCCAGTAACTGGGTTATCGAGGTCAGATAGGCAGTTGTTCCATGTAAAATACTGATAGTCAGCTGCATCCGGTTAGACTTGAAGCCAACCCTA
This sequence comes from Antitype chi, assembly GCA_947359405.1. Taxonomy (NCBI): domain Eukaryota; kingdom Metazoa; phylum Arthropoda; class Insecta; order Lepidoptera; family Noctuidae; genus Antitype; species Antitype chi. The sequence continues at coordinate 5,834,545 of OX375829.1, read as the reverse complement.
ACATAGTTGGGAACGCCTTGGCATATGATGAGGCAGATGATGATTTTCTTAAGAGTTTGGTATTTTCAGCCAGTGAATATTGTAGGGTCCATTCGTCGTCAGTGGTAACATTGTCAATGACAAATTGTTACTAGTGCTGTGCAGTTGACTGTACTTAGGTTGTGCTAAGATTTTGAAAGTGAAATTTTATTTATTTCACCTTTTAACCTAACCCACACCAAAGGGTGGGGTCCGCAAGGGCCGATGCCTGCCAGGGGTGCGGGTTGTTCGAAAGAGATACCGTCGCCCCTGGCACACAGGCAACTGAGGGAACACGGGTGGGTTTTAGTCAGTTAAAGTCTGACACGCCCTCCTGCTCCACCCAGAGCGGGAGAAGTTATTTGATAATTTCCCATCCTCAAAAAAAAAAAAAAAACCACACAAATTCGTATACCTACCTCTACTTGTTATGTAAGTAACAGTGACTGCCAGTTATTATAACATCATCTTAATTAGTGGAAAAATACATATTATTGAAGCTAACTAAAAAAAGACATCCAAGCAAAGTTAATAAAATGCACTTATATGGGACCACCCCAGCAGTATACCCTATGCATTAAATAAAGAATTGTCGAAATCGATCCTCAATTACCTACACAACGAAACAATACAGTCAAATTGTAAATCTGCTTTTTGAAGTCAGTTAATAAAATGGGTAGAACTCAAATAAAATTCCTCCTTGAGTGATGTAATTTTGTGCAAATAAATTAACAAATGCGTAAACCCTGGTTTTCTAGTTAGGTGCAGCCGTTACATAGCCGTAATATTCAGGTTGTCCATTGAAAAATTTGCAAGGCATCCTAATCTTATGTTCCTTCCTAATTTTATTTCGGGATTTTATTTTATTTCTTCACTCAACTGAGTTGTGGATGTTAGCTTGCCAAAGTGACCTATCTGTTAAAAACAAATTCTTCATCAACAATTTCTTATCACTGGGTATGTGTGATAAGTAGCGTATCACTAGGTGGTACCAAGATAAGTCTGGTAGATTATCTTCATTTATGTGCCTATTACTCATAGTAGTCAGATTTGATATCAGGTTTTTAATTAAATCCTAATCCATTTGTAGGTCACTGTGTTTTTTGATAATCTGCATTTTTAACCGACTTCATATTTTATATTGTCTTTGTCTTTTTAACCGACTTCAAAAAGAAGGTGGTTATTAATTCGACATGTTTATATATTTCTTTTTATGTATGTTCGGACGGGCATAACACCGTCATTTATAGACGGATTTGCAAAATGATTTTTTGTCCGAAAGGGGTTTATTCCGAAATGGTGCCATTTAAATTTCATATAGATCTGATGATGAATTTCGGAGACAGACAACAGAACTCTTCAAAAAATGACAGCAAATCAACCGCGATTGCTGTTATCGCATAAATATGCATTGTTTTTACCACAAGAATGATGACATTTCGAATTGGTGTGTGTGGGGTAGGTACTATAACTAAAAAGTGAAAAATAAAAACTTCTTCCAAAAAAAAACAACCGACTTCCAGAAAAACACTACAAAGTGAAAAATAACTTTAATTTCATATCCAAAGTCACCGACTTCCGAAATTAAAGTTATTTTTCACTTTGTAGTGTTTTTCCAGAAGTCGGTTGTTTTTTTTTAAAGTTTTTATTTGATGAAGTGCAACTTTATTCGCAACTAATGCATCTTTTTCTATCTGGATTTTTATGTAACAGCCCGGAATCTTTGTGGCCTGTTGATAGCAATATTCCGTGTGGTGCCGGACGTAAAATAATAGCACCATCCCAATTCTTCTCGTGGATGTCGTAGAAGGCGACTAAGAGAGTTACTAGAGAATGGGCAGCAGCGTTCTCTATGCATTTTGTTGCTGTTTATGAAAAAACCGCCCCTTTGGGGGAGGCCTATCACGGCCTATGTACAGCAATAGACGTCTTTCGGCTGAAATGATGTCGATGATGATGACTTAGAAATAACTGCTGAAATGTGGGTGTACTATTTAGTAGTTTTATTTATTATTTTTTATTATTACAACAAAATTAAACGTATTATGTAGCAAGGATGTGTTTTTCTTCGATCTTCACGCTACAGTAGATACACCTCTGCCCAACCAACCTTTCGGGGTTACAAGGCGTGATGTTATGTTGTGAATTCAGCGCATGAGTCTAGACCCTGTAGCGTAGAAATATGTCGTAGGTTTTCAAAAACAAAATCAGCTGTTGTCTAAAATTTTTTACTGAATCCATGGTTTAAGTTTGCGCGTCGATGTCCTGACTTCCCGATGTATTCATATTAAATAGAAATGTAGATAATTATAATGGACATATTAAAAAAAAAAAACAGTTTAAAAAACTAAAAAAGGAGAAAATAATTCAATTTAATTAAAAAGCATGGGGTGCTTTTTGAGGTATTTTTTATATATTTTTTTTTTGTTTTTTTTTTAATTATTGGTTTTTAAAGCGTGTTTTTTAGTTTTTTAAACTGTGTATTATTTATTTTCTATTTTTAAGTTCTGCTAACTACAAAATCGTGATTTTTTCAGTTTTTTTTTGTTTCTTTATTTTTTTCTATTTTTCTCAATTTTTTTTTAATTGATTGAATTGTCATCGGTCCTCGATAAGTTTAAAAAGTTTAAATGAAATCTGACGTTTAAAGTGGGTCAAAGTCGCACCCTAAGGAGTCGGTTACAAACATACCAACATACAAGTGAAGCTAATATGTATAAAGCGTGTAAAAATGCAAACATGTCTTACTTTATTGTAAGATGAAAACTGTGTCCTCTCTGCTTTAAATTGTCTACTCTTTGGTGCAATAGCTGAACTTTGACTCCTGATAAATTATCTGACATAATAATCGAAATATACCTTTATAAGTACAATTATTAAAATATATTGAATATATTGATTGATATATTGATTATTATTTTATCTGTTTGTGATGTCAAAGTGACAGCTTTTTTCTACATAAATGTGCAATAAATACAAGCATATACTTAAAACGAAGTTTAAAAAAAAAATTGTCTGTCTGTTCTGGAAAATCTCCGAAACGCCTTGACATTCGCATGCCTTCTTTTTATTAACATACCACGCAGGCGAAGCTGCGGGTAGTAGCTATTAGTAAAAAAAACACCATTGCTGGCAATAGTCTACACAAACCGGGGGTTATCCTTGGGTACACTTGCATGGTGTCTATAGGCATAGCGTCTGTAGTAAACGTCGTTTAGTGTCTCTTTAGTGTCTAACGGGCCTCTGCGAATAGGCTTCGGCTCCTCGTATGCATTCCAAAAGGCCTGGATCTCAAGGACCCGAGATATTTGTAAAATAAATTATGAAAAAAAAACATTGCTTCCTTACGGAGCATCAAATATTTTCAGCACTAAGATTTGCTAATGGATGGGCTATCGCTGTACATAATACGTATGTTGATATGTATTGGATGTTGTTCTCTCATAATATTTATAAGTTCTCCTTAAAAAGTTCTTAAGGCTGTTGAGCGCCACAAAAATCCTTAATTTCGAAATTAAGGATTTTTTAGGTAGTCACCTACTTAGGTCATTAACTCCGAACTGACTAACAATTGGCAAAAGTCTTGTTAGTAGGATATGTTCTCCTTGATTGACTGATCACAAGCCCTACTGCTTCCTGAGGCCCTGGTCCTGGATTCAAACTCAAACTCAAAGCATTTATTTCAAATAAACTAATTACAGGCACTTTTGAATTGTCAAAGAGTCGGAAAGATGAAGCCAGTTGCCCATTCCAAAGTGTAGTAGGTACCTATGGAGAAGAACGGGTAAGAAACTCCATGGACACTCTTATTAAATCACGGTATTGTTATTAACAATTTGTTACTGAAACTTGGTTACATCATTTATGTTCAAATTATCAATGTGAGAACGATGTAAATGACAATTTAGAAATTAAAATAGTTGCCAAGCTAAGAGATGACCAGTCCCTACTGGCTGCGCCCGTACACGGACATAACGTATGGATTAGCACCATTCAGCTCAACCATTTTGAAGGGAACTTAATGATCCAACACACACGCCACCACCAGCGAGACATTTGAGTGACCATGACAAACTCTCAGTTACCAGGGCACATTCGTGAAGATGTACGTTTCGATTCCTAGGTCAGGCAAAGTGTCATCGGGTTTTTCTATCTGGAATTATTCAGTAGCAGCCCTAAGTCTGGATTTGTGACCGGTTGATGCGAAAAGGCCCAACCCTATTATATGGGAATTAAAACATAACTAGCGAAATATAAGTGTACTATAGGTACGTCTGTGCCACGCTTCCCTTCAGGAAAACAAGGGAAGAAAAAAAATAGTGGCACTCCGGGAGTGCTGACAGAAGTGAAAACTTGAACAATTACGTGTATTTTTTAAATCGTCAATACAAGATTTCACATTGGGTCCTTGGGTTCTGATTGCTCTCGGTAAAAAATGATTAACGAGCGATCGACTTCCAAGCAGCACAAATAGCTGTATAGCCACTGGACAACAGAATTTTTGAAAACTCGAGGCTGTTATGCTGTTTGTACAAGGGCTGTCTATCCCGCTATAATGCTCTTATAATTCTAAATTTGGCCCCAAATTAACCAGCGCTGAGAATTATAGTAGCTTGTTAAAAGCATTCCAGAGCATTGTAAGAGATGTACATGGGCTGCACAATAGCTTAGACAGCTGTCAATAGGCCACTATCCAGCTCCTTTAATTCTCTTAGACAGCCACTAGATGGTGTATGGTTTCATTACGGCGATTAATAATTCTACAAAGAAATAGCAACAAAAGACTATTTGTGCAGTGCAAGTGTTATGTCAAACTCTAATCTGTGGGCAAATATATAATTTCCAATTTAAGGTAAGTAATTTTTCACGTTTCTTTGTATCTCTATCGCTAAATTGTACTGCGGATGCCAGTTTACTGTTAATATATATAGGTGTTATTATCAAATATTACACGCGCCACAGAAATAATATGGTTTTACTAAAAATATTATACAAAATAAATACGGTGTACGAATTATTCATGGATTTTTACAAAAAAATTACATTTTATGAGCATTCATATCTATTTGTAGCTAAAAAATTATGTATTTTTACTTTAATAGCTTTGAAATATCATGAAAATTTTACAGATATCAGTCATTTTTTCATATGTAATCGGCTTGTTTACATTAAAATGGCGTTAATTTGTTATCCAGCAATCATTCTAACTAAATTCTCTTGAAACTCTCTTTTCTGTGCAATGGCCATATTTAAGTCTATTAATCAGCTGAGAACTTTACGCTAGCTGTACAATGGTTTTCAGTTATTCTAAAGACTGGTGAAAGCAGAAAAGTGAGAGTATACAACAGCGTCTTAGGGATCTCTAATATTGATAGAAAACTATTTCGGGCATTTCGTAATCAAGTAGCTTAGGTACTTCACTTGATTTTGTGATCCTACTTATTCTTGCCTGTTATGTCAAATCAGAGAGCCATTACTTGCTATGTTGCTTAGAAATGTATATTATAAAGTAAGATTAAAAAAAAACTATAACTTCATTCAACCTAGCTAAGTGAATATTTAGCTAGGTTTAACTTTACGCTCTCCCGGCCGTGTGAAAGAGATGAAGCGAATTTGGATTGTCACTTATTCGCGAATTTGCTTTGTCGCGAAGGATTTGTTAGCGCCATTTAAATTTAACCAATCATATTGAGATATATATATTTTATTGAAAGGAGTTATTCAAACTTGTGTTCGCCAGTTTGTGCCAAATATTTACCATATTATTATTATCTTTATATATTGTGAATTTGTTACCCGTCACGCGCTACGCACCGCACGTATTATTATTGTTTCTATTTTGTTTACGAATTTTTTTTTGTCTTGTAAATTGCGAGTCGTACGCACTCTTGCATACTTACACACTTCTGCAATTCAATTATGCGAACGAAGTGAATAACTTAGTTTGTTTTATAATTTATCAATTAATAATAGTGTACATATTTTTGTGATAGTACCTGTAATAGGTGTAAATATTTTAATACTATAGAGCGTTTTACTTATTGGCACAAATACTAAATCCGCATACTTAATGATCTCTTACTTCTGACGTAGTAGGTAAAGATGCTAATGTTATTGCTAAATAATTGTTCTTGTTTTCAGAAAATAGAAATGCCGTTCAAAAAGTGAAGACAATAGAAAGAGAGGAAGGAAAATTATCTGTCATACCAAGTACTTGAGAAAAAGGATGGATGGTTGAGATGATATATTAAAAACGTCACTTCGAAATTGATGAAACTAGAATATTCAAAGCATCATACAGATTGGACAAAAATGCAATGCATAGTGAAACGGTCATCCATTGCAACATATAACAATGCAGAAAAAGAACTAAGTAGCATGTTGAACCATAGTGACACGTCAGATTACCCAGATGATGGAGAAGTAAAACCAACTAATGGTTTAACATATAGAATTACCAAAGCCAAATCAAGAGTATGTGATTAATAAAATAAAACGCAGTAAATGTATACCATTACTTTTATTTTTACTGACCATTCCTTAGCCAACAGCTATAAATTAATAAAACTTTTGAGCGCCACTGACACGGCTTTATTGTTTTGTAACGGCCACACAATATTAAAATTTATCTTCTCATAAAGACATGGCGCTGAGGGCTTGAAAATGCACATACCTGTTATAAAAGCCCTTGCGGGTGAATCGCAAGTAAAACATCTAATCTTGACTTTTATAATCTCGCTTGTTGATAGAAGGATTCCGTCATTCAATAACTGTTTCATTTTAACTACAATGGTGCCGATTCTCTTGTACACCGAACTAAACTAACTAAATTATCACTAAAATTCCTTACTTTTGGCTATGAGAATCTTAAAGCTATTCTGCAAAAAAAAATCTCTAAACTTAAAAATAATTTTGACACAACTAAAATCGAATTTGACAATCGCGGATCCTGCAGGCTTAGTAGCATGACGGCTTCTATTTCTACTTTACTGTAGAATAGAAATCGCTTGTCTACATTTCTCGGTGAAAAACTGACAACTGTCTACACGGAAACGTCATTTTTGTCTTGTCTTCCGTCGACAAAACGCTTCTCTACGGTTGTCGTGCCAAGCCTGCAGGTGGTATTTTTTTTCTTTTAGCTTCGCAACGTGGTACTTGTGTGCCCTATGCAATGATTTTTTTAAAGAGCTGAATGAAGCGTGCGCAGGAGGGCAGCCTCGACGTTTTTTATGGAATTTTTCACTTATTGTATGGAAAATAAAAAAAATATTACCTACTTGTTGAGATTATGGGGCATAGGGGTTCCATTAAGGGGGTCGAATTTATCATCATTTTTGCGATAGGACACACCATTTTCGAGATATAAGCAAACGAAAAGAAAAAAAAAGATACAATACTGTTTTTGTACCTGAAGTCGAAGTGTTGGTGTGAATTTTAGTTCATGACCACTAGTTTTATTCCACACTTTTTTAATCGCGATTAAAATAGTCAGATTAAGGGCCGATTTTTCAATCCTCAGTTAAACAGACAGATAGGGTTTATTCGATAGATAGCAAAAAAGTCTGTTGTTCAATCGTCAGATAGGCTTTATTGGTCGAATAATTCACTTAACTGAGGAATAAATCTATTTGCCTCTTTGACGGCCAGTTAACCGCTTATTCCATTGTTAAATGACTTTGACGTTACTAAATTTGAGGTTAGTCTTCGTGGTTTATAATAAATATTAAGAAATGGATATTTTAGATAGTTTTAACGACATGGCAATTGAGGAAGAAGCCATAATAAATGAATATGTTAATCCAAGTGAACGAAAAGAAAGAATTGTAAGACCGAGGGTCGAACAGTTTAACGCGTGGGATTTAACAGAATTCCATCGTCGATTCAGACTTACCAAAGTATCAGTGCAATATTTGCTGTTGTTGGTAAAAGATAAAATTAAGAGCAAGACACAAAGATCAGTTTTTATAAGCTTGAACACATATGTTTATTGGTATTGACTTGCACAACGTAATTAATTAAGCACGGTACCTTACCTACTAAAAAAATACATTTTGTTTCAGAAACCAGTGTATTTGTGTTCTTTTAATTTTATATTATTTTCTTAAACCTCTCTACTAAACTCATAAATAATTGAACCTCAGCATTACTAAAGTTTGCTGAACGCTCCCTCTTTTTGTTTTCCATTATTATCAATTCAGAAATCACAAATAAAAACACCACACTGTCAAACTTACAACCTCGTAACGTTTTGAAAAGTGAAATGACGACGCTGCCATCTGTTTGAATCACGTTTAGTCCGTCCCGTTCTAACATTCGCTTATTCTGTATATTTGTTTCACCTCTCTGAAGTTAGCGTTTTCACAGACGAGATATTTGGTCGGTTAGTTATTCCTTGGTTAAATATCATTTGAAAAATTGACAACCACTTAACCGACGAATAAAGAGTCTAATAACTATACTCTCTAGTTAGCTATTGGTACTTTTATCTGAGGATTGAAAAATCGGCCCTTAGTTAGAAAAATTAATATAGTCAACATTTTTGGTGAAAAACGGCAAACTCAGAATAGCAAAATTACCATCTTCACTAAATTAATAATTCAGTGCAATCTTAGTGCTGTCAAACTAAAATATAGTTAAGTTGTGTCACTTTAGTCAATTTCAGAATGGGAAATCGTCGTTTGACAGGATTAACCTAAATTTTGGTGATTTTTAGTTTAGTTTAGACAATTTTGTGCCAACAGAATCGGCACCATCTTCTAGATAAAGATCAAGATTCTTCGGTTTTCCGACACCATAATAAACACCATAAATAGTTGGGTATTTCAAAAACATTACGGAAAATCGGCCAGAACTCATATTTCGAATTTTTATATAGAGGCAAGCCATCAAAGGTTATATTCAAACCAATGCTCTTAATATTTTCTAAAACGTCTAGCCACTTGTTTAAAACTATAGTTAGCGGATTGATTAGTCCATTGTACCAGTATTCATCAACAGATTCGATTTATTTTAAAGCAATTATTCTAGCTTGTAGAATCGTTCTCGGATCATTTGGTAAAATATCTGGAAATCTCTTATTCACAATTATTAGTAATTCCTTCAGTGCATCTTGAGCAACATTTCTCTTTATTGCCCATTCTTTTATATTTTCTTTAAATAAAATGTTTACCATATAAATATTTTCTCCCTCATGTCTGGTTTGATTCATTACTTTCAGTATTTCTCGTTACAATTACTTTTTTAGAAAGGTCACTGACCAAATCCATTAATTGTACGGAACTATGATCATTGGTAACAAAATCTATGTGATTAAGTCGTGTTGCGAGGTTATGACAAAATTGACGTTATCATAGCACTACTAACCTATCTCTACTCTTCAATAATTCTAGAGGCTGTGAAATAGATAATATTTACACTATAAGCTTTGGAATTAAAGTGGAGTAACACTACACTAATTTACAGCTCATGCAGTCTTAAAATGCTTTTAACCAGCTAGTGTTAAGCTCGTTGAGGAAGCATTATAATAGAATTTGTGTACTCCATAAAAAAATGCCAATGGCAAAATTTTATTCTCTAATACAGTTCAAAGCTTAGAAACGGTGTGACGTTACCCCGTTATGCAGCTGTTTACAAACTATGGTCTTCTTAACCAGCTAGTAGCATTAAACGTAGCCAAAAGCTGGACAATAGTTCTTTTAAGTTCTACTAAAATGCATTTTGTTGTTTTTTTGTCCATTGTACAGCCATTAGTCAGCTGTGCTGTTTAACAGTGTAGAGATCGCCCCCCATACAGTCCCAAGAATCGTCTTATCCATTAGTACAGCTACATAAGAGCCTTTGACTGTAATATAGCTTGTTTATGGATGTAATTTCCGCTAATGTGCTGCTTGGCAGCCATTAAAGGTAACAGCACAGATTTTTACGATAGAAATACAGAAGGGAAAGAAAGGGATAAAAGAATTCGAATTTCGCGACTCATCCGTGTGCTCGTTCGCCCAACCACCATTTTAAATAGACCCCTGCAGTGGCTCATAATCTGATTAAATAAAAAAAAAACGAAGCAACTTGTGAATTGTATCGTCGAGCTATTAGATTATTATTTTTGACGCTTTATGTCACTCCTATATTTATGTACATATATACACAGTATACATATAGCTCATGGGAAGCGTGCGGTGACGATGACGCGAGTTTCATGATTTTTGTTCACCCAGAAAGTGATCAACGCGCCTAAAGAAGTTTTCACCAAAAAAAATATTATTATTCTGCAAACAAAACGCACATTACGAAAAACTAAAACAAATAAAATGCAAACATACAAAGTAGCCAAAAGCCCTATATTTCAGTAAACAAAAAGAAAAAGGTTTTACATTAAGGCGAATGCGCAGTGGTAGAGCGCGAAATTCAAATTTTGTTACGTTTTTTGCAATTTTCAGGTGAGTGTCAGCTTGTTTCTTGATCAAAATATGATTTGCGACTATAACATGTACGTATTTACAGATTTATAATCATTAGAATCAATAATACATCTTTCTAAGTTAGATTTGTTCCAGAACAAATTTCTTATGGAAATGTGCTTGTGGAACAAATCTAACTTATAAGAGATATATTAGACATTCTAATGACTATAATTCTGTAAACACGTTCCTGTTATATTCGCAAATCATATTTTGATCAGGATACAACCTGACACTGACCTGAAAATTGCAAAAACGTAAGAAAATTTGAAATTCGCGGTCTACCACTGCCCATTCACCTTAATATCCATTACTTGCGTGTGTCTTGCATTTGGTGTGGTGATAAGTTATGTTCACATTGAAAAGCTCTTTCCATTGCTATGACTATTGCTTCAGCATTCAGGGCAGAAACCCGTAGTTCGTGGGCCCATCCTCCTTTCCAAATGATGAAACTCCTAAAATGTACTAGGTGTGTAGGAATCATAGAGTTATACTGCACAAACTGCACATCTACCTCTGCCGGTCATAATTCATGTCACAGCTCACATTCGACAAATTAACAGATGTCTATTTTTACGTGTCATATATCATAGTGGCGAGAATTAATGCCAGCTACATTGCACCAATGCATCAATTAACGTGCTGCAAAATGAGTGGGCTAATTTTTATTAACATGCCTCTCGTCTGGCTAGTAAATTGGCAGACATGTTCACACTTGCGTATGCAGAATTTGAATTGTGGGATAGTTTCGAAACGTTAAGAATAGTCTCTTTCTACTGCTGATCTTGGTATTGCATAATAATCGTAATAGTCCTAACTTAACCGGATGGTCCGGATGCAATATATTATATAGCATGTAAGCATTAATAAAGAAAGAATCTCTAAAAGAATACTCAATGATAACACTTTGAAAAAAGGTAACGGGAAGTTACGAATACGATGAATGAGCTCTAGACTAACTACAAAGAAAGCTTGATTAGGGTACTGCTTAAGTGCTTAGCTATCCTCCGGCATTTTCTAGTAGGCCAGTCACCAATAGGAAAGATAAATTTTCCCTTTGCAATTACCAGAACTATTATTATTAACTTACCTAAGCACTTATGTAACTATTATATTAACAAATCTTATAGGTACCTATTCTTGTATATGTATGTACGTGTCGTGGCCATATCGTAGATTTGCTCAGTTCATAAAATGCTCTCAAGAATTTTATGAAATGGTCGCATTTCATGAAATTCTCGTCTTCTTCTGGTTCTTGTATTACAGAAGAAGACAGTCAACGTCAGGTTGACGGAGCCCCACTGCGTGGGGCTCCTATTTCTGTCTGCAAGGTTTAAGGGAACCTAACCAAACCGAACCTCAGGGTGCCCATGACGTCAACCGTCTTCTCGAGAAAAATTTCTCGAGTATTTCATGAAGTGAGCAAATCTACGATATGGCCACGACATAATTATATTATGTAATCTGAATTTCGGAAATGGCTCCAACGATTTTCATGAAATTTAGTATGCAGAGGGTTTCGGGGGCGATACATCGATCTAGCTAGGTTTAATTTTTAGAAAACGTTAAACCTAAAAGAAAAACCGAGCAATGCTCGGTCATCCAGATATTAATCATAATAAATATAAACTCATCTGAAGCAATGTCTCACAGTTCGGTTTTGTCCAAAACTGGGTGCAGTGACACACGTGAAATTCGGGTAAAGTACTAAGACTTCATGAGAAAATAAGAGTTCTTTCTGCATGTGCATCTGCAGCTGGTAATGTAGAACGCATACGCGAGTTTAATTTGCACCGTTTAGGTTGTTATTGCGACTGCTAGTTAGCCGAATATGATACCAGACCGCTTGGCTGATGTTACTGCTATTTCATAGTTATTGTTTAAAGCCTCTGTTATGGATACCAGTAACGAAGGAGACTTTATTGTAATGGCCTCAATTCAGAACCTAATCGCAACTTGTTGATACCGGGAGCTCAGGGGATATCAGCTTCATTATCTTCAATATAATATCAGATTTATTTAATGCAACCATTTTGGAAATGGCCCTCCTGAAAACGTCGGTAAAGCAGGATTGGCTATGTAAAGCGAAGACGGTTGCCCTTACGACCTCCTTAGATAATCCTAATTTTGTATCAGCTTTAGCACAATTTATCTTCAAAGTACCTAGCAAAACAATCGACATTGTTAGAGTCATTTAATGAGATATTCTATATATATATACCCAAATGAAAAATGTTCGGCAACATGTTTTATATCATTCCGTCTACTTTTACCACCGACTTCCAAAACAGACAGGATACACCCTTAATTATACGAAAAGACACCCATCCCCATCCAAAATTACTCGTAATTTGGTCCGAAATAGTGGCACGCGCGCAACCCAGACATTATCGCCGAGTTTCGGATTTCAAATTACGCGCCGGTATCGGGTGGCGCCCTCCGCGTAGCTATGGCAACGCACAGGTGTTCTATCGATCTCCCGCCGATTCGTGTTCGCCTGGTACTTTGGTAAAAAAGTATTGACGATTTACCTTATTTTTGGGGAAACCATGGAAGTTAAAAAAAACTTTTTTGTACTGGACTGGTAACGGAGCCGGTGAATGAATTTAAGACGGTGAGTTTCTAAAATATTATTTTAATTGTTACTGTTAGCGCATTTGCGTATATTGACGGTTTACTACAGCTTTGATTGACGTCTTATGAGCGAATACAGTAATGGATATCGATTGACGGTTGTTCTATTTGATCCTTCTTTATTTCTTTTGTGTATCAACATACGAATACACATCAATAAAACATTTTGTTAGTTAAAAAATTATTCCACAGAGAAGTAGACATTTCACTCCTTAAATTGGTTACCCATTTACCTAATAAACAATATTGCATAAACAACGCGGTTATAAACGCATCCAACACCAACACGCTCTGTAAATTCAACTAAACTAGCTAAACATTAGTTTAAATTAAAACGGTAAAGGCCGTTTCCATTTGCATCGCACGTGATCGTCTGTAACAGCGTCTAGTCGCCTCATCAAGCTGGACTGAGCGATTAATTTGGGCAACAATGGAGTCTTATGCATGAGCGCCGGCGGAGAGGTCATAATCATAAGGTAATTTTCTTCTAGATATATCTTGTTTGATAAGCGGAGAAGGTAGTTTACTTATTCTATATTATAAATAGACTTCTGTTTTTTAAGATACAGTGCATTTAGGACCATACTTACCAATAGTATAAAACTTTAAGTCAAGCAAGGGCAAGCGAGACTTTGCCTATATCAAATTGCTACTTGGCACTTCAAGATCCTTCGTTGAAGTGATCCGAAGGCGTTTTGAGGAGGAGGCCTTAATCAGTGGAAATTCCCAAACAGCTAGGATGATTAGCCAACCATTAGTCACCACCATATCCACATAATGACTCCATCTTCTACTTAGAAGTGAGACCAATAAATCAATTACCCCTGGCCACACGTAACTTGTGGCATACGCCAGCCATTAGCGCGTCGGGCCGGATGGTCTGAGTCTCACACCTATTTACGCTTCCTCTTGCGTTCTATACTCCTGGTACTCCAGTTATATTTACGCGATACTTAATAACGGTTCCTCATTTGGTGATGACGAATATTGGCGTGATATCATCTGATGATGAGGCTGCAGTATGATTGATCTAGATCTAAGACAGTAAGACTAGGGTAGGATTTATGGGAACTTCATTGCAATTGAAATTATTTAGGTCCTTTGATCATGAGGATCGTGCGTGATCGGTTTAGTCACCAGCATCGTCAAACGACAGAAAATAATTTGATGACCACACAAATTGCCCTCGTAAAATGTCATTGCAATCAAAATGATTCATTTTATAGTTTCTTCCTATGTTCAATATTATGCTATGTTTGCCAATTTGCGCACTAAACACAACTTTCTACTACGCCTTTTTATTTAGACTACATAGATTTTGTGTTCGCTAAATGTTGATGTTTAAATTCCATTCAAAATCCACATAACATTCAGATAAAATCGACTTGACAATGTCATGCAAATTATCAGATCAGTCAGCCACACAGTGCGCGTGCGACTGTCATAAATTGTCGCGTAATAAATTAATTTTTAGCCGCGCGATGCATCGCGTTATTGCAGCACTAATTGATATTAAACGCAGCTCTGATGCTGTCATCCCATCGTACTATACCAATGTATTTTTATGCTATCCTGGTCGAAGTTTCGCTTTTAAAAACTCCTACTCTTGATTTTTTCGATGAATGAGGATCAATGGATCATCATAATCAGCCAGCCTACAATAGTCTACTGCTGGACATCATAGGCTTTTCTAATTGAACGCCATTTAACTCGTACCTCGGTTACACTCTTATCCATCTATTCAGCAGCTGCGAGGATCGTTGATCGACGATCTTTGGCAGTCGTTACGGGTAGTCAGTAGTCTGACAGTCTGACAACCAGTCTTACCAAGGGGTATCGCATTACCCAGTAACTGGGTTGTGGAGGTCAGATAGACTGTCGCTCCATGTAAAATACCGGTATTCAGCTGCATCGGTCTACCTAACCTGAGAGTTTACCTTTGCCGATGAATTAAGTAAGATGGAAGTAGTACATGAAAGATGATATGGGTAGGGAGGCAGTAAACGCTAAGATGTCAGCTGATATATAGATGTATTGAAGAAAAAAGAAAAAGAAGTACAAACTAACCTGAGAGTTTACCTTTGCCGATGAATTAAGTAAGATGGAAGTAGTACATGAAAGATGATATGGGTAGGGAGGCAGTAAACGCTAAGATGTCAGCTGATATATAGATGTATTGAAGAAAAAAGAAAAAGAAGTACAAACTACCCCGATTGCAAATAAATGAAGAGTATGATGAGTCGTTTCATAAAAGTGTTAAAAAAGAAAGTGACGATGAAAAACAAACAAACACAATTAAATTGTCGACAGTCCACTCAGCACAAGTCGTTGATTAATTAGAGAAAAGTCAACCGACCGATACATAAAGATTTTTATCTCAATTTGTTTTGAAGTAAGGTCGCTAAGTGTGGGTATAATAAACTGTATGCTAAAATAAACTTCGAAGGTTGGTAAGTCGTATTATTGCTCT
Source organism: Antitype chi (assembly GCA_947359405.1). Lineage (NCBI taxonomy): Eukaryota > Metazoa > Arthropoda > Insecta > Lepidoptera > Noctuidae > Antitype > Antitype chi. The sequence goes on along the minus strand of OX375829.1, from coordinate 5,818,966 downwards.
TACTTGTGCTATCATCAACATCATTATAGAGACACACTTTAGACACATGCATCCAACTTGTCCATTAAACTATTCAACCTGTTTAATCGTTTGCAAGCAGTCATCATCACCTTCATCATCATCAGCCTACAGTATTTAATTGGCCTCTCCAATTGCACGACATTCAGCTCGATTCTCTGCAACTCTCATCCAGTTGCTACCAGCTACCCTGCGAAGATTGTTGCTCCACCTAGCCTGAGGGCGTTCTACCTTACGTTTGCCGATTTGCGGTCTCCACTCAAGAACACGTCTACCCCAACGGTCACCGGTAAATGGTCTATGCTATATTCTATATTTGGGAGTCTTATTTCGCTGCACTTACCTACCTCAATTAACTCAGCCTATCGCAGTCCACTGCTAGACATAGGCCTATACCAGGCTGCGCCACAACACTCTATCTTCCGCCTTCCACATCCAGTCTGTCCCAGCCACCTTTTTAAGGTCGTCAGTCCATCTAGCTGCGGAGCGTCCCACGCTACGCTTGCCGATACGCGGTCTCCACTCCAGGACTCGTCTGCTCCACCGGCCATCGGTCCTTCGACAAACATGGGCAGCCCACTGCCACTACAGCTTGCTTACTCTGCTATGTCGGTGACTCCGGTTCTTCTCCGGATAATTTCATACCCGTTTTATTTTTTCTTACCTACCTATTCCATGTTGTTAAGCTAACATCATCATCATTTCAGGCCCGATGACCAAAAGACGTCCACGGCTGGACTTACAGATATACACCAACCACTAAAACCTGTCATGTGCCTCAATTTAGCTTCTTTAGTCCATTTTGGGACTTGCCAAAAAAGGATGGGTTATTAACGTCAAATACAACACTTACATCCAAAATTCAGCATGAGAGCAATGGTGGCCCAGTGGTAACGGCCGTGACTTACGTGTTGTAGGTCGTAGGTTCGATCCCCAACAGGTGCTTTACTTTGTGTAAATTATTTCATCACCACTGCTCTCAAAACGGTGAAGGAAAACATCGTGAGAAAACCGGCATGTCCTATACTCCATTTACAATAGCATTAGACAGAAGTTAAAAAAGGTTCTTTTTAATGTACGTTTTCTAAGAAAATTACATTAAACGTGTTGCAGTTACGATTAATGCCAAATTGATTTATAATTTATTTAAATATTAGCAGTCACACTTTATTGTAATCATGTGTAACTATTTATCGTATGAAATTATGTAGCATATAATTATTTCATTTCAATTTAAAATCAAAGTGTCAGTGCTAAAAACCTAAAAGAAGCAGAGTGAACAATACCGAGTGACTAAATTAGCTGATGACGACGAAGTTTTACCAACGTATTGTGGGTCAAATGTTGTTATTTAAAATAAAATATTGTAAAAAAATATATATTTTATATCCTTTAATCTTAATTAGATTTAAATCATTATGTGATTGTTTTATTCATTCGTTTTGTTGTAGGTTTGTAATATGTGATGAAGATGTTATTATAAATAGAACGATATTATAAATTGAACATTATTTAAAATAAAATTACTTTTACTTCGTTTATCTCAGTATTTAGTACTGTACTAAATCTACCTAAAAAAGTTATAACTTAACTTTGAAATACAATGTTTTGCACTCCTGCTTCAACGAGTCTCTTTTTTCTAAAGCAATAATAAATGGAGTTAGCATTTTTGGCGGGATCGCGTTGGAACATGTCGCACGAATTTTCATTTTCATGAGATTTAGTGAACTAGCGAATTAAATTGTATAATTTTGGTAGTGAATTATTCAATTTAGTTACGTGTGAGTGCACAAGTGTAGTGAATGTGAAAATAAGTGACTAACGTGGAGTTTTCGTGTTCCCCCCAAAAACTCCTACTAGGTGGTTGTAAAGTTACTACCGCTTTACAATAACTTTGATTTGACTAACTAAAGTCGACCATGACTGTTTCGTAACTTCGTGCCTGATGTCGGGGCATTTACTTGATCGAAAAGAAAAATTACTTGACACTGGCTAAATGCACAAACTGTGCGAAGCCAAAACCAAAAAAAAATGGAGTTATAGAACCAAACAATTCAGAGACAAGTGACATCTGCCAAACTGCACTGGACCCGCGTGGTAGAATACAACTCCTTCTCACTGAGAGGAGGCCTGTGTCTCATCAGTGGGAACGTTATAGGCTCATTATGATTATTACACCAAAAATGTCCCAAGAAGTCACAGAGTAAGTCTATTTCTTACATTAGTCTAGTCCGTATATGCAGTATACTGTAACCCTTTTATAAAACGTTAGCAGGCTATTGATGGTAATGAGGAGTGTTGAACAATAAACGCTGGCTAATTAAAATCAATAAAGAATATGTTAGCGGTTGGCGTATGCACCCAGCGGCAGCTTATTGTGTCTAACTACTAAAATATCGGTATTAACACATAACATTTAGCGCTACAGGGCAGGGTTGGCGCTTAAGAATAATGTTTTGACGAAACAAAAAATATTGATGAAGTAATTTTTCCTTAAGGTGAAATTGTACTTGCAGAATTGGTCGAAAGTTAACTGTTTCTCAGAATACTTGCTTGCAAAAGGAATTGTGTAAATGTTAGTTTTAAATATATCGCGTAGCTAGTTCCAAGAGTAAAGCGAAAAGCAAACCAAATTCAAGATATTTACAAATATTTTATGTAGAGGCCAAAAATATCCAGGCTATACTTTCACGTGGTCACGTCTTTCACGTCGTGGTGGTGTTCCTATCAACTACCCTGGCAAACCTGTTCACAAACTATGGGTAGACCAAGGTGAGTGCAGGCAGGCTCACGAAACAGATCTCCGACTGACTAAACAACAGCTTTGTATAGTTACAGCAGCTTTAACTGGCTACCGGTACTTCAATAAACACCTCTTTGTCATAGGAGTCACAGACAATCCTTTGTGCAGGCTCGGGGGACAACATGACATACAGCTCATGTGCTTCTAAACTGCCCGGTGGTCGCCACGTACAGGGAAAAGTACTACGATAACCCAGGTAGGTACCCTTCGTGAGGTTGTCAGTCCAAGGCATTGCTGGAATTCCTTGTAGGTCTATGGTGGATCGAATAACCGATTAACCCACCCGTACGCAAAATACACGCTTTAACGTGGTGTACACAACCAAGTAGTTTTAACAAAAACCATACTTTTTTCATTTTTTCATTCGTTACAAAAGGTAGAAAGTTTATAAATAAAAAACCAAAAAATAAATATCGGAACCCTTGGGTAAAAATGCTTAAAATTGCAATATGTTATAGTAAATTATCTGGTATCTCGAATCCTTAACGGTGGACCACTATTTACGCCACACCCTGTATATATGTTACCGGCCAAACCCGATTTCAGGCCAAACTAGTTTGTCCTAGGCCAAACTGGGCACCCCGATTAAATGGGTTAAACGGCTAATTAAGCTAGTTGGCTGCGACATATCACGCGTAGGAAATTACCCGTTTCGTTAACAGCCTTTGGAAGTAACACTCGCCGGCCGCTGCCGCGGCACCGCTCGCTGCGCTCGCTCGGCTCGCGCCCTTTTGGTCACAGTTCTAACCTAACCTAACCCATTTAATCGGGGTGCCCCGGCTTAATAAACCAGTTTGGCCTAGGACAAACTAGTTTGGCCTGAAATCGGGTTTGGCCGGTAACATATATAAAGAGAAATCTGGAGTGGTTCGATTCTGCAAACCAGGCATTCATTAACAGTACCAACAATGCAACACTTTTGGCAAAGTTCTGGACTGACACAATAGATTTCCACGCTAAGAAGTATTAAGGAGGAAGGATTATCTTAATTACAGGAATGACACGTTTAATCACTATCAAGATCATCACAAAACTAAAAGAAAACAACATCAATTTCAACAAACTGTCTAACTACAGAAATTCGACAACAAACTGCCAGCCCTAATTAACATTGTCGGCCAATTACTCGTTAAATCAACAAATTAGCCGCGCGTACAACACAGCGCTCGTCTTTTTGCAGTCGAGCAAGTTATAAACGGAAGCCGATCTGCAGCTAAATGCGTTTGTTGGTGAATGCAATAATTTTTAGTCACGCGCAGCCTCGCTTAATCGAAGCAAGTTAGATGTTCATGCTAGTTTTTTTTTTGTTTTTTTGTTTTCTCTTGTTCTTGGTATTGATAGAGTATTTGTGGGCAAATGTTGTGAAATTCAATATTAGATTTGTTGCAGTATGTTTTAACTAGATTATGCCAGCGGCTTCGCTCGCGTAGCGGTCGACAATTATCCCAAGGGAACGTACTACTGGGATAACAAGTATGCTATGTGTTAATCTATGCCATATTTTATTCAAAAACGTTCAGTAGTTTTAGCGTGAGTCTCAAACATGCAAACATACAAACTTTCACATTTATATTATATAAGAAGGTACAGACGCCAGCACATCAAGCTACCTTAATCTGTCAAATTTCTTTGTTAGATTTTCTACTTTATCACAATTAAATAAGGTTCTTATTCAATTGGGAAAATTTGTCAGTTTAGGATAGCTTGATGTACTTGGCGTCTTTACAATATTAATAAATAGTAAGTACAATATTTCGCCTAAAGCAACAATATTTTTGTTTTAGGGCATAATTAAATCTAACATCTTAAAGGTGCTGTCCAAACGTAGGACACTGTAAAACGCTTAGTTTTTGTCGCACTTTATAGGAAATCGGTGGGTAAGTCACACCAAAAGATCGCTGGATGTCCTGCGCATTCCGTACAACAACATTTTTTTTTTTTTGGGTGGGAAATCATCAAATAACTTCTCCCGCTCTGGGTGGAGCGGGAGTTCGTATCAGACTTTTACTGACTAAAACCCACCCGTGCTCCCTCAGTTGCCTCGGTGCCAGGGGCCGCGTTATCTCTTTCGAACAACCCGCACCTGATGTTGGGGCTGCCTCGCTTCTGTAGTTCATCGGGGATGTTTGCGCTGTATCGCACTGATGGCTTTCATGCCCATCATCGCTAAGAAAACTGTATCATGGATTTGCAGAATGCGCGGCAGCTGCAACGGAATTCTGAAGACTGTAGCAGATAGGATCTCTTCTCCGCTATGGAAAATCAAATCAAACTCAAATTAAAATTACCCGCTTATTAATCCTTTATTAAGCGGGTAATTTTAATTTGATTTTAATTTTAATTTTGGATTTGATTTTAATTTTGGATTTGATTTTAATTTTGGATTTGATTTTAATTTTGGATTTGATTTTAATTTTGATTAAAAATTTTGAATTGGTTTTAATTTTGATTTGATTTAATTTTGATGTTATTTTAATTTTATATTGTATTTTAAATCGGACTGTATGGAAAAAGTTATCTGAAATAAATGTTTATTTTTATAAAACCATCGCAAAACATAACTAAAAAAAAATGGGCTTCTGTCTCATGACCCGTTACTACTGTAAAGATCCACGAATGACAGCCGGGACCACGTGATTTCCGAAGCACGGATTCCGTTTTCTAGAATATACGAATGTCTAATTCTTAATATATTTCTCACATTTCATACCTAACTAAACGCTTCGTGCATTCTTGGTATGTAAAGGTCCCCCATCCACGAACCGACCGCAGCAAAATTAGCTTAACCTGATCAATCGACCCGAGTGGCTGTTATTAATTAGCCATAAACCCCACCAGCACAGTATCTGAACCATCAAAGAATTAAAACTACCAGAGTAACATAACAATGTCAAAACTTCATCCGCGTGTACAGTCTGCCTAGTATCCATTACCGTCACGGTTGGAATCCTTTGATTTTGTCTAGCGAGTTTCTAAAACTTTGCTGTATTATGTTACTCGCTGCTTTCGCAAGTTTCGCAACAATTAGGCTTTGTAGCCGAATAATGGAGGCTGGTGACTGGCGCTAGTATTTTTAGATCTAAAGGCCTTTGTTTAAAGAGTTTGTTTGAGTCGAGCAGGAATTGTCATCATGTCCGCATCGTGAACCGTTCTAATTAATCGAATTGAATTTGAATGTTTTGAAGTGAGGCGATTGCGCTCTTTTTGAACAGTGAACGAAACTGAATCGTCACGCTCGGATCCTCGGGTTCAGTACGGTGATAATCATGTCTTAGTATAAGTACCTAAGGGCCTCCTTCGTTGTGGTCACGGCGTGCCATGTGTCCTGGTGCGCTGAACTGGTGGGGTCCACAAGGGCCGACGCCTGCCAGGGATGCGGGTTGTTCGAAAGAGATACCGTCGCCCCTGGCACACGGGCAACTGAGGGAACACGGGTGGGTTTTAGTCAGTAAAAGTCTGACACGCCCTCCTGCTCCACCTAGAGCGGGAGAAGTTATTTGATGATTTCCCACCCTCAAAAAAAAAAAAAGAGAGGGCCTCCGTCGCGTGAAATAAATGGATTATTACTTCAACGTTTATTTATTTTCATACTTATTTAGTACATTTTTCAATATTTTTTACAAATGAAACATTAAAATATAAAAAATAGGCCGCCGAGATCGTGAACAGGATCCAAGCTACCGGTGGTTTGGGGGTCCATTTACAGGAATCTCCTCACGATGCGAGCCGCAGCGAGGATTATCTGTGAATCTGGCCCTTGACCCACCCGCCTCACGAGAGCCTCGAAAGATGTTGATCGATGATTATTAGTATACCTAATATAAGTTTTAATTTTTATAATGTCGTCACAATCACCATCTTTTTTTGTTGTTTAATTTTCGCTCCAGACTCTTTTATCGTCTTTCTGCATCACATAAGTGTAATTTCAACATAGTGATGTTGCCAATATTATGTCCATTGAGTTTCTTGCCCGTTCTTCTCCATAGTAACCTGATTCAATGGACTCCTTAACCATTCAAAACGTGCTTGTAAATGGCTTAATTTAAATAAATGGTTTGAGAATTAATAAGTGACCGCGAGGTATGCCTTAGCAATTTCGGTTGGTGATAACAGTTGGTTGCTATTTATTATTAGCACATTGAAAGCTGTTCCAGCATCTGCAGTTCATATTACCTACCTAATAGCTTGTCGTCGTCTCTAACACATCCATGGGTGAACAAAGATAAATGTCATAATCATTATTATATTTTGACTAATATTTCAAAAGCTTTTATTTAGTTTGACTTTACCTAATTAAAATTAAACTGCCAAAATGATAAATTACTTTAACTGTTGATAACGAACCATTCAAATTCAAACTGAGTCTGTTTCTTTTAATCATAACTCATACTGAAACTAGATGATGACACATTCTATTTGCTATTTTAAAGATCGGAAATGATTTAATAGTCATTTTGTGTGTGTCCGGAGCGGTCACGGTTTGCGCGCCAGATCGACGGTAACCGGACGCCATCTTGCGCCGCCATGACACCGCTTTGACAGCTGTCATTCGTAGCGGACATTCGAATTTAGAATGTTTGAATCATGTTCGCGGATAGATTTTATTTTTAATATTTCATTTTGTGAGTGATTGCTTTTATTTTTTAAACAAAAATGAAGAGTAGATATTACCTAAACACAAATGACTTTGCATAATAATATATAGGTATTATGTAACGAGACAATACCTACTGCTCGATACTCTGATAACTTGGCTAATTAAACATTTCGTTCTTTTTTTTTTTTTGGTTTTCGTTTTTGTAGGTACTTTCTCTTTCTTATATTTTTGCACTTTATTAGAAACAAAAACACAAAACATCATCCCAAAAATTCCCCTTTGCATAGTCCAGGACTCATTTCACAAAACTCAAATAAACATGACGGATCAAAACGATGTTCACTACACTATAAAGTGTGACTATCGGAAGGCGAGTAGCATAAAATTAATCTTATTTCCACTTCCTCCGTCAATTTGCGAGAGTACCAGTCGCATTTAATAATAACTTGTATTAAAGTCTAGACATGTGACAGCCCTAGTTCTAGTGTTGATTTTCTAATGCGTAGTATTTTTGAAAAAACATTCATATTATGAATACTTAGTACTTACGTATTTTTTTTTTGTATTTCAAATCTGCCTGACTGGCTTGACTGAATGCATGATCAGCAGATATCGGATATTTGGATGCATATTTACCTAAAGATAATTATTAGCTATGAAAGTATGGAAACGGCTTTATAAATTATTTGTAATATTTATTAAAAACCCCGGGATTCTTGGATTGCATAACTATTCAGATGTGTATTAATTAAAAATTAATGTTTAACCCGATACAAATATGTGTATGTACTGGAGGAGAGGTGGTTTGTATTAGTCAAAACAAAAAATAAATTAATTACTTACCTAAATTAAGACTATTTCGATACAAAAGCGCATTCCATGTTAGCCAACATCTCAACTTTAGGTGACTATGCATCCGATTATCCGATCTCTGATGATCAGCCTATAATATTCTCACGGAATGGGCTGCAATCCTCCGCACAGGCCCAGTGCGAGTTGATAGATGTCACATGTCTTCGAATTTTGGGGTCCTTCACCAGTGCAGAGCAGTAGTGATGAAATTATTTACACAAAGCAAAGCGCCCGCTTGGATTCGAACCCAGGCCCCTCGTAAGTCGGGTCCTAATTTTGTTGGGCGCCACTGTTTACTGCTTGACTTAATATACCATTTATAAACCAATGAATTCTCGAAACGATAGTTTGTGGAATGGATGTGAATAGCTATGCTGGACACGTCTGCTCTACCGACCACTGGAACTTCGATAAACATGGCTAGCCAATTGCCACTTCAGCTTGCTTAGGTCCTGCCAGGGGTGCGGGTTGTTCGAAAGAGATACCGCGGCCCCTGGCACACAGGCAACTGAGGGAACACGGGTGGGTTTTAGCCAGTAAAAGTCTGACACGCCCTCTTGCTCCACCCAGAGTGGGAGAAGTTATTTGATGATTTCCCACACTAAAAAAAAAAGAATTTACCTATCATCGTTACCTCGTACCTATTTATTCTACGGAAATGCTTCTCTGGAAACAATGCTGATTAGGTAACTTTCTTAACACATGTACTCAGCTGTGCTGTGAGCCTGGTACAAAATGTTTTATTATTTCCTATCCACACGGAACAACTACTTCGCAAAACAAAGAACGATTTGAATAGGATAGACAGCAGAGTCTATCCTATTTAAATCTTACCTCGATTACTAGATTAGAATTAGATTACTCTTTGTTGTCTATCCTATTCAAATCGTTACCAAAATTCTAAGTTCTATCTTAATTCCCCAACCATCAAAACAACAAAATAAAACTACTTAAATTAATAAACACATCTTACATCCCTAATCCGTTAAAAACAAAACACAATCGCCCTATGCGTCAAAAATCTCCCGCCCCCTGAGAGAGGGTAGTCTCATAGTCAGGGGAGTATTCAGTTTATAACACTTTGTCTATCATATTATACGGAATCCAGTAAGTACTCGAGTTTATTAGTTTCATAGGAAAACTTTGACAAGTACCGTCAAACTTGACAGCTATGCGAAATAGGGGAACGGGGGGGGGGCGTATTTATGATAAAGTCTCATTGAAGAATTTATAATAGATATAGAGAAGAGTCTGGTGTTAGATTTCTTATGATAAACGAATGTCTTACGGCCTTAGTTGCTAAAGTCAGGTTTTCAAAGAGAAACCAGACTTTAGCAACTGTTTAGATGTTCGACAACTTTTTTATGAATAAGGCCGTTAGAGTTTTGCAGGATTTTGAAATAGGGCTCGCATAAGTACGCCATTTTTTTCAGAATGTTACGGAGGTGAGACCGGTCATCTCCTAACCTCCAGGGCATATTTTTAATCTTATATTTAGAATGGTTTCTTTATTTCTTTACATAGTTCTGACAAATAGAATCAACCAGAATAATGTACCCAGGATTTTGTAATATCTTGATTTAAAAGAGTGTCCTTGGAGTTTCTTGCCCGTTCTTCTCCATAGAGATCTACGTTTTGGAATGGGCAACTAGCTTCAAGTTTCCAACTGGTCGGCTTTTTTACAGTATAAAAGTGCCTGTAAATGGTTTAATTGAAATAAATGCTTTGAGTTTGGGTGTTTAGATCCAGCCCACCTTACTATCTTTATTCTGTAGGAAGTTAGGTTTTTGTTAATCAAAGTCTTCTCTGTCATAGGCCGGAACTGTAAAAACCCGACTACTGACAATTCACGCCCCAAAAAGTGTGAAACAAGAAAATATTGTCATCTGAAAACTTGAGATTTTTTTAAATCCATGACTTTATAATTATGTCCTCTAGAGAGCGCCATATACGATCAACACGCTTCCAACGATACCTCATTAGTCAAATTATGATAAGTAGTTTAGAAGTTATGAAGGAAAAGACAATACATACATACCGGTCAAAATCATAACCCTCATTTTTGCCTCGCCGTAGTCGGATAAAAATAAACCCTAATCTTTACGGACAAATTGTTACAGCTTTATTCATATTAATTTAAATTCATAACTCATCCTACCATATGGCGTTATCACAAAAGGGGGTGTAATAATGACATTAGGCGCACAATTGGCCAATTAGGCCGCGATAAGACGTGTGAGGTGGTGATGAGTATTATCGGGGTACTTTATCACCCCACGCTGATGGTATCTGTTCACGCCTTAGTGGGGTAAGAGTGGGGTTTAGCCTGGGTAGGGCAAAAGAGGATTGAGTAACTGCATTTTAAAAGAAAAAAATATACGACAGAAAGTACGTTACTGAAAGAAATAAGTTACAGGATCGTCGCGGATATAGTTGAAGTTCAGTAAGTAAACGTTGGATGTTTTTTAATTCCCACTTGCCTACTAATATTATAAATGCGAAAGTAACTCTGTCTGTCTGTCTGACGCTTTCACGCCTAGACTGCTAAACCGATCGTCATGAATTTTGGCAGAGATGTAGCCTGGGATATGGAGAAGGACATAAGCTACTTTTTTACGCGATAACCGACATCCACGTGAGCGGAGCCGGCGGAAAAAGTTAGTATAAATAATTTTATTAATAGAAAAGAAACAGTTAATTTATATCAAACTAGCTTTTGTCAGCGGCTTCGCCCGCGCGGAACTTTCATCCCCTATTTAACTCCCTTAGCGGTTGAATTACGAAAAATCCTACTTTATTCCTTGTCTACATTATAAAGGGAACCTCTGTGCAAAATTTCAGCTTTTTTTTTCAGCTTTTTTCAGGGTTTGGGCTGGGCGTTGTTGTCAGTCAGTCAGGACTTTTGTTTTTATTTACATAGATTAATTTGCATTCGAAAACACCCATCGGTTTCTTTCTAAACTTCAACTATATCCGGCGACTCTGGTTACATATCTCTTTTGGTGAAAATATTTATTTGAGACACTTTTACATATGTAGATTCCTAATTGATCCTTAGGATTTGGCAAAAATAGGTTACCAATATCAAACAGAGCATACCTTAATCGATTCACAATATGTATAACAAACAGTACCTACTTACCGAAAAGTCTGAGAGAAGAAAGGGAAGGCTAAGGAATTTTCTACGCAAAAATTATACGTCCACGTAAAATTTCGACGCGATATTTTTACGTCCGTGCGTACGTAGTTTATGTGCACTCAAAATGGTGCTAAGCCTTTTTATTTCTCGTCTGTACTACAATTTACAGACATTTTCCCAGTTCTACTGCACATCAAACGTGATGATATCCCGGGGGTATACGCTTGCCGATTTGTCAGTTTTCATATCAATTTGATACTTCTTATTGGTACCACACACTCAACAATATGAAAATATTTATTGAAATAAAAGCCACATCTTAGAATTTCACTGCACCTCATGCCCATGGAAATATAAGGAATAGTTAATTCGGAAAATTGTCGTTTGAGAAATTTGGTCGAGGATTTGTCACTCGGACATTTTTCTTTCGGGAAAACGTTAATTTTATCAATTCATTTGGACTACTTCAGCAGCAGTATTAAGGGTAAATTTCACAGCTTCAAAGTTAGGCCAGCGTTGTAGGTAGGTACATGTTCTTTTACGCTTTTCTTGGATAATTTTACTGTCGTGATCAAAATGTTATTGTCTAGACGAATGGCTTTTGCTACTTTGTATGTGTGCTTTTATGTATCTTTTTATGTAATGTACCTACGTTTTTTTTGTGCGGAATAAACACTTTCTTTATTTTGCATTTAGTATATACATATCTATAATTCTTCCAGGCTATGTTTAATAGCCGAATCTTAAATTTGAATCATTCTCTATAATTTATCAGAATCGTCATTACTCCTTACCACCCGGATACCCCGCCACCTCGCTATCCCGCTATCCCGCGGGACAGTTCACACCGGCGGATTTGTCGGCGCTAATCAGTTTTACACATCGTGTCGCAACCCGACACCGTCCATGTGGGAATAAATTAAATCGCCACGAGCTTTATGATGCCCTATGAATATGCGATAAATTATAGTGATATGAAGTCAGGAAAAAAACGGTTTGTGACTAAGTGGATTTTTGGTATGATTTCTATATTTATAAATGTCACTATTATGGGTCATCATTCGCCCACTGCTGGACATAGGCCTCCCCCAAGCACCACCACTTTGACCGGTGCTGTGCTTCTCGCATCCAGCAGATTCAGAGATTAGCAACGTTTCTTCCTTTCCGTTTTAACATCGCCTTTCGCCCCGCGCTGGTATAAGACGGTAGAAATTTTTCTACAATTTTTCATTTTGTCTATTAGTCCGTCGACGTCACAAAATTTGGTTGGACCTAAGTGAGTGCAGGCAGGCTAAGAAAGCACTTCCTGCGTTCGATGCCCGCCTCACGAAACAGGTTCTCCGCTTATCTAAACCACAACTGCGTACAGTTACAGCAGCCGTAACTGGCCATGGGTCATTTAACAAACACCTCTTTGTCATAGGAGTAACAGACAGTCCGCTGTGCAGGGCCTGCATGGAGGACGACGAGACAGCAGCTCATGTGCTGTTAAACTGCCCGGTGATCGCTAATTACAGAGAAAAATACTTCGGTAACCCAGGTACCCTACGTGAGATTGTCAGCAACACCAAGGCGTTGCTGGCCTTTCTCGAGGAGCTGGGGTGGATCGAATAACTGATTTTCCCACCCGTACGCAAAATACGCGCTTAGACGTGGAGTTGCGGACAACAGCCCGTTTTACCTATTACCTATAAGTCCGTCGACAAAATCAATTTTTACGGTGGTCATGCTACGCTTGCAGTAGACATCTTTTAACTGATGTCAATGATGACGTCGACATTTAATAAAACAAAACACACACAATCTTGAGTCCCCTAATCAAATCAGATCCACAATCCCGCACATTGGTCCGAAGCCTCCAAGTCTCCACGGATTTGTCAACATTAATATCAATTTTAAACATCCCAGTATCCAGTGTAACCTCACACCAGTTGCTACGGGAATAAATTAAAACGCTGTGAGTTTTATCGCCTTGCCGTCGATGTTGGTGGCGCCTTAGTATTTATATTGATACTCTGAGATAGGTATCTACATGTATGTGATAAACTTGTAATGACTTGTTGTGTGGAGGGTGGTCTGGGAGTCTTGAAGTGGTTGTTATGTTATGATAGCTTGGTATGTACTTGGTGACTCTTGAATGGGTAAGAGGACTAAGAAATCGGATAGCAGAGTACCAGGAGTGTAGTGCATCTAGGAAGTAGAGAGATTGAAAGGAAGGAAAAGATGAAATCTGGTAGTATCAAATAGCAAGAATTTAAGAGATTTTAAAATACCTGGATCTTCAATACACGAGTACATTATGGCTTTGGATCGGTTAGCCCAGTCCCCTAATTGCGTAACACACTATCAATCACAATTTAAATAATTTTGGAGGATATTGATAATCCATTGGTTCATATGTTCGAAAAATTACTCTACTACGCTACGGAGTTTGCAACTAGCTTCATTTTTTTGACTGACTAATTCCTTGACAAAAGTACTGGAAAAAAATAGCTTTGAGTTTGAGTTTAGTGTAAAACCAAGTCTGCAGCTTCGAAAGACTTGTGCTAACTGTGTGGTGCCCGAAAATCTTGAAAAATTTTGACTTCTTTCAGTTTTTGCCTTATAAATTCCAAAGTCAAAGTCAAAGTATTTATTTCGAATAGGCACTTAAAAGGCACTTTTGGACGTCAACATTTACTTAAAATAGAATTAATTCTAGTCGGGGTGACAAAATGTAGTTTCGTATGGAGAAGAATGGGTAAGAAACTCCACCTTCCAAACGGTGCATCCCATGGAAAATGTCATCCTATACACTTTTTAAAAATATATAATTTGCTTTAATTAGACCGCAGTCATAGGTCCAATAGAACCGGAGATACAGCACAGTAAACATTGGCATTTTTTCTCAAAAATTCAACATATAGTTTTGGCTAAATATCAGCTAACACACTCATTCTACGAATAAAGTCATGGGAGCAGAGCATTTCAGCCCTGCTCCGCACCCTGGAATTCCTGTCGAGCAGATACCAGAAACTCGAACCCTTTCTGCAACTGCATGACAGAAATTTCAGCAGGTTTAGTGGCATTGGTTCCTTGGTTGAGGACACTGGTGCCAGCCTTTGCTGGCTTCTTGTCTACTCCCGGTTCGTGGCCTCTGTGGTTGGGGGCAGACGAGTGAGGTGGACTTTGACCTTAGATCGAACAAATATCCCGTAGCGCAGAGCGTGGAGTAAGTCGTACTTTTCCCTACTATATTAGTGCCAAAAGACAATGGCATCACGATTGAGAAAAATGGTAGCCACGTCAAGAAGGTTGAAGGTCTGTTTTGAAAGGACGCTTTTTTTTTGGATGGGAACTTATCAAATAATATATTCTCTCGCTCTGGGTGGAGCAGGAGGGCGTGTCAGACTTTTACTAACTAAAACCCACCCGTGTTCCTTCAGTTGCCTGTGTGCCAGGTGCCACGGTATCTCTTTCGAACAACCCGCACCCCTGGCAGTGAAAGGACGCCTTACATCTTCGTTTTTCCATGCCAGAAAAGGGCAGAGGTCAACTACAATATTGAACTTTGATAAGTTAGGAAATACCAATACAAATATTTATAAATATCGACTTCTAATTACATAAAATCACCACTGCTCTCAAAAACGTTGACTGAAACATCGTTGGTTCCTGGACATGCCGGTTTGGCATGTCCTAGAACCAAAAATTCGAAGACATTTAATGTGACATCTACCAACCCGCACTGGGCCCGCTCCCTCTCACAGAGAGGAGGCCGGTGTCTCAGCATTGGGAACATTATAGGCTGATGACCTATGTGTGTTATGTGATTACATATATGGTTGAGCTGAATGGTGCTGATCCAAACGTCATGTTCGTGAACGGGCGCCGCCAGTAGGGACTGGTCATCTCTTAGCTGCCACGGCCTATTTTAATTTCTAAAATGTCATTTGATTTTTGTTTTTAATTACGGATGCTTTTTATGTGCACGTCTTTTTAAATCGTTCTCACATTGATAATTTGAACATAAATGATACAGTAACCAACTTTCTGTAACAAATTGTTAATAACAATATCATGATTTAAAAAGAGTGTCCATGGAGTTTCTTACCCGTTCTTCTCCATAGGTACCTACGCTTTGGAATGGGCAACTAGCTTCATCTTTCGGACTCTTTGACAATTCAAAAGTGCCTGTAATTGGTTTATTTGAAATAAATGCTTTGAGTTTGAGTTTATAATTGGAGCATAGATAATTTTCCTGTAAATTGTAATCTGATACATTTCACAATGCTATGGCAGTTGTTTAAATCGTCGCTGTCATTCTAAAAAGTCGTATGTAAAAACAGACTGTTACAGGATCCAAAAAAAAATCTCCTTAAATAGTTTAAAAAATATATGTGAAAAGCTATATTTTTAAAATATACTGATAGTTTTTTGTGTTTCCTGAAACAGTCTGTTTTTACATACGACTTTTTGGAATCACAGCGACGATATGTCACTGGTCGATAAGTGACGTCAGTGACACATGGCCATTGATAAGTGAGCCGGACGATTACTTTTTATTGTAATTATCACTATCAGTAGGTAATACCGAACTAAATTATATTTTGACCATTCCAGGGGGGTAATTGCGTATTACACTATCAGTAAGAATCGCTTTCATTTTGACAGTTCCACAACATTCATGGCGTTGTTTATGTTGCTAAGCAGACAATTTTTTCAAACCTATGAAAGAATACCTTCAAAATAATTCAGATTCTGATTAATAGTATGTTTTTTCTTTTTTGGGTGGGGGAAATCATAAAATAACTTCTCCCGCTCTGGGTGGAGCGGGATAAGTGTCAGACTTTTACTGACTAAATCCCACCCGTGTTCCTTCAGTTGCCTGTGTGCCAGGGGCCACGGTATCTCTTTCTAACAAACCCTGGCAGGCATCAGTCCTTGCGGACCCCACCAGTTGGTGCTGACATCTCTCTCGAGCTTGGTCCTTACCGGACAGCGAGCTACCCATTACTCGCCGTCCGCAAGCCCGCGCCTACAGTGACCGGGAATCAGCCTGGGATTCCCGATTACGCTATTTAGGGTGCTGACTTGCTCAGGGGTAGTTCTCGTAATTTTAAAAACTTTCACAGTCTGATGTCAGTTTAAATCTGACAAAAGTACCTCGATAATCCATACATTTTTGACAAGTTTTTAACATTTTATTAACGCCGAGGTAAGACTGCAACTACATTTTGAACGTTTTTAATTAGGTAAGAGAATTGGCCTTCTGGTAGAGGTCTTTCCAGCCCATGCCTGTTCATCATCAAAAGCAAGTCGAAGGCAAGTTTAATAGTCAACTGCCTACACTAAAATTGTCTTGTCTCCATCTTTTCAAAGTTCACTTTTTACGCAGTCGGTTTTTTTCATTTTGTCCTTGTTAACTTTTAGTATAATTACATTTCTTTTCGACACCAGTTTTTCCTATGCTTTGGATCTTAGATGCCTAATTTATTGGTCATGGTGAGTGATAAGGTACACTTTAAAAAGGCTTCTTTTCATACGAAGCAGGTACAAGAATAGATCACAATAAAATGTCACTGTATTTTTATCTTTTTCAAACTTGTAAATCCAAGTCTATTTACTTTTTTTTTTCGACACCGGTTTTTCCTTAGAAGAAAGAAAGAAAAAACGTTTATTGCGGTAAACATGACGCAAAAAGATAAGGAACACAAAAGAAAATAAGAAAAGGTTGAGGGAAACATGCGTCACATCCACGCAAAACGGCTATCACTCAGCATTATGCTGCGACCCTATGCAAGACAGAGCCCCAGTGCTGGTTTTCAGGGATAGCCGGCCGGAAGCATAATTTATTGGTCATAGTGGCTGATACAGATACACTTTTGCTGACATCTAGCATAAAAAATTTTCGTCGGTTACCAATCAAAAAATAATCTGCAGTTACATTGAAAAGTGCAATACCTACGCAGTCAAAACTTATGGAACAGACCGTATTTTTTTATAACCGACGAAAAATTTCTATGTAGGGGTGTCCAGAATTATGTACTGAGTCTATGGCTTGCTTGCGAGTCGAAGTTCCCGCTAACCCTCTATTATGATGTTCTATTGACCCCACAACACCATAGAACATCCCTACCCACACAAGCACACTCAGTGAAGCCCATACACGTCCTGTTTAAGGAGCCCGTAGAAAAGCCATGTTTCCACGTGGTGGGCAGCTGAGCCATTGCGGTCTGATGCGACGTGACGGGGCTGGAGGACCCTATGGGCATGTTTTTGTCTATTTTGTGAAGCTACATAGTAGCTCAGTGTGGGTGATATGGACTGGTACCTATATACTCCATTTACAATAGCATTAGACAGAAGTTAAAAACGTTTATTTTTAATGTACACTTTGTAACAAAATTACAGTAAACGTGTTGCAGTTACGATTAATGGCAAATTTATTATAATTAATTTAAATATGACATACCCATGCAATTAGGTGAGTTCCTACCGAGTTATGACAACCTGGTACTTCGAAGGCATAAAGCGTTTTTTGGGTGACAGAACTATGTTAGGTATAAGTACCTGATACTTGGAAGGCATCTGTCACACTTTATTGTAATCATGTGTAACTATTTATCTTATGAAATTATGTGGCTTTTATTTATATAATTATTTCATATCCATTTAAAATTGAAGTGTCAATGCTAAAAACCTAAAACAATACCGAGGGACTAAAGTAGCTGATGACGACGAAGTTTTACCAACGCATTGTGAGTCGTAAGTTGTTATTTATAATAAAGCATTGTAAAAAAAAAAATCCTTTAATCTTAATTAGATTTAAATCATCATGAGATTGTTTGTTTCATTCATTCGTTTTGTTGTAGGTTTGTAATGTGTGATGAAGATGAAACATAATTAAAAATTAAATTACTTTTACTTCGTTTATCTCAGTACTGCCTTAAATCTACCTAAAAAGTTATAACTTAACTTTGAAATAAAATGTTTTGCACTCCTGCTTCTACGAGCCTCTTTTTTCTAAATAGAGTATAGATCGGTTGCGTGGTTGTGTTGCCTTGTGCTTTTGTTATGTCATTAAGGGCCTACGTCCCGTTTGGTAGCGTAACACGGTCACTTTATGAACCGTACTGCTCATTAACGGCTTGTCTTAAAGATTTGAAAAATATATGATTTTGCTATAGATTCATATAGATCATTTTGCCGGAAGTGCTTTTTTTGTATGGTTAATACTTTTGCTGTAAAAAAATATTTTCCAACACGCAATATTTTGGCTTCTATTCCATACTCCTACTAAACGGCTTCGTTATTTGGAAAAAAAAAATACACTGAAAAATACATAGTTAGAGGTACCACAGAATCGCCGAAGCACAATTGTAAATTAATCAAAGGAATATCCCCATCCCCATCCCCAGAGGTACCCTGCGCGGGCGCGGGCGGCAGTCGTGCTTTAGCATACAAACGGGAAATGAGGGTACTATGGGCCTTAAGATTCACTTAGTTTTTGCCAGAGGCTTCACCCGGGTGGATATCGAAAATTATGCCACGGGATCATATTACCGGGATGAAAAGTATCTTATATGATAATCCATTCAGATTTATTCAGCATCCTAAGTATGTTAATTGAAAAGTATGATTCACCTTGATTGTCGCACGCTGTGGAGGTGCTAGTCAGTAGACCAGCCAAGCCTTACAATTTTCTTTTTGTTTTGTTTCAGTGTTTCATCATCATCATCATTTCAGATGAAAGACGTCCACTGCTGGACACAAGCCTCCACCAAAAGGGGAGGTTTTGCCATAATCGCCTCGCATGGCAGGCGGGTTGGCGATCGCAGTATGGTGGTAAAATGCATAGAGAACGCTGCTGCCCATTCTCTAGTAACTCCCTTATATAGTCGCCTTCTACGACACCCACGGAAAGAAATGGGATGGTGCTATTCTTTTACATCCGGCACCACACGGAACACACACAGAGAACACAGTGTTTGTTTACTAACAATAGTTATTAAAAACAATGTTAGTAACAATTGGGCCTAATTTCCTTAAATAAACAAATATTTAATTTAATTTAATTTTTAATATTAGTGTGATAGTAGGAAGTAGAATGAGTCGTAGAGATATACCAATTTTTAAGTTAGGTACTAGAAGTTCATAGGTTTCAAGTGGTTGCATTTTGTTAAATATCCCTAGTAAAGAGCAGTGCAGTAGTGGTGGCCTAGTGGTAACAGCCGTGACTTACGAGTTATGCGAACCCAAATAGACGCTTTACTTTGCGTTAGTCGTGGATGACGGCCCATTTCTTCTCATAGAGAGGAGGTCCCAGCAATGGGAACAGTATAGGTTGATTATGGTCCCTATGTAACAGAACATTAGGTACGTCTGTTATCGTCCACCTACGTCATTATTTTGAGTGCCATGTAATAGGGAGCAAGCTTATTACCAAAATCCGGGCCAAAACCCAAACTCCGGGCTCCGAGAAAGTAACCTAGTGAAGAACATAGCACTTTATCCGACTCGGGGTTGGAAGCGGTTTATTTAGCGGCCACAAGCTGAGCGTAGGTCCTTAGATGAGGCCCAAACACCTAAACATCTTTCAAATTCAAAAGACAGGTTGACCTAAACAGGTACTCAATAATCAGAACTAAATTCTACTTGCGTTTAAAAAAAAAAAACGCCTAGTTACAAGGAAGGCGTGATAAGAACGAGTCGTTCCCACGGTTAGCGCTGACTGTCACAATTCATGCTACGGCAGCAAGTACAGGCAAGCGGTTTTGAGCCTAAGAGTATAGAAGTGCAGAGGGTAGAGACTACAGAGTCACCAGGGCTAACTAAAGGAATTTAACATACATATTCAGCCTATAACGTTCCCACTGCTAGGACAGAGGCCTCCTCTTCGTGAGAGGGAGTAGGCCGTAATCCACCACGCGGGCCCAGTGCGGGTTGGTAGATGTCACATGTCTTCGAATTTTTGGTTCTAGGACATTTTCACGCACAAGCACTTTTCCATAAGAAATTTGTTCTTATGGAACAAATCTAACTTAGAAAGATGTATTATTGATTCTAATGATTATAAATCTGTAAATACGTACATGTTATAGTCGCAAATCATATTTTGATCAAGAAACAAGCTGACACTCTTCACCTAGCTTCTTCTTTCTACCTCACCGACCTTGACAATTCAAAAGTGCCTTTAATTGGTTTATTTGAAATAAATGCTTTGAGTTTGAGTTTGAGACTCACCTGAAAATTGCAAAAAACGTAACAAAATTTGAATTTCGCGCTCTACCACTGCGCATTCACCTTAAGGATAAATTTCTCGTCCCTGAACTCTATTCACGGACACTCTATTCTATAGAAACATTTACTGCGACCAATGTTTGAACACTACCACAATATTGGCAACGATCGCTCATAAAATTGGCATGTCCACTTGTCCACTCTGTTCCAACTTGATCTATTAACTCACGCGCGTCATCAAGTCGCCATTGCCAAGGTTAAAATTTTTACAAATACGTAATTTGTATATAAACTATTGCAAAACTGGGTTACCAGTCGGTTTCATGAAAGTATTAAGCAGTGATAAACAATTCTATTCGAAGAATTACTACTAAGTATTATATTTCAGGTGGAATGGAGTGATAAACACTTTTTTGCATATATTACTTTTTTTACATAATAAAGCGAAAAATGCATTGTTCTTTCGTAGCTAGTCATTAGTGTGGCGTTATTGACATTTTGTGGAATGATGAGATTTGTACTTTTAACTAATGCTAATTAAGGAGAGTCATTCTGCACAAATGCCGTCCCTAAGGACCACAATTTTTTTCGCTGAATATCCGAAATAATCACTCGTTGATGATGATGTGTTGATGGTGATTATGATGTTCAATGACGAATTCTACAAATGAATACATATGTTGGACCAAAGGATTGATCCTTTGGATAAGTCCAGAACCTGTGCTACTCCTTTATTATTACTAATAGCTGCCCGTCCCGGCTTCACACGGGTTTTTTTCTGCAACTTACTTTGCAAATCGGACTACGACGAAAAAGTCTTCTCATTTTTCGAGTTAAATATATAGCATATAAAAATCACAAATAGCTTAACTTTCTATTGGTAAAATAATTTTCAAAATCAGTTCAGTAAATCCAGAGATTACCCCCTACAACCTCACAAACTCACAAACTTTACATCTTTATAGATAGATGGAGTAGCACCGTAGCACGGAATTCATTTATATTAAAAATGTTCATTATTTCTGAATCATAATTCTATTAATGCATTTTTTTGGCATCTAGGAGAGATGATAGTCCTAGTCCTAGAGGAATTTATTAATTCAAGCAGGAGTCCTGCTAGTTCTATTAGATAGAAGATATAAGTGGACATAATAATACCTACTGAAATAGAACCCCAATAATCTTAGTCTCATTAATTTGTCGGTTGGTAGCAATTCAGCTGCTCCGCCCAATAAATAAACAATTCAAACACATTTGCATAAACAGTCCCGGGATAACCCGAATAATTATTAAATAATACAACCGAATAATAATGTACTAGGGTGCAATAAATACAAAAGGCGTTAGCTGATACCGTGGTGGCGCGGCGGGCAGGCGCCGCTGGCGTCGACACAACTACAACGCTGAGTCAGATTAGCGGAAACACTTCTACTAACTTGTGGGCGCCTGGTACTTTCGAGAATTTTATTGATTGCGAGTAGATGTTTTTTTTTTGTTTTGATTACATCGGTAAGTAATCGATTAACTTCGCCATTAACGGTTTAACTGCTTTTTACCAACCGACAGTAATTATTCACACGTCGACGAGTATTTTGGACTACAAAATAATCTTTTTGCCATCTTTTCAGCTGAACTTGATTATTTATTCCTGAAGCGAATCAAATTGCAATAAAAAGAAACGTCCTCTGGCAGCTTAATTGGAGGTCATCCCTTCATGTGATCGTAATGAAGCGACTAAATTGCAATTCCAACATTACTTGACTGACGCTGACTAACGTAACGTAACTTCAGACAAGTCTTCACTTTCTGTCAAAATACTCACCATTACAGGAATTTCCTCAAAAAATATCGTAAATATGAAATATAATTTTTATACTAAAACAAACCATTAACTGTAGCCACTAACAAGATATTTCAATAAAGAAAATTGTATATTTTTATAAAGCCCATCGTTCGAGAGCTAACGTAACTTAATATCGGGGAAACCGGATAGCAGACAGTATGGCGCGACCTTAAGTTTACTTTTTTATTTTCCTTTTTTTATTTTATCTAGAGAGCCGAGGCGGAGATGCTGCAATGGCAGGTAAGTTGCTCATAATATTATGAAGGTACCTATTCTTACAATGTAAATCTAAATTAACACAGCCAACAGAGAAAGCAATAAAATTATTTTGACAATTTATTACTTGATCAAGATTTTTTCCCATTTAGTATTTAATAAATTCATTTCAGTAACATTATTAATATCACAATTTATAACACTTGACACTTAGGACCAAAGATTTTAGCTTAGGACCAATTACTCGATACAACATGAAGACTTTATTTGTCACCTTGCACTGTTCCACTTCCATATTTCACAACTCAGCATCCGCATGAAGACTTAAAATAATAATACCGGCCTATTATTAACCCATTGCGGATCATATGCCTTCTCATACAGAGTAGGCAAGCATTGCTCACGACGCTTGATCAAAACGGGACGGCGATAAAGACTTATATCAAAAAAAGATGGTGTATGCTTATAACCACACAATCCGAATGAAGCAGAGTATACGCCATTCAGTGCCGAGCATGCCTGATTCAGCGTCACCGACCCAAGCGGGCGAAGTTATCGACATAGCTCACAGAATAGCCCTAGAACCGATGACCGTTGGGGTAGACGTGTTCTTGAGTGGAGACCACGTATCGGTAAACGTGGCTAGGTGGAGTGACAATCTTTGTAGGGTGGCTGGTAGCAGCTGGATGAAATTAGCTGAGAATCGAGCTGAATGATGTGCAATTGGAGAATCCTATTCCTATGTTCAGCAGTGAACTACTGTAGGCTGATGATGATTACCCAAACGGGGACGTTTTAGTTTCGTTAGTGAATCGTGCACCTAGTTTCTGATGTTTCATAAACGCCCATGTAGGTTTATGTGAAATAAAATATTTTGATTTGATTTGATCAAAAAGAGTGAACTAAACAAGTGTTCACGTCAAAAAGAAGTTTTCACTTCAAAAACGCAGATACACATTTCTCCTTAACAATCGCTCCAAGTTCTGTCCCTCGAACTTTTGTTTTAACAGAGGCACTTTTTGTATCGTGTGTGATCCGTGCGGTGACGGACGGACCGCTGCGATCCAAACACTGATAGTACGTGTATGTATGATAAATGGCCTTCTGTTCCCTGATACTAGAATGGTGAATGCTTTGATGCATTTTTGAGGTTCCTTACAAATATTACGCATTCTCTGTTTTACTAAAACTGTCGTCTCACCCTTGTTTAGGTTTCAATTTTTATTAATAATATATTTTTGACTTGAATACTGTAACATCCTGTAATTGTCCCACTGTAGTGAAAAAACCTCTTCTCAGTAAGTACTAGGATATCATAAACCTGCAAGCAGTGATCACTACGCGGCTACTAAGAGCGCTTGATGTGTTTCGGCGATTTTTGAGTTCATATCAAGACGTCATCGTCATTCATTACCCAGACAAAAATTATTAGTGCGCATGAAGTCCTAGTCCTACTCTACTTCGCGTTATTGCATTTTCTGTCCAAAAATTGACACTTGAAGAAGTCACCACATTTAAACTCGATATTATTCTTCGAGTCCCATATGTAGAAACTCTTCTTCAATGTTTATCTGTCTGTCAGTCAAAACTAACCCTTTATGTGACAGAAATAATATTTTAGAATATAACACCCAACACCAAAATGTAGGAAGAACAACTTAATTTATGCTTGTAGCTAAATGTGGTTTGATGGATATAATAAAAGGGCAAATCCTGGATGAGGCGGGCACAGGAGAGTGGGAATTGGCTCAAGAAAAGAGATACCTGTGTCAAGCAGTGTGTGAAGTCGGGCTGTGGATGCTGATGATCACGATTAAATGTAATTTGTGATTGGGTACCAACGTACAACCGGCAGGCACATTGGAACATTTTTTTCAGCAAATATAAGGTACTGAAAAGGTCCTACATTGCAGTCTTTCAGGTCACATTTTTGACACAGGTACGCAAGTGTACCCTGTCATCATGTATCACCGTAACATTATGAACATCGTCAGTTTATAATCTATCTCGTGAGATTATAAAACTGTCGATAAATTGTGAACTATAAAAACCATTTACAATTTAACGCACTATTTTTCAATAGTTTATAATCTGTTCATCAAATTGTGAACTATGTATCAAGTCGGATAGTACCTTACGCTATTCCTAAATAGTCAAGTACCTGCCACTAACTTAGAAGTTGCATTCGCCAGCCGCTGCCGCGGCACCGCTCGTTTCGCTCGCTCAACTCGCGCGCAGTTGGTCACAGTTCTAACCTAACCTATTCGGTCGGTAAACAGCTAAGCGGTATGGTGCAATTCACAATTTATTGACAGTTTAAAATCTCGCAAGATTGATTATAAACTAACGGTGTTCACAATGGGGCCCGCAAGGACCGATGCCTGCCAGGGGTGCGGGTTGTTCGAAAGAGATACCGCGGCCTCTGGCACACAGGCAACTGAGAGAACACGGGTGGGTCAGTAAAAGTCTGACACGCCCTCCTGCTCCACCCAAAAAAAAGAAAGATGTACGGTGTTCACAATCATAGGTACCGTGACATAATATGCAAACCGCGAAATAAAAACTTACTTAAACAAATACGTGCACGGACTGGACAGCTCCACTCAAATCTGTGTGGTTCTTTTCTCAAAACACCATTTCAGACACAAATCTACATGGTCTTCACATGATCTGATCAAGATAAGATCTGGACTCTAAAAGAGACTAACCACTGAGTTTGTATCGGCCTTTCTTGACAGAGATACGATTGACGTGTAAAAGTGTCTGTACAAACCTACTTACAGAAATAAAATCATTTATCTTGTACAATTTTCCAATATAAAGATATTGCCCAGTCTTGCCTTGAAAAAAATCACATAATAGAAATACATGTATGAATGAAGCCTGCCTTGTTATTAATTAATTATGAAAGTAATGTACTATGTACCTAATTACATATTAAAATTATTTTTATTGTCGTCATGTTTTAACCTTACCTAGTAGGTATAGTTAAAAGAGAGAAAAATTCCTTCAATAGACAACCGTAACAGCTTCAGATTTTGGAAACATCTGATAGACAAAAAACGTTCTCAAAATATCCGTTACACAGTTCAAAAATATACAAAGATTGACGTTTCCTTTTGTTTTCCGAAAATAATTCGGTCGTGCACATACCTACATCACTAACACATGTCCGAAATCGAAATCGGCGACCGAAAACCGAAAAATTAACAACGAAAGCCCTAAATAGACGAAATTCGATATTTTCGCATGAAATCAGGGAATATTGTTAAAAAAAAAAACGTTTTTTTTATTTTTCTTACAAATCGTCCTCGCATGTGCATTGTGGTTTTAAGTTACGCACCGATGGACAAAAAATTATATATTTTTTATTACCTGCCATTTTTTCACTTGAAATATGGACAATCAATAGAAAGGGTCAGCTTTTTTCGCATTTTGTCGAAAATTAAACTCTTTTGTCAACCCTTTCAATGATTGACCCCTTGGGAATTATATTTGTGAGTATGTTTTATTGATTGTTATATTATTGACCTTTGCTTACAAAAAGCTATAAAAAAGGTCTACAAAGAAAACATTACTCAAGGTTAACCCATTCACTTTGACTTTTACAATAGCACGATAGATTTTATGCAATTGATACGTTTGAATTACATTATTATTTCAGCTGTATTTTTTTGCTGGTAGCTTTCGCATTATTTGTAATTATTATTGAACTTACATTTAAATTTAAAATGTTGTGAACTGAACAATATTATTCGATTTCAAGACCTAAATTCTAAAAGGCATCAAATATAATTTTGAGAAGCCTGTCGAATTTTATCTTTCTCAGATTGAATGCTGCTACGATGCAATGCAATACAATACAACCTAGTTTTACAGTTTATTCATTTAAATTATGCGACAGGATGTTCTTTTTCAATCTTAATTTAACAACACCTTACACATCTTCACGCTTGTGGACAGTTTTCAATTAGTACCCATTTAGAATTAAAACTAAAGCAATCCGTTACCGGACACAGCTGGCCCATTTCTAGCCACTATTTAGTTTGGTTCTGTCTTGTTAGTCATTCATTACATTAGTGATGTTTTACAACCTATAAATTGCCATCCAAACATACTAAATCCATTTAAATCTCATCCTTAACCACTTCAAAATAGAGCTGTAATGACTTTTTATATGGGGAACGCATACGCTTGTTGAAAGCAATGAGATAAACATGGCTGGCCAAACGCGAGTGAGATGTCAATCACCTGTCAACGACGTCCCGCCTTCCTATGCACTCCTGGTACTGCCAAACGTAATGTACTGGGATCTGTCGTGTTTTTTTAAAAGTGAATAATGTTTTCCTGTCTGTCCGTCAGTTTTAAAATGTTTTAAGAATGCGATGAATGTTGTTATTGTTATAATTATTGTAACTTGTTAATTGTGATGTCAAAGAAAATGCTGAGAGGCGACTGTCAACGGGTTAAAATTATTCTGTATTTGTCATATTGTGGTAACTAATGAGACTGTTTAAAAATAGTAGCAATTAGTAGTACATTGCGTTTTAGCTGAAGCAAAGCGAGCATTTCCTTCGGCAAACTTTCTCAAATCCAATATGAGGTTGGATCGTTTATTTATTTATTTAATACTTCACGCACAGAAATGTACAGAGGCGGACTTAATGCCACAGGCATTTTCTACCAGTCGACCTTTGGGTGATGCAGAGACAAACAGTGGTAGGTGCAATTACTCGTGTTTTGAATATTTATTCAAATATAAGTAAATATAGGTAGGATCGTTGTTCTCTATAACGTATTCGTATAAAATGGTGAGCGTAAATCATCGAAATCGTTCCAGTATCAATTGGGTGTAATTTATCGTCGACCGCAAGTCAACGCGCCTTGCACTGGGCCAATAAAATAATATTTTTACTACAACTAGCGGCTGCGGCGTACCGCACGCGCGCTGTCTCACGAATATCGGTTGGTTTTCATAAAACTCAAGTATGTAAATATTTCTTTTGATAATGACGAGAATTAAATGACGGTAAGTGACATAATATAGAGCCTCAAGTGAGGACAACGCCTACCAGGCAGCCAGGAACTCTGGCAGGTTTAGAGTTGGTTTTTTAAAGCTTAATTGCTGGTGAAGTTTCCACTTTACCTACTTGGTTTACTTTTCTCGGTATATCGACTGTACACTCATAAAACAATTGGTTTTTCTGTGGAGGAGGTTGATAAAGTAGAACTGCATGCAAATGAAATAAAAATAATAATACGTTCTATAAACAAATCAGCAGCTAAAAAACTAACAATACTACTGAAAAAAAAACTGTCAAAATGTCAAACGTCATGACGTCACGTCATTACACGCTTTATATTAGTTTCACTTGTATGTTTGTCTGTATGTTTGTATGTAATCGACTCCTTAGAGCGCGATTTTGACCCACTTTAAATGGTCAAATTTCATTGAAACTTTGTAAACTTATCGAGGACCGATGAAAATTCAATAATAAAAAAAAAGTTGAGGGAAATGCAAAAAAAAGGCAAAAAAAACACGTTTTTGTAGTTGGCAGAATTAAAAAATAGAAAATAAATAATAGTTTAAAAAACTAAAAAACACGCTTTAAAAACAAAACTAAAAAAGGAGAAAATAATTTAATTCAATTAAAAAGCGTGGGGTGCTTGACATTAAGTGATTATAAAAATACCTCAAAAAGCACCCCACACTTTTTAATTGAATTAAATTATTTTCTCCTTTTTTAGTTTGGTTTTTAAAGCGTGTTTTTTAGTTTTTTAAACTATTATTTTTTGATAATATTAAGTTTCGGACAATTTATCATAGCAATACAATTTAACTAAGTACATTCTTCAAAGAAGAAGTTAACATAACAACAGATCAGTGGCCCTAGTGTAACCATCTCGACCTAACGCATCGACCGTGTTCGGCGCTCCGATTGGTCCTTCTACAATCCAGGGCAAATCGGAGCGCCGAACGAGGTCGATGCGTTAGATCGAGATGGTTAAATGTAACTCATACTAGGGCCTCTGGTCATACACACTTCCGGACTCCTTTGACCCAGCGTGCATATATTTGTAAGGTATAAAAGCTAAACACATTTAAAAAAACATGAGGCGAAGAAAACAATTTTAAGCAGTTTGGAAATCTACCTAAATATTCATCATTTCGATCTCATCACGTAAATCAAATTCCAAAAATGAATTCATGACCATTTAAAATGGATTAGCTTTACACAAAATTAAATGTAGGGTGGCTCGAAACTCGCGGACTCCTAAGTCGTTAATAATAACAACACTTACAAAAGCTTACCGTTATATGTATTATTTCTCACCAAATCAGGTAAAGGGTTACAACAACAATACCTACTTACAAGGTTTAACGAAAAGTAAAGAAAAAATATTTTTCCCACATTTTTTTACCTTTCTACAATAGTTTAAAATCGATATTTTACATTTTACTTGTATTATCAAAGTCACTAACGAGCTTAAATTGTTGACCCTTTCTTTAAGATTTTTTCCTAAAATGTCAAAGTTCACAAATTGTTTTACAAAGGTCACGATTGTAAAGCAACCCTTTCTCTGTCACCCTCTTAAGAAATTGCGCCTAAGAAATTTATAGTTTTCCTTTATTTGTAAAAAGGGCAATCAATTGAACAATTGAAAATAATGCTTAGTATTATTTTTTGGTTTTTGGGCAATAATCAACTTTGTTTTGTGCATGTAAAGGTTAAATGATTTTGGATTTGTTTATTGTTCAATATTTTTACCAGTTGACTTTCTCTGGGCAAAACTGTCTGAGAAGCGACAGTGTCAACTGTTCATGATACCTCTGTCTAAACCACTTAAACCGATATTTAATCAGCCGTAAATACTTCAACAATAAAATCAAGGTCACAAATAGGATATTAACACAGGTCCCTTCGACCCACTGGGGTACAGAAACGCGCCACTGTGCACACACAGCCAAGTGTTTAGCAAACATCGCTTGCCAGCTATGGGCTCCTGGTATTTTGCAAGACGTTGGCAAACCTCTTTTTATTCCTGTCTTGCTGAATCTTGCGTCCGTCTTCTTGTCAAGTACCTACTTTTGCTTTAGTCATTACATTTTTGTGTGGTATGTATACACGTATTGAATAAAGTTCAAAAAAAAAATTGTGTATTACATACTAATTCTCTCTTCTCTCTCAGTATATATAACAATAATACCGAAGTAGAAAACTGATAAGCATTTCTAACATTTCCCTCGTCCGCTTACGCGAATTTTCATAGTGAAGCCGTATCGAAGCTTCTACTGTGAGTTTTTAGAAAACAACCCCTGAAACTCCTGAGCTCCTAGTAGTTCGCAATCCCTTTATGCAAAAATTTCGCAACATTTCCGATGTATAAATTTAAATAAGGAAGGGGCGACTGTTTTAAAGTCAATGGTTTTTGTACATTGCATTATTTTGTTGGAACAAACCAATATCAGCAATTTACGAATGATTCACTATATAGGTTGCTTCTATTTAAATCAGTTTCGAAAGAAAGTATGTAAGTTGCGTTCTTAGTCTGAATTTTTAACTGAAAATGTTAAGAATCAACTCTGCCTAATTTCAAAATGGTGATAAGCTGCTCCAGGTTGATTAATAATAATAATAAAAATCTCTATTGCAGACCACATGATTCATAAAAAACACATTTTTTTATATAAGTACATTAAAAACATACAATTTAGAATATAGAAGAAAAAATTACAATTTAATAGCATTAATACACACACACACAAACTCACGCCTTTCTTCTCTTGCACATAAATACGCACAAACATTTAGATTAGTTTTAGGCATTATAGTAACAATGTGTCCCATACCTACATACGTCATTCAGTCATATCTAGTCACAAGATGTAGGTACTCTCAGTTAAGTACACAAAGCCTGCAGGCAGGTGGTTGCGCGACGTGGCGGCGCCCTATGTTTGCTTACCACTCTGCGGACCGCGCCAGCGAGACTTGCCGCCCTGGTACTTTAGGGGATGAACGCAAACATTCGCAAAGGGGAGAAAGATTGCAAAAAATAATTGAGATAACGGAGTTATATTTTACAAATTGGACTATTTGAAGCCAGATGTTTTTGAAGTATCAATGTCATGGTATCGACTTTAGTGCAATGTCTTGTAGTTGCAATACCAATAATAAAACCTCGGTCATGGGTCATCTTAAGGGCTTCAAAATATACGTACCTAATATCGCAGTAAAAAAGGAATGATAAAAATCCGTTTCAAAACGTCAACGAATTTCAACGATTTTCATGAAATTTCGTATGCAGGTGGTTTCGGGGGCGATAAATCGATCTAGGTAAGTTACATTTTTCGAACATGAAAAAAATATTAAAAATGCCGAGTAAGGGTCGGTCATCCTGATATTAAATAATAAACGAATGATGTAGATGCGAATGGAACTGCTAAAACTTCACCCTAATTGCGTAACATACGATTAATCATAATATAATCGGTTTCATTTTGACAGTTCAACAATATTCATTGCGTTATTAACATTGCTAAGCAGACACATTTTTCGAACATATGAAGCAATGGTTTAGCACTCTGTTTCAAAACGAAACAGATTATGATTAATCGTGAGTTACGCAATTAGGGTGAAGTTTTAGCAGTTCCATTCACATCTACATCATTCGTTTATTATTTAATATCAGGATGACCGACCCTTACTCGGCATTTTTAATATTTTTTTTCATGTTCGAAAAATGTAACTTACCTAGATCGATTTATCGCCCCCGAAACCACCTGCATACGAAATTTCATGAAAATCGTTGAAGCCGTTTCCGAGATTCAGATTACATACATACTTAGCCTATAACGTTCCCACTGCTGGGACACAGGCCTCCTCTCCGTGAGAGGGACTGGGCCGTAATCCACCACGCGGGCCCAATGTGAGTTGGTAGATTCAGATTATACAGGAAAAGTTTTTATTCAATGCGCAAACTGTAACCATGAATTCACCATATCATTCTAGACACCCCAGTGCAGAAATTTTTCGTCGGTTATACAAAATTAAAACAGCTGTTCCCATACATCTTGACCGCGTAGGTATTGCACTTTTCTATGAATAAGCTGATTTTTTTTGTAAAACCGATGAATAATTTCTTCGCTGGGGCGTCTAGAATGGTATGGTGAATTCAAGGTTAAAATTTGCGCATTGAATTAAAACTTTTCCTGTTATATACAAGAATTGCTTGTTTAAAGGTATTAGATAGATATAAGACAACAATGAATCATTGTCCATTTTGGCCAATAATTTGGGCGTATTGATCGGCGCTAAAATGGCGGTCGGCGAGGCCATTAAAATGTTTGTTCTATTAAAAGGGGCAATGGAAACAAACAAATTTCCGAGATTCCCTCTGTTTGGTCACTACTCGAGGGTTGGATGTGACGCCATGCCAGAATAGGGTGACTGATTTTGATATAGCTCATTAATTTTGGTAATATTTTTAGTGTAAAATTTATACCAAGAGGAAAAGTGTCATAGATGTGTTCTCAAATCGTTGTCTAAAGATATTAAATGCGATTTTAAATTGAACAGTCTACAGATTTTTTAAGTGATTCCAAATTAGTGATAGTTATTTTCTACTCTTAAATTCCAAGTGTGATCTAAAGTTTAGATATTTACATCTAACAAAACAAAAAAGTAATTATGTTACTTAAGTATATGGAAATATATAAGTGACAACAGCGAGCAAGCAAACGATTGGTACTGAAGGCTTTTTTCAATCAATCCCATTTCACTCCTCTTGATTCGTATCACTGCTGTAGGTAAAATATATGCCAGTTAATATTTTTTGGTTATCTGAAAAACGTTTTAAAAAAACAATATAAAAAAACGTAGGTTAATTAGTTTTCACCATAATTCTAATTAAAAATAACAGCCCACAACAATAGGCTAACAGGCTACCAGGCGCCCAGAAACATCAGCACGTCAAATTTTGTTGTTAACAATACAGGGGGATGTTGTTCGGGATTCGAATAATTAATTCCATTTAGCGACGCGTGGCGCTAGATGGTGGGTTCGTAATTGTTCGACGTATTAGCGGCACACTCCCCGTATTAATGATAGTTGGTGAATTTTGAGAGTAAACTCAGGATGGTTGATGTTGTTCAGTTAGGTATTTAATTTGTATGTATCACTCGAGAACACTAAACGGGGAAAAGCATATTTAAATCAAGCATGTTATTTTTTCTAACTCGTTGGACAGCCACTGTAGAGTCAACAATTATGCTTTTTAATCCCTAAGCACTAAAGTTCATAAGGAAAAATGCTTTCAGGCTCATTTTAAATGGGAAAATTCATCATCGAAATATAATTTAAACCAACTGCAATTGACTGATCCAACTCACTATATTTGCTTTATGTTTAAGTCATTTCTTCAACGTCTTACGCAGACACACATCACATTTACATCAACAATCACAGACATTACATTATATACCCACTCCACAACCCACAATACATAGCAGTCACACATAACATATGTATACACACGGTGAGTAAGTTCTAAGTTTCACGCGGTCCCGGTAACCGCAAGGCGTTGTCTCGTCACCGCAGCGCTCCGTCACACGCTCTATGCACAGGGGTACGCACACATAGTATGCTGCATACAATATTATTATTTAGTTTTTTTTAGTTGTTATTTTTCATGGGAAGCCTTTGGGTATGCTAGAACAATCAAGGTGGTGACTATAGGTATGTTCTTAGTCCTGAAACATTAAGTTGTAATTAAGGGACGGTTAAAAATAACAACCAAAATATGAAATTCATTGAAACCTCCAGAGTCAAGACCTCCATGTCACACTTTATGATGTCCGGTGGACCTGCAGGGTAGTCAGCTTACCAACCAAGCTACCACCCTTGCTGCACTGGCTAATCTTTTTACCACAGCAAAAGCTATGCAAAGGCTATGCAGCCTTTTGCACAGTAAAAGCTATGCAGCCTCATGTAACTTATGCCGGAAAAAGAAATTAAGAAAAGCAAACTTGTTTTGTCACCTCTTCAACAATAGTAAGCGAGGCTGGTGACATTAAGTAGTCACTTAGGTTTACACCTACTCCTTCTCCATTCAAATGATAAAATATTTTAATTCATAAATACTTTATACAAAACTAAATATAATAGGTATGTATTGTAATTCCTAGCCGTCCCCACAGTGGTGCCAGACAGAGCATGACAGTCGCAGTATAACGGGCGGTCACGGGACGTGGTCACTGTGGGCACTCGGCCTGTCTGACCACACCCCCCACACATCCGTGTACATAACATGTACTAAACAGTACCTACTCACTTCCTCTAGTGAGCCTTCTTGGTGTTTACTCAGGAAAACTAACGTTGAATGCCTTTTGAGTCTTCTGCTAAGTAAAAGTTATCTGAGAAGAACATCATTCAAGCCACTGCTTAAATAATAATATTACTCACTATAGTAAGTCCATCTCGCCGAGAGGAGACCTGTGTCCCAGCAGTGGGAACATTATTATAGATTGATTATAATAATTTATGATGACGGTAGTAAGCAAATATAAATTATCTGTATGTATGCTGCAATTTATCTGCTGAATACTTTAAACAAACCTTTTAAAAAATTCCGAAGACTTAATCAGTAATTTAGTCTGAAACTGAGTTAATGTCATCATAATGTTATCGTGTATGTGGTAGTCATTTCAATGTGACAATTATTTGAAAAAAAAAAACATTAATTTATGAGAGAATAGAAAATCGAATTTATATAATATAGAATGACATAATTGAGGTGAATTTAAATCTACTTGACTATACTGAAACTAAGATATCAGACAATATCAAAAGAACCGTAAATCCCTTTCTCTATCGTTTTTGATTGACACGAAAAACAATGATGATTTTTTATACCTAGCAAGTAGGTCTTTTTCAAAAGATAAAAGGATATCGCCACCACTTGTCTATTAAAACAAAAATAACCAAGACCGTGATTGCTTGTCTTGAGAAAAAAACTAGCAAGCGTACCAAACCAACAGTTCAAAAGCCTCTTTCATCCCCGACCGGGAGCGGAAAGCTTGTACCGTCAAATAAAAAAAAAAACACGCTGTATATCAAGTTACCGTACATCTGGCCGCCTGGCGAAAAAGCACGATTTTATGAAAGGAAATTGTATTTGGAACATTTCTTGGAGTTCATGAGTTCTTAGTACTTACTTTCTTTTGTTATTATTATTCTTCTGTTACTGCACTTGAAAATAAATTATTATTTATGAGTAACTTGTAAAATATGCTTACCTATAAGAAAATATTGATGTAATTGGGAAATTGCTGCGATAAAAAGGTCTAGTAGTAACAACTTGAAAAGAGATGAAATTACATAAATCCATACCCATATTCCGTAGTTTACATTAGATACCTACCTAAGTCATAAAAAAATATACGGTGCTAATAATTTAACTTTAAATACTTGGTTAAAATCATTTTATGTACAAGGAGAGCAAGAAGTCTTATGTACCATAAGCTTCCCAGCCTTTTAATGCTTTTACCACAATCAGCCAGGAATAAAAGGGAAAAAAAAAGACTTGTCGCGTCAACATTATAGGTAATCATTTTTGCACATAAACGTCATCTCAGTTTAATTTAATGATTGTCCTTATAACGCTCTCGTCAATTCTGGAGGCGTTACAATAAATAATACTGACAATGTTGTTGAAATAATCGTAAAGTTTATGTTATGTCGGCAGTTCGGCACCCACGCGGAATGGAGTTGTCATTCGCTGCTACAATGTTGTAGAGAATGTAGGTGCACTTTTATTAGATAACTATGTATCTATATATAGCTACAGCAATGCTATAATTACACGGTTATGGTGCTACAAGGATCCTTTTGCACTCCAATGACGTTAACAGGGGGACGCTATTGGTAAATATTTTGTGCAATATTTGTGAAAAGTATTGAAAAAATAAGATGGCGGCGTTAGTTCCGATATGGTGACGTTTTTTCAAACTACTTCATAATATGTATCGCGTCAAAAATTCTCCTTGAATGCGTTGCTTATTTTGATGGCAGAAATAGGAAGCGCTCTTGCTGACCTTGAAATATTTTTTTTGCATTTGGCCTAGAGTTTCCGCATCAATCACTCTATTTATGTCCGCAGATTCGTTCGTTCGTTAAAAATCCAAATTAATTAATATTTGCAAGCAAAGTTTAGCTAAGTAATGGACAATGGACGCTAAACCGTTCCATCCCGACTGATCGAAGGATCCCGGACCCCTCATGCGTCGAAGAATATTAGAATATCTAAACACAAAGTACCAGGGCGACATAAGTTCATAGGAAGAATCCTCGCGCTCCCACAGGAGCAGTCACGTGACCCTTTCATTAAATCCTTGACAGGTGATTTGGCTTCCAAACTGCATGACGTCCAAAAATTATAAATTCTATCAGCTTTGATGTACCTCAATTTTACGTCTTATGTCTTAAGTTATATGGTTGATTTTTGAAGGTCGGTTTGTTCTGTTGAAGGGTAGTATTAAAAATGGGTGTGTATTGTTTGGTAGCAACAAAAGAGATGTGTCGAGAGGCACGTGACTTCGACAATTATATGGAAAATGTTCATAATAAATGGGAAAAATTAGTTCGTTATTTTAGTAAGGATTATGGAATGATTTTGTTGTAGAGGGGGTTCTAGAGATAGGATATATTAGAAAGAAAGAAAAATAGTTTTATTTGCCACAGAAACACGTGCATATAAAAAGATGACATTTAACATTTTTTTTAAAAACATGGTAAAAACACAGATATTTATACGAGTACATAGGCATAACAGAACATAAATAGACAAAAGTGGTTAAAGGGGAAAAGTGGTCTTTCCCACATCTCTTTTACAAATATCTAAGATTAAAATTAAGCTGAATATCTACCAACTCATTCACCAGAAGTGATCATATTCTTGACATGGTCTTCTGGTCCCGGACACAGTTATACTGATTATATACGTAGATACATATATCAATTAGAAAAAAAAATACGTACCGGGGTAGCATAAAGTCACTTTGACCTCAAGAACATATTCACGAAGCGCTTATGAAAATTTTCAAAATAATATTTACTTATTTTGACATTTTCAGAAAACGAAAAAAAGATAGTCTTTTTTAAGTTTTCTTTAAACGAATTTCCCAAATCTACCGCATACATTTTAAATTCTTAGTTATATGAGATATAGAAACGATTACTACGCACAAAGTCATAACCTCCTATACTATGAGATAAAAAAAACGATTACTTCGCACATAACCTCCTAGTAGTTCTCAAGTTAGTAAACTTAAAAATATAACGATGCCCGGTTTCTTCGAAGTCCTAATATTTACAGAAGTCAGCTTTCAAACATATCGGTAGGCATAATTAGTGCTTGCCCCCGCCAATTGCCCGGTGTATTGGCAAATATTTGCCGCCAATACTTACTGAGGAGATAAATCTTTAGCTTTTGAGAAATAACAAAGGATTTAAAGCTTCATTGAGAAGTGGGTTCACGGGTAAACGAGGAGTATTTTTGAAGTGTAGTTAAAGTTACGTTACGCTTGATAAGATTTTTCTAGTCCAAACATGGCTACGCTTGCCGCGATTGGCCCGTGAATGGGTGACCATCTTTACATACCAAGAACCCTCCGTGCCTCGGAAAGCACGTAAGTCGTTGGTCCCGACTGTCATTCGTGGATCTTTGACAGTCGTTACGGGTCAGAAGACCGAAAGTCTGACAACCAATCTTACCAAGTGGTATCGTGTTACCCATTAACTAGGTTGTGGAGGTCAGATAGGCAGTTGCTCCGTGTAAAATACTGGTATTCAGCTGCATACGGTTAGACTGGAAGCTGACCCCAACATAGAAGGTAAAACGCGAGGCAGATGATGAAGCATGTTAGGAGCGTGGCCATTGTTCCTTATTTATAGTTCCCTTTAATATGTTATTTTATAATGTTAAGGCAATACTACTCTGACTATTTCTACAAAACTTGCCACAACCGGGGCATACTCTCTATTGCTGGGGCCACACTACGGTCAACGTCAATGCCCATCATCACGATAAACAACGCGGTAAAGATTCCAAAGCGATAAATTCAGTGGCCACACTTGACCGGTCAACGTCAATGCCCGTCATTGGCGATAGTTATCGCCTAACGTCAAATGACAATGTGAATGCCGTTGTAAAATCATCGCGATAAGTTGTGGCTACACCTACGGTTAACGTCCATCATCGCGATAATCAACGGCGTTTCCCGTTGGTGTGAACCCGGCATAAGTCCGTCAACGAAGAAACGGGCCAGTCAAAAAGTAGTTTGTAACTTTGGAATGCCCCCAATACACCCGATTAATTATTTTCTTAGTATGGATAAAACCACATCGTCGGGAGTAGGGACTTCACATAGGGATTCACTCGCGAATCTTATGTCCATAGAAGCCTATGGCACTCCTTATAACATCAGCTCTCTGCCAGTGAACGTCCCGTCAAAATTGGTCTAGCCGTTTTGGAGATTAACGGGAACAAACAGACAAAACTTTATATTAAAAAAAAATATAGTAACGACCGTTTATACTGTCAGAATACTGTAAAAAGCTGCTATTTTGGGATTGCATACAGAATCATAAATTTTATTTATTCGTTTGTACTTATAAGTATGTATGTACCTATAGGCTGCTTTACCAAAACTTCTCGAGTACGTGTACCAGCATCACGTGACACTAAAATAACAAAAACTATAATAAAACATGTCTGTTAACGTCACGTAGCTAGTACATAAACGTAGTACCGACGGGTGTCGGTTCACCGGCCGGTAACTTGATAGACTACCTATGTGTTCTGCATCGTACGTACCTCATCTCTAGTTTATGATGACTAGAGATGAGGTACGTTCCACTTGATGAAATGAGCTACTGATTATTCTATAGATGTTTATGGTCAAAGCAGCTATGCACGTTTTAAGGAGTAAGTAGGACGGATGTTCTGCTCGAGGGAATTTACTATACGATTTCCAACGGTTCCAGCTAGAAATCGTATTAGGGCTTTTTTTATTTTGAGGATGGGAAATCATCAAATAACTTCTCCCGCTCTGGGCGGAGCGGGAGGGCGTGTCAGACTTTTACGTACACTAACCCACCCGTGTTCCTTCAGTTGCCTGTGTGCCAGGGACCACGGTATCTCTTTCGAACAACCCGCACCCCTGGCAGGCATCCGCCCTTGCGGACCCCACCAGTTGGTGCTGACATCTCTTTGAGGCGTGCGTGGAACACAACGCGCCGTCAACCCGGGCTTGGTCCTTACCGGAGAGCGAGCTACCCATTACTCGCCGTCCGCAAGCCCGCGCCTACGGTGGCCGGGAATCGGCCTGCGATACCCAACGCCCAGGGCGTCTCCCGTGGCGGCTACGGCCGTGATGGTGCATATACTGCTTCTCCCACACGTGGGCCGCCTCCCTCTTCACGAGATTTACTGGTTCGTAGAAGGAGGTGACGGCCCCCCATGCACTCTCGCTCTGTACCATGGCCTGGACCAGGCGGCCTACTCTCTAACTCCGTCAACGAAGGTACGGGCCCGTCCGAAAGTAGTTTGAAACTTCTTAGTGAATCCTACAGCCGATTAACAATTTTTTTTGGACGGGCAAAAACATATCGGGAGTAGGGCAGCTGTCAAATCGTGTTGTCATTCATTCTTAGTTCGGGCTCCAAACTAATCTTCTATCCGTAAGTGATACGGAGTTGGAAACGACCGTAACTTCGACCGAAAAGACGGACTCCGTGCTTAGGGAGTAGGCCCCCAAAGCCGTACGTGAGAGATCGCCGCCACCGATCGCGTCCACGAGAACACGGCGGTGCTCCGCCCAAGCCGGGCAGACCTTCACCGTATATTTCACCGTGTTCTCCGGGCCGTCTACGCAGTGGTAACACCCGGGCGTTTCCTCCCGCCTTATCCGAAACAGGAACCTCCCGAAACAACCGTGTCTGGTGCGGACCTCCTCTCAATCCACTCCTCAAAGAGGGGACTTACTGCCGCAATTGTGGCGTGCCCAATCGTATTAGGGCTTCAGACGTAGTGTAGAGTCAGTTTACTTTTCTAGTGAGTTGGTTTCTATTCAAAAGTGTATGATTATTCTAGTTTGCATACCGATTGGTGAAATATGGCAGAACGCGTGCTACGTACTACAACTACTTAAGTACTACCCATATTTGCAAATCAATTCTATTCTATTCTTGAGGGTCAATCTAAATGCTAACTACTCAAATGACTACTACCTGACTTTGATGACCATGTTTTCAAACTCAGTAATCTGTACCCTAATTGCGTAATACAATCAATCAATCAGAATCTGGATCATTTTGAAGGATATGCTAATCTATTGCTTCATATGTTCGAAAAATGTGCTCAATGACGTAAATAACACAGTTAATGTTGTTGATCCGTCAAAACGGAAGCATTTCTTCAGTGTGCTATATAATTAATTACCCCTCTGATGCCATTTTCTAGTAAACTCCCAATTAAACAGTTTCTTTTTTATTCTTAAGTGACAAGCTCAACTCCCGAAATCACTGTATGATATTCACATGGATATTTAGGGCTCCGTTTGAGTCAGACACTAGTCTGACTATGGCAAACCCGTTCTTAAAAGCATAATGGAATATTTGATTTACGAAAGGAATCTCATTTACTGTTTGTCTAATCATAATATCTAAGCAAAACTAATCATCCATCTAACAAAAGTACCAGGACCGCATGAACGCCGAGGTAGTCTCTCAATCCAATATTATTTCAATACATTTCCCCAAATGTTCCCTGCCATTGTTCTAACGTTAATCTGTTGACTCGTGTGTTTGCGGTCGCCGCTCAAGTCCGGTTCAGTCAATATTATCGCGATCGACTTAGGTTTGTGTCTTTGATTCCGAGTGTTACCGGTTTTTGGGGAGTTAAAATGGTGCTTTTGGAAATACTTCCGAATATAAAATTTAAGTATCATTATCATTGCTGTGAGCGTGAAGATTGCTGCCATTTTTTGTTAGTATATCTACAACAAACTCACGTGTTTTCTCAAGGTAGGTAGAAACTATACAACGCCACCTACTACGATCCTAACATACCTACATCTTTTGCTTTGGTTACGTTCCTAAATGTTGCGGAAGAATGAGAAAAATGTCTTCAGGAAAGTTTTGAGTATGAAAGTAAATGGATATGCGAGTAGAGGAAGATGAAGAAGAAGACTGTGTGAAAGATTAAAATGCTAGAAAAGGAGTGACTCACGAGTAGAGAATACAATCCCGGGATCCCGAGATTTGGGATCCCGGGATCCCGACCGTTTTCTGGCCCCGAAAATCCCGGGACTGTACTTGGCTAATCTCGGGATTTTCGGGATTGCCACAAACAAGTCTAGTTTGTATTCCGTAGTCCGTTGCGTCTTGAAAATAACCTTGCCTAGATTATTTTAATACATTACGACAAAAAGCAACTCGTACAATACGTAGGTAGGTACCCACTATTTACTACACAGGTACAGTCCTAATAATATGTTTGTCGTTGAACTTAGAAGGGACTTCCCCACTCGGAATACTTTAATACAATACTCTTAAGGTACTAAATTGTAATTCCCCAACGGACCAACAGGGGAATCACCCGATCATCTCATATCATAATATTGTTGCGGGTATTTCCCGTCGGGGATTCCCTGTACGAAAGTATAAATATGCAAATCAGGTTTTATTTTTTTCATTTATTGTTCTGTCAGTGACGGGACTGACGGGTTACGTAGGCTACGCCATTAAAATTTAAAAGTCAATTATCTGAAATTAAGTATTTCAAATGGCGGGAGACTTTGTTAAACATAAAAAAGACAGTGATACGACGTCAGTGTGGAGTTATTATTTAGTTGCGAAGGACGGGAATAGTGCTAAATGTAAGCGATGCCCAGCCATCCTCAAGACTTTGGGTGGATCAACTAAGGGATTACATACACATTTGTTATCAAAACATAATATCAAGGTTATATCAGCTTCAACAAGTCAAGATTCTGAAAATCTGAACACAGCACCGCCGCCAGCCAAGCGAAAGTTAGATGATTATTTTACTAAAAGTGCCGACGATAGCCTGGATGATATCTTGGCAAGAATGATTGCATTAGATGGATTTCCATTCAGTGTATTCATAACCTCAGATGATTTGAGAAAATTGCTCTTAGCAAAATACACGGATTTACCAAAGTCAGCCGTCACTGTTCGAAAACGTGTTATGAATTACAGTGAAAAAATCAGAAAGCAAGTAACTGCAGAATTACAACATTTGAAAAGTGCAGGTGAAAGATTTAGTCTTTCTTTCGACGAGTGGACTTCAACTTCCAATAAACGATACATGGCGGTCAACGTTCATTCATATAAAAAATTTTGGAACTTAGGACTTGTTCCTATTTACGGAAGTATGACAGCTGAAAATTGTCTTCGTATATTGCAAGAGCGTCTAAGTAAATTTGACATTTCCCTAGAAACTGACATCGTGGCTATTGTAACCGATGGACCGAATGTTATGATAAAGGTGGGGCGGCTTGTTTGCACTGAACAACAACTGTGTCTCGCACATGGTATCAATTTGGCGG
Organism: Antitype chi; assembly: GCA_947359405.1. Classification (NCBI taxonomy): domain Eukaryota; kingdom Metazoa; phylum Arthropoda; class Insecta; order Lepidoptera; family Noctuidae; genus Antitype; species Antitype chi. The sequence goes on along the minus strand of OX375829.1, from coordinate 5,776,646 downwards.
TCTGTGATGTGCTTTATGAAAAACATAATAATTTGCAAGATAGCCCTACCTCAGATGATAGTATAAATGAACCAGCTGTGAATGTTGATTATATGGACGACAGCGATGATGAACACCATTTAGAAGACTTAGACTGTCCAGAATCAGGTTTAATCGTAATGTCACAAAATGATCTTGCGCCAGAAGTGCCAGAACACGTACCAGAGTTAACACAATATGAAAATATTAATGAGCTGATAAAGAAAATCCGCAAAGTTGTAGTGTATTTCAAAAGATCTCCATTGAAAAATGAAACAGTACTTCAAAAATATGTGAAAATTGAACATGGAAAAGAGCTGTCACTTCTTTTGGACTGTAAAACCAGGTGGAATAGTCTTTTAACAATGCTGGAGCGATTTTATCTTTTAAAAGCATGCATTCAAAAAGCTCTTATAGATCTCAATCATCCAATTCGTTTAGAAGATGTTGATTTTGAATTGGTAAATAAAATTGTTGATGTGCTGACCCCAATTAAATTGACAGTAGAAGCAATCTGTCGGCGAGATGCTAATTTATGCACAGCTGATGCCGCTCTGAAATTTCTTATAAAACAACTGTCTAGCAAAAACTCAGCACTTGCCAAAAAAATTAAAACATCCTTAGTGGAACGTATAAAGCAACGACGAAGTGATGATTTAACTGGCGTGTTAAATTATTTACAAAATCCACGAATGGATGATGAAAATCAGTTATTATCGGATTTGGAATGGCACGACTTATTTCCAGTTCCGACACAGGCTTTAGTGAGGAAGCAAATAAAGAGTATTGTTAAAAGACTTAATAGTCGAGATAACACGGAAGAAGAAGCAAGGTCAGGATCACAAACAGATGATGAGCTAAGGTCAGAAACCTCCCAACCCCAATTGACATTAAAGGAAAAGTTACAGCTGGAAATTAACAAGAGTATGAAATCCCCAGATCCTGAAGTACAAGTACAAAATGAATTGGGGTTGGCAAATAGTATTAGACGTGAAATGAGCCTGTTCGAAAATGGAGGAGTTCGTGGATATCACTTAGAAACAGCATATAAGTATCTATTGTCTATTCCTCCAACCAGCGTAGAACCTGAACGAGCGTTTTCAGCTGCTGCTTATGTTGGCAATAAACTACGAAGCAGGCTCGGAAGTCAAACATTGGATGCTTTGATATTTCTGCGACTATATTTTCGAAATTCTAAATAGTTATTTTGTGCTGTTTTTTAATTTCTTGCAAAAGTATTGTATTTTTTGGTTTGTGTTTTTTCTTTTCTTATTATTGTTCTGATTTGTGTTGTGCAAAGACATTAAAGAAATTTTTTTTTTATTACTCGTTTTTTTTAAATTTTAGCTCAATTAGAAACCACATAGTCTAATCCCGGGATAGGCCCGGGATCCCGGGAAAAGGCTTCAAAAATCCCGTAAGCCCGGGATTGAAAAACATGCTCGGGATTGTATTCTCTACTCACGAGATGACTTATAATAGAGAATGGGTATGTATGTATATTCTCATATTGTATGTGTAAACGTTCTACTATTACACACGTTGTCTACATCTCTTTTTATCTTCTCTCCTACCGCAGGTTTTCAGGCTTCGCACGGTTTGTGCAACCATGCGAAGCCAAAACCGAAAAAAAGGTATAAAAAAAAGAGAAGTATAGAAGAAAAAGACACGGTCCGCCGACCCCAAATAAATTGGGATAAAGACAGAAAATTATGTTGATATTCCTAAATATGGACTTACGCACACCGAACGGTGAGTAGTAGTTTACACGGTATACATTTTTCGTCTATATCATATAATTATTGTGGCGTGCAAATAAAACCATGTAAAATTGTGTTTAGACTTTTCCTATGTAAACTTGGAACTGTTCATTTGAGAAGCTTTTATTTATTGCTTGCAATGTTGTTCTTATGTTTGAATGAATTAAAAACTTTTCCTCTTATCCTATGCTTCTATTTCGAAGACAATGAATTTTATGATTTTACCTGTTAACTTTACTTCTATCATCGATACTATCTGATACCGTTCCTGGACACTGAGTCATCAAAACAGCTCAATTTCCAGCACCATTTTAGCGGCCCCAAAAAGCCCAATATTCATCTGAAGTGCGTGTACTTTTTGTTTTGTTTGTCGGCTGCACCAAACTGATGATGTTTGTCAAACGCAGTGTTGGCACAAGTGGTAGTGAACCGTGCACATTACATTACTGTTGGCTTTGAGTATTTATGTATTCCTGGTACTCACCATTAAGTACTAGGTAAGTACGTTAATGAAGAAAATAAAAGTTTTTTTTTAAACGAAGCTAAACTAATTAACGTTCGACATTGTCATAAAGCAATAGAAGTAAGGACGTTTATTACTATATGACTTTTTTCTTGAATCACGATGTATATTTTGTTAAAAAAACTTACCAAACACAAACTAATAATAATAAATTTAATTAACCTAGCAAAACTAACAACAAAATTTGCCACTTGAAGCCGTTGTAACGATGTACCTACCTTAATTAATAATTATAAAAAATCTACCACAGTCTAAAATGATTTTAATTCATAAACTACTAGTCGTTTAATTTCATCAAACAAATTATTTCCGTCCAACAAAAGAAAAAACTTTATCGAGCAAAAAATAAAAACAAAATACAGTAAAATTATTTTAAGCTTTTTGTTTACTCCACAAAATAGGGGAGGTGCTTCCTAAAAGGTTTCCATATCGGTGTACATTTTCCGTTTGTTTATAACTTTTCCCCTACCCACCCTGGCGGAAGGGTTGTGAAGCCTCGCAAGTGTGGTTCGCCCTTTATTTTTGTAAACATGGATAATTTTAAACATTTTTTTTTTGTTTTTTTCGTAAGGAGGTTCGAGTTTCAGAAGTCTTTTTTGAACGGTTTTTTATAGAGGCGGTTTCGTAAGTAAGTTGTTTAGAAGTTGTTAATTGTTTCTAAAATAGCCGCGTTTAAATATTTTTATTTTCTTTCATTAATTTGGTAGGACTTCCTTAAATCTTGGGATGTAGACCTTGTTTTTTCTTTATTGTTTCTGAAAATAACGGCCAAGTTGAGGTACCTACTACAGTGGGACATACGTAAATACAAACATACATACTAGACAGCTAAAAATATATCCCTTCCTTTTGGCTTCACCGTAGTCGGGTAAAACTAATTCTATTTTAATCCCCATTACATCAAGTTCTAAGATACTTTATAGAATACCTACATTAAAATTACAAACAATTACACCATTTAAAGACACTTATTCAGAGGAAAGTGTAACTCAATCACTTTCAATTGGATCCCGAGTGACACCCGATCCACAGACACAAAGGTGCACTCGCCCGCGAATAAACAATAATTGCAGCAACTAAACGCATTCCAATATGGCGCCGAAATGTTGGCGCCAAATGAAACAATTAGTTTAACCTTTACACAATTAGAAAATTCTACAGGAAATAATAATAATTGCATTAAAACTTAGGCCAGTCGTTTGTGCAGAAGAGGGAAAATCGGTGAATAATCAGACTATAGTCAAAATATTAATATGCTTTAGACATCGGAAGTCAGAACCAGTTATGTAAGAGCCAGCGAATTTGTGAGAAATACCTACACTCTATGTCTCTCTACGTATACCTAGGTCAATACCTAGGTCAATACCTAGGTCAATACCTAGGTATACGTAGAGTGTAGGTCAAGCAGCTCAATAGCTGCTTCCGACGGCTGACCCCGACATTGTTTAGATAAGCTAGGCGTTGTGACGAATCTTTTTATTTGACCAAACATACATATACTAACTTTTGGCTACGCCTCCGCCCGCGTGGATGTCGGTTTTCGCGTAAAGAAATAGCCTATGTCCTTCTCCATGTCCCAGGCTATATCTCTACCAAATTTCATGACGATCGGGTCAGCGGTTTAAGCATGAAAGCGTAACAGACAGACATACAGAGTTATAATATTAGTAGGGATACCTATCAGTACACGTAGCCTGGAAAAAATAATTCTTAACCAGCTATTGATCAATCGATAGGTTTGAAAAGTCAATCAAAAGACTGGATGCTTTACTAGGACAATCGGGTGGATAGGTAGAGTCAAAGGAAAAGAAGCATAAAATATTGAACCAATCAACCAAAGGGAAAAACAATCACCAAAGAAAACATCTATTTTAAGAATAGTCACCTAAAGTACGAATAACTTTTGTATGTTCTATCAGGATTCCATCCGTATCATTTCTCTTCAACAAAACATCTACTATACACTCCTTGAAGAAGAAAGTGTAACTCAAGCACTTTTATACGACACCTGATACAGGGCACAAGCACAACGAATCACTCGGCCGCGATAAACAATAATTGCAGCTACTAAACGCACTCCAAAATGGCCGCCTATTGTAGTGGGCGCCAAAACCTTGCGTCAATTACGCTTGTCTGCTCAAAATAATGTCGTTTTTTTTTCAATTTCCGCAACATTAAATTCGTAATGTCCTTTTTGATTTCGTTTGTGTGTCACTTTTTGCGTTTTGTATTTGAAATAAAGACTATAAGACGGTACGCAATGGTGTACAATGCAAATGATTGGGTTGACAGATTTTGAAATGAAGACCACGTTTCAAAGACATTTTTATCCCTTGTATTGTCTGTAGCCTTTTGCTTCCTAGATAAGTTGTGCAACTAAATTCTTCGGTAAACACTATAGAAGAATTGCACATACAAGCACAAATTTAAAGAATATAATTTATACACAGTTTTTTTAAATCTGTGGAAGTGAAAGAATAAAATGAGATACTGTGTGGTAGGTTCTGGACTTAGCAGCTAATTCAAACCCCTCTATGTATCAAAAGGTCCTAAAAACAATTGACTAACGGCCCTAATTCTGCGAATCAAACCACGTCTACTCCCTAAGCAATAAAGCCGTAGTTTCGCCGAAATTACGGGCATTTCTTACTCCGTATTACTTACGAACATTAGTAAGAATGAATGACAACACGATTTGACAGTTGATCGTAATGACGATGTATTTTTCTTCTATTGACCGATAGAAAAAAACTTTTTTGATGTATCAACTACTTTCAGAAAGGCCCGTACTACGTTGACGGACTTAGAAAGTAGACGCCCAGTACTCCTATGAGCACTGGAGGTCTAGTGTCTAAGTAGTTAGTATCTTTATTATGACTGGAATCTACCCTCCTATTTCCCATTCGGTTCTAAAATATATTCCGTATCAGGTCTATGCGATCTCACCCAGCGGCTATTCCTATCATCTACACGAGGTATTGTGAGCTTAACAATACTTTGTGCATATATGAATGCCTCGTAAACATGTTAGCGACCCACAGATGCATTTTGTATACCATTTTGCAAGCAGCTTGACGACTACAAATAATTGAATTTTTGTTCCAGTAATTTCTTACCCGGTAATAATTGATTGTCTTCTAAATCAATTAAATTGTGAAGTTAAATAACAATAGTTTAAGTTTAGATATTGAATATCCGAAGCACCAAAGGCTGATTGGTTAATATTGAGTTTATTGGAAGTTCTGTATTTGCTGTTACCATAGAGGCGAAAGTACGAAGCGTTTAGAGTAGGTAGGTGATGAAATATGAGATATAATATAATAAATAAATGTTTATTTGTTCATGTACAAAAATATACATAAGTAGCAATAGTTAGGTTAGAAGAAAAAAAAATCACAATGATAATGAACCCAAAGTACAGCATGTATATCTATAATAAAGGTGTAGACTTTAAGGGTGTGGTACAAACCTTCACACTGAACCACTTTCTCCATGGGACTAATCAATAAATAAGTAATCCTACTATCTTACCTGCCTTGCCGTGTGGTGCCGGATGTAAAAGAATAGCACCATTCCATTTCTTCCCGTGGGTGTCGTAGAAGGCGACTAAGGGACTTACTAGAGAATGGGCAGCAGCGTTCTCTATGCATTTTACCACCATACTGCGATCGCCAACCCGCCTGCCAAGCGTGGCGATTATGGAAAAACCCCCCATTTGGAGTAGGCCTATGTCCAGCAGTGGACGTCTTTCGGTTGAAATGATGAAGATGACGATATGTGAAAGTGTGTTTGGATGTTCGTTACTCAATCACGCAAAAACGGCTGCCGGGATTTGGATGAAATTAGGCACACAGGTAGATTATAACCTAGATTAATACATAGGACACTTTTTTTAACCGACTTCAAATAGTCGGAAAGTTTATTTTTATTTTTATGAATTTTACCCGATTACTCGAAGATGACTGGACCGATTTGGTTTTTTCTTTCATCATCTTCTTTTTTTTTGTCCCATGATCATCAAGTCAGGATCTAATGATGGGATTCTGTAGAAATACAGAGAACTTCCAAATTTTATAGGCACACTTGAAGCGATTTGGGTAGTTTTTGGAAGAGTACTTTCTCGGAATGGTCCCATTTCAATTTGGTGAAGATCTGATGAAGAACTTCGGAGATAGGCAACGGAACTGCTCAATAAATGATAGCAAATGGACTGAGATTGCTGAAATCTCATGTCTGTCTATTGTTTACACCAGTTCATAAGAAAACATCACGCTGGTACGTTGTGAAGGAGTAAGCACATGTGAACCACTAAAAAATGAAAAATAAAAACTTATTTAAAAAAAAAACAACCGACTTCCAAAAAAACACTACAAAGTTAAAAATAACATTAATTTCGGAAGTCGTAGTTGTAGGGTTTTTTTGGAAGTCGATTGTTTTTTTTTTTGAAAAAAGTTTTTATTTTTCACTTTTATCCCGGAAGTAGGTACGTTCCCGTGGCATAATTTCCGACCACCACGCGGGCGAACCCGCTAGCAAAAGGTAGTTTAAAAATATGATTTTGACGGATATGAATGTATTTATGTGTAGGTACGTATGTATGTATGTGGGTTGTGGGTATGTATGTATAAGTATAAACTTGTTGGCAAATGAAATATCGTTGGCATTGTCTTGATCGTCCGCTTTTTTTTAATGATGCCGTGTTGGGTATCAAGTGAAAGGGCTTAATTAGCACATTTCAAAAATAATATACATGGTCGTATGCCACCTACCCTTGCAAAACAATAGTAGCAAGCATTCATTAGGGCAAAGTGGCATTCGATCACGGATTTCAGATGAAAATATATACTCGTTATAAGAGCGTGTTGTTTCAGTACCTTTTAGTTTTTGAACATTCTTTTTATTTAATTTGCAATTTAATTTAATGATGCAGCCCTTGAACTTTAATAAGTACACCTTTCTCATCCATGTTGTATAATAGCGGCTTGGTGATACGCAGAAAAAAAGCTTATAACACCCACTTAATTTCTTCAACCCACCAGAGAATACAAACGCCTCTTCTCATATCTAATCCATAACATGACCACGAAACAAGATAATCCCTTAAAATAAAAACAGCCCCCGGCTCTAAAATAATTGACTCCACCAACCCTCAAATGTCATTACTGAAAATGCGCATCAAAAAAGCTGCGTGGGGTACAATCTACCCCTATATTATAATTGTATTCAGGCATATTGGCCGCGTTACTCGCTGCTCACATAATTCTGGTGTAATTTGATATTTTATTAGTGAGCATTGTTTAAACAATTGCGTAAGTGATTGTTAGGGCCGTAGGGATCTGCACCTTGCAGGGCGAGGGTTATGTTAGAGGCAGGCAAGGCGGGATGTTCTTTTTTTAAACTCTTCGTAGCTTTTTTTTTCAGCTTGTCTATTGTCAATGCTTTTATCTTAAAGCATGAGAATATCTTTGGAATGTTGTATGTCACACGTTACGTGTTTTTGGCAATCTCTAAAATTAAATACATAATTCTTATCTTTATTTTTCTCTATTCACAAAGGTTCACATATCTAGTATAAATATGGAGACAAGAAATGCGATTAGAAACAAAGTAAAGAAAGTGAAGTGAAGTTAGAAAATTAATGATCCTTTGTAAGAGACTGGCGTCCGTACCTACTAGGATATCATGTGTGACCAAAAAGTTTAGACCATCGTTTTTGAGAAGTCCTCATTTTGGTGTTACATATTTTGTTCCTTTTACTTGCGAATTGTAATTTTTATTAACCTCCACTTTATTTTTTTCAAAGTCCAACTCTCAAAAAAAAAACTTATTGGAAGTTAGAAAATACACTGCCAGTGTGACGAAAATGGCATTACTAATTTTACAAGAGCCTTAAAAATAACAAAATAAAAGTGCCAACCTAGAGTGTACTTAATAACTCATTCAGTGAGAGTGAGATCCAAAGATATCGAGCAAATGAATTACTGTCGCCATAACGTCTCTTGAAACGAACGTATCAAGTTCCAAAACTGCTGTGTGGGATAACTTATTACTTTTTTTTTGTGCTCTCATTTCTAATATAAAGAGAGGCTTGTGGCAAAGTGATAACACCCGCACCGGTCGATCGGTGAGGTTACGCTTTGCTTGCCGAGCTAGATTCGTGGATGGGGGACTATATTTACATGCTAAGCCGCTTTCATGCTTCGGGAAACACGCTAAGCCATTGGTCCCGGTTGTCAGAAGACCGAAAGTCTGACAACCATCTTACCAAGGGGTATTGCATTGCGCAGTAACTGGATTGTAGAGGTCAGATAGGCAGTTGCTCCACGTAAAATACTGGCATACAGTTGCATCTAGTTTGACTGGAAGCTGACCCCAACATGGTTGGGAAAAGGCTAGGCAGATGATCCTCACATATCTATAGATTACTTGAGCACAAGCACATTAACAGTGCATGTGCTCTGAGGTCAAGATATAGTGATGGCTCCCTAGTCACTGCCCATTTTTCGTCTTAATCTTCTCTCAGTCTTCTTCGTCTAGAGAATCTTAATAATCGCCGTCTGAGTTCGTCTGGTGAAGGTGATCTGCCATTTTTCTCTGCTACTCATATTTACCGGTGAAGACAGTCATCTCCGTCTGTTGTGGCAGAAGCTTAAGTAGAGTACCTACTTATTTAAAAGTGCAGTCAACACCATAGTTATTGCCATAATGCTATCTGGTCCATGAACTTCCTACTTCCGAACATCAACATCCCACATAACATCATCCACAATCTATCGAGTATCGAGCGGCATACGTTGCGCGTCGGGGGTGCGCGGGGCGTGGGGTGGCTGCGGGAAGGGAGGGGGCTGGTAGCTATCGAGTTACACCTCCTGCCCATGCTCTCCTGGTTGTCTGACGGCTTAGATCGTTTTAGACTCGCTTGAAATGCGGGATGCGTTGCGTTGCGGTTGTTGCTGGAGCGACGCATTCGTACTACGGATGGAAGTGTTATTTTTTCTTGCAGATCTAAATTTAGAGCTGTATTCTTTAGGTTAAAATTTCAATTTATTTCCAAAATCTGAGGCACTTTTTGAGGTATCGAAGCTTGAACTTGGTTACTGTGCCTCTGCGTATCTTGATGACATTGATCGACAACAACGTCTAGAGATGGCCAAAAACCTTAGTTCCGTCAGCCAAGGCCAGAAATCTATGGGTCGCAGCATTAAAAAATAATCTGTCCCTGCTACAGTTACTTTAAACTTTATGTTTTTCGTCATTGCGATTGCAAACGTAAGAGAAATAGCTGCAATACTTACCTACTACCAAATTGTGCATCTTTCAACAAAAAAGGAGGCTTAACTAAATTTCCAGCTTCCAAAGACAATTCCAACATGGCGCCGACGGCAAATGTTTATCTCTAACCTGTCACAAATAGTACCAAATGGCCGTAAAACATATCCGAACAATAACAATAACTGCTTTACTTTATACTTTGGTTAACAAATAACTCAAATAAATACTTTTTACAATAATCCTCCTTGGTTACTCGAGCGCAAGACGCCGAGAGAAATGGCGCCAAAATGTGCAAACTTTTTTTAAAGTCTGGTGCACCGGGCAACGATATTTAGAAAGAGGCTTCGTGAGATGGTAGGTAAACATAGGTAGGTTTTTCTACTTCTGTAATTAGGTAGGATTAGAATCGTCACACGTTGTTTACGTAATAATTGGATGTCTCTATTTAAGAATTTCACAATAGAATGTCTGGGACATGAATTTACCATACCTTGGCCCAAGGAATAAAACCTTTCATGCAAACTTCCGTCCCTATTTCACCCCTTTACGGGAGGAGTTTCCTAAAATCCTCCCGTAAATCTTAGCTGACGTCTCCCACTCATAATCTACTTCTGTGCCAAACTTCATCTTCATAGGTCCGTAGTCCGTTTTGAGATTACGTGAGTGAATGAATGTATGAATGAGTGACCTTTCGCTTTTTTTACATAGATGGAGTTTTTGGCGGGATCGGGTAGGAACATGTCGCACGAATTATAATTTTCATGAGATTTAGTGAACTAGCGAATTAAATTGTATAATTTTGGTAGTGAATTGTTCAATTTAGTTAAGTACATGTGAGTGCACAAGTGTAGTGAAGACGAAAATAAGTGACTAACGTGGACTTTTCGTGTTCCCCCAAAAACTTCCTACTAGGTTGTTATAAAGTTACTACCGCTTTACAAGAACTTTGACTTGACTGACTAAAAACGACTATGACTGTTTTGTAATTTCGTGCCCGATATCGGGCCATTAACTTGATCTGAAAGAAAAATTACTTGTTACTGGCTAAATGCACAAACCGTGCGAAGCCAAAACCGAAAAAGAAATATATGTCCACGTATAACGTATTAATGGTTTATTTCAGTGCACATATAGTACCTATGTATAGTCACACTTCTACTTATCTCAAATTAACAGAAATGGATAGTTCAACCTTTGAGCTGCCTATCTCGTAGGCGGGAAAAAACTTCCACCACAGATTATCAATATAATCCCTTTTTTTTAAATCAAGCAATGCGAGTTACCTACTAAAATTGTTTACAGAAAAAGACTTTGGCTTCGATATTTAAAATGACCTTTTTACACGAAAATGTTATCAGCTGAATTAAATAAGGCTTAATCTTTTCTATAACTACTTACAATATTTTTACTATTTAGCGCAATCTAAATACAAATCTTAATAAATGTTACCAGCAGAAGTAAACTTTATTCTAACAGTGTATAATACCTAATATTATCTATAACAAATCAACATTTATATTTAATATTTTACACAAGCGTTTTAACACTATATTGACCAAAGAATTCTCTTTGCGAGATAATGTAGGTAATATACATATAATAATATGTACCTACAAGTAGGTAAGTTGGATAATCTGCAATATTCTCATAACTACCTATCCCATCACGGACAATATCTGACAAATCTGAAACAAATTTAAAAACCAACGAAGTAACTTCCAACGAAACCACAAAAATTGCCAGCCTAAAAAAAAACATTTCCACAACTTTTTAATATGATTTTTTAATCGGCTACGGCAACGAGCATTCTGCTTCATTGGTTCCCTGACGAGGTCTGACGTAAAGCAAGGAGCTGGCTACATTGGCGACCACACAACCACGGGTTATCATAAAATATTAAACCGAAATCCAATTTTATATTGGTGTATTGTTAACTAGTCATGTGTTTAAAATGTGGATGATGGTTATTTTTTGTTTATTAACGCAATTTCGATTTTAAAAGCTGATGTTTGTGGGTGTTCTGTAGATTATGATTTATTTTGGTAGCGAAACTATGGGATTTGGTCAAGGTGTGATCGTTATTGCCTATTTATTTATTTTTTGACTTTTTTCTTCGGATCTCTCTTTTTTCTTCTTTTCGGGTCGGTACGGTATTCAATTTTTGAAATTAAAAGTAAAAGTATTATGCTATTGTCATGTTTGATACAGTTTTTTGCTTAATATGGCGTTTGTTGCGGCACTTCTTCCCAGCTAAAGCACTAGGACGTGGTGAAGGGCAGGCGTTTTGGAGGACTGTCTTATGAAATTTTGTCGTTCGAAAAGTACTAATGCTCAGCCTAGTTTGAATAAATGACATTTGATTTTGATTTTGTAAATATAATTTTGACGTTCGAAAAGATTTGATTCTCAGAGCCTAAATGACTTTTGATTTAATGTAAATGATGCTCAGTGTGCAGTTTATAAAAGGCTTCATAAATATAATCTCACTTATACTAGTGTACGTATGTCGCAAAATATCCCATGAGAACGTAACTACTACCTAGATTACCTAATATACCTTTATTGTGTTACGGAATTATTTCTCTAGGGTAGCTACCTACTAGCTACCCTAGAGGAATAATTCCGTAACACAATAAAATATAGATATTACATACCTAAAGCTCCCAGTCCAGTCGGTATGATTTCTTCCGACATCTTCAACAATCATCGTTACGATATTTCAGTCAATTTACACAAAACCTTTATGAATTATAAACCTAATACTTCCTCATGAAACATTCCGTTCATTGGTCGAAACCGTATGAAAATATTTTCGGTAGTTTTTGATTTTATCTCGTTCAGACAGACATGTTTTAAAATATTTCGAGAAAACTTACGATAAGGTTTCCGTTGAAAACTGGAATGCTACAAAAATATCAAGTACCTACCTAGCTAGTAAAAATGTTTAAAAAAATGATTCAATTCTTTATAAACTGTATAAAAACATTACTCATGCCTTAAACACTTTCTTCTGAGAAAAATAAAGTTCCCTTATAACAAAACCTCTTTCAATGTTATCACAAAATACGAATCACTCTGCCACTTTAGCATCCATTGCTTCTTTTTTACACAACCGTAACAACACCATCAAAAAGATAAAACACATTGATAAAATCTATTGATAATAAAATCAAGATCACTGTCCTTATGTTTCCATCCTCTGATCCTCTCTAAGCGGATAGGGGATGGATAAAAGCGAAAACTGCCCCATTGTCATCCCTGTAATGTTTGCTGTGTACCAGGATTTAAGCAGAGAAGCGAGAAATTGGTTTAAAAGCGTACCGAGTTTTGATAGCGTCGCCTTTTTGAGTGTTGCCGTCGGCTAAAGCTGTTTTGGCAAACTAACCAAAAAATTGGCAATTTATGTTTGAAAATGTGTTGATTTCACGTTGCTATTTACATATTAAGATATAGGTATGTGAATAAAATTAATGTTACGTTGTCTATCATGTGTTTGTATAAAATATGAACAGTGAAGTTACGAAGACTGCATAAATCTTTGTTTCATTTTAATCAACACAATTACTTTTCTACTGTTATCAGCAGAGATCGGATATTCGGATGCATATTTACCTAAAGATAATTTTTAGCAATTTTTAAACCAAGGTAACCGACATAGTCCGAAGAATTGCCAAACTTAAGTGGCAGTGGGCAGGGCACATTGCACGCAGAACAGCCGATGGGGTCGAAAAGTTCTGGAGTGGCGACCGCGCACCGGAAGACGTAAAGTAGGCAGGACTCCCACAAGGTGGACCAATGACCTTGTGGGGGCCGCAGGAGTCCGCTGGATGCGGGAAGCACAGAACCGGTCGAAGTGGCGGAGCTTGGGGGAGGCCTATGTCCAGCAGTGGACGTCTTTCGGCTAAAATGATGATGATGATGATGAATTTTTAGCTATGAAAGTGGCTTTATAAATTATTTGTAATATTTATTAAAAACCCCGAGATTCTTGGATTGCATAACTATTCAGATGTGTATTAATTTAAAATTAATGTTTAACCCGATACAAATATGTGTATGTACTGGAGGAGGGGTAATTTGTATTAGTTAAAACAAAAAATAAACAAATTACTTACCGAAGTTAAGACTTTTTCGATACAAAAGCGCACTCCATGTTAGCCAACATCTTAACTTTAGGTGAATATGCATCCGATTATCCGATCTCTAGTTATCAGACTCAATGAGTCTGCCTAACAGCCGGTAAACTATTATTTATTAAATACTTACTCAAACGAAACATTGCATTGTTTTTTGCCCGACTGTGTCTGGATTAAGAGCGGTGCGGCGCCACACTGCAAATATTTTTTCTTTCTGTCCTAAGATAACATGGCGGAGAGAGTTTGGGATGTAATTATTGTTTGTTCTATATTATTTTCTTTGTGGTTGGTTAGGTTTTATGGGGTGGACAGAACTAAGAAGACCTCGACGTGAACTATTTGGGAAACTATCCCATCTTTGCTATGGTGCTTGAATATTTCTAAGCGTACTTGGTAGGTACCTAACTCATCATCTGCCAAGCCTCTTCCCAACTATCTTGGGGTCGCCTTCCAATCAAACCGCATGCTGCTGAATACCAGTAGTTTATATGGAGCGTCTGCCTATCTGACCTCCACAACCCAGTTACTGGGTAATACGATTCCCCTTGGTAAGACTGTTTGTGAGATTTTCTGGCTTCTGACGACCCGTAACGACTGTCAAAGATCCACGAATGACAGCCGGGACCAACGGCTTAACGTGCGGAAAGCACCGAGATCGGAGCACCGCAGATCGGAGCCGTAATGTCTTGTAATGTAAAGATGGTCACCCATCCACGGACCGACCGCGGCAAGCGTAGCTTAACCTGATCGATCGACCCGTACCGCTGTTATTACTTAGCCACTAGCCCTCCTAGGTAGATAGGTAGCTAACTACCCTAATAACAGAAAATCATAATCATAAATAATAAGTTTCCGAACCAATAGGAAATGCAACCAAAATTAAACCGAACTCGATTATTAAAAACGTATAAACTCTTTCTTCGTTATCTGATACCAAATCTTAGATTATCGGCACAAGATCTAGCTCTGAACTGAACGCCATGAGGTCTTACAGAGACGGATTTAGTTTGCTCCTTCTGTGAACGATGGAAAACCTAATATTATCTACCTACGCATCAGATGTGTAAATAAAGTAAGTAGATACACGCACATTTCTCCAGTTATTATTTAAGTACCATGTAACGGGGCGAGCATATTGCCATTACCCGGGCACAAATTTATACCCCAAATTGCTAACTTCTGAATCATTCAATGATGGAAAACTATGGGTTTTCGAGTTAGAGAACTGTCAAAACGTCATCTTATTATTTTCTTTTTGTTGGAATATCTCGGGTTTTAGACAAGCCAAATCTACATCAAGATTATCTTTGTACAAAGTAAGTAATGTGTACTTAGGTACCGTATTTCGGTACTCTGCAGGGTAATTACGTAACACACTAACTACAGCAATGGCTGTCATTTTGACAGTTCTATAACATTAATTGCGTCATTTACTTTGTTGAGCAAACAACTTTTTCGAACATTTGAAGCAATGGATTAGCAATATCCTTCAAAACGATGCCGAATCCGATCGATAGCGTGTTACGCAAACTAACCAAATCTGTTTCAAGCTTTTTGATTGCAGCACTTCCGACCTACTACGTATCTATTGTGAATACGTTACTACTTTTCGGATCCCGGCACGATCGGTACGCTAAACTTTCGCGTCGGTTTAGAATTTCTTGGGTCTTTTAGGTAGGTACGTACCTCTGACAGTCTTACCATTGAATGAATACATATAAACTCTTAAGAAAAATGTGATTCATAGGCATAAGATCCACGAATTGTATATGTATATACCTATTCACTTCGTGCATAAATCTACATAAGTCTCACAGTTAGACAGAATACAACATATTTTGTCTGCGTGATTAAAAAAAGAATACAACGTGTTTTGTCTGTGGCATTTAAAAAAAGAGTTCTTTATCGAATTCAAATCATTTCCCCTCAATAATCCGGCCCTGCACTCCCTAATTACCTCGACACTTAAACCTAGGCATACTGGATTACCTACTTTTATGCCTAGGCTGAAAATAAGAGATGCTATCAGCTAATGAGACGTACGTTATTAGTCTGTAGTCACCCGACACGCTTCGCTATCATAATTAATTAATGAGGACCTACTTAATGAAAGACTTAATGATATGCGTAATTGTGGGTAGTTGGGAGGTAGGTATATGTTTGGGTATCAAGTTTGATAGGTGGGGCTTCATTATGATAAGATTATTATTATTAAGTTTACAGGTAGGCAGTTATGAAGAGTCAGCAAAAAAACTCGATTGTCACTACAGTTTTTTTTTTAATCTTAAATAGTGAGTAAATTATTTTATAGCACAATAGGTAGGTACACCTCTGGCTAACCATTCGAGGGAAGAAGGCGTGATGTTATTTTTTAAAGCTTAGGTAGTAATATTTATATTACAGGATGTTTTTTTAACCAGAGCGCAAACTGTAACCATTTATTCAGCATAATTATCATTCTAGACCCCCCAGCGCAGAAATTTTTCGTCGGTTATACAAAAAAAAATATCAGTTGTTTCATAGAAAAGTGCAATACCTATGCGGTCAAAATGTATGGAACAGCTGATTTTTTTTTTGTATAACCGACGAAAAATGTCTACTCTATAGGGGATCATTTATCCTGTATGTGAAAAGCATAATAATGATTTTAAATCAGGAATTTCGAATACATTAATAATTCGTATATGTATGATACATGTACCTACGGCTGTCATTCGTAGATCTTTGACAGTCGTTACGGGTCGTCAGAAGCCCGAAAGTCTGACAACCAGTCTAACCAAGGAGTATCGTATTTGCCAGGAACTGGGTTGTCGAGGTCAGATAGGCAGTCGCTCCATGTAAATTACTGGTAATCAGCTGCATCCGGTTGGACTGAAAGCCGACACCAAACATCGCATCGCATCGCCTAAGTACTTAGATGATGATGATACATGTACACACGGCTACACATCAACCTATACATTTCCAGTATTATAAGTAAGCTGATCTCGCTTTCTATAGGATTTCCCTACAGTGCGAGTTCAGCGTAAACTGGAAATGTATAGCTTGATGTGTAGTACCGTGTGTACGATCCTCTTCTTCGTCGTGTCGATTATTAACTAAAGTCGCCAGCACATCAAGCTACCCATACTGTATTTTTTTCCAATTGAACATGAACCTTTATTAATTTGCAACAAAGTTGAAAATCTATCAAAGAAATTTGACATATTGGGGTAACTTGATGTGCTGGCGTCTGTACATATTTTTAGTGTTTTAAATATGATTTTTGTTGCTTACCGTACCTACCTAGGGTAAAAGCTGGATAGTTGTCACACTTTTGCAAATTACTCTATATCTCTCAATATAAAAAGTAAAATTCTTTATTTGTAAAACTGGCCGATACTTTGGTTTTTTAACAACAAATTTATAAAAAGTAACAAATTTTATCTTTAATATTTCCTGAGTATTAGCGATTTTTACGTGCCTCTATATTTTGGGACAACTATTCCGCATAGTTGCCTAATCCATATAAATTACGTTTAGGATAGATGCCCCGCCGAGAAACAGGACATCTATCGCGCAAAAACTTTGATCGTATTTTGTCTTCCCATGCAATCGCACAGAGACATGCGACACGGTCAACTTAGTGATAGTTACAGAGTCTTTCGATAGGTTAAAACTAAAGTTACCTACAATCGGGGCAACTATACCCCTGGGGCAACTAACCTGGTTTTATCCTATGAGAATGTTCAATGAAATTAGACAGGTAGACAGACACATAAGTGATACCTACATGTCTTGATTGAATTGATAGTGCGCATATTTAATGATACAAAAAAAAATACGAAGAACCTTATTTCCTTCATACTATCTACCAATTTATTTTTATTTTCATGAAATGTAACTTTGACAAAAGCTACATTTAAGTGAAAGGTCACTCACTTCACAGAAGACGTGATAATTATCAATATGAATGACGATTAAACTAAAAAAATCAATATACCTACCTACCTATTATTACCGAAATAGGTTACCTACATATTCGGTATGGATTCGTCGGCTGCATTATGTTCCCTACAGAGAATAGTAGGTAAGTAGGTAGGACACCTACAGACAGTGCCGGATTAACCATGAAGCAAGAGTAGCAATTGCTATGGGCCCCGCGCAAGAGGCGGCCCCCCGCGTATATTTAACCTCCACCTGACTGTCATTTGTTGGTGAAATTTATGAAATGGTAAATGGAAAATTTCGAAACGTGACTTCTAAATATCAATATTAAGTACTCAATTTTTTTTTGTCTCTTTATACTTGACATACCGACAGCAGATTAAGGGCCCCCTCAACTGAATTTGTTACGGGCCCCGCGCTTGCTTAATCCGGCACTGCCTACAGAGTACCAGAGTACCTACTTATTTAGCACCTAATCTTCCTACATTGTACATATTAAGTAGTACCTATTACTTATTATTCGATGGAAGCTGCTGAAAGGGCCAACCTCGTAGCCAAATTCTGGGCTGACTGTATTTAGGTTGCTATCGACAGGCACACGACAATAAGGAGATTATTTTCAAAAATATCCTAAACCTTATAGGCATTTCAAAATCACAATATCGACTAAGAAATAAACCGATGATAAACGGACCGATCGTAAACAAAATGCCTTCTTTTTTAAATACTTTAATAAAAAGGAACAAAGTCTGAAACGTTTCCTACAATTTATTGACGTTCTCCCTTCGACATTCAAATTCAAATGGATTCTATCCGTAGGCGTAGCGTTTTGAGGCGTTGTCTAAAGCGACCAATCAGAGCGAAAGGATCACCCTCCAAGGATAATGCTTCATTCAGATTGGTCGATTAGTTGACACCTGATAGTGATGTCCTGGCGATCCTTTGTTGGTTGTCTCTTTCTCTTTTGTAGTCATCATTGTTAAGCCTACCATCTATTTTTATTGAATAAACTATTTTTGCTGTAGGTAACTACTGTTTTATGTTATTTTCAATGTAATAAAGTATCCATTTCAGAAGTAATACTGATTTAACTTACTAGACCTGGGTTCACTTATGTACGCTCATTGAAAAACTGAATCATAGTCTAATACATTTATTTTTCCACAACCAGAGACTAACGAAATGAAACAACGAAGAAAATATTTACAGCTACTACGACGATCTGCCAAAATGTGCTACGACAAGGCTACGAAAAACTTTTCCAGCGGTAGCGTCTTCTACTGGCTACGGCAGTAAACTAAACTACTTTTACGACATCTGTTGTCGAAAATAAAAAGCTTTCACCGTCATCTAGTAGAATTTTAATAGAAACAGTTCACACTGAAGAAACCATTTTTTTGAGAAAAAGTTATTCTACTCTATGCTAGATGGCGCTTTTGAGCTTATTGAGAAAATAAAACAACAGAAACAATATATTTATTCTAATTCATCATAGCTTTAGCTCTTATTTTACATTCGAAAAGGCAAGATAATTTTCTTGATCCAATTTAGCGAGTTATTTTCCTTTATGTTTTTGTTGTATTTTTTTCTGTTATTGTAACATTAACTGACGCGTGTCTGGTACATGCGCAATACAACTTGCTTACAAATGACGCGTTTGACATATCTGTCATTTCACTTTTTACATACGTGTCAAGCAAACTTGCGCGTTTGGCTTTAGCAGCCTTTAATTTTAGGAATTAATTGTGAGTAGAATTTTATTTTTGCTATAATTTTTGTCTAATATATCTGTGTGACTGTTGTGCATAGTTGGTATGCCATTTTTCATATAAAAACTTCAGTTTAACTTGCAAGTTTCGTCGGCCTGTTTACACTTTTGATTCATTACGTGTATGTAATAACGTTTTTCTCGATAACAACGGCTGATTTAGTGTGTAATTCGTGTTTAAACCGCGACCGTAGCTCGTTACTTTATAAATTACGCATGTGGTGCCATTCATTTGTGTCAAAAGCAGTTTGTCGCCGCTTTATTGTGCCTCCAGCTGTGTCAATAGAAAATTGTGTGTTTTCCTGTAATCCGTCGGTTTCGAAAAGATTTAGGATAGTTACGGCGTAAATAAAAGGTGAAACTTAATACATTAGTGTAGATTAATGTGTTGACCTTCGGTTTGCAGTTTTAATTGAGTATTTATCATTAAGCTTAATCACTAGCATTGTTATTGAAAGATAATGGGAATCTTTAAATTGACACGTATTCAACGTGGAAAGTTGATCGTCTTGGTTGTTTCATTAACGTAACGTGCGCGTTTGCGTTCGGTCATGTATTTTTATGTGTACTTAACAGTTATAAGTTAAACATACTGTGCCACTTTTCTAGTGAAACAACAGTTAGATCCATTGACATATTTTTGAGGTTCACCAGGAAACAAACCCTTTCTGTATTTCTGATAGTGATTTCCTGTTAAGTGCAAAAAGTAGGTATATTACACTTATTATACTTTACTCAATGACAATAGGATTTTGTTAGCGACTTTAATATTTTTCTGATAAATGTGGGTTGAATAAGTTTAGTCGACCATATGTTTACGTTGAGTTGCCTACATCACCATTTTCCTTAAACAAACATGATGCTACAGTTCTTGCAATTGTTCTTTGATTGAATCGTATATAACTTGAAAACCATTAGAACATGTCACAGTGTCAGACCCAAAGTGGAAAGCACCTTCTCTATATAATTTTTAGTAATATCTGCACTTCTAATTAATAGCTAAAAGTGAAAGTTTGTTATTACTCTATTTGTTAGCTTGAAAATCTGTTATTCATGAAGTTAGTTTTCAATTAAAGTTAGGGAAATTAATTGTTTGTCAAATTGACTAGGCATCAAACTACATTTTCTGTATTAGAATTAGAACCAACATTCTAACGTTCTATCTCTTTGACTGCATGAAATGATGACTATAAGCTGATAAGATGACAAATTGACTTAGCGTGTCAAATTAATATATTTTCCATGACAGAGTTACACCTCAATCTAGGATTCTTTACTCCCAAGCATAGACATGTTAATCATGTTGACCAATTCATGCGCTCTTACAATATAAATGTTATTTTTCTGTAAATTTTCACCTCAACTACCCATGGGGTTGACAATTTTTTTGTCCCGAAAATCAGACAGGATATCTCTTGTCCGAAAAAATAAAATATAATACTAATTAATTATTTTTTTTTGGATTGATAGTGAAAACTAAATATATTTTAAAGTGCTGAAAACACTCACAGTAAATGTTTTAGTGACATTCTTTAACTTGGACTTTTTGTTATTTTCAGGACAAATATATCTGCAAATCATTAAAAATGGCCCCCAAACAGAGGATGCGTATTGCCAACGAGATTGCCAGCAAAAACATCACCTTGAGAGGCAATGTGCCTAAGTCGACCAAGGTAGTACGTACCACCAATTTAGTTTTTCTTTATTTTTCTTAACATAATTTACTAACATACTGTCTGTAGCAAAATTTTGATTAGCATCAAAACTTGTAGAAGTTGACTTCCGCAAGGAATTCTTACCTCGTAAACAATTGCTGCAAGTTTTTTTTAAAATAAGAATTGCTCGTGGAAGTAAATTTTTGCAAGTATTTTTGTTAATCTAAACCTTGCTTATGACTTGTCCTGATACTAATTTTGTCCTTTATAATTATTTATCAATTTGCAAGATGTTTTTTTTTTTGCGTATGCACAATTGCATTGTGTATGTGGCTTCCCCTTGACATTGCACTGCCTTAATACAGTCCAATAACTGTTAGTTAATTCATATAAGATGCTATGTCTGTTACTGTAAGTGACTTATTACTACGAATTCACTTGGCAAACTAGAAACAAACAATTATGATGTTGCATTAATCCTAATGCATGGTGCATAAAATGTTCCCAGTATATAGCTCAGTAATAGCTACAAAGTTGCATACCATTTTACAGATAACCTAAGACATTTCACATTTTGCAGTGATTATGTAATGGCCGTTCATGCTTGAGTAATCTGTTGAAAGTGAAAGTTTAAACTTAAAGAGAACTGTTATTAAACTAAGTAAAAGTAAATAAAATTGATGCTGTGAAGCTACAGCTAACTCCACCATAATTGCGTAACAATATCAATCAGAATCTGAATCAGTTTGAATGTTATTGCTAATCAATTGCTTCATATGTTCGAAATTTTATGCTTGTTGAACTGTCAAAATTGAAGCTATTCCTACTGTTCCGTGTGTTACGCAATTATAAGTGTAAAGCATATTTTATCACAATTATTGATTCACTATTATTATTTGATTCCGTGGCGGCAATTATTAAACAAAAAAACTTTTTTTTTTGTCTGCCTTTGCTATATTTAGGGTCAAGTTCAAGTTTTATCATCTCTTAAATGTAGGTAGGTTTTTAATAGAAGTCAAGAATAGAAACATATTGCCACCAAATTAAATACTGACTAGTTTTATATTGGTGGAGAATACCTAAACTCTGATTTTTTATTTGCTAGACTAATAAGGCAGCTGCGATTAACCTTTTTTGTTCAACATGACAGTAAAGTTATAGTAACAGCTGTCATTTTGGTATAGCAAATAAAATATCAGGGTATAGTTTTAAGTTTTATGAAAGTCCTGAGTGGTCAATACGTTGGTCTTCTGGTCGCAAGCGCTACTGTTGAACACCAGGTTCTGGTTTTGATTCCCAGGTCGGGCAAAGTGTTATTAGGTTTTCCATATGGAATTTCTCTGCAGTATTTGCCCGCAGGCTGAATTAAGTCACTGATATCTTGAAAACGCTCAAAAAGGTGGTATTTTAAACCACTGTATCTCTTTAAACGTAAATAATTTTGATAGCAAAAAAAAAAAATGATATTTTCAAGTCTTTTTGGCATACAGTGATGGAACTCAAAACATAATTAAATATACTTTAATGCAACAAAAAAATCATCAAAGTCACCTCTTAATTATCTTTAAAACCAGTTTATCCCTTTAATAACAATTATAATTATAATTAAAAGTATACCATGAAATTCCAAATGCCAAACTGCATCCAGTGATGGATTATTAATTTTAAATTGTTAATATTTAATTTTATACGATTTTATTTGCATTTTTACGACAATGCTTGCTCATTTATTATTTGAATTTATTACAACAGATTTTAACCCGTATCGGATTGCAATAAGAACTATTATTGCTCATAACTACAATATTTAAAGTTACCAGGGCCTTAATGTCCGATTTATGACAAAAGTTTCGCCTGATATTACATGTGACTTAAAAATAACTGGCGAAAGGCTTATAGTAGGCTATAGTTGGTACACCCAGTACCTACTATGGCCTAAACTTTCGGAGTTCGGGGAACGCTTGATGTTATGTTTACATAAAAAGTAGCTATTACCGTCCTAACTAATATTATAAATGCGAAAGTGAGTTTGCTTGTTACGCTTACATGCCAAAACGCCTGAACAGATTTGGGTGAAATTTGGCGCATGGGTACAACATGACCTGCTAATTTTCATCATAAGTCTTAGATGAAGTCATAGGCAACAGCTAATTAAACGATAAAAATCATTTTCGCCTTTAGTTATAAACGTTACCTAAAGTAAAGTAATGATTAGCGACTGGTTAAACGTAAGTAAATTTTTGACGTTTAGTCAACGTTTATAAATAAACCCCTTAAAGTTTAATAAGGGCTGATTTTTCAATAGTCGTATAACTTTTATCCGAAGAATAAATCTGACAGTTTGGCATATTTCCTATACAAAAGCTGTCTAACTGACATATTTATTCGTCACATTAAAGTTATCTGACTATTGAATAATCAGCCTTAAAACGAATAAATTGCGCATAAATATGGCAGCATTCCACAACATAATCTTTTGCATAAACCCGTGAAATTAATTAGTAACAGTAGAAGTATGTGTTGAAAATTTAAATCATAACTAGGTAATTGTTTTCATGGTGATATTGGAATGGAAATACCGTGAATGAAAATAAAGATAATTAGGAGCCTTTGCATATTTTCAAGACTCAATACGACGCCTTAATAAGAGAATACTAAATTAAATTATTGTATGGCAATGCTAATTCTTTACCCGAAATTCATTCATAAGGAACCTTATTTTCTTTGTTTATTTATATGTTTCACCTCTTTCCAGGAAAAGGAAGACCAGTACCCCGTGGCGCCCTGGTTGCTTGCCCTCTTCATATTTGTTGTGTGCGGATCAGCAGTGTTCCAAATAATCCAATCTATACGACTCGCCTAGATCCCCCTTGTGATTCCCACCCTTGACTGATACCTTACCATTGTGGCTTGAATCGTTTCTAACAGGCTTTTGACTTCTTACTAACTTCTGAAGGCCTGGTACTTTTTGAACGGATGATATTAATAACACCTACATCAACTTGCTTGAATGGAGCCTAGTTGAATGTTTTATGCATTTCTGATTGCCTAGTATTTTATAGGCTATGTAATCTGTTGTATCTATGTAGGCTCATATAGTCTTAAAGATATTTAGCGCATAATATTAGCGAAAATCGAAATGTATGTTTCGTTTCGTCCAGTATCTTTATGAAAGACCATAGACATTTCCCATGTTTATATGAAACCTTTCAAGCCACGAATCCCGTAGTAAATTACAATAAATTTTATAAATATTGTACATATTAGGAGATTTCTTTGAAACCTCCTATTGTGAACAATGACTGCGCAACTCTCTATGTAGCTTTCAAAGTTGCATTACTTTATATGTTTAATTATTCTTAAGCGCAGGTTTTAAACAATATAATCTCAAGAAAAACATAATTGTACGTACTATATTCTTGTATATTGTAAAAATGAATTTAATGTTAAGGTGAAGATAAAAAATCGAGAGCATTTAGAAAAATGTTGTTGAAATTCATTCCTTTAATTTTTATTTGAGACCAATGTGTAGACACGCACAAGAGCGCGACTTTGCCATTCAAAGTCGTGATTTTTAATTTTTAATTGATTTTAGTTCAATTTTTAATTGTAAAAATATAAAAATTGTTTTATATCCGCGCCACGCTAACGAAATTATTTGTCGGTACTATTTTTAATTTTAAATATAATTTATTTGATTAAATACAGTATATTTGTCATATTATAAACAGCTTTTTTAATTCTGAATCTCTTTTCACTATCGCCAAATAGGTACACATTCAAACAGCCCTATACCACAAACTTTTACAACTACAATTCTACAATTTTTTTAAAGTGTAGTAAAAAATGTGTAACAAAGAAATTAAAAATATGTTCGAGTTACAATTCATTGCCATTGTTAAAAGCGCACTGAATTTTCATCGCAACGCTTAGCGACGAGAGTTTAAAATCCAACGGTGTTTTTTGACGGTCTGGGCTTTTGTCTCTTTTAGGTTCATACATCCGTGGCCCTAGTGTGAGTTTCATTTAAATTTCGATCAAACGCATCGAGCTCGCTCGGTGCTCCGATTGGCCTTGGATGATGAAGGACCTCTGGTCATACACCGGTTGCGAGTACTACAAACCTGACCTCCTGACCCTCTCAGCCTCTGACCCCCTCACTGACCCTGACTTTGAGCTGAAGAACTTCACCAATAAGGTCACTATGTTCTCCTACAGCGACCCCAAAGGAGTATGTGAGGATTGTAGCAGGTGGCACTGTAGTTTTCTGCCTACCCCCATGGGAAAATGGCGCGAGTTTATGTATGTATGTGACTGTTTAAGTTTTAGTATCTGTGTGTTCTGTGCTATAGTTTTAATTTAAGTTTTAGGTGACATGAAATTCGGTCAAATATTTTTCGAACTTATGATAGGTAACCCATTGAATTCATAAATACTATATAACTTAAGCTGAGCTAATAGTTTATGAGTTCTACGGGCTCTAATAAATCAAAGAAAACGATTTATTTCAATAATTTGTATAATTTCACAAAACATTTCAATTTTACATTTTTCTTCGAGAGCACTTTCGATATTATAATACAAAGTTATAACTATATAATACAAACTCTTTTTACAATTATGTCATGTCGTATGTGGTACTTATACCATAATATGATCGATGTTACCACTACCAAACGGCATTATATTTTCACTTGCACACTAGCGCTCAATGAGTGTTAGCGGTGAGTAGCGGAACTAGCTAGTCATAATCTATAGCAAGTCCGAATTGATGATTGTAACTTGTACAATCGATTTTTAATAGTTCCACCAATACGATACATTGGTGGACAGAACAAATAATATTTTTGACATTAATATAATTTGTTGACACATTCAATTTTCTCTTTTATCTTATTTCACACTTTTAAGGAAGTAAGTAGGTCTTCTATTTTACAAATTAGTAAAATACTTTTACAATTCTTTTTTAATAGCATTATGGTAGTGGTGGAATCGATATCAATCTGGACTTAAATTGAGCACCCTATAGCACCAATTGTGATGAATTTCTAGCGTGAAATAACAGTCTATTTTATGTGATTTTAGTTTTAGCGATACAATTCTTTGACTACAAAATTATTAGCTACATATTCATTCAATGGTAGCTTTGAAGTGCTAACATTCGACAATATTGTCCGCACACTAGCGCCCAATTAAGTAAGTGGTAAGTAGCGGAACTATCGAAGTTAAAGTGTTGGCGTGTTTCAAGAGACCGTGCACGATTGGACTACCTATATCAAATTCCCGTGGACACTTTATATGTTATGGAAATATCGCGCGATACGATACAATTGCGAAGATTTATCTTTCTATCTTCTATCTTTTGTAAAGATAAGCAACTGATATTATCCAATCAGTTTTCGGTAATCCCGCTTAGCGTAGAATTGGAATGACCAAACTGATTATATAGATGATCCTACATAAATATCTTCATTAATTTCTGATTTTAATTCAATATTATCAAACCAATGACACTGCCGGTCGCAAATAAATTATCATAGCGTTGATATTTAATCCAGATAGGAAATAATTTTAGATGGTCGGCTGATTGATGAACGATGAACATTTGTAATCAAACAATTTTATCGCTAAAAAAGCTATAAATTATCTTGCCGTTAACCATTAAATACAGTGACAAATTAGTAGGTGCCTTAAATAAGAATCGTGTTACTAAATAGTGCATTTTTACAATTATGTGGTACACTTTGTGTCAATATAAGTGTACACTTTTTAAAGGATAAATTATGAACTAATTTTTACATTTTTATCACCTCAAAACTTGTACAGAAAAAACTTTACAAGGTTTTTTGATATTGTTAGTTAAAGTTAGTTTTGAGTGGTTTTATTAAATGGGCAGCCTAATTATAAAGTAGCAATTTTATATCTGAATTTTTACACAATCCCTTGAATCCTAAGACAATAATATCTCTTAATTAAAAACCTACTTCAGTTATTTTTACTACAGAAACACTAAAACACATTGATTTAATCTTTATACCCCGGCTAATGAGACAATTAATTTTCTATTGTTTTGGAACCGATAGGTTCCGCGCCGGACTTAAAACCGGAGACGGCCAATCTTGTTTTTAATTTCTGGCACAATATTCTGATATTTTTTAACAAATGGCGTTTGATCAGATAAATAATCAATGTATATGAAAATGATTGAGATTCAAAGTTTACTACATCTATGGTGACATGAAGCCAAAATTCATAATTACATCTATCATATGCCACGTCTTCACTGGTTGTAATCACATGCTTAATATTGATTTACTATGACTTAAGTACGGATAATATAAAGCATTTATACACTGAAAAAAGC
Organism: Antitype chi; assembly: GCA_947359405.1. Classification (NCBI taxonomy): domain Eukaryota; kingdom Metazoa; phylum Arthropoda; class Insecta; order Lepidoptera; family Noctuidae; genus Antitype; species Antitype chi. Next base: position 5,749,223 of record OX375829.1, on the reverse strand, counting down.
TAATCTAAAAAAATCGGCATCACATCTAAGGTGACTTTCCTAAGCGGGAACTTGTAGGCTATATTTTTATTGGTACATCAAAAATATGACTACAAGACACTATTTGTGGCCGCCAGTGTAACTATACTAACTCTTAAACTATTTTAAAGTATCATAGATGGCTTCGTTGGGATATGTACCATTCAAATGTATGCTGTTACTAAAACTTAACGAATTATCTTTACTTAAACAGATTTCGGTTTTCTCTATATTTTTATCATACTCATTTGGATAGTCGTCATTGTTACTCGTTATTTCTAATCTGATTGCATGCATTTTGTTCTCTGATTTATCTTTGTCACGTTCCCAAGAGTCTATAATTGAGACATCGTTCTTACTTCCCATTTCGTCAATATCGCTTGAAGTAACACTGGAATTGTCCAAATCGAAATCTGTAGTTTTTTCAATAACGACAACTTCTATGTGTCTGAATGGATTTTCTTGATTTTCTATCATCTGTCTCGCTCTCTCATCGTTTCTGATGATCACTTCTTTCTTGACGTTGCAGATGACGGGATCTGTTGCAAGTACATCGATGTTGTTGTCATAATTTTCTTCGTCACTGGTTTTGTTACCGTTGGGGGTACAAATCTCTGCGTAAATATTGTCGGAGCTCGCATCAGATTCAACTTTTTCTTCTTCCACGTGAACAGCGTCAGCAACTTGCCCGTATGGTAGATCCTCAATGACTGGCAGCTTTCTTTTTTGTATAGATGAAATAGATCTGCGGATTTTCACTTGCATTTGTGGTTCCTCCTCAGAAATGTCAATCGCTGTGATATCGTCTTCGATTTCAGATTTCGGTGTCGGGGCTCGTGGTTTATCAATTTTCTTTCTAAAGTTTACAATCTTCTCACTATCTGTCGTCCGTTCAGTTTTTGTTGGCATGCTGTTACTGTTACTGCCTTCTTTTTTATCAGTAGCCTTTTTAGGATGAAGGAGATTTGATGTAGATTTGCTAAGTACTCTCTTAGTTTTAACGTGAAACTCGGAGCATAGTTTTTCTGTTATGAAAGAGTGTTGTTTGTAATTAATTTCGAAATCGCTGTCGTTATACAGAGATCCGACGCCAAACATATTGATTTCTTCGCAACTTTGTATCTGACTGTAAGATTCGGACTTAACCATGGCTTTTTCGGGTATCAAATCAGGTTGTATCCTTTGTCTCCTCTCTAAATTCGTAGACGATTTAGTAGCTGATGACTTTTTGAGCATATTTTCATCCAGACTCTTTAATTTTCGTCCAGAACTAGCATCACTTTCCATAGAACCGCAGTAGTTGATTTGATCGACGCTAAGGTTTTTGCGACCATGTTTCATGTTGATGCCGCTGTCGTCTTCCGTATAAGAATTGTCTGGCATTCCTGTCTGAACGGAGACTGATTTCGTCAGTATTGGCTTTTTGTGATTTGAACTGCACTGACTTGTTCCCATGTCTGACGAAGATGTTGTCAGACTTTTATAAGAATGACTCTTCTCAGCCGTTCCATCGTTTTTCCTCGTGCAGCCGAATCTATCTTCAATTAGTTTTGCCATGTCTTGGTACCGTTCTATGGAACTATGCTTCTCACCTAAAGGATCAAAGGGATCTTTGACATCTCTTGACTTCTCATTGTTCTCTATAGCTGTTATCTTTTCATCAGTGAGTTTTTCTGTGCTCTTTAAGAGTTTCAAATTCTTAAACCATTTGTTCTTTTTCTGTCCCGAATCTTCTCTAAAGACTTGCATTTTATCGCTAGTAAAGTGTTCATGTTCCATTTTCTCATCTGGTTTATCTTCTTTACCCTCATCGTCGCTGTATACGTCGTAATTCATATGCTCGAGTTCGTTTTTACTTAAAAATATAATAGATCCTTCAGTCTCGTCCGGGATATCTTTCAAAACCTTTTCGCTTTTACCGAATAACCTAGATGTGTCAATTTTGAGACCTTGTAAAGTGAATTTTCTTTCTTTTTCAAACTTGACAGGCTCATGGTCTTCTTTGATGAGGTCTTCGGGTGTTTTCGCTTTCCCGACTACGGTTGAGTTGGCGTAGGAAATCTGCCTGATCCAGTTGTCAACATTGAGTTGACAGAAGGTAAGAGCTTTCTGAAGGCGTGCGGAGAGGAACATGCGCTTCTCATTCTCGAAGCCGAGCTGTGTGCGTCTCACTTTGATGGAACTGTTGAGGGGGAGAAGCTGAAGGGTTTCCTTGGCGTGGTAGCGTGGGTCCACTTGCTTGCTCGGGCTCGAGGGCATGGACCCGTACTCCGGGAGGGTGCACATCACGAGAACTGGTTCCGTTGATGCCGCTCGCAGTAGAAGATCATCTGAAATTGAAAGAAATGTCTCCATAATGCATTTGATTGTATGCTTCTTAGTTTTATTGATATTCGAGTATAGTGGATCATTTTAGACTTAACTTGCATTGGAATTGCGAAATACCGATGCAAGATGAGACTGCCATGACGAAAGTGTAGGTCTGGATCCTAACTTGAAGAAGCCAGTGCTTATATCAGAAAATCTTCTGATTTTTTACTTCAGACACTTCAACTCACCTCCAACATCATGTGCCATCTCGATCGGCACCGTCCCTGCCAACAGGCGCACTCTACACGGCAGCCGCCATATGCTCAGCAAGTGCGGTAGGCGGTGCGCCCTTGCAGCTACGTCGGGAGCCACGCCCCGCCCCTCCCCCGCGGGCTCCCACTCCGCTGGTGACAGCTCCTCCGGGCATACCTCGTACAGTTCCCCTTTAGTGTTGATAGGCACGAAGAGCTCCTGAAAAGATATGAGCGCCAAGTTAGTAAAGTATATGAAGACATCGTTGAGATTAAGGCCCTATTGCACCACAAATTGCAAATACGTTTTCCGCTAATCGTGTTTAAACATCGCTCTGTTTCGATCGATAGTTTGAAGCTGACCGAGACAGTATGATGTTTGAAATATGATTAGCGCTAAACGCCTTTATGGTGCAAAGCGAGTCGAAATCTTAAAATAAAATACAAAAAAAGTTGAATTTGCAGTCAATCTTCTCAGACACCTAAGTATTTTTCAATAATAGTTTTAGTTTACCACACAGAAAAGCAAGGTCGAAAAAGAAAATCAAGAGCGAACATTCCTATATTATTTGAGTCTGGCAATATCGTTCCTTGTAAAGCAACTAGCGTATTGTCTGCGAGTTTTATTCCTTACCATTTATTTTAATGTATTCTCTGTCACGGCAAGCGTTTATTGTTTATGCTTTTGCACATTCCCAATCCAATATGGCGGAACTTGACACTGGTTTGGTTTGTATGTCCGCCAGAGTATGCATCCTTGCTAAGGTGAATTTTGATTGTATGTTTGGTAATCTCTTAAACTATGGAAACCCAGTCTACAGACATATGATACTACCTACATGATATTCTTTTCTACGGTTTTGGCTGTACAGATTTATAACGAGACCACAAGTTTATTGAAATAAAATAATCATTTTAGTATTACTATTCGATAATAGATGGCGCTACTATCTAACGTTAGAATGTAACTATCACCAATAATAAATTCTCATTTAAACACAGTTACAATACAAGGAAGAGTTATTAATTATCTGATTACTCAAATGTTAATGAAGGTTTATTTAAATGCTAATAACGTTTTCTCGTTTAAAATACAACAGCTGCATCGAACCACACATCACCTGATTATCAGTTGTGTTATATGATTAAGAGTGATGGCACAAGAGTACACTTGTATTGCAGGTAATAATATCAACCTAAATAAAAACTGGGCTTCATCAAACACAATGGTGCAATTTAATGTCTATCTAGATTTAAATACAGGTTTATTACACAATCGATTCTAGCTGAATGTTAGGTACGAGCACAGGGTACGAGCTTGCCCAGTGTCTGTTAAAAAAATAGCGTTTGTCTATTAACTGTACGCGGGTTCCGTAATGCAGTTTGAAATTCGATCTGCTTTGATTAAAATTTTGATGAGATAGCTAGCCTAGTTAATTTCAAAGACCTGCCTTGCATTACATAGAAAAATAGGTCTACATAACAATATTTTCCGTTTATATAATTATTTTTTATTGCCAATTTTCTTACCATAATTATTGCAATAAGGCAAGCAAAAGTTTCTTTTTTACGATATAAATTCTCAAATTTTCTATATTGCAAAATACCCTGCAAAGTTTATATCCAATATAAGGATATTAGGATTATTGAGCATTGCCATTATTGTCAGTGAAAACTGTTGAATCAAATTGTTGATTTAATAGTTTTTATTAGTTTTACTGCGTCAATCAGAGAGATGAACTGTCGTAATGTGGGCACAGTATAGTATAAAGTATTTTGTGGGTGGGCAGGTGCTACCTCACCACTATATCTGCATTTCTTACACAAAAGGTTTTCAAATAATCTATCCATACACATTCCCTCTTACGTACAAAGCTTATCTAATAAGTAATAACTTTAAACTTCTATACATATATGGTTCACTAACAATAAATAATATTTATGACTTTCGATGAAGTAACATTACCTATCTATCGATAGGCAGAACAGGTTTTGTCACAAACCTAAAAAAGTAACACATTAGTTATGCTAATCTGTGGTCGCGTTTTGCGCTTAGCTGTCACTTGTTTTGACAGCGAAGCGATCGGATCACTTTTTTTTTAAAGGCACTAATATTCATGCATTAATTAGTAGGTACCGTGTATAATAACATTCCTCTTTCGCTCAATTTAATGCAATGCAGTGTCCATTTAAAAATGGGGGAACAATAGCATTGTTTTATATATAATGTACCTACAAGGCTTGAAGCACATTGAACTATGTTGAACTTAATTACCTAATGATAAAATTAAACGGTTGTAAAAATAACTACTGTAACCAATGCTTACCAAAATTGTATATTTCATATATTTTATAAGGTCATAATCGTGTAGTTTTATGCATGAAATGAGCTGTGTTAATTCATGGTTTTGTTTTCATAGCGGTCATATTGAAGTGGAACGAATTGAAAATGATTAAATATGTACCTACCTAGTGGGTCATACTTCTAAAATGATATTATGTATGTATACTTTGTTTATTGATTTTATTAAAATAGCTTCTTTAATGAGGTGTTCATGAATATTCAAGCCACCAGTTGGCGCCACTTTGACAAGAGGTCTTCCAGTTCGAAAATGAACTTAAAATATCTGATTTCATTCTTTTCAATCTTTCGTTCACCATTCAGTCCGTAGGCGCTTTGACACTTTTGACAGGGGCCTGGACCTGACGTCTCAGTGCTGCCACCTATAAGTGAACGTATTTCAGAACACCCTCATTGAAGTAGGTACCGTGATTAATCCTATTATCCAACTAATATTGTTAATTTGAAAGCTTGTATGTTTTGATGTTAGGAAATTTAGATGTTTCAATGTATGGATGTTTGTTACTCAATCACGCCAAATAGGCCGAACGGATTTGGATGACGTTTTGGTACACAAATAGTTTGTAACTTGGAATAACACAGAATACTTTTTATCTCGATAGTATGCTCCCGTGGGATAATTTTCGACGTCCACGCGGGCAAACCCGCTAGCAAAAGCTAGTATTTAAATAAATGAGCCTATGGTCTCAAACAAAACGGAAATCTGATTGAATGATTTCATTTTTCATCAATAGATGGCGTTATTTTTGTCAATACTCAATTTAAGTTTTGATTTAGTTGTTATTTTCAACCGTTTTCTAATCATTTAAAAATATTGTAATGCCATCGTGCCTACTGTAACTTTGGTAATAAGTAGATATTTATTCGAAAACTTCTATAAAGAACTTTGTTTCGCGCCACCGTGTCTATTAAAAGGAGAGACGGTTAGTACTCCCCAAAGAGTATAATATTAAATTATTAATAGTTCCTCCCATTAGGGAGGGACTCCCCTTGACGAGGATGGAACACAAAACTGGTTGGCACAACTTGATCACATTTTTCAAGAACTTATTTTACTAAGCTGCTATGTTGGTTGACGGCTATGTTATTGCTGCATTAAATGCAAAGTTAAACCAAGTCACAAATTTTGTGACTATAAGGATTAAGCATGGATTATGCGTTGTCTGTCCTTCCATGCTTTCATGGGTATTTTTTATGCTGCCTTAAGACATCTAGGTTTCATTTAAACTGCTAGTAGGTATAATTTGACTAAAAATAAAATATGTACCTAGTGTAATAGACAAAGCTTATTTATTTTTAAACTAAAACAATGTCCATATAATCAAGTCAAATTAGTATACTTTAAAAAGGAATGGACATTAAATGAATGGAAATGTAACAATTTAAAATACTATTAATTATGGCTATCTTACGAATACTGAGAGCCCGAATAGAATGTAAAATTACCACAAAAAAAGTAAATAATAAATTACATAGGATTCATGAAAAACTAAAATATAAACGCCATTCAAAAGCATTTGATCCTCAAACGTCACCAGCACCTACTAACAAGGTACCAGGAAAACAAAAACATACAAGAAGTAACTATTCCTCAATAATAGGCTGAGTTTATTTATCCCGCGATGTTTTCACAGAGAGTCCAACTGACGTTGAAGGCTTCGTCAGCATCTGCGCCTGGCTGAACTTCCTCAGATAACCAGGTTTCATCGTCTTCCCTACTCCAGTAGTCAAATACTTCCAATTTGGACCATACATTGACAACTCCTTGCTTAACCTCTTGGGTCTGTTTGAGGCGGCTGAAGTGGACATCCAAGCTACCAAAGCATTCTTGCCATACACGTCGAGATCTAAGATTCCGTGAGAGGAGACAATAGTTCCGTCAGTTCTCATTACCAGGAGATGAGGAACAGAGGTAATACCGTACCTGTACTGCAGAGTGGGTATCAAAGGATCGTCGTGCATGAGAGTGAACCAGTTGGCTTGTTCTTCGTAGCTATGCAGCATGTCCTCTTTATTGTCATCCATGGGGATGTTGATCACTTCTATGGGCAGGTTCATAAACCTTGCGTTCTCAAATATCTCATAGAACTCGTATATGATGTTAAATCTGTCCACGTTTCGCATGGAAAAGTAGAGAACTATAGCGTCCACTCTATCCATGATCCAGGAATTTGGAATCCTCGCGAACTTGTGGTTGAATATCTTGGCTTCATGCAGCCAGTCGTAAGGCGGAATGTTTTGGTCTATGGGTTCAAGTTGCTCCTCATCCATGTTTTATTCAGTTTCTCCTATGAGTAAACGATGAAACAGGTTTTTTGTAATTACAACAAGGAACACACATATACCACAAGCGGAATTACAAAGTCATTGATTGTCAGCTGCCAAACAACACTTGCTTTTTAATTTTTAGAACCAAGGAGGATTTTATTTTATAGAAGATGATCTTGATCCAGCACGATTGTACAAAAAAAAAATCATCGATGTCATTTGCATAGATAAAACACAAAATGTACATGTCATTTGGCAACTGACAATTTGTGACGTGACTTTATTTTCTCCACTTTTTTTATCGCAGTTGCTCGTTATACTTTTATTTTATAAATACAAGTAAAATACATCATGAGTGACGAATATGAGAGTGTTAGCTCCTTCGTCGTTCCGCTTTGCGACTGGCTTAAAGAAGCCAGAATATATAACCGCAAGTATGAGAAGATTCCCAATTTCTGGATTACTGACCGAGTAGATGCTATAGTCCTATATTTTTCTATGCGAAACGCGGACAGATTTAACATCATGCACGATTTCTGTGAGATACATAATCACACAAGGCATATCAGCCTACCTATAGAAGTGATCAACGTTCCTATGGATGACAATGAAACGGACATGCGTAAAAGCTACGACGAGCAAGCCAATTGGTTCACTCTCATGTACGACGATCCTCTGATACCCGCTCTAATGTACAGATACGGAATAACCTCTGTTCCTCATCTCCTGGTAATGAGAACTGACGGAACTATAGTCTCCTCCAACGGAATCTTAGATCTCGACGAGTATGGGAAAAATGCTTTGATATCTTGGATGACCGCTCCAGCTATCTCAAAGAATCCTAGGCGGTTAAACAAGGATTTATCAGTATTAGATTTAAGTACAAATCATTCGAACAACCCGCCGCTGGCGCCGCACCGTGAATACGTAAAGTTCAGTAATTTACCGCATAAATGGGAGGATTGACTTCATTTGGAAAGAGGGAGAAATATCGCTGGACATTTAGTTTCTACTTGTATACTTAGATTTTCCTGGTATCGTTTGAAGTTTTTTTAAATGTGGCAATGACATTCATTATTTTAGATAATTATTGACTCAACAATTAGTTGAGCCGTTCAGAATTTTACCTTTTCTTCTTTATATTTTGTAGGCCTTAACTTTTTTAAGAGGATTTGATTATATTGTTTTAATATCATTTCTTTTTTTATGCCTTATTTACGAAGAATAACGTTTTAGTGGAACTCCACAAACCCACCACGCCCCCCAAACTCCACCCCCCCCCCACCCCTCCACTCTCGATAACTATCGCTTTGAAAAAATTATGTGCTATCTAAAAACCTTTACTTGGAACGCACGGATCGGTGGAGAGTACCAGGATTGCAGAAAACAAAGAAGGTCCAAACTATATCCAGCGGTGGATAACTTAGAAATAATGATGAACGAGTGTTTATAGAATGAATGAAAGAATGAAATGCACCGATGCCAGCGTGATTTGACCAAACTCGATCAATCGAATGAACGCCAGGATTCGCACTAGCCCTTGAATCCTCATGGTTCATGGTGCTACAGAGACCATTTTATATCAAGGAGTAGACCGGAAGGCGCCGTAATGGTAGAGAAGACGTGCATCCTAATGCATGCTAGGACACGTCTTCCCTACTCTAGGGAGTAAGCATTGGACTAGTGGAGAGACGGGTGATAGGTTTTTATCTATGGCATCTTTTACCGACGTCGCATCCAGGTTGGTTCAGGTCGACCTTCACCGGTGAATCTTTTGGCGGGGATCAATTGCTTTCTTGGCTATTTTCTAAGTCAATGCTCTGCTGTGTTAAATGTTGCTGTTTTCAATATCGCCCTTAGACCTCATATATCTCAATTAGACTATTGAGTTAAAAGCAATAATACAACAACCGAAACTATTTTTTTTAACAGCTAACTGGTATTATTAAGAAAATTGAGTTGAACACCAAAGTGAGGCAAAAACCAAATACTAAAGCGTCGCATTGTATGTAGCATAAACATTAGAAATATCTGCCTAACTTATACCTTGAATCCTTGATACAATACCTTAACGCTCATCTTAAAAACCATGTGACAAGAAATACAACAAAAGCCGTCAACCGTAACACTTAGCCTATTGAAGGCAAGCTCGTGATGGCTCAGGGTCTAAAGCCTCCATATCATGCAGTACAGTATGCAGTAAGCGACAGGTGCAGCTAATTACATTGTCATTCTGCAAGCGTTTAGCAACATGGTCGGAATATGTTAGTGTAGGTGAGCTACTGGAGATAAATATTAATTATCTCTTTGCGGTTTATGATTTCCTGGTCATTCGTCGGAGAATGGTTTGTCGTGTCGATGGTATTTTCGTCTGGCGTTATGGCAATGTGGTTTTAAGGCGGTGATTTCTTAAAAACGCTCAAAAAGGTGGTTTTTTAAACCAGTCTATCTCTTTAACCGTAAATAATGTTGAAAGAAAAATAATTTATGATATTTTCAAGTCTTTTTTGCATAGAGTGATGGAACTCAAAACATAATTAAACATACTTTAATGCATCAAAAAAATCATCAAAGTCACCTCTTAATTATCTTTAAAACCAGTTTATCCCTTCCATAATAATTATAATTATAATTAAAAATATACCATAAAATTCCAAATACCAAACTGCATCCAGTGATGGATTTATTTATTCATCATCATAATTTCAGCCGGAAGACGTCCACTGCTGGACATAGGCCTCCCCCAATTTGGGGGGGCTTGCCATAATCGCCACGCTTGGCAGGTGGGTTAGCGATCGCAGTATGGTGGTAAAATGAATAGAGAACGCTGCTGCCCATTCTCTAGAAGTCCCTTATTAGTCCTAGAACTAATTTTCATACGATTTTATTTGCATTTTTACGACAACGCTTGCTCATTTACTATTCGACTTTATTACAATAGACTTTAACCCGTATCAGATTGCAATAAGAACTATTATCACTCATAACGACAGTGTTTAAAGTTACCAGGGCCTTAAGTATACAGGGTGTCCCGAAACTCAACGTCAAGCGGGTACGGGGCAATAAGCTAGGTTGTACCAGTTCTAGCAAAAAATACATTTTTTTAAAGACAAGGCGTCAAAGTTTCGTGATAAAACGTTTTTAACCATGACTTATTTAAACTTTATTTTTTTGTACTAGACTCACAATATTAATTATTGGATTTGTGACTGCGATCAATAGCATAGTTATTTAGGATTACATTTAAAAAAAACACTGAACAATTTAGTTTGTGATCACAGCACCTAAATATCTGATCTAGGGTGTTGATTTTCAAAATTTTCAAAAGAATACCTATTATCACTTAACCAAGTAAAATGGATTTTATTTTTTATTTTTGCTGGAACTGGTACAACCTAGCTTATTGCCCCGTACCCGCTTGACGTTGAGTTTCGGGACACCCTGTATATTAGGTCTCAGTTTAAAGGTAGGCGCGGGCTTGTGGACGGCGAGTAATGGGTAGCTCGCTGTCCGGTAAGGACCAAGCCCGGGTCGACGGCGCGTTGTGTTCCACGCGCGCCTCAAAGAGATGTCAGCACCAACTGGGGGGGTCTTCAAAGGCCGATGCCTGCCAGGGGTACGGGTTGTTCGATTTAGATGCCGTGGCCCCTGACACACAGGCAACTGAAGGAACACGGGTGGGTTTTAGTCAGTAAAAGTCTGACACGCCCTCCCGCTCCAGCCAGAGCGGGAGAAGATATTTAATGATTTGCCACACAAAAAAAGGTTACGTAGGTACATCAAGCATTTATATTGTCGATCGAATCTTGAATTTCTGTCAAATCCCGGCTAATGAGACAAAATTAATTTTCTATGGTAATGGCCCTTATTGCGCGCGGTAGTTAACCGGTTAAAAATTATCTTCCGGAAAATTTACTACCTAATCAGATTCTTTTAAGACTAGACTAGTAGGTTAATGGTTATTAGAATCAAAATTATAGCAACCTAAAATGAATTCAACGACATAGGAAATAGGAACTGTTATCGTATATTAGCATTTTATGAGCGAATTTAAGTTTCATTTATAACGGGCAAAGTGACACAGGTCTAATGTATTTGTCTGCCTTCCTTTTACGGTTCAAAGTTGAGCGACACAATAGCAGTGACTAGAAACCAACTTAAATATGCATCGGAGAAACTTATAAACAACCCGTATTCCCTTGATATTGAGTGTTAATTCATTCGAAATTTGTTTTGCAGAAAGCAATATTAATTCTGTCGAACAGGATTCGAATTTGCACATTCGTTTGCGGGAGCAGAAGCTCTTTATGGATCGTATTGCTAAGTGTTAAAATTCAAATTGGAATGTTTTTTAGTTGGAAGAGACTGCAGATTTAAATGTGTACGTTTAGTTCGTTCGATGCATAGGGAATACCAAATAAACTATGCCAGTCAGAGTCGACGCGCTGTAATCAAAACGTGACTATAAAAACTGTGATGGAATACCAATGAATAAAGATAACCTTTCATTGTAATATCAACTCTATCGTAGATCAACAAAGTTGATAATTCTTTGGCGGAATCTAATAGACAGGTGATGATTATAATCCAACAAAAGATCTTGTTCCATCTTTGAAACACCTCAATGTTGAGACTTAGGAGTTAATAATCTAGTATTTTTCTTCAAATCTTTTTAAATTGTATCGTTAGGCACTAGCATTTATTAGCGGCTTCGCTCGCGTGGAGGTGGAAAATTATCCTACGGGATATCCGTACTACTAGGATGAAAAGTATCCTTTGCGTTAATCCAGGTTATAAACGATCTGTGGCCCAAATTTCATCCAAATCCATTCGGCCTTTTTTGCGTAATTAAGTAACAAACATCCATGTGGCTAGTTGTATTGTAGACTATTTCAGAAGAATATTTCTTTCCAAACTGTCAAAATCACACTGACAACAAACTTTCTACTCGACGGCCACAAAGTATATACGATTATCTACAAAATCATGATTCGTTTAGAACGCTTATCTGTTATAGTTAATAAAATAACATAGGTAGCTATTTACTCCTATTATCCATCATTCAGTTAATAGTCATGTCTATTCTTCCGTCGACAAATCGGTGCCAAATCGGCAAATATAGCGTGTAAAAAACAACAATGATAATTTTATTAAATCAAACTCACAGATTATAAACAATAAACAAAAAGATAAGTACTAAGTGGTAAAAAGGGTGATATGTATGCGTTCGGAAACTAGCGGGACGGACTATTTTAGATGAGTTAGTAATTCCTTAGTTGCATTATAATCTAGATTATGGAGCCATTCAACTAGAGAACTTTTACAAGCCCTTGTTGTTAGATAATACATATTTTCCTCCTTTTTTTCCCATCTCTTCCAGTGGGTGTGTAGGAGGTGCCTAAGAGACTTACTAGAGAAGGGGCAGCAGCGTTCTCTATGTATTTTACCACCATACTGCTTTCGCCAACCCGTCTGCCAAGCGTGGCGATTATGGCAAACCCCTCCAAAAAATCGGTCGAAGGTGGCCGTGCTTGGGGGAGGCCTATGACCAGCAGTGGACGTTTTTCGGCTGAAATGATGATGATGATGATAGATCTTTGTAATACGATTTATTTTATTATTTAAATGGGGACCCAAGAAGGTATAGATGTCCGTCTGAAAAGCAGCTCGTTCTGAGATCGACAGCTGCCTTCAGTAGCAATTTACCATAGCTTGCGATTTTAGTTTTAACTAAACGCCTGCGTTCCGAGTAGTTCCGATTGTAACTGACAAAAAAAAAACGGGTTTTTGATTCGGGAACAGCCTTTACAGGATTCTTTTGTTAACAGTGATTGATGTTCGATTCGGCACGGAAGCGTTTCGAAGACCCTTCGTTATCTGACCAGAATTTCGATCAAATTAAGTCTATAATAGCTATGCATTGCCGTCAGTCCATGGATGGCCAAACATATGGATGTTTGTGACCTATCAATCCCGGCTAATGAGATAACATTTAATTTTCTATTGTGTGGGTACGCATGCATGCCCTCCCGGACGTTACGAGTACCTAATACCTTTAAACGAGCAATTCTTTTATACACCATGTAACAGAAAGGGTATATACATACCAAGGGCACGGCTTCTTTGGATGATATCAAACGATATTGGAAGGGTTTTTTAATCCTATCTCTACATGTTCGGAAGTTATGAGAATTTTTGGTACATTGATACCAGAAACCGAACTTTTGAAATTGAAATAAACACATCACTCGGAAGAGATTTATCGTGATATTGGCATGTAACGTGGAAAGTTATTGACCTACGTAATGCGGTGATACGTTTGTTATGATTTGAATTAAAGAAACAATTATGAAAACGAAAACGAAACTATGTATAGTGATTCTATACCAGCTGTTATCTTTAGTGCTTAAGGATAGCAATAGGATTTTTGTTACACCTGTATTGTATGGAACAGCTGATTTTTTTTGTATAACCGACGAAAAACGTCTGCACTGGGGGTCTAGAATGATAATATGCTGAATTCATGGTTACAGAAATTCAATCGCCATCAGACTCGTCTAACATTGAAAATCATCTTTTATTCCATTAGACTAGTGAAACCTTGAACAGGCAGCAAACATATAATAGAAATGTCGAAACAATCACACTAAACATGTTATTTGGTGAGAAAAATCGTGATTTCAAACGAAAGTTTGATTGTGCTACAAAAGTATGGGAAAAGCGTAAATTATGGTAGTGTGCAGATCGTTTGGTACCTACTTCTACTTGTAATTTACGCTGTGGTTATGAGGTCAGGTGATGTTGAATGGAAACTACTGAATTTGGCGTTTATGTAGACTTTTTAGATTTGGTTGCTGAAGAACTGGCTCTTCTGGTAGTCAATCCACTGCGCTATCATTGCTTAAGACCCTGGTAGCTTTAAATATTGTCGTTATGAGCGATAATAGTTCTTATTGCAATCCGATACGGATTAAAATCTGTTGTAATAAATTCGAATAATAAATGAGCAAGCATTGTTGTAAAAATGCAAATAAAATCGTATAAAATTAGATATTAACTCTTTAATAATACATAATCCGTCACTGCGTGCAGTTTGGCATTTGAAATTTTATGGTATATTTTTAATTATAATTATAATTGTTATTGAAGGGATACACTGGTTTTAAAGATAATTAAGAGGTGACTTTGATGCATAAAAGTATGTTTTGAGTTCCATCACTCTATGCAAAAAAGACTTGAAAATATAATATATTTTTTTTGCTTTCAAAATTAGTTACGGTTAAAGAGAATACACTGGTTTAAAAAAAAACACCTTTTTGAGCGTTTTCAAGAAATCACCGCCTTAATCTTTGTATTTATGTTAATACGTGAAGCAAAAATTTTGTGCCTCTTTTTACGAAAATTACGCGAACGGAGTAGTAGGTACATGTAGTAAATTTAGGACAGTTAAAGTTATATGGAGAAGAGCAGAAAGTTAATATGACCGCTGGGGGACGAGCACAAGTATACCTACTACACAAATACACGTGTCATACAAACATCAGAAGGTCAATTCTCGTAATTAAAAACGTTCAAAATCTAGGCGCAGTCTCATCTCGGCGAATTTCTAAAAACTTGAGGTATTTTGGACAGATTGAGACTGAGACCAGACTGTGAACGTTCTTAAAATTACGAGAATTGCACCTCTGAAGTTTTGAACAAGAAATGTCAGTATGTCACTGATAAATGTTATAAATATTATATTTATTAATTACTAGCTGCCCGGCCCGGCTTTGCACGGGTGGTATCCCTATTTTTTTTCGTTCGAGTGTTCTTTCAGGTTTAATATATAGCCTATGACACTCACAAATAACGTGGCTTTCTATTGGTAAAGGAATTTTCAAAATCAGTCTAGTAGATCCAGAGATTACCCCCTACAACCTCACAAACTTTACCTCTTTATAATATTAGTGTAGAAGTATAGATAATGTTGGTTGTGAGAAACTTTACAGTTAAAGATTAAGGAGAATGAGTGCACAAAGCCAATATTTTTTTATCGAATTCCGACCACATTCTGACCACTGGACCACTAGGTTTGTTTATTTGGCTTTCACGCTAAAACGGCTGTCCAGATTTAGATGAAGTTTGGCACAGAGATAGACGATTAACTAGGTAAGTACATAGGATTTCTATCCTGGATCGCAGCCGAAGTCGCGGGTAACAGCTAGTTTGGTAGTAAATCAGAGATTCGACGCGAACTACATATTTTGAGACAATATTGTCATAATTATCATTATCTAAAGCCACAATTTTCCGACTACTGGGCATCGTTTAGCTTATCTAGGTACTTTATAATATAGCAACATTATCGTCCCTGTCGTCTGCTCAAGTCAGACAATGTAAACCTATGTATAACAATATCTTCGTAAAATCCACAAGATTGCGCGTTTAAGTCTTTCGTTCAAAACAAAACACAACCGAAAATCGACAGCTTCACAGCGCGTTTACCGAAGAATATGTCTAAATTATTGTAAGAAATTCTCGTTAAACTCTACCCACTTGTCACGTTGTACTAAACAACAACAAAGACAAGTGTAAACGTATGTATATTAGCTAAGTAGCCATTTGTTCCGACGCACATACTTTGCATGCGACCAACACAAATGTTAATTCTTCGCCTAACGTTCTTAGTAACTTATAACAGTGTTCACAAGGGAATAACTATAAATTTTCATGGTAATTGGCAGTTTAATGGATAATCTTGACCGTTTGCGTTTGAATTCTGGTGTTTATGTCAACTCTGTACAGCGACATCTGTGGAGGGCAATGAGGAAGTGTTTAACGCCATCTAGTAGTCAAAAATCAATAAATAGATAAATAAAATCAATTTAATTTTGGAGTTTCTGTTTCATAAAATTTCACTCCATCATGGCATTTTTGTATAAAAATGCCATGATGGAGTGAAATTTTATGAACTTAGCAGAATCTTACAAGACTGACTAATGATTATTGTGGTATTTTAATTATATGGGAGTACATGTTTAATTCAAACTAATAGATACTAGGTATACTCGACTTTTGACAAATAGCCCAGTAAAGTTGAAATTACTGGACTATTTGTCAAAGCTTGAAATTATCTATTAATTACATAGACTAAGTCGCCCTAAGCCCTAAGACGACAAGGTTTAAACCTTGTCGTCTTAGGACTTAGGGCGACTTTCGACTTTCGACCAGCACCCTAATTGCGTAACTCACGATTAATCATAATCTGTTTCGTTTTGAAACAGAGTGCTAAACCATTGCTTTATATGTTCGAAAAATGTGTCTGCACAACAACGTTAATAACGCAATGACTATTGTTGAACTGTCAAAGTGAAACAGATTATGATTAATTGTATGTTACGCAATTAGGGTGCAGGACATCTAAACCACGTTTAACAGGTGTCAGTGTCAATATTCTAAAGAAAATTGAGACACTGACATTTCTAAAACATGGTCCATGTGATCATCGCCTTCGTTTGTATTGGTGAAATTCTCACATAGATTTACCTCGCGTCCTAACCAATTTGATGGTTTGCGTGATGCCGCGATACTTCAGGTGTCACTTTTTGGAAAGCCAACCAGGCCTTCCGAAAAGTGACGCGGCCATATGAGTCATTAAATGCCTAGCGTTGTTTCAACTATATTGGTTTTTTTTTCTTTTTTTTTTGGAAAATCATTAAATAAGTTCTCCCGCTCTGGGTGGAGCGGGAGGGCGTGTCAGACTTTTACTGGCTAAAACCCACCCGTGTTTCCCTCAGTTGCCTGTGTGCCAGGGGCCGCGGTATCTCTTTCAAACAACCCGCACCCCTATTGGGGTTGGCTTCCAGTCTAACCGGATGCAGTTGACAGCATTTTACACGGACTGCCTATCTGACCACAACCCAGTTACTGGGTAACACGATATGACGCGGCCATATGACTGCAAGGGATATTCAACCTTAGGGTGTAAAAGCAATTCCGAGATCGACTATACACCCGTCAATGTATCGTCACGATGTCGTCGTGACGGTTTCGACACCTTTAGAAGAATAGCTATAAAATATGTATGAGCTATGAGCACATCGCCTGTGACATCGCTGACGATATTTCAGACTAATTCATAACTTGCATGCAAGATATCGTGGGATTTTTTTCAACAATCAACTACCTACTTAGAAGTACTTGTAGATTGAAAAAAATAATAACTAATTAACAACGAAAAATTTGGATGAATTAACCTGTTTTTGGTACTTATTTTAAAGTCAAAGACACTTTTGAACGTCAAAATGTAAAAGATATAGAATTTATTCTAGTTGGAGTGGGCCGTAATCCACCACGCGGGCCCAGTGCGGGTTGGTTATCTTTTAAAATGATTCTAGTTGTACCGTCCAAAAGGTCGTTTCGTATGGAGAAGAATGAGCAAGAAACTCCACCGTTAATCTTTTAAGATGCCTAGTTCCTAATACCACCTTTATTACCTATGCTCTTGGACAAATACTCTTCCCCACCAGTGACGCAAAGTCGTAAGTATTTCCTGTAAACCTCTACTGCTTTTCATGATATAGGTGTACCTAAAACACCTATTTCATGAAAAGCAGCACTTTCTTAACCCTTCGCCAGTCTAGAACAAAAAACTGTCATGGCGCATTCTGTCAGCCATTCTGGGTGCGCTTGCACATAGTCGGACGCGTGAGATTAAAACGTCGATATCTCCTAAGTTAATTATAGGAGCTGTTTAGAAGTTACGTCGTTGGAATATTTATGAAATTACCTAACAGATTATGTATGGCTTAGTTCAGTTTTGCCTTGAAATATATTTGTAATTAGGGTAATATGGTTTTAAAAAAAATGTATTTTTTTTAAGTAAAATATATCTCTGTGGCAGAGCTGTCACTTGATCTCCTTAAAAGTTATGACTATTTGAGCGTTTTTTGAAGAAAATACCAAAACTTGTAATAAATAGGCAATATAATATAATGGGTGCTTATTGTAAAACAATAAATAATGTTTAGTTGCTTCTAGGAAATGTATCATCACTTTAGAACCTTACTGTAAAAAAAATGTAAGTACCACAAAAAAAAACTTTTTTTTTTCTTCAAATTACCTCATTTATCGCCCTGTTTCGTTTGATCCACGATTTTTTATCAACCCTGTATATGTTGGGGTCGGCTCCCAGTCCAACCGGATGCAGCTGAATACCAGTATTTTACATGGAGCGACTACCTATCTGACCTCCACAACCCAGTCACTAGGTAACACGATACTCCTTGGTAAGATTGATTGGCAGACTTTCGGCCCTCTGACGACCCGTAACGACTGTCAAAGATCCACCAATGACAGCCGGGACGAACAGCTTTACGTGCTTTCCGAGGTACGGAGGTGTCTTGGTATGTAAAGATGGTTGCCCATCCACGGACCAATCGCGGCAAGCGTAGCTTAACCTGATCGTTCGACCTGTGCGGCTGTTATTACTTGGCCACAAGCCTCTCTTACTTCACATCGTCAACTTCAAAACAACCTATCCACAAAATTAATAGTTTCCGTCTCAAACAAAATATAATAAAACGCTCTCCCAGTTAATTTATTTCCCGCAAATAATAATTAAAACTGTCCTATTAGCTGCGCGTACGCACCATCAATCTTGCGCCGTAAGGGGTCCCTTAGTTAGCGTTCATCAGTTTCCTGTAGATAGAACTATTTTTCAAAAGTGTCTTAACGTTTAGACTGGGGCCGTTATCTTAGATTGGACTGGTATGTTTGAGTCATGTGGGATCCCAACAAAAATATTTTCATGTAAAATGATGCCAAGACGAGACCATATGACTCGCACTGTCAA
This sequence comes from Antitype chi, assembly GCA_947359405.1. Lineage (NCBI taxonomy): Eukaryota > Metazoa > Arthropoda > Insecta > Lepidoptera > Noctuidae > Antitype > Antitype chi. Next base: position 5,730,178 of record OX375829.1, on the reverse strand, counting down.
AAAGTTGTCAGATCTCATGTAGAGCCAAGCTTCTAACTCTACCCGCCCTAACTCTACAAGGCCTAACTTCACAAACTCTACACCTCAGTCAAAATACGTGGCTTGGCCATTTCGCTACATTCACATGGGCGTAAGGTGAAAAATGTATCCACTGTTCATTACTTTTCTGTTATACTATAGTTCTTATAGTAACGAAGCGGACAAAAATATATAAATTGCTATTTTTGGTCAAGTATACACATACTTTCTACAAATAAACAATTCAATGCAATTTATTTGTAGTATTGTATAGATGTATGTATAGATTAAGTATGTAATACACCTAATTTAAGGCGGCGATTTCTTGAAAACGCTCAAAAAGGTGGTTTTTTAAACCAGTGTATCTCTTTAAGCGTAAATAATTTTGAAAACAAAAAAAAACTTGATATTTTCAAGTCTTTTCTGCATAGAATGATAGAACTCAAAACATAATTAAACATACTTTAATGCATCAAAACTATCATCAAAGTCACCTCTTAATTATCTTTAAAACCAGTTTGAAAATATACCATAAAATTTCAAATGCCAAACTGCATCCAGAGATGGATTATTTATTATACGATTTTATTTGCATTTTTACAACAATGCTTGCTCATTTATTATTCGAATTTATTACAACAGATTTTAACCCATATCGGATTGCAATAAGAACTATTATCGCTCATAACGACAATATTTAAAGTTACCAGGGACTTTAGTAAAACATACAAGCACACAATCCGAAGATAGAAGAGCCCGTTATTTGTAGATCAGCATCTAGTGAGAAGCCTCAGTCAGTACACTTAAGTGCTTAAATTGGTAAGTATTTGCATCTGTCTGATAGATAGAGATCTGGAGAATCTTAATCATTGTAAATTAGGTAGGTGAGTAGCTGTAAAAAACGCGAGTCACTATATTTTGGCCTTCTACTTTAAATGAGCTGATAGAGGCGAGGTTTTTGCGAAAAAAAATGCCCTATTAAGACTTAATAGGGCATTTTTTTTGGCAAAAACCTCGCCGTACTACAACAAAAGACAATGATTAAGTTGATAATTTGCTAGCACTATAGAGGTATGAGGAAAAGGGTGTAAAGTTCACTCATACTCTGTAGAAAAGGGAGGATCCTCCGACCAGACGGGTGTTGTGTCTGGTGGGCAACTGCACAGGCGGTTGTTTTTTTTTTTGGTGTATGGCATCTCGTAGTTGACCTTGAGAGGCCGACTACATTATGTTATTTAGCAAAATGCATTATGCTATATTATGTTGCTGGAGGGCTCAAGTCCTGCTTCAGATAATTTCAGGTTGGTACGGTTAAATCTAAATATTACATTATGAAAATCGTTTGTGAAAATCAATTACAGAATCATTCCATAAAATTACAATGTAAAATCATCTGGCAGTTAATAAACTGCCAGATGATTTTACATTGTAATTTCACGACCAATAGGTCGTGATGCCGCTCAACCGAGCCCATTACCAAAACCCGAAAACCATTGCCTTTATAAAAAAATATGGATTTTAAGAGGAACAGTGGTAGCCCAGTGGCAGTGGCCACGAGTTATGATGCCTAGGTTCAAGGTTCGAACCCAGACAGGCGATTTACTTTTGCGTAAATTACTTCATCACTGTGGTGATCAGAGCAGTGGCTCTCAAAACGGTGAAGGAAAAATCGTAAGAAAACTGTCCCAGCCAACAATTCGAGGATATGTGTGTGACATAAGCTACCAACCGGTAATGGGCCCGCGTGGTGGATTACGGCCCACTCCCTCTCTCTGAGAAGAGGCCTGTGTTCCAGCACTGGGAACATTGTAGGTTGATTATTTATTTACACTTTTTGTAGGTCTTTATTTTTTCTTTTGCTGTATATTTAATTGTGTGCCTTTTTAGTCTGTTCTAAATAAATGTTTAATTCCTACATTTTCGTCCTATCGTAATCTATTACCCACCTGTGACTATACTATTCCGAACGCATGTCCGACCCTCTGTCTGTACCGTACATAATTAAAGTTCTCATTACACGCATAAACAAAAGTTGCGCGCGCGTCATTTTTCGCGAGGTTCCTATTAGGGCTGGCATGGACTGTGTTAATTAGAAGTGTAGAAATTTGGCGCTAAAAGTTGAAGGAATTGTTAGTTTTGGAATGTGATTGTAGTTTGTCTACAATGTTGTCATAGCTTGCTTGCTGTTGTGTTCGAATTTGTTATTCTAGGACATGCAGGTTTCCTCACAATGTTTTCCTTCACCGTTTTGAGAGCAATGGTGGTGAAATTATGTACACAAAGTAATGTGCTTGGGTTCGAATCCAAGTTTGTATGATGTCATACAAACGGAATATCGTAGATTGGTTTTCTAGATTTTTAGGACTTTTTTTGTGAGTTTGTTTTTGCCAACTTATTTTCAAGATATATTTAATTAAAACTTATTGCTGTTTTCCTAGTCCTTAACTTATTATCTAGTGTAAGTACATTAATTTACGCAAGCATTAAACAGACCAAAGACCATTTCATTAATTCCACGACGAAATAAAATTATTATTAAAATTAAGTTCCATAACAATATCCAATGACATAAATAAATCTATATTCAAATAAAACGCGAAAGTTATTTAGTAATCATAAAAGCCAATGCTTCACGTAATATCCAAGCGAGTCCTGCTTCACGTCAAACAATAATTTTACTTCTGCCAATAAAAACTAAACAAAACAAAGGTTTCATTTTGAAATCGTGACATCCCTATAGGAGCGTCCTAGCAACACGGTTCACCGAGGACACTGCCCCGCGACGCTACAACTTACCAACTTAACTATGCACACGACTCCCACCTTACCACAAAGGAATAAACCCCTTTTTCGTTTAACAGAACTACTTGAATTAACTTGGTCGTGTCTATGCATTCCATTTAAAAGCACAGCGGTTTTTCTGAACTGTGTTGCTCAGACGTTAAGGTTCGTTTTCCATTGTTTTCAACAGGTTAACGTCAGTTCCTTACTGTCAAGATCCTGTGGCGTGTTACTATGGGTTGTCGAACAAAAATAGACAAAGAATTTAATGTTCTTTCGAGTGTAAAGAAGTCTTTTCTCTTCTTTTGTACTTATTTTTCGTGTATAATCGTAGTGTTCGCGATCGAAATATAATTTCAGGTTGAATACTATCAGGGGATTAGTATTTTTTAGCAGCGTGTAATTTTTGTAATAAGTAGGTGGTTCATACCGTAAAAGGTTGTTGCTATTTCTGTGGTCCTAGTACAACGAATATATTTCTTAAGTGCTAATAAATAGGTATATAACTTAAAAATGGAAATTTCCCATCCTCGTTTGGATCACGTTTGGGAAGAAATTCGTGATCTTAGTAACCCAAAAATAATATTATTTTCCGGCATATATCACAATAATAGGTAGGTATTTAGCACTAAAGCTAATTGTGACGCTTTTGCACAAAAAAAGACAAGATAGAAACAATTTTAATTGAACTAGGCACCGGCTATATGAGAATTATTAAGATAGATATTTAAGCAATGCATGTCGGATCGAAACAATTTTTTTACATTTTTGTCAACCAAATATTGTTATTCGCATTTAACTTAGGCTTTGGCGAACTGTGAGGTTCTTTCCTCAAACGACCATTTGAGACACTAATCTACATGATCTTCACATGATCTGACCAAGATTATGTCGGGACTTCAATTAGAGACTGTGACCTCTGAGTTTGTTTCGACCTTTCTGCTCAGAGTAGTCAGGTAAGAAACGCCGATTGACGTGTTTGTACAATCTTACTGACTACAGAAATAAAATTATTTATCACTATAGTATTTATGCAGTTTTTGTTCTACGCGACGTCTACGCACCGTCGACGCAGCGTCTACGCGTCATCAACCTTCACCAGATGCAAAAGCACCCTAAACATTTGCCCATACAGTAAAATAACATCACTTTATTAGCTCAATAGTAACATTGGCTGGACTATTAACATTACCGCATTACAAGGACACTGACTGTATTATGTTCCATAAGGACACATTATAATATTGCCCGCGTTAAGGGGACACTAGTCGCGGGCTCGAACTCACTGATGGGCCTGGCTAATAAGCAAGCTGTCTCACCAAGCATCGTGTCCGACAGAGATAGTATCAGTGATGAGCAGTTAGATGCTAGTCTACACGCACAACGTTACTGGGTGAGATGCAGGATCATTTATATAGTAAAACACAGGCGCGTAAAAAATTAAGAAAAGTCCTACGGCAGATCGAGTTTTATGATAAAACCACTACATAAATTAGTTACTAATAAAGTTTATTGAACTTTTCGATATTTCAGCTTTGTCTGTACTGACTTGGTTTGGGAGATTTTACACGTCTTTTATTACTTAAACGCGCCCAAAGTTAGGTTAAATTAACAAGAAAAACTAATATTTGTTGGCTCATTACTTTTTAACGGCCTTTTTATTTTAATATTCTGTGCATAGACAATATTAATAATGAGCCAAAACCATACCCTGTTTATTTTTTTTCTCTTTACTCCCGAAGTTTGTATGGAAAAAATGTCGACTAGATTCACCTTAAACGGCCATAGGCTACATAGGTCCATAATATCATCAACGGTAATGTTGGTGTGGGCGGAACATCTCGCCGTAAGATAATAACAGGTGCAATAAGATTAAGACCATTCTATGTAGTGTTGAGACTCGGTGTGACAAGCGTCAGGATTTTGTTGAAAAAATTATAGTTTAAAAACACGTTTTAAAAACCAAACTAAAAAAGTAATAAAATAATTTAATTCAATTAAAAAGCGTGGGGTGCTTTTTGAGGTATTTTTATAATCAATTAATGTCAAGCACCCCACGCTTTTTAATTGAATTAAATTATATTATTTTCTGCTTTTTTAGTTTGGTTTTTATAGCGTGTTTTTTAGTTTTTTTTAACTATTATTTATTTTTTATATTTTTTAGTTCTGCTAACTACAAAAGCGTGATTTTTTCAGTTCTTTTTTCCTTTTTTTTTCTATTTTTCTTATTGTTTTTTTTTTTAATTATTGAATTGTCATCGGTCCTCGATAAGTTTACAAAGTTTAAATGAAATCTGACCGTTTAAAGTGCGTCAAAATCGCGCCCTAAGGAGTCGGTTACAATCATACAAAAAAACATACAACTGAAGCTAATATATAAAGCGTGTAATTAGAAAATGTCTTGAAATGCAACTGCAGTGGGGAACTGCAGCAAAGTCATCATCTGCCCAGCATTTTCCCAACTAGGTTAGGGTCGGTTTCATGTCTTACCAGATGCAGCTGAATACCAGTATTTTACATGAAGCGACTGCCTATCTGACCGCCTATTTGGTTCTAGGACATGCCGGTTTCCTCACGATGTTTCCTTCACCGCTTTGAGAGCTGTTTGTTTTTCTTTTCTTTTTTTCTTTTTTAACGTTGCCCCACACTAGGAATTTCTCCTGTATCGTGGGTGCGTTTACAAACATATAAACTCACATACACAAACAGCCAGACCCAGAACAACTACTTGCAGATCATACAAATATTTGTTCCGTGCGGGAATCGAACCCGCGACACGCAGCGCAGCAGTCCATCGCTGAACCACTGCGCCAACCGTGCCGTCAGCTGTGGTGATGAAATTATTTACACAAAGTAAAGCGCCTGCCAGGGATCGAACCCATGACCTCCAACTCGTAAGCCGAGACCGACACCGCTGAGCCACCACTGTCCATGCTGCAAAGACCATGTAATAGGTAAATAACATTTTGGCTATATTGAGTTCACAAATATTAGTGAGACAGATGCCAAGATCGTCGAAAACGACCATTTTCACATCTATCACCAACCGAAACAGGGGCCTACTCCCTGAGCACAAAGTCCGTTGTTTCGGTCGAAGTAACGGGCGTTTCCAACTCCATATCACTTACGGACATAAGATTCGTTTTGAGCCCGAACTAAAAATGAATGACAACACGATTTGACAGCGGTCCCTACTCCCGATATGTTTTTGCCCGTCCAAAAAAGTTAGGATTCACTAAGAAGTTTCGAACTAATTTCGGACGGGTCCTTATCTTCGTTGACGGAGTTAGAGTACCATACATACATGATCCTTAATCCAACTACCCTACTTAAACTTATAATTGCGAAAGTAAGTTTGTTTGTTAACACTATCACGCTAAAACGACTAAACGTATTTGAATGAATTTTGGCGCACAGTTAGACCATGACCTGAGTAAGGACATATGCTACTTTTCATCCTAGATCGCAGATGAAGCCACTGGCCGCAGCTAGTTTAAAATAACATTCAATGCTAGAGAAAAAACATAACATAGACAACATACGACTGCTTATATTTCCTAAGATCTATGACCTAGCTAAAAACTTGTAAGCTTTGTATTTATGAATGTGCAGGCAACTTGTCAAAGCGTTGAGAGCTGATAGAATAATAAATTAAATATAAATGCTATGGTGGCCAGAACCTGAAGGTTTGTGAACCATTGCAGGAAAAAGAGGACCTTTCTCATGCAGAAAAAGACTAGTAGCAAGCATTGATTACCACGCTTACACACTGCATATAAATTGCGATTTCACTATTCAATCCAAATTTCACTACAGCTGAACACAAGGTCCTGGGATCGTTTCCCAGAACAGTACAAGTGTTTTTCCATAAGAAATTTTTCAGTAGTACTAATTTTTCAGTAGTACAAATTTTTCAGTAGTACTAATTTTTCAGTAGTACTCATTGTTCAGTAGTACTAATTTTTCTGTAGTACTAGTTTTTCAGTAGTACTAATTTTTCAGTAGTACTAATTTTTCAGTAGTACTCATTGTTCAGTAGTACTAATTTTTCTGTAGTACTAATTTTTCTGTAGTACTAATTTTTCAGTAGTACTAATTTTTCACTGGTAGTCTGGATTTTTGCACGGTCGATGGTAATAGGGCCACCCCCCATTACATGGTACTTAAATATATAATTGGTGAAATGTGAGTGTATCATAGGCACACACCTCTGCCTAACCCTTTGGCGATTATAGGCGTGATGTTATGACATGTATAAATCGAAATTTGGCAATGGTGTATTGCAACCAAAGTTAGTGATGTTAGAATAATTATGTCAGGACTTACATTTTGCTTTTTCTTGTCCTAGGGTTCATCAATAAGATGGACCCAAATTTTATTACAATCTAGCCCTATAAATAGACTAATAAGTTAATTAATTATTTACTAAGACTAAACACTAACTCGAACGGTTTTGTTCTTTTTAATCTTCTAATTATATTTGTGTGGTCGTCAAGCTGGATTGCCTCGACGTTCATATGCTGATGAAGTCTCTTTTCGTGAGCTTCTGCAAATTTCTGGATCACTTTTTCGATGAACTCTACTTTTACGTACCTAATTAAAATATTGAAAAGGGCACATTGGCTCAAACTCGTGTCAAAGACCGTGTCGTATAAAGACCACCTCGACTAGTTTTAAGTTCGATTACACTAGCTTAGTTCTAAGCAGCTCGCAAATCATGAACATTCTCCATGCCAACCTCATTATTGCCACTAGTCTCAACGAAATCCTCAATCATGTCAACATCAATGCAAAAAGATGTATCTTTATAAATACGAGCAACATCTACAAAGAATATCTCCACAAAAATAATCGCCAACATAATTACAAACGACAAACCGTCCCATTAATCGACTGCGAACGATTAATCGTAATGTTGTCGAAGCCCTTAGTTCAGTTTGAGCCTTTCTTTTTAACGTACGTGCCCGATCGTCTTGATTAATAGATATTAGTACTGGTATAAAGCACTAGTATGTTCTTGTATGGAGAACGCGTGTGGCGTGTGGGCTAAGCTAAGGTACAGGAGGCTCTCGATTAGGTAACGTTTGAAAGCATGTCTTTGAAGTGTTAAATTGCTACAACATTATATAGTGTGCATAACATGCATAATCAACCTAAAACGTTTCCCACTGCTGGAACACAGGCCTTCTCTCGGTGAGAGGGAGTGGGGCGTAATCCACCACGCGGGCCCAGCAGGCTTAGCACGAGCACCGATTTGTCGACGGAAGAATAGACATGACTATTAACTAAATGATGTACAATAGGAGAAGATAGCTATGTTCCGTTTTCCGGAAGTTGGTTGATCACTTTTTATTTATACCTTACTAGGTCCACCTAGGCCATTACGTTACTAATTCGAAATTTCATCATCCTTGGGGTCAAAACAATGCATATTTATGCGACAGCAGCAATCGCGGTTGATTTGCCGTCATATTTTGAAGAGTTCCATTGTCTGTCTCCAAAACTCATCATCACATCTATATGAAATTTAAACGGGACCATTTCAGAATAAACCCTTTTCGAACAAAAAATAATTTTGCAAATTCGTCTATATATGACGGAGTTATGCCCGAACATACATTTAAAATATATGTATAATATAAACATGTCGAATTGTTAACCTCCTCCTTTTTTAAGTCTGTTAAAAAGAAAAAAAAACGTAATAAAGAAGTCTAAACGAAAACGTAATTTCACGCGGAATTACTTGCGAAAAGAAGTTATTATGAATAAAGTTAAACAAGCATGGATCGACTGAGGTATTGACATTGGCACACACTTAATGTCGCCATCAGTAATATCCTGTCTAAGGAAAACGAAATGTGCCAGCTGCGTCCTGCGGATATCGTAAAAGTCAGCTAAACGGAAACGGTTCAACTGGTTCGAACTACAGAGGTACTGTTCTGCGTAGCTACCCACAAGCATTTGACAGGCTATTGTACCGAAAATGTCACATTTCGATAACCTGATTTGCCTTGCCCCCGACAGCAAACAGCTGTTGGAACAATAAAGGTCTTCTATTTGATTTAAACTGACAACATTTTCGGGTTTTGGATTTGTGAACAGCATTTATGGACTCCTTCCATTGATGTTCGATTCGGTGCGGTATCGTATCGAATGGCTGTGAATAGCTATGCTCGTTCCCGTATTTATTTAAGACATTTTTTTTCCGGACTCAAATTCTCCTCCATAAAAAAGCTTGACATTAAGTGATTGTAAAAATACCTCAAAAAGCACCCCACGCCTTTTAATTGAATTAAATCATTTTCTCTTTTTTTTAGTTTGGTTTTTAAAGCGTGTTTTTTTTAGTTTTTTTAAACTATTATTTATTTTCTATTTTTTAGTTCTGCCAACTACAAAAAAGTGTTTCTTTTTCCTTTTTTTTTCATTTTTCTCAAAAAAAAATTTAAATTATTGAATTGTCATTGGTCCTCGATAAGTTTACAAAGTTTCAAGGAAATCTGACCGTTTAAAGTGGGTCAAAATCGCGCTCTAAGGAGTCGGTTACATACAAACATACAAGTGAAGCTAATATAAAGCGTGTAATAATAATAATAAGCCAGCCGTTTTTGATGACTACGTCAAATACAGAGGAGTTCTGATATTATTACAGGTTTTTTTTTTGCATTTTTCTAGTCGTTTAGTTTAATTAGGAGTTAGCTATACGTCAGTCAGCAAGATAAGCAGTGCAGCTGACTGTCCAGGGTAAATGTATGAACTACCGCCCCTGGCAGAGACTCTTTAAATCGCTCCCCGCTTATTCCTTACCCCACAAGATTCATTACGCGTCCAGACTATAAAATCGATGTAACTCCTGTCCGTCTATTCGCTTTAAGAAGACAGCTTTAAGCCCAGTGTTACCTATTACTGTATTTTGTGCTAATTATATTTTGTCATAGATTGAATTGGTGCATAAATCCTCATAAATATAGTCCTTGGAGATCGTAATTCTCACACAATTGATTTAAATTTTAACGGATTTATGCGCAATTGTTTATCTTTATTGTCACTAGAGGGCATTGGTATAAAGAGGTCTTAATCTGAATACTGACTGACATATTATGGATATCCGTAAAGTCCTGCAATTATCGAAGGAACCCACGGCTAATATGTAGCCATGAGCCAATGTCGCTAAGTAAATAATAAAGCTAGATACTCACGTTCCCCTGCGGATCGATCAGCTGAGCGTATTTCGGCGCCTTCGCCTTGCTGCCATCTGCAAACACGCCTGCCAGTCGCAGTGGCGTACCGGGCCGTGCCGCCGCCCGCTCGTACTGCGCTCCTACGCGCCCGCTCTCTGTGGGACCGGGGATTTATGGGGGTTAATACATCGTCATAAGGTATGCAGATAAGTACGCTCAGTGGAAGCGGGTACGAGAATCTTTGGTGGAGGCTTAAAACGCTACAAAACAAACTGAGGTTTTTCAAAGTAACAAAGCTGGTTAGGCAGGCAATTCTATTTAGCTTTTACCATTTGTCTCATCATAACTGAGTCTTTTGCATCCCACATACAGCCTATTACGGCCTATACCTGTACCTTCTCTAGGTTTTTGATCCATCTTACTGTACAAGCCCGGACAATAGTGTTGGATCACTTTTCACCCTTACGCCTTAAAGTGAAACGAGTACCTATACTATATTTTTTTTTACAAACTTCGGGAGTATATTACTCCACTGTTTGACAATGTACATAAAAAAAACATGGTATGGTTTTGTCTCATTATTTGTATTGTCTGTACGGAAACAGAATATTAAAATAAAAAGCCATTAAAAAGTTATGAGCCGACAAAGATTCCTTTTTCTTGCTAATTTAACCGCAACTTTGAACGTGTTTATGTAATAAAAGAAGTTTAAAATCTCCAATACAACGTTAGTACCGACAACGCTAAAATACATGTAATTGATTTATGCAGTGGTTTTTTTCATAAAACTCGAACTTCCGAAGGACTTTTCTTAATTTTTTACACGCCTGTTTCACTATAAATGCTCCTGCATCTCACTCAATAACGTTGTGCGTGTAGACTAGCGTCTAAATGCTCATCACTGATACTATCTCTGTCAGACGCGATGCCTGGTGAGACAGCGTGCTTATTAGTCACACGGCCATACCCACCAGTGAGTTCGAGCCCGCGACTAGTTTCCCCTTAAGTAGTAAGGTTGAGAAATGGTCGACCACCAGTGTCTGCAATGGTACCTACCGGCTTACAATACCAAGTGCTTATAACAGACATAGAAAAACATATAAACCTACAAAACCTCGAGACATTTGCGACCCCAAAGGATTTCCTGGGGCCTTGTCAATGATACACACGGCTACACATCAAGCTATAAATTTCCAGCTTACGCTGATCTCGCACTGTACCGAAATCCTATACAATACGAGATTAGCTTATACTGGAAATGTATAGCTTGATGTGTAGCCGTGTTTACCAATGATAGAGCCAGACTTGAAATGTTATGTCTCGTTTATTTCACCTTTACCTAAATCAATTCGAAACTGGCATACTTTAAAGCGATCTACTTTTAAGGTAAAGCAGTTAAGTTACTTACCGGAGGCCGGCCGCGCTCGGTAGGCGGAGAGGGCACGTGGCGACACGAGGGCAAAGGCCCTCGCCCGCAGTAGGGCTGCGATGGAGCCCCGCGGTGCCGCCAGCGCCCCGCCTCGGCAGCCGCACGCTGAGAACCAACCTGGAAATAGAAAAAGCAAATATTTGGTCAAGTGTAGCCTGTTATACGAATTATGCTTACTTTCAATTCAATTCAATATCTTTATTGTGCATCATAGGTAGGCACATAATACAGCAACCTAATTGCGTAACTCACGATTAATCATAATCTCTTTCGTTTTGAAACAAATGGCTAAACGATTGCTTCATATGTTCGAAAAATGTGTCTGCTCAACAACGTAAATAACAATGCGAATAGCAACGTAAATAGCAATGAATATTGTTGAACTGTCAAAATGAAACCGATTATGATTAATCGCGTGTTACGCAATTAGGGTAAGTACATAAAAAATAGAATTACGTTACAGAATTACAATTAGAATTATATTAAAATATCACATAATATATAAAAATAAAACATAAAAAAAGGAACGCATTCGCGTATGGAAATATGGTTATGAATAAACCGAAACTCGTTATAGGTAATGATGTAATGAATGACTGCGTCCGGCAAAAGCTTTCTTAGAATAATGAAAGTAAATATTTTTTTGAGTAGGTACTAATTAATGTTGAAGTATAATTTTTCTACTCAGCAACAGATGGCATTAGTAGCAATCACATATCATTACTAGTAAAAGAAGTCATTTGAATTGATTATTATTAATTAATTATAGTAAATACATTTATCACTACATAGTATAACGACGTACGTGGTACGAGTTCCAACGCACCATCTACAGCACTGCTTGAAAGAGGACTTTTGGCCGAAAGGTGTCGTATATCGACGTTTCCGGGGACGGTTACGTGATACCTCGCAGCAAAACACGATGCCGACGACTTTACGTGTTTAGTTATAGTTTTAAGCTGTTTATTAATATGTATTAGTTTGTTATTATTGTTTAAGAATAATTTTGTGTATTTTATCTATGGGCCTTAGTTGCCTGATAATAAAGGGATTATTATTATTATTATAAAACGAAATCGCTTCCCGCTGTCTGTCTGTCCCTATGTATGCTTAGATCTTTAAAACTACGCAACGGATTTTGATGCGGTTTTTTTTATTAGTTAGAGTGATTCAAGGGGAAGGTTTTAGTATACAAGGTGTAATAGAATGGACGCAAGACCTGAAAGTAGTTTGTTCCTAATTGACTACTGAATCGATTTCAGTAAATTGTAATATAAGTTTTATTTTTGTATTTTGCCATACCTACCACTGATTGAGCCAAAGAAAATTCAATCTTAAAATACAAGAAATAAGACTCAATTTGAAATGCATGAAGTAATGCTTGGGTCGACACGATTTTCTTAATAATACCAGTTAGCTTTAAAAAAAATAGTTTTGGTCATCGTATTATTCTTCTAATTGGGGTGTATGAGGTCTGAGGTGCGTTAATTATGTTACTCGTTGTATAATTATTCAAGTTTTTGTATACATTGGCTAAAATATAATAATATTTGTTGGAGGTGTCGGAAAAAAATAAGCCGTCTGGGAGCATTCAACGAAAACGCTGCCTTCCTTTGAGATATAACAAAATGATGGGTGGTGGAATTGTGTATCTATCTTATAAAGGTCTACAGAAAACTCCGCGATGGTATAATATGTCTATCTCTTAAGGATAACATACTATATCCATTTTAATACTTAAAAAAATGGGCAATTATAAAGCGGTATTTGAAAAAAAAAAATACACAAAAACGGTATTAATCCGTATCATTTTAAAGTCCCATTTCTTCCTGTGGGTGTCGTAGAAGGCGACTAAGGAACTTACTAGAGAATGGGCAGCAGCGTTCTCTATGCTTTTTACCACCATACTGCGATCGCCAACCCGCCTGCCAAGCGTGGCGATTATGGCAAGCCCCCCAAATTGGGGAGGCCTATGTCCAGCAGTGGGCGTCTTTCGGCTGAAATGATGAATGATGATGATTTAGAGGCTTCATTTCCGACTTCCACGCGGGCGAAGCCGCGGGCGGAAGCTATTTTTACAATAATAATAATAGTTTAAAAAACTAAAAAACACGCTTTAAAAACCAAACTAAAAAAGTAGAAAATAATTTAATTCAATTAAAAAGCGTGGAGTGCTTTTTAAAGTGAAACTTTTATTACATCGTCTCAAACTTTTTCGTCTGTGTGTTGCATGTCGCGTGACGTGTCGCGTGACGGTCGGCCGCGGAGTAGGGATAAAGTGAAAGGCGCTCGTCAGAGCAGCCGAGGCCAATATGGCGGCGCCTATAGTTCGCATCAGCTGACCGTGTAGTTTTTAGTTAAATGTCTATAATGTGAAAAAAAAAGTTTCACTTTTACGGTGGTTTCATAAAACCACACAAGTTTTTGAGGTATTTTTATAATCAATTAATGTCAAGCACCCCACGCTTTTTAATTGAATTAAATTATTTTCTCCTTTTTTAGTTTGGTTTTTAAAGCGTGTTTTTTAGTTTTTTAAACTATTATTTATTTTCTATTTTTTAATTCTGCTTACTACAAAAACGTGTTTTTTTTTCTCAATTTTTTTTTAAATTATTGAATTGTCATCGGTACTCGACAAGTTTACAAAGTTTAAATGAAATCTGACCTTTTAAAGTGGGTCAAAATCGCGCTCAAAGGAGTCGGTTACATACAAACAAACAAACAAACACACAAACAAACATACAAGTGAAACTAATATAAAGCGTGTAAAAAATTGTAAGTTAGATTATGTGGACTGAGCATGACATCCTGGGTTCGGTTCCCAGATCAGGCAAAGTATGCTAGGCTTTTTCTATTTGGAATGTCTCAGTAGAAGCCCGGGGTCTGGATTTATGCACGGTTGATTGCAATATCCTCGCCATAATTACTTGGGACCTAAACGTGGAACTAATCATTACTGGGGAAATGTAGGTCTACTATGGGGGCACCTCTGCCCAGCCTTTCGAGGCAATAAGGCGTGACGTTATGTATGTGTGAACTATTTCACAAGAAGTTTCTTGTACGGCTAGTGAGTGAACGTTTCTTTTATAAATAACAAGATTCCGCTCGCGGCTTCGCCCGCTTGGAGGTCAGAAATTATCCCGCGGGAACGTACTACCGGGATAAAAAGTATCCTATGTGTTAATCTAGGTTATAATCTATCTGTGTGCCAAATTCCATCCAAATCCGTTCAGCCGTTTTTGCGTGAAAGAGTAACAAACATCCATCCATCCATCCATACTTACAAACTTTCGCGTTTATAATATTAGTAAGGATAACTACAGCCTATAATGTTCGGGAACTGCTGGGACACAGGCCTCCTCTAGATGAGAGGGAGTGGGCCGTAATCCACCACGCGGGCCCAGTACCGGTTGGCAGATGTCACATGTCTTCGAATTTTTGGTTCTATGACATGCCGGTTTCCTCACGATGTTTTCCTTCACCGTTTTTAGAGCAGTGGTGATGAAATAATTTACGCAAAGTAAAGTGCCTGATTGGGTTCAAACCTACAACTCTTAAGCTACGGTCGTTACCACAGGACCATCACTGCTCTAAAAAAAAACTATTTAAACTTTTCTTTAACTTTTACACAATGGTCAATACTGGTTCATTTAAGGGCCTAAGTCCCGTTTGGTAGCGTAACACGGTCACTTTATGAACCGTACTGCTCATTAACGGCTTGTCTTGAAGATTTGAAAAATATATGATTTTGCTATAGATTCATATAGATCATTTTGCCCGAAGTACTTTTTTTGTATGGTTAATACTTTTGCTGTAAAAAAATATTTTCCAACACGCAATATTTTGGCTTCTATTCCATACTCCTACTAAACGGCTTCGTTATTTGGAAAAAAAAATACACTGAAAAATAGATAAAAATCAAAAAAAAAAAATCAAAATATTTTATTTCACATAAGCCTGCATGGGCACTTATGAAACGTCAGAAGCTAGATGCACGGTTCCAATTTGTCGATAGTTAGAGGTATCACAGAATCGCCGAAGCACAATTGTAAATTAATCAAAAGAATATCCCCATTTTGAGATAAAGGCTCAGAGGTGCCCTGCGCGGGCGCGGGCGCGGGCGGCAGTCGTGCTTTAGCATACAAACGGGAGATGAGGATACTATGGGCCTTAAAGTCTTTTATATAAAAGGAGCGATGGACGTTGACGCGTAATTACCTTTAACAAATTACGCAAAATGAGACGCAGCTGCTATTCTATACATTCTTTTTTATCCAGACACTGGACTAAAGAAAAAGTAAAACAGTTTTTAAGACCTATACTTAATTGTGTTAGGGTTGCTACCGTTACAAAATAAATAAGAACATACTAGCTGATGTCCGCGGCTTCGCCCGCATGGATAGCGGTTCCCGCAACCCATGGGAACCTATTCCAGGGATAAAAACTAGCCTATTTCTTACTCCGCCCATTTTTTAAAGTATTAAAATGGATATAGTATGTTATCCTTGATAGACGTATGCCATTGGGGACTTTTCTGTAGACCTTTATAAGATACACAATTCCACGATACATCATTTTGTTATAAATCTCAAATTAAAGGTTTAGGCAACGTTTTCGTTGAAAGCTCCCAGACGGCTTATTTTTTTCCGACACCTCCAACAAATATCATTATATTTTAGCCATTTTATACAAAAACTTAACAAATTATATACTAAAACCTTCCTCTTGAATTACTATATCTGTTAAAAAACCCGCATCAAAATCCGTTGCGTAGTTTTAAAGATCTATGCATACATAGGGACAGACAGACAGCGAGAAGCGACTTTATTTTATACTACGAGTATGTAGTGATGACGAGGCGTTTAGGGTCCTTTTATCTCGAGGCAGCTTCAATTATGAGACTAGCTGATCATCGTCTGCCTAGACTTCCCAACTATATTGGTCAGCTTCTAGTCTAACTGAATACCAGTATTTTACATGGAGCAACTGCCTATCTGATCTCCACAACCCAGTAACTAGGTAACACGATACTCCTTGGTAAGACTGGCTGGACAGCTTGGAGACTGACGCAGTCATAAGATCATCACATCATGCAGAGGTGACAGGTGGCTCTGGATGGAAGGTAGGTCATTGTATGCAGAAGTGTTAAATCTTAAATTAGGTCTGATAAATACAAAACACCCATTTTTTACGCACCAAATTGACAACCGATCGATTTAAAAGCGCCCAGAAACAGGTGATGACCAAGGTGTAAAAACACTTGTAGTTATATTTCTTGTATATACATAGGTACCTATATTATGCACATTATGAATATTTTTTTAATGAAAAAATAAAAAACATCATATATTTTTTACTTTTACTCTATGCTTCAAAAGTACTCCTTATGGCAAGTTGTTCTGCCGCGGGGAAAACAACCATTTAAATTTCACGATGTATATATCATAAATCTAATATATAAAATTCTCGTGTCACAGTTTTCGTTGCCATACTCCTCCGAAACGGCTTGACCGATTTTGATAAAATTTCGTGTTCTTATCGGGTAGGTCTGAGAATCGGCCAGCATCTATTTTTCATACCCCTAAATGTTAAGGGTGGTCCACCCCAATTTTTTTTTCATAATGCGAACTCAATATTCATAGTTAAGACAGGACAACGTCTGTCAGGTCAGCTAGTATTTATATATAATTCTAAGAAGTAAACAACCCTGCCCAACCAATACTGACCATGACTTCTCTGCCATTAAACTAAATGAAAAAAAAAGTGAAATAGTGAAATGTCACGCGAAGTCATTAACACGTAACCCTTGTAATGCTCTGACGTAATTAAAGGTCGAATATTAACCCTGTGAGCGCCGGCTTTTTATGAAGCTGGCTTTTTGAAGACTGGCTTGAAGTGTTGAGTTGAGGTAGGGTTTAAAAAGGTGAAATAACTTGTTACAAGATATAGGTGAATATGTTTAGAAAAAGTTTTATTTTATGAAATCGACGTGGTGTAGGAATGAGTATAGAGAAGTAGGATCTGTAAATCAAATGGGATTTAAAAATATTGCACATCATCATCAGTACTTACTGTAAGAATAAGAATAATAATTTATTTAATGAATACGTATACAAAAAGAGTAAATAAAAAAAAAGTAGTAAATTTCCCATATAATTAAAGTGCCTAAAAATAAACTATTTCTATATATTAATTCCAAGTGTAAGTGATTATGCTTCGGAATTAGAATGTTAAGTAGCGACCCACCCGATCTAAGTTTACTCTAACCTGTGTTTCAAGAAGTGTATTTTGAAGAAAACCATGTTGAATGTCGAAGAACAGATTTTAAATTCATACCCAACTTTCAGCATTTTCGTCTCGAGTACTTCTTTTTCGTTCTGTCAAAAGTTCCAAAGAAAGCACGAATAGAAATCCCTTCGCAAAAATAAATCCTCCACACTTGGCCCATGGCCCAACCACCTCATGTTACAATGGCCTCACACTCAAACGCGCTTGCGATAAGAGCGGACGCACATAACGCGGTTGTTTGCCGCGACGATACAAAAACGTTCTGACATGAGAACCACTCTCACTTGTACAGAGCATTCAAGGGATAGAGGTGACACGGTTATAGAAATAACTAGTTTTTGTTATTCCTTATAACATCAGCTATCTGTCCGTTTCTTAAATTAGCCGAAACAAACAGACAGACGCAAAATTTAAAAAAAGTTTTTTTGCTATTTGTACCTTACATATGCATTTACTAAATTTCTCAGATGTAGTATACTGATATAAAAGGTGTGGCATAAATATTGGTCAACCAGATAATTTACTATAATGTAACATATTACAATTTTTACCCAAGGATTCCGAAAATATTTTTTTATTTTTTATTTACGAAATTTCTACCTTTTGTAACGAATTTGGTTGTAGTTTTAACAAAAACGATTATTTTTCATTTTGATTTCTGTTCATTACTGCTGAATACTAGAGCTATCGTGAAACATTTGGGTTTTTTATGTAAATTTAAAGCTTTTGAAGAAAAAGTTAGTTCTTCTCTATTTTAACCCTAATCTTTAACATAATATACAGATTTTAGATTGTTTTTTTTATTTAAAAAATATACTACACTGTCAGTGCCCATTCATTAAAAAATATACCTACTAAATACCGATTTCAAAATGGTATCACAATAAAATATCCTATTGTTTAATAAAAATATATTCAATTTAAATTGAAAAAACAAGACTTTCATTAAAATACATTTTAAAATTTTGGTTGCGTTAATCATCATCATCATCATCATTTCAGCCGAAAGACGACCGGATCTGTGCTTCTCGCATCCAGCGGACTGCTGCGGCCCTCAGAAGGTCATCGGTCCACCTTGTGGGAGGCCTTCCAACTTTGCGTTAATACTATTACAAAATGTATGAAATCCTAGAAAACAGATAAAACGTAACTTTTTACTTTTGAAATGTGATTTGAGATAAACAAAACTGGTTTTAAGATCACAAATATGCAAAAAAAGCAACATAACACGCCACACTAGATATTTTCTGACATCATAAACTCAAAACTCACAACCAAAACTCAATAAAAAACACATTACTATAAACACGAGCTTCCATTGCGAAATAATTCGAATAACACAAAAAATAAAACGATAAATAAAAATAAAATTTAGAAAATCATTGCACGTATATTTTTACAACATAATTTACAGTTCATAAAAATAAAAATTAATGGTGGCATCACCTCTGCTTCTTTCATTACTCTGTGTAGGATCGCTCACCGTTTTATGGGTAATTTTTATGGGGAAAAAAAGTATGGGCGATAGAGAAGGGGAAGGCGTCCTTCCACCAAGGTCGACCAGTTTGAACCCTTTGCTTTAAGGTGGTGCCAAGAAATTGTGAAATGCATTGTCTTTTGAAAGGATAGAAAGTTTTGTGTGAGTTTTTTGTTTGATGTGTTTTTTGCTTGTGCGTTTAAATTGTGTAGAAGAAGTTTGATTCGAGCAGGAAAAAATGTTTGAATAATGTTTTAGTTGCAGGTCTGGTTGAAAACCAACGTCAGACACAAGTTGTTTGGCATTTTTGCTAAACTGGACCTTTTTAGCGCAGGCACACTGTTTCTGACATCGCACTTTACAATTTTTGTTGCACTTGTTGAACTTCCGAACATAGATAGGATTAAAAAAATCTTCCGATATCGTTTGATATCATCCAACGAAGCCGTGCCCTTGTTATGTATGTACTCTTTCCGTTACACGTTGTTTATGCAATTTTATTGATTAAAAATCCTCCAATACTCATCAAAAACATTAAATTACATTAATCTATCCCGCTAATATTATAAAAATGAATGTGAAAGTTTGGATATTTAGATGTTTGGATGTTTGTTACTAAATCACGCAAAACCGGCCGAACGGTTTTGGATTAAATTTAGCACACAGATAGATTATAACCTGGATTAACACATAGGATACTTTTTAATCCCGGTAATACGTTCCTGTAGTATAATTGTCGACATTCACGCGGGCGAAGCCGCCGGCATAAGCTAGTTACAAATAAAACTATGCAACACCTAGTTATATTAATAAACAGCTGATCTGGCATTCACTTCAGAGAAGTGCAGTTACGCAAATATCTCTGATGAGAGATAACATTTGTGCAACACTTACATATTACTGCTATTATATCAATGCTGTGCAGTTTATATATCTATGTTCACATGACTGGTCTAGATCGCAGATCAAAGTTCAGCTAGACATAACAGTAAGCAGTGACTGATCGTATACATACATAATAAGTAGATAAGGCGACATTAAGGTGAACCTAGTCCACATTTTTTTTATACAAACTTCGGGAGTGTTTTACTCCACTGTCTGACATGGCACATCCAAAGTAAAATATGATATCGTTTTATCTCATTATTAATATTGTCTGTACGGAAACAGCATACTAAAATAAAAACCCATTAACAAGTTAGGAGCCAACAAAGATTCGTTTTTCTTGCTAATTTTACTTAACTTTGGGCGTGTTTAGGTAATAAAAAAAGTGTAAAATTCCAAAACCAAGTCGGTACCAACAAAGTTCAATTATTAAAAAGTTCAATACAGTTTATTGGTCATTGATTTATGCATTGGCTATTTCATAAAACCCGATCTTCCAAAGGACTTCTCTTAATTTTTTCGCGTTGTGCGTGTAGACTAGCGTCTAATTGCTCATCACTGATACTAATATATCTCTGTCGGACAAGAAGCCTGGTGAGACAACGTGATTTTTAGCCAGGCCCACCAGTGAGCTCGAAGCCGCGACTAGGTTCCCCTTATTATTATGGTCTATGGAATTTCTTGCAGATTTCATTTCAGTGGTAATGGCCGCGACGAGTTGTAGTGTCGGTCGTAGGTTCACTGCCTCAAAACGGTGATCGAAAAGGCGCCGTGATCGTGAGGAAGACGGCATGTCCTAGAACCAAAAATTCAAAGACATGTGGTTTACGGCCCACTCCCTCTCACAGATAAGAGGCCTTTAACTCAACAGTGGGAACATTATTGGCTGATTATGCTTTGGGACTGTGGAACATTTAGTGAACGCTCTATCAGTGGGTAATATCTATCCCAAATCAGTCTTTGGACATGTAACTTTCAGGAGAGGGAAAGATGCCATCAACGGTCCCTACGTACAATCCCCTGAGTGATTACTATAGATACGTGATTTACATGTTTTGATTTCGTGACCTTCAGGCCAGTCTCTAATATCGTTTAGTTTAACAAAAATAAGTCTAAGATTGCAAAATGCACTTTAAATTATGATCATGACATTACATTGACTAGACCATGTTAAACCCGTGTTTCAAACTTTGAAGCGGTCTCCTGTAAAACTTGCCATCTGTAGTTAGGGGATTATACCTACGTAGGGACCGTCATTATCTAATACCTTTAAAAGAACAATTCTTGTATATATATATATATATAATCTAAATCTCGGAAACGGCTCCAACGATTTTCATGATATTTTGTATGCAGGGGGTTTCGGGGGGCTAAATTGATCTAGCTAGGTTTCATTTTTAGAAAACGTCATTCCAAAAAAAAAAACAAAATACTGAGCAATGCTCGGTAAAACCAGATATTTTAACTATATTGGCAAGATTGATGACATACAGATTCCGTAGATGTCCTTCTACAATCTGTCATTTTGTCTTTCGTTTCTAACGATCTTTGTCTAGGTCCTTATAAATGAATAATATTTCTTCCCAAATCGTAAAATCACACTGACAACTAACTTTCTACTCGACGGCCACAAAGTATATACGATTATCTACAAAATCATGATTCGTCTAGAACGCATAACTGTGATAATTAATAGAAAAACATAGCTATCTTCTCCTATTTTACATCATTTAGTTAATAGTCATGTCTATTCTTCTATCGACAAATCGGTGCTCTTGCTAAGCCTGCAGGAAAGCATTCTTTCGACGTCCGGACTGTAGGTTCAAAGGAGGATCTCAATTTTTTTTAACAAAAGTCTTAAAATTTATTCTGTGGTGGGTATAAACGGAACGTCTGTTACCTCCCAACGTGCATTTTTTACACGCTTTATATTAGCTTCACTTGTATGTTTGTATGTTTGTATCCGACTCCTTAAGGACGCGATTTTGACCCACTTTAAACGGTTAGATTTCATTTAAACTTTGTAAACTAATCAAGGACCGATGACAATTCAATAATTTAAAAAAAAATGAGAAATATGTAACGTTTTTGTAGTTAGCAGAACTAAAAAATACAAAGTAAATAATAGTTTAAAAAACTAAAAACACGCTTTAAAAACAAACTAAAAAGGTAGAAAATAATTTAATTCAATTAAAAAGCGTGGGGTGCTTCACATTAATTGATTATAAAAATACCTCAAAAAGCACCCCACGCTTTTTAATTGAATTAAATTATTTTCTACTTTTGTTAATTTGGTTTTTAAAGCGTGTTTTTTAGTTTTTTTAAACTATTATTTATTCTAATTTAAATTGTTGCAAGGTTGTCATCATAACAGTATTGAAGTCATAGTTACCATTACCAGACCACATTTCAAGTTCTCCACCTTTCTATCTCAACCTACAATTCACCACCTTACCTCTAATTACAACCCAGCAGTATATAGACCAAAACAAGTACCTAATCCACCAAGAACCCTTATCACTATCCAAATTCCATCGATATCCGGTTCTGAGGTGAATGACCTGCTTTCGTACAAAAGATCGGCGCGGATAGTCCGCGCGCGCAGCTTATCTGCGGCCGCGGGGATCTAGGCGACATGACGGGCTGGGGAATTCTGCTGATCCACTGAACAGATAACTGGGCTTTGATTTTGAAGTGAAGTTTATTTTAGTTTTGGATTGTAGGTTGGTTTATGCAGCTTAATGGAGTAGAAATTGTTGTGTATTTCTGATATTTCAAAATCAAAGATTTGATTCAAAATAGGGCTTATTAGTCAACTCGAACGAGTTAACACGCCCGAATCGAGTGAATCGTCATTTTTAACCGACTTCAAAAAGGAGGAGGTTATCAATTCGTCGGAACCTTTTTTTTTTTTTATTTTTTTTTATGTATGTTCCCCGATTACTCGAAGATGGCTGGACCGATTTGGATTTTGTTTTTTTTGTTTGAAAGGGTATACTTCCCAGGTGGTCCCATGATCATCAAGTCAGGATCTGATGATGGGATCCTGGAGAAATAGAGAGAACTCTTCAAATTTTATAGGCACACAAAGCGATTTAGGTATTTTTTGGAAGAGTACTTTCTCGGAGTGGTTCCATTTCAATTTGGTGAAGATCTGATGAAGAACTTTGGAGATAGGCAACGGAACTCCTCAATAAATGATAGCAAATGGACTGGGATTGCTGAAATCTCATCTCTGTCTATTGCTTACACCAGTTCATAACATAACATCACGCCGGGATGCTGTGAAGGGGTAAGCACATGTGAACCACTAAAAAGTGAAAAATAAAAACTTTTTCCAAAAAAAAACAACCGACTTCCAAAAAAACACTACAAAGTGAAAAATAACTTTAATTTCGGAAGGCGGTGACAATCGGTTGTTTTTTTTTGGAAAAAGTTTTTTTAAATAATATAATACTTTCTGAGACTCGCACGAAATTAGTCTATTGGTGGGCGAATCGACATTTCCAGAAATGCGTATTAGGCAATTGACACGTCATGTACCTATATTATGTAAGAAAGTTAGTGCACATTTTTCTTTTTGGCGAGTTATTTATTTATATAAATTACATTTATAACGTAATAAATAAATAACGTAATGCGTGCGAGTCGAATATAAGCCGAAAATGGAGGTAGAATACTTTTAGCTTTGCTTTAACAAATGTAAGAATAATAGAAAGGGGATTCATTGGACTTTCATTTTGAACCTAGAAGAGAGGTTTTCCAATTATTTTTCACTGTGTTTAGATGATCTGGATTTAACTGTTCTAACAGTAAAAACTTAGCTGAAAACAGTTATTTTTTTTGGTTTATTACGTCACTTCTATCTCCAAAATAGTTCAACCGGTTTTGGTTATGTATTAAATACGTTTTGTATTGGATAAATAGACAAATCTATCTATGGCAAGAGACTAATTTTAGACAATTTTGGACATCTATTATACTAGAATAAAATTGATCGTTAAAACAAACATGACGACGAAAGAACCTGTCATTTCGATGATTTTAAAGACTCCTTGTTAAGCAAGCAATTTGTGTTTTAATAACAATAACTTAGGTACTTTACTGGCATCGTAGTTAATGTGAAATCAGTGCCGTTTGACCTTCATAGCGTTTTTAAGAACGCAGTATTCTGAATTAAGTACTTACTACTTAGGTACTAGGTAAAGGTTTGTCATCGAATGCAACCTTTATGTAAATACAGGCAGGTAATGAAATAGCTTTGTCACATTTAAACTGTCAAGAAGATGATTCTAGATTCTATGCTTCAACTAGACTAGGATAGTTTTTTTTTTTCGGAAAAGAATAAGATTCTTGTATTAAGCGCAGCCATGTAAAGTGCTAATTTCTTAAAATATACGTGGAGTCCCAGGAATTTAAAAGCTATTAAGAATTTTATTTATAGTTAGATTCCCGTTGGTACCAGGGAATTCGCCAGAATTCCCACAGTACCTACTTAGGTATGTGGGAAGCACAAGACCGGTCGAAGTGGAGGAGCCTTAGGGAGGCCTATGTCCAGCAGTGGACGTCTTTCGGCTGAAATGATGATGTTGACTACTTAGGTACCAACCCGCACTGGGCCCGCGTGGTGGATTATTATGAGCCTTTTGCCACCAACCGGGCATCGAACCCGGGATCTATATTAGGTTATTTATTCAAGCGAAATCAGTTTAGTGTATTACATATTGAAAGTTATCACCTAACTTAGCTCTACATAACCTAAGAAGGATTTAAAATGTCATAAATATTTAAATTAGCACCTAACTTGAGAGAAAGCTTGTTCTAATACTAAACAGGGCGTTAAGTTAGGCGAAGCTTAATAACATGCAAAAGTTTTGTTTTAGTATTCTCCGCCTCCGTTCAGGGGAAAACATTTGAAAGGCTGCCGGTTTGAAGAATTATGTAAAATCGTGAGTGGTATGGTATTTAAACAAAAGGCTTAAAAAAATAAGTAGTACATTTTACTAAAATAAAAAGTTTGACTGCTATATTATAGAGGATTACTTAAATTCAATCCAAGCTCAAAACTGATCTGATACTAAAGTATCAGGGTAACATAAAAGTAGCAGAGATTAGTAATTCAGCAAAGCGGATTCGGTACAGTCAACTGTGGCATCTTTACTTTCCATAGAAACTTTATCAATGAGAACTGTACTCAAATTTCTTTCGATAACTAAAAATCTGTTGCCGCCATTTAATATCCAACCGATACAGAAGAAGAATTGTCTACTATCTATAACATTTTTTTAGTTATCGAGAATTTTTTTTTTAAATTCTCATTGGTAAAGTTGCTCATGGAAAGTAAAGATGCCACAGTTGGCGGTACTGTTTTGGGCACATACACATATTTTTTTTGCGCTTACAACGATCGGTTCATACATTATTTACGTAGATCTTAGAATTCGCCTTGACTGCTGCTGAGTGTGTACCTACCAGGGTTACATAAGAGAAGTAAAGATTTGATGAGTTTCGGTCGCCCACTGGTCTAACATTAAGTAGTTCTGCTAACAAAGATCGTATTGAGTAACGTCGTGTATTCGTGTCGTTGTTGACTTAAGAAATGTTTGGAAACATACGGGATGATATTGTGGGATGGTAGGCCACGTTTTAAAGTTGATTTTAAGGGAAACTAGTCCTTAAGCCCTCTAGCAAACGAGTGATTAAGTCTGACTGTATCACCTCATAATTTGGTAAAAATAATGATGTACGTGATAATATCTGCTTATATACCTATGTTTGTAGGTATGTAGACCAATCAGGAGACAATATAAAAACTTACTAATTATTAGTGGTTCCGATACCGCCATATTAAAGAAAAATATTATATGTATGGGTCCGATCATATTTAACAATATACTCAATGCAATAAAAATGAGACATTTTCACTTTTCAAAAAGAAATTGACAGTTCTATTAATTAGTCAATGTTATTACTCAATTAGCGAATTTTTGTCCGAATTTATAATATGACATCTCTGTACTCTTGACTAAATCATTATTTTAATTTAACTGTATTGACCTCGAACTTGACGAATTTATAATCCTATTTTATTAAACTTGACATATGTATTTACATTGCCTATTTCAAATTATTTACTGAATTTCATTTTGACATGGTATACTTGTATTGATTTGATTGAATGTGTTAATAATTATGTATAAGTGAGTCTTTATTATTATAGCTTAAACTGTTTGCATGCCCTAGTCTAGGTAGTTAGTATAAGGATTATTTTAAACTAAACATCTATAACATGTACCTACCTACTTTCTGTGCAAATAAAGAACTATTCAATTCGATTCTATGTAGGCTATGTTTAGAAATCGGCCCCTTACAATTTGTTATTCAAGCCCATACCTACCTATTTTGCTAGACATAACAAGCGTAGGTAATAATATTTCTATTCATTTTCTACATCTGTTAAACTATTTAACGATAAACTCATTAAGGTTTCCTATGACTAATAAAACGTTAAGTGGCATGGTGCGTCCATTGCACTTGGTTCCAAGTATTTATTAGGGATCATTAGATCCAGCTTTATGCTCCTTTAGTTGAGGTATTAAAATGTCTCGTTGAACAGTCGGTCGTAGAAAACTATTGCAAACGTTTAATAGGTTCTTCTGTAAAATGTTTTTCTAATAAGGCTATTTTTGCAACAGACCATGGTTTTTAAATCGACTTCTTCAAGAATGAATTTTTATGAGTATAAGTTTTATTGCCATAGACAAATATTTCCACCAGGAAGCTGGCATGATTGAATTAAGGACAAAATTGTAGGATCATCACCATACAACTTTGAGTCGATTATCGTTTCTTATTTTTGGCTAAAATAATAATAATATACTTCTTCCTACGCTACTTAACACCTGCATTACACAAACTAATAAAAAACCATCAAAATGGTTATAATTAACAAAATTGAGGATAATGCACCTACCCTATACATATTCATAACAGAAATCATTTCAACTACGATCAGCATTTAAATATCTGCTCCGCAATTAAAATTGCTTCCGCAGGTACTCCCTTAACCGCTTCCCTTATGTTTCCAAACCAATATCTATGAAGAAATTCATCGATTGTACCTGTATGAGACAGATCGTATGCACATATACGTTTAGCACTTGAATGCAATCGTACTTTGGTCATAGAGTAAATATGCAACAGAGACCATGCTTTATCATCACTGGCAAATCAAATTGATCTTTATTCTCATTGCAATAAGGCTACTGGTGGCTTGTTATTTGGGTTGCTGTCACAGTTAAAGTAACTGTAAAATTACTGTACATAATTTAAGAAGGGATCAAAAAAGTATTGCTGGAGTAGTACCTATTAATTCTTTAGTTGCGACTTGCGATACACACAGTGTAACCGACTGTACGGTTTCACTACTACCATATAACTTATATATTTATGATATTCGTAAGAATCGGCATTACGAATATCATAAACATGTAAGTTTGTATAATGTTTGTTACTCAATCACTCATAAACGACTGAGCATATTTGAGTGAACATAGTATCCCAGATTAACATTTTTCTGATTGCATGATGGTAAAATGTACCTATCTACGTTTTTAAACAGGCTACTTACTTCAACTTTGCGACTAACTGTTCGACCCCTTAACAGTTGAAAAGTCCCTGAAGATTATTTTAGTTTGAAAACACAGAATACGTTTTATCTGGGTACATATTGTTTCCCTTGATTTCTAGTGAAACGGCTAGCAATAACTAGTATAGTAAAAGTGTATTGTAAACAGTTTAGGGTTCTAATGATAAATGATTTTAATTCTTTATGTAACATTTACACGTCAGACATAGTTTAAAAACTAGATCAGGTCAGCGTTTCGTATCTGACTACTCAGAGGAGAAAGGCCAAAACCAACTCAGAGGTCACAGTCTCTTTGAAAGTCCAGACATAATCTTGGTCAGATCAAGTGAAGACCATGTAGATTGGTGTTTGAAATGGTCTTTTGAGGAAAGAACCACACAGATTGAGTGGACCTGTCCTGTTAGTACATGCATTTGTCTGTAATCGTGCAGGTCAACTCAGAACATAAGAGCTCAACGATTTTCGACGGTTCAGTCTCTGTCACAAATCTACTCTTGGTTCAATAGTCAATGATCAGCAACGGTTGTTGACAAAAGAATGTACGGTATGCTGCTTAACTAAACGCTACCGGTCGAGTAGCAATGAATGCAATGATATGCGTTCTCATGATTTATTAGTGGACTCTTAATAAATATGCATAGCTTGATCAGTCAAATATTTGTTTATTTTTGAACGTTGGGAACGTTACTCGGAATTACTTTATGTAGGTAACACAATTTTTACAGGAATCGTTGGTCTACTATAAAATTAAAATCTCTATTCCTAAAGGTCCTGGTCAGGATAATCCATAATCAGTCTATAATGTTCCACAGCTAGACCACAGGCCTTCTTTCAGTAAGAGGGAGTGGGCCGTAATCCACCACGCGGGCCCAGTGCGGGCTGGTAGATGTCACAGTCTTCGAATTTTTGGTTCTAGAAGATTTAACACTATGTTTTACTTCATCGTTTTGAGAGCAGTGGTGATGAAATAATTAACACAAAGTAATTTGCCTGTGTGGGTTCGAACCGGGAATCCCAGCCTCCCAGGCTGATTCTCGGCCACCGTAGGCGGGGGCTTGCGGACGGCGAGTAATGGGTAGCTTGCTGTCCGGTAAGGACCAAGCCCGGGTTGACGGCGCGTTGTGTTCCACGCGCGCCTCAAAGAGATGTCAGCACCAACTGGTGGGGTCCGCAAGGGTGGCAACCAATTTTGGTTATAGTACATGCCGGTTTCCTCACGATGTTGATGATGATGAAATAATGTACGAAAAGTAATGTGCCCAGGCCTGGATTCGAACATACGACCTACAACTCCTAAGTCGCGGCCGTTACCACTGAGCCACCACTGTGCTTGCTCCCGTCGGTCAGGATAATAGGACAAACTTATTAAAGTACTGTATTGCCAACAGTCCCTGATAACTGTGCTAAATTTTAAGTTAATCAGGGCCCTAAATCCACTATGACCACTTAACGATCTGCCAGGGGTGCAGGTTGTTCGAAAGAGATACCGCGGCCCCTGGCACACAGGCAACAAAGGGAACACGAGTGGGTTTTAGTCAGTAAAAGTCTGACACACCCTCCTGCTCCACCCAGAGCGGGAGAAGTTATTTGATGATTTCCCACCCAAAAAAAAAGCACTTAACGATTCCCTACTTCGAAACCACGTCAATTTCTTAGATCACACACCACATCTGCTAATAAATGTAATGTAATGTAATGCACCGATCCCAGCGTGGCTTGACCAGACTTGATTAATCGAATGAACCCCAAGATATCTCCAAGCCGACGACGTAGCGGCCAAAAAGTAGGTTGCGGTGAGGTGCACCGCAACTGAGGCGGGCCGCGATGTCGAATGGGAGGCATCGCGGCTGACGGTTACAGGCTGCGGCGGAGGAGGAGTGCCGGTACTTTTGAGTAGCGCTCTTCCCTTCCGTGGCCTGGACGGGGCCGCCACCGTTTGATGGCGGACGCGGTGGGGCCGCAGGGGAAGAGGAGTGTCGGTATAGCCTTGGCCGCTCTCCCTATCCCCTGCGGCCGAGAAGTGGTAGGCGGCGGGGCCACTGCGCTGAGCCGTCGCAGAGGGCCAAGGGAGCCAAGGGTGCCAGGGTAGTCTGGGGCCCTTGTGCTACTTGGTTCCTGGGGTGGTCACGGCGTGCCATGTGTCCTGGTGCGCCGGACTGGTGGGGTCCGCAAGGGCCGATGCCTGCCAGGGGTGCGGGTTGTTCGAAAGAGATACCGTCGCCCCTAGCACACAGGCAACTGAGGGATCACGGGTGGGTTTTAGTCAGTAAAAGTCTGACACGCCCTCCTGCTCCACCCAGAGCGGGAGAAGTCATTTGATGATTTCTCACCCAAAAAAAAAAAAAAACCAGTTTATTTGGAGTCGGCGCAGTATATCTATTTCTACCATACACATCAGCCGTAATCTCATTGTGTTTACAGGAAGTAAACACCATGAGATTACGGCTGATATGTATATCCTTCCTTCTTTCATCTTTCACACAACCCATCATATTCTAATAGTCTGCCTCTTTTTTATAATCATAAATATTATGTATGACTTAATGTTCGTGACCTCGGTTTTGGCGCGCAGTCCAAGATTCGCACTAGCCCCTGGAGCCTCATGCTTCATGGTGTTACAGAGGCCATTGCATATCAAGAAGTAGACCGGGGGGCGCGGTAATGGTCAGGTAGACGTGCCCTTAGGATAGGAAAGGATTGCAAGCCTACCGGATATGCATCCTTGAGTAAGCATTGGACTAGTGGAGAGATGGGTGGTATCTTCACCTTTCGGGATCTGCTAATAAATATCGACAAATTGTCTTGGAACATACAGAATATGACATTTCGATTCCTTACCGTTAAATACATTGGTTTCTACAAAACACGATACTGAGGTAGTTTGAACGTACTCAATTCACATTTTTTTTCCAGCAGGCTTAGCACGAGCACAGATTGGTCGACGGAAGAATAGACATGACTATTAACTAAATGATGTATAATAAGAGAAGATAGCTATGTTCTTCTATTAATTATCACAGTTATGCGTTCTAAACGAATCATGATTTTGTAGATAATCGTATACTCGTATACTTTGTGACCGTCGAGAAGAAATTTTGTTGTCAGTGTGATTTTGACAGTTTGGGAATAAATATTTTTCTGAAATAGTCTACATTTATTAGGACCTAGACCAAGATCGTTAGAAACGAAAGACAAAATGAGAGATTGTAGAAGGATATCTATGGTGCGATGTCAATAATGGATAATCGAAATGTCACTTTGTATTGAAAAAGCACTGTCTATTCTTCGTAGAAATAGAAAACGTCATGCTAAGCCTGCTGGCGTTTTGAAGTGGGTGAAAATCGCGTTCAATGATTCCGTTCCATACATAGATGTGAATGCCAACTAATCCCTACTTAAAATGCGAAAGTAACTCTGTCTGTCTGTCTGTTACGCTTTCACGCCTAAACCGCTAAACCGATCATCATGAAGTTTGGCAGACATATAGAGAAGGTTATGGAGAATGAAATAGGCTACTTTTTAACGCAATAATCGACATCCGCGCAGGCGCAGCCGCGGCCAAAAGCTATTAAATAATAAACGCGCGTTATAAAGGGTTCTCAATTCAAATCAAAAAGTCACTCTCGCCCTCATCCATCAGTAAAACTCAACCAGAAATCCCACAAACCTCCACCAAAATCACTGGTACAATTTCCTATCAATATCTGCCCCATAAAGGACAACTGCCAACACAACAATCTCTTGTTCTCGACACAAATATGATGACAATAAATAACTATTACACAACGGTACGCCCACTCCGAAGCCGGGTCACAGTGGTGATAATAATTTGCATCTCACAGACCGGGAAGTTCGGTTATCAATAGAACAAATGTACATCAGAGCTTTCTCTACTCACAACAACCAAAACTCACCTTTATTTTAGATCTTCACAAGGTTTAAATTCGCTTCGGGTTGTCTGGAATATTTGAGCGAATAATTCTTGGAAAATAGAATGAAATCCAGCTCGTTGTAGGCTGGACGCCTAAATATCTGGCTAGCTAGATAAGGCGCGCTTCGGTTTATATACCTGCATTTCTGATGATATAATGTTACGAATAAAGTTTGTGTTTTCAATATAATGATTTTATTGTTTGAATTTGTAATAACGCCTTTAGGCGTTTGTTTGGTTGTTGGATTTTGAACTTTATTGAGTGTGAGTTTAGGGTTTTGTTGTTAAGTTTTGTTTTGTTTGGTAATTAGCAGAATTCTTAGGTCCCTCTGGTATCAATCTTATCAGTAAGTTGAGTGAGTGCGTAGCACACTAAAAGTAGGGATGGCTTCCATTTTGACTGTTTAACAACATTCATTGCGTTATTTACCTACGTTGTTGACAGTTTTTTCGAACATAATAAGAAGCAATTTATTCGCAATATTCTTCAAAATGATTGAGACTGTCATTGAATGTGTCGATAATGAACAAAATCGAATGCAAATCATTGACAGTGGTAAAATATTCTACGTACAAGAATTAGGTATTTGAATTGGCGCGGTGTGACGTCAATTTCCATTCGATTTTCAAACAATACAACATGATGACCGGATGATATGACTTGTGATGTAGAAGCCACCTCTTTCTGAGAGAGAGTGGGCCGTAATCCACCACGCGGGCCCAGTGCGGGCTGGTAGATGTCACATGTCTTCGAATTTTTGGTTCTGGGAGGTGCCGGTTTCCTCACTATGTTTTTCATTCACCGTTTTAAGAGCTGTGGTGATGAAATATTTTTTACAAAGTAAAACGCCTGTCCGGGTTCGTACCTACCTCGTAAATCGCAGCCGTTTGACCTGGCCCACGACTGCTCTTGTGATTCAGGGTAAGTAAGAAGCGTCTGATGAAAAGAATATAACAAAAGAGTAAGACGAAAGAAAAGATGGGTAGATACGTTAGCAAGACTATATGACTGGCTGGAAAAACTCCTGATTATGACATTATTATGTATTATTTTATTTCTGTATCTGTCCGTGACATCACAGTGGGCCCTATCAGAATACCAGCGCTGCGACACCTTTAAATGTCGCAGCATCATGCTGAGATAGGGGCCTTTTGGCCTCGTACAGAATTTTGTTTTTTATTTAATTTTTTACTTTTTATATTATTTTTAATTTAAATTTTTTGTTAAGCATATGTGTAGTTAAGTTTGTGATATTGCTGTGCGACTCTAATAAATACTTTTTCTAACTATCTTTCTTTCTTACATAATTGTACAGGCAAGGCCATCAACGCGCAAACTAAAACCACGAATTTAGCACTTGGTACCCGTAGCGTGAAAATTTTTGGTCAGTTATAAAAAATATATGTGTTGTTTCATAGCTAAGTGCAATATCTACGCGGTCAAAATGTAAGCTAAAATTTTTTTGTTAAACCGATGAAATTTTGTAACGCCCCTTGTTTTGAAGTTTTTGATTTTCTTTCTTCATTTTTCTGAACCCTTTGGTACCATGGGGTATAGAATCATGTAGGTACTGAATCCATGAAAACAGGTCCTGCCACTCTGTATACTCTGTATAGGGAAACAATTGAATATACCTAAAGGCTGTAGGTAAGTGATGTTATTTAAGCGAATCCAATGAAAAACTTATCGTAATATTTCGAAACGAGGACTATGATGTCAATATCTTGGGCACTCATATTACAAAATATTTGTACAAGATGACAAAATAATATCAATTTAATGAAAAATCATTCTCATTACGGATTCGTCTCGGTCTCGATCTAATCATGCAATTTGCAATCAAAACCGATTGTGTAACCATTGCGTTCTGTCCTTTCGATTGTCAAAACAACCTGTCGGCTAAACGTTTCTTTTGACGTTTCGTTGATTGATTGAAACTGAATTGAAGGATTCTGTTTTTTTTGTTGTTTTTACATTTCCTTTGCTTCATTTGTTTGTAAGATGTTCATTGACTTTGTTAGTAATTTTGTCAATGGATTTCGTAGTGTGCTTTAGGTTTTTGAAGCGATTTTGATACTGGTGGTAACTTTAAAATGAAAACTTTGAACTGTTAAAATAACATTCTTGTTGATTTATTTTCTTTAAGCCTTTCCTTTTTATTTCAATATTTACTTACTTCAACATATCTCAAACTAGAAATGTTTTTTTTTTTTTACAAAATCTCGTCTAAGGGCTGCAACTTGAACGCAATCAAACTAGTTTTTGAGATGGAAAAGTTGGCAGACTAGCCAAACAAAATATATATGAAAATAGTTTGACAGTTCCATCTGAGATCCGCCATCTTGGATTTTGGAAATTCAGAACGAGCTTTTATTTTCAGTTAATCCTTCTCATATATTACAAGTACATTTCTACAGTTAAAATGTACAAAACAAACGTGTTCCTATTTTCTTGGAAAGTGAACGTTAAGCACTTAAATCTGTCTCGAATGGACGAACAGAGAATACTAATCATTTTGGCGGGAAAGCGGCCGAGACAACGAACTTTGGCATTCAGATGGCAGTATATGGAGATCAGAGTCTGGGTGAATTAAATATTTTCTTGAGAACACCAGTATCTCGAGCATGGACATAGATCTATGCGCTAGCCATTTCCCTAAGTATATTTTTTATATAGGGTAAATTATTAACCAGTCCGCAAACTGTAACTATGAATTCAGAATATCATTCTAGACCCTGCTCTTTTTTTTACACGCTTTATATTAGCTTCACTTGTATGTTTGTTTGTTTGTAACCGACTCCTTTGGACGCTATTTTGACCAACTTTAAACGGTCAGATTTCATTGAAACTTTGTAAACTTATCGAGGACCGATGACTATTCAATAATTTAAAAAAAAACACGTTTTTGTAGTTAGCAGAACTAAAAAATTGAAAATAAATAATAGTTAAAAAACTAACAAACACTCTTTAAAAACCAAACTAAAAAAGTAGAAAATAAATTAATCAATTAAAAAGCGTGGGGTGCTTGACATTAAGTGATTATAAAAATACCTCAAAAAGCACCCCACGCTTTTTAATTGAATTAAATTATTTTCTCCTTTCTTAGTTTGGTTTTTAAAGCGTGTTTTTTCTGTATACTGTAAGGGGGAAGCGCCAGGGTAACTCGTGAAACTCAAATCTCCTTACGTTTTTTTGCAATTTTGTATGTCAGTGTCAGATTGCATGTTAAACAATTTTTTTTTGGTAAAGGCTAAACTTGATTATTAATGATCGGTTCCTATAAACAAAAACGAGTTGTTCTGCGTACCTATGGTAGCATTTTAATGCCAAATTGGACATTAAATAGACTCGTAAGCTAATTTTACTTCTGATAGCTACTTCTATATGCTATTCGTTTGCTTCATAATTGGTAAAGATACAAAAATCTTAACTTTTACGTAAAATATAGGAATCGGCCATTAATAAATAAACAAAACAATACAATCACGCTTAACTAGTACATTTGTACATAATTATGACTAATATAAGACGCACCCATGTATGTTAATGATCAACCATAGACCACATTGCGTGTAAACAATAGACTACATTCACGCTCGGCTGGCTGATATGTCGGACAAAGATTAGCTCACATAGATGAAACAGTTCAAATGTCAAAAGAATGTTTCGATAAAGAAATAATGCAATATACACAGATGATCCTAGACACCCTTTTTTTTTGTTTTTTTTGGGTGGGAAATCATCAAATAACTTCTCCCGCTCTGGGTGGAGCAGGAGGGCGTGTCAGACTTTTACTGACTAAAACCCACCCGTGTTCCCTCAGTTGCCTGTGTGCCAGGGGCCGCGGTATCTCTTTTGAACAACCCGCACCCCTGGCAGGCATCGGCCCTTGCGGACCCCACCAGTTGGTGCTGACATCTCTTTGAGGCGCGCGTGGAACACAACGCGCCGACGACCCGGGCTTGGTCCTTACCGGACAGCGAGCTACCCATTACTCGCCGTCCGCAAGCCCGATCCTAGACACCCTGTGTCGGTATATTTGAGTCAGAATCAGATATTTTTAAGATAACTACCAGTTTTCTAAGCACGTTTCCAGATGACTGATATCTGAACGAATACCTCGACGCTTTAAAGTAAGTTTTGTTTTTGTATATAATTATATAGTTAGTTAGTAAGTGTAATCATTGTGTATATAGCATTTTCTTAGTGAGAATCCTAACTAAATACTATCAAATTAAAAAAAAAAATCAGAAGCAACCAAGAGAATCACAGGGCAGCATAATTGCAAAGAAATGATTACACAGCAATTGGGTTGCAGAAGAGAATCACCGACTCGACAAAGAAGTAGAAAAAGCTAAAGGAAGATGATTGGTGGTTAACAAAATCTTTATTCAAATCTATTCCGTCAACCACAATAGCACAATCGTAAATGTCAAAAGCTAAGATGATGATGAGATACGACAGATGGACGTGAGTTAAGATGATGAATGAAATAAGCCGTGCCCATCAATGTTACGCACGTTATACGATGTAGACAATAGCTCTGGTGCACGCTTCGCTGGAGTTACGTGGATCAAAGATGAAGGTAAATGGAGATATGTCATTCTGCTACAAGAAGGTTTTAAGGTGATAAAGATTATTTGCAAGTGATGAGGAAGTTCGTGATTTGTACAGCTTGATGAAACTGTTGCAGCGAAATAACCGTCAGACACCCAGAAGGAAGTAGGTAATATATTAGAAGCAGGTGTATCCTCAGAAGGGGTAATGAGGAACCCTGTAGTAAATTAAGAGAAAGCGATGCCTTTTAAATTAAATCAACATGATAATGCAGACGAAACATTTGATCAGCTTTTGATGTGGCACCGCAGTATCATAACCATCGGGGTAGTTGCATAACACACTAACAGTAGCAATGGCTTTCATTTTGACAATTCAACAACATTCATTGCGTTATTTACGTTGTTTAATAGACATTTTTTTTAAAGATATATGAAGCAATAGGTTACAATTTATTTGTACGCAATTAGGGAGCAGCTTTTTGATTGCCATCTCTCAGACGTTAGGTAGAAACATAAAGACTTTTAAATGTCCACTCTATAAGTAACAACTAACAACACTAGTGATCTATGACCACAATTACTATGGATCAATAGTTCTTGATAAATGATCTTTACGATATGATGTAACATTATAATACAAACTATGTTTCATGTCGTTGCACATTGTCTTTACTGATCTACTGTATTTTGTTACTTACCTACATACCTAGATGTTATAAATGTTATTGTCTTACTTAGATCGTTTACTTAACCCAGCTTCATGGACTGTCGTTATTACATTATTTAATAGCCCATGTATTGTCGTCATCGACAATCTAGGGGAGTAGTGCAAAATACTACAGTAAACAGAAGTCCAATTCTCTCCGCCCCGACTTCGTCCCTAAATTTTGATAAATGTTAATGTGACCGTGTGTTCTTGTCCTATTATTATGAGTCTATGTAACTTGAAAATAAATGATATATTATTATCATAAATAATAGCGATCCAGCCCGTTTCCTACTGCCTTGCCCTGTGACGCCCTTAGCCGAGGACCGTACCCAACAAAGGTGCCCTTAGCGTGAAGTCGCTTAGTTTTTAAACCCCAGCTGGAAGACTTAATTTATAGATGCAGCCACACGCAAACCCGGTTAAGCAGCCGCTTAACTTGACCGGCGAGATGCCCTACCCAAAATAAAAAGGCCAATTCTCATACTTAAAAATGTCCAAATTCAAGTTGCAAATGTTGCAATCTTATCTCAGCGACAATCAATGTCAAATACTTGACAAAAATGTAGGGAAAATCGAGGTTTTTTTGACAGATTAAAACTAAGATTAGAATCCGAACGTTCTAAAAATACGTGAAATGCCTTCAGTTATCTTGTCACCATCGACAATGTATATAAAAGAAGTTGTTGCAGAATTTATATAAGAACCAGGTAAACCCCTCATTAGAATTAAGGGATAATCGCTGTCAAGGTGACTTTTATGAGTATTTGAAGTTCATCTGATACTTTTACTATTGACACTGGACAACGACTCTTTTAAATCTCGGAAGACGATATTAATCAAGTTACGCTTACCGCGGTTGGTCCGTAGATGGTTGACCATCATTACCTACATACCAAGACCCCACCGTTGCCTTGGAAAGCACATTACTCGCAGCCGGCCCTGATCTAGGCTATGGTACGGAGCGAGAGTGCATGCGTAGCCGTCACCTCCCTCTGCAAAGCAGTAATGCTTGCGACGAGGGAGGCGGCGCACGTAAGGGAGAGGAAGTATATGCGCCCTCACGGCCTTAGTCGCCACAGGAGACGCATTGGGCGTCGGGAATCCCAGGCTGATTCCCGGTCACTGCAGGCACGGGCTTGCGGATGGCGAGTAATGGGTAGCTCGTTGTCCAGTAAGGACCAAGCCCAAGTCGACGGCGCGTTGTGTTCCACGCGAGCGTCAATGAGATGTCAGCATCAATTGGTGGGATTCGCAACTGCCGACGCCTGCCCGGTGCGGGTTATTCGAAAGAGATACCGGGGCAACTGAAGGAATACGGGTGGGTTTTAGTCAGTAAAAGTCTGACACGCCCTCCTGCTCCACCCAGAGCGGGACAAGTTATTTGATGATTTCCCACGCTCAAAAAAATAATACTTACAGCACAATTCATTCAGTAATATCATAAAGAAGTAATACAAACAATCATCCACAATATAAACATTACATAACCATCAGTGTACATAATAATTATGCATATTTATGTACGCTATGATTCAGACAAGTAGGTGTGTCATGTACCTAATCTTGTTAAACAAATGTTGGACGCATAAGAAATACAAGTGGTCCATTACTTTGGTATGTATGCATAATGTCAGATAGCAGCATCTCTTGATGGATTCTTTTATAGCTCGTCTATTTTTTTTTACATTCGATTTTGAACTTCTCATTGCAGAAAAATGTTTTTTATTTATGTTATGTTACTTTAGCCAGCGGATACCGGCGTATGGAGGTAGAAAATTATCTCACAGTAACGTACTACCGGTAAACAATTTTAAATTTATAATATTAGTTTGATGCTTTTCGTAACAGCCGCAAGAGTCGATCGATCGGGTTAAGCCAAACTTGCCGCGGTTGGTCCGTAGATGGGTGACCATCTTTACATACCCCGCCGTGCCTCGGAAAGCACGTTAAGCCGTTGCTCCGGGCTGTCATTCGCGGATCTTTAGCAGTCGTTACGGGTCGTCAGAAGCCTGAAAGTTTTAGTTGAAGTCCAAGTTTACTCATGACTCACGTTTCCTCCACCTCAAGTCTGTGGCCCTGGTGTTAAGTCAAGCTGCTGATGAGCTATCAGTATCAATATTTATGGTCTCTGTATCATTTAAATTATAAGGCATTTGTATTTTTTTTTCTAATTAAAAAAATTTGACATTATATTTGAAAAAAAATTGTTAGCCAGTGTCATTTCAAACTAATTTACTTTAAGCTTTTTAATGACAATTTTTACACCGGCAACGGTAGTATATGTGAAGTTTTTTAATAATATTAAGATCAAAATGTACCATATACTCACATAAAAATATACTATTACTATTTAATTAAACTACTTCTTAAGCTGAATGTTGACGACATTACATGCTATCTATATTTGCGTCAACAATCCTAAGTAAATATTGCTCGACTTCTTCTGCTTATATTAATTTTTTCCCGTAACTTATCGATCGTTTATCTTGAATGTACGATATGTCGATAATATAAATATTGGCAGTTGGAGTTGATACGTCTGGGATCTGTGTTGACGGACGTATGACAATATGTACAAGTAGATTTAGATATTTAATACTTTTTAGGGCTCCGTATCAAGCCTTCGCTTTCCATCAGTCAGCAGGCTGTACTGTACTTATCTCATGAACCGTAAATTGGAGGAACAGATGAAATGATCACAGAGTGTGCATTAATATTGCCCTCTGTAACAACAAACATCCCTATTAATATTATAAATGCGAAAGGAACTTTGTCTGTCTGTTATGCTTTCTCGCCTAAACCGCTGAACAGATCGTATTGAAATTTGGCAGATATATAGCCTGGGATATGGAGAAGGACATAGGATTTTTTACGCGATAACCGACATCCACGCGGGCGGAACCGCGGGCAATAGCTAGTAATAAATTAAAGTTAAAATTAAAGTAGGTCTCCAGCTCAAACCGCTCAACGAAATCGTTACGTCACAATATGTTGTTCCTACCACAAATAATGACAATTCTATCGATCTTAAACGTACATAGCTTTATATTGAAACAATAAACTGTATCTGTCATTTGGCATGTGCGCGTCGAATTGCTCGATAGTCCGCGCGTGCGCACTGATTGCGAAATATTGAACGTTCGCGCATGTTTGACTGCACGTCAGTTGAACTACGAAACCCAACCTTAGCACTACGTAATAAAGTTGCTGTCAATGTCAAATTTTTGCCTGTATTGCGTTTGATACGTACAGTACAGTCAACTGTCTCAGGTGCAGTAAGAGGTGTCTACAGAAAGAAGTATTTAGCTTTTGTGTCTTGAAAATTAAGGTTATGTAACTGTCATTATTTTGATAGATCATTTAGGCAGTTGCTACCAAGAGTTGTGTTCGTCGACGTTTACAGGGATGTACAAATATTGCAGTGGGATTTTATCGAGCACTTGATTTGCAACTCTCGGTGTTGAACCGAGCATTGAAAATTCAACGGATTTTATCTCAGCGCGTCGATAAAACACACTGTTCGGTTTTCAATTCGGAGTTCGTTGAAAATTGATAAATATTATACAGGGTGTCCGGTAATTAATGGATAACCTTGAAATGGTTCATGATAGAACTAATGGCCATTCAGAAAAAAAACATTTTTTATTTTTGTATTTTTTCTGTAAAAAAAAAAAAAAACATATCCAAAAAAGAAACAACCGACTTCCGAAAAAACACTACAAAGTGAAAAATAACTTTAGTTCAGGAAGTCGGTGTCTTTGGATTATGTATTTAATTTTTTTGTCACCGCCTTCTGAAAATAAAGTAATTTTTCACTTTGTAAAGTTTTGTCGGAAGGCGGTTGTTTTTTTTTACAGATTAAATACAAATAAAAATGTTTTTTTCTGAATGGTCATTAGTTCTACCATGAACCATTTCAAGGTTATCCATTAATTACCGGACACCCTGTATACGGGACCCAAATGATTGGGTGTATGTTAAGTACATTGGCAAGTATGTGACACATATTAAGGCATGTAATAACTGGTGTGTGTTCAATTTAAGTTATTCGACAGCTGTGTATGTTAATATCTCAAAAGATTAATATGCTATGATTCTATGACATAAGCTTAACTGCGCCGACAGCTACACTTGCGTCAAACGAATTGCTGAAATATTTTCGCATTGGGTTTTATCACTAATAGTGATCAAATATAAATCAGGCCAGGAAGTCTGACAGGGCTCGTCGGTTTTAATTGGACCAAAGCTTAACAGTCCAAAAGAAAAAATACTGCAAGAAAAAGATAAAGCGCATGAATGACTTGTAAGGGAGTCATTGCTGAGATGACGGCTGATACAAATGTTCTAATGAAAACTATGCTCCATATTAAGTCCATAATGTTCCCACTGCTGGGACAGGCCTTATCTGACCGAGAGAGAGTGGGCAGTTATCCCCCACGCAGGCTCCTTGCGGATTGGGGGATGTCACATGCCTTCAAATTTTTGGTTCTAGAACATGCTGGGTCTGAACACGATGTTTTCTTTCACCTTTGAGAGCAGCAGTGAAGAAATAATTTTTACAAAGTGAAACGCCTGTCAGGGATCGAACCTACGACACTCGTAAGTCGCGGCAGTTACCACTGGGAGACCACTTCTCCACATTATGCTAGATTATGCTGCCAAATAACTTGGGATGAGAACAGGAATATTAGCAACTTTCAAGATGAGACAAAAAATCTTAATAAATGTCCGTCATAACGTTACTACCAAATAATAATAAAAAAAACAAAACTATCTTAATCAGAATCACGGTACCAGGCAATCATGTCTATAAAGAAGTTCACAACATTACATTCAGAACACATCCTGGTTACATAACACCGAAATATTATAACATGGTGTTGCAAGCCGACGCCCACGCATCGCTGCCATTGTTTGACTTCGATCAATATCTGACGGAAAATATGAACATTGAGCAGTAATTGTGTGAAAGTGATGGTAAGGTTTGAATATAACAACAATGTATGTAGGTACTTGTTATGTATGTGTAAACAGTGTTATTGTGATAGATTCATAGATATAGCAGGCAAAGAGATAAACATGCACTATACAAACTTTACTACTTTCGATTTTTTATAGACTTGGTTCCCTGGTGAACGACGACAACTCCAGTAACGATTATTAAGGTTCTCTTTCTATTAAATCCTTTATTTAAAACTTGCCTTTGTCATACATTCAATTTTGTATTTTTTAAAAACGTTACTTTGATCTCAGGAAAGTAATTTATACAAAGCAAACTTTCCATAGTTTCTATACATAACACACATTCTCCCAGTGACCTCTGCTACCCTAGTAACTAACACGATGTTAGTATACCTCAGTCCCAGCTCTTGAGACACTCTCCAAGCTAATTGCTAAACGGTGTAACTCTCGACATTTCTAAGTGCTTATGGAAGCCTGGTACTTATGTTACATGTGCGTGTAGGACTATTGAAGTTTTTTTGTCGAAAAACTATGGCGCCGCTTCTGTTGGAAAAAAAGTAAATTCGCCTAATTATTTTGAAGAGGTTCTGGGTTTGACTACGTGGTATCCATCACGTTTCTAAGCACCCTAGAAGGACATACACTAAACCTATTGGTGATGTCCTTAAAAGGGTCAGGTGCGTGGTGGTCGCATTGCAACCGAGGCAGGCTTTTTAGGAAAAGTTTTTTAAGACTTAAAGTGGAGGTGCTTGTGGTTAAGTAATTACAGTCGCAAGGGTCGATCGATCAGGTTAAGCTACGCTTGCCGCGGTTGGTCTGTGGATAGGTGACCACACAGAACAGGGGAAAGAGGGTGACCATCTGTACATATCAAGACCCCTACGTGCCTCAGAACGTTGGTCTCAGCTGTCTTTCATAGATCTTTTGCAGTCGTTACGGGTCAT
Source organism: Antitype chi (assembly GCA_947359405.1). Taxonomy (NCBI): domain Eukaryota; kingdom Metazoa; phylum Arthropoda; class Insecta; order Lepidoptera; family Noctuidae; genus Antitype; species Antitype chi. The sequence continues at coordinate 5,687,368 of OX375829.1, read as the reverse complement.
CAGAAGCCCGAAAGTCTGACAACCAGTCTAACCAAGAGGTATCATTTTACCCAGTAACAGGATAGGCAGTCGCTTCAAATATTCAGCTGCATCCGGTTAGATTGTAAGCCGACCGAAAAGGCTAGGCAGGTAGATGATGAATAAGTAGATTTAAAGCAAATTACAGTTGTTACTTCATAAAACATTGGGTTACAGGAAGAGATCTTTAACCAAATAGAAATTGACCTAATTAATAGTCACGTTAGCAAGATAGTAACTGAAGTCGTAAAAACTAGTTAAATAAACTGTTACATAGCGGTTTAGTATACTTATAAAATTAATGGCGTTACATGCAGTGAATTTATAACCTAAACAGCTGTAGTAAATAAACATTGATAAACAGATGGTCTAGTTTTTAGAATACCTACCTACCTCATATTTAATGCGTAAGTAATTTTATTTCGAGAAAATTTGTGGTCCGAAACAGTCGACGGGTGGTTTATATCATCTGGTTGGATTTTTTCAAACAAATAAACCTATTATTACCGATTAGACATAAAACTCGAACAATTTTTTTTTGTTAATGATATTACATTTTGAATTACATGCTTATTAAGAAAATCTTAAATAATTATGATATTCAATCTAATACTAAAATATTAATATTATGTAGATACAAGTATTTAAAGAAAAAAGAGAGAGCTCATTGGGCATAAGAAATTCGTCTGCAACGCTATGTCAGTGGGTAAAGTGCGCAAAAGGCTCGCAAAGTTACCACGTTGGATGGGAGGGCAATTCTGATTGATTATATTTGATCTAAAAATGGGTCACTTGAAGAATCGACCAAACGCTTGGCGATCTCCCGAAATACTCGAAGAGTTAGCTATTTCAGTCGCTAAATCATCGAAACATGTTTACAAAAAAAAAACTTCATCACTTTTGTCGTCGACTCGACATTGATTCTTTAGATATACTATCTATTTATCAAACAAAACCTCGGAAATATTAACACGGATATTCAAGTCCATAATCCAAGCACTGTTATGTATGTATGTTTGACAGCTCAAACTTGACTTATCTACCTTGAACTGTTTGTAGTCGGCTCGCCTTTCACTGTGTGTTTTGAATACCTAATGCCGGCTCACTGGGCAATGCACGTAGTCTAGGAGATAGTGACACGGAGTGCTAGTTGGCACGGACGTGAGATAAGACAGATCTTTTGATGAGGAGGTGCGGAGAAAATTGTAATGAGGTAAGTAAAAGTGAATAAAAGTGTTTGTTTGAGCCGCAATTTCACTAAACATCTAGAAAGACACCGTGGTTGGGACGAAGTCCCCATCGCACGTATATACTTACAGCTAGCAAAACTATGTTGTCGTCATGGGTATCGATATCTAAACATGATAAAAAATAAGATAATTAATTTTAGTACAGTTACTTGAATTTTCCGTATAAAATCCTTTTTTTTTTGTTAATTTCACAGACGTAATGGGTACCGATAACTTAATACTATAAAACCAAATAAAAACTGGTGTCCTTAACTCATACTTTAAATAACAAAACCAGCAACGGTCGTTAGCCCTAAAAAAAAATATGCTAACTGACTAAATATTTTTTTTTGTACTGACAAAGTGTAAAAATTTTGACCGTCATGTTATTACACTTTTTGGAATTATCTTGTTGTTTTCAAGTGCATTTTGTATTTGAACAATGACAAAAAAAAAAAACTTAAGATCGTCAATAAGCTGTAGAACCAAATAAACACGAAGTTAACTCTATCTAGTTAACTGAGTTTAAGAGTCTATCAAACTAAAATTATATATGATTAAATCTATATGAAATTAGCAGATCTGCATTTTTAAGACATTGACTGACGATAAATTAAATATCACTTTAAAATGAACCTTACGGAAGCTACAGCTCACCTGAGAGAAATATTTGTAATAATCCTGATTGTGTAATACACAATCGACATCACAGAACAGATAAATTAATCTGTTATTGATCGTAATAACTCTAATGACAATTCGCCAGATGTAAACCTCTTGATCAACTCCAAGTAGGTGAGATGATATAACAATCCACATCGTGGACTCCTAGACTACACTTAATACAGATTATTCGCCATGACTGATCGTTTATTCTTTCACAACCATTGTGCTGAGTTTTATAATTAAAGTGATATATTTAGGTACTCATGCTTGGTATTACTAAATACGTGGGTACTTTCTAAATGAGATGGTGTCAGTATTTCTAATAGATACTGTTTCAGTTTATTCCATTTCGTCATCTTGGTCAGTCATGCGAATTGAATGTGTTGCTTATGGTAGTAAATAATCATTCTAAGGATTTATGGATCGAAATTCAATAAATATCATCTATTTAACCCTGCTAAAGAATAGCACTATCCCATTTCTTCGCGTAGGTGTCGCAAAAGGCGACTAAGGGACGAACTAGAGAATGGGCAGCAGCGTCCTCTATGCATTTTGCCACCATACTGCGATCGCCAACCCGCCTGCCAAGAGAAGCGATTATAGCAAACAAACCCCCAAAATTGGGTGAGGACTATGTCCAGCTGTGGACTTCTTTCGGCTGAAATGATGATGGTGATGTGAACCAGTACGTAACTACAGTAAGTACTGGACTAATCTGCAAAGACTTTTTCCCAAAAGTTTCAGTATAAGAAGTATACTTGACATATCACCAGGAGCACAGACTTCAAGTGAAGGAAACGTGAACGAAATCGTGCACCACAGGGAAACTTGGACTTCAATCTACTTAGCCTATCGCAGTCCACTGCTTATTAATTCCTCTCACAGATTGTACCACAGCATCACTTATTTAATTCAGCATCGTATCGTTCGCACCCTGTATCCTCGACTACTTGTATCTACGTTGATGTCAAAATACGAAAAGAATCATCATCTGCCTTTTCCAAAGTATGTTGGGGTTGGCTTCCAGTCTGTAACGGCACTACAGACAATACTTCGCAACAATATCGAAAAATACAAAAAGAGAAGTGGCGCCATCTACAATGCCACAGGCGAACTACGCAAGACTCACGTCAAAGTCCTAGATCACGCTGTCAAAATTTACCGCGCGACTCGCATAGGTACAACATCCCGACATCAACCGTCGGGCAGTAGCCCACCAGACAACACCCGTCTGGTCGGAGGATCCTCCATTTTCTATAGAGTATGAGTGAACTTTGCACCCTGTTCCTCATACCTCTATAAGTCTAAGCGATTGCAGCTGAATACCAGTATTTTACATGGAGCGATTGATTAATTGACGAACGAAGAACGGTTATTATCAGACTTGCAGGCTTTTGCCTACCCGTAACGACTGTCAATATACAGGGTGATTGGAAGATGGGTGCAAAGCTTTAAGGCGAAGATAGTACAGACAATTTAGAACCATTTAAGCCATGGTTGTCTTAGACGAAGTCTTACCAAATATTTTTAACCAAATTTTTCAGTTTTTTTTTCGGAAATTCTCAAAATTTAATGTAAACTGCATAATTATGGCCAAATTGAATGATAAATAAATTCATTTTTTATTTATTTAATTAAAGTAATGTGTAAGCAATCAAGCAAAACATGTTTTAGGCTTCTGTGTCATTAGACATTTTTTTTATAGACATTTAAAGCTCAGAAAAAATAAAAATTTGTACAATACGTCTTTTAAACCTTATTAAAAAAAATAAAAAATTGGTAAGACTTCGTCTAAGACAACCATGGCTTAAATGGTTCTAAATTGTCTATACTATCTTCACCTTAAAGCTTTGCACCCATCTTCCAATCACCCTGTATATCTTCAATTAACAGCCTGGACAGGCTCGGTGGGGTTTTGATATGTAACAGAGCAGAAGAAGCAATGGTTAAATAAGTTCTGGACTATGGTTATCCCAGGAGAACATACTACCAAGATAAAAGGTGTGTTAATCCAGGGTATAAACTATCTGTGTGCCAAAATTCATCCAAATCCGTTCGACCATTTTTACGTGATTTACTGAATCACGCAAAAACGGTCGAACAAACATCTAAATATCGAAACATACAAACTTTCATATTTATAGTATTAGAAGGATAAGTAAGATAGTAGGATAAGCTGGAGCTTATTCTGCAAAAATCAACCTAGACCAAAATATAGAGAGGCAGTATATGCGCCCTCACGGCCGTAGTCGCCGCGGGAGAAGCCCTGGGCGTCGGGATTCCCAGGCTGATTCCCGGCCACCGCAGGCGCGGGCTTGCGGACAGCGAGTAATGGGTAGCTCGCTGTCCGGTAAGGACCAAGGCCGGGTCTACGGCGCGTTGTGTTCCACGCGCGCCTCAAAGAGATGTCGGCACCAACTGGTGGGGTCGGCAAGGGCCGACGTCTGCCAGGGGTGCGGGTTGTTCGAAAGAGATACCGCGGCCCCTGGCACACAGGCAACTGAGGGAACACGGGTGGGTTTTAGTCAGTAAAAGTCTGACATGCCCTCCTGCTCCACCCAGAGCGGGAAAAGTTATTTGATGATTTTCCACCAAAAAAAAAACCAAAGTATAGATCAAGACTTATATTACCTATTTTAGGCAAAAAGGCGGCTGAAGGATATGAGGTGCCTTTATGGTATCCGTAAATTATAACCATAATTCCTTATTTGATTATTGCAACCCACTTAACCTGTGGTAATTACCACATTCCTGGTATAAGGATGGGCATGGCTAGATCTGTTAGTGGCCCTGTACTGGAGGACCACATTCTATGCTGACTTTACTTATCTGTAGGTTAATAATTATAGTAAGAGGCGACCATTAAGGGGAACCTAGTCGCGGGCTCAAACTGACTGGTGGGCCTGGCTAAAAATCACGCTGTCTCATCAGGCTTCGTGTCCAACAGGATAGTATCAGTGATGAGCAGTTAGACGTTAGTCTACACACACAACATTATTGAGTGAGATGCAGGATCATTTATAGTAAAAAATTCGCGAAAAAATTAAGAAAAGTCCTTTAGAAGAACGGGTTTTATGAAAAAGCCAATGCATAAATCAATGACCAATAAAGTTTATTGAACTTTTCGATAATTGAACTTTGTCGGTACCGACTTGGTTTTGCAGATTTTACACTTCTTTTATTACTTAAACATGCCCAAAGTTAAGTAAAATTAGCAAGAAAAACGAACTTTTGTTGGCTCCTAACTTTTTAATGGGTTTTTATTTTAGTATTTTGTTTCCGTACATACAATATTAATAATGAGACAAAGCGATATCATATTTTAGTTGGATGTGCCATGTCAGACAGTGGAGTAAGACACTTCCGAAGTTTGTATGCCATAAATGTGGCCTAGGTTCACATTAAGAGCCCTGCAGGACCCCAGACTAGCTTTCTGGCTTACACCCAGTTGCACAAAGACAAACAATAATACCACATTACATAATGGATCATCAACGCATTGATTTCATTAATTTAATCACGTTGCACAAAACAACTTTAAGGCGCTAATGGTTCTTGCTTTGCGGAACATAAACTGTGACATATTGACTCGTTTGACACTTCATTATTTAAAATTAAAGGACTATTAAAATCAAGTCTAATGTTGCTTTCTGCAACAATTAATGGCTGTTAATGTTTTACAACTTATAAGAAGATTACAATTTTCTCTCTATCATGAAATCGTCAGTATGAAAGGTAGAATACTCGGCAGTGCGACAGTGAACGAATTACATTTTTACACAATTTATTATCATTACAATCTTCAATTTAACCCTCTAAGCTCATATAATCCCATTGATTGACTGTTTCATGAAAAAGTGCAATTTGCAAAAACGTTGAATTTTTGTGGGTTATCCTGACGCGTCCCTTTAATTGCTGGTCGCTGATGTTATAAGTGTTTTGGCTGTTGTAACTCTTCTAATATTAAGTATCTTTCCCGCAAAAGAAATATACATTACAGGCGACACCCAGACGTCTTTACCCACCTTATTCATCCCAATAATGGTAAAATTTAAAAATAAAGTGCTTGACCATAACCGCATCGTCAAGTGCAAGACTGCGCAACCGCACCGGATGGGCAATACCGCCATTTTAGGTCCGTTTAAGTAGCATGTGACATTATGTAGGGACACGATTACATAGTGTTTCTTTAAAGTACATGGCCTCTTCGTTACAAGGTCTTAGGAGACTTCATCTTGAAGTAACAGCTGCATATGGGGAATGTATGAAATGAAAACTACAAGACTTAACTTATCTGGCACATGAAGAAGCTAAAAAAATGTATTTGGGTAGAAGAACTAATCAATCTGCCTAGCGTTTTCGCCGGTCCAGACAGCCATCCTCCAGCGATCGTCCCCCAGTATAACCTGATCCAGCTAAATAACAGTATTTGCCGGTGGAGGGCAGCCTTTGCCCAGGAGTGGGAGAGAGCAACCTTGAATTAAAAAAGTGAATTTTCTTCGCCACGCTTAATGTAACCTCATTTTTAAAATTGCATGAGGTGTAAATTAGAAATACACAATATTAGAGGTTTTTTTCTAAAACAACAAGGTGGTATTACCATAGCTGGTCACGTGGTCACATCGGTTCCGTCAATTCCGCTCTAAGGCCGATATCCATACAAAACAGTTGACTTTAAATCTTCTTACCATATAAGTAATTGTTTTACTTTCAACCTACATTTGTTGTTACAATGTGGATGGACTCTATGGGAATAATAAATACGCGATGGATGGACTGTGTAGAAGATGATATTTCTAGAATGGAAGTGGCTACTGAAATGAGGACTAATAGAGTATGGGAGAAGAATAAAAAAACAGACCGCCGTTCTTTTGTCCTCGCCGCTGAGACCCGCCGCGACGTCCCTGTCTATGTCCGCTCGACCCTTGCTCAAGCTAGCACGCGCCTCTGATCCTGAAGCTTTAAATGCGTCCCTAAATAATGAATCTGTAGATCCGGCCCATCCCTTGCTGAAAGCGACGCCTAAGCCGAGCTCCGTAACCTACACGGGATGCCCTTAGCCTGTAGTAGCTTAGTTTTCAAGTTTTTAAGCCTTTGTGTAAATTATTTCATCACCACTGCTCTCAAAACACTGAATGAAAACATCGTGAAGAAACGTAGAACCTATGTCCTAGAACCAATTCGAATACATGCGACATCTACCAACACGCACTGGGCCTGTGTGGTGGATTACGGCCCACTCCCCTTTCACCGAGAGGAGGCCTGGGTCCCAGCAGTGGAAATATTATAAGCTGATTATGCTAAGCTCTGGTCTTAATTTATTGAAGGAGCCACAGACAAGTCCGGCTAAGCAGACGAAAATCTCCTACGTTGATATGAGAGATGCCATTCCCAAAAAAACAAAATGTAGATGAAGACGTGATGCTCGGCTCCAAATGAATTGGGATAAGGGAAAGGTAATAAACTATTTAAAAAGTTAATTTTGTTTTAAAGGTACCGCTAATTAATTGGCTTGTTCGTAGGATAAATACGACGAATAATGTTGAAAGAAAGAAAGAAAGAAAGAAAATACATTTATTTAGCACAGACTAAAAAAAGGCACACAATATTCAGCAAATTAATAGAATTAAACAATGAACAAAAAGTGTAAAGTGCGTCAAAGTGTGCCTCACGGCTGTTGCAGGAAATGGCATTTTAGCTGAGCAGATACAGTTTTCGAAATTATGAAGCAATGGATTAACAACATCCTTAAAAATTATTCAGATTCTGGTTGCTAGTGTATTAAGCAAATAGGGTGAAGATTTTAGCAGGGATAACCAATTCTATGATTAGAAAGAGACCATTTTTTTAAGCAATCATTTCTTATGTCATCAATCATGAGTTAACTTGTATTTAAAATGACATGTCTGTCTCGTTCACCCATTGACATGTGCTACCTGTCGTGACTTGAAAAATAATCAAGTGTGAAGCATTGACCATGGTGATTGACATTCGATTACTAGGTATTTGCTTACTACGACTTCATCAATGGTTTGATTACGTTTGTCTTTTCGATTAACAAATAAGAATAATTTATTTGCAAGTATTTGAGTGAGTAACATTATTTATAAGTTTGTTATTTGATCGTCTTATTAAGTTTGGGATATGATATGATGGCACATGTTAAATGGTCCGAAGTGTTTGATAGGTAACAAGACAGTCCTACAGAAGAAATATACTTAAACAAAACCATGGTCAGCAAGACGACCAGTCACCACGAGCAGCACCCGTTCACGAGCATAACGCGAGGATCAGCCATTGCCCGCCTCGCCATATTTTGAGGGAAGGAGGCAACCCAACCCCCAACGCTACCGCAAGCGGTGACATCTAAGGGAGCATGACGAACTTATATAGGATTATTGAGAACTTGACCATGAAACAAGAAAATAATTTGGCAGAGCATGTCCGAGATGACTGTATATCTATGTGGTCGCCTGGTGGATTTTTCTGGTACCTAATTGCAAAGATTTGGGTAGATATGCAATATGGTAATCGTATAGTATTTCAGTCTCGTAAATACATCCGTAAACACTCTACACTCGCAACGCATTTTCTCAAGTTTCCCCTTTGATTTATTCAATGACGTCACAGAACTTATCGCCACTAGGGAAAGTCAACATCCACCATAGAAAGTGTTCACGTATTACCAGGAAAGCATAACAGTGGGACGTTCACACGTGATAGGTAATTGTTGCTGCAGTTCCCCGTCGGGTGAAAACACCCGGATGTCTCAGATAGCGTTTTATCTAACTAGTACGCGGTTTTTATGCGAGCCTAGTTATTTAAAATGGTTTTGTTCTAGTTTTTTTTTAAACGAATATTAAAATCGATATTGCTTTTTACTACAACGTTTTTTAATTACTACTGAAAAGCGTTGTGATATTATGACTAAGTTGACATAGATTTTCGCTTTTGCACCTATCTTAGTTGAAGCAAAATCAGCAAAGAAAGAAAAGAAAGAATCAACAGACCAAAAGGACCAAAAAAGACGATAAAACACATAACACATGTCAGAAAACTTGACAGAATTTTTCCCAGAAACCCCACAACCGCAGCTCCTTACACGATAACTAAGCTATGACGAAGTGCCTTCATTTTACAGTTCCACAAACATGTTCCCACTTCCCAGATCACATGGAAATATAAAACACTTGGGTAACCGGTGTGTTTCCGTAGATAACCCGTCAGTTTTAACGGTTTACTAAAAGAAATCGCTCTGTCATCCGTAGTACTAGTCGGACCGGTAAATCTTAAGGGCGTACGGTTATTAGGTGCCCGTTAACTAAACATTATTGTCTCGACATGTTGCGACAGAAACTATCTATTGATTGTAATAATCAATCAGTACTAAAGTCTTTTGAAGAATTGCTAGATGCGATATTTACCGACGGATTTTCTTCAAACTACTTTTTCCACGCTTTATATTAGCTTCACTTGTATGTTTATTTCTTTGTATGTTTGTAACCGACTCCTTAGGGCGCGATTTTGACCCACTTTAAACGGTCAGATTTCATTTAAACTTTGTAAACTTATCGAGGACCGATGACAATTCAAGAATTAAAAAAAAAATAGAGAAAAATAGAAAAAAATAAAGGAAAAAAAACGGAAAAAATCACGCTTTTGTAGTTAGCAGAACTAAAAAATATAAAATAAATAATAGTTTAAAAAACTAAAAAACACGCTTTATAAACCAAGCTTAAAAATTTAGAAAATAATTTAATTCAATTAAAAAGCGTGGGGTGCTTGACATTAATTGATTATAAAAATACCTCAAAAAGCACCCTACGCTTTTTAATTGATTTAAATTATTTTGTACTTTTTTAGTTTGGTTTTTAAAGCGTTTTTTTTTTCCTGGTCCTTCCGTCCGATTTGCTTTCGCCGCACATGACGGACGTAGCGTGAACGCGTGATAGCAATGTGAGCGATTCCATAATCTATGATTGAGTTTGAATTTACACGTGAGGTACCTTTCTTCCGCAATAGATGGACGTGCTTACCGCTTGGTAAGGGAAACCTGGTTCTTGGCCAAATCAGGAAGAATCAATTTTCAATTGCACGACTAGGGAGATAAGCAATTCTGAACGAAGACGTATGGTAACATTTTCACAATTCAAATCTAAAAACATTATCACACAACAACTACCAGGGTCACCAAACTGCATCAAATCACCTGCTTGTACCAGGGCGTCATAAATTCACAGAGTTCTTAACAATCAAGATCTTGTCTTCTCTACTCCTATGCATATCTCTGTCCTATTCTAGCCATCCAAAATCTAGCACAAAATGCAAACAAAACATTACCAGGGTCGTCAAACCGTAACAAAAACACCTGCCGGTACCAAGGCGTCATAAATTCACAGAGCACTTCCATACACTCTGTATCTACAAGATAAAAATCTCTATGTAGCTTTTGATTCAATTGTTCCTTATCGCGATGGAGATATAGCGGATGCAAGTTCGATGCCCAGTATCGAGATTGACCTGAAGTTTTTTTTTTATTTCGAAGCATTTTCCTGTGTATTGTGCTTTAATTGTAACGTCTACAGATGAACTGAATGATTATTTTTTTGTGATCGATGTTGTGAATGAACGTTCCTGTTAAGCTAAGTCCGTTAGATCTAAGTATAGGTTTCCTTTATCTAGTTTAGAGATTGTATGACAAGCAGATAGTTTACCAGCATGATTATTTACGTTCGGACGGACGTCAGAATATCTTTGCGGGATTTTTCCCGCACTGCATCTTCAACACACCGCTTAAAGGCCTACGTCCCGTTTGGTAGCGTAACACGGTCACTTTATGAACCCTACTGCTCATTAACGGCTTGTCTTGAAGATTTGAAAAATATATGATTTTGCTATAGATTCATATAGATCATTTTGCCCGAAGTATTTTTTTTGTATGGTTAATACTTTTGCTGTAAAAAAATATTTTCCAACACGCAATATTTTGGCTTCTATTCCATACTCCTACTAAACGGCTTCGTCATTTGAAAAAAAAAATACACTGAAAAATAGATAATTAGAGGTACCACAGAATCGCCGAAGCACAATTGTAAATTAATCAAAGGAATATCCCCATTTTGAGATAAAGGCTCAGAGGTGCCCTGCGCGGGCGCGGGCGGCAGTCGTGCTTTAGCATACAAACGGGAGATGAGGATACTATGGGCCTTAACGCCGAGAGTTGAAAATCGGACAGTGTGTTTTTTAGACGCGCTGGAATGCCCTCCCCTCTGTTGAATTCTTCACAAAGTACAGTCACCAAATGAGATAAGTTAGCAGGGTCGTCGGATATAGTTGAAGGCTAGTAAGAAATCGATGGATGTTTTCGATTAATTTAAAAAATGAACTGTTTTTTTTCTAATATTTTACTAAAATTTTATTCGAAAACATCTATCGGTGGTGACTTATCTCTTTTGGTGACCATACCTACTAAAACCAAAGACCTATTAAAACATAATAAAAACTCATTCATTAAAGAGGCTGGATACTAAGCCCTTCGGCTGTCAGTCTTACAAGGGTAAGCCTATAAGCCGCTAAGTAACAGTGACACTGTACGGCTCTCAAAGTCGCCTCAACCAGAGCGAAACCGTCACGGTAACTCGACTCTGAGGAATGACGTCATAAGTTTTGAAAAATATCGTCATCTTACAATGACAAGTTAATAGTGTGATTATACGGCTATTTGCGTGGAATCTCATTCGATTATTGCCGGTTTTTCAATCGAGTGATTTGGCGATTAAGTATGTGCAGTACCTGGGTACTTAAAGATTGAATAATGCTACTGATTTCAAATAGGTATCCATAACTATTTTGTAAGTAAATGAGTTTTTATGATATACTACTTAGGCAGAAACACGCAAAATTAAAAAAAAAAAGCTCGTCAATTTGGTAAAACTTTGGGTCTAACGAAAATGGTCTTTCTTATACCAGGCCACTCAGAAAGTATTGCGAAAAAACGTTTTTATGTTTGAGAGACTGGCCAGTTATAATCTATTTTGAAAATATGATTATTTGGAAGTAAAAATAGGTACGTTCCAATTTCAAAATTTCCCTCCACATTGTTTGCGAGCTAATTTAAATTATAGTGTCTCATAAAAAAATGGATCTGCGCCGGGAATATTTTCGCGCTATGATTTTTTACAATTTGAAGTGTCGCCTGAAACGGGACGAATCGTATGATAGACTTCAAATGGAAGTCATAGATTAAGGCCCTTCTAAGGCAACCGTATTTCGTTGGTATAACGAATTCAAGTGCGGTCGGCTAACTTTGGGGTATGAAGAAAGAAGTGGTCGCCCTTTGACGGCTGTTACGGAAGAAAACGTGCTAGCAGTGAAAATTTTAATCCATGACAAATAGGCGAGTTACTTTTCAAGAGACTCAGCACATACTGCAGGTTGGATCGGGAAGCCTTCACGAAATTCTACACATGCGTCTTCGCGTGAGGAGAATAGTTTCACGCTGGGTGCCGCACAAACTCACCGAAGCTCAGAAGCAGGCCCGGGTGGAATTCAGCTCATGATTCTGGTCCCCTGCGTTGAATTTTTTTTAGGGAGTCTAGTCTCATGTCCTTCATTCATGGTTACAGTGTGTGCGTCGATATCCTTGCAATCCTGTCGGATTCTGCTGAAAATAAATATTATAGGTACCTACGAACGAAGAGTTTATTATTTTTATCATCTACCTATGTCTTTCTTCGCCGAATTCCTACAAAAATAGAGCGCGTAAAACACGGTACTTATCTGAAAAACTTGTACTGTAAATGAATTAATTATACGGCATGTCTGTAACTAATTAAATCAGTTATGTCGGCAATTACTTAACATAACGGTTTTCATGACAACATTATAATTATTAACTACTTTAACATACTCCATTAAGTAATTACTTAGTAGTTATGTATCAGCAAATACATAACACGGGTAGGCAAAGTTACGCGTCCAAGTACCAGGCAATCATAAATTGTAAAGAAATTAATCGATCACTTAATACCAATGGTCGTAACACTTCATATGTGAGCCCATCAATCAATTGTAGACTGTAATCCCGTTCGATTAAAATCTAAATTGCGTGTGTAACAATCTTTATAATGTGGGCGAAAATGTACTAAGGTTTCTAATAGCGTAACTAAAACACGGCAATATAAATTGTTCGGTTGTACAATTTCGTTTGTATGTTTGATAGCTCTTATGACTATTGCTATATGGTTCTGATTCGTATATCAAGTTCTATTGTAGAAGCATTTAAAATTAGTGATGTAGCTATAAACTGAAGGAAACAGATGTGTAGATAATAATGCGATATACACTCCTCAATTTCCTGATTTCCAAATCGTGGAAAACGTTTTTTAGGGTTCTTTAGAACATGATGAAATAATTTAAAAACCATTTGCAATAAGGAAGCACTCCTCATGAAAACTCAGAGTATCATTAGGTGATTTAAATAAAGTAGTGCGATCATTAAGACGTAATGATGCTAGCACTATAATATTATTGAATTACGATTTTTTTACATTTAAAAAACTTTTTAAGTACCTACCATATTCAGTGTTATGTGCCCCAGGAAGTACTTTACTTACATAATACCTAAATGAAATAAATAATATAACATAATTAAATGGAAAAAGGATCGTGACATTGCAAGCCTTAAGGTTATTGGAAAAAAATAATAATTTAGGTTCTCCTTACATGTGTGAGGTTTCATGTTTTCTTTACTTTTTTAATTTTTAAGGTGTGTATGAAGGTCCAAAGTTCAGATAAAATTTGTGCAAAAAAGTTGATTTTCAGACGTCTTTACTACATTTTTTTCTCAAAAAAACCTGAGTGTGTTCAAAATATCTGGAGAAAAATTTGTAATAACGCCATAATCACGTACAATCGTTTGTATGAGAATTATGACTGATTGGTAACAGGTTAAAAACCTTATAAAAATCTTAAATAAACATTACCACAGCACTACGGAACTCTTTGCTAAATTCCGCACATACTTGCCGAAAATTAATGTCTATTCACGAGGAGATGTGCTTAGTGGTTATTTAGGTTAAAAATAAAATATTCATACGATTATTAACTTACTGGTCGAAGGATTCGGCTTAACACTTATTACTGTTAGGTTACGTACCTGAAACAGAGGATAAACATTATTAAAAATTATGTTAGATAAGTAAAGTTGTTTGTTGTTGTCGGGTGAACATCTATCCGTTCCAAGACCCCTCCATGCCGCAGACCCTGCCATTCGTGGATGTTTAACAGTCGTTACGGGTCGTCAGAAGCCCGAAAGTCTGACAACCAGTATTAGGTACCCAGTAAATCGGCTGTGGAGGTCAAATAGGCTCCAGATTAGATAGGAAGTCGGTCCATGTAAAATACTGGTATTCAGCATCCGATTTGACTGAAAGTCGACCCCAACGTAGTTGGGTAAAGACTAGGCAGATAATGATGAAGTAAAGTTGGATGTTGAAAATTAAATTAGATACTTAACATAATATAGGTACTGCCTATGCACACTACATGTAATGGTAGAATGTAAATGGGCCACCTATATAATAACATCATACTACTTTGTACACCTACATTTTGGCAAATAAATTACTTACTTACTTACTTATATGTTCAGAAAAAGTGCGGCAGAGATGTATTGTTAGTACACCCAGTTTTCCTTAGTGGTTTGTTTACTTATTGATTGCAAGCGCGATTGCTAAGCATTGGTTCTCAGGTTGGATCCCCAGGTTAGGCAAAGTGTTATTGCACTAATTTGCATTTTTAACCGACTTCAAGAAGAAGGAAGAAAAATAACTTTAATTTCGGAAGGCGGTGACAATTTTTTTTAAATACATATCCAAACTCACCGACGTCCAAAATTAAAGTTATTTTTCACTTTGTAAGTGTTTTTCCGGAAGTCGGTTGTTTTTTTTTTAGGAAAACGTTTTAATTTTAATAACAAATTGCCATTTACAGCACGGAGTCTCTATTAAAAAATATTATCGCGTTATCTCGAGTAATTGGCAGCCCTACGATATTGATATAGGTACTAAATCCAACTATTTTGACATTGTCAAACCCCCAAACTAATCTCTCTAGAAAGATTTGAATTAAATATAGCTTGGTGTCCTGATCACGAAATTATTCGAATCACACTAGCTAGAGTATCTGCCTAATTATGATCATTTCGTGGTCAGGACGAAATTTAACAACAAAATATAGTAGCTACATCATGTATTCATGTATACCTTACTGATTATACTATAGGACACATAATAATAGGTACTTCACATATCCAACATTCCAGATCCCTAATTAAGTGTCATGAAGCAATACAAACTCCATGACATACGCTTTGCATTCAGTTATTATGAAACACAGCCTATGAACGTTCTAATAGAAAGCAACTGTCGCCATTCTATGCTAATTGCTAATTGTAGACTTGTCAGCTGACTTATTAGTCGTATATTAGTCTTGTTGCCACCTGAACGTTATTTCTATGGGGTTTGGGTTCTATGTTATGTAATTGGAGACTTTTGTTTACTTTACAGCAACTGACCGCATCTTCGGGAATGAGGTGATCCTGTCTTAGAATAAGCAAGCTGAAAAGGCAATGGGCCGGTCATATTAGCCGTAGAACCAATGACCGTTTGGGTAGACGTGTTCTTGAGAGGAGACCGCCAATTGGCAAACGTCACGACGCCCTCAGGCTAGGTGGAGCGACGATATTCGAAGGTGGCTGATAGCAGCTGGATGAGAGTTGCGAGAATCGAGCAGCATAGCGTGCAATTGGTGACGCTAATGTCCAGCAATGAACTGCTGTAGGCTAAGCTGATGATGACCGCGACTCCCGATTGTAGATGAAATTTACGTAATAATTACGTGGTCAACGGACACCATATAAAGTTTACTGAGACTGGGTACTACGAGACCATCTGCAGTGGGCCCGCAGTCTCCACAGAGAAGATTTTGGTGTCTCAGCAGTAAGAATATTATAGGCTGACGACTATGCTAGCCTGTAGAGTGTTTGTGGAAAGGGTTAGTAAGAAATAATTAAAAATTTCGCAATCTAGGAATTGATTTTGAAAAATATCAGCCAGACGGAATGGCGGTAGCGAAGCTGTAGGTCTCCTCCTTAAGCACGAAATCGATGGTTTCAGTCGAAGTTACAGGCGATTCCTACTCGTATCACCTATGGACATAAGATTTGACACGATTTGACAGTTGTCTCTAGTCCCTACTTCCCATGTGCTGTTGCCCGACCAAAGAAGGTAATTAATCGGGAGTGGGGAAAATATCATTTATATATTTTGCTTTCAAAATTATTTACGGTTAACGAGATACACTGGTTTAAAAAACCACCTTTTTGAGCGTTTTCAAGAATCACCGCCTTAAAAATGGACAAGAAACTTCATAGACACCTCTACCTAACTAAAACAGAGGTTCACGACCTTGCCATAGACAGACATATTAATCTCCCAGTTCCGGGTTTAAATCCACATATATCCGTGAAAACAACGTGTAATAACGTCTAAGACCAATCGTTGAACACCCGAACAGGTTTGCTATATAAAACACCATGTAAGTGGCATGACACGTAAATTCGCTGTAACTAATTCAAGGCTGCGTGTGCGCAGGCACGCGATTAGACGCACCATGTGGATTGTGAGCTTTGTGTGTGTATATGTGTAGTGGGTTTGTAAGATCATGTGTATTGAATAAATGGGTATTTTGTGGTAGTTATAGAGCATAATGGGCTGTAAAGAAGGGCTGAGCTTTTGATTTTTGCGACTGTAGCGGATAGTGGTCCCAGCTCAGCCACCAAAGAGGCAACATCAAAAGGAAGAACACAAGCCGAAATCTGCGGACAAGAAAATCTGAAGTTTTTATTTTGTCTCCTCTTCGAGTGTCCGTCTCCCCGAGGTCCTTGGTGGTTCCTACACAACGCATTCAGGGGTGCGTGGTGACGTGTGCCTCCAGCAGAGTCACTAGGCTCAATGAGTAGGGAGCGCACGTCTACTAGTGGGAGAAGTCCCAGGGCGAGTGCGGGTGGTGATCGCGCCCACCGTCTGCTACACCGACTTTGCTGGGTTTCGTCCTGGATTATTTTTCTATTTGGAATTTCTCATTAGCAGCCCCGAGACTGGATTTTTATCTAGAATTTTCATGAAATAGTCTACCCTGCATTCCCGTAGACACGCTGACAAAATAACAAATATGCCCTCAAAAACAGCCCTACTTTCTAAAAGTTTCTTCGGAATGTCCTCACAAATTTATAATAAGCTTCCTAAGCAAATAAGAGAAATTGAAAACATATATTTTTTAAGAAAACATTAAATAACTTCTTGGTAAATAAACCATATTATACATACATCATTTTTTGTTTGACAGATTCGTGATGAGTTAGTGCCAAATTGTTTTTATGTCTTGATGCAAAAAATAGCTCTATTTTAAAAATATGTCTATTTGAATTAATATATATCATATAAATTTAGGTCTAAGATTACAAATAACCCAATAATAACTTTATAACCACTGTCTAAAGATCTTTGACATTGACTTTGAGTTTCTGGAGCTTCCTCCTTATTATTTTTCCTTCCTATGCTGACTAAGTCTTTTGATTCGTTGATGACGTAACCACCATGCCTAGTGACTGGCAATATAATTTTTCGTCACCAAGAATGATTCCGATGACTTTCTTTTACACCTACATAGTCAAAAGATTTCTTGGGATATTATAGTATCATCACTGAACAGATATTTGCATTCGTCACACTATCCCATCCTACTTTTATTACACGCTTTATATTAGCTTCACTTGTATGTTTGCAACCGACTCCTTAAGGCGCGATTTTGACCCACTTTAAACGGTCAGATTTCATTGAAACTTTGTAAACTTATCGAGGACCGATGACAATTCAATAATTTAAAAAAAAATTGAGAAAAATAGAAAAAAATAAAGGAAAAAAATACTGAAAAATCACGCTTTTGTAGTTAGAACTAAAAAATCGAAAATAATGCTTTTTTAGTTTGGTTTTTAAAGCGTGTTTTTTAGTTTTTCAAACTATTATTATAAATGAGAAAGTTTGTATGTTTGGATGTTCGTTACTCAATCACGCAAAAATAGCTTAACGGATTTGGATGAAATTTGACACACAGATAGCTTAAAACCTGGATTAACGAATAGGATACTGTTTAACCCGGTAGTATGTTCCCGGGGAAGAATTTCCGATCTCCACGCAACCGAAGCCGCTTACAAAAGCTTGTAGGAATGTATTTCAGTCACTTTAATATACCACCCAAGATCAAAACCAACGCATCTGTATGACAGGGTCACGGAGCGAAGGTACTAAATCATCATGTAAAGGCTTGACACACGGCACCGAGGACTAAATCCGGGGGGTCGCCATTGTGCCTGAACGTTGGACTGCACAATTATGTGTTCTGGCCTTTGTAACGAACTAAACAGTTAGACGGCAGTTTCTATGAAATATCTCCATTATAAAAGCCAGTTCTGAGTTTCTGAGGACGCATTTCATTCTAATGGATGGAGGAAACCTAGTTTTATCTATAACTAGCTGACCCAACAGACGTTGTCCTGTCTTAACTATGAATATATTATGTTACGCGCAACTTTTTCTTTTTTTTCTTTCATAAGAACCTTCTCCTGACATTAACAAACACAACAAAAAAAGAATTAGCAAAATTGGTCCAGCCGTTCACGTGTGATGCCGTGACCAAGGGAAATAGGGATT
Source organism: Antitype chi (assembly GCA_947359405.1). NCBI lineage: Eukaryota > Metazoa > Arthropoda > Insecta > Lepidoptera > Noctuidae > Antitype > Antitype chi. The sequence goes on along the minus strand of OX375829.1, from coordinate 5,668,683 downwards.
CATTTTTATATAATAGAGATCATATTTGGAAGAGGAACGGGTAGTTTTGGGATAAAGTACAGCATCTTAATTACATAGCATAATCCGCCTATATCGTTCCCACTGCTGGGGCATAGCCCTCCTCTCGCCGAGGTATGGGCCGTAGTCCAAGACGCGGGCCCAGTGCAGGTTGGTAGATGTCACATGTCTTCGAAGTTTTGGTTTTAAGACTTGTCGGTTTCCTCACGATGCTTTTATAATAATAATAATATAAAAACTTTATTCTCTCTCTACATAAGTTATGAACTTAATGCTAAACATAGTAGTGCACGAAAAAGGAGCTAACTTTGTGAGAGACTGGTGCCTGAGGTAGGTTTATTTAAAAACCTGTATTACAGGTCACCAGGACCCTCCCGTGGCTAGATGCCTGTTATTGGGTACACGACATAATAACAAAACAGGATACATGAATAAGTAACAATAAATTAGAGAACCAATATAATGCTTTCCTTCACCGTTTTGAGAGCAGTGGTGATGAAATGATTTACGTGAAGTAAAGTGCCTGTCTGGATTCGAACTTACGACCAACAACTCGTAAATCACGGTCGTTACCACTGGGCCACCACTGCTCTCGTCCTAATTGTATAATCATCATCATTTCAGCCAAAAGATGTCCACTGCTGGACATAGGCCTCCCCCACGCTCCGCCACTTCGACCGAAATGATGATGACAATGACAATGTTGCTTACTCCGTAATACCACGTCTACTTTTCTCGAAGCATGTAAAAATCTTATCTAATGATAATAAGAAATAGCGTGTGTTCTTTATTCTATATTTAATTTATTTCAACCGTTTTAATTTTTTTTATTAATGAATTGTCAATTCCGTTTCTTTTATTTTCTTTTATAATCTTAATTCTTATTTGTGATAGTAAGAAACAATCCCAAATATGTATATAATTTTGTCCAAAAATTAATATGCATAATTTTTTTTTTCTTTTATTTTCAAACACTTAATTATTTAATTGTACTGTATTTTAATCGTGTATTTTAATAATATTTTTTCTTAATTTTAAATAATATAATTATCAGAGTAATGATACTCTAGTGGCACTTTTTACCTAATTTTAAATTTGTTAACATGCGGATAATGTAGTGGGCTGCAATATTGTTAAAACTGTATTTATTATTCTTATTTGTAAACATTTTATATTGTAGCTGTTTATTGTCCCATAATAAATAAAATAAAATAAAATAAAATTTTAGTCTTGATAACATGCAAGTCTAGTATTTACGTTTTGACAACATTTAAGTAAGCCACGCCCTCACTAACCCTTTACCCTTTACTCTTCAGCTAGCTGTTCCTATTAACGCTAACGCACACGTAATGTAACCGGTATTGACGTAGTTTCCAGAATTGCGTAAGTCTACAATCAAATAATAAAGTCTCATCGAAATGGAACCTGTTTAGTATCTGTGCCCGATGTGAGATTGGGACGAGGAGGTTAGAAATGTCCTCTCCTCTGATGGATGAGGCAGTTGGTTGCTTATGGTTGGTCGGGTGTGTCGTAAATAGTGGTCCACCGTTAAGGATTCGATTATACTAGATAATTTCATCATCATCATCATCATTTGAGCCGAAAGACGTCCACTGCTGGACATAGGCCTCCTACAAACGGGGAGGGAATTGCCATAATCGCCACGCTTGGCAGGCGAGTTTGCGAGTTGGCATTCTCTATGCATTTTACCACCAGATAATTTACAATAAAATTTTAAGATTTTAACCATTTTTACCCAATGTTTCCGAAAATATTTATATTTTGTTTTTTATTTAAGAAATTTCTACCTTTTGTAACCAATGAAAAAATTAAAAAAACTACTTGGTTGTAGTTTCAAGAAAAACCATAACATTTTCATGTAATATTTTTAATGTAATAAAGCTAATATAGGCAACCAACTGCAACCTACTGAGCCGCAGCGGGTAAATTTTGGTTAAATGATAAAAATTTGTGATTAGAAAAAACAAATATGATAGTGTCATGACTGCCTCGTTGGTCTAGCAAGTGCTACTGGTCTAAGGTCCTGGATTTGATTCCTAGGTTGGGTTATTGGGTTCTTTTATCTGGAATTTCCCAGAAGCAGCCTGGAGCCTGGATTTCTGCTCGGTTGATGGCAATAATCTCGCCCCTATTACATGGGACTTAAACATAACTGGCGAAATGTGGGTGTACTATAATTACACCTCTGCCTAACTATTCGGGGAAACAAGGCGTGATTATGTGTTGCTTATTTTTGGCACACTAAGGCGCTGCGCAAACGTAGACACTTTTTGTTGCCGACACGGCACACCATCACAGGGAACCGTAGTTGCTGTGTCATGTAGCGGTGATCGAACACAAATATTCATCGTTAGCTTGTATCTCACACAAGACACAAAAGTGTCCACGCTTGCGCCCTGCCTTAAATGCTAGTCTCTGACACTGCGCTTTACACTATAAATAGTACTTTTTTATTTTTTTTGCTATTTCTATAAATTGTGTACCTTTTTAGTTTGTGCTTAATTAATGTATTTTTTTCTTTCTTCCTTATTTATATACTAAATGTTCTTTCAGCTGTTCCCTTATTGTACCTCGTCTTCATTTCTTACATCGATTCGTCCCACTTCTCTGCAAGTTTCGAATAACGGTCCGCTCGCTTAACTAACTCGGTGTGATAACACAACTGGGCTACCATGGTAGGCCGCAATAAATCCACAATGAGTGCAGGCATATTTGTACTGCTGACGGGCTGTTTATGGGAACTGGGAACGGTGTGCTTTTATCATCGGTTGAAGAAAGTTTTCAGAGCAGAAATCTGGAGCTAAGAAATGCTTGCTGATTTAAGGCGGTAATTTCTTGAAAACGCTCAAAAAGGTGGTTTTTTAAACCTATGTATCTCTTTAACCGTAAATAATTTTGATAGAAAAAAATATATATGATATTTTCAAGTCTTTTTTGCATAGAGTGATGGAACTCAAAACATAATTAAACGTACTTTAATGCATCAAAAAAATCATCAAAGTCACCTCTTAATTATCTCTAAAACCAGATTATCCCTTCAATAACAATTATAATTAAATTACAATTGAAAATATATCATAAAATTCCAAATGCCACACTGCATCCAATGATGGATTATTTATTATTAAATAGTTAATATCTAATTTTACACGATTTTATTAGCATTTATATGACAATGCTTGCTCATTTATTATTTGAACTTATTACAACAGATTTTAACACGTATCGGATTGCAATAAGAAATATTATCGCTCATAACGAGAATATTTAAAGTTATCTGGGCCTTAAAGCCGCATGGATAGCTAATTAAAACCCATTCAGTACAATTGGACTTGCAAAACACTGTCGTAGACCTTCATAAAAAAATACAAAAGTACTGCACCACAGCCTGAATCCACAATTACAAATCATTTAATCTTTCGTAAACGTGACAAAACCCTTCGCTTGACCTACGGACCTGTTGGGCCATCGGACTTAACCTGTAACTGTCTGTAATTGTTGGCACATCGGGCTATGTATAGTATTGTCGGTCGAAAATACCCGTTTGCGAAAGTAGTGTGTTGAAGTTTTTTTTACTGTTTGGTGGAATCATTTTGTATGTTTGGTTTTATTAAGGTGGTTTAATTTTTGGACTGTGATGGTGTTGAAAACAATTAATTATTATCAAACTCATGAAGACTGGGCACAGATGCTGTATGTTCCTAAGTGAGTTTTTTTTTTAATGAGATGAGGTGGATGAGGTTGTCGGCTGCTTTCCCGGACTTGCCTGTAGCTGCCTCAATAATTTAAGGCCTCCAGCAAGGGCTTACAAACTTAAAACTAAGCGACACCTCCTGTGGGGTACGGACCTCTCCTTAGGGGGTCGCAGCAAGAGGGCAGCAAATGACAGGCTGGGTCAGAGTGATTATAATTTAGAGGAGAATTAAAATTTGAAAGTTACAGGCTCAGCGGGGTGGACTGGCTCGAGCAAGGGTCGGGTCGGGGCGTACATTGTTTGGGACTTCGCGGCGGGCCTCGGCGGCGAAGACGGAATAACGGTCTGTGTTGGTGTATTTTGAGCGTGCTGGTCGGTGGATTGGCTACTCTCCTGGAGTAAGGTTGTGGTGCCATCGGGAACCTAAGTTACTAGTGCGTTTCGAGCTTTTAGATCGAAGCTGGCGCGACTTTTTTTAGGTTAGATCGAAAAGACTTGCGTTTGTTTTATGCACGGGTCAATTAAATATAGGAGCAGCTTTAAAAGTAGGTACAGCAGCAAAAATAATAGTTTTAATAGAATCTCTGTCTCCTCTTATAAAACCGATTCAAATTACATGTGTGCGTAGTCCCAGCGGAAAAGTGTCGAATTTCGTAATTTCAGTTTAGCAGATATTTAGTGTATGACGTCGTGTAATTGTGTATGGTAAATAAAAATTTGTGCATCCAGCCGTTGAGGAGCTATTCAACAAAAACTGATTCCGCTGGGACTACGTCATCCCAGCGGCACTTTTTTAAAAAAATGGACGTACAAGAAAAAAAATATATTCAATAATTAGTGTGTAACGAGAGGTAAATGTGTATGTTTAATTTTTGGACTGTGATGGTGTTGAAAACAATTAATTATTATCAAACTCATGAAAACTGGGCACAGATGCTGTATGTTCCTAAGTCAGTTTTTTTTTTTAATGAGATGAGGTGGATGAGGTTGTCGGCTGCTTTCCCGGACTTGCCTGTAGCTGCCTCAATAATTAAAGGCCTCCAGCAAGGGCTTACAAACTTAAAACTAAGCGACACCTGTGGGGTACGGACCTCTCCTTAGGGGGTCGCAGCAAGAGGGCAGCAAATAACAGGCTGGGTCAGAGTGATTTTAACTTAGAGAAGAACTAAAATTTGCAAGTTACAGTCTCAGCGGGGTGGGCTGGCTCGAGCAAGGGTCGGGGCGTACATTGTTTGGGACTTCGCGGCGGGCTTCGGTGGCGAGGACGGAATATCGGTCTGTGTTGGTGTATTTTGAGCGTGCTGGTGGGTGGATTGGTTACTCTCCTGGAGGAAGGTTGTGGTGTCATCGGGAACCTAAGTTACCAGGTATGGCTTCTGCATTTCGAGCTTTTAGATCGAAGCTGGCCCGACTTTTTTTAGGTTAGATCGAAAAGACTTGTGTTTGTTTTATGCACGGGTCAGTTAAATATAGGAGCAGCTTTAAAAGTAAGTACATCAGCAAAAATAATAGTTATAATAGAATCTCGTGTCTCCTCTTTTAAAACCGATTCAAATTACATCTACTTCCGACAACCAAGTACCAGGCTCACATAAACAATAGCGGGTACACCGTACAAATTACATCTATCCAACCTCCCATACAGTTATAAAACAAGCTACAACAATAAAATATACTACTCTTCCAATACTTTAGAACCGGAAAGATCCTCCTAATAACATCTGTAAGTATCTCCGGGATTTCCCAGTCCGTAAGTGGTAGGAATGCCTGTAAACCAGCCTAGGTTATTACGCCGTAAACCACCGTATGACCTTATGGATTGAGCATGCCGATTGTATTTTATTTTTGATGTTCTTTGCGAGTTTATTCTTTGAAAGACAGATATACAGGGTGATTGGAAGATGGGTGCAAAGCTTTAACGCGAAGATAGTAGAGACAATTCAGAACCATTTAAGCCATGGTTGTCTTAGACGAAGTCTTACCAAATATTTTTAACCAAATTTTTATGTTTTTTTTCGGAAATTCTCAAAATTTAATGTAAACTGCATAATTATGGCCAAATTGAATGATAAATGAATTCATTTTTTATTTATTTAATTAAAGTAATGTGTAAGCAATCAAGAAAAACATGTTTTAGGCTTCTGTGTCATTAGACATTTTTTTTACAGACATTTAAAGCTCAGAAAAATAAAAAATTTGTACAATACGTCTTTTAAACCTTATTAAAAAAAAAAAAATTGGTAAGACTTCGTCTAAGATAACCATGGCTTAAATAGTTCTAAATTGTCTATACTATCTTCACCTTAAAGCTTTGCACCCATCTTCCAATCACCCTGTATAATAAAGTAATTATTTATATACATGTGTATAAAGTGTACATATACAGGAAAAGTTTTTATTCAGTGCGCAAACTTTAACCATGAACTCAGCATACCATTCTAGACACCCCAACGAAGAAATTTTTCGTCGGTTATACCAAAAAAAAAAACAGCAGTTCCATACATTTTGACCGCGTAGGTATTGCACTTTTCTATGAAACAGCTGATTTTTTTTTGTGAAACCGACGAAAAATTTCTTCTTTGGGGTGTCTAGAATGACATGCTGAATTCATGGCTACAGTTTGCGCACTGGATAAAAACTTTTCTTGTATACTTATTTGTAGTGTGCGGAGAAATTGGGCAATTATTGATAATACAAATCTAATCAATACATACATCTGCATTAGTTGTCAAAAAAGGGGTATATTTAACTACCTATTTGACTGGCTGGAGGACAGGATGGAAATAATCCCGGACTTTTATCTGCCATTATGGGAATAGTAATTTAAACTACCCACCAAACTGGTTTAAAAAAATTATATATTTGTGACCAAAAACAGACGAGACCATTCATTTTTCATCTTCTATATTTGGTGATTGGAATCAATTTGGGTAATCCTACGCATTTTTTTACAGTTTATCGTTTTCCTTTTAAGTCTAATTAAGTTAGTATCAAATTAATTGATTTGCAAATGATTAAATTGATCATTTAATAAATTACCTACAAAAAACCTAGGTTGATTTTGATTATTTACCAGTCTCATAGTCGTCTTTAGCCAATAAAGCCTAAAGTAACTGTCCAGTAAGCGGTCATAAGTGCAATAGCACGCTATTCTAACTTGCTACTCCACTTATGACCGCTACTGTACCTAACTAATAAGAAAACTGACCTCTTTAACAACCTTAATTAAAGTTCAATCAATTAAAACCTAACTATAAATGATGGTTCCGCCATTCTCACTCATTACGCGCACTAGGCTCTTCGCGGTCGAGTGCGCGCGGGGAAATGGAAAGTAATCATTATCATTATCATCTTCATATAATGTACAGTCAACAAAAAAGTTTGCTCGTCTTGGACTTTCGTAGAAGAAAGATAAGCTTATTAGCGAGTTGGTAGCAAAGCTGATGCAGATGTCACAATGTACTGCATAAACGCTTAAGATTACTATCGTTCGTATAGGCTCTTTTATTGCAGTTATAAGGAAATTAATTATCTGCCCTACACAGGCAATACAGGAAAAGTTTTTATCCAGTGCGCAAACTGTACCTGTACGAAATTTTTCGTCGGTTTTACAAAAAAAAAAAAAACAGCTGTTTCATAGAAAAATGCCATAGGTTCCTACGCGGTCAAAATGTATGACACAGCTGTTTTTTTTTTTTTTGTATAGCCGACGATAATTTTCTGCGCTGGGGGGTCTTTAATGATAAGCTGAATTCATGGTTAAACTTACAGGAAAAGTTTTTATTCAGTACGCAAGTACTGAATAAAAACTTTTCCTGTAAGTACTTATTTCTAATTATTTTAAAATAATTTTACTGACATGAAACACACTCATACGAACAAAGCCTTCAAAAAAATATTTATTACAATTCGCAGGTCAGTGCCTGATTGTACGTCATCATTAAAATCCTCAACACAACCCTCTAAGTTCATTTAATTCTATTCAATGATGATTTCATGAAAAAGTCATGTCAATGTTATTGATGATTTAATGATTTATAATAATGTAAAACCGTATTTTGTTCAACATACAGTTTGACTATGACCAAAAAACGTAAGAAAATTTGAATTTCGCGGGCAACCTATGAGCTTGGAGCTTCCACCTTAAGCCCTAATTAACACACGAACAAAATGGGTTAAAGTTACCTAAATAATTGTTAAAATTACTTGCCATCTGTATCTATTTTCTCGACGGTACTTACGTTATGTATGTGCTAAATGATATTTAATTGATCGTTATAGTTTAGTGCTTCGTTAGTTAATAGTTAGGAAGTAAGTTGAAATGAGAAAATGCTAAACGACTTTTCACGGTTCCTTTGGCGGTGAGACTGAGTAATTGGCTTTCTTCGTAGTTTGATACCTGCACTGAACAATCATTACAATAATACCAGCTGTTGCGTATAACTTCGTCTGTTCTCTGTTCTTCAAACCAGGTTGGAATATTTTCCATTAGTAAAGTCTAGATGTGTGCAAGACTTCTTGTAACTCAAATACAGGATACGTAAAAATGAATCCCTATTTCGCTTGGTCACGGCATCACGCGTGAACGGCTGGACCAATTTTTCTAATTATGATTTCGTTGTGTTTGTTATTGTCAGAAGGTTATTATGAAAGAAAAAATTAAAAAGTTGCGCGTAACATATATCTACACAGGAAAAGTTTTTATTCAGTACGCAAACTTTAACCATGAATTCAGCATACCATTCTAGACCCCCGGCGAAGAAATTTTTCGTCGATTTTACAAAAAATAATAATCAGCTGTTTCATAGAAAAGTGCGATACCTACGCGATCAAAATCTATGGAACAGCTGTTTTTTTTTTATTACAAACATACATACATATATTTTTTTATTACTTCTAAAATAAACATCACTAAAATATTAATAATAATGGAAATAAAATAATACATACACAACTATGACGATGTGGACAGATAGTGTACTATCTAAGATGATACACGATTTTTTTAAGAATTTAGTTTTGGGTTTGGGTAACGTCAATTTTAATTATAATGTAACAGTTACCTGAAGCCCGTATTTCAAGTTGGTGCAAGTTTTAAATTTCATCCTGTATTTTCGTACTAGCCTTTGCCCGCGACTCTGCCCGCGTGGATGTCGGTTATCGCGTAAAAAAGTAGCCTATGTTCTTTTCCATATCCCAGGCTATATCTCTACCAAATTTCATGACGATCGGTTCAGCTGTTTAGGCGTGAATGCGTAACAGAGAGACAGACAGAGTTACTTTCGCATTTATAATATTAATACAGGCTGATTCTTTAGTCACCGTCCAAATTTTTCAGGATGATAGTACCCGTGAAATTGAACAACTTTCTCCAAGGAACATGGGTCGAAATATGAAAAAAAAAATCAACCTCCCATGCAAAATCAATAGTTAGCTGGTCGATTTTGTATGGGAGGTCCGATTTTTTTTTTCATATTTCGACCCATGTTCCTTGGAGAAAGTTGTTCAATTTCACGGGTACTATCACCCTGAAAAATTTGGACGGTGACTAAAAAATAATTCTGTATATATATTAAGTAGGGATATCTTTCCAACTTCTAATCTAAATTTATTTGAATAAGAATAAAAAAAATAAACTAACTAACTAAACAAAAGGACACTTAGGCGTCGAAGTATTCGTCCGCATCGCTGTCATCAGGAAACGTGCCCAGAAGACTGGCAGCATTGCCACGTTGAATGGCAATGCTAATTCTTTGGCCAAAGAATGACCCAGCCCTCTGGTCACGTGAAGTGTCGACCAGCCAGCGAGAAATTTCCTTAAAGAGGAGACGTGCACTCGGGCCCCATGGTCTGAGCATTTCGACCCCAAACGGCTTCTTACATGTATAATCCTAGACGTTTTCAACGAAGTACATAAACGAAGGTTGTATACACCAGCACATTAGTGGCCGTATTAACTGTGCTCAAGCGGGCGTGTCGGCGGCGACCTCTAGCCACGATTTCACTTGGCCAAGTCGGATCATTATCTTTACTAATTAATGCTATGTTCAATCTAATTCTGTAACTGAGGTTAGTGTGAGTAGAAGAATGAATGTACGTTGGCAGACTCTGGGGGCCTGGTTTCAAAGTCCGTCAACGAAGATACGAAGCTCCTCCGAAAGTAGTTCAGAACTCGGGAGTTATATGATAAATGATTTTATTTCTGTAAGTAGGTACAAACACTTTTTTTTTAAACAAGGTGAGGCCGGCATTTCCTATCTGACTATTCTGAGAAGAAAGGCCGAAACAAAGGAGGTCACAGTCTCTTTTAAAGTCCAGACATAATCTTGGTCAGATCATGTGAAGACCATGTGGATTGGTGTCTGAAATGGTCTTTTGAAGAAAGAACCACACAGATTGAGTGGACCTGTCCAATCAGTGCACGCATTTATCAGTAATCATGCAGCTCAACTCAGAACTTGATGAGCTTTTTATTTTGTTTTTTTTTTTTTGGGTGGAAAATCATCAAATAACTTCTCCCGCTCTAGGTGGAGCAGGAGGGCGTGTCAGACTTTTACTGACTAAAACCCACCCGTGTTCCCTCAGTTGCCTGTGTGCCAGGGGCCGCGGTATCTCTTCCGAACAACCCGCACCCCTGGCAGAACTTGATGAACTCAAACCCGCTCTGAACCCTACACCGGATAGTAACTTTTTCGGGCGGTGAAAACCGCCCGGAGTAACGGCAACTGTCGAACCATGTTGTCATTCATTCTTGGGTCGAAACCGAAGGATGCTGATACGAAGTGGAAAACGCCCGTAACTTCTGACGAAAGAACGGATTTCGTGCTTAAGGATTAGACCTCCTGAACTCAATTGGGAAGTTGTAACTTTTACTAACAAATAAATCGAGAAAGAGATTAACGTGACATGCTTGAGAGATCTGGGGGCCGATTCTACTAATTTGCAACGTTACACGTTAAATTGTGTTTCCACAACAGTTCGATTTCGATCGCCGTTCGATAGTTACATAAAAAGTCATTCTACTATTTTATAAGCAAAATGGAAACTAAACTTAAAACGAATTGCAACTGAACTGTAGCGGGAACACAGCGGGTAACCCGCGTTACTAACATGCCAAAATAATATGTTTTATATACCACAAAGAAAAAAGTTGAATCTAAAAATGTTACTAAACACGAATATGTGGCACTAAAAGTATTTTCTATAATTAAAAGACATAATGATCATAATTTTATCATTAACTTTGTCCTATAGTAAACGTCACGCTCATGTTCGATTTTGTTAGTAGAATAGGTTTTGACATTGTTTCAATCGATCGTTGGCGTAACTAAAACGTAACCGCAGCTGTGTCGCAGCTGGACCGTTGTTCATTTTAGTAGAATGCGAAAACGCTTAAAAGTGGTGATTCGGTTGCGGTTCTATTGCGTTTTTTTAACAAATTTGTTAGTAGAATCGGCCCCCTGAAATGGTAAAAAACTTAAAACATGATATTTTGTACACTGATATTCTGCTATGAAAGAGTCAAAGTGTTAGGTACTTTGATGCTTTTTACAAACATCTGTACCGGGAGGGTCTGTCGTACAAGTTCCATAATAATTATTCCTAGAATGAATTTACTTTTTTACATTTTTATATTTCTTCATTTTGTGTCTTGGCTTGTCAACCATGATGCCTCAATTTTTTCTCTTATTCTTTAAGTAAATTAATGTTTGTCTCGTAATTCATCCATTTACGTTTCAACGTATTCATGAACTAGTTTCTGCCCGTGACTTCGTTCGCGTGGAAGTCGTAAGTCAGCACAAGTTACTAAATATAAAACTTTCCTGTATACTTCGTTTGTAGTTTTGGGGACAGTACAGTTTTCCGTGTGAGAAGCAGCTTGTTCTGAGGTCGATACCCGCCCAATGTTCTTATGTGTATTGGCTTTTAATTCGCTAGAGAATACTGTGGTTGTTCGCTGCAGCTTGATCATTTATGGGCGTTAAAATGGCCTGTTCACACACCCAAGAATTGTCTTGGTACGGTATTGGACTGATGTCCTCGTACACCAGACAAACCTGATCTTCTGAAGTGGGAACTACTCTACCAAGAGCCTCTGGTAGGTTCACCTATGACCGCTCTCCTCTGGTAGAGTGTCTCCACTAACTTTAAACCAAACTCACATGGTGATGGTCAAGCGCAGTCTATAAACTTGTTCATAAATGTGGTATTTATGTACCAAATATATAATCTCTACTACACAAATCACAGATTACATTTCTTAGATAAATCTGGGAATCAAAACCATGAATGCCTAAAGAATTTGTCATCATAAATATCCTCTGCATAATGTTGTTTTTTTTTTAACATTGCCCCACACTAGGAATTTCTCCTGTATTGTGGGTGCGTTAACAAACATTTAAAATCACATACACAAACAGCCAGACCCGGAACAAGTACTTGTAGGTCATACAAATATTTGTTCCGTGCGGGAATCGAACTCGCGACACGCAGCGCAGCAGTCAATCGATTAACCATTGCGCCAAACGTGCCGTTTGCTTCAAATCTAACCAGATGCAGCTGAATACCATTATTTTACATGGTTGGACTGCCTTTCTGACCTCCACGACCCAGCTACTGGGTGCCCGAATTATGAATATTACTCTGCTCAGTAGACACCATGCCTGCAAAACATTTTTGGCCTCTGCAAAACAAAATAGTTGAAGGAACTTTCATTCGTACGTTTTTGACTGTCGACATGTAGGTACAAGAGAAGTCAAGTTAACAAGTCTTTTAGAAACTGTTAGCAGTATCATTAAAAGACCATGGGTTCCGTAACGAAAGAGCTACCAATTTCTCGTTTCTTGAGTTTAGAGACTTAAGGCGGTGATTTCTTGAAAACGCTCTAAAAGGTGGTTTTTTAAACCGAGATACACTGGTTTTAACAGTAAATAATTGCAAGCAAAAAAATATATCATATATTCAAGTCTTTTTTGCATAGAGTGATGGAACTCAACATACTTTAATGCATAAAAAAGATCATCAAAGTCACCTCTTAATTATCTTTAAAACCAGTTTATCCCTTCAATAACAATTATAATTATAATTAAAAATATACCATAAAATTCCAAATGCCAAACTGCATCTAGTGATGGATTATTTATTATTAAATAGTTAATAACTAATTTTATACGATTTCATTTGCATTTTTACGACAATGCTTGCTCGTTTATTATTCGAATAAATTACAAAAGATTTTAACACGTTAGTTTTTAGAGCGTTATTTTTCAGTAGTAGGGTTTTAGTTTTTGAAATTACTTTTTTTGGTAAAAGGATTCCATAACTCTCTATAGAACCCCAAACCCACAGTCAAGTTAATTATCCGGTGGCAGCAAGGTTGCGAAACCACAGACAATGGTTCTCTATGGGACAAGCGCCCGTGTTACGACACACAACAATGGCGGATGATAATTTGTGTCTATGGTAATGTCCTTATTATATAAAGCATGGTAATCTTATGGTCATGAATGGTAATTGTTATCAGTTTGTTATTTTGTGTGGTAATGTAATTAACGTTATGGGAAAATCATTTCTATACTCAGAACTGTCATCGAGTAATCTTTTTAAGGAACTAGCTTTTGCCTGCGGCTTCGCCCGCGTAGTAGTCGAAAATTAGCCCACGGGAACATAGTAGCAGAATAAAAAGTATCCTATGTGTTAATCCAGACTATAATCTATATGTGTGCCAAAATTCATCTGAATCCGTTCAGCCGTTGTTGCGTGATTGTGTAACAAACATCTAACGTACAGACGCCAGCACATCGAGCTACCCCAAACTGTCAAATTTTCCCAATTGAACATGAACCTTATATTTGTGTGATAAAGTTCAAAATCTATCAAAGAAATTTGACAGATTGGGGTAGCTTGATGTGCTGGAGTCTGTACAAACTTTCACATTAATAATATTAGTGGGATTACGTCAAGGGGAGGAACCTCATGCTTGTTACCTCCAGAGGGTCAAGCAGAAATAGACCTATACTTCATCCACATCATCATCATCATTATCTGCCCAGCCCTTTCTCAACTACGTTGGGGTCAGCTTCCAGTCTAACCGAATCCAGCTGAATACCAGTACTTTACATGGAGCCACTGCCTATTTGACCTTGACAACCCAGTTAGGGGGCGTCCATTAATTACGTGAGGCGTTTAGGGCTGGGAGGGGGTCGAGTCGAATCCCACCCAGTCTCACGTGGGGTAAATATCACGTAATTTATATTTTTTCCCGCAAAGAAACAATCTAACGTTGCGAGATAACCGGGTTAAATTATGTGAAACATGTTTTTCCACCCTTAAGGCAAAATCTTACAAAATAATATTTATCGCAGTAATACGAACGCCACAAAGTAGCACAGTACTTCCTCGATGGTTAAACCGCCACCGCCCAGCCAAGTCAGCCAAATGCAATGCATAAATCCAACGCAAATAAGCACAGATTAACGTTTTTACACTAAAACCACGTATTTCAAATATCTCACGTGAGATTATGGGAAGGGGGGGAGGGTCGAGTCAAATCTCACGACATCTCACAAGAGCGGGGGTGGGGGTGGAAAAATCGCCAAAATTTACTCACGTAATTAATGGACGCCCCCTTACTTGGTAATACGGTACCCCTTGGTAAAACTGGTTGTCAGAACTTCGGTCTTCTGACGACCCGTAACGACTGTCAAAGATTCACAAATGACAGCCGGGACCAACGGTTTAACGTGCTTTCCGAGGCACGGAGGGGTCTTGATATGTAAAGATGGTCACTCAACCAGTACACCGGCATATCGCGAGTTAAGTTTGTTTAAGTCCCATGTAAATGGGGCGAGCCAAGACTCTGGGCTGCCACTGAGAAAGTCCTGATATAAAAACCCAATCATACTTGACCCGAATTGAATCTAGGACTTCAAGCTCCGCAGTAACGCTTGTGACCACTAGAACAATGACGTAGCGTTCTACTACCTACTTTGCTAAAAAATCATAATGATCTATTATTAAACTGCGATTAAAAATTAATCTGCCAAACAATCACGAACTAACCCAAGTGAAACTACGGAAATTAGGCAATTATTTAAATTGATAAATAAGTTTACTCACGAAAAGGTAATTGAAAGGCTTATTTTCAGCAGTAGAGGATTTTAAATACCTAATAATAAAATCTCCTGTCTCCTGGAGATTATTTTAAATTGACTTCAAAACCCACAGGATTATGACGTTTTTTTTTAACCCCCGACGCCAAAAGAGGGTTGTTATAAGTTTGACCGCTGTGTGTCTGACTGTGACACCGTAGCTCTTAAACGGGTGAACCGATTTAGGTGCTTATTTATTTTATCATCATCATGGTGGCCTTTTGTTTATCCAATCTTGGATGTAGGCCTCTTTCCTCTGCTTCCACTCCTGTCGATTTTGTGCCCGACTCATCCAGTCTCGACCTCCGTGTCGTCGGATGTCGTGCACTCAGCGCTGTGGTGGTCTTCGGCGCCCTCGGGTGTCTGCTCTGGGTCTCTATTCTAGGACTTTTTTTTATTTAAAAGTAGGTTTTTAACTTAACGATGATCTTCTCTATGCTTACAAAACAACAAGTTGCAAGAGAGTAAACATTCCTACATACATTTTTAAAGTCAACAGAGCCAATCTACAATAATACATCATTTACTTTTTCATTACAATCTCGTCCCCCAAAATCCCATACTGGCCAGCTACACAATGACCTTAATGATTCAAATAAAGAAAATAAAAAGAAAACTTTCGTTTTTCAAAATCGTTAAAGAATGAAAAGTTCATGCGTACAGCATTATGTTACGTCACTCTATTATTAGGCTGGCTATACACTATAAGTAATATAATCATTAGATGTGCACAAGCTTTGTGTGGCTAAAGAAACCGCGTTTTGTAGATGGTTTTACTTGTGACATAATAAAATGTGGCCAATTTGGTCATAAGTTCAAAGACATGTGTAGGTAAAAATCGAAGATTATGTGACATGTGACATCTAGCAAACCCGCACTGGACCCGTGTGGTGAATTACAGCTCACACTCACTCACAGAGAGAAGGCCTGTGTCCCAGCAGTGGGAGCATTCGGCTGATTACGAAGTCATAAATTACGGTCAGGACGAGATTAATTCCAAACATTCCAATTCATAATATCTTTTGTCTGTACCTACTCATTGCTAAATTGAATTGTAGTATGAAAAATCGTAAATATTTATTAACAACCTTAAAAGCTCCTACAATGACCGCAAGCCAAGAGGTGCTTGTGGCTAAGTAATAACAGCTGCACGGGTTTATTGATCAGATTAACCTACGCTTGTCGCGGTGGGTCCGTGGATGGGTGACAATCTTTACATATCCAGCCCAAAAATTTGACAACCATTCTTACCAAGAGGTACCGTATTACTTAGTAACTGTGTTGTGGAGTCAGATAGGCAGTCGCTTCATGTAAAATATTGGTATTCAGCTGCATCTGGTGAGACAGAAAGACGACCCGTACTTGCTAAAAGGCAGGGCAGATGTATGTATGTTAAAAGCTCCCCCAATCCCTGTTTAAAACCGTTACAAATTTAGTTTCGCGGTCTCTATGGCCCCACACTTAATGCCGATGCCTAATAACGGCCATAACTGTAGGCTCTCTCGGTTATTTGCTCTGTCACACACTACACTAGCTTATTACCTATTACTGACCGTGGACAACCCTGAGATGAGTCTGTGACGTAATTACGCTTTACAGTTTGCAGATAGTTGCCTTATCATCTATGCTGCCCTGGTAGATTTGATTTGATTTTGTAGTTTTTTTTTTTTTTAATGAATGTTGCTAGAAATACTAATTGAGTATCTTAACACTACTTATTGTTGAAACAGTAAGCATAAAATGTCTGAAATCATATAAAAATAAAAAATAAACTTTTATTGATTTCTCTAGAATGTTGGTTTTCTTGATTGTTTTATCCCAAGATAATGCAAATATTTTTTTTATATAAATATGGAGACAGAAAGTGAAACGCCTTGCCTGCAGCCATGTACCAGAGAGCATACCATTTGTTTTCTTTTTCCATTGACAAGATAGAACAATTACGTTAGGATACTGACATTCTCGAACAATTTCGTTTCTTTTGTTGCAATCAGGCTTTAGTAACCTTAGAAAGAGACAGATTGACAAAACCTTCAACCAATTTGTATTATCTGTATTATTGTGACCAAGAACGAAAATAGTTTGTTCTGACTACATATTAGGAAATCTTACAATGGTCTTCTTTGAAACAGGAATCAGACCTGAATTCTCAATAACTAAAAACGTTAATTGACGATTGCAATCAAAGATCTTCATAATAAGATTTTCTTTTAAAAAAAATTACTGACAGACAGATCGCTTGTTGCCATTAAGTGCAGGAAGTGTGGCAACGTAGTGGAAATACGTTTGTTTATCTAGGTAACATGGCTTCATTCATACAATCATAGTTTACATCCTAAAACCTTAGCACCAATATGCGAATATCCTTCTGACTGCTGATGAACGAAGCATGATTCCTTATTTTAAGGCGGTGATTTCTTGAAAACGCTGAAAAAGGTGGTTTTTTAAACCAGTGTATCTCTTTAACCGTAAATAATTTTGAAAGCAAAAAAATATAAGATACTTTCAAGTATTTTTTGCATAGAGTGATGGAACTCAAAACATAATTGAACATACTTTAATGCATCAAAAAAACATCAAAGCCACCTCTTAATTATCTTTAAAACCAGTTATCCCTTCAATAGCAATTATAGTTATAATTAAAAATATACCATTTAATTCCAAATGCCAAACTGCATCCAGTGATGGATTATTATTTATTATTAAATAGTTCATTTCTAATTTTATTTGCATTTTTACGACAATGCTTGCTCATTTATTATGTGAATTTATTACAACAGATTATAACCCGTATCGGATTGCAATAAGAACTATTATCGCTCATAACGTCAATATCTAAAGTTACCAGGGCCTTAACTTTAATCAGTCATGGTTTATAGGTGAGGTAAATAATAGGTCATTCAACTAAAACATGGTCGCGCAGAATGAATTAGGTACATCATCTATACCTGGAGTAAACAAGACTTCTTTACAATTCCTGTTGTCCTGGTAGACCTGGATTCCGAGATTTCCGTACTTTGGTGGTTAGATTTGTGAAAAGTATACAATAAATCCGTAAAATAGATTGATGAGTAATTTATTTTACGCACGCATCACGTCACGGGCATTAAAAGTTTAAGAAATATTACTTAGATTCGTATTGAATGATGTACATTTAAGTATGTAGTGGGTTTTTTTTTTAGTTTTTAGCTTTGTAAATTTATTTAAATATTTAGAATATTTTTGTTTCAGTGTGGTGTGAACCAACTACAGTTAAACACTCATAGATTTTATCGTTCAAGCCAATTAAAACTTAATAAAGCCATCGACTTTCAGAATGTATTATGAATTCTAGAGCTCTATCTTGCATCTGAATAAAAAATAATTTAAAGAAAAGACATTCTATTTTTGAAATGTTCAAGATTCCATTCTTGGCGGCAAGGAGGCCTTTAAAGTATATTTTTTATCTGTGGCCACAGATTATACAGTGCGATTCAGAACTACACCGCTATTCTCGTATAGCCCGCTAGTTTTGAAATTTAAATGTTCAGCACTATTTTTTTTGTTTCTACAGGGTGTTTGGGCCCTAAAGCAATTCGATAATTGTGTCTTTATTCTGAAGATGTAATTCATTAGGCAATCAACTATTCTATCAGGCTAAATTATGGTTTTTAAGCGTTCCGGTAGCAGAATCTAACTAAGATAATAAAATATCAATAAAATTAATAGGTAGGTACCTGTACTTCCAAATTACTTTTGTAAAGCAGGATGTTGACATGAGCACTAGATATCAAAACTTAAAGTGCTAGCGATGGATGAATCGTCCATACAAAAGCAATACTTTTATCTGAAATTTGAGCATATTTCCACCATATTATATTACGGATCCAGACAGTATTTATCTAATTCCTACGGTATTTTTTTCCTAAATACTTACCTAAACTGAAGTTTGCATTTCGCACATTTTTAAGCGTAAATGACATGATTTCTTTTTGTTTTTTTTCCGTATTATTTTTACCAACAATATCTGGCAATCATAATCATCTTTACATTTAGGCGCACCCTGTATAAGACAGTACAAGTTAACTCGTTCGGTATATCAGTTACGTCCATCGCTCGCCCCTCCACCTGTTGGAATTATTAATTTCTTTGCCCATTATCTACTAGTGTGCTTTATTTATTTATTTTATGCTCTGAGCACTAACTGGTAGAGTTATTGTTAATTAGCAAGCGAGAGCTTCTTAGAAAAAGAGATATATTGACAATTAGCTGCGAAAAATTAT
This sequence comes from Antitype chi, assembly GCA_947359405.1. Taxonomy (NCBI): domain Eukaryota; kingdom Metazoa; phylum Arthropoda; class Insecta; order Lepidoptera; family Noctuidae; genus Antitype; species Antitype chi. The sequence goes on along the minus strand of OX375829.1, from coordinate 5,649,538 downwards.
AATCATCTCACCACATATTCTTCTTATGTCGTGTCGTATAGTTACCAGCACGTAAGTTGGCAAAAGATTTTGTAGTGGGGGAAGTTCGCGCAGGCACCATTTCATACATTTTTACATGCGCGAATTTCCCCCACTACAAAATCTTTTGCCAACTTACGTGCCGGTAACTATACGAGCTTTTATGAAAATAACTCTTGTATATTAGCCAGTCAACAAGATGGCGGTAAGGCTTTACCGATAGCAGGGTGCACCCTATAGCAGGGCTCTGTGGTTATGGCCGCGATTTACGATTTGGGGGCCATCCATAAATTAGATTTGTCACACTTATAATTATGGTTTTTTGAAACCCCCCCCCCGTACTTGTCACAGGTGGTTCACACTTGTGAAACCCCGTTCCCCCTTGTGTGACGTCACATATTTTTCAATTTTATATTTAGAATTAAATTTACAACACAGCAGTTTTTCATTTTTTTTTTATTTAAATTAAAAATAATCTTGAACAAAAACAAACAAAGTCAAATATTTTAGATTAGACAGATAGAAGAAGCCTTATAAATATAGATCGATATTAAATTATAACATGTAACGTCACAAACCTTTTGACCAGCCCCCTGTCCCTTGTCACACAATGTCACATTTCGTTGACCCCCTCCCCCCCTTAAAGTGTGACGTAATTTATGGATGGCCCCTTGTAGGTCGTAAGCTCAAACCTAGACAGACGCTTCACTTTGTGTAAATTATTTCATCACCACTACTTGCAAAACTGTGATGGAAAACATCGTGAAGAAACCGGTGGCATGTCCTAGAGCCAAAAATTTGAAGACATGTGACATCTACCAACCCGCACTGAGCCCGCGTGGTGGATTACGGCCCACTCCCTCTTACCGAAAGGTAGGCCTGTGTCACAGCAGTGGGAACGGAGTGTTATCATCATCATCATCATCATTTCAGCCGAAAGATGTCCACTGCTGGACATAGACCTCCCCCAAGCTCCTCCACTTCGACCAGTTCTGTGTTTCCCACATCCAGCAAATTCCTGCGGCCTTCACAAGGTCATTGGTCCATCTTGTGGGAGACCTTCTCTCTCTACGCCTTCCGAAACGCGGTTGCCACTCCAGAACCTTTCAGTCCCATCGGCCATCTGTTCTGTGAGCAACGTGCCCTGCCCACTACCACTTAAGGGCCTAAGTCCCGTTTGCTAGCGTAACACGGTCACTTTATGAACCGTACTGCTTATTAACGGCTTATCTTGAAGATTTGAAAAATATATGATTTTGCTATAGATTCATATAGATCATTTTGCCGAGGGTACTTTTTTGTGTGGTTAATACTTTTGCTGTAAAAAAATATTTTGCAACACGCAATATTTTGGCTTCTATTCCATACTCCTACTAAACGGCTTCGTTATTTGGAAAAAAAAAATCACTGAAAAATTGATAGTTCTCGTACTACAGAATCGCTAGAGCACAATTGTAAATTAATCAACATTTGCCAAGGAATATCCCCATTTTGAGATAAAGGCTCAGAGGTGCCCTGCGCGGGCGCGGGCGGCAGTCGTGCTTTAGCATTCAGACGGGAGATGAGAATACTATGGGCCTTAAGTTTGGCAATTCTTCGGGCTATGTCGGTTGCCTTGGCTCTCCTGCGGATCTCTTCATTCCTGGTAATGGATGGATTATGCTGCACCGCTTTTGATAGTTTATCTAGGTATGCAAGAATGGATAAAGGCTGTGGTAGGAAAAAATGCTAGCATTAAGAATAACGGGTCGTAGAAAGGATTGCAATTAACTAATGGTTAAATGGATTGAGGTATCACACGGACGTATTAAAATCATAGCGGGATCTTTTCACGAACTGGATTTCATCTCTCTAAGTTGAACCGAGCATCGAAAATACAACAGAGTGCAGCGCGCAACTTTTTTATAAATTCAAGCGCACCCCTGTTACTTGGTGACGCCTGGACGTGACAGCTGCATGTCTTCCAACTTAATCAGTCTTTCAAAAACTCAACCATGACCCTTATTCCCTGTCACCAAAGTTCAGAAAAGTTTCTCCTGTCTGCAAAATGATCGTTGTCAACTGAGATATCACCAACTTTATTTGCCGTCAATTAGACCCTTTTTTCAAAAGAAGGAAGGTTGAAAATGGTTTGAAAGGGCAGTATTGGTAAGTTTGTATATAAGGGCGTTCATACACGCGTGATTGAGATCGTCTAGCGATAAGTTTGAGAATGTCATTGTTCTTAGGGCTGTCAGGTTTTTGTATAGAATTGGAAGGCGAATAGAAATTACTGTGATATATCGTAGTTTTTAGAATTACTAGAATAATAGGCACCACTATTATCTGTATTCATTTTGTTGTTCTATGTGAAACCAGTCGGGATAGTGCTTGATAAATAGAAGGAAGGAACACAGGGTAACATTGAAGTTAGCACCCAATGACGTTTTATAAATAGACGCATCGTATCATACACGAACACTAGAGCACTCAAAAACAGCGTAAACTTTGAATGTAGCTACTTACTTAGTACACACAATAGTAGAACAGTCAAGACCCATAACGATTCCTGTTGTTTGAAAGAGATTAACATACATTATATGTATAAATTTAGTTACGGCACTATTGTGTCACCGCGTCACTGGATGGTACGTGACTAATAACACGACAGGCAATTACCTTGCATTTATCTTGCCAATACTGAGCGCCGGTAACGCGTCTAAAGGTAACATATCATTGTTTGCACCTTATCTGCCGTTCAACTCTGAAACAGCGGATGTGAATAGAAATTAGAAATAATTGTAGGCCTACTTTCACCCGCTTCAAATATTGCCAATATAATCACAGTGTAAAAATGTGAGCCAAAAAAAAATCCAATCAAATCAAATCATTTTTCCTCTAAGTCCCTTTGTCCAATGAGCACCCTAATTGCGTAACTTACGATTAATCATAATCTGTTTCGTTTTGAAACAGATGGCTAAACCATTGCTTCATATGTTCGAAAAATGTGTCAGCTCAACAACGTAAATAACGTAATGAATATTGTTGAACTGTCAAAATGAAACTCGCGTGTTACGCAATTAGGGTGCTGTTCCAAAACTGTCATTTTCATTAAAAAAAAAACGATTTTGCAAATTCAGCCTATAATGTAGTATTGCTGGGACACGGCTCTACTCTATGAGAGAGAGTGGACCGTAATCCACCACGCGGGCCCATTTTTTCTTCACCGTTTTGAGAGCAGTGGTGATTAAATAATTTACTTAGTGTAAATTATATTAAAGCGCTTGTCAGGATTTATGTTGAACTAAATAATTATGATCCGCGACCGTAAAACTTAGGTACCTACTGTAGAGTGTTGAGTGTATGAATTGTAGAACTGGTTGAGTGTATGGGATACTACACTACCAACATTAAATTCCTTTTAAACTTAATATTATTATATTTTGAACTAAATCAATATTACATGTTTTTCTTCTTAACCCATATTTTTCTATGTCGTTCTAATGGCAATCTATCATTCTTTCTAATTTTTTTTATATTCAAAATCTATTTTATTTTAAGCTGCCAGTCTTAACTAGCGGTCTGAATGATCCATCATCATAGAACCTCTACAGTACCTATGTATTTACTTACAGAATTATGATGCTTAAAATAATTAATACAACCCTCTAAGATTATATTAAAATCCCATTTAGAATAGAATAGAATAGAATAAAATTTATTTGCAAATATGGGTAATACATAAGTAGTAAGTAGGTATCACAATAGAGAGTTCTGCCATATTTCACCATTCGGCATGCAAACATTTTCATTATAATATAAAATTGTTAAAATTTCAATTCTCTTTTAAACATAATATAATTATTACACTCTCATTAAACAAATTATTAAAATTAAAATTTTCATTAAAACATTACCTAACTTAATTATTACATTATACCTACATTAAATGAAATTGTCATTAAAACATAAAAATAGTGGTCAAACTTATATAAACAAACAAACATTAAAATTACAGGTCATAAATATAACATTCCTCAAGTAAAATAATAATTAATTAATTAAAAATTATGCAGAAAAACAAAAAAGTTGTCCGTTAAAAACTCAGTTACACTGTAGTATGTTTTATCTATTAATAATTTTCGAAGTCTACTTTTGAATTGCAGCGTGTTCAAGTCTTTCCAAGCACTTGGCAATTTATTAAAGACAGTTGAGGCCATGCAATAAATACTTTTGCGCATCATAGTGGTTTGACACGATACATGATTTAATTTTGTATTGTCACGCCTATTTCTTGGAAATACATCTGCCAAACGTTCTAAACGATTTGGATTGTTCTTTACAAACATAGCTACTTCGAGAATATAGATACAGGGAAGTGTCAAAATGTTGTACTGCTTAAAATATGGCTTGCAACTGTCGGTGGTTTTTAGCTTAAACATTGACCGGAGACATCGTTTTTGGGCATTGAATGAATATTTCATTGAAAAGACATTGAATGGGATTATAGATTATACCAATTGCAAATTGGAAAAATATAAGGAAAATTTAAAATCGCGAGCTATCTTAGTGCATTAAGGTGCTTAATATTTTTATAACTTGACTCTATATATAAGTATATAGTTATTTAACTAATGCATTTGTTAACCCCTTTCTTCTCACCTTTTTTAATAGGCTTATGCAAATAAATTTTATTTAATTTAATATTTCCATAACTGGACTGTACATTAGGCATACCTACCGATGACATTTACGTCTAAGTGTGGTTGGATAACCATTGCATTCATACTTGACTGGCAGCCTGCTATTAATTAAAGTTTCATAAAGCACTTAACAACTTTCTTTTTAATTAGGACAAAGACGATAAACTTAATGGACCTGGCAGCGACATTTATGGCACTGATATTGTTTTAATTTGATAATATTTTGACCTTTTTTGTAATAGGAGTTACCTAGTGCAATAAATATGGCAACAAAATTCGGGAGCCATTTCTCAACTTTACTGACAGTTAGTAACCATAATAGCGGTCAGTAAAATAAAAAGTTACACCTAAAATTTTAATTTTAACACAATAAAATTGGGCTTAAATGTTAGATTCTGTACCTAAGAAAAAACTTACCCAAAGAATAATTAAAGACTAAAAAAATCCTCTAAAAAAAACTCTTCATGTAAAACAAATTTGATATAACAATCTTTCCTAACCTTCCGTCAACTCAGTGCAGTCAGCCCTAGTTCTAAGAAAGGGAACGTCAGCCATTGGCTCGCTGGTCACGTGCCCACGAGAGTTAATGAGAAAAGACGGATGCCACCACACTGATTACTGACGCTTTTGATCTGCCGTCAACTCTTGGAAGAAGGACTAAGTAGAAAAGAACGTCGTGTGTGTTTTGAGTGAGGAATTGTTTCATAATTAATTATAACTGCTTTACTGTCTAGACCGTCGATACGCTGTTATTTTTACTTATGTGATAATTATTTTACGAACATTTTTGTAATGTAGGTTATCGATTTTTATTTTGTTGCCTTAATAACAATAAACGCTCACAAAAGTAACAACAATAAAACTTGGACAAAAAAAAATCGGACCTCCCATACAAAATCGACCAGCTAACTATTGATTTTGCATGGGAGGTCGATTTTTTTTTTTCATATTTCGACCCATGTTCCTTGGAGAAAGTTGTTCAATTTCACGGGTACTATGACCCTGAAAAATTTGGACGGTGACTAAAAAATCAGCCCGTATAATACATCTGTCTCTGATGAGAATTACTTTAGATTTCTTCGGAATAAAACTGGGCCGTTACCGTCAGAGAGGGTAATGACATTATTTACACAAAGTAAAAGGCCTGGCCAGGTTTGAACCTATGACCTACAACTTTACAAAATTATCAGTAACGAGCTTTTGCCAGCGGCTTCGCCCGCGTTAACCAATTTACAAAACAAAAACCGTAACAAATAATACACCTAAACCTTCCTCATGAATGTATGTGCTGAGATGGGGCCTTTTGGCCTCGTACAGTATTTTGTTTTTTTTTTATTTTTTGCTTTGTATAATATTTTAAATTTAAATTTTTTGTTAAGAATATTGTGTAGTTAAGTTTGTGATATTCCTGTGAAAGTCTAATAAATACTTTTTCTTTCTTTCTTTCTTTAAATCTGCATGAAAACCAGTTAAGTCGTTTTTGAATTTATCGCCAACAGACAGACAGACGCGGCAGGGGACTTTGTTTTATAATAGGTATGTAATGAAAGTGATAGTGATATTTAATAAAAAGTATACCTACGAACACAATCAGGGCCTTAATTCTGTATGGTTATAATGATTCCCCGCGGAATCTTACTACGTTTAGCCTACGTCAATATCGTGTTTTTTAGAAACCGATGTAACGGTAAGGAATTGAAATGTCATATTCTGTATGTTCCAAGACAATTTGTCGATATAATTAATACGAAATTAGCAGATTTCGTGTGTGATTGACGTGGTTACGAGTAAGGAATCGTTAAGTGGTCATAGTAAATTCAGACCCAGAGTCTTTGTCAAAAAGCCAAATGAAGGCGAAGAAGGGCACACCGAGTTAATAATATGTAGTACACTTAACATAATACAGTAGTCAATATGCATGTTTCCTGCATCACAATGTTTTATTTAGAAACAATAAAAACACCGCTTTATACTGATTCAAAGCACAAACAATATAACTCGGAGACAATGCTACAATATGTCAAACGTCAATTTATAATCTTTTGTCTTTAAGCCGCGGTGCTAAATAAAATATAGTCGAGATATGTATGGTTATTATGTAATAACCAGGGGTTATAAAGAGGCCGCTTTGGCAGAATCATAAATGGGTATATTCATAAACGATGATTAAAGTTAAATGATGTTTAAACGTCAAAAATGTATGGTTAAACAGACGCTAATCATTATTTAACTTTAACCAACGTTTACGAAAAGTCGCTTTTAGTAGGTTTTAGTAGATCTTTTAAACTACGCAACAGATTTTAATACAGTTTTCATCAATAGATAGAGTGATTCAAGAAGAAGGTCTTTATGTATAATACACCGACCTCCACGCGAGTTACGCCCGCGCCGCAGGCAAGAGCTAGTAGAAGAATATAAAATGAATCATTATGGTCACAAACTGACAATTCATAATATTAACTGCGTACACAGCACGCAATTCATCTATTTGACAGTTTTGTACGGAGATTTGTAAAATGGTCCACGAATTGCTTTATTACAGTTAAACGTCAAAAAGCAGAATCATGGGTTTTTTTTTTAAATGGCATCTCGCAGTTCAACCTTTGATGTTGTCAGCTACTTAACTGGACTTGCCTGTGATAACCTTAATAAATTAAGGCTACCAGACAAGGCTCAAAAACTAGAGCGACTGCTCGGTAAGGGCACCACCAGCAAAGGACAGACTGGATCAGACTGAATAAGAGACTTTAATGAATCGCTTTTAGAAGGAATTGCATGATCTACGAAATCGTTGTGGTCTTTTAACCCGACTATGGCGAAGAAAAAAGGAGGGTTATGATTTTAACCGGTGTGCTGTGTGTATGTTTTGTAATACAATGCAACACACTGATTATCGTCGGAATTGAAAATCTAACACAGTGTTCTGTTGGATTCTCAATGGTCGGTTCAACAACGAGGGTTGATCAAGTGGGCGAAAATATTGCGCCGCGATTTTATTACGCCCCTGTGAATGTCGACTAAATTTATGTGGGTATGTATGTAATTATGTATGTATGTATGCAAGTTCATCTGTTCACACAGGTCACAAAACTCCCAAAAACCACCACATTGAGTGGTACTACAGACAGACATTTCGTCAATCATCCGAATACCCAAGCTACCAGGCGCTCATAGAGATACAAGTATGTATTTCGCATGCAGACAATTGTTTCATAAACAATCGACGAACGCCTTACTGCGCATGCTCAGAATACTTTTAACTACTCTGTTGTTGATCGTTAATCATGCTTTGTTAGTCATTGATTTACATGTTACATTACATTGTTTGGTGAGAATGGTGAAACAAAGGGATTTGAATTAGGAATTGTGACTTTTATTACCAATTTTGACCATAGAGTATTCAGTTGGTCCTAGTGGTTGCAAGCGCAGAGAGTTCTTAGGTTAAATTTCTAGAAGGGAAATTGCGTACCACTCTAAAACTGCCGTCCATAAGCTATAATACCGTTAACTTGCATATGGTCGATTTTCGTTTTTTAATGCCACCTTATTCAGAAAAAAAGTCTCTATCTCTCTGTCTAAGCAGTATTTTTCTACTATTTATGAAAGCCGAGATAAAAAAAAAATATCGCCGTAAACTTGCCTTGTTTGATTTATTTACAAATGCAAATCAACCGCGATTACTGCTATCGCATAAATATGCATCGTTTTGGCCGCAAGGATGATGAAATTTCTAATTGGTGTGGGGTACTTACTATAACTAAAAAGTGAAAAATAAAAACTTTTTCCAAAAAAAAAACAACCGACTCCCGGAAAAACCCGACAAAGTAAAAATAACTTTAATTTCGGATGGCGGTGACAAAAAATTAAAATACATATCCAGGGTCACCGACTTCCGAAATTAAAGTAATTTATCACTTTGTAGTGTTTTTCCGGAAGTCAGTTGTTTTTTTTTTGGGAAAAAGTTTGAGCCACTTTTTTTTTTTTTGGTTGAGATGGAATCGTCTCTTAACCTACAACCAGTCTACATACATAATCAGCCCACTGCTGGGATATAGGCCTCCTCTCGGTGAGAGGGAGATGGCCATAATTCACTACGCGGGCGCAGTGCGGGTTGGTACAGACGCCAACATATCCAGCTAGCGACATGGAGAGCGCGATTGTCGCAACCCAGTGCTGGGCACGCCACGATAGCGGCGGTAAGTCCCCTCTTTGAGGAGTGGCTTGAGAGGCGGCATGGCGTCCTCACCTTCCGCCTGACGCAGGTCCTCACCGGACACGGTTGTTTCGGGAGGTTCCTGTTTCGTATAAGGCGGGAGGAAACGCCCGGGTGCTTCCATTGCGAAGATCGCCCTGAGGACACGGTGGAGCATACGGTGGCGGTCTGCCCGGCTTGGGCGGAGCACCGCCGTGTCCTCGTGGAGGCGATCGGCGGCGGCGATCTCTCGCGTCCGGCCCTGGTGCAGGCCATGGTACGGAGCGAGAGTGAATGGTTAGCCGTCACCTCCTTCTGCGAAGCAGTAATGCTCGCAAAGAGGGAGGCGGCGCACGTGAGGGAGAGGCAGTATATGCGCCCTCACGGCCGTAGTCGCCGCGGGAGAAGCCCTGGGCGTCGGGAATCCCAGGCTGATTCCCGGCCACCGTAGGCGCGGGCTTGCGGACGGCGAGTAATGGGTAGCTCGCTGTCCGGTAAGGACCAAGCCCGGGTCGACGGCGCGTTGTGTTCCACGCGCGCCTCAAAGAGATGTCAGCACCAATAGGTGGGGTTCGCAAGGACCGATGCCTGCCACGGGTGCGGGTTGTTCGAAAGAGATACCGCGGCCCCTGGCACACAGGCAACTGAGGGAACACGGGTGGGTTTTAGTCAGTAAAAGTCTGACACGCCCTCCCGCTCCACCCAGAGCGGGAGAAGTTATTTGATGATTTCCCACCCAAAAAAAAAAAAAAAAAACATATCCAGCTACCACAATCTGTCAAATTTCTTTGATAGATTTTCATCTTTATAACATAAGCTTAAGGTTCATATTCAATTGGGAATATTTGACAGTTTGGGGTAGCTTGATGTGCTGGAGTTTATACATGACATTGTATTCGAATTTTGATCCTAGGACATTTGTCAGTTTCCTCACGCTATTTTCCTTCACCGTTTTGAGAGCAGTGGTGATGAATTGATCACGATTGGTCACGATGAATGAGGGTCGAGTTGCGTGTTTTGTTGAGTGGCCATTTGAGTCGCGTGAAGATAAGATAAGATTTATCGTCTTTTTTATATGATTTGGCTCCCTGGTGGCAATATGTCTATTATGTAATCGTTATTGTAGTGTAATAGTTATTACTTTTAAATGGTTATATTATTAAAATATGTATTTTGCTTACATTTATGGGGCCTTGAATGATAAAAATGGGAGAAAAATAACAACACTCGGTTTTAATTTGAAACATACTCATTTTATTGTAAACCCAATTACATGAAAGTCATACACTGAATAGTAAATATTGTACAAATTCCGAAACAGTTGTAGTTTCATATGAGTTTCATAGTAAAATAGCGAGAAATCGGGGTTTAAACGCAAGGGGACCTAAAAGGGGCGTGACCTAGATCTAGGTCATACGCAAACTTTCTCGATTTTTCATTTGACGTCTGTCACTTGAAGGGTTAAAGCGCCTGACTGGGTTCGAACTTAAGGCTTAGTAGGTCGCGACCTTTCCAGAACATACTGCCAATAAGATATCAAGATGCAAGATACTAAACAATGTTTTTAAAGATAACATACAAATAAAGCAAACAATCGAAATACGATAACGTGTACCGATAACGAAACGTAAAATATAGGAACACGATACCCAAATACTAATATTACCATAGTACAACGTACCTAACGGTCGGATCCCGATACCGGGGTCGTGGGTTCAGTTCCCAGGATGTGCAGTTAAAATTCTGAGTCCAGTAATACCGTACAAAATGAATAATAGTTAAGTGAAGTCATTTAGATGGTTATCGTAACTGTGTAAATTGTAATTTGATTTGACCGATTGCGGGAAGAAGGGTTATGATTTTTCGATAAGTACTCAGGACTTCAAGGAAACCTCAGAAACTTCACTCTTACAAGGAATATCCTGGATCTATCTTGAAATAGGTCCGCTAAAAAAGTTATGTGAAAAAGCCCTGGTGACTTTAAATATTGTCGTTATGAGCGATAATAGTTCTTATTGCAATCCGATACGGGTTAAAATCTGTTGTAATAAATTCGAATAATAAATGAGCAAGCATTTTCGTAAAAATGCAAATAAAATCGTATAAAATTAGATATTAACTATTTAATAATAAATAATCCATCACTGGATGCAGTTTGGCATTTGGAATTTATGGTATATTTTTAATTATAATTATAATTGTTATTGAAGGGATAAACTGGTTTTAAAGATAATTAAGAGGTGACTGATGATTTTTTTTATGCATTAAAGCATGTTTAATTATGTTTTTTTTTTATTAATTATTTCTACTTGAGTACCTATAGTTTTCAATGTTTTGATAGTATATTGGCGTGTACTAGCTGACATGTGGCAAATTTAATGTTTTTTGTGTTTCGTAATGTTAATTACCTGCATAGTATAGAATCAAGTTCTTCTAACTTAAGGGCCTACGTCCCGTTTGGTAGCGTAACACGGTCACTTTATGAACCGTACTGCTCATTAACGGCTTGTCTTGAAGATTTGAAAAATATACGATTTTGTTATAGATTCATATAGATCATTTTGCCGGAAGTACTTTTTTTGTATGGTTAATAATAGGTCTTTACCTATGAAATTGCCGTTTTGTATGAAAAAATTTAAACGAATTTTTTTCATGTATTTTTTATTTGTATTAATCGAAGTAATCACCCATGCAATCAATGCATCTTTGCCATCGCAGTGGCAGTTTATTGATGCCCTTCTTAAAGAAATCAGCTGGACGGGAGGCAACAAATTCTTCAAAGGCATTTTGTACTGCCTCTCGGGTATTGAATTTTTTTCCCGCCAAGAAGTTATCCAAATTCTGGAAAAAGTAGTAGTCTGTAGGCGCAAGGTCTGGTGAGTAGGGCGGATGACGGAGAGCTTCCAACCCCAGTTCTTGCAACTTGGAGACCGTCTGCTGTGCAGTATGAGGTCGTGCGTTGTCGTGCAGGAGCAGCGGAGACGAGCGATTGACCAATGCTGGTTGGAGATGTGCCAGCTTCTCCATCATTGTGTTCAGTTCTTCACAGTACACATCTGCAGTAATGCTCACCCCGTTTGGTAAGAAGCTGTGATGAATCACACCGGCGCTAGACCACCAAACAGTGACCATCACTTTTCTAGGGGTAAGTTTTCGTTTAGGGCATTGTTTAGGTGCTGAACCAGGATCCAACCAACTTGCTGAGCGCTTGCGGTTATCAAACAGAATCCATTTTTCATCGCAGGTAACAATGCGGTTCAAAATTCCTTCATTTGTGTGTCTGTTGAGCAGTGCAAGGCACGTCTCGACGCGTACTTCGCGCTGACGATCATTGAGTTCGTGGGGCACCCATTTGTCAAGCTTTTTTACCTTGCCAATTTGACGCAAATGGACCAATATTGTTTTGACGCTAACGTCGAAAGCTGCTGCTAATTCAGCCGTAGATTGTGTATCATCAGCTTCCACAATCGCCTTTAATTCGTCATTGTCGACCAAAGTCTTCGGACGACCGCGAGGTTCATTTTTCAGGTCGAAATTTCCAGAACGGAAGCGAGCAAACCAATAACAGGTGGTGCGTTGGTTTGTAGTGTTAGCTCCGTAAACGTCGTTGATGTTGCGTGCCGCTTGTGCCGCGTTGCTGCCACGACGGTACTCATATTCCATAATTACTCGAATTTTTAACGTATCCATGATGACGAAAAAGATTGAAATGCGATGAAAATGTAACACTAATCAATAAACAAATGACTACTTTTGGAAAAAAAAATCCATGTTTTTAAAATAAAATTAATTTGAAATTAGAATTCTTACCCAAACAAAAATTATTTTGATTTGAAATGGCCAGTACTGCAAAACGGCAATTTCATAGGTAAAGACCTAATACTTTTGCTGTAAAAAAATATTTTCCAACACGCAATATTTTGGCTTCTATTCCATACTCCTTCTAAACGGCTTCGTTATTTGGAAAAAAAAATGCAATGAAAAATAGATAGTTAGAGGTACCACAGAATCGCCGAAGCACAATTGTAAATGAATCAAAGGAATATCCCCATTTTGAGACAAAGGCTCAGAGGTGCTTTAGCATACAAACGGGAGATGAGGATACTATGGGCCTTAACAGACAGCAGTGCTGCTGGGGAGTTTGTTGCAACACTTCTTCTTCCCAGCTAAAGCAATAGGAAGTGATGAAGGGCGGGCGTTTTGGGAGGACTGTCTTATATAATTTTGACGTTCAAAAAGAGCTGACTGTCAGCCTAGTTTGAATAAATGACTTTTGATTTTGGTCAATCTTCCAAATGTCATAGCTCTATCTTCAGTGCTCTAGTTTGTGAATAATCAACCTATAATGATGCCCCTGCTGGGACACAAGCCTCATTGAGAGGGAGCGGGCCGTAATCCACCACGCGGGCCCAGTGCGGGTTGGTAGATGTCATATATCTTCGAATTTTTGTTTACAGGATATGTCGGTTTCCTCACGATGTTTTCCTTCACCGTTTTTCAGCAGTGGTGATGAAATAATATTCACAAAGTAAAGCACCTGTCAGGGTCGAACATACTGTCTGCAACTCGTAAATCACGGCCGTTACCACTGAGCCACCAGTGTTCTGTTAATTAATTAGCCAATCAGAATAATCAACGTATCTCCTACAGCATTAGCAAACATACATAACGGTCAAAGGAATGTTATTCCATCCTATTCAAACCCTGACTGACAGCTACTACAAACATAACCTAAAATACAATCAACCGATAATTACGAACCGCATGCATGCAATATACCTATGCACACGACATCCTCAAATGGCCTTAATTGCTACTGTATTCCGAGGCCTATTGAATCAGGCCTTGGGCCAACCTTCCGGGCGCGTGGGAGACCAGGCCTATTAACTGTAGGCCATATATGGCACCATATGGACGAGGTTACAGCCTCAGATGCACGGATCTTTGAGCCGCTTCGTAGCTGTGGGCCGCAGTAAATTAAAAATAAGTGGGTAGGTTGATTCATGTAGTTATTGTTCTTGTAATGTGAGCATTTTAATAGAAGTTCGTTTAATGATTAATTTAAGTTATTATTGTTGGGGGAATTGTAATTGGATTGTGTTTTATAACCTCATGTTTTGATCATGTAAATGCAATCTAGAAATTCGATGCAGGATTCTGTTTTACAACCGGCAATTTAATTAGAGGCCTATTTACAAATAAATAATAGTTTAAAAAACTAAAAACACACTTTAAAACCAAACTAAAAAAAGAGAAAATAATTTAATTCAATTAAAAAGCGTGCGGTGCTTTTTGAGGTATTTTTAATGTCAAGCACCCCGCGCTTTTTAATTGAATTAAATTATTTCCTCCTTTTTAGTTTGGTTTTTAAAGCGTGTTTTTAGTTTTTTAAACTATTATTTATTTTCTATTTTTTAGTTCTGCTAACTACAAAAACGTGTTTTTTTTTTCATTTTTCTCAATTTTTTTTTTTAGATTATTGAATTGTCATCGGTCCTCGATAAGTTTACAAAGTTTCAATGAAATCTGACCGTTTAAAGTGGGTCAAAATCGCGCTCTAAGGAGTCGGTTACGTACAAACATACAAACATACAAGTGAAGCTATATATATAAAGCGTGTAAAACATATTTTTGTTTATTTCTTTACAAACATACCTTCAGTTTCCTTATTACATTTTGAGACTATGTAATAGTTTCGGCTCGAACTAAATATATGACGAAAACTCATGTCGGGGTAGAAGTAATAGGCAAGTTAATATAGCGGGGCTAACCGAGTCCCGCCATCACCTAGCAATTTTAGGTGTACGAGTGTTAGGCTAGTCGTACCGATTTACTTGTCCGAAACGGGTGAATCGACACTTCAATCACACAATGTAATAATTTCTGTTAGCGATTCGCAGGAAGTATTTTTTTTGTTGTGGGCTAATCGACAAGAACAGAAATCCTTCCGAAATTAAAGTTATTTTTCACTTTGTAGTGTTTTTTTTTGAAGTTGGTTGTTTTTTTTTTGGTTTTTATTTTTATTTTTCACTTTTTAGTTATAGTACCTACCCCACACCAATTCGAAATGTCATCATCCTTGGGGTAAAAACAATGCATATTTATGCGATAGCAGCAATCGCGGTTGATTTGCTGTAATTTTTTGAAGAGTTCCGTTGTCTGTTTCCGAAACGCATCATCAGATCTATATGAAATTTAAGTGGCCATACGGGAAGCACCAGCTTTCAAATTAATAATCATCAAAATCGGTTCACCCAGTCGAAAGTTCTGAGCCAACAAACATGTTTTTTTTATATAGTCGAATTGAGAACTTTTTTTAAGTCGGTTAAAAATGTATGGTTATTCCTGATGTAAATTTATTCCGTGTTTATTATTAGTAAGTGGTCTAGTCACCTAGCTCATCCAGCTCAGTCACACACATATCGAGCTGGTGTACCCTTTCACACACCCACACCTACACATTCAGACACCCAGTCTACCAGCGCAGTATGCACATATCGGGCGAGGCCGCGACCTGTCGCCTGCGCCGCTAATGGGACGTTGCTCCCGTGCCTCTGCGCGGGCGCAAGGTTAGATGTAACGAAGTTCATGGTGGTATTTTTGAGTTATGACCTTTTTGAAAATTCCAAAAAATAAAAATATTGAGGCTACATACTGTAGTTTATAATAATAAAAAGTGGTTAAAGATTTTATTTATGTCCTTATTCATAGTTTTTCAGAAACATCGCTGCTTTATTCAAGACACATACGTATGCCTACCTACCTGAAACCCGAGAGAAGACAAATCCTGACTAAAAATGTCGAGTTTTTAATCAATGCGGAATCTAGTAGCTTAGCTTGTAAATCAAAGCTTAGAAAATAAGTATACGATTAGTCATTTAATTTAGTACCTAGTGTTAAGTTAGCTGTATAATAATTGGTATCAGCATTTTAAGGGATGATTCTCATTAGCCCGGGCCGTGCCGTGTCCGTGGCGCGGACGGGGCAATTTTGTATGAAGCAGTTTATAGAGATGATTCTCATTAGACCGGGCCGTGCCGTGTCCGTGGCCACACGGCACTGTGTAATATAAACTGCTTCATACAAAATGTATGTAACGTTTCATATCTGTGCCCCGTCCGGGCCACGGACACGGCACGGCCCGGCCTAATGAGAATCATCTCTTATAGTAAAAAACCTGCGAAGTGCGTGACGGACCACGTACAATGAAGGGTTCAGTAGTAGGGATAAAAAAAAAAATCGTGATAAAACTACCTATTAATGATTTGACTTTTTCCTTTAACTGTACTTTTTCCTGTACTGTGAGACCTTGTTTCTTGCCGAACATGATTCTAGGTCAACGGGAAGTACCCTAGGCAGTATATGCGCCCTCACGGCCGTAGTCGCCACGGCAGAAGCCCTGGGCGTCGGGAATCCCAGGCTGATTCCCAGCCACCGCAGGCGCGGGCTTGCGGACGGCGAGGTAAGGACCAAGCCCGGGTCGACGGCGCGTTGTGTTCCACGCGCGCTTCAAAGAGATGTCAGCTCCAAATGGTGGGGTCCGCAAGGGCCGATGCCTGCCAGGGGTGCGGGTTGTTCGAAAGAGATACCGCGGCCCCTGGCACACAGGCAACTGAGGGAACACGGGTGAGTTTTAGTCAGTAAAACTCTGACACGCCCTCCTGCTCCACCCAGAAAGTTATTTGATGATTTCCCACACAAAAAAAAAAAAACGGGAAGTACCCTGTAGGTTTTGATTTACTTGCGAAGGAGTAAAATATACAACGTAAATGGCCATAATTTTTTGTTGCGTTGACTTAGAACTAAGCTTGATTGAAAGACGGCCGGACAACACAACGAAGTGATCCTTAATAAGGGTTGCGTTTTATTTCCTTTTAGAGTACGGAAGCTTAAAAAAATATAATTATCATATTATAGATTGAAATCAACAGAAAAAAATCAACGTAGGTATACTCCATTTGAAATAAGATTAGACATTTAAACAAACCTTTTTTACAGTCAGTTCAACCGATTGTCACTTCTATACCGTAGGCATAAGGATGGCATTCAAAGCAAAATAGTAGTTACAATACCAACTGTTTACTGCAGCTGCTATTTGTTATGCCACTAACGCAATAGAAGTCAAAATCGGTTGATCGGACTGTAAAAAAGGTTTAGTTAAATGTCTAATCTTATTTCAAATGGAGTATACGTGTACATTACGTTACCAGCTTATTGACTTTGTACATAATAAAAAACATCTGACTGTCATTCTCATAATATTGACTGACGCTTATAATTCAATTGATCATAATATTTGACCTCAAACGATTAATAAAATGTATGTTTACTAATTGAACTCATACAATTAACATTCAATTAAAGTGGTACACTTGTTCATGTTATGATTTCCGCGTAAGTAATCAGAGATTCATTTTAATTGAATTGGTAAAAAATGGTAATTTAATTAATGTAGTTTTGGTATGATATTGATGATGTAATTTTAGATATTTTGTTCTGAGCAAAAGTAGGATGTAAGTATGTAAGGGTCGTAGCGGGTAGCGTTCTGTTGTGTCTACCTACCCCCATGGCCATGGGAAGTGAGTGAAATGTTTATTTGTACATATTTTTAGACACTTTTACACGTCAAAATATTTTATCACTTCTCATGCTCTAAAAGTACGGCAATATAACCCTACAAAGCGGGACTAAAGTGACCACTTTAGTCTCTAGGGAGTGAAAAGTTATTCGTTTTTTTAATTTCCTTCATGTGACATAGTCAAACTCAAACAGCCAGTAAATATACTATTATCTGTGGAGTGTGGACCATCTTGATTGCGAAAATGTTGAAAGTTTTAGTTCCATGGTTTTTGCCAAGGTGGCGCCATGTGTTTTAAATTGTTAATCTGTGACTGGTTTAGAAGAAAAAACTGACCGCGTAAATTTCAGAATGTTTGTCGAGTGTAAATTTGTTCGGTTTTAAATAAATTTATTAAGAATGTCCAATGACAGTTGTAGTATGTTCCTTGATGAAGAGTTTGACGTCGAGCAAAGAGCAAAAGACATACTTAGTAGATATTGTGATTTTTATTTTATTAAGTAGATAATATTTATCAAATGTTTTTATAATTACTATTTTTCTCGCACTCAAAGTGAAAAGTAGGTACAGTTTGCACCTCCAGACTAAACGCCAACTTCAGGTACCCTCGGTTTCATTGACTCCCTCGCACGCTCGGGAGTCAAACCACTTCTGGTATATTATGGCTTCGTTTAGTCCCTCGATATAAAATATACTATTTGGTCAATGTTTTAAAAACTAGATGGCGCCGGCATTTCCTAAACAGCTGATTGATCCCTAAGAAGAACCCGAAACAAAGTCAGAGAGAGAACTCAGAATGGGCAATGGCTCTTTCTTCAAAAGTCTCGTTGGCAGACAAGACAGCTTTGAGGCTTAAACTTTGAGCTGACCCGTCCCAATAGCGGCGTGCTTGCATCAGTGTATGTATGTATACATATGTTGTTCTGAGCTATCTGGGTGTTTTTTAATTATCTAATGAAACTACTTAGATATCTAGTTGATCTCTTTCCTTGTATTAATTTTGTGGTTCTTCAAAAAAAAACATTCGAAACGTTGGTAGCTAAGCTTCACAGCTTGGCTCATCGGCGTAATGTTGCTTGCCTATCGGTCTGACTGTACTTCGGAGAGTGTGCGCAGGAGCTCCACGACCTGATCCCACCATCGCCCTTTTACTATCGGACTACCAGACGCACTGCAGAGTACCATCCGCATTTGGTTGATATCCCGACCAGTCTTACTATTAGCGCTACTCCTCCACATTTATTATGCGCACAGCCAAATTGTGGAACTTTCTGCCTGCGTCTGTGTTTCCTTCCACATTTAACCCGTCTACCTTCAAAACAAGAGTGAACAGGCATTTTCTGGGCACGCTCGATCCATCATAGACCTCATCAATCGCTTTCTATCAGGCGTGACCGAGGTCAAGAGCTGGCCCATTTAGTAATAAAAATATATAAATAAATCATAGATAAGACAACCAATCCATTTTCTCTTCGATATGTTTCAATATAACTAGATATTTTCATGGTATATGATGTAGTAACGATCTGGCATCTTTCTATGAGCAACTGGACCCATGAGTACTGTACTCACACACATCTGCTGCCGCTATTTAATTTATTGTGTGCTATGTGCTATTTATTATGTGTGTATATTTTAAATTAGAGTTTAATTTGTAATTTTATGATTTTCCTGCTACTGTTATTACACGCGTTGTCTACATCTCTGTTATCTTCTCTCCTACCGCAGGTGTGCTGGAAGAGATTTCTGTAGAAATAAGCATTACCTATGTACGTATTTTTCTGTTCCTTTCTTCTTGTCTGTTTATATGTGTGTGCATAAATGGTTAAATAAATAAAAGCGATACAAAACTAGAAAACTCGACTATTAATACAAGATTTTTAGTAGTTCAGAGATATTTCATTCATATTCATATTTTACTCATGGGTAATGTTGCTCATGGAAAGTAAAGATGTCATCGGTGACGGTAAACCATTTGGAAGAATCTTGTATGTCTGTAGATATGTATGAAAGCCCCAATTTTTTTTTTATTGAAGAGCAGTTTGAAACTCTTTCAAATTAAAAGTGGATTTCCTGAAAAATCTTTTTGCATTACAGTTTTTTTTTTTTGCGTTTGTGGCTTCGCACGGTTTGTGCATTTAGCCAGTGTCAAGTAATTTTTCTTTTCGATCAAGTAAATGGGTCGATACCGGGCACGAAGCTACAAAACAGTCATAGTCGTCTTTAGACAGTCAAGTCAAAGTTATTGTAAAGCGGTAGTAACTTTACAACAACCAAATATGAGTTTTTGGGGGGAACACGAAAAGTCCACGTTAGTTACTTATTTTCACCTTCACTACACTTGTGCACTCACACGTAACTAAATTGAATAATTCACTACCAAAATTATACAATTTAATTCGCTATTTCACTAAATTTCATGAAAATGAAAATTCGTGCGACATGTTCCAACCGTATCCCGCCAAAAAACTCTTGCATTACAGTTATCAAAGTAGATGATAATCACCATCTGATGCCAGATTGCTTACGTCACGTATCTCCGAGTATTTCCGATCATTACCGAACAGACTGACATACCGACTATTGTCAATTATCCATTGTTACAATCAGTAGGTCATTGATTTGTTCGAACTTCATTTTAGGGTACCACGTTTATGAGTACATATTTGCTTTTAAAATAGTTGGTTGGGTCTTCTAGCAAGATTTACTACAATTTCACTGTCTGTCTTTGAAGTTGGGTTTCGTAGTGCGTCTAGAACACAATTTCTTCATGCCAGTTTTAGTAATAGTCATTGTCGCTGCAATATTATTGAATATATTAAAACCGACCACTAGACACTGAAGAAATGAGGCTCTTGCCTTCTCACGTTCTAGAGAGTTAGATTTGAATTCCATATCAATAAACAAACGCACAGCTATTTTCTATACAAAAAACAAAAAAACACTCACCATCATAAGAATCCGGAATATACAGCGGCTTTCCGACCAGCTTCCCCTTCTTCCCCGACAAAGGGACCGCTTCGACCCTCCTGTGGGCCTCCAACACTCTATACAGAAGCACTGGCCTATCCTCCCCCTCAAACTTCACCACACGAGGCAACGAGAACTTATCCACGAAATCTTTCAACGTCATCACTTCACTTGTATCGTCTTCGGGCTCCACGGAACCATTTCGGCGACCTAGTAAAAAATTGTCCGCCCATTCGGGAGCGTTTGGTCTTCGATCTAGGAAGTCCGGTCTACGTTCACTACTACGGGGTTTGTATCTAGGCGGACGGTCTCGTCTTACTAAAGCCTCATTGGCCTCCGCGAGCCATCGTGTGACTAGTCTTTCGCGTTCTACATCTAAGTATCTTGGTTTGGAAGCATCGCAAGCGAAGCGTGCTGCGTCGAAGCAGTATTGAGGAGGTGGGGGTCGTATCCGAGGGGGGAAGAAGCGGGGTGGGACGTATGGGGGGTGGGGGGCGTAGGCCGGCGGCGTCCTCGGCCCGGAGCCCTCGACTGACGCCGTTCTGAACATGTTGTCAGGCCATTGATGATGCTCCCGCCATCTGGAACAAAAAATGCACGGGTTAGTTGGTCTGTTACAAAACTTTTTGAAATTGGGTAAACGTATCGATTAGTCACAAAATTAAGAATCACCCATCAAAGTTTAAAAAAAAAAGTTAACAAAACTGCTACTGGACAAGTGTTACTACGCACTTATTAAAGATTTTTAGATTTTTTTTTAGCTTCGTTCCATCCGGGTGTCCCTTGACACCTCTCAAGTTTTTTTAAATTATGTATTTTGCTATACCTACCGCTGATTGAGCCAAAGAAAATTCAATCTAATGCTAGAAGATATAAGACTCAATTTTAAATGCATAATGTAATGCTTGGGTCGACACGTTTTTCTTAATAATATCAGTTAGCTTTAAAAAAAAATTGTTTTGGTCATCGTATTGTGCTTTTAACTCAATACTCTAATTGGGGTGTATGAGTTCTTGCGTTAATTATGTTACTCGTTGTATATACTACACTCTTTTATTCACACGCGTTTCCTCCCTCCACATTACATTCCTCTACCAAACCAAACGATTTTTCAGGTCAATATGGTCGCCAGTCTTCCCCATCACAACTCTAATCTGCTTGGGCTTCTAGGCCAGTCTTGACAACCAGCACAATGTCATCGGCGCACAGCATATACCAGGGAGCCTCTTCCTAGATGTCTGACTAGACTATGTAGAGACGCCAGCACATCAAGCTACCACAATCTGTCAAAATTCTTCGATAGATTTTCAACTTTATTCCATAAGAATATGTTGTTAAGGTTCATGTTCAATTGGGAAAATTTGACAGTTTGGGGTAGCTTGATGTGCAGGCGTCCGTCTGTACAACAAAGAGATAACTCCACTTCAAACTACATAAACAGAATATTCATGAACAAAGTTTATTAAACTCAAACCACATTTATCGTCATTAGTCCACAGGAATTGGTATTACTTCAGCCGTATGTGAACCTACGACCCGATACACTAATAAAACGAGGCATTTATTACATAAATATTAATGAAATTTCCATGTTGATGGGCATTTTACAACTGTTACGTCATCGAATGCTGGTTATTGAGTGATAAAATTAAATAAATTGTATGAGAACGAATTTGTGAATATCGAAATAGTTGCGAGATTTTTTATTGGGACTTAGAACGATCAATGCAATGTTTTACGATGTTTAAACAAATTATTATAACTAGAGGTCACCCAGTGGTCGAGATTCGACCGTAATTCATTTGAATTTTAATCAACAATTTATCAAAGTCTATCTGCGCTCCTTCTCCTTATAAACCATGTCCTTACTATATAGCTAACATTTACAGGGTACGTCTTTCATTGACTTGAATGTGCCCTGGCAGCTGAGAGTATGTCATGCTCACTCAAATGTCTCGCTGGTGGTGGCGTGTGTGTTGGATCATTAAGTTCCCTTCAAAATGGTTGAGCTGAATGGTGCTGATCCATACGTCATGTTCGTGAACGGGCGCCGCCAGTAGGGACTGGTCATCTTTTAGCTCCCACGGCTTATTTTAATTTCTAAATTGTTAATTTATTTTTGTTTTAATTACGGACGCTTTTAATGTGCACGGCTTTTTACATCGTTCTCACATTGACAATTTCAACATAATGATGTAACCAACTGTTTGTAATAATATCATGATTTTAAAAGAGTGTCCATGGAGTTTCTTGCCCATTCTTCTCCATAGGTACCTACGCTTTGGAATGGGCAACTAGCTTCATCTTTCTACCTCACCGACCTTGACAATTCAAAAGTGCCTTTAATTGGTTTATTTGAAATAAATGCTTTGAGTTTGAGTTTGAAACCTTACCTGTGCCAAATTTCATCTTCCTGGGTACGAAGTTTTTGCTTCTCGTATTCAACGTTCGTTCGTTCTAACGTTAAAAAATCGAGTCCAAAATTCAGAGATCCGACTAAGTTCCAAGATGGCGATGGCGATGTAGTTAAACTTGGGTTGGGCAGGACACTTGGCAAGATGTGGAGTTGGCAGGCCAAAAGACGGTAGAAAGAATGATTGGTAGGTTTGATCTTGGGCAAATGGATAGTTGACCTACAAAAGACCAGGAGTAAGAACTGGATGAGGCTCGCATCTACCAGGAAAGCATGGCACAAAGGGAGGAGGCTAAACACAACTATAGATACAAGAATAATGATTTAAACCAGAAAAAGAAGATTTGCTAATCACAATAGTCTCATTAAGTATGTTTGTTTGAAGATAAATCAATCCAGTTTATAATTACTTAAACCACACGTACGTAGACTCACATATACCAGGAAAGCATGGCACAAATGGAGAAGGCTAAACTCAGTCATACTAGGATGATGATTAAAACCAGAAACAGATTTGCTAATTAGAATACTCTCATTAATATGTAAGTTTGTCTGACGATAAATCAATCCAGTTTATAATCACATTAAACCACACGTACGTAGAGTTACATATACCAGGAAAGCATGGCACAAAGAGAGGAGGCTAATAAGCTATAAGATTTACTAAGCATAATTTATTATGTATGTTTGACGTTAAATCAATCCTGTTTTTTATTGTCACATAAATTAAATTTTTACCTTCAATCGTCATCGGTCATTGGCATTTACTAAAATACAATCCAAAACAAAAGAAAAGGAAACAAAACAACATCTTCCCGCGGTTTTTCTCACTACCTACATCATTTTCTATACTTTTAATTATTGCAAAATATCCGTTGGTATACGTAAACTAACAATTTTCTTTACTTAATCTCCATACAAGAGGTGTTCCCACTGGGGCCTAGCGGACTAACTAAGCAGTCCAGGTACCTATTACAGGACAAAAGTGTATAAAATGATTTTCACACGCAGATAAAATACGTGTAGACACTTAGACAGGGTTTGACATAGATGTTTTTGCGGTTGAGTTAAGTGGGCCCATCTTTTCCGTCTTGAGGCAAAACTTCATGTCTGTTAAATTATTGTCTAACCGAAAATAGATTGTCAGCCGAAAACGAAAACAAAAGAAGCTTCGGCTTTAGTGTTATTTTCGGCCAAAAATGATTTACACCTTAGAGAATATTAATTTAGACTTTAAAAAAAAAAGTATTTTTTGAAGTCGCTTAAATTGCGCGTGAAAATAAAGTATAACATGACCTTGCTTTACAACTTCAAAACAAAATCGGGTCCGTTTATGTCAGCTGAGTTTGTGAAACCATGAGCGGACTCGGCTTACTCCAAAGTTAACCGAACGCCACCTGATATTACCGGGCTTTATGAAGTAGGCCGAATGACACGTGACAATCCACGAACTCCTGATCTTCGGCTAGTTTATGGCCGAAAACGAAGCTTCGGTCGGTCACTATGTTACTAAATACAGATATCTGAAGGGGTAAGCAGAAGTCTATGTACCATATTTCGCCAGTTTGGAGTATGTTCAAACTGCCATCATAACATTCGGCTGCTAGTAAGAATTTGCTAATGGAAACCTGAAATCCCCTTTCCCTGATTCGTGGAGTGAAATCAGATTCCACATTCACTAGTGTTCCCTCCGACCACTAAATTAGGTAGATGTGACTTTCCAGACGAAGAATTCAATCTGCTTAGTCTTTTCCCGTTCCGTGTGGTGCCGGACGTAAAGAATAGCACCATCCCATCTCTTCCCTTGGGTGTCGTAGAAGTCGACTAAGGGACTTACTAGAGAATGGGCAGCAGCGTTCTCTATGCATTTTACCACCATACTGCGATCGTCAACCCGTCTGCCAAGCGTGGCGATTATGGCAAACCCCCCCAAATTGGGGGAGGCCTAAGTCCAGCAGTGGACGTCTTTCGGCTGATAATATGATGATGATGATGAGTCTTTTCCCAACTTTGCTGGAGTCGGCTTCCAGTCTAACCGGGTAGAGCTGAATACCAGTATTTCACATGGAGTGACTGCCTATCTGACCTCCACAGCCCAGTTACTGAGTATCACGAATCATAATACCCCTTGGTGAGACTGGTTGTCAGATGTAACGACTGCCGAATGATAGAGCTGGGATCAATAGCTTAACGTACTTTCCGAAGCACGGAGGGGAAAAGAATTATAGACATGTAAATCAGTCTCTACGATAAGCTTATGTAACATCAGTAATCCAAAGATTTACTAGACATCTGTTATGTAGCAAAGTCGTTTAATCCGATACGCTTCATCTACTAGACTCTAGCAATAACTTGCTAGATTCTAAAATCACTACAGGACATAAATAGTGACGCGATGTCCCATCAAATAACGCTGATTCCTGCTAAGGCTACGTCCAGATTGTTCAAATAAAACGCGCGATAAACAAAATCAATTGGCCTAACCTTTTTGCCATTGCGACTGCCTGTATGACCTCCACAACAGTTGCTGGTTGACACGATACCCCTTGGTAAGACTGGTTTGGCGAAGGGTGGGCGTTTTTTGGTGACTGTCTTATGTAATTTTTACGTTCAAAAAGTGCTGACTCTCAGCCTAGTTTGAATAAATGACTTTTGATTTTGATTGGTTGTCAGAGTTTCAGGCTCGATCCACGAATGACAGCCGAAGCCGTTATGCAATAGGGTATTACACCCATTTTTGAAAAGTGTCCTTTAGATTCTACAGTGTTAATATACCACAAAAAAGATTTCTGTAGAAATAAGCATTACCTATGTACGTATTTTTCTGTCCCTTTCTTCTTGTCTGTTTATATGTGTGTGCATAAATGGTTAAATAAATAAATAAAAAAAAACAGAACATTTTTATTTGATCGATTAGTGCCGTAAAAATGCATTTAAATTTTACAAATTTCGCGCGTAATTTGACGAAAACGCTGGACGCAGTGGACGCTATATTGCTCTGTGGGTATGACGTCAGTTTGCTGTGTAAACAAATGCGCTGATTCTTTGTATCATAATTATTTATAATTAAAAAAAAATGAATTATTATTCTACTTATCGTTGGTATGCTGTTCCTGAATGCAAAATATTATTTAAATAAAAATTACTTTGGTTTCGAAAATAATAAAAGTACAAAGTTGTTCAATTGACACGCCGTATGACGTAATAACATGGCGGCTACTATTTCATGGTGTTCAAAAACAGATAAAACAAACTGAATTTTTTTAATTGAATTTTAAAATTTATTTTGTTATTTCATGAACTAAAACTAACATTTTCCGACTGCATTTTGCCTAAGCTATCTCAATAATATATTTTTACATTTTTTCCCATTAAGAGTAAAATAGCCTATTCACCCACCCATAACTACGGCAAGAGTAACCTAAGCTGCGATCAACCCTGTTGTTTATTATTTAGCCAAGAGCCCGCGATTAACGTATTAGAGAAAATTTTGGTTCAGGTAAACAAGCGGGCTAAATTATGAGACAAACAAATACATGTGCTTTGTTTGCCCGGTACATAATATCGGTACACAAAACGTAGTTATAAAGAATTTTTTTCAGTTAAGACTCGATATGTAAGCTACTTATGCCTACGTAGAAGAAAAGGGACAATACAATTTATTTTCTTAACGCTCTATACTAAAACCCAAGTCAACAGAATCATTAAAACTACACGACACACCATCAACAATTAAATAGAATACAGTGTGCAGTTTTTCAGAATCACGCGTCTACACTAGAGATGATGAATATAACCATCAACCATTAAATTTAACTAATATTTAAAATTAACCAACATTCTTCGGCGCAAAATTGGCAAGGACGAATATTTCTCTGTCTCGCTCGAACAACGCGCTGTCTCTCGCTCGCTCGGATTGACCTTCGGAGCGGCAACGCAGTGTCGTCAGTGTCGTAGAAATATTTATTGCGTTACGTGCATTCAATTGTATGTTCTATCTTTGTTACGTTAAAACACATTTACTGTTGGGGATATTTTATTCTAAAGAAAGTTGTTGATATTTTTAACCAATATTTCGGTCGGTAAATGGTTGATTTTTGATATAAGTTTATTTTATTAGTTAGTTTTGATATTTTACTCAAATAAAAAAGTCGCGTCGTTGCGTTGTTGTTGTTTTTTTTGTTTTACAAAATGCCGAGACGAAATAATATTCGATTATCTAATCGAGATAAATGCTAGTCAGTCCTAAGCCTGTTAAAGTATGAAGGGAAGTTTAACTTAACAATTTCAACATGCATTAGTTAGTAGAATATTCAACTTTTCAACATGTTGCAGATACTTGAATAAAAATATTAACTAATATTTTCAACCAATAAAAATATCGATATTTTTATTTAACCATTAACCAATAAACAATTTCAACCAATATTCTCATCTCTAGTCTACACGCCGCGGCCGATTCGCGTCTGTTTATGCTATTTGAACGCGCGTTAAAGCGTCGTAACGCGGCAATCTGAGCTCAGCCTTACAGTGATTTATTGTCCCATCAACCATACGTACGTAGCACTGTATATGTATGTATTTATTAGGATAAGTTTCATACATTTATTTCTTCAAATCTACACGCACGGTAAATGCACATACGCAATTCTTGTGGACAATTTTATGGACGCAATTTGTTTATTAGATAAATCCCATTTGTTTCATTCAATGTTCACACAAACATTAGCAGTTGATTCTTTTTTTGTTTTTACTATACGGCTTCGTTTAGAATTTATGGTTAAAATATTCCACAGGTCGCGACTTCGTCCGCATTTTCTCTTGGCGTAATTTATGATTTATTTTACTTTTTACTCGGCTCCTTAGAGCCGTAGCGTGATGTTTAATAGCCTGTAACCTCCCTCAAAAATTGGGCTATCAAATGCATAAAGAATTTTTCAAATCCAACGGGTTGTTCCAGAGATTACCCTTACATACAAACTTACGGCCGTCCCGCGATACGCGACCGAACGCGATGCAGTGTGATTATGGCCTTTACACAGACACACACCTTACTTTCAAATAACTACTTTAAAACAATGATGTGCAAGCATAGCAATATTTGCAGCAAAATAAGTTTCTTTTTTTAAATTTGGCTACTTGGTGTAAAAATGTTTAATTTTTTCCTCTACGTATACCAAAAAGCTTGTCTGGTTGTTTGAATCATTTCGTTGCTAAAACGATGCTGAATTGTCTATCTTTATTTAAGGCTCCTGCAAACAGGCGCGATGCGATAGATGCGCGGCGCTCATGAAATGTTTATAAAAATTGAAACCAGACCAAATACGTTGTTGCTAAAGCCAAAATATTAAATTCACTAAACTTACTCGTTTCCTAAACCTTGGTGGTATACGAACACATATTTTTGCACAACACTCATTTTTATCACTGACAATTAAAAAAAAAAAAACATTCACTTCAACAAAATTCCTAATTCAAATGACCACACAAGCTTGACATGCTCGACTGTCGCTCCAGGATTCTTTTTTTATTTAAAAACAAATGAAAACTCTTTACAAATATTTGATTAAATATTCCCCTACCAGCAAATTATACAATTGTACAATTGCAAAACACATTTTTTTTATTTAATAATATAATATAATTTTAACCACTGAATAATTTATTTAATAAAAAAAATCACTTCAATTAAATTCCTAATTCAAATCACCACACAAGCTTGACATGCTTGACCGTTGCCCCTGGATTCGTTTTTTTTTAAATTTAAAAACAAATATAAACTCTTAAATATTTATTAAAATTTTGACTACCAGCAAAACATAAAGTTGTACAATTGCACAACAATTGATTTACAGTAAGTATTGTGATTGTCCGATACGGCCGGAACAATGGTTCGAAAAGACAACACGCCGCCGTATGTCTGCCCGAGTCACACGGGTGACTTTTTGTGCGGTAGCGTATGGAACTGAGTCCGTAACTATAATAATATCGTAATACTAATAGGGAACAATACGCTGTTACTTGAATAAATAATAAGCAATTAAAATGTTTGTTCGAGCGTCCTTGAGGATAAGCCGTGTGATCTGATTGGTTATGATGATGTCAGAAAGGATCAGTGCTGGTCCCATTTTTTATGTCATATACTGACCATTATAAATGACAGGAGCAGTGGGGGCGCAGCGGTAACGGCCGCGACTTACGAGTTTGTAGTTCGTGGGTTCGGTTCGAACCCAAAAAGATGCTTCATTTGGTGTAAATTATTTCATCACTACAGCTCTTAAAACGGTGTTCATGAATGTCGTGTCCTAGAACCAAAAAAATCTAAGAACCAAAAAAATCTAAGAACCAAAAAAATCTAAGAACCAAAACAATCTAAGAAATGTGGCGACCACCAACCCGCACTGAGCCCGCATGGTGGATTACAGCCCACTAACTCTCACAGAAAGGCCTGTGTCCCACCAGTGGGAACTTCATAAGCCTATGAAGTTCCCACTGCTGGGACACAAGCCTCTCTCGATTATGCATCTTCATACGGTTGACAGAAACAAACCTAGATGATTTTTTTTTTGAAGTGAAACCTCTTTAGGCGCATTGAGCACTTTTTGGGTCAACAAAAATCATGGAACTCGCGTCATCGTCACCGAACGCTTTCCATGAGCTGTATGTATACTGTGTATATATGTGTACTTTTTGAGTAAACAAAAAGCGTGAAACTCGCGTAAATATCAGATTATGAGCCACTGCAGGGGTCTATTTAAAATGGTGGTTGGGTGAACGAGCACAGAGATGAGTCGCGCGTTGATGTCTTTTGGAAGAGTCCCTTTCTTTCCCTTTGTATTTTTATCTTTTAAAAATCTGTGCTGTTACCTTTAATGGCTGAAGTCGATCGCTCGTTTATAATTTTTTACCAAGAACAATCAGGACCCAAGGACCCAATTTGAAATCCTGTATTGACGATTAAAAAAATACACACGTAATTGTTCAAGTTTTCACTTCTGTCGGCATTCCCGGAGTGCCACTGTTTTTTAGCGCTAGACGTGTTTAGTGATTTGCGATGCATGTGTGCCTTAAAATAATAGATTTGGGTCCTGAAATACAGATACTTTAACCTACTCTGGAGCCAGGATCTCAAATTTTTGTGTAACCGAAGTCGAAGGCAGAACCTAGTAAGAGATAGAAGTCAGTTCAAAAAAAGGGGCAAAGAGCTCATGGGCCGTAGGGCTTGTGGGACCGCGGTCCCGAATGCCACCTTTAAATACAATAATTAATTTTAGTTGTCATTTGGGACCACAAATAAAATGAACAAAGTTATGTCTTGGTAAAGTACGGTCAACCAAAAAAAAAAAATTAATTATACAAATAAAACTATTTTTATAAAACGAATTGGGCAACGAAACATTTATTCGCATTATGATGGGTACTGTCAATAAGTGCCCATCAATCTATATTTGAAATCAAGAACTACTGGCGAGTCAGGCAAAAAACGAAGTTGATAAAAACAAAAGATCTAGATTTACCCGAGTGATTTAACTGACTTTCTTTTATGTTACTTGTGACCAAGAAACTATTGCAAAGTCACTGCTTATTTCGTAAGAATTTTTGACGATTGCTTGGTGACAGAATTCTTCATTTTCCTTAAGGGGTAGGTACTCCGCGATATTAAAATGTTTTTACGTTTTTTTCATGTTGCAGTTCAGTATCAGACTGTATCGTGAACAAAATAGGATTCGCGACCGTAACATGTATGTGTTTACAGAATTAAAATCGTAAATACAACCTCCCAAGTTCATTGAATCCCATTTAATGACGAAAAAGTTATTCAGATTATATGAACTAAAAACGGCGCTTCCTCCATGGGCAAAATGAAGAATTCTGTCACCAAGCAATCATCCTGGCCGTTTATGCGCTCCTAGTACGTTTCACACAAAATGCTTAATGCTAAGCCCTCCAGGGCCTGAAGAATATCGTATTAATAATATCGAAAAATTGTCTTGGAACATACAGAATATGACATTTCGAATCCTTACTTTTACATTTGTTAAAAAAAAAAACGATGTTAACGTAGTTTGAACGTAGTAAGATTCCGCGGGGAATCATTATAACGGACCCAGGGAAGTTATAGCTAGTATTGACAAGAATAGAAGAAATCATTCAGCTACATATCTTCTACGCGGGTCGTTCGAAAGAGATACAGTGGCCCCTGGCACATAGGCAACTGAAGGAACACGGGTGGGTTTCAGTCAGTAAAAGTCTGACACGCCCTCCCGCTCCACCCAGAGCGGGAGAAGTTATTTGATGATTTCCCACGCAAAAAAAAAATTGCTAAGCCCTGCTAAGGATGTTCCTCTTTCCCCCATTGAATAAACCAGCCATAATAATAAATAATAGTTAGTTTACTAGCATCTTAACTGACACCGTTTGACGGGTGGTAGTTAATCTTATAGTTAATAAGGATAAGCCCTAACTGCGGACGTTTATCACTAATTAGATATCTAAGCTGCGTAAGCGCAAGACTCATTATGACTAAGGACTTTTAAGATTAAATACGATGTTTATTTGTTTTTGCCTTAATCTTGGAAATCAAATGCCCTTGGAAGAATTTATTATTTTCATGTTTTTTACACGCTTTATATTAGCTTCACTTGTATGTTTGTTTGTATGTAACCGACTCCTTTGAGCGCGATTTTGACCCACTTTAAACGGTCAGATTTCATTGAAACTTTGTAAACTTGTCGAGGACCGATGACAATTCAATAATTAAAAAAAAAATTAGAAAAAAAACACGTTTTTGTAGTTAGCAGAACTAAAAAATATAAAATAAATAATAGTTTAAAAAACTAAAAAACACGC
Source organism: Antitype chi (assembly GCA_947359405.1). NCBI lineage: Eukaryota > Metazoa > Arthropoda > Insecta > Lepidoptera > Noctuidae > Antitype > Antitype chi. The sequence goes on along the minus strand of OX375829.1, from coordinate 5,617,835 downwards.
TAAAAAAACCAAACTAAAAAAGGATAAAATAATTTAATTCAATTAAAAAGCGTGGGGTGCTTGACATTAATTGATTATAAAAATACCTCAAAAAGCACCCCACGCTTTTTAATTGAATTAAATTATTTTCTCCTTTTTTAGTTTGGTTTTTAAAGCCTGTTTTTTAGTTTTTTAAACTATTATTTATTAGAACATCGGTCGAAAATCAAGCGCAATATAGCTCTTGGAAGAAATGATTCCTCTCATGTTTTTTAGAACATCTGTCAAAACGATAACCGGTTCATTCAACAGCTAGCATAGGTACCATTTTATAAATAGGATATTGGCACTAAGAGATTACTCGGTACTTTATTTAAACTTAACTCAGAAAAATAATGATTCCGCGATTTCTCTTAGAACTACCTATGTACAAATCAAGCTACCCCAAACTGTCAAATTTTACCAATTGAACATGAACCTTATGCGTATGTCATAAAGTTGAAAATCTATCAAAGAAATTTGACAGATTGGGGTGGCTTGATGTGCTGTCTGTACTTAAATATTTTTAATTTAGTTCATTCATTAGATATATTTCATTGAATGGGGATGGTCGGGCAAAGCAAATTGTAGATGGCATGATCCTGTCTAGGTCCCTACGGACTACAATTTCGACATGTCGTTCATTCATTCCATTTCGTATTCATTCATGAGTTAGGTATTATTTCAATATTTCGTATTTTAGATCGATTTGACTTATAGAGTGTCTGATTTTAAAACCTTAAATATTTCCTTGTAATCACTTTCTTGAAAATCTTTGCTATATAACCTCGAACTCCGTTATAAAAATCTTAAGGCATAGAATTAAAACACAATATTCTAATTTCAGAGTATTTCAGGAGATGGTGGACTCCAATTTCGGAGTATTTAGAAAACTAACTTCGAGTAATTTTCGCATTAAAATAAAATAAGACCACCTTACGCCTTGGACTATTCCGGATCGACGGCGCGTTGTGTTCCACACTCGCCTCAAAGAGATGTCAGCATCAACTGGTGGGGTCCGCAAGGACCGACGCCTGCCAGGGGTGCGGGATGTTCGAAAGAGATACCGTGGCCCCTGGCACTCTGGCAAGGCAACTGAAGGAACACGGGTGGGTTTTAGTCAGTAAAAGTCTGACACGTCCTCCCGCTCCACCCATAGCGGGAGAAGTTATTTGATGATTTGCCACCCAAAAAAAATTAAAACGCCTTGAACTTGTCTTTGGAACTAGCTACGACAGCGCCATTTTGACAGTTGCCTTCCCCTTGTTTTGAGTGAACCGAAACCGTTCCGTTTAGTTTTAATTGTAGGTTATGTCGGTGCGTAGCCAAAATCGGAACTGACGGCGCCATCTTGTTTCTTGACTACATTTCAAGTGACATTTTATTTACCACCAGCTTCTGTCAACGTCATTCGATTGCCGAAAGAGTAGCTGTGAGGCCTATTTCAGAAGTAAGGAATCTTATGCATGATGCATGATTAGCCTATAATATTCACACTGCTGAGACAGAGGCTAGTCTCAGTGAGAGGGAGTGGGCCGAAATCCACCGCGCGGACCAATTGTGGCTTGGTAGAGATCACATGTCCTCGAAAGTTTGGTTCTAGAACACCGGTTTCCTCACAATTTATTTATTTATAAGTTATCTTCACAGCTGACAAAAAGTATAACATTATTAATTATTCTAAACATTACGCCAATTACGAAGTACTCAGAAAATAAGAAAGAAACAGAGAGTGACATAATTATTAATATTTAAAGTGTGTGTATGCGTGTATCTGTACGATGTAGGTGCTGTAAATGTGTGTGATGATGTGTGTGTGTCTGTATGACTAAACTCACTATACTGGCACTACTGAGTTTACCGAGTAACCGGCGTTTGATGGAGTATTACAATGTTTTCCTTCGCCGTTTTAAGAAAAGTGGTGTTGATTTTTTTACACAAATTTAAACAAGGGTTTAAGAACAAGTAATCTTAAACTCAAGCAAAAATACCTCGGAAATTAATTACCTAAACGATGGGAGACATTTAACATAAGTAACATAAGTCTTACCCATGTTTTATAAGTCCAGTAACCAGCGGGTAACGATGCCAATAAGTCGTCTAGGCATGTTTACCTCATTACCTGACTTAAACTAATGACGTCAGAAAAGTGCGATATCTTCCACGTTTTATAAGACGTCGCTATTTTATATTGGATAAGGCTTTAATGTGGGTATTTCTCATTCTGTGAGCTATTAGTTTACAGTAGCTGTATGTATGGTTAGCAAAATAAAAAGTAAATTTAAAAACTATTTTCTTGTTTCATACTTTTTGGAACGTGATTTTTCAGTAGGTTCTCGGGTTTTAGTTTTTGAACTCAGGTACTTTTTTTGTTTAAATTATAATGGCGTTAAATGTACTTAGTTAAGCACTCTCATTTGATACCTAACACCGCATCATTGCCTCTTTTTTGCTTCGTCATAGTCGAGTAAAAAGCCAAAGATATGTTTGATTTATTTTTATCTATTGTTGCTCTCAACTCTTATAAATTTCTCAAATTTTAACCTTTTAGTATATTGGTTTGATCTATTATGTTTTAAGGTTCATAGGAAACAGGGTTTTTTATACCTATCTATGGTCTAGACATGTTTTTAGCTTAATTATAGGTAGGTATTGTGGATGTCTTATTTATTTGGTGAATTTTTAATAGCCTAGGCATATAGGTATTTAAAAGTCCAAGGTTATTAGATTAATGTAATGTGTAAAAAGTACAAATCATTTAAAACGTATACTGTACTACTAACATTGTAAAAAACATTTCGTCCACATCTCAATCAAAAGCATCGATTTAAAATTGAACTTAAAAAAATAAGTCGATGTCCCCTCACTAATCAAAATTCGATGAACAGCCAAAGCACCTGTTCATATTATAAATAACTGCCACATAAGAGACCAATATAAACTTTAAGTTTCAACTACACAAGATTCAGTTTTGTTTGCAGAATTCTGGTACAACGACCTGACTTATAAAATTACCAATTTACAAATACAGCTGCGGAAATCAATTTCAAAGCGACATAAGCCGTAACCCTTCGGAATAATGATTTTTATGTAGCGGTAAATGTTTTTTAACGGCAAAATTAACTTTGTCGATTTGCATCGTAAGTTTTTTTGGTACTAGTTTGCTCCATTTTTTTCTTTTAAACGTTGATGTAACAATAGTTTTTTGTATTGTTCCAAAGTAATTAATTTGCGATCAGATTGTTCTGAAGTTATCTAATACGGATTTAAGGTTAGGTACTATGTACCTATAGCTAACATTATCAGATCTGATTGGAATTTTCACGTGGGATAAATTTAAAAAAATAAAACAAAAAATGTTAGTACCACTACTTTTTAAAGCCTTTAAAGGCCCTTCCAGACATGGCCCTGCATTGTTAGACTCACATAAAATTCAAATAAAATAATGTTTGGACTTTAAAAGAGACCTCTAGAGTTTGTTTCGGCTTTTCTTCAACACAGCCCGGAGACACCATCTAGTTTCAAAAATAGTGACCAACAAAATATTGACGTGTAGAAGTGTCCTATTAGATCTACTTGCATAAATAAACATTTCATTTAATTTCATTTAATTTCATTTAAGGTCAAGTCAGCTCTCGACAGAAGATTTTAGTGTCAACTGTCAACGTACCAGAAAATACCTTATATTTGTGAGCTAAATGTATCTAATTATACAGAAAAAGTTTTTATTCAGTCGGTTTTACAAAAAAAAAACCTATGAAACAGCTGATTTTTTTTTTTTGTTTAACCAACGAAAAATTTCTGCGCCGCGGGCTCTAGAATGATATGCTGAATTCATGGTTACAGTTTGCGCACTGAATAAAAACTTTTCCTGTAAAAGCTAGATCATTGACCAGATGACAAAGACTGACGAAACTTAAAATGTAAGAATTAATTAAGTTATTGAGCCAGTTAATACAGAGCTGATCAATATACCTAATGACTGGGAAAAAAAATGTTTAATGAATTTAAAAAAAAATTATGACTGCCAAGGATGTTTTTTTTTTCTTTTTGGGCGGGAAATTATCAAATAACTTCTCCCGCTCTGGGTGGAGCGGGAGGGGGCGTGTCAGTTTTTACTGAATAAAACCCACCCGTGTTCACGGTATCTCTTTCGAACAACCCGCACCCCTGGCAGGCATCGGCCCTTGCGGACCCCACCAGTTGTTGCTGACATCTCTTTGAGGCGCGTGGGTTTGGTCCTTACCGGACAGCGAGCTACCCATTACTCGCCGTCCGCAAGCCCGCGCCTACGGTGGCTACCACCTAATGACTGAAAAAATTTTTTGTTGAGAGTTAATAAATTAAATGACTGCCAAGGCTTCGCTTTGAGTTCTGAGCTATAACAGGCTAAATATAATGGCACATAGCAATATCACTTATGAATTATGAATGAGGCCTGAGGTCCTATTATGAATGAGGCCTGAGGTCCTGGATTTACCTAATTCCTAAGTCGGGCAACGTGTTATCGGGTTTTTCTATCTGCAATTTCTCAGTAGCAAGCCGGAGTCTGAATTTCTGCCCGGTTGTTGGCAATAGGCGGACCCGTATTATATGGGACTTACAGATATAACTGTAACTATGACTAGGTAAGTACTTATATTGTTAATTTCGATTATTTTACCGACAAAACATAGGTAATCTATTTATTTTATATATAAAAATGAATCCCTATTTCCCTTGGTCACGGCATCACACGTGAACGGCTGGACCAATTTTGCTAATTCCTTTTTTGTTGTGTTTGTTATTGTCAGGCGAAGGTTCTTATGAAATAAAAAATTAAGAAAGTTGCGAATTCAATATTTATAGTTAAGACAGGACAACGTCTGTCGGGTCAACTAGTTTTTGAGCAATTAGACGTTAGTCTACACGCACAACGTTATTGAGTGAGATGCAGGATCATTTATAGTAAAAAAATCGGGAAAAATTAAGAAAAGTCCTTTGGAAGGTCGGGTTTTATGAAAAAGCCAATGCATAAATCAATGACCAATAAAGTTTATAGAACTTTTCGATAATTGAACTTTGTCGATACCGACTTGGTTTTGGAGATTTTACACTTCTTTTATTACTTAAACACGCCCAAGGTTAAGTAAAATTAGCAAGAAAAACTAATCTTTGTTGGCTCCTAACTTTTTAATGGGTTTTTATTTTAGTATTCTGTTTCCGTACAGACAATATTAATAATGAGACAAAACGATATCATATTTTACTTTGGATGTGCCATGTTAGACAGTGGAAGAAAACACTCCCGAAGTTTGTATGCAAAAATGTAGACTAGGTTCACCTTAAGGCAGGACAACGTCTGTCGGGTCAGCTACTATTTTATAATTTCCGATCAATTGACATTTTAACGTCATTCGTCGAAAACCAACCGAAGCATTTTTCCAACAACTCACTGACATTTTAAATTGAAATCATTAAATAAAAATGTTAATTATAACGTCAAATAATTGTGCAGAATCTTTTGTCTCTTTTCATCTATGGTATAAGGAAGAAAGAGACAGATATAAATGACACCTGTGTTTCCTATAAATTACTTCGGTTTGCAAAAAACCTTGGTGCGCATGACTTTGTCTTCTGACTCACTGTGTCTTTATTTTTAAAGGCCGTGAAGTTTTTTGTGTGTGAGAATTATTTCTACGCAGATCATGTAATAAAAATATATCAAGTATTTTTATATCAGTTGGGTCATCGTGTTTATAAGATGCTTGATGTTTGAATGATATTTTTTTTACAAAAATATCGCAGCATTATGCTGATATAGGAACCTTTTGGCCTCGCCCAGGTCTTTCTGTTTTATTGTTTCGTTGTTTCCACTATTTTGTTATTTTATTGTTTGTATTTCATCATTATGTTCTTCCTAATTGTTTGTATTTCCTGTGAAATAAAATAAAATATTTTTCTTTCTTTCTTTCTTTCCATAATAAATTGAAAACCACTTCAAAAAATATGTATACAGTATCCAAACGCCTTGTAAAAAGGATCCCGCATAAAATGAGAGGACAATGCCGTTCTGGATTAATATAGTCAAATCAATAAAGCCAGATGCTAATTGCATGCATATAAAGGCGCAAAAAAATTAAGGTCAGTTTTAGAGATATATATGTTGTCGTGTATGTGTTGAACACTGACTATTGAGAACTCTTGAGCATTATAAAGTCTAAGTCATGTTATTTATTACAAATAGGCATATTAAAGCTCAAAATATACACGAAAATAGAATTGATTCTAACTGCCCCTTCCAAACGGTGGTTTCATATGGAGAAGAATGGGTAAGAAACTCCATAAATAGATCTGTACTATAATAATATTATGTTTATTTGTATGTAGAGAGGGCGGGGGTTGTTTCATGGTACTAATATTATAAATGCGAAAGTAACTCTGTCTGTCTGTAAAGCTTTCACGCCTAAGTCGCTGAACCCATCGTCATGAAATTTGGCAGAGATATAGCCTGGGATATGGAGAAAGACATAGGCTACGTTTTTACGCGATAACCGACATCCACGCGAGCGGAGCCGCGGGAAAAAGCTAGAAGGATATATTTTAGGTTAAAACAAGAAGTCGCGAACAGAACATCCAATGTTATAAACACTATTATGTAGTTTAGAGTACTCATTACAAGATGGGTCACGCCAAGATCCTCAGCACTGAAGAAAGCTTGAATCTTAAATCTCATCAAAACTTCATACTCAGTAATAATTATGCCCTATTGAAGGGAACTAGTGCCACACACTTGACCGGCAAATCGGTGATTGCAGGAGTATCCTCGAATGAAAAGCGTTCTAAATATAGCTCCGACCGCGGAAACTCGTAAAAAATCAAACACTTCCAACGAGAAATGAACCTTGCAGAAGATGCAATTCATACGATACTTGAAGAAAATTATGATACTGTCTTTATCTGTCTTTACCTTTGACAATACAATACATACGTTTTTTGTTTTGGTGGGAAATCATCAAATAACTTCTCCCGCTCTGGGTGGAGCAGGAGGGCGTGTCAGACTTTTACTGACTAAAACTCACAAGTGTTCCCTCAGTTGCCTGTGTGCCAGGGACCGCGGTATCTCTTTCGAACAACCCGCACCCCTGGCAGGATACAATACATACTTCAGGTACGTTAATTATATGGTTTGCTTAGTAAAATTCAGACAAGATTATAGCATACTCCACTGTCTGAACCACGGCAATAGTAAGCCAAGGTCCCTTTTTAAAAACAACGCCATTTGGTAAGAGATGGTCACAAAGTAGTCTACAATAGGTATTCCATCGAGGATGCTGGACCCTACGATCATTATCTCCAGCCCTTTTCCCATGTTTTCTACTTCCATTTTCTCCTTGCACCGGTCACACTCTTCACACTCTTTTTAACCAACTTCAAAAATAGGAGGAGGTTCTCAATTCGAATGTTTTTTTTTTAATGTTAGCTCAGAACTTTCGACTAGGTGAACCGATATTGATGATTCTTTTTTATTTGAATGCTAGTGCTTCCCGTGTAGTCCCATTTCATATAGATCTGATGATGCGTTTCGGAGACAGACAACGGAACTCTTCAAAAAATGACAGCAAATCAACCGCGATTGCTGCTATCGAATAAATATGCATTGTTTTGACCCCAAGGATGATGAAATTTCGAATTGGTGTGGGGTAGGTACTAATAACTAAAAAGTGTAAAATAAAAACTATTTCCAAAAAAGAAAGCAACCGACTTCCGGAAAAACACTACAAAGTGAAAAATAACTTTAATTTCGGAAGTCGGTGACAAAAAATTAAAATACATAACCCAAAGTCACCAACTTCCGAAATTAAAGTAATTTTTCACTTTGTAGTGTTTTTCCGGAACTCAGTTGTTTTTTTTTTACTCATCCATTTCCCCAATGATGAACATGAACTAAAACAGTGATGAATGCAAAAGATCATCATCATCTTCACGTAATTCCGGTTGCATCTTTTCGGAGTCCGGAGTCCGCTAAAACTTGTAATATAACTGGTTCAAGTGCGTCATAAGACAGACAGGTGTTTCATTCCATTTATCTTAACTATCATCATCTGCCTAGCCTTTTCCCAATTATGTTTGGGTCAAAGAAAGAAAGAAAAAGTATTTATTAGACTCGCACAGGAACACCACAAACCTAAATACACAATATGCTTAAAAAATATAAACTATTTTTTTTTTAAGTTAAATTTAAAACCAAGTCCCGTATGAGGCCAAAGGTCTCATCATGATGAATATCTCAGCATAATGCTGCGACATTTTAAAAAATATGTCGCAGCGCTGGTATTTTGATAGGGCCCACTGCGAATGCCACGGACAGATACAGAAATAAAAAAAATATAAAAATAAAAAATAAAGAGGGGCTAAAAAATAGGGTGGGCTTCCAGTCTAACCGGATGCAGCTGAATACCAGTATTTTACATAGAACGACTCCCTATCTCAATCTGACCTCCACAACCGAATAACTGGGAAATACGATACCCTTCGTAAGACTTTAAGGCTTCTGACGACCCGTAACGACTGTCAAAGATCCACAAATGACAGCCGGCACCAACGGCTTAACGTGCTTTCCGAGACATGGAAGGGGCCTTGGTATGTAAATATGGTCACCCATCTACGGACCAATCGTGGCATGCGTACCTTAACCTTATCGATCGACCTGTACGGCTGTTATAACTTAGCCAGAAGCCACAAAGTAAACGGTTATCATACGTTATTGTGAACTTTCTATGTCTTCCTTAACTCCACACTTATTCACTTATTCACATGACCATATATAACAGCTTCACCTATTCATTAACAAGGGAATCATTTCGTAATTTCCTCAATGGAAACAGGATGTAGTACCGTTATTGTAAATGGTTGAGGTAGATAAAAACCTTTGAGATATGAGGCAGAAAACTGGATTGTTAGATAGAACATTTTCACTGAGAGTTGGTAACGCGAATTCAGAAAATGGACCATGAGAAAGAAATAAACATTCCCCTCTTATTGCGTAACACACTATTAATCAGAATCGTAATCATTTGGAAGGTTATTGCTAATCCATTGCTTCATAATATGTTCGAAAAATTTGTCGTAAATAACGCAATGAATGTTTTTGAACTTTCAAAATCAAAGCCATTTGTATTTTTAGCGTGTTACTCAATTACCTGCTGTATTTACAAAATCATTTATTTTTGTCTTGTCTAGCAACAAAACGAAGATTTAATTTCCATTGGAATAGAATTAGGATCCGAAACAACTTTTATAATAGCATTAAAGTTGTATAGATAAATAGAACTCGCTCCCCTTACCCATCCTTGTGATAAACTAATTTACATAACGATGATAAGTGCTCAGGTGTGCCATCAAAAGAGTGCGACATATGAGAATATATTGATATATCTTATTCCCACGCGTTGGTCGGGTTCACGATCTAATTTATATCGATCGATTAATGTTTTGTTCTTCGTTCCATAATCGGACGCTTCTATAAAGTGTAAGTTTGTCATTTTGTACATTTGAAAAACAGCTTTAGATTTATTTCATTAGATGATTAGATTGAGGATCGTTCACCAACTATTCCGAATTAACTATCATGTCAAACTTATTCTACCATAATTAGTATGCATTATTTCACGTACTTTAACGTACTTCTTAATTACCTACTTCTTCTTCTACCCGTCGTTATTCAATAATTAGTTCTTTAGATGCTACGTATCATCCTCTTGTCATCCTATCGTTCATGTTTTTCTAATCATCTTCTCATCATCCTATCATTCATGCTTTTTTCAGATTTTAAGGTCGAAATGGGTGGTATAGGCAAAATAATGTAATTTATCATTGTTCCAGTGCTTATAACTTGTGAAATAACAAATAAATAAAACCCATTGATAAAATAATTTAATGCGGGTTCACACAACACGGGCCCTAATACTATTCCTTGTGGCACTCCATTGTTTGTGGTAGGTCCTTTTAATCATAACTGCACGTGTGTCACTCAAACGCTTCTCATTGAATTTAAATGATCATATGACGCAATCTTCGGGTCCGTGACCTCTTTGTCCTATTTATATAATAGGCCTTTTTTATTTACTAGGATTATAATGTCAATCAAACGATTAGTCTGGTTTTTTGTGGAGCAAGTTTTTGTTTGAGGCGATCGGATAAAAAGAGGTTTTGTGCTTCTTGGGACACATGTTCTGATATGGCTGTAATGGTGAAACCCCTTATGTTGAATCTTTTGCATAAGAAGAGAATTATTCTCAATGGGCTCAGTTAAATTGAAGGGATATTTTTTTTAGCTATTGTTAGCTGGGGATAGAAAATATCTCAGAAGCCATTAATTACAAATATTCTAACCATCTGTTTCCCATTTATTGATTTAGGTTACCTAAACTACCAAAAGTATTTCAAAACCCACTTGTTTTCCAAAATAAAGTCAACTTTTGAAATTCCTATAAAATCGTGACGTAATTGAAGGCCGAAGCTTGTTGTGAACCGAGCGAATTCTTTAGAAGCCAGGTTCCCCGATTTGGGCATACTATTTTTGTAAAATTCGAGTTCATTCACATAGCCTGCCTGTATGTGTTAGGTTAAAATATTTTCTCAAGATAAAGAGTTACTAAAATGCTGCAAATATAATTGAAACCAGATAAAATAGATACAGCAAGAATATAATTATCAACAACAGATTTTGATTCTCATTCATTATCATTTTTACCCACGGATCAATGGCCAGCCAGATTTGGCTTCAATATTTTATTAAAACTGAAATCTGTACTGATACAGTACGTATCTGTCTTAAATTTCTTGTTTTAATACTCGGCAGTACTCTAACTACTCATTAGTGAAGAATTTTCAGAATCAGATAAGTAGTTCCAAAGATTACCCCTATTTATTTATTTTTGAGGTTGGGAAATCATCAAATAACTTCTCCCGTTCTGGATGGAGCGGGAGGGCGGGTCAGACTTTTACTGACTAAAATCCACCCGTGTTCCCTCAGTTGCCTGTGTTCCAGGAGTCACGGTATATCTTTCGAACAACCCGCACCCCTGGCAGGCATCGGCCCTTGCGGACCCCACCAGTTGTTGCTGACATCTCTTTGAGGCGCGTGGGCTTGGTCCTTACCGGACGGCGAGCTACCCATTACTCGCCGTCCGCAAGCCCGCGCCTACGGTGGCTACCTAATGACTGAAAAAAAAAAAATCGGCCCTTGCTGGACCCACCAGTTGGTGCTGACATCTCTTTGAGACGCGCGTGGAACACAACGCGCCGTTGACCCGTGCTTTGTCCTTACCGGACAGCGAGCTACCCATTACTCGCCGTCCGCAAGCCCGCGCCTACGGTGGCCGGGAATCAGCCTTGGATTCCCGACGCCCAGGGCGTCTCTCCTGCGGCGTAAAGATTACCCCTTAACATAAAAAGTTACAAATACTTCTTTATAATGTTAGTACCTATACATACTTCATTAAGTAAGTTGTTTTCAATAGTGCTTTAGGTACTCTGTCCTATTTATTTAGCCTTTCTTTTAAAATGGGCCACTTTTACTGACATTCACATTTGTTTTGATGTCAATACGTGTCTGTTTGTTATCTAAATGGGTAATGAGGGCTGTTAACGGTAATATGCAGCAGCGTGCAGCTGTGCTGAAAACGTTTAACGTTTTTTAAATCTTATCGTCAAACTATTGGGTTTCACCTTCTTATTAATTAATCACCATCGTTGTTGATGCAATTATAGACTTTTACTTTTTTTACGATGATATCAAGATTTTATTTTTCTTTGTCCTAACTAGAACATTCTTTTATGTTTGATTATTTTATAACCTAGGGGTGCGTTACAGAGATTTTTTATAAATTTCGGACCAGCTTTATTTTTTAAACTACCTGTTAGATGTCAAATTATATTCTAACTAACTTTCGCCAGCGGCTTCGCCCGCTTGGAGGTCGAAAGTTATCCTACGGGAATGTATTTACGGGATAAAAGGAGCCTATGTGTTAATCCAGGTTATAATCTATCTGGTTGCTAAATTTCATCCACATCCGTTCAGCTGTTGTTGCGAGTTTGAGTAACAAACATCCAAATATCCAAACATACAAACTTTCACGTTTAATATACCTATTATACAGGGTGTCCGGTAATTAATGGATAACCTTGAAATGGTTCATGCTAGAACTAATGGCCATTCAGAAAAAAACATTTTTATTTGTATTTTAATTTTTTGTCACTGCCTTCTGAAATTAAAGTTATTTTTCACTTTGTAGTGTTTTTCGGAAGTCGGTTGTTTTTTTTTTACAGATTAAATACAAAAAAAAATATTTTTTTATGAATGGCCATTAGTTTTACCATGAATCATTTCAAGGTTATCCATTAATTACCGGACACCCTGTATACTATACTCCATTTGGAATAAGATAAGACATTTAAATAAACCTCTCTTACAGTCCGTTCATCGGATTTTGACTTCTATTCCGTAGGCGTAAGGATGGCATTAAAAGCAAACCAGTTGTTACAATACCAACTGTTTACTGCAGATGCCATTTATCATGCTACCAACGCAATAGAAGTCAAAATCAGTTGAACGGACTGTAAAAAGGTTTATTCAAATGTCTAATCTTATTTCAAATAGAGTACTATGGATCGGTAAAATACAGAGACTTTGGAGAGTAATTCCTTTAGTATATAGATTTAAAACAACAGAAGCTTTTAACACTAGCTTGTCAGATTTTAATTTTAACCTTAATTTGCATTTAATGTCTGATTTAATAGCTTGCGAGACAAGAAACCGTACATTCTACCTTTTCCAATTTATGTCCGAAGAAATTGATGATTTAAATGCAATGTTCCTCCATTATCGAGAGATAATTAAATCTGGACTTACAATAAGACCCGTCAAGTTTAACTACATTCCACGGCCGTCTTTTGTTATTGTTATTATTTCCCTATTGGATGATAAATACTTTATGAACTCCATTCATTATTATTAAGAGGTTTTTGTATTGACATTTCGGGTCATTTGGGTCTGGATTTATGCCCTGTTTTTAACAATAGGTTCGTCTATCATCGTCATTTGCATCATCGGTCTAACCGAATACAGCTGAATTCCAGTATTTTACATGGAGCGACTGCCTAGCTGAGCTCCACAACTCAGTTACTGGGTAATACGACCAGCAATCGTAGCTTAACCTGATCGATCGACCCTTGCGGCTCATTAATACTTACCTACGAACCCCTCCCCGCGCCCCCTATAGCATGAGACTTAAGATGCTCTCACACGGGCAATTTTTTGAGCAATTATTTCTCGGCAACACTAATGGATCAATCTGGATCAACAACAATAAATTGCGGATATGGTTCGGGAATATTGCTTCTGATTGCTACATACAGGTTGAAATTGAAAACATGCGACAAACCGAAATGGGAGATTGTACTCATCATTATGAACAACTTTTACTAAGGGACCAATGATGCAATTGGGAAAAAAAAAACATCTGTTCCTTACATTTATATTCGCATAACTCGTCAAAATGTAGGGAACAGCTGTTTTTTTTTTGCGATTGCATCATTGGTCCCTTAGTAAAAGTTGTTCATAATGATGAGTACAATCTCCCATTTCGGTTTGTCGCATGTTTTCAATTTCACCCTGTATATTTCATGAGTTGCCGAATATCCAATCCGTTTGGAAATTCATAGTCAATTTTCTTTCTATCACGTTTGTACGTATAAATAAGTCTCGTTTTTGCGAGAGGAACCGGGAGGCGGCGGGTGGTGCGTATTGGCTAGTATTTTAGGTAGCTCCATATTGCATGATATTGTGTGGCCGTATTTCTGGCAACAGGTTGCTACATGTTGCCATTGCCCTAAATTGCTGGATGTATGTAGTCGTGATGTCATAGTTGACGAGAATTGGCCAGAATGGAGCAATTTTAGTTGCTCGTGTAACCTTTAAACATAAGTGGTGAAATGTGATTTTATTATAGGTACACTCTGCCTTACCCCTCGACGTGAATAATGGCGTGATGTTATATTTATTCTGGTTTTTTTTATTTTTGGTCGAAATTGGGTCCTTTTGGTTTCACCGATAAAAATATTGTGTCCACCAGGGTGGTCCTTTGGGTCATTGAAACTGTTTCGTCGGTTTTTACGTTGTTCGCAAGTTCTTTGCATGAGCTTGCAGTGACTGAGACATTGTACATAAACCCACTAGACAATGCAAAAAGGCGATCATTGACCCTCCTCATTAGGTTCTTTCCCCTAATTCAATTAAGAACAGCGCCGAAAATGAGAATCTTTTTACTGTTGATTTTTTTTTTAACCTAATAATTCGTTTTGCTTATCTCACAATTAGGTAAAACCACAATTTCCAGCATAGCTATTCACAAAAATTCCACATGGTATCGTATGGAAAATGACATATTTCGATAACCTGATTTGCTTTCAACGAACAGTCGTCGGAAGAATAGCCATCGTTTATATCATTTAAACTGACAAAATACTTTTAGATTTGTGAACAGCCTTTATAGGACTTCTATGATAACCTTGATTGATGATCGATTCGGTACGGAAGCGAAAAGCTATGCTGAGCAATATCATTTTGACCAAACCGGAAACTTGCTATATTTATGAACGCGATCAAAATTGCGTCATCATGCAAAAGTGACTTCGATTTGAAGTCATCTGAAGTTGACATTGAATATTTTTTGTATGGCATCTTTTTTGCATGTATCGAATTCTGTATCATTTAATTCATAACCGTTTTTATAAAGATTACACCCTGAAATTAGATCGACATAAGAACATGATGTTCTATAATTAATACCTACATTTAGGAGAAGGCTTCGGAAATTCGTTTTAGGAACTCTTAAATGGATGTATTATGAACTTGAAAAATTGATTAGTTAAGATTTTTTTAAATAGGAATGTAAGTTCAGAATTGGTATTTCTTGTTGAATGTCCGTTGTTTAAAACTATTTATTAAAGCATTAATCAAAATCAAAACGTACTATGTTTAGTTTTCGTTTTTAATAACTCTGTATGTTAAACAGAATTGTGAATCCTTTTGACTATTTCCTGTTTGTAATTATGTAAATTTTCATTGAGTTTGGCCACGAAAAGGTCACATCAATCAACTTAGTACCTACTTATTTTATCGCATTTTTAGTCATTTTTAATATAGCCCATTTATAAATTACGTATTGATCATATTTGTGTGACCCTCCCTGCCCCTGGTGTGACGTCTGGTATTTCGCAATTTTAAATAAATCCTCAAAATAATATTGGTAGATTTAGTCATATTTTTTAAGTTGTTCGTTGGAGTTGAAGCTGTTGAAGTACAGCTACCTTCAGCTATTCGCATGGAGGATGGATCTGTATCTGGATTACCCAATAATGCGGTACTGGACCAGACTGCATGTTGAGCACTCCAATATTTAACCTAAATTTAGACTAAGATGAAACATATAGTTTATTTTAATCTTTTCGTTATTGTAAAATTGTAAATTATAATGTTTTTATTAATGACCTTTGTAATGTATTTTTTTATGTAATCATTTAATTAATTCATAAGGTTATCTAGCTTTTTTTATTTCACAACGTGTACATATGGACTGGTTCTGAAATAAATGAATTTATTATTAATACTTAAGATTCATACATATGGGACACGAAGCCCCACACCGCCCCCTCCCAGCCCCCCTCGACCCCTACCCCTTAACTTAATTCATGATACAATATTCTTATTCCTTTCTCAGTATAAAATTATACAGGGCAGAGAAGAATTCTTTTAATCGTAAAATCAGGTCAGTTTTTGCCACTTTGCTAAACCAATAAAATATTTGATTGGAGACATCCTAAAAGGATATGGATCGCTGAATGCGAGAAAAAATATATTACCCTGACGCGACACCTCGTAATTTAGGCTCTGACGTTTGTAGAGTCAGCAAATAAATGAAAACAACAGTGTATAACATTCAAAATTGATTTAAAATATAACCAAATTTGACTTTATACTATATACAAAGTAATACTAAAATAAATATGTTACGTACAAGTATACAAAAAAATAAAACAGTGGCACTCCGGGAGTCCCGACAGAAATGAAAACTTGAACAATTACATGTGTATTTTTTGAATCGTCAGGAAATATTTTTTGAATCGTCTTATTAAACAACGTTATTCGTTCGTACGTTCGTGCTGTCAGTGGTGTCGGTAACAGTGTCGTGAGTTCAATAGGTTTTTTCTCATTTTAAAAAACTACCCATCGCGCCTATAGAAGTTTTCAATTAAAAAAAAAAGGGAAGAGCTCACTGGTCATCAAAGAATTTGTTCGCATCGCTGTCAGTGGGAAAAATGCCCAAAAGACTGGCAGCGTTGCTACGTTCGATGGCAATACTGATTCTTTGACCTAATAAAAATAGGCAAGCCCTTAGTCTAATTTGTGTTTTTCATTTTTTAAAGCAATGTCGGTAGTTTCTCAATATTATTCAATTTTAAAACCAACGATTCCCTTGGTCTACATTTAATTATGTATGACACAATATTACTTAAAAAATTCAGAATTTAACATTTAATTCTAACTGCAGCCCACACCAATGAAAATTACGTTAAAATTTTGCAACAACACACAACATTCATTCGCACACGGCATACGGTGGGTCGTATTACTCATTAACCAAAAACTCACGTCCCAGACATAAAGATAAACAATAAAAATATTTTCTATGTAACTTTATTGTGACTTGTTTTGCTAACGGTACCTCTAAAGCGACAAGGCGCGACCTTGGTGAAGACTTGGTCAAAAAACTTAGCCCACCACGCTGGCACAGGCGTAAAGACATCGCGGCAAGATTTTGTCACGCACTCGATTTTCGACTTAAGGTGTTGAGCCGAGGATTGAGAATCCAACAGAGTACATCCCACGTCAAAAAATCACACTGTTGGATTTTCGACTTTCGGTCCTAATCAATCGCCTTTGCGGAGCTACGTTTACGAGTCTTCACGTTTGAAGCAAAAAATAGCGGCTGACGAACCAGGAAAAATTGTCAGAAATGTGGTCTAGAACTTTGGGCTATGCATTATTCAAATAGATGACGGAATCATAGGCTTTACCAGAGTTTTGGGATTTTAAAAAAAGTTTTTTTTTTAACTTGTGATTTGAAGATGGCTGTTTTTTTTGGTATGATTTCAAATCTGTTTGACAGTCAAAAGAAAAGTTAGTTACAGCAGCTTTTCCATATACTGTGTATAATGAACCGGAAAACATTTAGCAATTATTAAATAACTAGCTATTGCCAGCGGCAGGTTAAAAATTATCCCACGGCAACGTACTACCGGGATAAAAAGTATCCTATGTGTTAATCCAGGTTATGAACTATCTGTCTGCCAAACATCCAAATCCATAGACCCATTTGAGCGTTCAGACTTCTACCAACAGTCAACACTTCAGTATTTTCAGGATCTTTGGAGGCATTTTCACTGATGTTTCAGTGACATCTACCTCAAATCATTACCCAGAATTCACAAATGTTTCTCAGCTTGGATCGCCAGCAGCAACTCCAAAAGTATGATAATCACACCCATCCTTTTTTAGACCTCAGCGGCTGACCTTCCAACGTCACTTTGGAAACTGACAGGACCCTTGAAATTACCTGCAACAAAGACATAAAGGAATTAAGGACAAGTTGCTACAGTCATATTGATCATACTTAGTACTAGGGGCACATAATCAGAGACAGCCGTCATTATTATTTGACATCTGCCATTCAATCAACTGCATTTTACGTGACGAGTTATGATGGTCAGAAATAAACATGACCTACTGCTGGACATAGCCCTACCCCAAGCTACGCCACTGTGACCGGTTCTATGCTTCCCGTATCCAGCGGTCTTCACAAGGTCATGATGTAAAATAGGAGAAGATAGCTATGTTTTTCTATTAATTAGCACAGTTATGCGTTCTAAACGAATCATGGTTTTGTAGATAATCGTATATACTTTGTAGCCGTCGAGTAGAAAGTTTGTTGTCAGTATGATTTTGAAAGTTTGGGTAGAAATATTCTTCTGAAATAGTCTACATTTATAAGGACCTAGACAAAGATCGTTGGAAACAAAAGACAAAATGACAGATTGTAAAAGGATATCTACGGTGCGGTGTCGAAAATGGAGAAACGAAATGTCACTTTGTATTGAAAAAGCACTGTCTATTCTTCGTAGAAATAGAAAGCGTCATGCTAAGCCTGCTGGTACGCGATCGCCCCTCCAGAACATTTCGGCTCCATCTGTTCTGCAAGCAATGTGCTCTGTCCACTGCCACTTAAATTTGGCAATTCTTCGGGCTATGTCGGTTACCTTGGTTCTTCTGTGGATCTTCTTCAAAAGATCCAAAAACATTCTATTTTATCCTCAATATTTTTCTCGTATAGGTTCGCAGGTAGATCCTATATACGACCTCTTGACGGAAAAAAAATCTTAAAATTCCACGACAGTTGAGAAAAAACGGGAGGTCAATGTTGATCTTAGGCGAACAATCTTTATGATTTTGGCAGTTTAGTCAAAACAATTACTGTGTCTAACTCTATTTGTTGAAATAAGAATAAATCCGATGCTCAATCGATCTATCTGGTTTGTACTTAAGGCCCTGGTAACTTTAAATATTGTTGTTATGAGCGGTAATAGTTCTTATTGCAATCCTATACGGGTTAAAATCTGTTGTAATAAATTCGAATAATAAATGAGCAAGCATTGTCGTGAAAATGCAAATAAAATCATATAAAATTAGATATTAACTATTTAATAATAAATAATCCATCACTGGATGCAGTTTGGCATTTGGAATTTTATGGTATATTTTTCATTATAATTGTTATTGAAGGGATAAAATGGTTTTAAAGATAATTAAGAGGTGACTTTGATGATTTTTTTTGATGCATTAAAATATGTTTAATTATGTTTTGAGTTCAATCACTTTGCAAAAAAGACTTGAAAATATCAAATTTCTTTTTATGCTTTTAAAATTATTTACGGTTAAAGAGATACACTGGTTTAAAAAACCACCTTAATGAGCGTTTTCAAGAAATCACCGCCTTAAGCTACTGTAGAAGCATACTTAAATTGTATAAATATTACAATATATTAAAATTGGTTCCACAGAACAAGTGGTCCACTTAATATGACATTATTATTCGTACTGCGCACGAGTGTCATCAATACGTATATGGAGAACTGAGGTCAGCAGGCTTGTAGGTGATAGTACAAGTTATAGGCTACTCAGGTAGGCTCCTATAACTATGACAATGGGCTACAATATTAGCATTTCAAAGTCATGCCTATATAATTGAACATTAAGTGCTTAATAAAAAAATTTTAAGCACTTTGGTTCTGCGGTACGAGAACCCAGAGTAAAGGGCCAACCACCAGAACCGTAGCTAACCAGGTTTACAGAAATACAATAAATCTAAAACAAAAAAGAAAGAAAGAAAGAAAGAATACCGTTTATTTGGTCACAGTCCGTAAAACACAAAATACAATAACAAATTAAAAAAGTGTACAATAAATAAATAACTACAACGTGTGCCTCACGGCTGCGCCAAAAAGAAAAATGAAAACAAACACAAACAACACAAAAAAAAAGAAAATTGCAAATCAGCCACTAGCAGACATCGACGAATTCATCATATTTTTGATATATATTTTTTGGAATTTATAGTATCATTCGTTTTTTCAATCTGCGGGTAGTTGCGTTACACACCAATATAGCCCTCATTTTAACAGTTTAACAACATTCATTGCGTTATTTACATTGTTGAACTGTCAAAATGAAACAGATTACGATTAGTCGTATGTTACGCAATTAGGGTGCAGGTACCTGAAAGGGTTACTAAATCGCTATCGCTTCCTCCTCTACCTTGTCCACAGCCCCACATTAAGGTCGCGGAGGCCGCGTCAGACAGTGCCTCTAGATGGCGAGACGTCAAAGGGCTGTCTCACAATAGTCAAGTTTGCGTATGTTTAAGTATGACAATGTAAGAAATAACTTTAATTTATTATTATGTATGAGATTGTGTTTGTATGGAAATGTGATGAAACAACTTGTTTGTATGTATGTATGTATGTATGTTGAATAGACAAGGGGATTGGATGTGTTGTCATGATTAGGGGTCCACTACCCAAAAGGTGCCAAAGGGGCCCTATTACTAAGACTTGTTGTATGTCCGACGTCTGTCACCGGGCTGTATGTTTTGCACCGTAATTGGTAGACACTAGACACTTGAAATGTTTCCGGACTGTGTAAGGTTGTGGCCGCTATAATCACAAATGTATTTTTTTTAATATAATTTTAAATATTGTACTGTGACTCGCAATTGGCCGGTGTGTTGATCAGCCAATAAGAGGAAGTTTCAGTTGAATTAAAATTTTGAGTTATTTAATTATTTTATTTATTTGTTAAATGCACAATGTACACAACCATATTAATAAGCTAGGCTTAAAACTAGTGAGTACATGACCCTGTTAAGGCGCAGCAAGATAACTTAAGACTAATATACATATTACTGTGAGATCTAATATGACGTAGATTAGGGACTTCCACATTTAAAATATTTTATTAATTAAACTTATATCTAGCTTTATACATAAAAAAGAATACATATTATAATTAAAACACGGGTATAATACCTATTTAAACTCTATTTTAACATTTTAAATTCCATAAATTCTAGGATGCTATAATAACATTTTTCTAAGAGCAATGCCTTTAACTTCGCTTTAAATACACATAGTGTCCTCAAGGACCGTATATTTTCAGGTAATTTGTTTTATATTTGTATGCTTCGGTATTCTGGGCTATTTTTGTACATTTGTAGTCTATTTGTAATTATTGCAAAATTCACAAGATAACCAAGTATCGCTCGCTTTTCGTACATATAACGAAAATTGTCCGTATAACCAAGAAGACAACTGACATTTTTTGACAGTTGATAGAAATGGGTCTAATGGCGTCCAGTTCAATTTAGTTCATAATTAATTTCGCTTACTGAAATTATTATCATTTTCAAAGCCTGTATGGGTAGGTAGGTAAACATTGTGGAATGTAATAGAGGCATTGATTATGGAGCGCCCGCGCATTCTGTACGTTATGTATGGAGTTGAATGAAACTCCGAAGATGACCATAAATTACTATACGTACATTGAACTAAAATATCTTAAGTTGAATGAGTCTGCTTAGTGACCACATAGTATAGCTAATGGGCGAGTCGAATTGTCTAACCCAGGGCTTAACAATTTTTTTAATACCCGAACTCGCTTTTTGGCGACTCCCCATTTCCCGGCTCCCGCGTTCTCGAATCTAGAGTCTAGAAGCTACATCCATTAAAATAATCCAGCTAGACTCTAACTAAATTATGTTATACAAAGCAAACTTAATTTTTGTTACCCCGAACTCACTGGTGGGCCTGGCTGAAAAGCACGCTGTCTCACCAGGCATCGTGTCCGACAGACAGTAGTATCAGTGATGAGCAGTTAGACGCTAGTCTACACGCACAACGTTATTGAGTTAGATGCAGGATCATTTATAGTAAAACAGGCGCTTAAAAAATTAAGAAAAGTCCTTCGGACGATCGGGTTTTATGACAAAACCACTGCATAAATCAATGACCAATAAAGTTGATTGAACTTTTCGATATTTGAGCTTTGTCGGTACCGACTTGGTTTTGGAGATTTTACACTTTTTTTATTACCTAAACTCGCCCTTAGTTTGGTTAAATTAGCAAGAAAAACGAATATTTGTTGGTTCCTAACTTTTTCATGTCTTTTTATTTTAGTATTCTGTTTCCGCACAGACAATATTAATAATGATACAAAACCATACCATGTAAAAATTTTGATATACATTTTCTATCAGCAGAGTAATACACTCCCAAAGTTTGCATGGAAAAAATGCCGACTAGGTTCACCTTAAGGTCGTAGCGTGACCCTATAACGTCTGGCAGGGGTGCGGATTGTTTGAAAGAGATACTGTTGCCCTTGGCACACAGGCAACTGAAGGAACAGGGGTGAGTTTTAGTCAGTAAAAGTCTTACACGCCCTCCCACTCCGCTCAGAGCGGGAGAAGTTATTTGATGATTTCCCACCATTAAAAAAACCCTATAACGTTCCTCAAAAATTGGGTTATCAAATACTACAGATAGTTCCAGAGATTATTCCTACATACAAACTAGAAATTAAGAATAGCAGGAGTACATGAAACTTAAATATAACTCGCAAAATCTAAATGTCTACGTATAGGTAGTTCTTATGTTCCTATGTGTTCCTATTAGGAACACCAGTACCTAACCCTTCTGAGGAAAAAGACGTAATGTTATGTTTATGTATTTTCAAAGTATCAATGTTCTTGTTTGACATAACGGTCTCATCCAGAAATTACAGTAGAAAATGATACTGAAATGTCAACTACTACTTACTAGAAAGTACAGACAACAAAAGTGTTGGGTGTGAAGAAATAAATAGCGGGGAAATGATGACAGGGCATCATCGCGTCAAGCCACAGAGTAGCCTAACTGGTTTGCTAGTCAGACTGTAAATTATGGGAGATGAGCAATTGACATACTGCTATTTTCTATTAATATTTCTACTGTATAATGTGCACTGTGATAGATGACGGTAAAGGAATTAGCTTGGAGTTTCTAACTGATGGCCTACTTCTGTGGGGTCAAATATTTGGTATCCAGGGTAAAATATTAATCTTTCCACAACACTTCCAATATTTATTTTATGCGTAGTAATTTTTATTAAGCTTCAGGCTTTGATATACAAAAAATCCAAAATGCCCAGTCTCGAACAAAAGCTTAATAAATTCCTAAACTCCTTTAATAAATTAAGATTACCAGCCAGGGCTGAAAAAACTTGAAACTATAACGCCTGCTTGCTAAGGTCACCCCCTGTGGGGTACGGACCTCAGCTTAGGGCAGAGAGCAGCAAGGAACAAATTGAATCGGACTGAATAGGTAACGCATTAAGTATGTCCAGCAATATACAAAAATGATGTAGGTACCTTCTCATTTTACGACAGCCCCAATAAAAATTAGGTACTTTAGCAACACGACAAACATTTTTGTACTATCAACCGAAGGTCTTTATGTAACTATTACTCCGCACCAAATACTTAGGTTTACCAAACGCTACTCATTCTATTAGCACCGTGGGTAACGAACATCAAAAAACAATCACTCAGTTGACAAAGATATACATTGCATTTATTCGTACGCAACCTTTAGATTTGTATCAAAAACTTGGCAAGTCAAACCAAGGCTGTTCATACAATTATACCGTATGGGAACTGGATAGTGCGCATAATTGTTTATTGTTCTATTCGTTAAACAATTGGACAGTTGTGCAATAGGAACTCTGGTGACCCTAAAAGATGATTTCGATTTTTTTAACCATAATGTTCTGTAATGCTCTGTGGGTGATTGTCTTCTCATGTTGGATTATATAAGTAGTTAGTGCGCAAGAGAGACATGATTACATGATCATCATCATCATTATTTAAGCCGAAAGACGTCGACTGCTGGACATAGGGCTCCCCCAAGCTCCGCCATTTCGACCAGTTCTGTGCTTCCCGCATCCAGACGTAAAGTTGGTAGGCCTCCCACAAGATGGACCGATGACCTTGTGAGGGCCTCAGGAATCCGCTGCAGGCTTAGCACGAGAACCGTAGACAAGCGTATAGACAGTTGAGTTTTTCACGGAGAAATGTAGACAAACGATTTCTATTCTACAGTAGAGTAGAAATAGAAAGCGTCATGCTAAGCCTGCTGGATGCGGGAAGCACAGAACCAATTGAAACATCATAGAGGCAGAAGTTTTTACTGTTTTCTTGCAGAATATATGTTGCCCTTATCATTCGTAGATCTTTGACAGTCGTTACGGATAGTCAGAAGCCCAAAAGTCTGACAACCAGTCTTTTAACGGTAAGTATCGTGTTACCCAGTAACTGGGTTGTGGAAGCCAGATACAGATAGTCGCTCTATGTAAGATATCAGTTTTCAGCTGCAACCGGCTAAACTAGAGGCTAGGCAGAGTGATTCATGTTGCCTAGACCTGAGGAAGCAAAGTTGGACTTCTTCTTCTTCATCAACCCTTGGCCACCCAATGCTGAGTGTAGGTCTCTTCCAAATCTCTCCACTTTGGGCGGTTTTGTGTCATGGCTGTCCAGTTTCTTTCGGCCACTTTAATGAGATCGTCTGTCCACCTAGTCGGTGGTCTTCCCGCATTCCTCCGTCCCGTCCGTGGTCTCCAAAGTTAGACGATAACCGATAATTCAAAATCAGACCTCTTCAGGCGCAGAGTCTAATAATAACATAAACTTGCCAACTATTAACTACATATATAAATGCAACAATAAATGATGTTTGAATTTTCCATCGAATTAATTCATCACCACTACTGCACTCAGAATGGTGAAGGGAAACATCGTCAGTAAACCGGCATGTCTTAGAACCAAAAATTCGAAGACATGTGACATCTGCCAACCCGCACGGTGCCCGCGTGGTGGTTTACGGCCCATTCCCTTTTACAGAGAGGCCTGTATCCCAGACGTGGTGGTAACATTATATGCTGATTCTGTTTTTCTTATTTATGTGGATGTAAGCTCTGTTATTACAATAATAAAGAGGAAAATAAATAATAGTTTAAAAAACTAAAAAACACGCTTTAAAAACCAAACTAAAAAAGGAGAAAATAATTTAATTCAATTAAAAAGCGTGGGGTGCTTTTTGAGGTATTTTTTATAATCAATTAATGTCAAGCACCCCACGCTTTTTAATTGAATTAAATTATTTTCTCCTTTTTAAAGCGTGTTTTTTAGTTTTTTAAACTATTATTTATTTTCTATTTTTTAGTTCTGCTAACTACAAAAACGTGTTTTTTTTCTTTTTTCTCATTTTTTTTTAAATTATTGAATTGTCATCGGTCCTCGATAAGTTTACAAAGTTTCAATGAAATCTGACCGTTTAAAGTGGGTCAAAATCGCGCTCTAAGGAGTCGGTTACATACAAACAAACATACAAGTGAAGCTAATATAAAGCGTGTAAAACCGTGATCATTTCTGTTTCTTCAATAGTTCTCAGATTACCTGCCCTCTCAAATCTAGCAAAACACATTCAGCATTCACCTTACACAGTACTGACAACAATACAAACGAGCCACGTCACAGAAGAATTCATACATTGATTGAAACTGAATCAACAAGACAAATTGATGTTCTATTATCGATCGATCATCAATACAAGATAGATGGAGCAATTAATAACACTGCCAGCCATTGTGCTGGTTCCTATTCATTAGGATTCAATGTTCAGATGACTGTAGTCGAACGTACTCGACATAGCAGCACATTAAATTTGCCATGTCAGCTAGCATATTAACTTAATTGCCCCCAAAATATACGATTAGGTATAGAAAACAAAGAATAAGCTGACGCTATTTGCAGAGATACTCAAGCATAAATAACAGAAACTGAACGAGGGAAGTTGGGCTTACCCTCCATCTCGGGCGAACGGAGGGTTATGTCGGAATTCTACCGACTAAAACAGTGGGCAGAGGTGCTTGAGAAGCAGGCCACGCAATTTGGATGGGTCGAAATTTGAAAAGTGATATAATAATAGTAATTTATTTCCAAACTTCAGTAAAAAAAAATGAAGTCTCCACCCCTGGATTAGGACACCCTTAATAACTTTAGTGAAGACATACATAAGACGCGAAATTCTATCCAAGAAAATGATTTAAGAAGACATGCAGGGAGATCACTCTAACTATGATAATGATCAGAGATCGGATATTCAGATGCATATTTACCTGAAGATAATTTTTAGCTATGAAAGTATGGAAGCAGCTTCATAAATTATTTGTAATATTTATTATAAACCCCTGGATTCTTGGATTGCATAACTATTCAGAAGTGTATTAATCTAAAATTAATGTTTAACTAGATACAAATATGTGTTTGTACAGGAGGAGGGGTGGTTTGTATTAGTTAAAACAAAAAATAAACAAATTACTTACCTAAATTAAGACTGTTTTGATACAAAAGCGCATTCCATGTTAGCCAACATCTCAACTTTAGGGGAATATGCATCCGAATATCCGATCTCTGATAATGATACACGTACAATACATCATAGAATAGTCTTGTCTAGATAGACTGCTCAGTCTTGGCCCAGTACACAAACCTTCTAACATAAACCCTAACAGAACACAACCTTCCGCTTATATCTGGGTAATGACCCAAGTACACTATGGGTGGTTTAACACGTTCCTCATAATGTTAATGGCAGATTAACGTGTATATCTTCATACTCATTTCCTATTGGGTAAGCGCACAATACTTCATGCAAATCCATTACAAGGTTCTGTCTTAATGAAGCCACATACAACGATTGGTTTGATAACGTCATAATTATTCTGAGGTACCTTTCTGTAAAGGTTTCGTGGCGCTCAAGAGAATTACAGACTTCATTATGAAGTATATTGATTAACTCTCGGATATTGTGTTTGCTATTTAACATTCTTCACAACCCTAAAACCCCAGCCTATCTGCGGGATCGCTTCTCCTACGCCCGTCCTTTTGATGCGCCTTGCAGGTCGCATCTTAGAAATCTCCTCAAGTCCCCTCCCCACTCAACCGACTTCTACTCCTATTCCTTCACTGTGCACGCGGTCCGGTTATGGAATTCACTTCCGCCTGACATTAGGGACTGCCAAACTGTAGCAGTATTCAAAAGAAGAGTGAAAGAACACTATCTCTCCACTTTGTCATAATTGCTTATGTATTTATTAATTAAATTACATTATAATTTTATATATTTTAGTGATATTTATTTTAGAAGTATGTATTCTCATATTATGTGTGTATATTTTTTAATTAGAGTTTAATTTGTAATTTTATGATTTTCCTTCAACTGTTATTACACGCGTTGTCTACATCTCTGTTATCTTCTCTCCTATCGCAGGTGTGCTGGAAGAGATTTCTGTAGAAATAAGCATTACCTATGTACGTATTTTTCTGTCCCTTTCTTCTTGTATGTTTTTAAGTGTGTGTATAAATGGTTAAATAAATAAAAATAAGAATGTTGTTTTAGGTTAAAAAACTAGGTACTGTCATCTGCGTAGACCTTTCAGAACTTTGGTGGGGTCGACTTCAGTCTAACTGCATACAGCTGAATACCAGTATTCCACATGGAACGACTGCCTATAGGACTTCCACAATCCAGTTACTGGGTAACACGATACTCCTTGGTAACACTGGTTGTCAGATTTTCGTCCTTCTGACGACCCGTAACGACTGTCAAAGATTCACGAATGACAGCTGGGACCAATGGTTTAACGTGATTTTCAAGGCACTGTGGGGTATCGATATGTATAGATGGTCACCCATCCACAAACCAACCGCGGCAGCTGTAGCTTAACCTGATCGATACACCCGTGCTTTTTTATTAATGAGCCACAAGCCCAAGTTACACACCTACTTTTGTAGGAAATATCATTGTCATGTGGTACTGTTATATCTACATGGTCCTCACATGATCTGACCAAGGTTATGTCTGGATTTTTAAGAGACTGTGATCTCTGAGGTTGTTTCGGTCGTTCTTCTTAGAGTAGTCAGAAAAGTAAAAGGGCACCTCATATTTTTTTTTAAAATTGATTGACGTGTTAAAGTGATTGTCCAAAATACTTACTACAGAAATAAAATCACTCCGCATAAACTCAGGTTCTAAGGCATCTAAAGACTGACAGTGGTGAAGAAAGTATTAACGAAACCTTTATTTTCATTTTCAGTCTCCAAAAATACAATAACTAATGATGGTGACCAATGCAGGTAATTTTTCTCATTACCAAGCATGGTATTTCGTAATTTCCATGAAGGTCACTCTTTTGGCCCCAAGCTAATATCCAGCTGAAGGCAATAACGGGCTAATGACCTTCCTATTTGAGTACACACCATAGCATGTACTGCAATAACTCTAGGCTACCTTGCCAACACCGTTATTACGTATCAAAACCACTGCAATTTCAAATGACCTCGCAAGTTCTTGCATAGGTAGTAAATATACGAAAGAATCCCAAAAATCCGCCATCTTTACTCAACCGACTAAATGCCATGTAGTTTCAAATCAGGAGTCGGCTCGGTTAACGCACACATGACAAAAGATGCAGGAACCCACATGCAAAGCTTGTTTTGTAATATCAGCAACAAATGAATAGCTACAGAAGGTGAGCTTTGGAAGAGATTGCGGGTAAATAACAATGCGAGAAGATGGTGTGTTTACGAATTCTCCCCAGAGGTGGGTACTGACGCTTCTTACGCTTCTTACGTATAAAAATGTGGCTACATCTTCACCTCAGCAACATGCGAACTTCGCATCATATTGACGTCACGCAAAATCCTGCATCGCGCAAGCACACTTTACCGCGAGACCAGCTTATGTACAACGTCCCGACATCAGTCATCGGGCAGTTGCTCACCAGACACAACATCTTCTGTTCGGAGGATCCTCTTTACACCCTTTTCTATGCTTTGGCTAAACATAGTAGACTGTTGCACTCCTTGAACATTCAAGATACAGTGAAATAAAGACAGTATAAAAAGGTGATCAGAAATCTGAACATCTGCTGACGGTAACTTTAGGAACTTAAAGCATTTATTTACAATTAAACCATGTGCAAGTAGTCTTGAATTGTGAAGGAGTCGGCCAGTCCTATGGAGAAGAATAGACAAGAAACTCCTTGGACACTCTTTAGGATACAGCACTAACGCCAGATGACAACTACATCGTGGAAAATCTTCAAATATTGTGTGGAACTCCCACGTGTCGTGGCAGGTAGCAGCAAGTATTTTCTTCAATCAATCTGTGAATACCATTTCTATTTTAGTTTTCTCTTCTAAACTCTATTATGTGCTCTATCCATTATTCATTTATCATCATTTTCATCACCATCATCATTCCAGCCGAAAAACGTCTACTGCTGGACATAGGCCCCAAGTACCGCCACTTCGACCAGTTCTGTGCTTCTCGCATCCATAGAATTCCTGCGGCATTCACCAGGTCATCGGTCCAACTTCTAACGCTACGTCTTCCGGTATGCGGTGCTCTAATTTTGTTCAGCTTAAATTTTGGCCTTCTGTTTCTTCCTTCTTACTATGTAATATCAGCGTAATCCCAATCTAGGTCCAGGCGTGTGGCCGAGGTCGCATCATGGCTTAGCGCGTGCCCTAACAACCAAGTTACCTCTACCATAAACCAATCTAATACCACCTCTATGAACTTCAACATAAGAGCTTATACGACTGCTATAATTGCTTAGCTCTTGGAATTGGACAACGATAAATCTGCAGTTGGTGTAAGCGAGACTGGAACGTAATTCGAAAGTAATAAAGGTGTGCCTAAGTGCAAAATTATTCTAGATCTTTACACCTATCGGGTTACGCGCCCCGACTTCCTCGTTGCCAAGCGAGTAGGATCGCCATTTGTTGTGATTATACGGGACTGTTTCACAAAACAATTTTAATTGCAATCATTATGTAAGAGTTCCGTGTAATACACAATAAACTTCGGCCATGATTTTAGAGAATATATTGTGTTTTATACGTGGGTGGCTTTACAAGCAGCTGAAAAGTTTTATTAGAAAACTGGCCAGTAATAACTATAGTCTTACTTATTTATGTTTCCATGGTAACGCTTTATTAATAAAGGTTTCAAACCACTATGTTTGGAAAGGGAATGCGAAAATATGGTCAAATTTGATGACTTGAAGATGTTCCCCGTAAATGCTCCAGGACATAAAAATATGCCCGAAAAAGCTACCATACCTAATAACTAAGTTTCCGTACCTAAAAATATAATCGAGATTCCGAAAACTAAACAAAGGTAGAAATCGCTACAAGTAGCTGTGCACGGTGGCAAGGACATCACCGCACAACCTATTAGCATTAATTTAGTAGGTACATGATTCTGGAACCCTGAGTTGAAATTGATCGTCAGTTATAAAAAAAAAAATGCTATTCCATACATTTTGACAACGCAGGTATTGTACTTTTATAACAGTTTTTTTTTAGATAACCGTCAAAAAAAAGTTTAAGTTAGAATCATATGCAGAATTCTAGGTTTCAGTTTACGCGTCGATGGATGTCACCCCGTATAGAGGCATCAAACATTAATCAAACAGAATACCTCTTCCCAAAAACCTTATCCGATAAACCTCACAATTCATACGCTCCTAGTACTAGCCACTCACATTCCTCCCATTCCTGGTCATAAACGCGTTATCCAGAGAACTTACTAACACCTCAACTTGCTACATTGTTGCTGAGTGACGCACGAATTCACTTATCTGAATCCCTGCCA
The DNA here is from genome assembly GCA_947359405.1 of Antitype chi. Classification (NCBI taxonomy): domain Eukaryota; kingdom Metazoa; phylum Arthropoda; class Insecta; order Lepidoptera; family Noctuidae; genus Antitype; species Antitype chi. The sequence goes on along the minus strand of OX375829.1, from coordinate 5,587,406 downwards.
TAAATTCAGCCTATGAAGACAACTTGATTATGAACATCATTTACTGTGTTTCGGATAAGGCGGGAGGAAACGCCCGGGTGTTTCCATTGCGAAGATCAGGACACGGTGGAGCTTACGGTGGAGGTCTGCCCGGCTTGAGCGGAGCACCGCCGTGTCCTCGTGGAGGCGATCGGCGGCAGCAATATCTCGCGTTCGGCCCTGGTCCAGGCCATGGTACGGAGCGAGAGTGCATGGGTAGCAAACACCTCCTTCTGCGAGGCAGTAATACTCGCGAAGAGGGAGGCTGATTCCCGGCCACCGTAGGCGCGGGCTTGCGGACGGCGAGTAATGGGTAGCTCGCTGTCCGGTAAGGGCCAAGCCCGGGTCGACGGCACGTTGTGTTCCACGCGCGCCTCAAAGAGATGTCAGCACCAACTGGTGGGGTCCGCAAGGGCCAATGCCTGCCAGGGGTGCGGGTTGTTCGAAAGAAATACCGCGGCCCCTGGCACACAGGCTACTGAGGGAACACGGGTGGGTTTTAGTCAGTAAAAGTCTGACACGCCCTCCTGCTCAACCCAGAGCGGGAGAAATTATTTGATGATTTCCCACACAAAAAAAAAACATAATTTACAGTTAGAAAGACATTATTTTACATGCTGATTGGAGTTAAGCTGGCCTTCTATGCGGGTTTTAATCGTTCGATGGTTAGTGAGATGCAATTGATAAATCTGGTCAGATTTCAAAGCATCAATCCATATTTTAATAATAAAGCTGAAGATATTGTTTGTTTGTTTGAACGCTTTAACCTCTAAAACTACCAGGCGGTTTTGAAAAGTTATTTTTGTATTCTTTAGGGGTGCTTTAGGTTGGAAATCACTCTGAGACCCTTAAAAGACGAAAAAAAAAGATATAAAAGCGCGGGTAGGTGGTACGACGGGGGATTGAAAATGTTTCTGACAGTGATGGAATGTATGTTACGAAATTATGGTGCTGGTTAGACTGTAAGCCAACCTCAACATAGTTGGGAAAACGCTTGACAGGTGATGGCCAGTAACGAAGACTGACTTCTAGATATACTCAATGTTTATGACGACATGTAACTCAAAGTCACGTAACAATTTAACACGAACGTCCATTTATTATGCAGAGCTTAGATCACGATTGTGGTAATCCATCGCCTACGAACACTATTAACCCATTTCTACGAACTTTTACAACTACGTGGGAAGAAGCAAGATATATTGTCTATTATTTTCTTCGGCCCAGAGCAGAATCGACGGAATTACGATTCAAATTTAAATTGGACCGATAAATTATGACATTGATGTGATGTCTTTTACTGCGAAATAATGGAAGGTTTGTTATCTTGCACATACTATCTCATTGAATTGCTTGTCAAAATAACAATGTTCAACGCAAACGTTAATGTCGAGAATAGATTTTGATTTTCCCTCCACGATAATTAATGCATAATAATCAGCCTATAAAGTTCCCACTACTGAGACACAGGCCTCCTCTCTGAGAGGGAGTGGGTTGTAATTAGTGATGTGCCGGATCATAAAAAATGGAGATCCGCAGATAAGTACGGATCCGGATACGGATATTTAGCGTCAATATCCGCGGATACGGATCCGGATTTTAACTTTCTTACTACGTTGAAACGATAGTTGACGCCACTTGATGCTTTGCGTGACTGAACATGTTTCGATTTGTTTTGCGCGGGTCTTTCTTTTATTTTGTTTATAATTTAGTGTGATACTGGGCAGCATAGATAAAGTTTGTATTTGTTGTACGAGTTAAAAAAAATGTCTACAAAGAAGTTTAGTAGTGCGATTTGGAGTTATTAATAAGGTAAAACATCCGTCAAAACTGTAAAGGATAGTAATACGGACACGGATCTTTTTTCTCCCGCGGATATTTGCGGATATCCGGAACTTGACTAGTTGTAATCTACCACGCGGGCTCAGTGCGGGTAGATGTAGTGGTGGTGCCGGTGTAGTGTGTGTTTTGGTTCTAGGACATGCCGGTTTCCTCACGATGTTTTCCTTCACCGTTTTAAGAGAAGTGATGATGAAGTTATAGACGCAAAGCAAAGCGCCTGTCTGGGTTCGAACCTACAACCTGCTCGTTAGTCGGGGTCGATACCACTGGTCTAATATTTTGTAATCACGGCTAAATAAATACAGACAAAAATATTCGATGGATGACAAAGAAATAACTTTGGATAGAGCACTTACAAATAATTTAATTGACATGTCAACTGTAAATCCTCTAGGGAAATAAAGGCGTGATGTTATGTTGCATGTTGAACTGTAAATAGTTTTAATAATAATTCTTAAGAAAACAGGTGCCACGGAAACGATGTAATACCAATAATGACTCCCATTGTCCATAACGTCGACATTGATGACATCACACCAATTCCAACATCAACAATTGTAACAAATTTAGGTACAAAATCCATGTCCAACATTGGACCATTATTGGCTGATGTCGTGTAGCCATCCTACACAAAATTAAACCTGATCACCACCACCTTTAAACACATTCCCTTGGACGTAATAAAATCGCGTCGGGATTTAATCGTGCACTGGATTTCCAACGTGCAACGTATTTTTAAAATGATAAACAATTATCTTATAAAATATCAGCGCATTTGTTTATATAGCAAACTGACGTCATACCCACAGAGCAATATGGCGTCCACTGCGTCCAGCGTTTTCGTCAAATTACGCGTGAAATTTAAAAATATTATATTTATTCATTTTTATGGCACTAATCGATTAATTAAAAATGATGTGTTTTTTAGTAGTTTATTAGCACTCTAGACACTTTTCAAAAATGGGTGTAATACCCTATTCTTGGTGCGGGTTGTCCGAAAGAGATACCGCGGCCCCTGGCACATAGGCAACTGAGGGACCACGGGTGGGTTTTAGTCAGTAAAAGTCTGACACGCCCTCCCGCTCCACCCAGAGCGAGAGAAGTTATTTGATGATTTCCAACCCAAAAAAAAAATACCCTATTCTTTCGACGCTCTGAGATTCACTCGCGCTGCACTCTGTTGGATTCTCAATTCTCGGTTCAACTCTGAGAGTAGAAAATCCAAAAAATCCCGCGGCGATTTTATTACGTTACGTCGTCTGAACGTCGGCTAAGTATCGAGTCAAGTGTAATGCTGAAACATTACCAATAAAATATATACCCTACATGCAAGATTACAAGCATAAAATTTTCCTTTTAAGTGAAATGAGCTCATGCGATATTCGTTGAAGAATTAAACAATACTGGGGACCATATGGGTTAAGGAATATGGGATGGTGGGCAGCCATTACTTAATTCATAAGCCATCATAAAAGAATGACAAGATAAGTCAAAGACTCTGATAAGATGGACGCAAGAAAGTGGAGGGAGAAGCAAAATGGAGGAGCTACATAAATCCCCAGGAAGTTAAAAAATGCTGTAGAAAGAACCGAACCGAATCCGGACCGGCGCAGTACTTTGTGTTAATTATTTCATCAACACTGCTCTCAAAACGGTGTAAGAAAATATCGTAAGGAAACCGACATGCCCTGAAACCAAACATTCGAAGAAATTTGACATCTATCAACCGGGTCTACCCTTTATAGCAGAACTTTTTATGTCATAATATTATTTTGCATAACAGCGAATAGCATAAACTTAATTTCGCAGAAAATCGTATGGCACACACTCTATAGCATACATTCAAAACTGATAATTTTGTAAGTCAGAATCATCTTTAGCCTTCATATCCATAGTATTTAAAAAGTAGAACCATCATATCGCAGAAAGTTCGCAGTCAGAATCGTCTTTTGGCATAAGTGAAATAGGTAGAATTCGGTTCTAGCCGTAGTTCGGTTCCGGGTAGCCTACTAAAATATATTCGCTCTAAATAAAAGTTATGCTAAACGAAATTGTGCGGTATGTTAACTTTGCCAAAGGTAATTATGCCAAATAAAATTCTGCTATCTTAAAAATATGCCAAAAAATAATTATATTTAATATGTTTTATGCCTTAAAAATATTCGTTATGCCAAGTGTGTTATGCCTAATAAATTACGGAGCATCAAGATTCTGCCAGATAGAGGGAACCTCTAGCAACCCGCACTGGGTCCGCGATGGATTACAGTCCACTCCCTCTTTAAGTGAATGAAATTATAGAAAATATTTCTGATTTACAACCAACTTAACCTAACTACTGACAAATTCGCCATAAAACAGCAATATTGCTAAATTTCCTTTTTTTTTATTTAACAGAGATAATTTCGTTGAGTAACAAAATTGACCACAGACAATATATATTATTTTGATCGTGACGGAATTGAGAACATAACACAGGAATGTTGGAATTTAGACATCAACACTTGAAGCGAGCGTGTTATCGAAGATGCTACAAATTGTTTGTGGTCTAATATAACGGTGAAAGTGTGTAGAGATGAAAATTACTTTATACTGTAACTTGTCGAAACATAGGAGTCGGTGTTCCTCAGTAATTGGAATGAAGAGGTCAGATGGTAGTAGCTTCGTCTCGAAATGAAGACAATCACATAACAAAACATATCATAATATCATGTCTGTAATTCCCGAAGGATTTGGCAGAAGCGAACCATAGTACCCCACCAGCTGCGAGGTGTACATTTTTCTAAGAGAGAAGCCACAGCCGGAAGTCGGCTTTAACTTACTGACTTATCAATAAAGAATACTTACTATCATTCTAAAATTAATTATATATTGTATAAATTATTATGTGCAATATTCCTCCATCTCGATCTCGCTGACGCATTTTTCTATATCTGTCTCTGTCATAACCCGTTGTACAGCGGTTTGCTGTCGTCCATATCAAACAGTACCACGTGACCTAAAGTGACATCATTACAGGATTGATGTTGTATGAATTGTTCGTTCCCGATTATGACGTTTTGGCGCCACTATATATTTTTTTTCTAAATTAGGGATTTTTTTATATTTTTTTGTTATTAGTGACCAGTATTGACGTGCCATTTTTTAATAGCGAAAGATTTGGAAGCCGGACATAGGAGTATTTACACTAAAAACCTGGCCAAAATTATTTTGTAAAAATTATCATGCGGGTATTGTATAAATAAACACTTAGAGTAATTTTAAATATGTTTATTTGTTTAAAATATTAAAATTGTCATCTTCATCGTCAACATTTATAAAAAAGTGCTTAATTCTAAAATAAATCAGTCATCAAAGTCTGATTCATCGTCGTTTTCATCATCTTCATCATTGTCAATTTCTTCTTTCTCACTTTCAGAGAGCAGAAGACTTAAAGTTTCTGAGCAGAACGTCTTGCTTTTCTTATGGGGTTGTTTTCGATTGCTGCTTAGCAGTGGGTCAGACGAAAGCAGAAGCCTGTTAATTATATCCGTATTGCATTTGACTCTGTCAAATTTTCGGGAGAAATTTAGTCTGTAGAGCCTGAAGTGCTTATTTCTAGCTTCAGCAGCTTCTTCAGAAAGTTGGCCGATTGGCAATATAGAGTGCGAAATTACTGTTGCGCCATGCATCAAAATTTTATGTAGAGTGGGGGACATTGGATGCCATTTGTACAGCTGCACATAATAGGTCTTTACCTATGAAATTGCCGTTTTGTATGAAAAAATTTAAACGAATTTTTTTCATGTATTTTTTATTTGTATTAATCGAAGTAATCACCCATGCAATCAATGCATCTTTGCCATCGCAGTGGCAGTTTATTGATGCCCTTCTTAAAGAAATCAGCTGGACGGGAGGCAACAAATTCTTCAAAGGCATTTTGTACTGCCTCTCGGGTATTGAATTTTTTTCCCGCCAAGAAGTTATCCAAATTCTGGAAAAAGTAGTAGTCTGTAGGCGCAAGGTCTGGTGAGTAGGGCGGATGACGGAGAGCTTCCAACCCCAGTTCTTGCAACTTGGAGACCGTCTGCTGTGCACTATGAGGTCGCGCGTTGTCGTGCAGCAGCAGCGGAGACGAGCGATTGACCAATGCTGGTTGGAGATGTGCCAGCTTCTCCATCATTGTGTTCAGTTCTTCACAGTACACATCTGCAGTAATGCTCACCCCGTTTGGTAAGAAGCTGTGATGAATCACACCGGCGCTAGACCACCAAACAGTGACCATCACTTTTCTAGGGGTAAGTTTTCGTTTAGGGCATTGTTTAGGTGCTGAACCAGGATCCAACCAACTTGCTGAGCGCTTGCGGTTATCAAACAGAATCCATTTTTCATCGCAGGTAACAATGCGGTTCAAAATTCCTTCATTTGTGTGTCTGTTGAGCAGTGCAAGGCACGTCTCGACGCGTACTTCGCGCTGACGATCATTGAGTTCGTGGGGCACCCATTTGTCAAGCTTTTTTACCTTGCCAATTTGACGCAAATGGACCAATATTGTTTTGACGCTAACGTCGAAAGCTGCTGCTAATTCAGCCGTAGATTGTGTATCATCAGCTTCCACAATCGCCTTTAATTCGTCATTGTCGACCAAAGTCTTCGGACGACCGCGAGGTTCATTTTTCAGGTCGAAATTTCCAGAACGGAAGCGAGCAAACCAATAACAGGTGGTGCGTTGGTTTGTAGTGTTAGCTCCGTAAACGTCGTTGATGTTGCGTGCCGCTTGTGCCGCGTTGCTGCCACGACGGTACTCATATTCCATAATTACTCGAATTTTTAACGTATCCATGATGACGAAAAAGATTGAAATGCGATGAAAATGTAACACTAATCAATAAACAAATGACTACTTTTGGAAAAAAAAATCCATGTTTTTAAAATAAAATTAACTTGAAATTAGAATTCTTACCCAAACAAAAATTATTATGATTTGAAATGGCCAGTACTGCAAAACGGCAATTTCATAGGTAAAGACCTAATATAAGGTAGCAGTTTCGAATGCATACTTTTCGATTTTTTTTACATCAATCTTATGGCCACTTGAGATAGTTTCCAGAATCACTTTAAACTTGTGTATCAATGTCGAGTCTATTCCAGTGATTCGGGAAGCAACCTCTACATCAGAAAAAAATCTTCGGGAGGTATTTCCGTCATTTGTGTTTCCAAAACCGGCTTTTGGTATATCCACTAATAAACCAATTTCGTCACGAAATGCTTTTTGGATATTTTTTTTCCTCTCTTCTATTATTCTTTTGTCTGCAGCTGACCTTATTTGCTAAATGTCTCAGTGAAACCTGCAAATAAAAGAGACTTTATTAAAAACCATGTTAATTACTAAATTCGTCCAAATGTCTGGTAAACAAAATGGCGGAAAAAAGCGGAACATTTTCTTTTGTTAATCCCTTTATGAAGGCCTCTACTTTATTTTATGTAAGAGTTAACTGCTCGGAAGTGCCCGGAACACATACAAAAACACTATTGTTTACTTAACTTTACCAAAAAGTAGAGTATTTTTTATTGTTATTATCAATAATTAAATAAAAAAGTATCAATGGGTGTACAGATTAAATGTAACATTATTATTAAAGTACATTACCTTCACTTTCCATATCAATTTTTGTATTATACAAAATGCACACTAAACAAATTAAAACACCACATGTAATTTGTGTAAAAATGCGAGCGTTGATAAAACAGACGACGACCGACGGCGACGACTGAGTTCCGACTACCTGTGTGCCCTTCGGGGTAGACAAAAAAACGCGAGAGGAACGGGATAGCAAAACCAAATTATCCAGCTGCTAGAAAGAGATGGTTGCATTGAATTTTATCATACTTTGCATTTCTTACTTTTGGCCAGGTTTTTAATGTAAATACTCATATGTGAGCCGGTAGGAATTGTCGTATAATAATATGGTGCTTTCGCCACTGATACCCACATTACACCAGTTATGTTTAAGTCCCATGTAATAGGGTGCAAGCCTATTACCATAAACCGGCCTTCAATCCAGTTGCCAGGCTAATGCTGTCATTAACCTTAAGGCAAAGTGGCATAATTATGAACATGGTTTTCAGATGAGAATATTTGCTTGTATCATAATTGTTAGTCCGTTTGTTCAGAAGTCGGGTTTTGTTAATTTGTTTAGAGTTTATGAAGATGAAGACCTGCTCGCGCAAACCAGAGAAGCATATTATCACAAAAGGAAGGGGGCCTTTACTCAGTAGTCGGTAAAACAAGACTGTCAATTTCAGATGAAACAGATAGCAGATATTCGGCCAACCTTGTAGCCGAATATTCGGCCGCCGAATATCCGACGGAACGTTGGCCCTTATTTTTGGTGGGCAGCTAATGCTAAACAATACCCAAATGTAACAAAGTTTGCCAAAATCAATCTTTCAGCACCTTGCAGCAGTGTGTACAGCGAAATACTGTTTTTCTGAAGCTGGCCTTATTTACGAAGACAAGCGGAACCGGTTTCTACCTCTTAATACAGATAAATTAGTATTCATTCACCATAATTTTTCCTTAGTGCAGTATGAGTACTAATTTATTTTTAACTAAACTAAATAAAGCAACTAATTACCATTTTTTTATCCGGTATTCGTCCGGATAGGCGCTAGTTATCCGGTATTCAGCCGGATAGTATTTAGGCCGCCGGATAGACCGGATACCGGATAGTTACTGGATATCCGTATCATCTCTACTGTCAATGATAACGGTGGCGAGTTTAAAGTGAGCATTATAGAAGCTATCGCAAGATAATGTTTGACATTACACAATATCTGTAACTGCAAATAGAATATTACTCAATACATCATTACTGTCAAGAATCTACAAATAACAAACAATACATGAATCTCTATCAAATTACCAGTATCCAGTAGCCATTGCACACAACGTGAGAAAATCAAGTAAACATACCCATCGACTAATTATAGACTGCCAATTTAGACTTAGAGACTAGGGTTGCCAACTTTTTTCCCAAAAAAAATCCGAGTTTAAATGAGGTTGGAGACAGCAAATAAAAATAAACTTTTTGAATTATTAATTAATAATGATTTATTTACTTTTGCAGAACTTTAATCCTGACGAAAGCACACAAATTGAAAATAAATATTATATTAAAAAGCGAAAATCATTTTGTAATAATTTATTTAATTAACTTTTATTTAACAGTGCATAGGTATAAAAGAGGGCAATAAAGATGATCCTATTATTGTCGTCAAAGGCCTCTTTTCATACAGAGAAGCCAAAAGCATTGATCACCACGCTTGCTCAAAACGAGACGCGTGCGTGATTTCAGAATTATATTAACTAATAATCCAGGCTTCCTCTCGATTTTTTCCATCATCGATGTCAGTAATCCAAGATAAACTCAGACAGTACCTATATAAATTTAAAAGTCACATTGGTACTTGCCCGGATTTGAACCCACATCCTCGTGCACGAGAGGCGAGGCCATAATCACTAGTACACTACGACACAAAAATAAAATATAATTCAACTGAAATACTACTAGGTACTTATAAAAATACCACACTTACTAGGTATGCCAACTAAAGTTAGCAACACAACTACAAATATTTGTGGTTGGCAACCCTACAGTCAATGCAGATTCTTACGTCTCATGTGAACTGCCCTGATAAACTCCTCTTTATCCCACGACCTCTTTGTCTTCATCTTTTTGCTTCATAGCTAACGAAGACGAGAGTGGGTGGGTGCGTTTGCGCATCTATAATTTTTTGGTGGCGTAATCAGCTTATTTCCTGATGTTATGAGACTAATTGGGGCAGTTTTTATGGGCTTATTTGGTTCTTGATTAGTTATAGCTTGATTTGGAAATCATAGGTTTGTTTATGTTGTTATATTTGAATAATAGAGCTCGTCAAGCCGTTTGTCCCGGCTGTCACTCGTAGATCTTTGACAGTCGTTACGGGTTGTCAGAAAACCGAAAGTCTGAAAGCCAGTTTTGCCAAGGGGTATCGTATTACCCAGTAACTGGGTTGTGGGGATCTGATGGCAGTCGCTCCATTCATCAAAATACCGGTACTCTTTTGCATCCGGTTAGACTGGAAGCTGACCCGAGTTGGGAAAAAGCTAGGCAGATGAAGATGAATAGGATGGATATTGGGTGTATATTTTTTTCTTTCTTTATTCTTTCGAGTCTTCCTTAATAATCAAAAGCCTTTTCTTATGCAAACAAAACACGACTATTAATGCCTTTTCACTACTATGTTGAGGCCGGCTTCCAATCTAACCAGATGCATCTGAAGACCAGTATTTTACATGGAGCGACTGCCTATCTGACGTCCACATCCCAGTTACCGGATAACAACTAACACGATACACTTTGGTAAGACTGGTTGTCAGACTTTCGAGCTTCTGAGTCCAAGTAAAGTAACGACTGTCAAAGATTTGCAAATGACAACCGGGCCCCACAGGTTTTTTTTTGAGGGTGGGAAATCATCAAATAACTTCTCCCGCTCTGGGCAGGAGGGCGTGTCAGACTTTTACTGACTAAAACCCACCGGTGTTCCCTCAGTTGCCTGTGTGCCAGGGGCCACGGTATCTCTTTCGAACAACCCGCACCCCTGGCAGGGGACCAAGAGATTAACGTGCTTTCCGAGACACGGAGGGATCTCGATATGTCATGGATAGTTTAGTTTAGTTATCACCAATTTGCTTAGACATACAATGTGTTATTATAGCATACATAAACGTGTGAATAATAAACAAATATAAATATTTAAACTCACGCTAATATACACGGTAAATATAACGTCTGGTAGCTAAGCAAAAATGTCAATAATGTCCAAATATTCAGCAGTCGCTTGGGATTTTTTTTTTTTTGACGCGGGTCCGTTATCTTGCATTACTAGAGAGCAATCTTTGTTTTAAAAATTGACTTTATGGGAACAGGTAGTTTTGTGGGTCATTTCTGCGTGTCCCGTGGGCGACTCTGTCAATAAATATTGAAAACTAGCTTTAGCTGGCGCGGCGGGGAGGTCGGAAATTATCTCAAGGGAACGTACTATAGGGATGAAAAGTATCCTATGTGTTAATCCAGGTTATGAACTATCTGTGTGCCAAATTTCATCCAAATCCGTTCAGAAGTTTTTGCGTGATTTAGTAACAAACATTCAAACATCTAGACATACAATTATTTACAAACGTTGCTTAAATTTAAGTAGTGATTAGCGACTGTTTAACCATACATTCTCGTAACGTCCGGGAGGGCAAGCATGTGTGCCCACACTATGAAAATTAATTGTTATCTCATTAGCCGAGATTGACACAGGTCACACATCTCTTAACTTTAATCAATGTTTATGAATATATCCCATATACTTTAAAATTTATATTAGTAGCACGGTACAGACGCCAGCACATCAATCTACTCAAATCTGTCAATTTTTTTTGATAAATGATAAATGATTTTATTTCTGTAAGTAGGTTTGTACAAACACTTTTACACGTCAATCATATTTTTTTTTTTTAACTAGATGAGGTCGGCGTTTCCTATCTGACTACTCTGAGAAGAAAGGCCGAAACAAACTCAGAGGTCACAGTCTTTTTTAAAGTCCAGACATAATCTTGGTCAGATCATGTGAAGACCATGTGGATTGGTGTCTGAAATGGTCTTTTGAGGAAAGAACCACACAGATTGAGTGGACCTGATAGATTTTCAACTTTATAACATAAACTTAAGGTTCATGTTCAATTGGGAAAATTTGACAGTTTGGGGTAGCTTGATGTGCTGGCGTCTGTATATATAGGGTCTCCTGGCAAAGTAATACCAGCCGCATGGTTTGATCCATCAGGCTACGCTTGCTCCGTGCCTCGAAAAGCACGTTATGCCGTTGGTCCCTCCTTTTATCCCTATAGTAAGTTCCTGTGGGATAATCTTCGACCTCCACGTAGGCGGAGCCGGTGGCAAGAGCTCGTAACTACCTACTTAACAATGAAAAAAAAAATAACAAAAAAAACTACTGACTTCCAAAAAAAACACAACAAAGTGAAAAATAACTTCAATTTCAGAAGTCGGTGGCAAAAAACTCAAAAACAAATCCAAAGTCAAGGTCTTGGGCTTGCGGACAGTGAGTAATGGGTAGCTCGTTTTCCAACCCGGACCAAGCCCGGGTCGACGGCGCGTTGTGTTCCACGCGCGCCTCAAAGAGATGTCAGCACATAATGGTGGGGTCCGCAAGGGCCGACACCTGCCAGGGGTGCAGGTTTATCGAATGAGATACCGTCGCCCCTGGCACACAGGCAACTGAGGGAACACGGGTGGGTTTTAGTAAAAGTCTGACACGCCCTCCTGCTCCACCCAAAGCGGGAGAAGTTATTTGATGATTTCTCACCCTCAACAACAAAAGAACAACCGCGGCAAGCTTGACCGATCGAATCGTGCGGCTGCTAAACCACAAGTCTCGTACACAGTCATCATGCTTAGAAAACTCCTCCACAACTCAGTACTAAGTACTAAAAAAGTAATTAATTATACTTGATGACGACTTACGCAACCGTGATATACTTAGTAAACGTTAAATACTACTCATAGCAGGCATCACTTTCGTGGCATTGTTGTGCAATATCGTGGAAACTGTGGCGGCACGTACTGTAATGTGTACTGGTATGATACTAGCATTGTTTTAGCTCACTTGTAGCTTAGCGTGAGCAGAAGAATTTGTTTCTGTTTTGGTGACCTGGATTTGGAAGTAAACAAGGGTTCTTGAACCTAAAGAAAAACACTAAAAATTGAAAAATTACTTTGATTTCGGAAGACCTTATAACTTCTTCCACTCTGGGTGGAGCAGAAGGGTGTGTCAGACTTTTACTGACTAAAACCCACCCGTGTTCCTTCAGTTGCCTGTGTGCCAGGGGCCACGGTATCTCTTTCGATCAACCCGCACCCCTGGCAGGCGTCGGACCCTGCGGACCCCACCAGTTGGTGCTGACATCTCTTTGAGACGCGCGTGGAACACAACGCGCCGTCGACCCGGGCTTGGTCCTTACTGGTGGCCGGGAATCAGCCTGGGATTGGTGACCATCTTTGTTAGCAGACCTGTGAGGCAGACTTTAACGCTAGTTTCTGACATCGCACTATACGCTTTTTGTTGTTTTTCTTTTATTTATTTTTTTGCTGTATACTGTGTTCCTTTTTAGTCTGTCCTGAACAAATGTATTTTCTTTGTTTCTTTTCTTTACATACCAAGAACAAGAACCCTCCGTGCCTCGTAAGTGGATCTTTGACAGTCGTTACGGGTCGTCTGAAGCCCGAAAGTCTGACAACCAGTATTACCAAAGGGGTATCGTGTTACTTAATAACTGGGTTGTGGAGGTCAGATAGGCAGTCGCTCCATGTAAAATACTGGTATTCAGCTGCAGCCGGTTAGACTGGAAACTGACCCCAACATAGTTGGGGAATGGCTAAGCAGATAATGATGATGATTTGTGTGAGAGAAAAGAGTGAGAAGATCCCAATTCAATTATTGTCAGCAAAACAGTAGCGACACAGAGATGAGATTTTTTAAAGACACATTAATACTTTGTATCATTCATGAAATCATGAGTCAGATGTAATAATGATAAGTTTAAGACTAAACAAGTTTACACCAAATAAAGTGGTCAATATCTTAAATCTCTCGTAAAAATACTGTTACGATGCTACCATAGTGTATAGCGAGTAAGTATGCGAACAGAAAACATATTTATGTTATGCTAGCTCGCTTAGTTGTTGTGTCATAACGTGTTGTCTTGGTAACGTGCCGAATCTTTAAAACTTTCTGATTTCTTTGTTCAGTTTTTAAAATGTAATAATTTACTCATGTTTAAATACAAAACGGGCTGACAAACATCAGAGGGCCCATACTCGTAATTTTAAGAACGTTCACAGTTTGATGTCAGTCTCAATCTGTCAAAAATACCTTGAGTTTCCACATACATTTTTGACAAGTTTTTGAAATTTGATTGTCGTCGCCGAGATGAGCATCTCTTTCTGTTATTTCTCTTATGTACGTCCAAAGGCAACCATCCATACATTGGGGGACGATCTTATAGCTAAAAGTGATCTTTCACCGGAATCCTTCAAATAACTCTCTTCCTGTAATTCTGAATTCAATTACACAAAATGAAAACCCCAAAAATCGAGACTATTTCGGTTATATCCACTTAATAATCCTCAATTTCAAAGCAGCCTACAATCAAAGCTTCCATCTCCGTTACACAAACCAAAAACATATGTCAAGGAATTTATAATCACAGCATGCACTTCGGTTCAATTCGGAACAGCGAACAAAATTTACAAATAATACAGCTATAGTGTCGTCACTTCCTGGCATAACGTAGGACACAAGTACTACGTATCTGGTCGTATTTTACTCGTTTTACTGTCGATGTCCGCCATGTTGTGAGCTTGTGACTGGCCAGTAATATTTTGTAATGGCTATAAACTCAGTTTTAGTTTATGAACGTGGCAACATTTTTACTTCGCTTGCTGCATTCCCGGAGTTTATACTTCGCGCGCTGATTTAATTTATCTTTATAAATGTTTCAAGATCAACATTCTGAGTTGAATATTTAATTACCATTATCATGAATACCTTTTCTGATCTTATTTTAAGTAAACGGTAAACATAAAGTTAGCTTAAGGGGAACCTAGTCGCGGGCTCGAAATCACTGGTGGGCCTGGCTAAAACTCACGCTGTCTCACCAGGCTTCGTGTCTGACAGAGAAAGTATCAGTGATGAGCAGTTAGACGCTAGTCTACACGCACGTTATTGAGTGAGATGCAGGATTATTTATAGTAAAAAAATCGCGAAAATTTAAGAAAAGTCCTTTGGAAGATCGGGTTTTATGAAAAAGTCAATGCATAAATCAATGACCAATAAAGTTTATTGAACTTTTCGATAACTGAACTTTGTCGATACCGACTTGGTTTTGGAGATTTTACACTTCTTTTATTACTTAAACACGCCCAAAGTTAAGCAAAATTAGCAAGAAAAACGAATCTTTGTTGGCTCCTAACTTTTCAATGGGTTTTTATTTTAGTATTCTATTTCCGTACATACAATATTAATAATGAGACAAATCGATATCATATTTTACTTTGGATGTGCCATGTCAGACAGTGGAGTAAAACACACCCGAAATTTGTATGCAAAAAATGTGGACTAGGTTCACCTTAACTCAAGATTTCACAATTTAATGTCACTGGTTCCGGACAAAGAATTAGAATCAAATAATCTCAAGGGTCTCAAGTCTCTTTTAAAGTACAGACACAGATTCAAATAATTTTGGTCAGATTATGTGAAAAAAATGTAGATTGGTGCCTGAAATGGTGTTTTGGGGAAAGAGCCACACAGATTTGAATGGACCCGCTCAGTACAAGCATTTGTCAGGAATCATGTAGCTCCACTCAGCACTTGAGGAGCTCAACTCAGTAACCGGATTCAGAACCAAAAGAGCTAAGAATCGAAATAATTTCACCAATAAGGTCATTACTAGAGTTACATAAAACAATAATGTATCGGTTTACGATCGCAATTGACATTTAGAGATGGCTCAAGTTATACATTACTGGGTCAACGCCTACGAACAATTTCACATTATACTCGTTCATTACTTATTGCGAATTTCAGAACATTGTGGAAAATCCCATGGTTTGCGCCCACTTTATATACCGTTGTTCAAACTCCAAACTCAAACTCAAAGCATTTATTTCAATTAGACCATAGATAGATAAAAAACAACGTTGATGACAGGGAAGTTTGGTATTAATTCCTTCTGCACATGTGGCTTCCCTGGTACCTCATTAACAGCTTATCTATGTGAAAGTCTATTATCTGCTCCCAAATTTATTTTTTACAACATCTGGTATATTCTCGTCATTATTTTACATTATATGTCAATTATATGTATATATGTGTATATATTATGTACATCAATTGTAATATCGACTATTTATTAGTGATTGTCATGGAAATCATATCACATAGTTTAAATAGGTTCATTTTATGTATGTAGATTCTTTTACATATTTTGAATGAGAGAACGTTGTAGGCCTTACAGACTGTAAATTTGTAGACGATTTTCTATTCTTTATTTTCATTCCTCTGAGTACCTGGTACTTATTGACAGGCCTGCACTATTCTACCTATTATCATTGTAATATAAAAACATTGTAAAAGCCAATTATTTTTAAAAGAATAACCGTGGAGTTTCTTGCCGGCTCTTTTCTATAGGTAGCGACAAATTGGAACCGTGCACCTAGCTTCTGACGTTTCATAAGTGCCAATGCAGGTTTTTGTGAAATGAAATACATATTTTGATTTCATTTGATTTGACCTAGCAGTAGGTGATTTCGAACTGACGTCATGACGATGAATGCCGTTGCCATGCTAGAGACAATGGTGTTTTTTTTTTAATAACCGACGAAAAATTTCTGAACAGAATCACGAACAGATTTAGAAAACAGAATCATGTACTGATTCCATGGTTACAGGTTGCGTGTCGAAGTCTACACCACCCTGTATAGTCCTAACATCGAGTTACCGACTAACCCCTCCCCTAATCTTTCCGGTCAAGCACCTAAAAAGGAAGTGAAGCTACATTCTTACATTATAACCGTACTAAGACAACATGCGATAATAAAAAATGCTCATAAGCACCGTAATTTCGCGCAATCATGTTACATAGAGGTCAGAATAAGCACGAGTTCAAATCTTGTTTGAGATGGGTATGTGATTTTCTGTTAGTGCGAGATGGGTATCGTTATTGAAACTACCTCCTAGCATTGCATGCGCTCCTAGTACTTTGTAATGATTTTGTGGCAACGGTTGTTCTAATTTGGTTTAGATTACTGTGATTTTTTTGATAAGATATAATGTTTTTGTACCAACTGCGTGATGTTCTTCGGATTTATGCAGTCCGTATAAAGATTCGGACAAATAATATTGTTTATACGAATTTATTGAACTGTGGTGGTTGTAGATCGTATGATCTACACTGTTCACAAAACGGTGAAGGAAAACATCGTAAGGAGACCGGCATGTCCTAGAACCAAAAATTCGAAGACATGTGACATCTACCAACCCGCACTGGGCTTGCGTGGCGGCTGCCGGCCTACTACCTCCCACAGCGAGGAGGCCGATGTCCCAGCAGTGGGAAAATTAATGGCTGATGAAACAGTTAAAGATTGTGCAAATGCATTCACTTGTGATTCCTTATAACCAAGTATGAATGCTTAAGAGACGACTATCAAAAAATCGGGCCAACCTATGTGGATCTTCCTTAAGTTTTATGTAATGGATTTGCAAAGTAGGTTCGGTTACGGTTTCGATCTAGGCAAAGAGCTCCGTATCGATTCAAGGAAAGGAAATACATAGCTTGAAGGCTGCTCACGTCATGAGAAAGGCGAGAGGTGTGCTCTACGGAAACCCTCAAATTGACAACAATGACAATTCTACGAACTGTCTGCTACAAAACTGTCTAAGTGCCTAAGTAGCCTTACAGTCGTTCTCCGTAAGACACCGCTTTCAAATGTCTTCGTGAAAACAACCTATTAGTATATTTTCCACTAACAGCCTCTTTGTACGCCTTACATTGTAACAGAGCCTCTTATTGGACCCATTCCTTCCTTAACAGTTAAATTATCTAACACAAGACAGAGTACCGCAAATAGTACTTTTTTTTCGTTTCACGCTTGCATCTTAGACGTACTGCCACCTATTTATTTACTTAGCTGTGATTCGGTTCAATGAACTTCCCACTGACCATACCAAGCTCGACAATTATAACCCTTAAGACAACCGTAAAGAGTTCAAGCATCAGCAAAGTCAAGTTGGTAAGTCCAGTCAACACCAAAGAAACGTTTGCGGTCCGATCACGAAATGTAAACTTATTTACGCATTTATTTCTTAAGTGCTAAGGTCAATAAAAACGGTCCGCGGTTTTCTTGACAGCAAAAAATAAATTTGTGCTCCCTATTTACCTTAGA
Organism: Antitype chi; assembly: GCA_947359405.1. Taxonomy (NCBI): domain Eukaryota; kingdom Metazoa; phylum Arthropoda; class Insecta; order Lepidoptera; family Noctuidae; genus Antitype; species Antitype chi. Next base: position 5,569,518 of record OX375829.1, on the reverse strand, counting down.
ATTTACGCACGTGACGATTCGATGAATGGTTTCCAATGAAAAGTTCATTCAAAAAAACTTTTTGACACCTGCGTTTTGTTGCGTAAGCGCAGTTTGTTTGAAGACCTATGACTTTGACACCATTGTTTAACATTTTTCCGCTTTTTAGGCGTTTCGTCGTTAACAATGACGAAATAAATGCACAACAATGTTGAATTTGAGGAAACGGAGGCTTAACAAAGTGAGTGTTTCCTCAGTAGGTATTTCAGGGTGACGCAATGCAATGAAACATGTTTGAACAAGAGTGTCGAACTGTCGAAAATTGGTGCAATAAATTGAATATTCAAGATAGCCTTATATGCAAAGCACCTTATTGGCTACATAACCTGACTCCTGACTGATCCTACCAAACTGTGGAAACAACGTGGAATTTCTGTTTCTTTCAGGAGGTAGCCATTTGCTAACTCCTGACGGAGTTGAGTTCAATATACTACATTTTGGAAACCGTCGCAAAACTTTCTGACTAAGTTTAAGTTCACGCGGACGTAAAAATATCGCGTTGGGATTTTTTTGCTCACTGATTTCAAGTCTCGGTATTAAAACCGTGCATTGAGAATACGGGCTATGCTCGGAGTTTCTTTGAAGGATAAAATCAGGAATGAAATTATCCGGAAAAGAACTGGAGTCACCGACATAGCTTGTAGAGTGAGCAAACTGAAGTGGCAGTGGGCTGGCCATGTTTGTCGAAGGACCGATGGACGGTGGAGCAGACGAGTCCTGGAGTAGAGACCGCGTATCGGCAAACGTAGTGTAGGACGCCCCCAAGCTAGATCGACCGAAGACCTTAAAAAGGTGGCTGGGATAGACTGGATGCGGAAGGCGGAGGATAGAGTATTGTGCCGCAGCCTGGGAGAGGCCTATGTCCAGCAGTGGACTGCGATAGGCTGAGTTGATTGAGAATCAAACTTTTATGCCTATTGTGTAAAAGTGTTTGTTTAGCGGGCAGAGTCTCCGTCACCAGATGCAGGCTAGTTAGAATGCCATCCAAAGATTGTATAGCTTCCCTGGACTGCAGTGTCAAGGTCCACCAGCTCTCTGCTAGTTTGTGCGAGCAAGCTTTTATGTACCTTACTTCTGTCCCTACTTCGCCAACTACAAAATGTTCCAGTGTAATGTATGCATGTTCCGCAGTGGTTTAGGAAATACTTCACATTACACAAATGTTGACTTTAGCACAACAAACGCGAACAGTTCCAAATTTCCATTGACTCAAATAGAGCGTGACTACGTTTGCACGAATTTACGATAACATACAACCTCGTATATCTAGGTGGGTTCCGTATCTAGATACATTATTCTATGCAAAGATTCTTCTTATGCAGCGAGTCGATGGCACATCTAAATCGTGTCAGCGCAGAATTTACGAGCTGTCCATTGTCGGTAGCGTCCGTAAGATCTTTCAAAGTGTTATCAGGACAGTATTATGTGAATGTTATTGGCAGATTCTGGGATAAGTATACGAATCATTTTAATGTTTAGTAATATATAAAACTCACTAATGTTTAGAATCAAGCTCTTCTAACTTAACAAACAGCTGTGCTGCTGGGGAATTTATTGCGCTACTTCTTCTTCCCAGCTAAAGCACTAGGAAGTGGTGAAGGGCAGGCGTTTTAGGGGACTGTCGTATGTAATTTTGTCGTTCAAATAGTGGTGGCTGTCCACCCAGTCTAAATTAAGTAACGACTTTTGATTTTGATAAAATAATACCTATCTTTTCAATCATTGAGAACGCAGTACTGCAGAATGAATGCGTTACAGTACTTACTAAATATACTATCTAACATTATCCTTTTGATTCCTCAACCTTCAACACCAAATATTCTCCAAAAGGGTTCTCCATTCATCCAAAGAACCCCAACATTTGATTAAGCGATCAAAAGCGCCGCTAACCATTCCGCACGCACGCGCGTTGCTTCACAGTCATATAAAAACATACCGCAGTACCTGAGTACCTGACTGTTTGCTTGAAGACTTCAACCGTCGGCCCCTTTGTTTTCCAATTTGGATTTTGTTAGAAAAAGGTTTTGAAAGAGAGGTCAGAAAGGTGCAGGGAAAATCGTGTGACGTAGTCATCTGATTCCTACAGCTTAGAACAAATTCAGAGATACAGCAGAGTAAGCCGAGTTCGGTAAAATGGGTTACATACAATGTGGTAATAGCCACTTTGCAGGGGCTGCATTGAAGCCGAGGAATCAGCCGCCCACGTCATCCTGGAATGCGAGGCCGTGGCTTCTCAACGTGAAGAAATCTTCGGAACAGTGAGGTCACTCCGTGAAGCCTGTGAAGCTCCCAGAAAGCTTCTGTGCTTTTGGGCGGAGCTAGGCTGGCTTTGTTAGCCAGAATCCCCACGCACAACGGACCAAATGGGAGTCTAATTGCGGAAAAAGGAATCCCATCATCATCATCAATGTGGCAATAGAGAGGCTTTGTGGCTAAGTTATAACAGCCGGATCGATATATCGATCAGGTTATCTACGCGTGTCGTGATTGGTCCGTGGATGGGTAAGCGTCTTTACATTAACAAGACCCCGGGAAACACGTTAAGGCGGTGATTTCTTGAAAACGCTCAAAAAGGTGGTTTTTTTAAACCAGTGTATCTCTTTAACCGTAAATAATTTTAAAAGAAAAAAAATATATGATATTTTCAAGTCTTTTTGCATGAAGTGATTGAATTCAAAACATAATTATACATACTTTAATACATCAGAAAAATCATCAAAGTCACCTCTTAATTATCTTTAAAACCAGTTTATCCCTTCAATTACAATTATAATTACAATTAAAAATATACCATACAATTCCAAATACCAAAATGCATCCAGTGATGGATTATTTACTATTAAATAGTTAATATCTAATTTTATACATTTTATTTGCAGTTTTACGACAATGCTTGCTCATTTACTATTCGAATTTATTACAACAGATTTTAACCCGTATCGGATTGCAATAAGAACTATTATCGCTCATAACGACGCCATAGTTTCACTGGTTGTTCTCGGCAGTCACTCGTGGATCTTTGGCAGACGACAGAGCTCGAAAGTCTGACCACCTTCTTCGTCCAGTTTTGGTAAAGGCGTAGGTACTTATAGTACACCCACATTTCGCGAGTTATGTTAAAGTCCCATGTAATAAGGGGGAGCTTATTGTCATCAGCCGGCAAAAATCCAGGCTCCGGGCTACCACTGAGAAATCCCTGATGGAAAAACCCGAAAGCACTTAGCACGACCCGGGAATCAATCCCAAGACCACATGCTTAGCAGTTATGCTTCCATCACTAGACCAACGAGACAGTCATTTCAGGTAAGGGGGCGTCCATTATTTACGTGAGGCGTTTAGGGAAGGGAGGGGGTCGAGTAAAATCTTACCCAATCTCACGTAGGGGAGAGGGGGTCTTGTCAAATATCACGCAATAAAACAATGTAAAATTGCGAGTAAACTGGGTTAAATTAAGTAACACATGTTTATCCGCTAAAATGGCTAAATCCTACAAAATAATATTTATCGTGGTTATGCGAACGCCACAAAGTAGCACAGTAGCTTCTCGATTGTTAAACCGCCACCGGCCAGCCGAGCCAGCCAAACGCAATGCACAAATCTAACGCAAATAAGCACATGAACGTTTATACACTAAAAAATACGCATTTTGTAATATCTCACGTGAGATTATAAGGAGGGCGGGGAGGGTCCAGCCAAATCTCAGGACATCTCACCAGAGCGGGGGTGGGGTTCGAAAAACCGGCAAAATTGTCTCACGTAATTAATAGACTCTCCCTAATGTCTTTCGACACAAGCTCCAATATAAACATCACGTGCTTAAAGCTTACCCAAATGTAGAAAAAAAATAAAAGCCATCTGGCACTAAAGGTCAAAGCAGATGTTCAAAGATCACAATGTGACATACCGTATTATAACAAATATTAATAAAAACCAACCCTAGTGCTCGAACAATTAAGTTCAAATTACTATTTGCGTCCTCAACAGCTGATTGGACCCATCTGCTGAAAACATGCATGCGAAATAATACTTTACTCAATGTGCGATATGATATAAAATCGCTTGGGGCAATTATGCTGCAGGCAGATGCTAAGCACGTGCCAAGAAATTGCTTACAATGAGGACAATAGAGAGATGTTACAAAAGGCTTTTTTTAATAGCAATGGGTGATACTCTATGAATCATGTTACTCAAATACACGTGGCTTTGCAGTCAGACGTATCTGTTAGATATTGAAGCACTTGCAAAGCTTAGCATAGCTTCTTTTTACTGTGTTTCCGCTTCTTTCTGACATTTTCTATATTAAGGCCCGAAATCAATAAGCTGGAATACGGTGCGAACGTCGGTAATAATAACATCAATCGGACTTGTGAAACTTACTTCAATATTTTTAACCCACTTCAAAAAAATTAGCAGGTTCTCAATGTTTTTTTTTTTTGTTTTGTCAGATCACCGTCTTTTATAAATAGATTTGAAAAAATAAATCTTCGGTTTCAAAGAGTTTACTTACTGAGTGGTTTTTTTTTAAGGGTGGGAAATCATCAAATAACTTCTCCCATATAAATTTGGTCAAGTTCTGATTAGTGGTTTTTCAGTTAGCTTCAATTATAAGTATGAATTTTTTCCACTTAGTGTTGATGATCTTATAATAATTTTCTGGCACTGTTATTTACTTAGCATAGGTATACGAATTTGTGTGGGGTAGGTACCAAAATTATAAATCAAAAAATAAGTCGGTGGGAAAAAGAACGAAAATACAAAACCAAAGACGCCGACTTCCGAAATTAAATATATTTTTATTATTTTTAATGACCTGAGTACTAAATATTGACCTTCCATTGAAACGATATAATCTCGTGATCAGATAAAATTATGTTCTGTATATACAGGAAAAGTTTTTATTCAGTGCGCAAACTGTAACCATGAATTCAGCATATCATTCTAGACCCCCCCAGCGCAGAAATTTTTCGCCGGTTATACAAAAAAATAATATCTGTTCCATACATTTTGACCGCGTAGGTATAGCACTTTTCTATGAAACATATGTTTTTTTTTTGTATAACCGACGAAAAATTTCTGCGCTGGGGGGATCTAGAATGATATGCTGAATTCATGGTTACAGTTTGCGCACTGAATAAAAACTTTTCCTGTATATATATGTATCTATGTAGACTGGGAAGTTCGATAATATAGTGAGGTCTATCTCTATCCCATATTCTACTCAAACATACAGTTTATTTCTTGAGGTAAGATGTTCTTGAAAGTAATTGACAAAGACTTAACTTTTGCATTCCGCAAGCGTTTGTTAATTGCATACACACCGAAGGCAGACTAATCGCTAATTGATGCATTTATAATAACTAACATGGCGGCTCTGAGTCCAACTCCTATCTGCTTTTATTTGTTTGTTTCCAAGGGCAAAGTTATTGCTAAGATCCTGTTTTAAATTATCATGGGTCAGTCGTTAGTGTCCAAATGAATGGTGATCAAAGTTCAAATTCAAGGAGTTGCTAATCTAGAACTTCTTTGACTGACAAAAGCTTAGTATTCTCCGTCTACGCCATTATCATCGTCCCATACATTATTATATGCCAAGGATTTTCCGAACTATTGGGTTTCGGCGTCCTGTTTAAGCCGATGCAGCTGAATACCAGAATTTTACTTGGGTCGACTGCCTTCTTGACCCCCACAACACAGTTACTGGGTAAAACGACAGCTCTGATATATGATGTTGCAAATATCAGACTCCTTCCATTATTCTAATTTATATGGTCCTCCTGGACGGGGGCCTTGGGGATCGGGGTACTCAAGGAATAACCCGTCTAAAAGGTAACTTTGTATGGAGAAGAATGAGCAAGAAACTCCACCGTTACTATTTTATTTTAAAATATTTTGTATATTATTTTTTTTGAGGGTGGGAAATCATCAAATAACTTCTCCCGCTCTGGGTGGAGCAGGAGGGCGTGTCAGAATTTTACTGACTAAAACCCACCCGTGTTCCCTCAGTTGCCTGTGTGCCAGGGGCGACGGTATCTCTTTCGAACAACCCGCACCCCTGGCTTGTATACATTAATTATATTAAGAAGATGCACCCAGAATAAAATTGCTGTATCTAGCAAACGGATAAATATAATTTAAAAAAAAAAAAACAATGACAGGATTATTAGATGATAGATACATGGTGCTCACATATTCTCAAATATTGTAAAAGTGATGATTTTCCTAATATTAACAAGAAATCACTTAGTGCAAGTTAAAGTTATCACAGAATATAAAATGTATGTCACAAATCAATTTTGTTTCATTTAATTGCATTGCAATACCGAGTAGGTACTAGAAAGGATTTCAGTCATATTACAGAACCAATCTTACAACTTAATCCATAATATAACTTGTGAAATATATCTTCTGTTTCTCTTCATTAAGTAGCTCATATTACCGAATCATTCAAACGTTATCTCCGTTTCATAATACAGGAGGTAATAAAAAAGAAATGTCTCATTCAATTAAGGCGGTCAGAGGAACCTGTTGTGTTTTGAATCTTGTACAATAACGTGTTTTAATTTCCGCTGTATTGTTATTAGAATGTTGAGGTGTCGTCATGCCCTTTTGATTGTGATCAACGGATCTAAACCACCCGGACACATTCACACCCCTACACCACACACATACACCCCCACCCCACAAACACATAACACTGTGCGTATTCCTTAGACCTCTTTTTTTTTGTTTTGTTAAAACCTTTGGCATGCTTTCAAAATTATCTATTGTTTATTCTCTCACACATATGTATACCTAGTCTAAGTTAACTGGAAGAGCAGAACCACCTAACAAGCAAATCTTTACTGAAAAGGTGACTCTGAATATTTTTATTTATTTATTAAAACTTAATGCGCAAGTAAAAAATACTATACAAAGGCGGACTTAATGCCTGAGGCATTTTCTACCAGTCAACCTTGGGGTGATGCAGAGATAAAACAAGGCAGGTGCAACATAGGGGATAGGTTACTCGAAAAATAATATATTGTATACTAATACATAGATACATACATACATATATATAACGAAAATATACTTTGTCTTGAGAAATAACGACAGGTAGAGGAGAAAACGAATCAGACGAATATAACAATGTAATTTACATAAGTTGATGAAATAAACATTTTCAGTTCATTATTTATTTGATGGTCGTTGGTGTCCATGCCATAAAACGTATTCCAGTAACTAATACCAATAAACTTTATCAGTGAAAAAAAACCCAGTACGAGTGCGGTGCTTCTGATCACACCATGCCCCACTTGCTGGAGTGCCCGTTCACCTGCACCTTGGTCCTTGGATGATCTGAATAATGCCACTGATGCCGAAATATACGTGGCTCTAACTATAGTAAAAACGAGTACCATCGACACGAAAAGAAGAAGACCAGAAAGAAAACTCCTGAAGGGACATGTCATGGTTTTCCAGTCTTACCAATTGCAGCTGTACGAGCGACTGCCTATCTGACCTCTACAACCTCGTTACTGGTTAACACGATACCCTTGGTAAGAGTCTGGATGTCAGACTTCCAGGCTTCCGAGTCTGCCAGTGTAGGCCCTGATATCACGGAAAGTAATGAATGATAATTCAAGCTCTCATATTGAACATTGGGTTGGACGATTACTGACACATGCGTGCACTGACTGGACAGGTCCACTCAACTGCCAAGGGTGCGGGTTGTTCGAAAGAGATACAGTGGCCCCTGGCACTCAGGCAACTGAAGGAACACGGGTGGGTTTTAGTCAGTAAAAGTCTGACACAGAGTGAGCATCCGAACACGGTACGCAGTCAGATTGTTTCCTCCCTCTGTAGCCCCATAGTATGAGCGCATGACGTTTTCATTGTAGGATCGTGTCCATCTCATGCGCTGCATACTTCCGCCGGGAGCTGGGTATCAGAGGCCGGTGGGCCTCGAGCTCCTAAACCGTCCGGCGGCCGGCGTCCTCTTCGTCGACGAGCAGGTGGTGGCGTCGTGGGCGGAGAGAAATACTCGTCGCTCGAGCTCGACTCAACTACCGCGGCCGGTGTCATCACATCCCAGAGCAGGAGAAGATATTTGATGAAATCCCACCCAAAAAAAAAACAGGTCCACTCAATCTGTGTGGTGCTTTCCTCAAAAGACCATTTCAGACACCAATCTACATGATCTGACTAAGATTATGTCTGGATTAAAAGGAACTGTGTCCTCTCAGTTTGTTTCTGCCTTTCTTCTCAGAGTAGCCAGATAGGAAACGCCGACCTCGTCTAGTTTTAAAAATATGATTGACGTATAAAAGTGTTAGTACAAAAATACTTCATCATCATCTGCCTAGCCTTTTCGCAAATGTGTTGAGGTCAGCTTCCTGTCTAACCAGATGCAGCTGACTACCAGTATTTTACATGGAGCGACTGCCTATCTGACCTCCACAAGCTAGTAACTGGGTAAAACGATACCCCTTGGTAAGACTGGTTGTCAGACTTTCGGTGTTTATAACCGACTTCAAAAAAGGAGGTTCTCAATTCGAATGTATTTTTTTTTAATGTTTGTTGGCTCAGAACTTTCGACTGGGTGAACCGATTTTGATGATTCTTTTTTTATTTGAAAGCTGGTGCTCCCCGTGTGGTCCCATTTAAATTTCACAGACAGACAACGGAACTCTTCATAAAACTACAGCAAATCAACCGCGATTGCTGCTATCGCATAAATTTGCATTGTTTTTACCCCAAGGATGATGACATTTCGAATGGGTGGGTAGGTACTATAACTAAAAAGTGAAAAATAAAAAGTTTTACCAAAAAAAAAAACAACCGACTTCCAAAAAAACACTGCAAAGTGAAAAATAACTTTAATTTCGGAAGTTGGTGACTGGTGAAATGAAAATTAAAATATATATCCAAATTAATTTTTCACTTTGTAAGTCGGTTGATTTTTTTTTGGAAAAAGTTTTGTACAAACCTACTTACAGAAATAAAATAATTTTTTGACGAAAAAGCTACACCGCTAAACACCTAGATATCTACTTCCCCTCTTACATTCAAACAAGCGTGAATCAATTTCCACCAACATGTGTATCCATGCATAATGCGCATAGAACTCATTAGATAGTAACAACACTTTCTCTAATAATAATACGCGGCCGCCATATTGTGCAGCTGTCATGCGCAAGAGTTTAATAACGAGGCTTCATTTACATTAGGGTTATTGTTTGTGTTTTTGGGAGGGGAAAAGTTATTATAGTACTTAGCAAAGCGGATATTATGTTTTACGATTTAAAACATAATTAAAATATGAACGTGAGAGAATCTTTCATCATACTTAAGCAGTCCAGACGAAAGTAGTGAAAATGAAAATGAAAGTATAAGGGGTGGCATTTATCGACGCGCAAACTGAAACCATGAATTCAGCATACAGACCCCTAGCGGAGAAATATTTCGTCGTTAATCAAAAAAGAATCTGCTGTGTCCTACAAAAACGGAAAACATACCCACATAGCAAATAATTTTTTAAACCCCCGAAATGTTTCAACGCAAGGGCTTCAGAATCATGTACTAATTCCACGGTGACAGGTTGTACGCTGATGATACGTCGCCAGCCCCTTGTTTAATATCAGTGACTAATTGACTATATGAATGAAAAAAAGAAAAGATGCATAAAAAGGAAAAGTTTTTATCCAGTGCGCAAACTGTAACCATCAATTCAGCGTATCATTCTAAACCCCCAGCACAGAAATCTTTGTCGGTTATACAAAAAAAAACTGCTGTTCCATACATTTTGACCGCGTAGGTATTGCACTTTTCTATGAAACAGCTGATTTAATTTTTTGTAAAACCGGCGAAATTAATTTCTAGAGAGAATGGTATGCTGAATTCATGGTTAAAATTTGCGCACTGAATAAAAACTTTTCCTGTATGTATTAAGTAAAAGAAACATGACATTATCATCCTTCTTTTACAAACACACGTGGTTAATTTGGCTAATAAGGCCAAGAACCAGGAATCTTGGAATTGATGATATTGAAAACAAAAGATGTATTAAAGTAATCGACGTATTGGGCTCATCTTAAATAAGTTGGGATAAGTGCAAGAGTATCCTTGAGATTTTCTACAAGAACTAACGCAAATACGAAAACACGTTATATAAATAAAGAATATACCAACACATTGTTAAAGAAGGTGGAGTAAAGAGTAAAATAACCAAATCAGATTGAACTTACCAAGGTGCGATTATTCACGCCAGTCTCAAGATCGATAGTATCAACAAACTCTCCTGCCCTATTTAAACCGATCTCAATAATATAAATCGCTCTTCTAATTAACTCGTAATGCGATCCATTGCGCGAGCGCAGCGATGGCGGCGATACAAATCAGTGCAAAATAAAGTATACGCCGTACACACGCGAGCACGCAAAAGGCTCACTGAGTTTTGTAGTTAATCGAATGGAGGTGATCAATTGCTGTGGGTTTGAACCTGAGCAGGAGGATAGGCCTGAAATTGCAGACGATAAAGATAGAGAAAAAAATATAATTCAGAAGGAGGATTTAATTATCGGCAAATACACCACAATAGTAAAGAACTGTGGATTGACGTCTTTGAAACCAAACGCAACAGTCTGCAATATATTGTCAAGGCAACATTAAAAATGATGGTTTGTTTCATCTACCACATAGGTACTCTGTTGGTCCTCAGAGTATGTGGTGAAACAAAAGTATTTACTTTTGTTTCAATTGTCACAATTGTGTGACAAGACAGAAATTAACAGCTTATAGCATAATCAACTTATAATCGTTTCCACTGCTAGGACACATGTCGCCTCTTTCCGAGGGAGATTGGGTCGCGGGATGGTAGATGTCCCATGTCTTGGAATTTTTGATAGGAAAACATCGGTGAAGGAAACTATCATGAGGAAACCGGCATAGTGAAAAATTCTTGATTACTCTTACTTCGAATCGTAGCGAGAGAGAGATATGGACAGAGAGAGAGAGAATAAACACAGGTCCCCAGTAATAACCATGACAAGCTTTTAATAACTCAACATCCATAATAAAACCCCAGAACACAGCCATCCAATCCCACATACAAACACTGCAATCCTTAACAAACAAAATGCTATCCATTTAGCGCGCAAAAAGTCTTGATCTGCGACGCGCACGGTGCATGCACAATGATGGATGCACATGCGCAGAAGGTCCACTTTTTACTGACGGTATGGCATATCAATAACGAACATGTGTCAAGAAAAGTCTTCAATATACGCTATAGGGCTTATGAATTTCTGTTTCGGTAATATTCTCTTGCAGTTTAAAAGTTGTTATTGCCTCATTTTCCTTCATGTTGAAATCAATAAACGACGTCCTGTAGAACGTTCGGAACCTTTGTTAAATTAAATTAACTTACTTAAAACTATATGTGTACTATGCAATAAGTGTGTAGAATCAGACTACTATATCCGCACCAGTACCCTATTTTGTAACACGCTATCAATCAATCAGCATCTGAATCATTTTGTAGGATATTGCTAATCCATTGCTTCATGTGCTCGAAAAAATTGTCTGCTCAACAATGTAAATAACGCAATGATTACTGTTGAACTGTCAAAATGTAAACCATTCCTACAGTAATAGTGTGATGATAAATGTGAGATGCAAATATTCCAAATTTCCGTGTCACAAAGTGATTCCTTTATCATCGTCATTAAGCTTAAATACGTCAACAGCTGGACAAGGCATTCTTCCCCACAGATGTGGACCTTCTTCCCCTCCCTATCTAGTGTCAAGCAACATCTGCGGTGTCCGGAATGTCGCACCGCCGCGGGCGCACATTACGACAACACACGCTCGCTACGTTTTGCACCTTAATGGACGACTTCGAAAAATAGACGACGCCTAAGTATATGCTCATGAGAATGTTCTTTGAGATGGGGTACTTTTGAAGGTGTCTTTGGGTAGTTTTTGTAAGAGAGAAGCCGAAGCGAAGCCGGTTTTAACCTACGGACTTATCGAAAAGAATACTTACCTACTATCATTCTAAAATGAAGTATAAAGATTCGAATACAATAAAGTTGAACAGCTAATAACCAAATAAAATGTGCAGTATTCCTCCATCTCGTTCTCGCTAACGCATTTTGTCTACATTCATCTCTATCGTAACCCGTTGTACAGCGGCTTGCTCGCGTCCATATCAAGCGGTGCCACGTGTCCTATTGTATGAATTTTTGTTTTAATACAAAGCTAAAATAACCGTTTTTTTATTTGAATGGTGAATTAAATACCCGTAGTGTAACTATATTTTTTGGCAATAGTAGACACTATTGACGTGATATTTTCAAAAGCGGTAGAGAAACGAATCACCGAAGGGAAGCCGATAGAAATCGCGTTATATGGTGCTTTCGCCACTGACATGTCTATTAGAGATATTATATTATGCTAGTTTGTGTAATCATACACTTTACCTGAATAATACCAATCTAAGCCAGGTGGTTCCGTGTGGTGCCGGAACGTAAAGAATAACACCATCCCATTTTTTCCCGTAGGTGTCGTAGAAGGCGACTAAGGGACTTCCTAGAGAATGGGCAGCAGCGTTCTCTATGCATTTTACCATCATACTGTGATCGCCAACCCGCCTGCCAAGCATGGCGATTATGGCAAATCCCCCCAATTCGGGGAGGCCTATGTCCAGCAGTGGACGTCTTTCGGCTGATATGAATGATGAATGAAGCCAGGTGGTTAAAAATTATTAAAATCAGAACACTTATTTTTTTGGGCAGTCGTATAGAAAGTATGTTAATGTGACGTATGTGGAAGAGTGTATGTAATAAGCATAAATATTCCATAGCCAGCCATATAGAGAGGGCGAAGCTACAGGCTGTGTCACGTAACCAAATGCACCAAATGCTAAGTGCCCTAGAGGCTGAAGAGCCGAAAAAGTTTCCTAGGGTTCGTGGATGCAGCTAGTCCAGCCGACAGTCATGCCGAAACAGCAAGATGTTTAATCAATGAGGGAGCTATATAATCCCCCTGACCATTTTATCGAACCATCTGAGAGCTTTTCTCTGGGTATGCGTTACCGTGGCTGACTTCGAAATCTCTAAATAGACTTCGAACCCAAGTCAGCCGGAGCAATCTCAATCTCACAGTCAGCTCAGATCTCAAGTGCGTATGCGGCACCACCCCACAGACAATGGCCCACCTTTCTTCCTGCGCCGTATGTTCTGTCATCTGTGAAGTTCGCGCAGCTGAATTTTGGGCCATAGATATTTGTACTATTTGTCATCGATACGCTTTATAGAAGAAGCATAAATAATATCACTTACATTAACTCCTATAATTCGTTTTCTCATTAAACTACAAACATTATTAGTATCTTCATCAGACGATATTAAACGATCTATCGATACTTCGATACTTTGCAACATAATCTTATTGCGAAGTCATAAAATTATCTCTCGAACTGCGGCAATCGATTTTTAAATTACGGCGAAAATAAATTGCCCTACTACGAATACTCGATTGCAAATCGAGATAATGAGGATGCTAAAATGTGATCGAGAATCGAGATAATGAGTTGGTATTTTTTTTAATGTAAGGTATTCGTATTCTGTTGTCTATATTCTTGATCGGGATTATTACAAGATGCGTTCAGTTGTATGTTTATATTAATGAATTAATTTTATAGTTCTGGTACCTATTGATTTTTCATTGCATGTTAACAGGCTATTTTAGCAGTGGACTGCAATCGGTAAAACTACATTCTAGGCAAAATTACAAAATTAAAATAAACCTCGGTTTCAGGGAGCTCCTCCGATGTAATTTATCAACCAATCTCATATCAAAATGTTTGGCGAATGTTATTTTAGTCAACAAATCAAAACATAAGATTTCACTTAGAGACTTGATCAGACTTGATACCTCGCAAAATTTGAATATCACACCTCTTTATCACTTCCATGTATCTCACGAGTTCCCATAGTAACACCTCAGCTATGCAACTAAACATGTAGAGTGTACCAACTGCGCAAAAATAAAGGAGTCCAGCCCTATTTGCATGAACACCAAACGTTATGAAGTAGATGGAAAAAGAAATTAAAATGTCATTCTCAAACAAGGCACGGATGGGAATAAATTACTTTGTATGTAAGTTGGAACAAGTGCGGAGCTGCTAGCTTCTAACAGGCTGGCACCCTTTTTGATTTCTTTTTAGAAGATTTATTTTGAAAAAATACATATTTATCTGTATTGCTTCAATTTCATTCTTTTTAACTATTTTGGTATAGTAATTTTGTTCTGGGTGCATCGTTTTCACACATAATTAATAATGAATGTACTATGTTAAATATTGTACTTAAAACATTTTAAAAGAGTAACGGTGGAGTTTCTTGCACATTCTTCTCCATTCGAAACTACATTTTGGAAGGGGCGACTAGAATCAATACCATTAAATGTAAATGTTCGTTCAAAAGTGCCTTATAAGTGCCTGTTTGAAATTAATGCTTTGACTTTGACTTTGAAAAACAAGTACTAGCGAAAACGGCCGATTTTAAGGACGGCTTTTATAAAACGTGACGTAAATACTTTCCTAGAAAACCAAACTAGCGTTACTGACAGTCATTCTGACTGCTGCAAAATTCTGTACTTACATAAATTGTATAGGTTATAAAAAATAAAAAAAATAGGTTTAAATTAACTCCGTGACGAATCTTCACGGACTTGAAGGGTATCGATGATAAACAGAGATCGGATATTCGGATGCATATTTACCCAAAGATAATTTTTAGCTATGAAAGTATGGAAGCGGCTTTATAAATTATTTGTAATATTTATTAAAAACCCCGGGATTCTTGGATTGCATAACTATTCCGATGTGTATTTATTTAAAATTAATGTTTAACCCGATACAAATATGTGTATGTACTGGAGGAGGGGTGGTTTGTATTAGTTAAAACAAAAAGTAAACAAATTACTTACCTAAATTAAGACTTTTTCGATACAAAAGCGCATTCCATGTTAGCCAAGATCTCAACTTTAGGTGGATATGCATCTGAATATCCGATCTCTGGTCATGACCGCTAGGACCCTTCGTCCCCCTCGGACCGCGCCTGCATCTTTTATCCCCGAAACATCTGCACAAAGTACATCCACATTTCGCCAGTTATGTTTAAATCCCATGTTATAGGGAGCGATTCTTATGCCATCAACTGGACAGATCAGAATAGTCCCAATAACACTTTTCCAGACCTGCAGGCTTAGCATAACTTTTTCTATTTCTACGAAGAATAGAAAAGGCTTTTTCAATACAAAGTGACATTTCGTTTCCTCATTTTTGACATCGCACCGTAGATATCCTTCTACATTCTGTCATTTTGTCTTTCGTTTCTAACGTTCTTCGTCTAGGTCCTTATAAATTTAGACAATTTCAGAAAAAAGTTTTCTTCCCAAGCTGTCAAAATCACACTGACAACAAACTTTCTAATCGACGGTCACAAAGTATCTACGATTATCTACAAAATTATGATTCGTTTAGAACGCATAACTGTGATAATTAATAGAAAAACATAGCTATCTTCTCCTATTGTACATCATTTAGTTAATAGTCATGTCTATTCTTCTGTCGACAAATCGGTGCTCGTGCTAAGCCTGCTGGGAATCGCGCCCAAGACCCTCAAGCTCAGCAGTAACGGTAGCGACCACTAAACCAACGACGCAGTCTTCATAACATTAGCATAGAAAACAAATTAACATGCATCTGTTTGAGACACAAACTATTAAAATACATGTAGTTTTATTTTAGTCTACAAACAGAACGTTCTGGTCTGAAATAAAAAATCAATGGATTGCCTACAATGTTAGCGTGGGATGAACGTTATAAAACTAGCGATAATTTATGTTTAATAAGGTCCTTCGATGGAGAATGTAAAAAGATAATATTTATCAAAGTTGCCAATATTGTGAGTTACTAGTAGGTACTTTTTTTTATTGCAACATTGCGAACTTTGTTTTTGTATTTTTATACAGGGTGGTGGTACAAAAGTGCAATATTATGTATTTGAGAGCATTTTTTTAAAATAACTGATGACATAATTCAACCCCGTGACTCCAGAGTCATATACTGAAACCATTGTAACGCTGGCGTCGTCACCATTGTAAAAAAATAAATAATAGTTTAAAAAACTAAAAAACACGCTATAAAAACCAAACTAAAAAAGGAGAAAATAATTTAATTCAATTAAAAAGCGTGGGGTGCTTTTTGAGGTATTTGTATAATCACTTAATGTCAAGCACCCCACGCTTTTTAATTGAATTAAATTATTTTCTCCTTTTTTACACGCTTTATATTAGCTTCACTTGTATGTTTGTTTGTATGTAACCGACTCCTTTGAACGCGATTTTGACCCACTTTAAACGGTCAGATTTCATTGAAACTTTGTAAACTTGTCGAGGACCGATAGTTAGCAGAACTAAAAAATAGAAAATAAATAATAGTTTAAAAAACTCAAAAACACGCTTTAAAAACCAAACCAAAAAAGGAGAAAATAATTTAATTCAATTAAAAAGCGTGGGGTGCTTGACATTAATTCATTATAAAAATACCTCAAAAAGCACCCCACGCTTTTTAATTGAATTAAATTATTTTTTCCTTTTTTAGTTTGGTTTTTAAAGCGTGTTTTTTAGTTTTTTAAACTATTATTTATTTAGTTTGGTTTTTAAAGCGTGTTTTTTAGTTTTTTAAACTATTATTTATTTTCTATTTTTTAGTTCTGCTAACTACAAAAACGTGTTTGTTTTCCTTTTTTTTTCATTTTTCTCAAAAAAATTTTTTTATTGAATTGTCATCGGTCCTCGATACGTTTACAAAGTTTCAATGAAATCTGACCGTTTAAAGTGGGTCAAAATCGCGCTCTAAGGAGTCGGTTACATACAAACAAACAAACATACAAGTGAAGCTAATATAAAGCGTGTAAAAACCACCTTTTTGAGCGTTTTCAAGAAATCACCGCCTTATAACCGCAGTTAAGGGACGCTTGCCGATCGATATTGGTCCGTGGGTAGGTAAAGTTTACCTTACCCAGACCCCTCCATGGAAAATAAATTCTACCATGTATTTCTATGTACCTACTGAAATATCTAAGAGACTCATTCATAAACGTGTGCGAGTATCTACCTTTTTCTGCTTATTTGCATGACATATGAGTCATATAGTGTGACGGACTGACCGAACAAATATTGAGTAAAAATATAAACCCGTGAAAATCGGCAAATTGGTTGTTATTTTAATTCGCGTGACCGAACAATGGTTAGGCCATAATTACATAAATATAGGCTGTTAAACCTGACAGCTGGAGGTGCGAATTGAATATCTTTATAAAAATCGATAAGTGTCATCTTGGACAGGTTTTTTTCTTGTTTTCTGTGGTAAAATATTTGTAGTTTCGTAAAAAAGTTTATTAACCCTAGGATGCCTGCTCTTATATTGTGACTATTAGAACAAATGTTCATCTGCTCTTTAAAATTGTCTCAATTAATACAATTGGGATTTCGTTTTTTTTTTTTTATACCAAGGTGGTAAACCAAAACAAAAGCATCTCCAAGTGTTAAGCGACTAGTTTTTACCAAATTTTTCAGTTTAAGATGTAGATTTTAGTCATTAAAGGAAATCAGAGAAAATCAAAGGTACTAGTGAGTGTCTCTACTTGTACTTCTCCAATAAATATCCTACTATGTTGTGAAAGTTTGTATGTTTGGATGTTTGTTACTCAATCACGCAGAAACGGCTGAATGGATTTGGATGAAATTTGACAAACAGATAGTTTGTAACCTGGATTACCACATTTGATACTTTTTATCTCGATAGTACGTTCCCGTGGAATAATTTTCGACATCCACGCAGGCAAAGCCGCTAGCACGAGCTAGCTATAAATAATTTTCAAAGAAATACAGCTCAGATAAATTTCTATGCTCATTAACCTTCACAACACATTTAAATACACTTCCAGCCACACGCACAGATAGTTCTGCATCCCTGTTAACAATGACCTAGAGTCTAGAGGCAACATTGGCACAAATATCTGCGTTCTAGACTCTAGAATATCCGCTTATTTCCACCATTGTCTTGAACGACGTGTTGAACATCTAGCAGGCAGGTTACAGAAGGACCACGCACGAAGATGAGTCATACATTGGAATGTAAACTTAGCTTTACTTTATAAACTACCTAAGAATGCGACAGATACTAGATACTACCTGCAGTAAGGTCTGAAGAAGCAGTGGGTTCCCATAATCTTCCAGTACGTGATAGAGACTGGAGGGCAAAGCTAGACAAGTGACAATCGCTTCCAAAGCGTTTCGTATTTCTTACTTATGTACGTATTATATTGTTCTCAGTTAGTTTTAATCATGATCTGACAGTTTGAGTAACATATGGGGCCTACCCAAATGTCCTTTCTTTGGTATTGTTTGTCAAATCATTGAGTTCCTTAAGTTCTGAGTTGAGCTGCATGATTACTGACGAATGCGTGCACTGACTGGACTTAGTTTTTTAACAGGCTTCACATGACCTTTTCACGGTGGGTAGTCGACATAAGTTTTTATTTCAATTGCTGACTGGGCCTCTTGATCTCGTTTTGGTAAAAAATCGAATGCCATAATGATTAAGGGCCGAAATTTAGGCCATGGCAAAAAGACAAAACTGAGCGTAAGCCTACGTTTTAATCTGTCAAAATCATTGCATTTTAGCTTGATTTAAAATTTTAGACAGATCAATTCGTATGTTTAAGCTTAATTTCGTCTCGTGTCTTATCCTTTTTTTTTTGGGTGGGAAATCATCAAATAACTTGTCAGACTTTTACTGACTAAAACCCACCCGTGTTCCCTCAGTTGCCTGTGTGCCAGGGGCCGCGGTATCTCTTTCGAACAACCCGCACCCCTAGCAGATCCTTAGCGCACAAGCATAACACACCTCTATTGACGTAAGTGAACCTTCTGAAGATATTAACTAACATTGTTCCAACTTACAAGCATACTAGAAGTATTAAACTCAGTTTGAAAGCTATGAAACACAGTTAACCGTCAATAAATGACAGTACATAATTCTAAACAACGTATTCTGTGTATTGTCGGTAATAAGTAGGTTTGGAAGCAAGCTAGAACAAGGCGCTGGGATTTGTATGGCGACTGTTATTTCTATGTCAGTAGGTATACCAAAGACGGTTGATAGCATAGTGCCTACAATTGGATATTTCATCTTCATCATCTGGCTTGCTTTTTCCGAACTATGTTGGAGTCAGCTTCCAGTCAAACCGGATGCAACTGAGTAGGTACCAGAATTATACATGGAGCGACTGCCTATCTAATCTACACAACCCAGTTACTGGGTAATATGATACCCCTTGGTTAGACTGATTGTCAGACTTTCGGTGTTCTGACGACCCGTCACGACTGTCAAAGATCTAAGAATTACAACTGGGACCAACGGCTTATCGTGCTTTCCGAGGCACGGAGGGTCTTGGTATGTAAAGATGGTCACCCATCCACGGACCAACCGCGGCAAGCGTAGCTTAACCTGGTCGTATCGACCCGTGCGGCTATTACTACTTAGCCACATGCCCCTTTATGTCCATGATCTCATCCTCAGTAGATAATAGTAAGATGCTGACTAACACACAATTAACGCACAGCAAAACGACTGAAAAAAATTGTTTTAATGTTCCTTAAAGGGTGTACAACTCCTGCAGGCTTATCATGACGTTTTTTATTTCTACGAAGAATAGACAGTGCTTTTTCAATACAAAGTGACACTTCGTTTCTCCATTTTTGACATCGCACCGTAGATATCCTTCTACATTCTGTCATTTTATGTTTTCGTTTATAACGATCTTTGTCTAGGTCCTTATAAATGTAGACTATTTCAGAAGAATATTTCTTCTCAAACTGTCAAAATCACACTGACAACAAAGGCTACGTTCCGAGATACGATAATATCGATTTGAGCGTGCTCACACCCGTTCCGAATTAGCGTGAGCGCGATAACAATATCCCGTGAATCGTCATAGATGACGTCATGACATGCGCCATCTTGCGATAACACCGACCATGCGTAATACTAATATCACTGTGAGCGCTGTCAAAAATGACAGTTGTGCTGTTTTGTTTTTTGAATCGTTTCCTAACTATAGCTAACTTGGCTATAGTGCGTTTGGCTAGAGTCGCCACCTAACCAAATAAGACGAAATTTGTGGTGAATACAAGTTTTATATGGTTTAAATAGGTTTTAACATTAAGTGAGCACTGTTAGCGCGTTCACGAGCGTTCCGTATTGTTGACAAAAATGACAGTTCTTTGCTGCGTGATCGTGATATCTATATCGGAACGCAAATTATTGATGTGAGCGCTCACAGCGCTATTTTTCTAATACGGAATGTGGCCAAACTTTCCACTCGACGGCCACAAAGTAGGTATATACGATTATCTACAAAATCATGATTTGTTTAGAACGCATAATAACTGTGATAATTAATAGAAAAACATAGCTATCTTTTCCCATTGTACATCATTTAGTTAATAGTCATGTCTATTATTCCGTCGACAAATCTGTGCTCGTGCTAAGCTGGCTGTAAAGAAAACTTTTCTAAACAGTACACCTGAAGCAGATCTAAACGCGCGATGAAGTTTGTATGCAAACGAAGTCATGGCGATCAGCTATTATAGTCAACAAACAATGTTTTAAACAATTAACATACATTAACACAAATACCATACCTACCTACTTAAACTATCTAGTAGTTTACCTAATTACCAAATTCTAAGTGACACTGTTACAAACACGCAGAGGTCGCCGACCTAGAACGAAACGATGAAAAAAACCGGTATTTAACTATTTTTTTTCTATAATAAAATAAATACCTACCTAGCCTTCTTTATTTTTAATAAAAACTAGTTTTGTCAGTTTTACTTGTTTCTTGTTTTAGTGTTTTGTAATTAATTACTGTCATTCACTTTAGACATTGGCAGAATAGTCGACATCGGCTTTGCTTGCCATAATAAAAAATAGATTACTGTCATGTGTATTTCTGGTAAGATAAAAAGAAAAAACATTTAAAAACATAACCTTCTTTGAAGTCGAAAAATTAAAAGCCAATAGGCATTGTACTAATGTAAATCTTACCTACATACAACTCGGCCAGCTATTGCCTACAGGATATTAACAAAAATAGTACTTAATTCCTCTCGCACTAACAGATTTCAATTACCATTAACAGCTAAGTAACACACTTATCCAAAATGTTACTGAGAAACCGCATTTCTAGATTTGATTACAGTTTTTGCCCATTCAGAGGCACATCCCGAAAAAATACAAATATACACGAGTCACGGAAACTACAGAATCTTTCAAATGAAATCAAATCAAATCATTAATTCGCATAGAATGTAGGTATTGCAAAAAAGTTTGTTATAAAAATATAGTGAGCCGGGTACATTCTGCCTGAGTTTTGGCATGCAAAATTTAACAAATAGGTAATGTCACCTACGTTATTATTATTAAAAGGTCATGAGCAAAATTATAAAATAGTTAGTAAATTAATAAATCATTTTAACGAGTTCAAATCGTGCAAAAAAGTGTTTCAAATAATGTCAATAATATTAAACTGTTCACACATTCAAAAATTCACTTAAGGGGAATCTAGTCGCGAGCTCGAACTGGCTAAAAAGCTAAAAAGCACGCTGCCTCACCAGGCATCGTGTCCAACAGAGGTAGTATCAGTGATGAGCAGTTAGACGCCAGTTTACAAGCACGCTCAACGTTATTGAGTGAGATGCAGGATCATTTATTGTAAGTCAAGCGCGTATTTTTTTTTTAGTCCTTCGGAAGATCGGGTTTTATTTAAAAAAAAACCACTGCATAAATCAATTACCAATAAAGTTTATTGAACTTTTTGATACTTGAGCTTTGTCTTCACCGACTTGGTTTTGGATATTTTACACTTTTTTTTTATTTAAACACGCCTAAAATTAGGTTAAATTAGCAAGAAAAACGAATCTTTTTGGGTCCTAACTTTTGAATGGCTTTTTATTTTAGTATTCTGTTTCGTACAGACAATATTAATAATGAGACAAAACCGTACCATGTTTAATTTTTGATGTACATTGTCGAACAGTGTAATAATACAATCCCGAAGTTTGTATGGAAAAAATGTCGACCACATTGATCCACCTTAACGAAAAAGCCTTGAGTTTATTTTTTAAAGTTACCCCAAAAAATTCCAAACTTCAAGACTGATAAGGCCAAACCGTGGTATGCTATTATAGCAGTCTTTATGTCAACTTTTTTTTCCAGATAAAAAAGAACATAGGTAAGCTGCAGTGCTTAACTTTTTCCATACCTTTTACTCCTTTCGCTTCGTTTACGCTATACATCTGAGGGGTAATTTTTAACACACTAACAGTAGGAATGGCATTCATTTTGACAGGTCAACAACATTCACTGCGTTATCTACGTTGTTGAGCAGACAATTTTTTCGAACATGTGAACCAATGGTTTAACAATATCCACCAAACATATTCAAGTTCTGATTGATAATGTATTAAGCAATTCGGGTGCTGATCATATACGCAGCCGGTTGCGAGTACTACGCAGAAAATGATAACAAAATCCACTTCACACAAAAAATTGCATCACAATCGTTCCAGCACCTTCATAGTTGACTACAAAACAAACAAACACGCATGCTACTAAATATAATCCACTAGTTTGAATGATATCACGGATAGCTGTGGAATTGCATAATTTTTTATGCTTTCCCATTATAAGGCTGAGTTTATTGGCAATTTCATTTGCATTAGTTTTACAACATGGATGGTTTTTGTTTATTATATTGACTGAATACTTAATTCATTTAAATTCCTGTTAGTGTGAATTTTTTTTGAGTAGTTGAGTAGCAGGATCTTCTGTGTGAAGTAACTTCACCAATTTGTTTGGCAAGAGTGGTGATTATTTTTTACGGGAGTCAAGATTCTTCATTAAAAAAATATATTCTAAGAGCAAAGGTGACACTTTCAGTCCTCGAAATGCAGGATCAGTTTTCTAATTCTAAAAAATCAAGTTAATCCTTTACTCAAAAGTAATATAAACACAACCAAAACACAAAACAACAATCTAAAGATAACAAAACGTCAATATTTCAAAACACCAATCACCTTTTTTCAACAAATTTTTAAAACTTTGTTAACGCCAAACGCACGGATGCACAACCAGAAAAAAACATCGTATGCGCCAACATTTTCTAGACGAACCAACCTAGAACCGTTTGGACGTAACAGGATGCAACGAGGTCGGCGCTTAGTGCGTTTCAATGATTTACTGCTTACAGGAAAGCATGCAATCATTAAACGTAATGTTATTTCACACGATATTTCTTAATAAGTCTATGTTCGTTTTTTGCTGATAGAGGGAAGAAGTCAGTGACAATTATATCGTTTGGTAATTTTGTTTGGTTGTTTGAGGAAGGAATTACGTCAAGT
Source organism: Antitype chi (assembly GCA_947359405.1). NCBI lineage: Eukaryota > Metazoa > Arthropoda > Insecta > Lepidoptera > Noctuidae > Antitype > Antitype chi. Next base: position 5,545,959 of record OX375829.1, on the reverse strand, counting down.
AATGTGTGGTTTAGTTTTATTAATAGCCCCATTGATATAAAAGTAATACTCAAAATTGTGCTCAATTATACGTCAGTTATGATAAAACCTTACACGCATGACTTAAAATGGTTTTTACAAAGCAATGTGGAAAAAGACTGACTGAAAGATGACTGACGATATTATTGTCACCAGTGCACATTGCGCCCATTTACCTATGCGGACGAGTTTGAGACGCTGATTATGTATCTTGGGTTTTTGTATATCAATGGGTTTTGTTTCTGGCAGGGGTGCGGGTTGTCCGAAAGAGATACCGTGTCGGGGTAACACACAGGCAACTGAGGGAACACGTGTGGGTTTTAGTCAGTAAAAGCCTGACACGCCCTCCTGCTCCACACAGAGCGGGAGAAGTTATTTGAACATTTCCCACCCAAAAAAAAAATGGGTTTTGTTTTATTATTAGACCAAATTGCAAAGGAAAATGGACCTAATTGACATAACCATAATCACCACGGTTGGTAAGCACAAAAGTGATTACAATAATATTGACACAGGATTCTATTGATTGACCTTCCAAAATCATTCCCTTACATTAAGAATTGGCAGGTAAAATAACATTCAGTCTTTTAAAATAGACTTAGAAGTATGTCCATTACGTTTTGGGAAATAGGACCCAACCTTAAAAGAGATAAGAACTATAAAGGACGGAATGTAGCATGTCAGAATTCAGATCAAAAGAAAACACTACATATTATACAGAAAGGAATGCAGCTCGAAATAATTCTGTCAAAAAAAAAGCTGGAATCAACAAAAACGGAATTGTCAAAACCTTGACCATTCCGCTGAGTTTTCCTTAAAGAGTGACCGTGGAGATCATTTAAATGACGCTTCATAACTGTGGGAAAATATAAGCAAATTGTAATGAGGAACCAGACGTAATATACATTTATGTGATGCAATGGTAAATTTTAATAAAAAATGTATGATCAACGGGGCAAGAAGGGGGGGGGGGGGGAAATAGCAACTTTTATTGGATATATTCCGGAAAACGAGTGATTTTTTTTTTCAAGAATTGACGCTGGTTAAAATTATTTATCCCTGTAAAATCACAAAGTAAAACATTGAAGGAAAAGCATTAGCAACTTAAAAAACTAAATCTAACTCCAACGGTAGACTATTATTAAAACTAAGCTAAAGTTTGATTAATGTTCGAGCTAAGAACTAAAAAATTTAGTGCTCCTCCCATTTCATCAACTATTCAACATGTTTCTTTTGTTTTCCCCATCCGTTTTACCCTAATCGGTTCTTCCCAGAAGATACGAGTTCGAATAATTAGGTACCTTAACATATATGGCACCTCAGAGCAATTCGTCGAAAGCCTCAAATGGATTTAAAGCCCCTACGTTTTCATCCTACAACTTTATGCTCTCCTAGTACATTAGCAATTTAATTTACCTGAATCAATTTATTTGTGGCGATCAAATTCTAAGAAAATGCACTATTAAAATAGTTTATGAATGAATTCTCGTCGTGGTTGCGTGTTCATTTAATGACTAATTACTTCTCCGAAGTTACATATTAAATGTTACATACATATGTGAAACTATGTGTCGTTTGATTGACCAATTTGTTAAGTTATTGAATCAGAATGACCTAGTAGTAAGAGCCATTGCGAATTCTATGGAAGTTTAATTGGAAGCTTGTAGACGAACCTTTTGGTGGTGGCTCTTGGTAATATTTTCCTTGCCCAGGTTCTCAACTTTATAGTTAAAATTTTCACATAATATTACGATCGAGGGTTTTGCCAATATCGGGACCTCGACGGCCCAAGATTCTGTCAGTTCTTTCCCTGATTCAATTATGTAACACACACTATCTATCAGAAACGGAATCATTGTGAAGAACATTGCTAATCTATTGCTTCATATGTTCAAAATATTTGTGTGCTCAACTAAGTAAATAACGCAATGAATTTTGATCGAAGACCTTTAATACTGTATTCTAGAACAAAAGACTTCCACAGCAGAAACGGGCTCCAACATTGCTACAATGATTCTTTGCTGTCCTGCAAGCATCCGGCCGATTACGACGAAAAGACTTCTTTGATCCCATATCATGATGATTGTAGAACTATGCATATTCATGGTTCTAGATGTTGTCAGTCCTCCGCTGTTATTTTCTGATAAATATCTTTGAGAGTTCCAAAATAATTGAATCCTTTTTTCGGAACCTGGCGAGCATCATCGTCTCGGGACTTTTCTGCTGGTCACCACTGATGCTCTTCCAGGAGTTGCAATGTGTGGGTGGGAACTTAATCATTCTAGATTTCAAATTAAATTAACATTTATTTCAATAATCGAAGATTAGTGCCAATTTTCATCAGTAGATGTTTATAATTCGCCTGTTCGTCTGAGTGCATGTTTCCTACGTCCTTGATGCACGCGATTTTAGCAAATATTGCGCTTAATCGCAAACAATATGCGTGTAGCGTGCACCATGTGATGTTAACAGTATGTTTAGTGTTTAGACATGTCTTCAAATGACTCGGCCGTCATTCGTGGATCTTTGACAATCGTTACGGGTCGTCAGAAGCCAGTCTGACAACCAGTCTTACCAAGGGGTATCGTGCTACCCAGTTATTGGGTTGTGGAGGTCAGATAGGCAGTCGCTCCATGTGAAATGGAAGCCGACCGCAAAACAGTTAGGAAAAGGCTGGCTAGGCTCGGATGATGAGATGTAATCATATCATCAACTGTGGACCAGTTTACTTCCATGCTGGTTTACTAAAAGTGACAGAAATAGGACTGTCTAAAGTAGCTATTAAGCAGTTAGATTTTCCCAATGTGCAGTTAGGTGAATGGTACCTTGCATTTTTGTTTTATTTGGTCATACACTAAAGTTTGAAGTAAAGTTGGTAGGCCTACTACAAGGTGGACCGATGACCGTGTGAGGGCCGGAGGAGTCCGCTGAACCGGTCGAAGTGGCGGAGCTTGGGGGAGGCTTATGTCCAGCAGTGGACGTCTTTCGGCTGAAATGTTAGACAGCATCTACTTGTTTAAATGCTTATCTGCTGCCATTTTTCGGTGGAAGTAATTTTGAGAACCAGCTCTTAAATATAAATACACATTACATAACATCACGCCTTTTACATCCTAAGGGTTAGGCAGAGGTGAACCCACAATTGGTAAACCCATATTTCAAGTCCCATATTATATAGGGCGAGTCTATTGCCATGAACGGAGCCCTGATCCAGACTCCAGGCTGATACTGAAAAAATCCAGGTAGAAAAAACCAATTTCACTTTGCTCGACCCAGGAATCGAACCCAGGACTTCAGGCTCAGCAGTAGCGCGTTGCGACCACTAGACCAAGGGGTAGTAAGTATAAATAAAACATAATTATTCCTAGTTTATGTTTTGAAGATACCACTAAGACTACATCTAGTATTATATTAATAATAGTAATATGAAATCCCTCAGTTTTAACAGCTGTATTTACGTGGGTAAATAAGTAGTAGAGATTGCTATGCATAGTAGGCAGATTAACAGTTTTTTAATGACTTAATAACTTACCTTTCAAGTAACACTATTAATTACAACATTGTCTTTAATTATAATTGTTCACATCAAAAATCTTGACGATAACATTGACCCAAAAACTTCAGTTTAAGAATTACGTAAATCAACAACAATAATTTCTTCACAACCATTTTCTGTTTAAAATATAGTGTCCTGCCAACATCCTGATGGTAGGTACTGGTTTAAAAGTAAAGCATAATAAACCTCTTTACATAATGAGTGACTTAACAATCTTAACATCGCAATTCACTTAATCGTTCCGCTTAATCGCAAGTTGCAAACGTGTGAGTAATCTTGCTGCAGTAATTCACGTCCAAGAACTACTAAAAATCGCAAGTATGAACGAATTCTTGCACAAGTTGCGATGAAAGCTGCCACTGAATGTCACAGTTACGGTGAAAAAATAAAAGTCAATTGTGACCGATGCTGTAGTCAATACTCCACTTACAGACTACATTCACATTTTCTTCAAATAAGTAGACAACATTCCGGACCAAGGCCGGAGAGATTGACTGTACGAAACATAATTGAATTACAAAACTAGGGTCACAATTCTATCAAAATTCAAATTCACATTGCTCAATAATGTTGACAAATGGTCCCTAGTCTCAGAATGCGATCCGCCTTGCAAAACCCGACTAACCCTTTCAAAAAGAACTTGAACCGCTAAAATAGCGTATAGTGATAGAGCCCTTCTCAACTCTGCCGTATAACAAGCGCTTACCTTTACAAAATCAGCGTAACGAGGATCGCGCGTTTATCCAGGTATTAACAAGGGCACTGCGCTTTATCAATTAAAACTTTTTATATTCACGCCAAAAAAACGTAAGGCACAATTGTGTAACACTGTTTCCGAACGCACGGCGATATTTTGCAATATTCAAGGGGACGCGACGTCCTCACCCCACGACGTCTCTCGCATAACTAGCGAGTTGAGAGCGGAAACTCGTTGGGTGAGTTTGCGCCCGCGCCGCTAGCGGATGGTCCGGTTTACGCTTGCGTTTAGTTACCTAGCCTTTTGTCATATGAATAAATTGGTATCAGATAAATAAAATTATGTAATATTTGGCATGATGAGTTACTGTGTATCACTGTTTCACATTAGGTAAAATGAGAGCGTAAAATGTAACTTTATACCCGCCATTAAAAACTTGAGTTTATTATTCTACTAATGTTGGATAGTAAAAGTGTATCCTGCGGTTGTGCTTGATGCTTCTCAGACGGCTAACAGTGCTTGTCCTTGGTCCATTAGACGGGGTTTAGCATTGGTTGGACATAATCGCTTACTGCTTGGGATTTATAATCTAGTTTAGTAGTCAATTAACACTGAGGTTATTCTATAAAGTTCTCCGGCTTCAAACAGGAATAACAGCCTTCTAGTATTTTTGTATGATTACATTCTGTAACTAGACTTTGTTTGGGTGTAGGTAGAATCTAGACTCTATGTGATGAATTGTATCAAAATATAACAATTGCCCAGCACTGCTAAAATCAGGTTGCGAGCTACATGTATAAGTAGTTTTAAAACATGACCAAAAATTAATTTTAAAAAGACAAATTTTGTTTTAAAAAGTTAATAAATATTTTCTTCAAAATTACTTTTTATTCACCGAAAGTATTTTTGTTTTTTTTTTTTGTTTAGTACGTTAGTCTTAATAGGCAGCTGACAGGGCATTTTATTTGCCATGATTTACTAAAATTTTATTTAGACAGAAGGGCACATCACCTGCCACAGTTTCCAATTCCATTGTACACATAATTAGAGAAGGATTTTACTAAAACAAAATACCGTACAGTGTAATATTTACAAAAACAAACGAGTGTTGCTTTCTATTTAGTTATTATTCAATGAAAGAAAAGCAGTGTGCTCGTCACGGGTTGGATGTAGTTCTGTAATATACGAGTAGGAACTCCATTCAGTTCAGTCTGTTAGCTAGGACATTTTATGTATTCGTTTTATTGATCCATTTTTATCATTTATCATAATTTTGGGGACAGTTCGTAAAGTAGATAATTATCACAGATATTTTATTATATATTTCAATGAAAAGTAGATAATATTAATAGTAAGAAAACAACAACACAGATCAGCGAAGCAACGGCATAGAAAAGAGCTAAGAAAACAGTTGAACCTACACAAGAAGCTCGATCTGAACGCCGGCGACGGCGACGTCGTGAAAAGATGCCACCCGTCTCTCCACTAGTCCAATGCTTACTCAAGGATGCATATCCGGTAGGCTCGCCATCCTTTCCTATCCTAAGGGCACGTCTACCTCACCATTACCGCGTTCCCCGGTCTACTTCTTGATACGCAATGGCCTCTGTAACACCATGAAGCATGAGGCTCCAGGGCCCAGTGAAAATCTGGGGGTTCATTCAATTAATCCAGTCTGGTCAAGCCACGCTGGGACGGTGCATTTCATTCATTCATTCATTATGTCCATGGATATAACAAAAAACAAAGAGAAAAGAATCACAGGGCATAAAAAAATTGGAAATGTGCTCAAAAGGCTGGAAGCATTGCCACGTTGTATGGCGATGCTGATTCTTTGACCATATTAGTTTTATCAAATCTTACGATCTGACGAGTAATAAAGAAGAATAATATAACATCACGACTCGTCTCCTCATAGGGTTGGGCAGACGTGTACCTAGCGTTGCCAGGCGTCCGGATAAAGCCGGACACAGTCAGGCTTTTGGGTTGCGTGTGCGGCCAAATTATATGGTGTCCGGCTTTGGTTAGGCTTTTTTTTTACATTTGCCATGTGTTAGTTTCTGCTCCACCCGCCTAACCTTGTATCGCTAGCGCAAGCGAGCGGAGTAGCACTGTCCATAATATACAAGACTGATTCATTAAATTTTGTTGTTGTTTCATTAGAATTTAAGAAGGTTTTATGGTAAATGATAAAAAAGACTTGTTTTTTTTTTAAATTGTAGTGTTACACTAAGACTAAAAAATTAAGGGTGTCCGGCCTTTTTACCCAAATGTCCGGCTAAAGAGACTGGTCTGTCCGGCTTTTCGGGTTTAAGGGCCTACGTCCCGTTTGGTAGCGTAACACGGTCACTTTATGAACCCTACTGCTCATTAACGGCTTGTCTGGAAGATTTGAAAAATTTATGATTTTGCTATAGATTCATATAGATCATTTTGTCGGAAGTACTTTTTTTGTATGGTTAATACTTTTGCTGTAAAAAAATATTTTCCAACACGCAATATTTTGGCTTCTATTCCATACTCCTACTAAACGGCTTCGTTATTTGGAAAAAAAAAATACACTGAAAAATAGATAGTTAGAGGTACCACAGAATCGCCGAAGCACAATTGTAAATTAATCAAAGGAATATCCCCATTTTGAGATAAAGGCTCAGAGGTGCCCTGCGCGGGCGCGGGCGGCAGTCGTGCTTTAGCATACAAACGGGAGATGAGGATACTATGGGCCTTAAGTAATAGAGAAACACAGAAGAAAAAGTCGTGCTGTGCCGAGTCCAGTTAATCCTTAAATTGGGTAAAAGAGTAAAAGAATCGTACTATCCTGACTACTAATATTATAAACTAGCTTTTGCAAGCGGCTTCGCCCGCATAGACGTCGAAAATTATCCTACGGGAACGCACAACCAGAATAATAATAATAATCGTTTATTGGGAACAAAAAACAAACATACAAAGACAAACAATGTTAAACGATGATAGATGCAAAAGTTAAAACTGAGGTGCAGCTACCAATGCCCGACTCCTAGTGAGAAGGTAGGTTGTTCCAAGACTAATACTTAACAAAGGTATATAAGGAAATGTTATGAAAAAATTTTTATTAAGTATATTAAAATACATTTTGAGATAAGTGCTGTGTGTATGAATACCTAATGTAGAGTAAGGGAGGGTGATGGTCTGATGTGTGACGTGTGAATGTGTGTGTGCGTGAGTGTGTGTGTGTGTGTGTGTGTGTGTGTGTGTGTGGTGTGTGTGTGTGTGTGGAATAAAAAGTACCCTATGTGTTCATCCAGGTTATAAACTATCTGTGTGCTAAATTTTATAGAAATCCGTTCAACCGTTTTGGCGTGATTGAGTAACAAACATCCAAACATTCAATCATAAAAAGTTTCACATTTATAATATTAATAGGAGTAGGATTGTAGGAATAGTAGGATGTGGAATTCGTATGTTTTGTTGTTTGTTACTCGGAAATACGGCAAACATACGCCGAGGGCGAAGCCGCGGACGGAAACTAGTATAACATATCATCTTAGTTTAGCGATGATTCAGTAGATGTTGGCGCTCGTTTGCCAAAAAATAACCTATTCACTTAAGAAGATTTAAAGGATATCTTATCCTTATCTGCCAGTGCCACTTCTGGTATTCTTATCTTTAGCGATTTATGGAGAGTTCAATGATTCACAATTTTTTTATTAGATCAACGAATCGAAACTCGTCTGAGGCTTTGAAGTCGTAGTCACTACGAACTAGTTTAAAACTGCCATTTAACTGATAAAATAGATTAATCAATTCTAAAATATTGAAAAATGCATTTCATTAGAACTTGATCATTCTATTTTTGTGTATAGGTATCTACTAGACACAGCGCAAAAAAATGAACTGTCGCGCTATCTGAGCTATTTACATAATTCTAATATAAATTCATACATAAGTAATCATAATAATATCTAAAACTAGTAACGTCTTCACTTTATTGCATTTTCTTTAGCGGTCATTAACTTCTCACACGCGCTCATAATAAAATAGATGTTATGACAGGCACAAAATAAAATATTCATAAACTCAGATTTTTTACTTAACTCAAACACAGTTCTTACTCCTTTTGGATAATCAGTCTTTAATAATCCCACTGCTGGGACACAGGCCTTCTCTTTGGGAGAGGGAGTGTACTGCGGGCCCACTGCGAGTTGGTAGGTGTCACATGTCTTCAAATTTTTGGTTCTAAGACATGCCGGTTTCCTCACGATGTTTTCCTTCACCGTTTTGAGAGCAGTGGTGATGAAATTATTTACACAAAGTAAAACGGCTGCCTGGGTCACGACACTGGGGCCCACGACCTCCAACTTTTAAGCCGGTGATACCACTAGGCCACCACTGTTATTTTACTCCTTTGCCTCGTCCAAATTGTGTCTGACTGTAGTGGGCCCAGTCAGTCAGGGTCAGCCAGTAGTAAATGCACTGCAAAATAAAAGCCATTTCTTATACAGACAAGGAACGGAAATGATCATCACTCATCAGTCATCATCAGAGATCGGATATTCGGATGCATATTTACCTATAGATAATTTTTAGCTATGAAATTATGGAAGCGGCTTTATAAATTATTTGTAATATTTATTAAAAATCCCGGGATTCTTGGATTGCATAACTATTCAGATGTGTATCAATGTTTAAAATATACAAATTGCTTACCTAAATTGAGACTTTTTCGATACAAAAGCGCATTCCATGTTAGCCAACATCTCAACTTTAGGTGAATATGCATCCGAATATCCGATCTCTGCTCATCAGTCATCATGCAAGCTCAATATTTCAAGCCCAGTTCGTGTTTTTGCAACGGTATCTGGATTCAGTTAAAAAGCGCAAAGCATGAATGAGATCTCTGGTGGCCCATTGGTGATGGCCGCGAATTACGAGTTGTAAGTCGTAGGTTTGAACCCAACAAGCGCTTTATTAAGTATCAATTATTTAATCACCACTGCTCTCAAAATTGTGAAGGAAAACATCGTGAGGAAAACGGCCTGCCTAGAACTAAAAAATCGAAGACATGTGTCCAATCCGCACTGGATTCGCTCTGGTGGATTACGCCCCATTCTAGCAGTGAGAATATTACTTAAAGGCTGATTATAATTATGATTGATGAATACGTTATAGTTAAATCCAACAAAGTAAAAAAAAGTATGCTATGCTCCGACCGTAACAAGTAGCGTTCTATAGTCTCTGCTTAGTCCCATCGGCGAAAGTCGTGAATTAATGTTAGTAAAAGTTAAAAACCAGACAAATCCATAATAATCAAAACCGCACAGAGTCTCTACATGCGCGAATACCACACGATAATTAAGTAAGTATAACTAAAAAACGTTGCAACGTTACATAACCGTTATATATTGTGCTACATGTAACTAGTTATTTAACGTGAATTATGAAGAATATTCATGAAAAACCAGAATTGTATGCTAAGTAGGAGTTATGTCATCACTTATGCTTTACTTACAATTCTTATGTCAAGTGAAAAGTAGTGGTTTGGCTGAAAAGTTGCTTTTTTTATTGTGTGGTTGATTGGGAGGTTGTCCGGAGTTTAATGTTGGTGGTGAAAGCTTGTACGCTTTATTAAAGGGGAAGCACCAGGGTATCCTATGATTTTTTGAAGTAAAAACTTAGGTGCGTTGGGCATTTTTTTAAATGGGAAAAATCAATTGAACTCGAGACACCGTTACCGACATCTCTGTTTTTTTAGTAGAGATATTTCAATAACTTAAGTCTCAAAAGATAGATTTAGGTCCATTCTAATTGAAATTATGAAAATCGGATAACCCGTTTAGAAGATATGACCAAAATTATGATTATGAATAATGTGAAATCCTGTATTGACGAATCAAAAAATACACACGTAATTGTTCAAGTTTTCACTTCTTTCGGCACTCCCAGAGTGCCACTCTTTTTTTTTGACGGCCAGTAAGATCTCAGAAAGTACTGAAGGGTGGGTGGGAGAGTGTCTTATGTACAGTTAATGTTGAAATAGTGCTGATAAATGACTTTTAATTTGATTTGATCTGAGTTCCATCGTCGGTTGAAAAATGTACCTACTCGATTTTGTTTCGACGAAACAGTAAACATTTTTACTAAATCTTTTATTCTAGAAGAGCTGCGTTAATGTTTACTTGCACTCAAAGTCATCGGAACAATTAATTAGTCTTTCATAATTAAAATCACGCTTAACATTGATAATTTGGTTATCATTAATTAGAACTGCGATAAAATCATTTAATTAAGTAATTAGCACAATCTTCGAACAATTAATCATATTGTGTGCACTATGCATATGCAAGGTCCTGCCGTACCGAATTTTATCCCAACTTTAATTTTTAACCGACTTCAAAAAGGAGGGGGTTCTCAATTCGTCGGAACCTTTTTTTTTAATTTTTTTTTATGTATGTTCCCCGATTACTCGAAGATGGCTGGACCGATTTGGATTTTGTTTTTTTTTGTTTGAAAGGGTATACTTCCCAGGTGGTCCCATGATCATCAAGTCAGGATCTGATGATGCGATCCTGGAGAAATAGAGAGAACTCTTCAAATTTTATAGGCACACGAAGCGATTTGGGTATTTTTTGGAAGAGTACTTTCTCGGAGTGGTCCCATTTCAATTTGGTGAAGATCTGATGAAGAACTTCGGAGATAGGCAACGGAACTCCTCAATAAATGATAGCAAATGGACTGGGATTGCTGAAATATCATGTCTGTCTATTGCTTACACCAGTTCATAACATAACATCACGCCGGTATGCTGTGAAGGGGTAAGCACCTGTGAACCATTAAAAAGTGAAAAAAAACAACCGACTTCCAAAAAAACACTACAAAGTGAAAAATAACTTTAATTTCAGAAGGCGGTGACAAAAAATTCAAATATAGCTCCAAAGACACCGACTTCCGAAATTAAAGTTATTTTTCACTTTGTAGTGTTTTTTTGGAAGTCGGTTGTTTTTTTTTGTATAAAGTTTTTATTCATGTAAATGAATAAAAACTTTTATTCATTTACTTTTGTAACAACTTTAATCTATTCTCCATACTACTTTCGCATTTATAATATTAGTAGAGTGTGTGTGACTGTGTGTGTAGTGTTTGTGTGTTTTTTTTTTATGTGAGTATGTATTGTGTGTGTGTGTTTGTAGAGTAATGGGGCCCACTCCCTCTCATAAAGAGGAGGCCTGTGTCCCAGCAGCCTTATGCTTTTATGATTATGTAGTAGGTACTAGCGTTTTCCCGAGGCTCCGCCTGTAGCTGCAGCTTATGTCCTTCTCCATATCCCAGGCTATATCTCTGCCAAATTTCATGATGATCGGTTCAGCGGTTTAGGCGTGAAAGCGTTACAAACAGACACAGTTACTTCCGAATTTACAATTTTAGTAGAGATTAGGATGTACTAATACTATAAATGCGAAAGTAACTCTGTCTATTACATTTAACGGATTTCAAAGAAATTTTGCACACCGTAGACCATGACCTGGGTTATGACCAGAGATCGGATATTCGGATGCATATTCACCTACAGTTGAGATGTTGGCTAACATGGAATGCGCTTTTGTATCGAATAAATCTTCATTTATGTAAGTAATTTGTTTATTTTTTGTTTTAACTAATACAAACCACCCCTCCTCCAGTACATACACATATTTGTATCGGGTTAAACATTAATTTTAAATCAATACACATCTGAATAGTTATGCAATCCAAGAATCCCGGGCTTTTTAATAAATATTACAAATAATTTATAAAGCCGCTTCCATACTTTTATAGCTAAAAATGATCTTTAGGTAAATATGCATCTGAATATCCGATCTCTGCTTATGACATCTAACCGGATACTTTTTATCCCGATAGTAGGTACGTTCCCGTTGTATAAACTGAGATGTACAAGTAGGCGAAGCCGCGGGCTTAAGCTGGTAATATAATTGAGGAATTTAATAACATAATCAAAACATAAACATCATAAAGATAAGTTTTAAAATAAAATAAGAAACCGTAAAAAGATGCGCGTATCTTTTAACATAATAACTAACACTGCTAACTACAAAGTGAAACCCGGCGCATGGAGCCAACGAAAGTGTTTGTTAATAAACCACTGGCTTCTGCTCACGCCTTCATACACTTTTACAAAGATCTGCAGTTCTTTGGAAGAGGCTTCATTATTAGTAACTAGCTTTTGCTAACGGATTCGCCCGCTTGAAGGTCGAAAATTATCCCACGGAACCTACTACCGGTATAAAAAGTACCATATCGACTGTGAACTGGCAACCGGTTCATTCTCAATTTTTGGAAGATTTCACTTTTTAATACCATTTTATACTATTTCATACTCCGCAGCGTTGCAACAAATCCCATCTCAGATACATTTAAATTTGGCGCCAAAATCGACTTCAATCAACTTGTACTAACTTCGACGCGCAGTGAATGCGAACATTTAATTTTCTTCACCTGTAAAGTTGTCAAAATTGAAATAGTACCAGTTGCCAGTTCACAGACGATATGTGATAAATTTTTGAAGGAGGTTATCAATTCGACATGTTTATAAATTTTTTATGTATGTTCAGGCATAACTCCGTCATATATAGACGGATTTGTTAAATTCTTCTTTTGTTCCAAAATGGTCCCATTTAAATTTCATATAGATCTGATGATGCGTTTCGGAGACAGACAACGGAATTCTTAAAAAAATTACAGCAAATCAACCGCGATTGCTGATAACGCATAAATATGCAATGTTATGACCCCAAGATGATGAAATTTCAAATTTTTGTAGGGTAGGTACTATAACTAAAAAGTGAAAAATAAAAACCTTTCCAAAAAAATAAACATCCGACTTCCGGAAAAACATTACAAAGTGAAAAATAACTTTAATTTCGGAAGGCGGTGACAAAAATTAAAATACATATCCAAAGTCACCGACTTCCGAAATTAAAGTTATTTTTCACTTTGTAGTGTGATTGAGTTACTAACATCCAAACATTTAAACATACAAACTTTCACATTTATAATATTAGTAGGATAATTGGATGCGTCCATTAATCAGTGCCCTATTTGCGTAACACACTATTAATCAGGATCAGAATCATTTTGAAGGTTATTGCTAACGCATTGCTTCATATGTTCAAAAAAATGTTTGCTTAGCAATGTAAACGACGCCATGAATGTTGTGGAACTGTCAAAATGAAAGTAATTCCTACTGATAGTGTAATACGTAACTACCCCTGGGGTCACGCGTTTCTTATAGGGGTGAAATTTTTCTTTCGTAGGATTACAGCTAGGGTGTACGAGCTAGAATACAGGATAGTAGCCATCGACGCACAAACTGAAACCGTGACTTCAGCGTATGATTCTAGACCGTATAGTAGAACTTTTTCGTCGTTAAAAAAAATCTGCTGTTTCGAAGAAAAGTGCAACAACTGCGCGGTCAAAATGAATGGCAGATCTATTTTATTATTAAAAACTTGTGTGGTTTTATGAAACCACCGTAAAAGTGAAACTTTTTTTCACATTATAGACATTAAACTAAAAACTACACGGTCAGCTGATGCGAACTATAGGCGCCGCCATATTGGCCTCGGCTGCTCTGACGAGCGCCTTTCACTTTATCCCTACTCCGCGGCCGACCGTCACGCGACACGTCACGCGACATGCAACACACAGACGAAAAAGTTTGAGACGATGTAATAAAAGTTTCACTTTAATAACCAACGAAAGGCGAGTACATCACTCACCTTCGGTTTGCCGATGATAGGTATAGTTGTCATGGCTGAGACCATGGAGGATCTCAGTGCAATGCTCGATGACCTCAGTAGAGCTTCTGAAAGAGTGGGTCTTAAAATGACCATGGACAAGACAAAGGTCATGTCGAATGCCCATGTAACACCCACTCTCATAACGATCAGAGGCGCTACACTTGGAGTTGTGGACTAGTACGTTTACTTAGGGCAAACTGTCCAGTTAGGTAGGTCCAACTTTGAGAAAGAGGTGAATCGTCGAATCCGACTCGGCTGGGCACCGTTCGGCAGGCTTCACAATATCTTCTCGTCCGAAATACCACAGTGTCTCAAGACGAAAGTCTTTGGCCAGTGTGTGTTGCCAGCGATAACCTATGGTACAGAAACGTGGTCGCTCACAATGGGCCTTATCAGAAGGCTTAAAGTCACCCAAAGGGCATTGGAAAGGGCTATGCTCGGAGTTTAGTTGAATCAGAAATGAAGAGATCCGCAGGAGAACCAAGGCAACCGACATAGCCCGAAGAATTGCCAAACTTCTGTGGCAGTGGGCAGAGCACATTGCTCGCAGAACAGATGGCCGATGGGGCCAAAAGGTTCTGGAGTGGCGACCGCGTACCGGAAGACGTAGAGTGGGATAGCCTCTTACAAGGTGGACCGATGACCTTGTGAAGGCCGCGGGATCCGCTGGATGTGGGAAGCATAAGACCAGTCGAAGTGGAGGAGCCTGGGGGAGGCCTATGTCTAGTAGTGGACGTCTTTCGGCTGAAATGATGATGATGATGAATCAACGAAAAATTTAAACGCAATGGTTTTAAGAATCATATACAGACGCCAAATAGTTTCAGTTATTTTACAGTACCTACCTACCGATTTGAAATTTCAAGGCCTCTTTGGACACTTTTTTCTATTTCTCATAGTTTGCCTATCCCATTAATTCAAACTTCAAAAGTATTCAGTGTAGTTAGCATTCACAGACTTATACGATGAACATCACATCACGCATTTCCATAAACTCTAGATCTCTGTCGCCGTCAATATATGGGTTTCACTTGCGAGTGCATCACCACGGTGTAATATTAGATTGCAAATTGGAAAATAAACCACAACCTGTGGCCGATGTGACAATACTGATTATTTTTTATACTGCTCCATTACTGGTTATAAAATAATTATTTAACTACCTAATAATTGTGTGTGTAAGAATTATTAAGCAACAAATGATTATAAAAATTACCAATTATGCTTAGGTGTATTGTTAGTAATCATGTGGAAAACACCCATAAAAAGTCGTTAAGTACTGCTAAGGACTGTATAAGTACCAACAATAATAGCAAAGCAAATAGGTGTTATTGTCGATAAACTATGAAATTATTTATCTCATACAAAAGACATCAACGACTTTGAGTTCAATACAGCGCCTCTAGCGGTGCATAGTGCAAACTAAATAGTGACATCTAGTGTCCAATAGCTACAACTGTATTACGTTCCGATACACGGATACAAATTGTAGAAATAGTGCGCTCGTAGGTTTTTTCTTATAATACCATTTTTATCTATATATTTTTCAACCAAAATGTAAATTAAATGTTTTAAAACATATTTTTTTATGTTTACCAGTCATATTATTGTAAAAGTTTTTATTTTTGTGAATACTTTTTGAAAATCATAGCGAAATAAACCTAAAATGAAAAGATTATCAACTGTCAATGAATCGCCCCATGCCCCATGACAACACACCTACTTGCGTGTTTCGATCGATGTAAACAGTTTTCTGTTTTATTACTATCGCAGTGTTATTACATAAAACCATGTCTGAAAATGGTAATGATGCCAAAAATGAAGACTCTGAGAATAACAATACTACCACGGAACAAAAACTTGTGGACAATAAGCAAGTTAAAGTGAATAACATGTTAAAAGATCGACTCAGAAAATATATCAAGAAACTAGATGGTAAGATTTTTATAACATCTGAAACAATATTTTTCGTTTTATTATGTAATTACTAATACGTGCAGAGTGTATGTTGTGTCGAAAGCATTGAATCTAATACGCTCGTAAGTAATAGCAACTATTCAAAAATATTTATATTTAAGTATTTAAATTTATTTTCTGCAGGACGGAAAAGGGTAATCTCTTATTTGATTACTTTTATATTTTAGCTTAAGCCAGCAGCTTCGTCAGCGTGGAGGTCGGTAATTATTCCAAGAGAGCATATTACTGGGATAAAAAGTATCCTTTATGTATCCAGGATAAACAGGCTATCTGTGTGCCAATTTTTTTCCAAATACGTTCAGGCTAGGATTATATTTTTCATTTCAAATGTCACAGCGTCATTTATGTAACAGTTAAAAACCAACACAAAAATCCTATTCCTATTAGACCATCCATAACTGTGTATTTACAACAAATTATTCATGTAGAATCTGTGCTTCTCAGAAACAGGCACGAGCATAACAAAAGAAGAAAGCATCAAACTAGAAGTTGACACCTTTCGCCAACTGTACAAGCCTAAACTCGCTGGTAACGAAGACTCGTACAAAAACATCCCAAAATTCTACTTCAAACTGCCAAGACCGGACGATATGCTTGCTCAAAAGTTACGGGAAGAAACCCGAGCTCAGTTCTTACAGAAGAAGAGTAAGGAATTGCTTGATAACAGTGAGTTAAAGCATCTCTGGAGCTTATTGGAGAAGATAAATGGAAGTTATAATGCGGCGAATAACGATGAGCTGATCATTGACTATTTTCAATTTAAGAAGATTAGGGAAGAAGCAGGAGCCAAGTATAAGTAAGTTTAATTACAAATAGCTGATTAAATAATAATTTCTTTTTTGCTAGCAATGGAGAAAGGTATGTATAACAAAATCAAAAATTAATGTAATTATGGGTGAATAATTGCACAGATTTATCTAGCTTTTTAGCTCACTGTTCTCTAAATACTTATAAATAAATATTTGGTAAATAAAACAAACCAAAAAGGAGTTTCTTTCATAGATCACAAGCAAATCTAGCAATAAGTGAACCACTGCTCTTAGCTGAGGTACAAACAAAGTCCTTAAGCAATAACTGCACTAAGTCCATATTTGCACGGACGTAAAAATATTGCAGCAGGATTTTTTTGGTCACTGGTCTTTTAGAAATCCTTAATGCAAGATGACATGGAAGTTTATTGAAAATGTGCCAGCAATGCATAGTGTATCTTTCTATGGCAAGATAAGTTTTGGACTATCCAAGGGTTGTCTGTATGAAATTGTTTATTCTATACGGCTACACATCAAGCTATACATTTCCAGTATAAGCTGATCTCGCATTGTATAGGATTTCCTTACTGGGTGAGATCAGCGTGTGATGTGCGAGCCTTGTGTGTAATCTATATATTTTGCATTTACTATTTTGTTGCCAAACACTTAAAATGTGTTTTTATAAAATATCTGTAATCCACCCATAACATTCAGTTTTTCAACTTAAACGTTTTGACTGGCAGTTATTTTGAGATAAACTTAAACGCCCTGGTTTAAAGTTGATATTTCTTTAAATCGAAAGAATATTAATTTAGGAAACTAGTACTGTATATTTGAATGAATGAATGAAATATTTTTAATAAATTTTTCAGGCCATACTTTACAGCAGAAGTATTCGGTCGCTTGCAAGCGGCTGAAGGCGGTGTGGGGCGCGTGCGCGCAGTGTCGCTGTTCAACTACGTGATGCGGCGCGTGTGGTTGCAGCAGACCAGGATCGGACTGTCTTTGTATGATGTTACTGGTCAAGGCTACCTTACTGAACATGTAAGTTGCTGTACACTGTACTTGTATTGGATTTTTTGTGGACTGAACTCATTGATAAACAAAAATTACTTAATTTTTATTTAAAATAAAAATTTGGTTTCTCTTCTTAAGGTTTTGACAGTTTTATCCCTTCTGTGCAAAATTATAAAATTCCGGCTTATGGTAAAATTACCTTAAGTTTTGAAGGCCAATTTTCTTAATTAAAAATGTTCAAAATTTAGTCACAGTCTCATCTCAGTGACACTCAAATTTGTCAAAAAATTTTGGAAACTCAAGGTATTTTTGATAGATTGAGACTGAGATCAGACTGTGAACGTTCTTAAAATTAAAACTATACCAAAAACAAAAAATTACCCCTCTATTATTTCAAAGGGGCGTCCATTAATTACGTGAGGCATTTAGGCGGTGGGGGTGGAGGGGCTCGAGTCGAATATTTATTTAGTTTCCACAAAAAAAACAATGTAAAATTGCGAGAAAACGGGATGAGAAGGATTTCGCCATATTGGTGGCCAAACCTGTTTAACCCGAAACAGGTGTGGTTACCAATATGGCGAAGTCCTAGAAAATAATATTTATCGCGGATAACCGCGATAAATATTATTTTCTAGGACTGCATAAGCAACGCCACAAAGTAGCACAATAGCTCCCGATTGTTAAACCGCCATCGGCCAGCCGAGCTAGCCAAACGCAGCGCATAAATCCTTCGCAAATAAGCACAGATTAATGATTTTACACTAAAAATATGCATTTTGAAATATCTCACGTGAGATTGTGTTTCGAGCCAAATCTCACCTCAGGGAGGGTGGGGGTCGCAAAATTGCCAAAATTGCCTTAGGTAATTAATGGACGCCCCTTAATCAACTGAATTTAGAATAACACCAAAAGTAATGCTGTTAAAATTGCCTATTCTATGACATTTTACTTTGCAGCTCACCTTTCTCATAAGCCTATGATATTATGAAGAAACAAGTAAAGGCTTTATTTGTACGTTTAGTTTCTGGAATAAAAAATATATTTTCAGGACCTAGAAAGCTACATAGCAGAACTAGTGCCCTCCCTCGCGGCACTCGACGGTCTCGACTCATCGTTCAGTTCGTTCTACGTATGCACGGCGGCTCGGAAGTTCCTGTTCTTCCTTGACCCTCTCCGGGTTGGGAGAGTGAGGATACGGGACGTGCTGTCCTGCTCTTTCCTTGATGATTTGTTGGAGGTAAGAAAGAGTACACGGTATGTTTGTAAAAGTAAAAGTTGGTTAAGCTGCGGGAGGCGTCGGTAATCCCAGGCTGATTCCCGGCCACCGTAGGCGCGGGCTTGCGGACGGCGAGTAATGGGTAGCTCGCTGTCCGGTAAGGACCAAGCCCGGGTCGACGGCGCGTTGTGTTCCACGCGCGCCTCAAAGAGATGTCAACACCAACAGGTGGGGTCCGCAAGGACCAATGCCTGCCAGGGGTGCGGGTTGTTCGAAAGAGATACCGCGGCCCCTGGCACACAGGCAACTGAGGGAACAGGGGTGGGTTTTAGTCAGTAAAAGTCTGACACGTCCTCCTGCTCCACCCAGAGCGGGAGAAGATATTTGATGATTTCCCAGCCAAAAAAAAAAAGGTAAAAGTTGGTGACATAATTTAGTTAATTTTTTTTACAATTCAGGTATCAGTTTCATAGCCAAAGTTTTTTAGAATATCGTGTCGACTGTCGTATAACCCTCTTGACAGATGCAGGTGACTTAATCGCCAGCCTGTACTTCCGAATGCATCTAGGAAATGTAAGTAAATGATATGCAATGATATTGCAATTAAATGAAAGGAAATTTAAAGCTCACATTAAAAGTAAACTTTGTAAACTAGCGTATTACAAATTAGAGGATTATATCCAAGATAAGAATGCTTGGAAACATGCTGGTCCTGCTCCATAGGACAATCTAGAGTCTAGACAAAATCAAACTGGTTTCTAATTGAATTGTATAATTAATTATATTTATGACATTGATTTACACTCAGTGATTACTTTAACTCACACACTGACTCATTACTTGTTAATATTGTAGGAAAATCATACCTATACTTACTTTTATAATGTTTGTAAATGTGTGAACACCATGTATCTATCACAGAATTGATTTATCGGTATTGCTTCAATTTGATTCTTTTTACCCATTTTGGTATGGTAATTTTATTCTGGGTGCATCGTTTTCACACATAATCATATAATGAATGTAAATATTGTACTTGAAACATTTTAAAAGAGTAACGGTGGAGTTTCTTGCCCATTCTTCTCCATACGAAACTACATTTTGGAAGGGGCGACTAGAATCAATTCTATTTTAATGTAAATGTTGACGTTCAAGTGCCTTTTAAGTGCCTATTTGAAATAAATGCTTTGACTTTGACTTTGAAGTAGGTATCTGAGAGTTAATCACAATAACTTTACGGTGGCTTCTACAACATGTAGTTAGTCATCTTAGTTTTGTAGAAGTATATTAACAATTTTAATCAAATTAACCTATTTTTGGGTCAATGAGGAGCATTGGTAGCCCCAGTGGTAACAGCCGCGACTTACAAGTTGTACGTCTTAAGGTTCGAAATTATTTAATCACCACTTAAGGCTTAGCACGAGCACTGATTTGTCGACGGAAGAATAGACATGACTATTAACTAAACGATGCACAATAGGAGAAGATAGCTATGTTTTTCTATTAATTATCACAGTTATGCGTTCTAAACGAACCATGATTTTGTAGAAAATCGTATATACTTTGTGGCCGTCGAGTAGATAGTTTGTTTTCAGTGTGATTTTGACAGTTTGGGAATAAATATTCTTTTGAAATAGTCTACATTTATGAGGACCTAGACAAAGATCGTTACGAATGAAAGACAAAATGACAGATTGTAGAAGGATATCTACGGTGCGATGTCAAAAAAGCACTGTCTATTCTTCGTAGAAATACAAAGCGTCATGCTAAGCCTGCTGCTGCTCTCAAAACCGTGAAGAAGAATATCGTGGATTACGGCCTAGTCACCGAGAGGTGACTTGTGTCCCAGCAGTGGGAACATTAGAGACTGGTTATGCTTAAGCTATGCTAACCCGTTTTATTTTATACTTAGCTACGAGAAGAAGACCTGCCAATGGAGCTTCAGGAACAGAACTGGTTCAGTGCTGCGTCAGCTCTGAGGGTATATGGACAGTATCTCAACCTGGATAGAGATCATAATGGCATGCTGAGCATCAATGAACTTGCTGGGTGAGTCGTCACCATCACCCTATACAGTCACGATATACCACAATATTAAGTATCCATACGTACAAATAAAAATATCTCGATGACCGTACTTTGCTTGGTATTTTTTTAATTTTTTCGTTTTCTAAAAATGAAACCTAGCTACATCGATTTATCGCCACAGAAACCTCCTGCATACTAAATTTCATGAAAATCGTTGGAGCTGTTTTCGAGATTCAGATTATACAGGTTGAAATTGAAAACATGCGACAAACCGAAATGGAAGATTGTACTCATCATTATGAACAACTTTTACTGAGGGACCAAAGATGCAATCGCAAAAAAAAACAGCTGTTCCCTACATTTTGACGAGTTATGCGAACATAAATGTAGGGAACAGATGTTTTTTTTTTTCGCGATTGCATCATTGGTCCCTTAGTAAAAGTTGTTCATAATGATGAGTACAATCTCCCATTTCGGTTTGTCGCATGTTTTCAATTTCAACCTGTATATACAATGTGGACCTGGTATACATATACAGGAAAAAAAGTATTCAGTGCGCAAACTGTAACCATGAATTCAGCATATCATTCTAAACCCCCAGCGCAGAAATTTTTCGCCGGTTATACAAAAAAGAAATCAGCTGTTTAATAGAAAAGTGCAATACTTACGCGGTCAAAATGTATGGTTAGTATAGTTCGCGTCAAACTTTATGGCGGCTCTGAAGTGCGCTACTCGCTGCGCAGTACCCACCCCTCAACCCCGCTGACCCATGAATTTGTTACTGCGCAGCGACCCGCCTCGTGTTCCGAGCTGCCATAAAATTTGAATCGATCTGTACTCCTTGTCATTTGTCTCTAAAGGTTCATTAGAAAACCAGCGGCAGACAGTGCATTAATGCTTAAACGAACCTTTTTGGCGCAACCGTGAGGCACACACTTGTAATTATTTATTTTGTCTTTTTTTATTATTGTATTTTGATTTTAACGTGGCCCGTTGATGGGTGAGCATCTTTACATACCAAGACCCCTCGAGCCTCCGAAAGCACGTTAAGCCGTTGGTGTCGGCTGTCATTCGTGGATCTTTGACAGTCGTTACGGGTCATCAGAAACCAGAAAGTCTGACAATCTTTCCAAGAGGTATCGTATTACCCAGTAACTGGGTTGTGGTTATGGAGGTCAGATATGCAGCCGCTCCATTTAAAATACTGGTATTCAGCTGCGTCCGTTTAGACTGGAAGCTGACCCCAACATATTTGGGAAATGGCTAGGCAGATGATAATGATTTTGTATTTCACGAACTGTGAAATAAATTGACAGTATTCTTTCTTTCTTTCTTTGTAACGCTTTTGTTATATTATTGTTTGCTCCCCCCCCAGCTACGGCTCAGGCACACTGACCCGAGCCTTCCTCCAGCGCGTGTTCCAACAATGCCTCACGTACGACGGCGAGATGGACTACAAGACGTACCTGGACCTGGTGCTGGCGCTGGAGAACAGGAAGCAGCCGGCCGCGCTCGCGTATCTCTTCAGGGTGCTGGACATCAACTGTGTGGGGTACCTCGACGCGTTTACGCTTAATTACTTCTTTAAGGTGAGCGGTCCGATATAAGGACCTGCCGGTATTAGGGTCCTGAACATTTACCGGATTTAGGCAACCGCCCGGCGGGTTTCTACTGTAATTATACTGCGTTTGAAATAAGATTAGACATTTAAATAAAACTTTTTTACAGTTCGTTCAACCGATTTTGACTTCTATTGCGTTGGTAGCATGATAAATGGCATCTGCAGTAAAAAGTTGGTATTGTCAGGCCTCCGTCACTCCATGTACTTGCGCGCTATAAGTGCCTACCGCCCAGCCGAGCGGTCTCGGTCCGCCGGCGGATCAAATTCAGTGCGGTTTTCGCAAGCGAAGCGCGCGCACGCCGTTCAATTTTAATAGTGCTGTTCGTTCGTACGCGTATTACGATGCCGTGTGGTGCCTTATGTGCTGTAGATGGGTGTAAATCAAGCAAAAGAAGGGATTATTTTACCTACACACTGATGTCTATAATTATGTTTTATCTAGGTTTCTTCCACAGTCAGCACCAATATATAAAACAAAACAAACTTACAAATATAATAAAACAAACTTTAAAAAAGAGAACCGACTTCAAAACACTAAACCGTAAGAAATAATTTCTTCTTTGATGTCGGTGCTTTTTCGATTCGTAATTACCTGCTGTTAGCACTAACATAAAAAAAAAAATCTTACGGCTTAGTGCTTTATTTGAAGTCGGTTCTCTTTTTTTTTTCATTTCTAGTGAACATCTCCGAAGATCATCATCAAACTAAGAAGTATTATACTTATTTTAAAACGTTCTCCTAAATGTAACAAATCCTTTTCTGAAAACCGCATCGATATCGGTTTAGCCAAACGCGAGATTATCGCGCACAAACATACATACCTACAAACCATACAAGTCCAACTTCTCAGTTTGGCCTATATGTCTGATCACCTCCTTTTTTTTAAGTTGGTTAAATATATTATAAATGATAAAATTTTTAACTGCCACATAAAAGTCAGAACATATTCACAGTTCTCAATAACATAGATAAAAAGTTATGTTAATTTAATTTTATCGAAGAGGCAGCCCTGCGATTACTGTGGAATCGCGCGGTGCGAAGCAATCACTGCTGTACGCTTGAGCATTTAGGCGCATTTTAGCATACAGTGGTTGTTGACGCGAGGGAGTAGGCAATTATCGTGATAGGTATTGGAAATTTTCTACTGAGTGAAGTATCTGTTACGTAGTAACTATTCAGTAATCTGTGGTATTGTAACCACTTTTTTGCTTTTAATGCCATCCTTATGCCTACGGAATAGAAGTCAAAATCAGTTGAACGGACTGTAAAAAAGGTTTGTTTAAATGTCTAATCTTATTTCAAATGGAGTATAGGCTTTAGGCAGATAAAGGCACCTCTGTCGGAAATAGGCATCTATCTACTCGTTTTATGGACTACGAGATTTACGTAGACCTGGTACTAGCGCTAGAGAACAGGAAGTAGCCGACCGCGCTCGCGTATCTCTGTGAGGTACCTCGACACGTTCACGCTTAATTACTTATTCAAGGTGAGTACTGCCGGATTTAGGCAATAAGGTTATTCATGAATATTCAAGCCACCAGTTGGCGCCACTTTGACAAGAGGTCTTCCAGTTCGACAATGAACTTAAAATATTTGCTGTCATTCGTTTCATTCTTTCGTTCACCATTCAGTCCGTAGGCGCTTTGACACTTTTGACAGATGCCCGGACCTGACGTCTCAGTGCTGCCGCCTAGTGAACGTCATTTCAGAAAACCCTCATTGGTGAAATTAGGGCCCTGTTCTGATATAGGCACGTGCTAATATAAGTGCCCTGGCTGGTATTAGGCATCGAACGGATTCAGGAAGCAACCAGAGTCCTACTGGAATTAGGGTTTGGCAGAATTTATTTATTTATTTATTTATTTCCAACTTACAACTATCATTACAGGATTGCACCTAATGCGATAGTGTGTACATCTAAATTCTTATCTTAACTTATTACTAGCTTATAATTATTTTTATAATATTTAAATTTTGTAACATATTACAAATAATGCATTTTTTGTGAACTCACTCAGAGAACAACCGAAAAGGTCTGAGTCACTAGCTATGAGGTTGAGAGTGCGGAGTGCACGCGTCAGTGGCGCCTCACTCAAAAGATTGGTCCGAGCGCGCGGCTCCGCCAGCAGCCGTGGCTGTCGTCGTCGCCACACGTACCTGTCCGGAACACACAAACCTATCTGCCCTAAAATGTCCGCATTATGTACCTTCCCTCTAAGTACCTTGAATATGTACGAGACGAGTGCGAGATCCCTCCTGACCCTCAGTTCGTTATATCCAACCATACCCAAAATAAATAAAGTTGGGTACATAAGCGGATAAAATGGGTATACACCGTACAAGCGGTGGTACAAGTACCTCACAAACTTGTTTTGTACTCTCTCCAGCATGAGTCTATATTTAGATTCATGTGGAGCCCAAATGACTGCGTTACATTCTAATTTACTTCTGACTAAACTATTATATAAGGCGATAATCGCTTTAATGTTTTTAAAGCCCCGCACCATACGGAGCATAAAACCCAAATTACGGTAGGCTTTTCTGCAGCAGCTTGTGATGTGATCACGAAACGTTAGCCCCGTGTTGAATTTCACCCCTCAATATAGGCACCTGCCGGATATAGGCACCTATGGACTACGAGACATACATAGATCTAGTTTAATGTATCAAGTACCCCATCAAATGCGTGGGCTACATCGACGTGTTCACTGATACTGGTCTGGATTCTGCAGGAATTAGGCACACTTCAGTTCCAGTTGAAAACCAGCGTCAGGCACTACTTGTCTGGCAGTTATGCTGAACTGGGCCTTTTTAGCAGCTGTGCACCTTACACTTTTAATTTATTTTTGAAGTGAAACTTCTTATGCTACTTCCAACAAGGTTGCGTTAAACATTTAACGCTAAAGGTTGCGTTAAAAATTTAAAGCTACCGAGGGAGAGAAAGAAAGATACACAAAAGTAGAAAGTAGGAGAGAGAAAGAGAGTGAGTCGGTTTCACTTCTTCCGCGCGGATGGACTCCACGCACTTTTTGTTTTTTGCTCTTTCCTGCAGACTCTGTGCTAAATAAATCTATTTTTTACTTTCTACTTTTTCTGACACACCAAACTATTAAAGCCATAATATTTCGTCCTCAGGCAATACAAGAACAAATGATAGCTCACGGCGCCGAGCCGGTGAACTTCGACGACGTCAAAGACGAGATCTTCGACATGATCCGACCAGAAGAGCCGTCTAGGATAACTCTTCAAGACCTCATACGTAGTGGTCACGGCCATACTGCTGTGTCTATACTGTTGGAACTGCATGGGTTCTGGGCTTATGAGAACAGGTAATTACATTTCTTTATATCCTACTAGCTGCGAACGCATAAGACCAAGTTCACACTAGTGTTGCCAACTTAGGGTAATTTACCCTAGATTTAGGGTGAAACTAATACGGCAGGGTAAGTTTTAGGGTTTTTTTTTGGGTAAGGTCTGTTACGCTTGCGAGAGTACTTTAATATTAAACTACTTAGTAGAACGTCGCGTTGCGTTTAGTTTTGGGCCGGGGTTCAGTGGAGCTTAGATGCTGGTGGTAATAAACGATTCCATAACTTTTCTAAGGTAGCATTATCTTTTTTATCAGCACCTATAAATTATTTAGTATTCAGTCGTCAAGACCGAGCTCTGTAAGTAAGCTATCTTTGACCATGATATAGAGTATAATTTGCAGTCATTAAATAGTAATATTGCGTTAACTTCACACCATCAAAAACAACCATAGTTAAAATTTACAATAGTATTTACATAAACAAAGTTAACTATGCAGTCGATGCAGAGGACACATTTGCGAAATGAGAAAAAAGAAATATCTCGTTGTTTTATTTGTAAAGTAAGAAAAAACTGAGGGAATTAATTTAGGGTATATGCATGAAAACTGCGACTAAGCCTGGGGTAAAGTGAAAACCAGGCCTGGCAACACTGTTCCAACGTACGTAATCAAATCGCGGCGGGATTTTTCCGCACACCCGATCTTCAACGCTCTGCTTAGCGCCTAGGGTTGAAAATCGAACAATGTGTTTTATCGACGCGCTGGGATTCACTCTGTTGGTTTGCAACACAGAGTTGATAATCCATTGCTCGATAAACCCCGCCGCGATTCTATTATGTCAGTGAGAACGTAGACATAGTCTAGTTCCATTGGGAATATCGGGATATAAAATACACTTCTCTCAAAAATTAAGGGAGCAAAGAAATTTCCGGGCTGTATCTTGAAGAAAAAATGGTCGTGCAGAAAGGTCGTAGGGATTTTTTGGGTATATTGATCTGTAAAACTTAACATTCATGGTTTCCTCATTATTTTTGATTGGGCGCTTGATTTAAAAAAAAAATACGAAAAGCCCTTTATTGTTTCAAATACATGTAAGTGCTTAATGATTTAAAAAAAAAATTGCTAATCCTTGTAGAAAATGTATTCAAGTTTTTGAAAACCACCTCAAACTTGGTTTTTCTTTTTCCCTTAATTTTTGTGAGAAGTATAAGTACCTACCTATTCTATGTCCTAATCCAAGTCATGGTCTCTTTCTTTCTTCGTCACCCGGCGTTGACGTCAACTGGTGCAGCATAAAATGATAATGTTGCTCCATTATCTCTTCATTTAGTGTACAATAAAACATATTCTGTGTAACAGGGAGGCGTTAGCGGCAGCCGGAGATCATGCCTGACAGCTGGCGCGGTATCTCCACTTTAATGGAGATCGGTTTACCATTTAAAGACTTTAGTGTCTTTGGTGAACGTTAAAAAGTTCAGTGTACCTGAGGAAGTGGAAATGTTGAGTTTCTATGAAGACTGTATAAATGTTTAACATCTATGAAGAATGTGAAAATGTTGTGTATCTCTGGAAAAAATTTGAAAATGTTGCTTTTCTCTGAATAATTTAAATATGTGTTGAGCATCTCTGCTAAGTATACAGGGTTACTTGTAATTCGACATATTCCGTCAGGAGCTGATGGGGGGCAGAACGCAACAAATTGAACCCCCATAATGTATGGCAGAAATTAAATAGTTTTCGAGATATTTGAATTTTAAAGGTTTGACATTTCATTCCGAATAATAAAAAACTACATATTGAATGGGTACCATTAAAAAAATGATATCGTAGCTGGCACTTTAATTAAGCTATGATTAGTACTTGATTAAACAAAATCTTACAAATATTTTCATTTCACGCTTCTAAAATATCTCGAAAACTATTGAATTTCGGCCATACATATGAAGGGTTCAATTTGTTGCATTCTGACCGGGGTATCAGCTCCAGACGAATATACGTCGAATTACAAGTAACCCTGACATTTTGCAAACCTAATACACCGAGAAATTTAAATGGTTGTTTTCCCGCGGTCGACCAATTTGCCATAAGGAGTAATTTCGAAGCATAGAGTAAAAGTAAAAAAAATAAGATATTTTTGTTTTAAAATAATTAAAAAAATATTCATCAAATCGAAAACGTGAGTATCAATAGTAACACTAGAGGTAACTTGTAGGTACTACTCGAATCGCATGCACCGCCGGCAAAGTGAACAGCGATGCATAAATGTTCAAAGCAAAATAAAATCTCGCACGTGGTGATTTTTCACAATGGTTAATCTGCCATTTTTTGTTTCTAATATTTTATTTGTTTATAAAACGATTGTATTACCAAGACAAAACCATTTTACTGTGGGAAAACAACCATTAAAATTTCTCGGTGTATAGTCCGTCTCACGCAAGAAGTCTCGCAGACGTCATCCGACGAAAATGAAAATATTCGTTCTATTTCTTGCCGGGGGACTCTCGTGAGACGGTCTCTAGTATCGTTTGCCATTTAAGACTGCTGGGGAAAAAGGTTGAGTGTCGCTGGACGATGTTAAAGGTTGCTCATGCCTAAAATCAGCCTATATAGTTCCCACTTCCGTGACACAGTTCTTCGCTCTGTGAGAGCGAGTGAGCCACCACGCGGGCCCAGTGCTGGTTGTTAGATATCACGTCTTCGAATTTTTAGTTGTGATGTTTGCACGATGATTTTCTTCGCCGTTTTGAGAATAGTGTTGATGAAATAAAGTGTTGTGCCTGGCTGGGTACACGTAAGTCGGGGCCGTTACCAATGAGCCAACACTGCTGTTAAAAGGTTTAATATCTCTTAATTCGGTTAAAGGATACTGAACGAGACACAATAGAAGCTTTATTGTTCCTCAAAGTAAATATATGAAAATGTTGAGTATCTCTGAAGAATGTGAAATGTTTAATACCAGTAAAAATGAATCTCTATGAAATGTTAAGTGTGGAACTTTGCTGAAAAATGTGATACTTTAAATATTCCTGAAGATTTTAAAAATGTTGTGTTTCTGACGCGTGTAAAATTATTCAGTCTCCATATTATATACTTATAACAAAAATATACTATTCCTGAAAATTATAAAAAAAATAAAATGGTAAAAAAATATGTTTACATTTAGTGTCCTGAGCATTTAAAACAATCTGCAGTATTAAAGGATTCAGTGCCTCTGAAAAAAATGATGCTATTTAAATTACGTAATTTATATAATGTAGTAAAAATTGTTATCTAGTTATATTCCTAAATATTAATCTATTTATTCATTGTAATCAAATCCTATCTAATAATCTTCCCTATTTAAAACTTTTAATAATGCTTTTAAAATTATTATGATATAACCAATGCATTTTTCAAGTCTTTTTATTATAATGATAATTTCAAATCTTCCCTTAACCTATGATATTGAATAATAAATGTATTCCCAAAATTAAAGACATTAAATACTGTAATAACAATATTTATTATGATTATAATAAATTGTAAAATATATAAAAACAATGTATATAATAATAACAACATGATAACTTGTAAATATAAACATTATACATAGATTTTTGTTTTATTATTGTATTTACTGACTCATTTAAAGCTTACAATTATGCAAATAAAAGAGGGACCGAAGTATTAAACCCATTTTTGTTCTGTTGCGAGAACGGGATGGCGCTATTAGTCCTAGAGCTATCTCTATCTCAGTCTCGCAATCGAACAATGATAACGTTCTCACTTCCCGATGGGTCCCTAGTACTTTTTAAAACACTGATTTGACTATTTATAAATATTTTTTACACTTATTTGGTTTTATATCGTGCGAAATGCAAAGACAACGCTCTCAAAAGCCGAACTTATATTAAACATACCGTCTTATTATAAATCGCTATCTAACTTTAATTTCGCTTATAGCTCTGAGCCAGTTCTTGCATTTTCAACTTAATTTCGATTTGGGTAAAGTTCTTAGTACTAAAATGACAACTTAGCACCAAAAATAACTGCATTTCTATACATATCGGGTTCTTTATTCAAAACTGGCTTGTTAGTGGTAGCGTTTAAAAAAGTTCGGTCCTAGATAACAGCCTGATATACTATTTCTTTGACTATAATTTCCAGTGAGTGAAACTCAGGTAAGGGACATTTGCCTTAACTTCAAGGAAGTAAGTAACATAGAGTGAATAATACCGCCTCCTGAAGTCCTGGAATAATAATCACAACCTTTTCATCCTGGGATTTAAGTGGTTTTGCGTGTATGACCAGATGTATGAACGAACGAACAAAAGAAGAATGTAACGATCGCAAAAGGAGGTATTCTCTTCTCCCATGGGAAGATGGCGTGAGTTTATGATTTTATGTTTATATGAGTCACTTATCAATGACTGAATACTGCTTAACCTTTTGACCGCCAAAGCGTAACGCATCGGCGTCCCTCCCACGCTAAGCCACAAATTCAGCGCCTACCTACAAAAACGAATAGGGATTCCAAGATTTTATCGATAAGCAATTAACCATTGCTATTCGTCCCCTATTTTTTAAATAAAATATTACTCGTAACATCATTGTTTTATTTAATTTGACCCTAAACTGTTGTTTTCTTGTCATTGGCCGACAGTGGCGTGTTCGGCACGTTTTCATTTGTCGGTTATACCCGACGGTGGCGGTCAAAAGTTTACTGGTAACTTAAAAAGTCCTTATTTTCTTCAAAACAATAAGTTATTATGAATGTAGTCAAGGTGCTGTAATTACTTAAATCTCGAGATGGAATCGCCATGACTATCATTTCGGGATTTCAAAGGGAGGTATTATCCTCTCTATTTATGAGATTGATTTACACTAAGTGATTACTTTAACTCACACACTGACTTATTACTTGTTAATATTATAGGAAAATCGTATACTTACTTTTACAATGTTTGTAAATGTGTGAACACCATGTATCTATCACAGAATTAATTTATCTGTATTGCTTTAAGGTGAATGCGCAGTGGTAGAGCGCGAAATTCAAATTTTGTTACGTTTTTTGCAATTTTCAGGTGAGTGTCAGCTTGTTACTTGATCAAAATATGATTTGCGACTATAACATGTACGTATTTACAGATTTATAATCATTAGAATCAATAATACATCTTTCTAAGTTAGATTTGTTCTATAAGAACAAATTTCTTATGGAAAAGTGCTTGTGGAAGAAATCTAACTTATAAGAGATATATTAGACATTCAAATGACTAAGTTCTGTAAACACGTACCTGTTATATTCGCAAATCACATTTTGATCAGGATACCTGATACTGACCTGAAAATTACAAAAACGTAAGAAAATTTGAATTTCGCGGTCTACCACTGCGCATTCACCTTAATTTGATTCTGTTTACCTATTTTGGTATGGTAATTTTAATCTGGGTGCATCGTTTTCACACATAATCATATAATGAATGTACTATGTTAAATATTGGACTGGAAACATTTTAAAAGAGTAACGGTGGAGTTTCTTGCCCATTCATCTCCATACGAAACTACATTTTGGAAGGGGCGACTAGAATCAATTCTATTTTAATGTAAATGTTGACGTTCAAAAGTGCCTTTTAAGTGCCTATTTGAAATAAATGCTTTGACTTTGACTTTGACTCTATGTAACTTACTTCCTTGAAGTTAAGGTAAATATAATGCACCTATTCTAGACTCTAATTAATACACATTAAAGTGTTAACGCTACACAGACTCCTGCGCGCTTCTGTACTCAAACACGCTGCCCCTCTCCAGGAAAGCGCTCGCTTGCTTGTTTGTTAGTTCGTCTGTCTGTGTCGCGTCGGTGGGCAGGCCGTAGCCACCGCCGGCAGGGGAGTTCATTATGTATTTATCCTGTGAATAAGGCCAAGTTTAGAATCAAAATACAAAGTTCAAATTAAATTAGCTAGCGTAACTCCGCAAACGTTATGGATAAGTATCGTTATCTAAACATGACAGAAAGAAAAAAAACAATTTGTTATATTTTTTGGAGTCAACGGACAGGATCCTGTGGAACCTCCTTTTAGTTAGGAAGGTAAAGTTCTGATGAAATCTTATAAAGCCGGTAATGTTCCCACAGCTGGGACATAGGCTTCTTCTCTGTGAGAGGGAGTGGGTCGGTATCCACCACGCGGGCCCATTGCGGGTTGGTAGATGTCACATGTTTTCGAATTTTTGGTTCAAGGACATGCCGGTTTCCTCACGATGTTTTCCTTCACCGTTTTGAGAGCAGTGGTTATCTAAAGTCCCCGTCACGAGAAGCTTTAAATTTTGTAAACACACATTCTGGGGTCCAAATGTTTAGGCACCATGAGTCAGACGCGTTCCAGACCACAAAACATCAGACGACAGCGCTTTATATCGCTAAAATATAACCCGACCAAGTGAAATTGCTCGTTAGTTTCGTATTATACGTACGTTACTTTGAGTTGATTGAATTTGGGATTATTTGTTGTTGATTTAATTGTCGCTGCGTAACTTGGTAGTTCTTTATTTACAAAATGTATAGGTTCTCATGATGGGGACTACATTATTAATACGTGAAACAAAAGCTTTGTGGGGTACAAAGCTTTTTGTTTCACGTATTAATATTTTTTACGAAAATGACAAAGACGGAGAAGTATGAAATTTAGCACAGATAAAGTTTATAGAGTACATGCTAAAATGTCTTCATAATAATGCATTAAAAATACATTGAATAAATTAAAAAAAACATGGTCGATGTTCGATCACCGGGCGACCAGTAGTGAAATTAAATATATAAAGTGCCGGCCAGAATGGGCCTTATCAGAAGGCTTAAAGTCACCCAAAGGGCAATGGAGAGAGCTATGCTCGGAGTTTCCCTACGTGATCGAATCAGGAATGAAGAGATCCGTAGGAGAACCAAAGCAACAGACATAGGCCGAAGAATTGCCAGACTTAAGTGGCAGTGGGCAGGGCACATTGCTCGCAGAACAGATGGCCGATGGGGCCGAAAGGTTCTGGAGTGGCGACCGCGTACTGGAAGACGTAGAGTTGGAAGGCCTCTCACGAGGTGGACCGATGACCTTGTGAAGGCCGTGGAACAGAACCGTTCGAAGTAGAGGAACTTGGAGGAGGCCTATGTCCAGCAGTGGACGTATTTCGGCTGAAATGATGATGATGATGATGATGAAGAAGCCTGGGTTCGAACTCATGAGCTACAACTCGTAAGGCGAAGCCTATACGAGCCACCACTGCTCAACTATGATGAAATAGTGAACTAGAACAAAATCTCTTACTCCTGGGAACGCTTGCACAGACGCCTTCCCTCCTAAATTGATGAGTCGTCCGTCCACACGCTGCAATAGGTTCAGACCTCGCTCCCCTGACTCTCCACCTATAAATAACATATACATATTCATTAGTAAATTACTCTTATCAATTTGCATTTTGACAAAAAATCTAGCAACGGAATCATTCATGGCATATGCGACATGCTCAGATACAGAGGGGGGGGGGATTATTTTTTCAGGATTCCGGTTTGATTCAGTGTTTTTTTTATTTTTTATTATAATTTATCTATTTTTTAGGGTGCACGCCCGGCGAGATTTAAATGTATATCGTCAATAGCGTCAAAAGTGTAAGTCATCAATCACATTCCGAAAGATTTTTTAAGAAATTCCATATGATTAAGCTTCATATTATGTAAAAAAAAATATCCGTCCTTCTGGCGCAATCGTTTGCTCAACGACGTAAGTAATGAATGTTTTTGAACCGTCAAAATTAAAGACTTTGCTATTGTCAGTGTACTTGTACAATGTAGTTGCCATTCAAACTAGAAAAGTTATAAGCGCGCGTTATAAGTTACTAGCGCCATTGTAAATCTCTTGCCAATCTGCACACCTCATCATCATCCGAGCCTTTTCGCAGTTATGTTCAGGTCAGCTTCCAGTCATGCCGCTGTATACCAGTATTCTACGTGGGCATATCTGACCTCCACAATAGGGTATTACAACCATTTTTGAAAAGTGACCTAATTATATTCTAAAACTCTAATATACCACAAATGAAAAAAAAAATCGATTAGTGCCGTAAAAATTCACTGAAATTTTACATTTTCGAATTTCGCGCGTAATTTAACGAAAACGCTGGACACAGTGGACGCCATATTGCTCTGTGGGTATGACGTCAGTTTGCTGTATAAACAAATGCGCTGACATTTTATATGAATAATTGAAAAAAATCGTTATTATTCTACTTATCGTTGGTTTTCTGTTCCTGAATGTGAAATATTATTTAAATAAAAAAATACTTTAGTTACGAAAATAATAAAAATACAAACTTGTTCAATTGACACGCCGTATGACGTAACATGGCGGCTACTATTTCATGGTGTTCAAAAACAGATTAAAAAATCTGAAATCTTTGAATTTAATTTTAAAATTTATTTTGTTATTTCATGAACACTACCTCAATAATATATTTTTAGATGTTTTATCTCATAGAGTAAAATACCCGTATTTATTTACCATTCATGCCATAAGGCTGGAAGGATCTTCGTTCAGTGAGCACGGACAGCTGCACGCTGCGACGGAACACCAGCTCTCTAGACACGCCATCTCCGCCGTTCCATCGACCTGTAACAATAATGTATACAGCACTATCAGCCTATAACGTTCCCACAGCTGGGACACAAGCCTCCTCTCTGTGAGCGAGAGCGGGCCGTAATGCACCACGCGGGCCCAGTGCGGGTTGGTGGTTGTCACATGTCTTCGAATTTTTAGTTCTAGGACATGTTTTCCTTTACCGTTTTCAGAGCAGTGGTGACGAAATTAAATCCACAAGATTTAAAGTGCCTGCCTCGATTCGAACTCACTACCTACAACTCGTAAGTCGGGGCTGTAACCAATAGGCCACCGTTTAAAGGTAAATGACATTTAATTGAATAAATTGGTTAAAAAAAAGACACTGTTAAACGTTAAAATTGAATTGTGTTTTAAGAATTTCAGTGTTTCCTATCTGACTACTCTGAAAAGATAGACCAAAACAGACTCAGAGGTCAATCAGGCTCTTTCTTAGATGGTATTATATGGAAAGAACCAAACAAATTTTAGTGGACTTGTTCAGTCAGTGCACGCATTTGTCAGTAAACGTGTAAGGTTTTTTTTTTTTTTTGGATGGGAAATCATCAAATAACTTGGAGGGCGTGTCAGACTTTTACTGACTAAAACCCACCCGTGTTCCCTCAGTTGCCTGTGTGCCAGGGGCCGCGGTATCTCTTTCGAACAACCCGCACCCCTGGCAGGCATCGGCCCTTGCGGACCCCACCAGTTGGTGCTGACATCTCTTTGAGGCGCGCGTGGGACACAACGCGCCGTCGACCCGGGCTTGGTCCTTACCGGACAGCGAGCTACCCATTACTCGCCGTCCGCAAGCCCGCGCCTACGGTGGCCGGGAATCAACCTGGGATTCCCGACGCCCAGGGCTTCTCCCGCGGCGACTACGGCCGTGAGGGCGCATATACTGCCTCTCCCTCACGTGCGCCGCCTCCCTCTTCGCGAGCATTACTGCTTCGCAGAAGGAGGTGACGGCTAACCATGCACTCTCGCTCCGTACCATGGCCTGCACCAGGGCCGGACGCGAGAGATCGCCGCCGCCGATAACGTGTAAGGTCAACTCAAAACTTAAGCAGCTCGACAACTCGACGAAAAATACCAAAGAAAGGGCATTAGGGTAGACCGCAAAAATTACTCAAACTGCCAGGTCATCATCAAAAGTAACTGAAGGAAAAAAATGCCCCACGTTGCCCTAGTCAGTCATTGAACATACCTTTGCCCCCCGAGCCAGGTCTTAGCGAGAATTTGGTGACGAGCATGGGGTAGCGGCGCTCGACGATCTCAACGTCGGTGATGCGAGTGTTCGTCATGTGTGTGTGCACACCTCCGCAACCGTGCCAACCGGGACCCTGGGGAATATTTAGGAATTTAGTAACATAACATTATTATTATTTATTTAAACTACATTTATAACACCTTTACAGATTTCTCCAAGGTGATGTTATAAGCATGCATATTTACCTAAAGATAATTTTTAGCTATGAAAGTATGGAAACGGCTTTATAAATTATTTGTAATATTTATTAAAAACCCCGGGATTCTTGGATTGCATAACTATTCAGATGTGTATTCATTTAAAATTAATGTTTAACCCGATACAAATATGTGTATGTACTGGAGGAGGGATGGTTTGTATTAGTTAAAACAAAAAATAAACAAATTACTTACCTAAATTAAGACTTTTTCGATACAAAAGCGCATTCCATGTTAGCCAACATCTCAACCATAGGTGAATATGTATCCGAATATCCGATCTCTGCTGATAATGAATGTAAAATATACTCACAGCTCCACTGCCGCCCGCAACAGTTTCATAGTAGCCCCAATCTTCTTCTCCCAACGTTAAGTTGTTCATGCAACCTTGGGACGCTGCACACACCTGAAACACATGAGGACCTCAAAAAGTTATTCGTCTAATATATATTATTATACAGGGTATAAGGGGACCGCTTCCAAAGCTTGAACGTAGGTTATTACAACCTAAATGCAAACGGATACCAATAACCTTTCGCCTTAAATTGGTTATTTTGCATCAATTTAAGACGTTTCGACGCTTCTGTAATGTTTCTACTTATTTTATTTTGGCGGCGCTTTACAAAGGATGCCTAAAGATAATATCGCCGCCTGGATTCCGGGTCGTTTTTAAATGTGTTTAATCTCAAAATAATGGTTCATTTAACTGTTCTTACAGCATAGTGTACAACAAATGATAAAAAATTAGGTAATAAAAAAAGATTTTTGCTA
Source organism: Antitype chi (assembly GCA_947359405.1). Classification (NCBI taxonomy): domain Eukaryota; kingdom Metazoa; phylum Arthropoda; class Insecta; order Lepidoptera; family Noctuidae; genus Antitype; species Antitype chi. Next base: position 5,509,138 of record OX375829.1, on the reverse strand, counting down.
TGGTACTGTACCGAGAATGACTAGCCCTATCACCTGTCTTCGTTTTCTGAAGCGTTTCCCCTACACCCTGTATACAGGATCGCATACATCGGCGCTCAACCTGTTGCCATAGATTCAGTTCATGAATCTGAAAGCCCCTGCGTTGAAATTTTTTGGCGGTTTCAAAAAATAAGTATGCCATACATTTTGATCCCGCAGGTATTGCAATTTTCTTCGAAACAGCAGCTTTTTTAGGCGGTTTAAAAAAAACAGGTCTGACATACATTTTGACCCCGCAGGTATTGCAATTTTCTTCGAATCAGTAGATGTTTTTTGGCGGTTTAAAAAAAAATAGGCCTGCCATACATTTTGACCGCGCAGGTATTGCAATTTTTTTCGAAACAGCAGATTTTTTTGTAATGTTGAAATTAATAGAGGGTAATAAAAAAAACTTGCTCTACAATACTTTGCGACCACGTAGGATTTGCAATTTTGTATGACACAGCAGATTTTTTTTTTTGATAACCGTCGAAAGATTTCTACGCCACCCGATCTACAATTATTTGCTGAATTCATGGTTTCAATTTGCGCGTTGATGTTTTTGTATATATTTATACGCATTGACTTAGAATCTCCTCCTTTCTTTACGTCGGTTAAAAATAACCGTTTATGACGTGAAACAAGTGGCAAAGAAAAGACCGATTTATTCTGTGAAAATCTCACCATGAAAGCTTAGGTGAAGTGACTTTGACGTGAGCTGACGTTCCACCTGCAGTGCTATTCTGTAAAAATGACACCGTGACAACTTAGGTGCTTTGCATGCCGAATGGAGAAATATGGCAGAACTCTTTATTTTGATACCTACAACTACTTATGTATTACCTATATTTGCAAATAAATTCTATTCTATTCTATTCTAAGTGGGCTTGAAGTGAGCCGTGAATAGTGTCCATAGCATATGGTAGAATGACATCTCACTTCAAACTCACTTCACCAAAGCTTTCACGGGCAGATGTTTACAGAATAGACTGTCTGATGCTAGGGATTGACAATTCACTTCAAGCTCAATTTACCTAAGTTGTCATGGTGAGATTTTTACAGAACACATTGGAGGGAATGAGTTTAATGTTAAAAAGTACAAAACGAACGCGCTGAGTAACCAAAACGTAAATTCGAACGATATAAAAATGTATAATACTCGTTCGCACATAATAAAGTGGTCTTAAGACTGTATTCATATCCGTGGGTGACACTAATTGTGCCTGTTGCAAATTGTGCTAATGAGATTTGAATAACATACAACCTGACTAACCCTGATGCTTCCCCCTTAATATTTCACTTCGACAGCACGGATACATCAATGTTTTGACATGTCACTACATCAAGCAAGTTGCGCCCGAGAAAAATACGGGTGTGGCGCTAGTTGTTTATTTTTAAAGAAGAGCTACTCAATAACTAAGTTCTTCTAACTTAACAGACAGCTGTGCTGCTGGGGAGTTTGTTGCGCTACTTCTTCATCCCAGCTAAAGCACTAGGAAGTGGTGAAGGGTGGGCGTTTTGGGGGACTATCTTATGTCATTTTGGCGTTCAAAAAGAGCTGACTCTTAGCCTAGATTGAATAAATGACTTTTGATTTTTAACTTCGAAAGACGTACCTGGAATGCCTTCAGTACAACATCTACAATTCTCTGCGATGTGAGCACGTTCCCGCCGACGACTGCGGCGTCCTCTGACGGGTCTAGTATGGAACCTTCCGGAATTATCACCTTCACTGGGTTTAGACAGCCCTGTAATAAAAAAGTCATGATTAAAATGATGTAGCTGGCTTTTTTCAAATGGGAGGTGGCGAGCCGATCGCAGACTTTAAGGGGAACCTAGTCGCGGGCTCGAACTCACTGGTGGGCCTGGCTAAAAATCACGCTGTCTCACCAGGCTTCGTGTCCGACAGAGATAGTATCAGTGATGAGCAGTTAGACGCTAGTCTACACGCACAACGTTATTGAGTAAGATAAAGGATCATATATAGTAAAAAAATCGCGAAAAAATTAATAAAAGTCCTTTGGAAGATCGGATTTTATGAAAAAGCCAATGCATAAATCAATGACCGATAAAGTTTATTGATTTTTTCGATAATTGAACTTTGTCGGTACCGACTTGGTTTTGCAGATTTTACACTTCTTTTATTACTTAAACACGCCCAAAGTTAAGTAAAATTAGCAAGAAAAACGAATATTTGTTGGCTACTAACATTTTAATGGGTTTTTATTTTAGTATTCTGTTTCCGTACAGACAATATTAATAATGAGACAAAACGATATCATATTTTACTTTGGATGTGCCGTGTCAGACAGTGGAGTAAAAGGCCCACCGTGCCACCCGTGCAGGGGCCCACCATGCCACCCGTGCAGGGGCCTACCGTGCCAACCGTGCAGGGGCCCACCATGCCACCCGTGCAGGGGCCTACCGTGCCAACCGTGCAGGGGCCCACCATGCCACCCGTGCAGGGGCCCACCGTGCCAACCGTGCAGGGGCCCACCATTCCACCCGTGCAGGGGCCCACCGTGCCAACCGTGCAGGGGCCCACCATGCCACCCGTGCAGGGGCCTACCGTGCCAACCGTGCAGGGGCCCACCATGCCACCCGTGCAGGGGCCTACCGTGCCAACCGTGCAGGGGCCCACCATGCCACCCGTGCAGGGGCCCACCGTGCCAACCGTGCAGGGGCCCACCATGCCACCCGTGCAGGGGCCCACCGTGCCAACCGTGCAGGGGCCCATCATGCCACCCGTGCAGGGGCCGACCGTGCCACCAGTCCAGGGGCCCACCGTACCTCCCGTGCAGTGGCCCACCGTGCCTCCCGTGGCACGTGCCACGCAATATTTACCTGATTCAAAGGCACATCATGTCCCACCATGCAGCGGAGACAATATATGAGGGCAGACAGTGTAATGGCGCGCGGAGCGTTCAGATTGCCCCATACTTCTACTCCAGTGCCACTAAAATACAAAAACATTACATACACGACTAGATATCGGGTTTATTCAATTCGATATTTCGTGGATTCGATATCGATACTATCGTATAATTATATATAATTTTGTATTATGGACTTTACTTTAGTCGGCATAAAGTTCGGAATACAAAAACTGTCTCGAAGGTTCAGGCTCGCTTGGTAACACCATTTTATTATGTTGTTCCCAACAATAGTTTGTCAAGATTTTTGTTACTCAATCATGCAAAAACGACTGAACGAGTTCAGATATTTTGGAACACAGGTGGATATTATGATAATTTATATCTAGGTACAAGAAGTATTTAGCCTAGATAGCTAATAAAACTGCGGAAAGTAACTACTTTTAAACAATACTTACGTAAAATCACAGACAGCGCTACCCTCCTTCTCATCGAGGGTGACAGTGAGACATATAGGCGTACCGTTATCCATGTACTCGGTCGCTTTTAGCACGGTGGAGCCTGTCTTAGCTAAGGCGTTGCGTGCTATTTCCTGTAATTAAAATACTATTGGTACTAAACTACAAAATAGAACATGGTCAGAATCTTGGAAATAATGACTAGTTCGCTAGAAATTATTGAAGACTCGAGAACATTTTGTGAAATGTGACATTGTGTGACAAGGTACAGGGGGAGATCAAAAGCTTTGTGACGTCACATGAAATCTAAAATACTAACTCTAAATTTATTTGTAAACCAAAAACTTAAAAATATACTCGATCTATATAAGGCTCATGTAGGATTAAGTCGTCGGCGAGTGCTGTTTTAATTTAAATTAAAAAAAATTGGAAAAAACTGCTGTTTTAATTTAATTAGTTCTAAATATAAAATTTAAAAATATGTGACGTCACTTGAGCCGGGAGGGGGTTTCACAAGTGTGACAAGGACGGGGGGGGGGGTGTCAAAAACCTAAAAATTTGTGTGACGTCATTTATGGATGGCCCCTAACTCGAAAGTTTTAAACTTTTGCGTTTGCCAAAACTGCCTTACTGCAGTTTGGCATATAATTTGGAGGCATTCGTCAAGTTCTATGAAACATACAATAGGTAATTCAATAAATAAATCACTGTAAGTATTGGAATTCTTTGACCAGTGCATGTTGCCAGTGATGACCTATGGTACTTAAACGTGGTCGCTCACAATGGGCCTTATAAGACTAAAAGTCACCCAAAGGGCAACGGAAAGGGCTTTGCCTGGAGTTTCCCCACGTGATCGAATCAGGAATGAGATATCCGCTGGAGAACCAAGGCAACCGACATAGCCCGAAGAATTGCCAAACAAAAAATTGCTCGCAGAACAGATGAAGGCCGCAGGAATCCGCTGGATGCGGGAGGCCTATGTCCAGCAATGGACGTGTTTCGGTTGAAATGATGATGATGAAGTATTGAAATGACTGTGCTGGTATTAATTACAATAGTTTACGTTACCTTCAACATGTCCCTCACAGCTAACTCAGCGTTATTCTGTATGTGCGTCATGTACGCTTGCGTCACATCCAGACCGTATTCACCAATCAGATCACCGACTAACTGGATACCCTAGAAAAAGAACATACATCCATAATTATAATGTTATACGAGTGATTTCATAAAAAATATAATATAACTTAGAATTTTGTAAAAAGATTTATTTTTAATTTGTCTTCGCCACAAATCTATCCCAGATTTGTGGCGAAGACAAATAAAAAAAATCTTATTTAAAAAAAAACCTTTTCCAAAAAAGAAAGTCGGTGTTTTTGGTTTTGCATTTTCGTTTTTTTACCACCGACTTCTGAAATAGTTATTTTTCACTTTGTAGTGCTATTTTGGAAGTCGTTATTTTGAATGTTTTTTCCCCTTTTTAGTTGTGGTACCTACCCCACACAAATTTGTATACCTTCACTTGCTAAGTAAATAACAGTGGCAGGAAGTTATTACTTATTATAATAACATCGACATAAAAAATCTGACTTCTGATCATAAAAAATGTATGTACAAAATATAAATGTCGAAAGCTATTTATTACATAAACACGTACCCTTTGATTAGCAGCGACTTGTGCCTTCAAATCTGACAGATTATCAGCTAAATTCCTCGTGCCAGAACATCCTGGCACCTTACCGGGCTTCATCAGTTCTACAATAAATTATAAAAAAAATATTTAGTTAAGGAGAAAGATTTCTTTTTCTCAGTATTCCCGTTAGACGAAGTATAATTATTACTACCACTGTAATCTAGAGATCTTAAGGAACAAATCAACACGCATTTCATTAATATACGCCACAATTTTTAGTAGGCCCAATCTCCGAACAAAAATGACTATCTCCTTTTAAAATAAACAAGTATAAATATGCGTGGTTGACATGATGACAGTGCGCGAGTCAGTTCAGTGAATTAGATGTTGTGTGTACATTTTGAATTACTGTCCCGACACAAAGAAGAAGACTAGTACCTAAGGGTCAAATCTCGCAAGCTATATTTAGATATCTTCATCTTGGGCTATCTAGTTAAAACTTTCTATTCAAGCTCTGATCCGAGGACAACATATTTATTTGTAGGAGCTGCAGCTAGAATTGTCCCTCGGAACAGCTTGTGAATAACAGCCGCACAAGTCGATCGATCAGTTTAAGGTACACTTGCCGCGGTAGGTCCGTGGACGGGCACCACATCTTTACATATAAAGTTGTTCGTTGGTCTCGGTTGTCATTTCTGGATCTGTGATAGTCGTTACGGGTCGTTGGAAGCCCAAAAGTCTGACAAACCATACGATACCCTTTTACCCTTTGGTAAGATTTATAGGTAAGGCAGATTGATTGATTGAGATAGAATCGTCTCTGCAGAAGGTAACTCTTTAGCTGTTACTTTATATTATGTACTGGGAAAAATACCCTTATGATACTTGCAGGTATTGTTCTGAAATTGTATATGCACCATTTTCAACATGGTTAAATGATAACTGATTTTATTTATTTTAGTAGGTTTGTACAAACACTTTTACACGTCAATCATATTTTTAAAACTAGATGAGGTCAACTCTGAGAAGAAAGGCCGAAACAAACTCAGAGGTCACAGTCTCTTTTAAAGTCCAGATAGTCGTGGTCTAGTCTTGGTCAGATTTTGTGAAGACCATGTGGATTGGTGTTTGAGATGGTCTTTTGAGGAAAGAACCACACAGATTGAGTGAACCTGTCCAATCAGTGCACGCATTTATTAGTAATCATGTAGCTGTACTCAGAACTTAAGGAGCTCAACGGTTCCTATCCCACATACCTTCAGTAATCAGTTCCTCATTGAACACCCCCCCTTCCACCAGCACTGTGGACTTGAAGGCCGCCCCCTCCTGCGCCAGGCTCACGGAGTGCGGCGGCATGGAGCCCGGCGTGAGGCCGCCGATGTCTGCGTGGTGCCCGCGGGACGCCACGTAGAACACGGGCCGGGGCTGGCCTCTGGGTGGTGCAGTCGAGGTTAGATAGCATGATCAGCCCATACTGCTATAATACTACTATTATTTTGCTTTTTATTAACATGCTTTGATTAGCCTCATTAACTAACACGCTTTTATTGGATTCACCTGTATGTTTGTTTTTTTGTAACCGACTCCTTTTTTGACTTGATTTTGACCCACTTCGAACGGTCAGACTTCATTTAAACTTTGTAGACTTATCGAGGACCGATGACAATTCAAGAATTTTTGAAAAAATAGAAAAAAAAATGTCATGCTTTTGTAGTTAGCAGAACTAAAAAATAGAAAATAAATAAAAGTTTAAAAAACTAAACAACACGCTTTAAAAACCAGACTAAAAATTTAGACAATATAATTTAATTCTATTAAAAAGCGTGGGGTGCTTGATATAAAAAATACCGCAAAAAGCACCCCACGCTTTTTAATAGAATTAAATTATTTTCTACTTTTTTAGTTTGATTTTTAAAGCGTGTTTTTAATTATTAATTTCGTTTATCGTAATGTAAATATAAATGTTGTATAATGCATAAAATCCAGAACCTACTGATTGGGTGAAGACACTGACTCCTGTAATACAGGCAGCAACCTAGCGCAGGAGTCAAGACTCCACTACAGGTTGAAATTGAAAACATGCGACAAACCGTAATGGGAGATTGTACTCATCATTATGAACAACTTTTACTAAGGGACCAAAGATGCAATCGCAAAAAAAAAACAGCTGTTCCCTACATTTTGACGAGTCATGCGAACATAAATGTAGGGAACAGATGTTTTTTTTTTCGCGATTGCATCTTTGGTCCCATAGTAAAAGTTGTTCATAATGATGAGTACAATGTCCCATTTCGGTTTGTCGCATGTTTTCAATTTCAACCTGTATATTTGTACCCTCTTTTTACGCCAATAAAGAATTTATTTATTTATAATGTTCCCACTGCTGGGACACAGGTCTCTTATCCATAAAAGAAAGTTGGCCGAAATCCACCACTGGGCCCGCAGTGCGGGTTGGTAGATGTCATATGTCTTCGAATTTTTGGTTCTAGGACATGCCGGTTTCCTCACGATGTTTTCCTTCACCGTTTTGAGAGTGATGAAATTGTTTACACAAAGTAAAGCCCGTTTGGGTTCAATCCTACGACCGGGAACTCGTAAGTCACGGCTGTTACCACTAGGCCACTTCTGATCTCGACGTTAGATAGACGTATACTTATTGTACACCCAAATTGCGCCAGTAGACTATTATTTTGCCAGGATGTTGAAGGTTGAAATCCAAGGTTGGAATCCTTACTAATATTATAAACGTGAAAGTTTGTATGTATACGGGCTGATTTTTTAGTCACCGTCCAAATTTTTCAGGGTCATAGTACCCGTGAAATTGAACAACTTTCTCCAAGGAACATGGGTCGAAATATGAAAAAAAAAATCGACCTCCCATGCAAAATCAATAGTTAGCTGGTCGATTTTGTATGGGAGGTCCGATTTTTTTTTTCATATTTCGACCCATGTTCCTTGGAGAAAGTTGTTCAATTTAACGGGTACTATGACCCTGAAAAATTTGGACGGTGACTAAAAAATCAGCCCGTAGATGTTTTTTACTCTTTCACGAAAAAACTACTGAATGGATTTAGATGAAATTTGGCACACATATAGATTATAACCTAAATTAATACATAGGATACTTTTTATCCCAGTAGTATGTTCCCGCGGGATAATTTCCGACTTCCACACGGGCGAAGCCGCGGGCGCAAGCTAGTACGTTATATTGCCACCGTTTTTTGTACTGCTGATTATTATATCGATATTCTGCAAAGCTTTCAGGGGTAGACATTTATACAGGGTCACATTAATTTAGCTAGCAATATTTAACCCACATGTTAGGTTTCGATATTGACAATTAATGAAAAAAAAACATCATTTGATGGGCGCAAGGCACCGCCCGTAATCGTTCAGCTAACCGCTTGCGTGGGCAGGACGCGCGTAGATCGCTCAGCTGTTTTTTGAAATTTTTAAACCAAGCTCTAAGTTCGAATTTCCTAAAGCCATAACTTAACAGTCAATTGGTTGCCTTAATTAAAGTAATCGTATTATTTCACAGTGTTATTTAACGTTTTGAACAAAGTTCGAATGATGAAATTTTTGTTTTCTTTTTTTTTTATTAGTTTTCGATGTCAATACGGTCAATATCCAATACGTGGGTAATAAAGTATTACCAGTTAATTTAATTTGACCCTGTTTATTGGTATTAATGAAATTATGTTAACATTGTGAACTTACTCCCAAAACACAGGTGTGATGACAGTCAGGTCAGGTAGATGAGAGCCTCCTGCCTTCGGGTGGTTAGCGAGCAGGATCTGATTGGCTCGTATTGAGCCACCGCGGATTTTCATCTGGGGGAAGAAAATTTTGTTGAATCGATTAACACGACGAATAAATAAATAAATAGACAAGATAACATATAGAAATAAAAATACAAAATAGGTACAGGTTATGTTCACAAGCGCAACCCTGCCTTGGGGTCCCAGGATCAATCTCCGGGACAGGCAGTGTTGTTTATTTTTGTTAAGCTTGCTGAGATAGCTGCAGAAATGTGACTGTATTATATATATTGTTTGTTACATTCGCGCCGCTTCGCTTCGCGATCGCGTTAGCGTTGAATCGCCTACGTAGGACAGCGCTTTAGTTTACCTGGTACTGCACAGTCTCCTGCATGGCCCCCAAATGCACGGGTATGTGTGGCGCGTTGGACACGAGCCCGCCGTCTGCGCCGAACAATGCGCACGAGAAATCTAGACGCTCCTTTATGTTCACTGATATCGATGTGCGTTGTAGCACCCTGTGGATGAGAGATTTTTATGTTAAGGAGTTTGTTGCGCCACTTCTTCTTCCTACCTAAAGCACTAGGAAGTGGTGAAGGGCAGGTTTATGTAACGTTGACGTTCTAAAAGTGATGATTCTCAGCCTAATTTAATTATGCAAATAAGACAACTAGACAGTTGCAATGTGGTAGAAATCACTTACAAATCCCTTTTGACTTTGGAATGGTCAAAATGGAAGATTTATCAAAGAATGGTGATATCTATGTATTATCATATACGGATCAGAATGTTAGGGTACCTACAAAGGAAATACATGAAACGAAATGCTATTGGCGTGCAGCTGAGATGAAAAGAATAAGAGCTAAGAGGGATATCTCTTAAAGCGGTGATTTCTTGAAAACGCTCAAAAAGGTGGTTTTTTAAACAAGTGTATATCTTTAACCGTAAATAATTTTGAAAACAAAAAAATATATGATATTTTCAAGTCTTTTTTGCATACAGTGATGGAACTCAAAACATAATTAAACATACTGTAACGCATCAAAAAAATCATCAAAGTCACCTCTTAATTATCTTTAAAACTAGTTTATCCCTTCAATAACCATTATAATTATAATTAAAAATATACCATAAAATTCCAAATGCCAAACTGCATCCAGTGATATTTATTATTAAATAGTTAATATCTAATTTTAAAAGATTTTATTTGCATTTTTACGACAATGCTTGCTCATTTATTATTCGAATTTATTACAACAGATTTTAACCCGTATCGGATTGCAATAAGAACTATTATCGCTCATAATGACAATATCTAAAGTTACCAGGGCCTTAAAAAGTAGCGTGAAAGAATAAAATTAGAAATTAATGCGTGTGCCGTGCAACATTGTACCGGTGATAGAAACAAGTGAAAGATCTTTAAAATTAAAATAGAGATTTACGAGTAGTGTGAGTTTTTTTTTTTTTTTTTTTTTTTTTTTTTTTTTTTTTTTTTTTTTTTTTTTTTTTTTTTTTTTTTTTTTTTTTTTTGAGGGTGGGAAATCATCAAATAACTTCTCCTGCTCTGGGTGGAGCAGGAGGGCGTGTCAGACTTTTACTGACTAAAACCCACCCGTGTTCCCTCAGTTGCCTGTGTGCCAGGGGCCGCGGTATCTCTTTCGAACAACCCGCAACCCTGGCAGGCATCGGCCCTTGCGGACCCCACCAGTTCGGCGCACCAGGACACGTGGCACGCCGTGACCACCCCAGGAACCAAGTAACAAAAGGGCCCCAGACGTACCCGTGTCTGGTGCCCTTGGTCCCCCTGCGACGGGTCAGCACAGTGGCCCCGCCGCCTACCACTTTTCGGCCGCAGGGGATAGGGAGAGCGGCCAACGCTATACCGACACTCCTCTTCCCCTGCGGCCCCACCGCGTCCGCCATCAAACGGTGGCGGCCCCGTCCAGGCCACTGAAGGGAAGAGCGCTACTCAGAAGTACCGGCACTCCTCCTCTTCCGCAGCCTGTAATCTTCAGCCGCGATGCCTCCCATTCGACACCGCGGCCCGCCTCAGTTGCGGTGCACCTCACCGCAACCTACATTCTGGCCGCTACGTCGTCGGCTTGGAGACAAAAGCCCTGACGAGCGGCCCCACCTTGGGGTTCCTCTTCGCTTCACCGTGGGAGCGGACCACGGCTACTGAGCCCCCCCGCAACGACAATGCGGGAACCCACTGGGGGGGGAGTAGTGTGAGTGACGGAGAGAATTAAATCTTTCTTCTCTCTCATGTAACGAAATGTGCCTAAACGTGAAGCGTCCTTGTAATTTTAGTCCCAATTCTCGTCCAATTATTATCGGATCACCGCCTAAGAAGTTTTACTTCAATAAGTACTGCCAGGGGTGCGGGTTGTTCGAAAGAGATACCGTGACCCCTGGTACACAGGTAACTGAGGGAACACGGGTGGGTTTTAGTCAGTAAAAGTCTGACACGCTCTCCTGCTCCACCCAGAGCGGGAGAAGTTATTTGAGGATTTCCCACCAAAAAAAAAAAGTATGTAGAAAGTACATCATAATGCGGCGAAATGAAGAAAAGGCGAAAAGTTTTGAGTGTGAATGACTTTTAACTTTTTTTGTTCATCTTTGGTTAGACGTACGCTGTCGCTGTTTAAATCTAAATACAATACTGATTGGTCTCACCTGCCCATCTGCTCAGCTATAGACATGAAGCGGTGGCTAAAGATGCTCAGCTGTATGGAGTCCATTTCAGTGGTGATGCGTTTCGGCTTGCCGGTTCCTATCACTATGCGGATATCGCCTAATTCCGTTATTTCGGCGCGGCAGTCTGTTCAAATAATATGTTATTTAAATAGTGTTTTTTTTTTGGTATCGGGTTAATATTAGTTGGTATGAGTTTGTCAAAGCATGTCATGATTCATTATCATCATTTCAGCCGAAAGACGTCCACTGCTGGACATAGGACTCCCCCAAGCACCGCCACTTCAACCGGTTCTGTGCTCCTCGCATCCAGCATATTCCTGCGGCCTTCACCAGGTCATCGGTCCATCTTATGGGAGGCCTTCCAACGCTACGTGTTCCAGTACGCGGTCGCCACTCCAGAACCTTTCGGCCCCACCAGCCATCTATTCTACGAGCAATGTGCGATGCCCACTGCCACTTAAGTTTAGCAAATCTTCGGGCTATGTCGGTTACCTTGGTTCTCCTGCGGATCTCTTCATTTCTGTTTGGATCGCGTAGGGAAACTCCAAGCGTAGCCCTCTCCATTGCCTTTTGGGTGATTTTCAGCGTTCTCATGAGGCACATTAGTGGCAAAGCATGTGTTAGATATTAAAAAAATAGTCTCCAGAGGATATTGGGCCTGAGTCCCCAAGTCGCGGCTGCCGATATATATGTTACCGGCCAAACCCGATTTCAGGCCAAACTGGTTTGTCCTAGGCCAAACTGGTTTATTAAGCCGGGGCACGCCGATTAAATGGGTTAGGTTAGGTTAGGTTAGAACTGTGACCATTACTTTTTTTACCCGTTACTTTTTTTTTTTTTACTTCCAAAGGCTGTTAACGAAATGGCTAATTAAGCTAGTTGGCTGCGACATATCACGCGTAGGATAAGTCTGTTTGGCCTAGGACAAAAGTTTGGCCTGAAATTGGGTTTGGCCGGTAACATATATAAAAAAAACAGTGGCACTCCGGGAGTGCCGGCAGGAGTGAAAACGTGAACAATTACGTGTGTATTTTTTTAATCGTCAATACAGGATTTCCCATTGGGTCCTTAGGTCCTGCATTGCTCTCGGTGAAAAATGATAAACGAGCGATCGTCTTCAGCCATTAAAGGTAACAGCACAGACTTTTACGATAAAAATACAAAGGGAAAGAAAGGGATAAAAGAATTAGAACTTCCTAATGAAAGAAAGAGACTTTTCCAAAAGACATCAACGCGCGACTCATCCGTGTGCTCAAGCGTTCGGTGTCGATGACGCGAGTTCCATGATTTTTGTTCACCCAAAAAGTGCACAACGCGCCTAAAGAAGTTTTCACTTCAAAAAACCTAAATCAAATATACCTGGTTCAACGACTATGGTGGACAGTCCATCCATGATGATAGCAGGTCCTGCCAACTCTTGCCTAGGCTTCAGCTTCTCCAGCAAGTATATCTTGGTCTCTTGGTAACCGCCTTCGAAGTATACTTTGGTTGTCTGTAAAGCATTTTGACAATGTTTTGCGAACTTATTTGGAATAGGATTTTTATCGCGCTTTACTTGTGGTAGATAGATAAAGTGTAGATACACACTGTGCATGTGTGTATAAGCGCAGGAGCTCTCGATACTGTCTGAGACAATGGCAAAGTTGGAAATGTGTGGGTGTGTTATGTGCTGTCACTACTTGTCTTCACGCACACATTCACAGCGTGTTTGTACATTTGGCTACCACAACTAAGGCGCGCATGACTTCGTGAGATAAAAAATTAACAAGGGTAAATGTACTTCAAACTGGCCGCCATTTTTTTTCTCTTTTTTTCAGTCTAATCAGATTGCTTTCAAAATTGATGTTTGAGTACCCGAGCATTTCCCAAATTCGAATCTATTTTAAAAAGTGAGGAAAATGGTCGCCATTTTGTTTTACAACCCACAACTTATAGATAAATGAAGTAAAATAAAAAAAAACTAAATGGCTGCCACTCTTTTTAACCGACTTCAAAAAGGAGGAGGTTATCAATTCGTCGGAACCTTTTTTTTTTTTTTTTTTTTTATTTTTTTTTATGTATGTTCCCCGATTACTCGAAGATGGCTGGACCGATTTGAATTTTGTTTTTTTTGTTTGAAAGGGTATACTTCCCAGGTGGTCCCATGATCATCAAGTCAGGATCTGATGATGGGATCCTGGAGAAATGGAGAGAACTCTTCAAATTTTATAGGCTCACAAAGCGATTTAGGTATTTTTTGGAAGAGTACTTTCTCAGAGTGGTTCCATTTCAATTTGGTGAAGATCTGATGAAGAACTTCGGAGATAGGCAACGGAACTCCTCAATAAATGATAGCAAATGGACTGGGATTGCTGAAATCTCATCTCTGTCTATTGCTTACACCAGTTCATAACATAACATCACGCCAGTATGCTGTGAAGGTGTAAGCACATGTGAACCACTAAAAAGTGAAAAATAAAAACTTTTTCCAAAAAAAAAACAACCGACTTCCAAAAAAACACTACAAAGTGAAAAATAACTTTAATTGCGGAAGGCGGTGACAAAAAATTCAAATACAGCTGCAAAGACACCGACTTCCGAAATTAAAGTTATTTTTCACTTTGTAGTGTTTTTTTGGAAGTCGGTTGTTTTTTTTTTGGAAAAAGTTTTTATCAGTTTTGTAAACAGGTTTCGAACTTGGGTTAAACGCGGGTACTCAATAAAAGATTTTGAAAGCTATCGGTCCAGAAAAAAAAAAGTTTTAAATAGCGTAGCTTTTGACCTCACAAAAAAAGGTCTAGTAAAGATACTGGTATCGTTTCGTCTATACTCTGTGCTCTCGGGGCATACGATGATATGCTCAGTTCAGCGCTTTAGAACGATTTATTTATTTTTCAATAAACATTTTTTTATGGCTAACTTTAACAACAACAGGTGAGCCGAAAAACTTACCTTCTCCGGCTGTGGTACGATCCCAAACCCGTGTGGTGGCGCTGTTTCTTTAGGCACGGTACTCAAACCAATACCACGGACTCTGACGTCATCCACTATGATATCACGCTTGGATAGTGTGAAGCCGAACTCTTTCTGGTACCTGATAGAAAAGTAAAAAAAAAAGATATATACCTATTGTGTGATTAGAAAATTGTGTTTTTTTTGTTAAAGATTTTGTTAGAAGTTCTTAATTCGGTTGTATTTTTTTTTTATTTGTTAAGAACTCCGTCATTTATAAACCAATTTGAAAAAATCTTCTTTTGTTTGAAAGGGTATCGAAGCCGAACTCTTTCTGGTACCTGATAGAAAAGTAAAAAAAAATATGTTTATTGTCTGATTAGAAAATTATGTGTTTTTGTTAATGATTTTGTTAGAGGTTCTCAATTCATTTGTATTTTTTTTATATTTGTTACGTAAGAACTCCGTCATTTATAAACCAATTTGAGAAAATCTTCTTTTGTCCTTCTTGTTTTGTTTTTGTTTTGTTCTTTACAGCTTGGTCCTATATTAATTTGGACAAGTTCTGAATACTGGTTTTTGTGTTAGCTTCAATAATACGTATTTTTATACTTAGTTTGTGTAGATGATATTTTAATCACTTCCTATCACGGTTATTTACTTAGCAAGTGAAGTTATACGAATTTATGTGGGATTTCTCATCTTTTTAGCTGTGGTACCTCCACAGCTAAAAAGATGAAAAATAAAATACCTAGTTTATACAACAACAAAAAAAACAACAGACTTCTAAAATAACAAAACAAAGTGTAAAGATACATAGCGGTCAAATACATAACCCTCGCCGTAGTCGGTTAAAAACAACTTTAATTTCGGGAATTAGTAACAGAAAAACTAAAATACAAAACCAAAGAGAAATAGTCATCACTTGCTGAAAACAAGTAACCATGGAATTCCTTGTCTTCTCCTATATAATCTACGCTTTACCACAGCCAACCTTCTTACTAATTCTC
Organism: Antitype chi; assembly: GCA_947359405.1. Classification (NCBI taxonomy): domain Eukaryota; kingdom Metazoa; phylum Arthropoda; class Insecta; order Lepidoptera; family Noctuidae; genus Antitype; species Antitype chi. Next base: position 5,493,757 of record OX375829.1, on the reverse strand, counting down.
TGGCAAACTCGTAAAGAATATTTCTTGAATCTACTGTGAGACGTTGCAGTAACCTCGGCTACGGTATACAAATACATTTACACTCTTACCTCTTAACGAAAGCAGCATAGAAGTCTCCATGTCTGCAAGCCCTGTCGGACTTCTCTTGTATAGGCGCCACCATGAGAGCGCAGTCGGTGCCCGCGTACCGGAGGTGGAGGTACGGCTCTGTTGTTATTTGGGAGTCTGGGATGCCCTGGGGAGCGAGAAGAGTTTTTATTGGACCGAAGTATTCACTCACTCACTCACATCACGGAACGTAAAAGCGTTATGCCCCCACCATGAGACATTTTTAATATAATAGAAATAGCCATAGAGAGAGATAGTTGTCATGGTTTTCGAGGGTGCTGAAGCCAATAGTGAAGTCAAAATAAAAATCCAAGATGGCGGATACGGCGTTTTTCTTTTTCGTTTAGTTTCGATTTTGCGTCCATGTGTATAAAGTAATTATTAAGTGCTTGGATATCACAAAAGTGTATCCACGAGAACACTGCCGACAAACTGTACAGTAGTTTGGCAGAAGATATTTATGTATTTTTCTATATAAATAAAAATAAAAAATATAATCATGGGTGTCGTTTTCATGTTTTTCGAGCGTGCTAACATAAAGTTTTATTTTTATAAAGTGAATTATGTTACATTCCGAGTTGAAGAAAAAGTGTAAGGAATTATATTATTATTTATAGTTTAACTGCACTCTGCGGCTTTTGTTACTTGGTCTAGTAATTTGCGCCATTTTTATTACAATACTTGCATATACTCGTATCAGAGATATTTAATGTAATGTAATGTAATGTAATGTAATGCACCGATCCCAGCGTGGTTTGACCAGACTCGATTAATCGAATGAACCCCAAGATTCGCACTAGCCCCTGTAGCCTCATGCTTCATGGTGTTACAGAGGCCATTGCATATCAAGAAGTAGACCGGGGGGCGCGGTAATGGTCAGGTAGACAGGCCCTTAGGATAGGAAAGGATTGCGAGCCTACCGGATATGCATCCTTGAGTAAGCATTGGACTAGTGGAGAGACGGGTGGTATTTTTTATAGGAGGGCATCTTTTCACGTCGTCGCCGGCATGTTGATTCAGGTCGAGCTTCTTGTGCAGGTTTAACTGTTTTCCTAGCTCTTTTCTATGCAGTTGCTTCACTATGTTCTGTGTTGTTGTTTTCATATTCGTCTTCTGAATTCTCACTGCTATCAGCTTCTGTTTTTTTGTAGATATCGTTAGCCGCTTTCTTGATCTTGTTTCTGTCTCCAGCCATGTCCTTCCAATACGTGATTCCCATGTTGCAGTATTTCATGTCCTGTTTTAGGTTGTCGTTCCATGTGTAAATAGGTCGTCCGACCTCCTTAGATTTAGCCTTATACTGCATTGCTGCATGCAATAGGTGTGGTTTATCCCGTCTGAAGACGTGTGCCAAGTAGCACATCCTGTGGTTCTTGATGCGTTTTGTTACGGTTTTCCGTCTAAGATTTGGTGCATCTTCTTAGTTCTTGGTTTATTCCTGGCATGGTTAATCAAGTCTCTCATGATAAGTCGTTTATATTTTCGGAGTCTTGATCTGTTCGCCTTGGTGAGGGTCGATATTTTTAAGCCTTATATCATACAAGGTACGATAACCATTCGGTACATAAGTCTAGCTAACTTCCAGTCCATCTTTGAGTTTAGTATGAATGGTAGTAATGATTTGGCGTTTCTCGTGGCCTGTTGGCATCATTTTCTAATTGTGCTTTTCCTGCTTAATGCGGATGTTATGTATGCATGCGCCTAGGTATTTGATTACGTCCACTGTTGGTATACTTACTCCGTTGAGGGTCACGTTGGTCGTTTGCTGTGATGTTATGGGGTCCCTAATTAGAATTTTTGTTTTTCTTTCATTTATTTGGAGGCCTACGCTATTTAGTAAGGCTTTAATGTAGTATAAGATACGCTCTAGACCTTCTAGATTATCTGTATTATGGATAAGGTCTTCCGCAAATGATAATACCATGGAAAGTGAAATATCGCGGTCCTGATCTAGTTTGATTAAATGATAGTGTCTTCTAGTGTTCTAAGGACTTCGTCAATGACCAATGTAAAAAAGCGAGGGGACAGGGGGCACCCTTGCTTAACTCCTTTTCCTTTGACAATCCAACTGCTTTGCTGACCACACCATTTGATGCATGTTCTTTCATTCCAGCATGCCCTGATTATCCTGTTGGTCATCGATTTGTTGGTTCGTTCCAGTAATATATCTCTTAATGCGTTGAAGTCAACGTTGTCAAGGTTTTTTCTATGTCGAGGGCGAGTACGTAAATTCGTTTACCTGTACGCCATCCTTCGTCTAGAACCCTTTTGAGCGTAAAAATATGGTCATCTGTTGATCTATTGTTTAAGAACGCTGGTTGGTAATTTCCCAGCTCCGTTATTGTATCGTTTACTTTTTTTTTTTGTAAGTATGAGGCGTAAATTCTGTAACCCGTGTTACAAATGGTTTATATGCGGCGGAAATCGTCCGCGTCTTTAGGATTTTTTTTTTTGGGATTGGGACTTGTACGGTCTCAAGCCACATGTCGGGTAAAGTGTTCTGTGTCCAGGCGTTATTCATGTGTTTAGTAACAGCTTCCTATAGTATTTGGGGCATCGCTTTGTACAGTTCGATTACCATTTGGTCCGTTCCAGGGGCTGTCCCGTTTCGCATTTTATTGATGATTCCTGTTATTTCGTCCACCGTTGGTCCTTCGCAGTGTGGTTCGATTATCGGTTTTGTTATATTAACCGTTGGTATCAGAAAGCCCTCGGATTTTTTTAGTTTTCTTCCCATTTCGCCGTTCGCGTGCCATTTGTAGCGTGTGGAGCTGTATGCTCCTGAATTCATCCGTTTCCTGTAGGCTGGCTATATGAATGCCTCTGCGTGAAAGTTCAGCGTCTATTCGATTTTTTCCGGGTTTTGAGGCGTCGCGGACGTTCCAGGTTGCAATGCACAAGTCTGGGCAGGTGTACTTAATTACGATAGAGGTCGGGTTTCTTAGTATTGTGTATCCGGTGTCGTCCGCAATTACGTCAGATAACGGTGTAAATAGTGTTGCCTGTCGTTGTTCACACGGCGATAACGGGTTTACCTGTTGGGGGCTGTTCGTTTGAGGCTGGGGTTTCGTGGGTTTTTCCTGTTCTTGGCGTGTGTTGCACCGGTTACTTCTTGGTTTGATATGATGTGGTGTTTTAATGTTGGTTGGAATTTGCATTAGGAGTTTCGGGTTGTTGCTGTATTGTTTTTCATTATTCCGGACCCAGCTATCATAGTGGTGATTCTGATAGAGGATGTGTACTCGTATGTTGCCGGGTACTGGATCGCCCGTGGGTAATACACCTGTGTATTTCCGTTGATTATGTGTACATGCACGTTTACGAGGTAGAATTCAGACGCGGCGATAATATATATCTTCGCCACTCCAGAATGTTTCGTTAAATTGCGCGGTTATATAATTTGTTATCCTTTGTTCCTGGGAGAGAATGCTGTTGGGGAGAAATTCCTGTATATTATTTAGAAGTGTTGTTGATGTTCCAAAACATAGGTGGCTAGGTCTTGACGGACATTTCTGTGATCAAATGTTAAGCCCATTAAAATGTTTATTTGGTGGGCTAGTGCCCTAAACAAACAATTTCCATCTTTTAAAATGGGCACAATTGTATCCATTGTAAGCGCTTTTGTTTGTAGGGGTAGTCAGAAACACATGTATGTAGGGGCTGAAACTTGCTAACCTTAAAGTTTGTTTTATGGGCTGACCTTTTTTTTTGTTAGTTTTAATTCTTTGTTTATCTGTAAAGCAAAAACGTGCAAAGCCAACGGAATAGTTCGGGGTACCTATTTAGGCCATCTGTTTCCGATTGAATATTTTTTTTGACCGTGGCCCCTTGCAATCCACTGTGGAATTCGTTACACTGTTACAATAGTAAGATCCTTAAGTACGGTGTCTTGGACGGTACCATAGATATCCAGAGATATGCCTTCATTGCGGAATAGTAAGGAGTCCTAGTGAGGCCGCTTATCTCCCACCCAAATAATTACAACATTCACAAATAGTGTATTTACGACACACATTTAAAATTTGCTTTTGCACACTAAGCAGAAAGCACCTACACTAAATCAATTTCTAATAGCACACATAAACAGAATGGGCGGAGCATGCACTTGTAAACACAAGTCATTCAATGCACACGCATGCAAATAGGGAGGCGAAAAAGAAGGTCGATAATTTTATCGATATTAAATTTTAGCATATTTTAGTTATATAATTAAGTACTTTCGTCGTTTTATTTTGTTTAAATGATTTCTTTTTTAACCATCTATCCGAAAATAGAGTTTACTTTTAATGAAATAAAATAGGAATATATTTTTTAGTATCATATTACCGGTTAAAAAGGCTGTTCTCTGTTAAATATCGTGCTGTATTATTATATAATAATTATAATACATAATATAAAAAAAAATGATCATAAATGTCTACCTACGTTCAGGGTTGGTTTAAACACTAAGGTAAATTTTATACTCGCATTTAAACTCATAGCATCAATAAAAGGTACTGCGATAATAAAAATATGGGAATGCAAAATAAAAATCAAATAAAATTGGAAATTAGAAACTTTATTTCAAATAGTTCAATAATGACAAGTAGTTTTAAATTGTCAAAATGTCGGTCAGTCAAACAAAAGTGAAGCTGAGTAGCACATTCCAAATCGTAGATCCCAATGGAGAAGGACGTGTAAGAAACTCCATGGGCACTTTTAAATCATGTCATGATTTACAAAAATCTTGGTTAAATATGTTTTGTCACTTCTGTTGGAATAGTTCACACTTGTGTACTTCGCATTTACAAAATTTATTTTACACTATACAATGCAATTGTATTCAAAAATAAAAACCTAATATGATGAGATGAACCTCAGACAGCAAAGTATATGGGATGGGCAAAAAGATTGCGGATATGTGGACATGGGTAGTGAAACATCTGAAGATTGTAAGACCTTAGCCTCTAAAGCTTACTTATTTTTACTGAATGTGGTTAATGATAGCTCCGAATTACCGCTTGGTTATTTTGTGGTACCTAGTTAAAACACAGAACCAAAAGTAAATTTATTTAGATAGATAGATTCTTTATTGTACACCAAAAATTACATGAGAAACTTAAAATTAATAGGGTGTCACAATTTAAACTATTTGCTTAATAAAGTGCCATAATGCCGGTGTATAAAAAGTCTCCTTAACCTTCGATGGACATTCTACCAATATAATGAAGCTTCTCGGATGTAAATTGGACTACGAAAATTAGTTAAAGACTACTTTAAACATCCCATAGACCAATCTGATGTGACTATATTGTTGGACCTGTTTAAACTTATAAGAAATGATTGGGATTATCTAAAAGAACAATCCTAAAAGAAAATGAAGAAGAAGTAAATTGGATTGCAATCGTATGAGTTAAATAAACTCCAATAAAAGGATTTCATATAGCAAACAAGCTATCACGTAGACATATTATGTTCAGAAATAATATTATGAAAGTTAAACTTGTTAGCCAAATTTTGAGTAAAAGTGTAGCTACGTCGTCGTTGAAATTTTGTCGGAAAGATGCTGATGATAGGTTTTTGATTGATTTTTTTTTATAATTAATTGCTCTTGTCCGCGACATCGTTCGCGTAGAAATTGGAAATATATGTAAAGTGCAAGTACATTAGCAGACTGTTTAAAATGCATCACACTATTACCATTTACCCTACTGGACCAGTCAAAACTGTGGCACTGACTACGCTATTGCGAAGTCTTTCAATTTGAGAGAACGTGGGGAAAGGCCACTTGGAGTTAGTGAATTCAGAAATTTCAAATGGTATTTTATTATAAAATTTTACACAGTGCCCCATAAAAGAGTTATTTTAGCTACTTTGGCCAATTTGAATCGAGGTTGATCTAACTTGTCCATATTTTTTGTATTAAAATTGTGCCTGTAACTTATCTTAATAAAAAGATGAATATTTTTCCGAACATACATAATATTTTCATATATGTTTTGATAAGGTATGGATATGATGATTATATCTTTTAATGGAATTATTTATTGTCCAGTAAAATGCAAATATTTGGATAAGACTTGACGCTTTGATATTTTTGGTGTTACATTTTTTGCCAAAAAGTGAAGGCGAATGTCAATGTATTTTTCCATGACACATTTTATCAACTGGATTATATGATTATCTAGTGGTTCCTGGTCATATTGATGAAAATCAATAGATTTGAACACATTTGATCCGATGAAGTGGTTAAGAGCTTTTGGTACCAGTAATGATTTTGTAAATTTTGAAGATACTTGAAATTTATCGTCTATTATTACATTTTTTTTTATTACCCCTTCCATTTTTTTACAAACATCTATAACATCTTCGGAAGGAAATACAAGGCTACCTCTATCTTTTAGATTAATAAATCGATGATTGCGAGTTATTTTTGTTGCTAGCAACCCAGATACACAAATATCACACTTTAACTTTTTTAAAAGAGCATGGGCTACAAATCCAGCCATATATACTATAACTGGAATAGTTATGTCTGTGATATTTTGTGCAAGCTCTACAATTTCTTCATCGAACAAAGCTTGGTCATATAAATCTTCTAAATCATCTGATGAATCATCCCAAAGCTTTTTTTGTGCAGAAGTAATATTAATTTTTTCTATGGCAGACTGGCAGCACAAAATTGAAATATTTTCTAAAGATTTGCAGTTTCCGCTATCAAAATCACGTAGCTCAGACTTAATAATTATTTTTTTATAAATTGCCATGAATTGGCGTGCTGTAGGATTAGTGTTACAACCACCATGTGCTCTAACATGCCCAAACATTAACTCCAGATGATCTTGAGATAGTCTGTACGCCGGTAAAAACTGTAGTTTTTTTTCTTTCTTGACTAACTTATTATACAAACCTTTTAAACTTTGGATACAAACTATGAAACCTAAAAAACCAGTTTTTCTGCCAGAATTGACAAGTTTGGAGCCGTTAGGTATCATTAAACTTTTCAAATATTCCATAACCTGGTCTAAGAATGTAAATATAATTTCTTCATTATTTTCATTAAGAGCTTTTTTATAATCTACCTGGTTGATGGTTCTGGAATTTAGTATATCAAACAGATCATTAATTATTTTAATAAAATTGATGGTACCTTCTACTTCTCTAAAAGCGATTTGGTTTTCATCCGCACAGTATTGTAAGGCATCAGCTACACTTTTACTGAAAAGTTGTGACGCCAAACGTACTTTCATTTTTTGGTTATGAAAATGAACGTGGCAATGGCGCAACTTGTTTGCAAAGTGCAAATTTTCTTTTATTTGCAATTCATGCAATTTTTCTAAAAATTGCCAATTAACGGGTCTATTTTGGCTATCTATAAAAGTACCGTATGCTTGAAAGGCGTTTCTTAACAACTTCAACATGTGACAAGCATCAAAAATAATAAAAACTGGTTCTCTAGTACATGGATGTTCAAAACTTATTTTCATGTCATTTCCAATATCTAACAAACATCCTAACTGTTTAACCATTGTTACATTAGCCGGGCAACCATCAAACGTTAAGGAAGAAATTTCAACGCCTGTTTTATCTATAAGTTCTAAACATTGTATAACAAGATTGGCTCTTTGCTCCCCAGAAACACCGTTAACAAAAAAATAGCCAACTGGTACTTTGAATGCACCGTTTATTGCAGTCACTAAAAAAACTAACACTTCTTTAGCTTCCATCAAGTAGTCTCCCTCCTGTGTGTTGCCAATATTAACGTAACCATGCATTTGATGCCCATCCCATTCAATACGTTGCCTAATAGCCATCTCGTCAAGAACTAAGTTGCAGATAATTTTCTTGTCGGAGTATTTTGCTTTTAGCTCTAATGCTTTCAATGATTCCGTAGTGAATCCAGGTTTGGCATCAACGGATTGATACCATTTCTTAATTGTTCTAATATGTGGTAGACACGTTGCAAATTTGTGTCTCACAAACTCGTACGCCTTTGGTGAGTAGAAATGTAACGTCATGGCAAAAGATTTTAAGGTGGCAGGGTACTTTGTTCTTAATAAGCGCCCTGAAGCCAACTGGGTATTGTGCCTATTGACTAGGTCTTGAAAACTCACATTCGTATTTTCCAAATGTAAAGTTTGTTCTTCATTAATAAATTTTCTATTCCGTAGTGCATCAAAAACCTCTTTTAAATACTTAATTTTTTGTCCATAGCGCCTCTTTGTATTTTGAAGACTTTTAATGCGCCTTCTTTGAGATTTTATAAGGCTGTCTTTGTTTCTGATAATAGCTCTTAATTTCAATTTTCGTGGTGTGTCTGCCAAATTTGTACCGTATGTATCGACGGCTGTAGATGTAGACGGCTCTTGTGGAAATGATTTTCTAACTTCTAGAGACTCTGTTAACGGTACAGGCTGCAAATGATGTATATAAAATTATATATAATTTAATTTAAAGTTTAATACAAAAAATATTGAAAGAGTAGTTTCGGGTTAAACTTACGGTGCCAGTTATAATGTATTTTACCACTTTCAGTGTAGGTATAGCCCATTCGAAAAGCTTGCGTTTTTTCATAGATTGATTAAAACAATCTTCTCTGAAGTGGATAGAGCAAATAACACTCTGATTAGAAGGAAACCAATCGTTGTCTCTACCGGTTGCTTCTATCCATTTAAGTTTCAGATCTGGATCTTTTGGAAAACTGAAAATTAATTTGTAATTATACGGTGGGTATTACTATAATCATAAGTTATTTTTACTAAGAATAATTTAATATAATACGTTATGTTATAAGTGACCTATGTTTGATTCTATGTCTGAGGTCGAATTAGAGCCGAAAGTGTAATACATAATGCAATGCTCACGTCAGTTTTATGACATTTTTACTAAATTTGTAAGAAATAAAATGTGAAACTTTCGGTATTATAAAGATTTGATAAAATAGCGATAAATCACGATTTTTTTAATTCAAACTTCGAACATTGACCGCTGCTTTACCTTATGATTGACTAAGGTGGCCTACTCGGTCAATAATATTGAGCAATATCTTTTAGGACCCATCTTACGAAATCGCCAAATAGCCAGATTTTTTATAATAATAATTGAATATTTTTGCATAGCAAACACAAACTATTATAGCCAAAAAAAAAAATTAAGTTATATTTGTTTTTCATGCTAATTGTAGATACTATAACAAAAAAAAAACTTTGATCATCTCTATCTTTTTAGTATTATTTAAGTTTTTACACTTTACGAGTATTGAAATATCAATGTTTTAATTTGGTTCACAAAACATTAAATTAATAATTAATTTATCATGCAATACTACAATATCCATTGAAATATAAAAAAAAACAATATTGAACTTAAATAATACGCATATCGATAAAATCAGTCACACGCACTCGATTACCCCTCTCTAAATCTTAAACGACCGTAGCGCTCGGAAACATTCGGGACGGTTCGGGCTAGTTCGTGTCGCTCTGGACGTAGGTTAGAAAAATATTTAAAAAATGATTTAAAATATAAAACAGTGACTTAATTGTTTACTTACCGGTGGTAGGACACGCCATTTGTCTTTAGGTTGACGATACTCGACCTATTTTTGCATTTAATCACTGTACAATTCGGCATTTTGTTTTTTTACGCATCAATAGCACACCGTACGCAATTGCAAAGTGACTGATTGAATCGTACAGCCGCCGTTCAAATAAACTGGGCTTTAGCCCATAATGTGCGCTTACGTGCCACGCCCTCATGGCATATCCCTCGATATCCGTGGACGGTACCGTATTTTGTGCTAGAATATTGGCGTGTATCAAGTTCTTTCCTCTATTACAGTGGGTGTAAGCACACTGGTCCACAAAGGAGGTGATTTGATTTTCAGAGATCACGCGCGGCGAATAAAGGCCCGCCGCATGCAGTACCTATAGCAAACGAATCCCTGTAATAATAGGAGCGATCTCACCAAGTCTGCCTCTGGGGTCCGTCGTCCTCCAGCAGCCCGTCTCCACTGCAGGCTGAAGCGCACTTCACTATCACTTTTGCTTACTTTTTTGTGGTTAAAGTGTAATCAAAACTATACAAGGCCTCTAATTGAGTCAAAGAGAATTGGATCTTATTCCAAGGGGATGAGACTCAATTTTAACTGCATAAGTTAATGCAAATGTCCACACGATTTTCTATAACACTGTTGGCTTTAACATAATTTTTTATTCATTGTATTATGCTTATAGCTTAATGCTCTAATCGGGGTATTTGAGGTCTTGCGTTAGTTATGTTACACTTTCACCAATTTTACAAAATACACTGTGACAAAACACACGCGGTTTGATTTCAAATTCGAGGCCCCAGTCAACATCTGTTGCGAGCTCAAAGAAGGCGACCGCTCGCTTCAACGGCTCAACTCCCTACTCGTATCAGAGATATTTAAGTGCACAAATTATGACCATTTCAAAATTAATTGCGAGAAAGACAACTTAATGAAAAATGGTGCCCGAGATCTAAGTGCAATGACAGACATAGAGAAACTGCGTTTTATAGTATCCTATCCTATACTCCATTTGAAATAAGATTAGACATTTAACGAAACCTTTTTTACAGTCCGATCAACCGATTTTGACTTCTATTGCGTTGGTGGCATGAAAAATGGCAGCTGCAGTAAACAGTTGGTATTGTAACTACTTTTTTGCTTTTAATGCCATCCTTATGCCTACGGTATAAAAGTCAGAATCAGTTGAACGGACTGTAAAAAAGGTTTCGTTAAATGTCTAATCTTATTTCAAATGGAGTATAGCAATATTATAAATGTGAAAGTTTGGTTGTTTGTTACTCAATTTCTGAACGGATTTGGATGAAAGTTGGCACACAGGTAGATTATGGCCTGGATTAACATATAGGATACTTTTTTATCCCATAAGTACATTCCCTTGGGATAATTTCCGACCCACGCGGGCGAAGCCGCTGGCAAAAGCTAGTGTATATTGATAGTGTTACCTGTTTCCTCAGCTTATCCCTCGCCACAGATGCAAGCAGATCAAGCTGTGCGTCCAGTTGTTTGAAATGGTCGGGATTGTACACCGCGGCGGCTGGCGACTGTTCTTCCTGCACTATATGAGCCAAGGCCATGCCGTAAGCTGACAGAATACCTAAGGAAATAATGGGTTCAATGACACTTACCATAATCAAAATCAACAGTAATTTATTCAAATTAGGCTGAGAATCAGCCCTTTTCGAACGTCAAAATTACATAAGACAGTCCCCCAAAACACCCGCCCTTATCACATACAAAAAGTCACGCCTTCTTCCTATGTGGTAAGCAGACACCGCAGCGGTTCTGCAGTGGCAGAACGCCTTTTGGTTCGTTAACGTTCATACATCTAGTCATACACGCACGCCGGGTGCGAGTACTACGCACCTGACCTGACCTTTCCGAAGAACATTACCATGTATTACGTTAGACAATTTTAACGAGTTTCTAACCCCACCTCAAAATAAAAATAAGATTCAGTAACAGAGATCGGATATTCGGATGCATATTCACCTAAAGTTGAGATGTTGGCTAATATGGAACGCGCTTTTGTAACGAAAAATCTTGATTGAATTAATGTAAAAAAAAAATGTGTTCGTTAACACACACCACCCCTTTTCTTACAGACTTACACCCTCCATACACACAATTGCACTGGGATTAATTTTAGATAAATATGCATACGAATAGTTATGCAATCCTTATAATTTAGAAGTCGCTTCCATGCATACTATACACCGGACTAGTTATGCATTCCCGGTATTCCTAGCATCCCGGTATTTTTTTACAAAAAATATATTTCAAGGAACCGCTTCCATACTTTTATAACTAAATATTAACTTTAGGTCCATCCGATTATCCGATCCCTACTCATGAAGCACCCCTCCCCCCCCCCCTTAGGTAATAGGTAATACGGGATGTTATCCGCAACTCCACGTCAAAGCGCGTATTTTGCGTACGGGTGCCCCCACCCCTTTTAATATTTCTTCGGACCAGTATTTACCAAAATTGCAAATAAAAGGTAGCATTTTTTGTTTTTATTGCTTACTTTTGTGATCTTACGTAAGAACAATCTTGACTCCTCCCACCCCATGTAAGTTTCGCTTAGAGTTGAAAACAGGCATTTGTTTTGCTTGAACCATCTTTTGCAAAGATACTTAAATATACGTCTGCTGAAATGTGCCTTCGCGGATTCTGGCGGTCGTCCACTTTTCAACCTTATTGCTAAAGGCATAAGGGTGAAAAACGGACCACAAGTATTGTCCGCGGTCGTACCCTTGGCCGCTAACCCCGCTTAAGTTGTTGCATTTTGCAAGCGCACGTTTATCATAGCAATTTCAACTTTATGTCAATGACTTGACACGCGTGATAACAGGGTGGTGGTAACATCGTAGCCCGATGACACTAACCTGCATACTTGTGTATGAGCACGGTGGAGATGCCCAGCTGCCTGGCCACGCTGCAGGCGTGCTGGCCGCCCGCGCCGCCGAAGCACGCCAGCGCGTGCTGGGACGCGTCGTGCCCGCGGGCTGTGGTGAGGGCCCTAGCGGGGAAGAGTAAAGATATAGTCATCTGATGGCACGGTTGGCGCAGTGGTTAAGCGAATGACTGCTGCGCTGCGGGTCGCGGATTCGATTCCTGCGTGGAACAAATATTTGTATGACCTACAAGTAGTTGTTCCGTGTCTGGCTGTTTGTGTATGTGAGTTTAAATGTTTGTAAACGCACCCACAATACAGGAGAAATTCCTAGTGTAGTAAAAGTGTCTTTGGTAAGTCAAGTTGTCAGATTTTCGGGCTTCTGACGGCCCGTAATGACTGTCAATGATCCACGAATGACAGCCGGGAACAGCTTAAAGTGCTTTCCGTGGCACGGAGGGGTCTTGATGTAAAGATACTCACTCATCCACGGACCAACCGCGGCAAGCGTAGCTTAAACTGATTGATGAACCGTACGGCTACAGTATTTTTATCTCACGAAGCGACGCTCGCTTAAGTGTACAAACACGCTGTGAGTGTGAATATGTGCGTGAAAACGAGTAACATCAGCACGTAACACACACACACACACATATACATTTCCGACTTCGCCATTGTCTCGACGTGTACCGAGAGCTCCTGCGCATACACACACACTCAGAGCGTGTTGCGCGCGTCGTTGTGTGTTATAAAAAAAAAAGATTTTTACAAAAAGAAAACAACCTAATTCCTAAAAAAAACACCCTAAAATGAAAAAATAATTTATTTTCGGAAGAAGTGTAAGACGTGACAGTGTCACGTCATACACTTTTTTATTTGTAAGTGCGTCACAGTGACGCACTTCAACAGCGAAGTAAAATAAATTAATATTTAAAAAAACTGAAGCTTTTATAATTTATCACCATCATTTGACTTTTCAATCAACAAAACCATAAAACGTAATCAAAACATCTATAAAATAACAAGTTATAGAGTAACAAAATGTAAGGAATACCTGATTGGTCTACACATCGCTTCATTGGCAACATTTATGAATCCCATTGCTACTTCTTCCATGGTCATCTAGGAACAAAATAAGCAAAATCAAAAACTAAAAAAAAACAAAAGACACAATTAATCAATGACCAGCTGTGATTGGCCGAACAGCGGTGGCCCAGTGGTATCAGCCGCAACTTACGGGTAGTAGGTCGCAGGTTCAAACCCAGCTAGGCGCTTTAATTTGTGTAACCTATTTAATCACCACTGCTCTCAAAACGGTGAAGGAAAACATCGTGAGGAAACCGGCATGTCATAGAACCAAAAATTCGAAGACATGTGACATCTATCAAACCGCACGGGGTCCACGTGGTGGATACCGGTCCACTCTTTTTCACTGAGAGGAGGTCTGTGTCCCAACAGTGGGGACATTATAGGCTGATTATATATACAAGGTGTAACTTAAATAACGCACAACCTCTTAAGGGTCATTGTACTCATCATTATCAACAAGTTTTACTATGGGACCAAACCTGAAATCGTAAAAAAAAAATCAGCTGTTCCCTACATTTTGACGATTTATGCGAATACAAGTGTATGGAAGAGCTGATTTTGTTTCGCGATTTCAGGTTTGGTCCCATAGTAAAAGTTGTTGACAATGATGAGCACCCCTTAACAGGTTGTGCGCTATTTAAGTTACATCTTGTATATGCTGTGATTATTTGACTAACCTCTTTGCTACCGTCCTGTTTCAAAAAGGCATTGATTTCCTCCGTGATCTTCTTGAATGCTGTGACGGTTGCCTCTCTGTCTAACGGTTCATCTTCTGTTTTCCCGAAGATCTTCGGGAAGTACTCGGGTAGTAAACGACCTGAGACAGAAAATAACTTATTTTTTAACAGACTTCTTTTTACACGCTTTATATTAGCTTCACTTGTATTTTTGTTTGAATGTTTGTAACCGACTCCTTAGGGCGCGATTATGACCCACTATAAACGGTCAGATTTCATTTAAACTTTGTAAACTTATTGAGGACCGATGACAATTCAATAATTTAAAAAAAAATAAAGGAAAAAGAACTGAAAAAATCACGCTTTCGTAGTTAGCAGAACTAAAACATAGAAAATAAATAATAGTTTCAAAAACTAAAAAACACGCTTTAAAAACCAAACTAAAAAAGTAGAAAAAAGCGTGGGGTGCTTGACATTAATTGATTATAAAAATACCTCAAAAAGCACCCCACGCTTTTTAATTGAATTAAATTATTTTCTACTTTTTTTTAGTTTGGTTTTTAAACCGTGTTTTTTTGTTTTTAAACTATTTTGTCATCATTGTTCCTCTCATCCAAAGCACCTGCCATCTAATCTCTGCACCACACTTGGTTGACTGGTAGAGAATGCCTAAGGCATTAAATCCGCCTTTGTACCTTTTTTGTGTGCGAGAAGTTTAAATAAATAAGACTAAGACTTACCAAGTAACAAGTTAGCATCAGTAACAGTGAGAGGGCCCCCCTTCCTGTAGCACGCGGGCCCCGGCTGCGCACCCGCAGACTCGGGCCCGGCCACGAACAGGCCCGAGCGGAACATTAGCATTGATCCGCCGCCTGCTGCTACTGTGTTTATATCTGAGGAAAAATATAAATTGTAATAGATGACGCCTTTGAAAAAAAAAACTTTATCTTAAAAAAAGAATATCTTGTTAGTTCAGTTCTAGCCAATGGTAACTTCTAATTTTATTTTTGCTGATTCGAAATTGACTCATCGTCAAAATAATTGTTTCCGGGAATTTATAAAACAGACTCGTCGGTCGACATGCGAAGTTAGAAACAACTTCATCTCCTTTTGACCCCATAACATGTGGGTAAAGAACATAGATCTACCATTTGTCAACATTAGAGCTTATTTTGTGAGCTATCGTCTAAAATGATTAAATTGAAGAGTAATTACCTAGCTGAGGTGCCTGAATTGTAACTCCAGCTGTAGTTGCTTCATGAACGTGTTCCAAGGAGCCAGCGTATCTTGACACGTCCGTTGAAGTGCCTCCCATATCAAAACCTAGAATAGTTACGGCGATTTGTAAATCAGCTTCTAAAATCAAATCTTAAGAGTATGTTAGCAGTTGTGATTGGCGAAAAAATCGTGTGGTGTCTGGGGGATTTGCGTCAGGAATGAAGTTCCTTACGCATTTTCTTCAACTTCGAATGGTAATTCGATAAGGAGATTGAGATGTCGAGTACCATGAAAAACGGCACGCCTGATGAAAAAAAAAATTGCAGCCACCATCTTGGATTTTCATTTCGTCTTCAGCACCCTCGAAAACCATGAAAACGACCCATGATGAAAAATGACTTTTTTTTTGCAACCGCCATCTTCGATGTTCGTTTAGAAGTCAGAACCCTCGGAAACCATTAAAAATCTCACTCTCTCACTGTCTTTATTATATTATATGTAATAAAAGGTCGCAAAGCATTACGCTATTTCATTACGTAATGCTTTTTCCATCACGTGTCGATTTCTCCGATTTTACTCTTACCGCAAGCTGCGTTAAAGAACTTCGTTCCAAAAACATACAATTAAATGACTAATGACAGCAAAAATTATAAAGCTTGCAGCAACCGTGAAATCAGTTTGATGAAGCCATATTTTAAACTGACAGCCATACCTATGACCGGTAAGCCGGTTTGTTCCTGGTAAGCTGTCATGGCGTATCCAACCACACCTCCTGCTGGACCGGAGAGAATCGCTCTTGAACCGTTGAACCTGGTGGCAAAAAGTTATTTAGAGACACTGAAATTCTATATATTTTATGAAAAAAAATTATAAAATGGAATTGGTAATCATGTGCCATGGAGGTTATTGAATACGAGAGGCGTCTTCGTGTAACATGTTATACTAGTACTTCGTGCCTTCTCAGATGCGTGACATAATTTGTGTACTGAGAAGGTTGTCTGCAAAAGACGACCTTATGTAATACAGGCTAGAGATAAAATAACTTTAATCACATTCGAACTGTCAAGCTAACTTAGAAATAGAAAAGCAGAAAAAAGAGTAAGTACGCGTGAGATTTGGCAGACATGAAAAGGGGGAAGATAAAAATGTACTCGAACTGTGAGAACCAGAGGAGTTCTCCATACCGGATAGAATAAGTGGTAATCTCGGAGATTTTGACTACGAAAGGCTTCTTTGTGTATCATGTTATCCTAGTACTTCGTGCCTTCTTGGATGCGTGACACAAGCTATGTGCCTACCATATGAAAAAAAAGGCCATCGCGTGCAACAGCTAAACATCCTTACATGTCCTGTTATCCTAGTACTTTAGAATTGCTCGTTGACAAGCGGTTACCATGGCAACCAGTCTACGAAGGGTTACTGCTATCTCGAAAAATATTTCTGAACTTTCTGGAACCTTCTGGAATCTCTGCTCCACTTACATATTCATAGGAGTAAGTCCACCATCAGACTGCATGAACAGCACATTAGCATCTTTCAGTCCTCCAGAGAATCCATCAGCGAAGCCTCTGACGTACTCCCGTATATGAGGAGTGAGGTACGCGTCAGCTGATGCTGTGAAGCCGCGGGGTACAATGCGGACCATTGAGGTGATCGCATGCGAAAGGGAGACTTGTTTGAAGCCTGTGGAAAGAGAAGATGATTGACTGAACTTGACCATATAACCTAACTATTCAAGTTAGGTTATATAGTCAAGTTTATTCGGTTTTTATTTAAAATGGGCTTGCTTGTATCTTCAAGTTTTAAGCAGAAAGCAGCAGACAGCATAAAAAAACTATGTGTAATAATTACCAGCTACATATATTACTATGTGTTGGTTTTCAAGAAGCTGATTTTGTTTTCTATTTAAGGCCAGATAATTGCGGATAGTAGAAAATAGTTCAACAAAAAAAATACTTGCAAAATCCTAATACCCTACTATATTATAAATGTGAAAGTTTGTGAAGATGTTTGGATAGTTGTTACTAAATCACGCAAAAACGGCTGAACGGATTTTAATGAAAAGACATGGCCGGATTCTGCCCTCAAAATCAATTCAGAATAAATAAATGTACAGTAATTATTAATGTATGAAAATTACTTCTTAAATATACTAAAATAAATTGCAACAACTACATTTCTCTAGATCAGGCGAGAAAAAATACCAAAAAAATATGTGTGTTATTTGATTTTGTGTGGTTATTAAATTGATTTCTCAAACGTCCCATTTATTTTGACGTTTCAAATGTGTACGCGCGTAGAGGTGAGACGTACTAGGTAAAACGGATACTGAGTCTTAGAAGTATGCGTCCCCCTTAATACTTATTCCAAAAACTAGGTTCACGAGTATTTAGGCTATTTGTTTCCTTATCTACCGAGTCTTCATAACATCGAGATCGAGTAATCGGAGTAGAGTATTTTTCGGTTTATGGATTATTAACGTGTGTACTACGTGTTGGTGTTCGAATCTTTTCTACATTTTAAAATATTCACTTAAAATTAAATCTTATTGAAAACTTGCCTTCATACTTTACCAACAGGCTTAGGACTGACAGCGTATTTTATAAACATGATATTAATAGAAACAGAGATTTTGTTTTCTGTTGGTACCTATGGATATTAGGTTTAGAAATGCAAAATAAATAAATCGACTCGCAAACTTCGAGTGCCGAGCCAAACGTCTCCCAATGTTACCGGAACTGACTGAGCTTTTGGGTCGCAAAACTTGCAACTACATAGATGCGGATACGGCCTACTACGTGTCAAACGCCATTCGCTTATCTAAATACTCGAGACGCGTTTTTTGGTGCGCTCGGAATGAGTATTTACATGTCCAGTCAAAAACCTATACCATTATCCTATTCTATACGTCTCACCTCTACTGTCTGTCATCTGTCACTCAATGCCCTGTGCTCTGTGCAGTCTTGCGTTGATCTTATCACGTATTATTGTGTTCAGTGTCGTGTTTTAGCTCCTCTGTTGTATATTTTAACTTGACCCTATGCTATCGTTTATCGGACTTTCGTTTACGCTTCTTCTGTTAATATTCTGCTGTGCTATTGATTAGATGGATGGATTTGCAATGTTTGTTATGTATTGCTCAACCAACGCAATGAAGAAGGTACATATAGCAGAGTACTGGGCACCCAATGGTGTGTATTGGTTGTAGACAGTCTGTAATGGGGAGGCGTTACTCAGTGCGATACCACACCCTTGAAGAAAATAGTCCATTAATCGATATTTTCTTCTCATGGAATACCCACAATCAGGTTAGTGTGTGTTGTTGAACTTATATTTTTTGTCTACTATCTTACCTTGGCTGCTGTAAATTCTTATTGTGTTGTTCCCATGATGAAGAAAAATCATTTTACGTAATGAGTAAGGGGTGCAGTCTCACTTGGCAAATAGTACGCCAATTATTTGCCTGTGTGCATAGTGTGGCCATTTCATGAAAATAGCTTAGGTCGCACTCAGACAAACAGTCAGCCGCAAACTATAAGCAGAGTAAGACTGCGCCCTAATAATTACCAGTTTTAATAAAGGTCAAGACTTTATATAAAAAATGTGAAACATTGTTAAACAGGATCGGAGGACAAATCTGCAAGCATGTCATCCCTGCTGATGCGAGTTAAGCGCCACTTAGTACTGAATACACACAGACAGGTGGAAGAACTAGAGGAAAATGAATCTGGATTGCCCGAACCACCTCCACTTCCACCAGTTCCTAATCCTAGTATCGCATATGGATCACCACCACCACCTCCACCAGCTGATAATCCCGCTGAAGCACGAAGGATTGACCAAATGAATGGGGATTGTCTAAAATTTTTAACCATTCTATTTTATTTTAGTTTTCGAAAATATAGAGCATGTTGAAAAACTAATTTGAATATTTTGATGATGGGCTCAATAGTTATTTCTTAATTTAATATTTATTCATTTAAAATTTTTTAGATAAATGACGTCATCAGTGGCACTAAAGATCGTTGCCTTTGCCTCACCAGTACATAATTAGAAATTTAAATCTGTCAACACAACGTCATCCATCTCATTTGTTAAAGTGTCAGTAGACGTCATACATAATCGGGTTGTTCCCATTGGTTCACGAGTGTATTGTTCTCGAAAAAAATAAAATGAACACTTGTCTTCCCAACGGGTCCACGATCTTTTAAAATATAAAATATTTTATTTCCCTACTGGTCCATGAGAATGTTTGGTACAGTCAACAATAAACGCTTCGCTAAGGGATGATTTGTTGGATTTGCCTCCGCCCCGAATAGTAGAATAATTATTAAACATGAAAAAAATCACGAGGTCAGCTTTTTAAACGCTTTATGCCTCCCAAGTACCAGGTTGTCATAACTTGGTAGGAGCATACCTAACATAGTGGTATCAGCTAGAAAACGCTTTACGCCGTCAAAGTACCAGGTGATCATACCACGGAAGGAGCACACCTAACATAGATGTGTCAGCTAGAAACCGCTTTATGCCTTTGAAGTACCAGGTTGGTATAAATCGCTAGGAGCACACTTTACATGGTAGTGTCAGCTAGTATTTATTTATTTAAATTTCTCGCATATAAAACAAAGGTACAAACGCGGACTTAATGCCTTAGGCATTCTCTACCAGTCAACCATGGGTGTTGAAGAGATTAGGTGGCAGGTGCTTTGATTGAGAGGAACAATGATAAAAAAACCTATAAGAATACAAAAAAATACTGGTTGATTGATTGTCTTTTTACGAGAAATTGTTTTTACTGACTGTACTTTGGATACATCCGGTGGACCCGTTGGGAATTCATTGAGAAGCATTTGAAACATTATAATTTTTTCATGGACCCGGTGAGAAAACAAGAACAATAGAATCGTCAACCTTTGGGAACAACCCGAAATAAGGGAACCAAAAGTTCTAATGTAAGTAATGCATACAGCATAAAATAATGATAGTGTAATGAGATTTATACGAGATCATGAGGTAAGTCGCAGGAATAATAATTGTAAAAACTTTATAAATATGTAAATTCATATGTTTATACATATTTTTGACATTTATATTAATTTGACACTTGGCAGACCATAGAAAATACTTGTCACTTACTTTTTATTTTTTGCGGCAACGATACAAAACTGTACGGCCAAAGCTGACGTAATTTGAAGGGCAAACAAGGTTAATCGTATTTTATCAAATATATCAATAAAATATAAATATTTTTCATGATTAATTAGTCCGCAATGATCAGTAACACTATTCCTCGAAATGGTTTTTCAATTACAACATATTAAAAAATATGAACAATGCCCATTATCTGCCAAGTTACAAACATGCTCCAAATACTTCTAGCTATTGTATTTTTAGGGACTGCTTGCTTGGACTGTGTTGCTGCCATGTCATGACGTCGTTATGGTATTTGGGTTGGGCCAGGCATCAAGCAAATATAACGGCACCAGCTTCATTCCTTGAAAACATTTTGTTGACTTTTGAAGATATTTTGTTGTTGCAATGATTATTTTCATAAAATGTCTGTAAAACCAGTAGATACATTTTATAAGCAAATGTAATCCTACCTACTTAACTAAATACTTAAATAAAAATTCAAGTGCTATTTTAGTGTTCTATTGTCTATCCAATTGTATAAGTTACCGGCCAAACCCAATTTCAGGCCAAACTATTTTGTCCTAGGCCAAACAGACTTATCCTACGCGTGATATGTCGCAGCCAACTAGCTTAATTAGCCATTTCATTAACAGCCTTTGGAAGTAACGCTCGCCGGCCGCTGCCGCGGCGCCGCTCGCTTCGCTCGCTCGGCTCGCGCGCTTTTGGTCACAGTTCTAACCTAACCTAACCTAACCCATTTAATCGGCGTGCCCCGGCTTAATAAACCAGTTTGGCCTAGGACAAACTAGTTTGGCCTGAAATCGGGTTTGGCCGGTAACATATATTATTTATATTGTTTTTTGCCAAGTCGCTATGAGGAATTCAAAATATCCAGAAATATCCTATGGCCAGCCTATGACGACGATTGAAAGGTCTAGCCAGATACTATTACCAATATATATGTATACACATCAATATAATTACCAATAAGTTTTACTTGGTACCTATTTTGATTTCTGGCTCTTTTTTCACTAGCTGACTTGATGCATAATTCTATGAAAATGTATGGAACACCGACGGCTAGTGAAGAAACGGAATATAAATCCATACCACATTATTGTATTAATCGTTTAGCTTTGTCAATAAAACTCGGAAGTAACAATCATTGCTATTCAAAAGATTAAGGCACTTAAAAAAAAACCTATTTGCAGTATCTCTCGCTTCTTCTCTGATCATAAAACTTAAACTATGTTAAAAACATACCTGTGAGCTTTAATATGACCAATTGACTTCAATGTACATGAAAAATTTTTTTGAGGGCAAAGCTCACTACAAGTTCCGGCCGTGTCTTTTACCACACAAGTTTTCAACCCGGTATTACGTTCCCGTGGGATTATTAAACCTACACGCGGGCGAAGCCGCGGGCAACAGCTAATAATATTGTAAATGTGAAAGTTTGGATGTTTGTTACTCAATCACGCAAAAACGGCTGAACGGATTTGGATGAAATTTGGCAAACAGATAGTTTGTAACCTGGATTAAGACATAGGATACTTTTAATCCCGGTAATATGTTCCCGTGGGATAATATTCGACATCCACGCGGGCGAAGGCGCTTGCGAAAGCTAGTTGAAGAATAAATGAGAAACTTTCAACCGAAAGGTTGAGCAGAGGTGTAACTATAGTACACCCACATTTCACCAGTAATGTTTAAGTCCGATGTAATAGGGGGCGAGCCTATTGCCATCAACCGAGGACAAATCCAGACTCCGGGCTCCTACTAATAAATTCAAGATAACACTTTGCCCGACTGGGAATCGCACCTACGACCTCACGCTCAGCAGTAACGCTTGCGACCACTAGCCCAATGACGCAGTCACTTGTTAATTTTGAATAATATAAATAACTAGTTTTTGCTAGCGGCTTCGCCCGCGCGGAGCTTTCATCCCCTATTTAACTCCCTTAGGGGTTGAATTTCGAAAAATCCTTCCTTATTCCTTGTCTACATTATAAAGGGAACCTCTGTGCAAAATTTCAGCTTTCTAGGTCCAAGGGTTTGGGCTGGGCGTTGATAAGTCAGTCAGTCAGTCAGGACTTTTCTTTTTATTTATATGGATTAACACGGAACACACCTACAAGTTAGCATACACACTCAAGTTTTCATTTTATTTAAAAAAGAATAAAAATTAAAAAATATAAATAAAGCTTAATACCAAATAAAAGCCTCCTGGTATAAATGGCGTGATACCTTACATACAATTAAATACCAAACATGGACACACCACCCTCCTTTCTGTAGTACGTTAAAAATAGTTGCAAAATCTTACCTATCTGATCAGCAATCTTCCCAATCCTAATCTCATGATCATGATACGTATAGCTATGAGCCAGCACAACCGCCACACTTTCTATCCCTTTCTGTTTCAAAGTAAGAAGGTCCCTTCTCACTTCTTCTTCATCCAAATCTTTGACAACTAGCATCTTCTCGCCAGTGGTGCCGACGACTTCCGTCCATTTCTTGTCTGATTTGTCCATTTGACAGCGGTCTTCGAGCGCTGGAATGACGCGACAGTCTATTTCTATTACTTCGGAGTAGAGAACTCCTGGACGTTTAATGTCCTGTGGGAAGAAAAATTCTTTTAGGAAGATTTTTGTATGAATGTGTGTGAGTGCTCAGATCTTGTTACGGGAATAAATGAAACGGCGAAGCAACAGAAAAACCCTAACGAAAATACATACCTTCATTTCAGGACATAACATCGTGTCAGTAATCGCAGAGATTGGCGATCAAAGAATGATTTTAAAAATGTACTGAGAACGCTGCTGCCCATTCTCTAGAGTCGCCTTTTACGACACCCACGGGAAAAAATAGGGTGGTGCTATTCTTTTAGTTCGTCACCAATCGGACTATTCAGCAGTGGGTATATACAAAGGATTATAGACCACACTTCGCCAGTTACTTTATAGGTCCTATGTAAAGAGAACGAGCCTATTTCCATTAAAACTTATGCAGGCAACCAGAATTTTAGAAAAAGCCAATAAAACTACCCCACCTGAGCGTTCCGTGTGGTGCCGGACGTAAAAGAATAGCACCATCCCATTTCTTCCCGTGGGTGTCGTAGAAGGCGACTAAGGGACTTACTAGAGAATGGGCAGCAGCGTTCTCTATGCATTTGACCACCATACTGCGATCGCCAACCCGCCTGCCAAGCGTGGCGATTATGTAAAATGTCCCCCTTTTGGGGGGAGGCTTATGTCCAGCAGTGGACGTCTTTCGGCTGATATGATGACCTGAGCGTTGAACCCAGAAATCAATCAAATTCATTTTTTTTTTGGGCAACCCATTCTGTCCCACTCCTGGGCAAAGATGTCTAAGACATTTACTTACCAGCTCAAATATATGCGGTCTAGCCTGATTCCCAATATATAGCAGATCTTTAAAACCCTTATTGATGATCAGCGCCATTTTAGCGCCCTTCCTCTCGAGCAGCGCATTAGTGGCCACAGTTGTGCCCATCCTGATTGATTCTATTAGTGAAGAGTCCACTTTGCCATCTTCTTTTAATGCTTTTCCGGTTTCCTGTAATAGAAATTAAATTTTCGCCTTATACTCGTCGATAAAATAAAAAGAAAAGTCCTGACTGACTGACTCATCAACGCCCAGCCCAAACCCTTGGACCTAGAGAGCTGAAATTTTGCGCAGAGGTTCCCTTTATAATGTAGACAAGGAATAAGGAAGGATTTTTCGAAATTCAACCCCTAAGGGAGTTAAATAGGGGATGAAAGTTCCTCGCGGGCGAAGCCGCTGGCGAAAGCTAGTACTAGATAAAAAGGTACTCTCTACGTCGATAATCTTGAAGATTAATAGATAAGGTGATAGGAATTTAGATAACGTTACAAGATTTTTTAATCTAAGATTGAAAGATTCAATTTATGCTGTGTCGTAAAAAACAATTATGTCTCTGCTCTTTGTGGAAGAGTACGGAACATTATTAGGTACCACTATCTCTTTTTTCACGACTACAGCGTAGCAAAAAGGAGGGTTATGATTTTGACCGGTAGGTATGCATGTATGTTAATCTGTTCCTTCATGCCTTCTTAACTACTTATCATAATTTGACAAAATACTGAAGTACCGTTGGAAGCGCCTTGATAGTCCACTAGATATAGGCTATATTACACATTCATTTGAATCATGCGCTCTATTATGGACAGAAAGTGACGAAATATTTTTTTTTTTCAATCATGTCGTGTGGGTGGGTATCAAAATGAAAGAGCTTAATTAGCACATTTCAAACAGGTATATTGCGAGATAACCCCAAAAACCCGACTACTGAAAAACCACCCGTTACAAAGTTGAAATAAGTAGTCGGGTTTCGTTTTTGAACTCATTTATTTTCTTGTTTTGTTCGTAATTACAGGCACATAAGACATTTCAAATATGTCTCTAAATTAGGTGGTTAAACGGGTAAATCTGGGTCTGGGTGTCTGTTAAGAGAGATCACGATTGCGATTCTCCATACAAATTTATTCCTCTTTTTTCTTCCTGATTATCTAATGCCTCCAGAGCATTTTTTTTGTTTCTAAAATCAAGGTCTGCTGTAAACACGTCCGTCATTTTCTTTTTTTCAGCAACTAATTAGTAAAGAAAATATGACCCTCTAAAAATACCCTACAAAAAATGCCCTATTTTTACCGCCGTGATTAGAGGACTACCAGACAATTTAGAAAGTTTTTAATATAACAAAAAATGATAGGAAACTAAACATACTCTTTCTGTAAATGTTAATGTAAAAAATAATGGAATCAGCTCAGTTTTCGAGGAGAAAAAAGGGGAATACGAAACGTCGATCTCGTCAAAATGTTTGTGATAATCACGGTCTGAGCTGCAGCTGTCCTTATCACACACTACGGGGGCAGACTTACTGACGACGGCAATAGTTTCTTCAAATACCTATTTTTCAAATTCCTCGCAAGCCCCGTCCCCTTTTAACAGCGCTAACTACTACCATCACGTAGGTCAGCTTTTTGGATGCTACACAGTAACATAAAAAGTCTAATGGGTCACAGTCTCCAGAAAACTTCAGTGCTACTAATGGTCAGCATACATACCTCCTGCAATATTCTCCTAATAGCCTCCCTAGGAGCATCATCATAGTTCTGCGGGTCCACTGACAGAAGCTTCATGACCCGCACCTTCCCGCTGGGACAGCGAGCGTACACGTCTGTGAATGTGCCGCCGCGGTCTATTGCGAACTGGAAACCCGGAGCCATGGTGCTGAGCTGGAATGGCAAGTTAATATAGCATCAATCATCATCATCTGCCTAGCCAGTTCCCAACTCTGTTGGAGTCGGCTTTAAATCTAACAGGATACAGCTAAATATCAGTATTTTACATGGAGCGATCTCCATAACCTAGTTACTGGGTAATACGATAGCCCTTAGTAAGACTATGCGGCGTCGCGTTGCCTGTACTACGTTTAATAACGTAAGTAAGTAAACTAAAACCCACCCGTGTTCCCTCAGTTGCCTGTGTGCCAGGGGCCGCGGTATCTCTTTCGAACAACCCGCACCCCGGGCAGGCATCGCCCCTTGCGGACCCCACCAGCTGACATCTGTTTGAGACGCGCGTAGAACACAACGCGCCGTCGACCTGGGCTTGGTCCTTACCGGACAGCGAGCTACCCATTACTCGCCGTCCGCAAGCCCGCGCCTACGGTGGCTGGGAATCAGCCTGGGATTCCCGACGCCCAGGGCGTCTCCTGCGGCGACTAAGGCAGTGAGGGTGCATATACTGCCTCTCTCTCACGTGCACCGCCTCTCTATTCGCGGGCATTACTGCTTCGCAGAAGGAGGTGACGGCTACCCATGCACTCTCGCTCCGTACCATGGCCTGGACCACCGGACGCGAGAGATTGCCGCCGCCGATCGCCTCCACGAGGACACGGCGGTGCTCCGCCCAAGTTGGGCAAACCTCCACCGTGTCTTCAGGGCGATCTTCGCAGTGGAAACACTCGGGCGTTTCCTCCCACCTTATCTGAAACAGGAACCTCCCGAAACAACCGTGTCCGGTGAGGACATGCGTCAGGTGGAAGGTGAGGACGCCGTGCCGCGTCACAAGCCACTCCTCAAAGAGGCGTGCCCATATATTTTTGGGTTAATTTGTTAAGTAGCAACACTAAGCTACGGTCCAGGGCGCTACCCTTAGCGTCCCTCTCTCTTGCTTGTCAATCGTCACGGGATATGGACTAGATTTGAAGTCATTACTTTATTCTGTCCCTACTAGTTTAATTAGTTGTATGATTCTAATTCTTAACTATAGGACGTGTGTAACAAATATAATCATGTTATGAACAAGTTGGAGATTCACTTCCGCTCTTCAACCACAACCTCACCTCCAAACAACGTAAGAGGACACAGGTAGAATACCTTCCACCTACGTCTCCAAAACTAGTTATCAGACTTAATTTGGGCTTCTGACTACCCTTAACGACTGTCAAAGATGGTCGTGACAGCAGAGACCAAGGACTTAACGTGCTTCCCGAGGCACGGAGGGTTCTCGATATTTAATGGATCTACGCACCGACCACGTCTAGCGTAGCGACCTATATGGCTGATATCATTTAGCCAT
This sequence comes from Antitype chi, assembly GCA_947359405.1. Taxonomy (NCBI): domain Eukaryota; kingdom Metazoa; phylum Arthropoda; class Insecta; order Lepidoptera; family Noctuidae; genus Antitype; species Antitype chi. The sequence continues at coordinate 5,466,477 of OX375829.1, read as the reverse complement.
AAACCCCGTATGAGACTATACCATGAAGTAAATAAACTACACACAGCTGCGGCCGGTCTAGACTACCTAATGTATCCCCCCCAGTGGGTTCCCGCATTGTCGTTGCGGGGGGGCTCAGTAGCCGTGGTCCGCTCCCACGGTGAAGCGAAGAGGAACCCAAAGGTGGGGCCGCTCGTCAGGGCTTTGGTCTCCAAGCCGACGACGTAGCGGCCAAAAAGTAGGTTGCGGTGAGGTGCACCGCAACTGAGGCGGGCCGCGATGTCGAATGGGAGGCATCGCGGCTGAGGGTTACAGGCTGCGGCGGAGGAGGAGTACCGGTACTTTTGAGTAGCGCTCTTCCTTTCCGTGGCCTGGACGGGGCCGCCACCGTTTGATGGCGGACGCGGTGGGGCCGCAGGGGAAGAGGAGTGTCGGTATAGCGTTGGCCGCTCTCCCTATCCCCTGCGGCCGAGAAGTGGTAGGCGGCGGGGCCACTGCGCTGACCCGTCGCAGGGGGCCAAGGGAGCCAAGGGTGCCAGGGTAGTCTGGGGCCCTTGTGCTACTTGGTTCCTGGGGTGGTCACGGCGTGCCATGTGTCCTGGTGCGCCGGACTGGTGGGGTCCGCAAGGGCCGATGCCTGCCAGGGGTGCGGGTTGTTCGAAAGAGATACCGTCGCCCCTGGCACACAGGCAACTGAGGGATCACGGGTGGGTTTTAGTCAGGAAAAGTCTGACACGCCCTCCTGCTCCACCCAGAGCGGGAGAAGTCATTTGATGATTTCCCACCCTGAAAAAAAAAAAAAAACTACCTAATGTATTGTGTTATTTGATTGTATCATGGGACTTTCCTCCTTGGTACCTATTGTTATGAACATTTACCTAAGCATTCACGTATGAATTTATTATTTCCTCAATGCGTGTTATTTTAAATACTAGGTACTAATTTTTGCCCGCAACTTCGTCAATTTTTTTGTTTGTAAATATGTGTGGTCGAGGCTCTTGGCTATCAAGCCATTGGCTGTAACGACTATTGGCACAATGATCACCGAGTTCACATCTCACATGTCGACAACCTCGCGAGCCAAGTGAAGATACTTGATTTGTTTATCTTTCTCGGCTTTCACGGGGTTCCCATCATGCGGGACCGTTATGTCAATGATCATTGCGCGCCGCTCATAGCCAATCCACCACCACTATATCAGGCTTATTGGCTGCTATAGTCCTGTTAGTGATGATGGAGCGATCCCAGTACAGTGTGATAAACGTCCATTTTCGAGAACTGGGTCGGGCACATACCTATAGTACGGTACTTCCGAGTCCACAAGACTGTATTTCAGAGCAAGTTACTGGTGAGTAATCCTGGCTACAAGCTTGTCTCCGTTAGCCATACGAGAACAGCCAGAAATAATGTGTCAGATTGATTCCCCCGGACGGTGGCATGCCCGAAAGATGTCAACCGTGCCATCCTTTACATATTTCCGGTAGTTGTTCGTCATGATGACGAACAACTACCTACCTACTTCGTCCATAATCGCAAAGACAAAACCTTCAGTTTCCCCAAAGAGATCACCGAATCGTAACCAGGATACGGACGCTAAGAGGTCTACATCGCGTCCATGTAGGACCCGGTAAAAGCGCCCGTGAAGCTCTTTGGCCTGCCTTGCCTCCCTGCGGACATTAGTATCTAATACTTTAGGTTTGCGCCAGTTCTCGTTAGCCAAGGAAAGCGAGGTGAGGCCCTTGTCCACTGAGACTACATCTCGGTGCATTCCCACGTCAGCATCTAAGAACTAATCCCTGTGACTGCATACCTCACGGTTGTGCAGAGTTTTAGCATTTAAGAAACCTCGACCTCCGCACTTCCGCGGGATATACAGTCTCATCACCGATGACCGTGGATGGTGCATCCGATTTGCGGTCAGCAGCATGCGGACCCTCCTTCCTATCCAGGGCGTCAAGTTTCGTCTGAGTCCATTTGTAAGTAAATATGCCGAAAGAGTACATCAAAACCGGTATGAACCAACCGTTGAAGGCGCGCACCTTGTTTCCGCCTGATAAAAGACTATTTAAAACTTTATTCAGGCGGCAAAAGTAGCGCTCCTTCAACGATTGTTTCGTGTCAGTAGTGTTGATGCCTAATTTTTTTTTTTTTTGTTGGGCATCTCGCAGTTGGCCTTGAGAGGCCGTGACTGCTCAACCGGGCTTTCCTGGGGCTGCCATTAAGAAATTAATCTTAACGCCTCCAGCCAGGGCTTACAAACTAAAATTTAAAAACTAAGCGACTGCACGCTGAGGGCACCCCCTGTGGGGTACGGACCTCGGCTCAGGGCGTCACTGATAGGGGGACAGCTATCGCTATTGGGGACAGGCTGGATCGAGTTGGCATTGATGCCTAAAGCTTTCGACATACCCAAATACTTGTATGTTTCGGTTAAGGAGAGGGATCTTAGGTGTATGGAATCCGAGAGTTGGATTCCCACAGATTCCACTATTGTTATTATTAAGTATAGACTATTATTGATTCAAACAATGAGTGTTACAAACAAGGTATTTCTAGGTAGGTACCATAGAGGAGAATAGTAGGTACTATGTCTCTAGGTATACCTATCTTTTTTATAGAGCATTATGAACAAGGCAAAACAAATATTTAAACGACAACAGGCTGCATGGTTTCATTCATTTACTAATGCTAATAGATTAACATGACTAACTTAGTCAAGGTTTTGTTAAAAGCCTTGACTCTTAAATGAGGATTGTGTAATAAGAATAATACATTATTACTAACCTATTAAACCATCTATTACATATCAAGATCCCTCCGAATCTCGGAAAGCACGTTAAACTGTTTGTCCCCTGCCAGGGGTGCAGATTGTTCGAAAGAGTTACCGCGGCCCCTCGCACACAGGCAACTGAGGGAACACGGGTGGGTTTTAGTCAGTAAAAGTCTGACAGGCCCTCCTGCTCCACCCAGAGCGGGAGAAGTTATTTGATGATTTCCCACTCAAAAAAACCCCCAATTCTTCACCAACAATCTTAAAATAGAACTCAGTCAGGTTTGATCTTTGATCTTTTTTATTTCAGAAAGTATTTATTTCCTAAACTTGAAACTTCGTGAGATTGTTCTCAAGAACGTTGCACAAAAAAAAATAAGAGTCTACTACAAGTCCCTTAAATAAAAGACGAGCCGAAGTGCTAGTTATTTATAAATTAGTGACTGAATCAGCAATGGAGCAGGCTCATCAAGTCATCAACACAAACCAGAACCAATGTCAATTCTCATAATATTAACTGCCGCGATTGGTTGACCAACATGACAATAGCTAATTAAAACGATTTTAAGATTATTAAACTCAATAAACTCTCAGACACGAGTTAGGTTGATTAGGGGAAGTGGTGCATAATTAGTGTATAATGTTCCCACTGCTGGGACAGGCTTCCTCTCCGTGAGAGGGAGTGGGCCGTAATCCACCACACGGGCCACCATGCGGATTGGTAGATGTCACCTGTCTCCGAATTGTTGTTTCTAGGAGATGCCGGTTTCCACACCATGTTTATATTCACCGTTTTGAGAGCAGTGGTGAGGGACCATTCAAGTATTACGTAAGCAGATATTTTGCAATTATTAACCCCCCTCCCCCTCGTCAGCAAAAGTAAGCAAAGCTCTTAGCCCCCCTCTCATGCTCACGTAAACATTGGTAGCAGAACAACGTGTCTGCTCACGTTCGTGTGATTTTGGAATATTGTCATCGTTTTCTTCGAGCCATTCATAGACAAGTAGGGTTGCCATATGTGTTCAAACCAAAATCGACTAAATTCTGTAGAAAATCCAAAAGTTTAAACAATAGATTCTACTGACGTAATCACCATCCAGACCCCCCCATCCTCCATGTCATCAAAACTAAGCAAAGCAAAGACCTACCCCCCCCGCCCCCCTGTAGTGCTTACGTAATACTTGAATGGCTTCTGATGAAATAATGTACACAAAGTAGAGATGCTTGGGTACGAACTTAGTTTGTTCATCCTATAAGTAGCAAAGTCAGTGTCTAAATAAACTGTTAAATTCAATATTAACCTGTCAGATAACAGATGAAATAGATATTGTTCTAATGATATCAGTAACTTCTGACTGCTAGACTAAAATAGACCTTATGTCAAGTTGTTAGGGTTGACAATTGCATAGCACGGGGAATCTGAATGAGTGGTCTATTTGGCTTGATATTATTCAGTTGGAGTCTGATAAATTAAAAATAGAATTTTGCACGACGGTATGTATTCTCCCCATCCTCACATATGGTTCTCAAACATGGTCTTTGACAATTCAGCAGAGGTCCACGCTCGAGGTTTGCCAGAGAGCTATGGAACGGAGTATTCTGGGTATCAAACTTGTGGACCGGGTTAAGAATACAACAATCCGTTCCATTACGAAAATAGCTGATGTCACTCGGAAAGCTGCCACGCTCAAATGGAATTGGGCTGGACACATCTGCCGTATGTCAGACGATCAATGGCCCAAACTTACGACCCAGTGGGTCCCGCTTAGTGGCAAACGACATCGCGGCAGGCCCAGACGGAGATGGCGGGATGAGCTGGACTCTTTTAATAAAGATTGGTCCTTGTCAGCTTTGGATAGAGAGAGGTGGAAAGAGAGTAGGGAGGCCTTTGCCCAGCAGTGGGACGTTATAAGCTAAAAAAAAAAAAAAAAAGAATTTTGCAAGTAAGGTGATGGTTCATAAATCATACAATTTATCATTTATATTATTTTACTTTTTTTAAATACTTTTTTAACCGAATTCAAAAAAGAGGTTTTGCTACCAGTACTATAATATTATTAAAAATACATTAATGAAAACATTTTGTTTATAGTTTTATTTCAGGGTATTTTTTGCTTACTTCAGTAAGCAAAATTTTAGGATCTTTAAGTACTATATTTTATGCAAAATAAAGGTATTCTATTCTAGGATGGCCACACACAAACTGTGTTTTAGATTTGCACAGGGCATACATTTAAAATTGGTGTGTGAAGAAGTTCTCCTAAAATGCAAATGACACTGCGGGCACACACAGTTACTAAGAAAATTTACAAAAACAATTTGCAACATTAAATTATCAAAAATCCCAACTTTCTAGTTAATATTATAAATGAGAAAGTAAGTTTGTTTGTTTGTTTACACTTTCACGCTAAAACGGTTGAAAAGGTTTGGATAAAATTTGGCACACAGAAAGACCTATACTCTATTTGAAATAAGATTAGACATTTAACTAAACCCTTTTTACAGTCCGATCAACCGATTTTGACTTCTATTGCGCTTGTGGCAGAACAAATGGCAGCTGCAGTAAACAGTTGGTATTGTAACTACTATTTTGCTTTTAATGCCATCCTTATGCCTACGGTATAAAAGTCAGAATCGGTTGAACTGACTGTAAAAAAGGTTTGTTTAAATGTCTAATCTTATTTCAAATGGAGTATAGGTAAGGACATAGGCTACTTTTCATCCTGGATTGCAGACGAAGTCGCAGGCAACAGCTAATATTGTAATTAACAAGAAACTAAAAGATTTTTTGTAGAAGATTCAGCATTTTATCTCAACAAATTAATACAAGTCATGTTTTTTTTGTTAGTTTTTATGCCTACTCATGCCAAGGACAAATAAAAATTGTCTTTATGTAGGTAAAATAAGTCTAGTCTAGTCTTAAGAAAATTAAATAGAAGATTTTAAATAAGATAATATTTGAATAACAATTTTTTTACACTTTAAAACTTTTTACAGATATTTTATGATGCAAATTCAAACGTTCACAACTTTAAACTCACCTTAGATAAAAACTCTTGAAGGAGTCCACTACACGTCTCTACCTCCCCACGTGAGGTGCGAAACTTCGCAAAATCGCAAATGGTATGCAAAACTCAACAATAAATTCTAATCAGTGTTTATTTGTTTCTTTCACGCTTGCGAAATATGGTTATGTTGTCCTACTCTAAAATACACTCTGAATTGACAGTTCATTGATAAGGCCTTGAACGCGACCAAATTCAGCTGATAAAATTGGTTGAGCTAATTTAGCCTTTAAATTCTTTACATAAGCATCAAAATGCCATAACACAATAAGTGAACAATAGAAAAAAAAATGTCCACGATCATGAATTAAAATTCTTGCAAATAAAATTACTCAAAAACAAAATTGAAATCTTTATTTTAATTCCTGCAGTTAGTCTTAGCATTAAGAAAAAATAGAAATGTCTTTCAATACGTAACGAAACCAGCAAATTATTAATTTTATTATGAACGCACCTTTAAGTAAACATAACCTCACTTTTGCAGTCAACGTCAAGTCGAGAAGAGCACCATAAACATACCGCTAATGTTGAATGGTTTTATTGAATTTCACACAAATAAGACTACTTTCACTCGGAAGTTACTTAAAAAGGATGGGTCGGAAAAATCGCCAATACAACAAATTCGCTCAGCGAAAGCGGGATCGCAAAGAGCAGGTGAAAAACAAATTTGTTGTGCATAACCTTTTTATTCAGCACGTATTTACATTTTTGTTTTTCTGATTTTAGGCAAAGAATCCCCAGGAAAAACCTGCAGCTGACGTTAGAAAGCATTACGAAGATATTATAAGGGAGAATGCTGCCTTTGAGGAGTACTACAAGGTGATTTTCCATTTCTTTGATTATTAATTACAAGTAAGAAAAATAGAATGAATTGCTATTGTGACCGCGTTTTCCTTGCAAAATATGACAATAGACAGTCTGTGGCCAGTGAGTCGTCTTAGTCTGCTTTTTTAAAACAAGTTAAACTATCAGCCTTCTGAATGTGAAAAATAAAACCAAGAAATTAGTCATACTCATACCTATTTAATTAATAAATCATTTTTATTTCATGATTTATAATTAATCAAACGTTTTTATTTCATGATTTAGTCCCAGAAAGTGTGCCCAGAAGGAGAATGGGACACCTTCATGAATACTTTGAAAGAGAACCTGCCAACCGCCTTCCGTATCACGGGTTCAAAGTGCGAGGCAGCCGCTCTGATGAAGATTGTTAAGAGTCAGTACTTCTCCGAGATCTTAAACATGAAGCTGCAGGTTGAAGAAGGTGAAGGGCAGGGGGAAGAGATCAAGCCTATTAATTTGTCTTGGTAAGTGTTAGAATATTAAAATAAAAGAACTGTTCCACTCCTCTTTTAGAGATGAAGAAAGCAAACAAGCTGATTGCATGTAAGCTCAACGTTTTCACGATTATGTTTATTGTCGTATCCAGTGTATTTTTCTTATGAACAAATGCCGTTTCATAAGACATTTGTTAAGTTAATTGTATTTTGTTCAATTCAGTTGTGTCCTGTGACATGAGTGTTCAATTTTGTAATAAATTTTAACACAACCGCGTTCGGCACTTTGATTGGCCCTTCACCAATCCAGGGCCAATCAGAGCACCGAACGCCCTTGATGTGTAAATTCAAGATAGTTAAAAGAAACTAACACTAGGGATCTGCTCACCTTTAATGACAGTAGAAAACATATTTTAAAACAATTATGGTAAATAGGAAATTTAAAATATACAACCCATTTTGTGTGGCTTAAACGTCTTGCAGGTCCATAATATTTATTTACTAACACCATTTAAAACAATATTAATTTCACCACTCAGGTATCCAGGAGGATACGCATGGCAACTTCGTCTATCTCGCACAGATATTAGACGCAATGAGGCTCTCTATAAACTTCATAACTTCCTGGTAGCTGAGACAGCAGCCGGTGGAGTGTCAAGACAGGAAACTGTGTCTATGATACCACCAGTAGTTTTGGATGTGCAACCTCACCATAAGGTAATAGGGTATTTAACTCTATATGAGAAAATATCTAAAAATATATTATTAAGATAGATTAGGCAAAAGGCAGTCAAAAAATATTGGTTTTAGTTAATGAAATAACAAAATACCTAAATTTTAATTCAAAGATTTCAGTTTTTTTACAAGCTTTTATTTAACCTGATTTAATCTGTTTTTTGAACACCATAAAATAGTAGCTGCAATGTTATTACGTCATACCGCTGTTTAAACTAATCAACTGAACAACTTTGCACTTTTTTTTCGTAACCACAGTAATTTTTATTGAAATATCTTCAATCAGGAACAAACCAACGATAAGTAGAATAATAACTCATTTTTAAATGATAAACAATTATCATACAAATATTAGCGCATTTGTTTACACAGCAAACAGGCGTCAAATCCACAAAGCAAATATGGCCTCCACTGCGTACAGCGTTTTCGTCAAATTACGCGCGAAATATGAAAATTTTATGCCTCGTTGACATTCACACATCTGGTCATGGTTTCGCATGCCGGTTGCAAGTACTACTTATAAGCCGCGCAGATAGAGAATAGATCTGAAAATGGCGTCCGCTCGCATGCGTTCTCGCTCACTCTCTATCGCTGTCTATACTCACACAGTGAAGTACGCGCTACAAAAAAATAGTCAGTCAGGATTCGCTTTCCACGCTACTTGACGCACTCCGAGTTATCGTTAAATTCGTTCCGTTATTCGACGTGTGCGTCGGTCTAATATAGTTCCGCCTTTACTTTACTGGCCTAAGGGATAACGGAACGTGACTTTATGTATGTATGTGAGGTGGTATTTTTGTTATGATTCTGATATGTCACAATTAATAAAGACAAATTTTAAAATCCAGTGATATTAATGTACCCTTGCTCCTTATTTATTTAATTAATATTTTTGTCATTATTTCTACTATTATTAATTAATAATATTAAAAAAGAATAATATATAACAAAAAAAGTCAAAAAAAATCGATGTTTGAGAACTTGTTTTGCCAACCGTACCATGCGTACCCGCCGCCATTTTCAGATCTATTCTCTATCTGCGCGGCTTATACCTAACCTTTCTGTCGAACATCACCAATAAGATAATTATGTGCTCCTAGGGCATCCCTTCCCGGCGTTCCACTCACATCGGCCTTGAAAATACCCTTTTTTAGTCACCCTTCATTCTCAGAGCATGGCCAATTAAGCATACTCTTTAAAAAAATTGTCACTACATCTTAAAACCCATGTTAAGGTGAACCTAGTCCACATTTTTTGCATACAAACTTCGGGAGTGTTTTACTCTACTGACTGACATGGCACATCCAAAGTAAAATCTGATATCGTTTTGTCTCATTATTAATATATTCTGTACGGAAACAGAATACCAAAATAAAAACCCATTAAATGTTAGGAGCCAACAAATATTCGTTTTTCTTGATTGCTTTGGGCGTGTTTAAGTAATAAAAGAAGTGTAAAATCTCCAAAACCAAGTCGGTACCGACAAAGTTCAATTATCGAAAAGTTCAATAAATTTTATTGGTCTTTGATTTATGCATTGGATTTTTCATAAAACCCGATCTTCCAAAGGACTTTTCTTAATATTTTCGCGAATTTTTTACTATAAATGATCCTGCATCTCACTCAATAACGTTGTGCGTGTAGACTAGCGTCTAACTGTTCATCACTAATACTATCTCTGTCGGACACGAAGCCTGGTGAGACAGCGTGATTTTTAACCAGGCCCACCAGTGAGTTCGAGCCCGCGACTAGGTTCCCCTTAAAACTTTTACTTAGATACTTGAAATTGTGAGCAAGTTAGCTTCTCAAGACGTTTCAAACATTTCTGTCTGCTCTTCTATGGCTTAAAAACGAAGTCTTTATACTAATATTCTTTGTAACTTAGGTTTTGGACATGTGTGCAGCTCCAGGGTCTAAAACAGCTCAGTTGATTGAATTTCTACATGCTGATGAAGACAAAATGCCCACAGGTAAAACCTACTATACTTCCATTATTTATATGCTCCTTAGTTTTATCAATCCTGCAAAAAATCTACTTGGTTTCATCCAGGGTGCTTACACCAGCATCCTATTGCGCACGCGCATTTCATTTTGCCGATTTAATTTCAAACATTGTTATCGAGTTAGTAATTTTGACTTTTTGCATAATTGCGAAGGTTTTTACCTAATATCAGTTCTGTATAGCTATTCACAAGCATACTACAGGCTATAGTATCGATAATGTTACACCTCGATAACCTGATTTGCCTTGCCCCTGACAGCAAACAGCTGTCAGAAGAATAGCAGTCTCCATTTGATTTAAACTGACAAAGTTTTCGGGATTTGGATTTGTGAACAGTGTTTATAAAAAACCTTATCAAAATACAATAAAATCAGAAAGTCAAATAAAACTTTAACTAAAAAAGATCTCTGATTATGTCTGGAGACACTTGGAAAGGCCGGAGTGGGTTTTAGTCAGTATAGGAGTCCGGCACTGCCTACCAGTGAGTCAGTCTGGGCGTCTATGAGGATTTTACACTCCTGCCAAGTGTCTCCTGACATAATCAGAGACCTTTTTTAGTTTAAGTTTTATTTGTCTTTTTGATTTTACTGTATTTTGTACTTTAAAAAATAAAGTGTTTATAGGACTTCTACGATAACATTGATTAATGTTCGATTCAGTACGGAAGTGTATCGAATGGTTGTGAATAGCTATGCTGCTGTATTAAAAAACGTATACTCTTTTTGTGCAAAAATTTCACCACCGTCATTATTCTATAGGCTTCGTAATGGCGAATGACGTGGACAACAGCCGATGCTACATGCTGGTACATCAAGCCAAGAGGCTCAACTCTCCTTGCATCCTGATCACGAACCATGACTCCGCTGTCATGCCTTCGCTTGTGGTAGCTGATGAACAGGTCAGTATGATAGGCAATTTTTTTTTTTAAAGGTTTCTATCAATTTGGACAACACTTGATGTGGTATTGAAAACGTCAACATCGCCTTTAAAAATAAAAGCAGTACGAATCCTGTCTTAATTCTTAATGTTTATTTAAGAATAGAAGCAATATCTGGTACGAGCAATCAAGCATTGATGACCAAGTTTATTCAAAGGCCCTAGTGTGAGTTTCATTTAACCATCTCGATCTAACGCATCGACCGCGTTTGGCGCTCTGATTGGTCCGTTAGCCAGGGCTAATCGGAGCGCCGAACGCGCTCGTTGCGTTAGATCGAGATGGTTAAATGAAACTCACATTAACACCTCTGAAATTACATCATCACAACCATTCGACAGGCTTCTGCGTCGAAAGTTACACCATTTCGATCACCTGATTTGCCTAGTCAGACAGCAAATAGCCGACGGAAAAATAGTGGTCGTCTAATTGGTTTAAACTGTAAAAGATATGGCGTTTCACATTTTTGAACAGCGCGAGCGTGTAGAGGACTCCTTCCATAACATTGATTGATATTCGATTCGGCACGGAAGTCGATCGAATGGTTGTGAATAGCTATGCTGGCCTAGACTATTTGTATTTATTAATTTATTCATTTGATCCTCTAGAACCCAGAAACGACAAAACCATTGAAGTTTGACCGTATTCTATGCGACGTGCCGTGTTCAGGCGACGCAACTTTACGCAAGAACCCAGACATATGGCTCAAATGGTCCACTGGCAATGGAAACAATCTTCACGGGTAAGAAGTTTACTATCTAGTCTAGCTAAGAAGATATAAATAATAGTTTAAAAAACTAAAAAACATGCTTTAAAAACCAAACTAAAAAGGAGAAAATAATTTAATTCAATTAAAAAGCGTGGGGTGCTTGACATTCATTGATTATAAAAATACCTCAAAAAGCACCCCACGCTTTTTAATTGAATTAAATTATTTTCTCCTTTTTAGTTTGGTTTTTAAAGCGTGTTTTTTAGTTTTTTAAACTATTATTTATTTTCTATTTTTTAGTTCTGTTAACTACAAAATCGTGTTTTTTTTTCTCATTTTTTTTTCAAATTATTGAATTGTCATCGGTCCTCGACAAGTTTACAAAGTTTCAATGAAATCTGACCGTTTAAAGTGGGTCAAAATCGCGCTCAAAGGAGTCGGTTACATACAAACATACAAACAAACAAACATACAAGTGAAGCTAATATAAAGCGTGTAAAAAGAAAACCTTTTTCTCCAATGGCTGACACTAACTTTAATAGCTGAAAGTATATAATGCTGTGCCAAAATAACAGTCTGTTATTTGGTTCCCAACCTAATATGAAAGTGATGTTTGCCTATCCAATCCAAAAGTGTTTAAATGCATTTAAAAACTCACTGACAATGCACAGTCTATAGGACAGCGAGTAATGGGTAGCTCGCTGTCCGGTAAGGACCAAGCCCGGGTCGACGGCGCGTTGTGTTCCACGCGCGCCTCAAAGATATGTCAGCACCAACTGGTGGGGTCCGCAAAGGCTGATGCCTGCCAGGGGTGCAGGTTGTTCGAAAGATATACCGCGGCCCCTGGCACACAGGCAACTGAGGGAACACGGGTGGGTTTCAGTCAGCAAAAGTCTGACACGCCCTCCTGCTCCACCCAGAGCGCGAGAAGTTATTTGATGATTTCCCAGCAAAAAAAAACGGTCTATAAGCTTGTTTTTTTTTAAACTTACACCCTGAAAGTGTTAAATGGGGATTAAAGCATACTAGTTGTTGCCGTGTGATTAAAATTCGATTTATTGTATTTCTAAATTATTATATAAAAAATATTATTTTAACTGTGCCAAATTTCATACTTCTCCGTCCGCGTAAATTTCGTAAAAAGTGGTAAAAGTTTTTGCTTTACGTATAAATACGTATACAAGAAAAGTTTTTATCCAGTGCGCAAACTGTAACCATGAATTCAGCATATCATTCTAGACCACCCTGCGCAGAAATTTTTCGTCGGTTTTACAAAAAAAAAAATCAGCTGGTCCATACATTTTGACCGCGTAGGTTTTGCACTTTTCTATGAAACAGCTGATTTTATTTTGTATAACCGGCCAAAAATTATTGCGCTGGGGGTCTAGAATGATATGCTGAATTAATGGTTACAGTTTTCGTACTAGTAAAAACATTTCCTGTATAGATAGATATGGAAGTTCGTTATTTTTGTTGATGGGAAATCCAATCGGGCACACAGCTTGTACCTGAATCATTCAATATAGATTTCAGTAAAAATATGTACAATATTTTTCTAACAATGTTCCAAATGTCAATATCTTCACAAAAATCCATGTTTCTATCCCACAGAATCCAATACCGAGTCCTCAAACGTGGCTGCGAACTCCTCGAAGTAGGAGGTCGTCTGGTATACTCCACATGCTCCTTCAACCCAGTCGAGAACGAAGCAGTAGTCCACAGAGTGCTGCAGGAGACGGCGGGGACCGTCGCACTCGTGAATGCGGCCGATATGCTGCCTGGACTCAAGTTCATCAAGGGTAAAGCTTTCTTCCCTTATGTTCAGTGAATTTTCTAACTTCTAAACTATGATAAACAGAAAATAGTGGTTAAAACAACCATGAACTGGATTTTAGACAGATCTAAAACTGCCTTATTCGTTCTTAATGGGGGCCGACAGTTAGGACTGATCATCTAGCTGCCACGGCTTATTTTAATCACTAGCAGGCTTTCGCCAGCGGCTCCGGCATGTTGGGAATGATCCCACGGGTACATACTACCGTTTTAAAAAGTATTCTATGTGTTAATCCAGGTTATAAATTATCTGTGTCCCAAATTTCATCAACAAACCTCCGAATATACAAACTTTGACATTTATAATATTTGTAGGATGATTACCAGAGATCGGATATTCGGATGCATATTTACCTAAAGATAATTTTTAGCTATGAAAGTATGGAAGCGACTTTATAAATTATTTGTAATATTTATTAAAAACCCCGGGATTCTTGGATTGCATAACTATTCAGATGTGTATTAATTTTAAATTAATGTTTAACCCGATACAAATATGTGTATGTACTGGAGGAGGGGTGGTTTGTATTAGTTAAAACAAAAAATAAACAAATTACTTACCTAAATTAAGACTTTTTTGATACAAAAGCGCATTCCATGTTAGCCAACATGTCAACTTTAGGTGAATATGCATCCGAATATCCGATCTCTGATAATTACGCAACAAATTCATCTCTCAGGTATGACATACTGGCGCCCAGCATCCAAAGACATGGTGTTCTACGAAAAGTACGAGGACGTACCAGAGAAATGGCAGACGGTGGTCCGACCACAGATGTTCCCGCCCAAGCCTGAGGATCTCGACAAATATCATCTGGATAGATGGTGAGTTCAATTTCAAAATATTTTATTTCATATAAATCTACATGCCACATGAAACGTCACAAGCTAGGTGCATGGTTCCATTAGGGTATTTTCCAATTTATTAAAAAAAACTATTTTCATTTGAAGATTGAGACGAAATATGTAACAGAAAATTAAAAATAAATTGATTGATATCCATTTTCTCAATTAAAAACGATTTAAATTAAATTTATTTTTCGTTGTTTTGAATTTACCGCCAAAACGCCCCTTCCAATGACATTTTATCACGTGACGACAACTTTGTGTCATTTGATGATAGATTGACTAGAGTTTTAAAGAATAATTCAATTATTATTATCAATGGGCAGGCCACTGCTGCTTACCTTCGTGTATCGATTATAATTCACAACTCAACAGCAATTCTTTTGAGATTTTTATTAATTAAACAAAACATTAAAACACTCATTAGAATCTCCTTTACTTACCTTTCACTTTAATTTATTTTATCCCCAGTATAAGAATCTTACCCCACCACCAAGACACAGGCGGTTTCTTCGTGGCTGTCTTCGAGAAGCTGGCTCCCTTGCCATGGGAGAAGGACATCAAGCCGGCAGAAGCGTCAGAAGCAAAGAAGGAAGAGACAAAAGAGCCGCCCAAGAAGAAGAGGAGGATGGGCGGGTATAGAGAAGATCCGTTCGTGTTTTTCTCAGGTAATTAACCAAAACTTCATCATCATTTCACCCGAAGACGTCCACTGCACAAAACACACAATCCTTCCATACAGACACACAATCTCACATAAAACTACGCAGTGAAAATATTGTTTAGTTTTCTTAATTTTAAGTTCTAATGTTTAATGTTTCATTTTTATATTTTAATTTAGTTTTTAGTCTTTTTTGCTTCTGTCTCAATTTTGTGGAGGTGGGCGTTAATGACTGCGACACAGTATTTTACTAATGCAGTTGTTATCGAACACAAAGTTTCTGTAAACTGAGTTTTTATTTCAATAAATTTATTTATTTATATTTCAATAAATTTATTTATTTATATTTCAATAAATTTATTTATTTATATTTCAATAAATTTATTTATTTATTACTGCTGGATATAGGCCTCCCCCAAGCATTTGGGGGGGGGGGGGGCATAATCGCCACGCTTGGCAGGCGGATTGGCGATCGCAGTATGGTAGTAAAATGCATAGAGAACGCTGCTGCCCATTCTCTAGTAAGTCCCTTAGTCGCCTTCTACGACACCCACGGGAAGAAATGGAATGCTGCTATTCTTTGCGTCCGGCACCACACGGAAGACTACTTTTTATCAAAAAAAAAAAAATTTAAACACCCAACGCAAACAGAAAAGCGAGCATTTAAAAAATCAAGAATAATACCAATCGATGAGCCATCAAATTAGATTGAGTAACACCCACATATATTTTAATTATAGAAATTAATGGATGGCACGATAAGGTTTCCTCGTTGAAATGGCGCTATTATGTCGCGTCGGGGTACCGCTAAGTATATACGGTACTTATAACTATCTATCCGTCTGTTTTTTCCGGCGAATCTCGGAAAAGACTGGACCTATTTTGACGGGACTTTCACTGGCAGATAGCTGATGTTATAAGGAATAATAGACTTTTTGTCCCGATTATTTCGGATTAGTACTGACGTCCACGCGGGTGAAACCGCGGGCACAACTAGTTCAGAATACATGACTCTGATTTCTTCATTGCAGGTGAACAAGAAGATGTCTTCCCCTCAATAAAAGAGTTCTACGACCTGAAATCAGACTTCGACGCGAAATGCCTTCTTACTCGTTGTTATGTGGGGAAGAAGAAGAACATATACCTCGTCTCACCCATAGTTAAAGATGTGGTTGCGAAGAATGAAACAAGTATCAAGATCATTAATACTGGAGTGAAGACTTTCGTGCGGTGTGACAATAAGAATATGGTTTGTCCGTTTAGGTATGTAGTTTTGTTAAGTTATTTCTGTTTGTATAGTAAATCAATCTGCCTCGCGTTTTCCCAACTTTCTTGGGGTCGGCTTCCAGTCTAACCGGATGCAATAGTGTGAGTTTCTTTTAACCATCTCGATCGAAAGCATCTCGGCGCTCCGATTGACCCCGGATGGTGAAGGACCAATCAATGGCTGATATTTGCGTTATGCTCGTGAACGGGTGCTGCTCGTGGTGACTGGTCGTCTTGCTGACCATGGTTTTGTTATTGTTAATTGTATTAAGTTTTTAATAATTTTAGTCCAGAGGTCCTAGTTTAACTTTTGTTATAAGTTACTTATAGCTATATTTGCATAATGCAGAATTACATATGTAAGCGGGTATGCCCTTTATGCCTAGAGGCTTTTATTTAGATTGGAAGTTCTGTTTACGTTTTATTTTAATTTTCTATTATTTTTAGTTTTCAATTTTTGATGGTATATTGGCGTGTGCTAGCTGACATATGGCAAATTTTATGTTTTTTTTTGTGTTTCGTAATTTTTATTACCTATTATTGTATAGAATCAAGTTCTTCTAACTTAACAGACAGCTGTGCTGCTGGGGAGTTTGTTCCGCTACTTCTTCTTCCCAGCTAAAGCACTAGGAAGTGGTGAAGGGTGGGCGTTTTTGGGGGGACTGTCTTATGTAATTTTATTTTGACGTTCAAAAAGAGCTGACTCTCAGCCTAGTTTGAATAAATGACTTTTGATTTTGATTTTTGATTTTGAGTGCGCCGAACGCGGTCGATGCGTTAGATCAAGATGGTTAAAAGAATCTCACACTAGGGCCACTGAATACCAGTATTTTACATGGAATGACTGCCTATCTGACCTTCACAACCCAGTTACTGGGTAATACGATACCGACTATTGAAAAATCATGCTATAAAAATATTAAACAACATATTCTCCTCTGAAAGCCGTGATCATTTTTAGTTTACAGCTTTGTCCTCTAGAGGGCGTCATATTAAATTTAATGTGACGTCACAACCTATAACCAGCGGACGATCAAAACGCTTCCAATGATACCAGTTTAGAAGTTATTTGGGAATAGATGAACATACACACATACCCACATATATACATAGATATCGGTTAGAAACTTATGTTTCTCCCTCCTTTTTGCTTCACCGTAGTCGGGTGAAATAGTATATTTTATAACGAGGGACTAAACGAAGCCATAATATACCAGAGGTGGTTTGACTCCCGAGCGTGCGAGGGAGTCAATGAAACCGAGGGTATATTAAGTTGGCGTTTAGTCTCGAAGTGCAAACTGTACTTTTCACTTTGAGTGCGAGAAAAATAGTCAATTTAGTACAAAAACATGTACTTACCTAATAAATATTACTTAACAAAATAAAAATCCCAATATCTATTAGGTATGTCTTTTGCTCTTTGCTCGACGTCTAACTCTTCACCAAGGAACATAATATACCACAACTGTCACTGGACATTCTTAATAAGTTTATTTAAAACCGAACAAATTTACACTCGACAAAAATTCTGAAATTTTCGCGGTCAGTTTTTTCTTCAATTTAAAACACATGGCGCCACCTTGGCAAAAACCATGGAACTAAAACTCTCAACATTTTCGCAATGAAGATGGTCCACACTCCATAGATACTAGTATATTTACTGGCTGTTTGAGTTTGTCTATGTCACATGAAGGAACGAAGGAAGGAAGGATAAAAAAACGAATTACTTTTTACTCCCTAGAGACTAAAGTGGTCACTTTAGTCCCGCTTCGTAGGGCTATATTGGTGTCTTTTTAGAGCATGAGAAGTGAAAAGGTACTTTTTTCCCCCACCCTTATAAGAAGGTTATATGACCCCGTTCCTTCCAGGTTATCACAAGAAGGTCTACAAAGTATAACGCAGTTCATCGGCGCCAAACGTCGCCTGCGCATCTTGAAGGAGGATCTAATTCTCGTGCTACAAAACGATAACCCTAGCAAGCCGCCAGATGTTAAACTGTTCTCTGAGCATACGCAGGCTTTGGTCAAGGATTTTGGTGAGTGAATTGATATCTTATTTTTATATTTTAACCATCTCGTCTTTACGCCCTTCACATATTTGCATCCAGGGCTAATCGGAGTGCCGAACGCGGTCGATGCGTAAAGTCGACATGGTCAAAAGAAACTCGCACTAGAGGGCTCTGTAGTCTGCCTATGAAACGTAACGTAGTGCTGTCGTATAGAAAGATTATAGAGGTATAAGGAACAGGGTGTAAAGATCACTCATCTTCTATACAAAAGGGAGGATCCTACGATAGATGTCCGGACGTTGTATACAACGTGTTCCCTTTGTTATGCCATAACTCTAGGGTATTAAGGAGACCATGTCAAAGAATCAACTAACTAGCACATGATTTTTTTTTATTACCTTGTGGTTTTTTATTTTAAAAAACAATTGAATACGGGTGTAGGTTTCTTTGGTAAGTAAGTAAAGTATTTTTTTTTTCAAACCAATCATTCAAATGTCAAGCTATGAAAATGTGACATTGTTATATTTCACGTAAAACACATTAATAATCGTGACGTCGAATTATTTGGTATGAGAAAAGAAAACGGAAAAAAATCCTAGAGAAATCCTAGAGTTATGGGATATCTAAAGGAACACCTTGTATAATATGCTAGTTCATGGTTACAGTTTGCACGTCGACGTCCCTACCACCCTGTATAAGGACACATAGATGGTCGAAATATGCGACATTTCTTTTTTCTATACTATTGATCTTTTTTATTTATTTTTTTGGGTGGGAAATCATCAAATAACTTCTCCCGCTCTGCGCGGAGCGGGAGGGCGTATCAGAGTTTTACTGACTAAAACCCACCCGTGTGCAACTGAGGGCAGTTGCCGGTGTGCTAGGGGCTGCGGTATCTCTTTCGAACAACCCGCACCCTGGCAGGCATCGGCCCTTGCGGGCCCCACCAGTTGGTGCTGACATCTCTTTGAGGCGCGCGTGGAACACAACGCGCCGTCGACCCGGGCTTGGTCCTTACCGGACAGCGAGCTACCCATTACTCGCCGTCCGCAAGCCCGCGCCTACGGTGGCCGGGAATCAGCCTGGGATTCCCGACGCCCAGGGCGTCTCCCGCGGCGACTACGGCCGTGAGGGCGCATATACTGCCTCTCCCTCACGTGCATACCATTGATCTTGAGACCTGTGTCCCAGCAGTGAGCACATTATAGGCTCATTTATGTTTATGCTTATTGACCTGAACTTGTATATCCCCTACAGCAACCGGCAGCTGCGTGCTAGAATACAAAGAAGAGGGAGAGGAGTCGAACCTTTCGCTCACACTCGTAGGATGGCGCGGCGTGCACTCTCTACGTGCGTACACCGCCACACCGGACACTGTTCACTATTTGAGATTACTGGGCGCTGACTACAGTAAATATGGTGAGTTTACGTCATTGTTTACTTTATTACGTCACGCTAGGATGTCGCTATAACAAAATCAAAATTCATTTATTCAAATTAGGCTGAGTATTAGCACTTTTCGAACGTCAAAATACATAAGATCCCCCAAAAACGCCCACCCGTCACCACTTCCTAGTGCTTTAAAACTGGGAAGAAGAAGTAGCGCAACAGACTCCCCAGCAGTACAGCTGTCTGTTTAGTCGGATAGACTTGATTCTATACATACATAGGCAAAGTAATAAACATTACGAGATACAGAACATTAATTAAATAATTAGACTCATACATATGTCAGCCAGCCATGCCAATATACCAACAAATAAAATAAAAACTTAAGTCGAGCACAAAGAATAAAAATTGATGTTATTTTAAATAAAGCATAATACCAAAATAAGAGCCTCCTGGTATAAAGGGCGTGATAGCTTATATATGCAATACTGGATTATGTTCTCATAACTGTTACTACCCGAGTTACAACTCGAGGCCACAAATCCACCATCGACGTAAAATAAATAAACAGGTGGGTAATTATTAGTAACAATAACAAAATCATGGTCAGCAACACGACCATTCACCACAAGCAGCACCAGTTCACGAGCATAACGCAAAGATCACCCATTACGCATATAGTTGGGTAATCTACAGAATGGCTAATATTGCCCCTTAAGGGGAACCTAGTCGCGGGCTCGAACTCACTGGTGGGCCTGGCTAAAAATCACGTTGTCTCACCAGGCTTCGTGTCCGACAGAGATAGTATCAGTGATGAGCAGTTAGACGCTAGTCTACACGCAGAACGTTATTAAGTGAGATGCAGGATCATTTATAGTAAAAAAATCGCGAAAAAATTAAGAAAAGTCCTTTGGAAGATCAGGTTTTATGAAAAAGCCAATGCATAAATCAATCGCCAATAAAGTTTATTGAACTTTTCGATAATTGAACTTTGTGGGTACCGACTTGATTTTGGAGATTTTACACTTCTTTTATTACATAAACACGCCCAAAGTTAAGTAAAATTAGCAAGAAAAACGAATCTTTGTTGGCTCCTAACTTTTTAATGGGTTTTTATTTTAGTATTCTGTTTCCATACAGACAATATTAATAATGAGAAAAAACGATATCATATTTTACTTTGGATGTGCCATGTCAGACAGTGGAGTAAAACACTCCCGAAGTTTGTATGCAAAAAATGTGGACTAGGTTCATCTTAAGACGCTGTCATCGATTTTTAGTCGCAATCTGCAGAAAAATTATTAAAGTCTAACATACTAGACAAGGGAAGAAGTGGTGGCCGAGTAATAACGGTTCGTGATAATTAAAAACTGCCAATATAAATGACCAAAAATGACACTTTAATTTAACACACAAATTACAAAACACGATTGCACTACTGATCACTCTAAATCGCGCTTGAAGATCGTTTTCGATTTTCTCGCCTGTATCGCTTGTTCAATACTGCCGGGTCTTAATCCGTTCCGGCCTTTTATAGGGCCCTAGGAACATTCGAGAAGCATCTAGAATGTTCGAGTACATACCGGCCCCGACTGAACAGATGTTGATAGTTTTAGAAGATTCTGGTATCGAAATTTCGAGAAAGATCTTGACTCAATTAATTCTGCTACTCGATACTAGATTGCGTTAGTGGTAACTAATTACTTTAGCTTTAGCGCGTAACAATAGTATCCTATGTCCAGGTTATAAACTATCTGTGTGGCAAATTTCATCGAAATCTGTTCAGCCGTTTTTGCGTGATTGCGTAACAAACATATACCTAAACATACAAACTTTCACATCTTTATTATTAGTAGAATAGGATATTATGGTAGGATAGTACGAAAAGCAACAAATGACAATCGTAAAAACAAAACAGCGTGTAATTACTCATAATTTATATCATTATTCCAGATGTAAACAAATTCAAGAAAGCTTCCGATGTCCCTGATACTGAAGCAGAAGCAGAGTCCGGTGACGTCACAGAAGTTCCCGAAGCAACCGAATCCACTAGCGCCACAGCGGGCAGTAGCGAAACTAACGGCGCAGACGCAGATGTACAGATGACGGAACAAAGTGCTTCATAACGATCGGTGCTGTGTTATTTATAAGTGATATATTATATTTTATATTGTATTCTATTACAACGCATTTGATTATAATTTAGTTTTTTATTTGTATTAGACCAGTCAGCCCCTGTACTAACTTTGACACCAGTGACATACATACATAAACTCTCGGCTTTCTCCAATGGGGGTAGACAGACACTACAGAACCCCACCTACTACGATATTTACATACCTACCAGGTACTACTATACTCCATTTACAATAGCATTAGACCGAAGTTAGAAAAGGTTCTTTTTAATGTACACTTTGTCACAAAATTACATTAAACGTGTTGCAGTTACGATTAATGCCAAATTTATTATATTTTATTTTAATATTAGCTGTCACACTTTATTGTAATCATGTGTAACTATTTATCTTATGAAATTATGTGGCTTTCATTTGTATAATTATTTCATTTCAATAAAAAATTTAAGTGTCAATGCTAAAAACCTAAAAGAAGCAGGAGTGAACAATACTGACTAAATTAGCTGATGACGACGAAGTTTTACCAACGTATTGTGCTTCGTCATTGTTATTTAAAATAAAGTCTTGTAAAAAAAATGAATTTTATTTCGTTTAATCTTAATTAGATTTAAATCATCATGTGATTGTTTGTTTCATGCATTCGATTTGTTGTAGGTTTGTAATGTGTGATGAAGATGTTACTATAAAAAGAACATTATTTAAAATAAAATTACTTTTACTTCGTTTATCTCAGTCTTAAATCTACCTAAATAACTTAACTTTTTAAATAAAATGTTTTGCACTCCTTCTATGAGCCTCTTTTTCCTCTAAAGCTATAATAAATGGAGTATAGGGATCTATATCCGGACACTGGCTAGTTAATCTTTTGACCACAGCACCAATCCCAGCACCAGCAGAATATCAACGCATAAACGAGTTAAAATAAAAATAAACCCCCATGCCTCGAAAGGCACATTAAGCCGTTCGTCCCGGCTGTCGTTCGTGGGTCTAAAGCACTAGGAAGTGGTGAAGGGCGGGCGTGTTTGGGGGGACTGTCTTATGTAATTTTATTTTGACGTTCAAAAAGAGCTGACTCTCAGCCTAGTTTGAATAAATGACTTTTGATTTTGATTTTTGATTTTGGTCACTGACAGTCGTTACGGGTCATCAGAAGCCCGAAAGTCTGAGAACCGGTCTTACCAAGGGATATCGTATTACCCAGTAACCGGGTATTGGAAGTCAGGAATGCAGATCTGATGAAACGAGTTAAAATAAAACACTTAATATAATGTTTACAAACTCTTTATTTCCTTCTTTCGCATTCGTTTCATTCGCATTGCCAGCGATAACAACCCTTATTACCATACAATTACAACCCGAAGTTGTGTAACACCTTGGGTTGACTTACCATCGTTTAACAAAATAAATCAACAAAGTGGTAACATAATAATGTAAAGAATACATAATAGGTACTTGGATGAAGAATTTTGATCGCTATGTATAGGTTTAATTACTATTTTGGAATGTTAAAAAGAATGTGGGTAATATATCTGCATAGCTATTACAACCATTTGATTACGTAGCTATCGTATCGAAAATGACACCATTTCGATTACCTAGGGCTCTACTCTCTAAGCACGAAGTCCGTAGTTTCGGCCGAAGTTACAGGCAGTTCCTACTCCGTATCACCTACAGACATAAGATGAGTTCAGGACCCGACCTAAGAATAAATTGCAATACGATTTGACAATTGTCAGTACTCCCGATATGTTTTTATCAGACCGAAAACGTTAATTATTCGGGAGTGGGGTTCATTGTGAAGAATCGAACTGCTTTCGGACGGGCCCGTATCTTCACTGGCGGAGTTAGAGAGTGGTTTGCCTTGCCCGCGATAGCAAACAGCTGTAGGGAGAAAAGCCGTACTCTATTTGATTTAAAATTGCAAAATTTTCGGGTTTTGTAATAAGGACTACTACGAAAACATTGATTGATGGTTATGAATACCTATGCTGTTATAAGTTTTAGTTTAGTACCTCTGAGAAAATATAGCTCATAAAAATGGATTAAGCTCAGCTTATAAGATTAAATACCAATGTAAGCTCAATTTTTGTGTCTGAATTGTGGAAATCCAAGATGTTTGAATAACTAGAATCTTGATACGTGGAAAAGAGCCATACGCGCTTGAAGTCAGTTGCTAACCCATAGGTATGAGCCATAGATACGTCAAACACCCTGTCGAACCAAAATATGCAGTTATCTGTACAAGAAACTTTTGGCGCGTAAAATAGAACCAACGCCGCCATCTTGTTTTATTTTTCAATACATTTCACAAATGGTTACCAACAGCGCCTCCCTGTCAATGTCAGAATAGAGCGGGAAAAATGCCCTAGCGATTTACTGTACGGTTACATTGAAAATAGAACCGTAATACCATAGACCAAAGTAGAAAAAAAATAGCAACCGAGTTGCGAGCATGCGCGAGCCGACTGAGTTGATATTCATACAATTTTCTACTTTAGGCTATAGTAATACGGTCCTATCTTCAATGGAGCCAGTAAATTGCACGGGAATTTTTCCGTTCCGTCTAAACCGACTCTTATATACTTGTAGCCTGCACATAACATCAAAACCTTCAGTCAATTGGTGTAACATTTACATAGGTCAAATTTACAAACAATTAAGGCTTAAATTAACATAAATATTTTTCAGGCAAGAATATAAGTAAAGGAATTAAGTTTATTTTTTATGGATTGGCTACTACCTTTATCCTAGTACTCGGGCCCGTGTAACTTCCTAACAGTCGTTTCCAATTGACTCCTTAAACAAGCAGCAGAATTTACAAATGCTTTAACAATTCAAAAAGTAAGCATTTAATTTGTTTGTCGAGATCAACTTGGCTATCAACTTAGCCATATATTTTTATCCTGGAAGAGAACCCAGGAATTTGCCTGATAGAAGTACTTAATTGTACAGATATAGGTACACAAATATTTCGGTAGATGAAAAGTTGGCTTAGAACGTGAGCCTATTAATGCGAAAGCTGTAAAATATCGAAAGTCGATCTCGATAAAAACCATCAAACGAGCAATCGCAGACAGCCAAAAAATGTATTGTATTAAAATTTTGAATTTAGAAAGAATAAATTAGAATTGAATTTTGAATCAGTCCAATCAGTTACAATAATACTTATTCATTTAAATACTTTTTTTTTAAACATTGGCAAAGTTCATTCTTATTTTTTTTATGTGCGCAATTTTATATTATACTTTAATAATTGTTTTTTTTTTTAAATATATATCGACCAGGCCACCTTGCAAAATGCATTAAAATTAATTTATAAAGCACAAAATAATAAAATTATGTAACCTTTTCCATATTTTAAGTCAATTAATTAAGGAATTCGAAATAGTTCAAACTCTATAATGTATAATCAATAAACAATACATAGTAAATAAAACATCTTACAAGAATGTAGAACATTCCCAGAAGTCAGTAAAACTGCCCAATAAAACAATCATACAGAAAGATTATATATAGGAACAACACAAAACATTCAGGTGATAAATTCTGGGAATGTGCCAAAAATGTTCACAATAGTGTATTTACACTATTACTAATAAAAATAAAATAGTAACACAGACACACTGAATACTTAGGTACTTGTATGTGACACAAAATGTACAATTAAATAATTACATTTAGGTTTATTAGGATTGCGAAAAACTGCAGTACAATTGCTTCACAGTGTTTTTTGTAGCGTTTCTAATCGTATCAATTTTAGCTAAAGTTATGGCACTTTTAGTTATAAAACAAAATCATATTTTCCATCTTTGGAATAAGGTAAGTTTTTCTTTACAATAATTTCTACAATTTCTTCTAAATAGATTATAATGAGTATCAACTACCATAAGAACTGATTTGATCACGGAAGAAAAAAAACAGGTGGAACTGCAATGCAACAAAATTACTATAGGAACCGTTGTCGCCAAACTCACACACATAAACCGATAATCATATAATGCACTACAAATAAACAATTCGTTTGATTTGTTGTTTTAGTTTTAGTCAAAACTAACATAAGCCACAGATCCTTCATCTGGAAATAAACCTTCAGGCTCTATAGATAGGATTTATTTTGCTTTAGCTCAGAAAGTATTTACAACGTTTTGTAATCTAAAGTCAAACTAGATTCGATTGCCGAGTAAATTCCGCTACTCGACCATAGATGGCAGTATTTTCAGTGGTCCCAATTTTAAACTTAAATGTGATAAATATAAGGTCGACATTTGCGTCATAGGTCGATATCTATTGCTACTCGATTAGGGCCGCACCAGTGCAGATGCATT
The DNA here is from genome assembly GCA_947359405.1 of Antitype chi. Lineage (NCBI taxonomy): Eukaryota > Metazoa > Arthropoda > Insecta > Lepidoptera > Noctuidae > Antitype > Antitype chi. Next base: position 5,440,543 of record OX375829.1, on the reverse strand, counting down.
GCATTTTTAATTAGGTTATCGATATCCATAGATACTTTTTTCAAATTAAACTAAAAATTGGGTGTCTTGTTGAGAGTTCAGTAATAAAACTGTAGGAAGAATAACGTAGTGTTATTTGAAAATAAAATAAATAACTGAAATAAAAATAATACTATTGAAAACAATACCAATTAAACAATGAACAGGAGAAAAAAATATTACTGTGTTTAATTTAATTTCAATTCAATCCATATTTTTAAGTGATAATACAGTAAACATGATAACTGACTTGATTAAAAAACTTAATGATTTTCGAAAACGGTGAACTGTTCAGTGGCACTGGAGTGGCGTTGAAATATTTGTTGTACTGTCATTGAGGCGGTTTGATGACTGAATGATCTTACACACCGAAATGACCGATTAGTCAATGCAATGCAACGTCTCAGGCATCATTAAAATTATAATAATTACGTTATTAGGTAAAAGTTTGATTACATTTTTGCTATAAAGCATCTATGCAACATAATACACTTCTTAAAATAAATTTCGTGTATGAATGTTAAGCGACCTATAGTGGTATTGTAATGTTATTTTGCAATAAATATTAAATGACTAATTTTCTTTTATCGATATCCATCGATAAAACCAACATCCGACCCGACTGCATCACTAATTGAGTAGCGAAGTACTTTCCAGAATGAAATAGAGAATACAATCAATCTAAAATAAACTTTATTTTAATCATGTAAGGTTGATTTTAACCAGACGTTATATTAAATTATTAGTAAATTGAAAATAACTAAGATTTTATTAGAAAACAAATAAAACCGTACATATCGATGGTACGAAACACCTCAATTTTTAAGATTTATTCTCCTACTATCATTTTTGCACTCCAAAATGGAACAATACGGCATAGCTACGGAAAATTAAATTTGTCGTGAGACTAGTGACTCGACGCGATGTCAGAACACGACTGGGACCAACTACGCGTAACAGCGCTTATTTGTGGCACGCGTGCCACGCCTACTTTGCAGTTCCATGTTTTTTCTCTTCCGTGGATTTGATATCCTACCTATTGCGCCGATTAATATTTTGCCACATTAAATTCAAACTACTAAGGTACTGGTGTGCATAGAGTTATACGTATCCTATCTATGGTTCCATGAAATAATTAAAAAAAAATACAAGGTTTAATATCATCAGTCAAATGGATTTTTAAATATAGAATACAAGTCTTATTATAAGTTTAGCGGTAGGAACAACACAATATTACGGTATTTTCTTTTTCTGTGTTTTATATTTAGGTACTGTAAATTAGATTCATAAATACAATATAATTATATTTATTTCAATAATAGTCTACTTATATTAACCACATTCCAGTTTAAAGAATGACACGCAATACATCGAATGGAACAAAAAACGCATATCCTTCAAGAAAAATCCACTTGGGTAAAAATAATTAAGTTTAAATACTTAATCTAATGTTTAATGTTAACTCATAACTATAAATCTACTATCACTCATTAACTATAAACTGGAATATTTGGTAAACTTATCTACTTTGCATAAATTCATCAGAAAGGCCCAGAAATAGGGTTTAAAAAAGTATTGATGGTCAAAATATTCTAGGAACTGGAAGAAAGATAGTTTTATAATTTTGTTCCAAGTGAGATTTAATTTATTTTTAAAGCAAATTGGTTTATTTTCACCACTGTCAGGGTTTAAAAGTTAAAACTAAACAATTAAATACAAAAACAAAAGGACACTTAGGCGTTGAAGTATTCCTCCGCATCGCTATCATCAGGAAACGTGCCCAGAAGACTGGCAGCATTGCCATGCTGAATGACAATGCTAATTCTTTGCCCAAAGAATGACCCAAATTAAAATTAAATTAAATCTCACTTGGAGTATTAATATTCAAATGTCAATAATCCGTTTTAAGCCTTTTATAGACCATAAATTATCCAAGTAGGTACTTAATTAAAATTATTTTCTGCAATTTATTTTGGACGACATAGTTGTACTCGTTTTTGGTTTTACTTTAAAAAAATACAACTTTAATAAAAAAGAAGACTTCACATAATATAAAGACAGAAATTGCAAAAAATGCAAGAGCAAAGAACATGGTGATACTTAAAATTAATTGTGTTAATGCGTTGATCAATATCTATGGATTTCTACTGTCTATACATGAAAAAGACGACCCCAAAGAGAAATATGACGACGCACAGCGATTGTGCGTAAGATATAAAATATTTAGATACCTATAAAATTCTAGAGGAATGAAGGATGAAGGGACTGCTGTAGAAGAGTAAAAGGAGGAAACCATAAACTTTGTAGAGGTAGACAGAAAGTATAAATATCGATCAACACACTAGGCACAGGCCCATAGGCTCCCTATAATTAAAATTACATCTATACCAACAACTGAGAACCCACACTTTTATACCATTTTCTTTGTAACTCGATCCTTTATCACAGTGGGTGATGTGGTCTGACGAAGCTAAAGCTAATTATTATTTAAATTAAGCTAATTATTCTAACGTACGAAATAGGAACTTAGGTAGAGGCTGGCAAGAAGATATAGTTGAGAAGGTAGATAGAGGTTAAGAATCGGAGACATGAATGTGAGACATCCTAAGACCGTCTAAACCGGCCTTAGTCAATAAGTATCGGCTAGTAATAGCCTTAGGTATAGAAACAGTAGGAATGAGTCAAGTAGATAAAATCGCGACACGTAAGTTGAACCAAAATCAGAACAAACAACCGAAGATAGGAGCGCGTGCACTGGTTGCCTCGCATGGAAAAATAATGAGGTCAACTTTTAGCATAGTCATTGATATAACGTGTAAAGTTTGGAAATAAACTACAGATCGCGGTAGGTAAGTTGAAATAAAATCCGCCACTTTAGGTCACAGCTCACTACATCAACCCGGCACCCGACCCGCACCGCCTCGCCTCAAGCGGTTAGTATTCTTTATATGAAATTGTATGGACGTGCGCTCACTACATCACCTCCGAATCGCCTCGGGCACAGAGTACTTTGTAATTGGCCTCGGGCGTATGCCGTTCACGCGCGGACGACGAGTTGACCACTCTGTGACCCCGCGCGGCCCGCGAGTGATTCACGCGAGCACAATGCGGCTTCGTGCCGGGTTGATATAGTGAGCTGTGACCCTTTGGCTCAACTTACGTGCCGTGATTTGTACCTACCTATATCTGTTTTTTCGCTTAGAAGCCTTTTTAATTCATGGACGTTATTTTGGAGCCTTATGAAATGGAATGCACTGGGTTGGCCACCTTCATAAATCCAAAATATATACATCAGTTTATATTTTATATATAATTTTATTCTTCTTTCAGTCAAAATTGTTTGTCTGTGCTTATCAACTTGGCACTTTAGCTATTTAGAAACGATAGGCACGATATTTTTTCGCTGTAATGTAGAGACAAAAGGAGTTGAGGATCGTAGTAGGTGACATTCTTTGGTCTCTGCCTAGCCCAGAAAGCGTATGTATGTAAATATGTATAGTGCTGCGTCGATAGTTTATTTACTTTGAACGTGGTTTGAGAAACTACCGCGTGTCTAGGACAGCGAAAAAATATCATGGCACTCTATTATCTCCATTTTTGTTCCGCAGTATTTAAGTTTATATAATTTATTTTGTGCAAGAAGTAGACTTACGTTGCGTTATAAAAAGTTCTTCATAATAAAGCAGTCTTAGTTTTGTAAACAAACTCAGAAGAAGGAGAATAGTAATAAGCCAATGGAGATGAAGATAATAGAAAGGATAAGAAGAGTTATGCATAGAAAAGAAGAAAACGTATTGAAGAAGAACAAGAAGATGTTTTAACAACAGAATCTAATTCCTTACGTATGTAGGTATCTCCTACGCTAAGCTACGACTAAACCTACTTAACTAAACTTAGTCCTATATACAATCAACACACTAAAATAAAAAACTACATAAATCTGAATCCATTTGACTAAATGATACACATTTTAGTTTAAAAAAAACTAAATCTTAAATGACTCAGACAGGTACACACGGCTACACATCAAGCTATACATTTCCAGTTTACGCTGATCTCGCACTGTACGGAAATCCTATACAATGCGAAATCAGCTTTAAATACTGGAAATTTATAGATTGAAGTGTAGCCGCGTGTACTAATATTAGTTCTATAAGTCTGAGGAAATTAAAATGGAAACCAGCTAAATAATAACTAGGGCAATGAAAAATAAGTATAAGACTTTGCTAGAGTGCTAAGGCAGAGCTTTTATATTCTACATAAAGGTACAACCCCAGTTTTAGTATATTTGAAACGCGAAACACGTATCTAGTATTTTTGTGTAAAGAATCTATGTAAGTAGGTACGAAATTTAAAAACTGTATCAATCACAATCAAAAAGTTTTAAGCTTGATAGGTTACCTTGTTGTCTACACAAACATTATCACCACGCGGCACCCACGCCCCCCCCCCCCGTGCGTCTAACGTCGTTTTGTGCTCATTGATAATAATTAGGCAGTAGGTACCTAACCGTACGGCGATTGTATAGTAATTAACTGGTGATAAAATTTTCCCACACTTGCAAAACTTTTTTGGGAAAAAATATAACATGGTGTAAAAATTATTGGAATCGATTCAGTTACTTATTCTGAACAAACTATTTTCAGGTTTCGCATATACTAAAAATTATGTTGTATATAAGTTTATTTCGATTAGTACATTGTGTTAAACAAATCGAATACCAAGACTATAGAACTAATTTTTCTATGACACCTCTATAAAAAAAAGGAAAAACGTACACACAGTAACCGAAATCGAACTCAAACGTTACCCGCAACCTCATGAAGATTTCTTCAACCCAATTAACGCGATAAGAATTTAATATCCTAGTGAGTATTGCACAGAACAAAACGACACGACATCAAAACGGTGTAACATATATAGGGGTCAGTTCCACTATAACAGGTTAAAAGATAGCGCTCAGAGGCAAAGGTTTCACAGGATTACTTTCGGTTTACCGCTCAAAATGCGTCAATTATTGATGATTTGACTCGGTTTCCCTCAAAAACTCATAGTTTTTCAAATTGCTTTCTTGCCTTTTCGCGAAATCTGGCTTTGGTTGTTCGACTACAGTTAGTTTTTGAAACCCAGATAGTAATTTGACAGTTTTCATGTCAAACTGACCAAAAAGCAAACACACAAAAACTTGAAATGTCAGATTAGGATCTGGGATTCAAAAATGAACCTTAGGTAGGTATATACCTAGGACAACAAAGAGAAAGATAAATTATCCTTTACGAAAAGAGGTAATTTTCTGTTATGCAGCCAGAATAGATCTTCATAAAGAAGATCGAAACAACATTAGACAATCTCGCTATTTTGGATAAAGATGCTGGTGTTTATAAACTCGTAAAGGCATGAGGTATTATTATCTCCTTTATTTCATTATATACATATAAATTACATTTTTAAATATTAGAATATAAAATATATCAAAACATTTAAAAATATAAAAAATTGTAGCCCACCGGTATCGGGAACAGGGTCCAAGCTACCGGTGGTCAGGGCTGCTGAGAGAGGAACCTCCTTACTATACGCGCCGTGTCCAGTAGTACTGCTTTCTGGATCAAGCCCTTGATCCAGCTGCCTAACGAGAGCCTCCTGAGGTGTTGGTCGAGGCTCTTGGCTATAATACCATTGGCCGTCACGACTATCGGCACAATGACTGCTGTATCCACATCCCACATGTCGACAACTGCTTATCTTTTTCGGCTTTCACGAGGTTCTCGTCATGTGGGACTGCTATATCAATAATCATTGTGCGACGCTCTAATCGATCTATCACTACTATGTCCGGCTTATTGGCAACAATAGTCCGGTCAGTAATGATAGATCGATCCCAATACAATGTATTATTATTAAGCTGCTACATAATCTTACCAAATAATAATAGTATCTTGACTTAGCTCGCGAGGTTGTCGACATGCGGGATGTGAGCTCTGCAATAATTGTGCCGATAGTCGTAACACCCAATTGTTTGATAGCCAAGAGCCTCAACCAACACCTGAGGTGGCTCTCGTTGGGCAGCTGAATCAAGGTCTTTATTCAGAAAGCAGTAGGTACTCTGGACACGGCTCGCATTGTTAGGGGTTCCTCTCTCTGGAGTCCTGAGTGCCGGTAGCTTGGACCCTGTTCCCGATACCGGTGGGCTAATTTTTTTTGTATTTGAAATGATTTGATATTCTATTATTGAAAAGTAAGTTATATGTATTTATTGAAATTATAGCAGTATGAGGAACAGGGTGTAAAGTTCACTCATACTATATGGAAAAGAGAGGATTCTCCGACCAAACGGGTGTTGTGTCTGGCGAACAGCTGCCCGACAGCTGTTTTTTTTTTCATCTGGCGGTTGACCTTGAGAGGCCGTGACTGCTCAACCGGGTTTTCCTGTGGTACCTTTAAGTGAACTTAAAGCCTCCAGCCACGGGCGTAAAACTACTTAAATTGCTAAGCGACTGCGCGCTGAGGGCACCCCCTGCGGGGTACCCGGTCACTGATAGGGGGACAGCAAGTGGGGACAGGCTGGATTAAAACATTTTCATTATTATTATCGAACGGGCCCGACGGCTGAGGTCGGGATATTGAAGATGAATATACCGTCGCGCGGTAAACTCTGATTGCGCGATGCAGAATTTGTGTGACGGCAGGTCTTTGATGAAAAGTTCACATGTGGCGTTGTAAATGCCGCCACAAATAAAGGAGATATAATATCATTAGTGGAACCGACCCAAAGTGCACAAGTGCACCAAATTAAAAGTCTAAGACGGAATCCATAACGTTGGACGGTAATAATGGACTAACAAGCAGTGCTCAAGACTTAACATTAGTGGATAGCATTTCAAGTGAATTGACGGAAAAACACTGTAGTATAGTAGACAAATTATTGTTACCGATAAATGTTAATACAGTTTTAATATAGTTTTGACTTGTAAATAATATATTTTTAATACTTATAGATAACGTAAATAAAGTCAATTATGAAGTAATAAATAATAATGATAAATCACTATATCTACATAGCTTGAGATCAATGTTTTAAATGGCTGCTAGGCAGTCGAAAGACTAAGAAAAATTATAGTAATAAATTCATATGAATATTAGATAGAGATTGTTGTTTTTCGAATAATCGAATTACATGAGTACGTATTTTGTCATTTGTAACAAACGTTTTATTTTTTTTAATTCTAAGTGAACTGTGAATTTTTCAAGAAAGTGCTTATACGATGAACAGATTTTTGAGTATTTTATTATTCATGATTATTAATTTTTAAAGCATTTTTTTTTCTTATTTATCTTTTAAGCATTTCACGTCTTATTTTAATATCATAATGAGTTGAGCCAATCATTGAATCAATAAATTATTAAAGTCATCAAAAAATAAAATGTTATCGTTGAGCGCGTTATCGACAGTAATTTTGCTTATAATTTTAACAATTTCTAAAATTTTCGTATCTTTGAATACTGTTCGTTACAATTTTAGAAAATATGCATTAGCATGGGATTAGAAATATGAATTAATTTTATATTAGTTACTTTTCGCCTCCTTTTACTGTACAAAACCATATAATCACTTTCTTTTTATTTTAACATAATTTATATTAAAATAAGAAATTGTGTAAGCTTTCATGCAAAGGCCACGGCGATAACACTCCAAGAACAGACAGAAGGTTGTGACAAGATCGAAAAGAGACCATTATCTTCTATACATACATACCTACACACAAATAAATCAAAATTGGAGTGTCTGTTTGTAATATTAAAATAACCGCTTTTTACTAAATGCATATGTCTGTCTGTCTGTTTGTTCCGGCTAATCTCTGAAACGGATATACCGATTTTGACGGAGCTTTCACTGGCAGATAGCTGATGTAATAAGGAGTAAAATAGGCTACTTTTATTTTAGAGATTTTAGTTATTTTTATTTAATAACAAAAAAATAACTATTCCGCGCGGACTAAGTCGCGGGCACAGCTAGTTAAAAAATATAAACTTTCTGCAGTCCTTCTCCAAACCTTGCTTTACTGTGCCGAGTTTCATATTCCTCCGTCAGCGTAAATTTCGTAAAAAGGAGTACAAAGTTTTAGCTTCACGTATTATCATAAATATTATTAAAATAAACGTGGAAAGGATGGCCCAAAACTCGTGAAATTACTACTAAAGTAGTAAGTACTTAAAGAGTCGAATTACCCTCTTACAACGAAAAATCAGTTGAAGAATGAAAGAGACCCAGAGGTTCACAAAATGGGCGAGTCGTGTGACCTTTGCATGCCAACCACACCTAACTACAAACTCAAGAACAGATCGTTGCCACCGTTGTTGAACTACGTGGACTGTGTGATCCTGGGGTTCCGAGGACACTGCATCAGGTGCCTCTGCCAGGGCAGGTCGCGAGCCAACACGTTCGTGAAGCAGTACGGGCACTTCCACTCGTCCATGCCCAGCGCTGGAAATACAGATCTTTAGTACATAATCAGCCTAAAATGTTCCCACTGCTGGCACACAGGCCTTCTCTCTGTGGGAGGAAGTGGACCATAATCCATCACGCGGGCCGAGTGCGAGTTGGTAGTCCTCGCGATGTTTTCCTTCACCGTTTTGAGAGAAGTGGTGTTGAAATAATATAAGCGCCTGCCTCGGTTCGCATACAAACACGCACAATGTCTGGTGTTGACCTAAGAACAATTTCTACGGGGGTCTATAATCATATGCTGAATTCATGGTTTCAATTTGGGCATCGATCATGCCACTCTGTATACCTAGTCATGGTTTTTTTTTGTGAGGGTGGGAAATCATCAAATAACTTCTCCCGCTCTAGGTGGAGCGGGAGGGCGTGTCAGACTTTTACTGTAGAAAACCCACCCGTGTTCCTTCAGTTGCCTGTGTGCCAGGGACAACAGTATCTCTTTCGAACAACTCGCACCCCTGGCAGGCGTCGGCCTTTGCGGATCCCACCAGTTAGTGCTGACATCTCTTAGAGGCGCGCGTGGAACACAACGCACCGTCGACCCGGGCTTGGTCCTTACCGGACAGCGAGCTACCCATTACTCGCCGTCCGCAAGCCCGCGCCTTCGGTGGCCGGGAATCAGCCTGGGATTCCCGACGCCCAGGGCGTTTTCTGCGGCGGACCTAGTTATGGTTACAAGTTATTACAAACTCCTGAAATGGCTGTCTATATTTTTTTTATTTTTTAAAAAACGTTGCCCCACACTAGGAATTTCTCCTGTATTGTGGGTGCGTTTACAAACATTTAAACTCACATACACAAACAGCCAGACCCGGAACAACTACTTGTAGATCATACAAATATTTGTTCCGTGCGGGAATCGAACCTGCGACTCGCAGCGCAGCAGTCAATCGCTTAACCACTGCGCCAACTGTGCTGTCAAAATTCATAAGAAGGTCATCATTTTAACACTCACTTACCTATACAATTAGCATGGTAGTCGGAGTCATCAGTCCTGAGAGCAGCACCACACTTGTGACACGCCTTCCAGCTGCCCTCACTCATCGTGCATTCTTCTGCAATATGATAATGAGATATGACTGTAGGTTTAATAGAAATAAGGTCCAGGAAAACAAAATGCAATTAAATTGGTGGTTGCAAACGAAAATAATCAGAAATGAAGAGATACAAAAGGTAACCGACATAGCCCGAAGAATAGCAGGGCACATTGCAGAAGAATAGCCGATGGGGCCGTTAAAAAAGGTTCTGGAGTGGCCACCGCGTACCGCAAGACGTAGAGTTGGTAGGCCTTTCACAGGGTGGACCGATGACATTGTGAAGGCCGCGAGAATCCGCTGGATGCGAGAAGCACAGAAATATTCGAAGTGGTGGAGCTTGGGGGAGGCCTATGACTTTCTGATGATGATAACGGAAATTTGGAGCAATGTACAGGCTAGCTGCAATTTCAAGCCTTACCGAAACTTTTTTCTAAAAAGCTAATATAGGTTGGGTAGGCCTCTCACAAGACGGACCGATGACCAGGTGAAGGTTGCGGGAATCCACTGGATGCAATAAGCACAGGACCGGTTGATGTGGCAAAGCTTGGGGGCCTAGGACCTGCGGTAGATGTCTTTCAGCTGAATTATGATAATGTGGCGGTATCTACATCGCCACATGCGAACTACGCATTACATTGACGTCACGCAAAATCCTGCATTGCGCAAGCAGAGATTGTCACGCAATCAGCATAGTTATCGTACCAACATTAATCGTCGAGCAGTACCCCACCAGACCCAACACGCATCTGGTTGGAGGATCTTCCCTTTTCTATAGAGCATGAGTAAATTATACACCCTGTTCCTTACACCTGTTTAATAATGATGACGTACCCAACAGATGTGCATGTAACATCCTCGCTTCAAGCGCCACACGGCAGTGCGGACAGCGCGCTAGCAGCACGCAGCGCCGCCAATAGTGTGCCTCTAGTGCATCTGCGCGCACGCGGCGACCGCACCATGTGCACGTCGTGCTAAAAAAGGAAAAATATTAAGAAGAATATAAAGTCAACTAAAACTGTAGCTTATGTCACCCGAATCATAGTAACGAATCGATTGACATCTTTTTCAAAATCGGTTCAGTAGTAATTCTGTATTCGTAGTAGTGCTACGTTGGAACATACGTAAATACGTACAAACATACATAGACTGCTAAAAACATAACTCTTGCTTTTTGCTTTGCCGTAGTCGGGTCCTACCAAAGTCTCTTACAAATACGTATCCGCGTAATCCACCATCCGGGCCCAGTGCGGGCCCGAATTATTATTAGATTTAGGAGATATATGAATAGATAGATCTCCTAAATCTTTTGATTTAGGAGATCTTTTGATTTAGCTTTTACTTGAGAAATGCTTTTGCATTTCTCAAGTAAAAGCTGCCAGTGCCTATAAAGTGTCGGAAAGAAGATCTGTCAGCATCAACTGCTGAGGACCCCAAGGGTCGATGCCTGCCAGGGGTACGGGTCATTCGTAAGAGATACCGCGGCCCCTGGCACACAGTCAACTAAAGGAACACTAGTGGGTTTTAGTCAGCAAAAGTCTGACTCCACCACTACACCCAGAGCGGGAGAAGTTTTGTAAGTAGGAAACAAATAAATATTTGATGATATCCACGCTCAAAAAAAAAAAAAAAGATCATGATGGATACGCAACAGATACAGGCAGGCCCATCAGATTGTTTAGCCAACCTTCAATCACTAAACAGTGTAAGGGACTTTTGTTTACGTCATCGCACTTATCGTACGCCTACCACTTTAATTAGACCTTTGCACTGACGTAAAAATATCGCAGCGGGTTTTATCGGGCACTACATTTTCAACTCTCGGTGTTGAAACTGAGCACTGAGAATCCAAAAAAATGCAACACAGCACGTTGAAAAAACACACTGTTCGATTTTCAACTCTTGGCGCTAAGCAGTGCGTTTAAAATCCAGTGCGCGACAAAAATACTCGTAGAAAGATCAAATTAAGGTCACTATCTTTAAGAGCATACTCGTCTTCAAGATCTGAAAAAAATTTATCCCCAAATTAGGTCCTGTACTCACTGCAAACTGATAGTTTCAGGTATATTTTCAGCCACATCCACGTTGCCGACGTCATAGGGCTCGTAGTGATGTTCACTGCCTGTGGCTTGATGTCTTCTACCTGGTAACACATTGATTAATATTTTCCTACTTAATAAACTCACCAAACAATTGAGTCTTAAAAATCTGCAGGAATTCTCAGTTCAAAATATAGGAAGTTGATACACTGGTATCTCACCTGGGCTATAATACCCGCTCTCATCCATCTGGCTGTGCTCATCAAGATGCAAGTTCCTCAAACCAGCAACCAGCTTCGGCGACTCCAACACACCTTCCCTGAAGTAATCCGCCTTCACTTTCGGAGAATCCAAGCTTCTGCAGTCCGAATCACACCTCATATCATTCCTGGACATCTGTGGGGAGTCCATGGGTAAAGAATCCATACTCCGAAGATCATTCTTGGAAGTTTTAGGGGAGCCTAAAGTTGGAGAATCTCGGTAGTCTAAATGCAACGGTTCGTAGACGGTAACCGGTCGTTCTCTCAGCTGGGGCTTTGACGGTTCGTGGTCGTAATGGATCATAGAGTGACGGTTTTCGGAGTTACGGTTTGTGCGGCGGTAGACCACTTGTTCTGAGGATTGACTGTGACTGTGGCTTTCTTGGAAGTGTACCTGGGGGTATGAAGATTCAGGTTAGACAAGTTTGTGATTGTGAAGTGATTGAAGGGGTCTATTGTCAGGGCAAAAATATATAGGATGTCGTTGAATGTCCACGATAGTTCAAAAGAGCTATAACTCAAGATTCATGTAGACTATTTCTACTCTACACCCGAAGGTGTATCATAAACTGGTTTAAAAGAGCTGCTCTATGTAAAATATGCCTTTAAGAACGAGTTGCTCTGCAAATGCAGATTTTCCCAGGTTCGCATGGACGCGTGTTTTTCCCCGTTTCTGAGGCGATTGTTTATCGCACACTGGATTTCCCTCGTACTTCTCAGCACCGAATGTGGAAATTCCGACAGTGTGTCTTTTAGAAGAGCTGGAATGCGCTGTGTTGGAATTTCAAAGCTCGGCTAAACACCGAGAGTTGAAAATCGGTATTTTTATGTCCATGCGAACTAGTGCTAACAAAATAATTCTGGCTTTTTATACATCTGCCGAAAGACGTCCACTGCTGGCCTAAAAAATATTTGCATCAATTAAAGGCTTATAAGGTAATCAACTTACTTTCTCAACTCCACCCGACGCAACCGACCTAGGCGAGTGCTTCGGACTGACAGCGCTATCCAGCCTCAACTTATTATAACCCGGATAATTTGAAAAGTCCTTCGCAGTCGTCTTTGGAGTATACCTCTTCGTCGGCGTCTTCTTCAAACTACTTTTGGTTTTGGACGTAGTATAGCTACCGCTCAAACTAGAAGGGGCAAGAGTAGCCCCACTGACACTTGAAGTCATGGATTTCAAGCTGTATGATGACGCAGCTCCTATGGAAGACGTCATGCCCATGGACGATGTCATGCCACTGACAGTAGTGCCGCTTCTAGTGGATTGGGTGACGCTGGCTGTTTCAAGGGTTGAGTCTGCCATAGACTGGTCTGCGCCGTGGAGGAACTGCTCTTCGGTTGGCGCTTGGTTTAACATTTTCTGGAGAGAGAAATAATTTGAGAATAAGGCATCTTCTTATTGCTCGTTGTGTTTTAGCTGTAGCACAATTAGGACGTCCATTACTGAAGATTCTTCAGGACTTCGATAAACAAATTTCTACCTACTCTGAGTAGTAAAACAATCCAGTCTCCTTATTTCAGAAGGAAGCTGAAGTGGGAAGTACTTTTTTGACATGACAGCTATGAAGTTTTCAAATCCTTGTTAAATCCTTCAGCAAAGGTGCAAGTTTGTGTTAAGCATTCGCACAAAATGTAAGTGCTGGGCCTGTCAGAGTAATTACTTTTATCCTACTCTATCTTCTACACATATTAGACATAAAAAAAAAAAAAAAAAAAAATTGAAGTGTCTATTTGTATTGTCAAAACAACAGCTTTTCAGCCGTTATGGTGATTTTTAGAACTCTGAGGAAGAAAATAGGCTATTTTTCTCACGGGTGTAAGGGTTGGTGGAAGCTAAGTAGACCAACATAAAATTTATATATCAACCCACCTGCGTATCAATCCTATCAAACTGCTGGAACAGATGCCTATAGATCAGGTTCCGTCTCGTCACTGCATCATCAGGTGGCAGCTGCGCCCTCACCACTCGCGGTGACCTCGCATACGCGGCCAGCAGGATGCGTTCAGCGGCTGCACGGACTGAACCAGCGGCGTGCTGAGCACCTGCAGCGCCGCATTCAGCTAGACGGCGAACTGTAAGGCCGCTGGAAAAATCAATAAAGTTTGTTGGAGCTGCAAAAACTGTCTTGAAGCAGATAGCTAGATTTACAAAGTTTAACTTAAATTTTTACTTTATATTTAGCTGCTGAGTTTAGAGAAGGTGAATGACAAAGGCAGGAAAAATAAAGTTATCAGAATATGAAAAGTATGTAAAAAAGTTCTACAATTATAAATAGGTACATTTTATGCAATTTTGTCAGATAACCATGAGCCTGCATGCTTGAAACGTTACCTCAATTAAATATCTGCTTACCCCAAAATCCACGACTTATAGGATTCATAATAATATAGACTACCTAAAATGAAAATAAATATTTACCTTTATATTTCTAGTTTTAAAACTATAGGTAAGTATGCAACCTTCATGCTTTGACCTCTCCACCCACAACGGCAAAAATCCGTCCAACCGTAGCAAAATATAAAACAAAAGACTGCAGTGTTCGGAATGGAATACCTAATTTGAGCTAGACTTTCAACGGGGATATAGCTCAGTGGTAGAGCAATCGACTGCAGATCGATAGGTCCCCGGTTCAAGTCCGGGTGTCCCCTAAAATCCATCTTTTTGTGGGATCAATAAAATCTTTATTGTATGGAAATGTGAGTAAATTTAGAAAGGAAATCATAGTTCCGTAAAATATTTTAAGCCAATAGAATAGAATAGCCTCAATTTTTATTTTATATCATTACTTATATTATTTTTATGTGCTTATATAAATGTTCCGATATTTTCATTCTTTTTCCACCTTTTACCATATATCGCTACAGTTATTAGGTACCTACAGCATTAACGTCTTCAGATATTTTCTTACCAAAATGATCGTCATCCTCACCTGTTCTTGTCTGTGGAGATACCGTGGCTTAGTATGAGCTGTTCCAACATCTGAAGCCGAGACAACGCCATCCGAGGATGCATGGATGCTGCTACCGGTCGAACCAACTGCTGAGGGATTAAGTGGAGACTCCTGCAAGTAAAACAAACACGCAGTAGGTTTATTTTATATATTACTAGCTGCCCGTTCGACTGTTTTTTCTCCGACTTACTTTGTAAATCCGACTATCACGAAAAAGTCTTTTCATTTTTCGGGTTAATATATAGCCTATGACACTCACAAATAACGTGGCTTTCTATTCGTAAAAGAATTTTCAAAATCAATTTAGTAGATCCAGAGATTACACCCTACAACCTTGAAACTCACAAACTTTACCTCTTTATAATATTAACTATAAAGATTTATCTGCAATTAACGTTTCGGCTATTAGCATAGTCCGTCCACCTTGTGGCAGGCCTTCCAATTTTGCGTCTTCTGGTACGCGGTCGCCACTCCAGAACCTTTCGGCCCCATCGGCCATCTGTTCTGCGAGCAATGTGCCCTGCCCACTGCCACTTATGTTTGGCAATTTTTCGGGCTATATCGGTTACCTTTGTTCTCTTGCGGATCTTTTCAACTTCTAGGTTGTTATTATTTTGTAGTCAGAGTTATCTTACAATCATATAAGCAAGATTTGTACCAGAAGGAGATGTAAGAAATAGACTGACTAGGTTATCAAAAACACGAGGAGTCTAGTAAAGTACGCATGGATGGCTTGCAGTCTTATGTTTTATCAATTTAAGCTTTCGTCAGAAAGCCTTTCAAACTAACGGCTGGAAAATCTAACTCAATCATTTCTGATGGTGAACTATAACCAAAAAAAATATAAAATCACAATCTAACCTGACTTGAGGACAGTCAGCAACAGTGAGTACAGTGTGCTGTGCAGTAGAATGTACCCTCGGAGCAGGGTCACCACAGGCTCTCAGCAGCTCAGGCAGCAGCTTCTCCAAGCAACGACCCACCTCGGCAGCACACACCCTGGAAATTGAATCCTTTCTGGCGATTTCCCTGAACAGAATTTTGAAACAAAATGAAACACAAAATTGAAGTTCAACCACCTGAATTTTTGTAGCAATTCTCACTATTTTAGTCAAACATTAAATTGGTCAAAGACTTTTGCAGTTTGAAAGTTTAGGCTCTTTCTCATCTCCTTGACATATTTTTTTGACCCTTAAACACTTCTTACGGCATCCATTGGGTGATATGTAAAGGCTTTAACGAGCTGTTAATGGCTCAAGTACTTGGTTCCATACGGCAGAATGTACCATTTTCCCAATTTATGGACGTGACGCGCTGTACGCTGGATTGGAGGGTGGAAATACGACAGGACACTTCGCACCCTTAATCAAGGCATATTTAAAAAATATCAACTTTTGGGAAAAACTAGTTAAAAGATTCAGGAACCCGATGTTAATTTAAAGTGCGCTTTAATATTATCTTTTTTCTATTTCTGTGAAAGCCAAATGGTAGAACAGTTGATATTGAGCCCATCTAACACTAAAAGTCAAAACCTCAATATTGCGAGTTGTACCCTTACATTACTAAGGGTGCGACTAGTCACTATGAAGATGGACGGTGGACCATGATGGAAGTACTTAAATCAAAATACTTCCACTGTCAAAGATAGCGAGTACTGAAGTCTACTCAGCCTACTGTCAGTTCCAACCAGGGTGCAAGGCGGGCATATATACATACATAATTAGTCTATAATGTTCCCACTGCTGGGACCTCAGGCCCACTCTTTGTGAGAGGAAGTGGGCCGTAAGCCACCACGTGAGCCCAGTGCGGGTTAATAGATGACATGTTTTTGAAATTTTGGCTCTGAGGTATGGCAGTTTTCTGAGATGTTTTCCTTCACCGTTCTGATAGCAGTATGGTGTTGAAATAATTTACACAAAGCTGGCTGAGTTCGAACCTACGACTTACAACTCATAAGTCGTAGCCGTTACCACGGGGCCACTACTGCTCTGCAAGGTGGGCAATAGGACATCATGGTGCAACTTAGGTGAGACTAGCAGAAGCTGACAAAAGGCTGAGTTGATAGTGTGCATACTGAAGCGAAAACATCGCGTATTGTAAGTTATCTACAAAAAGAAAAGTGTCAAAGACCAAAACCTCACCTATCCGGAACAAACTCCTTGAACAGCACCTTAACAACCTCATTGGCCTGGCTGTAGACAGAGAACACCTTGTCTCTCAGCGCCCTCTGTAGCAAGATGGCCGCGGCCCTGGCTGTCTTGTTCGGAGATGTCTTGGTGCTGCCGTTGGATGGTGACGTCATTTCTGCGCGGAGACGGGATAGGCCTTCCTCTTTGTCGAGGTAGTTTTTGGAGTAGAATTTTTCTACCTGCAACATTGAAATAGTTATGTGATGGTCCGATTAATTGGTTGAGCGCGTAGAAGCTTTAAGCTGGCAATGATCGCCAACAGACTGGATTGGTATTATATACGGCAATGCTGCAGCAGACATATTTTTACCTTGTGAGTTTTCGTTTTTATCTATGCTTGTTATCCTGACTGTATCCTTTTATATATCTGGTGGAATACCTATTTATTTTTATTTTAGCCTATTTTTTCTTTCTTTCTTTCCTTCTGACTTTTCATATCGTTTTCTTTCAAATTAGTGAAGAATAAAAACATTATTTGCACTTCGATCGATATCTTTTCTGACACCTATTTTTGTATACAGTCCCTTTGAAGACAGTATCTTTCTAACCATTACTGAAAAACTGGCATAGAAAGAAACATGCTTTTTTTTTGCTTGAATTGTGGTTCTAGCTTGGAATTATCCGAGCAAGCAAATCTCGGATTAAGAACCATTCCAAATACAATTCTAGAATGAAGAACAACTGATACTTACAAGTGGATAACCAAATATAAGTATAGGCAGCGCAGCATGCTTCCTCTCCCTTTCGTTCAACTTGTGCGGCTGAGTAGAGCGTGAGTGTGACGTGGCAGCACTCCCTCCACTGCATTCCTCCTCTCGACCCTCACGGAGGTACTCGTTGGTGTGAGAACTGGAACACAAGATCATTTATTTTGACACTCATTTTGAGCTTATATGTAATCTAAAAGTAGCTTGTGGCTAAGTGATAGTAGCCGGTCGATCAATCGTGTCGTTGACGTGGTCGTTGGTCCTTGGATGGTTCACCGTCTTCACATACCTCCGGCGCCTCGGTAAGCACGTTAAGCCGTTGGTCCCGGCTGTATTTGTACATCTTTGGCAGTCGTTTCGGGTCGTCAGGATACCAAAAGTCTCGCTAACAGTCTTACAAAAGGTCTTTATATTACCAGTTACTGGGTTGTGGAGGTCAGATAGGCAGTTTTTCTGTAAAATACTGGTACTCAGCTAACATACTTGAGAAAAGGCTAGACAGATGATGATGTAATCTAAACGTAGAGGCCTCTAAAATTTGCACGGTTGCGCTTGTATCAGCCGGATTCAGTCTTCATGATGATGATATTGTAGGTACTTTAGAACATTATTTGCAGGGTTTCAGAATAAATACTTACTGCCTCAAAGCAGGAAGTAAACGCTCTTCATATGCCTCGAATGTTGACCGTGGACCAGCGCTTTTGTTTCTACGCCGTACTACTGAACCTGGAAAAGCAGATGTGTTACAAAATAACTTGAAGTCGAATGGTATGCACGGCGACATATCAAACTACAGTATAAATTGACTTCTTATTGTGCGAAAAGCATTTATAATGCAAGGGCAGCTAAATTTGGAAATGTTCGGCCTGATAATTTATGTAGCCGTGTGTAAGAAAAAAGGCATATTTTTTAGTTTTCTTATTGATGGGTAATTTTTGCGTTAAAAATTGTTGAATCTCAATGCCCATTGTAAGTTAACCATTTTTTATCCATTTACGCCTAATGGAACATTCTCGTGACTGACAAAAAAGGGGGGGTTTGCTCTCTAAGTCCGTCAACGAAGAGACGGGCCCAAGCTCAAGTGACAAATTCAATTTTTCGGACGGGTGAAACATCATGTACTTAGTCATTCATTATTAGTTTGGGCCCCAAACGAATGTTATGTCTGTAGGTGATTCGGAGGCCGAAACTCCCCGATTCAACGATCACACACTACAACGCTCCACGTGACAGGGCGCCGATAAAGCGTTCCCGAGCGTGATTTGTACGGTTCCATACCCAAAGGGTCCTGACGGGATCCTATTACTAAGCTTCCGCACTCCGTCAGTCCGCTTTTCAGCGGGCCGTATTCTATATCTTACCATTCGCAGCATTAGGTGTGATACTTCTTCTAGGACTGTCAGTCTCTTTCCTCAGTTGATCTTCTTCTATCTTCTTGTGCACTTCCTTCTCTTCTGGCATCATCTGGACGGGCTGGAGTTGCACTGGCTCGGGATATGAAGGTGGAATTTCTTCTTGTAAAGTGGGTTCTGGCGACTGAAAATATTGTTCCCATAAAATATAAAAATGTAAAAAAAAATCCCATGAAATTGGAGGGCCAATTGTCATCAACTGAGCAACTAATCCGGACTTTGAGCTGCTACTGACGATTCCTGACTGAAAAAACCCAATATACATTGCTCAACGCAGGAATCGAACTCGGAACAAGATGCTCAGTAGTATGGCGCTTGCGACCACTAGACCGTAACCTTAGAATCCTCTCATTCAAATAACCCTATACTTGCCACAAGAAATAAGTATTAACTTATACATTTTCATAAAATTCCTTACCGGCTGCATATCGTGAACATCTTCCTCTTCCTCTCCATTAACATACTCCGGTTCCTGTAGCTCAGGCTCAGGTTCTATGGGAGGAACTGGTGAAGGTATGTCCAGGCTGAGAGAGCCTGCTACTACGGACGGCGAGAGGTGATGTGAGAAGTCGTATTCTTGAGGCATCGAGGAGTCGTTGCGGCGGTCCGGCTGAAAGAGATGGGACAATTTAGTTTTTTATAGGAAGGAAGAAGAAAGAAGAATTTGTGTAACATAGTAATAGTGCAATCAACCTTAAAATGTTTCCACTTCTGGTACATAGGCCTCCTGTCTATGAGGAAGTTTGTAACATACCACGCGGGCGCAGTGCGGATTGTTAGATGTCACATATCTTCGAAATTTTGGTTCTTAAACATGCTGGTATCCTCACGACGTTTTCCTTAACCGTTTTAAGAAAAGTGGTGATGAATTTATTAACACAAAACAAAGCACCTGCCTGGGTTTGGACAAACGACCTACAACCTGTAAGTCGGGGTCATCGCTGCTATCAACATAGTATTTTCGACACACAAAACTAGAAATCGTAGAGATTTACCATCAAAGTGTGATTTGGCAAGTCTGGACCTGTGATGTCAAAGTTGGTCTTTGTGCAGCGGGGTAAAGACAAATTTTCGGACATATAAAGCAATGGTTTAGCAATATGCTTCAAACTGATTCAGATTATGATTGATAGTCTGTTACGTAATTAGGGTGCAGAATAAAAGTTAATCTTAGTTATATTTAGGAGCCAAATGTGTCCCACTTTTAACGGATTTAGTTTAAGGTGTAGGTACTCTCTATATCTTCCTCTAGATAGCAAGTAAAAATAAAGAAGATTAAAAGAAAAGCGAAAAAGATTATAGAATAAAAGATGATTGACTATTAAGCACGGCAGAGGGGTATGCCGTCAATATACAACACTCAATATAGTAGAGCAGTCGCGCAAAACTCTCATTTTTGTGCATTTAACTTATTTCCACTTTCGCGTAAAAAATATCGCAGCGCAATTTTTTCACGCACTGAATCTACATAGCACTGCGCGCCGTGAGTTGACAATGGAACAATGTGTTTTTTTGACGCACTGGGATGCACTTTTTTGGATTCTCAATCCTCAGTTCAATACCGAGTGTTAAAAATCCAGTGAGCGACTAAATCCTGCCACGATATTCATATGTCCGTACGAACGTGTTTAATTCTCAAGGATAAACAACAATGTACAACTCACCCCATCCTCTTCAAACAACCGACACAGCTGCGGATCCTCCTTGACCCCACACAGCGCGTCCGCTATTCGGTCCCTCATTCGCCTCGCCAGCTCGAAGTCATCCCTTGCTGCTGCTGTGCGTTTGCGCAACCGCCACCGACCGATGCGTATGCCAGCCGATGCAAGCGCTGCGCCCGCTGACTTCAAGCGACGAGCGTATTCGAAGCGTTCCTCTGAAAGGAATATTTTGTGATGTTTCAAAATGCACACACACACCTGCACCCTAATTGCGTAACACGCGATTAATCATAATCGGTTTCATTTTGACAGTTCAACAATATTCTTTGCGTTATTTACGTTGTTGATTAGACACATTTTTCGAACATATATGAAGCGATGGTTTAGCCATCTGTTTCAAAACGAAACCAATTATAATGAATCGTGAGTTACGCAATTAGGGTGCTGTCCTAGCTTTTTTTATTCCGATGCTACTCTCTAACAAATTGAGTTAAGATGCCATCAAATGGCATGTATTTTGATAAAGTTATGTCGTATTTTGTACTTTTTATTTAGGGTTCCGTTGATTGCGTTGATTAAGCCTCCGCTGTCTGTCAGCTGTATCATTTGAACCGTAATAAGTAGACAGTTGAAATTACTTTACAGAGTGTGCATTTCTATTGCCCCTACAATAAAAAATACTACCTAACAACTAGACATAAGTTAACTGCTAAGCACACACTACTAGTATTTGAATTATTCAGTGTGTCAACTACAAATAAAGATATGAAACAATGTTTATTTATTACTAGTATTCCATCAGTTTCGGAAAACCATGGTCTGATAAACTTTAATATTTCATCTTAAACAACCTTATCCTTAAAATTTTCCGGCGACATCGAGACCTGGAAGAAGATGGCGGAAAGAGCTTCACGCCTACAGACAGGATTTGTCCACACTAGCTCACTAGAATAAATATATTTTCAGGCAATGCACTACTTTTTAGCCCGAAAACTCTCTGAAACAAAAGCTCCTCCTTCTTCTCAACTTACCCCCTACAGCATTCTTCTTCTTCTCATCCAAACTGCGGACCAGGTCAGCGATATCGTTGTCCACATACATGATGAAGGCGAGGTCATCGTACGGCGAGTAGGCTGGCTCCTTGCTGATTGGCTGGACTGGGGAGCTCTCTGTGTCTTCTACTTCTTCGCCCAGGACGTTAACTGCCATTAGTGCTACCTGGAGTGAAAGAGATGGAGATAGAGGACAGTTTGAATTTCGCGGATTACTCTGGAGCTTTCACCTTAAATAATTTCGGTTTCGATTTTAGTGTGGTTATCTTACGAGTAGTTCTACCGTTGATGGCTCCTCATTTTGGAAATTTTCTTGAGGATCGTTCGAATGTCGAATTAGGTAAAGCGTAGTTGATCTTTGCTGTGTTAGTAAAAAGGTGAGTCGCCGTATCAGAACTAGACCCCGACTATACCGCTAGGTCTAGCCTAGGCCGACGATGGTTACAGCATCGCATTATGTAAGCGGGCACACCCTTTATGCCTGGAGGCTTTTATGTGGGTATTGAGTTCTGTTTACGTTTAATGTTTTGTTTTATTTTTTATTATTCGTATCTGCTTGAGTTTAGTTAAGTACTATGTTTTGTTGGTATCTATGTTGACGTGTGCTAGCTGACTTATGGCAAATAATTTAATTTTATGTTTTGTGTTTAGTAATGTTAATTACTTACCTATTATTGTACAGAATCAAGTTCTACAAACTTAACAGACAGCTGTGCTGCTGGGGAGTTTTTTGCGCCACTTCTTCTTCCCAGCTAAAGCACTTGAGAGTGGTGAAGGGCGGGCGTTTTGGGGGGACTGTGTAGTTTTGACGTTCAAAAAGTGCTGACTCTCAGTCTAGTCTTTTTAAAGCTGCACGTACAGTACAGCGTAGCATAATCAGCCTATAACGTTCCCACTGCTGGGACACAGGTCTCCTCTCTTCAAGAAGAAGTGGGCCGTAATCCACCACGCGGGCTCAGTGCGGGTTAAGAGATATCACACGTCTTCAATTTTTTAGTTCTAGGACATGCCGGTTTCCTCTCGATGTTTTCCTTCACTGGTTTGAGAGCAGTGGTGTTGAAATAATATACACAAATTAAACCGCCTGACTGGGTTTGAACCTCGTAAGTCGCAGTCGTTACCACTGGGCCGCCACTGCTATAAACAGCACGCGTGCAGCTTATTGCCAACCAATATGACATCTTACCTGATCATCTTCTTTAGTTGGAGGGTGGGGTCCGGACAGCTTGAGTTTAACGAAGCGGGCTATGGTTGGCTCTGGAAGGGCAGCTGATCTAAAGGTTTAGACATACAAAAGGCAAGCACATAGTTCTTATACGATTATGACCTTCAATGTTGTCAATAGAAGCCTATGTATTTCAGCAGTGTTTAGTTTATTTCGATAGTCATGCGGCTTCCATGCAAATAATAGAAGCCGTGTGCCCAATGGGGTTTTCAATCCGACAGAATGACGAACTTCGAAACAAACTTTCATCCCCTATTTTTTAGGGATGTAGCGGCACTACAGAAAAATACTTCGCAAGAGAAGTGGCGCCATCTACAATGCCACAGGCGAACTACGCAAGACGCACATCATAGAAATCCTAGATCGCGCAGTTAAAGTTTACCGCGCGATTTGCATAGGTGCAACATCCCGACATCAATCGTCGGGCAGTTGCCCACCAGACACAACACCCGTCTGGTCGGAGGATCCTCCCTTTTCCATAGAGTATGAGTGGACTTTACACCCTGTTCCTCATACCTGTATAGGGACACTAATTTACAAAATTCCTTTCTTAGGGCTCACTTTCGCTTTCATTGAATAAGGAAAATTCATTTTGTACCCAATAATTAAAATGAAAAAACGGTTTTTATAAGGGAATCACACCCTCAACATTTTTTACCATTATAACCTAAGTCATATAGCCGCGAGTGTGTTGCTTGTCAATGAATGATGTTTTTTTAAGTCATTATAATCATTTCTGCGAGAGGCCTTGCTTCCAACTCTACGTCTTCAGGTACACAGTCGCTTCTCCTGCCCCAGTGGGCAGGGCACATTGCTCGCAGAACAGATGACCGCTGGGGCCGAAATGTTGTGGACTACCGCTTAAGTTTGGCATCATAATTTCAGGCGAAAGACGTCCACTGCTGGACATAGGCCTCCCCTATAAGGGGGGTTTTGCCATAATCGCCACGCTTGGCAGGTGGGTTGGCGATCGCAGTATGGTTGTAAAAAACATAGAGAACGCTGCTGCCCATTCTCTAGTAAGTCCCTTAGTCGCCTTCTACGACACCCATGGGAAGAAATGGGATGGTGCTATTCTTTTACGTCCGGCACTACACGGAACAGTTTGGCATAGCTCTCTCCATTGCCCTTTGGGAGACATTCACTTTTTTTTAGTACTTAGGTTTTATTACAGCGACTCATCGCTGTGCCTCATGGTTTAATTTTGTTGATGCCATATTTCATCAGCACTCACCTTAGCTCTCTGGTCCTGGCTTGCTGTGCTGGTCTGGCGAGCGTGACCCTGCCGACGCTGGTGTAGGTGGCGCCACAAGGAGTGGCTGCCCCTTCGGAGACCAGCCCTCCTGACACCAGGACTTCCACGCATGACGCTGCCAATGAAAAGTTAATCAAACATATGACAGATGGCAGGATGTTGTCGTAGAGATCAGACGAAGGAAGACGCAAGTTTTGAACACAATATGGATCACTTAACACATTCAGGTATGTTGTGTGTATATACGTTAAGGTTAAAATTATTGAAAGGCACAATAACTCAATTAATTTATGCATGTGTCAACAGATAATACACGACTACATAGGTGTAAATAAACCCCTATGCACGAAGTCCCACGAACATAATAAAATCGCGGCGAGATTTTTAACGCTATGCTTAGAGCCGAAAGCTGAAAATCGAACACTGTGTTTTTTCGACGCGCTGAGACTCACTCGCGCAGCACTCTGTAGGATTCTCAACGCTCGGTTCGGATCAACACCGAGAGTAGATTATCTAGCTGAATGGGCCTGCTCTTGATCTTGATTACGCCTGATGGAAAGCGATTGATGAGGTCTATGATGGAACGAGCGTGCCCAGAGTAAGTTACCAGCATGACACGGAAATTGGCATCATGTCGAGTCCAAAGCTTTGTGTGATTGAGATTGACACTTGATACCTATACAAGTAGGAATTTTGATTTATCTATTCAGATTAAAAAACTTGGAGTTGCTTCTACTACTCACGTATGAGCTGGTGGTGTGCTAACAACTGAAGCTTGTGGACTGAAGTGACTTTCGCAAGCCGCAGTAACAGCTCGTGGGGCGGAGCACCCTCGCTGCGCCATCCTCGTGCTGCAGGACCCTGAGAGTTCAGCTCGCATGCTGGGTAGGAGCTGTCTTCACCTGGGGAAGATCGTATAGTTTGGGTAAGTAGCTGCGTCACTCATGTGGGTGTAGAGTCATGTGGCAGCTCGCAGGACATGCACGTGACTTCTACATGCGAAGTCACTCAGAAAAGAAAAAAAATGAATTGAATTGAATGATTGAATTGGTCTGGATTGATGAATCTGGTTTGTTTAAACACAAGTGAACGATAATCTTAATTTTTCTTTACGTGTGTATGTCACTGAACTCCTCCGATAGCTGGTCCGATTTTGACGATTTTTTTATGTGTTTGAGTGTGTCTCTGGATGGTTAAGATTCACATTTGGACCCGGTAGGTGGCGCTGCGATCGAGTTCTAGGAAACAGTAGGACAACGTGTGTACGGTACAGTCAGTATTATATAATTGTTTGTATCCCGAATGGTGAAATATGGCTGAACTTTAATGTATCTTAACACCTAATATGTTTTACCTAATTTTGCTAAATAAATGTAAGTATATTCTGTCCTATTTATTCTATTTTGGTTGAAATATGTCCTGCGCCCTGCGCCATGTCGCGTCACAGTGTGAACGACTACGCCAGAGATCTTCTCCTAGCTAGATGGTATGGAGCGCTTTTGGAACGCACAGTTCATCGTATACATTGCTCTTCAGCGTAGATCCGATGCACGATGATCTTATTGCATTCTGTGTGCGGAAACTCTTTCATTTTTGCTTTTCGTATTCGGCACGATCTAGGTACAGTCACCAAAAGAGATAAGTAACTAGGGTCGTCAGTTATACATATTCCTTGCAGTTTAGTAAGAAACTGAAGGATTTTTTCGAATTAAGTTTTGCTTGGTAATTATGAACTGTAGATATGTTTTAAATTAATTAAAGTAATTAATACATGAAGAGCTCATGCCATGGTAAAAGAAAATATGCAAAAATAGCAGAACAGTCTCACTTGGAGTAATATTTTGTATCTCATTAAAATCTGTCTAACCTAAAGGCGAAGCGCCGTCTGGTGGAACTATGGTTACAAAGATGACTAGGTGTACGTGTATTGTGTTACTTAGTTACAGTGTGGTGGCACCTGCAACGCCACATACCTACGCATCACACTGACGTCACGAAAAATCCTGCATCGCGCAAGCAGAGTTTACCGCACAACTGGCAAATATACCTACAACGTCTCGACATCAATCGTAACCCACTCGACAGAGAAAAAGGGAGGATGAGTGAAGTTTACACCCTATTCCTCATGCCTCTATACCTCTATAACAGTAAGTAAACATTTCAGAATTGATTGAGGAGGCGAGAAGCCAAAAAAGTGAATAAACTAAGAACTTGATTACGACGAAAGCGAGAAACCAATTTTCCGTTCGACCTACGCGTCGCTACGTAAGTTGAACGTAATTTAATTTTAATGGAAATGTATTTGCGTTTCAATATTAGAAATTCCTTATACTGACATAGTTCATAGTACATGTTGCAATGTTAATCATTTTAATTAAAACGACTGTGGCGTGCTGGCGTGCATGACATTCTCAAACCAAGTGCCAGTTTATTATTCTTTCTTGGGAGCTCGTTCTACTTAATGATGAAGACGGGGCGGGGCCTGCGAGGAATTTGAAAAATAGGTATCTGATGAAACTATTGTCGTCCCGCTGTCAGTAAGTCTGCCCCCGTAATGTGATATGACAGCTGCAGCTCAGACCGAAATTATCACAAAAATTTTGACCAGATCGACGTTTCGTATTTCCCTGTTTTCTTCTCGAAAACTGAGCCGATTCAATTATTTTTTACATTAACATTATAAGAAAGAATATGTTTAGGTTCCAACCATTTTTCTGTAGGTATGTTAAAAACTTTTATAATTTGTCTGGTAGTCTTCTCTCTAATTACGGCGGTAAAAATAGGGCAATTTTTGTAATTTTTAGAGGGTCATATTTTCTTTATTATTTCGTTGCTGAAAAAATGAAAATGACAGGGACGTGTTTACAGCAGACCTTGATTTTATAAAAAATAATATTGCTCTAAAGGCATTATAAAGGAAGAAAAAAGGGGAATACATTTGTATGGAGTATCGCACACCCTGTTCCCTCTCGCGTCTTTGACACAGTATAACAATACTGTATTTTTGGTAAAGAATGAATAACTTAAGTTATCTGATTAAGATGGAAGCTACAGGGTAGCTCTCGAAATTCAAATATTTGATACGGTCCCGAATCCTTTATACCAGGAGGCTTTTATTTTAGTATTATATTTTGTTTACATTTTTAGTTTTTGTGCTTGAGTTAAGGTTTCATTTTATTTGTTGGTATATTGGCATGGCTAGCTGACATGCGACAAAATATTTAAATAATGTTCTGTGTCTGGTAATGTTAATTACTTTGCCTATGTATGTACTTATAGCATCAAGTCTATCTAACTAAACAGTCAGCTGTGCTGCTGGGGAGTTGGTTGCTCCACTTCTTCTTCCCACTAGGAAGTGGTGAAGGGTGGGCGTTTTGGGGGACTGTCTTATGTAATTTTGATGTTCGAAAAGTGCTGATTCTAAGCCTAATTTGAATTTAAATACCGGAAGAAAATTGGTATTTCGCGGGCTACACCCTTTTTGCATAGGTCCACTTTCGTTGTCCAATTTGACTAAATGTAGAATTATCTCTCTGCCTAACCCTCCGGTGATTACAGGCGTGATGTTATGTTATGTGTATTAGAAAACAGCGCCCTAATTGCGTAACACACGATCAATCATAATCTGTTTCATTTTGACCGTTCAACAATATTCATTGCGTTATTTAAAAAAAGAAAACAAACAATTTTTCTTTCTTTCTTTTTCTTTCTTTATTTACCTTGATGAGCAGACACATTTTACGAACATATGATCGTGCGTTACGCAATTAGGGTGCAGGGTTTCCAATCATCTCTGAATGCATCAGAAATAAGACTTTAGACACTCGTAGGGGGTCGTATATAGAGAAGAGATAATTAAAACCTGACGTCCTACTGAAAAATCACGCTCTAAAAAATATGAAACAAGAAAATATTCATTTGTGAAAGAATTGAAATGATTATGAATGGTGGCATACGACTATACGATTTTTTGGAACGAAGTTCCTTATCGCGCGTTGCGAAAGGGGGCTAGACGGAAAAAATTAAGACCAAAAGTTGTAACGACACTTCGACACTTTTTGCTATAGTTGTAAGCCGTTCGGCGTGCGCGTGTTTCTCTGTCTGACATATTATTATTATTATTATATTATTGGAACGAAGTTCCTTATCGCGCGTTGCGAAAGGGGGCTAGACGAGAAAAATTAAGACCAAAAGTTGTAACGACACTTTTTGCTATAGTTGTAAGCCGTTCGGCGTGCGCGTGTTTCTGTCTGATATTTATAGGTATATTTTTTTAATTGTTTTTTTTTTATTATAAAATTTCATTATCTACAACTCCTTCACTAATTAATCGAAAGGAACTTCGTTCCATCCGGGTGTCCCTTGACACCTCTCAAGTTTTTTTAGTTTTACTCTTTATGTCCTCTAGAACAGTGTTCCGCAAAGTGTGTGCCGTGGCACACAGTGGTGTACCGTAGTCATTGGTTGTTGTGCCTCGAAAAAATAAGGCTAGGTTAAATAAAGGTTAAGTTAATTATACAGTTGAAAGTAAAATAGGTACCTACTTAAACAGCCGCAAAACACTATAGCGCGCGAGCGAGGCGATATTATTAATAAATATTATGTTTTGTTGATCCCAACTAATAATATAATAATAATAAAAAAAGTAAAAAGTATCATATTATATTACCCCTAAATAATCGGCGAGCAATCTCTGACTGTATTGCATTATTTAAAATTTTCAATAATTCTATTAATAACTCCGATATTCTATCCAAATTTGAAGGTCGAAGCGATGGAACGCCCCGTTGCGTGTTCCATTTACGTCTACGAATTACAGGCAGAATTCATATAGGTATAGTGCGTGCAAGTAGCAGCTTTAACAGCATGTGCAAACAACATGATTTTGATCCTTTCACAACAGGTGTGTCCTCAGCCAGAAAGTGCCTGAGCCTTGGTTTTTTTAAATTAATATTTTGTATGTTCAGTTTTTTATTCTTGTATTCAATATGAAATGCGAATTTAGTTCAAGCTTGAATGATAAACTGTTTTTTGCTGTTCCTTTTCGGTGGCTGTGTTGTGCTGTTCACTCTTTTTTTTCCAATCTGTTTTTACAAGTGAAGACTTTTATTTGGCTGTCAGTCACACATACTATTTTATTGATAATATTAAAAATTATAATAATGCTAAACATTTCCAGTTTACGCTGATCTCGCACTGTACGGAAATCCTATGCAATGCGAGATCAGCTTATACTGGAAATGTATGGCTTGTCGTGTAGCCGAGTGTATAACAACAACTCGATCTGCCTCATCAAATAATAAAAGAGTTTATCGAGCTATATCCAATACCAGGCAACACGAACTGAAACATAATATGTATGGAAGCAATATTAGTATCGGTCGATCCTGATAGCTGTGCTGTGGTGGCTTTACATTTTTAATGGTAATTCAGTCGTATAGACGAAGAACAGTTCGCGTCGTGCCCGTCGTGGTTTCTATTTTTACGTACCTACAAGGTACCACATATTTAATATATCGACTGTGAACTGGCAACCGGTCCTATCTCAATTATTGGAAGATTTCATTTTTTTATACCATTTTGTACTATTTCATACTCCGCAGCGTTGCAAGACATCCCATCTCAGATACATTTAAATTTGGCGCCAGAATCGACTTCATTCAACTTGTACTAACTTCGACACGTAGTGAATTTAATTTTCTTCATCCTGTAAAGTTGTCAAAATTGAGATACTACCGGTTACCAGCACCCTAATTGCGTAACTCACGATTAATCATAATTTGTTTCGTTTTGATACAGATGGCTAAACCATTGCTTCATATGTTCGAAAAATGTGTCTGCTCAACAACGTAAATAACGCAAAGAATATTGTTGAACTGTCAAAATGAAACCGATTATGATTAATCGCGTGTTACGCAATTAGGGTGCTGTTCACAGTCGATAATTATACTTTACTTTCTCGTTTTGCAATTCGCAGGTCAGTGAGCCAGTTGCAGATACGAAAATTAACTTTTAAAGCCGTCATTAAATACAAATCTTTCATTTAATTGTTGCAGAAAGCAACATTAGACTCGATTTCAATAGTTCTTTAATCCTACTAACATTATAAATGTAAAAGTTTGTATGTTTATATGTTTGTTACTTCATCAAGCAAAAACGGCTGAACGGATTTAGATGAAATTTTGCACAAAGATAGATTATAACCTGGATTAACACATAGGATCATTTTTATACCGGTAATACGTGCCGGGGAGATAATTTCCGACCTCCACGCGGCTGAATCCGCTGGGAAAAGCTGGTTTAAATAATGAAGTGTCAAACGACGCAATCTGTCACAGTTTTTTTTTTGCACGAAGCAAACACCATTATAAATACGGCTTTATAGGATTATATTTATTACTACTAGCTTTTGCTGGCGGCTTCAACCGCGTGCAGTTCGAAAATTATCCCACGGGAACATATTATTGGGATAAAATTAATCCTATATGTTATTCCAGGTCACAAACTATCTGTGTGCCAAATTTAATCCAAATCCGTTTAGCCATTTTTGCGTGATTGAGTAACAAAAATCTAAACTTTCACATTTATAATATTATTATTGAGGCGCCATCTATTTGAGACAAGTATGAAACTTACGATTAATAACAACAATCCACATTGAGTTTATTGTTAATTATAAATTATTTAAAAAAAAATATCTTAACTCTCAAGTTGGAACAAATTACATACAAATGCCATGTGTCATCTCAATCGGTTGACTTGGTGAAGAGTTCACTGGGAACATATACATCATGACATTAGATTTTTATATATTATGATAATTATCATAATCATCAGTACCTACAACCATCTAAGCTCAATAAATCCCATTAAATAACTAACTGCTGCTGCTGCTGCTGCTAACTAATTACTTTTTTATGATTTATTATAATCATTTAAGGAGAATCTAGTCGCAGGCTCGAACTCACTGGTGGGCCTGGCTAAAACGCACGCTGTCTCTCCAGGCTTCGTGTCCGACAGAGGTAGTATCAGTGATAAGTAGTTAGACGCCAGTTTACACGCACAACGTTATTGAGTGAGATGCAGGATCATTTATAGTAAAACAGGTGCGATTTTTTTTTTTAATCCTTCGGAACTTCGGGTTTTATGAAAAAACCACGGCAGAAATCAATGATCAATAGAGTTTATTGCACTTTTCAATATTTGAGCTTTGTCGGTACCGACTTGGTTTTGGAGATTTTACACTGCTATTATTACCTAAACACCCTCAAAGTTAGGTTAATTAACAAGAGATTCCGTTACATAGATACATTGGTACCGTACCAAGCTAATAAACGCATGTTAAATAAAAACCGTAGGACAAATGAAAAAATGTTTCCTAAACAAAACGTCCCATGTTTTAACAGCACTTTAAGGACTTTTCCACTTTTCCCTTAATTGGTAGGTAGTACAGCCATTAGTGTAAATGTCACTGGATGTATGTACCTACTTAGCTACTGAATCAATGATAGCTTTCACTAATTGCTACTACAGTTCGATTTGAATGGAATAGGGACTTTGTTAGCAGAGTGTAGAGTTGGTTTTTGCTTGATAGAGAAAATATGTAATGGTGTTGTTTTTTTTTTGTTGAATGTTCGGTCATTAAGGTTTAGGTTAACGATGAATTTTTGAATTGGTCGCTAATGTTCTAGTATTTTCCGAATAACGTTATTTAAGGTACACCTCGACTGACGCCGACGTTGACTGATGTGCTTTTTTTTTTCGCTTATTAACATCAGCGGGGTAATTCCGTAATACACTAACAGTAGCAATGGCTTTCATTTTCACAGTTCAACAACATTCTTTACGTTATTTACGTTGTGACGAATTATGCGAACAGAATTATGAAGCAATGGATACCTAAGCAATACCCAGGTAAGGCCGCAGATGTTGCCACTTTTTGAATTAAAAAAATGTCTCATACTTTGACTGCTCATAAAAAATTCAATGATTGGTAAATTGTACTGAAAATATCATAAACAGATTAGGTAAATCTTAAACTATTAGAATGTATTCTTAAAGTGAATACAATGAGTTAAATGTACACAGACCCCTAAATTTCGTCAAAAACACGATGGCTTTTTGGTTCAGCGACACACTTACGGGGGCTTATTCTTCAAAATGTTTCTGACTGTGATTAGGCAATAGTGCATTAATACGCAGTTATGATGCTGAACAAGGTTGTAAGAAAACCACTCAGAAGTCTGTATCCACACAATATGAAGGATATACACGGTGAAAAATCATGCTCTACATTATCAGTACCTTTTTTTTTATAACGGGGGGAAATCCTCATGGATGTCCTCCAACCTGGGGAGGGCGGAGAGGTCTGTCAGACTCTTACTGACTAAAACCAACCCGGTGTTCCGTCTCACATTTGCACCGGAGATCACGGGAACAAGAACGACTTCCGCGAACATTATCAGTACCTAAGCTAACTTCTCATTGCACGAAAACCCTATACAATACGAGGTCAGCTTAAACTGGACATATAGCTTGATATGTTGCCGTGTGTAGTTTATTGGGGTCCATGAAGAGTTCACCCTGGATGCGGGTGAAACCGTTGCCAACATCTAGTAGCCTATAATTTTAGAGCCAAACAGATCAAGGCCGGGAGCCTGGGACTATGTGAAGGTCAGTACATCTGCAGATTACCTACATCCGTTTGGAAAACAGGGTCATGATTGTGGGTCGAAAATTTACGTGACATTTCGGGGGATTATATAAAGTATAAAAGACTGCTATAAAGTATAAGAGACTTAGAAAAATCATAAAGGCCGGTATCAAGGCGTCAAGATTGACCATTTTAATGAAAGGAAATATGAATTTGTCCTTTTGACTATATTACTTACTACTTAATATTGTATGGCAATTGCTATGCATAACACACAGGTTTGAAAATCATTTTTTTACAAATTAATTTATTATTAGGTATCTGCATAAAATACATGAAAAAATACTTACTTGTCGCATAAACCACGTGAAACGGAATGCGTTTAGGCATTTTAAAAGAACAATTTAAAACACTACCTCTTTATTTTTAAATCCAAATAGATATTCACTTCCATAGCTACGAATATTATTGTACTAGGTAATTGAAAACAAAACACTGTCAAATCATTTGGAAACACATATTTGGGTTAGAAACATATTTTGGTCAGTATCTTTAAAGAATTTACATTTTATAGGTAAATAAAGAGTGTTAAATGTAAGATTATTGGGGGACTGTGTGTAAGAATAATAGTGGGAAGGAGTGAAGTTGCTCCGAACTGCGGACTGTGAATTAATCAATAGTGGCGCGGCTGAGTTCGTGCGGTAGATTGTCGCGCAGGCCGCAACGATGGTGGCGCCATCTTTTATCCTCATATCGTACTAAGAGATAAACTTTTGGGGCAGTTTAACACTAACTTTTGCTATAGTTTTTATGTACGGTCATTCAGTGTTCCGTCACACATTTTCAGCTTAAACCACAAGATGTAAATCTATGCTTAGCACGTTTTACTTGATTATCGTTTTGTTCACTAATTGTTAGGGTTAGGTAACTAACAAGAAACCCTTATAGTTTCGCAATGTCCGTCCGTCTGTCCACAGTTTAGCTCAGAGACTCTTAGAACCTACTACAAACCTATAATTTGGCACGGATGGATATATATATCTATTCTACTATATCACCTAAGCAGAAAGAAGATGGTTACCTTTGGGGTACCACAGGGCAGCGTGCTTGGGCCGAGCCTCTTCCTATTATGTATATGTAAATGAGCTGTGTCGCTTGTCTCTCCCTAACTGCAAAATAGTAACTTACGCGGACGATACGGCTCTAATAATTCATGGCCGCGATTGGAGTGAAACTCGTAAAAATGCTGAACTAGCCCTTGGTACTGTGATGAAATGGCTAACCACACATTTTCTTACTCTGAATGTCAATAAAACTAAATGCATCTGTTTTTCCTTAAATAAGTCAGGTCAACCCCCAACACCTATTGCCCTACACGCTCACTCTTGAATGAACCCTAGGTCTGCCTCAAACTGTGGCTGCCGTCAACTAGAAGGCTTCCAGACTATTAAATATCTCGGTGTTGTAGTTGACTGTTACTTTAAATGGCATCAGCAAATTGGCTCTGTCGTAGCACGCGTGAGAAAGCTCTTGTATATTTTCAAGAAACTTAGAGGCTCAGCGGATTTTAAGACCTTAATTGGCATATATTATGCACTAGCTCAGTCAGTGTTGGGTTTTTGCCTGACGGTCTGGGGTGGTGCGCACAAAACGCAAAGAGCAGTTTTGAAGGTTCTTTCGAGAAAACCAATCCGGTTTCTTACGACATCACTTTACTCTCTTTTTTCGTATTTAGTTTTATATAAATGTGACCTTTCATTTATACAGGTTGAAATTGAAAACATGCGACAAACCGTAATGGGAGATTGTACTCTCATTATGAACAACTTTTACTAAGGGACCAAAGATGCAATCGCAAAAAAAAAAACAGCTGTTCCCTACATTTTGACGAGTCATGCGAACATAAATGTAGGGAACAGATGTTTTTTTTTTCGCGATTGCATCTTTGGTCCCTTAGTAAAAGTTGTTCATAATGATGAGTACAATCTCCCATTTCGGTTTGTCGCATGTTTTCAATTTCAACCTGTAGTTGGCATAGAGCAAGCGTGGCATGATTGTGTCTGGCAATGGTTGAGACCAAACGTTTTCACGAAAACAAACAGCGCAGGCTCGATCTGCGACAATTTTTGAATTAAGGGCCCTTTTGTAAAATATTGAGTTTTAAAGTGATTATTTTTGACAGAATCAAGTGTGTGTACCTACTACTATCCTGCCAGCTAAATGGTAGTTTTAGGACATGTAAAAAAATCGGTTCCCTATCCATTTGCATAAAATTTTAAGACCTAATATAACTTAGAATAATTTTGTTTGGCATAATTATATTTTCGCATAATATAATTACGCATAACAGCTTACGCATAATTTTTTAAGCATAATTTCTCTAACCATAATAATGATTAAGCATAATATTCTAAAGCATAAATTTATTAAGTATAAAGTTCTAAATCATAACTTTTTTAAGCATAATATCCTATGCAGCAGGCAGGGTTTCTGTCACGGCTCAGGCGCTGCGGGCCTCCGGCGCGGCGGCCCCACGCGCCTACGGCTTTCGCTCACCACCGCAGCTTCGGCTTGTTGGCCGGCTTCGCCGGCCAGCCTCAGCCGCGGCGTGGGTCGACACCCGCTTGGCCAGTTTTTGTTATTGTTTCTCCTATCGTTTTCTTAAACTAGCTATTATGACATCATCATTTCAGCCGGAAGACGTCCACTGCTAGACATTGCCCCCCCTACCCCCATTGGGGTCTTGACGTAATGGCCACGCTTGGCAGGCGCGTTGCTGCTGCACATTCTCTAGCAAGTCCCATATAGTCGCCTTTTACGACAGCCACGGGAAGAAATGCGATGCCGCTATTCTGTACCTCCGGCACCACCAGGCTCGGTATGACATAAGGGATAATAAAGTAAAACATACTAAAAATACATACTTATTTTAATAAATAACAACATTCTGTTGATTCTTAACTTTAAACAAGTACGTATAAAACTTTGGCACTGTTTAGAAGATGGCTCCTGAATTACGTAACAGCTGTGTGACATTCTTTTATTTCTGTTTATTTATTATATTCAAATGGGTGGTGATTGACAATTTAAATATTACATTGTCATCACCTATTTTGGTTGACGTATTTTTTTTTTTTGTTATAGTACATCAAACGCATTAGTGATCATGCATGATCACCAGAGATCGGATATTCGGATGCATATTTTCCTAAAGTTAAGTCATGTTGGGTAATATGGAATGCGGTTCTGTATCGAAAAAATCTTAATTAAATGTAAAAAAAAAGTGTTTTATCAATACACATATTTGCATCGGGGCTAATGTTAAATAAATATGCTTCTGAATAGTTATGCAATCCTAATAATTTAGAAGTCGCTACCATACCATACTATACACCTGACTAGTTATGCATTCCCGGTATTCCTGGCATATCAGGTATTTTTAACTAAAAATTAGCTTTTAGGTAAATATATGCATCCGATTATCTGATCCCTAATGATCACACACACGAGCGGAACGCGTGAACGGCAGAGACAACTGCAACCCTTGACGCGTGACAAAATGGTCATCGCATAAGGAAATCTGTAAGACTAAAAGTATACAATACAGGCCTACACCCTAATTGTGTACGTAACACACTATTAATCAGAATCTGAATAATTTTGTAGGTCAATCCATTCTTTTGAAATGTTCGAAAAATCGTTTACTTGGCAACGTTAACAACGCCATGAATTAACTAAATGAAACTAAAATGGAACTATCAAAATGAAAGCGATTCCTACTGATAGTGTAATACGCAATTATCCCTCTGTTGCCATGCCATAAAAGCCGATATGAAACAATATGCCAAATATTGGCCAAATTATTTTTGATCGTACAGTACAGGAGCCACACAACTTTGGACGAACGTTGGTCTCAATCATTTGATACAAAAGTCGTTTGTAGTCGTCGAGGTAACGGTTAGAATCCAATCAAGGAGAGAAGTTACTCTGGTGCTGATTCCCGGTGTAGATGACGCACAGAATCGGCCGTAACTGATGATGCCGATGTTGTAGAGTGCGCCAGTTAGCGGGTCGGTCCACAGGGCTGGGCCACCGGAGTCATCCTGCGAAATAAATCGATAAATCTGTGTAAATCTAACTGTCTTCTTACAAAACAATATTTGAGACGATCATCATCAGCCCACAGCAGGCTACTGCCTCTCCAATTGCACGCCATTCCCACTGCTTGGACGTAGGCCTCTCCAATTGCACGCCATTCCCACTGCTTGGACGTAGGCCTCTCCAATTGCACGCCATTCCCACTGCTTGGATGTAGGCCTCTCCAATTGCACGCCATTCCCACTGCTTGGACGTAGGCCTCTCCAATTGCACGCCATTCCCACTGCTTGGACGTAGGCCTCTCCAATTGCACGCCATTCCCACTGCTTGGACGTAGGCCTCTCCAATTGCACGCCATTCCCACTGCTCGGACGTAGGCCTCTCCAATTGCACGCCATTCCCACTGCTTGGGCGTAGGCCTCTCCAATTTCACGCCATTCAGCTCGATTTTCGGCAACTCTCATCCAGTTGCTAACAGCCACCCGGCGAAGATCGTCGCTCCATCTAACCGGAGGGCGTTTGTTTTTCATCATTTAACATTTATTTTAACAATGAAACAGATTTCGTTTGGG
This sequence comes from Antitype chi, assembly GCA_947359405.1. NCBI lineage: Eukaryota > Metazoa > Arthropoda > Insecta > Lepidoptera > Noctuidae > Antitype > Antitype chi. The sequence continues at coordinate 5,402,911 of OX375829.1, read as the reverse complement.
AGTCATAAATTTTAGTGATACTAGGGTTTCATAATCTAGTCTAGCCTTTTTGCAACCAGATTGGGGCTGGTTTCCAGTCTACCTACAGCTGAAAATCTACCAGTATTTTACATAGAGCGACTGCGTATCTGACCTCCCCAACCCAGTAACTGGGTCACACGTGACTTGTTCAGACTGGTTTCAGGCCCATATACTTTTAATTTCTGGAAGTTTTCAAATTGCGTGACTCTGGTTTTAATCTTACCTGACAGGAGTCTTTCCCGGGAGTAAAAGTGCACATCTGTCGGTCTGTGACCGGGGCCCCCTTGGCCTGGCAGGTGCTTTGTTGGAGCACGTCCAGGTCTACCTTCAAAAGGACATTGGAGGTCGGCCCACCTGGGAAGATAGTGCCCCATCCTGGAAAACGATGATATTTAGGTAATACTATTATTTTTTTGATAAAGAGGTGCAGGCCTCAAGTCTGCTATTACAATTAATAGTGTCAGAATGGTCTATCATTTATTTCATAATTGTTGATTTTGACATGTTTGGTAATCTACTAATAAAATGGCGTCATTATGACTTTCATTGGAAAGTCAGTGGAGTGTCAGTGGCTGACCCAATGGTCAGCCACTGACACTCCATTGAAAAAAATGGCTTTTATTGGTAATCTCGTATATAATGACAAATTAACGCCATTTTATTAGTAGATTACCAAACTTGTCAAAAGCAACAATTGTGAAATCAATGATAGACCATTCTTTCACTATTGTAATAGCAGACTTGAGGCCCTGTTATGTTGTTCAAAATGGATTCGGGCCATATTAACAGGCTAAGTTGCCAATGCTGAGACACAGGCACAGAGCAATGAATGCCATGGTAACAGCTGCAACTCATGAGTTGTGGGTCATAGGTTCGAACCCAGATTGGCGCTTTACTTTGTAAAAATTATAAAATCACTACTGCTCTTAAAACGGTCGAGGAACACATCGTGAGGAAACGTGTAAAATCTACCAACCTGCACTAGGCCTGCGTGGTGGATTATGGCCCACTCCCCCTCACAAAAAGGTAGCCTGTGTTCCAGCAGTGGGAAAGTTATAGGCAGATTATGAATGGTACACAGGCTGCCTCACTATGAGAGGGATTGAGCCGTGTACGCCCGTAATCTATCACGCAGCCCAATGCGAGTTAGAGAATGTCACATATCTTCTAATGTTTAAGTCCAGGACTTGCCGATTTCCTCAAGATGTTTTCCTTCACCGTTTTGAGAGCAGTGCCGATGAATTGAATTGCAAATAGAAATATGATTAATCATAATGTGCACTTACCTAGTACAGCAACTTTGGCTCCAGCGAAGTCATTGTTCGCGTACTTGAAGGGCATACAAACGGGCTGCACGAGGTCAGTGAACTGTATCCCTGACTGTAGGGCCACCCACACAACCGCGATGTCGAAGTCGAAGTTGGAACTAGAAAAAAAATTGAGATTATTATCGTATCGTAAAGTCTAGAGTTGAAGTTTACACGCACCTTTTGCTTTTACGTTTAAGTGCCATGTAATAGGGAGCAAGCCTAATGCCATCAAATGGGCATAAATCTAGACACCGGGCTGCTAATTATAAATTACTGATAGAAAAGGAAAACCCAATAACCAGCACCCTAATTGCGTAACTCACGATTCATCATAATTTGTTTAGTTTTGAAACAGATGGCTAAACCATTGCTTCATATGTTCGAAAAATGTGTCTGCCTAACAACATAAATAACGCAGTGAATATTGTTGAACTGTCAAAATGAAACCGATTATGATTAATCGCGTGTTACGCAATTAGGGTGCTGTAGTTATTTAAGTAATAACCTGCAGGCTTAGCATGACGCTTTCTATTTCTACTCTACCGTAGAATAGATATCGCTTGTCTACATTTTCTCGGTACAAAACTGTCAATTGTCTACACGTAAAACGTCATTTTTGTCTATTCTTCCGTTGCCAAAACGCTTCTCTACGGTTTTCGTGCTATGCCTGCAGTAGTTAGTACTTAAATAATAAAGCATAGAGTTATCTATATCTACCTATTTTATTTACAACACCTTTTGCACTGGACCTATGTTTTTCAAATAAAGTTTTGACTTTAATGACGTACAGCATTTTTATCTCACGAAGCAACGCGCGCTTTACTTGTGGTTACCAAGTGTACAAATACGCTGTGAACGTGTGTGCAAGCGCAGGAGCTCTTGGTACGGTACCGTTCGAGACAATGGCGAAGTCGGAAGTGTGTGTGCGTGTGTGTGTTATATGTTGACGCTACTAGCCTTCACGCACACATTCACAACGTGTTTGTACACTTTGTTACCACATGTAAAGCACGCGTCGCTTCGTGATATGAAAATACTATAAACGGAAGATGAAATAAATAAATAAATGAAAGTGCACAAGGGACAAAGAGCCTAAAGCAGCATTATCAGAACATGCCCATGGCCCATGTGACCTAATAGAGGTACGAAGGTGAAAAGGTTGTTGTTTTGCTTTAAAATTTGCAGCTCTAAAGTCGGGAAAAAAGGAAAAAAAAGGTATAATAAATTGTGTACCGTTATAGTACTAGTCCACTCACCTAGTAAACCTTGGGTGGACAGTGAATCTGGAAATGGCATACGCCTGTGTGGCTTCACTGTCTGCCGAAATACAAAATAGTTTAATAATTTGAAGATTGTTAGTCCGCACAACCAATTTATAAATTGAAGCGTAGGAAAACAGCACCCTAATTGCGTAACTCATGATTAATCGTAATCTGTTTCGTTTTGAAACAGCTGGCTAAACCATTGCTGCATAAACCACTGCTGCTCAACAACGTAAATAATGCAATGAATATTGTTGAACTGCCAAAATGAAACCGATTATGATTAATCGCGTGTTACGCAATTAGGGTGCCGGTCTTCTTTCGTATTATCGCGTTCCAAAGTAGCACATACTATATCCTACTTACTACTACTAATGTTCTAAATGTGACAGTTTGTATGTTTAGATTTTTGGATGTTTGTTAGGGGGCGCCCATTAATTACGTGAGTAAATTTTGGCGATTTTTCGACCCCCACCCCCGCTCTTGTGAGATGTCGTGAGATTTGGCTCGACCCTACCCCCCTCTCCATAATCTCACGTGAGATTTGGCTCGACCCTACCCCCCTCTCCATAATCTGAAGTGAGATATTTCAAATACGTGGTTTTAGTGTAAAAACGTTAATCTGTGCTTATTTGCGTTAGATTTATGCGTTGCATTTGGCTGACTTGGCTAGGCGGTGGCGGTTTAACCATCGAGGAAGTACTGTGCTACTTTGTGGCGTTCGCATAACTGCGATAGATATTATTTTGTAAGATTTTGCCATATGTGTGGAAAAACATGTTTCACATAATTAAACCCGGTTATCTCGTAATGTTACATTGTTTCTTTGCGGGAAAAAATTTAAATTACGTGATATTTACCAAGACCCCCCCTATCCCCCACGTGAGATTGGGTGAGATTCGACTCGACCCCCTCCCACCCCTAAACGCCTCACGTAATTAATGGACGCCCCCTTACTCAATCACACAAAAACGGCTGAACGGATTTTTAAGAAATTTGGCACAGAGGTAAATAATATTATAACCTTAATTAAAACATAGGATATTTGTATCCCGGTTGTAAACACGGCTACACATCAAGCTGTACATTTCCAGTATAAGTTATTCTCGCATTGTATAGGATTTTCGTACAGAGCGAGATCAGCGTAAACTGGAAATGTATAGCTTGATGTGTCGCCACGTTCCCATGGGGTAAATCGGCTCCTACGCGGGCGATGCCGCTGGCAAAAGCTAGTACCAAGATATAATTTACATTTTGCAGTCACGAAGATTGATACCGGAAATTGAGGTTATAAAATTAACCGCAGTTGTCAACATTTTCATGTAAAATGTTGCCAAAACGAGACCATATATTATGGCTCGCACTGTCAAAAAGTTATCAGATCTCATATAGAGCCAAGCTTCTCCACCCCGTAACTCTACAAGCCCTAACTTCACAAACTCTACACCTTAGTTAAAATATGTGGCTTGGGCAAAGTCAAAGTATTTATTTCAAATAGGCACTTATAAGGCAGTTTTGAACGTCAATAATGACATTAAAATAGAATTGATTCTAGTCGCCCCTTCTAAAATGTAGTTTCGTATGGAAAAGAATGGGCAAGAACCTCCACCGTTACTCTTTTAAAATGTTTTAAATACAATATTTAACATACAATATGTGAAAACGATGCGCCCAGAATAAAGTTACCATACCAAAATAGGTAAAAAGAATGAAAGTGAAGCCGTTTCCTGCAAGAATTGTTTTATATCTATTGTTTAACAGAAAAGTAAAAAATAACGTGTTGTCCCCTCACCGCCAGTGTTAATATCATGTTCGCCGACAATTACAGCGTAGTTTTGTGCTGTTTGGTTGAGCACGCAATGGGCAGCTGTCAGGACATGTCGCTTCGATATGATGACAGCCCCGCATTTGATCTGCCGAATCCTCAAGTCTACCAGGCCAGCCATCATTGTAAACTCATTTACGCCAGTTTCTTGACCTCCTACTATGCGATTCTAAAAAGAAATGGAAAAGCGAAAAATACCATTACTTAGTTGTTTGTCTAGCTACTACAAGTCCTTTTTTTAACCGTCTGAGTGGTATCAGACAAAAGTGGGTTGTGCAGCCGCACGGGTCAATCAATCAGGTTAAGCTACACTTGCTGCGGTTGGTCCGTGGTAGTTTATACCACTGAAAAATTTAAAAAACAATGATTGATGATGAAACGAAATCAAAACTTTATGTGACATATTTGTTGACAAGATTGGAAACTTAATAGTGAACGCAGTATAGTCACCTGTCTTCTTTCTCCACACCTGCACGGAGTAGGAGTGACAGAGATAGGTTTAGTTGTCACTTTACACTGGAACCTGCCACCAGTACTTGATGAAGTTGATATAAGCCCTGTAATATGTATACCTATGAGTGATTCTATTGCATTACCTATACAAGTACCTATTAGTTCCTACAAGGCTACTTTTTGCCGGTTGAATGTTTTTGACAGGGCGCTGTTGGTAATTTGTGCAATTATTATTTTTTATGCAAAATAAATAAATATGTATATTGAAAATAAAAACGACCGACTTTTAGCTTTAATTTCGGATGCCGGTAGCAAAACAACGAAACTACAAAACCAAAGACAGAATTAAAGTTGGTTGGTTCCTGGGGTGGTCACGGCGTGCCATGTGTCTTGGTGCACCAAACTGGTGGGGTCCGTAAATTATTATATTTTTTTTATGGATGTTGGGCATAGGTCCGTCAAATTTTAATGGATTTGAAAAATTCTTTTTTTGTTCGTATTCCGAAATAGTCCCATTTAATTTTCATATCGATCTGATGAGACAGACAACGGAAGTCTTCAAAAAATGACAGCAAACCAACCGCGATTGCTGCTATCGCATAGATATGCATTGTTTTGACCACAAGGATGATGACATTTCGAATTTGTGTGGGATAGGTATTAAATAACTAAAAAGTGAAAAATAGAAACTATTTTCCTAAAAAAAACAACCGACTTCCGGAAAAACACTCCAAAATGAAAAACTACTTTAATTTCGGAAGGCGGTGACAAAAAATTAAATACCTATCCAAAGTCACTGACTTCCGTTTCACTTTTTTCCGGAAGTCGGTTGTTTTTTTTTAATGTTTTAAGTTTTTCGAAAATGTTGTCTATCAACAACGTAAATAACGCAATGAATGTCGTTGGACTGTCAAAATGAAAGCCATTCCTACTGTTATTGTGTTACGCAATTACCCCGGTTTTTCTTGGACGAAAATTATCGCAAAATTAATGTTACTAATTGTAAAACCCTACGCGGGTTAAACGATTTGTCACATAAGTAATTTTCCCGCCGTTGAATGGTTTTTCATCCCGCAATTGGCTGTTGAAAAATCATACAGCCAATCATTGCAGTTTACGCGTGCTTCACCATCTGTCACATCTGCCAGGGGTGCGGGTTGTTCGAAAGAAATACCGCGGCCCCTGGCACACAGGCAACTGAGGGAACACGGGTGGGTTTTAGTCAGTAAAAGTCTGACACTCAATACCCGCTCCACCCAGAGCGGGAGAAGTTATTTGATGATTTCCCACCCAAAAAAAAAAAAAACCATCTGTCACATTAATTTTACGATAATTTTGGTTCGATAAACTGGCCCTTTTTCGCATGTAAAATAAATTAAGTATGGAACTATGGATGGATATGGATTAGGGGCCATCCATAAATTACGTTACACAAAATGACCGCCCCCCCCGTCGTTGTCACATGTGGTCACACTTGTGAAAACCCCTCCCCCTTGTGTGACGTCACATATTTTTCAATTTTGTATTTAAAGTACATAATTAAATGAAAACAGCAGTTTTTCCATTTTTTGTTTCATTTAAATTCAAAATAATCTTCAATAAAATTTACATAAAATTAAATAATTTAGACATCACGTCATCGTCATCGTTTTCATGTGACGTCACAAAGCTTTTGATCCCCCTGGCTCTTGTCACACAATGTCACATTTCGTTGACCCCCTCCCACCCCCTCAACGTGTGACGTAATTTATGGATGGCCCCTTAACAAAATGCAGGAGTTCTTTTCTAAGCACCACTGGGCCCTGCTAATTTGTACTGAGAACGTGCTGCTCGTTTGTGGTATAGCATAATCAGCTTATAATGTTCCCACTGCTGGGACTGGCCTCCTCTCTGTGATAGGGAGTGGGCCGTGCGGGCCACGCGGGCCCAGTGCGGGTTGGTAGATGTCACATGTCTTCAAAATTTTGATTGTGAGACATGTCGGTTTCCTCACGATGTATTCCTTCACCGTTTTGAGAGCAGTGGTGATGAAATAATTTACACAAAATAAAGCGCATATCGGGGTTCGAACCTACGATCTACAACTCGTAAGTCGAGGCGTTATTACTGAGCCACTACTGCTCTCGTTTATAGTATGCCTCTTATGCGATGCCCTATTGAAGGTCACGTGATCATTCAACATGGCGACAATTGGGGGAGGCCTATGTCCAGCAGTGGACGTCTCTCGGTCGAAATGATGATGATTGTTTTAAATACCAACGGCGATCCTTTGGTTAGCGGACGTCACGGAGAGAGATCCCGGGCCGCAGTATCTATCAGCTGCGTTCAACTGCGGGTCCCCGGTTACGGACACCAGCAGACGATCCCCGGAGCAGGCGTTTGACTAGAAATTCAAAACATTTTGTTTGGTGCTCATGTTTTACTCGGGAAGGAGTTCGAGATTTTTGTGATGATGACTGTACACGTGTACCGGAGAGAACCAACTGTGTAGGTGATAAACCTACCTGTGCCGTCAATGCGCAGGTAGCGACCAGCACCCTAAAAAACAACGATTTTGTATGAGATGCGTACGCATCCGTTCAGCCACGGAAAGCTGAACGGACTCTATACAAAATCGTTGTTTTCTATGGACAAAAGCTGAACAGAGCTGAATAAGTGTCACTAGCCCCTAATTCAGTAAACCACACCATAGTATAAACCAGAATATGAATAATTTTAAACGATGTTGCCAATCCATTGCTTCGTATGTTCGAAAGTTTGTCTGCTCGACAACGTATATAACGCAATGAATGTTGTTAAACTGTCAAAATGAAAGCCATGCCTACTGGTAGTGTATTACGGAATTACCCGGGTGATAAAGAAAGAAAGAAAAATAGATTTATTAATGAAACAGACGCAGCTGCAGTGTATCAAATGATAAAAAAAGTACCTCATTCATTAGATACTTATTGAAACAATCTTTCGTGTTGGGCCTTAAAACTTATGGAAATGCAGTATTTTGACTGTAAAAGCACGTTTTTAAAATCAAGTTGGTAAATAAGCGAAATCGACAAAATTTCGTATACGGCCTCTACGAGTACGTACGATGCTCGATGTTGATGCCACTAGAGATCTCTCGTATTCCAAAGCCAATAAAATTCAACCAAACAAAACTTTTCTTAGCAATGGAGTAGGAGTGAGGCGTATTTATCGTAACAACGAAATATAACATGTTTCTGATGATAGCAGACTATAACTATGACAAACAAACTGATATAACAATTACTGTTCCTCGAAATAATAAAATTCTTACACACTACAGTCACGAGCTTTTCTATATTTATGCTTATAATTATAACAGTTACCTTAGGGGCCATCCATATTACGTCACACAAATTTTATGGTTTCCTTGTCACACAGTGTCACATTTGGCTGAGCCCAGCCCCCCTCACTTAAAGTGTGATGTAATTTATGGATGACCCCTTAGTAAGAATGAGATAAAAACTGTTACTGTTATGTACACCCTGTTACATCGTCATAAGCTGCTTCCTTTTCTCGCATAGGTGTAGCACCTTAGTTAGAAAGAGAAGTTCCTACTATACTATGTGTACATGGAACAGGAAGAATTATAGCTGTTACAACCCACTCCTACTATAAATAATGTAATTATATGTTTTTAGAAAGGTAGTTATTTCGCAATAACGACCTCACCCAAAAAATTACGTAGATAAAACCACGTTTAAACAAACTCTGACGGAATATTTGTCACTCTGCGTCATAACTATCATACTTTCATCGCGGGGAAGTTATGCTTCACCGGTAACGAAACCATAGCGCGATTCAGGAATCGGCGCTCAACTAACAACGCCATCTAGGGAGGCAGAAGGTAAACAATTGACCGGCGTGGCTGTAAAAGTTTGGTAGAGTTTCTATGTAGTATTATCTCGTTTCTAAACGTATTATCCACAATACACTCTCTCGCTCTCTCCCATCTCTCTATCTCACCTTTGGTATTCTAATCTCAGCACAGTTCATGAGACAATTGTACCCAGCTGGACAGTCTAGGATCCAGCGACACGTCAGACTTGGGCCGTAGTTGTTAGGGTAGTTGGGGCTGTATACGTAGTAGGTACCACCCACCGGAACCTGAGAAATAAACGACAATTAATCCTTTATCCTACTAATATTATAAAATATGTGAAAGTTTGTGAAGATGTTTGGATGTTTGTTACTCAATCACGTAAAAACGGCTGAACGGATTTGGATGAAATTTGGCATACAGATAGATTATAACCAGAGATCGGATATTCGGATGCATATTTCCTAAAGTCGAGATGTTGGCTAACATGGAATGCGCTTTTGTATCAAAAAAGTCTTAATTTAGGTAAGTCATTTTTTATTTTTTGTTTTAACTAGGTAATACAAACCACCCCTCCTCCAGTACATACACATATTTGTATCGGGTTAAACATTAATTTTAAATTAATACACATCTGAATAGTTATGCAATCCAAGAATCCCGGGGTTTTTAATAAATATTACAAATAATTTATAAAGCCGCTTCCATTTTTTCATAGCTAAAATATATCTTTAGGTAAATATGCATCCGAATATCCGATCTCTGATTATAACCTAGATTAACACATAGGTTTTTATCCCTGTAGTATGTTCCCGCGGGATAATTTCCGACTTCCACGCAGGCGAAGCCGCGGGCGGAAGCTAGTACTGACATAAGTTAGGTTCAAATTAAATTAGCTAACGAAACCGTACAGTCATGACCGGGTATTTATTTATTTATTTAAACTTCTCGCACACAAAAAGATACAAAGGCGGACTTAATGCCTTAGGCATTCTCTACCAGTCAACCAAGGGTGGTGAAGAGATTAGATGGCAGGTGCTTAGGTTGAGAGGAACAATGATTGAAAAAAAACTAGCTATACAAATTGTATCATAATGAATAATAAATAAGATTGGTACCTTGGTTGGTGGATTGATACCTTAACATGATAAAAGAAAAACTATTCAATGTTTTTTTTTTTTTTGTGGGCCTAAAATAACTCTTACCTACCATACCAGTACCTACTCACTCCAATAAAAATGTTATAGATAAACATTTTAAACAGAATGTTAAATAAGTAGTAATGTGAACCTACCTACCAGTAGTGTAGACTTCAAATATCAGTGATTTTTTTTTATGCTTTTGTGTAAACTTAGCAGGCGTAATGGGTTTTGATGACTAAACACAATAAAATAAAATCGATTTTCGTAACTCACAAACACATCAAACCTTTTTTGTTTTTAGTGTTTATTTATCGGTATTCTGTACGTCTGCCGAGTTCCGCGAGATAATTTACTTTGACCCCGTATTTTATCATTTGATTGAAATCAAGACTGGTTAATCAGTTGTTGAAAAAGCAAGTCAAAGTACATAGACCATAGATCGTGCGGCACGTAAGTTGACCCAAAGTACATAGACCATAGATCGTGCGGCACGTAAGTTGACCCAAAGTACATAGACCATAGATCGTGCGGCACGTAAGTTGACCCAAAATCAGAACAAACAACCGAAGGTAGGAGCGCGTGCTTTCGTTCCCTCGCACGGAAAAGGAATGACGTCACCATCTAGCATAGTCATTAATGTAACGTGTACTGGGCCTCAAGTCTGCTATTACAATAGTGTCAGAATGGTCTATCATTGATTTCATAATTGTTGATTTTAACAAGTTTGGTAATCTATCTACTAATAAAATGTCGTCATTATGACTTTCCAATGGTCAGCCACTGACACTCCATTGAAAGAAATGGCATTTATTGGTAATCTCGTACATCATGACAAATGAATGACTGACTTAATTTACGAACTTCCTACTACTTTAGATTCCATAAAACACTAATAAATAATATGTAAAAATATATATAAATGAAATCTGGCATGAATAAATGTTCAAATTTAGTAGTAGTTTTTCGAAAAACATTTCTACTAACGAGTTTTATAATAATGGCAAAACGAAAATGTCATTATGACATAATTCTATTACGAGACCATTGACTGACCAATGATCGACCATTATGAATTTAGCAGATTACGAACTTTTAGCAAAATGACAAATGAATGACAATGGGATCGTGTTGGAATGACGAATTTATAAAAATAGCAGACCTAAAGGCCCCTGAAGTTTGGAAATAAATTACAGATCGGGGGGACCTACTTGAGGTTGAAATGAAAATCCGCCATTTTGGTTCAACTTCGTGCCGCGATCTGTATCTACCTTTATTTCCCAGAAACCTGGTCCTACTAATATTGTACTCCTATTAATATTATAAATGTGAAAGTTTGTATGTTTCGATGTTTGTTACTAAATCACGTAAAAACGGCAGAACGGATTTTGATGAAATTTGGCCACACAGATAGTTTGTAACCTGGAATAACACGTAGAATACTCTTTATCCCGATAGTACGTTCCCATGGAATAATTTTGAACCTCCACGCGCCCGAAGCCGCTGGCAAAAGCTATACAGGGTGAAATTGAAAACATGCGACAAACCGAAATGGGAGATTGTACTCATCATTATGAACAACTTTTACTAAGGGACCAATGATGCAATCCCGAAAAAAAAAACATCTGTTCCCTACATTTATGTTCGCATAACTCGACAAAATGTAGGGAACAGCTGTTTTTTTTTTTGCGATTGCATCTTTGGTCCCTCAGTAAAAGTTGTTCATAATGATGAGTACAATCTCCCGTTTCGGTTTGTCGCATGTTTTCAATTTCACCCTGTATATGTAGTTATTAATAATAAAACGTAGTCCTTTATCGCACTTTATTCACTGCTCACTTAGCGAATGAGAGCTACACCGAAAAAAGGCAACATTTTCCCCGTAACGACACCGCCTTCCCTTTAAATTAAGTATGTTTTGTTTTCATTTACTCTCAAATTCATTGTGACTGTGATTATTTTCATTGAGTTTCCCTCAAAGGTTATTCATTCATTTAATTGTACCCGTTATTATTTTATTCATTTAGTTACTCTATAAGGTTTTGTGCCTATGGTTATTACTTAAATTAAGTTACTCTCAAACGCATCATAACTTATTTCATTGTACCTGTTATTATTTAATTAATTCAGGTTATTCATTAATTTAATTTTATTGTGCTTTATTATTTTATTTATTTAGTTACTCTGAAACGTTGATAATTTAATTGCGATGATACAGTGAAAGGAACTTTGAACTTCGTTCCTCGGGGTGTCAGATACCTCTCTTTCTGTTTTAAACCTACTTAGAAAATTCAATAAAATAAAAAAAAATCTCTACACGTTGGAAAGACAAAACATTGTCAAACTCACGTAGTCACGTGTGATTGGCTGACTAAAATAAGTGTCTAGTGATTTGATTAGCTAAATAGCTACTCTTATTTTAGTAGACTCTTGCCTAGTGGCAAGAGTTTAACAATCTTTTAGAGTTGATTCATAGAACAAGGCTGATAAGTTTTCTTGCTGCAGTTTTAACATTTTGGAAGCAATTTATAAAGGATAAAAATAATGGAGGAAATACTTACTCTCTGATAATAATCGCAGTTGGCATCTTGAGCTGACGAGTAATTCAGCAACAATAGTAACAAAACTAATCTGAAATTCATTTCTGAAAGAAAAATAACAAAACATCTATATAAATACGGGTTTGACAAGTATCTTAAAGATTTTTTGTAATCGGACTTGTACTTATAGAGATTGCATAAACAACCTACAATGTTCCCACTGCTGGGACACAGGCCTCTCTGTGAGAGGGCACGGGCCGTTATCCACCATGAGGGTACAGTGCGGGTTGGTAGACTTCACTAGTCTTCGAATTTCTGGTTCTAGGACATGCCGGTTTACATTTTCCTTCACCGTTTTGAGAGCAGTGGTGACGAAATTATTATTGAGCACCTGTCTTGGTTCAAACCTACGATTTAAACCTCGTAAGACGGGGCCGGTACTACTGGGAAACCACTGCCACGAAAAAATATATCGCCGGTTATAAAAATTGAAATTGCTGTTCTATACATTTTGACCGCATAGGTATTGAACTTTTCTATGAAACAGCAGGTTTTCTTTTTCATCACCGACGAAAAATTTCTACGCTAGAGGGCCTAGAATCGTATAATGAAGTCATGGTTATACAGGTTGAAATTGAAAACATGCGACAAACCGAAATGGGAGATTGTACTCATCATTATGTACAACTTTTACTAAGGGACCAAAGATGCAAGCGCAAAAAAAAAACAGCTGTTCCCTACATTTTGACAAGTTATGCGAACATAAATGTAGGGAACAGCTGTTTTTTTTTTCGCGATTGCATCTTTGGTCCCTTAGTAAAAGTTGTTCATAATGATGAGTACAATCTCCCATTTCGGTTTGTCGCATGTTTTCAATTTCAACCTGTAGTTTGGGTACTATAATGATGACGTAATTTTTTTAAGTGAGGAAGGATGACGTAATTTTTTAAAGGAGGGAAGATTTGATATTGTTGTTTCAGAACAGCGCACGCAAATTGGAACACACACCTACTTAAAAAAACGACTAAAGATCCAATAGTTTGCAACCTGCCCCTGCTACGCACGGTTTATTACATACAACTTGAAAAAACATCGAAATTTATTTGAACATTAATCCTACTAATATTATTAATGTGAAAGTTTGTGAAGATGTTTGGATGTTTATTACTGAAATCACGCAACAACGGCTGAACGATTTTGGATAGAATTTGGCATACCTACAGATAGCTTGTAACACGGATTAACACATAGGATACTTTTTATCCCGGTTGTACGTTCTCGCGGGATGATTTCAGACCTCGACGCGGGCGAAGCCGTTGGCAGAAGTTAGTGTATTATAAACGATGCGCTGACCCAAAAATAAATGGGGAAACGGTCAGAAAAATGATGATGATGAATGTATTATAAACATAGAAATTATGGTGAAAATCGCAACAAATTCCATTGCGTAGTAGACGCAAAAAGCACTTTAATTTAATAACACGTGGGCTTAGATTCAAATACAGACCTATTTCTGCAGCACTGCCTATCCTGACCCCAGCTATAAGACTAACTACTAAACGAAATACCTCGTTTATGACATTTAATATATCAATACAAGTATTTGTGTCCCAGAATTAGCATAACAATTGTCTCGTTCAACACCTGTACAAATCATTATTACATTGTTGAAATACTTGTGTATGTCGATGGGACTTCGTTGGTTTTACATGGTTTTTCCTTACGTGGGAAGTTTGAAGCAACAATAGCCCTGGCTCGAACATATTTTCCGCAAGTTACTTCTTTCTATACATTTAATTGTGGCACATTGCTCGCAGAACAGATGGCCGATGGGGCCGACAAGTTCTGGAGTGGCGAAGGCGTGCCGGAAGACGTAGAACTGGAAGGCCTCCCACACAAGGTGGACCGATGACCTTGTGAAGGCCGCAGGAATCCGCTGGATGCGGGAAGCACAGAACCGGTCGAAGTGGCGGAGCTTGGGGGAGGCCTATGTCCAGCAGTGGACGTCTTTCGGCTGAAATGATGATGATATTTATAAAGAGACTCAAACTGATGATGCTCAGATGGGGACAATTTTTTTTTTCACCATTTTCATATTCGTTAGACTGGAACCGACCCAAACCTCATCATCATCATCATCATCGATGGCAGCCTCCTATCTTTTGTGCCATGCTTCCCTGGTAAGTTCATCCAGGTCTTCCTCGCGATCGCGTCGTCCAACTACTTGTCTCTTGGTCTGCTAACGCTTCTTCTACCGTTTCTCGGTAACCGTTCCGTTTCCGACCCCAACATATTATGAGTAGTTAGGGAAAGGCTAGACAGATGATGAAGAGCATAACAGCATAATCAGCCAAAAATGTTCCCACTGCTGGAACACAGGCCTCCTCACTGTGAGTGGGAGCGGGCCGTAATCCACCACGCTGACCCAGTGCGGGTTGGTAGATGTCATGTGTCTTCGAATTTTTGGTTCTAGGATATGCTGTTTCCTCACGATGTTTTCCTTCACCGTTTTGAGAGCAGTGCTGATAAAACAAAATAATCAAAATGGGATGACTTTCACCATTATTTTATTCACATTTAGACATTAATTTAATTTTTTTTTTTGCCCTATGTTTTTATGTGATTTTTATTACGTTTTATTATTTGACTTATTTTTTTATTATTTTTGTATTTTTGTAAAAAAAAAAATAATCCGTGACATAATTATAATATTTAATTCCTTCTTAATTAATTTATTCAATGGATCTGTATTCCACAAATATACCGTGTTATTGTTATGTTATGTATTTACTTCAAATTTCTAACTTGAATTTTAATGGTAGGTACCCTAATGTAATATTATTTTATTTTAAATTGATTAGTTTTTTTTTAATGATAACCGAATACCTATTTTGTTTCGTAAATTATGACGTTCTATACACTTAAAATTTTTAAAGCATGCTAGTACTTTACTCAATTGTTGTGCCCGACAGGGTCCATGTGAACTTTTAATAATGTTAAGATCTTGTACACACATGAGATACCGTGAAACGGGGCTACTTTCCACAGGTTTTGGCATAGTATTGGTAATTACTTTTTTTAACAACCAAAATTAACGTTTTTTTTTATTCCAACAGAACAATTGGCTATTTGGCCTTTGGCTATCAAACTCATACTAATATAAAGCCCCACAGGTCCCCCAAAGTTTTTTTTTTATATTGTCAAAGTTACCCGCGGAAGTGGGGTTTCTTTGACAAGGCATTAAAATGCAACCTAAGTCAGAGATTTAAAATGTAAGGGTTATTTGAACATCATTTTGATTAAATAATTCAATACTGTATGCATTATACAAGAAATTTAAATAAAAAGAACAAGTTTTAGAGATCAATAAGTCATTTTTATTATCACTTATGTGGGTTACAAAATTATAGGCACTTAATCATCATAGACACACTTTTAAACAGTATTTTAGCGCACTGTTTAAGTAGCCCCATAAACTGTCAAAGTTACCCTTACTGTTAATGTAGCCCCGTTTTACCGGTATGCAATAAAGATTTGAATTTGAATTTGAACAATGTACACATTGTAAAGCGCCTGTCAGGGTTTGAGCTCACGACCTACAATTTGTAAACCCGCTTTTACCATTGGGCCACCACTGCTCACTGATTGATGATGAAGATTTGTGCTATATTCTTCTGTCGTATCCAATTTGTCTAACTACCTTACGCTATAGGTTAATTTACAAATGAATATGGAATACTTTGACCCTTCCTTGACCAACGTTGCCTTCCTTTATGCCTGCTATATGCCAAGCAAATTCAATTTGTGCCACCAAAGAGTTTTGAGTATCCCTCGATCGCAAGTTAAGATGTGGCGGCATCTAAATCGCCACATACGAAATACGCGTCACACTGACGACCTTCCTGAATCGCGCAAGCGGAGTTTACAGCACAACAAACATAATATACAACATCCCGTCCTCAATTGTCGGGCAGTAGCCCACTAGAGACAACACCCGTCTGGTCGGAGGATCCCCCGTTTTCTATCGAGGTTTATTGAACTTTACACCCATAAAAAAGCAAAGTAAAATGGAGAAATAATGCCCTGCCTATTTACCTGATATACCTTCTTTGTCCGCCTGTAAGTCTTCACTGTTAGGAAGATATAGGCCCAGGGCCTCACTCAAAAAGGGACCCACAAAGTAACTGCACCGCAAAACATAGTCGGCACGGTACTTCTAGTTTGATAAGGAGATAATTCATATGGATTATCTTATTGTTATTATGATAACGCTGATTAAAGTTTTCGTAAACAACTGAAAATGCACAGGGTGGTCTAAACACGTGGGAAATTCACAGGAATTCGTAGTTCGTTTGTTTGTTTCTGTACCACCCTGTTGTACTGGTAGACAATGCCCATTCACGACCTTATTGGTCTTATGGTCGCGAGCACTACTGTTGAGCCCGACCTGGGAACCGAAGTTGGGTTCGGATTCGATTCCGAAGTCTGGCAAAGTGTCATTGGATTTTCCATCAGTGATTTTTTAGTAACAGCCCAGAACTAGACTTGGGCTTGTTGATGGCAATAACCTCCCCCCTTATTACATGGGACCTAAAACATAACTGACGAACACATTTCGTGTACTATATGAACACCTCTACAACTCTAAAAAATCAACCTTCTAAGTCAACGTAATAAGAAAATACGGCCATTTATGCGAAAAGTTTATACCTATTCGAAAAATAAATCAAAACCTATAGGGTACGTACGACCCGTTGGTCTAGAATCATGACAAGAAGCAAGGTTTCATAGCACATGTAAAGGAAAAATCTGAAACAAGTTAAATTGTACTTTTATCACGTAGAATTTGATTTTTTTTATCAATTACAAACTTATATGCAGTTGGAGAATTGACCGTGACGTATATCGATGTATAGGAGAATTTTTTTTCAGTTTGTTCCAATGTGATTCGACTCGTAGTTGGGACGAATTATATTGGAACAAACTGTATTGTGTACACACATTTGGCCAGTTTTCATTTTTTTTAAGCAATTATAGAAATCTCGGCCTGAGCGTCCAATCTTAGTTACAACTTTTGTTGACCTTCGAAGAATAGATCGCTTGTGCAAAATCAATGATCTCAAAAGATCGTTATATGTGGGTTTAGAAAACCAGTACTTACTGGAACTTTTCTTTAAAAACATTAAAAAATTAAAAATATTCTAAACATTTTAAATCATATAATAAAACTCACTTTATTTTATTGACGTGAATGCGTCTTTTCGCTCGGAGTACTGGTGGTAAGTTCAATATTTCTGACCGTCAAAAACTTGTAAGATTTTAAACGCTAATAACTACGAGAGTTTTAGTGCTAGAGTAATGGTTGAGTATTCATAAGATAGGTCATATTTATAACCATTTTTAACCGGGTTATAATTTGCCTATAACGTCACACTGCGTGTGCATGCGCATGCTTGCGACCCTCTATTTTTCACTATCAGTCGAAATTCCAATTCGTATAACGTAAAAATGTGTTTAATTAGGACACTGATTCTGGTGTCTTTGTGAAGAGTTGACAAAGCACTGCTTGGGCACGGAGAGTAACAACATAAATATAGGCCAAAATAGGGTTCAAATCAATATGAAGTTGACGATAGCTAAATAACTCCATTCTAACTCCATTCCAACTCGTTTCATATTGACGGTAAATGTGCTCAGAAATTAATAAAACCTTAATCGAAGACAGCTTGCATCAAGAAAAATGCAATGAGCCTAAAAATTCTAGTGCCGAGCAAATACAATAGCTACGGCAGAACTAGTTTAAGAACAAAACATTGGCTGTAAATCTGCTCAGAACTGAAAAACATCATAAATGGTGAAAGCTTACTTCCTAAGGAATGCAATGAGCCGACTAAATCTAGTATCGGGCAAATACAATGGTCACAGCAGTATCAGGAACCATAGGAGCAAGCCCATCCTCTACAGAAGTGAGCCGAGCGCACTTGCACATGACAAGAGCGAGCGAAGCGAACCCCTTCACAAGACCAGCACTTGAAGCAGACCCGTTACCAAAACGAGCGAGCGAAGCGAGCTGAACTACCCTACGAGTGGGTAGTGCAAGCTTTTACATGCGAAGAACTAGCGAAGCCAGACCATTACCAAAACTAGCGAGCGGAGCGAGCTTAACCTGTTCACGAATGGGTGGAGTTCTTTAACATGTGCAGAGCGAGCGCAGCGAGCCCCTATTAGAAGAAAACTGAGTTTAGCAACCCTACTTTAACTACGGGCGAACGATGCGTACACACTGTAGAACACAGTGAACGCCACTAACTGCGCTTCGCTCACCCTTGGCGAAGGTAGGCTTACTTCGCACGCTGGTATCGAGATAAGTCTTCCTCCTCTCGCTCTTGTGGAGAAGGCTTGCTCTGATCGCTTGTCTGGTTTCAAAGCTGACTCACGGAGTAGGTGGGCTCGCTACACTCGCTTGATTTTAGAATATGCTTGTGTGTTGCACTCGCTTGTCTTATGGGGGCTCGCTCATTTCTTGAATAAGTGATCTGCAAAGTCGTGTCATCTGTGGGCTTGCTTTGCTCGCATTTCACGGAACGCATGAACTCGCTACACTGGGCTTAGTTAGAGAATCGCATCGTTAAGTCAGATGAGTTTGATGTCAATGTGACCTTTCATTTATAGTTGGCATAGAGCAAGCGTGGCGTGATTGTGATAGATTATGCATTATTATGGGAACTTCTCTCATTAGTTAGGTCAGGTTCTAGTTGTGACCAAACGTTTTCACGAAAACCAACGGCGCGGGCTCGAACAGTGCCTACTTAAATTATTATTACCTCTGCCATAAAATAGCGCAATCTTTTTTATCTTACTTACTTCTGATATCTTACCTTTATTGTTGTTGAAGAAATTACTTATGACTCATATTGTGGACAGCGACTGATCAAGAGTTCTGACCGCCCTAGGCTAATTATGAGGACGCGCCCCCACCAGGTGTGTTACGGACGGCCTAAAAAGTAGTAAGTGAGTAGAGTAGTAGTGTGAAAATTTTAACATGGTTCATACTACCTGTGTAAGTTTTCAGATCGATCTGCAAGCGAAACTAACGTTGTCCTTTAATCTGCATGTCATTCAACTTTAGGGTGGCAAACCATTTTTTAAGCTGACCGTACATAAAGGCAAACTACCTCACGCATTATAAGACCAAAATCATGACAAGTGACTGCAGGCTACCAAGTAGAAAACCAAATCCATGTCGTGTTTGGCCGCATGACTTGTATTGGCTTAGTTTCTATAGACAACTTAGTTGCCATTGCCATTGACCATGAGCGTGGTCATCTAGTGTGTGAAGTTGCTTCGACTTGGGTATTTTTTTAAATATTTACACTTCTGTTAATGTTAAAAAAAAGAGGAGAGGCATCATACAAGTGAAACATTTTTGCAACTAATTAATTATTTATTTCAAAATTATAGTAATTATTATTAGATTATACAAAAGTCCTTTTTCGTGCTTTGGCGTTTGCAAAGCTTTCCACAATTCTTTCAAATTTAATAGTTTGTAAAAAATCACTTTCTATGTACATTAGCGAGAGCGCTGCAAGTTTTTGCTGGCGGAGTGTGGAGCGCAAGTAATTTTTTACTCTTTTAAGTGCTGAAAAAGACCTTTCGCCGCTGCAGTTGGTAACACTCATTGTCAAAAAAATTCTTAATATTATCTCCACATTCGGGAACATGCACGAAATATTAAAACTTTTTATTAACTGCAACAAACCCTTTGGGGTTCTGGCAGAAACAGAATGCTCGGCCTCGGTGTCAGATTTTAAAAACTGCGCCAAATGGACGCATTCTTCTGCAAAGGTTTCTTCTAAATCAGTGGCATATAGTTGTTTTAGCTCTTTTGCTTTGCTTCTAATAAATTCACTGTCGTCTAGTTCATGCAGTTTCCATATGAAACCAAAGTTTGTGTTTATTGTATTATAAATAATTTTCCGGTTTTTTAAGTGCACTTTAAGACAATCAATAGCTGCATAATAATTATCAACGATGAAAGATCGTCTCCCTTCTAACTCAATGTGCCCCGTTTTAACTTCATCAAAATGTAATTTTGGTTTCTTTCTTCTTCTTACATCTTTTTTGTATGTGGTCACTTCGCATCTCTTGATGGCCTCTGATTCAAAATTTTCGAACTCTTTTTCGTCACGCAATGTATCAAGATAAACATGTAATGTCTCATAAAGAGTAACAACGTTAGATAAATCAACAGAACTTGCTTGTAGCTGTGCACTAACGATTTGAAACTTTACGAGCACAGAGTTCCAAAAGCACAACATTATTGTAATTTCTAGAGTTTTAATTTTTTCTAATATTCCTTTTGCTTCTATTTTGGTCTCTTTACTTTGATTTTCATCTTCGCATATAGAGTTTAATGTTTCCAGAACTTGTTTGTATGAACTATATAAGGCTTTGCTTGCATCTGCTCGCGCACTCCATCGAGTTTTCGATAGATTTTTTAGTACGGTCGATTTTTCATCCAATTTGGATAACAAAATTTGCCATCTGCTTGTAGATCCAGAAAAAAAATTGTATAGTTGTTGTTCCAGTGTAAAAAAAGCAGCTGACTCGTCACTACTTTCCGCGGCAGCCGATCCCACGAGTTGTAGAGAATGGGCTGCACAAGGAACAAAAGTAGCCAATGGATTTACAGCTTTAATTCTTGACTGAAGGCCTTTGTATTGACCAGACATATTGCTAGCATTATCATAACTTTGGCCACGACAGTCTTTAATATCGAGTTCCAAAGTTTTATCAACTGTCGCAAGAACAGCCTTCTCCATGTCTTCACCTTTATGACCGCAATTGGGTAAAAATGTGACAAAACGTTCGACAGGTTCTCCGTCAGGCAAAATATAACGAATTATAAATGTCAACTGATCGGTGTGTGAAATATCTGGAGTAGAATCAATGCTAATCGAATAATATTTTGCTTTTTTTATTTCTCCTATAATCGAAAGTCGAACTTCGTCAGCGAGAAGTAAAATAAATTCGTCGATTATAGAGGATGACAAGTACGATGGAGAACCTCTGCCTTTTTGTCCAAATCTCACCAAATGTTCAGCCATGAAAGGATCAAATTTAGATATAAGCTCAATACAGCCAAGAAAATTTCCGTTTAGTGCAGATCCAATAATTTCATTTTGACCGTGAAATGGAAGCCCACGAGAAGCTAAAAACTTAATTGTTTCTATTACCCGTAGTAATACATTTCGCCAATAAGTTATTTCTTCATTATATTGTTTGACTATTTGGGTATCCAGTCGTTGTAAAAGTTTACCTCTATATACATATTGTCCCAAACATTTACGATGATCCGGAGAATTGTCATGATCAGTTATTAAGTTAGAATTTTTCCAGTCATTAAATCCACTTTTGGCAAATACGGATGTTCCTCCATATAATTTGCAAGGACCACAAAACACGTGACCTGTGGATTCTGAATATACTAACCAGCTTCTCTTCACATTTTCGCCATTAACGAGCTTTTTCTCAAACATATTTTTAGATAGAAATCTTTTTTGATTTTTATACTGCCTTTCGGATCTGGAAAAATCTAATTCTTCGTTTTGTTGCAGTCCATTTTTAACAATATAATCTCGAAATTGATCATTTACTTGCCACAGTGCAGGGTCACTTGACGGAATAGAGGAATTTTCTTCTATTAGAATTCCGTCTTCATTGTAGATCGTCGGCGTCGTCGCTACTATAGGGCTAGTGTTGGACGGAGAAACGTAACAGTCCGCGGTAGAGGAACCAGGGCAAAAAATCGCTGGGGATAGTGCAGCATTCGTCACCGTTTCGTTCCTTTCTGCAGAGTTCGTAAAAAAAAAATCTAGTTTACGAGTATGTTTTAAAATGTTTTCTATTTTCTTTTCCTTTTCTTTTGCCTTTTTTCTGTATTCTGCTCCACTTGGCTTTTTTACCATCGAACTACTCTCATTACTACTCATTGTCTTAAAAAAACATGGAAACACTAAGGAAAGGACAATAAATATCAATCACCAAAAATTAATATACGTGAGCGCGTGATATGACGGACGAACGACGATTTCGAAAGAGATGAATGAAGAAGACAAATGAATGAAGCGCGGCAAAGTATACTAACTATTAACCACACCGGGGAGTCCCCGCACATCGTTGATGTGTTTCATTACGCGCGGCAAGCTGCGCTGAGTGCCTAGTGCGAGTTTTGTTTAATTCGCCTCACAGAAACGTGCATATACGTGAAGATTATTTTGTATGGGAATTTAAACAGTACAACCTAGACGATAAAGAATACTCGTAGAATACGATACAATCGATACAGAGTCATCTAGTGGCAAACGCGAGAACTACGTTGCACTGTTAAAAGTCCGAATTTCCCATACAAAATGAAGTTAAAATTTACGCCCGTTATTGCGAGGCGGATTAAACAAAACTCGCACTAGGCACTCTGTTGCCAGCTCACCCACTTGGTCGACCGAGTCGAGTAACAAGTCAGTGTTAGTTATACGCGCGCTTTTTAAAATTTCAAAATTTATTGTTAAAATCAGGGACTCTCAAGCGCATTTAGTTTTAGTGTTTTGTTTCGGTCTAGTTGAAATATGTAGGGTAGATGCAATTATGCTAGATTAGTGCATGTGAAGACACGATTTCAGGGCGCCCCCCCAATCCTCGCGCCCTAGGCTGCAGCCTAATTAGCCTAAGGGTTAATCAGGCCCTGATTGTGGACAGCTGAAGTGGAAAATTACCAAAGAAAAAAATATACATATACACGCACCGGTTTTCCTTAATATTCAAAATTCTTTGAAAATATTATTGAATTTTCGGAAAAGCATCGTCAGGTGAATCGAATTAATTCTTTACCGTGACGTGTGACCATCTGTTAAAACATTTGTCAGACGTTAAAAGCTAAAAGAGGTAATCACAATTACCTAGAGAATACATATAATAACTAGGTAATAAAGTGTCTATACCATAGAAAGCTCTCAATCGCTTTGTACCTACCCTAATACCCTAATAGGCCGCTGCAGACACAATTTGTGCGAAGTGGGGGATTAGTACTGACCCATCCAACACCCAGTGCAATTGTGGTGCTTCTGATCAGACCATACCCCTCTTGCTGGAGTATCCTAAGTATCTCCTAAGTCCTGAGTCCTAAGTGCCGTTCACTAGCACATTTGATGACTTAAAATGCCACTGATGCCGTCATCCACATGGCCACCTACTGGGCTCAAACAATATACATAATAATATCCAATCAAATATTCGTCGACACGAAAACAAGAAAACCAGACGGGATTGACAAAGGAAACGAGGTTGTTATTGAAGACGACACTGTGATGTTTGGTTTTAAACTGTCTTTTTGGTTTAAAATGATTTAAAACCACACTTAACGGTTTATTAAAGGTTTAAAATGTTTATTTTTTATTTTTATTGGAGTGTTTGAGGTTTCACACGAAGTGATCTACAGCACACCTGGGTAATACCAGATTTAGGATAAATCAAGGGCAATTAAAATAAAAGATTATATACATTCTGGCTCTTGTGATGCAGGAATTCCTAGTTCAAGAGCCAGGGCTACACTGTTGTTGTTACTTGAAGTGAATAAAATAAATAAATTATAAATTACATTCTAAAAACCTAATATCGAAAGAGATACCGTCGCCCCTGGCACACAGGCAACTGAGGGAACACGGGTGGGTTTTAGTCAGTAAAAGTCTGACTCGCCCTCCTGCTCCACCCAGAGCGGGAGAAATTATCTGATGACTTCCCGCCCTAAAAAAAAAACATTTTTTTTATATTACTTAGCTACGACATATTTTGGAAATGTACCTATACCTACATTTAATAAATATCTACGCATTACAATATTGGTTTCAGAAGTAGTAGGTATGTATGTATAGTATATAACTCCACATGTATATTAATAAACATGGTTAGTGATTTTAATAAGCCTTTTAAATTTTATTTTTAAAATAATTAAGTAATAAATGTACGGCACACTTGGTCGTGGTTTTAAATAATTTTAACGCGGTTTATTTAAAACTTTAATTTTGACACAGGCCTTTGGAACAGCGAACAACCTGTATAACGTTATGAGTGATATCTAAATAGTCGATCTGTACCTAAACCCCAATCAATTATTATCTCTATTATCATAGCTAAATGTTAACTTTCAAATCTATTGAAAGAAATGCCGAAAGAAGTATCCTTGTAGCAAAGAGTTTATAAACAAACCTTTATCTCCCTAAGCTAATCAAAAACGTTTGTTTTGATAATCACGAGCGGGTATAGTCACGATCATAAATATGTTACTAAGCTCAGTAATAATATCTGACTTCATGATTCATTAATTAATTATCTGTCGTCAGGCCAGATACAATTGGCTAGAAATTTCAACGGTCTAGCCAGTCAACTTTTTAAATTATGTATTAATATTTATATTATCATATTTGTTTTCTTTAAACGCAAAGTAATTAGAAAATATGGACCTACCCAATTGGTTCGTTTAATTATGATAACAAACTGAAGCGGTCATTGACACCATTTACCTGAACGATATTAATGATCGTGGACAAAAACTCTACGAAATTCCACGTAGCAGAAATAGTTTTTCGTAGCAAATATTTCGTAGCAGAGGTCTACAAAAAAGGCGGATGAGTCTATTTTCGTAGCACGTCGTAGGAAGTGGCGTAGCTATACTGCATATAGTATTAAAATACAGTTCGGAGGGTACTGAAGTTTTAACATGGCACCGGTGACTTGAAGTTGTGTGGAAATCGGTTGTCAAAGTACCTATGGGCATATAATGCGGAGGAGTGAGAAAAATTACGTGAGGTAAGTTTTGAGTGTGAAGACTAAAAAAGAGGGGAAAGAAACGATGGATGGGCTGTATGAAAGATTATATGCCTAGAATAATAGATAGAAAAATCTAAAATACACGCTTTAAAAACCAAACTAAAAAAGCAGAAAATAATTTCTAAAAAGCGTGGTGTGCTTTTTGAGATATTTTTATAATCAATTAATATCAAGCACCCCACGCTTTTTTTATTTATTTTCTGCTTTTTAGTTTGGTTTTTAAAACGTGTTTTTTTATCTATTATTGTTTTTCAATTTTTTAGTTCTGCTAACTACAAAAGCAAGATTTTTAAAGTGCTTTTTTGAATTTTTAACATTATGAAACATACAATTATTGAATTGTCATCGGTCCTCGATAAGTCTACAAAGTTTAAATGAAATCTGACCGTTTGAAGTGGGTCAAAATCAAATC
Source organism: Antitype chi (assembly GCA_947359405.1). Classification (NCBI taxonomy): domain Eukaryota; kingdom Metazoa; phylum Arthropoda; class Insecta; order Lepidoptera; family Noctuidae; genus Antitype; species Antitype chi. Next base: position 5,377,229 of record OX375829.1, on the reverse strand, counting down.
CAAAGGAGTCGGTTACAAACAAACATGCTTACAAACATACAGGTGAAGCTAATGAAAGCATGCTGAAAAGGGAGGCGAAGGACCACTTCTCTATTACCAAATAGAGAAGTACCTATAGAAGAAAAGGACATGTTGCGCCGACCCTAAATAATTGGGATGACGGCAGGAGAACGATGAATGATGATGAATTAAGTAGGAAAGTACTATTCTATTAAATGTACAGTCATCAAAATAGTTAAGTAACCAGGCTCGGCGGATATAGTTGAAGTTTTGTAAGAAACCGGTGGATATTTTCGAATAAAATTGTAAGTAATTAATTAGGGGCCGTCCATAAATGACGTCACACACATTTTATGGTTTTTGAGCCCCCCCCCCCCGTCCTTGTCACAGGTGATCACACTTGTGAAACCCCTCCCCCCTTGTGGGAAGTCACATATTTTTTAATTTTTATATTAAGAAGTAATTAAATTACAACAGCAGTTTTCCATTTTTTTTTAATTTAATTAAATTAAAAACAATATTTAATAAAAATATCATAAAGTCAAATATTTTAGATAATGTACAAAACAAAAGACCAATTAAATAACGATAAACGATTAATAATAATGTTATTAAAAACATAAATTTCGAGTTCAAATTTTAAATTTTAACATGTTTTGTGACGTCACAAAGCTTTTGATCCCCTGTCGCTTGTCACATTTCGTTGACCCCCTCCCCCCCCCCCCCCTTAAAGTGTGACGTAATTTATGGATGTACCCTTAATAGAAAACAAACAGTTCATCTATCAAATTAAATTTCACTCGAAAACACCCACCGGTTTTTTAATAAACTTCAACTATATGCGACGACTCTGGTTACTTACCTCTTTTGGTGAATGTACCAAGGTGTGCAATGGACACGAACTGGCAGTGGCCCTGATAAAAGGCGGGAATGTAATAAAGGCAAGAAAATTATTAAAATCAAATTAAACATACCTGCCGAATTCATACTGGCTTAGTTGCTGGTAGTATCAATATGGGTAGATAAACTCTTCCAAATTCTGGTGTCCTCTCCAAATTATCATATGTATTTTAAAAATTAAATAAACAATTTATCTTATAAATAATTATTTCAAATATCACTAGAAACACTGCACTATTAACTACATCAATCTTTTTGCAAAAAAAAAATGCTGATTAATTTATCAGTCTTGTCGCCCTATTTAAATGAAGACCAAGTTAACAATAAATCTGTAGGACTGTCGTCAATTGTTTATGAGACAATTAAATAAAACAGAGTGATAAGGAGACACGATCACACAAGCTTATACCTCGCCTGAAGGTTTCGCTACTGATAACGAAAAAAATTTCAGCTATTTAAATAATGCAGGTCTTGATGTGCATGTAGACACTGATATTAATTACGTATGTGTGTGTTTTTGTTTTTCATCGAGGAAAAATAAATGAATAGGACTAGGTATAATTTGGTCCGTTGTGTTTTGAGAAAACTACCTTGAATCGTCGCTGTCCCTGCTTGAATTTAAAGGCTTCTTCAAACAGGCGCGGCGCGACACTTGTAGAAAGAACAATTTCCATGAAATTTTCATAGAAATTGTTCTACGAGCGTCGCGTCGCGCTAGTCTGCAGAGCCTTAAAGCTACAAACAAAAAAAAGCTCCGAGAAGATAGCGGCGCATTCAACAGTGATAAATGAAAACCCTACAACCTCCTCTCTTGTGCCAAAATAAAAAAAAAATCTAATCAAAATATTTTATTTCACATAAACCTGCATTGGCACTTATGAAACGTCAGAAGCTAGGTGCATTGTGTGTCATTCTATCAAGAGTATAAAATTTATTTATATTTCCACACGAGAAAAAAAGTAATCATATAGGATACATTTTTAACCCGTGCGCAAACTGTAACCATGAATTCAGCATATCATTCTAGCGTAGAAATTTTTCGTCGATTATACAAAACAAAATCCGCCGTTTCATAGAAAAGTGCAATACCTACGCGGTCAAAATGTATGGAACAGCAGATTGTTTTTTTGTATAAGCGATAAAAAAATCTACACTAAGGGGCCTACAATGATATGCTGAATTCAGGGTTACAGTTTGCGCACTGGATAAAATTTTATCTTGTTTAATAAACATTTATTATAAATATCCCACAAACAATAAGGCACTTAATATCTTGTCCGGCGTGTCCTAGCTGTTGTCTGCACGTTGCAGGAACTGATGGAAGCCACTGAAGGTATACTATTGTAGTCTTTGCACTGAAGGTACCAACCAAATTCTGGGCTGGCTCTGTCATCATATAGATTGCCATAATCACGTTAAAAAAAAGTTAATCATATGGGTTTTATATTTTGTATTATTAAAACAATCAGTACTTACTTAGTATCTGCATTAATGCTGTGTGTCCCAGAATCCACCTATAAAAAATTAAATTCTTACAGATGAAAAATCCATTTTGCGTCACTGTAACATACTTTTTTTCCCATACTACGGGGAAAACATCCATATTTTTCCCTGTAACTATACAAGATAATTTTCCTGTGATACCGTGGTAACTAATGTCACTAAGGTATTGGTAGGTAGATCGCAGATCTTCGCATGATAGCTGGCAGTAACTGGCTAAGAGTGGCCGAGTTTTGAGCTAAATTACGCGTAATTGGAAAGGCCTGTGGCCAACTTACGTGTAATTTGCGTAAAAAGGCCTGTGGCCAAGTTACGTGTAATTTGAGTAAAAAATGCCTGTGGCCAACTTACGTGTAATTTGAGTAAAAAAGGCCTGTGGCCAACTTACGTGTAAAGTGCCTAAAAAAGGCGTGTGGCCAACTTACGTGTAATTTGAGTAAAAAAGGCCTGTGGCCAACTTACGTGTAAAGTGCCTAAAAAAGGCGTGTGGCCAACTTACGTGTAATTTGAGTAAAAAAGGCCTGTGGCCAACTTACGTGTAAAGTGCCTAAAAAGGCCTGAGACCAACTTACGTGTAATTTGCATAAAAAAGGCTTGTGGCCAACTGCTAACTGCTATAGGCTGATATTGATGATGATGATTAATAATTGTATGAAGGTGGAAGCCCCAGGGTAACCCGTGAAATTCAACATTATTTACGTTTTTCGCAACTTGCAGGTCAGTGTCAGAGTGTATGTTGAACTGAATGTGTTTCGCGACCGTAACACGTATTACAATTATAAATACCGACGATCTAGTGCTTGGCTGAAAAAAAAACAGTAGGTGCTTTGATTTAAATTGGATACAAAAAAAACTTTTTTCAAACTGCTCCCTCGCAAGCAGTTAACCGTTCTTTTTATGAAACTTAATTCTGCAATGCACCCTTTTCACCTCATGATACGCCTCGTAACGGTGTCGCCTCGCATGGCGGATCCTTAAATGGGATAATCTGGTATCCCATAAAAAAAACTTCAAGACCTACTCCGCCCTGTATGGGACAGTAGTTACATTATACCTAGTTTCGCGATTACGATGTTGGTTGGTGGCAGTTGTTTAGTTTGATGGTCTGTACCTGTACCCTCTGAATGAACTCCCTCTGTCGTCTGACCATTGTCTGTGTAGCATAGCATAATCAGCCTATAATGAACCCACTGCTGGGACACAGGCCTCCTCTGGGTCAGAGGCAGTGGGCCGTAATCCACCACGCGTGCCCAGTGCGAGTTGATAGACGATAGTGATAACGGCCCCGACTTACGAGATGTAGGTCGCCCAGAGAAGCCAGCACTACTCACATAGTCTGTGTACGTAAACATAAAGCCGGCTTCACACATACAACTGTCCATATAGTAACAATAGGTACCTACTCATCTCGCATCACAATTAATTATTCAGTAGGCTCGTTATCAGAAACCTTGCAGATAACCGTACAAACAAATGAATGCGCAATGCACGTTGTGTATTTTCCAAGATTTGGGTTACTCTTGACCCAAATTCATGGGACCTTGCGAAATGTTCAGATACACATAGCAATTTATTTAGATCGGTGACGTTTCCTAGTGGTTTAGGACTGAAGGCACTTCACATTATTATTTCCTACTCATAGAATTCTGTTTGCCACGATGCGGGTTCCCAGACTGCCTGGTTGGTCGTTTGCGCGTCAGCAGCGTACGCGCTGCTGACACGCAAAGAGTATGTTTAATTTCCTATATATATATTTTTTGTTAGAAACTTTTCTAATATGTCTGGTAGTTAGTCCTCTAATCACGGCGATAAAAATAGGGCTTTTTTTGTAATTTTTAAAGGGTCATATTTTCTTTACTAATTAGTTGCTGAAAAAAAGAAAATGACAGGGACGTGGTTACAGTAGACCTTTATTTTATGAAAAAAAAAACTGTAAAGGCATTATTCAGGATGAAAAAAGGGGAATACATTTATAAGGAGAATCGCACGCCGTTCCCTCTTAAAGCCCCGTTTACACGATGCAAATTAGTGTGCGTAGTCCCAGCGGAAAAGTGTCGAATTTCGTAATTTTAGTTTAGCAGATATTTAGTGTATGACGTCGTGTAATTGTGTATGGTAAATAAAAATTTGTGCATCCAGCCATTGAGGAGCTATTCAACAAAAACTGATTCCGCTGGGACTACGTCATCCCAGCGGCACTTTTTTTTTAAAATGGACGTAGAAGAAAAAAAATCATTCAATAATTAGTGTGTAACGAGAGGTAAATGTGTATGTTTAAATGAAATTTGTGTGTCAATAGACTGCGGAGATAATCAAGTCAAAATCAAAATCAAAATCAAAATCAAAAGTCATTTATTCAAACTAGGCTGAGAGTCAGCACTTTTTGAACGTCAAAATAAAATTACATAAGACAGTCCCCCCAAAAACGCCCGCCCTTCACCACTTCCTAGTGCTTTAGCTGGGAAGAAGAAGTAGCGGAACAAACTCCCCAGCAGCACAGCTGTCTGTTAAGTTAGAAGAACTTGTTTCTATACAATAATAGGTAATAAAAATTACGAAACACAAAAAAAAAACATAAAATTTGCCATATGTCAGCTAGCACACGCCAATATACCATCAAAGATTGAAAACTAAAAATAATAGAAAATTAAAATAAAACGTAAACAGAACTTCCAATCTAAATAAAAGCCTCTAGGCATAAAGGGCATGCCCGCTTACATATGCAATTCTGCATTATGCAAATATAGCTATAAGTAACTTAAAGTAACAAAAGTTAAACTAGGACCAAGTTGCCGCTGCGCTAACGTTTGGCTATTTGATGAAAACCATATAAAGCAGTTTAGTGTACAGTTGTAATTTTTAACACACGTTGCTTTGAATTTGTGTATAAAGTGTGTGAAAACAGAATTTGGAAAAAATATACCGTTCAGAAGATATACACGTAAAAGTAAAATAAGGTTTTTAGGTCCAAGTACTTAAAATAGGAAGTCTAGAGCCTAACTTATAACGTTTATTTGTTTCTTGTAAGGGTCTACAATGTCTTGCCAAGTTTCATTTATGTGCTCTTTGTAATTAATGAGCAATGGCATAATTTATACGACTGGACCACTATGTTGTATGACATCCGATTGTAGGATTTTTTTTTGGAAAAGAAGAATAAAAAATATGTAGATATTTAGTGTATTAATGCAACTATTCGCACGTAAAATTTCAGCTCATTACATTAAATAATTAAAGAGATATAATAAAAATACCAGAACGACCGCAATACGTGGATAAACCGACCAAGTTTGAGATGCTACGAAAAAGCGGCCGTCCAGTATATAGAGCTAACGTTCTAAATTTTCCAGTGTTGTACCATTATTGAATTGGTACAGGTGGGCACACAATTCTTGTACAAGTAACTAATAGCTTTCGTGATTAAACTAGTTAGTCACTTGCTTTTTTCCTAAACTTACGAAATGATTACAATAATAATTACATCTGTATTAACAAATGCATTTATTTGTCAGAATATTACAAAAAATTGTAACAGTAGATAATTATTATGTCCTTAATATGCTGCTGCTTCCAGCGTACAAATATTTTGATGTTACACGGTACAATTCCGTTAAATAGAAATACTAGAAACATTTTAAAAGAGTAACGGTGGAGTTTCTTGCCCATTCTTCTCCATACGAAACTACATTTTGGAAGGGACTAGAATCAATTCTATTTTAATGTAAATGTTGACGTTCAAAAGTGCCTTTTAAGTGCCTATTTGAAATAAATGCTTTGACTTTGACTAATAATAATTAGTAAAAAAAAACATTATTTTTTATTACTAAATGGGCCTGCTCTTGATCTCGATCACGCCTGATCGAAAGCGATTGACGAGGTCTATGACGAATCAAAAACAACATTAACTCCAGTAGTCATTTCAAACGTCGAACTGTATAAATCTACTTTCAAACTTGAGTCAATTATTACTGAATCTGCGATTGTATGATATATTTGTTGCTGTAAAAGCTCGACCGAGAAGACCAACTCCCGAATATTTACTAGTAAAACCTAAGATTTACTTACCTACTAAGGCACCTATGGCTTTTACAGTAGGCAATATATTTGTTTTTATATTTAATAAAAGAACTGATTCTTCTATCAATGTTATTACTTTCTCTTATGTTGTTTTATTTTAATTTTAATTAGTCATTAACTTGTAAATACTTTTGATAGTGCAAAGTTAATGTAGTTTGTTTTATTTTCTGCTAAACTATTGTGTACACACCTGTACGAAACTATCAAACACAATACCGATAATATACTGGAAATTTTAGAACGTTAGCTCTATATACTGCACGGCCGCTTTTTCGTAGCATCTCAAACTTGGTCGGTTTATCCACGTATTGCGGTCGTTCTGGTATTTTTATTATATCTCTTTAATTATTTAATGTAATGAGCTGAAATTTTACGTGCGAATAGTTGCATTAATACACTAAATATCTGCATATTTTTTATTCTTCTTTTCCATAAAAAATCCTACAATCGGATGTCATACAACATAATGGTCCAGTCGTATAAATTATGCCATTGCTCATTAATTACAAAGAGCACATAAATGAAACTTGGCAAGACATTGTAGACCCTTACAAGAAACAAATAAATGTTATAAGTTAGGCTCTAGACTTCCTATTTTAAGTACTTGGACCTAAAAACCTTATTTTACTTTTACGTGTATATCTTCTGAACGGTATATTTTTTCCAAATTCTGTTTTCACACACTTTATACACAAATTCAAAGCAACGTGTGTAAAAAATTACAACTGTAGGTACACTAAACTGCTTTATATGGTTTTCATCAAATAGCCAAACGTCAGCGCAGCGGCAACTTGATTATCTCCGCAGTCTATTGACACACAAATTTCATTTAAACATACACATTTACCTCTCGTTACACACTAATTATTGAATGATTTTTTTTTCTTCTACGTCCATTTTTTAAAAAAAGTGCCGCTGGGATGACGTAGTCCCAGCGGAATCAGTTTTTGTTGAATAGCTCCTCAATGGCTGGATGCACAAATTTTTATTTACCATACACAATTACACGACGTCATACACTAAATATCTGCTAAACTGAAATTACGAAATTCGACACTTTTCCGCTGGGACTACGCACACTGCAAATTATATATTATGGGTGGCGTTGTGTTGGTAATGTATGGATAAGCTAATTTTATTTTTAACCCTTTAACCGCCCGACTTCATATCAGTTGTCGTGCCCCCAGCGCCCAGCACAGTGAATATAAATACCTACAACAAAGAGGGGTGTGCAATACTTACTAGACTTCTAATTAAGAGACTAAAGTCTGTGAAATTGTAAATGATTACTTATTTAACCATTTACAATCTTTTTGATAGAATACAGCGTAATTAAATAAAAAAGCAGATTAAACGAGATGTGGTATTTTGGTAGTAATTAAACGACCCTGGCGAAATGGACCCGAAAATATTTGTCGGATTAATCCGACGCAAGCGGTTAAAAGGTTAACCGACGAAAAATTTCAACGCAAGGTTCAGAATCATGAATTGATGTCATGATTGAATCCATGGTAACATGGTTGTGCGTCGATGTTTTTGCCACCCTGAATGATAATGTATCGTGGTTGCGTTTCTTGGTTACTGTCAAAGTAGGCTTATTTTAATTGAGGTAAAACACATGGAAAATTCAGAAAATTGTATTGAACACATTTATTTCTCATTACATTTATACAATCAATTAGGAACATTATTTCTACAATACTTTAGTACATTAAATTACAGTTAATAATACAATAATATCATTTTAACAAAATCTCTTATATAAGAATGCTTACAGTATCGTACGCGATTCTGTTTCGGGTTCCCGAGTTGTTCCCAAATTCATGAGGCAACTGTAACAAAGACTCGAATATTTTTTACAGCCACGCCATACTATACACTTACGCAAAATTGAGAAAAATAAGTTCAAAAACTAAAACTCGACTGCTGATCACACTTTAAAAAGTATGAAACAATGAAACAAGAAAATATTCTAAAGCCGTGGTCAATTTGACGTCTTATAACCTATACCTAACCAGCTGACGATCAAGACGCTTCTAACTTTACCTCATTTGTGAAATTATGATAAGTAGTATAGAAATTATGATGGGAACAGATGAACATACATACATTATGAAGTCCTCCAGACCCTATTTCGGCCATGGCGGCCAATCACGAGACTAGCCTTAAGGTGCTCTTACACGGGCAATTTTTTGAGCAATTATTGCTCGGCAACACTAATGGATCAATCTGGATCAATTAAGTGGAGCATTCTGGAGCAACAACAATAAATTGCCGATGTGTTTCGGCAATATTGCTTCTAATTGCTCCATATATTTCATGAGTTACCGAATATCCGATCGGTTTAGAAATTTTTAGTCAATTTTCTTTCTATCTCGTTTGTACGTATAACTACGTCTCGTTTTTGCGAGAGGAACTAACCGGCGACAGAGGCGGCGGCGGAGGCGCATTGCCTAGTTTTTTAAGTTGCTCCATATTGTGTGTCCGTATCTCTGGCAACAGGTGGCTACATGGTGCCATTGCCCTAAATTGCTGGATGTAGTCGTGACGTCATAGTTAACGAGAATTGCCCAAGTTGGAGCAATTTTAGTTGCTCGTGTAAGCGCACCTTTAGACGCGGGAGACATTATAGTGCACAAGTGTGTGCGCAGACACAGGTATACTCTCTCTTCCCTCACTCTACATACATACTCACATACATATAAAATCATAACGTCATTATACTTATTGCTTTACTGTAGTCGGGTAAACAGCGGTTTTCTCGTGAAATAACGATTGCAACTTTAAGCTGACATTCAGAAAGAGAAAGAATGAATGAATGAATGAAACACAAAATACAATAACAAAAAAAAAAGTGAATATAAATAACTAGTTACAACTTACAACAATGTGTGCCTCACGGTTGCGCCAAAAAGGTTCGTCTAAGCATTAATGTCAGACAGATGTTGTCTGACGCTGGTTGTCTAATGAACCTTTAGGGACAAGTGACAAGGAGTACTAACAGTTTCAACATAGGTACCTAGAACATCATTTTTATCCTTAGAAATAAACAAGTAGGTAATCACAATTCACAAGTAATAAAATCGCAGCGGTATTTTCAACTCTCGGTGTTAAACCAAGCTTAGAGAATCGAATAGAGTACAACGCGAGTAAAGGTATGATTCCGAACTCCGCTGCACGCAGCAGTGCTACCACTGTGGTGCTACGCAACAACAGGCAGGATATTTTCGCGCACTTAATCTTCAACGCACTGTTTAGCGTCGAGAGTTGAAAATCGAACAGCGTGTTTTTCCAACGCGCAGAGACTAAAGGTATATACATATATATATAACTTATATCCGAACTCCGCTGCACGCAGCAGTGCTGCTTTCCGTGCTGATTCCGAGCAAGGCGGCAGTGTTGCGCTGTCTGCGCTTCTGAATCAGAGAAATTCATCTTTTTGGTCCCAATTTACTTGTCACATTCACGTAGGTACTATCGCTGTGGTGGCAGACGCGTCACTACTGGTCTGTCGCGGCGGAGGGCGACATTGCCGCGCCCATATATTCTCTATAAGTTTATATGAGATTACATTCCGAGCTACGCAGCAATGATGCACTGATGCGTGGCAGTGGCGCCCCACCGCTGCGATAGACCAGTAGTGACGCGTCTGCCGCCGCAGCGATATTACCTACGTGAATGTTGACAAGTAAATGGGTACTAAAAAGATGAATTTCTCTGATTCAGAAGCGCAGACAGCGTAACACTGCCGTCTTGCTCGGAATCAGCACGGCAGACAGCACTGCTGCGTGCAGCGGAGTTCGGATATAAGTTATATATATATGTATATACCTTTAGTCTCTGCGCGTTGGAAAAACACGCTGTTCGATTTTCAACTCTCGACGCTAAACAGTGCGTTGAAGATTAAGTGCGCGAAAATATCCTGCCGAGATTTTATTACGTCCGTTTGAATGTCGCCTAAAAAATGTCCTAGTTCATAATAGATACTATATGGTTTGGAAAATACTATGCCCGTTGTTACACCATAAAATTAATATGCTCTAGACTCGTACACGTGAATACAAATGTAAACAATCATAACAATGAAATAGGTCTCACGACCGTTAGATTAAAATCTTGTTTAAATAGTGCGCAATGCAGAAATGAGTTTTTTTACTATAAACCAGCTACCTGCCCCAGTTTTGCGCGGTTTTAAGACTTCGAGATTATTTTATTATATGTAGGTTTCATATTAATGTATAATACACACGCTTTTTGGGCACTTTTCCCGTTGACAACGATACGGACGAACTTTTTGATGCCATGATTATTTCCTTTTTTCCATACTGGTACATATTATCGTTTTAAGTCCGGTAGTTATCAAATTATGTAAATATCTACTTATTGACTCTACACACAAACTTTTCGGAATAAATTATCACTTATTTATAGTAAAAAACCGCATCAGAATCCGTTTGGAGGAGGACCGGTTCCCACTTCACTGGACGACGGGGAAACTGGTCCTCATTGAGAAGCCGGGGCGCCCCGCGGACTCTCCATCCCCTTACCGGCCCATCGTGCTGCTCGACGAGGTGGGCAAACTCTTTGAAAGAGTAATTGTAGACCGCCTCGTCGGGCGGCTGGTGCGGGTGGGGCCGGATTTGGCGGAGAGCCAGTTTGGTTTCCACAGGGGAAGCTCCACGGTGGACGCCATCACCCGCGTGCGAGCCCTCATAACGAGAGATGCTATGGCCCGGGGTGGTCGTATTGGCGGTGTCTCTAGACATCGCCAATGCCTTCAACACCCTGCCCTGGAGTTGCATCAGGGAGGCACTCCGGTATCACCAGATGCCGACCTACCTCTGTCGTGTGGTCGAGGCCTATTTGACGAACAGGGCCGTCATCTACCCCAGTCACCAAGAAGAATGGAACCGGCGAGAGATGTCGTGCGGTGTCCCACAGCGATCGGTCCTGGGGCCGCATCTGTGGGACATCGGGTACGACTGGGTGGGTGCTGCGCGCCGACCTCCCTAGCGGCGTCAGTGCAGTTTGCTACGCTGACGACACGCTGGTCCTGACGTAAGGGAGGTCGTACCAGGCGGCGGCCGACTTACTGACACACGGGATTGCGACAATCGCGGATAGGATCCGGCAACTGGGACTCGAGGTGGCCTTACACAAGTCCGAGGCAAAGGGGTTCACATCGGCGTCGAGTCGACGATGAAGTACTTGGGACCCGTCCTCGACAGCCGGTGGAACTTCGCAGAGCACTTCCAACGTTTGGCTCCCAGACTGGAGCGGGCCGGGGCTGCCTTGAAGCGTCCCAATCTAGGAGGGCCAAACGCCTCCTGCCGGAGGCTTTACGCGGGGTTTGTGCGGTCCATGGCCCTATGCGGGGCACCGGTGTGGGCGCCTACATTGAAGCGCCAACCAGCCCGCAAGCAGAAGGCGTCCCATAGGGTCATGGCAATCCGGATGATCCGAGGATACCACACGATCTCCGGTGAGGCAGCGGGCCGCAAGGGCCGATGCCTACCCCCTGGCAGGCATCGGCCCTTGCGGTATCTCTTTCGAACAACCCGCACCACTGTGCGGGTTGTTCGAATGAGATACCGCGGCCCCTGGCACACAGGCAACTGAGGGAACACGGGTGGACGTCAGTAAAAGTCTGACACGCCCTCCTGCTCCACCCAGAGCGGGAGAAGTTATTTGATGATTTCCCACCCAAAAAATAAAAAAAGCTATTACCGTAGTATACAAGATTACAAACAGAAACAATCGTCACTGATTAAACGGTGCAACTCATATTTTTTTTATTGTGGTATGTGCTCTTGCACATACCACATTAAAAACTTGCATCGTGTAAATGGGGCTTGAAATTAAACATATTTATATTACGTAAGGATACATTTATTTCTATGCATCAGTGGCTTAAAGCTTTCCAATCAACTATTCTACCTTTTCTACACTTAAACGTGCTTCAAGTTACGTCAAATAAAGGCACTAACGCTACATGCAAAAAATCTTTTTTTTTTCTCGATATAAGACTAGCTGTTATGACTAGAATAATTGGACATAAGGTAATAAGCCATTTTTCCAAATGTCTTAATAGTTATACTTATTTTTTTTCGTACTAGCTAGTAGCTCTTGCCAGCGACTTCGCTCGCGTTGAGGTCGAAAAATATCCCACGGGAACCTACTGCTGGGCTAAAAAGTCCTATATAATCCTAAATGGTAATCCAGGTTATAAACTACCAGTGTGCCAAATTTCATCTAAATCTGTTCACCTGTTTTTGTTGTTGAGTAACAAACATGCAAACTTTACAGTTATCATATTAGTAGGATTGGTTTCGAGAAGTTTTAAGTACTACGAAACCTTTTTGGCCATTGGTGGTTTAAAACTTGGGGTTTCAAAATGGTTATGCCAATGGCATAACCATTTTGAAACCCCAAGTTTTAAACCTGGACCGGAGGCGGTGAAAAAACCTACAACCTCAAAAACCTTGAAATTTATGACCTCACCCTATCATCATCATAAACATCATTTCAGCCGAAAGACGTCCACTGCTGGACACAGGTATCCCCCAAGCACCGCCACTTCGACCCGTTCTATGCTTCTCGCATCCAGCGGATTCATGCGGCCTTCACCAGGTCATCGGTCCATCTTGTGGGAGGCCTTCCAACACTACGTCTTCCAGTACGCGGTCGCCACTCCAGAACTTTCTGGCCCCATCGGCCATCTGTTCTGACCTAACCCTATACGGGAAACCTATTATTATCTTGTCTTACGGAAAGTAGTTCAGTTTGGTGGTCTGCAGCCCTAGTGTGAGTTTCTTTTAACCATCTCGATTTTAGGTCTTCACCAATCCAGGGCCAATCGGAACACCGAACGCGGTCGATGCGTAAATACGAGATATTATCATAACCATAATCAGCCTATAACGTTCCCACTGCTGGGACTGGCCTCCTCTCTGTGAGTGGCAGTGGGCTGTAATCAACCACGCGCGCTCAGCGCAGGTTGGTAGATGTCACATGTCTTCGAATTTTTGGTTCTAGGACATGCCGGTTTCCTCACGATGTTTTCCTTCAACGTTTTTGAGAGCAGTAGTGATTCAATAATTTACACAAAGTAAAGCGCCTGAACCCAGGGGTTCGAATTCAAGACCTTCAACTCGTAAGTCGAGGTCTCACAGGGCCACCACTGTTCTCTCAAGTCGAGATGGTTAAAAGAAACTCACACTAGGGCCAATGTGCAGACGCCAGCACATCAAGCTACCGCAATCTGTCAAATTTCTTTGATACATTTTCAACTTTATTACAAAACCATAACGTTCATGTTTAATTGGGAAAATTGGACAGTTTGTGATAGCTTGGTGTGCTGGCGTCTGTACTACACCGTTAAATTAGACCACACCTCTCTGATACAAGCTGTACAATTTTGTAGGCTACATAGATTGAACCCCGTTAAAGTAGTTCCACTATTTCCCTTTCCGCTTGCCCTCTTTCTCTTGGAAGTATCCTCCGGGTCCAGGCACCAACTTGACTGAAGGCTTGGTGTCCTTCCTCTGGGTGGAAGGGTCTGGTTGAGGATGCGGAGACCTCTCTGGTGAGGAGTCGGTTATGATGCCCTGAAGACGATGTGTGTTGGTTTGGCTGAGTCTGTGGACAAAAATATTTGGTTGTATTCTCTCTCTCTCTCTCTTCTTCAACCTTTGGCCACCCAATGCTGAGTGTAGGTCTCTTCCAAATCTCTCCACTTTTGGCGGTTTTGTGTCGTGGCTATCCTGTTTCTTCTAATCAATATTTGGTTGTATTATTTTGATACACAGCGGTTGTCTAAGGGACACACACCTTAGACAAATTCCTATAAACGCTCCCGTAGATGGGCGAGAGGCAGCTGTAGTAGCTCCCACACGTTTCCATAGAAATTGTTTTACTAAAGTCGCGCCGCGCTGTCCCACCGTGCCTGTTTGCGGGGAGCTTTACCGTTGGGTAACTGGATTTTATTTTTTGCTTTTTTATGAGAGCCTAGTGGCAATACTTTTTATGTCTGACTAGTGTCTTTTAAAGGTAAGACTGTTTGTTAGTTTGTCCTTCCATCACACGACAACGGAACAAGAGATCGACGGATAGAAATGTTGATTGTTTATTGGCCGGAGAGTGGCATAGTGGCGGTGGGAAAGGCGTGGACGCGAAGACGCTGATGAAAAAAAACTAGTTATCAAAAAACATTTGTTGAAATCCTAACTCAATATTATAAGTTAAGTTTGAAGAAGAAAGTAAATTTGTTTGTTATGCTTTAACGCTAAAACGGTGGAATGGATTTGCATCAAAGGAGACGGGGATTTTTGGGACTGATTGTAATAAGTTGAGGTATGGTTTAAACAATGGGTTATATTTTTCTATTTCAAAATGTGAAAAATCAGTCCAGTTTACAATCTGGAAAAAGTTGACGTCACGTGTGGTCACGTGATAAAAAGTCATCGTAAGGAGCGTTTAAGCGGTAAATTCAAAACAACGAAAAGTAAATTTGGTTTAAAACGTTTTTAATTGAGAAAATGGGTATAAATCATTTTTTTTTGTTACATATTTCGTCCCAATCTTCAAATTAAAATAGTTTTTAATAAATTGGAAAATACCCTATTCTAGATGGCATTCTAATTATAATCAGTGATAGGAATAGGTAGTGCCTATTAGCCTAAACTTCGAAGAACAGAGACAAGAAACGGAGACTTCCTTAGGACTAAATTTTTTCCGAGATATCTGTCTCGAAATTTCGAGACAACACTTAAATACATTTAAAAAAATGTGTTATTTGGAATAAGTAATTCGTCTATATTTATCTAAAGTTTGTCTATAAATGTGATAGTTTGTATGGATGTCCATTACTCAATTCCACTGAAAATGCTGATTTTGGTAGTGATATAGATTAAGGTGTGGAATAGCACATATGCTAATTCCTATTAAAAAAAAGTATAGTTCCCATGGGATACAAAAACAATAGAAAAAAAAAATCAGAAAATTTTATGGTTGTAACGACTGTGTATGTTATTATTTTATTATGATATATCTAGTCGCAAACTTTAGGTAAATATAGACGAATTACTTATTCCAAATAACATTTTTTTTTAATGTATTTATGTGTTGTCTCGAAATTTCGGGACAGATATCTCGGAAAAAATTTAGTCCTAAGGAAGTCTCCGTTTCTTGTCTCTGTTCTTCGAAGTTTAGGCAAATAGGCACTACCTATTCCTATCACTGATTATAATTGAAGATTAATAAAAATAACTAATAAAAATCAATTTTTATTTTAAACATCATCTCCTTACCTCTGATTTTAAAATCTTTGTGTTTCCTAAATACCTCTAAATATAATTAACATCCTATTTAAATAACAAGACAATCGCACTTCAAAAATCAGCTGTTAAGTAAAGATTGTTAAATAACCTCACTTTTACTAAATCTCTTTTAACTCAGCTCTCAGATTGCCAAAATCCGCCAAATTTTCAATGATGGTTTGATAATATAGTAGCTATAATTTGACACCAATTTCATCTTTTTACATACAGGTCCAAGATTGTATGAAAGCGTATCCGTCTCCTTTGGCACATCGGTAGACCGTAACCTAGAGAAGGACGTATGCTACTTTTTATCCTCGATCGTAGAAAAAGTCGCGGGCAACAGCTAGTAAGGGGAAAGTAACCTATTATGGAATAGTATCCCTAAAATGGAATACCGCCATTTCTTAGAAATTAATACCCCTATAGTTCAACGAAATGTAGTTTTTGATATACAATATCTTTTTTTTATAACAGAAACAAAATGGTATTCCATATTTGGTTATTTTCCTCTAAGGTATAATTACTAACAGCAATTTTTGACGTCAAAATTACGTATGATAGCCGAAACGTGTTTTAGCTGGAAACAAGAAGCTTATTTTACAACCTGACTTCTTCAACATCGGCCACCTTATCGATAAGGCTGCATATGATGGCCTCTGTTGGCCACCGTGTGCTGTCGCTGGAGCACAACGAGGGCAACATACGCAGCAAGAGAGGTCTACCGAGGCTCTCTCAAGCTCTCGGCGATACTCTGCGTGCTCGAGAGAGGCCTTGCGCTCTTGTTCTAAGATGCATCGTAACATAGTTGGTGCGAAATAATGTGGAAATACAGCTATTGCATTGTATTGAACTACCTTCTTTTTTATATTCTAAAAAACGCGTGCAAAATCTGGTTCTTTATTAACGCAAAACTGTGTTTGTTTGTTTGTCCTTCCGTCACGCGAAAACGAAGCGATGGATCGACAGAATTTTACACACAGGTATAGTTTAAGGGCAAGATAATAATATATGCAACTTTTTATCCCAGAAAACTACTTTTAAATGGGCGAAATGGGTTGTTGAAGTTTGTATGGAGAAAATTCCAAAGCTACACCGACGAAGTCACGGGAGAAAGCTAGATTTAATGAATTGCTATTGATTACTATACCAACCTGACTTCTTCCACATCGGCCACCTTATCAATAAGGCTACGTATGATGGCCTCTTTGTGCTCCAGCGCCAGTGACGCTCTGTCCAGTTCCCGCCGGTACTCCGCGTGCGCGAGCGCAGCGCGACGCTCCTGCTCTACGATGCGACGCTCTAGCTCTTCTAGGGACGTGTAGGCGCGGGATTTTACTGCCTAGAGTGGGAAAGAGTTGGAAATGTTAGAGAGAGAGAGGGAGAGAGAGAGATAGGGAGAATTTGTAGTTAATGTGATGTTCAAGTAGAGCATTGGGCAATATTCATGTTTCGTTGTATTGTAATGTCTTGTTTCTGCATCACTTTTAAAGTGCGAACGTAACACACAAACGTAAAATTCTTGGCGCGACATTTTTACGTCCGTCCGTACGTACGTGAACTTAACTGAAAGAATTTTATGCACAAATGAATGAATTTTATGTAAAAATTTTAATCAATGAATTAATATGGGCTTGTATCCCAGAGCAGGATAAAGACTTCATCAATATGCCATTTCAATCCAACAAATTGGCCAAAACATTGAATCGTCAAACGAGAATGTCTACCTACACACCGAATAATTGTGACCATAGATATTATTACGTACTGGCAACTATTTAATTGTCTACAGTTTTGACACTTCTGACGGGGTGACGTCATTGATAATTTAAATTTGACAAATAATTTGAAATTGTAACTGTCAACTGATTGCTTGAAAATTTACTTTTGGTGAAACACAATATTTGTACGTCAAATGGTCAAATGTAATTTTCATGGTAATCAATCAGTTGCTTTCGAGAGTCGGGCATTTTTTTCCATAAAACACTGTTAATAGGTCCAGATCCGACTGATTCACATCATCATCATTTCAGCCGAAAGACGTCCACTGCTGGACTTAGGCCTCCCCCAGGCTCCTCCACTTCGACCAGTCTTGTGCTTCCCACATCCAGCGGATCTCCGGGGCCTTCACAAGGTCGTCGGTCCACCTTGTGGGAGGCCTTCCCACTCTACGTCTTCACTCCAGAACCTTTCGGCCCCATCGGCCATCTGTTCTGCGAGCAATGTGCCCTGCCCACTGCCACTCAAGTTTGGCAATTCTTCGGGCTATGTCGGTTACCTTGGTTCCCCTGCGGATCTCTTCATTTCTGATTTGATCGCGTAGGGACACTACGAGCACAGCCCTCTCCATTGCCTTTTGGGTGACTTTAAGCCTTCTGATAAGGCCCATTGATTGACTGATTCACATGTATACCAATAATAAAATCGCCGTCAAGCACAGCGGTGCTTGACGGTGATTTTGCAATGGTACAGCAATGGTACACCTTGCTATGAATTAGTACCTTCGTGGTGTTAGTAATGACGCATTCGAGTCGTATTATGATAGTATTATTGATATTTCAAAAGAATCACTGTTTCGCGCGTAAAATACGCGAGTTCGCGGGTACGGAAAGGTATAAAGTAGGGTTCTAACTTTATAGTAGAGTTACAGAACGTTCTTATGCTAAAATGCGTTTGTAATAACACTTTTTGAAAACCAGACTTTAGCTAGGTTTTAGATGTTCGATAATACCTTAATCTCATGTTTGATCTTATCCAGCGCTGTCATGGCTTGTCTCAGCGGCTCGCTGTTCGTGTTGTTCCTAGCACGTCGCGCGCTAGTGCGCACGCGCGTCATCCTAGCTGTCGCCGACTTTAAGCGCTGCCGGAATATTACAGCCGCTTTGCGGTATAACCTGCAAGTGAAGAATATGAAATACACATGAGCCGAAGTAAGACACATCAAAAAGAGTACATACAGTAAAATAGGCCTCAAATGAACCAAGAAACAAATGAGTGCGTTAAGTCCCAAGCGAGCTCCTGCTTTTTTAATCATGAGGTATTTTTAAGTATTGCAGAAGATTTTTTGTTTTATTTGCTTACACTGTCCTTCTGCTGAGCAAAGACCTGCCCCCAAATCATTCCAGGTAACCTTTTCCAGGGCCACCTCGATCCAACCCTTGCGATACCCGTCTAAGTCATCACGCCACCTCCTTTTGAACCGGCCTCGGCGGCACCCTCT
The DNA here is from genome assembly GCA_947359405.1 of Antitype chi. Classification (NCBI taxonomy): domain Eukaryota; kingdom Metazoa; phylum Arthropoda; class Insecta; order Lepidoptera; family Noctuidae; genus Antitype; species Antitype chi. The sequence goes on along the minus strand of OX375829.1, from coordinate 5,358,215 downwards.
ATCTTCAGATACCCTCTGTGTAGCGACTATTGCCCAGCGCTTTTTAATCAGAAGATTTTTTAATCAGCTCATATTTATGGGGAAACCAAAGTCTTCTCTGCAGAAACTGGGTACATCTCCCTCATTCTTAAATGTCTCAAGGTATGCGTCAAGTCTTCTGAAACCATGGCCTTCCATGTATAAAAACGTTGTCTAAAAACGCGTAGAATTGTTTTGTCGTTTATCAACAAAATAAATTGCTGTTTCATAAAAAAGTGAAATACCTACGCGGTCGAAATTTATAGAACAGCTGTTTTTTTTTTAATAACCGTCGTAAATGTTCAACACTAGGAATCTAGGACGCCAGAATCATGTACTGAATTTTTGGTTTCAGTTTGCGCGTCAATGTCTCTGCCATCTTGTATAATATCTGGTAGCTCAGCCAACATCAAAAATAAGTTTAAAACGTTCTACCAATGAAAACCATGTACAATCACGGACTTTAATTGATGAGCCACTTGCTACAGTTCCTATTTTAGCCGTGTAATGCAGGTCGGGTTTAGTCGGTTATACTCGTACGTAGTCCGGAGTGACGACCCAAAGTCAACCAATTGCAGGGCTAGCAACCGTAATCTAGCGACAATTGTTTTAGCGTAGCGATACTAACGTTAGCGTAAGGAGAAATTATGATTGGTCATTTCGACATCGGAAAAACTGGTACCCACGATTTTATCCGAACGCGTAGCGTCCAAGATAACGTCCATGACAATTATGATGATAACTGTTGCACATAAACATAAATAGCTACGGCTACAATTCACCAAAATTCGAAATTATCGTCTCTGACATTTTAACTGTCACTGTCTTCGGATAGGTTTTTAGAAATAACGAGTATTTAATGAGATCTAATTCAAAGAAGGTCAGTATCAAAGAGATTGATTGGATAAACGTATGCAACAGTGTATTGATTTATCATTGACAACTTATTAGTCGACATTCAACCTCTATGGATAAGACTATTTCCGATTATAAGTAATTTGTCATCTTGTTTACGAGCATACGGTTTAAGTTCGTGTAATCTCGTGAATGTATAAAACTACAAAATTGTAAAGTTTTAAAGTGACTCATCAATTAATGTCCGGGACTGTACCTAAATAATACAAGAAAAAAATTACCAAAATTACAATATTATGACAATGCGCTGCAACAATTTAATTTCGAGATACCAAAACGACACTCGACTGTTGTCGTTCGCTACACTTTCCAGAAAAAGCCCATTCCCAAGAGCTCATACCTGACATTCTTCAAAGCCTTCTCCAGCTCCTCCTTCATACCCTGGTTCTCCTGCATCACTTTGGTACACTTATCTTCCACCGCCTTCAGCTGTTCCGTCATCTTGGTCACCTGTTCCCCCTTGCGTTCCGTTTCCATGCCGTACTGGTGTTTGAGCTCTTCTAGCAACCTGGACAAGAGAGAGGCAGAGTTTTGACGGGTATTTTGTAAACTTTTTTCTGAATAATGTGAAATTATTTATATATGAACAACTGTGGCATATTTATTTTCTATAGCAACTTTACCTATGAGTATTGTACAGACGAGTCCATCAAGCTACCCCAAACTGTCAAATTTTCCCAATTGAATATGAACCTTATGCTTATGTTATAAAGTTGAAAATCTATCAAAGAAATTTGACAGATTGGTGTAGCCCAGTGTTGGGCAAAATTTAATTGCAAGGTACAATTAAAAATAACAATTGATTAATTGTTAATTGTTAAATATCAATTAACAATTGATTAATTGTTAACTGTGACGTTTCAATTAACAATTAATTAATTGTTAACTGTTAGTTTTTCAATTAACAATTAACCAATCGTTAATTCTTAATCGTTCCTGTAATTAACTTTAATCAAATTTAAATGATGTAAATAGAAATACTATAAGATGGAGGGGTGACCGTGGCTCTGGTTGACTGATGATCTCGCAAAGTCAGCAGGAAGCCGTTGGTTCCAGGCCGCGCTAAATCGTTCTTTGTGGGAGTTAATAGGAGAGGATTATATACAGCAGTAGACGTCATTCGGCTGACATGATGATGTTTATGTTTCTCGTAAATAGAAAAAAAAAGGCCAGTTTGTCATCAGATAATATTTTTTATTTCAATTTAGTCAGTCAAACTATACATAATATAGGTAGACAACAAAATACACACATTTTAATTACATTATATTAAATCACAAGTATTATTTCTTATAATAATTTAAATTGCATTTTAAAACAACTCTTTTTTCAAACATACTATCTGACAATTTGTGACTTTTCGGCAAATTAGTCATTGTTGCGAAAGAAAAAAGACGCTCTACTGATGCTGATGAAGGCAATGGTGTATTAAATCTAATAAAAACAGCTTTTATCTCTGGATATCGATTTAGGAGCTGAAGATCTTGACTTTCTTCGGCAAAAAAATGCAACATTAAGAGTTCGGCTTTAGTCAAAGGCGCAGCAGAAGAGTTAGTTTCCGTCATAGATATATCGGAGTCGGAGTCGGAGTCAGGATCAAAATTGAAAAATATGTTTTCTTGGTTGGGCTTTCTTGTACCAACTGTTGCGGTTTCGTTTTCGTTTATTTGTTTAGAAATACAAGTCTTAAAAATTTTGAGAATCTTCGTTCGGTCTGAGGGCTCCAAGCAAGTCAGCCATTTGTTTTTGAACCGAGGATATGATAGAGACGCTATAGCAGCATTTTCTGCTTCAGGTGTGGTAACATCAAAAAAAATTTTAAATCTGTTTTCAACGCCTTGTCTGTATGCCTCGATCAGAGGCTTGCAATAATCAAAGTTATTCTTTCTTTCAATTTTCTGCAGTTTTTTGCGTAAGGCCAGAAGACAAGGCATCACTATACCATAATATGTGTTTGTCTCGCTCTGCATTATGTCGAGGGCTTCTGCCACAGGTGCAGCGCAGATAAGGTATTCTTTTATGTATTCAAATTCATTTTCTTTGATTACGTTTTTAATGTTCAAAGATCTATGAAGAAGTAAGCTTTTTTCTTTAATGCTCTGTATTTGCTTCAGAGAGTCAAATAAGCTGTTCCATCTAGTTTCGCCAGGCCGGCTTAGCGTGTGTTGCAATACATCTTGAATGATCTCCGCACTCTTTGGACGTGCTGCAGCCTTCCATAGAACATTGCATTTCTTCATGACTGTAGCATGCATATCCGACAATGTAGTATTTTGCGCGCTTAAAACTTTATTCGCGTCTGTTGTTGCACAAAGGCTCAATGTGTGTGCACAGCATCTCAAATGCACAGGAAGCAAATGCAAACCTTCGGGATTCATTGGCTCATACTCTTCATCATCTGACTCGGAGCTATCTTCAGGAGACTGAGAACCTTGAAATTGTTTATCTGTATCTACAAGGTCAATGTTGGATAATTTTACACCAAATATTTGAAATGCTTTTACAAAATTGCTGCCGTTGTCGGTCACCGATGCAACAATTTTGTTTGAATTTAGATTGTAGTCTGCATTTATTTCTTGTATGATTTCCGTTAAACGATCGTAACTGTGGATGCCTTTGAATCTCTGACAGGCTAACGCCACTGAAGCTCTGCGCAAGTCATTTTTGATCCAGTGCACTGTGACGCCAATGAAGCTTCTTTTCTTACTAGACCAAATGTCCAATGCTGTACATACGTACTCCACTTCACTTAGTTCAGATTTGATTGTCGTCACTTGTTTTTCGTAGTAATTTGCTATGCGTCGCCCTAGAGTACGTCGACTCATAAGTGTGATGTCCATTTCTGATATTTCTAAATCCGTAAAAATCTTTAAAAAGTATGGGTCTTCTATTGCACGTAATGGAATCATAGAATTAATAAAATATTTCAAAATATTTTCGTCGAACTGATCTTGGGTCGGCTTATTTCTAACAGATTTCTTTGTTTTGCTTACTTTGGTTTTGACAATTTTTTCTGTTTTTTCTTTTTCATTTATCCTCTTTTTCTTTACATATGTTTTGTACTCCTCGATGCATTGTTGTCCATGCTTTCTTTTCAAATGGCTTAGAAAATTAGATGTACAATTGGCATACCCTTTAACTTTTGTAATCAAATCTTCAGGACATTTCATGCACAGAGCTGTGATTTTGTTGCCTGATGATTCGTCAGGCAAGTGCTTAAAAAATGTACCGTCAAGTAAAAGAAGCCGCAATTGACGCGATGACTCAGCGGCGGCGGCGTCATCGGCAGTGCTGGTTGATGGCAAGGGCGATAAGGGATCTTGCGTCTCATTATTGTCCGAAACACTCACACTCATGGATATATTACTGTCGTCCTCAATGTCATCCATCATTATCCTTTACACTTGGCACTGGTCTCACACACCCAATTCGTACAATATGATTAGTTTCTGTTTTCGTACAGTGAAGCGAACTAGTTTTACTTAGAATAGCCAGCGACATAGACACGGCTAGTGGCTACTTTGCATTTCACGCTGCAGGCGACTGATGTTTGCAAATTGCAAATGGTGACTGGCACGCGGGGCGCCCCGCCGGCGGGGGGCGGCGAGGCGGCGGCGCAAGCGACGACGTGACGTGACGCGAGAAAGACAGAGACAGAAGTTACTGAGCGTGAGCGAGAGCTTACAACTTTGTCAAACGATGTTAGGAAACGGACGGAAAGTTTCGCGGCGAAACAAGTAGCAACAAGAAAGATCATCTATATGTGTGGGTGAAGCAGTGAAACATGATTATTAATTGTTAGTTTTAATTGTTTCTTACAACAATTAAAAATATTAGTTGCATTATTTTAATTGTATCTTGCAATTAACATGAGTTAATTTAAATAAATTAATTGCAATATGCAACTAACAGATTAATTGCAATTAATATAATTGTGATTAAATTAATTGCAATTACATTTTCAATCAATTACTAAAAAGATTAAAATATTAATTGATTAATGCCCAACACTGGTGTAGCCTGATGTGCTGGCGTCTGTACTTAAATTCCTCTTCATTACTAAAAATCTGTTGCCGTCATTTAATATCGAAGCAATACAGAAGTAGAATAATCTACTACATATTTGTAACAAATCCCTACTAATATAATAAATGCGAAAGTAACTCTGTCTGTCTGTCTGTTACGCTTTCACGCCTAAACCGCTGAACCGATCGTCATGAAATTTGGCAGAGATATAGCCTGGGATATGGAGAAGGGCATAGGCTACATCTTTATGCGATAACCGACATCCACTCGGGCGGAGCCGCGGGCAAAAGTTAGTTATTAGTATACGGTCAACTGTGGCATCTTTACTTTCTATAGCAACTTTACCCATGAGTACTGTTCTTTTAATTTTCTCTCGATAACTAAAAATCTGTTGCCATCTTTTAATATCGAAGCGATACAGAAATAGAATTATCTACTATTATTAACATTTTTTTAGTAATCGAGAGATATTTCAATACAGTTCTCATTGGTAAAGTTGCTCATGGAAAGTAAAGATGCCAAAGTTGACGGTACTGTTTTGGCTAGCTGCCTTACAGTCCAGAAGGCCAATACTCGTAATTAAAAACGTTCAAAATCTAGCCACAGTCTCATCTCGGGGACAATCAAATGTCAAGAACTTGTCAAAAACTTATGGAAACTCGAGGTATTTATAACAGATTGAGACTGAGAGCAGACTGTGAACGTTCTTAAAATTACAAGAATTGTTCCTTAGTTATCACCAGAGATCGGGTATTCGGATGCATATTATAACATCGAATGCGCTTTTGTATCGAAAAAGTCTTAATTTAGGTAAGTAATTCACCCATCCACGGACCAACTGCGGCAAGCGTAGCTTAAACTGATCTATCGACCCGTGTGGCTGTTATGGTTTAGCCACAAACGCGTCTTTTATGATTTTTGGGGGTGCTGATATCGGAAATTAGTGGGTTGATGGTACCTTTGCCAGACCCGATAGAAATTATAAGCGTGATGTTATATTAGACGTGACAGTTTATTATTTTTACTGTATTTGTTGTTTAATAGCCCTAAATTGTCTCTTATCTTGTAGCTTGCTGTGATGATTTTTTTTAATTTTTTTTTTTAAACGTTGCCCAACACTTGGAATTTCTTCTGTATTGTGGGTGCGTTTACAAACATTTAAAATCACATACACAAACAGCCAGACCCGGAACAAATACTTGTTGGTCATAAAAATATTTGTTCCGTGTGGGAATCGAACCCGCGACACGCAGCGCAGCAGTAAATCGCTTAACCACTACGCCAAACGTGCCGACATACTATTCGTAGCAGATTACTATTTAAATATTCGTATACATACTCACACGTGCTATCTATATGTCAACCATTTATGACGGGGATCGGAACTGTTTCTCCTAAACACAGGTTGCTTTGTGACCTAGTTAGGAGAACAGTACGGCACCCGTCATATTATATTACCTTGCCATGTAATCTAGTCCTAATTGAACAATCAACTTTATTATTAATATAGATATACGTACCTCTTACAATGGTCCAGTCGTCGCTCATGCATGTCCGCGGGCACAGTGCGCGCGCGCATGGCGTCTAGTTGCGCTAGTTTGTTCTCCGCTATCTCTAGAGTGTTCTTCACTGTGAAGTACTCGCGGTGAACTGTTTCGTAGTCTCGCATCATTGATGATACTGGAATTAAGAGATAATCGTCATCATAATCATATTCAGCCTATAATGTTCCGACTGCTGGGACACAGGCCTCCACTATGTGAGTGGGAGTGGGCCGTAATCCACCACGCGGGCCCAGTGCGGGTTGGTAGATGTCACATGTCTTCGAATTATTGGTTCTAGGACATGCCGGTTTCCTCATGATGTTTTCCTTCACCGTTTTGAGAGCAGTGGTGATGAAATAAATTACATAAGCTATTGGGCCATGAAAGAACTAATGAAGGGTGATCTTCCTTTGTCCCTTAAGAGAAGACTCATTGACGTGTGCATACTTCCCATCCTCACATATGGTGGTCAAACATGGTCTTTGACAAATCAGCAGAGGTCCACGCTCGAGGTTTGCCAGAGGGCTATGGAACGAAGTATTCTGGGCATCAAACTAACAGACCGGGTTAGGAATACGACCATCCGTTCAATGACAAAGATAACTGATGTCACTTGGAAAGCTGCCACACTAAAATGGAATTGGGCTGGACATATCTGCCGCATGTCAGACGACCAATGGGCCAAACTTACGACCCAATGGGTCCCTCCTAATGGCAAGCGACGTCGCGGTAGGCCCAGACGGAGATGGCGGGATGAGCTGGACTCCTTCAACAAGAACTGGTCACTAGCAGGATTAAACCGAGAGAAGTGGAAGGAGGGTAGAGAGGCCTTTGCCCTGCAGTGGGACATCACAGGCTTTTAATAATAATAATAATTTAGCTTGTATAATAAGTATAATAATAAGTAGCTTGGACCCTGCTCCCGATACCGGCGGACCACTATTTTTTATATTTTTAAATGGTTTTTTTATAAGGTTATTTTATAAAAATATTTAAAAATGTATTGAAATATGTAGTTAGATTGAATAAACGAAATAATAATAATAATAAAGCGCCTGTCTGGGTTCAAACCTACGACCTTACAATTCGTAAGTCGCAACTGGTCACTACTGGGTCACCACTGCTTTCATTCCGCATTCATGAAAAAATATCTGAAGACAAATTTCAGTAGTCTCAATCTTATCTCAGAGACTGGAACCTGGAGGTATTTTTGACAGATTCTCAATTCATTATTGTGTACCATAATCTATACAACGTGTAACGGAAAGGGTATATACATACCAAGGGCACGGCTTCTTTGGATGATATCAAACGACATTCCTATCTCTACATGTTCGGAAGTTAAGAGAATGTTTAATATATTGATACTAGAAACTGAATTTTTCAAATTGAAATAAACACAACACTCGGACGAGATTTATTGTGGTATTGGCAAGTAACGTGGAAAGTTATTGACCTACGTAGTGCAGTGACACGTTTGTTATGATTTGAATTTAAGAAACATATGAAACCGAAAATTTGGTATCAATTCTTAGAGTATTTTATTTTGAGCTGAAACTATGTATAGTGATTCTATACTAGCTGTTATCTTTAGTACTTAAAGATAGCAATAGGGTTTCTGTTACACCCTGTATAGTTGGTAGGGAAATAATTATATTAGTCACAAGATTGTGATAACAATGCGACCGTTCCTAAACTGACGAGGATTGGCTTGCCAACTATTTCCTCCATATTATTTAAGGGGCAATAGTCACGGGCTCGAACTCACTGGTGGGTCTTGCTAAAAGCACACCGTCTTACCAGGCATCGTTTCCGACAGAGGTAGTATCAGTGATGAGCAGTTAGACGCTAGTCTATACGCACACTGTTATTGAGTGAGAAGCAGGATCATTTATGACAAAATAAATTTTAAAATTCAATTGAAAGATTTCAGTTTTTTTATCTGTTTTTGAATACCATGAAATAGTGGCCGCCATGTTATTACGTCATACGGCGTGTCAATTGAACAACTTTGTACTTTTATTATTTTCGTAACTAAAGTAATTTTTATTTCAATAATATTTTGCATTCAGGAATAAGTAGAATAATAACGATTTTTTTCAATTACAAACAATTCTCATACAAAATACCAGCGCATTTGTTTACTTAGCAAACTGACGTCATACCCACAGACTAATATGGCGTCCACTTCTTCCAGCGTTTTCGTCAAATTACGCGCAAAATTTTGAGTTTGTTTTAGTGGTTTATTAGCACTTTAGAATCTAATTAAGACACTTTAAAAAAATGAGTGTAATACCCTATTGTACATTTAGCTTCTAGTAAAAAAATCTTTTGTGATTTTTACACGCTTTATATTAGCTCGGGTTGTATGTATGTATGTAACGGAATCTTTGAGCGTGATTTTGACCCTTTTTAAACGGTCAGATTTCATTGAAACTTTGTAAACTTGTCGAGGACCGATGACAATTCAATAATTTAAAAAAAAATTGAGAAAAAAAAACTCGTTTTGTAGTTAGCAGAACTAAAAAATAGAAAATAAATAATAGTTTAAAAACTAAAAAACACGCTTTAAAAACCAAACTAAAAAAGGAGAAAATAATTTAATTCAATTAAAAAGCGTGGGGTGCTTGACATTAATTGATTATAAAAATACCTCAAAAAGCACCCCACGCTTTTTAATTGAATTAAATTATTTTCTCCTTTTTTAGTTTGGTTTTTAAAGCGTGTTTTTTAGTTTTTTAAACTATTATTTATTATTTTATTAAGTAAATATTTATTAAATGTTTTTGTACTAAATTGACTATTTTTCTCGCACTCAAAGTGAAAAGTACAGTATGCACCTCGAGACTAAACGCCTCGGTTTCATTGACTCCTCTGGTATATTATGGCTTCGTATAGTCCCTCGATGTAAAATATAGTATTTTTCTAAGCTATTTCTGTTAAATTAGCTTTTTATTGATAAAACTAAATTGACTCACTTTTATCCTCATACAGCTCATAAACCTCCTTCAACTTAGACTCCGCCCTCTCAGCTCTCTCAATAAGCGTAGCTTTCTCAATATCCGCTGTCTCTTTCTCGACCACCAACTTCTTATAGCTCTGTCTCACTCCCGCCAACTCTTCTTCTATAATCTTCATTTTATCCGTTAGTGTTTTGTTTTCGCTCACAATTTGTTTGGACTTTTTGTTTATTACTTCGAATTGTTTTTCGTAATCTAATATCAGGGTTTCTTTCTCTTGAAGGTTTTCTTGGTAAGCGTCGAAGAGTGGGGCTGTGTATTTGAAAAATTATAATATTTTTAATAATGTGTAAAAACTGAGGAAAGAAAATGGCAAAGTCAAAGCATTTATTTAGATTAAACCATTTACAGAGTACTTTTGAGATGTTGAGAAGTTGGTCAGTTAGTCAGAAAGTTCAATCTCAAAGTCAAAGCATTTATTTCAAATAGGCACTTAAAAGGCACTTTTGAGCGTCAACATTTACATTAAAATAGAATTGATTCTAGTCGCCCCTTCCAAAATGTAGTTTCGTATGGAGAAGAATGGGCAAGAAATTCCACCGTTACTCTTTTAAAATGTTTTAAGTACAATATTTAACATAGTACATTCATTATATAATTATGTGTGAAAACGATGCACCCAGAATAAAATTACCAAACCAAAATAGGTAAAAAGAATAAAATTAAAGCAATACATCTAGATGGATGTTCCACAAAATAGATTTTTAATAATGTGTAAAAACTGAGGAAAAATAATTACAAAGTGAACGCATTTATTTCAATTAAACCATAGACACCTTTTGAACTGTCGAAAAGTTGGTCAGATAGTCAGAAAGTTGAAGCTAGATGGTACCGGGAAAATAGTCTAAGCCTATGTTATTGCGTAAATTTAAAGTGTCCGTTTGTAATGTCAAAATAACAGCTTTTTACTAAATGCATACGAAATTATATACCTACGGTACTTGTAACAAAAAATATTTTTTTTAATTGTCAATCTGTCTGTTTGTCCCGGTTAATCACCGAATCGGCTGTACCAATTTTGACGGGACCATCACTGGCAGATAGCTGTTGTCATGACAAGTATTATAGGCCTAGATTTTTTTTCCTGGTAGCACGTTCGCTAGGGGTAATTGCCGACTACCACACGGGCAAATCGAATAACTTGATAAAAATAAGCATTCAGAAACCCATCCATATTTTTAGTTCGGCATAAAAACAGTACAATATTTGAAGAGATAAATCATGAAATGGTTCATACCTAGAGCTTGTGCGCTGAGTAGTCCAGAAAGATCAACTGTCCTGCCCGTGTTTGGAGTTTCTTCTGGACTAACCTTTGACTGTCCGTCATCTGTGGTTATTGTTTCTGTAAACATATAAACGTCATTTTTTTTATATAAGCAAACAAAATGTAGCACTCAGGTATTTTACAAACATTATTTTAATGGAATCTATAAAGGAAAAGTTTTTATTCAGCACGCTAACTTTAACCATGAATTCAGCATACCATCCACACACTACACACACACTTCGTTGTTCACTTCGTTGTTTCGTACACTGAATCCGAATCTCTTTTAAAGGTAATTTCGTAACACAACAACACACACACGCCACTCTCTCTCTCACACACATATACACTTGAACACAGTGCACAATGGCGCTCAAAATATTTATTCATCCTACTCTATTGTTTTAAGCCTAGACAATGTTTGATTATTTGCCTAATTTTATTACTTACTTTAAAATAATAATGCATTTTTATGTGCCTCTCGACAATAGCAATCCATGAGTATTAATGTAATATACGCTTTTCACCATCTGGTAATACCACCCATGGACTCCACGAGACAGGCTTGACCTAGTGTGGAGTTCATAAGCAAAATGTTTCCTTTGCGTTTTATTCGTTTTTTTCCTTGTTAACGTAGGTACTAATGTAGACTTTAAGGAATTGTAAAGCACTATTTTTTGGTACTATAAACAGTATCTTATCTTATTCTAGACTCCCCAGCGAAGAAATATTTCATCAGTTTTACAAAAAAAAACAGTTTCAAACAAAAAAGTCAAAAAAGTCAAGTTCAGTCAAAAAAGTGCAATACCTACCCGGTCAAAATGTATGGAACAGCTGTTTTTTTTTTGGATAACCGAAGTAAAATTTCTGCGCTGGGGCGTCTAGAATGATATGCTGAAGTCATGGTTACAGTTTGCGCACTGAATAAAAACTTTTCCTGTTTATTAATAAGTGAAGCAAAAATTTAGTACCCCTTTTTACGAAAATGACACGGACGGAGGAGTATGAATACTTATTTAATAAAATAATGCATTAGAAATACATTAAATTCATTAAAAAAATATGTTCGAATGTCGCCCAGCGGGCGACCAATAGTTGTAATAAATGGATAAGAGGATTATTTTCACTATCCGTACCATCCGAGGTTTGTTTCATTTTCGCGTAGGAGGATGTGCTAAGGGGGCGTCCATTAATTACGTGAGGCGTTGGGGGGGGGGAGAGTGGAGAGTCGAGTCGAATCTCTTATTCTTTTTAGGACATTTAGATAAAAGCTTGTTTAAAAAAAGTTTTGTTACTTTTCATTTATTTTTAACATTTTATTTAGAGTTATTCTCAGCAAGCCCTTTCATTTGATACCCATATTGTAAGTGTGCATTAAAAATAATAGTCTGCTATCTTAGGTGTGCCGCCATTTTGGATTTAAAATGACGTCACACAGCTAATCATGAATTGTCATCCAAACTAAACGTGTACTTATACAAAATTTCAGCTCATTCGGTTAAAGATCTGCTTCAAAATTGAGTTGCAAGATTCCACCCGAACAAACATAGTTACATACATACATTGCAAGTTAAATAAAAGCTTGTAAAAATGAATTTCGTGGGCTACATTGGTGCATCCTCCTTAGATACAAGACACACTCACACACATTTATGCTACATTTTATTGTATTTTTTACTTTCTTGTTAATATATTACTACGGACACACACTTCTCTATACGTTTATTATTCTAAAGTAAGGTAATCGTGGGTTGCAGCTGAAAATCAGCATCAGCTGGTACAACTTGTGATGCCATCTGACATTATGCTGAGCCGAGGCCCTTTCTTCTGGCATTATTATCTTTGTTTACCGTTTTTTTGGTTATTCTTAATAATTTAACCTGTTACAAACCCTTCTCTAGCCCCAACCTAATTTTATGTGCATAGGTAATAAGGACTGAGGGAGTGGAATCGCCCGTAACTTGGAACGATAAACGCATTTATTTACCATCTCTTCAGTCATATTGTATGTATAGTTGTTTAAAGTCATAATACAATCTGTAGTTGGGAATACCGGATAGGGAATTAAAATGTTTAAAAAAGCCACTCAGACAGCGACAGTACCCCACGCTCTCCTCTTGCGAAGAGAGTGAACGATCATCGAGGGCTGGTGGTAGGTCTACCACCGCCCGCCTCACGCTCAGGGCACCGCGCCACGTCTCATCAACGTGACTTGTGAGGACTCACATAGTGTGAAAGTCTCGAGAAGAGCTTACTATAGAAATGATCCTATGAAGTAAGGTCTTAATTTGTTTCAGAAAAATCGAGGAGAGTCACTCGCCCGCGGAGAATCTTAACACCGCGACTCAGAAAAACGCGTCATCGGCACAGCGACATCTAGTGATATTTTTTCCGACTAAAATGATTAAATTATGGTATTGATTACTGAATAAAATATTATTCTGGGTAAAATGAAATAGCTACTATGTAAACAATAAAACATCAAGTACAGCTGAAAACCTATTATTAATGAGTCTGTGCATAATAATTAAAAAAAAGTTGAATGGCGACTAGGCAACGGCCTTATTCTTTTTCATCTGAATTTCAAACCACAAATAGCATAGTGACATAATTATAAACCATTTTATTAATATTGATAAACAATCAAATTGAAATCAACATTGAATAACACTCAACCCTGATTGTTTTTGAGTTGATCTATATTATGCTAGCAGCGACATCTAGTGAAAAATTTCAAAACGTTTAGTTCCTATAGATCCCGTTCTATCATGCGAACATGACAGCTGTGTGATTGCGCATGCGTCATGTTTGAAAAGCAATAATAATTGAGGCCCTTTTGATTTATTCTATGTTATAATTTAACATAGAATAAATATTAAATATTATGTTTATATTAACACCTATGATCAGAATGTGATCGGAATCGGAAGCAGAAACGCATTTTTCTTTTTAAGTATCTGCGGCAACACTGTATAGCTTAAACATTTTTTTAAATAAAACACAGAAAAACACATCTATTGTCTTTGATCAACTTTAAAGAAGAAGTGAACAATGTCTCAACAATGGCTGGAACAAGGCCGCTTTTGATGATAATGAAGCAAAATCAGCCTATAATGTTCCCACTGCTGGGACACAGGCCTCCGCTCTGTGAGAGAGAGAGAGAGCAGTAATCCATCACTCGCACCCAGTGCGGGTTGGCAGATGTCACGTCTTTGAATGTTTGGTTCTAGGACATGCCGGTTTCCTCACGATGTTTCCCTCCACCGTTTAGAGAGCAGCGGTGATGAAATAATTTACACAAAGTAAAGCGCATGGGCAGTGGTGGCCCAATAGTGAAGGCCGTGACTTAAGGGGAACCTAGTCACGGGCTCGAACTCACTGATGGGCCTGGCTAAAAATCACGCTGTCTCACCAGGCTTCGTGTCTGACAGAGATAGTATCAGTGATGAGCAGTTAGACGCTAGTCTACACGCACACCGTTATTGAGTGAGATGCAGGATCATTTATAGTAAAAACATCGCGAAAAAATTAAGAAAAGTCCTTTGGAAGATCGGATTTTATGAAAAAGCCAATGCATAAATCAATGACCAATAAAGTTTATTGAACTTTTCGATAATGGAACTTTGTCGGTACCAACTTGGTTTTGGAGATTTTACACTTCTTTTATTACTTAAACACGCCCAAAGTTAAGTAACATTAGCAACAAAAACTAATCTTTGTTGGCTCCTAACTTTTTAATGGGTTTTTATTTTAGTATTCTGTTTCCGTACAGACAATATTAATAATGAGACAAAACGATATCATATTTTACTTTGGATGTGCCATGTCAGACAGTGGAGTAAAACACTCCCGAAGTTTGTATGCAAAAAATGTGGACTAGGTTCATCTTAAGAGCTGTAGGTCATAGGTTCAAACCCAGACAGACGCTATACTTTGTGTAAATTATCTCATCATCACTGCTCTCAAAACGGTGAAGGGAAATGTCGTGAAGAAACCGGTGTGACCTAGAACCAAACATTCAAAGACAGGTGTCATCTACCAACCCGCCCTGATGCGTGGTGGTTTACGGCCCACTCCATCTCACCGAGAGCCTGTGTCCCAACAGTGGAAAGATACTAGACTGATTATGTAAAGCGCATGTCAGTCAGTGCCGTTGCTACTGGACCAGACGGGCTGATATCCTACTAATATTATAAACGCGAAAGTTTGTGTTTGCTACTCTTTCACGCAAAAACGGCTGAACGGATTTAGATGAAATTTGGCACACAGATAGATTATAGCCTAGATTAACACATAGGATACTTATTATCCCGGTAGTACGTTCCCGCGGGATAATTTCCGACTTCCATGCGGGCGAAGCCGCGGGCGAAGCCGCGGGCGGAAGCTAGTCCAGTATAAAACCTTTTTGGTAGTCTTACCTTTATACCCCAAGCTGGCGGTGAGCAGCGAGTCCAGTGCGTCTCCCGGTTTGAACACAGGGTCGGGTTTATCTCCCGCCATTGTCTGTATGTTGGATCGGAGGCGCTCCTGATAGCGAGATAGTTGGACGTTCAGTCTGGAACATGATCATGTAACTTTTAAGAAGATGTCTGTTGTATTGGGCAAAAACAGACAGATGTTCCAACTCAAAATTTCAAACCACGACTTTATAGTCAGGATCTTGATATAATAATGTACTTCGCCAAGTAGGTATAGCATTCCGAGACACAGTGGTCACTGTGCACGTCATCACCTCTGTGTAACCAGAAGTGTGTAATAATAACTTTCGAACCACCTTCATTACCTGTGTGAAACAGGTTTTAATTAACTATTACAAGTAGGCACAATTTTTCGAAGTGGGGGATTACTGACCCATCTTGCTGGAGTCTCCTAATTGCCCGTTCATCTGCACCACGGATGACCTAAACTTGACCTAAAGAATGCTACTGATCTGCGATCCGTGGCCTCAAACTGGGCTCAAACTATAAAAAAATAATATACGAGTACCGTCGCAAAAAAAGAAGGAGATTGCTACCTACACCTACGGGAAGGCGTAAGTTTATTTATGTACCTATGTATACAGGTTTTTTTTTTATTCAGTGCGCAAACTTGGACCATGAATTCAGCATATCATTCTAGACCCCCAGCGGAGAAATTTTTCGTCGGTTTTACAAAAATAAAACAGCTGTATCATAGAAAAGTGCAATACCTATGCGGTCAAAATGTATGGAACAGCTGTTTTTTTTTTTTGTATAACGGGCGAAAAATGTCTGCGCTGTGGGGTTTATGCTGAATTCATGGTTACAGTTTGCGCACTGGATAAAAACTTTTCCTGTATAATTACCTGTACAAAACATCTTTGAGCGCCTGCATGTCTTTCTGTAGCCGCGAGTTGTGTTCCCGCGCCTGGTTGACTATAATCTGTCGGCTGCTGCAACTCATACAAACTTGTACCAACGGGATCGCTGACGACTCGTGGTCTGTGAAGAGTGATACAAAATTAATAAAAGACAATGGGGATCTCTTAACGGTGAAGGAAAACCTCGTGAACAAACCGGCATGTCCTAGACTTAGGTAATCATTAGAAGATATGTGACAAAGTCAAAGCATTTATTTCAAATAGGCACTTAAAAGGCACCTTTGAACGTCTACATTTACATTAAACAGAATTGATTCTAGTCGCCCCTTCCAAAATGCAGTTTCGTATGGAGAAGAATGGGCAAGAAACTCCACCGTTAGGTACAAGGTTTAAAATGTTTTAAGTACATACATTCATTATATAATTATGTGTGAAAACGATACACCCAGAATAGAATTACCATACCAAAATAGCTAAAAAGAATGAAATTAAAGCAATTACAGATAAATTCTGTGGCCAGCACCCTAATTGCGTAACTCACGATTAATCATAATCTGTTTCGTTTTGAAACAGATGGCTAAACCATTGCTTCATATGTTCGAAAATGTGTCTGCTCAACAACGTAAATAACGCAATTAATACTTTTGAACTGTCAAAATGAAACCGATTATGATTAATCGCGTGTCACGCAATTAGGGTGCAGGTGCTAATAGGGCCAAAGTAAGTTATTATTAGCTTAAGTACACTGCAGCCCTTTTATCCCACATTTTTTTTACTAAACGGTATGAAAGCGCACACTACATTGACCTTCTTTTACATAGTAACTTTTGAAAGATTGTCGATAAACTAACTCCCTTGGGGCAATTCATAAATTACGTCACACAATTTTTATGGTTTTTTGACACCCCCCCCCCCCCCGTCCTTGTCATAGGTGGTCACACTTGTGAAACCCCCTCCCCCTTGTGTGACGTCACATATTTTTCAATTTTATATTTAGAACTACATAATTACATTATAATTATATATATTTTTAGTGATATTTATTTTAGAAGTATGTATGTATATTAGTATGTATGTATATTCTCATATTATGTGTGTATATTTTTAAATTAGAGTTTAATTTGTAATTTTATGATTTTCCTTCTACTGTTATTACACGCGTTGTCTACATCTCTGTTATCTTTTCTCCTATCGCAGGTGTGCTGGGAGAGATTTCTGTAGAAATAAGCATTACCTTTGTACGTATATTTCTGTTCCTTTCTTCTTGTCTGATAATATGTGTGTGCATAAATGGTTAAATAAATAAATAATAAATTTAAACAGCAGTTTTTCATTTTTTTAACAAAAGCAAACATAATGGCAAATATTTTAGATAGATAGAAGAAGCCTTATAAATATAGATCGAGTAAATAATATTTTTAAGTTTTTGGTTTACTTACATATAAATTTCGAGTTATACGTAGTATTTTAGATTTTAACATGTGACGTCACAAAGCTTCTGACACGCTCTCCTGTCCCTTGTCACACAATGTCACATTTCGTTGACCCCCTCCCCCCCTTAACGTGTGACGTAATTTATGCACAAAAAATATCATAGTTTTTCAATAAACTGGCATTACAACCTCATTTCATAAACGTAGTTTGGCTCTTTTAGCACTAGGCCACAGAATTAATCCTCCAACTGCACTGACATCCAGCAACCCGCACTGGGTTCGTTCGATAGACGAGGGCTCAATCCCTCTCATAGCAAGGCGGCCTGTGTCCCATTCATAAGCAGCCTATGACGTTCCCACTGCTGGGATACAGGCCTCCGTTTTGTGAGAGAGAGAAAAGAAAGAAAGAAAAAGTATTTATTAGACTCGGACAGGAATAACACAAACTTAACTACACAATGGTGCCGATTCTGTTGTACACCGAACTAAACTAACTAAACTATCACTAAAATTCCTTACTTTTGGCTATGAGAATCTTAAAGCTATTCTGCAAAAAAAAATCTCTAAACTTAAAAATTATTTTGACACAACTAAAATCGAATTTGACAATCGCGACTCCTGCAGGCTTAGCATGACGCTTTCTATTTCTATTCTACTGTAGAATAGAAATCGCTTGTCTACATTTCTCGGTGAAAAACTGACAACTGTCTACACGGAAACGTAATTTTTGTCTAGTCTTCCGTCGACAAAACGCTTCTCTACGGTTGTCGTGCTAAGCCTGCAGGTGGTATTTTTTTTCTTTTGTCTTCGCAACGTGGTACTTGTGTGCCCTACGCAATGATTTTTTAAGAGCTGAATGAAGCGTGCGCAGGGGCCAGCCTCGACTTTTTTTCTATGGAATTTTTCACTTTCTGTATGAAAAAATAAAAAAATATTACCTACATGTTGAGATTATGGGGCTTATGGCTTTATTAAAGGGGGTCCAAATTATCATCATTTTTGCGATAGGACACACCATTTTCGAGATATAAGTAAGCAAACGAAAAAAAAAAAAAAGATTCAATACTGTTTTTGCACCTGAAGTCGAAGTGTTGGTGTGAATTTTAGTTCATGACCACTAGTTTTATTCCACACTTTTTTAATCGCGATTAAAAATAGTCAGATTTAGTTAGAAAAATTAATATAGTCAACATTTTTGGTGAAAACGACAAAATCAGAATAGCAAAATTACCATCTTCACTATATTAATAATTCAGTGCAATTTTAGTGCTGTCAAACTAAATTATAGTTAAGTTGTGTCACTTTAGTCAATTTCAGAATAGGAAATCGTCGTTTGACAGGAATAAACTAAATTTTGGTGATTTTTAGTTTAGTTTAGAGAATTTTGTGCCAACAGAATCGGCAACAATATGTATAACAAAAAAATAAAATTTTAAATAATATAAAAAGTAAAATAAAAACAAAGTTCTGTATCTCAGCATGATGCTGCGACATTTAAAAAGGTCGCAGCGCTGGTAGAGGGGCTATAATCCACCACGCGGGCCTATAGTGTGGTTTTGTAGATGTTACTTGTCGTTGTTGGAACCAAAAATTTATTTCTTACTTAAAAATAAATGATCGTCATCTTCATCATCTGCATAGCCTTTGGCCAACTATGATGGGGTCAGCTTCCAGTCTAATCGGGTGCAGCTGAATACCAGTATTTTACATAGAGCGACTGCCTATCTGACCTCCACAACCCAGTTATGTACTGGGTAATACGATTGACCCTTGGTAACACTGGTTGTCAGACTTTCGAGCTTTCGACGACCCATAACGACTGTCAAAGATCCACAAATGACAGCCGTGGCCAACGGCTTAACGTGCTTTCCGAGACACGGAAGAATCTTGGTATGTTAAGATGGTCACCCATCCACAGACCAACCACGGCCAGTGTAGCTTAACCTGATCAATCGATCGACGCGGCTGTTATTACTGAACCACAGAAGAAATTATCATTCTAAAGTAATACAATTTATTTTGAAAAAGATTTATCCTTTATTTGAATCACATGGTAATAATGTTGACTATTTATTGCAGGTTAATTTACATGGTGATGTCCGGCTACTCTGAAAGTAAAAAAATTAAAGTTTCTTACCTCTATCAGGCAACTCATACTGCTTAACCTTCTCCTGCAACACTGTACTCTTCTCCCTCTCTTCTTTAATAACCTTCTTACACTCTTCTGCATACTTTACAAGAGTATCATGCTGAGTTCTGAGCTGGTCATTCTCTTCAGCGAACAGTCTGTTATATTCTAGCACTGATTTCAGTTTCTCTTTCAATTTGGCAATTTGTGAGTCTTTTTCTGATAGCTGTGAAATAGAAGTTATAAACGATTAAACGCAGAGATGTAACTTATCTAAGATACAAGTATCTGAAATACAGATACAAGATACAAAATACGTATCTTGTATCTGTATTTCAGATACCTGTTGTTTGGTATCTTAGTATTTTATAGATACTATGTTTGCTAAAATACTTTTAGTAATTGATGAACAATAGCGAATGAGTGATAAACTCTTTGAAGAACTAGTTTTACTTAAGTCTCAATTAAAACCTTAAAAATATAATATTATGTTGTGTAACGTTTGCGCAATCAACGCGATTTACATGTAAAAAGATAAACATTCATTAATAAAAATGGTTTTTTTTTACAACAGTATCTTATCTATAAAAAGTATTCGAAAGATACGTACTTTATATCTAGTATTTCAGATACCATTACAGAAAGTTATTTGCATCTGGTATCTGAAATACTTAATTTAAAAGTATTTTGCATTTTGTATTCCAGATACTTTATTTAAGGTATCTTGTACATCTCTGATTAAACGTATAAGTCACCAGCGGCTTCGTCCGCGTGGTGGTTGGAAACTATCCCAGGGAACGTACTACCGGGATAAAAAGTATTCTATGTGTTACTCCTGGTTAACTATCTGTATGCCAAATTTCATCCAAATCCGTTCAGCCGTTTTTGCGTGATTGAATAACGTGACATTCACTTTGTGTAAACTAAAGCGGTTAGTAAGTAAATAAGTGAATGTCGAGTTTATAATTAACAAGATTTTTAATGGATAGAAAGTGATATTACTGGTGTGCGGTGCCTCTGTGCACAAATACTTATAAAACTGCGCCAATTGTACCGGTGACGTTTGCACAAAGCTGACGTCACGATGTCACGTGATAAAAAAAGTCATCGTAAGGAGCGTTAAGGCGGTAAATTAAAAACAACGAAAAATTAATTTGATTTTAATCGTTTTGAATTGAGAAAATGGTTATAAATAAATATATTTTTATTTTTCTGTTAAATATATATCGTCCCTTTCTTCAAATTAAAATAGTTTTTATTAAATTGGAAAATAACCTATTAGGGTGCAGGTACCAGTTATTAAATTTACAATCTAACTGTTATATGTAAAAATGCAGTTCTTTATTAAAAAATTACACGAAGGTCGTTTACTACCTTCAATATTTGAATTGAAATTGAAGTAGGTATATTATATATTGCTGAATAATTCATTTCCCTGACTTTACAACGATGTTTGTTTGTTTGAACGCGCTTATCTCTGGAACCACCAATCGGATTTGAAAAATTAATTTATCATTTGATAACTATTTAGCATTATGCTACGACCCATATGAGCAGAGCAAAAGATAATAAAAGTTTATAATTAAACTGTTACCTGCAAAACATTATCCTCACACCTATCCATCAATGAAGTGATAAGTTGTTCATACTTCTTGGTGAGTTTCCTTTTTTGTTCCTTCAGCAGTGACTTGCCTTCCTTCGTAGACCTGGGAGATGAAACCGCAATGGCTTGGATGGTCCGCTTTCTAGGTGGCTTTGGTGGTTTCTCCCCTGAAATGAGACAAAGAATATAAGTTTAATCAATAATGATGGATGGAAGATGAACCATAAGTTTAATTAACTTAATTTAATATCACAAGGTAGACCGATGCCATTGTGAAGGCCGCAGGAATCTCCTGGATGCGGGAAGCACAGAACTGGTTGAAGTGGCCGAGCTTGGGGGTGCCTATGTCCAGCAGTGGATATCTTTCAGCTGAAATGATGATGACTACACAAATGTACCTAGTCTCCGAAGAGTTAGGCAAAGGAGTACCTACACTAATAGTACAGGGGCCATTCAAGTATTACATAAGCACTACAGGGGGGCAGGGGGTCTTTACTTTACTTATTTTTGATGACATGGGGGATGGGGGTCTGGATGGTGATTACGTGAGCCGGATTTATTTTTGAACTTTTGGATTTTCTACAAAATTTTGTCGATTTTGGTTTGAACACATATGGCCCTACTTGTCTGTGAATGGCTCGAAGAAACGATGATGATATTCCAAAATCACACGAAAGTGAGCAGACACATATTGTGTCTGCTACCAATGTTTACGTGAGCATGGAAGGGGGGAGGGTAAGAACTTTGCTTACTTTTGCTGACACGTGTAGGAGGGGGGGGGGGGGGGGTTATAATTGCAAAAAAATCTGCTTACGTGATACTTGAATGGCCCCACACACATATTTCATAATAAGTAACAACTTTGAATAAATACACTACTGCAGGGCAATTGTTAGTCTATTAATTAACTAGCATTGTTCACTGGCAAGACCAGACTCAATTTGTTAGCAATCATGATTTGTCTAGTCTTTTTCCAACTATTTTTAGGACAGTTTCCAGCCAAACCGGAAGCAGCTGAATACCAGTATTTTTCATACATGGACTGCCTACCTGACCTCAACATCCCTGTTACTGGGTAGTACGATATCTCGTGGTAAGTCTAGTTGTCAGACCTTCGGGCTTCTAACAACCCGTAAAGAATGTCAAAGATCTACAAATAGCAGCCGAGACAAACAGTTTAACATGCTTTCCGAGGCACAGAGCGGTCTTATTATGAAAAGACTAAGCCATCCACAGTCCATTCACAGAAAGCTTAGCTTCACTTGATTGGTCGACGTATCCACAAGTTTGCTAACCCAAAAATATAATAAATTTTACCAATGACATCTCTAGGATCCTCATACATCGGATTATCATCAACAAATCCTCTATTCTCCTCAATCCGCGACTCGGTCTTCCTCGCAACAATATCCAATATATCCTGACGCATGCTTGCTCTCCGCAACGGTGCCGATATATCAAACACTTTGTGTTTCTGAGTAAACTGGCCTGTGAATGTTAGCTTCTCCGGTGAGGAGCATTTCTTTGATACTCTTCCGTAGTTTGTTTGCTGGAAATAAATAGGTTTAGTATAAAACATGTGGAATTCCACTAGCAACTACAAAAACACACAGTGCATCTACTACAAGATAATATACAGATCTCTAATAAATTAAAATGCTAATAAATATTTAATACAACTATTTACACTAGATACTAAAATAAATGACTTATTAAGTAAACAAATAAAAATAAAACACTAATCCTCTTACTATTAAGTAAGTAAGAGGGTAAGGGCTCATTATTCAATAGTCAGATTTATCTGAAGAATAAATCTGACAGTCTGACATATTTTCTTTACAAAAGAAGTCACTATTTAAAAATCAGCCCGTAAAGCAACAATCATAATTGTAATGATTATTTTAATATGTCAATCTCAATTGGATATTATTAAAAACTAATAATACCTTTGGAATATGCACATCCATCGTCAACTGTCCAGTTCACAATCCTCAATCTTAGCCATTTTATTAACTTTTTTACGAAACTATAAAAAGACAAAGGAAAGGATTTGCAGCCTAAATTCTACCTCTGTACAAGAAGATCGTAAAAAGACAATGCTCTATAGAAAGTAGGTCAGTAGAGCGGCTCAATAAAATTCAGGACTAAATAAAGCAATTTTCTCCCATTTATTGATAAAACTTCGATTAAAGTTTTGGCGAACATTTTCAGTCTCTCCC
The DNA here is from genome assembly GCA_947359405.1 of Antitype chi. NCBI lineage: Eukaryota > Metazoa > Arthropoda > Insecta > Lepidoptera > Noctuidae > Antitype > Antitype chi. The sequence goes on along the minus strand of OX375829.1, from coordinate 5,334,707 downwards.
AATTGTAATCATCCAATGACGAATATTAAACCACTAAAATACACTTTCAGCACATATTAACACGTTTTTCGAATATTTTTACAGTTTTATTACTGATAGATCTTTAGTGGTAAGTTAAAAGTTTTGATTTCAAAATGTAAACATTGAAGCAGTTTGACAGATTTGTTGTCATGGTGACCAAGGTGTGACCAGCCCAACATTGTGTAACACAGATTGATATTTTTATGATGTTTCTATTCCGCTGTTATTTTTGTTATCAATAATCATCGTTTACATGCAATGCAAAAAAGTCTAATGTATTGTTTATTTTCAATCTTTTAAGTGAAAAAACTTCTCTGTTGGCATGAATGGTCCAAAGACAGCCTAATGTGTCCGAGGTGCTCAAAATTATCGAGTTCTCCCATAGTATTGGTTCTTGTAAAATTACGAATTAATCGGTACCGCTACCATGTACAGCGTAGATTTCTTTTTCCTTTTTGGCAAATTATGGGTAGGAACCAAAACTTAATGACCAGTTTTAAAATACACCACTGCAAACATTACCAATTATGTAGTAATATCACAAGGAGTAGCTTAATCCAACAGCAACAATCATATGGTTTAGTACAGACTAAACCATATGATTGTTGCTGTTGGTGTCGAGCACAGGCTCTTAGTGTACAGACGCCAGCACATCAAGCTACCCCAATCCGTCAAATATCTTTGATAGATTTTCAACTTTATTACAATATCATAAGGTTCATGTTCAATTGGAAAAATTTGACAGTTTGGGATAGCTTGACCTGCTGTCGTCTGTACTTTACATGGAAATAACATAATACGTTATGTGATATATCTTGGGGTTCAAAACTTCAAATAATAACTTAAACGAAGACATTGAACTGTTAAGATTTGCATGACGTGCTCATGTGCATAGTGCGTGACATTATTTTATCTTGAAATTAGTAAGCATGACAATGCAGTATGACAATGCTGATATTTCTTACAAATTTCAAGATAAAATGTGATACAATTGTTATATTTATCCTATTTGTAGTCATATTGTATGAAATTATACGAATTAGAAATAAAATGTCTATAGACAGAACTCGAATCACAGACACAACTTATCTCTTCGGAAATATAGTCACAAGAATACCTTTAAGGTGATGGAAAGGACTGAAGGCTACATCATATCTGGTTTAGACCGAGTAATTTGAACAAACACTGGAAGGGGGTCTGATAGAATCACGTACTGAATCCATTTTAAAGATCCGTCGTGTTTTGTTTTTACGTAATACTTGGCGGTTCGAATTCAGTTTGCAAAACTTCACAATAAATAAATGAAAAAGTAATAAATTATACCCACGTTGGCAACATTACTTTATTGAACTAACAAGCCTGAAAAGATCGCAAATGTAACTCTGTTCTCTGCCATCTATTGAATATTACTCAAAACAGGAATTTTAATTAAAATGGATAGATGGCAGTAAAAGCATCATAAACAATAGTTATGCTATAAAATACAAAAGTGTCGAATGTCGCGGGAAAACTGTGTAAAGAAAGTGGATCATTTATTTAGGCGGGTAATACTTGAGTGAGCATGCGTGAAAACAGCTGAGCGATAGCAGCGCTATGAAGCGGCAGTTGAAAGAACTAAGCAGTCGCATCATGTCTGCCTGCCGGTTCGGTGTATGATGCTTTGGCGGCTTTGATAACCTCCAAACAGTTTGTTGTTACTCCGTCCCGTGAACCGGAATTCGTTTATAATCGATTTTGCATTTGTTTTAGTAACTGCTTAGTTATTATTGTTTAAGTGTCACATAATAGTGAAATAAACAAGTGTTTCTTTCGGTCGTCGGATACGCACTTGCTGCCGTATCCTTGCTAGCGTTTATCGATTTTCATTTTACAATGAACGTAACGTTTTGTTTACTTATTATTTGCTCGTAATATTGTGTATATCATGTTCGTTATGTGCATAATTCGCCGATAGTGTTGTGAATTGTGATCGATTCAAGTATGTGCGAGAGTTCGCGCGAGACTTTGTGTTTTGGATGACAGAAAAATGGAATTTGAGAACGATTTCAGCTTGAAAGAATGGGCGAAGGACAAACCTTTGTCCATTCTGCAGTTGGACCCGGCCGACCGTGCAGTTCTAAGGATAGCAGGTTGGTTTCCTCCCCCTAGATAAGCTACCATACGAGGCTTCATAGTCTTGTTTAATTAATACTTTTTATTAATCATTGTTTTTTCCGTATAATCGGGTCATGTTATCGTCCACAGCGATAATGACGACAGCTAAGATTAATGTTTGCAATATGAACTCGATAAAATGTGTGTTACCTCTTATTACAACTATCTGTTTACTTTCCCGTCACCGTTTCAAAGCGCCTAGCTAGCTCAACTTAGTTTTTTTTTTGCGTGATCACGGCTCTCAACGGCCTCGCATACCTAGGTTTTCACTTTCGTCCGATTGTAGTTTGTTTTATATTTTTCATTATACAAACAACGTTATCGCATGCCGGTTTTTACTTAACGATAAATGTATAGCTATCTACGGCGGAGAATCCCCGTTCGTGTGACTTTCCCATGCCCATGGCATAGAGTAATAAAGTTATGGTATTATTTTTATTATGCCAACGGCGCTGCCAACTACAGAGATTCCTATGAGTTCCCATGACTTTGTTTTTCTTTAGTCATATTATTTTGCCATCGTGGGTACCTAGCTACTTAGCTAGGTATTACGCGAGTTTACACAGATTGTGACTATCTTTAGGTACTAGTTATCTAAGTACTTTATCATTATATTTACGCACGTCATCCATACATCTGTGTGTCACACACGGAAATAGAAAGGGGACACTAACCGATAGGTACAGACTAGTGCGGGATGTTATGCTCGTTCTGTTAAAGCCTAGTCTACACTAGAATACAATTTTTTACACAGGTTACCTATTTTTGTCACTGTCATGAACAGGCTACTGCTAGACCCTGCTTAATCTTTACAATGCTATCTCTTAGTAGGTACTTAGGGACCTAATTAGGTTTCACCACGGTAGGTTCTTTACCGACACGAAAATACTAAGAAGGTAGCACAAAAACATTGTCAACGATATTTTTAGAACCACTTGACTGATTAAATTAATACCTACTTGGTTGCTATCTAAGTAATAAATTATGTCTCCTCATAACGCCGAGAGTACCTACTGTATGAATTTCAAGAACCTACTATTCGCCAGTTAAATGGGCGGAAAAAATCTTCTGAATACCTACTTCACGTAGCCTGGGCAACGTGGTATTTTTTACAAAAAAGTGATGCACAAGAGCAGTGGCGGCCTCAGATCATAATGATCTGAGGTGGCGGCCTAGTGCAAGTGCAACCGTGACTTAGGTACCTACGAGTTTTAAGACGTAGGTTGGAACCCAGACAGGCGCATTGACTAAAATATTTCATCACCACTGCTCTCAAAACGGTGAAGGAAAACATCGTGAGGAAACCGGCATGTCCTAGAACAAAAAAAATCGAAGACATGTGACATCTACCAAATCGCACTGGGCCCGCGTAGTGGATTACGGCTCACTCTCTCTCACTGGGAGGAGGCCTGTTTCCCAGCAGTGGGAGCAGGCTGATTATATTATGCATGATGCACGATGCGCCGGAACAAGGCTTTACGAGTGACGATAGTTAAATAATTGGTACCTTCGGCTCATCGTGGCAGTTAGCCCGAACGCGACGCTAAAGTTGCTGACTGGCATATTATAATTATATTCTTAGTTTCTCACCACTGAATAGACTAGTATTTAAGATATTTTCGTTCACCTACTTAGATCGTGACACGAGAGCCGTAGTGTGCAAAAGAAACCGGTAGATTTCCCGGTAGAGACCATTTTATTGACATTCAAAACAAACAAACAAACTTACATTACCTAGGATAAATATTTAGATTGATAATATTATTAATCAAAAGAATGCGACATACTATTCATTGTGACATGACAGCTGTCAAACTTTAGCTGAATCGTCTGCTGAGGATCCGAAGATGTTGAAGAATGCGCTTATACATCAGTGTGAACTTAGCCGTTAGCACACAGTACACTCGACCCAATTCAAGGCCAGTCCCATTCTTATTTTGATCGCACAGTTAATAGCACCTTAAATCCTCATTACAAAACAGCTGCTAATGCTTATTACCGACCTATTAAGGGGCCCTGTATTTGCCCACAGAACACGTAGACCATCTCATACAAGACTTAATTAAACGAAGGCATCCGGCGTGTACCTGTCAGCTCGATCCTAGTTTAATACCAGCATTAAATTTATTGCATGCACGTTATCAATATAAACGGCGAACCCACTTAACCGTTACTTAATAGCATTGCATGTACCCGGCAGGTGTTTGTTCACCATCGAAGAATAATAACTGAACCCTTAATTTCCCTTTTCCGCATACCTGATGTTGCTGTTTCATTTCGCTCATAAAAACTACGTCTTTCTTTCCCTTTCTCGCGATCGCCTGACTATTGTTACCATTGTTACCACCGGACACATTGCGTCGAGTGTTCTAAATTTAAATTCTCAAAAACTTACTGTAAAGGTCATAGACAAAGAAGTTTTAGTTTGTTTTGTGTGGCAGTTGGCATTGCTGATGCCCGTGGTAGCAGATGACACTATTTTCTGCGAGAAACTTTGAAATAATCGTCGCTGAATCTAAGCTCTTCATCTACCCTTTATCGTGTATCCAAGCAAACAATAATGAAACAAATATACGGCATTATAATTAAGGTTTTGCAGTCTCAAACCAGTTAAATATAAAGTAGAGCAAGCGAAAAAACAATAAATCCTCGTCTGTAGTACTTAATTAAAGTAAATCACGTTTAACACCTTTACTGATAACGAAAGCAACCTGCGGTTTCTTGTAACACAAAGTAATCTTAACGAACTGTCAGATAACACAACTTCATGCTCTTTTTTTCTACAGTTCGAAAACCAAAAAGAAAGAAAAGGTGCTGAAACTGTTACCGGCTTTTGTTTTATACGAAATCGAATTTAGAATCGATTAGCTATATTAAGTCATTTGAATCCAGAACAATCGATTTTTAAAATCAAAAAGCTTACTTTTTGGCGTTCGAACAATTTGAACTATTTGTTTTACTAGTATCGAGTAATCGGCAAGCTTTCACCATTGTAGTCGATGTTCCATTCGAAAGGTGACAATCGATTCTATCAAGCTCCAATACGAATAGCTCGGTATTTGCTCATCTGATACTTAAGATCTCATTTGCATCGGTTTATTTTTGGTTTCTAATAAGCATTTCTTTTATTGTGATACACTTCGTTATAAAGATGGTCAAGCCATTCTCTATTGAGTAGCTTTCTTTCTTTTTCCAAACTATTGTATTGATCTTTGAAACGAGGTTCCATAAAAAGGTAAAAAGGACATATAAAGAGGAACAATATTTTCGCAATTGTCTGTAAATTAAATAAGAAACGGGTTTAGGTTGGGTATCACACTTCACCCTTGTCTCCAAAAATCGCCAGAAATGTGACAAATGTGCCATTTTTAAGTCTTCTCTGTCTGCTATGGTGCTTGTTCTCAGGATTCTAATGCAAACGTAACTGTCAGCAGAGGAAGAACCAGGATAAATGATATGCAAGTAGAAAAAGAAAGTTAAGAAAAATCCTTTCTTGGTTAATTTAAAAAAAGAATATATTAAAAACTTTTTAATACTGTAAGAGAGAGGTCGGTTCCCACAGCAAACTGCTTTGAAAATATTACTTTCGGAACTGCAAAATGAGACTTTCATCCGATATTACTTAAGCGGATTATAGTAGTAACTTTTATTACGGACATTACTCAAGATTTCATGAAACTCCATGTTTTTTTTTCTGTGTGCAACACAGCACAGTAGCCGCTACTATTTTTGATACGGTCTGCGCCGAAATACTTTCGATTTCCTTGCTACTGTTTAGATTCTCTTCGTGTAATTTAAAGTATTTTCATTGCCTTTGTTAGCCAAGTTTCATCTTAAAGTTTGGCCTAAACGTGACTCGATTAGATCCGCTAAATCGATTCCGATTGATCAAATCGATACTACAAATTTAACAAATTCTCAGCGTTATTTAACTGTTGTATCGCCTTTATTATGTGCCAGTGCTTAATCGGTTCCATTAGAATTATCTTGCTGTAACAGATATCGATTGCCATTGAAGTTACTCGATTTAAGTGTCAACGATTACAGATTACGGGGCTAATAAGATAAATGGATTATTAGTGTTAAGTGTTTTAGTTATCTCCCCTTATAAGGGCGCAGGCACGGTGGGGAAACTCTTTCGTACTGTGAAGGTTGTCTGCCAAAGTCGACCTTATGTAGTGCAAGCTGGTAAAAAAATAATTCTAGTTACATTCGAACAGTCAAGCATATTTAAAAATGGAATAGCAGAAAAGACGGTAGGTCTCAGATGAGCTGACAAACATATAACGATTTCTAGGAATAATTATTGACTTAACGACTATCATAATCATTTCAGCCGAAAGACGTCCATTGCTGGACATAGGCCTCCCCCAAGCTACGCCACTGCGACCGGTTTATGCTTCCCGCATCCAGTGGATTCCTACTGCCTTCACAAGGGTCCACCTTGTGAGAGGCCTTCCAACTCTACGTCTTCAAGTACGCGGTCGCCACTCCATCACCTTTCGGCCCTACCGGCTATCTGTTCTGCGGGCAATGTGCCCTGCCCATCTTCGGGCTATGTCCTACCTTTACCTTGGATCCCCTGCGGGTCTCTTAATTTCTGATTAGATCACTTAGGGAAACTCCAACCATAGCGCTCTCCAGTGCCCTTTAGGTGACTTAAAGCCTATTAATAAGGCCCACTACGATAAACTGTGCTTTAATTTATTCGCCCCTGCAGCATCAGTTGCTTATGAAAAGCTACACGAATTCACAGTACATACAAAAGTATTAAATGCTTTCACGAACGGAAAAGGAACATGGTAGAATTGAATGTAGCAAAATCCTATTCAAGCCAATTTTCACTGCGGTTAGTAGATACCAATTAAAAATCGAGCTGAATGAATCCGAGCTACGCTATAAGCCCACTTCGGAGCTCTCCACGGCTGAAATAAATGTTGTATCCCTGGGATTGCACTGGTTCTGGGAAATAGGTAGATTTATTCAGCTGTGTAAATCATACGTTGGGAGGAAGATGAAATTAGGTTACAGGAATACTACCTAGCGAGTTGTGGGTGATATGTTGCTACAACCGTTGTGATTTTCTATAGAGCGTGGACATTTTATGCTCAGGGGGCCGATTCTACTAACAAATTTGTTAAAAAAACGCAATAGAACCGCAACCGAATCACCACTTTTAAGCGTTTTCGCATTCTACTAAAATGAACAACGGTCCATCTGCGACACAGCTGCGGTTACGTTTTAGTTACGCCAACGATCGATTGAAACAATGTCAAAACCTATTCTACTAAAAAAATCGAACATGAGCGTGACGTTTACTATAGGACAAAGTTAATGATAAAATTATGATCATTATGTCTTTTAATTATAGAAAATACTTTTAGTGCCACATATTCGTGTTTAGTAACATTTTTAGATTCAACTTTTTTCTTTTTGGTATTAATAAAACATATTATTTTGGCATGTTGGTAACGCGGGTTACCCGCTGTGTTCCCGCTACAGTTCAGTTGCAATTCGTTTTAAGTTTAGTTTCCATTTTGCTTATAAAATAGTAGAATGACTTTTTATGTAACTATCGAACGGCGATCGAAATCGAACTGTTGTGGAAACACAGTTTAACGTGTAACGTTGCAAATTAGTAGAATCGGCCCCCAGTTCCTATAAACAATAAATAATAGTTTAAAAAACACGAAAACCAAACTAAAAAAGGAGAAAATAATTTAATTCAATTAAAAAGCGTGGGGTGCTTTTTGAGGTATTTATTTTTATAATCACACCCCACGCTTTTTAATTGAATTAAATTATTTTCTCCTTTTTTAGTTTGGTTTTCGTGTTTTTTAAACTTTTATTTATTTTCTATGTTTAGTTCTGCTAACTACAAAAACGTAATTTTTGTTTTCCTTGTTTTTCATTTTTCTCATTTTTTTTTTAAATTATTGAATAGTCATCGGTCCTCGATAAGATTACAAAGTTTAAATAAAAGTGGGTCAAAATAGCGTCCAAAGGAGTCGGTTACAAGCAAACAAACATACAAGTGAAGCTAATATAAAGCGTGTAAAAACGGATCATTTTGCTTACCAATGTTAGCATTTTTAATTAAAAAAATGGGCAAATAAATAGTTTCGTAAAAGCTAATTTTACCTGTGATGGCTAATTCGAAACGGGGGGGGGGGGGGCTGTCGACTATGCGATGGTATTAGGTCTTTACTTCATTATTGGTAAAGATACAAGAGTTCTAATTTTACCCCAACAACTGTCCGTAAATTCTTCTGTAGGAATCGCCCATAAAGGGATTGTGGGAAAGGGATAATTTCTTCTTAAAACACCACAATTAAATTATTGCTTAGCTAAAAAATAACTAAGTTGATGGATATACATTTTACAATTTCACCACAGACGTTTTACACCACTTATCATTTGACTAGTAGATTATTACAGTATGTCATGTTCTTTTTCTGCACAATATCGAGGTACTTAGTTTATTCTAGGATTCAGCTGGATCCGCCAAGGTAGCCTGCTAAATACAAACGTGTGACAGTCGCGAATCATATTTTGTACAACTAACTGCCTGACCTGCAAATTACAAAATAACGTAAGAAAATTCCACCTTAATAAGTTTTATGGTCTTACTCATTTTCATATCTTATCGTACATGGCGCAATTCCTTAATTATTTATGTAAATGTGTTGCAATATATTTTTGGCCATTTTTGCACGTCCGGACCACTCGTGAAATTACCAGTACCGCAACACTGTCGTGAAACTAATCAAAATACAACGTAATTTCGCTTGAATTTATCTATTAAGTACATCAGGAAATTAAATACTTATATAATACACACGACAATTAATACCTTCTACGAAGAACGTGAGAAAGTCGTTTAGTTTAAAAAATAGCGCACATACAGGTTTCAGACCGGTTTACGACCGGTCTGAACTGTCGCAATTTAGGAAAATAATTAATAAAACTGGTTGTTTAGCACAAAATAGGTTTTAATGTGGAACTAAATTGTTGTTTGTTGAAATACCAGTTTGTACGCGGTTGGTTCAAAGACCCGATGCCATTATCAGTGTAACGAGTACTAGAGTACTGCTAATTATTTGATAACATAGACGTTATGAAACGTTAGATCTACCTGAAATCTTTGCGATTACTTAGTTGAAGACTCAAAGATCTGGAAGAAAGTTCGAAATTACTAGCTATTTCTATTTTTGTATATAAAAGTCATCAGCTACACTGCTACAAGGATATTTTAACCGCGTTTTCACTAGGGGACATGTTGCTTAGACATCGCTGGACATTTTCGTAGTATGTCTCTGCGACTTTGCAGGATAATATCGCTCGCCACGACATTTTCTATGTTCACACAGTGTTGCCATGTACACCGTAATTACGGTAAATACACCGTATTCAGCAAAAATGTACCACCTACCGTCGAGGCATGACAACGGTGACAAAATCTTCCGTTATCTGGAAGGATTTAGATTCCTGTTGTAAAAAAAGTTAACTAAATTAAAACACAATTAATATGTATTATGGACGTATTATAATATGATTATGAACGCACTCCGATCCCTAATATTTTTGTCCGACACTACAATGGTCACACTAGCAGACAAGTTCGGGGATTCCCCCTGTTTCAGGCCCTCTATAATGCTAAAAAATTGAGTTGAAGTTTATAGATATTAATTTCGAGTAATATTACGATCGTTTCATTTAGTTAAATAGCATTCGTCGAATTTAGTTTGTTTTTGGTAACTTGTCAAGTCGTTATATAACCTGATGAACAAGAATGACCAGATTTTGGTGTCAGATTCAGAATAGTTAGGGTATTTATTTCCTTAACTCTCCTAATTTTTGTACTTATGTATATGTTTTCGAATTATTATCTAGTAACTTTACTTGTATTTTTGTATGATTCTAATAAAAGTGTAACACCGTAATTACACTGTTTTTCTCATAACCCAATGACCGTAGTTTTATAAAATCTACCGTATTTTATAATGGATTTACCACCGACCAGATTTTGGACATGGCAACACTGTGTTCAGCCTACCCAGTGGTGATTAGTATGTCGCCCAACGAGGTAGTGTTCTTCAGTGTGGCGCAAGCGACGGCGGGTGACATCGCGCGGGTCACGTAAACGTGTCGGGCGACAGAGTTCCGGGACAAATGTCCTCTAGCGAAAATGCGGCATTGACATTTGACAGGGCACTGTTGGCATTAGTTCAGACTTGGTTCAAACGGCAAAAGAACTTCTAATATGACCTAAGTTCAAATTCTGTCAAACTTTTGATGATTGATTCCCTAATAACGTATTCAATCTTGTTACTTTTATCAAAACGATCAATCACATTTTTTACACCTTTCAAACTTTGTACTGTTATTTATTCAATGACCAAAATAAAAATGGCAAAAACGTTTGATCTGAGATTGTGTAATGGTTAATTTTATAAGTCACTGCGTGATGTCAATATTTGTCTATCAATTATGTGCCGATGTGAGGTCTTGAATATTCAAATTGGCCCAGCAATTAGCAAGTTTTTGGACCGTGCGTTGATTAAGGTCGCCTTTTAGCAAACTGAAAAGTTAATTTAGTTTTATTTGTTTGCGACAATGCTGTTGGTGTTTGGACGAAATACAAATCAAGTGTCTAGTTTTCAGTTCAGTTCTCAGGTAGGTACGTAGGTAGTTAAAAAAGTAACTACTCACTGGATCTTCTATGCATTACTTAGGGGCCATTAATAAATTACGTGAGGCGTTTAGGGGGGGGGGGGATCGAGTCGAATCTCACCCAATCTCACGTGGGGGAGAGGGGTTCTCGGCAAATATCACGTAATTTAAATTATTATTTATTTCCGCAAAGAAACAATGTAACATTACGCGAAAACCGGATTAAATTATGTAAAACATGTTTTTTCCGCCAATATGGCTAAATCCTACAAAATAATATTTATCGCGGTTATGCTAACGCCACAAAGTAGCACAGTAGCTCCGCGATGGTTAAACCGCCACCGGTCAGCCAAGCCAGCCAAATGCAACGCAAATAAGCACAGATTAAGTAACGTTTTTACACTAAAAACACGTATTTGAAATATGTCACGTGAGTATGGGGAGGTTGAGGGTCGAACCAAATCTCACGACATCTCACCAGATCCGGGGTGGGGGTCGAAAAATCGCCAAAATTGCCTCACGTAATTAATGAACCCCTTAGCGCCGAGAGTTGCAAATCGAACAGTGATTCCTGAAAATCCAGTGCGTGATAAAATCCCACCACGATATTTTTACGTTCGTGCGAACGTGGTCAAAGAATGGAAGACAACCTTCCATCCATGGAAGGTTGTGACTTCAGTCAAAGAAAGGAAAAAAAACATAAATACTGAAACTTAAAATACAGGAAGAGGTCGTTTGGAGAGCGTTTCAAAGCACGCAGGAAGGAGCCAGTAAAGACAATAGAATTTTATTCTCTTTTCAAAAACGTTCTAAATCTAGAAACAACTTGAGGACTCGTAAGATCGAGATCGAAGAGAGAGAAAAGACACGTAATCCAAACTGGGTCAAATTGTTTCCACTACACTGTAAAGTAGCAACATTGCAGTTTGCCTGAGTAAAATGCAATGCAGTACCACTTACAGTGCAGAGCAAATTAATCAACCCAGAACGCTACCGATTTCCCCTGTGACCCTGCGACCTGACCGTGAGAGTGCAAATATGCTTGCAACTGTACACGGCAGTCTGAAATGGAATGTTTTGAAAATGTAGTTTCTTCTGTAAGTCATTATGATTGTAATTGATTGAGTAATGAATTTAAGTAGATACACTACTTGGCATACTACTATGAAAATGATATCGACTTCCGTGAAAATGGCTTGGATGGAATATGGACGCGTTAAAGTCATGATCAATTCTTCTCAATTCATTAATAAAATGTAAGTAGTCAAATGACACTAAAGATTACTTAGTGTTCAATCTTGCATGTCAAATTCTAACGCTTAGCTGTAAGTAATAAATCCTTACCCGATTGCCATCAGAGATACTTTAAAAGCTGATAACGTACTGGGCAGCCAGACTGCGAGTGAGCAAATAATAAATGCCAATGTTAAAGATACTCATTCAGCAAATCTTATAAATCTTGTCCCATTCCAATCAGTCGACAATGACGTTTCATACCGTCAATCGATAAACCATTTCGATTCCTTCAACCCTAATGATCCATTGGCAGAATCGATTAGGTGATCGATATTGATCAACGTTATCGATTGATCTGTACTTCAACTTTTGAATCTGGAAGGAGCAGACTTGCAGTCGCTAAGTAATGAAGCGTCAGTCGCTTGAGTACTTGCCTTGTGATACAATTTAAAGCGCTTTTAAAATCTACTTACAGCACTTGGTACGAAATGTGGATGTTTATTTTAATCGACATCTTCCAAGTGGCCAGTCATAAAATCTGCTCGACCAAAATCCGTCTAATCATTGCCAACGTTCAAAAAATTTGTCGGCTCTTCTATTATAAAAGCGTATCAACTAATTATTTTTATCAATAAGTGGCTAAGATATCGTCGATCAATCATTACGACTATCCAGCCAGTTCATCTAAGGTCAATTCATAAATAATTAAATAAGTTATAATAGATTAAAACCTCTTTTGATGTAATGCGCGGGTTATCTCTGTTTTCTTTGACGATTGAAGGGTTTCATGGCATTGTATCAACTGTTTATGTTTTCGTGTTAGTCGTAAATATCCAAGGGTCTTTTTATGGTTGGCAAACGGCTGGGCGAATTGTGATGGAATATGTTAACTTTAAAAGTAAAATCTTTGATATAGCCAAGCCGAACCATATAATTCTTTATTTTGCATGTAAGACTTGCCTTGGAATGTGAGGCTATATCAAATCGTATTTACATATGATTTATTCCGATCCCTCGAAAACAAAGCACATAGCATTTGTGTTCAGTACACAATTTTCAAGCTGTACAAACACATATTTCGTGACGATCATTTGCGTAGAACTTCCAACTACCATCAACTTCCACGACTTTTTCCAACTATGTTGGGGTCATCGGCTTCCAGTCTAACCGGATGCAGCTGAATACCAGTATTTTACATGGAGCGACTGCATACCTGACCTCCACAACCCAATTACTGGGTAATACAATACTTTTTGGTAAGACTGGTTGTCCGACGTTCCGGCTTCTTACGACTCGTAACGACTGTCAAAGATCCAAAAATAACAGCCGGGACCAACGGCTTATTCGTGCTTTCCCAGGCACGGAGGGGTCTGGTATGTAAAGACGATATAAGCAATTCGTATGTACAAATTATTTATTCAGGTCCCTTGAAAACAAAGCACATAGCATTTGTCTACAGTACTCAATTCCCAAGCTGTACAAACACATCTTTCATTGCGAACATTTGCATGGAACTCGTAACTCCCAAATGAAAAATTCAAAACTACTTTTTCGACAACATTCACACAACTCGCCGCACTACCCACTACTTCAGCCTGTGACCAACCAATAAATTAAAAGAAGAGGTTCGTAAAACAAAGGTGACAAGTCTCGAATTCAACCAGAATAAAGAGGGTGCCCCTAATGCTGCTGATTTCAGAGGACAACGAACTCTTACATTCCGACAGGCCTATGCAGATGGAATACATTACTTTAGGATTGTCCAATTTGCGTGAACATGGGTTTGTACTTTCCTTAAACAGTTTTCGGCATTGTTTTTATGTAGGGCGTGTATTTTAATACTGTAACGGTCTTCTCGTCTCAATGGTTTTGTTATTTCAATAAGGTAGCAGTTCTGAGTAAAAGTCTAAGTAGTATTTCTACTGATGTCGTGTCGGTACGATCAACTATACTAGAACAGCTCAAGCCATGAGACAGAAGTTAGCCAATCAGCAAGCTAAGTAACAGGCATTAAAACCACGTGAGTATGGACGTAAAAATATCGCGGCGGGGTTTTATAGCACACTGGATATTCAACTGTCGGTGCTGAACCGAGCATTCAAGATCCAACAGTTTGCATTCCAGCTCATCGAAACACTTCGATTTTCAACTCTGGGCCGTAAGCAGTGCGTTGGAGTGCGGATACAGTGCGCGAAAAACTATCGCCACGATATTTTTACGTCCGTCCGAGCGATCGTGGACTAACAGGAGCCTTTGAGGTCCTGCCCGACGTCAAGTGGCGTGGAGTAATTAAGGATTGTAATTGTCGTGAGGAAAGCTTCGAATACAAATGTGGGGGTCTAAAAGAGTAGGAAGACCAAAGAAACTATAGATGGAAAACTATCGAGATGACGACTAAAATAAAAGTATACATGAATGAGGAACAGGGTGTAAAGTTCACTCATCCTTTATAGAAAAAGGAGGATTCTCCGACAGGACGGGTGTTGTATCTGCAGGCTTAGCACGAGCACCGATTTGTCGACGGAAGAATACACATGACTATTAACTAAATGATGTACAATAGGAGAAGATAGCTATGTTTTTCTATTAATTATCACAGTTATGCGTTCTAAACGAATCATGATTTTGCAGACAATCGTATATACTTTGTGGCCGTCGAGTAGAAATTTTGTTGTCAGTGTGATTTTGACAGTTTAAAGATCGTTAGAAACGAAAGACAAAATGACAGATTGTAGAAGGATATCTACAGTGCGATGTCAAAAATGGAGAAACGAAATGTCACTTTGTATTGAAAAAGCACTGTCTTTTTTTCGTAGAAATATAAAGCGTAATGCTAAGCCTGCTGGTGGGTAACAGCTTGACGATTGATGTCGGGATGTTGTATATATATGCTAGTTGAGTGCTAAACTCTGCTTGCGCGATGCAGGATTTTGCGTGACATTAGATTGATGTAGCGTTATAGTGGCCCGCTACAGACGTATATGGAAGAAGAAAAAAGTTAAACCGACCCCAAATGAATGGGGTAAGTGCTGGAGAATGTTATTGATGATATTAGTCATCACTCGTAAAGGCTCTTAGGCCGAATAGTAAAAGTAAAATATATATTATTAACAGTGATAGGAATAGGTAGTGCCTATTAGCCTAAACTTCGAAGAACAGAGACAAGAAACGGAGACTTCCTTAGGACTAAATTATTTCCGGCACATCTGTCTCGAAATTTCGAGACAACACTTAAATACATTTAAAAAAATGTGTTATTTGGAATAAGTAATTCGTCTATATTTATCTAAAGTTTGTCTATAAATGTGATAGTTTACACTTGAACTTTAGAACTTTTTTACACTTGAACTTTAGAAATCTCATTAAACGTAGCCGAGAGTGAGCTAGAAAGAAGATATTTACTTCGAAACGTGTACTGCTTCTTATTCAAACATTGTGATTCATTGTGTATTACGATCAACAAGTCATTTACAAAATGTTCACCAAAAAAAAATTCAGAAAATTTTATGGTTGTAACGACTGTGGTTTTTATTATTTTATTATGATATATCTAGTCGCAAACTTTAGGTAAATATAGACGAATTACTTATTCCAAATAATTTTTTTTGTAAATGTATTTATGTGTTGTCTCGAAATTTCGGGACAGATGTCTCGGAAAAAATTTAGTCCTAAGGAAGTCTCCGTTTCTTGTCTCTGTTCTTCGAAGTTAAGGCAAATAGGCACTACCTATTCCTATCACTGATTATTAATATCTCAATATCGCACGTGAAGATGATCAAGTAAATTGTTTGTTATTAAACAAACAATTACTCAATTACTTATTGAGTGGTTTCGCGTCATTGCTATTAAGCGATGACGCGAAACCACTCAATAAGTAATTGAGTTGATACTGTGTTAGTATCGGAGCTTATATAGAAACTAAACAAGTCATCTTAGGCCCTTAGTTAGGTGCACTAGAAGGTTCTATTCGGGATTACTAATTTTATTGTGTTCTTCTAAATTGCATTGTGCGAATGTCCTCAAGTCTTTATCTTTAAGTAGCACTTTAGTAATTAATCGGAACAGTTTTAAATGGGCTTCATACCTTCCAATTGTAGAAAACGATGAATCAAATACAACCATAAACATACTTTCGGGAGGATAGTCTGTACGTGATACGTTCAATCCGATAGTGTGTATTAGATTTAAATTCCTTCTAGATAGACGTTACTACTCCATCATTGAGTAAACTACTGATAAACAGAGGTATGACGATTCCGACTTGCTAATTAAACTCATATGATTTTTATTTATTGATTAAGTATGAATGTGTTTATTTATGTAAAATTGTAAATGACCTGTTTACCTATCTGACATATTTTAAATAGATTTTTTATTTTTATTGTAATGTATTGGCATGCGACCTTCTAATTATAATTGCTTGTTTGTGTTAATTTTGTACGCCTATTGGCAAAACATAGTGCACATATTTTAGACAATATACTAGCTATACCTATGTTTAACAAAATAAATGATTGATTGATTGTTTGAAAAATGTGTGGAAAGTGATTTGGCTCACATTTAACAATGATCACCATAATCATCTGCCTAGCCTTATCCCAATTATTTTTGGAGTCGGCTTTCAGTCTAATCGGATGTAGCTGAATACCAGTATATTACATGGAGCGACTGTCTATATGATCTCCATAATCCAGTTACTGGGTAAAACCAGTACCAACATAAAGAAAATCCAGGTTGTTACTGAAAAAATCCAAATCACAGAAACACTTTGTCCGTTCTGGACTCAAGACTCCAAGCTTAGCAGTCGCGCTTACGATAAATTCGATCTGAAGGACTAAATAATTAATATCCATTACTAACTCTCTAACTAACACTCCTTTGTTCCCAGACAACCTGCATGCAAAACCGAATATCCAACAAGAAAGGAAACATTTTATCCCTACATGCTCCTACATTTCTTACAAAGTTTATTCATCATATAGACTGTAGAGTGTTAAGTAAATACGTAAACGCAACTGCCATTGTTCAGGTGGTTCGCACTGACTCACACGCTGTGAATTTCCTGCAAGCGTATTTAAGAGGATGTCTTGGTTTTGAACCTGAAATGTAGAAGCAAGGTTGCGAGATTTAGAAGATTTTATTTGCGGAGAAGTATATCATCCTTGTATACCATGAACATATTTCAGTTTCCTTCATGCTCATGTCCTTAAACGCAATTTTTCTTCCATACATATCGTATTTAGC
Source organism: Antitype chi (assembly GCA_947359405.1). NCBI lineage: Eukaryota > Metazoa > Arthropoda > Insecta > Lepidoptera > Noctuidae > Antitype > Antitype chi. Next base: position 5,317,379 of record OX375829.1, on the reverse strand, counting down.
GGTCATCTCAGTGTCCACTACTTTTACAGCAGAGAGATGATAGATGGTACTATCATCCTTCTTAGTTTAAAAGTAGATACCGTGACCGTATTGTAGCTTTTGAGTCCAATGTCCAACAACGACGGAAAATAAACTTATAAAGAATTTTATAGAGGGCTGAGAAAAGCTTTTATTTTGACGTGCAGTGAAAAATGAACTTTTCTGAACTCTCCTGTCTTTCTGATCACACGTGAAAGTTATGCTCAAGGAATTTTCCAAGTTTGATCTTATCCACTCTTACTGAAATAAAAAAAAAACCTGCGAGATAGCTAAAAGTGTCACTGCCGAAATAAACCGTCCTGTTGCGTGGGGAAAATCGTATGCCAAATTATCTGAGTCCATACGTTTTAAATTAGGCAACCCTATTCAGAGGACAAAAGCGTCTGAAGGTGCTAATAGCTCAATACGAGTTATTTGAGTTGAAAGGAAAAATGGGGGACGCAGACGTGAACTCAGCCTTTGAGTCGAGGTCGACTGTACTGTAGTTAGTTATATTTAACTAGCAGAGTCGCGCTAATGTAGATCGATAGTAGCTGACATTGGCAGGTACGAAACAGTCATGTTTCATGTAGACAGTATTAACGTAACATCAGCCCTTGTATCCCCAAAGGGTTGAGCAGAGGTGTACACTCATATTTCGCCAGTTATGTTTTGACGAGTAGACAGTATAAGAAATGGAGGGGAATCTAGTCGCGGGCTCGAACTGGTGGTCCTGGCTAAAGATCACGCTGTCTCACCAGGCTTCGTGTCCGACAGAGATAGTATCAGTGATGAGCACTTAGACGCTAGTCTACACGCAAAACCTTATTGAGTGAGATGCAGGATCATTTATAGTAAAACATTCGCGTAAAAATTTAAGAAAAGTCCTTTGGAAGATCGGGTTTTATGAAAAAACCATTGCATAAATCAATGACCAATAAAGTTTATTGAACTTTACGGTAATTGAACTTTGTCGGTACCGACTTGGTTGTGGAGGTTTTACACTTCTTTTTATTACTTAAACACGCCCAAAGTTAGGTTAAATTAGCAAGAAAATAGAATCTTTGTTGGCTCCTAACTTTTTAATTTTAATTTTATTATTGTTTCCGTACAGACAATATTAATAATGAGACAAAACCATACCATGTTTAATTTTTGATGTACATTTTTGAACAGTGGAGTAATACACTTCCGAAGTTTTTATGGGAAAAATGTGGACTTGTTCCACCTTAAATTGAGCTTTGCTACTGGATGTAACAGTTAAAGCCTTTAATCTTCTTATAATGAAGCGTGTGTTCTTGGTAGTATACTACAATGCCTGATTGGTGGAGGGATATAACGGATTGCATCATGAAGATAGACAGCCGCGTCCCCGTCTCCGTCGATGTTCAGTTACTGCAATTTTTGGAGCGCAGCGCGTGTGGAAACCGGCGTGTTCTAGAACCAAAAATTCGAAGACGTCCGACATCTACCAACCTGTACTGACCCGCGTGGTGTATTACGATACACTCATACTCACAGAGAAGAGGCTTGTCCCAGGGGAACATTATAAGCTGATGATGATGATCCGCAGTCGTTGATATGATGAAATGCCCATCTTCATTTTACTGTTTATTTACGTAGGTTTTTTATATTTTTTCTTCTGCGAAAATCGCTCAACAGAAGTTTAGAAAAATACTCGAACCATAAAATAAAATTTAGATACCACATGAGCTGTCGCGACGAATACACAATTTAGCAATTCAATAGCCACATGAATGTATAGCAGTTTGAAATTCAAATAGGTACATACAGTATCTATATGTCTGGCTGTTTACATAATGATCGAGACGGTTTGTTTCACAATAGATATGATAATGTTTTGAAAATACTTGTTGCTAAGTGATTTAGTTGCTAGGTCTCCCGAAGTGTTGATGAAAAAACCTTTTTACGATTCCGGAGCTCGTAACTCTCTAGACATTTTCTTCCCTGTAGAAAAGATGTCTGCTAATGTACTGGACGTTGCAGCTAGAAATATTTTAGCTGAAGCGAGTTCAGGAAGGCAGATACTTAAGAGCTTTGCAAGTGACAACTTCGACGGTGAAACGTGACTTTGCCAAATTGCACGTAGAATTTTGTACGGAGCGAGAAGCTGCTATTGCTAAGTTTTGAAAGACGTTATTAAGGTGAATGTGCAGTGGTAGACCACGAAATTCAAATTTTCTTACGTTTTTGCAATTTTCAGGTCAGTATCAGGTTGTATCCTGATCAAAATGTGATTTGCGAATATAACAGGTACGTGTTTACAGAATTTTGTCATTAGAATGTCTAATATATCTCTTATTAGTTAGATTTCTTCCACAAGCACTTTTCCATAAGAAATTTGTTCTTATGGAACAAATATAACTTAGAAAGATGTATTATTGATTCTAATGATTATAAATCTGTAAATACGTACATGTTATAGTCGCAAATCATATTTTGATCAAGTAACAAGCTTACACTCACCTGAAAATTGCAAAAAACGTAACAAAATTTGAATTTCGCGCTCTACCACTGCGCATTCACCTTAAATTAAGAACACAGAAAGATGGCGTCTATAAATGGGCTAATTCTATTTCAAAGTTGTAAAGAGATCTTATGAGGTAGAAAACTTGAGGAAATGGCGGCGATGATATTCCGCAATCCCCAAGAGACAATTGGAGCCAACGTTCAACCCTCAAGGACTCTAAAGTTTACCTTTACTTGAGCCAGACGGCTCAGTGATAGCTGTTGTATATCTGCACCCTAATTGCGTAACACGCGATTAATCATAATCGGTTTCATTTTGACAGTTCAACAATATTCATTGCGTTATTTACGTTGTTGAGCAGACACATTTTTCGAACATATGAAGCAATGGTTTAGCCATCTGTTTCAAAACGAAACAGATTATGTTTAATCGTGAGTTGCGCAATTAGGGTGCTGGTCTACAATCAATACAGCAAGCTTTGTTGGTCCAGTCTCAAACCAGACTATCGAATGTTAAAATCAATAGAGCGACGGATTAAAATAACTTTTCAGGCTTCGTTTTTTATGTACTGTTTATAGTTTTTATTTAAAGGCGCTGTGGAAAATATAATATAATGGCTGCTCTTTGTTATGTGCACCATAAAAATGAGAGGTATTAAGTAAATGTAGAAATTTTACATTGGGTGATAAAATGTAGGTATTATCTTTTTTCGGAGGCAGGAATCTGAAGAGAACCTTTGGATGTATTAAAAGAGAAAAAGAGACAATACTATAATTATGTAGTCAGTAGACAAAATATCAGTACATGCGTAAATTGATAGATTTAAGCCATTTAAATGGAAGCTTTTAAACTCTATTGTTCGGAAAATTTCGTCTCAGAAGATTTCCCAGAGGGGTACTTAATTGTGTAACACACGACGGATTAAAATAACTTTTGAGGCTTCGTTTTCGATGTAAGTACTGTTTATACTCTTAATTTAGAGGCGCTGTGAAAAATAGAATAGATACTCTTTGTTATGTACACCATAAAAATTACAGATATGAGTATATGTAGATATTTTACATAGGGTGACATGACACAATGTGGGTCTTGTCTTTTAAAGAAAACCTTTGGGTGTATTAAGAGAGAAGAAGAGACAATATAACCTGTAGTCAGTGGTGTACTACTACAAAATTTCAGTACATGCGTAATTACGCATATAAGTACTGAAATTTTGTAGTTTTTTGAAGATGTTATCGAGAAGAAAGCAAAGTGTAGAAGTATGTGTGTAAAATAGTCTATTTTAAATTGGTGTTTTTATAGCTAAAGTATTTATTTCATTATTTATTTCAAGACTATTAACTTTCGCATTCGTTTATTTATACAGACGTGAATAACGTCGGCAAATGTTTTGAAAACTATATTTCTGTAACTTTATTTATTAGGGCCATATTATATGGTAGTTTAATAATGTATGTCGACTGTTAAAACATTTCTCTCACATTGAGGGCAGATCGAAAAACTTAATCGTTTCAGTGTAGCATTTTTCCAAGCTCTTTTCGATTTACTTTTTTTTGGAAGACCCTCGTTCATCTTCAAACTCATTGACTACTCAACTAGTCTGTCAAGCATCTGATTATTCATGCATGTATGTTTTAAAATCTTAGCGGCATGCGTAGGAGGCTCTTATGAGTCAGTGAGGTAAACAGTCTAGCGGTCGCAGGTTCAAGGCCTGTGCCTGATATTTTATTGTTTGCTTTCTTGCTAACTTGCTCCCGATTTTGCCTGCAATGCACCACTGTTGCGAGTAGTGAAATTTGATCAGGGTTCAGAAGGCCAATTCTCGTTAACGTTCAAAATCTAGTCGCAGTGTCATCTCGGCGACAAGCAAATGTCAAAAACTTGTCAAAAATGTATGGAAACTCGAGGTATTTTTGACAGATTGAGACTGAGATCAGACTGTGAACTTTCATAAAATTACGAGAATTGCCCCTCTGTTGTTAAGTTGGTATAGTGTTTGGGCTTTGTATCGTCTTGCACTCGTTGTAGTTCAGGCTTGTAATTCCTCATGGCTATGGTGTCTTAGCTATTCAAGCATAAACTTATGCTCAGCCTATAATGTTCCCACAGCTGGGACACAGGCCTCCTCTCTGCGAGAGAGTGGACTTTATTCCACCACGCGGGCCCCGTGCGGGTTGGTAGATGTCACATGTCTTCGAATTTTTGGCTCTAGGACATACCGGTATCCGCACGACGATTTTGAGCAGTGGTGATGAAATAATTTACACTAAGTAAAGCGCCTGTCTATGTTCGGAACTTCGGACCCACAACCTAAGTATATACGAGTAGAAATCGTAAGTCGGGGTCATTACCTCTGGGGTCACCATTGCTCATCATCCGTCAGTTCAGTAATTCAAGGGTATGGCTAAATTTATTAGATGTAAAATGGCGTAGGTCTGGAATGTAAATTACAATACTCTATTTCAGCTTTGTTCATTTATACAACGAGTAACATAATTATTAACGCAAGACCTCATACACCCCAATTAGAGTATTGAGTTAAAAGCATAATACGATGACCAAAACTATTTTTTTTAAAGCTAACTGATATTATTAAGAAAAACGTGTCGACCCAAGTATTACTTTATGCATTTAAAATTGAGTCTTATTTCTTCGGGAATAAGATTGAATTTTCTTTGGCTCAATCAGTGGTAGGTATGGAAAAATACATAATAAAATAAAATAAACTTATATTAAAAGTTACTGAAATCGATTTAGTAGTCAATTAGGAACAAACTACTTCAGGTCTTGCGTCCATTCTGTTCGGGTTATTGTAAACTCACCACAACGAAAATTTGCCACATTTAAAAATATTGGTTAACTTGCCACAGTGACAAAATAATTCACAACAGGTATAGTAAACTCGTCACAGGTACGTCAAACTTGTTTTAAATGTACCGACAGTAAAACGATATTAGTTCTACATTAGTATTTAGTAAAAGTAATGTAGTTTCAGAATAAAGAAAAAGAAGAACGATTTTATGTAATAATCAGTTTAATTGAAAGTAAAAGGCGTGATTATATAGATAGATAGATCAGTTTAATTGGATAAATCATAGATTTAAAAAGGTTTAACTATGTTTTAAAATAGGAATTACTTATTAACGAAAATAACTAACTTTGGCTTATGTAATTACAAATCACAGCATTTTGTACTACACAATCACACTTACAACTACATTGGTACGTAATATAAAATGTAGAGACGTTTATCTTTAAGCACAGTTAAAATATAAGGTAAAATCAATATATAGTAAAAAAAAATCACAGTATTATTTAACAGGTCCGACATATAAGTTTAAAATATCTAACTTTGGCTTAATTAAAAATTACAGTCAAACTTACTATTACTATATGAAGAAAACACACTATTTAGTTTAAGATCACAGTATTGATAAAATTGTATATCAGTATTATGTAATCAATTGGCATATCATTACAATTGTTGCAATGCAGCTATTTTTGCTATTACTTCGGTTGGAGTGTAGCCTTAGAGGCACTATGGAGCGAGGACTTAGAAAAATTTGGTTTTTTGGCCAGAGTGTCGTTGTACCTTACTTGAGGGAGCGCTTGCTTCGCAGTCACTAATTATATGAATTGGTTTTTTGATTTTATTAATTAAAGCGTCTTCTTTAATTTTATTTATAGCGGTGTGTACCTGCAAAGATATCCATAGGTTAGGTTAGGTTAGAACTGTGACCAACTACGCGCGAGCCGAGCGAGCGAAGCGAGCGGTGCCGCGGCAGCGGCCGGGGAGCGCTACCTCGAAATTGGTCGCGAAATTTTTCTAAGTGTTTTTTTCATAGTGCCCCCAAGACGACACTCTGACCATTACTTCTGCTAGAGGCATATTATCATAATTGTCAGCGATGGCTTTTAATTTTTTATCGTATGCAATTGACCGACACGTTCTCATATTAAGCGGTATTTTAAAACTTATTCTTTTTAATTTCCAATACATATACTCGGCTTCTTTTTTTAGGACGTCAAGAAACTGAAGTAAATTAGGTTTCTTTTTTCCCATGTTATTATTAAGGCGTTTATGCCATGCTTCTGCAGAATTAATGGTTTTGTGGCGAACTCCGTGGACATTCCAAATATTTTCTAAACTACTGTTTTCTAGCCACTGCGTTACAAAATAATCATTAAATTTGTTGGTAGCTTCATTAGGTGGTGATTCTTCCATTATATGTAACCAGGCATCATTAATATCCTGCTTTCTTACATGAGCCAATGCAGCACACATAGTTACATGTTGTTTCTCTTCGCTGGTGTTCAGTTTCATTGTCAGGCATGTGCTTTTTTTGCCAGTGCCTGTTTGAAATGAAAGTTACAACCTTGCAGCTGTATCTCTGGAAATGCTATTTTTATCGCATTTCGCGACTTCAAAATCTACGACCATTGTTCGTGGTTTCCAATTTGGTTAATTCTGCTTTATTAATGAAAATAAACGTAAATAAGACCTTTCTTCTTTATTAGGCATAAGAACATAGATTACTGGTACATATATGTATATAAACACTATTACTCACTACACTAGTATGTATTATTATTTATTAAACACTACTACTTCGTTTGCTATCGGTACTTTTAAAGCTGTGGCAAGTTTTCGTGAGACAGATAAGACTGTGGCGAGTTTACTATAATTTTTACTTGTGGCAAATTTTCATTATGGCAAGTTTACTATAACCCTTCTGTTCCACCTTGTATATTTGGGGAAAATGACACGAGTTCAGAATCGAATCGTAGCGTCATAGTTTCGTGAGTGTCGTGACAATAGCCTAGCTAGTATGTACTTATTTATTGTTATATATAAAGATAGTTATATTATAGTTACTCATAACTTACTTACTCATCATGGCTGAATCATAAACTCTACCTTTGTTATCTTTTATGATCTTTGTTGGCCCTACATACTAAATATAATACATATTTGTAATGCGGAAAACTTTGCGGTTTCCTCTTCAACTGGGTCTAGATACAGTCCGAAATTGGAACAATGCCCGATAGAGAAAAGACTCGCTAAATATTGGGAAACGAAAATTTCGTATCCCAGAAATTGGTTTACCGCTAAAAGTTGTGCTGGTGCACCTCATGAACGATAGGAGCTGTTTTGGCATGAAAATACGAAACATACGCAACCCTTAATCAATGCAAATCAATATTTTGGACGGTAAAGGACGTAGGAGGTATTAGAATCGACCCTGCAGTGGGAACATTATACTTACGCCAATCATGAATGTAAGAAGGTTGCCATCAGGGGTCTACTCTCAAATCACGGAAAAATCCGTAGTTTCGACCGAAGATACGGAGTATTTCCTACTGCGTATCCACCTACGGACATAATGACAGTTCTTTCTTCAAAACGAGACTGAACAGGCATCTTCTGGGCACGTCCGATCCACCATAGACCTCATCAATCGCTTTCTACAAGGCGTGATCGAGATCATGAGCAGGCCCATTTATTAACAAAAATAAAATATAAAAAAAGGTTACTTCGGGGCGCCACCTAAAAATGGATAGACTACACGATTTGATAGTTGTCTTTACCGATGTGTATTTACCCGTCCGAAAAACTTAATTAATCGGGAGTAGGGGTTTATTCCGATGTATCGAACTACTTTCGGACGGGCTCGTAGCTTCGTTGATGGACATTCAAAGTAGGTCCCCAGCTCTCAAATATCGTCATGTTTATGCTCATTCTGTATATTACTGACGTAACTCAAGACTACCTTCACGCTCGACGTAATATTGTCAAAAACCTACATAAACTCAAACGATTCTATGGAGCAGTCCACGTGGATACTAAAGATATTTTCACCAAGGTTGTAGGCACAGAACTATTCGACAATAGTTTAACTGACAATACTCAGTTAACCCATTTACATAATGAACTCCTGAATGTGTGTTTAACATGTTAATATCCTGCTGGGTTGACTCATTTTTATTTACGGAAAATGTTAGAAAAGTAAGTTTTAAAACGAAAACCCGGCTACCTACTAATAAATCACGCTTTTAAAGGTATTTAAACAAAAACATATTCTCATCTAAAACCCGTGGACGTATGTCACTTTGCCCTGGAGATTATGATCGCTTACTAACGTTTAGTTTTGTTAGCCTAGCCCTACAACAAAACCATACATTCTAACATACGACCAATTAATTTTCAGTTCATGACTCTATGTTCTCTAAAGGGCGCCATATTCAATTTAATGTGACGTCACATAGCCTAACCAGCGGACGATCAAGACATTCAAGACGCTTCCAACGATACCTCATTTGTCAATTTATGACACGAAGTTTAGATTTGAGGAAACAGATGACATACATACCGTTTCAAAACACAACCCTCCTTTTTACTTCGTCGTACTCGCGTAAAATTTATCCCTATTTGCTAAGCAATACAAATCTTAGAGAAGGACAAAATTAATCAAGTGTACCTCAAAATCAAATTAAATGTCTGCTTATAAGTTGACTCAACATCACTCTTTACTCTTAATAAGATTTGGCACACCCAATAGCTTCGTTCTATAAATTTTGCAGACACCCCGCTCATACGCCTATTGCATATTGCACCATATTTCGTACTAATTCCAGGATTAATATAACTTTTTGGTGTTCTCTCACCGAATTATTTTTACACAATAATTTATACTAAGTACTTTAAAAAAGACACCTTGTTTTACCTCAAACTCCTTATTCAAATATTTCCATAATTCCGTGAAGAACCAGTATCCTCACTACTCTGCGATCCTGGTATCGAAAAGTACATCAAAGTGAACCTTAATTTGGTTTCCGTCGTTATTGCTTTACGACCGCGATTCGTTTACGATACCGTCTGTCTGCCTGAGTAATTGGCAACATTTCGCATTCAAAACTCAAAGCATTTTATTTCAATAAATTGCTTTTTAAATGTCCTTTCAAGTGATGAAGATGTTTCGTGTCAATGTTGGAGATAATTTCTTGAGAAATTGATTGGCAGTTGAGGATATAGGACATCTAGTTAGGCGAGGAGATGGCCGATGGAGTAAAGCTGTGACCGAATGGTGGCCAAGGTCTGGCTAAAGAAACCAGAGCCGTCCAAAAGCGCGTTGGGTTGATGATATCTTCAAAGTCTTGGGAAACACATGGATGAGAGACGCAAAAAACCGAGATATATGACGCAAAAAGGGGGAACTTTGAACTTTAGTATAGATCAAAATCAAAAGTCATTTATTCAAACTAGGCTGAGAGTCAGCTCTTTTTGAACGTCAAAATTACATAAGACAGTCCCCCCAAAACGCCCGCCCTTCAACACTTCCTAGTGCTTTAGCTGGGAAGAAGAAGTAGCGCAACAAACTCCCCAGCAGCACAGCTGTCTGTTAAGTTAGAAGAACTTGATTCTATACAGACCTCAGGCCTGAGGCACCCCAGCAGGGGGTGATTCCGGGCTGATATAATGATGATGATGAGGATATACAATGAGACTGATTATCAGTCCCCGGGGTTAAAAGATGCTAGGAATGCTGCTGGCATTTATTTTGGAAGGACACCACATCGTAATGGTTTTGGCCTTTATCCTAGGCAAGAGTACAAACACAGACCCTTTGCACAAAAATCTAGTTTGGGTGACCAAAATCATCTGTGTGTGTACACCATTGCGAAGGATCGAATTCAAAAGATTATTTGAAACTCATAAAGTTAGCAATTAACTTTATGAGTTTTAAATAATCTAATGTAATAAGTTCTTGCATTAATCTATTACTAAGCAAATGTCGTAATCTCATCCAAAATATAACCAGCTACTAGTTTTGCAAGCGCTGATGGCGAGAAATGAAATTTTCGCAGAATTGATGTTATCAGAAAACAGTTACATGCACTGATGCTGCCCACCCACCGTTAGGCACTTCTTGCAATTCCCACGTAAAAGATAATTAAGTGAAAATAATAGAAATAATATCTAGTCGACCCTCCCACGGCATACGTTCAAGTTTATCAATTATTCGTCGTACAATTGAAGTTTGTCCTCCGCACAGCCTTTAGTATTTATATAATCTTTCTACTATGACGTCACGGGCGCCATTGGTCGAGACTCGTCGTCTCCAACAAATGTAGGACGGACTAGACGTATTTGGACCTAATATCTAGTGAGCTAGCCAGTATTTTTTCTCTCCTGGCCCAGTACCAAGCCATCGGTTGGTTCCTGCTTGTGCAATGCGGATTTAATAACTATTGCAATTAAGTTAAAGCTGTATTGTAGCTTTGAGGTTATTGGTATTGGATAGTTGTGAAATGAATCGTAAATTCGTTCGTAATGTTTGACATTTTGTTGGGTTTGTTATGAAATAGATAAAGTACAAGCATTAGATGTAAATAGTAGATATTTTAAGGTGAAGTAATTGCGGGGAATGCTTGCGTATAACATCCAAATGATATAATCATCTGCCTAGCGTTTTCACAACTTTGTTGAGGTCGGCAGACATTCGGAAGACCCGTAACGCCTGTCAAAGATCCACGAATGACAGCCGGGACCAACGGCTTAACTTTCCGAGGCACGGAGGCGGTTTGGTACGTAAAGATAGTCACCCATCCACGGACTCAAAATAATACTCAATTGGTGTGATTTATGTAAAAGCCAAGCAATGCAGTGCTTCTAATAACTACACGAAACCTACCCAACTCAAACATTGAGCATTAACATGAAAAGCAAACTCTTAATAAAACCGAAATAAATAACCACAACCCGCGGCTTCAGAAAGTATAAACACAATACCTTATTAAAATCATTAATGGAGAAAGTACGTGAATGGTACGGGGCCGGTGAACCGGCAAAGAGAGCCTGAACAAGAAATGGAGCGAGGCTGATTAAATCAGGCTACACCGCGGAATACATAAGGCTTATATGTCTCAAGCCAAAGAGGTTGCAACTCTATGAGATCATCCAGAATCGGGAAGCATAATAAACTTTGGAAGGGTGACTGCTTTCATTTTGATCTGGGCATCAATTCGTTTGTCTAACTTGTCCTTTTTTATTTGATGCTAGTTTCTGCCTGCGACTTCGCTCGCGTAGAAGTTGTAAAACACGCCTAGGTATACAGGGTGAAATTGAAAACATGCGACAAACCGAAATGGGAGATTGTACTCATCATTATGAACAACTTTTACTAAGGGACCAATGATGCAATCGCGAAAAAAAAAACATCTGTTCCCTACATTTATGTTCGCATAACTCGTCAAAATGTCGGGAACAGCTGTTTTTTTTTTGCGATTGCATCATTGGACCCTTAGTAAAAGTTGTTCATAATGATGAGTACAATCTCCCATTACGGTTTGTCGCATGTTTTCAATTTCAACCTGTATACTACAGTAGCATTCGCATTTTATAAAACTTCTCTACAAACTACATTTGTAGCTTTGTTCTCAACAGCCAAAATATACAGAGAGCCAGGACTGGTGACGCGGGAGTAAGCTACGTACAGTTGTGCGTGTGAGAAGCAGCTTGTTTTGAAATAAGTTTCTGGTGCATTCTTCTCATAAATAGCAACTCCTTTGGAAATCAAGTAATAATGTTTGTTTTCTCAATATTCTGATAGACGTGATATAATTTCATAAGAAACAAGATTCCTCCAGTTTGTTTGCACAACGTGCGCCCCAATAACCAACCCGGATCACCGAAATGAGAAAATAGACAATAATAATATGATGAAATAAGTAATTTCGCTTTTTATTATACGTCAGTTAGACACGCTCGAGTAACACGCTGTACGTTTTATATTTTTTTTAACACGCTCACTTTTACTGTGTTTAATGCAGACGAGTTTGTGTGTTTAACCGGATACTCTGCTGGACCCAAAAAGTGGTTTGATTGGCCGATGACAAGCATGCCGAAAAACCGGTAATAATTCTGAGGTCCTGAGATAGTATTACTTACTTCATACGTTCTTCTGTAAATGTATACCTTTACGTGATTATATTTGTACTTTAAAAATAACTGAAGGACAGAGGCAATGTAGAGGATACTTATTTACACCGAAAATAGTGGATACTTAAACAGAAATTGCCAGGACGACAAGTGAAGTTTTTGACGGTTGCATTGCCATGTAAAACACTGATATTCAGCTGCATCCGATTAAACTGGAAGCCGAACCCAACGTAGTTTGGATAAAGATAGGTAGATTGATAATTGCATTGCCTTATTACTTACGGATTTCCCAGATCGATCAAAATGTCCCAGAAATTTCCTGGAAAAATATTTTAGGGCCATGACGTTCTTAACTCGGATTGATGTCATCCATCACCATTGTCTCGCCCTTATACCAATTTATTTGGGATCGGCGCTACTTTTTTTTTACACGCTTTATATTAGCTTCACCTGTATGTTTGTTTGTAACCGACTCCTTTGAACTTGATTTTGACCCACTTCAAACGGTCAGATTTCATTGAAACTTTGTAGACTTATCGAGGACCGATGACAATTCTATAATTAAAAAAAAAAACTAGAAAAAAAACTTACGCTTTTTTAGTTAGCAGAACTAAAAAATTGAAAATAAATTTTAATTCTATTAAAAAGCGTGGGATGCTTGATATTAATTATTGATTAAAAAATAGCTCAAAAAGCACCCCACGCTTTTTAATAGAATGAAATTATTTTCTACTTTTTAGTTTGTTTTTTTTTTCTTCCACGCTTCTTTTTTTGCCGTCATCTCGTAGTCACACCCTTTCTAACTATTTTTTTTTTGGGTTTGGTTATCATAAAATAACTTCTCCCGCTCTGGGTGGAGAAGGATTTTGACTGACTAAAACCCCACACCCTTTCAAACTATTTTTTTTTTTTGGGTTTGGTTATCATAAAATAACTTCTCCCGCTCTGGGTGGAGAAGGATTTTGACTGACTAAAACCCACCCGTAACCTTAGCTCGGATTGATCATAGGTTGTAATTCTCGCGACTCAAACGGCGAAATATATAGCATAAGATTCCTTATCGCGTAAATCCTACTGCGCAGGATCAAGTTTCCATTTCCTCTTTGAACTTTGGCAGTATACGAGTATAAAATCTGCTTTGTTGTTATAATGTACAAGCCATACCTTGTACAATTATTTAAACGGGAAAAAAGGCCAGTTTTACTTTCAGGACTCCTACACAAGATTACTTCGGTCGTCTGTGGAACTAGGCCAGCCGCTCGGCATTCTGTGTTAATAATTAATACTAGAACCACCTTGCGGAGACAACTTAATAATAGAAACATGTCAGCCGTCTTACAATAGCAGAGAAGTCGCATAGAAAACAGCACTTTACGTTTATCACGTGGAAACACTGAAGCGTGACCACATCGCAGACCACGACGCACTTTCTTTTTGTTCACCTCGCGGGAAAAACATTGCATACATTTGTTTATGAATATTATTCCAGTTTCATGCAAAGAAATAGACTGATTTTGCAGTGTAAAAAGCATTGCTCAAAACGAGAAAGATAAATGTATACGTTGCGTCGTGTAAGCCACAAATAATTTACTTGTATGGAGAATTATATGCATTTTAGAATATTTTATGGGTTAAAAATTGATGATGTGGAAAACAATTGAAAGTTAAATTGGTTGTGTTTTAGTTCTGGATAAATAGTGTGAAGATTTGAAAACAATTTGCGGACAAATTTAGTTTGAAGACGATATTAAATTACTGCATTTTTAAAATACTGGCCAGACTTGATTTTCCGCAGTTTCACTGAAAAAGCAGCATGATATAAAAAAAAATGGTTATAGATCATTGCATTCAAAACGTTTACAATAGACACCAAAGTATTATTTATTAGGCTTTTCTCGTACCTGCTTTCTTCATTTGTTTTCTTTTTTTTTTCTTCGGGACCGTCTCGTTTGTCTAGTGGTCGTCAGCGCTACTGCTGAGCATGAGCATGGGTTCGAATCCCAAGTCGGGCAAAGTGTCCGGTTGATGGCAATAGGCTTGCCCCCTATCACATGGTACTTAATCATAACTGGCGAAATTTTGGTGTAAGTACTATAGGTACACTTTTGCCCAAACCTTCGGAGAAAACGGGCGTGATGCTGTTCTCGTACTTTCTCAGCAACTATTCAAAATCCTTTAGGACGACAGTAATGTAAGGGCATGACTAAAAACAATTTGCTATCAAGACAAATTGCCCTTATCATCATCAACATCATCATTTCAGCCGAAAGACGTCCACTGCTGGACATAGTCGCCACTCCAGTACCTTCCCGCCCCATCAGCCATCTATTCTGCGAGCAATGTGCCCTGCCCACTGCCACTTAAGTCTGGCTAATTCTTCGGGCTAAGTCGGTTACCTTGGTTCTCCTACGGATCACTTCATTTCTGAAACGATCGTGTAGGGAACCTCCAAGCATAGCCCTCTCCATTGCCCTTTGGGTGAATTTCAGCCCTTGTCCTTATAAGCAGTGGCATTTCATCTTAGTACACAAACGATACGTCATTTACTAACCTAACGACGACTGGTCGCCCAGACGCCTTGAAGATGACGTTAAACTATGACGTCAAAGATCCCACATAAAGAGGTTACTGACTGAAAGACTTTGTATAAACTAGTACTGTATTCTTCCATGAAGAACTGAATACATACCTAACAAATTAACACATTGGAGTGACTCATCGTATGAACGAAAAATACGTGAGACTCTTCGCTAAAAGTGATGTTTGTTTGAATGAAATAGAAACACTACATACAACTTTCGTCTCGATCAATCATTGTTGGTTTATTACGGAATAAATAATAGATTAAAAAAAAAACATGCTTTAAAAACCAAACTAAAAAAGCACAAAATAATTAAAAAAAAAAACATGGGGTGCTTGATATTAATTGATTATAAATATACCTCAATAAGCACCCCACGTTTTTTTTGGTTTTTAAAGCTTGTTTTTTTAATCTATTATTTATTTTCTATTTTTTAGTTCTGCTAACTACAAAAGCGTGATTTTTTTTTATTTAACATTATGGAACAAATTTATGAAAATATTGAACTGTTATCGGTCTTCAATAAGTCTACAAAGTTTAAATGAAATCTGACCGTTTGAAGTGGGTCAAAATCAAGTCCAAAGGAGTAGGTTACAAACATGCTTACAAACATACAGGTGAAGCTAATAATAAAAGCGTGTTAAAAAGGCGGTAAAGGCCAAAGATAAATTCTATTTTCTTTCGCACTACCGGTAAGCCTGTTTGCTGGAGCCTTTATGCTAGCTAAATGAGTGGGTTTTAATTTATGATTTTCTGATGCTTTTGTAATTACGTATCCCGTGATTATAATTTTATGGCTATTTAACGCAGTCAATAAATATTCAAGTGTTTAATGTCGACCAGTTTTGCATGCCTCTTATGACCATTATTATTAATAGCTTGTGTTAGGGGGCGTCCATTAATTACGTGAGGCGTTTAGGGGTGGGAGGGGGTCGAGTCGAATCTCACCCAATCTCACGTGGGGGAGAGGGGGGGTCTTGGTAAATAACGCGTAATTAATATTTTTTTTCCGCAAAGAAACAATGTATTATTATGTAAAACATGTTTTTTCCGCCAATATGGCCAAATCCTACAAAATAATATTTATCGCGGTTATGCGAACGCCACAAAGTAGCACAGTACTTCCTCGATGGTTAAACCGCCACCGCCCAGCCAAGTCAGCTAAATGCATCGCATAAATCCAACGCCAATAAGCACAGATTAACGTTTTCACACTAAGACCACGTATTTGAAATATCTCACGTGAGATTATGGGGAGGGGGGGGGGGGTCGAGCCAAATCTCACGACATCTCACAAGAGCGGGGGTGGGGGTCGAAAAATCGCCAAAATTTACTCACGTAATTAATGGACGCCCCCTTATTTCATTCTACCTCGTTGGTGTATTGGTCGCAAGCGCCAGTGCCAAATACAGCAGTAGTTACATTCTATTTATAATTACATCATCTTCTACACTATACTGGAAAAGTTTTTATCCAGTGCGCAAGCTGTAACCATGAATTCAGCATATCATTCTAGACCCCCAGCGCAGAAATTTTTCATCGGTTCAACAAAAAAAATCAGCTGTTTCATAGAAAAGTACAATACTCTACGCGGTTAAAATGTATGGAACTGCTGATTTTGTGTGTAAGTAACAGTTTGCGCACTGAAAACAAAACTTTTCCTGTATACCTATGTAATAAGCAAAAGACTGGCTTGCAACAAACCATGGACAGTTGCTGATTTTTTTTTCAAATATACTAGCACAGACATAATCAGCCTATAGTGTTCCCACTGCTGGGACACGGGCCTGCTGTTGTTTACGCGGGTTGGTAGATGTCACATGTCTTCAAATTTTCGGTTCTAGGACATGTTGGTTTACTCAGGATGTTTTCCTTCATCGTTTTGAGAGCTACGTTCGAACCTACGACGCCACTGGATCACTACTACTCGAGCTTAGAATTAGATTTTCCTAAAATAGTATAAGATACTATTATAGAAGTATGAGGAACAGGGTGTAAAGTCCACTCATACTCTATGGAAAAGGGAGGATCTTCAGACCAGACGGGTGTTGTGTCTGGTGGGCAACTGCCCGACGGTTGATGTTGGGATGTTGTACCTATGCAAATCGCGCGGTAAACTTTAACTGCGCGATCTAGGATTTCAATGACGTGCGTCTTTGCGTAGTTCACCTGTGGCGTTGTAGATGGATAGACTAGATATTGTTGCGAAGTATTTTTCTGTAACAACGCCTGTTAAACTGATTGGATTTCAGTATCTTTACTGCTGTAGCCAAAAAAAACTGAATATAATTACACAATTAAAATAAAGTCCGTGCAAAACGATGTCATCAAACCATTTTCGCTTTCAATCTCGTGTTGTTATCGCGCGAAAACTAATACTTAATAAATAATCGTCCTGTCAATACATAAACGCTATTTACATGCCGTACATAATGGCTGTGTATCACGAATATAAGAATATGTGAAGCGTAACACTTTCTAACTTTACTTGGAGTCAGCGTGTGTAACGTGTCGTGCGTTTGTTGGAGATAATTAGGTATTGGGATCTTGTGCTATAGAATAAATTACTTTACTACTGAGTCCTGAAATGGCGGAACGAGCTGAATAGGTGCCTTCAAAACTGGAAGGAGGATGCGCGAGCTCGCGAAAGATAGAATGAGTGGAGGGAAGCCTTTGCCTAAGAGTGGGACAGCGTAGACCAGGGATGGCGAACCAATGGCACGCGT
This sequence comes from Antitype chi, assembly GCA_947359405.1. Taxonomy (NCBI): domain Eukaryota; kingdom Metazoa; phylum Arthropoda; class Insecta; order Lepidoptera; family Noctuidae; genus Antitype; species Antitype chi. The sequence continues at coordinate 5,299,623 of OX375829.1, read as the reverse complement.
GCCTTTGGTAGCACGCAACAAAATAATTTGGGCACGGCGGCAGCCTACAGTAACAAACATAGAAATCTGAGCGTGATAATTTCATCGCCGCGGGAGACGCCCTGGGCGTCGGGAATCCCAGGCTGATTCCCGGCCACCGTAGACGCGGGCTTGCGGACGGCGAGTAATGGGTAGCTCGCTGTCCGGTAAGGACCAAACCCCGGTCGACGGCGCGTTGTGTTCCACGCGCGCCTCAAAGAGATGTTAGCACCGAAAGAGATACCGCGGCCCCTGGCACACAGGCAACTGAGGGACAACGGGTGGGTTTTAGTCAGTAAAAGTCTGACACGCCCTCCTGCTCCACCCAGAGCGGAAGAAGTTATTTGATGATTTCCCAACCAAAAAGAAAGCGTGATAATTTTATCTTCTTCTGCCTGAATCGTTACCTACTTTCAGAAACCGTACCTACCTATGCCGCATGATTCCAGTTCAGCTTGCATTCTGCTAAAAGTAATATTTTAACCTAATACCAGACACCAGAAGTTGCACTAATTTGTTCTTTCATATAAATAAGGTTGTGTGATGTTGATTACTGTATAATAGTACAAGTCTATTTCTGTTTGCTAATAAATAGTAGGTAGGTACCTATTATTGTGAAAGTATTCAGCCTTTTTCTAGTAGTCAATAAGTCAAGATTTTTTGGCACGTCAATGGCATATTAAATATTATTTTTTGAAACATGGCTCATAGAGTTTTAGAGGTTCGCCATACCTGGCGTATACTATAAAAAAAATTGTACAAACAAGCCTTACAGTAGTCGCATATATTATGCCCCCTTATTCATAAACGATGATTAAAGTTAAGTAATGATTAGCGTCTGTTTTACCGTAAATTTTTGATGTTTAAACATCATTTAACTTTAATCATCGTTTATGAATACGGGGGTTTATGTGTAACATTTGACATTTCACCTTGGTAATAAGAAAAATTGTACCAACCTCACGGAAAATGGATTGGTACCATCTGACGACCAACTCTAAAACCGCGCGCGCTCATTGGTCAAATCAATAACTCGCACTTCCCCGGCTTCCTGTTACACACTTCCGTCCCTTTTCACAAAATCACTCCTACAGATTGCAGAAAAGCGAAAGAAAAAATGTTGCACATTAAAAGAAAATGCCTCCCTTCCTTGGGTTTAGCGTTAGGAAGCAGTAAAGGATTAGCGTTTTTGAGAACTGTCAATAGTTTAAGTGTGAAGTCTAAAAATAAAACTTTCAGTCCATTTAGAATAAGCATGTAGTTGAGAGCATTGTTATCTTATCAGGTTATCAAAAACATGAGTAGGTACTACCAATTAAAACCAATTCGATAACTGTTACATTTATTGCCACTGACTGTATAAGTGCAATGTTTTTTTTTTTTTTGGGGCTTTGGCTTCGCACGGTTTGTGCATTTAGCCAGTGTCAAGTAATTTTTCTTTTCGATCAAGTAAATGGCCCGATATCGGGCACGAAGTTACAAAAAAGTCATAGTCATCTTTAGTCAGTCAAGTCCAGTCAGTCAAAGTTATTGTAAAGCGATAGCAACTTTACAACAACCTAACATGAGTTTTTGGGGGAACACGAAAAGTCCACGTTAGTCACTTATTTTCACCTTCACTACACTTGTGCACACAGATGTAACTAAATTGAATAATTCACTACCAAAATTATACAATTTAATTCGCTATTTCACTAAATTTCATGAAAATGAAAATTCGTGCGACATGTTCCAACCCGATCCCGCCAAAAAAACGAAGTGCAATGTTATTGCAGACAAAGAGACGTCCAACTGAATGGTCTAATGTGTAAGAAGGCGTCCCTAATTGAAAAGCACACTTGGGAAATACAACCCCTAGTGCTATCTCACGGGTGCCTCGATAGAAACGCCTAAAGGGTTCAATCAGTGACCCATGTATCTGTTATAATTGTGCTTGGAGACTGACAACCGATCATTAGCATCCATATACAGGAAAAGTTTTTTTTTTTTCATTAAAAAAAATCAGCTGTTCCATACATTTTGACCGCGTAGCTATTGCACTTTTCTATGAAACAGCTGATTTTTTTTTTATATAACCGACGAAAAATTTCTGCGCTGGGGGTCTAGAATGATATGCTGAATTCATGGTTACAGTTTGCGCACTGAATAAAAACTTTTCCTGTAAATTCTAGGAGCAACGCATCGCTCTTTTAGTAATCAAATGACTTATCTAAAGATGGTTCTCTGAAAGATCTTAGAAGTTGTACAAGTCCGTTATATGCAGATGACAATTATTATACTCGACGTCTTGATTTTTCCACGTACTCGTCTTTATATAAACAAAGTAATGTTTAAAAAATGTTTTGCGCGAATTAGGTCATCGGAAATATGATTAAGTATCTTTTAATAGAACGAACACTGATTATTAAAGTCGTGTTGATAATGCAATGATAATAAATCAATTCATGTCTGATGTTAATAGTGCATGCGTGCTTGTTATTTATAAGTATTTGTAATGGCTGCTGTAATGGTCACGTATTTGGGCTCTCTTTATTTTTACGACTTCTTGGCAGAAAATCTATGAGATCCTGTTCTTATCCAAAAGCCAAAAGATCGATCAAGTTAGCGACGCTTGACGTGGTTGGTCCGTGGATGGGTGACCATTGTTACATACCAAGACCCCTCCGTGCCTCGGAAAGCAGGTTAAGCCGTTGGTCCCAGCTGTCATTTGTGGATCTTTGACAGTCGTTACGGGTCGTCAGAAGACCGAAAGTCTGACAACCAGTCTTACCAAAGGGGCATCGTATTACCCAGTAACTGCATGGGTTGTAGAGGTCAGTTAGGCAGTCGCTCCATGTAAGATACTGGTATCCAGCTGCATCTGGTTAGACTGGAAGCCGACCCCAACATAGTTGGGCAAAGGCTAGGCAGATGATGATGAGACAAATTTATGGACTTCCTTAGTTTTTTAAGTTTTATTTCAGTATCACTCCAATATTTCTTCGATATTTACAACAGCAAAAGTATTTAAATAAAATATGTGCAAAAATTAGCAACAAAATAATACCCACTCTTAATAATACGTATACAATCGATTCCGATTAAATCGATTATTATAAAACACCGGCTGACTGACATTTCATAAAAGGAACATGCAATGTCAAGACGGGACCGTGACCGGACATTGGTCAGTTGTTCCGTAGCGGCCGTCGACCCGCGATCACAGGGCTAGATTGGTGGATTACGCGCATGCTCCGAATAACGCGCGAAAGCGTGGTTCGAATTTTTAAATAAAGCTGTCAACGGAACTTGTCTATTACTTTTGATTTAATATGGCGCCATTGTTTGACATCCGATTTCTGTTTAGGCTTGAGTTTTTTTCCATAATTGGTTTATGTAGATGATTTTTATTGACAGCAACGTCATATCTTGGCTTGAGATCTTGTCTTAAAAATAGTGCCTCAATTTCGTTATCTCAAGGTCTTAGTTGCATAATAAAAAATGCGGGGAACATAAGTTTTATCCAAAGGAAAGTGGGCTGGCGGTAAACCAAATCATGTCATTTATCATCAAATTACTTCTCCCGCTCTGGGCGGAGCGGGAGGGTATGTCAGACTTTTACTGTCTAAAACCCACCCGTGTTCCTTCAGTTGCCTGTACATACCAGACAGGGCCACGGTAACTCTTTCGAACAAATCCGCGACCCTGGCAGGAAGATTTTGAGCCCTGCCTGGAGGCCTTAAGGTAGCTACAGGCAAGTCCGATTAAGCGGCTCCTAGGTTGATGCCATTTCAAAAAAAAAGGTACTTAGTACAAAATTACATCTATAATGTAGGATAATTTTGAAATACTTTGGCTTTTACTTTGTGTCACTAACGCACCATTTAACCTATTAAAGGAAATATGAAGACAGAAATATAATAGATCATACGCTAACGCCCTATTTTATACATGAATTATACGCCTGCAATAACTCAAACACTACCTAGCCTTTTGCGAATGTTAGCCACCTTTCCTTTCGATAAATAGGTTTTGATAAAGAAGGTAATCTATCACTGAGTACTGGTATTATAGTGAATTAAAAAGAAGAAATTATCTACTTAATATGTATCAACGCCCAGCGGCATTTCATCTCGCGCCAGTTATTTTTCTTTTACATTATTTGTCATCATAAACTTCATCTTATGGAAAACAAACTATCCAAGGACTTATCTTGAACTTTCATGTACTTACTTCGTAATTTAGTTCACAGAACTTATCATTGTTACTTGCATGACCACTTTGCCTGCTGCTGGCGAGTACGGCATACGTACGCTTTACGCTTTGCCACATCTTCCCTACGAGAAGCCGTTTGCAAGTAAGCGCTCAACGGTTTCCACAATGATTGCTGTAACTTGATAAGTATTTAATTTTGAATGTAACTTTGTTTTCAAAATAATTGATCATGATATCGTAGTCGTTATAAATCTCTCCTAACGTGAGACACTTTAAATCTCTGTCATTCAAGCCGTAGCTACTACCCTTGGGCTATTTAAATTCCTTAGTGTTCCCTTTCTCAGTAACAATTTCAGTCCGTTTCTCTTCATGTTTGTCATTCATCGCGACATCTAGAGCAACTGTCTTCTAGTTCACAGCGGTTAGGGCTTGTTCACATGACTCATGTAGGTCCGATGAGAAATGACCGCTCCGTAGATTGGTATTGTCAGATTGTGACTATCCTGTTTGTGGTTAGTAATTTATGACTGTCTTGTGTTAGGTTATGTACAGAAGTTTATGCTATAGGTAGTTTGATTTGAATAAATGGTGTGATGTTGTGACGACCGCGTACAGGAAGATGAAGAATTGGAAGACCTACATAAGGTGGACCGATGACCTGGTGAAGGCCGCAGGAATCCGCTGGATGCGAAAAGCACAGAACCGGTTGAAGTGACGACGGATGGGAGAGGAGTATGGCCAGCAGTGGACGTCTTTGATGATGATGATGAAATGGTGTAATAGCAACAGATAGACGAGTTTATTGAATAGTTATTTGGTCTTTGCCATTGATTTTAAAGCAGGAATCACGCAGGAACAGTGGAAAAGGCCACCTTCTCCTTTCCACTCCTCTGTCTTGAGCTAGTGTGGAACAATCCTGTCTGCAGGCGTCAAGCTCGTCCCGCCATCTTGTCCTGGGTCTGCGTCGATGTTATCGGACGTTTTCAGGGACCCACATGGTGGTAGTTTTGGCCCATGACCCGCGTCCTGCCCAGGGAAGTAAAGGGCGATCCCGGAATTAATGTCAATGTTATGAAACTTATGTTAAGAGTCTCTGGATTGTTTCAAATTAACACAAGTTTTAAAGGACATTTTGATGCTGGCGTTACTTTTTCCTGGACAAAAGCGAAACGAAAATGAATGCCGGTTTTCCTATCTCGTAAGTTACCGTCGAAAAGATAAGAATGCCACCAATATAATCATAAACTAGCTTTTTACAACCTAAACTTTTACTACGTAAGTAAAGTAGTTCTAATAAAACTTTTTCTGAGAAACCACTAAACCAGTGTCTAAAGTTTCCAAGAAATAAAGCTTTGAACTTATGCGATTTGTTATAGCGACATTTTTTTTCCCAAACAACTTTATCTCAGGTGGTCATAATTTTTAAATGGTGGTATTTTAAACCAGTCCACCGCATGCTGTGGTTTGATCTTAGACGACCTTGGGAGTTGTTTTAATGATATAAAATCTTTATTCTGATGGTTATTTCTTGTCAAATGACAGTTTGGACTTGGATTATAAGGGATAGGAGAGGCATGTGGATAAATAATAACAACCGCACAGGTTGAAAGTTAAGCTACGCTTGCCGCGGTCGGTTTGTGGATGGAAAGATCGCGACTCCTCCATGCCTCGGAAAGCACGTTAAGCCGTTGGTCCCTACTGTTATTTGTACATCTTTGACAGGCGTTACGGGTCGTCAGAAGCCCGAAAGTATGGCAACCAGTCTCACTAAGGTGTATCGTATTATCCAGTTACTGTGTTGTGAAGGTCAGATAAGCAGTCGCTCCATGTAGTAGTACTGGTATTCAGCTGCATTCGGTTGACTGGAAGCCAAATCCAACATAGTTGGGAACGGGCTGAGCAGCTTGACTTGGATTAGTAGGTATTGTATTCTCTCCATTTCTTGCTGTGATGTAAAAAGCAGTCTGATTATAATTTTCCTAAAATTGTAACAAAAAAATTAAACTGCCGAAAAAAACTGAAAAGCAAAAAAATATAAACCTTCTTTGTTTAACCTCCCCCCCCTCCCCCTTAGTATTGAGGTTAAACAAAGAAGGTTTATGATTTTTTTCATTTCAGTTTTTTCGGCGGTTTTTTTTTTTGTTAAACAGTTTTTATTTTATATTTTTGTTGTGACTATAATCTACTAATTACTCCATGCTTAATTTTTGATTACTTTTTGTAATACACCGCTTAGCATTAAAATCTGTGAGTGAACAATAAATCACCACTATTTTCCCACCCTTAGGGTAGGATTTTTTTCCATATTTATATGGAACCAATTTCGGGGTATACCCTTTCCAATAAAAAAAGAAAATTCAAAATCGAACTACTCTGTAAAAAGTTATGCGTGCTCATACATAACAAAAAAAAAAATATACGCGTCGACTTGAGTAACCTCCTACGTTTTTTCGTCAGTTAAAAAAGTCAAGAGCGTCGTAATCTTGAAACAAATTATAAACGTACCTCTAACAGGGCTAATTAATTGTCCAAAGCTCAAGTGTGGACACGTTCTTAAGTAATTGAAGCTAATGACCGTGAGGCTTTCTTTTCATTGTGTTTATTGTTAGCAGCCGCTAGCTAGTGGCTTCGTACGACTTTGAACTGTTCAGAATGTAGGTGTAGTAATAAAAGCTTCTGTTTTCTATGGCTGCCTGGTACTTTTAGGCGCTGTGTTTTTTTTTGTTGCTGGTTTAACGGCTTAAGTTGGCTCCTTGTGTGTGTGGTCTTTTACGATTACTTAACTGCTGTGGGTTATGGTGTCCTAGTACTGTTAGGCTATTTTTTTTTGCTGGTAGTCTGTTATGGATGGGTTTGCTTAGACCATATACAATGGCCGAGGCTGGCCTACTCAAAAATCACGTTATTATAGATTGTCCTACATTTAATTGTTTTGTTACAAGCACTGTCGGTTACAATATGGGGTTGAAATTGCCGCTGACAAATAGCAATATGGCTCTTGGGGGCTGTTTAGTTACTAAACCTTGTCGATGGTCACGACCGCCTTACCCTCACCCTACGGGGATCCCATCCACTTTATTATGTAACGAGTGCGTAATACAGGAGTGCCCCAATGTTAAGTGGCACGTGAAGTATTACAGAGGTCAATATAATTGTATAACAGGACTGAAAAGTTGTTACAGGGATTTCCATCAGGAATTTCTTAGTAGCAGATAGGTCTATTATTGTGTCAGATTTATACCAATAGACTCGTCTCCTACGTAAATGGAACTTCAACGTAATGGTGAAATCTAGGTGTACAGAAATTAAAAGAGAGAGTTTTACCGTGTTAAACCGATGGATATTTTCTAAGGAAATTTTATTTTATAAATGGACTATTCGTTTTTTGTTAATTATATATATAATTTTATTTGAAAACATCCATCGGGTTTCTTACTTAAAATTTCAACTACTACAGCGAGCTGGTTGCGACCAAACCCTCTTACTAATAAACACATAATAAAGTTATTCCAAGTTTAAACTTATGAAAATGTATGGTTATTCCTTTGTTTTTCCTGGTATAACTTTATTCCGTGTTTAGTAGTCAGAGGGTATTATTCTACTAAGGGCTGATTTTACCAAAGTCAGTTAATTTTTATCCGTAGAATAAAATTTACGTCTGACAATATTCTACTATAGAAAATCTGTCAAAAATTCAAAAAATATTCTCAGGATAAGACTTATTCTAGGTATAAAAGATTGGGGAAATTCGCCCTAAGTAATAAATCTGTGAGTGTGATACATTTCTGAAGTTGTGAGTTACTTATTCCACGCCCACCCTTCCGAGATCTATAAAATCTGTATAACCGACGACCTTTGTTATTTATCTCTTGCCGACCGTACGATTAATATTAAGTACACGGAGAGAACTACTAATGAAAATAGGAAAACCGGTAATTACCGAAACAACATCGAATAAAGTCATTAGGATAATAATCAAAATAACCTTATTAGAGGCAATAAACCCTAATACGGAAAGTATTTCAATGTCAGAAACCAAATGTTTGTAAGGTAATTAAATTCACATCTGACGAATTAATTCAAGGTTTAAAAAGGCTGAGTAGGCGCGGACTTGTGGAAGGCGAGTAATGGGTAGCTCGCTGTCCGGTAAGGACCAAGCCCGGGTTGACGGCGCGTTGTGTTCCACGCGCGCCTCTAAGAGATGTCAGCACTAACTGATGGGGCCAGGGGTGCGGGTTGTTCGAAAGAGATACCGTGGCCCCTGGTACACAAGCAACTGAAGGAACACGGTTGGGTTTTAGTCAGTAAAAGTCGGACACGCCCTCCTGCTCCACCCAGAGCGGGAGAAGTTATTTGATGATTTCCCACCCTCAAAAAAACCCCGGTGGCCAGGAATCAGCCGACCCGTTACAAATTCAGTAAAGTACCTACGTGATTTTGAAAAATTTCAACGCAGCGGGCGTTGAAATTTAACGTCAGTAATTTAAAAAAAAAGGTTTGCTCGTTTCATTTTACCCGCGTAGTTATTGCACTTTTCTATGAAATAGCAATAATGTGCTGAATTGATTGTTACAGTTTGCGCGTTGATGTTCCTATCACCCTGTATAGTAGCGTCAGCGAAAAAATAGCATGAAAATCGTGAATATGACATTTTCAAAGGTCTCCTATTCATAATCAGAACAAAGCCATTTATAAAATTCCATGAACCTTGATAAAATACTTGTCATTTTAAGAAGAGGAAACAAGATAATCTTGATAAACCCTTTATTATTATAGTTACCGCGAACTATGTATCTATCTACGTCATCCACCACTTTAATGTCGTCATAATCATAGTACTGTAGTTACGTGATAAAGACGTCTACAGTAGGTACAGAAGGTCACAGTGCAGTAACTACCGACAGTAGTCCTATTCCACCAGTAACTGAGATACCGTTGAGTTTATGCATTGAAAAGCCTTCACGAGTGACGAGCAGTCAGCCAGAGGCTGAAAAAAGTGGTATTTATATAAAATAACAATAACATCACGCCTGTATTCCCTGACAGGATAGGCAGAGGTGTACTTATACTATACTCACATTTTGCCATTTATGTTTTAAGTCCCATAAAAATTTCCCCACAGCTGGGACACAGTAAAGGCCTTCTCTTCGTGAGAGGGGGGCGGGCCATCATCACACACGGGTCCAGTGCGGGTTAGTGGATGTCACATGTCTTCGAATTTTTTGGTACTAGGACATGCCGGTTTCTTTACCGTTTTGAGAGCAGTGGTGATGAAATTAAATACCGTAAAACGGGGTGAATAGAGATGCAGGCGTGAATCAAGACGAAACTTAGAAGTGGATTTTACCATTTAAATTATGATCGTTTTCTGCCAACAAAGACACTTAATCTTTAATTATAAAACAGTAAACATTATTATTAGAGTTCTTATAAACTATATAATTTCAACATTAAAATCCATTGTAAAGTTTCGTCTCGATTCACCCCTGCATCTCTATTCACCTAGTTTTACCGGTACACAAAGTAAAGTGCTGTCTGGATTCGAACTTTCGACCTACTACTCGTAAGTCGGAGTCGATACCACGAAAGGTAAAGTAAGCTTTAAGTGAGCTGTCATTGCTGGCCGATGCTAGGAATTGACAGCTCACTTCGCCTCACCTCAATTTTTGCGAAGTATTCCCGTTACAGCACCATTTTCACAGCACCTATGCATTGAGCACCCAATGCAAAAGCACAAATGGGAATACCTTTGATGCTCTAAAATAGATAGATAGATAGATAAAACCTTTATTTAGTACACACAAAAGACATACACTACACACAAAAAAACAATTAGATGATAACAAATAACACGAATTAAAAAAAAAAAAAAAAAAAAAAAACAAGGTGCCTATTACATCTACAAAAAGAAAAACATACTTAGGTGCTTGAAATATAGTGAATACTTCGCTTTTGCGGTGAGATTTTTACAGAATAAAATGGCGTTGGTCTATCTGAGCTGAAAGGAGGAGGAGCATCTTCGGCTTAAAGTTACGTTTTGTAAACAACCGTTTAGTCATTGAGCCTTCTAGTCGTCCTTACTATGCGTCACAGTAACCTTGCCATACAAAATTATCATGAAACCACGATTATGTTAAAATATTGCTCTAAATTATAAATGAATCTGATACATAATTTATAATTCGGCCCTGACATTAGATTTAAAATGCAGTCAAGCAAGCTCTGTGGTATGTCAATGTAAATAATGATGTTAGTATGAAAATATACTATATTACAGACTAGATTTTGTAGACGATTTTCTATTCTTTATTTTCATTCCTCTAAGTTCCTGGTACTTATTGACAGGGCTGCACTGTCCTCCCATACCTGTTATCACTGTAATTTGAAAACATTGTAAAAGCCAATTATTTTAAAAAGAGTAACCGTTGAGGTTCTTGCCGGCTCTTCTCCATAGGAAGCGACAAATTAGAACCGTGCACCTAGCTTCTGACGTTTCATAAGTGCCCATGTAGGTTTATGTGAAATAAAATATTTTGATTTGATTGCTAGGATCATAGCAGGAGTTTTGCAGTTTCTGCCTAAGCTCATGGGAAAAAAAACCGTGAGATAATCATGTATTATGTTATATGTATAATCCAATAGTAATCTTATTAGACAAACGAGGTATGTGGCTGTTTGTATATGAAGTGTCGTGGGTCCTAAGAAATAGGCTTATCGATTGATTTGATATCGTAATAAGCTTTAGTTCTTAGTAGCGTATCGGGTCATGTATATTTAATTTAGTTCTGAAGGCCTTGCAGGCCTGTATCACGCCACAAATCAAACAATAGCTCGTGCCGTTGTTGTAAATGTGTTTGCCAGTCTGCAAGCTGGTGGTAGGACTGACTACCTAGAGTACGATACCCAGGGACGACTTATCTGCCTAGCTTTTTCCCAATTATGTTGGAACTGGCTTTGAATCTAACCGGATGCAGCTGAATACGAGTATTTTAAATTTAACGACTGCCTATCTGTCCTCCACATCCCAGCTAGATAACATGATCTTCTTCTTTGCGTATTGATAGTAATCTAAATACGGTCAGCCCAGAATTTGGCCACGAGCTTGGCATTTTCAGCAGCGTCCATCTACTCGTGCAGACAGCAGGACACACTGGACAAGATATTAAATGTCCCATTGTTTGTGGGACAGCATCATATTTACACTCCAAGGCGGAGTCATCTGTGAATCTCCATCTTAGCAGGTTATCTTTACTTCGGCCTACCTGAGTCCTGAGTCTATTTAAAGACTTCAAGTGAAGCCAAGGCAACTAATGTCCAGGTGTGGGAGTTTCAGCAGGTGGAACGAATGGGTTTGGTGGGGAAGCACCATCTCGCCACAGGCTTAGCCTCTCCTTAGACCTTTCGCCAGTGAGCGGGGGACACACACACTTTAAGAAGCTGTTGCGGCTTGTCAGCCTTTGTGACACGAGAATGTTCGAATCGAATGTTCGATTTTCGGGCTGACGACCCGTAACAACTGTCAAAGATCTACGAATGACAGCCGGGACCAACGGCTTAACGTGCTTTCTGAAGGACGGAGGGATCTTGATACGTAAAGATGGTCAGTCACCCACGGACCAACCGCGGCAAGCGTAGCTTAACCTGATCGATCGACCACTGCGGCTGTAGTTACTTAGTAACAAGGGGGCGAAATCCAAAGCACGATAAAATCCTGCTGCCAGATTTCTACGTCCATTCGAACGTGGTCTAACTGCAAAAAAAGACGGTTAAACCATTATTGTATGGGAGGGAATACGCTTAACATAGAAATTCAGTCCGATCCATTCTGTCCTTTGCTGCCTTCTACCAGTGATGCCCTAACCCGAGGTCCGTACCGTGTCCGTACTCCACAAAGGGTGCCCTTAGCGAGCTGTCACTCTAGTTTTCAGTTTTTAAGCCCTGGTTGGTAGCATAATTTATTAAGGTTATCACATGCAAATCCGGTTAAGCAGCCGACAATCTCGAAGGCACGAAGCCATAACAAAAAAAAAATTACCTAGAAGTTTATTAAAATGCAATTGCAGGTGCCAAGCTCATCGTTTATGACCACCATTAAAATGTCCCTTAGCTAGTACTTTACGATGCCGACAAGGAATTGATTCTAGACACAAAATAAATGCGTCTAACTTTATTGGGCATCATCGCAGATAGTTATCTTTTTTTCCATAGGTCCATCTCGGCTATAAGTCTTTATGAAGTGAAATTAAATGTTTATTTATTTAAATAGATTTTTTTACGAAACTTATTACACGTAAATATTTTAAAACTAGAAGGCGCGATTCCTAGCTGACTGATCCTTGAGGCAGAAATACCGAAATAAACTCAGAGGTTACGGACTCTTTTAAAGTCTAAACATTTTATTATTAGAATTGTAGGATGTGTGTCTAACAATGGAGGGCCATGTCTGGAAGGGCTTTTAGTAGAAAGAGCCATTGCAGCTTTGAGCTAACCTGTCCCAAATTCCCAACAGATGGCATGCATGTATCAGTCAACCCTATTTAAAGTGAAACTTTTATTCTTTTATTACATCGTCTCAAACTTTTTCGTCTGTGTGTTGCATGTCGCGTGACGTGTCGCGTGACGGTCGGCCGCGGATTAGGGATAAAGTGAAAGGCGCTCGTCAGAGCAGCCGAGGCCAATATGGCGGCGCCTATAGTTCGCATCAGCTGACCGTGTAGTTTTTAGTTAAATGTCTATAATGTGAAAAAAAGTTTCACTTTTACGGTGGTTTCATAAAACCACACAAGTTTTTTTTGGGAGCTCAACGACCCTTTATCCCTTTAGCCATGTTACACATAACTCATGCATAATTTTCTTGGTCTTCTTTTTTTCTAACTGTCCTCCACATTTCATTATCGTCATTCTCCTGCCGTTATCCCAATTTATCAGGGGTCGGCGCAGCATGTCTTGTTCTGCCATACTTCTCGATTAGTAATCATATCAGTAGACACCCCCTTCCTAGCCATATCATCTTTCATGCAGTCCATCTACCGTTTCTTTGGTCTTCCCCTGCTCTTTTTATTGCTGAATGGGCCTGCTCTTGATCTCGATCACGCCTAATGAGAATCGATGGATGAGGTCTATGATGGAACGACCGTTTCCAGAAGATAACTGTACACTCTTGCTTTAAAGGCAGACGGGCTCGTATGTATTGCCATCCAAATTCAAACTCCGAAGTTTTCTTGCGAATGAAGCTGACTTTGCATCTCATGACAAATGACAATCAATATTTTGCACGTCCTGTTAAAAACTGCACCAGTAATCTGCGACCTAGTCTATTAGTCGGCCGACCTTCACTTGTCTATTCGAGACGATCCAGCACAATAGCCGATGGATCTATGAGCTCCAGTGAGTCTATAATGATGTCACCGGGTGCGGCCCACTTGTGCGCCACCTGTCATAATATATTAAACAGGTAGGTGAGGTTTGGTGCAGACGGGGCACTTTTTGGAATCTTTATTTTGCGATTTTCGAAGATTTAAGTAATTGAATTTAAATTTTGGGAAGCCAAAGCAACTTTGTTTTTTTTTTGGTGCAAAATCCTCGCGGATGTCCTCGGCCTTGGGACGGACCAGGTGTTTCCTTCTCACCCTTGGACCGGGAATCATGGGGACTTGTGCGCTTTCCACGATCGCCAACAGGTGCCTGTGCGGGCTATTTGCCCTAACATTTCAAAGAATACTTGGGTGAAGTCAAAACTTCTTAAAACACAAAGATCAATTAGTTCCATAAGGTATCTTTTAACTTTTCCCTTCCTTTTCAAACACAAAGAATAACATTGACTCCAATTTAAGATACTAGGAAGAGAAGGAGGTGAAGTACCTCTGTATACATCAACGTCGTCCATTACTTATATTAAACTTAATTGATGTAATTATCACACCCGCTTCATTAAAGGCATCTTTTTTTTTTCTAATTAACTCTATCTACTAAAAACACTCGGTATAATTACAATTGCTTTGAAAAGGGTGCTAAGCGCAAGATATTTTATAGCTTATTGGCAATTGGCTCGCTGAAAGCAATATTTATGCGAAGGATCCATTAAAAGTAATCTATTAATGGCTTTACCATTAATTAAAGTATTACTGGCATGGGCTGTATTACTTCGAAGCTTTAAATTTAGTAAGTTAACTTATAATATTAAAGTGAAAATATTAGATTTTTTGTATATTTGTTTGTTATGCTGTCACGCTGAATCAGGTGAACGGATTTGGATGAAATTTAGCACATAAATAGGCCATGACATGGAGAATACTCTTTATCCCGATATTACTACAGGATCGAGACCTATGCGGGTGAAACCGTGGGGCTCTGCTAGTTAGTAAGATCAAATCTGAGCTGAGCTACTGAGATCGAATCCTAGATTCTCGAGTTTATTTGTGGCGTTATAAACTTATATGACGTTTAGTTTTTGTACCAGTGAAAGTAATTTACTCCGTTGCGCGTCGTCATGCTACGGCTACGCTCATCTTAGAGTTGTCTTCATGGTATGCGTTAATAAAGGTCAATTAGACTGTGCTGTCGCCAGCATGTACTTTCCGGGCTTCTTTCCTAATGGGTGTCATCAATTTAATTGAAGTTTCCTATTTAAACTACCACCGAGCTTTAGTTGGTATTTTATTGCTGAAATGGTATATTGGACCATGTCTACTGGCGGACACAGACCTTACCCAAGCCTCCTTCCTACAAAGACAAGTCCTGTGCCTTCTCGTATCTAGCGGATTCCCGCGCCTTGCACCAATTTGTGATTATAAAACAGCCAAATATTTAAACAAAGACCCGAAAACCAAACTAAAACTGTACCAGATTCCCACACTAATTATACTGTAGGCACAGACGATGTTCAATCTGGTATCGTTTCGTGAACAAACTCCCAAACGAGTTGATCACCGTGTACAATGTATGATGAGTGCGTCCAATCATATTAGTCAAAGTCGCCTGTAATAGGGTTGTCATCACTTTGAGCACATGTGCCTTTATCCTTGTCTTCAATGTTTTTGAGCCCTCTTTACTTAAGCTAAAGAAAATCTTCAGTCATCTAGATGAGCTAACTAAAAATTTCCCTTTTGTAACTATATATTCTTAGCTGAATTTGACAATACTGTGTAAAAAAAAACAAGTCTTAATCCACGTAAAGCGCCTCCAACAAGGGCTCATCACTAACCTACTTTTATTTACGTCGTCTGAGAGTAAACACTCAAAAATGATTTAAAGTGTTGTACGAAATTCATACTTCCTAATGTTTTTTGCAATTTGCGGGATTGTATCAATCAGCACCCTAATTGCGTAACACGCGATTAATCATAATCGGTTTCATTTTGACAGTTCAACAATATTCATTGCGTTATTTACGTTGTTGAGCAGACAAATTTTTCCAACATAATATGAAGCAATGGTTTAGCCATCTATTTCAAAACGAAACAGATTATGATTAATCGTGAGTATCAATCATTCGTTGTATGTTGATTAAAATTTGATTCGCGACCGTACAAAATATGACTTAACAGAGTCATAATAATTAAAATTATCGTCCTTTAACTAGAAAAGCGTTAAGCCCTAAAAGTTGTTTCCGAGAAAATGAAAAAATAAAAACGCGTGAATCGTTCTTTCTTAAAAACTGATAAGACAAAAGTAAGAACTTAAACTTAAGCACCAACTTAACGTTACTGATTGTAGGACACATCAATTGATATTTCTTTCTGTTTATGCTAAAGAATCATTTCCAGTTAACGGCCTACAAACTTTTATATCTTGGGAACTATTTGTATTGTAAAAATGTTTGTTAGACAGAAAGATAGAGAATTTTGACTCTCTTAGATTCTAATAAAAAGTAAAAAAATACCAAGTGAGGGTTAACGCCTTTCTAGTTAAAGGACGGCAGCCCTGTTTCTCATACCCCTATACTCACGTCATGTAAGTAATAGTCATTGAATGTTCCTTCTGTTCCTTACTAAAGGAGGCTCGTACTAGTAAATAGCCTCCAGAATTAGCCTATTATAATCCTGCGTATATAATCTTTTGATTGCGCTGTACCAAAGTACCAAAGTTATTACTAAAGGCCATAATTACTATGAACAACGAATTTAATTATCAGCTACATTTAGTTTATCTGATTCTCGATTAGACAACCCTGCAGGCGTTGATGGGCGGCGCTTTGTAAAGTATTATCTGACAGAGATTTGTGTCTTTTGTTAATGCACTCCGAGCACGTGTTTGTTTAATAATGGACGCTAAATCGCTTTATTGTGTTATTGCTGACTTTAAATAATTGTGATGACTTTAAATATTTGAACTTGAATATTTTTAGCTGTAAACTTAAATACCTAACATATTACACGTACGTACGATATTTTTGCGTTTTTATTTTAAGTTGGATATACCTATATCTGGAAAACAAACGGTTTAATTTCAATACTGTTAGGCAAATACCATTTAGTAGTGATGAAAGAAATGTCATCACCACAATTAATGTTTTGTTGTTGTTCTATCTAGTAATTGGAGGAGTTCTAAAATAAAGTCGCCCGCCGCGTCTTTCTGTCTGTCTGTTCGCTATAAACTCAAAAACTACTGAACGGATTTTCAGGGGGTTTCCAATAATAGACAGAGTGATTCATCATAAGGAAGGTTTAGGTGTATGATTTGTGAAGGTTTCGTGTAAATTGGAACGCGGGCGAAGCCGCTAGCAAAAGCTAGTTCTTTATAATTTAAACTTTGAAGTTTCTTTTTCCATTTGTTCGTTTTAGCTAGCGCTATAAAAATAAATTAAACTTCCCTAAATAGGACACTTCTCATTCCAACCAATTTAAGACGTCATAAACTTAAGTCAACATACAAGTCGTTTGATGTAGCAACTAAAAGTTGCCCGTCTGTGGCGCACAACAGTCTAATTCGGGTAATTGATGGTAAATATACAAATGAGCTTACTAATGTCGCCTCGTGTGTGACTAGTAAATTGTGGGTAAGTATTTACATCATGTGGAAGGTGGTAATATGGCACGCACCTTTTTGGTTTTTAAATTATATTTTGTAGAGCAAGGGGACTGATTGTAATGAAATGTGTTTTGTTATGTTGAAGTAAATTTGTCATAATAGCAGAAACCGGGAGAGTGTAAGACATTTTTATGTGCTTTGAGGATAAGACTGTTGGGGTCGCCTTCCAATCTCACCGAATGCAGCTGAATACCAGTATTTAACATGGAGCGACTGCCTATCTGACCTCCACAACCCAGTTAAATACTGGGTAATACGATACCCTGTGGTAAGACTGGTGGTCTGACTTACGGGCTTCAGACTACCCGTATTACGTTATACGAGCTACAACTCATAAGTAGCGGCCGTCACCATTGGACCGCTACTGCTTTTGGAAATATGAAACCACAAAAATAACTAAGAATCTTGAAACAAATCTTTTATCTACCTACCTACTTTTAAAGATATGTAACTATGTAATAAATTACTTACTCTTGTAGTTTTTACACGCTTTATATTAGCTTCACTTGTATGTTTGTAACCGACTCCCTAGGGCGCGATTTTGACCCACTTTAAACGGTCAGATTTCATTTAAACTTTGTAAACTTATCGAGGACCGATGACAATTTAATAATTTAAAAAAAAAAAAAAAAAAAAAAAAGAAACTGAAAAAATCACGCTTTTGTAGTTAGCAGAACTAAAAATAGAAAATAAATAATAGTTTAAAAAACTAAAAAACACGCTTTAAAAACCAAACTAAAAAAGTAGAAAATAAGTTAATTCAATTAAAAAGCGTGGGGTGCTTGACATTAATTGATTATAAAAATACCTCAAAAAGCACCCCACGCTTTTTAATTGAATTAAATTATTTTCTACTTATTTAGTTTGGTTTTTAAAGCGTGTTTTTTAGTTTTTTAAACTATTATTTCTTTCTTTTTCTCAACCAACACCAGGTGGTTTATCGTGTAAAAAATCCTATAGGTTCTGCTTGATTGATTGAGCCGACAAGATCAATTTTCTTGATTAATTCAGAGTGAGTGTCCCCCTTCTTGCTAACTCATTTCTCACTGTCAATCGATCAGGCATAAAATATCCATTTTTATTCAGATTATTAATTCATAAAACCTATTTTCGGAATCATGCAAGGGAACTGGCTTGAAAGACTAGTTACCCAATAAAGTACTAACAAGCATAGGGCGTAATTGCAAAGGCTTGTGATGGTGCTCCGTTGTATTTCCTACGATTTATGCGCGCCTAGTACTAAATGGTGAAGAAGTTTTGAATAGGTAGGTAATTATTTAATTCATCATCTGCCCTAGCCTTTTCCCATGTATGTTGGGGTCGGCTTCTGGTCTAACCGGATGCAGCTGAATACCAGTATTTTACATGGAGCGACTGCCTATCTGACCTCCACAACCCAGTAACTGGGTAATACGATACCCCTTGGTAAGACTGGTTGTCAGACTTTCGGGCTTCTGACGACCCGTAATGACTGTCAAAGATCCACAAATGACAGCCGGGACCGACAGCTTAACGTACATTCCGAGCCACGAATGGGTCTTGGTATGCTAAGATGGTCACCCGTCCACGGACCAACCGCGGCAAGCGTCCCCGATCGACCCGTGCGTCTGTTTTACTTCGCCACAACCCCCAATAGGTAATGATTTAATTACTAAGCTATTTTAGAACTTTTTATTACTTACTTATTCTTCGATGCGAAAAACAATAGGTATTAATTTGTTAATGTTTATGATACTGTTAGAAATCTTTACGCTATGGTATGGTGCTCCGAAATTCAGAATAGCTTTTACTAGGTCACAGTGAACGAGACATTTCTGGTGTCTTCGTTACATAACTCCAATACATAATCGCAACTAAAAGGTATTGATTTCGACATTGTGTTCCACCCGCTTAACCTAGAATTTTCGTCAATCGGTTCAGATTGACGAAAATTCTTGGTAGGTGGCATATAAAATTACCTTAATAGTTCCATAAATTCTGTTACTCGTGTGGCTGGATAAAATAATTTCACTAGCAATCAATTGCGATGATATTTTCATTATTGTAGTGTAGTATGTATGTATGTAGAAAAACCTTAAAATCAAGCTTTGAAAATTTACACATCATGGAATTTCGAAGAAAATCTCTTTCATAACCAAATTAACAGACTTCAAACTTCAAAACCATCAGAGATCAATGGATTCTTGGAATACATAAATTAAATTAAATTGTGTAATTAATATTGCAGATTTACCTCATTTAATATAGAAACCATACATACCTACATAATTGACATGGCCAATTATTATTTTTCACTGATAATAAAGCTTATTCGCTTGCTAGATTGTTTTTCTCTATCAGGAATTACATAAACTCGCTAAATACCAATACCTAATTTGAATAGGTTTCATTAATTTGAAGAACCAATCAAATCAAGACTTCTTCGAAATCTAAATTTGAATAATCAATACTTAAAAAAAATAACTTACGAACATAAACATTCAGTACTGGCTGGTGGCTGAATGACTGGCCTACCTAAGCCATAAAATAACGAAATTCTAAATTAGAAGTCCCGTGTTTATAATAGGAACACGTCTAACGCCCAGCTGGTTGGTCTCTCCAGGAACTTGGGTACTTAATTGGCGTAGTGTCAAATATCCTTCGTATTCTTGAGACTTAAATTGGATTTATGTTTGGTAAATAATGTTAGTGTTTTGTTCTAGTTGGGAACGATTACGTGCCTATGGCTCTTTGGTAAAGTGGCCGCAAGCGCTTAGGTCAAAGTGATAGGGTTTGTCATCTGGGATTTTTCAGAAGCAGAACGGAGTTTGGAAATGTGCCCGGTTAATGACAATAGGTTCGTTCCGTAACAGGCGAAATGTGGTTGTAGGTGCACAACTGCCTAATCCTTCGGGAATATTATGTTTTGTATTGTTATGTGATGAGCAGAGATCGGATATTCGGATGCATATTCACCTAAAGTTGAGATGTTGGCTAACATGGAATGCGCTTTTGTATCGAAAAAGTCTTAATTTAGGTAAGTAATTTGTTTATTTTTTTATTTTAACTAATACAAACCACCCCTCCTCCAGTACATACACATATTTGTATCGGGTTAAACATTAATTTTAAATTATTACACATCTGAATAGTTATGCAAAACAAGAATCCCGGGGTTTTTAATAAATAATTATTACAAATAATTTATAAAGCCGCTTCCATACTTTCATAGCTAAAAATTATCTTAAGGTAAATATGCATCCGAATATCCGATCTCTGGTGATGAGTCACATAAGCGTAACAAAAACCACTAATAATGACGATGCTTCAATATAAACTTTCATATAGCGAGCGTACTTTGGACAGTCCCCGCTACAATTGACTGATTCTTGACCAACTTTGGCAAAGCCTAAGTCCAGTTGTGGAGTACGGTATAACAGATTACTAAATCCATAGAAAAAAGTTTTATAAATGCAAAAATTACTCTCTGTATGTCTGTCACCCTTTCACGCTCTAACGGCTGAAAGGGATTCCATGATTTGGCACACAGGTAGACTATGACCAGCACCCAAAATGCGTAACTCATGGTTAATCATAATCTGTTTCGTTTTGAAACAGATGGCTAAACCATTGCTCCTTATGTTCGAAAAATGTGTCTGCTCAACAACGTAATTATTGCAATGAATATTGTTGAACTGTCAAAATGAAACCGATTATGATTAATCGCGTGTTACGCAATTAGGATGCAGGGATATATGACGTAGGATACTTTTATCCCGGTAGCAGATACTTTACTGTAGGATAACACCCGACATCGAAAAGCTAGTCTAGCTATAAAACACAAGTCGAGCTTGATGTGGCATCTGGTAAAGGTGCCCGCAGACCGGCGCGCGGCGCGGCGTGACTGCGAGACGCCTCTAGTAGATCAATTTCCAGGAAGTTTTCATAGAATTTGTTATTTTAAAGTCGCGTCGCGCGTGTCTGCATGAGACTTAAACGAATGTGCAATATATGCATGTTCATTTTCTGCATATGAAATGTCATTCCTTTGTCACAATTTGAAACCTCTTAATTTATTAAGGATTTTTCCGACTCATCTCGTCTTGTCTTCACTACCCTCAGATATTTGAACGTCGCACATACGAGTATTTGCATAAAAAACCTGGCCATAAGTCGAATATTCAAAGTTTGGCTAAACTCATTGCAACCATCACTTTCTGATAGCCAAATAACCTGTTCATAACGTACCGCACCCCCCGCGCCCTTATCCCTTCCCCGCGAGGCACACAAGTAGTCGGAACTCAGTCGTCGTCCAGTGCGGTCCATTGTTTTCTCGATTACACAATTTTTCGTGCTCCTAACATTTGCTGTTTTAGTCGTTTTGTTGATAGTTGGTGGGAAAAGCACTTCGAATATGGAAGTTCAAGGTATGTAACAACATTAATAATATGATTTCATTTATGTTATAGACTCATAAATGCTTATTTTTTAATTTCGCAAATGATACTAAAATAATCTCATTGTCTATTAAAAAAAAATAAAACAGAAAGGGTTTTGTATGTGTTCCGAGCATTTCCGAGTAATGATCTATTATTTTAAATAAAGTTTAGACATTCCTAAAGAGAATCGTAAGAGAAAATATTCCGCTTTGTTCCGCCATTTTGTTTAACACTCATTCAAACAAAATGGCGAATTAATTGAAAACAAGATAATTTACAGTAAATACTCTTTTTATTTTTAGATTCAATTGGGAATGTCAAGAACATGTCTAATAAGCAATTATATGATATCGTGCAAGAATGTCCTGACAAGAAAATTGATGATAAGATGCTATTTTTGGAAAAAAAAATTATACAGATAACAAAATGTCCTGAAACGGAGCTGGAGACATTAAAACATACGTTGAGCCATTTCAAGTGTGAATTTAAACGAAAATGGGTAGCAGCAAACTACAAGCATGACCGTTTTATAAAAAAAAATGAACAGTGGCTTCAAAATACCCTCAAATTCGCCCTCTGGACTATAGGAAAACCGGGTCGTCCTTCAAAGGAATTCGGGGAATCCAGTGATAGATCCAAGCGAAGAAAAACAAAAGATCTACGAGATACCGTATCGACAGATGAGTTGACTTATGCTGCTCAAATGAGTCAACGTGCCGGAGGAAATAAGGATGCATCTAAAATAATAAAAGACGTCACTTTGACTCCAACAAAAGCTACAAAGTTTCGAAAAGTAATTTCTTCAAATAGTCAAAGTAAAATAAAGAAACATTCACCATCTGAAGCCTTAGCTATTTTCGTCGAAGGAGATTTTAGTAGAAGACAGTGGGAAATTTTACACAGCGCAAATAAAAATATATACCCTTGCTACTCTTTGATAAAAAAAGCGAAAACCGATTGCTATCCAGTAGAACAGTCAATGAGAGTTACAGAGACTTGTGCGGAAGTTCTCTTACAAGATTTACTCAACCATACATGTTTACGGTTGTGTAAATATTTGGAAGATGTAATATACAGCTGTACTGAAGAAGAAAAGAAAAATTTTCTTTTAATTATAAAATGGGGTTGCGATGGATCTCAACAATCGCAATATAAGCAAAAATTTGAAAGTATTGCGGACAGTGACTCGAACATATTTCAGAGTTCTCTCGTACCATTGCGATTAGAAACTACAAATAATGGAAGAAAAAAAATTATATGGCAAAATCCACTGCCTTCATCTCCAAGATTCTGCAGGCCTATTAGAATAAGATTTATTAGTGAAACCAAGGACATAACTAATGAAGAATTTGCATATGTAGATAATCAAGCAAAAGAACTAACAAAAACAGAAATACCAACATCCAGTGGAATAATTTACATAACACATAAATTACTACCAACAATGGTGGACGCCAAGGTATGCAATGCAGCTACCAATACGTCTTCAACTATGAGGTGTTATATTTGTGGGCTAACTTCCAAACATTTTAATAATCTAACCAGAGGAATGGAAGTAGACCCAGAAAGTCTAAAATTCGGGTTATCGATTCTCCACGCAAGAATACGTTTCTTTGAATCCTTATTACATCTCTCTTATAAACTTGGCGTTAAAAAATGGCAAATAAGGTCAACAGAAGATAAAAGAACTGTAAAAGATAGGAAAGAAGTTATACAAAAAGCATTTCGGGAGCAGATGGGCCTTTTAGTGGATATGCCGAAAGCAGGTTTCGGAAACAGTAATGATGGAAATACATCGAGAAGATTTTTTTCTGATCCCGAAACAGCTTCTCAAATAACTGGAATAGATTCCACTTTGATCTACAGATTCAAAATAATCTTAGAAGCAATTTCTAGTGGTCACGCGATTGATGCAAAGAAGTTTGAAGCCTACACATATGAAACTGCTACTTTGTACGTGCAGTTGTATGAATGGCACCCAATGTCGCCTACCGTTCATAAAATTTTAATGCATGGTGCAACAGTGATATCGCAATCCATATTACCTATTGGGCAGCTCTCTGAAGAAGCTGCTGAAGCTCGAAATAAGCACTTTAGGCTTTACAGACTAAACTTCTCGCGAAAATTTGACAGAGAAAAATGTAATAGGGACATTTTAAATAGACTGTTACTAACGTCAGACCCATTTTTAAGTAGCACTAGAAAACCCCCACGGAAGAAAAGTAACCCATTCTGTTCGGAGACCATAAGTCTTTTGCTCCCTGACGCAGAAAATTCATCACTAGAAAGTAGTGACGAAGAACACAACACAACAGCAACAGATGAAAATAATGAATCTGATTTCGATGATTAATTTTTTTTTTTTTTTTTTATAATAAACGTTTGAAAACTATCTTAATACATTTATTTAATAGTTTCCACGTCACAAATGTCACGAAATAATATTGGCCAGGTTTTTAGTACAAATACTCCTATGTGCGTCGTTTCGATGTTTTGTTTGTAACAAACAAACCATTTAGTGGATTTGTCACTGTATTTTACAAGACAAATAAACATGTTAAATGTTAGGGGGCGTCCATTAATTACGTGAGGCACCCCACCCTCCCTGAGGTAACATGTCGTGAGATTTGGCTCGACCCTCCCCTCGACCACACAATCTCACGTGAGATATTTCAAAATGCGTGTTTTAGTGTAAAAACGTTAATCTGTGCTTTTTTGCGAAGCATTTGTGCGCAGCGTTTGCTAGCTCGGCTGGCCGGTGGCGGTTTAACAATCGGGTGCGATAAATATTATTTTCTAGGATTTAGCCATATTGGTGGCCAAACCAGTGCGCGTGGTAAATCCAGTGCGCGTAAATATCCTGCCGTGATTTTATTACGTCCTTGCGAAAGAGGACTTAGAGGAGGTGAAGACGAATAGCGTCAGGACATAACACACACACACACTTCCAGCTTGTCCATCGTCTCGGATGGTACCGAGAGCTCCTGGGCTTACCCACTCATTCACAGCGTGTTTGTACACTTGGTAACCACAACTAAATCGCGCGTCGCTTCGTGTGATAAAAAGACTGTACCCAGCAGCGGCGATGTATCAATTTTTCTAAGAGAGAAGCCAAAGCGAAGTTGGCTCTAAGTTACTGACTTATCAATAACTACCTTTTGCCAGCGGCTTCACCCACGTGGTGGTTGGTGTGTATAAACCATCCTTTTGAATCACTCTGTCTATTAATGAAAACCGCATTCAAATCCGTTGCGTAGTTTAAAACATCTGAACGTACAAACAAAAAAAGAGACTTTGCTTTATATTATACAGGGTGATTGGAAGATGGGTGCAAAGCTTTAAGGTGAAGATAGTATAGACAATTTAGAACCATTTAAGCCATGGTTGTCTTAGACGAAGTCTTACCAATTTTTTTTTTTTAATAAGGTTTAAAAGACGTATTGTACAATTTTTTTATTTTTTCTGAGCTTTAAATGTCTGTAAAAAAAATGTCTAATGACACAGAAGCCTAAAACATGTTTTGCTTGATTGCTTACACATTACTTTAATTAAATAAATGAAAAATGAATTCATTTATCATTCAATTTGGCCATAATTATGCAGTTTACATTAAATTTTGAGAATTTCCGAAAAAAAACTTAAAAATTTGGTTAAAAATATTTGGTAAGACTTCGTCTAAGACAACCATGGCTTAAATGGTTCTAAATTGTCTGTACTATCTTCGCCTTAAACCTTTGCACCCATCTTCCAATCACCCTGTATAAGGAAGAATATTTACTATCATTCTAAAATTAATACAGGAATGTAAAGAATCAAGTACAATAAAATTGAACAGCTGAAAACCAAATAAAATGTGCAATATTACTCCATCTCGTTCTCGCTGACGCATTTTTCTATATCTGTCTCTGTCATAACCCGTTGTCGGCTTGATCTCGTCCATATCAAGCGGTGCCACGTGACCTAAATTGACATCATCACGGGATTGCTTTTGTATGATTTTTTAGTTCCCGATTATGTTGTTTGATTGTTATGGTGAATTAAATTCCCGTAGTGTAACTATATTTATTGACACTAGTAGCCACTATTGACGTGCCATTTTTTAATAGCGATAGAGCTGCCGATGCGAATCTCCGAAGGGAAGCCGGTAAGCTGGTACCCAGATGCTAACCGCACTCAACAAGTGGTCATCCCAACCTCACTTAATAAGCTGACATCATAGGCCTGCTTACTTAAATCAAATAGGCCAGTTCATCAAACCATCATTTCCTTCAATTTAAATTCCTACATTTGTGTCATTTTACGATCGTTTCTGTACATAATATCACGACTTTATCACCCCGAAAGGTAAGGCAGAGCAGTACTTACCTTAGTGCACCCACATTTCGCCAGTTAGGTTTAAGTCCCATGTAATAGTTGGCGACCCTAATGCCATCAACCGCATAGAAATCCAGACTCCGGACTAACGAATTCTAAATGGAAAAACCCGAATAAGTTTGCCCGAGCTGAAAATTGAACCCTTAGGAATAAATGCATAACACACTCATTGTAGAAATGGCTTCCAATTTGATAGTTCAACTGGTTCAACAACATTCACTGCGTTATTTACGTTGTTGAACAGAAAAATTGTTCGAACATTTATGAAGCAATGGATTAGCAATATCCTTGAAAATTATTCAGATTGTGATTTATGCAATAGGGAATAAAACACCCATTTCTGAGAAGTGTCTTAATTAGTTTATAAAATGCTAATAAACCACTAAAAACACAACATTTTTATTTAATCTGTTAGTGCCATAAAAATGCATTAAAATTTTACATTAATATTTCGCGCGTAATTTGATGAAAACGCTGGACGCAGTGGACGCCATATTGGTCTGTGGGTATGACGTCAGTTTGCTGTGTAAACAAGTGCGCTGATATTTTGTATGACTATTGTTTATACTTTAAAAAATTAGTTAATCTTCTACTTTTCGTTGGTTTGCTGTTCCTGAATGTAAGATATTATTTCAATAAAAATTAGTTTGGTTACGAAAATAATAAAAGTACAAAGTTGTTCAGTTAATTAGTTAATACAGCGGTATGACGTAATAACATGGCGGGTACTATTTCATGGTGTTCAAAAACATTAAAAAAACTGATATCTATGAATTAAATTTTAAAATTTATTTTGAATATTTCTGCTTTTTGCTTAAGCTATCTCAGAGATATATTTTTATAATTTTTTCTCATATATGGTATAATACCCTATTCAGGTGCAGGACCTCATGCCCAACAGTACCTCCTGCGATCACTACACCAACAAGTCAGTTACTGTTTCTGTAATGTCTGTAATAAGATACTTGTCATAGACTTGTTTGTTAGTGAATGGAATGTATCAACTTTCTGCCTTTTTTGGTCCAATGATTTTTTGGGGCAAATTGGTACTTATTTACTTACTGAGCCGTAAGGGTTTAATTTAAATAAATGGCAGTTTTGTATAACTGCTTGGTTTGGAAAGGTAAGTGCTATAAGTAACTGTTCTGATTAGAGTCTTAGGTATCATGGAAAATTAACATCGAATGTATTACTATAATAACAAAAGCTAAAACATTAGCCTGCCGAGCAAAAAAAACAATCGAAACTTGGAACCCCACTTGCTACGCTATTACCGACACCCAAGCATCCATGCTAAAACTCACAACTCCAAAAAAACCTGTGGGATTGACCCCCATCAGCAACAAAGTTTCTCACCCTTTTTCTTCAACTCCTCATGCATGTAACGACGGCTTCGTTTACTCTTTCTTTAAAATACTGAAACTTTATTTTGAGTTCACTATCGTTCAACACCCTCGAAAACCATAAAAACGACACGCATGATGAAAAATGGGAAAATTTTCGCAGCCGCCATCTTGGATTTATTTTGAACTTACTATTGGCTTCAGCACCCTCGAAAACCATTTTCAAAAGAAAATGTACGCAGTCGCCATTTTAGATTTTAATTTTGACCTCACCATTGTTGTCCTCGTAAACCATGAAAACTATCGTTCTCTCTCTCTCTTCCTGTCTCTTTCGATTATATGTATACAGTAAAACTTGAAAAAGTAAAACTGAACGCATGGAGAGGGCACAACGTTTTTTCGTTTAGTGACAATTTCTAAAACTTTACCCTAACCGCAAGCTGCGTTAATGAAAAAAATAATACGTCTTTTATTCTCAGCTTAAGAAAATAGTGCATGAGCCGTCACGGTCCATTACCCTCACATCATTAAATTAACAATCAATACGCCAATCACGTCTTGAAATTAATAATCAATGTATACTGCTAATCATCCAGCAACCACGCGAGGCTGAAAAACAAAAGATAATACAATACAAACCGAAGAAAAACTTAATCACAATCAGATCAACGACACTTAATTAGAAGAGTCGTGTGCGCAGGGTCATAGAGTAAGAAAACCATGTAGAAGGGTAACTCGTATCCCCGGCGTTCATTATGACACATGAAGCTTTAAAAAGAGAGAGACAGACCCCTCTCACCATTAGAGTGACAGAGATCACGTTCTGTAAAGCCAACGTTTTCTAAAACATGAACACTGTACTTTTTTGGACGCCGAAATAGGAATGGAAAACTGTAAAGAGAAAACTTTCGTTTTTTATTCAGGACAAAAAAAGATTGTCCAAGATAAAGGGTTGTCAATATTATCGTTATCGAGCACAAGTGACAGAGATTGTGAAAGGGAACCGTTTTGCTTTGGAACGAACATATTATTAGGAAAATGAACTACAGAGTAAAAGAGTGATCAATTTGAAATGTTGATGGATGAATGGGGTGAGGAAGACAAAGTAGAAGAGACGCAAAGCAGGATGGATTGTGTACTGTATGATGTGAATGACGAGCCTGATACGGGAAAATGAAAGCAAAAATCTTTTTGCACCGGCCCAAAAGAAGTAACATGGGGCCCGGACAATTGCAGGCAAAAAAAGAATCAAGTCGGTAATACAATCCTGACTGAGTTGAACGTTTCTGACGGCTTGAAACTGTAAGTGAACGCTTTCGAGGCGGGAGTTTCACTTCTATATGTATCTTTAGTCTATGGTCATGTGTAGCTGTAGAGACACATTTGACATGCATGACTGGGTAGAAACAGGTGAGTTGTTTCTTAGCTCTTGACGTCAGGGCTTTGTTAGCGATGAGCCGTAAAGCAACACCATTGTCAGAGCAAGATGTTTACACCTTGATGAGATATTTTTGTAACAAGTTATACTAGCAGGTGTACTATAGTGCACTGTGTGGTCAATAGAAATGACTGACCGACCATAGGTTGGGGCTACTTCTCAGTAATGGGTTGCACCTTTCCCGTACCTATTTGAAGGAGTATTTTAGAATTCTGTATTACTGCTGCTATTTCTATTACGTTAATTCTTTCAGCAATTTCAAGTAAGTAATAGAATCATAAGGGAAAATAACAAACTAGGTTTTCATAGGTTTTATTGGCACTGATAATAATCCATTTGATTTCTTTGTTACTTCATAGTTCCACCCATAAAAACTCACTGACTAAAATAAAAAAAACAATCTGCACCCTAATTGCGTAACTCAAGATTAATCATAATCTGTTTCGTCTTGAAACAGTTGGCTAAACCATTGCGTCCTATGTTAGAAAAATGTGTCTGCTCAACAATGTAAATAATGCAATGAATATTGTTGAACTGTCAAAATGAAACCGATTATGATTAATCGCGTGTTACGCAATTAGGGTTCTGGAGGGCCTGTGGCTAAGTAAAAAGAGCCGCACATTTTTAACCGATTTCAAAAAGGAAAAAAAATAGGCATATATAAAAAAAAATACCATATAAGTATATAAATATAATGTGTTCGGGCATAACTCCGTCATTTATAGACGGATTTGCAAAATGATTTTTTGTTCGAAAGGGGTTTATTCCGAAATGGTCCCATTTAAATTTCATATAGATCTGATGATGCGTTTCGGAGACAGACAACGGAACTCTTAAAAAAATTACAGCAAATCAAACGCGATTGCTGCTATCGCATTTAAAATATGCATTGTTTTGACCAAGGGTGATGAAATTTCAAATTGGCGTGGGGTAGGTACTATAACTAAAAAGTGTAAAATAAAAACTTAAAAAAAAAACAACCGACTTCCGGAAAAACACTACAAAGTGAAAAATTGCTTTCATTTCGGAAGGCGGTGGCAAAATATTTAATTATACATATCCAAAGTCGTCGACTTCCGAAATTAAAGTTATTTTTCACTTTGTATTGTTTTTCCGGAAGTCGGTTGTTTTTTTTTTGGTGTATTCTTAACAAGTCATGTGTCTAATAATTGGATGATGGTTATTTTGTGTGTATTCACGCAAAGTCGATTTTAAAAGCTGATGTTTTTGGGTGTCCTGTGGATTATGATTTCATTTGGAAGCGAAACTATGGGAATTGGTCAAGGTGTGATCGTTATTACCACATTACCATCTTACATTTTTTTTTTTACTTTTCTCTTCGGATGAGGGGCTTGTGGCTAAAAAATAACAGCCGCACGAGTCGATCGATCAGGTTAAGCTACGCTTGCCGCGGTAGGTCCGTAGATGGATGACCATCTTTACATACCAAGACTAAAAGTGTTGTAAAACACGTTGCAATTTTTACACACAAAAAAAACTGCATAAGCGAATAGTTTTGAAGTATTAATCATTCTGCGTGATCTAGAAACGTGAGAAACAAATACATACTAATACAAAACGCACCTCAGTAGTCAGTAACAAACTAAACCATTACTATTCTAAACCGCACCCCGTGGTTTATCGGCTAACGGCCACCGCACGTGGCTTGCATTCCCATTTGAAGATAAACTCGTTCTTATTGTACCTCTTTTTGTTCACAGGTATGATGCTGTACTGGTTCGGAGTTTCCAAGAAGTTTGAATGCCAGTGGTACTGAGAAGTGTACTAAAACTGCTTGCAGGGCAGTTGTCAGGTTAAGATGACAGTTATAGTTGCATGACACATGGTTCAAAATCGCTTGGCGGCAGTTCGCAAACTTTTTGACATATTTGGCAAATATTGGCCTTTTACACACGTAATCAGCCTGTAATATTCCCACTGCTGGGATACAAGCCTCCTCTCTGTGAGACCACCACCATCACCACGCGGGCCCAGTGCTTGGTAGTGTCACTTGTCTTCGGATTTTTGGTTCGCGGACATGCCGGTTTCTCACAGTGATGAAATAATTTCCGCCGTCAAGCGCCTGTTTGCAACCACGATCCACTACGAAAACTCATCACGTCGATCCCGTTACCACTGGGCCTTCACTGCTCTCAAAAGTTTGGGCTTGGACTAATTTAGAACTCTTTTTGTTATACATAGTAACTCTTTTTAAAGCTTACTCAGCGGGCCATTAGCGCCCTACGAGTGCAATACAATTTACTTATTTTATTTAACCATTTATGCACACACATATAAACAGACAAGAAGAAAGGAACAGAAAAATACGTACATAGGTAATGCTTATTTCTACTGAAATCTCTTCCAGCACACCTGCGATAGGAGAGAAGATAACAGAGATGTAGACAACGCGTGTAATAACAGTAGAAGGGAAAACATAAATTTAGAAATTAAACTCTAATTTAAATATACACACATAATATGAGAATATACATACATACTAACGTACATACATACTTCTAAAAAAAATATCACTAAAATATATATAATTATAATGTAATTTTATTAATAAATACATAAGCAATTATGACATAGTGGAGAGATAGTGTTCTTTCACTCTTCTTTTGAATACTGCTACAGTTTGGCAGTCCCTAATGTCAGGCGGAAGTGAATTCCATAACCGGACCGCGTGCACAGTGAAGGAGTAATAATGGATGCAGGATGCTGTTGGGGTTGCCCCTTTTCTGCAGTGCATCTGCTATGTTCGCGCAGAGTCACGTTGATGGCTTTCATGCCATCATTAGACAAAATTCTGCCTCATTGCTCTGCAGAGTACGGGCGAGCCCCAAATCCATCCTGAAAATCATAGCTGGGAGATGCGACTCTTCGATAATGCATAGCATTATTAAGGACTCAGAATAATCCTGTCGCAAAGTAATAATATTAAGCTTTACTAACATAGTCATAGATTTCTGCTTACTAACCCACTATGGATGATATTTGTCCGAAATAGGTTATTTTATTTATAAGAAAACTAGTCACAATCAGTCGTCAAATACTGTTTTGACAAAAGACTTCTCTGTCTTCGGTATATTTAAAAACATTTTTTTGACTGTAGTATGCGCACGTATGTCTTAGTATGTTGATTTATACAGTTTTTATCTGGTTAAGTGCATAAGTATGTGCGATTTATTATAGCAAGATAAGTGAGTTTGAAATGTGTTCTATGTGGACTGGAATGTCATGAATTTTAAGTGTATTTCCTTTATTTCATTCTTATTTTATGGACGGGTGGGCTGTCTTGCAAAATTGTAGCGTTTCAAGAGTGACTTAAATTAATAAGATACTAGGAATTATATCTTGCCATTACATATGGGTTTCGATTTTTCTGCTCCACTTCGGTGCAGTGTAAGCCTTTGGAAGTTATCGTGTAACGTTATATTGCACATCTAAAACAAATTAATTTCACTTATTTCATTTTTTGTCTTAACTTAGAGTACATTGAGATAAGAACTTTTATTCACATGAAATAAACACTTAAGATAATTAAAATCCACATTTTTCATTTACAAACAATATATCTGTTTGCACAATGCATAATTGCTTTGATAAATTCTTCATAACAAACTCAATAAATAAATAATGAATGATAGATAACTAACAGACAGGTCATTCACTCTCCAAGTATAAATAACAGGTCGACAGTAATGTCAAAATGGTTTACTGTACGGCAATAAGGCAAAAAACGCATAATCTACACCCACATGTGCTTAGGTGTGTCTGACCTACCTCAATGTGACTAAACAAATGACAGATGGGGCAGCCCTTTCATAGAGGTATTCATTTTATTGGGGTTTCTGCCTATTTGATGAGAACATTAGTAGCGCCCTCGCTCGATCATAGTATCATGCTTACAATCCCAAAATGGAGCAGAAAATAGTGTAGGTACCACCCTCATTTAAACAGTTATGTTTTGCCATTAGCCAGGCCCAACTACAAGCTGGTACTGCGAAATTCAAACTCAAACCATTTATTTCAAATAAACCAATTACAGGCACTTTTGAATTGCAGAGGGGTCGATCGGTCAGAAAGATGAAGCTAATTGCCCATTCCAAAGCTTAGTAGGTACCTATAGAAAAGAACTGGCAAGAAACTCCACGGACACTATTAAATCAAAATAATGTTACAAAGAGTTGATAACATAATACATCATTTATGTTAAAATTATCAATGTGAATTCATTAGTTCCTAATAGAAATGCCCAATCGGATCCTATACTCAGCAGTCGCTTTTGTGACCGGTGACTAGACAGACAGTAAGTTAGGGAACCGGTGAACATGGTTTGGTACGGTATCGTACCACCCTGATGCAGGCGGTTTTTATCCTTATTCCTAAATACGGAAACGCCTTAGAAGGGCACACAGGGAGGGGTGGCCTGTGAAATTTCCTTTTTGGACATGGTCTTCAGAAAGGTCAGGTCACTTTGTGTAGTAACCGGAGTACGCAATCTTCACATACATAGATTCACGCTTTCTTTCCATGGGTAGGTAGAAACTACATTTACACGGACGTAATAAAATCGATCGTGATTTTTACGCGCACTGGATCTTCAACGCACTGCTTAGCGCTGAGAATTGAAAATCCGAACTCTGTGTTTTTCAACGCGCTGAGACTCATTCGCGCTGCATTCTGTTGGCTTCTCAATGCTCGGTTCCTCGGTCCAGGGGTTCGGGTTTTTCCAGGGGTGCGGGTTGTTCTAAAGAGATACCGTGGCCCCTGGCACACAGGCAACTGAGGGAACACGGGTGGGTTTTAGTCACTAAAAATCTGACACGTCCTTCTGCTCTGCTCAGAGCGGGATAAGTTATTTGATGATTTACCACCCTTAAAACGAAAAACAAAAAAAAACACCGTCTGTTGAAAAGACACAAAAAGACAGTACATAGATATGTATGTGAAGATTCACGTTCTATTTCGTATTTAGAACGTGTACCTCAATATAGGTAGTATTATTCTGTAAGCCTATTTCGGTTATGTATGGCCTAGTTCTGCCGTCTCCGAAACTAGCTCACTGACTTCGTTATTAGCCAGCTGCTAGGTCACAGGTAAATAAAATAGCTTCGTATTGATTTTTAGGCGTGAAAGACTCCAGCTGCGCTTACATAGTGAAGACCGAAACTTTCGGAATTATACTTGATAAATGCTTGCCTTGTTTTGTATTGAACGCATATCATAACTAGCCTACTAAGGTCAAAAAAAGATGTAATATCGTGTAATCTTTTCTTGGTCTAACTAATATCTTCGATTACGGCAACTCAGTTTCCTAATTTAAAAGCATTTTTGTCACATTTCATAAAGGGCTCTGTGTGCGTGTTCATACTTTAGGCAGCCATTAGGCGGTGCAATTGTGATTGTTACTTTAAATTTTGGAATGCTACAGGCAATTAAATCAAACTTAATATTCTGTCTTGACCTCTTTTTAACCGACTTCCTAAAGCCTCCTTTTTTAAATTCGTCTGCACTTTTTTTGGTATTGCCTGTTCCGCGATATCTCCGACAGTCGTGGATCGATTGCGATTGTTTTTTAATGGATAGGCATATTATCCTCAGGGATGATTGCATATAAATATTATTAACTTTGCCTGTGTAGTTTTTGCGATATTCTTGATGATATTCCAATACTTCCTGTAAATCTTGCTTACATAGCAAGGAGTGGTATACAAATTGATGGAGTACCATGGCTAAAAAGTAAAAATCTAAGTCGGTCGTTGTTTTTTTCCAAAAACTCTTTTTCTTCTACCCAATTCCGACGGATTCTTAATTCAAACCCGTCCTGTCATATAGTTTCAGTATTGGCACACTCCCATTTTTTCTCAGTCTCCTCTATATCCGCGGCTAGTCTATGCCCCGCCGCACCTACAATGTCGTACGTACGTACTACTAACACGTTTGATTGATACACTCACTTTAGAGCATTGTAGTGGCGAGTATGATCCATTGATAACGCTCATAGTTATACAACATATAGAGTATAGTAAACAGATTTGTGAATACTAGTCACGATCATAATTGTGTTGAGAAGTAACGGCAAGTTTAATAGGAGATTATGGTAATTATGTTGATAGTGATTTTAATCTTGACAGCGTTTAAGTAGTACAGTCAGCGTCAAAACAATCGGGACGAACAGACTGTTCAAAATGATCTCAACAACTACGAAAATTAAACTTTATCTCAATTAGATAAAGTTCTTGTCAGAATGACATTTGTCCTGTATTGTCTTCAGTCTGAAACATTCCTTGTGTCATTGAGTTAATATTTAATATACATAGTTGTTTAGATAATTTTGAACAGTCTGTTCCTCCCGATATTATTGACGCTGACTGTACCTCATTGGTGTGGGGTTCTTGTATCGGCACGAGCGAATTGTAGGTACATGCTGTGCTGAAGATACTAAAATTTTAAATAGGTTTTTATTTTCTCTGGAACTAGTGAACCGACTGCAAAAATCTATTACTGATAGAAAGCATAGTACTCGCAACCGGCGTGTGTGTATGACCAGATGTATGATGAACATCAACGAGGCAAAAGGATCGATAAGGATCGTAACAGATGGCGTTCTTTAATTTCTGCTTACCCCCATGGGAAGAATGCGTGAGTTTTTGTATGTATCATCATCATCCTTTCAGCCGAAAGACGTCCACTGCTGGACATAGGCCTCCCCCAATTTGGGGGGGTTTGCCATAATCGCCACGCTTGGCAGGGGGGTTGGCGATCGCAGTATGGTGGTAAAATACATAGAGAATGCTGCTGCCTGTTCTCTAGTAAGTCCCTTAGTCGCCTCCTACGACACCCACGGGAAATGGGATGGTGCTATTCTTTTACGCCCGGCATCATACGGGACTTATGTATGTATACATGTATGTAATAGAGATTGGCTGACTAGCCGACTAGTCAAATGGAAGTGCCATATTAACATGTCTTTGTCTTTCATACTTCTCTATTACCTAGTCATCATTTCGGTAGTTTGGTAAATTTAGAAGATATAAGCATAAATTGTGAATAATTGTCGTGTGGGTGGAAAACTACTTATTACTTGATATTACCTACTCAGATTGCAATATCTAAAGCTAGAACGAAGTATATCGTTGCAATTAAGCTATCGATCTTGTCCATGCTTTCACTTGACAGCTTTAAGTACGCCTTTTAACATTTCGATTAGTGTAGGGGATTCTATTGAAACACCTTTTTTTAATTCCACTATTCACATTTATTGAATCACGCACTAATAACTATTACAATATACTGAATTACTGCTAACTTAATATGAACATAACTTGTCTCATTGACGACTAACTTTAATCTGAGTAAAATCTGTACAATTCTAAACTATTTTCCTTAGAAATTTCCTTAAGTAGTTTTCTACTAGGGTACAAGTAGCGGTTATGTTTGACATCAAACATTTGTTCTAAACCAGTCACATTAAAGGGGGTGGAGCCTAATGGTCAAGCGTAAGCTCGATTTCTCTCGACAAGTTTAAACCTGCGCCCGATTCCTTCGAGAAGCTTCACTTGGATCGTGGGAAAACCGGTCACGTGCCGATTCTTCGTGGAATATTACCAATGTTTACGTCTTTGCTTTAATTTTACTGCGCATAACAGATTTGGTTGTTTGTTAATAGCAGATTAGGTACTGTAGGTATATGCAGGTAGGTACTTATGTATTTTGGCTTAATTCTAATTGGGTTTTGCCTTTAATCATGTACCTTTGAAGATAATTCAAATTCTAATTATGTGATTGGCTTAGCATTACATTTGATCTGTAGGTATTCATGGACTTAAGAGTATGGGAAATTAAAACCAGCCCTACGTTTAGGTATGCAACAATAATTTACTTATATCTACCTAATTATGAAATCATTTTTATTTTTAATAATCAACCTTATTTTCTATGGTGACTTGACGTCGCCAACAGTCTCCCCCTTAGTGCGTTGCACTTCATCTTGTTGGGGCGACGTTGAAGGTACGATCAGGACTAGACGTGATGCTGGCCGCCGCAGGATACCCGCTGCTGTTCGCACGTCGACGATCCTGGTTCTTCCGTCTGGTCCGGGATGAGTGGCGATTATTTCGCCGCGTGGCCACGAGTAGCGTGGCAGAGTGTGGTCGACAATTAGGACTATGTCGCCCAATGTTGGGTCCTGATAATGAGGACTTTGGTTGTAGCGTGGCGAGAGAGTGGGTAGGTACTCTCGCAACCACCTTGACCAGAAATGATCGGCCAGGCGTTGGGATGTCTTCCAGTTGGGAGAACCGATGAGTTCTGTGTCATCAAAGGAGCCAAAGAGTGTGGCTCCGCATGACCGCCCGATAAGAAAATGATTCGGGGTCAGGGCTTCTTCTTCGTCTGGATCGGTGGTAACGGAGAAGAGAGGTCTCGAGTTTACGATGTGCTCGGCCTCTAGAAGCAATGTGTGGAGAATTTCTTCTCTAGGCTGCCGCTCGTGAAGTGTTGCTGCGAGAGCGACTTTTACTGATCGCACCATTCTTTCCCAGGCTCCTCCCATATGGGGGGCTCCAGGAGGGATGAACTTCCATACGATGCCCATCTTGTTGGTTTCTTCTGGTAGGGTCGCGATGGCAGCAGCAATCTCTTTATTTGCACCGATGAAATTGGTTCCGTTGTCGCTCAGGATGATCTTCGGTGTTCCTCTTCTGGTGATCATTCTTCGTAGTGCGAGAATCATGGAGTCGGTTGACAGAGAGGTGGCCAGTTCCAAATGTATTGCTCTTGTGGTCAGGCATGTAAATAATGCTCCCCATCGTTTCTCTATACGTCTTCCTATTGTGACGAGCATGGGTCCAAAGTAGTCTACTCCTATGCAGGTGAAAGGAGGGCTGGTCTTCGTCAGACGCTCAGGTGGTAGGTCTCCTTGCGGTGTGAGCTGTGGCATCTTTTTTCGAATTTTACACCATCCACAGTCTCGTGCTACTTTCTTCACCATGTCTCGAAGAGATGGTATCCAGTACTTCTGACGGACTTCATTCATCACGGTATTGTGGTTTCCGTGATTGAAGGCTTCATGGAGATATTTCACAAGTAGCTGGGTTATTCGGTGGTGTTTGTCCATCAGGATCGGATTCTTGTATGAAGCTATTAGGTACTTGGCTGCTCCGATGCGGGTGGACAACCTGATAAGTCCGTCTTCTAATTTGATCGTCACATTCTTCAGGTTGGATATTGCATTGATGTCTTCTTTCTTGCGTAGGGCTGCCAGTTCGTTTGGGAAGCTATCTTCTTGTGCTCTTCTTATCAGCAGCTTTTCTGCTTTTTCCACGTAGAGCGTAGATTTTGGTAAGAAGACTACTTCTTTTTTGCTTGGTCCCTTTGCTGATCGTTGAGTTTTCTGTTTCTGCATCTTCTTCCAGGCTGGGTCTTGTGCCTTTCTGATGATGAGTTTGGTGATATTCACCTTTTTCTGAATCTTTCGCTTGAAGACATCTATGACTTGTAGGTATCTTGCTGTCGCGTGGAGCAGGCGTGTCCAGCTGGAGAATCTTGCTGGATCAGGCACGATGACAGGGATGCCTTTCCTAACGCTTAACGTGATGGCGTTAGGTTTTTCCTCACCTGTGTTGGTGACGGCGACCTTTTTCTCTTCTGTAGGCCAGTCTCTGGGGTCTTCACGCAAGAAGGCTGGGCCCTCGAACCATCGATGTGTTATATCGAAGTTAGATGGGGTTTCTCTGGTAGCATCGTCGGCTACATTGTGTTTTGTTGGAACCCAGCGCCATTCTTTGTGTTTCGTTAGTTCTTCTATTTCAGCGAGGCGATGTGCGACAAAAGGTTTGAATCGTCTAGGGTCTGATTTGATCCATGTCAATGCCGTTCTGGAATCGGTCCAGAAGTATCTTCGGGTCGTAGTCAGATCCATTTCCTGGCTCGCATTATTAGCCAAGCGGCTTCCCAGTAGACACGCTTGTAGTTCGAGTCGAGGTATTGAGGTTGGCTTGAGTGGTGACACTCTGGCTTTTGCCGTCAGCAGCTTCACTTCCACGCGATCGTCTTGGAATTGAGAGCGCCAGTACACCGCGCAAGCGTACGCTTTCTCGCTTGCATCGCAAAAGGTGTGCAGCTCCCCCTCAGTCGCGTCGTATGTGAGGCAGCGAGGAATTCGGAGATCTTCAAGTTTTCTTAGATCTTCCAGCCACTTTCTCCATTCCTCTTCTCTGGGTGGAGGTAATACTTCGTCCCATTCTATTCCGGACCTCCACAAGTTTTGAAGCATTACTTTTCCTTGTATGGTTATGGGTGATGCCAATCCTAAAGGATCGAAGACCGACATTACTGCGCTTGTTGCTTCTCTTTTTGTTGGTGCGCGCCTTCCTTCTTTGGCTTCATCGGGAGTATTGCGTAGACTCAGAGTGAAATGAAGGCTGTCTTCTTGAACGTTCCAATTGAGTCCTAATGTTTTCTCGACTTGATCCTTTGGTTCTCCTAGTACGATGGAATTTGTTTTAGTTTCATCGTCGGTGAACTCTTCAACTGCTGAAGGGTCGTTGCTTGCCCAACCCCTCAAGAAGAAACCACCTTTCTTGTGAACCTCGTTTACATCTCTTGATACTTTGGCAGCTGTCGCCGCGTCGGGGAAACTTGCGATATAGTCGTCCATGTAATGATTCCGGTTTATTGCTTTAACAGCTTCCGGACAGCGACTAATAAAGTCTTCTGCGTTTCTGTTCTTTACATATATGGCGGTACACGGCGAACAGGCGGCTCCAAAAATTAGGGATGTCATTCTGTATTCCTTGTTTTTCCAGAGAAATCGAAGGCTGTCTCTGTCTTCTTCGTTGATCTTTATTCTCAGGAACATCTCCTTGATGTCTGCGACGACGGCTACTGCTTCTTGGCGAAATCGGAGCAGAATGCCGAACAACGATTGTAGTAAATCGGGTCCAGCTAGCAATGCGTCATTCAAAGATTTTCCGTTTGATTTGGCTGCGGCGTCGAAAACCAGTCTCATCTTCTTCTTCTGGGGGTGGACAACGGCAAAATGAGGCAGATACCATGATCTTGAAGAGGTAGGTTCGTTTGTTACTTCCTCGGCATATTCGCTCTTGATCAGGTTTTCAACTTGTTCTTCATATTTCTGTTCGAATCCTTTGTCCTTTAGGAACTTCTTCTCCATTCCCCTTAATCTTCGCGCTGCAGCTACTCTGCTTTCTGGTAGACTTTCGTCTTCCGTCTTCCAGATCAGACCTGAGCTGAATCTTCCATCCGACAATCTGGTTGTTGTTGAATGCAGCACATCGAGAGCTCGTTGATCTATGTCACTAGATGGTCTCTTTGCTGCTACTCCCAGAGCTTCTATGTCGAAATGATCTCTTATCATCTTCTCAAGATAATCATCTTTTCCTGGCGGTGTTGAAAGATGATTTATCATTCGCACCGTATCGTTTCTCGTCTTGGTTCCATGCAAGACCCATCCCAACTGGGTTCTGGAGGCTACTGGCTTACTTCGGTCACCAACTTTCACTTCCTGGGACACGATCAGATGCCAGTTGTCTTGTCCGATGAGTACCGTAGGACGAGCGTTCGGATATTTTAATTGTTCTGCTATTTGTTCTAGATGGGGGCAATCTTCTAAATCCTTATTGCTGACTTCTTGGGGGGATAGGTTCAAATTCTTGACAGTATATCCTGACATTTTCTCCATGTTCCGTTCGAATCTTCCCCGAATCTTGATGTCAAACTTCTTGGATTTCTGGCTCATTCGATGCCCACCTACGCCCTCAATTCTCAGTTCTTCTTCAGGACCCTCTACCCCAATCATATTCACAATATCTTCTTCTATTAGGGTCACTGTTGATCCTTCATCCATGAGGGCGTATACTTCTGCTTTGGCCTCTGGTCCCCATAGCTCCACTGGCACGATCTTCAGGTAGGCTCTCGCTATTGCTCGAGTTGCATTTATCGTTGATGCTATGGCTTGGGTCTCTTGTGGTGGTTCTGGCTTTGGCCAGTCTTCTGAATGTAACATCACATGATGACCTCTTTTGCATTTTCCACACGGTTTTGCTTTGCAACTGAACCTTCTGTGCCGTCCTAGCAGGCATTTGAAGCATATAAAGGCTCGCTTGGCCTGTTCCCATCTTTCTTTTATAGAAGCATCGACGAACTTCTTGCATTTGAACAGTGCGTGTTCTCCAGCGCACTCAGGACAGACTATCTTTTCTTGCTTCTTGGCGTCGTCCTTGCATGAACATACTGTCGCAGCTTGTTGTTCGTCTTGCTCTCTATCTGAATCCTCGTCGTATGATGAATATTCTTCCTCATCGTGCCGTTTAACTCGAGCGGCGTTCACGCCCCGGGATCCTGAAGGTCTTATTCGGTTTCTCATTCCTTCCTTCTTCACTCTGGTTCCCGTGAACTCGTGCATCTCGAACTGGTCTACCATCTGATTGAAGAAGTTCATAAGGCCAATGAGGATCGGTTCATCATCTTCTTCTTTAGATGCTCTGTACTCGTACCACCTGAATCGTACTAGAATACACATCTTCTCTATTATACGATTCGATATATCACTTGAGTGCAGATAACTTTGTTTCTTCATTTGTTTCACAACGCTGACTGTATTGGCCACAGCTCCAGCATATCTCACTAACTCTCTTGCATCTTCTGACATGGGAGGCAGCTTCTCTATGTTTTCTATCTCGCTTCTTATTAGGTAAGTGGAT
The DNA here is from genome assembly GCA_947359405.1 of Antitype chi. Taxonomy (NCBI): domain Eukaryota; kingdom Metazoa; phylum Arthropoda; class Insecta; order Lepidoptera; family Noctuidae; genus Antitype; species Antitype chi. Next base: position 5,258,075 of record OX375829.1, on the reverse strand, counting down.
CTCCCGAATCGACGTTCTAATGCAGTCATTACTTCTTCCGGATCCACTTGTGTATAGAGAATGGACTTCACCGCCTCTTTGGCTTTTCCTCTTACTGCTTTTCTCAGCCTTCCCATATTCTCGATTCCACTGAAGAGAGCCTGTGAGTCTTTGTACGTAGCTTTAAAAGCCATCCAGTCTCTTGCATCACCGTCGAATTGATGTAGCTCACTGACATACTTCGGCGCGTGCTGCGTATTCGTTGCTGCTTTGCTGTCAGTGGCGGACTTGACTGCTTCCATTATCGCTTCTGCCAACTGACTGGTGGGGTTCGTTGCGGGTTGCGCTTCCTTCGCTTTTGAAACCCACCTTTCAGTGGCCTTTTCAGCAGCCGCCTTAGTTGCAGCATCCTCTTCGTTATCACTCAAGTCTGTGTCTTCTTCGTTGACACGTGTTAATTCTAACTTTGTATTTGCCATCTTAGTCTTCAGCTTAATTTCTTCCAGCTGTAGTTTTTCCAACTCTAATCTGGCTTCTAGCTCTTTCTTCTTATTCATAGCTTTATTCGAAGTAGATTTCGCCTTCTTCTTCTTCTCCACTAAGGTAACATTAGATTCCTCGACCATGGTTGTATCTTCGGTAGCCGCGCTAGTATCTGTCACCTCTTCGGAGGTAGTAGCTGACGTCTCCGTAGTCTCTTCTTCCGTGGTCGAGCGCGTGCTGTCTCCTTTGCGGCTTCGCGTCATCATTCTTATTCACTTCACTTAATGTCAATATATTGTTCAATGACTCACCTGAGTTTATATGAAGTCCTTAGCGGAGACTGCTATGTTATAGAGACGTACACACACTTCGAACTTACAGTACATACACACGTTAACACTTATTCTACACGTTCTTATTATACAGGGTTACGCCGGGCTTCGAGTGATATTCGAGCTTCGAGAGGACGCGGCGTTGTTCCTAGCCGACCTCCCAGCAATATTCTTCACTCAGCTAGTTGCGCTCCCACAAATAGGTATTTCTTGAATACCTAGCCTCGAGAATAAGCGATCTTCCTAGTCGCTTATTCCCAGCAATTTCCTTCAGCGGCACACGTAAAGCTTCAAGTGATACAGGGGCTTCGAGAGGGCGCGGCGTAGTTCGTAGCCGACCTCCCAGCAATATTCTTCACTCAGCGGGTCGTGCAGCCACCAATAGGTATTTTCTAGACGTCCTAGGTCTTTCAGCAGCACACGTAAAGCTTCAAGTGATACAGGGGCTTCGAGAGGGCGCGGCGTAGTTCGTAGCCGACCTCCCAGCAATTATTCACTCAGCGGGTCGTGTAGCCACCAATCGGTATTTTCTAGACGTCCTAGGTCTTTCAGCAGCACACGTAAAGCTTCAAGTGATACAGGGGCTTCGAGAGGGCGCGGCGTAGTTCGTAGCCGACCTCCCAGCAATTATTCACTCAGCGGGTCGTGTAGCCACCAATCGGTATTTTCTAGACGTCCTAGGTCTTTCAGCAGCACACGTAAAGCTTCAAGTGATACAGGGGCTTCGAGAGGGCGCGGCGTAGTTCGTAGCCGACCTCCCAGCAATTATTCACTCAGCGGGTCGTGTAGCCACCAATCGGTATTTTCTAGACGTCCTAGGTCTTTCAGCAGCACACGTAAAGCTTCAAGTGATACAGGGGCTTCGAGAGGGCGCGGCGTAGTTCGTAGCCGACCTCCCAGCAATTATTCACTCAGCGGGTCGTGTAGCCACCAATCGGTATTTTCTAGACGTCCTAGGTCTTTCAGCAGCACACGTAAAGCTTCAAGTGATACAGGGGCTTCGAGAGGGCGCGGCGTAGTTCGTAGCCGACCTCCCAGCAATTATTCACTCAGCGGGTCGTGTAGCCACCAATCGGTATTTTCTAGACGTCCTAGATGTCCTAGCTTCGAGAATAGACGATCTTCTTAGTCGTTTATTCCCAGCAATTTTCTTTAGCACACGTAGGACTCGTGGCGTGATTAGTGCGTGGCTCGTAGAACTGATCTTCACCAATAGCTTTCTTGGTATTCGTGATCTTCTCTTAAAACGCTGCTAATCTTCAAACAGCGATTTATCTTCACGTAACTTCAGACTCAGGCTTCAGTTCTTTTTATTCGGCTTCTGAAGGACCATTATTGTAGGGGATTCTATTGAAACACCTTTTTTTAATTCCACTATTCACATTTATTGAATCACGCACTAATAACTATTACAATATACTGAATTACTGCTAACTTAATATGAACATAACTTGTCTCATTGACGACTAACTTTAATCTGAGTAAAATCTGTACAATTCTAAACTATTTTCCTTAGAAATTTCCTTAAGTAGTTTTCTACTAGGGTACAAGTAGCGGTTATGTTTGACATCAAACATTTGTTCTAAACCAGTCACATTAAAGGGGGTGGAGCCTAATGGTCAAGCGTAAGCTCGATTTCTCTCGACAAGTTTAAACCTGCGCCCGATTCCTTCGAGAAGCTTCACTTGGATCGTGGGAAAACCGGTCACGTGCCGATTCTTCGTGGAATATTACCAATGTTTACGTCTTTGCTTTAATTTTACTGCGCATAACAGATTTGGTTGTTTGTTAATAGCAGATTAGGTACTGTAGGTATATGCAGGTAGGTACTTATGTATTTTGGCTTAATTCTAATTGGGTTTTGCCTTTAATCATGTACCTTTGAAGATAATTCAAATTCTAATTATGTGATTGGCTTAGCATTACATTTGATCTGTAGGTATTCATGGACTTAAGAGTATGGGAAATTAAAACCAGCCCTACGTTTAGGTATGCAACAATAATTTACTTATATCTACCTAATTATGAAATCATTTTTATTTTTAATAATCAACCTTATTTTCTATGGTGACTTGACGTCGCCAACAATTAGCTTGTAAAATGTTCATTGCTACACATTAGGTGCAACACCACAATGTACGATATCTTACTACACCCAAGACTAACGTAAAAAGAAACAAAAAAAAAAACAAAAAATTAAAATCCATCTACGAAAGACTCGGTTCATGGTTCGGAACTGCCATTTTTCTTTTGAAAACGCTCGAAAAATGTCTTCGCTACAGGGTCTATAAGGCTCATGTGCTGAATTTATGGTTACAGTTTGCAGGTAGATGTTCCTACCACCCTGTATAAGGCTAAGAAAAGTTCTATTCATAATGCCTTTAATTCGTCTTTTGTGACACCCATATTTGATGCCTTGTGAATATCTACTAATGTATTGTCTTATGAATCCCAGCTTTCAAAATCCTACTTAATATTATAAACGCGAAAGTTTGTAAGTATGGATGGGTGGATGTTTGTTACTCTTTCACGCAAAAACGGCTGAACGGATTTGGATGAAATTTGGCACACAGATAGATTGTAACCTAATTTAACACATACGATACTTTTATCCCGGTAGTATGTTCCCGCGGGATAATTTCCGAATTCCACACGAGCGAAGCCGCGGGCGGAAGCTAGTGTTGAATAAAATCAAAAACAACCTTTATTGTTACACGAATTCCATACAAATCTACGTTCCCAGTTATTAAGCAATAAGTAAATAACACTGTTACGTAGTAAATAACATAGTAAATGAGCTACATTAGCTAAAACAAGAGGCGGTGTCCGAGAAAGTGCCGGTTACGGTACGACGGACCAACGACGTTTTTATGCAATACTAGCTTTTGTCAGCAGCTGCGTCCGCACGAAACTTTTATCCCCTTTTAACTCCCTTAGGGGTTGAATTTCGAAAAATCCTTCCTTATTCCTTGTCTACATTATAGAGGGAACCTCTTTGCAAAATTTCAGCTTAATAGGTCCAAGGGTTTGGGCTGAGCGTTGATGAGTCAATCAGTCAGTCAGGACTTTTCTTTTTACTTAAATATAGATTGTAGTGTGGCCTGAGGTAAGAGCGGTAGCGGGTAGCGATTTATTGTCAAAGAAAATCTGTGATTGGTTCAAGACTTTTTTTTCTGATTTCTTACATGAGTTTGCAACAAATCGGACTGAAAGCAATCGCCTTCCCTAGTTTCGTAGTCATAGAGCGTTTAGTTTAGAATTCAAATGAATGGATTGTGAAGACATACCTATTTGTTATTTTTGAGTTCGGTGTGCCTTATCTTGCTAAAATCAGGTTGTACCTACTGTTAACGTAGATGGTATAGCTTAGTTTGCTCTGGCACTAAAAACAGCAATTCTCTTTTCTAAAAGTATCGATACCAATTGCGAGAAAAGTGTCAATACAGGTTGCAATTTCTTGAAGCTTTTAATTTATGATTCAAAATAACCTCAGTATCGAAATAATCCATCGGTTTTCGCTCATACCTTGCTCCCCGTTAATGCATAGATTGAGAAACTCCATTAAAATCAATAATATGATCATGAGTCGATAAATACGAGCATGTTTTTATGGCGTATTTCGCAAAGCAAATTAGATTAAACGTTTTTGTAATCATTTGTAAGGTATATCATTAATTAAAGTGTTTAACAATGGACTTATCTCCATCAGATCATGATAAACGTTTGGGAGCAGGTTTTTATAATAATACAAGCATGGTATAGTAAGATTTTTATCATAACGATTGAAAATTATAACTATCAAGTTGTGTGGGTAATGTTTTTATTAGTGGCTTAATAAGGTTCTGGGGGCTACTCTCTAACTCAGTCAACGAAAATACGGGCCCGTCCGAAAATAGCTGAGTGACTCCTGCAGCTGATTAATTAACTTTTTTGACGGGTAAAACCATATAGGGAGTAGGGACAGCTGTCAAATCGTGTAGTAATTAATTCTTAGTTTAGGCCCCAAACTAAGCATAGGTCCGTAAGTGATACGGAGTAGGTAACGCCCGTAACTTCGACCGAGATTACGGATTTCGTGCTTAGAGAGTAGGCCCCCAGGTCAGAGATGTCAGCACCAACTGGTGGGGTCCGCAAGGCCCGATGCCTGTCAGGGGTGTGTTTTGTTCGAAAGAAATACCATGACCCTGGCACACAGGCAACTGAGGGAACACGGGTGGGTTAAAACCAGAAAGTCAGACTTTTACTAACTAAAGTTAGTAAAAGTCTGACTTGCCCTCCTGCTCCACCCAGAGCGGGAGAAGTTATTTGATGGTTTTCCACCCTTAAATAAAAAGGGTTAAGTGGGTTGGTGGTACTATTGAGATAGACAAAGACAAGTATACTTCAGGAGGATACGCTAAGGTAACCTGCGAAATACAAATTTTCTCACATTTTTTGGAATTTGCAGGTCAACAAATATGGCTTTACAGAATGATAATAATTATAATCATTAAAATCATTAATACAACCCGCTAAGTTAATTGAATCCCATTGAATGACTCTTTCATGAAATAGTCATTAAATTCGGTCGAGAATCAAATTTTACCTATTCCACTGATCACTGTATGGTACGGGTACATGCGGGCATCTATTTCAGAATTGTGTCAACGTGATTACGAATGCAAAAAAAAACATCATAATTTGCTGCAATGAACTCAATGACAAATGGCAAGAAAATCATAATTTCTCGGAACTGCTAAATTACAACCTAGTATGTTGCTACGCCATCTAACACCTGCAATAATCAGATCAGTGAGTGTGAATATGACATATAAAAACAACTATTACATAAAAGATTTCATACGCAAGAAGCGCCACTCAGTGGATCCGAAATCTCAGCAAACGACTTCGTGGCAGGTCCAGAAAGAGATGGCGAGATGAGCTGGACTCCTTCGTAAAGGATTGGCCCACAATCCCAGAATACCGGGAAAAGTGTAAACCCTGAAGTGCTATAATAAACTAGCAGCGCTCCTCGGTTTCACCCACGTAGTCCCCGTTCCCGTGGGAATACGGGGATAAAATATAGCCTATGTCACCTGGGGATAGTGTAGCTTCCCAACAGAGAAAGAATTTTTCAAATCGGTTCTGTAGTTTCGGAGCCTATTCAATGCAAACAATCAAATCTTTCCTCTTTACAATATTAGTATAGATAAATAAAATATCTCAGTACATCGGTTAGCCCACTGCCATTGTTTTTTGTAGTAGCCAAGTAACTGTCCACATTGGTCTCATTCAAGCGCTTCTGAGAATCGACTTAAACAGTGGACAGCGAATTTTTCTTGCGAAATGATCATGTATGCTTCTCGAGTCGGGCTGGCAGCGATTTTGTTTTTATAATGTCTGACAGACCATTTTCTTTGGAAAAGTTTCGGTATACTTTGTGGTCGTGGGTGGGCTGATGGTAAAACGTGTAAAGGAAATAAAAAGTTTGTAGATACAGAAAATGGAAAGAAGTTGTGTCAATCTTCGGTCCTAAAATTATAACGAAATTAATCATTCACTTATTTATTGTCCTCCAAAACTAATTTATTTGAACTAGGCTAAAAGTAAAAAAATAATATAAGGTAGTCCCCCAGAAACGCCCTCCCGTCTCCACTTCCTAGCGCTCTAGCTGGGATGAAGAAGTGGCGCAACAAACTCCCCAGCAGCACAGCTGTCTGTTCAGTTAGAAGAGCTTGATTCTGCACAATAGTAATTAATTAACATCACAAGACACAAAACACTAAATTAGAAAGAAAAGAAAAAAGAAAAGAAAACATGTTTATTCTGCACAAACAAAACGCACATTACAAAAAATATAATAAAACAGATACACATACAAAGTAGCTAAAAGCCCCGTATTCAGCTAGCACACGCCAAAACCATTGAAATCTATAGTCAAGCAGAAATATACAATTTGAATTGATTCAATGAGCGAATCATTTTTGAAGGGATTCCTATTTCCTGGATCTTGTTGTAACAAAATCTTTCTATTTCCCCTAAATTTTTAAAATGTTTTTGTTCAGAATCGGCGTCTGCAACCACAATTGGGCTCAACAACCTTCGAACAATAAACAATACAAGCCAGGGCTTAGATTTTGTACAACAAAGGGCCTCGGAACACACAATGATATACGAAAGAACGACTGCTGTGTTATTTATACTACCCTGGTACTTTTTCTATTACTGTAAGAGCACATTTTTCTTTAGGGTCACTGAATTTGTAATATCTATTGTAGAGAAGTACTATAAAAATAGTTTTTCGTCTGTTTTCTCAACTTTATTTAAGATTTAAGCCACGCCACATCTCCAAATTGCCACACCCTAGGCGCACGCTAGGTTTTTTCTAAACAGACCCATCTCTTCCCTTTCAAGGAGGAATTGGAGGATGTAGGTTACATCCTCGAATTCCTCCATGCATGGTATTTATGAAGATAGATTTCTCATAATCATCTTCAGTCTCCTTTATGGCAACAAATTGGTGTACAAATTAAAAGGTGACATATGGGAGCTTAAAATTACTGTAATATTGTTGCTTTAACCTTAATACCTTATACCCAATTAAGGTATTGAAGATAAAATAACAAAATTACGGAATCTATATCAAAAATAAAGCTGTAGGGTTTGTTTTTTATTTGAACGCGCTAATCTGTGGAGCTGCCACTCGGATTTAAAAAAATCTGTTTGCATTTGATAGCCCAAATATTGAGGAAGGTATAGGCTATTTATCAGCATACTAGGACCCTTAGGTCCAGAGCAAAATTTAAAAAATCAGAAAGCACGCTGCCGCGGGCGGGTGACGAAAGAGATGAGACGATGACAACGATGAAGCTAGTTTATTTTAACTGTTAAATATCCAACCAAATCTGAAGCATTATAAATTGACATTAAAATATTTTACCGATATCTCAAGACTCCAAGGTGAGACGGCATTTTGTACAAGTGACATAACAAAAATAATCCTTGGTTTAATAGAATTTTGTAAGCATTGGAGACCTTGTTGATAAGATAGTCATCAAAGGGCATTTGTACAAACATGTGACGTCATATGAGTTAACTGTTATATGATTGATGGCAATGATAATGTTATTCTCTATCGCAGTATCATTTGTCGTATGTTACAACTTTATAAGACATCATTATCTGTCTAGCCTTTTCCCATATTATATGTTGGGGACAGCTTCCAGTCTAACCGAATGCAGCTGTGATACACACGGCTACTCATCAAGCTATACATTTCCAGTATAAGCTGACCTCGCATTGTATGGGATTTCCGTACGGTGCGAGATCAGCGTAAACTAGAAATGTATAGCTTGATGTGTAGCCATGTGTACCACTACTTTACATGAAACGACTGCCTATCTGACCTACACAACCCAGTTACTAGGTATTAGGTACGATTCCCCTTGGTAAGACTATGGTCAGACTATTTGGCTTCCGACAAACATTAACGACTTTGAAAGATCTACGAATGACAGCCGGGAGGGTTTGGTGAGTTTCGCTCGCCAACCGCGGCAAGCGTAGCTTAACCTGACCGATCGAATTGTGCGACTGTTTTATTACTTTGCCACAAATCCACAAGCCCCTAATATGTTATACTTATAAGGGAAGGTGGAAAATATGTTAGAGCTGGCACAATAGAACTGTGGCGTAATTGCGTTGCACAGTTACATCGGCAGTGCCCTTCATTTTGTGATTTACGTTGACGAGCAGATGAAATATTCAAACGATAAACCCAATGGAATAGCAATTTCCTTCAAAATCCGTCGAATTGTGATTGAAAGTGTGTTTGTTGGGGCATTTGATGAAAGAGCATCCGGTCTCTGATGATAAGAGTGACCAAAATAATGCGATTCTAACAATTTCAGAAAAAACAATCGATTTGATTTCAGAGAAGCGACTCGGATTAGCAGTTTCAGTCTGTATGATTATATTGGACTTCTACTGAATAAGACCCACGGGTCCACCACAATCCTCCACCACGAGTCGAACGGAAGTCGAAAGTAACTACCTTTTAAAAATAATCATTGACTAATATTTCTTATCAGATTAGATTCAATACTCCATTATATCTTATGAAGCCATCAACACGTATACTAAATTCGGCAACCTTTAACTACGAGTAGTAAAACCAATAATACGACAGTAGACATTACAAAAAACGCTGTTATATATTGTCCGTAACCGACACGCCGCCCACGACACGTTATCAGGGCACTGATCTGGGAGGCGCAAGACGTAAGACAAGGCGATTTCCCACCGTCAAAAAAAAAGGCGATTTCAGGGGCATGGTGCGGGTTGTTCGAAAGAGATACCGCGGCCCCTGGCACACAGGCAACTGAGGGAACACGGGTGAGTTTTAGTCAGAAAAAGTCTGGCACGTCCTCCACCCAGAGCGGGAGAAGTTATTTGATGATTTTCCACCAAAAATAAAAAAAAACCATCTTCGGACCAAAATTTAGCTGCGCGAACTCTGCCCACTGACACGGTTAAGATCGTCAAATGCACAAGTAACAGGGCATGCGGCAAAGGATGATAGGTGAGCCATTGTTTGTGGGGAGGTGCCGCATACGCATATTAATTTACTGATCAAAACTAAAAGAACCTTTTAGGTAATATCCACCACTCTCGTGTTTAAGGCTACCGCAGACTGGCGCTACGCGATTCTAGTAGATCAATTTCCATGAAGTTTTCATAGAAGATATTCTAGAAGAGTCGCGTCACTACTCACTCCTGTATGCGGGAGAGCCTTTAGTTCAAGCAATGGTGCATTTTTTTCTCATTTCTTCAACTCAAATTACTCTCAATACAGTCTTGTTATGTCACGACATAATGTCATGTCGGCAGCATGCAGCCAGATAACTCAAAATAAATATGAACACTATGAAACGCCTTGTTTACGGTCAATTTTTCACTTTAATTTTAACTGGGAATGCAACAACCTTAATGCACCAAAACTGAAGATCACTATGATGACCGTGATGCAAAATCAAAGGTAAAATAACCTGTAAAAGGACAATATTTTGACTCGTGAGTTAGTGAGTAAGAGAGTAGACTATATTTGAATCGTCTTACCCGCTTCCGCGTGTAGCTCAGACCGCAGCCCCAAACTTACAATCGATTTTGCACCGGCCATTGAGTTCTAGGATCATTAACCTTTTTGTGTTGGTTTTTCCGATGTTTATATTACCTTACCCGCTTACCCTTATAGCTTGGTCCATTTCGGTATGCTGTCCGTGCTGTAACCTCTCAATCGAACATCAGGCAGTGTCAATTGATCCCTGTGTCAATTTACATTTGAATGAGCTCAGTATAATGAATCGTATGTTTTTTAGTACTTTTTATGTACAGCATCCAGTTAGGAGGTATTCAATTTTGATATACATGTATATGTGGAGGTTGGCGTTGGTTACTGGCGCCGTTGATGGCGCCAATGAACCATTAGACTAATTTGAAGTTGTCATGAAGCTGTGATTGTAAAAGTTATGTTTGCTACTGCTAATAAGCCAGCTCGTTGTTACTGGAGGTGTCATGCTCAGATAAGAGTAACTTCGTTCCGTAGTTTTCTGCGATCCTGGGAACCATTGAACCAGTATCCGTCTTATTTTTAGTCCAGTAGTCGATTTTTATCAGATGATCTGGCAGATCATGTCCTTACTTTTCCTTACTATACAGGTTCAAATTGAAAACATGAAACAAACTGAAATGGGAGATTGTACTCATCATTATGAGACAACTTTTACAAAGGGACCAAACCTGAAATCGCAAAAAAGAAAACAGTGTTCCATACATTTATATTCGCATAACTCGTCAAAATGTAGGGAACAGCTGTTTTTTGTTCGCGATTGCATCTTGGGTCCCTTAGTAAAAGTTCTAAGAAAAAATGCAGCCTAATGGAAGTTATACAATTCATATAACTTCCATTAGGCTGAATAGGCTTCCAGAAACCGCAAAGATTCAATTACAATTATTGAGACCTCAAAACAAATAACATTTTGAATCTCCATAGCCGTCTAGTATCTAACCTAGATCCAGCAATATGGCGGGAATGTAGGTACTCTGTCGCAGTATTGATTTATATTGGAGCTCTCAATGGCCGCCAACCGCCGCGCATTCCCGCTGTAAATACCAGGGACACAGGGATCGGTAGGAATTCTTTTACGGAAATATTTTCTATATTCAGTTTTGCGTGGTTCTTCCATTTTACGTTATGAATGTAGGTGTGTATAAGGTTTTGTGATAGATTTCAAACTGTGTATCGTGAAATTTATTATCAAAGTTGCTGCAATTTGGGGATTGGTAAAGATTGACAACGCCTTCTTTGCTGTTGTAATGATTAGAGCGTTCGTCGTTGCGAGTGATTTAACCTTCGGATAAACCCATCCCTCACGGATTTTCACCCTTTACTGTCGGAAAGCACGTTAAGCTATAACAGACAGCAGTGCTTCTGGGGAGTTTGTTGCGCCACTTCTTATTTCCAGCACTAGGAAGTGGTGAAGGGCGGGCGTTTTGAGCGACTGTCTTATGTAATTCTGACGTTCGAAAAGTGCTGATTCTTGCCTAATTTGAATAAATGACTTTAGATTTTTTTTGTATCGTCAAGCTTTGGTAATCCTGCCAGGGGTGCGGGTTGTTCGAAAGAGATACCGCGGCCCCTGGCACACAGACAACTGAGGGAACACGGGTGGGTTTTAGTCAGTAAAAGTCTGACACGCCTCCTGCTCCACCCAGAGCGGGAGAAGTTATGTGATGATTTCCCACCCAAAAAAAAGAAAAGCTTTGGAAATTATTGCCACCTTAGAATTTTCATATGAAATATGGATTCCTGAGTGGCATTCACCTTAACCCGAGGTATTAGTCTGTAAAAGTAGTTCTAAACTATTACTTTCAATAGGTAAAAACAAACTTCTACTGCCCACTCATTTGCCGTTCGATACTGCATTGCGTGCAACTCTGACGTCACCCTCGGAAAAACCGGTGCCTGTAAGATTACAGTAAACTACAATTTAACAGTTTGTAATTATTGTAATCATTGTAATTGTTGCTGTCAATTCAATTGTTGTAATGTAAATAGGACGATAATTTCATTATGTGATTGGATTTATTTTATGGTTTGTTTGAATTGAAGACTTCTTCAAACAGGCGCAACGCGACTCGTAGGACGATTTCTATGAAAACTTCATGGAAATTGCTCTACCAGAATGTCGCGCCTGTTTGCGAGAGCATTAGTGGCATGATGTTAGATGGAATGGTAACCTTTTAAAACTAGAAAATAACGAGAGAATCTGTAAATACCTAAAGTGTGACAAAAAAACTCGTGTAAAAGGATTTATGAAGCAAATTCTTTCTATTACTCTTTTTGAAAAACTTCGTACAACGAATTCATCAACTCAACTCAACAAACAAGTGGGTCCACTTGGGAACTGTCACAGTGCAAGCAGTAACAGTGCTATAATTTCTATCCTACTTCCAACTTACGCGAAGAATTACGCGGTTGGAGGAGTATATTTGGCACAGTTAAGTTTATATGTTGAAGAAGTGCAGAGAGCTACATTTTATTTATTGTTGAATTATGGTCGAATTTCAGTGTCCGTATGAATTGAGGAGCCATGTCTCATATTTAAACGCGGGTACTACCAATATTTAGTAGTATATTACCCGAATTTGTAGGCCCGATCCTGGAATTTGTAGTAAAACCCTTTCAAAGTTACAGCTAGTTTAAGGTGGCTCCTCAATCCAGACGTCTGGATTGAGGGGCCACCTTAGAACTCGAAAACTAGCCAATGGATATTTCTGAAAATTTGGTAGGAATTAGTAGTGTTTATGCGTAATCTGTACAAAAAAAATGGGTTTTGTACGACTAAATTTGAAATAGCTACAATGCTTTGATTTATCTGAAAAATCTATAAATTTCGGCGCGCTGTTTCTCGGAAACCAATGAAGCAATTTAAACAGATTTTTAGTATAATTTAGTAGTAAGTTTGTTTTAATTTGTAATATGAAAATAAAAAGCATAAGCTTCATAATTTCGGTAATACAATACATTTTATGTGGCTCCTCAATCCTGACGGTCTATAAAAACAAATGTGCGTAGCTACTAAAGTAGTTGATAAAATCCAAGTTTAATAACGCCAATATTTAGTAGAAATTTCTACTAAATATTGGCGTAATCAAACTTCCTCTACATTCAGTATTTGAAAAGATATGAATACTTTAAATTTTCCTTCACAATTTTGTGAATGGGGTGACCATAAATAATTCAAACTCTGTTCATAAACAGGACTTTATTTACAAATGAATCATTCTTCACCAATCAGTACTTAAATAAAGAATACAATATTTTAAACAGAAATAATAAATAAAAACATTAAAATTAACTAAAAGCGGATTATCCCAAATTACCGTTTTTAAAATCTCGAATTTATTAAACATTATCTCTATCTCTATTTCTCTTATCTTTATCTCTAATCTCTTCTCTGCTCTTATATCTATCTCAAAATATTATAAAAAGTCACTTTTTTGTCTGTCTGAGTGACCTTGTTGTTCTCCTAAAATATGCACCGCTCAACAACTCCTAATAACTTTCCAGAAGAAATTCTATAAATTAAATTTTGTGAAGTTGTGAAAAACGCTTTTTAACTGTGTAGGTATTGTTTTTGTAAGCTATACTAGGGCGTGAGCTACTTCAAATTCGCTCTTCTGTCGTAGTAGGGTTGCTTTAGTGTCTGTGCTTTGCTATCGCGTACCCTTACACTTAGAAACGCCACCTTGTTTCTGTAATTTACAGATAAGCCAATTAATTAACTGGCACTTTACGGCTTGTCACGTAAGTATAGTTCCTTTGATAAAAAAAATATCCTTATTTATAAAGGGTCAAATTAAATAAGCTGGCAATACTTTACCCACGTGTTGGGTCTCAATATCGTAAATTAATGGAACAAAAAAATTATATATTTAAACCTTTCAGAATAAATTCTATGAATCATGGTGAAAACCGCAACAAAAACCGTTACATATTTTAGGTGAAAAAAGCGGTCACTCAGACAGATAAAAAAGCGACTTTGTTTTACAATATTTTGAGATAGATATAGGAGAAGAGAAGAGCTTAGAGATAAGCGAATATAGAGATAGAGATAATGTTTAGAAATTAGGGATTTAAAAAAGGGTAATTTGGGATAAGATGCGATTTCCATAATCTAAATACACGTAGTAAAGATGAAATTGTGATTCCAAAGTTTAGATTAACGAAAACTAGCCAGTCATTTCTAATAAACAGTATCTGCTTCTAAAACAAGTTGCCAAAGTCGGTTACAGAAAATTTAAAACTCACATCAAACGTGTACTTATCAAAAAAGCATATTATGAGATAAAAGACTACGTTGAAGACAGGGAAGTTTGGCATTAATTCCTTCTGCACATGTGGCTTCCCTGGTACCTCATTAACAGCATGGCTATGTGAGGGTCTGTTAACTGCTCCAAAATTACAATGATGATTTTTATTCTTTTTATTTTTTACAATATCTGACATATTCTCGTCATTATTTGACATTATACATCTATTATAATGTCGACTATTTATTAGTGATTGTCATGGAAATCATGATAGGTTCATTTTATCTATGTAGATTCTTTTACATATTGTGAATGAGAGAACGTTGTAGGCGTTACAGACTGTACATTTGTAGACCATTTTCTATTCTTTATTTTCATTCCTTTATGTACCTGGTACTTATAGACAGGCATGCACTGTACTCCCATACCTATTATCACTGTAATTTGAAAACATTGTAAAAGCCAATATTTTATAAAAGAGTAACCGTGGAGTTTCTTGCTGGGTGTCTCCATAGGAAGTGACAAATTGGAACCGTGCACCTAGCTTCTGACGTATCATATGAGTGCCCTTGCAGGTTTACGTAAAATAAAATATTTTGATTTTGATGAATCCGCTTTTAGTTTATTTTCTTTTTTATTAGGTATTTGTGTTTAATATATTGTGTTCCATATTTGAGGACTGATTGGTGAATAATGATTCATGTGTAAATAAAGTTCTGTTTATGAACACAGTTTGAATTATTTATGGTCACCCCATACACAAAATTGTTAAGAAAAATTAAAATTATTCATATCTTTTGAAATACTGAATGTAGAGGAAGTTTGATTACGCCAATATTTAGTAGAAATTTCTACTAAATATTGGCGTAATTAAACTTCGATTTCATCAACTACTTTAGTAGCTACGTATGTTTGTTTTTTATAGACCGTCAGGATTGAGGAGCCACATAAAACATCCTGTAACTTTGAAAGGGTTTTACTACAAATTCCAGGATCAGGCCTACAAATTCGGGTCATTTACTACTAAATATTGGTAGTACTCGCGTTTAAATATGAGACATGGCTCCTCAATCCATACGGACACGAATTTCAACCAGTAGTTATTATAATTTGAAAATTTGGATGTTTTTTTTTCATTCAATCACGCAAAAAAATCCGAACGGATTTTGATGAAATTTGGCACACAGATAGTTATAATAACTGCATTAAGAGCGTTTATTCCGAAAGTTGGCAACGTCGCAAATAGCTGTCAAATATTTACCTGTTTTTATTAATTTGTTAATATTACTAGGAAGTATGAAATATCGCTAACTAGTGACCTAAAATATGTATAATGATTTGCAATTATGACACTAAATTTGATGTTGTAACCGTTTTAGGTGTAAAAAGGGCATTTGGAAAGTTTCCAAGTTATTTTTTTACATCTAAAACTAAATATTCGGTGTTAAGATATTAATTATTGCATTTCATAATCAATATTTTAGGTCACGAGTTAGCAATATTTCATGTTTCCGTACAGTGATGTCGCTAAATTAATCAAAACAGTGAAATATTTGACAGCTATTTGCGACGTTGCCCATTTTCAGAATAAACGCTCTTAACACATGGGATATCTTTTATCCCGGTAATTCGTTCCCGTTGGATTATTTCTGACCTCCGCAAGGTCGAAGCCATAAGAAGCCACGGGCATAAGCTAGTACCAAATATATGATGGCGAATCCGTAAGCGTAACACTGTCTTTACAAATTCCCTCAAAGTTTCCGCTAAGGATACAAATAATTTAATAGCCACTGTCTACACAAAAGGCCAGTTACCCTTGGGGAATCCCTACAGGAACCCTCCCCTATTGCGGCAACAAGTGCCCCGAAACGTGACAATCTTATCAAACTTGAACCTTATTCATTCGTCCTGTTACATGAAAACCTTTGTCGTTTTACGAATGACGTTTATATTTCATGCTTCCCTGGTACCCTTGACCTAAATCGACTGCCTGGCCTTTTAACTACTATGTTGGGGTTGGCATCCAGTCTAACCGGATGCAGCTGAATACCAGTATTTTACATGTAGCGACTGCCTATCTGACTAACCTTCACAACCCAGTTTCTGGGTCATACTATACTTCTTGGTGAGTCTGGTTGTCAGACTTTTGGGCTTCTGATTACCCGTACGTAACAACTATCAAAGATCCACGAATTACAGTCAAGACCAATGGCTTAGGTCGAGGGTCCATGCCTAGGAAAGCATAGCGTGCTTGACCCTTGACCTAAATGTAAGCTTTTTACATGGGTGAGCACTGAGCCACGCCGGGTAGAGGTCGCTCGCTTGCGCCTTTAGGCCTCTTCCGATGTTAAAAGGCAAAAATAAACTGTCTGCGAGCTTAAATTATTTTAAAAATACGTAGTATTTTTACAATACATTTACAAACAAACATACAAGTGAAGCTAATATAAAGCGTGTAAAAAGAAAAATGACAATAAATTA
Organism: Antitype chi; assembly: GCA_947359405.1. Classification (NCBI taxonomy): domain Eukaryota; kingdom Metazoa; phylum Arthropoda; class Insecta; order Lepidoptera; family Noctuidae; genus Antitype; species Antitype chi. The sequence goes on along the minus strand of OX375829.1, from coordinate 5,241,450 downwards.
TAAGTGGTCGTCAAGTTATTTGATGATGTTAAACAAAAAGTTCGGGGGAGGAACAGTTGTACCTTTCTTGTAGTAATTAAGTAATTTATCTGAAAAATAATGATTAAATCCTACATAACTTCTATGACTAATACCTACAGGTTATTTTCCACCTCTACCTACTTGAATTTCCATGTAATCTCTGACATTATTACTTTATGACGTCAAGCAGAAAGCTCGTGGGAGGAACACTTCATTTTCCACTCCGTAAGCAAATAATTGGAAGTCGAGTTTAGTTTATTAAAATACTCACTGACCTGGAAATAAACTACTTTACCTCAGTACTTAAAACTGGGTGTTTATTCGATCAAAAAAATATATGCAGGTATCTACTTAAAGAAAGAAAGAAAAATAGGTTTTTTGTCACAGAAACGAGTGCATATAAAAAGACATGTTAACTAGAATAAAAAAAGCAAAACAGATCAGTACTGACCCTAATGGCGTATCAAACAAACAATCATTTTAAAGAATACTAGACAAAATCAAACTGCACCAGTTACATGGACCTAGACAAAGATTGAGAAACGAAAGACAAAATGACGGATTGTAGAAGGATATCTACAGTGCGATGTCAAAAATGGAGAAACGAAATGTCACTTTGTATTGAAAAAGCACTGTCTATTCTTCGTAGAAATAGAAAACGTCATGCTAAGCCTGCAGGTGCGAGATTTTCTGCAGGTGGACCGAATGGGTAGAAAGAAAAGCTAAACATCACGAAATAATAAATTATTGCGTTAACCCTCGACAGTTTACAAGTATATAAACTTGAATAAACTGCTAATCTTATCTCTTAACATACTAAATTCTTTTCTAGTTACGTATCGACAGCTATCAGTACATTTAAGTACGGTTTTCTTTGTAAATCCGTGTTATCTAGTCACGAATCCCAAGTTCATATGTGCGCAAAATCTGTTGGTATATATCATTCTTTGACATGTCAATGTAAATATGGATTATGGCGTGGATTATCATAAATATTGTGGAAGTAGAAAATTTCGAAGATATGGTTTGTCCATCTAGGGAATTAGGATAGTCTACCATCATGAATAGGTACCTACATCTTTCTGTAGTCCCGCGTCTATAACTATTGTGTTCTGCCCACCATGACGCACGGCGCTGACGGAGACGCTGGAGACGTGAACGTGTACGCAGAAGGCTGCTACAGGCTGAGAGTTGCACAGAGAGCTATTGACCATCAGACTTATAAACCGAATTCCACACGTCGAGGTAAAATAGTTTGGTGTGCCTCACGGCTGTGCCACTTTGCTGCCATGAAATTATTCAAATAGGAGATTCGGCTCTGTGTGGAGCCGGACGTAAAGAATAGCACCATCCTATATCTTCCCGTGGGTGTCGTAGAAGGCGACTAAGGGACTTACTAGAGAATGGGCAGCAGCGTTCTCTATGCATTTTACCACCATATTGCAATCGCCAACCTGCCTGCTAAGCGTGGCGATTATGGCCAATACCCCCAAAAAATGGCAAGCACCAAAGTTTTGGAGGAGGCCTATGTCCAGCTGTGGACATCTTTCGGCTGAATCATCATCAGATGATGAGGAGATTAAGTCTAAACAAGTTACAGATTGCATTTACTTCTTGACACATTGTATTCCGGTCGTTTCGTTGATGCTCATTATTAAAACGATTGTATTATTATAGTTCAACATTATTATCTTCATCTTAAGTCATAATGTTACCATCCAGATTCCTAGGTACTCTTGTGAGTTGAGTGAATTATAAAATCACGCCTTGATCTCTGACGGGTCAAGTAGCCACAATTACTGCCAATCCAATACGAAGAATCATGTTGGCAAGGATTCATTACGTCTAAAATTATAGTCACTAAATGCAAGGTGAAAAAATTATAGATTAAAAAAACCGTGGGGTGTTTGATATTAATTGATTATAAAAATACCTCAAAAAGCACCCCACGCTTTTTTATATTTTCTGCTTTTTTAGTTCGGTTTTTAAAGCGAACGAGCGAGCGAGCGTGTTGATTAGATTTTTTAATCTATTATTTATTTTCGATTTTTTAGTTCTGCTAACTACAAAAGCGTGATTTTTCAGTTTTTCTTTTTATTTTATTTTTTAACATTTTGGAACAAATTTATAAAATTATTAAGTTGTCATCGGTCCTCGATAAGTCTACAAAGTTTAAATGAATTCTGACCGTTTGAAGTGGATCAAAATGAAGTCCAAAAGAGTCGGTTACAAACAAACATGCTTACAAACATACCTACAGGTGAAGCTAAAAAAAAAGAAGCGTGTTAAAAGTCAACAAATATTCATACGGCTGAGAGTCAGCACTTTGTGAAAGTTAAAGTTTACAAAAGATAGGCCCCCAAAATGGCACTCAATCTTAACCACTTCCCAGTGTTGAAGCAAACTCCTGAGCAACATTTTTCTCTCTATCTTAGTTATTAGAACTATATTCATGTACAAATAGACTCACGCCTTCTTCCAGGTATGCAGGAACTATAGAACCCCACCTGCTACCATCCTTACATACTCCATTTGCTTCGTTCACAATCACGCATCAGGCAGGGGGTAATTTATTTCATTTTGACAGTTTAACAACATCCATTGCGTCATTTACGTGGTTGAGCAGACACTTTTTTCGAGCATAATATGAAGCAATGATTTAGCAACGTCCTTCAAAATTTTTCAGATTCCGATTGATAGTCATCATCTGCCTAGCCTTTACCCAACTATGTTGGAGTCGGCTTCCAGTCTAACCGGATGCAGCTGAATACCAGTATTTCACATGGAGCGACTGATTATCTGACCTCCACAACCCAGTAACTGGGTAATACGATACCCCTTGGTAAGACTGGTTGACAGACTTTCGGGCTTCTGACGACCCGTAACGACTGTCAAAGATCCACAAATGACAGCCGGGACCAACGGCTTAACATGCTTTCCGAGGCACGGAGGTAGGTGGCTTGGTATGTAAAGATGGTCACCCATCTACGGACCAACCGCGGCTAGCGTAGCTTGACCTGATCGATCGACCTGTTTGGCTAATATTACTTAGCCACAAGCCCCTCAGATAGTGTGTTACGTAATTAGGGTGCTGGTCCATAAGGACCAGAATTACTAGTTATAATAACACACCCGGCGCACAACCGTACATGTTATTATAACTAGTGATTCTTTTATAAACTTACCTATTTCATATATTAGTAGGTAAGATAATCAAAAGATAATAAAATATTAAACTCGTAGAATAATCTATGAGACATCAGTTCTAGTAATAACTTATTATTAGTTCCTACTAGCTTTTGCCCGCGACTTCATACGCGTGGACTTTAGAATCAAGTAGATAATCATTTTTTTTTGATAATATATAGCCTATTTTTTAAGTTAGACCTCTCGGAATACATCATTGAAAACTGCATTCAATTCCATGCAGTGGTTTTTGCTTGATGCGGTAACAAACATACAGACAGACAAAAATTCTAAAAACCGTTGTTTTGGCTTCTGTTGCTCTAATAAAGACCCCCCATACTATTTTTTCTTCAATATCTTTAATGTACAGACATCGGCCTGTTACAATTTTATTATATGTATGTATATAGATTATGGTTAGACTATTACCTGGTTCTTAGAACCCGATTGTTTAAATCAGTCGGAATAAAAATAGAACAAGGTTCTATGTTGTAGAAAGTTAGTCCGGCAACTGTTTTGCATATAGGTCAAAATATAGGACGAATTGTAGACTACAGTGCAAAAGCTTTTTGAAAGAAACGAGAGTGGACAGCAGCCTGTTGTCTGATAATAATTATTCAGTCTATATGATAGAGTAACATTTAGTACATCCAACTGATATTATAAATGTGAAAGTATGTATGTGTTTGGATATTTAGATGTTTGGATGTTTGTTACTTAATCACACAACAACAGCTGAATGGATTTGTATGAAATTTAGCACACAGATCCTTACTAATATTATAAATGCGAAAGTAACTCAGTCTGTCTGTCTGTCTGAACCGATTTAAATGAAATTTAGCACACAGATAGTCTAGAGCCTGAGAAAGGACATAGGCTACTTTTTAATGCGAAAAAAGTATTGTAAGGGGTTGAAAGGTGGGATGAAAAGTGGGATGAAAAGTTGTATGGAAGTATCGTCATTTTTAGAGCTAGAAGCTTGAAACTTATTTTCTAGACTGTTAATTCGATATAAATAAATATGACATTTAATGTTTGTAAAAGTTTTACCCTCAAGGGTGTAAAATAACAATAGGGAATAGGGGATGAAAGTATGTATGGAAATATGTAAGGTTTATGTGAATGTTTCATAAGTTTGCGACAAGAGACATAGACCCAAAGACACTATACCACGCGGACGAAGTCGCGAACACAGCTAGTAGTTTATAACCTAGATTAACACATAGGATACTTTTAATTCCGGTAGTTTGTTCCCGTGGGACAATTTCCGACCTTCACGTGGACGAAGCCGCGGGGAACAGCTAGTTCTCTATAAAGATGTGACTACATCATGTATTAATGACGATGGTGGTTCTGTGTCCCGGAAGACAACTCGTATATTTTCTTCCACAGGGACACCCGATTCTAGTGTCCTGAATCAACATTCTCCTTAATTTATTTCTGTATCTGTCCGTGACATCACAGTGGGCCCTATCAGAATATCAGCGCTGCGACATCTTTTTAAATGTCGCAGCATCATGTTGAGATAGGGGCCTTTTGGCCTCGTGCAGAACTTTATTTTTACACGCTTTATATCACTCGCTTCACTTGTATGTTTGTATGTTTGTATACGTAACCGACTCCTTTGAGCGCGATTTTGACCCACTTTAAACGGTCAGATTTCATTGAAACTTTGTAAACTTGTCGAGGACCGATGACAATTCAATAATTTTAAAAAAAAATGAGAAAAAAAAAACACGTTTTTGTAGTTAGCAGAACTAAAAAATAGAAAATAAATAATAGTTTAAAAAACAAAAAAAACACGCTTTAATAACCAAACTAAAAAAATAGGAAATTATTTAATTCAATTAAAAAGCGTGGGGTGCTTGACATTAATTGATTATAAAAATACCTCAAAAAGCACCCCACGCTTTTTAATTGAATTAAATTATTTTCTCCTTTTTTAGTTTGGTTTTTAAAGCGTGTTTTTTAGTTTTTTAAACTATTATTTTTCTTTCTTTCTTTCATTTTTGCCACATGGATATGTTGTCCCCGTCCATATCCCTCACAAAATCTTTGTTTGTTTGGTAACCTTTGCCACGAAAGACGCAGCAATGGCAAAAAGACATCCCAACAATTGTCTCCAAAAGCAAGTTCAAATTAGCTTCAAAATATCAATAAAATCCTTCCAGGGTCGACAAAAATCTTACAAACAGATACAAACTAAGAATAATCACAGAAGTCTGACAATAAACGCAGTGGTTTGACCCCCGACCTCGCCGCATCAATCCGATGATGTCACTGCAATCAGTTCCATTGGAATTATGTATAGTACTTGTGATCTGCATGATCGTAACTATCTGTGTTATGACTATATTTTAGTATCTATAATTAGTGTTAGTCTTATCATATTGGCGCTTGAGAGGGGAAGGGTTATTTAGGTCATCAATGCGATTGATACCAGAGAATTTTGCTGAAATTGGTTTTGGCACTCGGATTTATACCTTGTCGCGTAGAAGACTCCATGGTGTACATTTCGCGACACCTACGGGTGGCAAAGCTGTGGTAACGGCTGCGACTTACGCGGTCGTAGGTTCGAGGTTTCCAATCCAGACAGGCGCTTTACTTCGTGTAAATGATTTCATCACCACTGCTCTCAAAACGGTGAAGGAAAATAGCATGAAAAACCGACATGTCCTAGAACCAAAAATTCTAAGACATGTGACATCTATCAACCGGATTACGGCTTTCTCACAAAGAGGAGGCCTGAGTCCCAGCAGTGGGAACATAGTCTGATTAATCGGGTGGTGTTGGTTCTATAACGGAAACAACATGGGTTGTGACTTCTGACTGTCTTGGTCTACGGTGCATTCGTTATTAAGACGTATGGTAGCAATCAAGGCGAGTTAAGTTAATAATTATACAGGCAAACTTAAAGACAGAATTGGTCAAGGATTTACAAATTATCACCATTAGAAAGCGGTACGTTTGGTTGGGTATCCGCAAGGTGGAGAATAATTCGCGGTTAGCCATGCAAGATCCCGATCCAGATGGTGATCCTTTCGCCATATACAATCATAAATTAAACATTATGAAGATCTGTCAGTAATAAAATCTCTACAACGTGCTATTGAATGAGATTTATAACCAGATTACGGTGAAGTGTTATGTGTTATGTTATATTGCAGTCAATACGATTCCTACAGTCACACTATTATTGTATGAGGATTCATGAACCTACCACATCATTTATTATGTTTGTGGTTGAAGTTCACTTTAGCAAAACTATAGAGTTAATATATCACATGTTCCCTGCGAGTTTAATAGCATCCTAAGGTGTTATAAGCATTTCAACGGTGAAAATTTCAAATGTCATAAGCAGAGATCGGATATTCGGATGCATATTCACCTAAAGTTGAGATGTTGGCTAACATGGAATGCGCTTTTGTATCGAAAAAGTCCTAATTTAGGTAAGTAATTTGTTTATTTTTTGTTTTAACTAATACAAACCACCCCTCCTCCAGTACATATACATATTTGTATCGGGTTAAACATTAATTTTAAATTAATACAAATCTGAGTAGTTATGCAATTAAGAATTCCGGGGTTTTTAATAAATACATATTACAAATAATTTATAAAGCCGCTTCCATACTTTCATAGCTAAAAATGATCTTTAGGTAAATATGCATCCGAATATCCGATCTCTGGTCATAAGGGACAGGGATTTCAACGTCTCTTACGACATTTGTTTCCACCGTCGTCGTCGATTTGTTTTTAAAACTTCAGAAAGTTTTTTTTTATTAGCCATTAACGTCCCACAGCTGGTCAAAAGCGTCCCTACTCTCTTTCCATCTCTCTCTGTCCAGAGCTGACAAGGACCAATCTTTACTAAAGGTGTCTAGCTCATTCCGCCGTCTCCGTCTGGACCTGTCGCGATGTCGCGGGACCCACTGGGTCGTAAGTTTGGCCCACTGATCGTCTGACATACGGCAGATGTTTCCACCCCAATTCCATTTAAGCGTGGCAGCTTTCCGAGTGACATCAGAAAGAATTATATTTCTATTAATTAAATACGTACGTAAAAAGTACTTACGTTCCGAGTGGTGCCGGACGTAAAATTCAGTGTGGTGCCGGACGTAAAAGAATAGCACTATCCCATTTCTTTCCGTGGGTGTCGTAGAAGGCGACTAAGGGACTTACTAGAGAATGGGAAGCAGCGTTCTCTATGCATTTGACCACCATACTGCGATCGCCAACCCGCCTGCCAAGCGTGGCGATTATCGCAAAACCCCCCTTTTGGGGGAGGCCTATATCTAGCAGTGGACGTCTTTCGGCTGAAATGATGATGATGATGAATTAAACACAAAAAAAGTAATAATAAAATTTTAATATTAATGTACCCGGATTTAAAAAAAATCCGATGTTCTTAATCCAGGACATGGTTCATCTGATAGTAAAATGCGTGAATGAATAGAGGTGATGGTGATGTTGACGACGCGCGTTATAATCATAAAACCCATGTTAAGTGTTGGCTGATAAGGTCGTTATTCATACAGCTGATATGGTGTCCATACAAACAATCAAATTGCACTACCCAGTTAGGTACTACTTAAACTGAACTGCTAATCCTTTGGATGTTTGTTACTCAATCACGCAAGAATAGCGGAACGGTTTTGGATGATATTTGGCACACATGCAGTTTATAACTAGGATTACACAGACACACATAATTATGATAATTTTATTCCAGTAGTAATTTTTTACCTCCACGCGGGCAAAGCCGCTGGAAAAAACTAGTGAACATTAAAATGATATTGTTTTGGGACATATAACTTCAAATATTTTCACTTCACCGGTGTCCAGAAATTAATATTCCATCAAACATCAGAAAACAGCAAGAATAATGTATCAATAAATGCCGCATTCTCTGATGAACAAGCCCATGATTAATATTGACAGATCATAATATCATAGAGAGTGCACCTATTAAACGTATCGTAACGAGGTGTTCAATATTGGCCGATACTAGATCATAAGTACCTACTTCAAAAGAATTACGATGCTCCGACTTATACCGCACTAGCTCCCCTGCTATCTATAGGATAGTAGGGTAGCCCAAAATTTGAGCGATTATCAAGGGACTTAAATCAGTATAACTTTTGACGTTCAAAGAGTGTTCACTAATTTGATTATTCTTTTAAATTAAATTTGTACAATAAACTGCTAGATCTTGTGTAACTAAGTGGCAAATGGAGATGATGCTTTTGCGTTGTGTTGTTTCTCCATATCCAAATATATTATATTTCTCCATATAGCATCGTTTAGGCAGATTTATGAGCAGCAGTTGGCGTTTATAAAGCCAATATCAGCTATGCTATTCTATAACCAACTGACCGGGTGAAGTGAGCGTGAAGTGAGCTGTCAGTCTCATTCCACCTGATGCTAGGGATGAGCAAGCAGTGCATTTACAATCATAATCGAGATTAAATCTCGATTATGATTGCATGCTAATTCTATTGATTATTTTATTACGATTTCAAAGCAGTGTTTAAGTGTGCATCATCAATAATAGAGATTTAATCTCGATTATGATTATAAATGTAATGCTTGGTCAATCCCTAGCATCAGTGGGATGACACTGACAGCTCACTCCACGCTCACTCTTCTCACTTCACCCGTTGAGATGGTTACAGAATAGCACGGCAGCTTATGCCCGCAACTTCGTTTGCGTGAAATTTCTTGCATACAAATATAAATTCACGCCTCCTTTCCATGGGGCTAGGCAGAATGTACAGAACGTCTCCAGCTACGTTTCGCTCGTTCACGTTCATACATCTGGGCACGCTCCTGTCCTTTCTGATCAACATCATCAATAAACTTACATCTGCCTTGTGAATACCTTTTGTTCGTCACCTTTCATTCATCATCAATTTCTTGTTTTAACATAGGATATAACCTATAACACTCGGCTTCTCTAGCTTGTAGCTTCACATTAGTGAAAGAGTTTTCGAAATTGGATCAGTAGTTCCGAAGACTACACCCTACATACAGGAAAAGTTTTTATTCAGTGCGCAAACTGTAACCATGAATTCAGATGTCATTCTAGACCCCCAGCAAAGAAATTTTTCGTCATTTTTACAAAATAAAATCAGCTGTTTCATGGAAAAGTGCAACGCGTGCCTACGCGGTCAAAATGTATGGAACAGCTGATTTTATTTTGTAAAACTGACGAAAAATTTCTGCGTCTAGAATGATATTCTGAATTCATGGTTACAGTTTGCGCACTGAATAAAAACTTTTGCTGTATAAACTTGAAAAAAAATCCTCTTTATAATACCTACAAGTATAGACGTGTAGATTCAGCTGTAACCTGATAAAAGTTCGTCAAACTGCCTGCAACTTGATGACCGACAAAAGTGTTGGTCTTCATTGAGGCAAAACATGAGTCAGGAAGTATTTTATATTTGGCAAATTTGATACTTTCCACAGCTTCGTATTTGACGAAAAACATCTACTGGTTGTTGTGTGATTTTATGTAACGTAACTTATAATGAGTGAACATAAAATGTATTGCAGCATGAGGTGGCACGTTTGGCATTACTTGGCTGAACTTCAAACGCTGCAGTGGAGTTAGGGCCGCCAGAATGTGGGAATTTGTTTCAGGATATATGCGAATGCTGCGTTCTCTCCGGCTTTTAGTTTGTACGTTAAGGTGATTTAATTTCGTTGGCTGGATTTACGTGAAAATCAAGAGTCGTTTTTCAAAACGAAATGACCAAATTTTCTTGCCGTTTCGTTCTCTTATGATCGCCGAATTGATTGTTCTGCTTCCGCTATGGGAGTAGGGGATGACCAAACAAACTATGGATGGGCGGTGTGAATGATGATATGGTCTTTTTTTTTGGGTGGGAAATGATCAAATAACTTCTCCCGCTCTGGGTCTAGCAGGAGGGCGTGTCAGACTTTTACTGACTAAAACCCACCCGTGTTCCCTCAGTTGCCTGTGTGCCAGGGGCCGCGGTATCTCTTTCGAACAACCCGCACCCCTAGCAGGCATCGGCCCTTGCGGACCCCACCAGTTGGTGCTGACATCTCTTTGCGGCGCGCGTGGAACACAACGCGCCGTTGACCCGGGATGATGATATGGTTAGAAAGGCAAAGTGGGCTACGTAGATAACGAGTAATAGAGAAGTATGGAAGATAAATAGCACAAATAAATTGGGATGAGGGCAAGAGAGCAATGATATTTGTTCCACTTCATTGATACATTGAGTATCCTTCGGCAAGACCATTTTCTTTTTTCAATATCCTGTTGTTTTACTTAATATCATAACTATGTCTGACTAGCTTCCGCCCGCGGCTTCGCCCGCGTGGAAGACGGAAATTATCCCGCGGGAACGTACTACCGGGATAAAAGTATCTTAGGTGTTAATCTAGGTTATAATCTATCTGTGTGCCAAATTACATCCAAATCCATTCAGTAGTTTTTGTGTGAAAGACTAACAAACATCCATACATACAAACTTTCGCGTTTATAATATTAGTAAGGATATGTCTGCATAACTGACTGATAAGTTTATGTGAGCGCAAAAATACTAGCAACCGCTTCGTCATAATTCTAATAAAAATCCCAACTATTCCACTTGTTAGTAAACACGTGGCCACAACAGCTGCTATAATAAAACCACGCCGAGTGTATGAGGATTAAAATAGCTCTTCCCGGTTTGATGAACTTGACATCAACACACCACCGTACATTATGAACGAGTTTATGAGCTGGGAAAATACTACAAGTACTCACACATTTCGGCTTTCTAGTGATACGGATTTTGGGTCACATTGCTATTTATTTTTTGGTCTTCTCTCCTGTCGCAACAAGTAATAAAAATAGCCCTTATTCCCGTTTACTTGGAGCCGACATTGCACTTCTTTTTGCTATAAGTATTCACTTAAAAGAAGAACCAGAATAACTTCTGCCGCGGAAAAAACAATGCTGTCAGTTAGCGGCTTCTAAGCCGATTTGCACGAATTTACTCGCCCGCATCTGGCCAATCGACTCTTATAACGAAGCACGAAGTTAATTTATTCGTGGGAGAATTGACAACTCATCAGTAAATCCGTAGTAGAAAATTGGCACGTTTTGAAATTTAGTAGCGAGTAGATTCTTGCGAATTAACTAATAAGCCTAGTTATCAAAGCGCTTTTCTCAAGGTGCGGCGAACGCCACTTGCTATGATGCTCGATAGGTACGTTAAATAACAATCACTGCAGTGAATAATAATAACTCTCTTATTAATTTATGTTAAGTGTTCTCAAATGTCTTCTTCTCCAGAATTCAAACGAAATGCACACTCAATTCATCATCATTCGCCTACAGCAGTCCTCTGCTGGACATTTCCGTACTGGCCTCTCACTCGCCATTCAGCTCGATTCTCGGCAACTCTCATCCAGCTGGTACCAGTCATCCCTCGCTTGTCGCTCTACCGATCGTGAAGGCCGTCCTACCTTAAGTTTGCCGATTCGTGATCTCCACTCAAGATCACGTCTACCCCAATGGTCATCGGTTCCACGGCTAATGTGGCCGGCCCATTTCCAGTCCAGCTTGCTAATCCTGTGAGCACGCTCAATTACAGCACCCAAATTGCGTAAAAGATTCTGATCGATAGTTCGGTGAGAATCTGAATCATTTTGAACTAATCCATTGGTTCATATGTTTGAAAAATTTGCCTGCTTAACAACGTAAATAACGCAATTAATGTTGTGCAGCTGTCAAAATGAAAGTCAACTGTTAGTGTGGTACGTTCCTGCCAGGGGTGCGGGTTGTTCGAAAGAGATACCGCGGCCCCTGGCACGCAGGCTACTGAGGGAACACGGGCGGGTTTTAGTCAGTAAAAGTCTGACACGCCCTCTTGCTCCACTCAGAGCGGGAGAAGTTATTTGATGATTTCCCACCCAAAAAAAAAGTGTGGTACGTTGTTACCCTGCTGGTAACTATAGTTTACCCATTATCGAGTTCCTTCTCGATCTTACTAACATGGTCTATGGCTATGCCCTCTCTTTGCTATGAGTTAGCTTTTTGTTTTTTAATTAGAACCTAACATTAATTTATCCATGTTATTTTAGTGCAATAACTGATGACGTCACATGCTTATCACACTAACAGGAAATGTATTTAGATAAATTTCTGCATATAGTTCAATGTCAGGCAACTTTGTTAAAAACTTAAATTGTATGGATTAGGTATTGAAATTACATTAAAATATTAACTAGGCGAATTTCCCACCCAACAAATTGCATCATCATCATCATCTGCCACCTGGGGTCGGCTTCCAGTCTAACCGGGTGCAGCTGAATACCAGTATTTTACATGGAGCGACTGCCTATCTGACCTGTACCACCCAGTTACTGGGTAAAACAATACCCTTTGGTAATACTGGTTGTCAGACTTTCGGGGTTCTGACGATCAGTAACGATTGTCAAAGATCTACAAGTGACAGCCGGGATTCCCGGGTTAATCTACCAAACTGTATATAATGCATAGTAAAAAAAAAAATGTAGCAAATAGTTTGAACAACTCATAATGATTTTCTTTGACTTATAATATTTCTTGCCAGACTTCAGGTTTCTAAGGAAAGTGCCTTGAATGTACCCCTGTATGTTTTCACTATAAGTGCTTTTTCACATCGAATGTCGACAAAGTTATTTTTCTTATGAACAGCTCGAGGACCGTAAAAGAAGCTTTTTACTGAAATAATAACTTTTATTTTATAAAAAAAAGGCTGACGCTTTTATGGGTTTGTCCCATTTTTTCTTATTTTATTGGATACCCTACTGAAGGATGATTATTGAAACTAAGTGAAGTACGGTAAAATATTTTAGTACCTACTGGCTTTTTCCAGCGAATTCGCCCGTGTGGGTGTTGAAAATTATACCACGGGATCGTTATACCGGGATTAGAAGTACCCTGTTTGGTAATCCAGGTTATAAACTATTTGTATACAAAATTTCATCCAAATCCGTTCAACCATTCTTACGTGATTGAGTAACAAACATCCGCACATCTAAACATACAGTTTTTCATATTTATAATATTACTAGCTTCCGCCCGCGGCTTCGCCTGCGTGGAAGTCGAAAATTATCCCGCGAGATAAAAATATCCTATGTGTTAATCTAGGTTATAATCTATCTGTGTGCCAAATTTCGTCTAAATCCATTCAGTAGTTTTTGCGTGAAAGAGTAACAAACATCCATACATCCGTACATACAAACTTTCGCGTTTATAATATTAGTAAAGATAGTTATAGTTATTAGTAGGATCACTTTATAAACATTCAAATTATTATACAATTAACTATGACATTATCTTATATCACATGATCTGACCAACATTATGTCTGGACTATAAAACAGACTGACCTCTTGAGTTTGTTTCGGCCATTTTCTCAGAGAAGTAGAAAACGCCGACCTCAACTAGTTTTTAAAATATGATTGAAGTGTAAAAGTTTACGTACAAACCTACTTACAGAAATAAAATCACTTATAATTTAAGTGCAATAGGTAAATTAAACGACTGAACAACTATTATCATCCGGAAAACAAAAATACCTATTTCATGTAACAAAATAATCTGAGCCAGGTTACAAAGTACTTTCTTTATTCAGAGAATAGGAAGGCCTTCAGCAAACAGCCTAGGTAAGGGAAGCTGTTATCAGTGTTATCATTCTACAAACATCTAGCTGTATAAATAGCCAGATAAAATTATTTTCTCGTCTAACTTATCATATTAGAACAAAGGATGATTTTAATATTAGAATGTTGATTCTTCTAAGATTTTTAATGACTGAAGTGGCACTGGCAACTGACAAACTCATTTGGGTGTCTCTCTCATTCATCATCATTTCAGCCAAAAGACGTCCACTGCTGGACATAGGCGTCCCCCAAAAGGGGGGTTTTGCCATAATCGCCACGCTTGGCAGGCGGGTTGGCGATCGCAGTATGGTGGTACTTAAAATGAATAGAGAGCGCTGCTGCTTAGTCTCTAGTAAGTCCCTTAGTCGCCTTCTACGACACCCACGGGAAGAATTTTGGTGTCTGGTAATATATTAATGTGGATGTGATTGTGTATAACTGTCCCGTTGGTCTCGCGGTCGAAAGCGCGACTGCTAAGCGTAGGGTCATGGGTTGGATTCCCGGGTTGGGCAAAGTGATATTGGGGTTATTCCATTAGGAATTTCATAGTAACAGCCCGGAGTTTGGAAATTGGCGGTGTCATAACCCCGTGTCTCGGAAAGCACGTTAAGCGGTTGGTCTTACGCCTGATCTCCTCCGGTCGTGTCGTATTGCCGTCCCATCTGACTATGAGAGTGAGGGAAGGGAGAGTGCACGTGTCTGCGCACACATAATAGTGCACTATAATATCTCCCGCGCCGGAGGCTAGTCTCCGTTGTGATTGGCCGCCATGCCCGAAATACGGTCTGGAGGACTATACAAGGTGGAATTTTTAGCCAAACGTTTAAATTTTTCAGGTTGACAGTACCCGTGAAATTGAACAACTTTCTCCAAGGAACATGGGTCGAAAATGTCATTAGTGGATCTTTGACAGTCGTTACGGGTCATCAGAAGCCCGAAAGTCTGACAACCAGTCTTACCAAGGGTATCGGATTACCCAGTTATTGGGTTGTGGAGGTCAGATAGGCAGTCGTTCCATGTAAAATACTGGTGTTCAGCTGCATCCGGTTAGACTGGAAGCCGACCCCAACGTAGTTGGGAAAAGGCTGGGCAGATGAGTGTGTTACGCAACTAGGATGCAGCCGAAAAAATGCTCAAAGTGATTCTATGACCCAATGTTCATAGAATCATTTTGGTCTTATCTACTGGTGTATCAGTATTCACCCGTTTGTCGAATTGCGACAGAATGTTTGACGTATATCAGCTCCAACACGTTTCAAGTCGCAATTATCCACAATTCTTATAATTCACGGATCCCGTTATATGCCTCTCATAGTCTCATCCTCGTTAAATCCCGGATTAGTCTCTTTTAACACCCACCACGAGAAGTAATCACGGGATACTGTATCCGTAGCCGAAAACCCGTCAACTGGCTTTAATTTCTTTATTCCCCCTCCTGCTAGGATTAATTTAAAAACTCTTCGTCGGCCATAAATTCGTCAATTGTTTCTTTGTCCGTATCCGTTGTATCACTATCAGTCACCATAGGAAGGCAGGTTGACAGATTAAACTAGTGACACACGGTCAGTTATTCTTCGGCTCATTTGGTTTCTTTGGATTGGATTTCTATTTTGTTTGTATGGATGAATGACTGGCCTTGTAAGGGGAGAAACTATTTATGAATATGTTAGAAAAGAAAAAAAAAACACTGGAAAATTTTGGAATTCGGAAAGTTTTAATTTAACTACTAAAAATTAAAATGCAACTAACTAAAAAAAAATCTTGTGATTGAATTTTACACACTACCCGTACGTAACCCAATTATAAGTACATAACCGTTATGTTAACAATACAGTACAATACAAGGTACATTAAATAGAATGGCTTATAGCGGCTTATACCCTTACCATGGTTGTGCTGTGGATGGGTGACCAACTTTACAAACCAAGACCCCTCCGTGCCTCGGAAAGCACGTTAAGTCGTTGGTCTCGACTGTCATTCAGTGACAGTCGTTACGGGTCATCAGAAGCCCGACAACCAGTCTTACCAAGTGGCATCGTATTACCCAGTTACCCTTGACTGCAGATGATAACGACAAGGTAAATTAAATAGCTTCATCTTCACGAAGACTTTCTTTCAACGAAAATAACCAAACCAAGCCACCAAGTGCATGTAAAACTAACGCTCGACTGAACTGATGTGACCGTATGCAACACACGACATAGGAAGGCAGTACTTGGGACGTACAGTCAGCGTCAAAAATATCGGGACGAACAGACTGTTTAAAATGATCTCAACAACTAAGAAAATTAAACTTTATCACAATCGGATAAAGTTCTCGTCAGAATGACAGTTGCCGTGTACTGTCTTCATTCTGAAACATGCCTTGTGTCATTGACTTAATTTTCATAGTTGTTTAGATCATTTTGAACAGTCAGTTCGTCCCGATATTATTGACGCTGACTGTACATACGTACCATATACACATTGTTATGTGAGTAACTATCCATCGTTGGAAGTAATTTGGTCATTCCGTTTATTCATACCTGGCCGTTGGCAGACAATTGCTGTCATCCTTTGGGGAAGATGCGATGGTGTGTCCAAGGATTTGTTTGATGATGTGTTAAGTTTTTGGCATAGATATTTCCTTAGTCTCCACTTGCATGGAATCATTTCTTTAGAAATGTATTTGAGTGACTCATATGTATCAAAAAATCGGCTGTTTCATAGAAAATTGCAATACCTACGCGGTCAAAATGTATGGAACAGCTGATTTTTTTTTGTATAACCGACGAAAAAGTTCTACGCTGGGGGGTCTAGAATGATATGCTGAATTCATGGTTACAGTTTGCACACTGGTATTTTTTTCTCCTGTACATCCAAATAAATGAAATTGAAGTGTCTGTTTGGTATGTTAAAAGAACAGCTTTTACTAAATGGAAATGAAATCACACATATACGGTAACTACTTATAACAAAAACACAGGTTTTAATATTTTTTTCAGTCTGTCTGTTTGTTCCGACTAATCGCCGAAATGGCTGGACCGATTTTGATGAAATTTGTTATGGTGGGAAGATAGTTCATTTAGAATAAAATTTACGAATTTCACAATAGTTATGGTGGTCTTATTGATCTTAACTGCGACAAATGAGCTTTTGAATCCCAGGTCGCGCAAAGCGGTTTTATCTCTATGTATCTGATCTCCAGACAGAATGGAGTCTGGATACAAATCCAGTCCAGTATGACCAGCTCTATGTCATACGGCTTGTATCAATCAAAACTGGCGAAATGTAGGTGATGTTGCACACCATAATTATTATGTATCGGCAAGACGTTTTGTTATGTTATGGTGTATTTCAAGTATAGTGATGGGCCGAATACGGGTTTTACCAAATCCGAATAATCGGGCGATTATTGGGTTAGAAGTTACCGAACCGAATATTCGGCGGATTATTCGGCAGGATTTGGCGCGCCTTATCGTGCATCTCAAAAAATCAAGGTTGTTCTTCGTCTAGCGCGTTGAAGCGCAGTGTCCCTTCCGCCGACCCCCGGACAGTCTGGACTATTAGCAAAAAATCATTTATGATTATGTTAAAAAAGGCTCATTTGGACTTATAATTGTGATATTTCTAATTATGTGCTTAAATACTTTATTAATAACATTATGATTCGGTAGAATACTCGGCCCAATACGAATGTTTGGTAAACCTGCCGTATACGTCGAATATTCGGCCCATCCCTACTTTCAAGGACGTATGTGGTCATCAAAATTCCTCTCAAACAAAACATCAATAATGTTAGCTACTAAACATTGCGCAAGATTACTTGACAGCGCACCGCTAACCAATCCGGCGTACGAATGTTTACCGACTAGTTAGCGCTAAATTTAACTGTTTGTGGGCAAGCTTCCTGCTCTGCTCATGTCTTTGCAAATTACTTTTTGGGTTTAGTAATTTAGTTGAGGTTTAAAGATGTGTGTTGTAGCCGGCATTGAAGGTTTCTTCGTGACGCAGAATTTCGCTTTTATTGATTGAATGCCCATCTCTTATCACTTGAGCAGCAGCTTTATCACCATTCAACTATTTGTTACACTTAAACCTGATGGTCTGGCCCCACTGTCGTTTGTAAAACGAAAATTAAAAGAAAAGGACCATTCCCTCATGCAAAACGTCAAGTTTGTCCCGCCATCTACGCCTGGGTCTTCGTGATGCCGTTGATCGTTTTCAGGGACCCATGCTGTATTGGCCCAGAATCGAATTAAGTGGAAAAGGAAAGGGAGGCGTTTGCCATATAGTGGAACAATAAAGGCTGATTATTATTATTAAAAGAAAAGGAGGTCACCACTGCTCGTATCAGAGAATGACAGCTGTTAACTTTAATATGAAAAATGGTTAGTTATTTAGTGATGTGATCTCAGAAATCGGGTGTAGGTACTGTAGGGACCGAAGGAGGTCCCTGGTCATCATCATCGTCATCATTTCAGCCGAAAGACGTCCACTGCTGGACATAGGCCTCCCCCAAAAGGGTTTTGCCATAATCGCCACGCTTGGCAGGCGGGTTGGCTATCGCAGTATGGTGGTAAAATGCATAGAGAATGCTGCTGCCCATTCTCTAGTAAGTCCCTTAGTCGCCTTCTACGACACCCACGGGAAGAAATGGGATGATGCTATTCTTTTACGTCCGGCACCACATGGAACCGAATCTCCTATTTGAGTAATGTCACGGCAGCAAAGTGGTACAGCCGTGAGGCACACAATACTATTTTACCTCGAGGTAAGGAGGTAACAAGGGTCAGGATCAAGTCGTTGGTACCGGGGTCTAACAATAAAATACGTTGCGGAGAATATGTCGGGTTCCTAGAAATCGTTCTACGAATTATATTTATCACTTCCTTCTTCGGGTTGTCAGCCCAATCTCCTTATTTGTTTTTATTCATTTGTTTGACAGTTCGAATATAAGCCAGCGTATACAATTGTAAGGTTGTCTCAACTCTCTATAGTACTGTCTCATTCACTAGCTAGCCACTGTGTTTAAGAGCACTGGAGGCCCAGTCATAACTGCCTTAACTTATGAATTGTAGGTAGTAGGTTCAAATCCAGCAGACCTTTACTTTGTGTAAATTACTTCATCACCACTGCTCTCAAAACGGTGAAGGAAAACATCTAGAGGAAACCGGCATGTCCTAGCACCAAAAATTCGAAGACATGTTACATCTACCAACCCGCACTGGGCCCGCATGTTTGATTACAGCCCGCTCCCTCTCACTGAGAGGAGGCCTGTGTCCCAGAAGTGGGAATACGGTGTTTGGGAAAGATTCTCTTACACTCATCGTATTCCGATCGATCAATGAAGAAGCCATCAGCGTAAATCAAAATAAGTACTTAATAAGGAAGATGGAATTCAAACTTCGATTATAATGATTAACTAATTAATATTTCGTAACAAGCCTATTCAAAATCCAATCAGAATCGTATAAAAATTAGCTCAGCCGTTCGCGAGATAAACACATTAAAACGAGCTGACAGAACTATGATTTATAATGTCAGTGAGCACATTAATCATTAATACATGCCTATTTAATGTTAATTTAATTAATGAACGTTTAGCAGCTTCGCTAATCGAAATAATTTAACCAAAGATGTTTTTAGGAAATGCTCATCATTATAGTTAAGTAGTTTTTAGTTTTCCGGTGACCTGATTTCAAGGTTTCCCTTTTTAGGGTTCCGTACCCAAAGGGTAAAACGGGACCCTATTACTAAGACACCGCTGTCCGTCTGTCACCAGGCTGTATCTCATGAACCGTGATAGTTAGACAGTTGACATTTTCAGAAATACATCATCTGTTCCGCTATAACAACAAATACTAAAAAACAGAATAAAATAAATATTTAAGGGGGCTCCCGTACAACAAATGTCATTTTTTTTGCTCGTTTTTGCTCGATATTGATAACGGCAACAGGTAGCGCTTGAAATATTCACAGAATATTTAGTTAAATGTTCACTTTAAAAAATAAATAATAATTAAATTAAAATAAAACAAATATTTAAGGGGGCCTCCCATACAACAGACATGATTTTTTTGCCGTTTTTATAGATAATGGTACGAAACCCTTTGTGCGCGAGTCCGACTCGCACTTGGCTCGTTTTTATATATCAGCTGTTTCTAGTTTGACAGTCGTTACGGGTCGTAAGAAGCCCAAAAGTCTGACAACCAGTTTGGCCAAGGCGTAGTGTGTTACCCAGTAACTAGGTTGTCGAAGTCAGATAGGCTGCCGGGTCATGTAAAATGCTGATATTCAGCTGCATCCGGCTAGAGTGGAACCTGACCCTAAATTAGTGAGATAATGTTTAGGCAGATGATGATTAGCCTGGAAAATACTACTAGCCTTCCACTGCTGACCACTGACTTGCCATCACCATCACGCTTGCATGCTTGGCGATCTCACGCTATACCGTAGCTAATCTTAAATCTATCTTTACAAATAAATGAAATTGATGTGTCTATTTGTAATGTCAAAATAACAGCTTTTTGCTACCTAAATGCAATGAAAGTATAAACGGTCATCATCATCATCATTTCAGCCGAAATACGTCCACTGCTGGACATAGGCCTCCCCTAAACTCCGCCACTTCGACCGGTTCTGTGCTTCCCGCATCCAGCGGACTCCTGCAGCCCTCACAAGGTCATCGGTCCACCTTGTGGGAGGTCTTCCAACTTTACGTCTTGCGGTACGCGGTCGCCACTCCAGAACCTACCGGCCCCAGCGGCCATCTGTTCTGCGATCAATGTGCCCTGCCCACTGCCACTTAAGTTTGGCAATTCTTCGGGCTATGTCGGTTACCTTGGTTCTCCTACAGATCTCTTCATTCCTGATTCGATCACGCAGGGAAACTCCAAGCATAGCACTCTCCATTGATTGCGCTTTGGGTGACTTTAAGCGTTCTTATGAGGCCCATTGTGAGCGACCACATTTTGGTTCCATATGTGTATGTATAAACGGTACATAAATAATTTTGTTTTAATTCTTTTGTTACGGGTGATCTCCGAAACGGCGAAGGAGTAAAAACATTTTCGTCCCGGTAACACGTTCCCTTGGGAACACGTAATTTCCGTCACCCACCACCCAGCTTCGAGCAGCAGTTAGTCAAAACCAGAAACACATAACCAGCAGTAAAAAGTACTACAATGGTATCTTAAGTACTAAGAAAGAAACTTAATTGTCACAGCCGACATAATAAGTCAACAATCACTTAGCACAATGCTGCAATCAAGCGATAGCTATTGTATTCACGACAGACGTTCATTCATGAAGTAAGGTTGTAAACTAGGCCATCAGGTCATGGTGGAGTAATAGTCGATAATATTCCTTCTAGGGTTTTTAAAATTATGAATGATTTTATTTAAGTAGCTTTGTACAAACACTACGCGAGCGCGACAATGCTTGCACTTACACGTCAATCATATTTAAAAAAATATAGATGAGGTCGGCGTTTCCTATCTGACTACTCTGAGAAGAAAGGCCGAAACAAACTCAGAGGTCACAATCTCTTTTAAAGTCCAGACATAATCTTGGTCAGATCATGTGAAGACCATGTGGATTGGTGTCTGAAACGGTCTTTTGAGGAAGGAGCCACATAGATTGAGTGGACCTGCCCAGTCTGTCAGTCTGCATTTATCAGTAATCATGCATCTCAACTCAGAACTTATGAAGCTCAACGATTTGACGAAAAATACCAAAGTAAGGACATTTTGGTAGGCCGCATAATCCACTCAAACTGCCAGACCATGATTCAAACCAAATAGGAAAAAAATAGAAAACAAATTTAAAAAACAAACTCACTCACATAGTCTTCATAGTGTAGGGTAACAATGCAACTTAACATCCACCTGTATCCCTTGATGGCGCCTATAAAGAGAACTCCTCAAACTATTGCAGCTTGGAGCTAATACACTCGA
The DNA here is from genome assembly GCA_947359405.1 of Antitype chi. Taxonomy (NCBI): domain Eukaryota; kingdom Metazoa; phylum Arthropoda; class Insecta; order Lepidoptera; family Noctuidae; genus Antitype; species Antitype chi. The sequence goes on along the minus strand of OX375829.1, from coordinate 5,219,635 downwards.
GAGCAATGAATCCGGGTCACTTAAAGAATGTTAAAAATCTCGGAAACTAAAAATGATAGGTTAATGCAATAAATTGTATTTAATAGACAATGTAATACTCCTTAAATGAAAGTAAAAAAAATATGAGTCACCATACATTTTATTAACACAAAATTACATAAAGAAAAAAACTGCTGATCTCTCCTTAAAACAAAAATAGGAAACATGAAATTTTTGAACTTTATTACGATTTTCTTGAATTTTAATACTTCGTATTGCCTCCTCGTGCTTCCATTACTGCGTTTACGCGGTTTGGCATGCTGTACACCAAGTTCCTTATACGATTTTGGGGAATATTCTCCCATTCCTCTGTGAGAGCAATTTTGAGCTCACGAAGCGTGATTGGGGGAGGGTTTCGTTGTTTTACGCATCTGCCTAGCTCGTCCCAAGCATGCTCGATCGGGTTGATATCCGGGCTGCGCGCTGGCCACTCCATACGAGTAATGTTCATCTCTTGAAGGTAGTCATTCACAATCCTACCTGTATGAGGTCGGGCATTGTCATGCATAAATATAGCATCCTCACCTAAATTGACCATAAATGGACCAACGTGATCATTGAGGATTTCTTCCACATATCTTACGCTAGTTAAAGAGCCGTTTTCTATGATCACCAGCTCTGTGCGACTTTCAGAAGAAATTCCGGCCCGCACAAGTACAGACCCACCACCGTAGGCTACTTTTTCTTCGATGCATGCTTGCTTGAATCTTTCCCCTGGTCTTCGATACACTCTGTGTCTTCCATCGTGCTTGTAGAGCATAAATTTTGATTCGTCGGAGAACATAACTTTTGACCAATCTTCAATACTCCAATTTACGTGGCTCTGGGCATATCTTAGTCTTGAAATACGATGCCCACGCTCCAGTTTAGGGCCGTTTGCAGGTCTAAGGGGTTTTAAGTTAGATTCAGCAAGCCGACGTCTTACTGTCCATGCACTTGGGTTACTTCCTCCGAGGCGTCGAAACTGATTTGTGAGTTCAGTTCCTGTGAGAAAGCGATTTCGAAGCATGGTGTTCACCAAGTATCGGTCTTCTCGTGCTGTGGTACACCTGGTTCTGCCCGTTCCTGGTCTGCGTAGGTTAGAACCAGTTTCTTCGTAACGTCGGAGAACTCTTTGTACTGTTGACAGCGACACACCGACAGTCCTGGCTGTATCGCGCTGACTCCGGCCGGTTTCCAGCATTGTAAGTATTCTGGTGCATTCTTCAGGCGTAAGCGACATAATTTCAGCTTGAATAATGAATATAGAGCACTATCAACATGGTTTATGTACCCACATAAATGACAGATTACAAACAAAAGCAAAACCAAATGCTGTAATTTCGTAGTTCCATCTTCGAAAGTGGCCCTTTTTCAAATTAGATTTTTTTATGATATAACTTTACAATAACTATGAAGTTTTAATACCTTCATTTAAGGAGTATTACATTGTCTATTAAATACAATTTATTGCATTAACCTAGCATTTTTAGTTTCCGAGATTTTTAGGATTCTTTAAGTGACCCGGATTCATTGCTCTCGAGTGTATTACCTAAGCCACAGTCTAGATACCTTACAGACTGTAAATGCCAGCATTGTCGCAGAGTATTCATGCGGAGGTTCGGGAGTTGTGGAGTGGCGGGCATCATAATTTCAGCCGAAACCCGTCCTGCTGAACATAGGCCACCCCCAAGGCGGGGTTGCCACGCCATTATCGCCACGCTTGGCAGGTAGCAATGCATAGAGAACGCTGCTGCCCATTCTCTAGAAGTCTCTCAGTCGCCTTCTACGACACCCACGGGAAGAAATGGGATGGTGCTATTCTTTACGTCCGACACCACACGGGGCATAAAATCCATGAAACGTCAAATTTGACATTTCATAACTAAGATATTGTCAACGAAACGTCAAATTTGACATTTCATAACTAAAGATATTGTCAATGAAACGTCAAATTTGCAATTTCTCTGGACCTATCAAATGGATGTTGAACTACTGGAAGTAGTTACAATGTGCCTTAACTAACGGCTAAGCAAATCGTTGCTACTAAAGCTTGGGTTTCCTAGGAAATCAGTTCCGAAGATTGCGCCCTACATACAGTCACAAAACCTCTTTTAAGGGGCAAGAAAAACTTGCATGAAGATGCAGTACCTATGCAATAAAAAATCCCTGGGTATTTTGTAAATTCGGTTATACCGTATTATTACGAGGTCAACCGTCAGAACCTCCAAGGTGTTTTGCTAAGCATTACGAGTAGCACATTAACTTAAAATATAACAGTAACGAATGTTTTATTACTGCACGTGAACAATGATCAAATATTATGTGCATTACATAAACAGTGAGTTTGTTTTGTGTGGCTAGGAGAGGAGCGGATTACGCGAAATATGTTTGTATGTAGGGGTAATCGCAGGAACTACCATCGGATTAGAAAAAAAAAAATTCATTTGAGAGCCCAGTTCTTGAAGAAGGTTATAGGCTTTTTATTATTATTATACGAGCCTTAGGAGTCGAGTAAAAAGAAAAATCGGAAAGAATGTTACGTGAAAACGAAGTAAAAAAAGCGCGGTCGGCGCGGCGCGGCGCGGCGATCGAATACGACGCAGCGAGTTGGGAACCAGAATTTCCCAAAGACGAAGTTGCGGGCGAAGTGCTAGTATAAAATAAAGATCAGTAGGCTTAGCATGACGCTTTCTATTTCTACTCTACTGTAGAATAGAAATCGGTTGTCTACATTTCTCGGTGAAAAACTGTCAACTGTCTATGTATACGGGAACGTCATTTTTGTCTACTCTTCCGACGACAAAACGCTTATCTACGGTTCTCGTGCTAAGCCTGCTGAAAGTTTTGATAGAAAGAAAAGAGGAACATGACTCAGGTTAGCACGATAGCTCATTTAAGGCCGATTTCTGTAATTTACTGACAGTTGTAGGTTAAAATTAAAACTCATGTATCTTTACTAAAAATGAAGCAAATGCCTCATAGCTTTGCAGAGTAGACCCTCCTATATGGGAGTAGCTATCACAAGTCATTCATTTGCCAGTTTTAGTTTGGAAATAAAAAATGCTATCGTTGGTAAGCAAAATTATCCGTTTTTGTTTATAGGAACGAGCATTAGAATATTAGCCATTCAGCAAACTTGACAGTTGCCCTGAGATAAATAGGATACATAAGGCTTAAAAAAAGTCTACTGCGAGCGACGAAAGATCTCTGCAGCGTGTCGAGAATTCTAGATTCAATGCGGGACCTCGTTTACAGAAAACAAAAGCGACACTCGATTTCTCAAAACCAAACACTTTCTTGGGATTTATCCCAGCCTACAAAACTTACTTCAGGGGCAATTTTCCTCATTATGTATTCCGGGTATGTCCGGGTGTAGGTGTGAACCGCATTACGGCATCGTCAGTAGGCTACCTACCTTGACGACCATCTCTCCGAGCTGGCGTACTCACCGTTCGTCTTACTTATAGCATATTCAGCCTATGTCGTTCCCACTGCTGGGACACAGGCGTCCTCTCGGCAAGAGGGAGTGGGCCGTAATCCACCACGCAAGCCCAGTGCGTGTTAGTAGATGTCACATGTCTTCGAAATGTTTGATTCTAAGATATGGCGGTTTCCTCATGATGTTTTCCTTCACCGTTTTTGAGAGCAGTGATGATGAAATAATTTGACAAATTAAAGCGTCGGTCTGGGTTCGAATCTACGATCTACTCTAACTCCGTAAGCCGCGGTCGTCACCAATGGGCCACCACTCTCTCGCTCGTTTTATAGCCACACATAATGATGGCGGCGATTCTCATGTTCCGCTCGGCATGTTTTGACTAACCTGTGCATTTCACACGATACTCATACTACACAGCACACAGGTTGAATACTAAGCGCCATTTTGTTTGTAGGTCAGGGTTTACGTCAAGATGTACCTTTTTTATTACACCTAAACTGAAATGTTGTTTTTGTGGTAATTTGTGTTTTTTTTTAAATGTACTTTGTAAGTACATGTTTGTGCAGGTATACGAAATGGAAAAATAAATAAGGAGTAGAATAACTGGACAAGATATTTTTAAACCTTGTACCGATGTACCTTTTTATTTTTATATGTGTACGGATGTGAGTGAAAATAACAGTTACGGAAAATTAAATAGTATTACCTAGCCAGAAAATAAAATATTTTGTTAATAATTTGGATTGCTGAAAATACCTAAGTGTTTATAAAAAGATTTTACTAGCTAGCAATACGTGATAGTGAGATGATAACTTGATAAGATAAAAACATTTCAGTTGTAAGCTTGGTGTTCCTGAGATTCTTTGTGATTCATTCTTTACCTGTGGAACCTGTGGTACCTGTGGAAGGTCACCTTACTGTGAAAAGTTCAAGGCCATGTCGGATTATTTATGCTGACTGAGCATCGTACTTCATTTTTTTTTGTTTTAGTCATTAAATTTCATATTAAGAACGTTAACCATCTTCAAAGGATACAATAATTTTCTTAGGATGTTGACTTACAGAGAAAAAACCGGCAAACAATTTTTAAGACTAGTATCGCTATCTAGCGGGCGTTGCAATAAACAGGCAGTTAACGCACGCAGTGAGCGTGAAGTGAAACAATGAACGAAACTCAACTCTCCAGTAGTTCGCCGTATGGAAAACAGATGGCGTTGTATTGAAATAATCTTTTTGCTGTTTGCTAAATATTTTTTCTTTATTTTTCAGGTAAGGGCGCGAAAAACAGTTAGTAAAAAAAAAACTTTATGGAAATCAAAGCCAAGAAAGAAAACTTTAAAGTAAGTATATTGTATTAAAGCGATGAGAAGGTATTTTATCGAAGTTCTTGCATATGTTGTATTTTTATTAATAGTGTATAATTATTATGTAAATTAACAGTGAAGGTTTAAAAATATCTTATCACAGCTTTACGATTCCTCGAAATAAATTCTAGTATTCACAAAGGATTGAATCGATATCGTGAACCAGCTGAATCGATTAAGGATTTTACAGGCATTATCAATTTCTCGGTAAAATATCTATTAAAAGATTATTTCTAACAGTATCACATCACCTTTTTGTCAGAAAGTCACGTAGGCCATACTCTGGCCATATTGTGACCATTTGAAAGATCCGATTTCATCACAACTAAAGTCTGTAACCAAGTAGATACCTCTTAATTGTACATACTAAAATAATTATATCTACCTGAACTGGCTAGGCTGGCTGGCTATAAACTTGTAACTAAAGTTAAATGTAGTTATTATTTTTTATTTTAATGTTTATTTAATATTGAGCACGCAAGTAGTGAGTCTTGCTGGTATTTTGCTTATATTTAATATCATCACGCTATGAAGTCATGGACCTGTAGGTTTAATAGATAAATAACAACATAACATTTAAAAAATCGTTTCTTTGGTATTGTTCGTCGAGTAGTTGAGCTCCTATTCTAAGTTGTATGTTGAGCTACATGATTCAATAAATGCGTGCACTGCACTGACTGCACAAGTGCACAGGTCCACTCAATCTGTGTGGTTCTTTCCGCTAAAGACATTCATTTCATACACCAATCCACATGGTCTTCACATGATCAGAGGGGCAATTCTCGTAATTTTCAGAACGTTCACAGTCTGATCTCACTGTCTTTCTGTCAAAAATACCTCGATTTTTCATACATTTTTGACATTTGCTTGTCGCTGAGATGAGACTGCGACTAGATTTTGTACGTTTTTATTTACGAGAATTGGCCTTCTGATCAAAATTATGTCTGGACTCTAGTCGCGGGCTCAAAACTCACTGGTGGCCCTGGCTAAAAAGCGCGCTGTCTCACCAGGCATCGTGTCCGACAGAGGTAGTACCCGTGATGAGCAGTTAGACGCTAGACTGCACGCAAAACATTATTGAGTGAGATGCAGGATCAATTATAGTAAAACAGGCGCGTAAAAAATTAAGAAAGGTCCTTCGGAAGATCGGGTTTTATGAAAAAACCACTGCATAAATCAATAACCAATGAAGTTGATTGAACTTTTCGATATTTGAGCTTTGTCGGTACCGACTTGGTTTTGGAGATTTTACACTTCTTTTATTACTTAAACACGCCCGAAGTTAGGTTAAATTAGCAAGAAAAAGAATCTAACTTTTTAATGGCTTTTTATTTTAGTATTCTGTTTCGGTACAGACAATATTAATAATGAGACAAAACCTTACCATGTTTAATTTTTGATGTACAGACGCCAGCACATCAAGCTACCCCAATCTGTCAAACTTTGATAAATTTTCAACTTTATAACATAAGCATAAGTATGGTTCATGTTCAATTGAAAAAAAATTGACAGTAGCTTGATTTGTTAGTGTCTGTACATTGTCGAACAGTAGAGTAATACACACCTGAAATTTGTATGGAAAAAATGTCGATAAGAGACTGACCTCTGGTGTACACATCAAGCTATACATTTCCTGTACTTATAAGCTGATCTAGCACTGTACGAAAATCCTATACATTGCTATACAGCCGTGTGTACGCGTTAGGAAGAGTTGTACAAGTACACCCACGTTTCAGAAGCGAGCCTATTGTCATCAAACGGGCACAAATTCAGACTCTAGGCAGCTACTGAGAAATTCCTGAATGACAATAAACCCCAATGTCACAGGGAAAAAAAAACAACAACAAATAAATAATTAAAATAAAAGAAGTTTTTAAAACAGAAAGTAAAGTATATTTTGAAAACCTAAACTATAACAACAGTCAGTACAAACAAATTCACAAGGCGTCAGAATTTGAACAGCATAACCTATACCTACAAGCAACGGTACTAAAAGCCGCCATCTTGATTATAAAAAAAATTGTGGACAATTTCACAAATGATGGGATCAATGTCATTCGTGAGCCAAAATCCTTTTAGCACTTGACGCATATTTTATTACGTCACAAAATAGTAAAACCTCCTTGATAAGTACACGTTCGCACCGACGTAAAAATATCGAGGTGGGATTTCTCCGCGCACTGGATTTCCAACGCACTGCTTTTCGCCAAGAGTTGAAAATCAAACAATGTGTTTTTTCGACGCGCTGGAAAGCAGTCGTTGGATTCTCAATGCTCGGTTTAACACCGAGAGTTGCAAATGCAGTGCGCGATAAATCGAAAGTGTTCTAAGTTCTTCTATTTTTTCAGCTTGTCGGCTTCGTCTTTCTCCCTCTCGATTTCTTTAATTATGTCCATTATGGCTGATTGTTCTAACATGGTTACAGGCTTGCCCCGTTTTATGACCGCCACCTGAAATGATATGGACGAATCTTTAGGAATGAGGTTATTTTTTTTATTTTTTTTATTTGTTGGGCATCTCGCAGTTGGCCTTGAGAGCGGCTGTGACTGCTCAACCGCGCTTTCCTGGGGCTGCCATTAAGATTTTACTCTTAACGCCTCCAGCCAGGGCTTACAAACTAAAATAAATTACAAGCTTAGCGACTGCACGCTGAGGGCACCCCTTGTGGGGTACGAGCCTCGGCTCAGGGCGTCACTGATAGGGGGACAGCTATCATTGGGGACAGGCTGGATCAAAATATTGGCATTATTATTGATCGGGGAATTTAAAGCTACTGGCTCAGCTGCGGCGCGGGCTGGCGCTTTAACAAGCAAGGGTCGGTCGGGAGAATGAGGCAAAGCATAGAGAAGCATAATATATCTGTCTAAATAAAAACAGTTCTTTTGGACCAGATTCGAAAGGATGTGAAAATATTGCGGCGGGATTTTAGCGCGCACTGGATTTCCAACTCTCGGTGTTGAACCGAACATTGAGAATCCAACAGAGTACATCCTAGCGCGTCTAAAAAACACACTGTTTGATTTTCATCTCTTGGCGAAAAGCAGTGCGTTCCAATGCGCGAAGTATTCTCGCCACGATATTTTTACGTCGGTGCGAACGTGGACTTAGGATTAATTTGTTAAGGCCATGACGGTCGCGACTTACGAGTTGTAGGTCGTAAGTTCGAACCCAGACTGGCGCTTTACTTTGTGTGAATTATTTCTTCACCACTACTCTTTTTTTTTTTTGGGTGGGAAATCATCAAATGACTTCTCCCGCTCTGGGTGGAGCGGGAGGGCGTGTCAGACTTTTACTGACTACAACCCACCCGTGTTCCCTCAGTTGCCTGTGTGCCGGGGGTCACGGTATCTCTTTCGAACAACCCGCACCCCTGGCAGGATGTCGAGTTGTTGGTCGTAGATTCGAACCCAGACCCGCCCGCCCGCTTTACTTTGTGTGAATTATTTCTTCACCACTACTCTCAATAGTTAAAATCGGTGCTCGTGCTAAGCCTGCTGTTATACAAGGTGTAACAAAATGGACGCAAGACCTGAAAGTAGTTTGTTCCTAATTGACTACTGAATCGATTTCAGTAACTTTTAATATAAGTATTTTTTATTTATTTATGTACTTTGCCAAACCTACCACTGATTTAGCCAAAGAAAATTCAATGTTAGTGGAGAAGAAATAAGAATCAATTTTAAATGCTTATAGTAATGCTTGGGTCGACACGTTTTTCTTAATAATATCAGTAAGCTTTAAAAAAAAATAGTTTTGGTCATCGTATTATGCTTTTAACTCAACACTCTAATTGGGGTGTATGAGGTCTTGCGTTAATTGTGTTACTCGTTGTATATTGTGGTGCCTAAGACCCGAGTTCACCAACACATGGTTAAATTTAAAACAGCCGGTTAAATCATAACCAGCTGATTAACAATATTTTGCTGTTCACCACGCACTAACCATTGGTTAAGCACTGTAATCGGATGGTTAACTTAAACGACGTGGCCAACTCAGTTTAACCGTTGGTTTATGCTTTCTGGTTTGAAGTTTTGCATTGTGAATCACTTTTAGTCATAAAATAAAAATGCAAGAAGCTTTGAGTTACTTCTTATTTGATGAGGATAATGTGTTAGATGATTTTGAAGATAATATATAATTTTGCGCACTCCCGTATAATCCAAACACGGCACAATAATTTCGAGGGATATTACTAGAAAGTATTTGGTACAAGATTTCGTACATACAAACGTAGTTAGTGCTCTGGAATTACTTGATTTAATTGAAAAGAAGTTTGAATAACCAAACACGTTTGCAGTGACTGCCGAAAGCATTAAATTTGTCAACCAGATGCATCCGACCCCATTTTTTTCGGCATTTGTCGTGGCGTCTCTTACAAAGTAATGTTAAAACATTCGATCATTCGGTCATTTTCGACTCACTCATTCAAAAACGTTCGGTTATTTAACCGTTGGGTAGAATTGAATAGTGAACTCGAAAAAAACGCTGTTTGTTTAAACATATGTTTAATGCTAACAGGACGGTTACGTAATCAATGGTTATGTTGTAGTTGGTGAGCTCGGGTCTTAAAGTCTTCGCTAAATAAATGTATTTTCTTTCAATGCGTTGTGTGGCGTCGTTTGCCACTCGAACGCTAACCATACATATTTAACTGTGGTAGTAAAACTACACTGACCGGACTTTAAACTGCTTTTAGGCTAGATAACTGCTAAATGACCTTAAAGACCCTTAACCCGCGACGAAAGGTACCATTACATACATTTCCCCATAAATGGAATCGACATTCTAAAAATTAAAGTCAAGGAGAAAACCGTTTGCCATTTCCATTGAATTAATTAAAAGCTAATTTGATTGCAGTTTCACTAATCACTAGCTATATTCATGTAGTGAGAATTAACGATGATACTAACAAGTTTGTAATTTATAATGGACAAGAAATGCTTTTTATTGGCTTGAGGTCATGTCCAGTTATTAAGTACTATGTTAAGGAGAAACGAGAACGGAACGATTTAAACAGGAAAAGCATTATCTGTAAGTTATAGTGTAAAGTTTATTTCAACTTGACCATTAAAAGGCACTTTTGATGAAAAATTTAAAAAACGAGAAGAAAGAAGAGTTGAATCTGGATGCAACCCCCCCCCCCCAAAAAAAAGAAAGCTTCGTTCATTTTCGCTACCGAGTTTTGTCGGGAAATGAAACAACTCACAGCATGTCTCACTGTGAGTTTGATCAGCTAAAACTGTTCGTGGCAATACTTTCTAGAACTGTCGACAGACAGCTTGCTATATGACCTGAAAATAATGACGAATTATGCAGTATGCCTATGCCTACGACATATCTATAACCCGACTCCTATCATAGGTGCAACCAAACTCGATCGTAGATTCAAAATGTGCCATAGTGGGGAGAAGGGTGAACATATGTCAGGTGTCCTTTCTGACATGCTTTTTCAATTGAGAAGTATGTACTAACATCCAAGTTCCTTTGCCCAGATTGCACGACCTCCAGTATAGCCCTGATGGCTAGCTTGGTGGCTCCCTCATCAGTTTTCACGACGCCTTCGTCGTAGTGCTTTTCCAAAAACTCTCGAGCTGTCTTGTCGTATTTGCCTGTTGTGGTTGCCTGAGGAATGACAGGATTAGCGTTATTTTACAACTTTCTGGACACTTTATAAATAACTCCTCCTCTGTAAGTATACATATATGCATAAACTCGCGCGTTCTTCCCATGGGGGTAGGTCAGAGGCGTAACTACCAAAAACCCTGGGAGCCTAGCGAAGGGGACCGCGAAACGTCGTCAAATTATTAAATTTAAAAATAAAAAAAATACTTCAATAAACCATTTCATACTGTTATATCCAAGAAATCTGAAGAGCTAGCTAGATACTTGAATATCTGGTGTAGTATGGGGACGAAAGCGTATTCCAAATCTACCCATTTCTATTTAAATTCTGCTTAAATTGCAGCATTACAAGTTGTGAGTGATTTTTCAGCAAGTTGAAATTAATACCTTCGTTATTGAAGTCTATTATTGGTCAAGAAAGGTTATACGACCTAGCTTTGCTCAGTGTAGACAGAGAAGATAATTTACGAAGGGGGGCGCAAATGTGATGCGTGCCCTAGGCGCCATTTTTTATTGGTATGCCCCTGGGTTAGGCAGAAACTAGACGATTACGATCATTACATACTCCTTTTGCCTCGTTTACGTGATTAACTATTGTAGCTTTGATGATTCCATTGGTATTTTGGCTGACCGTTATGCAAAAGGTCATGGAAACACAATAAGCTGCAGAATTTTCGTGGTTCATCAATTAGTTGTATTTTTTTTTTATATTTCAAACTGGGTAAAATACTTTACTCTGTTCTTTATCCTTATTATACTCCATTTGAAATAAGATTAGACTTTTAAACAAACCTTTTTTACAGTCCGTACAACTGATTTTGACTTCTATTGCGTGGGTAGCATGATAAATGGCAAGTGCAATAAACAGTTGGTATTGTAACCACTTTTTTGCTTTTAATGCCATCGTTATGCCTATGGAATAGAAGTCAAAATCAGTTGAACGGACTGAAAAAAAAAGTTTGTTTAAATGTCTAATCTTATTTCAAATGGAGTATAGTCCAAAACGGCTTTCTGTATACTTATGTCCAGTTAAGTTCAACCACCAAAATTCATCATCTGCCTAGCCTTTCCCCAATTATTTTTGGGGTCGGCTTCAAGTCTAACCAGATGAAACTGAATATCAGTATTTTACATGGAGCTACTGCCTATCTGACTTCCACAACACAGTTACTGAGTAACGCTACAAGCCTTGGTATGACTGGTTCTCAGACTTTCAGGCTTATGACGAGCCGTAACGACTGTCAAAGTCCACGAAGGACAGTCGGGTCCAACAGCTTAACGTACTCTCCGAAATACGGAGGCGTCTCGGTACGTAAAGATGTTCACCCATCTACGGAGCGACCGCGGCAAGGGTTACTTAACTTGATCGATTGATTCGTACGGCTGCTATGACACACCAACCTTCCACTCATAATAAATTCCAGAAGGTTCAGTCTGGAACAGATGCGGGTACCCATCATAGTCAAAACCTCCTATGAGGCAGGATATACCGAATGGCCGCCTGCCATTGCTCTGAGTATAGTTTTGTTTCATTTCGGCTATGTACCGCGTTATGTACTCCAAGGAGACCGGGTCTTCTACTGTTAGGCGATGTGATTGGCATTCTATTTGGGCCCTGGAAGAAGAAAATCCGGGCTATATTATCCTTGAAATCCTGGCTTACTTGACTTGAAAGAGGTATTTTTTTTTGTTTGTAAGTTTGTATACAGGGTGGAAACTTTCAGCGGGGCAGTAAGGGGAAGTACCTTATCCGTTGCAGCTACGCGAAAATGGTCTTAAGAGACTATCCATAACTTTTTATGGAATTTTGATCCCCATTCACAGATTTAAAAAAAAAATACAGTTAGCAAGAAAATAGCCATTTTACACAAAAACATTTTTTGATGCCAATCGACCCTGTTAGAAACAGGGTCGATTGGCATCAAAAAAAGTTTTTTGCAATTTGTGACTTTTTGAGTACTCCAACGATGGTTGGTCCCATAAAAGTTTTTGATCAGTATTAGAAACAGGATCGATTGGCATCAAAAAATGTTTTTGTGTAAAATGGCTATTTTCTTGCTAACTGTAATTTTTTTTGTAAATCTGTGAATGGGGATCAATATTCCATAAAAAAATATGGATAGTCTCTTAAGACCATTTTCGCGTAGCTGCAACGGATAAGGTACTTCTCCTTACTGCCCCGCTGAAAGTTTCCACCCTGTATATGGGGTAATCTCTGGAACTACTAGTGGTATTGGAAAATGCCGAATTCTTGAGGAAGGTTATTAACTATTAAACATCACGCTACGACCCTAAAGAGCCGAATAAAAATAAATAATGTCAGAAAGGACGCCACGAGAAAACGAATATCGCTAGCGTGCGATGCAATGAAATTGCATACCTATAAGTATTTCATATTAAAACAAGAAATTTTACAGAATTGTAATAGCCACAAATAGAATAGGGGATGAAAGTTTGTATGGAAATATGTAAGGTTTATGTGAATGTTTTATAAGTTTGCGACCAGAGACAAAGACCCAAAGACACTATTCCACGCGGACGAAGTCGCGGGCACAGCTAGTAACTTATAAGTAAGCCATGTCATAAGGCAGTTGGCGCTTTATATCAAGTACTATGAAATTCGAAAAAGCCTAGCAATTGACGTGCATGAAACCTAGACAGGAATTTTTGAAGCCATGCTCTCTATTTCCATAACATAATCACCCAATAATGTTCCCACTGCTGGGACACAAACCTCCTTTCTGCGAGAAGAAGTGGGCCGTAATCCACCACGCAAGCTAAGTGCGGATTGGTTCTAGGACATGTTGGTTTCCTCTCGATGTTTTTCTTCACTGCTTTGAGAGCAGTGGTGATGAAATAATTTACACAAAGTACAGCGCCTGTCTGGGTTCGAACCTACGATCTACAACTCGTTAAGTCGTGGCCGAAACAGTGGCCAACACTGCTCACCACCACTGCTTTTTATCAAGTACCATGAAGGTCGAAAAACCTAGCAATTGTCCCTCACGAAAAACTTTTGTAGCCACACTGAAGGCACGGTTCGCGCAGTGGTGCTGCGCTGCGTGTTGCGAGTGCGATTCCCGCACGGAACAAATATTTGTATGACCTTCAAGTAGTTGTTCCGGGTCTGGCTGTTTGTGTATGTGAGTTTAAATGTTTGTAAACGCACCCACAATACAGGAGAAATTTCTATAGTGGGGCAACGTTTTTTTTTTTATTAATAAAAAATAATACTCTCTATTTCCATGTTTTTTTTTTTGGTTGGGAAATCTTCAAATAACTTCTCCCGCTCTGGGTCGAGCAGGAGGGCGTGTCAGACTTTTACTGACTAAAACCCACCCATGTTCCCTCAGTTGCCTGTGTGCCAGGGGCAGCGGTATCTTTTTCGAACAACCCGCACCCCGACAGTGTTATTAGTGTTATTTAGTGTTCCGCACCCTATTTCCATGATTAGGTTTGATATTAGCCCTAATGAAAAGGGTGGAAGAAGTAAATGCTTTATAAGGCATAAGTTCCTGTTTTTAACTAGATTTTTAGTCAAAGTATAAGGAAACACTACCTTGAAATCAGAACCCTAGCATCAGCCCTCAATCCAGCAAAAGCCAGCACAACATGGTCATCTAACGACACGATCTTCTTCTCCGTTCTCTCGTCCTGAAGCAGTTCTACAGACTTCCTCTCTACTGCTAGAACTACGACGTCAGGCCCCCGAATACCTATGACTGGCGAACCCCTCCTTACTGCCTCTTGGGCATACTGCACTTGGAGAAGCTGGCCATCCGGGGAGAAAACTGTTATTGCTCGGTCGTATCGTGCCATTTTGACTTTATATCAGCAATAGGTTGGGGTCCTAAGTCCTCGAATAAAATACGACTAAAAATTCATAAGAAAATAACATAACACTAATAAAAATTAAAATGTCTACAAATCTTTTGCCCTGACTTTTGACGTTTGTTTTTGACAGATTTGTAAGATCAATGTTTTCAACGCTAAAAAATAAAGCTTTTATGCTTTTGATCATGAAGGTTTTATCTTTAACTAGCCTTTGCCTGCGGCTTTGTCTGCAGTCGGTTATCGCGTTAAAAGGTAGCCTATGTCCTTCACCATATCCCAGGGTATATCTCTGTCAAGTTAGTCTAGTTTAGGCGTGAAAGTGTAACATACAGACAGAACTACTTCCGCATGCATAATATATCTCTATTTTATTTGTTAAGGTATTTATTGTAAATTTGTCCCTTTTTTAAATAAACGATATTATATTATAGCGATATTATATTATAGCGATATTATATTAAGTAGGAATTAGTAGGGATTGATAAATTCGTTACGCAATGCCATCGATAAGTGATCCCAACACATTTGATATTATTTAGAAGACTTTACAAGAAACTGTACAAAAGTTAAATATAAATCAGACTTAACAAACATCTCTCCAACTAAACGCATCTAAATTAATTACAAATTCAAATTAAACCTTAACACTAATGACTCCCTCCAATTGCAGCAGAAATTCCTCAATAAATCAGTGTTGCCAATGCCATATGTCTCGCACACTCGTCGAGTGCGTTTTATTCGCTGTCCCGGCAAAATATGACGACGCTAATGTTGCCAGCTGATTGATTTTATTGACTTTCGCGCGCTTTGAAGTTCAAACATATTGTGGATGGGGCAAGGTGCTGTTTGGTATGCGAACTAAACTCGCTCTGCTGAGCTTCCGAGATTTGAGGAAGACATTTAGGCCTGTATTTGAACGATGATAAGTATGAATCTTGATTTAAAACTAGCTTAGCGAGAAATCCTTCAGTGGGGATCGTGAATAGGTGAGCTTACACCACCCAGCAAGCTTAGCATGACGCTTTCTATTTCTACTTAGAATAGAAAGAGCTCATTCTATACAAAGTGACATTTCATTTCTCCATTTTTGACATCTCACCGTAGTCTAGATTGTGGTCTAGGGACTAGTTCAGAAGAAAGCTTTCTATCCCAAACTGTCAAAATCACACTGACAACTGACAAAACAACGCCGTGTTAAAAACAGTAGAAAACTTTCCCTGTCTACACGGAACGTCATTTTTGTCTACTCTTCCGTCGACAAAACGGTGCTCGTGCTAAGCCTGCTGCAAGAGTGACTGACGACTTTAAAATGCCGGCTAGAATGGGATACAATGGATGCAGAAGGCTGTGGTACGGTTGTTAAGGTGCAACTTTGGAGAGGCCTTATAGAGGTATGAGGAACAGGGTGTAAAAGTTCACTCATGCTCTATGGAAAGGGGAGGATCCTCCGACCAGACAGATGTTGTGTCTGGTGGGCAACTGCCTGACGGTTGATGCCGGGATGTTGATGTCACTGTAACATTGTGAACATCGTCAGTTTATAATCTATGTCGCGGTATTATGAACTGTCGATAAATTGTGAACTGCAAAACCATTTACAATTTAACGCACTATTTTTCGATAGATTATAATCTGTCCGTCAAATTGTGAACAGGTATCAAGATGGATAGTACAGACGCCAGCACATCAAGCTACCCCAAACTGTCTTTTACCGATTGAACATGAACCTTAACTAATTGTAATAAAGTTGAAAATGTATCGAAAAACTTTGACAGATTGCGGTAGCTTAATGTGCTGGCGTCTGTACATACGGCTACACATCAAGCTATACATTTCCAGTATAAGCTGATCTCGCATTGTATAGGATTTCCGTACAGTGCAAAATCTTCGTAAACTGGAAATGTATAGCTTGATGGGTAGCCGTGTGTGCCTTGCGCTATTACTAAATAGTCAAGTAACTGTCACTAACTTGGAAGTAGCGCTCGCTCGGCTCGCGCGCTGCTGGTCGCAGTACTAACCTAACCTAACCTAATCTCGGTCGGTAAGTATGGTGCAGTTCACAATTTATCGACAGTTTATAATCTCGCGAGATAGATTATAAATTAACGGTGTTCACAATCATACGGTGACATACATAGTCTCGCGGTAAGCTCTGAGTGCACGATGCAGGATTTGTGTGACGTCTGGCCTCTGATGCGTAGTCCGCATGTGACGTTGTAGATGCCGCCACAGCCTCTCCCATACCGACCGACTTTGGGTTGATTTTTTATATAGACATTGAGGGTGAAATCTTTTAGATTCATGCTTAAGCATCATCCCAGAATCTGAGGCTCAATTATCTTTATTTTCGCGACATTAGGGATTTCTGTCTGTATTGCTTGCTTGCCAAAAATGTAAATCCCATGTTATATCATGCTTATGACTCGTAATGGGTAGTCGTTTGGGATTTGAAACGATCTGTGTCAATGCCAAGGTTTTGTAGTCGTCTAAAGAGGAGTAGCATTACCATAACTCCATTATTATTGTTGGAAAATTGAATATGATTGCGTGTAAAAACGGTACGGTGCCCTCTCCTACCAGTGTTATTGATTGGGCGAGCTAATGACGGCCCGCCCCCTGGCCACGCAAGGCTCACATGATCCTTATTAACTATCTTTATCTAATTATTACAACTGGAGAGGTACTCTAAACTATAAAACCAAAATAAAACTACTAAGTAACAATCATTCGTAACATTAAGTCAAGGCCAATCAATCTATCTGCCTAGTTTTTTCCCAACTAAGTTGGCATCGAGTTTCAGTTTATCAGCATGCAGCTGAATACCAGCGTTTTACATGGAACGTCTGCCCATCTAACCTCTACAACCCAGTTACTGGGTAACACGATAAGTCAAACCCAATATAATTTTATTTAAATCCTCCTTCTGTCGTATCATTATTCTTTGTGGAAAGGCAATCAAACATGATGTTTCTAGTAGATGATACAGACAGTTAACGCTGTTTTTCTATCTGCCGTACCACGGACGCTGACAGTGGAAGAGACAATACCCTCTTGTAAATTTCACTATTTCTAACAAGCATTGGGAAATTTGGGATTTAATTAAAAACATTGTGTAGAGTCGACGTCGACTTAGTTTTCGTCGACTTTTAGTTTTTATTCTAGCTCTTATTTAGTTTTTATTTTCAGGTAGTTAAAAAGATAAGTACTTTTATCTTTTAATACATTAAATAATTACGTCGATCAAGGTGGACCGATGACCTTGTGAGGGCCGCAGGAGTCCGCTGGATGCGGGAAACACAGAACCGGTCGAAGTGGCGGAGCTTGGCGGAGGCCTATGTCCGGCAGTGGGCGTCTTTCGGCTGAAATGATGATGATGATGATAGAGTCAACGTGATTCCTCATCATTGTCATCATCATTTAGGCCTCCCCCAAGCACCGCCACTTCGACCGGTTTGTGCTTATCGCATCCAGCGGATTCCTGCGGCCTTCACCAGGTCATCGGTCCACCTTGATCGACGTAATTATTTAATGCATTAAAAGATAAAACTACTTATCTTTTTAACTACCTGAAAACAAAAACTAAATAAGAGCTAGAATAAAAACTTTTTTCAAAAAAAAGAACAACCGACTTCCAACAAAAACACTACAAAGTGAAAAACAACTATAATTTCGGAAGCCAGTGACTTTGGATATGTATTTTAATTTTTTGTCACCACCTTCCGAAGTTAAAGTTATTTTTAACTTTCTAGCGTTTTTTTGAAAGTCGTCTGTTCTTTTTTTTTGTTTTTTTTTCACTTTTTAGTTTTAGCCCACTCCAATTCGAAATTTCATCATCCTTGGGGTCAAAACAATGCATATTTATGCGATAGCAGCAATCGCGGGTGATTTGCTGTCATTATTTGAAGAGTTCTGTTGTCTGTCTCCGAAACACATCATCAGATCTATATGAAATTAAAATGGGACCATTTCGGAATAAACCTCTTTTGAACAAAAAAAGAATTTTGCAAATCCGTCTATAAATGACGGACATATGCCCAAACATACATTTAAAAAAAAAACATCGAATTGATAATCTTCTTCTTTTTGAAGTCGGTTAAAAAACACTACTAATTGAAAAATTACTAAAATAATAATAAAAAAAACCAAATACGAAACCTAAGACCGATTTCCGAAATTACAATTATTTACACTTAGTTTTTTTCTTTGAAAACGTTGGTTTTTCTTTTAGTTACCATTCTGTGACCAATTCACATAGTAACCGAAATCTTTTGCTACATTCCCTAATCAAACATTCAGAACATTAACTAGAGCTATTGAACCAAGTTCTGTATCAACTATCAAGGTTAATGCCATCAAACATAGAAGACCATATTCGTACCGACGACGCGCGACGGCCATTCGCCAAATTACTCTCGAAACTAGTTTACATACAAATTACTAATGGCTGCCAAGTTTTAATGGACCCTTGCCATGAGTTCCGTAGGTAAATACTTACTTAACTAAAACATTAATATATTACTAGTCGCCCAGTGGTCGAAATTTTACCATAATTCGTATTTCTAATGCATCCTACTTATATTAAAAATGTGAAAGTTTGTATGTTTAGATGTTTGGATGTTTGATACTCAAGCAGGTAGATATGGCTGAACGGATTTGGATGTAGTTTGGTAGACAGGTAGTTTATAACCTGGATTAACACATAGGGTACTTTCAGTGGCGTAACGACAGCGTGGCAAGTCGGCAAAATGCCACGGGCCCCCAGCCGGAAGGGGCCCCCGGTCAGAGGAGAATCCCAACTCCCAACATTTATTATTAAAATCTTTCAAGTAAAAGTGTATAAATAAGTCTTCTATACATAATAATAAAATTGTAACAGGCCGGTCTGTACATTAAAGATATTGAAGAAAAAATAGTATGGGGGGTCTTTATTAGAGCAACAGAAGCCAAAACAACGGTTTTTAGAATTTTTGTTACCGCATCACGCAAAAACCACTGCATGGAATTGAATACAGTTTTCAATGATGTATTCCGAGAGGTCTAACATAAAAAATAGGCTATATATTATCCAAAAAAATGATTATCTACTTGATTCTAAAGTCCACGCGTATGAAGTCGCGGGCAAAAGCTAGTATAAAATAAAAAAATACTCTTATTGTTGGTTCTGCTTCTTTATTTTGGAGGGGGGGGGGGGGGGGGGGGCATCCGATGAATTTGCCACGGGCCTCGAACGGTATAGTTACGCCACTGGGTAGTTTTTATCCCGGTACTACGTTCCCGCGGGATACTGTCCGACCACCACGCGGGCGAAGTTGCTGGAATAAAAAGTTAGTTATTATACAAGGTGTAACAGAATGGATGCAAGACCTGAAAGTAGTTTGTTCCTAATTGACTACTGAATCGATTTCAGTATCTTTTAAATTATGTATTTTGCCATTCCTACCACTGATTGAGCCAAAGAAAATTCAATCTTATGGTAGAAAAAATAAGACTCAATTTTAAATGCATACAAGTAATGCTTGGATCGACACGTTTTTCTTAATAATATCAGTTAGCTTTAAAAAAAATAGTTTTAGTCATGCTTTTAACTCAATACTCTAATTGGGTGTATGAGGTCTTGCGTTAATTATGTTACTCAAATAAAAATATCAGCTTCCTGCACTCCTGTGCCAAATTTCATACTCCTCCGTCTGCGTAACTTCCGTAAAAAGGGAAACAAGGTTTTTGCTTCACGTATTAGTATGTAGACAATAACGGTTTTTTTTTACTATTATAATTCAGGTTCGTCTAGTTTTTAAACCTATGAAGGTTTTTTTTTTACCCTGGTCAAGACTACTTCAGTGGCGTTAAGAGTTACTGCTTTGCGAACTGTCACATCTTCCCTTATGTGTTCGGAAAGGGCGTCCCTTGAAATATTATTCTTTCTTTTCTTTCTTCTTAACACCTGCAGGCTTATCACGAGAACCGTAGAGAAGCGTTTTGTCGACGGAAGAGTAGACAAAAATGACGTTTCCGTGTAGACAATTGACAATTTTGTACCGAGAAATGTAGACAAGCGACTTCTATTCTACAGTAGAGTAGAAATAGAAAGCGTCATGCTAAGCCTGCTGTGGGCAAATTGCGCAACACACTAAAAGTAGGAATGGTTTTCATTTTGACAGTTCAACAGTTCGTATTAGTGTGTTACGCAATTATGGTGTTGCATATGGGAAGACCGGCAAGTGAAGGAAAATATCGTGAGGAAACCGGCATGTCCTAGAATCAAAAATTCGAAGACGTGTCAACTTATACTGGGCCCACGTGGTAGATCACAACCCACTCCCTCTCAAAGAGAGGGGGCCTGTGGCCCAGCAGTGGGAACATTTTATAGGCTGATTATGGAAGTAAGCAATTGTGCAGACGCCAGCGCATCAAGCTTCTCCAATCTGTCAAATTTCTTTGATAGATTTCAACGTTCAGAGATCGGATATTCGGATGCATAATTACCTAAAGATCAGTTTTAGCTATGAAAGTATGGAAGCGGCTTTATGAATTATTTGTAATATTTATTAAAAACCCCGGGATTCTTGGATTGCAGAACTATTCAGATGTGTATTAATTTAAAATCAATGTTTAACCCCATACAAATATGTGTATGTACTGGAGGAGGAGTGGTTTGTATTAGTTAAAACAAAAAATTAACAAATGACTTACCTAAATTAAGACTTTTTCTATACAAAAGCGCATTCCATGTTAGCCAACATCTCAACTTTAGATGAATATGCATCCGAATATCCGATCTCTGGTAATGACATTAGCTTATGGTTCATGTTCAATTGGGAAAATTTGACGTTTTGGGGTTGCTTGATGTTCTGGCGTCTGTACGTGTACATAGTACCTATGTAGTGCAGTTATTTTGTTGGAGATTATCACTACGGATCCCTAATCGCTTGTCTAATATGTACGAGACCGGTTTTAATAAATTGCTTTTATTATAGGACTGACAAGTTTTATTTGATGATACCAACGAGTTAATCAGATTCGGAAATCTTGAATTAGAAATGATATTTATTTGTTTTTAATAATCAAAACTGGTCTTCACTTTATTAATTTAAAATCGTTTCTCATAAGACGATTTTACCAAAGATTGGTGTATTCAATATTTTTTTAGTCAGTGAGGTAGGTAAACATAATCAGCCTATAATCTTCCCACTGCTGGGACACAGGCCTCCTCTCTGTGAGAAGGAGCGGGCCGTAATCCACCACGCGGGCTCAGTGCGCGTTGGTAGTTTTTTTTTTTTACTTTTCCCGCTCTGGGTGGAGCAGGAGGGCGTGTCAGACATTTACTGACTAAAACCCACCCGTGTTCCCTTAGTTGCCTGTGTGCCAGGACAACCCGCACCCCTGGCAGGCATCAGCCCTTGCGGACCCCACCAGTTGTTGCTGACATCTCTTTGAGGCGCGCGTGGATAACAACGCGCTGTCGACCCAGGCTTGGTCCTTACCCGACAGCGAGCTACCCATTACTCGCCGCCTGGGATCCGCCTAGGGCGTCCCCTGTGGAGGCTAGGGCCGTGAGGGCGCATATACTGCCTCTCCCTCATGTGCGCCGCCTCCCGCTTCGCGAGCATTACTGCTTCGCAGATAGAGGTGATGGCTACCCATGCACTCTCGTTTTGAACCATGGCCTAGACCAGGGCCGGACGCGAGAGATCGCCGCCGCCGATCGCCTCCACAAGTATACGGCGGTGCTCCGCGGGTTGGTAGATGTCACATGTCTTCGAATTTTTGGTTCTAGGACATGCTGGTTTCCTCACTATGTTTTCTTTCACTGTTGTGATGAAATAATTTACACAAAGTAATGCGCCTGCCTGGATTCGAACCTACGACTTACATCTCGTAAGTCGCGGCATTTAAACAATCCAGCACCCTAATTGCGTAACTCACGATTCATCATAATATGTTTCGTTTTGAAACGGATGGCTACCCATTGCTTCAAATGTACGAAAAATGTGTCTGCTCAACAACGTAAGTAACGCAATGAATATTGTTGAGCTGTCAAAATGAAACAGATTATGATTAATCGTGAGTTACGCAATTAGGGTGCTGGTAAGGGAAACTATTAAGGTAGGTAAGCAGACTGCACAAATTATTTTCTAAAATATAGTTTTAAAGAAAAAAAAATCAACTGACTTCCAAAAAAAAACATACAAAGTGAAATTTTACTTTAATTTCGGAAGTCGGTGGCAAAAAACTAAAATGCAGATTTCCGAAATTAATTAAAGTAATTTTTCACTTTGTAGTGTTTTTTTTAACCTGCAGTTTATAAGCTATTGTTTCTTACAAATAATTATGTCAGGAAATAACGTTACGCTACCTCCATTCAAGTCCATTCATTACATAATACCTCGCATTCATTCACAACAACCTTAAGTACCAAATGATGTAACATGTTTACCTACAATCTGTCCTTCCTATCTACTCATGCCCTTAACGACTAACCGTGAAGTTATTTACTGACCGTGGGCGCAGTGGGGGCGAGCATATTGCCAAATATGCAGGTTTGATGCCCGGCTGATGTCATCGGTGGTATCGATTCAAATGAGCTCATAATTGTGTCATTTACTGTGGTTAGCTAGAGTGGTCTTAATAATTTTTTTTGTTACATTTCGGTGAATTTAAGTAGGCGCCCATCGAAGTCGCAAAGTTAATTTGACGAAATTGTATTAAGAAAGCTAGTTTTGCGTTTAATCGATATGTCACAGAGCTGTGCCATTGTGTGTTTATTTTATTATGTGATCTTCCTGTGCGAGTCACAATAAATACCTTTTCTTTCTTTCTTTCTTTCTGTACTCTGGCTAGGCTACATGCTTGACAAACATACCAGAAACAATTTTCTCTATAATCAACGGTTAATGTTTCCACTGGTGAGACCCAGCACCCTAATTGCGTAACACACGTTCAATCATAATCTGTTTCATTTTGACAGTTCAACAATATGCATTGCGTTATTTACGTTGTTGAGCAGACACATTTTTCGAACATATGAAGCAATGGATTAGCCATTTGTTTAAAAATGATTCAGATTACGATTGTTCGTGCGTTACGGAATTAGGGTGCTGGACTGCTCTCTATGTGAAGGAGAAGGCCATAGTTTACGTATGGTGGATGTCACATGTCTTCGAATATTTGTTTACCACGGGGCCATCATTGCTGTCAGAAACAATTAAACATCGTAACAAACATTTATGTCAAATCGTTACAACAATTAGATAATTTGATTGGCTATTCCAGATAGTTGGTAATCGTGTTGAATATAATTAAGTAGGCCTAAGGCTTCTTCAAACAGGCCTGATGCGACATTTTCAGAACAATTTCCATTAAGTTTTCATAGAAATGTTCTATGAGTGTCGCGTCGCGAACTCGCGCCTGGATGCGCTAAAGTAGCTCACGAAATTCAAATTTTCCTCCGTTTTTTGCAATTCATAGGTGACAACCTGACATTGTACGTTGATTAAAATATGATTCGCGAGCGGCTACCCTGGCGCGTCCACAAAAGGAATTTATCTGGCCGTCCTTAGCGTTCACAGTTATGTCAACTCCCAAAACCAGTTAAGAACTTACCATAAAAAAGTACCCAAATGTATGCCTTCAAAATCTATAACAGCATCCATTCAATAAACTGTTACCTACCGCAAGTACAAGTCACCGTTACTCCCATTCAAGTTGTAAACTTTTTGCCTCGGTCGCTAATCTCGTCACCATTTAAGGTCACGCAAGTGACCGATTGGTGACGAAAAAATTATATATAGACGGGACCGTCATCTTGTGGGTATCGGTGTATTGCTTACGTAGGCAACCTGATTGTAGAAGTGTTTAGGGCTGGCGAAGCTAAATTGTGGTAATTATTTGTACCCATCAAAAACATTAATGTTAAATGAGAGCAAAGTTCAATATTATGATATATGCCTTGGTTGTTGACTTCAAGGACAAAAGAAGTGAGATCTAAATGGGTGCCAAGTTCAATGGTCAGTCCTGATTTTTTTTATAACAACATAAAATATTTTATAACAACTTAAAATATAATTTCTTCTTATAACTTAAGATATTATATTGAAGCCTAAGGTCTGACTTGGCTAGTTGTCATATACACATATAGTTAGGTGCCTAATTGAATAACGGTAGTGTAACATAATTTTTTTCCTTTTATTTAAAGTCTTGTAGGGGCTTGGGACTAAGTAATAACAGCCGTAAGTGTTGATCGATCAGGTTAAGCTACACTTGCCGCGGTTGGTCCCTGGATGGAATCAACCGGAACGGCACGTTAAGCTCGCTAAACCGTTGTCCACGCGGTATTTTTTGGATCCTTCACAGTCGTTACTCGTCGATAGTAAAAAGTCGATTGTGTCTGGGATGAAATAATTCAATTAAAAAGCGTGGGGTGCTTGACATTAATTGATTATAAAAATACCTCAAAAAGCACCCCACGCTTTTTAATTGAATTAAATTATTTTCTCCTTTTTTAGTTTGGTTTTTAAAGCGTGTTTTTTAGTTTTTAACTATTATTTATTTTCTATTTTTTAGTTCTGCTAACTACAAAAACGTGTTTTTTTTTCTCATTTTTTTTTAAATTATGTAATTGTCATCGGTTCTCGACAAGTTTACAAAGTTTCAATGAAATCTGACCGTTTAAAGTGGGTCAAAATCGCGCTCAAAGGAGTCGGTTACATACAAACAAACAAACATACAAGTGAAGCCAATATAAAGCGTGTAAAAAATCTGCGATGCCCATGACCACTTACCGTAAGGTGTGGATCTTGCCTGGGCTGGTTTACAATCCAATACCATTCAAAATAATAGTTTCTACTACGCATTTGCAAATCTAAAAGTGACGATCTTGATCAACAAAGAAGCTCATACCCAGTTCATTATTTAAATAAAATAAAAAAATCCATCGAAGTTTATAGTACAAGATATTCTGCCAACTAAATAGGTACAGCATTAATCCCAGGCCCAATCTACTCACAATAAAGTTTATGAACCAACTGTAACACGTTTACCGCTTAAGTTGATGTTATAAACTAATCTGGATACAATCAAACAAGATATTCTGATCGCGTCGTAAAATATTTGCACAATAACACTTTATGCACATGCACTTTGAATAATTAAACTTGTACTGTCGGGTGGAACAATATTAACCATACTATAAAGTCGCCCAGTGGTCGATAATAGACCATAATCCATTTAGAACTTAATTTATTTTTAATGCATTATTATACATATACTAGCACTTCGCCCGCGGCTTCGTCCCCGTTAAATTTTATAGCTCATGTTACTCCGAAATAATGTAGCTTTCCATGGGTGAGAGAATGATTAAAATCGGTTAAGTAGTTTTTGAGTTTATCAGAAGGAGGCGACGGCTGCATGCACTCTCGCTCGGAGTTAAAACGAAAAATGGTCCAGGAACGTTACAGAGTGTTGCCCAAGACAACACAAAAGAAAGAATGGGAGACAGTGTCGTTGATGGGACGATGACGTTATGAGAATTGCTGGTACTAATTGGATGAGACAAGCGCCGAAACATATAAACTGTAAAGTTCTAGGGGAGGCCTATCCTGAAAAGCAAGACAAACTTCAGTTACTATTGTATAGATTAAGTAGAAGACGGAAGACGTAAAGTGGGAAGGCCTCCCACAAGGTGGACCGATGACCTTGTGAGGGCCGCAGGAGTCCGCTGGATGCGGGAAGCACAGAACCGGTCGAAGTGGCGGAACTTGGGGGAGGCCTATATCCAGCAGTGGACGTCCTTCGGCTGAAATGATGAGATTAAGTAAAATTATTGTGAAGATTGTTCAATTCAAATTCATTTCAAATTCAAATTCATTTATTGACATAATAGGTTATAAATCTTCTTTGAAGCCTCTGACTCCCGAACTAGGTGTACCTGTATGTCAGGAGTCAGCGCCCTCTCCCATTTTATTTGGCTTAGAAACTAATGCCAACATAGGAATAGGCAAACAAATGTGCTACAACATACAGTTTTAAAGGAAGTGAAAACAAAATAAAAAATATTAAAAAACAAAAAAATAAACATCAATAACGTATGTAACTTATTCTAAAATTATTATTATATCGTGCTGTGTGTGTGTGTGTGTGGAAGGTGTACGTGTGCGTGTTGGTGGGTGCCAATTCGTGTTTGTGTACGAGTAGGTGTATGAAAGAAAGGTGTGTTCTATGTATGTGTTCCTTAGTAGATAGAGATTAATTATTCATTATTTTCTCTACATCCTCATAATCAAGAGTAAATAGCCAGTTCTTTACTTTAAGTTTACATTCATGTAGTGTTAACGGAAAAAATGTAAGGTTCTATTAATTTTGTTGTATAAATATACAGACAGAAAAGCGTTTTGTCGTCTTGCAAAAGCCGTGCGACATTTAACAGATTCAACTACGTTTGGAGTTGTTCGCTTATTTCGAAGTTTATCTGGATCATATGGGGTAGATACGTGTTTTTTAGCAATTATCTGGAAAATAAAAAGTTGTCTTACTGTAAATACCCGGCACAACTCGTATAATGTCTTTGTGGGAAATCTGTATGGTTTGAACAACATTGTTTTAAGCAAGGACCGTTGTGCTCTTTCCAGGCGTAAGAGATGCGTTTTACATGCACCTCCCCAGACCCCAATACAGTAACCAATAACTGATTGTGCCAATGCAAAATATACTGAACGGAGGAGATCACTGTCAGCCACATGCCTCAGATTTTTAAAAACCCAAACAAGTTTCCTGACTCGTGACGAAACCATGTCGATATGCGGTTGCCATGATATTTTCCCGTCTAAGAGAACCCCAAGGTATTTGACTGTATTAGATTTGCTCAGAGTTGTACACGAGCACTGTTGTGTGAAAGGTAATTTGCATGTGTGAATCCGGACCTCCACATTGGGCTGTTTTATGCGAGCGTTAGTGAACTGTACAAATGAGGTTTTGGATATATTAAGTGTTAATAGGTTATGCCTTAGCCACAAGCAGACTTTATGGAGCCCCACCTCCGCATTTTGTTGGACTACATCCCAAGTCTCTCCCTGAAACACCAAGGCTGTGTCATCGGCATATGTAAATATTTTGCCTTTGTTTAGTGTCATTTCACATAAGTCGTTTATATAAATCAGGAAGAGACTGGGACCGAGAATGCTACCCTGTGGGACTCCATATGTGACTCCGACATCCGAACTAATAGCACTACCCACTTTAACCCTCTGCAAACGGCAAGTAAGAAAGTCTTTATAGATTTTAAGTGCCAATCCCCTAATTCCACAGTTTTCCAGCTTGTCAACAAGAGCAGGGATCGAGACAGTGTCAAAAGCCTTGGCCAGGTCAATAAAGACTCCAACACACTTTTGTTTATTATCAAGACAAGCTGCAATATAATCTACTAACGAGCTAACGGCTCCATCTGTATTTTTACCTACCCTAAAGCCAAATTGGGAGTCAGATAATACGTTATTTTTTTCCAAGAATTTCATGAGTTGGTTATTCAATATTTTTTCTAGTAATTTAGAGAGCGCTGGCAACACAGAAATTGGTCTGTAGTTTGTTACACTGTCTCGAGCTCCACTCTTGTAGACAGGGGTGATGAGTGCCCTTTTAAATACACTAGGAAAAACGCCCTGCTCTATACATAGCCCAACGATCGTGGTAAAGTGTGGGACGATAATATGTTTTGACATTTTTAGAAACCTGTTCGAAATAGAGTCCCAGCCCGTTGCAGAGTAATTTTTTAGATTCATAACAAGAGATTCAATTTCTGATTCGTTTGGTGGGAGCAGTACCATAGAATTCGAGACGCGAGGTCTACTGAAATCATTTAAAGTAGACAGAGTGATTTCGGGATTGTCAGAGCATTTAATCTTGTCGGCGAGTAGCTTTCCGGCATCCGCAAAAAAATGGTTCACAGTTTCAACGGCATCGTGTGAGCTATTACAGTTCTTCAGTAAATCATCAGCAGGAGATTTTTGCTTGGCAGTACCAGTGATAGATTTTATGGCAGACCACGTTTCCTTACTACTTCTTGCATTTTGTAAAAGACTTTTTTCATAATTTCTTTTAAGCTTCCGCAATAGAGCGTTACAGAAATTTCTGTAGCGCTTGTACGTTACTTCGAGAACAGAGTTATTGGGATTTTTCCTCACCTTAACATGTAGCTTATCACGGTTTCGGATACACCGAACCAAACCAGGTGTAATCCATGGTTTTATGGTTCTCTTACGACCAGAAACAATACTAGACGTTGTGTTAGATTTTATCGCAGAAGTCAAGTTTTCAGTAAAAAGAGTTGCAGCTTCTTCAGCATTCGCTGAAGGAGAAACAAAAGAGAAATCCATAGATTCTAATTGCTTTATAGTTGCATTAAGATCTGTCTTAACTAATATGTTCGATTTCCTTATTTGTTCACGCCTACATGATAAACTAACAAGGACTGAGTCGTGATCAGTAACTGTGGACTCTATGACGATGACTGTGGCTGACCTATTTGTTTTGATCATGATGTGATCCAAACAATTATTTAACCTAGTTGGCAATGTATGCCCTGGGAGAAGACCCAGCTCTGCAGTGAGATTTAAATATGGTGAACTATTTCTGTCACTATTGTCAGGCTTAATATCTATATTTACATCTCCAATAATAATAATATTATTGCAATTAATAGGACGAAGTATGCTGTCAATCGAGTTCAAAAAGTTTTCGATGCAATAAATTGACGGAGATCTGTACGCAGCCAAAATGGTAATATCGTTGTTAATTGTAAGTAACATAAAATTTGCTCCAAAAGGATCAGGTTCCTCTACAGCACACTTGATATCACTGGTGACATAAATGACGATTCCATCATTTTGATTTAGGCTTTTCTTGGAAAAGTAGCATGAGTAATTGTCTAAAAGTGGTGGTGATTTGTGCTCACTCAACCAGCATTCAGTTAAAATGATTATGTCGGGTTTAAATTTAAGCCTAGCCAAATGAACAATAAAACCATCCATATTTTTATAGACACTGCGAATATTTTGTGAGATTACAGTCAATGCTTTAGAAGTAGACTTGATTAAATTGCCACATGTTTCCGGGTCACATTTATAAGATTTAGCCACCGATACATCATCAATGTCTTGAATGATGTTATTTATGGAAGCCATTGGTGAAGCGTAAGCAAATTAGTCACAGTTTTAGGCACTAGATTTCCCTTATATATAACGCTATTTGATTTAGGTGAGACGTACAGAACAAGGATATGTTTATTTAATTGTTGAGGAATATGATTTTTCGTATTCAATATTCCAATAGTGTAAACTTGAATGTGTGACTGCGTATGAGAGTGTAATAAACCTTTTTTATAGGTCGCTGTGTGTTTTTGGTGTTGGTTTGTGTAGAGTTTTTTATGTATTGTAATGTATATATTATATAACGTTATTAGCACGACATTTACATTTATGCAAAATAGACATAAACAATGGATAAAGGGTTTAGTAAACATACAAGAAATCTTACATGAGAGCAGTATCAGTCAAAGACAACTAGCAGGTCTAAGCTTTTGAAAATCCTCTTCTGAGTTTATACGGATCTGGGGGTCGCCAACTTTCTTGCGCATATAAATTACGCCATATGAAGTCCAGCAAAAATCATACCCATAGTTTTTGTGCTGTGTTCTGGCTAGGTAGTACAATTTCTGCGCGTTATACGTAAGTCTTTCTGACACATAAATTGGTTGTTTGTTCTTGAACTTCAGGTGGGTGGTATTGAGCTTTTCTCCCTTGTCTTTGGTCTTATTGAACATCTTGACTCCCTTAATCACCTTATCTTTAGTTATGACGGAGTTGAAGTTCACAATTATTGGGTTGGAGCTATCTTTTGATTTCACTCTGTGTATATCTTTCAGGTTATTTTGACTAATATTTAGCTTTAAAGTTTCTCCCAAATTGACAACCAAATCACAGAGGTCATCTTTCGTCTCACCTTCGGCCTTCGGTACGTTTCGAATTTCTATTTCAGTGGCCCTCGTATTGCGCTCCAAAAACTCAATCTTATCTCCAAGTTGCCGAATCAGCTTTTTGTCCTCTTTTTTCTCAGCTTCTAAGGACGATATACGGTTTAAAAACTCGTCATACTTGGCTGACATTACCTCAACACTCAATTTCAACTCAATATTTTGTTCAATGATGTTATTAATCTTGAGCATCATACCCTCGAGCTGAGTTTCCTGTTTACAGGAGAAGGTAGCGAGCATGGTCCTAGTAAGCTCCGCGGATACAGTCTCACTTACTCCCACGAGCTTTTTCTTTTTACGATCCGTGACGTTAGCATAATCGAGCGACAGATCGGGCGCCGAGGAACATTGGTGCAGCGATGAGTCATGTGAAGTGGATCGTACGGATGTAGATGAAATGTTGTCTGTCTCGGTGACAGATATCACTGGCAATGGAGAGACAGGAGGAGAGCGATTGACGGGCATAGTTATTCACCACACCAGTAACGACGAACGAAATAAAGGCTATAAATAAATAGATCTCTTTCTTCTTCGTTTTGCAGGGGTAAGAACGTGCCACGTAAATTAATAAATCATCTGCTAGACCTTACACTTACAGACCAATTTTATGAACTCAGCCTATCGCAGTCCACTGGACATAGTCCTTCACCACACCCTGTCCCTACCTTCCGCATCCAGTCTGTCCCAGCCAACTTCTTCAGGTCCTCGGTCCATTGTCTCACACTACGTTTGCCGATACGCGCTCTCCACTCCAGGTCTCGTCTGCTTCACCGACCATTGGTCCTTCGACAAACATAGCCAGCCCGCAGTCACTTCAGCTAACACAGACCAATTGACACAATCAATATTTGGTATGACACCTTCAAAACAGCAGATTGAACTTATCTCACCATACTATACTGAGAAATAACTACTAAATGCCCCACTCTATTAATAACAAACCATATCCTAAATACTTTGGGACGTATCACGAAAATATTCTCATAAAAAATTAACTCTTCGTAGCCAACAGTTGACCTTTTGACAAAACTGTTAATTTTACACAAAGGGCAGTTTGCACACCTGCGTTTTTATGCTCCCCTAGTAGCATGGGGCAGTAGACAGCTGAATTAGATAATATCAACATTGAAATGTAGGATATCACTTGGGTACGAGTTGTTAACAGTCTTTTCCGTACAAAAGGGTAGTGTAGTGTAACCCAATTTTCATTCTAAGAATTTGTTTGAAAAGTAATTTAATCTCTACATAGTTTTGAATATTTCGCGAATTTGTCACCTCAGGCCAGTGCAATCAACCGAAACATTCTGAGATTGGAATAAAGGCTTCTTTAGACAAGCGCGACGCGACAGCGAGACGCGACATTTGTAGAACAATTTCCATGAAGTTTTCATAGAAATTTCTCTACGAGAGTTGCGACGCGCCTGTTTGCGGGACCCCTTAAATATATTGAAACTTACTTAGTTTTTTAAACACTTAAAAGAATTCCTTTTGAAGGGCGGGAGTTTTAGTGACTTGATTTGATTTGATTAGAGTGATCAGTAATATTTTTAGGAGCGCACAATGAGAATTACTAGAGGTCCGAATAAATACGCGCAATTTACTTAACCTTTCGAATGTTATAAGACATTCTGTCACCACATGTACCCCTCACATTAAATCACAGTAGACGGCCAACAGTTGCAACACCCTTTGTTATATTCAAGTTAGCAGAATCTAGGTGACTGTGTAGGATGATGGCCTGTCTAACATTTGAGTGATGATCAGAATTAATCTTTGACAGCTGGAACTTTGTTGTATTAATGGTACTGGGAAATGAATCATAGCTGTGTAAGGTATAAAGGTATGGAGAAAGAATGAGTATTGATCATCATACTTGCGATAGTACCATCTACGAGTCAAGGCTCACGCGCGACGCTGCTCTAAAGGAACAATTTCGATGAAAAATTCATGGAAATTTATCCACTAGAGCGTCGCGCTGTCGCGTCGCGCCGTTCTGCGAGAACCTTATCAGCCTTTTAAAATAGTTTAAAAAATTTAAAAACGCGCTTTAAAAACCAAACTAAAAAAGGAGAAAATATATATTCTCCTTTTTTAAAGCGTGTTTTTTTAGTTTTTTAAACTATTTTTTTTTTTCTATTTTTTAGTTTTTGTTTTTTTTTTTTTTCATATTTCTCAATTTATTTTTTTAAATTATTGAATTGTCATCGGTCCTCGATAAGTTTACAAAGTTTCAATGAAATCTGACCGTTTAAAGTGGGTCAAAATCGCGTCTAAAGGAGGTCAGTTACAAACATACATACAAGTGAAGCTAATATAAAGCGTGTAAAAACAATTTTTTATTAGCGGGATGCAAATGAATGGGTCGACACGTTTTTCTTAATAATTTCAGTTAGCTTTAAAAAAAAATAGTTTTGGTCATCGTATTATGCTTTTAACTCAATATTCTAATTGGGGTGTATGAGGTCGCGCGTTTTTTTTTTTCGTTAACTTTACTCGTAAAGTGTCCTTTTGGTTTCTTGACTGTTACTGTAACCAATTTCTATTCCGTTAGTAACTGGTTCTTATCATATCCAAGAAATCTGTCATCTAATATATCCTTCTCTATCTCGATGTCTTTGAAAACACGCTCCATCAGAAACCTCATATCCTTTTCAATGATCTAGAAACCGCGATATTTATTACTATATCTTCATTTTAATGACCTAATATATATGCCAAATTACATGCAAACTAACAATAAAACACACTAGCCTTTTAAGGAGATGTGGAAAATATTCAACGCCTGATAACTTTACTGCATAGAAAGTTTCAGAAGTCCCATGTGTAATATGCTCATGAAAATGCGAAAAAAATCTAAAACCGCTCAGTTTTGGGAACATCATGACTGCCCAAAATGTCTCTACAGAAAGGATGAAGCTGTAATAACGATAAGATATTGGAAGCGAAAGTATTAAAATCCTCTGAATATGGCTAAGCCCTAGTTAAAAGAGACTCGTAGCTTGCTTTTGAAAACTGCTGTCATAGACTGAAATGGGACAGGCTGCGATAAGCAAGAATGAACCTTCGATTGAGAAGTTTCAACTTAAAGAGTTACAATTTTTATTAAATTTGCAAGTTAATTATTACTTTAATGCTTTTCCGCTATCTACCACTTAACGAGCATCTTCCTGCTGGGTGTAACTTTCCGTGGTCCACTTGGAAGTACCTGAACCGTCTCCGAACCCAAGTGGAAAAGTGTAAGTCGAACCTCGTAAAGTGGGGCTACCTCGACGGAAAGGCAGCAGGATGTGGATGTGGAGTTGTGTAATAAAAGCACCACCCCCTATCTTGACCTCTGTGCCCCAAAATATGCAGCCACCGATAACGACGTGCAAGTGGCGAAGTTTTTGGGCCAACAATATTTAATAACTGTCGTGCCAGCGACACGAAGAAGAAGAGCGTATTCCAGAAAATAATTTCAATGACATTACCATCTCTTTTGATAATACGGAAAATATCACTCGCGTTTTTTTCTCTGGAAAATCGCTGTGAATCTTCTGATCCAACCTTTCTTATGTCAACTACATCATTAAAGAAAACTGCACCATATTCGGTGTCGGCGGATCATTGTCGATCGCGCCTACGAGTAGCCTACGCAGTCCTTAAACGTATTGTCGACAGCATTCCTACGAGCTGCTTAGTGACAGATAGGCCTAATGGGCCTCATTAGCATTTCTGTTAGACCTTGGTTGGTTTTTATGCTGTGTGAGTTAGGCGTCTTAGGAAATGGGAAGTGAGGGTGGGTTGTGTTGTGACATGAGTGCTGGTCAAGGCTAACGTTGGATAATATTTCGAAGCGTCAAAGGCGGGATAATCCTGCCGTTTTGCCAAAATTACATTATCCAAACAAATTTTTGCAACCTTTTTAATATTTGGAATTATTTTGGTATGCTCATTTTCATTTGGTCAAATTTTTACTCGGCAAAATATTACCAAGCATAATGTCAGTAAGGCATTTTTTTTTAAATCAAATGATTTATTACAACAAATAATCTTTAGACAATAAACATTCAGTCAATGATTTGATAAGAAAAAAATATAAAGACAAAAATAAGATTTTATGTAAAATATGTTATACCAACTGAAATATTGGGCTACATTAAAATTGATAAAAGTGCTAGTTGGTAAACAAGTTATTGTTTAAATGTTCACTTGCCAAACATTAGCTTTGCGTTAGAATTTCACTCGCGACTAGTTTCAACAACAGACATCAAACCAACCTGCCCCCTAATTGTGTAACACACTATCAATCAGAATTTGAATATTTTGAATCACTTTGAAGGATAATATTGCTAATCCATTGTTTCATGCTAGAATAAAAAAATCTGCTCAACATCGTAAATAACGTAATGAATGTGGTTGAACTGTCAAAATAAAAGCCATTTATACCGATGCTGTATTATGGTATTACACCATAGTTTTCAACCAGGCGTGATTGAACTGAAATAAAAACCATTTTGTGTTGAATAACTTATCATTAATTCTTACCATTTTCTCACAAAGTAAGCCTTGCTTTTTTTTCGATATAGCCAAGATTAGTCAGCCAGGAAGAAAGACTGACTGCCCAACGTTGTTTTAACGTCCTCTAAGACAGAATATTCTAAAATCATCCTTACAAAATCATAAATTTAAAAAAATCATAAATCTGTCATCCATAAGCATAGAATTTTATGATAAACGTAGGAAGATGATCTATTTTACGTATCAGTTCGTTCTTAAATCAATGAAATCGAATCGCATGTACCTGATTGACGAAGATAGGCATTTTGTGGCTTTTACTGTGTTGTGGGTAGATCGTAATATGTGGATGATTTATTGTTTCAACTTATGAGGGTACTTCTATTTTTGATTGTAAGGACTTGAATGTCCTTAGGCGATTGCTTGTTCAAAATGCATAAGACAGACCCCGAAAACGCTCGCCCGTCAGTCACCACTTCCTAGTGATTCACACGAAGAAGCTATAAGTATTGGCTTAGTAAAAGCTATCAAACCAAACTTCTTTGATCCGAAAAAGATAATTCCAGATTTTTTCCCTTAAGAAGGTTTGTCAAACATTTACCATCATATTTTAAGGTTTCCGAACTTCGACCGCTGGCCGACTACTAATTATGACATTTTAACTAGTCCAGGATAACTACTTAAGGGCCTACGTCCCGTTTAGTAGCGTAACACGGTCACTTTATGAATCGTACTGCTCATTAACGGCTTGTTGAAAAATATATGGTTTTGCTATAGATTCATATAGATCATTTTGCCCGAAGTACTTTTTTTGTATGGTTAATACTTTTGCTGTAAAAAATATTTTCCAACACGCAATATTTTGCCTTCTATTCCATACTCCTACTAAACGGCTTCGATAATTGGAAAAAAAATACACCGAAAAATAGATAGTTAGAGGTACCACAGAATCGCCGAAGCACAATTGTAAATTAATCAAAGGAATATCCCCATTTTGAGATAACGGCTCAGAGGTGCCCTGCGCGGGCGCGGGCGGCAGTCGTGCTTTAGCATACAAACGGGAGATGAGGATACTATGGGCCTTAAATAACTTATTACTTTATTCTGGTTTTTACTTCAATCCATAAAGAACTTGACCGTTTCCATTTATTTACACATTTTCTAATACAGGAAACAGCATCAGACCCTACAGGGTCTGATGCTGTTTCCTGTTTCTGTTGTATTGGCACTTTATTACCTAGGTAGGTTAGGTCTACAGACCTAACCTACCTAGGTAATAAAGTGCCAATATTCCAACACCTAATCAACAACACATAAAAACTGTTATAACAACATATTAGGGTTTAAAATTGTTTGATTTTTAATGGAAATGTGCGCTTTACGTGCAGTTAAAAAAGTACATATCAAAATAACTCCTATAATGACGTGTTATAGTTCAAAATTGACTGAATTTCCTTTACAAATGTATGGTTTACCTCGTAGTGCAGTTTACAGGAATCGTAAAACACTAGAAGTGCTTAACATTCGCAAAATAGAAATCGTGTGAATGAACTTAATGTTGATTGAATTCTGCTTTCGATGCGGTGTGTAGTGATATTTATGAGCAATATTTTAGATGTGTTTTCATTGTGTTTGTAAATATTTACATTATTTATATGGCTGGTGTCTGTTTCAGGTACAGAAAGACTGTCTGTCTGTAGTCCATTACCGGAATCTTCATAAAATTGCATATCTCATCATCTGTCCGTTTTCCCAACTATTTTGGGGTCGGCTTCCAGTCTAACCAGATGCAGCTGAATACCAGTATTTTACATAGAGTGACTGCCTATCTGACCCCCAACAACAATAATTGGGCAATACGATACCCCTTCATAAGACTGGTTTTCAGGCTTTCGGGCTTCTGACGACCCGTAACGACTGTCAAAGATCCACAAATGACAGCCGGGACCAACGGCTTAACGTGCTTTTCGAGGCTCAGAGGAGTCTTCGTATGTTAAGATGTTCACCCATCTCCCCCCCTCCCCTTGGTAAGACTGGTTTCTTGGAAGCGGTGTTTTTGCTGGCTAAAAACATAATAGACTTGAGTACTTATAGCTTTATAACATAAAATAAAAAAACTTGAGAGGTGTCAAGGGACACCCGGATGGAACGAAAAAAAATCAAAATAATAAAATAATAAATAATATAAAAGACGAAATGAAAATATCTGGCTTGCTTTCTATAAGAGAGAGAGAGAGAGAGAGACAGACAGAGAAACATGCGCACGCCGCACGGCTTACAATAGTTTTACTATAGCAAAAAGTGTCGTTACAACTTTTCGTATGATTTTTTTCCGTCTAGCCCCCTTTCACAACGCGCGAGAAGGAACTTCGTTCCAAAACATAAAGTTGCGCCGGTACCTATTAACCCGGAGGGTTCGGCAGAGTGTACCTATAGTGCCTACAGTCACATTATGCCAGTTATGTTAATGTCTAATGAATAGGTGGCGAGCCTTATTGCCATCAACGGGGCACGAATCCAGGCTCCGGGCTGAGCTACTTGCTACTTGAGCTATTCCTGATGGAAAAAATGGCAGTCTTACACTTCATAAAGATTTAGTTAATTGGGAATTTGGATATTTGATTCCCCTTTCCGAAAACCTTTCATAAGCCGTTTTATTACGAATCGTGAACTAAATAGCGTAAAGCTCTGAGCCAGGTTTTGCAATTGCCAACTTTATTTCAATTTGGGTAAAGTTCTTTAAACAAAATGACATCTTAGCACCGGACTAAGTGTCAGGGGTGCGGGTTGTTCGAAAGAGATACCGCGACCCCTGGCACAAAGGCGACTGAGGGAACACGGGTGGGTTTTAGTCAGTAAAAGTCTGACACGCCCTCCTGCTCCACCCAAAGCGGGAGAAGTTATTTGATGATTTCCCAGCCAAAAAAAAAAAGCATCGGACTAAGTTGTCAGTTTTTTTTAAAGAACTCTATTTCTATATACATATTGGGTGCTCACTTCACAAACAGGCTCAATGGCTCATACATATAGAAAAACCTTGTTTCGTAATAAGACCGAAAGAGACTATCGAAATCACTTATATCTTTGTTTTTTGCACTGTGCACTTCCATTCAGTTTGAGATTTCATTCTACCAAGGAAAGTAAGTAAAGATAACAACTTATTAATTTATATCCAGCAGCTCAGTTGCGAAAGGCGTGGCCAGCGAAAGTGCACCGGTTTGTTGCAGGTTCGATGCCTGCCGCTATGCTAATGTAAGATTTATGATCTGGACCCGCACTGTACTTGGAATTGTTGTTGATTAATAATATTGATAAAGTCTAGAAATACAAGTTCGTACATAGTTGCACGGCTGAAAAGGAAATCTACCTACAATGTCAAATCAAAGAATCGCCGTTACTGAAGACACCAGCATTTAAATACGGAAGCTAATTTAAGTAATAAAAAATTAAAAAAAAAAACCATTTATTTCAGGCCAGTTTTTACACATACACCCATAGTATTAGAAAATAAAAAAATAAAAATAAATTAAATTTGAAATAGATATTAAAATAAAATGATTAAGTACCTATTATTATACATTCATTAGATTACTTATAGCTAATAATATTGTTTATTGTTTTCTCATATTCACAAACACAGTACAAAGTCAATAGACTGGTGTCTGTTGTAGGTAAAATCTGTATTACATCACCAGGCTTACCCTCCATCGAACAACTCACAAACGGGTTGTTTAAAACTAAAGTAAAACAATTCTGATGCCAAAAGTGGCGTAATATTAATTTGCGGGTGTGTCTGTGAGAGTGTAGGTGATGGTGTGGTGGGTATGTGTGAGTTAATTGTATATCGTTCTATACTAGTAAACATTATCTTATGGGTTTTAATAAATGTTCTGTTGCATTGTAATCATGTTCTAAGTAATTCAGTACCTTTATCCAGTCCGATCACTATGTATGGCAAGCCGATCCCTTGGGAGAAGGGACCTAAATGGTTAGTTGTGATTCTTGAACACCACCTTAGTCTCAGGGAGCAAATAAAAACTGCTCGTTCGCGCGCCGCGGCCGCCTTGGTTCCCAGTAGGCTTTACTTCATCTTGACTGCCCAAAGCAAATTGACCCTTATGTACAAATTGCGCACCTCCTCTTGCCCTTTTCCAGCGAGGCCCTCTCAGAGGTCCGTACCCCACAAGGGTTGCCCTTAGCATGTAGTCGCTTAGTTCTAAGTTTATAAGCTCTGACTGGAGGTCTTAATTTATTGAGGCAGCCACAGGCATGTCCGGCGACAACTTCCTAGGTTGAATTGCGAGTAGTCATTTAAAAAAAAAAAACAATTACCTGTGCCTGCTCTCAAAACGGTGAAAGGAAAAGAAAAATATCGTCGTAAGGAAACCGGAATGTCGTAAATACAAAAAAAACAAAATCGAACCGGGCCCGCGTGGTGGATTACGGCTCACTTTATCTCACAGAGAGGAAGCCTGTGTCACAGCATTGGGAACTTTCTAGGCTGATTATGTGTTTGCTATGTTAGGTATGAGCGGTGAAGTCCAAGCCCCGAAATACAGCAGGCTTAGGCGATTAACACACGGCACCGCGCACCGCCGCGTTGGTAGAGCACTCGTCCGTGCGGTCGGGCGGCGTACGTGTGTTAGGCATCAACGGATTTATTAGAGACCAATGCGACATGAGATCTGCTTCACCGCCTACCGCGGCGCGCGGCGGTGCGCGGTGCCGTGTGTTAATCGCCTTAGCACGAGCACCGATTTGTCGACGGATGAATGAATAGACATGACTATTAATTAAATATGCATTTAGTACCTAATACATACTTAAAAGATAAAAACTTTTTATTCAAATTAAATAATTAGACATTATCAACAAGTACCTATATAAAGTAAAAAAGGGAAGGGCTCACTGGGCATCAAAGAATTCGTCCGTATCGCTGTCAGTGGGAAAAGTGCCCAAAAGGCTGGCAGCGTTGCCACGTTGGATGGCAATGCTGATTCTTTGTAAGAATTGGCCAGCCCTTTGGTCATGTGAAGATTCGACCAACCGCTTAGCGATGTTTCGAAACACTCGGGCCCCCCCGGCCATAGTGTTTCAACCCCAAACGGCTCAAACATATAGCTCCCAATAAGGTTGTTATATTTGCGCCGTTTTTTTAATTTGATAGCTGGTGCTTCCCGTGTGGTCGCATTTAAATTTCATATAGATCTGATAATGCGTTTCGGAGACAGACAACGGAATTCTTAAAAAAATTACAGCACATCAACCGCGATTGCTGCTATCGCATAAATATATGCATTGTTTTTACCCCAAGGATGATGACATTTCGAATTGGTGTGGGATAGGTACTATAACTAATAAGTGAAAATTCCAAAAAAAAAACAACCGACTTCCAAAAAAACACTACAAAGTGAAAATAACTTTAATTTCGGAAGTCGGTGACGTGACATGAAAATTAAAATACATATCCAAAGTTACCAACTTCCGAAATTGTGTGTGTGTGTGTGTGATGTGTGTTGTGATTTGAAAGTGATTTTTTGGCAGTCAGTTGTTTTTTTTTTGGAAAAAGTTTTTTCTGTGCACCTTTTATCAAGTCTAAGAATCTTCGCCGAAGTTCTGCCTTTAACCGCAAGTCCTTATAATAAGTAATTTGCTTCTCATTTTTCGTAATAGCAAGGGCGGTTTCCGTAGTTCAAGTGTTACCACTGATCTGCTGTTTACCGTACCATAATACCCGGTTCTCCAGCTTTCTCATGCAATCTATCTTCTTCAACCCATCGATATACCTGACTGTGAGAAAGTGTAGCTACTGCACCCACCTGCACTATCCTCCCTGTAGTTTCACCATCGTCAGCCAATCTCGTTGCAAGCCGAGGTAGGTGGCTTCACGCAAACCAAACGCCTACACTTGCAGTAACGAGGACATAGGGGTCCTGACTCATGTACCACCCTTGCAGTTTGAATAAATAATATCTTGCATATTTAAGTCGAGTCTTATACAGTTAGACCCCTGATGGCCCAGTGGTAAAGGCTGCAAGTTACAAGTTGTAGGTAGTGGTCGTGTGTTCGAACCCAAGCAGGCACTTTATTTTTGTTTTTTTTTTCAAACTCAAACTCAAAGCTTTTATTTCAATTAAACCATTTACAGGCACTTTTGAACTGTCAAAAAGTCGACCAGTTGGAAAGTTGAAGCTAGTTGCCCATTCCAAAACGTAGATCTCTATGGAGAAGAAAGGGCAAGAAACTCCATGGACACTCTTTTTAATCATGTTAGGTATTACAAAATCTTGGGAACATTATTTCATCAACACTGGTCTCAAAACGGTGCAGGAAAAACATCGTGAGGAAACCGGCATGTCCTACAAACAAAAATTCGAAGACATGTGACATTCTCCAATCCGCACTAGGACCGTGTGGTTGATTATGGCCCAGTTTCTCTCACAAAGAGGAGGGCTGTGTTCCAGCCGTGGGCAATTGTGCTGATTAATTACGCTTATGCATTTAGTTAATGCGTGTCCATAAAAGATGCTTTGCGTGTCCATAAAAGATGCAAATCTAAGGATTTAATCGGCAAAAAGTTTCTAAAAACAATGGGAAGTAGGCGTTATTTTTTCATCGTTTACTACGGGCGGTGGGTGACTTCTGTCATTCGTAAATCTTTGAGGAAAGACTACTGTTTCAGGTACACAGGAACCCGAAAATCTGACAACCAGTCGTTCCTATGTGGTCCGTGTTAATCAGTTAAGATTGTGGAGGTCAGATCAAACAGACGCTTCATGTGAATCCTTACTAATATTATAAACGCGAAAGTTTGTAAGTATGGATGGATGGATGGATGTTTGTTACTCTTTCACGCAAAAACGGCTGAACGGATTTGGATAAAATTTGGCACACAGATAGATTATAACCTAGATTAACACATAGAATACTTTTTATCCCGGTACTACGTTCCCGCGGGATAATTTCCGACCTCCACACGGGCGAAACCGCGGGCGGAAGCTAGTGATTAATATACAGCTGCATCTAGTTAAACTGAAAGCCGACCCCAACAGTTGGGAAAAGTCTAAGTAAATTCTATTGACGGTGTGGATTAACCTACATAATATGATAGACTGTCTCGAATTAATTTCGTTTGATAATGGCTGCGAAGTTGAACCTATTCCTAGTATTGGAGATTTAAAACAATCCTTGACATTATTTTATCGGACATATCAAGGTTTCATACTAAATGAGACACTAGATTATCTACTTCCCAGACTAGATAAAAGTGTTTAGTTATTGTTTAGTTTGATTTTGCATATTGTTAGTACTTAGGCCTCGTGCAGGGTGAAAGAGCGACGCGGTAGCGGGCGCGGGTGCGGTGTGTGACAAGAAACTGTCGCGAAAGCGAGGAAGCGGCTAGCTATCGACTATTTTCTTCCTCAAGAAATCAATCAATAAAAAACAGATGTAAGTCAGTAAAAGAAATGCATATCTTAATAGTTGAACCCTGACACGAGAACTCTCTCTCCACTAGTTAGTAGTTTGTCGCTCCGAGATTATCTATCAAAGAAAATACTCGCCCAGCGACTGTCATTTGGCGGGTAGGACACTCTCTGAGAAACTCTCGGTTGGTACATAAGCATAAAAGCAAGTCGTTCGTCTAAGATTATACGCGTCGCACTCGTGCAAACGTTCATAGCTCAGCAACAAAACTTCCCGAACTAAGCACTCGCTGCTTGTTGCTAGCCAACTCGTTTCTAGTTGCTTCCTCTACCCGCTTCTCGCTAATCGTCGGCGTTGTGACAGGTGCCTTAAAGCTAGGGCTTGCTGCCATACACTATGGTCACTACTACCATAGCAACCACTCACATAGGCACGCGTTTTCACAATCGCGTGCCTAAAATATCCAACAGCCTAAATAGACACAGAAAATCAGGGGCCGGTATTGACGGGCCACCATATCGCATCCACGGCCAGGGGGCCTAGCCCCGAAGCTGCTCGCCACGCCCCCTTGCGGGGGCGTCGCGACGTCTACAACAACTATGGTCACTACACTTAACACTATGGTCGCATGCGGCGCGGCGGTTTCAAAATAAGTCTGATATTTTGTGCTCGCCCTAGCATTAGCACCCGCGCGAGCTCCTCACCATGGACGGAGCCTTAGTATTTCCGCTGAGGCTGTCCGCTTGCGACAGAGGAAGCATTTCAGGGGGCCGATTCTACTAACAAATTTGTTAAAAAAACGCAATAGAACCGCAACCGAATCACCACTTTTAAGCGTTTTCGCATTCTACTAAAATGAACAACGGTCCAGCTGCGACACAGCTGCGGTTACGTTTTAGTTACGCCAACGATCGATTGAAACAATGTCAAAACCTATTCTACTAACAAAATCGAACATGAGCGTGACGTTTACTATAGGACAAAGTTAATGATAAAATTATGATCATTATGTCTTTTAATTATAGAAAATACTTTTAGTGCCACATATTCGTGTTTAGTAACATTTTTAGATTCAACTTTTTTCTTTTTGGTATTAATAAAACATATTATTTTCGCATGTTGGTAACGCGGGTTACCCGCTGTGTTCCCGCTACAGTTCAGTTGCAATTCGTTTTAAGTTTAGTTTCCATTTTGCTTATAAAATAGTAGAATGACTTTTTATGTAACTATCGAACGGCGATCGAAATCGAACTGTTGTGGAAACACAGTTTAACGTGTAACGTTGCAAATTAGTAGAATCGGCCCCCAGACACGATGTAGACTAGATTCTAGACCAAATGTTATGTTTATTATTATATTTGTCTAGTTTATTTCGTATAATGTCACTCCAGTCTGTTCTTGTCGAGGCAGGCTGCTTTTC
Organism: Antitype chi; assembly: GCA_947359405.1. Classification (NCBI taxonomy): domain Eukaryota; kingdom Metazoa; phylum Arthropoda; class Insecta; order Lepidoptera; family Noctuidae; genus Antitype; species Antitype chi. Next base: position 5,175,995 of record OX375829.1, on the reverse strand, counting down.
GAATCGCCTACACTGTGCTAAATAGGGCTGTCAGAATGTGTTGTGATTCATTGGTCGTTTTGAAACCCTTGCGATTCTGTTTATGACGTAAGACGTCATTTGAATGAATGAATGATGAAGAACAATATTGTGATATTTAGCTTTTATAGCAAAGTGATGCTATAATTTCTCAGAATTTTGTCTCCTCGTGGATTATTTTTGTAAACAGTTTTAACCGCAAATCGAATATTATGTATTTTTATTTTCAGACTTGTTTTTATTGAACCGAAACTAATAACAATTGTCATTGAGTTCTTATTAATATTTATTATTCATTCATTTGTAATTAACGTTACTGAAAAACATCTCATAAATGACGAATTGTTTGTACAGATGATCTTGTGTTTTGTGGAGGTGTCACAGTTTAAATAAGTAGGTACATGCGTTTGCGTTCCAAGCTCCTATATGTTTTTTGTCTTCTAAAAGAGGCGCTTGCAAAAAAAACTGTTCCATAGGTCCAAAAAAACGTTGTTCCATTTAACGTTAATATTTTTCTTTTTTTAAACCTACCTTTTTAGGGTTCCGTACCCAAAGGGTAAAACGGGACCCTATTGCTAAGACTCCGCTGTATGTCCGTCTGTCTGTCTGTCCGTCTGTCACCAGGCTGTATCTCATGAACCGTGATAGTTAGACAGTTGACATTTTCACAGATGATGTATTTCTGTTGCCGCTATAACAACAAATACTAAAACAGAATAAAATAAATATTTAAGTGGGGCTCCCATACGACAAGCATGATTTTTTTTTTTGCGCGAGTCCGACTCGTTCTTTGCCGGCTTTTTTTCTTCATTTTACCAGCCCTATCACACTTCCTAATCCAAAGAGAAAGAGGCTCAATCTCCAAGGCTCAACGTAATCTATTACCAATCTTACGCTGCGTCAGAATCTGACTAACGACTCCTACGCATGTGCTAATTATTACTTCAACAAGTACTTCCAAGTGCTTGCTCATAGATTTTCTTAGCTAGTCAGCCCTGTGGTGTAATACTGAGGGCGTAAGTACCTAGAGTACAGAGCGCCCAGTATATGGCTATGGTGTAACAGAGGGGTTTGTGGCTAAGTAATAATAGCCGCACGTTTAATCGATTAGATTTAGCCGTTAAGCTACACTTTCCACAGTTGGACCGTGGATGGGTGACCATCTTCATATACCAAGACCCCTCCCTTGCCTCGGAAAGGACGTGAAGCCGTTGGTCCTGGCTGACATCACGGGTCGTCAGAAGCCCGAAAGTCTGTCAACCTTACTTTCTTTTTGCAAACTGTCGTTATGTAAGTACATATAACAGACAGAGAGCTCGTGAGTTCGTTGCATCACTTCTGCAGATATTTAATGCAGCTTGCGATAGGAGTAAAATTATAGAAATCGTCACGCAACGAAAAACTGGTATGCGAATTTTTATTACTTAGAGACAGCGACAGGAAGAGTGAGAGAGTTTTCATGGTTTTCGAGGGTGCTGAAGCTAATAGGGAGGTCAAAATGAAAGTCCAGAAGATAGTTGCGATTTTTTTTTCATCATGGGTGTCGTTTTCATGGTTTTCGAGTGCGCTGAAGACGAGAGTGAGGTCAAAATAAACTTTAATTATTTTTAAGATAGAGTAAGGAGTTGAAGAAAAAACTAAAGAAGCTTCGTTCCTGGCGGGGGTCCCTCGACTCTACACGTTAATTTTTTACTGAAAGAGTTTTTGCGATTAATTTACGATCAACATCGACGCAAAGGACCAAGCTATATTGGTAACTTTTATGACACGTGCTATATGTACTTACGTTTAGTTACGTGTTGTAATGCCCATATGTGGGGGATGTTAAGGCGGCTATTAAGTGCATATGCGTGGTTTATGATCCATGTAATGATATCGGTAAGACCCAAAGACATGAAGGCCAAGATGTGTTTAATATCGATAAATTGTGAATGACAAAGTTGCTGCAAGGATTAAAATAGATGCAATAGATCACCGAGTAATCTCTCTGCTAAAGATTTTGAATGAGTCAACTGAGAAGATACTCGTAGGAGTTTGTTCTAATCTGCCATGATTTTGGGAAATTCAAACACTCCCAAAGTTCCTCTGTATCTTCTGTATAATAATAATATTAAAGCTGTAGAGCAGTTTTTTTTTGTATCTCTGTAATTGCCGGTCGGATTTATGAAAGTCTTTTTGCATTTGATAGCTCAATTTTTGAGGAAGGCTATAGACTATTTAACACCACGCTAGTACCCTTAGGAGCCGAGCAATAAGATGGGACGAACGCGCGGGCAGAAGCTACTTTTTGGATAAACGAGGAGCTTCCGGATTCACGGAAAGTGTTTAAACTACCTAAATCGTACTTAAAAAAAAAACGACCACTGAAGCTCTTGTTAAAAACTTGGCAATAAGTCTCAATTGTGTAAGTGAATGAAAGGCAAAATAGCATGATAAGAACAAAAGAAAGATTATATGGCGTGAATTGGATTCAATCAATGAGTCAACTAAGTGTCTCCCAAATTCCGCAACGCTTTATATCTATTCTACATTTTTAACCGAAGTTTATATAAAACTGTTTATAATAAGAGCAGCATTTCTATCCAAGGCATCAAATCAATTCTTTTCAATTTAAAATTAACGGTCTTTACCACAATTTGCGGTGTACAACAGCTATGCCTTCCTTCCTTTAAGCTCTACTTATAGGTCATCTATCAGCCTTGCTATGCCACAGTCTACACAAATCAGTTGGTAATCATTACCATAGCAACACTTGATAACATTGCGAGAACATTCTGGGTTGCATACTTGTACCATATTTGAATAGACAAGGGAAGCAGCCTTAGGATCTTTGAAAAGGGGCATGCGATTTGGATACGGCATTTTGTCTCTTTAATGTGCCTCAAAATAAACAAATAATAGTAGATTGTGTTTTGTTATTGAATGTCCTTTTCGACCTTTGTTTTCCAGGTTAAAATGATATATATTACTTCGTCCTTCATTATGACTTTTGGCTTCACCTGTGTAAATGTTTAACACGGACGCAAAAACTACACTAACTGTTGCTTTCATTATTAGAGAAATCCCTATTTTTGTTACGGAATATAGATATACCTTTGTCTTTATTGAAATGGATGCCTTATTTATTGCTGTTTTCCCCTAATAGTTGACTGTCCATTATTGCAAATATATACTTATCTAATCTAACTAGTCTTTAAATTGTCCCTTGCAGGGCAAAGGCCTCTTTCTCCTTTTCCACACAATTCTGACTTTCGGTTTTGCTGGCTAGTCATTTCGGTAGGAGTAAAACTCGTACCACCATCTTTTATCCAAAAGGTATACATACATAGTCATCAATTCTTAGATGAGTCCATACTCTATCTCAATGTGCCATTATAATATATTCACATTATTTCTAACATATTACACATAGTACGCGGTAATAATCATTAATCACTTCATTAACTCCTTCCATTTTTGTATCTGTAGCTTTTTACTTTATTTTTTTTCGCTCATTCAGCCTGCCATGTGTTCTATACGGCCTTATTTTAAAATAATTAGTATCTTGGGGATATAAATCTGCATGGCCTTAGTAGTAGTACCCATATTATGAGATAGGAAGAGTTATCGTTATGGTACGTGAAATAATTAGTCTGTTAGAGAAATATATTGGTTTTAAAATTATATTATATGCATTCAGGGCCCGCGGCCATTTATAGAGAATTTGTCTAAACAGTATAAGCAACGTTTACATGATGATCCTTTTGGCGTGTGCTTCCTATCTTATAGAACTTATCTTTTAAACGTTCCTTAAAGATCGTGTAGGTGCAGGATACCATACGAATTATGTGGTAACTTGTAACCCCTTTTCCAAAGGTTAATAAAAATAGCCCAATAGGAGACTTGTGTTTAAAAACTTGCCATATTAATATGACAAAAGAAATATTAGATCTGAAGGCAACTTCATTTCTTTGATCACTTTCAATAAAGGAACCGCCAAATTATCTTACAATTAGCAATCTGGCGCCGTAAGTGTTGTAGACAAAGCTGCTCACTTATTGGTAACATTAATAAACTTATTTGTGTCTGACTCACAGACTGACATCTGGCCTTCCATAGAATTGTGACATCACTTGCGAATCACGTTTCGAGAGTGACTTGAATTGGAAATAATTGTAAAGGAAAACATGCTTGTCCTAGATTGTATTTAGGTCATATTGCAGATTATATTGTTTGAGGAAAATGTGCGAAATTCGTAGTATTTAATTGGGTTATTAGGAAATAATTGTTGTGAAGCGTAAATAGGCACATCTTTCATACTTTCCGAGAAGAGAATAAGGAATAATGAACTTACATGTAAAACTGAAATAAAGATTCTGGTTATGTACCATATGTACTGCGTCATTACACAAGACAACCATCTGTAAGATGATAATGATGATGATTTACCAAAATGTTCTAAGACATGAAAGTTTGTAACTAACCAAGGTTTTTAAAGCGTCTTCAATAACAGCAAAGTGGACTATAAGGAGCCTGGAAAACTTTAACAAAATAACCGATCAAAGTAATAATTAGGTTAAACCAACATGCGTGTGTTCCGTGTGGTGCCGGTCGTAAAGAATAGTACCATCCCATTTCTTCCCGTGGGTGTCGTAGAAGGCGACTAAGGGACTTACTAGAGAATTGGCAGCAGCGTTCTCTATGTATTTTACCACCATACTGCGATCGCCAAACCGCCTGCCAAGCGTGGCGATTATGGCAAACCAACCAACTTTTTTTTTAAGGCCTATGTCCAGCAGTGGACGTTTATCGGCTAAAATGATGATGAACATGCATTGTATTGAAATTCAATAATATAGGTATAAAAATACTTACACGCGCATGGCATTCAATCTCCTACATACATTAGCAATGACCAAGGAAAATGTGTTATTAACCTGTCAGATGTCATTTGTCTCTCTAGACCATTATGCATTCTTTGCTGTTGCTCGCTGTTTATGGGTAATAGCCTCCTGATTCCTTAGTAATAGCTTGATTAGTTCGTTATAAGGAACTTTATTTGAAGTCCTTGCATGTTGTGCTAGTTGATCATGATTAAGGAAACTGTCAATTATGGAAGCTGTGACTTTTTGTCTTGTTCATAATTTTTCTTTGGATCAATTTCATCCGCTGCTGCGACTGCTGTTTCGTTTTTCAATAGTACGTGCATTCCTTTAATGCAGAGGAATGAGAAACGTGTCGTGAGGAAAGATTTGAGTATAAATGTGGATGGCTATAAGGTTAGATTAAGACCAAAGAAACGATGAATGGCTTGTGTGAAAGATGATATGACTAGAAAACGAGTGACAACCGAGATGACGTATAAAAGAGAGATATAGAAGAAAGAAACATGCTGCGCCGACCCCAAACAAATTTAGTCAAGGGCAAAAGAGTGATGATGATGTACATCCCCTTTATCTAAGATGACTGTAGTATGTTGTATTGCAACTCTCCTAAGGTTCAAGATACAAGGTTTTCTTTTATGTTATGATATTGAGCATACATTTTATTCATATTTATTCTCATTCATACAGTAATTGATTCAGAGGATATTAACCTTTTTGTCTCTTCTTGTTACAGGTAATTACGGAGTGTTCCAGATACAACTTGCCTTAAAAGTTTACCGTTAAACATGAATATTGTCAACGATATAATGCAAGAATCACATAACTTGGTATAAGGATTGTTTACAAATTGGCAATACTTTTAGTTCTGCAAAAGAAGATACTGACCACCTTCACCTACCTTTGTAAACAGCACTTGCGGTAACACAGAGTCACCAAATGGTTTTCAGCCTGACACGAAAATGTAAAAACAAAAGAAAGTGGTATTTCTTTTGGACTGCACTTCTACATTGGAATGCAAAAATATTTTCATTATTTCTTATTCGATTTTGGCCAAACCGTTGCGTCAACGTAGTATCTCAAAGGTTAATCAAAGGATTACCTGGAATCCATTTTGTGTATTTTTATCCGAGGCACGCGAGGTTTTAGTTTTTTTTTCGGACCATCGTTATTTCGACGGCTTAGGTGTTTTGATATTTATTGGATGTTTGGAGTTAATTCTCAGGATTCTAGTGTTTGGTTTCATGCGAAACAAAAAAAAATGTAACAAGTTCTGTAGCTTGTTAGAGAAGAACTGATTTCTAATTGGTTCTCGCGATTTTTAGTGCTTATCAGCTATGTTGTAGGTATAGTCTAATTTGTGTTTTGATCTACTAAACGCATCCTTAGGAACACTTGCATTATTTGCTTGAATGCTAAGCAATTCATCATGTTCTCAAGCGGGAGTTATAGCAGCAAAACCTACTGCATTATCTTTATTAATAAAAGGTAAATATCGTTATTTACCTCTTCAGCTTCCACACACGTTCCTTCTAGCCATCATTATGTTTTTATATTTCTTTCTAAACACTACGTACGTAATTTTCTTCTTTCTTCTTTATTCTAGCTTTTAATCCTGGTTGCTGCCAATCTCTATAAACATTTGTGTGTTATTAAAAATATTATGGCGTTGTGAGTCAGTATCAACATATTTCTGGATTGAATCATCCATGTTATTAATTTCACCACATCCTGGTTCTTTCTTAACGACACGGAGAGAAAGTTGCAAGAAATTATCGTTTTCATGTTTTATGGGATTTTATTATGTCGAATTTGAGATAGGTGTGTACGAAAATGGATAGCGTTAAAAAGGCATTTATTAAGGGGATGTATGAAAGTAGCGCCAGTGACAGTAAAGTTGGAAGGAAATCCTTTGGCTTGGTATGGGCATGTAATGAGGAGGGAAAAAACGCATGTGATTAAAAGAGTGATACATATACATGTTGATGGTTGGAGAGGGAGAGGAAGGCCCAAGAAAAAATGGATGGATCATGTCAGGAATGATATGAAAGAGAAGGGAGTGAATGATAGCGTGATGACTGACTGAATGAACCAAGAAAACGTGTTGCCAGCTCCAAGTAAACTGGGACAAGGGAAAAAAGATGATGTTGAAGGTCGAATTCGGTTTATTTTTCTTTGTACATGTAGGCTGTAAAGTCTTCTCGGTCGAATTTTACAATAGGGTAATCTTTTGTGTTATTTCTTGGCATGCTACCTAATCTGTCTTGCCAGACAAAACTTCGTCTTGGTAACTTAGTTGCGTTCTGCTTTATTTCTTTGGAATGTTGCCTAACAATTGGGAACTAGTTAAGCTTCTATCCTATTGAACTAAATCCCGTTATTGGTAAACTTTGCTAGGAAATAGTGCAGCTCTTAATTATTATATGGAGATGACCTGTCTATTGGACTTATTACCTGTATTGCCCTGTGAATTAGCATGTCCTCAAGACTCACAGCTTGATAATGTTTTTGCTGCACACAAACACATACTCATTAACTCAAAGCATTTATTTCAATTAAACCATTTACAGTCATTTTTGAACTGTCAAAAAGTCGGTCAGTTAGTCAGAATGTTGAAGCTAAAGTTGCCCATTCCAAAACATAGATCTCTATGGAGAAAGGGCAAGAAAAAGGACTCTGTTTTTAAATCAAAATATTACAAAATCCTGAGTACATTATCCTTGTTGCTTCTTTAAGTGAGAAAGCATTCCAAATATAGGATTAAAAATAAGCCTTGGAAGCTAGGAGATTACCAGTCTCAACCGACGACGCCGTTCTCGAACATGACTCCTAGATCAGCACCACCGTACTGTTAAAACATGTTTTATAAATTAAACAGGGTATTTTTTTAACCAGTGAGCAAAATTCTACGCAAAAAAAAATCTACGCTACGTCTAAAATGATATGCTGAATTAATGGTTACAGTTTGCGTACTGGGGGCCGATTCTACTAATTTGCAACGTTACACGTTCTATTGTGTTTCCACAACAGTTCGATTTCGATCGCCGTTCGATAGTTACATAAAAAGTCATTCTACTATTTTATAAGCAAAATGGAAAGTAAACTTAAAACGAATTGCAACTGAACTGTAGCGGGAACACAGCGGGTAACCCGCGTTATCAACATGCCAAAATAATATGTTTTATTAATACCAAAAAGAAAAAAGTTGAATCTAAAAATGTTACTAAACACGAATATGTGGCACTAAAAGTATTTTCTATAATTAAAAGACATAATGATCATAATTTTATCATTAACTTTGTCCTATAGTAAACGTCACGCTCATGTTCGATTTTGTTAGTAGAATAGGTTTTGACATTGTTTCAATCGATCGTTGGCGTAACTAAAACGTAACCGCAGCTGTGTCGCAGCTGGACCGTTGTTCATTTTAGTAGAATGCGAAAACGCTTAAAAGTGGTGATTCGGTTGCGGTTCTATTGCGTTTTTTTAACAAATTTGTTAGTAGAATCGGCCCCCAGGTTAAAAAATTGTCCTGTATTGAGATAGCTGTTGCAGCAACATATAACTGAGTAACCGATCACTACCATCCGTCTGATCACGCAAAAATCATCATTAACAATACTACAACATTACATAATCTTACAAATAAAGCCAGAGTAATTGCAGTGTGGGCAGAATTGCCAAGAATGAGGCTAAAACGTGACAGAGAAAGATTCAACCTTGACTTTAGTGCAGAAACTGTCAATGTAATACAACCTATGAAGAATAATTACGAGTTTTTATCAACCCACGCTACTGAGTCATTGGGGTCTGTGTTGCTATATGCGGATTTTAAAATAACACGTGTAAAATTGGAGATTAGTTTTGATTTTGATGAAAGGTTCGATTTAGACAGCGATGTGATAGATTTGGTCAGATAAAAGTAGATTGACTACCAACATCCTCGGTGTTTGCTGTTTTTAAAACGTAAAGTAACCGATTTAAAAGCAAATATACGTTTTTTTTTTTGCATTTTCACAAAATCAACTTTGGCAGCATAAATTCAAAATTGTGTAAACATCATCAACATCCCAAAATTGTGAAATTTTTGAGATAATGTTAGGCAATTCTTCACTGCAATTATTATCGCATTAAAGGAATGGGCCTTGTATTCGGAATAAACAGAAGGAACGAAATACGAATGATAGTAAAATATCAATGTTACCAAGATTTTTATGGAATGTTTGTCTCCTAGTTAATTCTGGTTTTTGAATCTTTGTCTAGTTTGACATTAATTTGTTCGAGTCAATTCTACAGTTCCTTGAATTCGTGATTTCCGGATTCCGTTCTAATAAATCTATGCATAAAATATTCTTATATCATGTTAATGAATAATTAAATTCCGCATTTTGCGCCAGATTGACATTGGATCATTATGAAATAATTTATTTATGTTATTTATTTCTGCTTCTACTAAGTTACGTTCCATGGTTATGGTTAAGTGGAAGCCTATAACTCGGAAAAAACGATTTCCACAGCTTTCATCTATTTTTATTTTTGTGCCCATCACTCCTTCCCAGTTACTCCCAATTTATATCGTATAACATAATTTATAGACTTCAAACGGCTCAACGTTTTCGGAATTCAGCTCCAACGTTGCACGAAACTTCAAAATAAACGTGGAAACTAAAAATAGTCGGATTCGGAGGAAATTGTTGTAGCAACACACTGCAAGCAATGGTTGCCCGGTCGGCCGCTACCAAGTTTGTATTGAGCCTTCCATTCAAGCCTTTGTCGCACACAAGCACAGAAATACTTGCACACTCACACAGATAAACCAAGCGAGTTTGACAGTTCGCGGCAGCCGCATCAGTTGGCCGATGCTCGGCGTCGCGGCACGATCGTTCACCGCCGCCATCTTGAATTTACGAAACGCGGGCTATTTTTTTAATAAAAATAAACTAAACGTGTCAACTGTGTAAGTGTGTGCTAATGCTAACGTTCTTGTGGAGGTTTTGAATTTCGAATTTGTTTCGAATACGACCAGAAACAACGAGGGTTTCGGTATTCACCATAAAGTTTTTTTTAACGTGGCATGGACCGGTGTAAATTGCGAAATAATTATCGGGAAATCGATATATACCTATGTATAGTATTGTAAGAACTAAGGTGTTGATCTCGGTGGATTTGTCAAGGTTTGTCTGTGCTCCGACATTTTTTAAATAGTTTGTTTGTGGGTGACGTCCCGCCAAAATGTAGGTTACGGATAAAATACTTTAACGCATCTTGTTGACTGTTTCATCTCAATTCTGAAATGGCCGTATAAATTTAAAAAAAAATCTAGACGCTATTTTGCATCTGTGGATCAATATTCATCTTTATTATTATTTTGTTTTGGTAGCATAGTCTGTGTTCCGCTACTGTTCAAAGTTCTCCTCTTTTTTCGTCCAAATCTCTCCGTCTTGTGCGATCTCTGGCTATGTTGGCCCTGCAAATATTATCTGAGGGCAATTCCTGTATTTTTAGCAGCATCAATCTGTCAAAAACATCTCTAATCTCTCTACATTATTGACAAGTTTTTGACCTTAATTGTCGCTGAGATGAGATTGCTGACTAGATTTTGAAGGTTTTTTGCGCCGAAACAGGAATTGACCTTCTGGATCATCACACAGCCTTCGCCGTGGTCTACCTCGACAGCGGCGGCGATGGTTATTATTATCACCTGTTATTTACTATAAATAAGAAGGTATTATTGCATAGGTGGTAACACCCGAAGGTGTTACCAGCTATGCATTTCCGATATTATTCCTCCATTTTCAATAATAATAATGCTAACAATGCTACAAAAATGATGTCATTGCCATTGGTACCTATAATAATATGCGATATTAAAAGGAAAAATTAATACACTTATGAAAATAAATGTCACGTTTAACATTATGTAGGTACTAAAGTAAATATAAATATTACGTCGTTTAATCCAATGAGACTCATGTTTAGCTTTTGTCAGAATTATGTCATTCTAGTTTACATTGAAAAAAAAAAAGTATAAAAGTATAAAATATGTAAGTATACTGATACTCTTGTTTAGATATTCCTACCTTATTTTATGCAATTATTCATTCATAATATTTAAACAAATTGTCATCAATACAAAGTTTGTACTTAGACAAATCGACGATTGTGTTTTTAAACACAATCATCATAATCATTGAAATCTAACTTAGTAAGAGCATCTGAATACATTGTCTTATTGTTTTCAATAACATTCCTACTATGAGCGAATATAACAAAATGATTCACTAAAAAAAATCTTGTCTATGAACGATGTAGAACTTTTTTTTGCCGAGTCTATTATTTTCGGCTTAGATGAATCAGATGTTGTTACAAGCTAACGAACGGTAAAAAAATTTTGAATGGGCATTTACAACTTTTAATTATTCGATTCAATATGCTTTTTTTTTAAACAGCCTTTTTGTTTCAAAAAGATCATAAACAAATTGATATTAAAAATAAATTCTTGTTAATGCCTTGAAGGTTGTCACGGCTAAGGATGAAATTGAAACTAGTTATCATAATATAAACCTTCGTAGCTATGCTATGATAATGCGCTTAAATTAAGCCTTTTCCGTCAAAAATCCACTCTTGCGCAAGGTTAAGCCATGGATGTAATGACGTCACATGTCCCAAAAATCGAAAGCCGCATTCATTTCCTCCTTTTTTGAGCGGTTAGGACCCATACATCGTTTATATACACCTGACTCACAGATAACGTCATAACGTTTGTCACGAAGATGACAAAATTCTTACACTATCAGAAATTCAAAGAAATTCCAACCTTACGTCTTCGAAAATAATGATCCATGTACTGTTTATGTATGTACAGTGTAAGTTAATACTGTAATGTGATATACAGTTTTGATACAGTGATAGATCATTTAGCGTGTGAACGTAAAGTTGAGATAATTCTTGTGCAGACGGAAAACATAAGGATAAGTTTTTAGCCATTGCGCATACAAAAACAAAATCAGCTGTTCCATACATTTTGACCGCGTAGGTATTGCACTTTTCTATGAAACAGCTGATTTTTTTTGTATAACCGACGAAAAATTTCTGCGCTGGGAGGTCTAATGATATGCTGAATTCATGGTTACAGTTTCCGCACTGGTTAAAAACTTATGCTGGGCCCTAATTCTGTATGGTTATAATGATTCCACGAGGAATCTTACCACGTTCCAACTACGTCCATATCGTGTTTTTTAGAAACCAATGTAACGGTCAGGAATCGCAATGTCATATTCTGTATTTCCAAGACAATTTGTCGATATAATTAATACAGTATTATGTCATGTGTGATTGACGTGGTTTCGAGTAAGGAATCGTTAAGTGGTCATAGTGAATTCAGGCCCTGTATAGGCAACTTCTTTGACGTGTCGAAAGCATGACAGTGAATTCGATTCAGTTGACCCTCAACTTCCACTCCCACAGCATCATCAGTGGCAGCACAGGTCACTCACTCACACGTCATTCTCTTGCCTTTATCTCAATTTAATTGGGGTCGGCGCAACACTTCTTTTTCTACCACCCTTTCCTATTAGTCGTCATCTCTGTAGTCACACCCTTTCTCTACTATATCATCATTCACACAGTCCGCATTCTTTGGGGCAAAGGGGGCACAATATGCAACTAATGCATTTGTAATAGTTGCTGTTGATAAAAACACTGCTTGTACAGTAAGCCTCACGTCAGTGTAACCAACTAGTATAAGCTGGCCTCGTATTATATCGATACTAGGTACCACTCTGGGCCAGCCCAAGGTCAATGTGTTATAGTGTGCGGTGGGCTGTACCTAAATAAGAGTAAGGAAAATATTACAAAAACAATGTCAAGGAAAATTGTTTAAAATTCGCAAATTATTTAGGTTTAGGTTATTTAGGCTCTCAAACGGTGAAGGAAAACATCGTGAGGAAACCGGCATGTGACATCTACCAACCCGCATTGGGCCCGCGTGGTGGATTACGGCAACTCCCTCTCACGAAGAGGCCTGTGTCCCAGCAGTGGGAACGTTATAGGCTGAGTATGAGGTTATTTAGACACAAGCATATTTATTTATCTTCCTCACTCATTAATTAATTGTTTATAAAGATTTTTAAGTGAAACGGCCATCCCTAGACATTCTTCTAACTCAATGTAAAATTGTAACACAAACACGATCATAATAAAACAGAAGTAATATATTCTGACAACATGTTTAATCTTTACTGTTTTCCCCAAAAAAGTGTTCTACTAATAGCTATTAAATTCAAAAGTGGTTAAGTCAGAACACTCCCTTAGATTGGTATCGAGATAATTTCCGATTGGCTAATTCAGTTCAATTTGGCGAGACCTGTTTCACTAGTTTGAAATAACGTTTATTTCTGTCTACCGCTCACTTGGCGTTGCCTTTCACACTGATAAAATTTAGAATGAATCTGGTTCTCGTCCTACGCATAGCCTTAAAACAAGAAAGAGCTACTGTAGTTTCAGCAGAAACGAAGGGTTGGCAAATATCGTGGCTACTTATTTGGCCCAAATGTACTGTGGATGTAAAAGAAGATGCAAGATGGTCCTCAAGTAAGGGTTAGACCGTCTTAAAAGTATGCAAGCCTAGTACTTTTTGTTAGGTTGCCCTGCATAGCTATTCAGAAGTGTTCGACAGGCTATCAAAAATGGCACATTTCTATAACCTGATTTGCCTTGTCCCCGACTGCAAACAGTTGTCGGAAGAATAGCGGTTGTCTATTTGAATTAAATGGAAAAACATTTCGGATTCTGAATTTGTGAAAAGCGCTTATAGGACCCCTACGATACGGTACGAAAGCGTTTCGAATGAAACGCGTATCGTACGAGCATCTTGAATTTACCTCACAGCTAAAATAGTACCAAGTGCATACAAATTCACTTGAATAATAAATAAATAAAAACGTCAGTGAATTCACAAAACATGCAGAACATAAACTGATATCATTAGATAAGATATAACTCAGATATAGTGAGGCGGAACTGATTTTACGTAATACCGACGATACGAGTGATATTTATAACAAACATGACTACTAAAGTTTATTTAATGATGTCAAGTTGGTGGTCGTTCAAGGACGAGCCAGTATTTGATGTTTTCTGTATTTGTAATCAATGCATAATCTCAAACGAGTTCTTGATTAATTCCGTCTTTCTTCTAGAATTGTGTGGCGCCATCTTGAAAAACTACTGGTTTGATTTTGGCGCGAATTTTACGAAATGATCTAGAGTTATTTGTGGATTATAAAAAGAACAGACATATTGTTTGAAATAGAAATTCAGAGCATAAATAGAAGTCGATGATCTAAAAACAAACGGTAAATAAATAAAAGAAGAAGCAAATAAGAAAGTTCAGACTATGACGAAGCATGTATCGGTTAAAATATTGAAATACAATTAGCCTCAGTTAATTTCAAACGCGACGACTGTATAGGTGTCACAATGGAATATGTTGACGCTTGTCAGTCACTAGGGCTGGTAGAAACTCAACATTAATTAATTAAATTGGCGAATTGTAAAATAAATATATAATGTGGCCAGAAAGAGGATGAATGAAAACTGATAGAACAGCTAATAGAGATGTATGGATGAATGAACAAGACACGACTCAAAAAATTGACGATGATGTCGATAGTGGTGATGAGGGAATTATTGTGGTGTTGGGAGAACTATAGGGAAAAAATCACCAGTAAATTGAAACTGAGTTCGTTGAGATTAAGGGAATAGTTGCAGGAGGACTTTCTGCTAGTAGCGTTACGTTATTATGATATTTATGCATATTGAGTTCTTGCTAAAAATTGAATGTGTCTTGTAAACCTTAATATTTTTGTTTATACAGTCTACATGATTATGAACGACATTCACAAATGACATTCATAATTTAAAATGCATTTAAATTAAACTTCATCTAACTCAATTAAATTGATGCCACTGATCATCATAAATTCTGAATAAGATGTTCCATCTCATATTATCTTAATCAGTTTTTAATTTTAGAGTTATTTGCGTATGATGTTCAGTGGCAACCATATCAGCTACATCCTCTTACTCCGAATAAATTACTGGAGGGCTTTGACCAACTGTTCTAATGTCAGTTCTACAATAAAATTTTAGATGTATTGTATGATGTATATGTATTTGCTGAAGTTTTAGTTTATCTAGCTTAAATATTTCAACAGGCTTATGGCGAGATGTAGATACTTTAGTATTACGGTATAAAGTACTCAAATAGTTTCCTCTTTAGAATTAAAAACCACATCCTAAGTTACACATAGTGGATGGGGTTTGTCTGCGCAGACCATCAACTTCAAACTCAAAGCATTTAATATATATGAGGCACTTTTGAATAATCAAAGAATCGGTTAGTTATGCACGAAATTGAACGCATTCCAAAACGTCGATCTCTATGGAGAGGAAACGGGCATCATTTACTTGAAACTATTCCTAAGCAAGATTTGCTATTAAAATATTAAAAGTAAAAAATAAGGTAACAGATATAAAAGCAACCAAGTGTAACCCCACGATAATGATACGATAATCAGTTTTCGCATGTCAGTCTCCCATCTCGACATAAGAAAGTATGGCAGAACTATGGAAAACTTCCCACGTGCCTTACTCGAGGTATAAAAAAGAAAGTTAGGTAATAAAGAGTACTGTATTCTAGCTCAGACTGAGATGGCTTCTTGATGCTTTAACACGTAAGGTAGATTAGCGATTAAGTATATTATTAGCTGGACTTAAGCTAGGCCTAGAGGTCGATTTAGATTGTCAATCCACCGATTGACTTATCTAGTATGATTGCTATGGTAGGTAGGTTGGTGGTTTTGTGTATAGTCCTAGTAATATAGTACTGCAGTGGCTTACACAATATGAATTACAGATGTAATTTTACTGTAATTTTGGATGCAAAGCCACTTATCACCATATTATCTTTAAAATATAATTTTAACAAGTTCCTGCAAGTCAATGCATTGATTAAAATATAGCTTTTATTGATGACCGACAGAACGTCATCAACTAATATAATCATTAAATCTCTCGATTACTTAGTTATCATTAGCACTGCTCATTAATTTAATTACTGTAGTGGTATTTATAGGAACAAAGTCACCGTCTATTTTGTGTTCCAGATCGATAACTTTATCGAACTAACCAGAAAATTCATGTGCAATATTATTTAAGATGGATGCAATGTTAAATAATGTTTTGTTCTCTTTTGCGGAAGTAATAGAGCTCGAAATTGTACTAATTTGAGGTTTGTTGATGTTGCAGTTATTGCTAAAGAATGCAGTTAAGCATAAATTGTTAGACTAGGCTTAGTGACGCATAATAACAACTCGTAAATAAAAACTGATTATTGTAATCTTTGTTAAAATTCCCGCAATATTTTTGTCGTCGTTATCATATTTAGCAGATACTGCCCTCATTTATGTCAGGACAACTTTTGGTTTTACTTATTCTAACACAATAATTTGTTACTTATTATGGATCTGTCATCATCATCATTGGCTGGCTTGCCCACTGCTAAAGTTAGTCCATGCTTTCTTGGTCTGGTTCTTTATAAATTTTTGTTGGTAGATGTAAGCATCTACTAACAAAAATAACCTTTTACACGCTAAATCTGGTTTTAAATTATGACCTTTAAAGTAGCATTTCTTTAAATGGGCTTCATACAGACAGATATATTACAATGCCTTAACGCTTCGGGGTGCATCCGAACGACCGCACAACGGCTTGCTAAGACCGGCTTCCCTCGAGATGTCTCCTTCAATGTCAAATGAATACTATATTATGTAATATTTTATTTTTGTTTATCAGATGCAACTTATGCAAATAAAAACTATATTCTTTACTTTTTCACCCTTTTTATCTACGTTCCATTTTTATTGTCGCTGATCTTTTTGACGTCTGACCTCTTAACTTTTAGTTCTAATAAAACTTACAGACTAGGAGTCCATTAAAGTAATTATAGTTACAATATTTACTCAGACTACTTCCAACAATTCAATCCATTTGAACAAACTACTACCAGTCAGCTAAGATAACGAAGCGTCGGAGTATTCAGAAACGAGGCCAGCATGCGATTATATGGTCATGTATAATGTCCAGGTCGAATTTTGTTTTGATACTTTCATGCCCGCCAGCCATATGCTCCGCAATGGTGATCGTAATGAGCGATACTTACAGAAAGGTGAAAGGGGCATGTAAAAGTCTCTAATTGCACTGCACTTGGAATTATAAAGTAAGAAACGCTTAGCCTAATGATGGTTGACTGATCCAAATTGGTTCGTCGATTGAATTTAATGTTCGTAATAATAGTATTTATCATGCTCTAGTTAATAACGATGATGAATCGCGTTTTTTTAATGGAAGGAAGGTTAAAATCAGTGATGTTAATTACTTTAATTCTGCAATTGTAAGTCTAGATTCTGTTGTTATCAAAATCAATGATGCTGGAAACGATGTGGTAGAATAACTCGAAAGTCGATCAGACCTTTAATGATCATAGTCTTGAACATACTCTACCCTACAAAAGTACCTACCCTCCAGCAATACGTGATCACAACATCTACAACTACCGTATCAAACACTCGTTTCGTGCATCCCGGCTCTCAGCAATCCCGTTAGTGAACCGGTCTCGGAATGCCGTGCGTTCCCCACATTGTTTTGACGAATACGAGACTGATTTTAGTTCTCCAATACGTCTTTGTTCTCCTGGTACTTTCGTGTGCAATTTGTTCTATGATCCGTGACGGGGTAAGCATTATAGAAATGAAAATTTAAACAAACGTGAATTTGATACTAATGGTCGTAAGATTTGAAATGATTAGTTTAAACTTTGATTAACTGTAGGACCATTACAACCCGCTTTTATCTAACAAATTAGCAAATCGTCACTAGTATAGTTGACCTTAATGTAAACCATTCCCTCACTCATTTCCCGGCTTTGTTTCATGTACTTCATAGTTCCTACATTTTACTTCTGCCCAGATCAGTAACAAAAGTTGTATCATCAACTGAAAGTGTGGTATAGTAAGCCATAATTGTCTATGGTCCACCACATGCGGTTTTCTGTATACAATCGTGATAGGTTTTTTTTTTTTTTTTTTTTCAGGGTGGGAAATCATCAAATGACTTCTCCCGCTCTGGGTGGAGCAGGAGGGCGTGTCAGACTTTTACTGACTAAAACCCACCCGTGATCCCTCAGTTGCCTGTGTGCCAGGGGCGACGGTATCTCTTTCTAACAACCCGCACCCCTGGCAGGCATCGGCCCTTGCGGACCCCACCAGTCTGGCGCACCAGGACACATGGCACGCCGTGACCACCCCAGGAACCAAGTAGCACAAGGGCCCCAGACTACCCTGGCACCCTTGTTCCCTTGGCCCCCTGCGACGGGTCAGCTCAGTGGCCCCGCCGCCTACCACTTCTCGGCCGCAGGGGATAGGGAGAGCGGCCAACGCTATACCGACACTCCTCTTCCCCTGCGGCCCCACCGCGTCCGCCATCAAACGGTGGCGGCCCCGTCCAGGCCACGGAAGGGAAGAGCGCTACTCAAAAGTACCGGCACTCCTCCTCTGCCGCAGCCTGTAACCCTCAGCCGCGATGCCTCCCATTCGACATCGCGGCCCGCCTCAGTTTCGGTGCACCTCACCGCAACCTACTTTTTGGCCGCTACGTCGTCGGCTTGGAGACCAAAACCCTGACGAGCGGCCCCACCTTTGGGTTCCTCTTCGCTTCACCGTGGGAGTGGACCACGGCTACTGAGCCCCCCCGCAACGACAATGCGGGAACCCACTGGGGGGGATCGTGATAGGTTGAGATAGAGTAACACATTTCTCCTAGTTTGCTCTAAATATAGGTAAAACGACTTGGTTCGCTCGTTAAAACTACTATGTAAACTGAAGTATACATTCCGAATGTTTTAGCACTTCCTTAGTCATTTCAATTCTTTTAACGATTTCCGCTTTATTAAAAAGACTGATCCTTAATCTGCAAATGGTGGTCCTTCCGTACTACCTTGCAAAATCAAAATAAATAATCTCTGATTCATCTTGCAACGAAAATTTTTGTATCCCAACGAAATATATGATTCACAGTTGCAATGACGATTGTATTACTCACATCTTATGCAATTTCTCTAAAAAAAAAACCAGTTCCAAACCGGTAACCGAAGTTCTCAGCCTGTGTGCTTAGAATTTTGATCATCTGAAGATGTAATCACAGTTGCAAGTCTAAGTAGTTTTAGAAACTGCATTTGCAAAGGAGATAAAGACACTGTTCGCGCGTTGAAATATAATGGGGACTCATTTAGGTTTGCGGTTAGGCTGTTGACTCAATGAGAAGGTCCGAATTTGAATGCAGATAATTAATTTTAATGTGCTGACTGCAATTTAGGGGGCTATGTCTCCTTTGTTTAAGCTTGAGATTTGTTGTGGCCAGAAGGATCAACGACTTCATATACCTTAATGATAATGCGTACCTTTACAAACTGATGAGAATCTCAATAGGGCGTTATGAATGCAGCGACGCATCTAGTTATAATCCAAAATTCGTCTCCCGCTACACTTTACATATATGTACAAGGATAAGATGCAGATATCTAAAGACAGAATCTATTCAAATCAACAAGCTCTGTTAATGCAAATATACAAAATACGAAAAATCATTTATTTAAGAAAAGATAAGCTTCTAAATTATTCATTTTCAACAAAGCAGACGGCTCACTTGACGTCAAAAGTTTAGTTCTGCATATAAGTGATTTCACGGCTATGTCATGTAACGGTGTGGCGCGGTCAATGGTCATGGAATGGATCTCGTTGGAGCAAACGCTGCGCTGTCACGCACAATAGATGATTCGTCTTGAGAAATTTTAATTAGTTCGCACGAGACTAGTCGGTTTTTGTTATAGTTTTTGGTATGATTAAGGGGTTTTGTATTTGCTTCTTGTGAATTTGTCTCAAAAATGGAATGGTTTAGAGAATCTATGAGTTGAATTCTATCTACGTGAATACTACCATTCGCCTAATTTTAACCACTGGTATTGTCACATGTAATACAAACCCCTGTTTGTGACTATGAATTTTACAGTATTTTTCGTTTTTAAATTCAAATTTGTAACCATATTACTCTTTATTTTTTGATGCTTGTACGAACATTTTATCTTCCGTCAAAATATTGTAGCCAATAAACGTTTTAAAACAAACGTTATTACTTATACCATATTATGGGACGTTTCTTTACCCTCATCTGGATCTCAAACATCTCAATGTTACACATTTACTAAAGGATCTGCATATTCTGTTACACGTCAACAAAGACGAAAAGCAATTTTTAGTCTTAGTCCCCTTCAAATAAAGTTGGTTATGGCTTCATTTCCACTAAGTAATCTGATACTTTTGACGGTGTCTTTGGGATTATGATCCTCAGAAACTGGTTACATTATTAAGAGGACATTGGTCTTGGTGTCATTTATTAGGTATGAATATCGATCACTGATTTTATCCTTCTTTACTTACATACCTTCTTAGAGAAGCATTAGGGACTCAAGAGTTTAAGAGGCTTATATTTTAATGATGAAACAGGAGGACCTTTTAGAAAGTTTTACAATGCTAAGGACTATTATGCGTAACTTCATTATGAAACCATTGTTTTATCTACTACTAGGGAAGTTGTTATCCTGTGGTCAGAGATAAGGAAATAAGATTTTAAGAAAGCAAACATATTTTGGTATTGTGATTAGAGTGTATTATCGACTCGCTAAACGATTACATTTGGTTTATTAGGAAGTGTCTGCTAAAAGCGTCTTTTAGACGCTTTTTTAAATGACGATCTCGATATTTATATCCTTACTAGCTGTTGCCCGCGGCTTCGCCCGGGTGGAGGTGGAATATTATCCCACGGGAACGTACTACCGGGATGAAAACTATCCTATGTGTTAATCCGGATTATAAACTATCTGTGTGCCAAATTTCATCCAAATCCGTTCAGCCATTTTTGAGTGATTGAGTAACAAACATCCAAACATGTTCACAAACTTTCACATTTATAACATTAGTAGGAAGTAGGATAGTAGGATTTTATTCTTAATTCTGAAGTTTTATTAGCTGAAAAGCTTTCATATGTTTTACATCTTCTTCTATTACTTTCGCGCCAGCTCTTGCTTTTGCATCAGTTATTAGATTTTTTACTAGCTTATAATTGATGTTTTAACCTAAACTAAGTATATTGTTGAAACTCGGCATTATCTTGGGGCACAGTAGTGCCCCCGCCAAGACATGCGAAGCGGAACGCAAGGGTCAGTATTAATATCAATACTAAAATAATTACTATACAAGTTTTCGGAATCGGATCAGAATTTTCGAACATTACCGCCTGCACACAAGCTCTTTAATTCTTTATGATATTAGTATTAATAAATGTTGAATTCCTTTTAAAAATAGGTCGTAGTTTTAACATTTTATGAATCATTCAATACTGTAACAATTTATTGTGTTATTGAGCCAAGGAAAACAACTAAATGCTTGTAGGCGGCTAGTTATTTATCATTCATAAGTATAGCATTGTCATGTGTGGCTGTTACAAGTACTTCTAATTGTAAAGGATATGCACTATTGTCATAGTCTGGGTGCATGATTTGGCAAGGTGCCTTTTCTTAGTGCATTCTTCATGCCCTCTATTAAGATCTTCTTCTCTTGTATAGCTACAAACAATATGGCTTGCCTACTTTGTTGCTTTTATTGTCAGCGGTCGGTTCTCACATTATTGTATTGGGATTGCCTAACCAGTATCAGTCTTAAAAAGGGCTTTATTCCTTGAGTATTCCTCTCAGTCTGTCCAACTGTCTATGATTGCCAAGAACTTAATATCTTTTGCACTTATTTCAACTTTTTTTACTTCATTTGGTATTGCAATATGGCATGATACGTACTTGCTTCAAAATACATAATCAGCAGTAATGTATGTGCTGTCACGTACAACTTTTTTATGACCTACCTCAAAAACATGCGTTTGGTGTGTTTGCATAGCATCTATGTTGACAAATATTGAGTTAATGTCTTAGACAAATGTACTTACGCCAAAATCGCTTACTGACATGGACTTACATTGTGTTTGGAGATATGGTAGATGACTTTATGTTAGTTTATTGTTCAATGTGTTATGCTGATGATGTTATGTTTGACTATTAAATTGAAGAATGTTTTGCAATATTTTGGTAGATTTGCAACGTGGTAGCTCAGTGATATCGGCCTCGACTTACGAGTTGTACATTTTAAGTTCGAACCCAGACAGGCGTTTTACTTTGTGTAAATTATTTCATCACCACAGCTCTCAAAACGGTGAAGGAAAACATCGAGAGGAAACCAGCATGTCCTTGAACCAATCCACACTGAGCTTGCGTGGTGGATTACGGCCCACTTCTTCTCGCAGAGAGGAGGCCTGTGTCCCAGCAGTGGGAACATTATAGGGTGATTATGTTATGGAAATAGAGAGCATGGCTTCAAAAATTCCTGGCTAGGTTTCATGCACGTCAATGAGGGTTTTCCTGAATTTTCAAGCCACCAGCTGGTGCCACTTTGACAAGAGGTCTTCCATTTCGAAAATGAACTTAAAATATTTGATGTCATTCGTTTCATCCTTTCGTTCAACATTCAGTTCGTAGACGCATTAACACTTTAGACAGGTGCCCGGACCTGACGTCTCAGTGCTGCTACCTAGTGAACGTCATTTCAGAAAACCCTCTTTTTCGAATTTCATAGTACTTGATATAAAGCGCCAACTGCCTTATGACACGGATCACTTCTAATTATTATATTATTTCATCACCACTGCTCTCAAAACGGTGAAGGAAAACATAGTGATAAACTGGCATGTCCTAGAACCACAAATTCGAAGACATGTGACATCTACCAACCCGCACTGGGCCCGCGTGGTGGATTACAGCCCACTCCCTCTCGCCGAGAGGAGACATGAGTCCCAGCAGTGGAAACATGGCCGATTATGGTCATGGATTATGGCAACATTATTACGTAACACAGTCGCTAAAGATTACATTCTGACAGTTGAAGTTCAACTGTCAATCTTAAAACAGAAATGGTAAATTAACGGTAATTTTTTAACACTTTTTCCACAATTGGAAAATGACAAAGCCTTACAAGATCAAAAACGGAGTCAAGCTGTTGAATTTACCATATCTGTTTTCTGGAAATAAGACTTGTAAGTCCATTTAAGTAAATCCATTGGCAATTAATATCAATGAAGCTGAATGTTGAATGCATGATACCAAGCTTATTTCGGCAAGATGGCCGCTCATTTTGGGCAAAAACAATTACATTTCAACAACTATCGAAACTTTTTCATGTTATCAATGAGAATGACATAAGATACATTTAATGCTAGTATTATTTAATATATTAATCGAGGATATCAAGATATCTCGGCCTTACTCGTAAACAATTATGTAATTTGTGGTATCTTATATGGTAATGGTCTTTTAGTGGATGTATGAGATAATACTTACATATATAGAAAAAAAAAATTTGATGTAAGTACAGCCAGTTGCGAGTGAGGCAAATTAGTTAGCAGTATTCCTACAACTTAGGACGTGTGGTAGGCACCAGTAAAAAGGCGCTTTACTCTCTATATCCGGGGACGTCTATGAGGACACACAGAGGACTGAAACTTAAACTGCGAGGTAATTGCGGAACACGCTAGGAATAACTTGTCATTTTGACAATTCAACGACATTCATTGCGTTATTTACCTTGTTGCGCACACAAATTTTTCGAAAATTTATAGCAATGGATTAGCAATATACTTCAAAATGATTCAGATTGTGTTACGCAATTAGGGTGCTGATCACCAATGATTCTACCACCTGTGGTGACCAATAGCAATCCAAAAACAAGGTTTTGTTCAAGATAATTATTACTTCTTATATGATATTGGAACCTTTATAATCATCTCCAAATTGTGTGTTAGATTAGGTTAGGTTATAGAATATAGAAAATTGTAAAACAGCTTTTTATCTTTCGGACATTACACAGTTGTCGCCACAGTTACCATAGTAACTGTTGACAGTGAACTCTGCTCGTTCCATAAGAGAAGCAGGGCGTGAAGATAGCTCAATTTAATAACACTCATGTAGCGCTGACAACTGCTGTCATTATAATTATAACAAGTCGTGTAACTACATTTTGCGGGTTAAAATGCTTTGAACTTGGTAACTATGGAATGTCTAACAGTAGGTATATTTTTCTTGGAAAACCTCATAGTAGTAGGTACTTATCTACCTAGCCTTCTCACATCTGTGTTGGGGTCAGCTTCCAGTCTTACCGGTTGCAGCTGAATACTAGTATTTTACATATAGCGACTGCCTATCTAACCTCCACAACCCAGTCACTGGGTAATACGATATCCTTTGGTAAGACTGGTTCTCAGACCTTCGGGCTACTGATGACCCGTATCGACTATCAAAGATCTATGAATGACAGTCGGGACCAACGGCTTAACGTACTGTCCGAGGCACTGAGGGGTCTTGATATGTGAAGATGGTCACGTATCCACGGACCAACACCGGCAAACGTAGCTTAGCCACAAGCGTAGATAGAGTAATTAGTACTAGGATTATTCAAAACTCAGGTAAGGTATACCAAAGAGGTTGCTTATTATATGATATACAGTAACGGATATCCTAATTAAACACCAAACCTTACATGCTGAACATTTCTATATCTAAGGTGGAAATCGTTGATCCTTGGGACAATTCAAAAGCTGTTTTTCAGAAAGATCAACGCCTGTTTCATCACTGCAAAATGTCCTGTTAATTTAGGTGTTTAGTAGATAGGTTCATATACATCCTGAATCATTTAGAAGTCTAGTAGAAATTGCTTAGCCCATTCATCGTGGAAATAGCCCTGATATTTTAAAAACACTTAAGATTTGATTTAAAAAAATTGTGAGTGACCGCTCGCAAGTCAATTCTACGAGGTTGTCTGCTGCTTAACCGGTCTTGCCTGTGGTTACCTTAATAAATTAAGGGTTCTAGTCAGGGCTTAAAAACTTAAAACTAGAGCGACTACCCCCTAAGGACACCCCCTGTGGGGTACGGACTTCGGCTTAGGGCATCGCTAGTAGAAAGCAGCAAGGAACAGCCTAGATCGGACTGAGGATTTGATAGTCCCATTGAACTGCAATAAATATTTGATGCTTAAAATCCTCAAATCTTAAACAATACATAACGAAATATCTATACAAACGATCATTTAATTCGAAGCGGATAGCACCGAGGTTAGTGAATGTAAGACTAAGGAAAAGGCACTAGACCTCAATGTAAAATGTAACGCTCTTTAGACGAAGGTTTTAACAGTTTCCGTAAATCTGAGAAGGAAATAACATCCTAGGATATGCTTTTAATCTGTACTTCCTTTTGAAGATCTTGGTAAAGTTGTAGATAAAGTTACTAAGATTAGTATTTGTATATTAAAATACTCAATACTCAAATTTTATTTGCATTCCACAATGTGTACTTAGGTGGTAAATAAAAAAAAAATTGTGATCATTATGGACCCTGTCGGGCACAGCAAAAAATAGTAGGAGAGAGGAAGCTTTAATTAAATAAGTAGTTAAACTTAGATTTAAACTAAATCTAATAATACCACTACATATATTGGTGCTTTATACCTACAAGCTATATGATGTAGAAGAACTGGCTGGCTATCGTATTGCGGTTATGAAGCTCGCATGTCTTCAATTATTGTTTGCTTCTTTTCAAAGATAAAGATTTTCTTTATCGTTTTGTGTTGTGATCTGTTTCTACTAGGCCACCGCTGCGCCGTTGAATATAGCCTTTCCCATACAGTTTCGAAAAACATTCATTAAAACATCAGCCTATAAAGTTCCCACTGCTAGGACTGCTGGCTATGAGAGATAGTGGGCCGTATAATCCAACACACGGGCCCAGTGCGGGTTGGTAGATGTCACATGTCTTCGAATTTCATGGTTCTAGGACATCATAAATTTTTGCAAACGAATTGATTCCGTTGTTGTTTTACAAAAGTAAGATTTCGCTATTATCTTCTTCACTTCTTGAGTTGCTTTTGCATGATTTTCGTCTTATACATAGCTGGGTGAAGCTACTATATGGGCTTTCTAGCCAGGAGCCATCAAATACAGTCAACAACCTTCAAAGTCTAAACTACCTATCTGTAGTTTTTCAACTAAACGAACCACTCTATTCTCCTGAATGTACTAAGACACCAGTGGGCGGCAGAATGTCGGCGACTAATTTCGCCGACCAGTTTACTGAATCGAACACAATTTTTCAATTAGCACCGACTTTGGCCGACAGTTGTCGGCGTAACCTAATTAATTGACCACTGGGTATTGAGGCAATGATTTTTAAATGATTCTGTAGTCTTCTTTTAAATGAATGGCTTGTGTAGTTTCTTTTAAGGAATTGCCTCTTCAATGGTAGGTGGAGTTGACTGATTTATGT
The DNA here is from genome assembly GCA_947359405.1 of Antitype chi. NCBI lineage: Eukaryota > Metazoa > Arthropoda > Insecta > Lepidoptera > Noctuidae > Antitype > Antitype chi. The sequence goes on along the minus strand of OX375829.1, from coordinate 5,149,583 downwards.
CTTCAGCAGACATTTCATTCTGAATTAAGTTTTACATTATTTAATGAACCAGTTTTTTGCGGTTATATTATCATCATCTGCCTATTATTTTCCAAACATGTTGGGGTCGGCTTCCAATCTAACCGGATGCAGCTGAATACCAGTATTTTACATGGAGCGACTGCCTATCTGACCTACACAACCCCGTTACTGGGTAACACAAGACCCCTATTGGTTGTCAGAGTTTCGGGCTTCGGACGACACGTACCGACTGTCAAAGATCCTTGAATGACAATACCAACGGCTTAACGTGCATTCCGAGGCATGGATGGGTCTCGGTATGTAAAGATAGATGGCTTACGGACCAATCGTGTCAAGCGTAGCTTAACCTGATTGAACGACCCATGCGGCTTTTATTTCTCAGCCATAAGCCCGTCAACACGGTTATATTATAACAAATACATTTTAATAAAGCATTGACAATATATACTTATTCAGTAACAACCTTCAGAGATTTCGAAGAAGTTCTATTATTGTTCTAGGCATGTAGTGTCAAAATAATGCTTAAAAAACTTTAATTGTTCCATAGACATTGAGACAAGGAGCACGTCCAAAAGTCGCCAAATACAGATTCTTTAACGACTTTGCAATCTTACACTTCTACTGAAACAATTCTTAGTATAAACAAATAAAATCAACTTACACAAAGCAAAGTCACAAACACCCTTAGACTCCCGCACACAAAGACACACACACACATACCACACACCACACACACACACACACACACACACCACACCACACTCACAACATACAAATTGAACAGCAGTAAATTATAGAAATTACGTACCAAATCTGATCTTTCATATAAGGATTTTATTTTATTTTTAATTTTATTTTATTTATATAATGGTTTTCTTACCTAAATTAAGTTTTAGTTTATTTTATATCTTTAATTTTTATATTTTTGTAATTTTGGCTCTGCAGTCTCGAGAGGCTAACTACTAGTTTAAACTGTCGCCCACTTCAACTTTTATTTAATAAACAATCAAAATGTTTTATATGTATAATGGTGCCCAAGATACAGGCTGCGCCTAGTTTGGGACCAATGATATCTCAATACTGTAATTTTTAATGCTTAAATAAACGATTTTTACTTTACTTTTTTTACTTTTACTTTTTTTTTACTTTTTTTACTTTGACCAGAAGTCGTAAAAATTACTTTTATTTGTTTTAAGACTGGTCAAACTATTAGGCGCTGTTATTTTTCTACCGATACGCGCCATCATTGTTTGAGTAAGCGATATTTTTTTTTTGTTTGTTGTCATAACTGCCGTAGCGGTTATGTTTGACTATAGTGCTACTTTTAAAGTAAAGAAACTGGCATGAATTGGAATTGATGGTTATGCGCTTTAAACTTACCTACTAAATGATTTAAGTTTCGTCTTTTACAATCGAGTGTTCTTTATTTTAGTCCTAATTTTGCTGACAACTGTTGAGAACGAACCTCGTTGTCTTAAATTAGATATTCATTCATATGGCCACTTGTTTCAACTCTTATTGATACAAATGGTTAATGATATCAGAGGCTGAATATTGAGCGTAAAGTGGCGTGTTTTGAATTAGAGAGAATTGAATTATTTGTGATGATTGGTTCCGGATGAAGCAGTGTTTTGTCTAGTTGAACATATGTTGGTAAACTTTGGTGGAGGACGATTTCAATTGCGTAGTTATTTGGGGGTCGAATGATTAGTTTCACTTTCAAAATGTATCTCTTGGACTGACTGATTTGTAAATTAGTATTTAGTGTACATAAATTGAATTTGGATTTAATTGAATTTCTATTATCTCAATGCTTCATTGCAATCGATATTAAAATTAAATCAACAACTTTTTACAACTTTCGTACTTTTAAGTTTCACAAAATCTACAACACACTTCGCCTTTTCGCATTAAAAGTGTACAATTTCCAAAAATATTCAAAATGGGGTTAATATGCGGAAACGTTTGGTATCACCAGTATTTTTCTCTTTAAAACGCTCTCCTGTAAAATTTGTAAGTTTTGAGTTTATACAGTTTTAATGCGAGAAGACGACTTATTTAAATTTCATTTCTATGCCAAATAACGTCATAACGCGACAATAATTACACGTATTACAAAATGGTCAATCTTTTGTAAATTATGAGTATTTTGGCGTTTACGAAATATTGTGATAAATAAAATAAAACTGGTTAGTGGGAATTTAGAAGAACAATACGAGTGAGAACTACTTCGTAATAATTAAGTAATTCGAGGCCTTTTAGAGGCTGTAAGTGACACACAAACACACTTAATCTTTGCAAATGGCCGAAACCAAGAAAGATTCTCATAAAAAGTCAATATAGATACTTAAACATTAAATATAAATGTTCCCCTCTGCTGGGACACAGGTCCAGAGGGAGTGGGCCTCAATCTACCACGCGGACCCAGTGCGGGTTGGTAGATATGAAAAATGTATTCGAAATTTTGGTTAGTGAGACTATGTTTTCCTTCAGTTTATATACTTAAATGTAGAGATGAAACGGATAGCAGTTTTGCCGGATACCGGATATTCGGCCAACCTTGTAGCCGGATAGTCGGATATTCGGCTGCCGAATATGCGGGGGACTTCGCCCCTTATAAGTTTGCCAAAATCTATCTTTCAGCACCTTGCAGCAGTGTGCACAGCGAAAGACTTTTTTCTGAAGCTAACCTTGTTTACGAAGACAAGTGGATCCGCTTGCTACCTCATAATCAGAGATCGGATATTCGGTTGCATATTTACCTAAAGATATTTATTGGTTATGAAAGTATGGGAGCGGCTTTATAAATTATTTGTAATATTTTTTAAATACCCCGGGATTCTTTGATTGCATAACTATTCAGATGTGTATTATTTTAAAATTAATGTTTAACCCGATATAAATATGTGTATGTACTGAAGGAGGGGTGGTTTGTATTAGTTAAAACAAAAAATAAACAAATTACTTACCTAAATTAAGATTTTTTCGATATAAAAGTGCATTCCATGTTAGCCAACATCTCAACTTTAGGTGAATATGCATCCGAATATCCGATCTCTGCTCATAATGCAGAAAAATTTGTATTCATTCACCATAATTTAAAACAATTAATTAGTAAAAAAAAATATTTTTTTATCCGGTATTCGGCCGGATAGGCGCTAGTTATCCGGTATTCGGCGGGATAGTATTTACCGGATAGTTACCGGATATCCGTTTCATCTCTACTTAAATGCATTTAAAAAAACAGAAACACATATTTTGTTTTGTTGCCCCACTGCTGGACAAAGGTCTCTCCTTACTTTTCCAATTTTCTTTATCTTCCTGTACTATCTTGCCTTCGATTGAAGAACTTTGTTTTTCTTTTAACAGAACTTAATATATACTTATATCCTTTTATACCCTATGAACAAACAAGATTTCCTCTGAGGGATCCAACCTTCATAAATTTTAACTTCTTACAAATTGTTCTTGGCACATAATAAAAATCAGCATCATTTCGAATTGGGATTTGAAAAACGAACAATGCATCGAAAATCCGGACCCTATCATGTCATTGTCTGCGACCTTAGTTAAGAGTGGGGCTCCAGGGACAGCGTTATAATATTATGGTAAACTGGCTTTTATTTTTACGATGAAATTGTGTTTTGTTTTGTGTGCTGCGATAAAAAGTATTGTTAAAATTAAAAATATGCTCCAAAGGTACTCCAAAGTTTCAAACTATATTATAAATTCGATGCATTCTATGTATAAAAACGGTCGAAGAGAAATATTTCCGTGAATTCAAAATATACACAATATAATCGAAAATATCCATTGTCTGCTTTACAGATAAAAGCTGGAGTTCTTGTATAAGATATTCCATGTGACAGTATTAATACAAAAAAAAAAAGAAATAAACACTTACTAGAACGTAACAACTATTATCACAATCGCAACTTAATAGTTAAAGAGTAAAAGTAGTAAATATTGGCAATTAGCCAGGAAGAGTAAATTACTTTGTCATTGCGTAGTTTGTAATCAGATAATTCTAGTTATAACCGGATTCCGCTACATTCTAGATGAATGAATCGTTCACGTGCTGACCGATGATTTCAGATAACTGGCAAAAGACCCAGAAAAAATACGTGATGAATTTGCATCAAAATAAAGTCTTTATGACGTCTAGAACGTAGATCAATCACCTCTTTAAAAGTTCATAACTCTCATAACATTACAAAAGATTGAACTTGGTCATTTAAATCAACTTTTTTAGGGATCAAACTGCTTTTTCTGTCCATTCAAACTGCCAGCCCATCTACTTGAGTAATATCCCCTACTTCTTGCAAAACCTTGCCATTATCTCCGCTGCAACCGGCACCCCAACCTTACGATTGTTCGCCGTTTCCCACGGCCGAGTTGGTCAGTGTGGACGAAGGTCGTCCGACCTTGGATTTTTGTCTGCAGTCGGGATGTAGCTCACTGTACGATTTGGGGTACTTACTCGTATTGTTGGGAAACCTGTTTTGTAGTCTACCTAGCGTGTGAAACTTGATTGCAAGGAAGTTCGTTTTGTGTTATTCTTATTATGTTTAACATTTATACAAAAACGTAACGTGGGTCCTTGACAAGCTAGGTTACAATAAGTAAAAAATATTTTGTTACTTCGACATACTTGCATAGAGTTTTACTCAATTTTACTTCGATTACGTTTATGGGTAAGATGCATAGGCAAAGTTTAGTGTCAACTTACGCTTCGATCTGTCAAAATAAGTGCATTTTGGCGTAATTTTGACAGATCGTGTGTTCGTTGTATCTTTCCCATATGCCTAACCAAAGTAGCTTTGAAATAGATGACACCAGTATTTTTTCTTAAGCCATCTTACAGTTCTTTAGCAATGCTCTTTTCTTCTCTATTCCTAACGCGTGCGCAAGCGCCGACAACCATAGCTACGAGGAATACATACTTAGAACGAAATATTTCACGATAATCCGCCATTCTTATTCCGCACTAGTTCTGCTAGCTAATGGAGCGAGGTTTACAAAAAATCTAGATTAAAATCCGCCATTGTATTACGCTAGAGATTGCGCGCGTGTCTGTCCATGAAATTGCTCTGATGCAGCAGATTTTATTGCGAATTGCAAAATATTATGATTGCGGGTTAGGTAAATAGCTTATGTAATGTAATTAGCCTTTCTTTTGTGGTTATACTGTAAGATGCTAATGATTTCTTTGGATTTAAAAATTACGGATAGATTGCGGAAGTGATTGGGAAACTGGTACCAATTTGTACGTTAGGTACTCAGGCTCAATCAATAATAGATCGAGTAACTAAACAGAAAAAAAGAAGCGCGTTCCAAATTTAAAAAATCACCTTATCATATTTAAAAAAAATGCGATGTAGGTAAACGTGCTGGTTTCTTCTTTTCAATTTATTTATAGTCAGAGATGTAGACTGTGAAATTGTGGTAGATTAAATAGTATTTCTAAGTATTGAGTTGTATTACAAGGTCGGCTTGGCAGTCGGTCGATAACCTTACAATCTCAGCCACGGCTTAGAAAAAATAATGTCTTCTAAGTGTAAGACCAAGTGCATTACAATATGTCGTAGTTTTAACAACCATTTACTGTCTGTGCGTCGGAAAGCACGTTAAGCAGTCGGTCCCGACTGTCATTCATGCATCATTAACAGCTGTTCCGTCTTTTGACTACAGATATCGATACAACATACATCCACTGGTTGCTGACAACCAGTCGATCTATGTTGTATCGATCTGACAACATAGATCGACTGGTTGCTGACAACATAGATCGACTGGTTGCTGACAACATAGATCGACTGGTTGTTGATAACCAGTCAAGCTAAGGGGTGTCTTTGCTAGTAACTGGGTTGTGAGGGTCAGACGCAGTCCTTACATGTGAAATACTGGTATTTAACTGCATCTAGTCTGGAACCCGAGTCCAACGTAGTTGCGAAAAGACTTGGCAGATGAGGATCCCTCTCCGATTGAAGTGGCGCTAAACTCATCGAGTTTTAGCCAAACCGGTACTAAATTAAATGCATTATTCAAAATCAAACTAGGCTGAAAATCACCACTTTTTGAACGTTACATTTAAGACAGTCCCCCAAAACTTCACCTTCGCTTACTTACCCTGTCGAATTGTATCGATTACAAATCGTTTCGATTTCTACCTTTAAGGTATGAAACCTTCCGATGAATCAAGTCAACTTTAACGATTAAAATTGGTTACGAATATAATTATTCGTAATTGCAATCGATACGATACTTTGGTGTCGTTACAATCTTGAAATAAATCGAAATAAATTAAGCGGGCCCGTTAAGTCTTACCAATTCTGCACGATCCAAAACAAGTTTTCACTTACTTACCTATAACATTCATAAAATAAAATAAATATTCTTTCACTCCTTACACTCATGTATTGTTTATTTTTATCTCACGTAGCATTAACAATCAACAAATTAGTAATAAGTGGATAATGTTGCTAGTAGTAGTGTTTTGTTCTAATAAGATATTATTATAACATTTAATTTTATTGTACTCCTGTTTTTTATCCAGAAATAAAATAAATGTAGCTTCTGCCCGCGTCTACGTTAAAATATCTTGTTCCCCCGAGCCATTAATAATAATTATATAATTGGGCATTTTGAGAGTTGGATATTTTGACCATTGGAAGTTTTGACAATTGGACATTTTGGGATTTGAACATTTTGGCAATTGGACATTTTGGGATTTGAACATTTTGACAATTGGACATTTTGCCCCTGAACGCACCGCAACGCCTCGCGTCGCGTCGCCCACCCAGCGCCTTTACTTAGTTTAATTGCTTAGCTTTCTTTCTGTTTTTTCTCGGCTCCTAATGGTCTCAGAATGATGATATATAGCTTTTGGCTATACAGGGTGTAAAGAGAACGCTTCCGAAGCCAGAACGTAGGCTATATAAAACCTAAATACAAACGGATACCAATAACTTTTCGCCTTAAATTGTTTTTTTTTTGCATCAATTTAAAACGTTTGACGCTTCTGTAATGTTACTATTTATTTTATTTTGGCGGCGCTTTACAAAGGATGCCTAAGCCTAAAGTTGCCGCCTGGACTTGGTGTCGTTTTTCAATGTGTTTAATCTCAAATAATGGTTCATTAAACTGTTCTCACAGCATAGTGTACAAAAAATGCAAAAAAAATAGGTACTGTATCGAGGATATCTATCACCTGTCTTCGTTTTCGGGAGCGTTTCCCGTTTTTTTGTATAATATTCTCCTTGCTCAAGAACAAAAAGTTTTCTTTCAAAATTTGTAAAGTTCTTTTGCATTTGATAGCCCAATACGACTGGTAGTTCCAGAGATTATCGCGTCCAAACAAAATCTTCAGCTTTATTATTATTATACTAGCTTTTGCCAGAGGCTTTGCCCGCGTGTATGTCTGTGTATATACATATAAACCTTCCTCTTGAATCACTCTGTCTATTGATGAAAACCGCATTAAAATCCTTTGCGTAGTTTAAAAGATTAAGCGTACAGACACGAAAAATTACTTAGTTTTATATACTATGTAAAGATTTTTCGCCAATAAACTTAAATCTGCACAGTACGTAAATAAATGCTTATGTAGTATCTATATAAGCTGTATATAAATGTTTTGCGGTTGTGAGATGACAAATTGACGCTTCTCGGCCTCTAAAGGTCGGTTGCGAATCGAGATTAATTCGATTGAGGCAGAGTTCTTGATTTATTTACGAGTCTTTTCGTTTATCTTGATTACGCGTTAAAGGGAGGTGGGATTCCAACTTAAAAAATAAAGGAGTCTCAGTTTGACCTGTATGTACGTTTGTTTGCGATTATCTCGAGAACATTTGATCATATTTTAACGGGGTAGCACTGTTTAAAAACTAACGAATGTTGAAAACATAGTTTGGAAAATAATAACAGTTGAGAATTATATTTTATTCAATCGAAAATGATTATTTTTCAAACGCGTTTTTTTAATCTTTAATTTAATTTTTAAAAAAACGCGTATTATTGAAGTATTTTTGAATTGATAAATACTCAATACATCATTTTGTTTTATTATTTTACGGCCATGACACTGATCAGCTTAGAAATAAATAATAAATCTTCACCATATAAAATATGAATGGTTTTATTCTTCAAGTTTTTCGTATAATCAATACAGGACCAGCCAGTTATTTATGTAACAAAACTATTACTAATGGTTGGCGTTATCTGTAATCTTTTTAAATATCTCATAATTTGTTAATTAATTCTTAGTCATGTATTTACCTAGAACCATTTAACATACAAATGTTCCAGTCCACTTTCTTAATAGGTCATTAATTTAAGTTATTAGGATCTTAATGTGAGAACACAGACAGATAAATAATTAAGTGTATACCAAAAAGTCTTTAATGTCTGCAGTCGGAGCATAGACAGACTTGACTTCATCAAATGAGGTTGTTCACCAAAGTTTTTAATACTAATGTCGTTGCACAGTCACATTACTTTTTTGTTCAAGGTCGCCTAAATTACCTAAATCCTCGTTCTCATGGTAAATAGTATCATTAAAGCACCTCCTAAAGAACGAGTGAGTCATTATTTGTGTGTGGTAACACAGACCTCGTGAAACGAATGTAAATTATCCGTTCCTTTTGTTTCCACAGGCCGTTTCCAGTTTTATTTACACAAATGTGTAAGAAGCTTTATGTGAAAAACCGACTACAAGTGAATCATACTTTACTGACAGCGTATCCGAACGGATTTTAATAATAAAACGTAACCAAGCATTCCAAATTGAAAACAAAAACTAACGTTTAATTTAGTGTTGCCATATTAACATTAACAAGCTTTTTTAATACTCGATAAGACAGACATTTAAGTGAGTAATAACAGGAAAAAATCGTGTCAAGATCAATGAGTGTGTGTCAAGGGGTTTCTGCAACTTTCCTTTTGTAGAACAAGCGAACTGGATGACATCGATCGTGATAAAATAGTGGTGAATCGTTTAAATACGACCTCTGTTACCTTACACGGGCTTATTGTGGCTGGATTTTGGCGAATCCTTTCATAATAACTCGCGAAGCGGCAGTGCTCGGACCCTAATCACCAAAAAAGAAGTGCTCACTAAAATAATAATCTCGAACAAACAAAGAAAAATAAAAAATAAAACAAAATAGTGAAACCTAACCTTAAATAAAAACAAGTGAAGTTCAAAATTTAAATTATGAGAAGTGTGTGTGCGTGAAAATGTCAACACAAGCGTATTACAAGGAGCGACTGGGTTTCGACCCTCAAGAAGCGATCCAAGATGGCGTCAACGGCGGCGCGGCTTATTACGAAGGCCCTCACCCATCGAAACGGCACAGGGGTGAACATTCGGAGGCCCATGATCAAGTTTACGAAGAAAACTTGACCAAATTCAAAGGTACAACATGCTGGGGGTTCTTTATTCAGCAGTCAGGTTCGTGGTGGTGGGATATAGAGAATGCGCGTGACACGTGTGTGTAGTACAGTCAGGAACACAAATAACTGGATGAAAGGCTCCTTAATATTATCTGAACTAAGTCTTTATAAAAACTTTTTTTTTCTTTATTCTGTTTGAAAACTCCACGGTAGCCCGTGAAATTCAAAGTTTCTTTCGTTTATTGCAATTAGCAGATCTGTCTCAAGGTTCATGTTGAAAAAAATATCGGATAAAATGAACATATAGGGTTGTATTGATGATCAATTATTAATTTATTATAATTACATAAAATCATATTTGTAACGGTCGCAAATTATATTTCGACCAATATAAAAGTTGATACTGACCTGCAAATTTAAAAAAAAAAACGTGAGTAAATTTGAATGTCTTGGGCTACTCTGGAGCTTCCACATTAAAGAGAAAAAGGCTTCTGACAAAATCCCACCGTGAAAACTAATGTGAAGTGAGCTGTCAATGGTGTCAATGTCAATCCGACTGTATTACTGAACTTCGAAGTTTAAATATTGATGTACCTACTGTATTCATAACGTTCATATTATGATCGTGATGTACCTACGGAACTTCAAAACGACTGCCATATTGATTCGAAGTTCAAGTATGACAGTCGTTTCGAAGTTACATTGTATTTTATAGTACATTGATATTTTAAACTTCGAAGTTCAGTAATATAGTCCGTCAATCCCTAGTGTAAGGTGCTATGACAGCATAGTTACATCACCTTCGTTTTCACGGTGTGATTTTTTACAAAAAAGACCGGATCATAATATATAGCCTTTCTAGAAACTTGTGTTGTTTTGGAATGTTTGTTATAAAAAAACACTGGTTTGTTTAGATGCAACCGGCCATGTTTTAAAATTCTTCGCGTGTTTTGTTTAGCTGTCTAGGGTTGCCATCTTTCCGCAAAAAATACGCATAGTGGTGGTACCGTAAATTGGGGTGATTAGAAATGCAGGGGTGAATCGAGACGGAACTTTAAAGTGGATTTGCCGATGAACTTATGATCGTTTTCTGCCAATAAAGGCACTTAATCGTTAATTATAAAACATTAAACATATTAGAGTCCTTTTTGACTACAAACTATATAATTTCAACGGTAAAATCCACTTTAAAGTTTCGTCTCGATTCACCCCTGCATATCTATTCACCCCATTTTACCGTTACACATATTAAGCCGATTCAAAGATGGAAGTAGGATGTATTTTTTTATTATGTACTTATCAATATGTCGATCTTGAAGTGGCTGAATCTGAAACAGCTTTTTCAGATTTAATTTACAATTGGCAACTTTTTTAACTAAAATTCAGAAGTGTTATCGAACAATTAGCCCTAAATTAAAGACTAAGATAGAATTAAACTTAGTGCTAGTCCTGAGTTCGATTCCCAGGTCAGGCTAGCTGTTATTGGGATTTTCTATCAGAAATTTCTCAGTAACAACCCGGAGCTTGAATTTATGCCCGGCTGATGGCAATAGGCGCCACTTAAGTATTACGTGAGACTTGAAAATAACTGGCGAAACGTGGGTGATACTACAGATAAACCTCCGTCTTGCACGTCGGGGATCCCAGGCTGATTCCCAGCCACCGTAGGCGCGGGCTTGCGGACGGCGAGTAATGGGTAGCTAGCTGTCCGGTAAGGACCAAGCCCGGGTCGAGGGCGCGTTGTGTTCCACGCGCGCCTCAAAGAGATATCTGCACCAACTGGTGGGGTCCGCAAGGGCCAATGCCTGCCAGGGGTGCGGATTGTTCGAAAGAGATACCGCGGCCCTTGGCACACAGGCAACTGAGGGAACACGGGTGGGTTTTAGTCAGTAAAAGTCTGACACGCCCTCCTGCTCCACCCAGAGCGGGAGAAGTTATTGGATGATTTCCAACCCAAAAAAAAACCCGTCGAGGATTACAGGCGCGTTGTTATGTTAGTTAAACTTCTTTTTCCGGAATCTTTATTTAATTTTCATATATTTAACCTTTCAAAGTCAGCTGTTGCTTTACTAAATTCGTATTAAAAGCCTGTTTTAAAACAAAATTCAAGTTCGTTGCAAACTAGTTTGGAGTTTTTAATAATTCTTATTTGTTGTGGTGTTGCCTTGTTAATTTAAATTCAAATGAGTTAACGACTTTTTAGATTTATAGTTTAAATTGTAACGTTTTTACTAATCATATTTGTGTTGTTTTGGCATGTCTGTTAGTAAATCCGGATTAATGTCGAAAAAATAATGATCTGATTTTGATGTGGGTTTTTACTAATGGATCGATTTGTGTTACTTCATTAAGAAGTTCGTATAAATCATATTTTTGTGACGTACTTATGACAACATGTTTTATAATTTACTTTGTAGCCTAGTAGTGCTATTCTGTAAAACATCTCAACCGAAGCGAAGTGAGTGAAGCGAGCTGTCAATCGTGACCATCTCTAGCATCGGGTGGAATGACAGCTCACTTCAAACTCACTTTATTTAGAGATTTTTACCGAGTAGATCAACTGCATTTCTTGTTGGTCTTTATAAAGTGACTGAGGAGTCAGTTATTTTACCTCTGATAGCTGCAACCTAACAGCAACCTTTTTGTGACGACCATAAAGATTACAATGACTTTGTCAAACTTGTCAGTGGCAGCAACCCAACAGCAACCTTAATAGAATGATAATAAAGATCACTGTGATTTGGACAGTGATTCAAAATCAGGGGCAAAGGGACCCTTCATATAGGATTATAAATTTATAATTACAGAGATTATAAGCAAACCGCTTCAGCATCAATTATGTAGATTACTGCAACATCTTACGCATCGTTGCGTTTGAAGAATCTTTGAAGGAGACTCATTTTCAGCAGACGTTTACTTTATATGAATATAATTATGTTGTTATTATGTATCTCAACATTCACATTCACTTTTAAGAAATACTTTCTTTAAACATAATTATTAGGGCTTCTTCAGACAGGCGCGACCCAGCACTTGTAGATTAAAATTTACATGAAGTTTTTATAGAAATTGTTCTACGAGAGTCGTGTCGCGCTTTTTTGCGGCAGCCTTTGTTACCAAATTTTGCGACTTTTGCTGCATTACAACTTGATACAAATTCCACGCTTGACCCATTTTGAAGTCGAGTTTCGGAAAGTCTTAGCGAAGTGCAACTTTTTATCATGTCTAAGATAACTATCTTCTAAAGAACATGAGCTTCGCCCTGTAAGGTGCTGTTTAATTCGACGTTCACACGGACGTAATAATATCGCGACGACATTTTTTCGCGTACTGAATCTTCAACGCGCCAAGAGTTGAAAATTGAACAGCAGGCTTAGCACGAGCACCGATTTGTCGACGGAAGAATAGACATGACTGTTAACAAAATGATGAACAATAGGAAAAGATAGCTATGTTTTTCTATTAATTATATCACAGTTATGCGTTCTAAACGAATCATGATTTTGTAGATAATCGTATATACTTTGTGGCCGTCGAGTAGAAAGTTTGTTGTCAGTGTGGTTTTGACAGTTCGGGATGAAATATTCTTCTGAAATAGTCTAAATTCTTAAGGACCTAGACGAAGATCGAGAAACGAAAGACAAAATGACGGATTGTAGAAGGATATCTACGGTGCGATGTCAAAAACGGAGAAACGAAATGTCACTTTGTATTGAAAAAGCACTTGTCTATTCTTCGTAGAAATAGAAAGCGTCATGCTAAGCCTGCAGGAATCAGCCAAAAATTGTAAGCCAAGTGACGTAATAATCAGAAGGTATTCACAGTTTCATTAAATACATTTCGACTGTAAAACTTTCAAATGTTAGGTCCCAATGACTCAGTGGCTTAAGAAATAATCGTGGGTGGGAACGATACAGTCACCGACAATTATTTATGTTAAGTATTATGTCTAAGTTTTCTTTAATAACATTATATTGTTGAAGAAGCGAGAATTCTACTTGAAAGTGAATGTGGATTTGGCGTCATTTGTAAATATGTATATCTAAACTAATATTATATAAAGAGGAAACATTTGTGTGTATGTTTGTAATGTTTTCACACAATACCTACTGGACCGCTTTCAAAAATTCTTTCACTGTTGGGAAGCTACATTATCCCCGGGTGACATAGGCTATATTTTATCCCCGTATTCCCACGGGAACGGGAACTACGCGGGTTAAACCGCGGAGCGCTACTAGTCTTTAATACATTTTAATGACCCGTAGCTGATGGACTATGCACAGCCTTAAGATATAAGTACAATACTGATTGAGTGATTAATCATAATCGATCCGAAGGCTATCCTCGCAAATATACAACCGAGGACACTAGTGGTGAATCACTTTTCACTCTTATGTCTTAGCAATAAGTTTGAAAATTTGTCAACCGCCAATTTCCGAGATGGTACTTACCCACACTCACTCACCCTCGCCTAATGTCACATCAGATAATTTTGCCGAGGGTACTTTTTTTGTATGGTTAATATACTTTTGCTGTAAAAAAATATTTTCCAACACGCGATATTTTGGCTTCTACTCCATACTCCTACTAAACGGCTTCGTTATTTGGAAAAAAAATACACTGAAAAATAGATACATAGTTAGAGGTACCATAGAATCGCTAGAGCACAATCGTAAATTAATCAACATTTGCCAAGGAATATCCCCATTTTGAGATAAAGGCTCAGACGTGCCTTGCGCGGGCGCGGGCGGCAGTCGTGCTTTAGCATTCAGACGGGAGATGGGGATACTATGGGCTTTAACAGTCAACGTTCACACGCGCGTAAAAATATCGAGGCGGGATTGTATGGTGCATTGGATTTTTAACTCTCTGTGTTGAACCGAGCATTGAGAATACAACAGAGTGTAAAAAACTTAAAAAAAAAAACAACCGACTTCCAAAAAAATACTACAATGTGAAAAATTACTTTAATTTCGGAAGGCGATGGCAAAAAATTAAAATACATATCCAGAGTCACCGACTTCCGAAATGAAGTTATTTCTCACATTGTAGTTTTTTTGGAAATTGGTTGTTTTTTTTTTGTAAATAGTTATTCTTTCAAAAATATCAATCGGATCCTTACTAAACTTTAACTATAGGTATACGATGACCAGCACCCTAATTGCGTAAGTCACGATCAATCATAATCTGTTTCGTTTTGATACAGAGTGCTAAACCATTGCTTCATGTCTTCGAAAAATGTGTCTGCTCAACAACGTTAATAACGCAAAGAATGTTGTTGAACTGTCAAAATGAAACAGATTTATGACTAATCGTATGTTACGCAATTAGGGTGACGGGTTACTTATCTCTTTTGGTGACTATATCTTATTTCTCTAGCATAGAGTCTATTTTGTCTTTTTTTTTTAAGGGAAGAATAAGAAGAGGAGGGCAGCAGCGACACAATTATTGACTGACTTCATTAATTGAATGAGTTTTAGGATTACTTAAACTATTAAAGTAGGTTTTCTAAGTCTTGAGCGTTTAAAAAAAGTTTACTTTAAGGAGCTTAGTCAGTTAGCTAATCAATTAATATAGGTGTAGCTACAATGTAAAATCCAATTAACTGTTAATCTTCCACTAAGTTCCTCTGTAAGTCTTAGGCTGAGATCTATAAACGTTACTTAGTTTTTTCTTTGACTTAAACATGTTCCCGTCTCTTACTACCGCTGCTTCCAACAGCGGTGTAATTGCATAACACGCTATCAATAGAAATAGCTTTCATTTTGACAGTTCGACAACATTCATTGCGTTGTTCCCGTTGTTGAGCACACAAATTTATCGAACATATGAAGCAATGGATTAGCAATATCCTTCAAAATGATTCGAATTGTAGTTGATAGTTTATTATGCAAGTCTTGCCAAAGGATATCGTATTACCCAGTAACTGGGTTGTGGAGGTCAAATAGGCAGTCGCTACATGTAAAATACTGGTATTCAGCTGCATCCGGTTAGACTGGGAGCCGACCCGAACATGGTTGGGAAGAGGCTAAGCAGATGATGATGAGTGTGTTAGGCAATTAGGGAGTTGTACGATTGTGACAGGTATAACGCTTGTTGTAAGAACGTGCTCAATAACGTTTATAGATTTAGGCCTAAGACATTTTGATAAACTGGGTTTTCAAGCAACCACAATTCTGGGCATACATACAGAAAGGTATGACCGTTTGCATTAGTTGTGTCTCTGAAAACCTATAACATACCGTAACCATAATTATTTCCCGGGCTGTTTCCCGGCCACCATAGGCGCGGGCTTGCGGATGGCGAGTAATGGGTAGCTCGCTAAGGACCAAGCCCGGGTCGACGGCGCGTTGTGTTCCACGCGCGCCTCAAAGATATGTCAGCACCAACTGGTGGAGTCCGCAAGGGCCGATGCCTGCCAGGGGTGCGGGTTGTTCGAAAGAGATACCGCTGCCCCGGGCACACAGGCAACTGAAGGAACACGGGTGGGTCAGGAAAAGTCTGACACGCCCTCCTTCTCCACCCAGAGCGGGAGAAGTTATTTGATGATTTCACAACCTGAAACATAAAAAATAAACATGAAGGAAGTGGATGTCTTAAAATTGAGAAGGTTGCAACAATCAATTTTATTTTCTTATCAGCCAGTAATGTTCCAATGCTGGGCAAATACCTCTCTACTCTCTTTCCAACTCTTTAAATCCAGAGCTGCCAAGAACTAATCTTTAGCTCATCCCGCCATCCGTCTGGGCCTGCCGCAATGTCATTTTCCATTAAAGCTTCCACAAAAAGGCGCGATGCGACAGCGCCACGCGACTCTAGTAGATCAATTTCTATAAAAACTTAATGGAAATTGTTTTATAAGTGTCGCGTCGCCTCCGTCTGAGGAAGCCTTTGAGCGGGACCCAGTGGATCATAATGTTTGCAACAATAAATACAATACATTTATTGACAAAAATATATCAGCACCGACATCAGGTACGAGATAGCCGTTATCAGTAGATATCGTTATCTAATCGCCATGTTACCAAACAAAGATGTAACGTAATGTATTATGTACTAGTTATTTACCGGTTCATTAGCGTTGAGATTGTGGTTACGGTAAATTATGTTTTTTCTTAATGGATCTAGGATTCTTTGGGTTTTCTTTATTCG
The DNA here is from genome assembly GCA_947359405.1 of Antitype chi. NCBI lineage: Eukaryota > Metazoa > Arthropoda > Insecta > Lepidoptera > Noctuidae > Antitype > Antitype chi. Next base: position 5,133,017 of record OX375829.1, on the reverse strand, counting down.
TATTTTGCATAGTTGTGGGTATCTGCAGTTGGGGAGCTGAGGTGGCCCGGTGGTAACGGCCTCGACTTACGAGTTGTATGTAGAGAATACAATCCCGAGCATGTTTTTCAATCCCGGGATTAGGGGATTTTTTATGCGTAATTCCGAGATCCTGAGGCTGTCCCGGTATTAAACAATGTAGTTTCAATTGGGCTCAAAAAAAATAAAACTTGAGTACTTAATATCTTAAAAATTGTTTTAAATATTGTTGCACAACACAAAACACAACACAGTAAGAAAAGAAAAAAGAGAAAACAAAAAAAAAACTATTTAGAATTTCAAAAAGATTAAATCGCTCCAGCATTGTTAAAATACTATTCCACCACCTGGTTTTATAAAAGAAGTGACAGCTGTTTCCGTGTTCAATTTTCACGTATTTTTTAAGCACTGTTTCATTTATCAATGGCGATCTTTAAGTACTACTTTGAGGATCTTCTCTATCATCTCATTAATGTTTTCATCTCGTGTGTGTCCTCGCGCAAGATCATTTTGAAACCACACCTGTTTGTGGCAATCCCGAGATTAGCTAAGTACAGTCTCGGGATTTTCGGCCGGGATCCCGGATTGTATATCATACGTTCCATATTTTGTGTACATTATTTCATCACCACTGCTCTCAAAACGATGAAAAAAATAACATCTTGAGGAAACTGGGATGTCCTAGAACTACAAAAAATTCGATGACATAATCATGACATCTACCCAGCCAAAAAAAAAAAACTTTTACATGCATACATATACTCACGCCTTCTAATGGGGTTAGGCAAAACTTACAGAACACCACCTACTACGATCCTGACATAGTCCTGGCCTCGTTTAAGTATCCGGTCATACACGCACTTCATCATCATCATTTCAGCCGAAAGACGTCCACTGCTGGACATAGGCCTCCCCCAAGCTCCGCCACTTCGACCGGTTCTGTGCTTCCCGCATCCAGCGGACTCCTGCGGCCCTCACAAGGTCATCGCTCCACCTTGTGGGAGGCCTTCCAACTTTACGTCTTCCGGTGCGCGGTCGCCACTCCAGAACTTTTCGGCCCCATCGGCCATCTGTTCTGCGAGCAATGTGCCCTGCCCACTGCCACATAAGTTTGGCAATTCTTCGGACTATGTCGGTTACCTTGGTTCTCCTGCGGATCTCTTCATTCCTGATTGACACGCACTTGTTGAATTGGTCTAAGAAACCTGCTTGAAGATCTGTGATGTGATGACAGAGATACAACATAAAATAATGCAATTATAAAACTTAATGAAATAAATAGGTCATCAATATTGATTAGTCGGTTTCCATTGAAAAAAATTACTTATGTGTAATGTGGAATCGGTCTTAGTAGCGGTCGCAGGTTATACATAACATAAGCGCACATATCAACATGTATGGTAACATAACACATAAGTACATTATGTATGGAATGTGATAACCTTACCTAATACAAGTTGTCTTGTGTACGTGATAACCTGGCTTAGGTAATGTTTGCCTGACCCTCGCCTACAAACGGTGGCTTCCCTTCAATGGATTAACAAATGATTGTATTTGCATTGGAAAATAGCAGCGGAGTCATTCATAAGATGAGATTTTTTTATAAATGGCTTGTATTTTGTAGTTTATTACACTACTATTATAAAATATAAAATATGACATAATTTTGATGTTGACTGTACCCACTACTCTTTTCATTTCCCTACGTGCTTTGTTTCGTGATATTAAATGGTAAATAGTTAAACTTATAATCCCAGTGCCTCGTTGTTGTAGTGGTCACAAGCGCTATTGCTGAGGTCCCCGGTTCGATTTCCAGGTTCCGGCAGTGTTATTGGGTTTTCTATCAGTAGCAGCCCGGAGTGGGCGCACTATACATAGATGGACCTCTTGCAAACTCTTCGGGTTAAAATATCCAAACAAAAAAAAAACAAACATATTTACTTGACACTTAAAAATACTTGTTACAAGCTAGTCATAATAAAATAGCACTCGAATGTATTGCCACAAATATGACCCTAGGGTGCGGGTTGTTCTAGGGTGCGGGTTGTTCGAAAGAGATACCGCGGCCTTTGGCACACAGGCAACTGAGGGAACGCGGGTGGGTTTTAGTCAGTAAAAGTCTGACATGCCCTCCTGCTAAACCCAGAGCGGGAGAAGTTATTTGATGATTTCCCACCCAAAAAAAAAACTACAAACTGAAACTAGGCCTGGACCTGTATTTTAGGGGTTATTATCCCAATATGGTATTCTGGTATAGTATAATCACATAGAGAATAGCGGATTTGTTTGTTTTTGCATTCATCGTTCATCAACGTGTTGTCACGGTCACACAGATCACGAATGTCAGAAGCCATAACTCTAAATAAACGATGCACTTGCACTCATTCCATTCAACAATGTTCAAATGCCCACTTAGCTGCCTTTATCAATCAATCAACTCAATATACTTCAATCCTCTAAAATCTTCTGATTATTGACGCCACTTCATCTTGTTTCAATCAATTTCGCATTATCACTTACCGACTTAGTCCGCGCGTTTTTTGTTTGAACATAAAATTAATGCTACTGCATCGCCCGCGATATTAATTCGTTATCTGTTAACGTTATTTCGGCTTTTGTTTTTCTTTTTACTCGTCGCCTTTGGGTCGTAGCGTGATGTCCGATTAGTAGGTCTATAGATTACCCCTACATACAAACTTACAACTATCAACTGTGATCGCCAATATATCTTCGTCCTTTGTAACTATGGATTGCCCCTACATTGGCCCTTTCATCATCATCAGCCTATTCAAACTCAAACTCAAAGCATTTATTTAAATTAAACCATTTACAGGCACTTTTGAACTGTCAAAAAGTCGATCACTTGGAAAGTTGAAGCTAGTTGCCCATTCTAAAACGTAGATCTCTATGGAGAAGAACGGGCAAGAAACTCCAAGGACACTCTTTTAAATCATGTTAGGTATTTACAAAATCTTGGGAACATTATTCTTGTTACTTCTATGTATGAGAACAATGTAAAGAAAAAACAATTCTAAATATAAGATTTAAAATAAGCCATGGAAGTTAGGAGATGACCAGTCTCAACCAACGGCGCCCGTTCACGAACTTGACGCGTGGATCAACACCATCCAACTCAACCATTTTGTTGGGAACCGAATGATCCAACACCTATAGCAATTCACTGCTGGACAAGCTTCTTCAGTCGTACGCCATTCAACTCAGTCCTCGGCAACTTATCCAGGTGTTACCAGCCATCAACTCCCATTTACTCTATACACCTCACCTTGTAAAATAAAAGTACCTATCAACATGCATATAAATGCAACAATTAAGATTGATGCAATCATACCATCTGGATTCTAAAGGCCTTACACCGGCCTCAAAACTGATTGTATTGACCCCAAGACAGTGGAACGAATCGGTTAATTAGTAGCAATCAAGTGCCAATTGATATAACGCTTATAAATGGCGTATGTTGTTACCCTGAATCTGTGGTCCTATGGTTGGGCATGGTGAAAGAAATTTTGCTAACGGTGTTGGCAATTTTAATCAGTGAAAATTATGTTTGTTTAGTTTGAAATTTTGGAATTGATTTCCTCTTTCGATTTCTTCTCACGTGTCAAAGATTAGTAAATCGGTATGGTTGGTTGAGAGCTTATCGTTAAGATGTGCTGGACGTAACAAAAATTATGGGAGCTTTTCGTCTATATTGGTCTCACTAAGAGGAAGATCTTGTGTTCTGCGTCAGTTTAAATAACCATCCAAAATTCAAATATATTCGTTCTAAATACCTCCTTGTGAGCGATATACTACAGAGTTTTTTTCTGTGATAATTTGTCACAGAAAGGAATTCCCATTTTTTTCCTGTCTCTTGCGGTTCGCCTTCTCCGTTTGATCGCAATCATTCTTGCTAGTAGTAGCTGGTAGCACAGTTTGTGTTTATGTATCTTATTATGCACTTCATCCTCATTTAGCATTGGATTTCCTCCCGATTTTTTATTTTAAGAAATTCAGCATGTTAACAAATATTCTGAACTTTTCTTTAAGATGTTTCGTAATTAAATTTAATATGCATTTAAATCTTTCATGTTTTGCCATATTAAAACCAAATACCATTCGTTCGTTGGTTTTTATGACTTGTGTGGGAAGCTGCCATTAAAGGAGGTTTTAGTAGATTTCCTTTTATTTCAAATTCCAGTGGAAATAACAAATGGTAATGAGGTGTCATTACCGAAACTATGGAAGCATAGACACATTTTACACCTACATTAATAACTCGAATACAGATAACTTCCATATAGAGAGGCGTCACCATTTATCTTTCAAAACAACTAATCCAAATTCTATTGAAACATTCCTTGTTCAAACTGAATTGCTCATACTTTACAATATCGCCCTCATCTTGCTGCCCTGAGGTACTCCAATTATTTTGGGGTAGGCGCAATATGACGTCTTTGTCTTCTTCAATTCTTTATTGCGTACTATAATGTATAAAGTTGCTAGGGAAATAATATTAGTCACAATTATGGACCCTGTCGGGCACAGCATAGATCAAGTAGGAGACAGGAGGCAGAACTCTGCGTGTTTAATGTAATACATATTACTAGTTAAGTAGTTAGTAAGTTGTTTTACTATCACAGAATTAAATTTAAGAATAATAATTATTATTTTATAAATTATACATGTCCTAGAACCAAAAATTCGAAGACTTGTGACATTTACCAACCCGCACTGGGCCCGCGTGGTGGATTACGGCCCGCTCCCTCTCACGGAGAGGAGGTCTGTGTTTCAGCAGTGGGAACGTTATGTTATGTTATGTTCACACATACACATACATACTCAGCCTGTATGTATGTGTATGTGTGAACACATTTATTTGTTATTTTATTTACGTATTATTATTTTTATTTATTACGTATTTATTATCTCTAATGTAAGTTGTTTATTGGATGCTTCATATTTATTTAAAAGGTATTTTTCTTTATTATCACCCTTATCCCAATTTATTTAGGGTCGGCGCAACATGTATTTTTCTACCATATTTCCCTGTTAATCTTCATTTCGGTAGTCACCCCCTTTCTAGCCATATATCTTCTTCCATCTCTATTAGAGATGGCTAATAGATCTTATTATCTTAGTTTGGTGTCTTCCTGGTCATTATCTTCTTTCCCACAATACGTCCATATTTCCTTTGCTCTGCTCTGCCTATTTATTCTGAGGCATATTTTTATCACCTTTTTGTCTCTTCTTGCTCCTTATACATACAAATATACCTTTGCATAACACAATGTAACATGCTTACCTACATACAGGAGCTTACAAAGTATGCTCGATCTGATAAACTTTAGGTAGACTATTACTCAAGTCGGGGAGCTAGGCTTCGTAGGAACAATTTATTAACGCTTTTATTTTATAGCTAAAATGTTGGAACTTGTATGAAAGTTGTTTATTTTACAATTTGTTAGTTATGAACGTACATCTACCTGCGTAGTTTTATTTCTTGAAATGAAAAGGAAAATTGAATAGATTCTGTTCCCTTTGACTCAAGACGATTTTTCTTGCTATTGTCGGATTATGGACATCAAAATCGAGGAATTTAGTAGTTAGAAATGAATGGAAAGAGACTACAAATATGTCATACTGTCGCATTTCCATTCAAGAAACAGATATAATAATAATTGTTTATTGGGAACAAGAAACATACAGATAGTGCGCTTGCGTTCATTAACGCGACCGCATTAAATGATTGTTTATTTTTCTTCACAAGATTCAATCCAACAAATCACAACATTATTATAACTTGAGCTACGACTGTCGAGATTAGCAACTAGGTCAATGCAGTACACAATTTGCATTTCTCAAGGCGATAGAGAGTTTTCGACGTAAGTAATTGTCCGCCCACTGATAAGTCTTTGTATAAGGACTACCCACTGCCACCTGTCAGTTTGCGCAACTTGACGTCCTAGTTTTCATGTTACCCGAGTACTTGTTTCGTTAATCTGGTCGCTGATAAGCGGTTGATAATGATCTTTTTTGTTAGAACTGCCCAGTACCGTAACGTCGGTATAACTTGCAAAAATATAGGTCACTATATTTTTGTGCCTCTCAAAATTTTGATGCATATTATGCTTTAGCGCCTGTGTATACTCTGCTTTTCTACGTTATTTCTATTTGCTATTTCTTGGATTACCTGTCAGCTAAAATTAAACTATTATCTTCCTGCAATCTGCCCTTATCCCAATTTATTTGTGTATTTCACGTATGTATTTCATACATGTAAATTAGTCGCCTTATCGTCATCTCAGTGTCCTCTTTTTATCTAGCTAGGTCACGTTTCACGAAACCCGTCATCTTTTGTAACAATTGTCTCCATTCATACTTATTATTATTATTAAAAACCTGTGAGGTCCCACTGCAGGGCAAAGGCCTCCGTAGTCTTTTCCCACTTCCCTCTATTTAAAGCTGCATCTAAGAACCAGTTCTTGTTCAAGGAGACCAGTTCATCCCGCCATCACCGTCTGGACCTGCCGTGATGAGACTTGCCATCTTGCCATACTTAGATTATTATGATAAAAAATCTTTTGAAAGAAAACATTCTGAAAAGAAAATATTTCACACTTTTATCTTTTTTAAACATAACGAATGACGCAGCTATGTTTATCAACATATCAGGTGGAATGATAACCGTTGATGCAATTACTGATTGTTACATTGAGCTCACGTGTAATGGAACAGGTGCATCGGTATGGCGCCTAAATGTCTACATACATATAAATGTAGACACAGACAAACATAATAATGCTGCATTGAATTCCAACCTAGATCACACAATGTTCGATGCGCTTATGATGTAATCGAAACGTACAATATAAACTTCATGTACTATTTTTTCCAACAATCAATTGCAGTTGTTTTGCTTCCATTCGTATTGTAATTTCGTTGAGACTTTGTTCCAATCTACTCTGTATAAGCCATCTTTTATATTTAACGACTTAGTTTGCTATCGCAAAACGTCCTTTTTTCGTCTTCTTGAATTGACATTCAATTTATTTCTCTAGGTTTTTTTTTGTCAGGATCATGCGATCCCATGGAACCTCCTATTCAAAAACCATCTCAATAGCAAAAATCCTCACGTTGAATTAGTGCAATTACTTCCTTATCTTCATGTCTGTGGGACATAAGGATCTCAATCATTGTGTCGATTAGGTCAATGCATGCCCTGTCACCTGCACACGTGAGGACCTAATGGCTGCGTCAACGAACGGTATTCACGTTGCTGAATTTTGGGCCCAACAAATTTGGGCGAACTATACTTATTTATTTTTTTGTGTTATTTTTGCCAATGACATATCGATTTGGTCCGTCGAATCTATTTCAAAATTCAGCTAGTCTATTCTATAAACCCAACTCACAGTTTCATCACTTCAATCTCACTCTATTTTCACCTTTACTAGTGATGACAAACGTTAAAGACACGATGACAGCAGCACTCACTGTTACTTCACCTAAGTTTACACAGAACGATTCTACAGAATAGCGCTGCAGGATTTTAATAATTTTCAGTTGAATTCTGCTGCAATATTCCGATGACGTAATGACGTAACTTGTCCAGTACACCGTGTGAATGCCCGCAACTAATGCGAAGTCGTGAAGCATGTTCAATTCAATCAACACGATTGGTGAGAGAGCGATGCACTTACGTATATTTGTGCAATGCTGGACAATGCTGGACAATACTGTATTTGCTCGTCAATGGACGTTGACTTTTATTGGCAGTAAATCAGCGCAAATGTTGGAATAGTTAAATATTTTCTGGTTTGTTAGCGTGTATATTACCAGCCACACAACTGGGTTTGTCATTGGCTCCCATCTCAAAGCAGTGACTTTAATGTCCCTTTTCTGTTCCGACATAACGAGATGCTATCTGTCCATCGGCGGTCCATGCAGAAATAAAATTCTATAGTTTATTGTTCTTGCATTTATCGTTGTTTCCTACTTTACATAAATAGGTAGTAGTTCCGTGACTGACACACAGACCACTTATTTCCTGAATTTAGAAAATATTTAGCCCAGACAGGCGTTTTCTTTTGTGTAAATAATTTCATCACTACTGCTCTCAATACGGTATAAGAAAACATCGTGAGAAAACCGGCATGTCCTAGAACCAAAAATTCAAAGACGTGACATCTACCAACCCGCACTGGGCCCGCGTGGTGGATTACGGCCCGCTCCCTCTCACCGAGAGGACACCTGTGTCCCAGCAGTGGGAACATTATAAACTGATTAGGATGATGATAGCAGAAAGAAATAAGCATAAACGAAAACAAATCTATTGAGAAATAATGTATTAAGAATAGCTACCCCTTATTAATAAACGTGGAGTAAAGTTATGCTAAACTTTATCCCCGAAAATGTAAGGTTAATCTGAAGGTTATAAACGTATTAGATACAACTGTATTAAGAAGGAGATAAGTGAGTAAACATACGAGTAACCCATTTCTTCCCGTGGGTGTCGTAGAAGGCGACTAAGGGACTTACTAGAGAATGGGCAGAAGCGTTCTCTATGCATTTTACTACGAGTGGCGATTATGGCAAAACCCTCCTTTTGGGGGACGCCTATGTCCAGCAGTGGACGTCTTTAGGCTAAAATGGTGATGAATGATGAAGTGAGTAAACTAGGCGTGACTGTCTCGAAAAATCGTTTTGCAAATTCCACGCAGACGAAATCGCAAGCAAAAGCTAGTTGAATGACAAATTCCTAAGCGTATGCAAGAGCAGATGTAACAATAACAAGTATGAGTGCATCAGTAGCTTATCTAATGCATAGTGTAGGAGTGAACGAGGGAAATGGATCGTTACTGACTGCAGGCAACGAGCCAGCTACACTCCTGTATCCTATTGTAATTTGAACCCCAATACATTGGTGTTCAAGGCTACTAGTCTCATCTTTAAGGTCTTATGAGGCAGTATTCTCGTCTTTATTTATTTTAAGAAACTTTGTTAGAAACCTTTTGATTATCTATAGTGGTTATTTTATTCTGATCTTTGAAATTATCAGAAAAAAGAACACTAAAGTGATAAATAACTTTTATTTCGGAAGTCGGTGGCATAAAAACTTAAATACAGATCCAAAGATTTGGTAGTTTTTTTAGGAAGTCGGGTGTTGTTTTTGTTTCAAGTATTATTTTGCACTTTTGGGTGAATACGGTCCAAAACTCTTCTTACAATTTAATGTCTGGTTCTTGGGATAGGTTAGGCACAATAGTCTTCTGTTATTTTTTTCTTTCCGACAATCACGTTTGACTATTCTTTTGACCTTCGTGCGTCATTTTCAAAAGAATTTGAAGATGTCTGCCGTCTATAATCTAGGTCTTTAGTGTGTGACAGTGGATATTGATCGCTTTAAGTCACTTGTATGTAGTTTATCTGGGATTATCCACTTGACTGGACCGACTGTCAAGGTTGTGGCCGACGTGGTGACGAATTCGAAGAGGAATTCTGATCATATTTTCTTAGTTTTGTGGTTGCGGTTTGCTGGAATGTTGGATGACAGTTGTCATGACTAGCTTGTTAATTTCTGGGTCAAGGATAGGAGGTGGAGAACCAGATGATTTGAGGCAATTAAAAAGAAGGCTTAGGTGCCTTATATCCAGCTATAGTATAAGATTTGATTGTAAAAGAAGACATTTCAGAGTTATGTTTATTTCAATTGGACTATGATTAAAACTATTTCAAAATGGATTTTTAAACTCTCCTACCCACAAAGACAAGCCGATAAAAACGTCACTGAAATTATGTTTTAAAGACTAACTGGTATTGCAGGCGCTGGCGCCAGACCGATTGGCATCACTCATCAAACCATAATCGCGCTCTCATTTGATAATACTGTCAATTACGTTCGAGAAACTGCTAACAGAGGCAGCACTCGATGCCGACACATGAGCTCTTGAGCATAAGTGTGAGAACTCTTTTGAGACCTGTTTCGCTGGTCCATATTTTTAGAGATAAGGAGCTCCTTGCAAATCTTCTTCTTTATTTTCCTGGTTGATAACTCAAGTATATGAGCTTTTAGCTTGTTTTAACTCGGGAATTTTGACATATTTATTTTAAACTACAACAGTATCCTCGTTATTTTATACTCGCCTAGGACAGGCGAGTCCTAGTAGCCAACCTTTCCTAGCAGGTACCTATATCGATGTCTCACTACTTACGGGATTTTTTTTTTAATTTAATGGGCCTAGAATTCCTGGCCTAGAATGCCTAGCCTAGATGTTATCCAAAATTAGAATTAAGGTAAACATTTCAATTTTAAACCTAAGTTCCGCGTTTGTGTTATCACTGACTCCAACTTGGTGGATGAGGATGTTTTGGCCCAAGCTCCGAAAACAAAAATAAAACTTGTTTTAGGAGGTATTCAAACTAACACCATCAGCACTTAACACTTCAATAAAAACATGCCAGCTATTTGTCAAGGGTGTGTACTACATCATTAGGTGCGTGATGAATTGGAAGTAACATAGGTACAGTAATTGATTTGCTTCCATGTCAACCAATAAGCTTGGTTAGCGCCAGAGTACAAAATATTGATGGTTATCATCTGTGTTTACTAAACTAGCTTGTTACGCATAGATACTGTTAATGTAGAGAGCTATGCCGTCATGGAGTCCTAATACTTATCTCTTCGCTTTTTATAAAAATTGTATAATGTCTTTTTCGTTCAGTTTCTGACACACACGCAGCCGAATTTTGGGCGAGGGTCCATTTAGATTGCCATCGACACGCTTAGAAGAAGATCTGATGAAAGAATATATGTAAACGGTTTTTACACACGGGTAACTACCGTACTTATAGTTGCATACCTTGCATAGTTTGGAGGGTTCTCTTAAATACCTTTAAAAACAATTCTACAAATGATCGTTATGGCGTTCTTCTTCTTCCATTGTTCTAAAACTGTTAAACATCTTGGCTCCTTATTAACTATGCTCTTTCAGATGTCCTAGTCAGTTTTTGTTTTCAACTATATTTTCTGCACATCTAACCATTTTGGTATCCTCTTTTACAACATATCGCACCATATTATTTGCTCGTTCAAAACATATACAGACAAATATCTGCAATCAATCTTTCTAATCAACATTCAACATAGTCGTAACTCTAAGACGGCGACCATACTTGGCCGGTCTGACAGCCTGGTACCTACACGAAACATTTTAATGAACCATCGCCACGCTTAATTAAGATATTGCGAAGCTCTTCCGTCTCATTCGCTCCTGGTATGTTTAGGTAATTTCCTGTTTTATATGTAGGTTCAATGTTGGTCTAGATTCTGCAACTGAATTTGTTGTTAGTTATTAAATGGAATTGGAACTTGTTTGATTTTCTTTTTAAATTGCTTCTGTTTATTTATTTTTTACATTCTTGACTTCGGCCCTAAAATTTACCCTCCAGTGGTGACTTAACAAAGACTTTGTGTTTTAAACACCGTTGTTTTCCTAAATCGATTCTTCGAATACTTAGGTCACTTACTTGAGATCGTCTTCTCTCAAAAAATCTTTTGAAAACTTAGGTAAGTTATCAAAAGATTTTTCTGAGAACTGGTGGGTACCAGTGCCCATACATTTTTCCTCATAAAAGATTGAATGTAATAACATTTTATAACAATGGCAGAAAAAACCCTCTTACAAAAAATGCGTATCCAATACCCAATCATTGTAAAAAGTGTGGACAGTTCAAAGTAAAAAAGTAGACATACATCATTACTTCCGATCTAGAAATAATTTGGCAACTAGCCTTGCGCGCCAAAATAGTTCACGTATTAATAGACCAAATAAGAATGTTATCTATCCAGCCCAAGTTCGTTGACCTGGCAGCTGTTTAATTCGGCCGTGTTATATTGATAGAATAATAAAGTGTGCAATTTTTTAATGGTGATGATGGGTACTTGGAATTTGTATACAGCCAATGTTTAGAAATGGTTGTAAAAATTGTTTTTGTTGGTATGTTTAATTTTCGGTATAGGGATATTCCCTGATTTCTCAGGGAGTCAATAATCTGGATTGTTTTCAAGTTTTCTCATATTTTTTTTATGGATTTACTAACGTCGAAATAATAATACTATTTAAACTGTTTAGTACCTAAGCTGTCAATGTATGAAATATCATAAAATTTTCAAAATTGGGTAAAGATTTTTTATTGGACAAAACAATAAAAAATATAAATTTTATTTATGACTAGTTTTTGCCCGCGGCTTCGCCCGCGTGGAAGTCGGTCGTGGATGTCGTAAAAAAGTAGCCTATTTCCTTGTCCGTTTCCCAGGCTATAATCTCAGCCAAATTTCATGACGATCGGTTCAGCGGTGTATACGCCTACACCGCTGAACCGATCGTCATGAAATTTTACAGCGTAACAGACAGATAGACAGAGTTACTTTCGCATTTATATATTAGTATATTAGTAGGGATTGTATAAAATATTTATTTAACTTTTGAACTAATTTTTATTTTATTTGTCTTTTCCAGATGAACGTGACGCGATACAAAAGAAGACGTTCACAAAATGGGTCAACAAACATCTCAAAAAGGTAAACAGTTTATTTTGTTATCTTTTATCTTTTTATTACTACCAACTTTCACAATTTGCTTATTGATTACAAAAATTAATTACTTGGTTGGAAAAATCGACTAATTGATTACCTATAGATAATAAATAATTATGCTTGAACAATAAATTTCGATTTTTTGGCAGCAATGTTCCTGATACGCGTTTTAAAAATCAATATAAAAAAAATATAATTCGGCAATGAATTTGTATGAGACATTTTGTAGGTAGATTTTGCTTCTTTATTAACTAGTCAATATTTTCACGATAGTCTTAGGATAGGAATAAGTGATATTTCGATTAACCTAAAGTTAATTCTTTGAATTCCATAGTCCTTTCTAGGTATTACAGTATTTTTCGGTATAAACAAGCTATAATCAAATCTGCGCACGATTGAAGATAGACGAATCTTTTTATGGACTAATGTCACGTGGGCCAATGTTTTGTAACACGTTGTGAAGCACTTACACGCAACATAAGTAATCGATTTGGCGCCTCCACCACATAGGCAGTAAACGGTAGTTGCAATACGGTTTGAACATCTTAAATAAAAGTTTTATTAAGTCAAAGTCAAATCGAAATACACCTAGCAACAAAACAAAATTTTGCTTTTCATGAAATAGTCGTTCAATGGCATTTAAAGGACTGAGAGGGTTGTATTGATAATTAATGATTATGATTCTATAAATACATACGTGTTATGTTGCGAATCATGTTTAAATCAACATACCACCTGACATCAGTGTCAGGTCCACATTTTCAGGCCATGTTTGGAAAAAAATCAAAACAAGTAAGTTTTCGTTCACTGTCAAGCAAGTGAAGACTAAAGTAGTAATCACTGTGGCGAATTCTTTTGTCAGACTTATGTTCACAGACAACAGAGGGGCAATTCTCGTAATTTTAAGAAACGTTCGCAGCCTGATCTCAGTCTCAATCTGTCAAAAATACCTCGGGTTTCCATACAATTTGGACAAGATTTTGACATTTCGTTGTCGCCGAGATGACACTGCGACTAGATTTTCAACGTTTTTAATTACGAGAATTGACCATCAGGGGGCCGATTCTACTAACAAATTTGTTAAAAAAACGCAATAGAACCGCAACCGAATCACCACTTTTAAGCGTTTTCGCATTCTACTAAAATGAACAACGGTCCAGCTGCGACACAGCTGCGGTTACGTTTTAGTTACGCCAACGATCGATTGAAACAATGTCAAAACCTATTCTACTAACAAAATCGAACATGAGCGTGACGTTTACTATAGGACAAAGTTAATGATAAAATTATGATAATTATGTCTTTTAATTATAGAAAATACTTTTAGTGCCACATATTCGTGTTTAGTAACATTTTTAGATTCAACTTTTTTCTTTTTGGTATTAATAAAACATATTATTTTGGCATGTTGGTAACGCGGGCTACCCGCTGTGTTCCCGCTACAGTTCAGTTGCAATTCGTTTTAAGTTTAGTTTTCATTTTGCTTATAAAATAGTAGAATGACTTTTCACGTAACTATCGAACGGCGATCGAAATCGAACTGTTGTGGAAACACAGTTTAACGTGTAACGTTGCAAATTAGTAGAATCGGCCCCCTGGTGTCCATGCAGAGTCCCGCATCCTACACGGATTGCGCTTCAATCTGACTTAAAATTAAATTTAACTTTAGACCGTGAAAATGCTAAAATTACATTACCGTAACTCTTCTGTTTACTGCTATAGCGCCGTATTTACTTAGTAAATCCATCGTGTGCTATAAATTGTCACTTTGGCGGAGGATAGACGTCAATATTCATTGAACAGTCGTGAGCGGCGTATAAACGTTCACGACTGTATAATGATCTGTGCCGTACTTGTACACGCACTTGACTTAGTTCTGTTCACGTGCAGTGACGTTAAGGTGTATGTATGACTGTATGTCTGTAAGCTGTGGTATTTTGTGTGGGAGGATTACGCAAAAACTCACAAAGACTAGGGAGTTTCTACTAGGGAGTTTATTGCGCTATTTCTTCTTCCCAGCTAAAATAACTAGGAAGTGGTGAAGCGCGGGATCTTGGGGGACTGTCTTACGTAATTTCGTGACCTTCGAAAGGTACTGATCATCTCAGTTTAATTTGAATAAATGACTTGATTTTTGACTGACCGACTTCTTGACACTTCGAAAGTACCTGTAAATCGTTACTACGAGTATCTACTTTGCAGTATAGTGCGATAGATATAGGTATCTTGAAACCAGTTGCAACACAGCAAGTTAAAATTAAATCTCTGTCAACGCTGTAAATGTTTAAATAAAAATAAATGCTATAACTTTGAGCATCATCGCTCATGTCAATCGTAGATGTATTGGTTATCGGCTCATAGTATTAAGGTCGACTAAAATTAGGACAATTTATTACGTAACCTTGGTGACCAGTTGAAACCTGATGAATGCGAGGGGGATAAAACTATAGGGTAGGTTCTCGTTCAGGTAGGTAACCAACTTATTACAAGTACAGATTTGAATGAATATTAGAGAAAGTAACTTAAAATGTCTAACAATTAAAAAGACATTAAGCACTCCAATTCAAATTATATTATTACCTGCATATAAGCTATATAGTCTCTTTTGAAACGTCAGAAGATTTATATAGACAAGCACCGGCAAGAAACTACATAGTTAATCTTTAAAAAGAGTTGATCTTAGTGTTTTTAATAGGTAAGACCCATCGGTTTAATGTCCCCGCAATTTCAAAAGAATATCCAGCTAATTCACTGCTACGTATACTTCAGATATGTATTCCTCGTGACAAACATATCATTTGCGTTTCATAAATTTTCATTAAACTCATATCCGTGATCTGATCATCTGTTTAGTATAATTGAATGCGTTAATAGTTACGTGTGGAGCATGCTCATTTGGATCATCTATCAATCAACACAGGATATCGAAGTCCTTAGCTAGACTTAGGGCTCTTCCATATTGCATCATAGCTAGATTTCTCCGCCTTCTGCAACCAGCCCACGCATCAGATGTCAATCATTTGTTGCTTGCACTTTCAATAATGCAGCTATGTCTACTACTTCATTAGTCCTAAGGTCGTGTTTGGCGAAAGTAAGGTCCTGGCTTTCTGTGAGGATATTCACTGAAACTGTATCTGTATCTATTCTAATAATAACGCTGAAGAGTTTGCTTGGTTGATCGCGCTAATCTCTAGACCTACCAGTTGCATTTAATAGCCCAATTATTGAAGAAGGCTATATATATATTATGCTGTTTCTACACAATAGGCATAACGGAAAGCCCCTGTACAGGACTTGCATGGAGGCTTAAGAAATCGTTGCGCATGTGCTTTTCGAATGCACAGGCGTAGCCCAGAATAGAACAGAAACCCTCGTGGCACCTAAATCTTACTTGGATATTCTCAACAGACCAAAATTTATGAACAACTTCTGGAGGGAGGTAGGCTGGCTGGAATAACAATTAACGGCCGCCATGGCTCACGTACAATGGCCACTTGAAGGACTAAGTGCGGAAACTAAACCCAAAACATAGAACATGGATAGCAGAAGGCTATAGCTATAGCATATATGCTACGTAACATCATGCTAGAACCCGTAGGAGCCGTGCAGAAAGAAAAACAGTCAGGAAGAACGCTTAGCAAAAACGAAGAAATAGCGTGGGCCTGAAATACGATACGAAGGGGTCTGTTGATTTTTTAAAGTGAAAACTTCTTTAGGCGCATTGAAAACTTTTTGGGTGAACAAAAATCATGGAACTCGCGTTATCGACACCGAACGCTTTCCATAAGCACCCGGATGAGTCGCGTGTTGATGATGTCTTTTGGAAAAGTCCCTTTCTTTCATTAAGAAATTCTAATTTTTTTATCCCTTTCGGAAAGAAAAGGATAAAAAAAAATTGTATTTTGTATTTTTATCGTAAAAATCTGTGTTGTTACCTTTAATGGCTGAAGTCGTTCGCTCGTTTATCATTTTTTACCAAGAGCAATCAGGACCTAAGGACCCAATGTGAAATCCTGTATTAACGATTAAAAAAATACACGTAAATGTTCATGTTTTCACTTCTGTCGGCACTCCCGGAATGCCACTGGTTTTTTTTTTGGCAACATTCGTCTTGAATATTCATGTTGCCGTCACCGTTCTTTTTGTTTGGGGTGTGGGAAATCATCAAATAGCTTCTCCGCTCTGGACGGAGCGGGAAGGCGTGTCACTCTTTTACTGACTAAAACCCACCTGTGTTACTTCAGTTGTCTGTGTGGCAGGGGCCACAGTATCTCTTTCGAACAACCCGCACCCCTGGCAGTTGCCGTCACCGTCAATTGGCTTCAGCATCCTCGAAAACTATCTCACTTTCTGTCTTTCTCTTAAACATCCGTAAATTTATTTTCGTTGCGTGACGAGTTCTACAAATTATACTCTTCCTGACGCAAGCTACGTAAAAGAACTTCGCTCGAAAACTCCAATTGAAGCAAAATCTTTTTTGTAAACTAAACATGCAAAATGTACCTCAAACGTAATTCCACCAGTCGTTAACCTACACCAGAACAAAGGACCAACAGATCAAATAATGCATTCCTTTGTATGTCTGTCCGTTTGTCTGTCTATAAGCGAACAGGATGTTATACTTGGCTCCTTTATTTATTGACCATACATTATTTGTATTGCTTTTGGCGATTACTTCAAAGGGCTGGTTAGGGGATTTCCCCTAACCAGCCATGATTGAACATGATTTTGTCGGTTTGGATGAGTCAGATAACAGCCTTAACTTCTCTTCTGCGTATGAGATTTCTGAGATGAAGTATGTGTTGTGGTGTAAGGATTTGGTAGTCAGCTGAAGGTTGTACCAACATAATTATAGCCTCTTGCTATACTCGTAGATGTCTTCTGTAGTCGTAATTCGTTGTTATATATTCTTCCATTATTTTACTCTCAATATTTACTGGTTTTTCTTGTGGCTGAGTAACAACAGCCGCATGGGTCGATCGATCAGGTTAAGCTACGCTTGCCGCGGTTGGTCCGTGGATGGGCGACCATCTTTACATACCAAGACCTCTCCGTGCCTCGGAAAGCACGTTAAGCTGTTAGTCCCGGCTGTAATTCCTGGATCGTTGATAGTCGTTACGGGTCAGATGCCCGAAAGTATGACAACCATAAATTCTTACCAAGTGGTATCGTGTTACCCAGTAACTGGGTTGTGGAGGTCAGATAGGCAGTCGCTCCATGTAAAATACTGGTGTGCAGCTGCATCCGGTTAGACTGGAAGCCGACCCCAACATAGTTGGGAAAAGGCTGGGCAGATGATGATATTTACAGGTTTTTAATATGTCAAACATTATTCCGTCTTATTACAAAACGCGATCTAACTTTAGATTAACCTAAAGCGCTGAGCCGGTTTTTGTATTTTTAACTTTATTTCGATTTGGGTAAAGTTCTTAAAACAAAAATGACAACTTAGCACCGGACAAAGCTGTCAGTTTCGTAAAAAGAATTGCATTCCTATACATAATTGAGTTCTTTATTTAAAAAAAAAAACACGCTTTAAAAATCGAAGTAGAAAATAATTTAATTCTATTAAAAAGCGTGGGTAGCACCCCACGCTTTTTAATTGAATTAAATTATTTTTTACTTTTTTAGTTGGTTTTTAAAGCACGTTTTTTTAGTTTTTTAAACTATTATTTATTTGTTTTTTTTTTAGTTCTGCTTACTACAAAAGCGTGAATTGCCAGTAAAAAAAAACTAGTATTTTTTTATTATTTAATTGTCATCGGCAGTTGATAAGTCTACAAAGTTTCAATGAAATCTGACCGTTTGATGTGGGTCAAAATCAAGTCCAAAAAAGAGTCGGTTACAAACAAACAAACACACAGGTGAAACTAATAAAAGCGTGTTAAAAAAACGTAGTAGTAGTTTAAACGTACCTAATCGAAATAACCTTGTTTTGGAATAGACCGAGTATTGGACTGAATCCTCTCCTATTTACAAAAAATCTGAAAAAGACAATAGTTAGGACTAGACGAGCTCTAAAAGGTCTGCCCTAAATCACATAGCGTATGAATAATGTATCCAAATAGATGTTCATCTTTCACTTCACATTCCATCCACAAACACGACAATTTCACAATCGCAAGTGTGGTCGGCGCCTAATCCGGTGACTTTGCTGAAGTGAAGGGGCACGGTGGACATTTGCACAAACCAAATAAGGCAATGCGCAAATGCCAGACCTGACCCATAGAACAAGACCATTACGCGTTGAATACGTGTGTGTGTTGAAGTAGATTAGTAAGTACAACATGTTGGAAATATGTACCTAAAGACGATTCATGCCATTTTGTGTACAGTTTTCAAATAAAAGGTAGTCTGTTTCTACTACACGATTGGTTTGAGATTTCTGTATGGCGTTATCAATAAGGTAATGCCACAGTCTAATCTAATCGCTTCCATTGAGTCTGAATTCCTGGTACCTCTTGCTACGCCTTACATAAAGATTTTACTATATCTTCACTACTAGCGCTTTCATCTTCAATCCAATTGAGTTTTCATTTCACTGTCAAACCTACTCTGCACCAGTATCGTCACAATCCTGCGAACTTCTGAATTCCTGGTACATTAAAATAATGTAGAAGCTTTACTACACCCGTGAGAAGTCGTATTGGTACTATTTATTACAATTTCATACCTACTTTACTAGACATATCGATCGCTATTGATCACAGAGCACAAATCGTGAGCATCAATGTTCCACTTCCACTTTCCCATCCCGCACCAGGGGTTCTACTCTCTAAGACCGTCAACGAAGATCCGGGTCCGTCCGAACGTAATTGATCCGTCAAAACTAGTGTCAAATTAAATTTTTCGTACGCTCAAGTACATCAATGGATACGGGGCGTAGGAAACGCCAGAAACTTCGCCCAAACTACGGATTTCGTGCTTACAGAGTAGACCTCCAGTGTTGCCATCCACATTTCAACACATCCGTTGAAATTCACGTTTATTATCCACACATAATTAATTCTACCCAAGTTGGTGTTGTTTATTTATCTGGCTTCGAGATACCATCAGCAATTTTAGCCAATGATAGCATTCAGAACAAAGAGATTGTACTGTACCAAGTGAAGAGTGACTCACAGACAGACCTTGTGTGAAAGTGGTACAAAAAACTTTATACATTGATGTAATGATTATTTTTGTTGTGAATGTACTCCTTGTTTAAAACTGTAGGACGTTCGGGTCAGGAAATTTCTTACAGACTATAAGGTTATTTTGAAAGACGATAACGACATATTATTAAGGTTTGGATATAATTATGTAGGTTACAAAATAAGGATGATGTTTCATGCGCTGACGAATTTGTAAGGACGTTTTCCGGTTATCTTAGTAAAACTAGTAACAATCGTTACGGGTCGTCAGAATCCCGAAAGTCTGACAACCAGTCTCGCCAGGGGGTATTGTATAACCCAGTAATTGGGTTGTGGACGTCAGATAGGCAGTCGCTCCATGTAAAATAGTTGTATTCAGCTGCATTCCGTTTAATTGGAAGCTGACTCAAAGGTTTTCAACTTCAATCAGGGATCAAATAAATTCGATAAATACCGAATCAAATAGTACCGCATATTTTGTAAATAATTATAAAATAATGTCGCTTTTCGTGTTTGTCATAAAATCATTTATAGAATTAATTCCGGAAGGTTTTATTAATATTTTATTTGAATATATTTTATTTTATTTGACAACATTGGTCCACTGGTTAGTACGAAGAAGTTATCAACTAAGGGTTAGTATTTATCAATTAAGTAGGTACACATCATGTTTATTTATCCCTGCAGCAACCGGACAGAGTGTCTTAATATTGGTGCATTGTATTGTTCAGCTTGGGTTTTCAAAATTCTGTTGCTGCTAGCCCACAATTTGCTTATGTGTCTATTTGTCATATGGTTTCTGTGTTTTATTCATATTTCACTTCGATAAAGCACAGAAACCTCGATGTAATGACTTTTCACCCAGGCGGTGCAGGCTTCCAGTAAAATCTAAAACTACAAGAATTACCCACCTCCAAGCTCTTTCCAACAACAAATAAGAATAATAGACCTTTGTCACTATACACGACTAAGATGTTTACATACCATAGAGCGCTAAGTCCACTCAGTTCCCCATAACAAAGCATGTTATCTATGACTCATCAAGCAGCTATGTTGCAACTGACCGCCTGACCTGGTGAATAAGACTTTAGTCACTGATACTGGGAGATAAGGAGAAGATCCAAAGCATAATGAATTTAGTTGAGACAAGCCTAGTTTAAATTTTAATCGGTGAGGTGTGCAGAGTGTACGACTAAACGCCGACAGACACTACGCCGACAGACTGAATACCGACTAGACTACTTCGACGGGACTCTTCGCCGACAGGACTCTTCGCCGACAGGACTCTTCGCCGACAAGGCTCATCCTTGCGCTATTACTAAATAGTCGAATAACTGCCACTAACATGGAAGTAGCGCTCGCTCGGCTCGCGCGCGGTTGGTCGCAATTCTAGAGCCCAGTCTGATGGCGTAGTGTCTGTCGACGTTTAGTCGTACACTGGGTGCGAATGAAGTAGTTGTGTTGTCCTATCGGGCGGGCAACGCTTCGCCGTGAGAAAAGTTTTGAGGATGAATGTGGACGGTGTTAAGAGTAGGGGAAAACTATAGAAACGATGAAACGATGTTGGAAAAATAAAATGTTATTGCTGAATGGACCTGCTCTTGACCTCGATCACGCCTGATGAAAAGCAGTGGATGAAGTAGACCTCATCATAGATGATGGAACGAGCGTGCTCAGAGAAGCCTGTTCACTCTTGCTTTGAAGGCAGACGGGAACAAAGGCACTGGCAGAGATATATTCGCTAGAAAGAGGATCAATAAATGAGGTGATCGCTGATAGAATAATGGAAGAAGACGACATGCTGCGGTGACCCCAAATAAATAAGAATAAGCCTAGGTTGCGGGATGATAATCACGAGACAACAACATGTTCTCCTATGATAATTTTGACATTAAAAGTCTTTGGTAATATGTATTGTGAAGCAGTAAATGTTTAAATTGAAGTTTATTTTATACGGTGTACTAATAGTCATTACCACGGCATTACCATTACTTTTACAACCAACATTCACTGAATAAAACAATAAATTGATTTCTGTATTTAAAGTTCAGCCTTCTACGGCCGGTCAGCGTCCCACGTGAAAAAAAAAACCGTGAAATCACAGAAATGGCAAGCGGTGACATAATCTTTCGTTTTGTGGGTGTTGAAATTTAAATTTATGATCGCTGACCAGTCATATTTGACCTAAAACCATATCGGGTAAGCTCCCTGTGCCACGTGTTTGTGAACGCCTACGAAATGTGCCAATGCCTACCCACTTACTGATGAGATGACTGCCTTCAAAGATATCTTGAAAGTTTTTGAAAGCTTTATGCCTGATTTTGCGGCCATGATTCGATTGATTTCTTATTTTGAAATTGTTGCTTGTGTTTCGAACCATCTGTGCAAAAACCAGGCTACTGCAAAATCTTGTTCATTATGCATACCTACTTGCAATTTTAGTGCCTTTTCCTTCAAAAGGACATGATGATGCATACGACCGGAGCATTAAAAATCCTAACACGGTGAAGCACACAAAAACTGGAGTTCAATAACCTTTTGCAGACTATAGTTTTGAAAGTCATCTTGTAAAATAAAGTTATCTGTCGCCAATAGATTATGAGCAACTGATTACTATAGTAGAAAGAATAATCAAATAATACATCAGAGAAATGTTCCTGCAGAAAAAAACCATTTAGCGTAACCGCTTACTTTTTCTGTGTAGTAATTAGACATATCTGAAGGAAACAAACAATTAACTAAATATAGGAAATGCGTTTGCTCATCATAATTACATCACAATTGTGATAATTAAGATGCTTGTCACGTTATCTTCATCTTGACTTTTTGTCTCAAGTGTGTTGGGGTCGACTTTCAGGTTCAACAAAATTAGATCTAGTTACATCCGTATTTTTTGAGTGTTGCAGACACTCCGTCTACAATTTTTTACTTATTTGGGAACACTGTAATATGTTTCCATCCTATAGTCAGGCTTGAGTGACTTCAGCCGCACGGGTCGATCGATCAGGTTAAGCTACGCTTACCCCTGTTTACATACCAAGACCCCTCCGTGCCTCGGAAAACACGTTAAACAGTTCGTCCTTGCTTTCATTTGTAGATCTTTCACCCAAAGCCCGAAAGTCTGACAACCAGTCATACCAAGCCGTATTAACCAGTAAGTTGGTTGTGAGGTCAGTTAGGCAGTTGCTCCATTTAAAATACTGATATTCAGATGCCTGTTAGACTGGAAGCCGACCCCAACATAGTTGGGAAAAAGCTTGGCAGATGATGATTAAGGCTGGACTGATTGTCAAACACGACACGATTGCTTGTGACGAATATCATGCAAAACTTGATGAACAATTAAACTTGCTCTCATGGTCCATCGAGGCAGAAAGTACTCTGTGTGCTCAAAACAGTCATTAATCAGACATTAGATTACGAGAACGCTGCATTTGTAAACAATTTGTAGCCATAAGCAACTCAACCAAACAATCACATTCCACCTACCTCAACATCAAATGGTACTCATCTCTCTCCACCCATCAATCCATATTCACTTAATCTCAACGATTAATTGAAGGCTATTAATCATCAAGCTGAGCTTCCAATCTTGAACATCATACATAACATAAATGGTAACGAAGTAATGGAAGTATTAATCATGGGTAATGACTCACAGCAGTGCATTCCTTTTAGGAACATTTGTTTTATGTCCAGTCAATAAACAGTATGGGTCCACTCTAGCCTAATCTGGAGAGAGGATTTAATTTAAGACTAACTGATCGTTTATACAAATCATGATTATGAATGATGAGTGAGAATAGTTGATAGCTGAAATAGGAAAATACTAAGTACATTTATATTGTGCCGACTACAACTAAGATACCCAAGTCAGGACAGGAACGAGAAGAACTCTTTTGAATACGGTCTTTGAAATTCCAGAAAAGTACCTATTTAAGTCGTAGACAATATTGATAGTCAATAGTTAGCCAATTAAGATCTTTTCGACCTCTATCAAATGCAAATCGTTCTAATCATTAGCATTGTAATAAAAGATATCGAGCGGCAATTGTTTTTGATCATTCTATCATTATTGCTTAGAATTTTTTATAGCGCTATATCGGGGTTTAATTTTAGAAGTATTTTTCGATTTATCAGCTAAATCTAAATCAGCTCCTAGAAATACAATAAATGAATGCTGGTACATTTAAAGTGAACACAGTCATAGACTTAATGAGTGTTGCAAATTCAATCTTGCACAGATTGTCTATCTAGTAATTCGATGCTGAAATAGATAGAGATCTAGTCACTCAATTTATGCCTGTTAAGTGCTATTACAAAGATGCAATGAGTACTAATACATCTGTCTAAGATTTAATCATGGCTGTTAGCTTAAAGGAAGTGGTACTTAATTTGATCGATGGTAATTTATTAATTAGACTGGCGAGTCATGATGAACAACAGCTAAGTAGGTGTTTAGTCATAATTAAAGCTAAAGAAGCTCTTAATGTAAAACTAAACTCAGGAAGGATTCAAACTGAAAATTTGAAGGACGATGTTATCTTAGAAAAAGGCTTCGGAGATGTTCCTAAAAATATAACCCAATTTCTAGATTTAAGAATTACCACCACAAAAACTTTTATTCGACTTTACTATAATTACGTTAACTATTATTGTAAATTACCTGTCTACCTATACTGAAACATATTTTTAACGATATCAATTTAGATAGGAATATAAATAGAAACAATGAAATGCCCATTCAATAAAAATGCTTTAACATTTTCGTATTATGAAACTCCATACAAGTTATGTATTCCATTGCGTGTATTGACCGTGTTATGTTTACAATGATTCTTTACTTGTATCTAAGCAAATTGTGACAGTATTTTTTACACTTGGCGAAATAATTTTGTATAAAGTTATTTGGTCAAACCCAAACCAATTTTCAGTAATATGAAAGTCTATATGTTTGATTTTTTCATCGCTTGTCATTTGGGAATGGTGCAGCACTGGAAATATCTCAAGGTCTGTAGTATACACAGCATTTGTTAGATAGTCTGTTTTTGCTTAGGCTCCTTTAGATAAATTGCCATGTTTCACCTTACCTTACCTCACCTCCTATAAACTGAATTATAGCACAATTTTTGGAAGAAAACACGTTATGGAATTTGGCAGTATATCTATTTTATTATTTTACACAGCTTTACACTGTGTCGTCTATTCTATCAACTCTGAACAGTTATATTTACACTGTCGTGTCAAAGAACTCGTCTACTTCTATAGGACCATAAAAAAAATTGATAAATTAGCTTAGCAGTTTTTGCCGATGATAAATTCATCCATATATGCAATGGCTAGTTTTTTTATGTTTACTTTTGCCCAAAATTTCGGTCGTATATAAAATAAATATCTCGAATATACCATCATTATGTTCAGAATCGATAAAGATAATATTTGCAGACGCATCTTCACCTAAAATAAGTTCAAACCAAACAGTTTTTCTGTCATTTGTAAGCCATTATATGGTTGCTCAAAGACCTCAACGCAAACATCAAATTGTATGTTTATTATGTTCAAGAGTTGATGGACTAGTACAGACAAAATCATCATGTCGATAAATCGATCATCTTTATATTTTTGGTTTGCATGCTCTTCGCCAGTTTTTTTCAGTTATTAGTTCTATTTATTTTGGTTTTAGTTTCCACACATTCACACACGTGTTATGGAGCTATATTTTTAGCAATTTTTGTTTTAGAATAATTTGTTTGTTTTTCTTAGTATTTGTTTGTTGTGTTCGGTCGTAAACAGGTAAGCTAAAATTGGCTTACGATAACAATTCTAATGTTTCTAAATATGTCGAAGAAGTTAATAAATTGAGTGTTACAATGTGACAAAATGTATTTAACTCCACATCCTGATCTAGTTTAATTTGTAGTAAATACAATCGTGTATTTAATGAAAACATAAAGCTGTATGCTATTATTGGATTTCTTGAATGAACCTAACGTTGTAATTTATGAAAATTGAAAGAGAACTGATCAAAAGAAAAGGTGGTAATTAGTTTTCAACTTTATTACTACCTGACCCTACTGTAGGATGATTGCAAAGTAATATTACCCTAATTTCCTGTGCTGACTAAGATATGACGCGACAAGACATAAAAGATATTCGATCTCGCTCATTCCATAACAAAATGCGAATTATAAAGTATGCAAAGATTGACCGTATCGAATGCATATCTTTGTTTTTATTTTAACAGTTCAGTAACGGTCGTTGACGATTTAAATTTGAGAACATCCCTAAGTAAAACTTGATTCCCCTTTTTGAATGCATCGTTAAATCTGGATTTTACTCAACGGACCTGTAAAACATTATCGTATGTATTTTGTCACATTGTCTCCAACCTTGTGTTAGGTCTGTGTTCATCCATATTCTCATCCAGGTGTTAACATTACTTTGTCCAACGCTGCTTGGACAGACCTACACACGTCTTCACGTCTGCGAGGTGATCAACAATCAACCATGTTGTCCGCCACAGCAAGTAAGTTGTTCGTTGTGGCTTGTTGTTGAGGTGTATTTAGTTGTTGTTGTTTTTTTTTTGAGTTTGGGGGCGATTGGGGAAGGCAATAAAAGTGTAATTACAATGATTATGAAACTGCCAATTTATGATGAAGATGTTGATCTAATACAGATACTTATGAACGAGGAGTTTCCAATAAAACTAATAGTGAAACTTAACCCAATAATGCTTTCTGGCATATATCCTAGATTGCATTAAATGTATTCCTTGTTTTCTATGAAACTTTATCTAGGTCAAACGTAGTAACAAAATGTGTCAAAGCTGAAATTGAAAATTAACTCAGTCTACCGTACTTTTCTGCTTTAAATCATATTTCTTAGTTTTCATATTATCCTTATATTTGATAAGACACTATCTAGCTAGGTCAAGCAATGTTACAAAATGGATGTTTCCAGCAATGCTGAAATTTAAACTTAAACCAAACTTCCTTTCTTTTTCAAACCAATTTCTTAGATTTTATTATAATCCTTCATTGTGATTATACTTTATCTAGGTCAGTATTATACAAAGACTTTCTAGACTAGGGCAATATTGATTTCTTAAATAATGAAGTAGGACATACATGACCGTCTTCGTCAAGTGGTTTATTATTAACTACGTTACGGTAAAAAAATCTGGTTGTTTTAATATTTTGACTTTGCCTTCCCCTTACCGATTTAGTTTACTTTTAGCACAGTTCGTAACGTCTTTCTGATGTTTGAGGCATGCAGCTTATTTGCAGTCATAATTTTTTTCAAGCATTGTTGTAGTTTTTTCACGTATTCTGCTTTCGTTATTATTCTTTGCTGTTTGTCATTTATGTGACTTTTGATTGTTTATAGTATCTCGTTTATAAGGTTTTGTTTCCTGTTGTTTTAGGCTTCACTTTTTAATATTTGGCTGCTATTGTTGTTTTATTAACATTAACATCATCGTAGATTCTATTATGTCTTAGTATACTGTAGTGCATCATTTGTAAGCTTGCAAGTATTTATCACAGTGACGAAAGTGAAACAGAGATGGAGTACAAGTCCCATCATCATATATGTTTTTGGCATCCATGATCTATGAAAGCTCATAGGTACACAGCATTAAGAACTTAACATATTGTCTTATGTCTATGCTTCTGAGGACAACAATCATCAGCTTCTTGAGTTACACAAAACGATAGACAGTACTAAATCTGGTGTTTACTTACTCCTGTTAGAATTCCACAGATCCGAGAAGATAATTGGATGAAAGTATCAGATAGTACACAATTCTAATCATATTTGTTTGTCCAGGTGAATCGTCACGTCAACGACCTATTCGAAGATCTGCGCGATGGGCTCAACCTCATCTCGCTGCTGGAGGTGCTTTCTGGCGAACACCTCGTAAGTATACACGTCTTTATTAATACTTAAGAAATTAAGGAAATGATTGAACGTAGAAGAACTTGACTAAGAGTGTAGACAAGGGATAGAGCTATTTGATGTCTAGCTTTTTCTATGATAAAAATGTGCATCCAGACCTGTGTCAATAATAATTAGTGATATTCCGGATATCCGTATCCGTATCTTTGGATATCCGAAGGAGATAAAAGATCCGTATCCGTATTACGACAAACAAACGTTATCTATGTTGCCCAGTGTCACACTAAACTATAAACAAAACAAAAGAAAGACCCGCGCAAAGCAAGTCGAAAAAATTTCTGTCACGCAAAGCGTCAAGTGGCTAGTTAACTACCACCACCGATTGAGTAAGAAAATTAAGATCCGTATCCGTATCCGCGGATCTTAGCGTCAATTATCCGTATCCGGATCCGTATCTGCGGATCTACATTTTTTATGATCCGGCACATCACTAATAATAACAATACCAGCCATAACTGTACGACTGCCGAGCAAAAGCCGCTTCTCATACATGTTAAAGCTGGTCAAAAATAAAGAGAATAGAAACTATATGGAAAATCGAGATTAACCACAACAACATTTTTGTTGTCAATGACATCAAATGGCTTCCATGAATCCAGACAATTCTTCTTAAATATTGTCTGTAAGTACATGTGATTTTGCAATGTTTTCGCCACCGTTAGCGATTCCAAGCTTGGAATTCCTAATTGAAGCATCAATGCAGGTGGTCTTACCGCCTGGTTGCCTGATTAATTAACTACCACAGAATTCATTAGTGTTAATTTGAGTAGTGTTGATTTCTATCCCTTGTGACTGCTTAGTAGTTTTACTAAGCTCCTTGCTTTTTCCGTATCGTTACAACGTTCTATAAATAAATTTTCATTATATTCTATTTGCCCCAGTTAATCTTAATTATTTTTAACATTTGCTAAAACAAGGGTGTGAGCCATATGATACCCTCATGATAGTCTGTAACGAAATTAATTTGGAATAACGATGTTCTCGCGTGCTTAAGCGCTGATTCGTGTGCTACGGTACCAAATAAAGTTATTAACAGTAATTAGTAAAGTTAGGTTTCCGTAAACATAGACTTTTATGGACTTTTTTGTGGACGTTTTTAGATTTTTTTTGGTCGAATTCTAATTGAAGGAATGTTTAAATATCATGTACGATACAGCTATTAATTTCACAAATCTTTGTTTTTATCTGGTTGGACCCATCAAAATGGTTTCGGTTGATTTCAACCGAAACCATTTTGATTGTCATTTGACTGACAGAAGTTTTCCTTTATTAGTACCTTCTGTTCCTCTGGTACTTGTAATTTCGCAGCTCCCTGCATACCAACTGTTTGTTTCTCTATTCTTATTTCATATTATTATCGACCATTAGAAATTATTTATTTATTTAACCATTTATGTACACACGGCTACACATCAAGCTATACATTTCCAGTTTACGCTGATCTCGCACTGTACGTAAATCTTATACAATACGAGGTCAGCTTATACTGGAAATGTATAGCTTGATGTGTAGCCGTGTGTACACACATATACAGGATAAGTTTTTAACCAGTGCGCAAACTGTAACCATGAATTCAGCATATCATTCTAGGCCCCCAGCGCAGATACTTTTGTCGGTTATACAAAAAAAAAAAAACAGCTGTTCCATACATTATGACCGCGTAGGTATTGCACTTTTCTATGAAAATGCTGATTTTTTTTGTATAACTGACGAAAAATTTCTACGCTAGGGTCTAGAATGATATGCTGAATTCATGGTTACAGATTGCGCACTGGATAAAAACTTATCTGTATAATCAGGCAAAAAGAAAAGTATACCTGCGATAGGAAAGACGTGTGCAAGAGAAAAAAAAAGACAAAATCAAAAACTTACATGATATCCCATCAATTCGTTCCCTTATAGCCTGGGAGTCCATTACAACTTCTCATCGATCCACCACTAACCCAGAAAGGGGAAGCAGTTACCTAAAGGGGTTATCTAGATCTGTGGAAATTTATCAGGCCGATCGCAGGTGTGGCTAGGTAAACGATACTACCCCGCCCTGGGTTCACCGGGGTATTTGAAATTAATGTGATTAATGAGATAGGATAGGATAGTATATAGTTTTTAACGGAGTCATCGTTATTCAGTTTATTTTTAGACAGACTCAGTTATTTTCATCTAAGCATGATGAGCGTAGAGCAAAACTTCTTTGCACAGTGTCTCTGTCATTTTTATTACTTTAAGGTCTCAAATTTTAATTGTCATATTGTTTATTCCTGAAGAATAATTTGTCCATTTGATATATTTTCCATACAAAAGCTATCAAACCGCAATATTTATTCCTCAGATATAATGTTATATGAGTATTGAAAAATCAACCCTTTGTCAAGATACATATATGCTTTATGCAGTTACAACTAATCTCATGCCTTACCTGAGATTTATGTAGAAGCTCTATTTCCACTTCCCAATTAAAGGATAAAATCAAAAATCAAAATCAAAATATTTGATTTCACATAAGCCTGCATGGGCACTTATGAAACGTCAGAAGCTAGGTGCACGGTTCCAATTTGTCGTTTCCTATGGAGAAGAGCCGGCAAGAAACTCCACGGTTACTCTTTTAAAAATAATTGGCTTTTACAATGTTTTCAAATTACAGTGATAATAGGTATGGGAGGACAGTGCAGGCCAGTCAATAAGTACCAGGTACTTAGAGGAATGAAAATACAGAATAGAAAAACGTCTACAAATCTAGTCTCTAAGGCCTACAACGTTCTCTCATTCACAATATGTAAAAGAATCTACCTATATAAAATGAATCTATTTGAACCAAGTGACATGATTTCGATGACAGTCACTAATAGTAGACAGAAGTAAAATTGACGTATAATGTCAAATACTGACGAGAATATGTCAGTCATTGTAAAAAATAAAAAGAATAAAAATTAACATTGCAATTCGGGAGCAGTTAATAGACTTTCACACAGTTTTGCTGTTGATGAGGTACCAGGGGAGCCACATGTGCAGAAGGAATTAATGCCAAACTTCCCTGTCTTCAACGTAGTCTTTTATCTTATAATATGCTTTTTTAATAAGGACACGTTTGATGTGAGTTTTAAACTTTCCATCGCTAAGTTCTGTAACCGATTTTGGCAACTTGTTATTGCTTGATACTATTCTGTTAGTTACATGGCTGATTAAGTATAATTGCAATTAGCGAAAATCACTGTGCCCTATAACTTAAAATAGGCAGACTAGCCAATTCTATGTCCAAAATCAATCATTAATCGTTTATAAAACTTTTGATATGAACTGAGTACCTTATCCAACAAATCTCTTACATCTTACTTCCCACCTTCCAGCCGCGCGAGCGAGGCCGTATGCGGTTCCACATGCTGCAGAACGTCCAAATGGCCCTCGACTTCCTCCGATACAAGAAGATCAAGCTCGTCAACATCAGGGCTGAGGACATCGTCGACGGGAACCCCAAGCTGACCCTCGGACTGATATGGACCATCATCTTGCACTTCCAGGTCAGTGGCCATTTTGTTTTTGGAGCAGTCAATGTGATGCGCAGTTGTTTTAGGAGCTTTGAAAGGATAGTTCAAATCTTGAACCTCTTGTTATATGAACTTGATAGTTGATAGAGATTTTTTATCATTTCTGTTAGTTTTATTGCAGCAGTTTTATTGCTTTCTAGAACTTGGCGAAATATTTTATTTAATTCTGTTGCGTGAGTTTTAAACGGTAATTTTGTAAGCTCTTCACAATTTTTTAGTTTACGTGTTACATTTGGAGGGGCTAATAACAGCTGCACAGGTCTATCGATTAGGTAAAGCTACGCTTGCCGCGATAGTCCGTGGTTGGGACCATATTTACATACTTACATACATACCATATTTACAGACCCCTCCGTGACTCGGAAATCGAATTACCCAGTAACTGGGGTTTGGAGGTCAAGTATAGGCAGTCGCTCCATGTAAAATACTCAGCTGTATCCGGTTAGACTAGAAGCTGAGAATTATTGGAAATCTTAGCTACAGCTTCATAATTAACCCTATGAACAACAAGTTCTTGAAATATAAAATGACGTAGTTATATTAACTACTTTAAATGTCACGTTTATGGCTCCACATTGCTTTGTAAATTATTTTGCAAATCAATATGCAAGCGATTAGTGTGAAGCTCGTGTGGATAGATTTTGACGCAATCTAGCTCTGTGATAGAAGATCCTATGACGCATTTGTGCGTCATCAGTCGATGATGGCACATAGGATGATTTATTGGTATTACAAGTTTTAATATATGCATGTTAAATGTATGGTATACAAAGTAACTTCGTAGAAAATGACGTAGTTCCTTAGGTAGAAATTATTTTGAAGAATATTCATTGCCGTTGTACGCTCAAGAGTATTTTGTTTAGACCTTTCTTTAGGAGAAAATTGATCGTTTTTCAGGAAGACTACAATAGTTTCAAGTTCACGTTTAATGACACAAATTCCTCTTCACATATAGAATTTATCATGTTTTCCTCTGTAACTTACATATCTTTAAAAGCATCTAATAAAATCTTCAGCAAAGCCTAGATAGCAAATCCCGTTCTTGAAACTGGCTTCCGACCAGAAGTCAGCATTTTTGACACACTTGCTGAACCGGACTTGGCAGCAAACAGCTTAGTACAGCAAACTACACGTCCTTGGTAACAATTTGACTACAACAAACGAGACTTTACTACATAGCAGCAAGGACGGTTTTCGTAGTTGTGTGTGTTTGACTGTACTACGCTCAAGCCAAGGATTGCCGCAACATCGTAAGTCGTAACGTATCAGCGTATCTTCACAAATAGACTACCGTGGAGCTAATCGAGTATTAATTGATCGACATTTCTATCGAGCGTTCAATGAATAAGTTAAGATAATTAGTAAGCATGCCGTTTGATCGGTTTCATTGGTTTTCTATTGAAATAGCTTTGAATCTCAATGTCTTGCATAATCAGGTAGCTTTATGTCAATTTATTGTTGAGTTACTCGTTTTAATTATGGCCATTTAACATTCGAGGGCTTTCCAAAACCACTGTTATTTAGATGCAAAGGTCTTAATTAGTTTTCCCAGTCTTTTGACAATTCCATTTACTAGAATAATTCAATATTCCTGTGTCTCAAGTGCACAAGCGCCCAGACATAAAACAAATGACTGAATTGCTTTTAAAGTCACAAACTGCAAATAGTTTTATCCTGTTGTGGAGAGCCATCTTTCTGGACTGTGAGGATCCGCTTCCAGTAAAACAAGATACAGTTCAATACCATTTTACGGATGGAGATAGAGAGACTGCCGCTGCCCTCGACAACACAGTTAGGGGCCATTCAAGTATTACGTAAGCAGTTTTTTAGCAATCATTGACCGCCCCCCCCTCCCCCTCGTCAGCAAAAGTAAGCAAAGCTCTTACTCCCCCCTCCCTTGCTCACGTAAACATTGGTAGCAGACACCTAACGTGTCTGCTCACTTTCTTGTGATTTTGGTATATTGTCATCTTTTTCCTCGAGCCATTCATAGACAAGTAGAGTTGCCATAATGTGTTCAAACCAAAATCGACTAAATTTTGTAGAAAATCCAAAAGTTAATAAATAAATTCTGCTGACGTAATCACCATCCATACCCCCCATCCCCCATGTCATCAAAAATAAGCAAAGCAAAAACCCCCGCCCCCCTGTAGTGCTTACGTAATACTTGAATGGCCCCTTACTGGGTAAAATGACACGACACGATAGCCCCTGGTAACACTGGTTGGATTATCGTCTTATTTTTGAGTCGTGGCTGAGAGCAGTGCTGGCGCAGTGGTAACGGCTGTAACTTACGTGTTGTAGGTCGTAACTTCGCAGTTCGCACCTAGATAAGCGCTTTACTTGTTTTATTATTTCATCACCACTGTTCTCAAAACGATGAAGGAAAACATCGTGAGGAAACCGAGATGTTCTGGAACAACAATGTCAAAGACATGTGACTTCTACTAACCTGCCCTGGGCTCGCGTTGTGGATTACTGCCCCTTCCCCCCCAGAGAGAAAGTTTGTGTCCCAGTAGATTTGTAGACATGCTATGTTATGATTGAGTCGTATTTACCAAGATATCTTTAAGCCAATGTCCAATAACAAATAAATTCGTGACTACAATCATACGACTAATAATATTTAACAACACAATGGCGGGATTACACAAATTCTTGCAGAACATTGCTTAGCATTTGAATCTAAATCGGATTAAGTTATGAATAAAATTAGATTACATTTTCATGAGTAGTTTATATAAGATTGTGTTGCGAATTATGTTTATTATTATTCTCTATACGGAAGTCTTGGTCCTTTGTCGTTTTATATAGGGTGTAACAGAAACCCTATTGCTATCCTTAAGCACTTAAGATAACAGCTGGTATAGAATCACTATACATAGTTTCAGCTCAAAATAAAATACCGTAAGAATTGATACCAAATTTTCGGTTTCATATGTTTCTTCAATTCAAATCATAACAAACGTGTCACTGCACTACGTAGGTCAATAACTTTCCACGTTACTTGCCAATATTACGATAAATCTCTTCCGAGTGATGTGTTTATTTCAATTTGATAAGTTCGGTTTCTGGTATCAATGTATTAAAAACTCTCATAACTTCCGAACATGTAGAGATAGGATTAAAAAACCCTTCCAATATCGTTTGATATCATCCAAAGAAGCCGTGCCCTTGGTATGTACTCGTATATACCCTTTCTGTTACACGTTGTATAGTTCAATCTTATTGTCTTTAATTCATGAGTCTGACTCTGAACCTTTATTAACACTTTCTGCCTACTTTGCATCCTTCAAATTACTATGTAGTCTTCTATCATTGTAAGGTACTTGAACGTACCCTGTTGCCTGCACGTTGCAGGAACAGATGGACGCTACTGAAATTGTCAAACTAGTAGTCTAATACAGGGCTGCCTCTATTTACATTGCCATGGAAACAGTAAGAAGAAGGTTCTTACTTGAAAAACTTCTTCTGTCTAGGGGAAAGCAATTGTGCTGTTCTCCTGCCATAGCATAACTGGCCTATAATGTTCCCACTGCTGGGACACAAGCCTCATATCTTCCTCCTCTGCCATATAAGGTGGAAATTCCAAAAAGGTTATAAAAGTTTTTGGTTGCAATGGAATTTGAACTTTGTCACGTATGAACATCATCAAACAACCCTCTAAATTAATTTAATCCCATTAAATGACTTTTTCTATAGTTTCTGAATTCGTGCAAGTTATTATTTTCACAATAGGTTGTGACTGCCAAGGTTCATCGTTGTACGGTTCTGGGGCCTACTCTCTAAACACGAAATCCGTAATCTCGATCGAAGTTATGGGCGTTTCCTACTTTGTATCACTTACGGATCTATGATTAGTTTGGAGCCCAAACTAAGAATGAATTACTACACAATTTGACAGTTGTCCCTACTCCCTATATAGTTTTACCCGTCAAAAAAGTTAATTAATCAGCTGTAGGAGTCACTTCGAAGTTTCGAACTATTTTCGGCTGGGCCCGTATTTTCGTTAACAGAGTTAGAGAGTAGCCCCCCGTTGTGGCCAACATAGTTACTGACTATTATTCTAAGGTACCTACTTCTGGTTCTTCTTCCAAAGGTTGTCTTTAAAAGATCGCTTTTTAACCGACTTCAAAAAGGAGGAGGTTATCAATTCGTCGGAACTTTTTTTTTTTTATTTTTTTTTTTTATGTATGTTCCCCGATTTCTCGAAGATGGCTGGACCGATTTGGATTTTGTTTTTTTTTGTTTCAAAGGGTATACTTCCCAGGTGGTCCCATGATCATCAAGTCAGGATCTGATGATGGGATCCTGGAGAAATAGAGAGAACTCTTCAAAATTTTTAGGCACACGAAGCGATTTAGCTATTTTTTGGAAGAGTACTTTCTCGTAGTGGTCTCATTTCAATTTGGTGAAGATCTGATGAAGAACTTTGGAGATAGGCAACGGAACTCCTCAATAAATCTATCATAAAATCACAATGTACATAGATAGGGGTATTAAAAAGATAGAGTAAACGACGATGTCTGTGCTAGTATAAACTGTGTGACATCGAAATGATAGCAAATGGACTGGGATTGCTGAAATCTCATGTCTGTCTATTCCTTACACCAGTTCATAACATAACATCACGCCGGTATGCTGTGAAGGGGTAAGCACATGTGAACCACTAAAAAGTAAAAAATAAAAACTTTTTCCAAAAAAAAAACAACCGACTTCCAAAAAAACACTACAAAGTGAAAAATAACTTTAATTTCGGAAGGCGGTGACAAAAAATTCAAATACAGCTCCAAAGACACCGACTTCCGAAATTAAAGTTATTTTTCACTTTGTAGTGTTTTTTTGGAAGTCGGTTGTTTTTTTTTTTGGAAAAAGTTTTTATAGTGGTTCTGCCGTCCATTGTGTCATCCTATGTTCAACATTTATATCTGTAATTCGTACGGTAGACATAATAGAGAGTAGGTAGTATAAACATTCTGGTAGCATTCATTTTTTGTATTTTATTAAAATGGAGCAACACAGCCGTTTACAACATTCTAAATTAACTTAACATTAAATAACGAGATATCTTTGCGGAAGTATCATATTATTTCAAGCAATTAACGTCTTATATTTATGCACATTTTTTAATTATCTGAACTTCTAAAGAGAACGCAGTCACGACTTTTGAAATAAGTCGTTATTTTTAGAAATGCTATAATCTCTATGAACAAAGGAAGGAAGTTAAAATCTCTATCTGTTCATAAAGATCTATCTAAAATCTTTTTAGTTCCTTTTGAAAGATATCATCAGGGTTTTAACACACTTTTTCTCTACCCGGTTTGAAAATATGGGTTTTAAATTCCATTGAAATTAAGGCAAATAAATAAATCGCCGACGCCATGTAAGAGTCCACGTTCCCACGAACGTAATTAAATCGTGTCGGGATTTTTTCGCGTACTAGCGCCGAGAGTAGAAAATCGTACAGTGTGTTTTTTCGACGTTCTGGAATGCACTCTGTTGTATTCTCAATGTTCGGTTCAACACAGAGAGTTGAAAATCGAATGCGCTATAAAATCTTGCCATGCAGCAAGGGAAAGAATACGGCTGTTAGTACTACCAATTACCTGAACCTAGGCTTACCCAGGGAATGAGAGATTTCTTGATGAATAACAGCATCATGGATGTGGGAAGCACAGAACCAGTCAAAGTGGCGGAGGTTGGAGGTGACCTATGTCCAGCAGCGTCTTTTGGCTGAAATGATAAGAAGCGCCCTATCAGCTTATATTCAAACCAGCTGCCAAAAGTTGAATCGAGAATTTCCCATAACCTGTGCGTCATCGCTGTGATTGAAATACTGACTGTTGTTAATCACGATGATGATGACACCAAATGGAGTCTAAATGGAACGGTTCGGATAGGTACCATAGAAAATACAATACAAAAAAACCCAGTTAGCACCCGCTATGGCAACAAACAAGGATAAAATAGAAGAAATCCCTCGAAATTGATGATATCACACGCATGTGCTAGTTAGAACTGATCTGAATGCTTAATTGATATGAATGGTTAGTCATAATGTGAAATGAGAGGCGTATTTAATGTAAGAGAGGAAGAAAGTATTGATACGGGATTTTTTTTTCTATTAAAACAATCATTACACAGACAGGGCTGAATCAACATCGTCGACGACGAGACGAACAGGTTTAAGCCGGCAGCGACACGGCATTGCGAGCGAGTAGCGACATGCGAGCGACGGATGCATATAATTTTCGAAATTACGGATAAATTTTTGCACCCCGGGAGGTCGGGAGGTTAACCATTACTACCGGAGTCTCCCGGGCAATCCGGGAGAGTTGGCAACCCAAGAAAACACCGAGAGGAGACTCCCTAGGATATTAGTGACCTTATTGATGATGTTCTTTAGAAATGTCAGGTGCGTCGTTCTCACAACTGGTGTGCGTGTATGACCAGATGTATGAACGTAAACGAGGCAAAAGAAGGTAAGGATTGTAGCAGGAGGGGTTCTGTAGTATTCTCTACTCTCTTGTGAAGAAGGCGTGAGTTTATGACTGTATGAAATCCAGATATTACTGATGAAAAGGGTAAATTTACTTCTAGCATCAGATGACCACAGTGGTAACTCAACACAGCACATTCAGGATTTGCTCTGCTTTACAGAGGACTCCTTAATAGATTGACTTTCTTTGGAAAAAATGCTGAGTTGACCATATCGAATGACCTACATTTCGATTCGTCGATAGCTTTTGATATTCTCACGTCATCAAACTACGCTCCTATATCTTCCATCGAAACAGCTCCTTGAACAAAGGGTTAAAGAGGATGTCCGTCTCGTCACTCGCATAAACCAGATCCGATGCTGTCACAGCTATAAATATCGATATCTGCGACTTTGAAATTGAAATTAATCGGTTTTTAGCACGTTTGTGTCCAAATAATGGTCCATGTAAGTGATGTCATCGTACAGACATTTAGGACACTTAAGTTTATAGGCAGTTGGACCTCTTTGGTAATGTTGCTTGTAATTTTCGCACACTACATTCTGGGGGCCTACTATCTAAATCCGTCGACGAAGATACCGTCCTGTCCGTCAAAACGAGTGTCAAAATTATTATTTTCGGACGGGGATATCGGTAGTCCTACTATCGAATCGTATTATCATTCATTCTTAGTTCTGCATGGTTTTGAACTAATCATACTAAATTCGACCGTGATTCACTTAAATAGAAATACAATATTTTATAAAAATATTAGCTTTCGGCACTCTTTCTCCATATAAAATTTAACTGTACCAAATTTCATACTCCGCCGTCCGCAAAAAGGGGTACAAAGTATTAACATATAGGTAGATGTCCGTAAGTTATACGGAGTAAGAAACACCAGTTACTTCGGCCGAAGCTATGGACTTCGTGCTCATAGAGTAAACCGCCCTGATAAGATATACTCGGACTGGAATATGGTAGAAGTCGATACGATCGATGCAGATTAGACAGGATATGGAAGGAAACTTATGCTGTGGGTCCATTCGGCTCAAAACGGTGACGGTAACGACAACGATGAATATTGGCTTTCCAATGGTCACATAATGAATGACTGTTCACTTGACTAAACGAGAAGTGAATAACTATTACGTTTGATAGATGGATGGGTGATCCCAGTTTCTGTTTATTAGGTAGAAGGTTATTGTTCACGGTCTTAGCACTTACCGCTGTTGTTGACATACTCACGACCGTTTTGTAGTAAGTACACCCATTGACCGATACTAACCGCATTCATAATCACGACTGCTCTATATTTGTGGTCACTTGAGCGGTTTCGACGATATGTTTGTACACAAGGCGTTTAACTTTACAAAAGTTATTTGAAATTTCAAATCCAGGCAGACGCTTTACTTTCTGTATATTATTTCATCAGCACTCTTCTAAAAACGGTAAAGGAAAACATCGTGCGGAAACCGGTATGTCCTAGAACCATAACTTCGTAGACATGTGACATCTACCAACCCACACTGGGTGGATCCGCATGGTGGATTATGGCCCACTTCCTCTCACAGAGAAGAGGCCTGTGTCCTACCAGTGGGAGCATTATTGGCTGATGATGATGTTGATGACTAGTTGGAAAAACTATGAATGTGCGGCATAGGTTTGTAATAATATTCATAACATTATGTAGTTCTAACCACGAGTAACGACTTACTCATACACCATACCCAAACAAATCACGTAGCCAATAAAATATAGACTCAGTTTCCTTCCTTTAAAGTAGAGATTTGAATATAAATAGTTCGTAGAAAGGTTTCAGGCGTCGTGCCAAGAACCCTGGCAAGCTACCGCAAGGCTTCCCTACTTAGGGATTAATCCTTAGCTCATTAGGTCTCAGCTATCAATGAACTTTGTCTACGTATGTGTACCATAGTCCATATGAGACTACCTGATTTATGATATATGAGTTATAAACTCTAATTTTTTGTTGACGATTGTCAGACCCATCATGTCTGTTTAATTATAAAACGTGCTCATTATGTGGAGCAAGTTACAGCCTTATTGTCACGCATACCAGGATTTTTTTAAGGGTGGGATATCATCAAATACTTTCTATCGCTCTGGGTGGAGCAGGAGGGCGTGTCAGACTTTTACTGACTAAAAACCCACTCGTGTTCCTTCAGTTGCCTGTGTACCAGGGGCCGCGGTATCTCTTTCGAACAACCCGCACCATGCATCACAGGGTTCATTATGGAACTAGCTGATACTTAATAGGCTAAAAATATAGTCACAGGATGAATTTGAATGGTGGAATTTCTTGATTTTCCGAGACGGTAATTAACTAAATACCTACTTCTTGGACGTTTTCGTAATTACATATTTGATTTACGAAAACCACCAAAGCTCCTCGTAACAAATTAATTTCAAGTTATACTACATTGAAAGAAATTGAAAGTTC
This sequence comes from Antitype chi, assembly GCA_947359405.1. Lineage (NCBI taxonomy): Eukaryota > Metazoa > Arthropoda > Insecta > Lepidoptera > Noctuidae > Antitype > Antitype chi. The sequence continues at coordinate 5,092,833 of OX375829.1, read as the reverse complement.
TCCACGTAATCGACAAACGATAACTACGCTTCTTTCTTTACAATTACAAAAAAGGCATCCAAAAAACGCCTTTGAATGAAATAATCCCAATTATCTAATAACAGTAGAATTATTTTAGACTCTAAGCTCCAATCTCTTCTTATATCAGAAAACTTTTGAACTCCTAAAATGTCACGTTACATAAAACGTCTTCATGTCGTGTTGCATCAAAAGCTGATCGATCGCTTTCTCTTTCACTCTTGTTATGTAATGCTCATCCTGTGTTGCTGTCTTTGTCACTCTATCAGGATGTCACGATTTTGAGGAGGAAATCGGAAATGCATCAATGCAGCTATATGGCTATTAGAGGTGTTTATATTTGACCACACACTGCGACACCGTGACTTATAGGAACAGGTTCATCATACCCTGAAAAACCCGTAAGATAGTGATGATTAAAGAATAACATAAATGTCAGATATTGTGCGTCAATTCCATTTATTTCCAACTATGTATACACAAATTATCTTAACTTTTTGCAGCATCGACATAAGTAAATTCAACTGTTTCAAAGAATATGTTCTTTTGCTTTTCATCATAACGTTCATTCTTAAGATACTTATCATCTGTTTTTCACCCCGAGCATACGACCTTTTTACCTCCAGAATCTTTAAACAAGTCTATCATTGTTTTCATTCCATCAACTTTGTGTCACACTTCAAGTAGGTTCTAACCTCCTTTGTTGCTTCAATCCTTACAATTTCTACTTCCAATTGTTACAAGCATTGTTGACAAGTAAACCTGGTACAGATCACTAGTGTAACTGTGACTCAACGATGATGCAAGCGCATTGTTCAAGACCATCCGAATAATCACTGCTTCAGCTTCACTTTCGCTACGTATATTGTTTGTAAGCCGCTTTGCAATGTCGGATATGAATCTGCAACTGGATAATTGACCTTTATGATCTGTAGAATGAATTATTGTAACAGTGTGTAGAATATTTGGTCCTTCGCTTTCCCAATCCAAACCTACACATTTACGACCTAGTTCATCATTGCTTAGGTTAGCGTTAATAATTACTTTTCACTCGGTTAGTTACTAGTATAGAGATACAATATACCCACTTGTACCACAAATCACTAAATGCATACTTATAACGTTAAGAAATTCAAACTTTTCTTACGCTTTATGCTATTTGCAGGTCAGGTTGTGTGTTGATTAAAATGTATGAAATATATAATGTCTATTTCGTGAAGAAAAAGTCATATAATAAGCTTAAAGTAACTTGTTAATTGTTGTCCCATTACTTCCCGTGGCTGTCGTAGAAAGCGACTAAAGGACTTACCAAAGAATGGGCAGCAGCGTTCTCTATGCATTTTAACACCATACTGCGATCGCCATCCCGCCTGCCAATCGTGGCGATTATGGCAAAACCCCCCTTGGGGGAGGCCTATGTCCAGCAGTGGATGTCTTTCAGTTGAAATGATGATGATGATAGAATTGAGATGATTTGTAGTGATGATTTTAATTTGTAAAGCCTTTGTTACGGACGCGAATCATATTTTAATACAGACACAATCTGACACTGACCTACAAATATCAGAAGAATATTTGAATTTCGCAAGCTACATTTGCGCATCCTCCTGAAACGTAGGTATTTGAAACACCATTCTATATCTGTCATCTTAAAACGATAGACAAAATAGGAAGATGTTAAATATTGTATTTTATTTTTTTGATCTTAATGCATTTACAGCTATTTGTAGTCTCAGCGAACCTTGGCTCCTGATACTAGGATGGAGTATGCCTACAATTCACAGGCATCTCTCTCAACAGTTCACTGTGGCTGGCGGAAATAACGACAATGCACGAAGTCGCCTTAATTGTGATTTAAATAGGCTTTCAGAAAAACACGTTAGTATTTAAAATCAAGGTTACCAATATTAGCTTTAATAATAAGTAATTTTGCATACAAAATGACAGCTTGTGACGTGCAAATCATGCGCAAATTAGACCTCATATTCAGTCCTCTGATCTCACCTCTATATTTTTTTTGCATAACCTATTATTACTTGGTCAACATAGACATTAGTCGATGTGTTTGCAGTAAAATTATAAGTTATGAGATCACTCGTACTTCAACGGTTGGAGTTTTTGCCTTAGCAGGCGTTAAGTGCGCAGGAGCATCGAGTTCGTTCAATGATAGTCATTAAGACTTGAATATGTTATTTTGTGATGTTTAAAGACTTGTCGCGACCCAACCGTCGTTTTCTCTTAAAGTTTACTTGTGATGATCTTTTCTCATCACTGCGCGACCAAAGCGAGAATAGCTTATAGCCTGGTGAAAACGGACCTGATTGAAGTTGCTAGGGAGCGTTACAGGTCCTTAAGCATTTTCTGCTTTCTCTTCTTCTCTTGTGGGTCCCGTGCGATTGAGGACGTATGCAGCTCTGCTCACAGGGCTTCTGGAAATCCATCTCCTGCGTGCATGTATGATCGACCTGTTTCCACAAGAGTCCTATTCTCTCCATCTATGCGCCCATTTTGTCCTGGCTTGTATGATATCGTGAACCGCTGGATTCTATAATTAATTTATCAATTCCAGTGTTAGTAATAGAACTGTCTCAAGTTGCACTATAACTACCAGTATTCCGTTTTCCGATATCACAGTATTAACTTTATCCCAAAGTCATTGAGAAAAATCCTGACCCAATTCTTCCTCCCGCGAAAACGAAAGTGATTTGCCGTCCAAAATTAATAAATAATACGGTAATGAGGAACATGTTATGTACAAGACACGTATGTGGGTAGTTGGTGGCACACTTACTGGCTACCCTTATATGGAGCGGCGCTTGTATAGTGAGTGTTCCAACGTTCGAAGTAAGAAACTTCTTTTTCTTTTTTTTTGCGTTCGTTTTTCGAATGGCTGTGTATGATTAATGGTTACGGGAAGCTGTGGTCGGTTTTACGTGGTATGATTAGTTTATGTCGTTTTGCGTTCAGTATAGTGTAGGCATTTTTTTACTTTACTGTGATGACCTATGTGTCTGATTCATCTTTAGAATGTAGTAACGCTATCCTAGATTTGACTATTGGAATAATACCCCAAAATGTCAAATTCTGTATTTAATTTTGTTCCCATAAATACTCTACTGTGGATTAGTAGTTATATAGCATACTACTTATAACTATATTAGTAGTACTGTGGATAGATTATTTCTCATATTATTATTTTATCTATAATTAGTTCCTACAGTTTATAATGTACCTACCTAAGCATAGAAACAATAATCTATCTGGCATTTATTATTATGATTCACAATTTGCACATCCTTTATTTCACCACCAACGCATTCTGCATCATCCTTACTCAATAATACATTTATTATTTTTCCCAAATACAAGAAAATGAATCACCCTGTACATGCAGCCTCTCGCTCCTTATACGGTGATGTCATTTTAAATAATAACAGATCTGTTTATTCATGCAACCGTTTACTTTACATTGTGTTTTGTATATTGAATATATTAGTATTATTACCATACTAATGTGGCAATGAATGGTAAATGTGAATAGTGTTGCTGTAGTGGAAAAACTTTGCTTTGTTGGGCAATTTGATGCAAAGGAATTAGGAGAATATGACACAAAAAGGGCTAAGTCATAATCTAATATAATTCAATTAGGCTGTATTGTCTGACTGCAAAGCAAAGTCTCCACAAATTTCCACACAATTCTGTTTTTTTGCTAGATTTGTCCAGTCCTTTCGGTAGGATTCAAGCTCGTTCCTCCATCTTCGTCTCGGCCTGCCGCGATGGCGTCGTGCGTTTAGTGGGACCACATCGGTGGTTCTCTTAGCCCATTTGTCATCTGACATACGGCAGACATGTCCGGGCCAATCCCAGTTAAGATGACCAGCTTTCGAGGTTTGCCAGCCATGGAGCGTAGTATCCTGGGGGTTCGTATTTCAGACCGTATAAGGAATATATCACTGCGCGCCAAAACCGAGGTCACGAACATTAAGTCATACATAATATGTATGATTATAAAAAAGAGGCAGACTATTAGAATATGATGGGTTGTGTGAAAGATGAAAGAAGGAACGATATACATATCAGCCGTAATCTCACGGTGTTTACTTCCTGTAAAAACAATCAGATTACGGCTGATGTGTATGGTAGAAATAGATATACTGCGCCAACTCCAAATAAACTGGTATTTTTTTTTTTGGGTGAGAAATCATCAAATAACTTCTCCCGCTCTGGGTGGAGCGGGAGGGCGTGTCAGACTTTTACTGACTAAAACCCACCCGTGTTCCCTCAGTTGCCTGTGTGCCAGGGGCCGCGGTATCTCTTTCGAACAACCCGCACCCCTGGCAACCTGGTATGAGGCAGCAAGATCCTGCGTACAAAGCAAATATTTTTCAAAGAAAGAACAAGGTTGAAAGCACATAGTGATACTGATCCCACGATTCTAATGTTACACTGTTATTCGTTTTCTATTTCTTCGATTACATCATGATTGTAATATTTACGACATTGTAGACTTACTTGAAATAACACGTGTATGTGCTACTTGTCCAATCAATTAGCTATGTTTACTGTTTACGTCAGTATTGGCTTTAAGGGTTAAACTCCTCATGCTTCTAATATAATCATCGGAGTCGTTATTTCGTGTGGAAATGTCTTGTCAATTTCATGAGACTGAATATTATTAAGTACATCATCATCTGTCTTCCACCCTTCCTATCGTCTTCTAGTCTATCCAGATGCGGCTGAGTACCAGTATTTTACATGGAACGACTGCCTATCTGACTTCCACAACACAGTTACTGGGTAAAATGATACCCCTTTGTAAGACTGGTTGTCGGGCTTCTGACGACCCATAACAATTGTCGACTGTCTAGTATCAAACTATTGAAGTTCGGAAGTTTATTATAATTTCGTCTATGCGTGCTTTCGGGTAGACTTTTCGTGGGTGACTGGTACTCGTATGACTAAAATGTGCTTAACATTCTCTCCGACGAAAGATCCTCTCAAAGATTGACCTTGACAACGCTGTTAAAGCCCGTAGGAAGATTGATCAGCTTTTATTTAGCACTCTCCGTCTCAATATTATTATTCACCTTTATATAGTGTTTCACTGTCCTTCTGTAGGACCTTTCTTTCTTTACCACTTCTCGTCCTTACCTATTGCAATCTAACTCCAGTTCTTTAAGTAGGACAAGGAGTCTACGTCATCCCATGATCATCAATTGATCCTCCGGTATTGTTAAGTGTTTGTCATATTATGTATTATTTTATTATTATTCGAATGTAACGACTTTTATTGGCCTGTCATGAGTCAATTTCTGTTGAACTTTTTATTATATTGCTTCGGTTGAGAGGTCATTGTTTATTGCATTGTAAGCTTCATTTTATTTCAGTTTGCTGCCAAAACTTGAATTGATGTGCTTTCATTGAGGTCAATGGCATATGAATCTTTATAAATGAAGCTACTTCTTGTTTAAAGTTTTGATTAGTGACATCATCGGTAACGTCATTTTCGAAGATTATTTATTTATGAAAATCCGTTACGGTGATTAGAATACAAACATGATCTTTGTTAGCATAATTAACAAAAAATATGCATGAAAAAAATATTCGGCTGTACATTTATTTTTAAGCTTCAAGAGGCCATTAGACAATCTAATAAAGGAAGGAATTTGAGGGGCAATTCCCGCATTTTTATGAACGTTCTCTTTCTAATCTCAATCTCAAATTCTCAATCTGTTAAAACACCGCTAAGTTTTCTAAATTTTTGACATGTTTTTGATTTGGTTGTCGCTGAGATAAGATAGCCACTGGATTACTAATAAATGTTTAGAATAACGGGAATTCTCCCTATGGTCTTAACCGATTACAATCCGTTCGAATTTCATTTCCAACATCCTTAGCCCTAAATTCAAAACAAAACACCATCTAGATTTAAAATAACGATTTCAGCCAGCACTATTCCTACACCAGTTCCCATTAAACGTTCCATAACTATAAGGATTTCGCTATAACTCTTCGCCAATAGCCAGAAAGCCGGAACTGCTAAATCCGAAGTATTCCGAAGTTGCCGTCGTTGTATGCTCAAGAGCACGTACAGTTACGCGGGTCGGGGGTCAACGACCGGCTAGTAGCCACGCGTGGAGTTATACCTTTTTTTAGTTCTAGCCGCAAAGGTGACTCAAATTCTGCGACTGGATGTTACATAAAAAACTGATACTAGTTCCTTATGTTTTCAATGAAATCTGGCTTGTGTCTAGAACGGCTAAGGCTGGCAAATTCGGTAGCTCAGGAAGTCGGAACCTTCCTTCATATTTGCATTGTTTTTTTTTAATGCAATGTTAAGTTTAGGTCAGTGACGTTAGTGGCCTTCATAAATTTGTCAAAAACAAGGAAACTAAAACGTTTATCCTGAATTAAAGTTACCAGGTATTATTATAAATAATTATCCTGAACACTTAGTAACAAAAGCTTGATATGTAAACATGGCTGTATTGTGATGACGTCACTCTGATTTGACATTGTCCTTGTTTGTTCAAGGTCTTTGCCATTTTGTGCTGGTAGCGCCATCTAGTTTCAGTTGCCGTAAACAGAAAACTTTTATGCGGAGAGAGTTCGTTTTTGGAAATGGTTTCGCTCTTTTAATGTTTCAGAGCTGAACTGCATCCTTCAAACTAGCAAAAAAATATCTTAAAGGAATCTATAAATGTCAAAAGTGACACATAAAAATGAATAATGATTTCTATGAAAGTTCACGTATTGACCTTGCACTATCGCAGATGAAAGACACAGACAGTGACTCGTCAATTTTTTTTCTTTCTAAGATCAAAATCGTGAAATTCCTTTCGATTCAATTTGAGAATAGAACACAATTGAATAACAACCTATTTTAAATTGCATTAAATTTTTGCCGACAACGCCATCTATGATAAAAAGTGAGAACTTATTTTCTTTTTTGCTGCGGTTTGCGTCAGTTATTACGATTTTGATTATTGATATCCGGTCTATTTCATTTGCTGCGGTTTTTATGTTGCCCGAGGCCATTATTTTAACAACACGTCATTGTGTTTCAGTTTTTAGACGATAATTTTCATTGTTAAGCAATGTATCGTTATATTCAGTACGCTTTGTTTATTTTTGGCAATGCCATGAATTGACCATAACCTGGGTTATTTTAGTTTAATGAAGGTTGATTCCGTTACTTGCTGGATTTATTTCACATATTAGGTTATGGAACAGTGGATTTGTACAATGTTCATGCTTATGTCCACTGAACACCCACCTATTTTGTAGGTTCCCAAGCATGAGTAGTTGAAATGGTTTACTTGTGCAACGATACTTGTTGCATTTTTTCAAACCCTGTGTAATTTGCACCAGCTATTAAAATTACATTATTTCTGCGGAAGCCACACAAGCTTCCAAAACCTTCACATTCTCAAGTTAACTTCATGGACATTATCAGCCTTCTTCCTCCACCAGTAGGCAGCTAATTTGCATTCTTATCAACTGCACATTCCGGTTCAGTATCAACTTTAATGACGTCACGATCTTCAGGGTGACCTATAGTCCATAGGGTCTATGTAGGTCGGTACGAAGGCCGTACACCAGATGGCAACACCTACGGTACGCCCTCGCACCCTCTTGTGTAACAGTTTCTGAATATTTTTCTTGTGTCCTGTCTATAATATGATTTAGTAGCGTTTCGTCATTTATTGGATCTTTATATATTTGTGTAAATGCTAAGCCTAAGGAACCTTATGTACATTAGCCTTCAGTGTATCAGATTTTACCTCCATTATGCAACTGCAATGATTCGAAGGAGCTGCACTCAATTTAAGAGGTGTCCCGATCGAAGAGTCCTACTCTTCGATTGGCATTTTGTTTTGGTGTGCAAGGGATGAACCGTATTGGTATTAAATGCATTTATTTTATTGTGTTCAGTCAGTTTTTCTGTAAAATATCATGACAGCCTAGGTGAAATGAGCTGGCATTTCACTTGATTGCTAGGGATTGACAGCTCACGTCACCTCAGTTTTCATACAGAGTATTTGACGCAATAGACCGGCTGATACGAATCTGACATTTAATTAATGACAACTTTACTACATATAATAATACAGACACCTTTCTAATCTAATTCCTCTAAACAATTTGGTTAAAATGTTTTTCACGTTGTTTTGTTTGACAAGCCAATTGAGATTCTATTCAATTTAAACCGCTCTTTATTATTATTTCCATGAATCGTATTACTAGTAACATGTTATTTAATAGAACTCTGACATTTACGTCTAACGCCTGATTTACGAGTTACGTCAAGTTATTTACGATGCTATGTTTACGTTTTTTGTTACAAAGATTATAACATACCAAGTGAGTGTACTTACATGTTTTTTGTGGGGTAATAATAATGGTAATAATGCGAGGATGATTTATTATTGTGTGTAATTTAATTTGCTACTAACTGTAGGCTTCTCGTTCGCAGGCCTTAGACCAAAAGTAACTTCATCCGACATTGTTATGTCAGATACAACAAAGGGCTGACTAGCATCATTCTGCCCATCGTCTAACTCTAACTGTCATATTACAGAACGCGATCTACCTTTAGCTCTGAGCCAATTTTTGCATAGGTATCAAACTTTTTTTCGTTTTGGTTAAAGTTCTTAATACAAAAAATGGCAACTTAGCAACGGTCTAAGCTGTCAGTTTTGTTTATAGAACTGCATTCTATAAATATTGGGTTCTTAATAAAAAAAACTGGCTTGGTGGTTTAAACCTGATCTAAATAAAAACATTGTTTTTTAATGTAGCTTCCTTTTACTATTTCAATTTTGAAATGATTACTTTCTTCATCAACTTTATAAACATTTTCGATGTTTCTAACATTTACGACATATTATCATTTCACGGTGATTGGTGATAGGAGAACAAGCAGCTGATATCATTACAATTACTTCCGAGGCAAATAAGTCTTAAGGTGTGGTGTCATTAGCATATATAGGTAATTCTTGAGTTATTCATTCCGGTATTAGTTCTTCTAATCTATCAACGTTGTAGTTAGTGGATCTTTAGGTATTGTGGGCTGAGTATCAACTGATGGATCAATTTATAGATCCTGATCGATCATGAGTTAATCGACTGTTATTATCGATGTCAAATCTATCAAAAGGTTATGGAATAAAATGTTTGCCGATGAGCGTTGTTAGAACAGCAATGAAAATTATTTGTCTTTGCCTTCTAGAATTGAGACGAATTTCTTAATTAAATTGGTCTTCACAGGAATTCGGCACTAGATCCATAGAAATTATATTACTTTCAGCAGAGTGGTAACAAAAAGTTATATGTGTGTGAAAGAGGCTGAGCTAAAATAAACCTGGCCTATATTTACTATTACACTTAAGCTATTTTACTATGCACGTATTATTTTATACTCACACACTTTATTTGTACATGCGAACCTCTGGCCAGACCATTATGGTAAGTCGTCAGAGAGAAAAAAAAAATGCGCCGAAACAAAAACAGCTTGCCCGCTTGTTGATGTTATGTATCGATAGATGGCGCTGAACAGCGTGTGTCGCTGTAGATGTTCATACCAAACTCGCTTCTCTTCGCTTTACTATCGCCTCAACAGATGGCGTTATTAGTCGCGATCTATGTTTTAAATTATTTATTCAAACTATAATCGAGCTTTTTAGGGCATATGTAGTAACTGTTATTATGGTAAAACGGTATTTATTGAATGTAGACTTTATTATATACGATTATATTCACTATACCACTATTTATTGATGTCTTAGAAACTATGTACCTTTATGTTTTATTTGTTATGTATTTTATGCTCAAAGCTTTATATGTAAACATTATTTATTTAATTGTTTTGCTTCTCCATATATAAACAGGATTTACAATTCTAATGCAGCACAGATGTCTTTGTATAATTGTATGAGCCGCGTGCATTAGCATTGAAGACAAAAACTGGTGCCACCAACAAACTGACAGGTGTCTAGCTTCACGCTCCCACGCGGAGGGTAGGCAGACTTACCTACAACTTTAAATTTGTATGTTTTGTTCATATGTTTATATGTAGATCTAGGTAGGGACTTACATTTCATTTGATGTAAGTAATTTTTTTGTACATTTTTACGCAATACAATTTTAATTTATTAAAATGTATTTTTTTCAATTTAATTTAAAACAAAAGTATAAAAATTTGTTTTTAGAATCGAACAACTTTTTAAAATTCAAAAATCTTTAAAGCTACTTTATACTTAGCATAGTAGTATGACAGTATAATATTGACAATCATTACAATGATTACCAACAATGCTTGCAACTCGGATCAATCACAACTTGATTGACAAAACAACAGACATGACTATTAACTAAATGATGTACAATAGGAGAAGATAGCTATGTTTTTTTATTAATTATCACAGTTATTCGTTCTGAACGAATCATGATTTTGTAGATAATCGTATATACTTTGTGGCCGTCGAGTAGAAAGTTTGTTGTCAGTGTGATTTTGACAGTTTGGGAAGAAATATTCTTCTGAAATAGTCTACATTTATAAGGACCTAAACAAAGATCGTTAGAAACGAAAGACAAAATTACAGATTGTAGAAGGATATCTACGGTGCGATGTCAAAAATGGAGAAACGAAATGTCACTTTATATTGAAAAAGCACTGTCTATTCTTCGTAGAAATAGAAAACGTCATGCTAAGCCTGCAGGTAGATTATCAAACACCGCCATTATTATGACGTTGTTAAATCATCGTAGAGGCCTCTACGGTGTCTACGCGACTACGCACTGCTACGCGGCCAGGCGTAGCAGGGAGTAGGGAGGTATCAGGACTTCATGAATTCGGGTTATGTTCATTTGTTTTAAGATTAGGTTATTGTTATTTTTGGGTGGAGGTATGGTATGGAGTATACAAGTTCACATATCATCAATTTAAGAAAATAATAACACGCCTTTTGGGATGTTTAACCCTACTAAGGGCTGATTTTTCAATAATCCGATAGCTTTTATGTGAAGAATTAATACTTAATAGTCAAGTCTAAATAATTGACAGTTTGACCTATTTCCAATACAAAAGCTGTCAATTCGCAATATTTAAGTATTCGTCAGTTAAAAGTTATTCAAAAATCAGCCTTAAGGCAAACCCAAAAGGTTGATCATCTTTGATCATCTTACTATGTTAGGATACAAGTGTAGATTGTGCTGGTAATGTGTAATACATCACTTTTTAAATTGTAGATGGTTGTAAAAAAGTAGGTACATATGTAGGGTTTTCCCAATCCTTACTTTATTATTTTTTACTATAAATGCGAAAGTTCTCTGTTTGTCTGTCGCGCTTTCACGCCAAAACTACTGAACCGATTTAAATGAAATTTGGTACACAGATAATCTAGAGCCTGCGAAAGGAGATAGGCTACTTGTTAATGCGAAAAAGAGTTGTAAGGGGTTGAAAGGGGGGGGGGGGATGAAAAGTTGTATGGAAGTATCGTAATTTTTAGAGCTAGAACCTTGACACTTATTTTCTAGGCTGTTGATTCGATATAAATAAATATGACGTTCGAAGTTTGTAAAATTTTTACCCTCAAGGGTGTAAAATAACAATAGGGAATAGGGGATGAAAGTTTGTATGGAAATATGTACAGTTTATGTGAATGTTTTTTAAGTTTGCGACAAGAGACAAAGACCCAAAGCCACTATTCGACACGGTCGAAGTCGCGGGCACAGCTAGTTTATTATAATTACAAAGATTACAAATGATTGTTGTAAGCACATAAGATCATTGTTTTCCATAGCAGTCGAGTAGTAGGTACCTGCTTGTAATAAATACATCAAAGTAATATCATCTCCACTAGATACTCAATGTTAACAATGACATGAAAGTCTATGACGTAGATATAGGTGCAAACAAGTCTGCTTTCCCTTTTTGATACATTTGCTTACAGTAATTTTCAGTAGTAGGTACTGAAAATTGCTACTGAAAGAGTAGATCGAATAATTCAAGTAGGTACTATTCAAAGTAAAATCTCAGCTAAATAAAGAACCAATTATCTAAAATTACATCATAAAAATTATCGATAACAACTTGTACAATATAATGCAATGTAAACTTATTAAAACTCATAATCCCACGTACGAAATACTTTATTTTTTTACCGACACAACCCGTCATGGGTACACTTACCGTACATTTGCGCCGCGCCGGCGCAGCCAGTCACCTGTAAGCTACCGGCGTAGACGCGCGCGCACTGCGTTCGAAAAACAAACATTAAAAAATCGACTCCGAACACGAATTCGAAAAATAACACGACTAACCGACTAATAGTGTTTCGAAAATCGAACTAGTGGTGTGTAGTGAGTTTTTAGTGTAGTGATGTGAATTAGGGATTCGATACGATTTTTCGATTTTTACCGATACCGGTGACAGCTAACGGTTTATTGCGGCTTAGTAGTTTTATCAATGAGTTCAATGAAGATGCTCCAATTTTGAAATATCTGTTAATTGGTGGTCTATTACTTACAAGGACCCTGGGTCTGCTATGTTAATTCTGCACCTCTAATTCAGTTTTACTTAGCATTGTTTTGACGGGTTCTGTACAATTGATTCGTTTGTAGGGAAATTACGTCATTGCATCGAATTTGAATATAGAGCCTAAGGGCACATCCCACGCAGTTGTGCAATCAATCCTAAAAGGGATGGTGTTGAAATCAACCTTCTAAATTAATTGTCCTAACTTTTACACTTCTAATGAATTATTATATCACCACCTATAATTTGATTTATTTGATGAATATTACGTATATTCGCCTAGAAAATGATATTCAGTCTAGTTTCACAGTCATAAAACCTCTGAAAAGAATTACAATATAAATATAATTTCTTGATTAAATAAAAAGGTCCCTTCATAATAATAAAACCTCTGACACAGGTATAAAGGATGATGAAAAAAAAAGAATATGATGATAATGTTAATCTATGCAAATAAAGTACAGTAAAAACCAACGAAGATTTGAATATGTTTACATAAACAAAAACAAAAGAATTCTATTGACATGCAGCCTGTTGTTTTGTGAACTATTTGTTTAGAGACTGCATATTTAGTTATGCATAGACAGGAAAAGTTTTTATTCACTGCGCAAACTTTAACCATGAATTTAGCATACCATTCTAGACCCCCAGCGTTACAGTTTCCGCACTGGATAAAAACTTTTCCTGTATATATTAGTGCAAATAGATGTTGCACTGCCTAGTAGCAAATACATATGTATATTAAAAAAGTAAAATATATCGATTCTAAATTGGTCTAAACATCAATCTCTGTTTGTTGATGTCAAATATTAAGTGATTAAGCCATTTAAAGTCCATTAAATTTTATTTCCATGGCAGCTGTTTCGTAAGTGTTTTTGCTCAATAGTTATCTGCCTCGTTGGTCTAGTGGTCGCAAGCGCTACTGCTGAGCATGAGGTCCTGGATTCGATTCCCAGGTCGGGCTAAGAGACATTCGAAAGAGATACCGCGGCCCCTGGCACACAGGCAACTGAGGGAATATGGGTGGGTTTTAGTCAGTAAAACTCTGACACGCCCTCCTGCTCCACCCAGAGCGGGATAAGTTTTTTGATGATTTCCCACCCAAAAATAAAGGCGTGATGTGATATAGTTATCTATGGAATACATTTAATTTTTCATCACTTGCATTTGTATAATGCCTTGAATGTCTTTTGTCAAAACAACCACTTTAAAAATGCTGCCACATAATTTCTTCTACTTCATCAACGTTTCCACCTTCAGTTTTCAGATTAACAATCGTCATATCACAAAGAAACTTCAATCCTTGAATTAAAAAAATGCATTATGCAACAATTCCAACGCCCAATTAAATTGTAACCGACAATTATGCTATAAAATGTCGTCCCCATATAAAGTTAGCCAAGGTCCAGCGATGTGGGAGTCACCATTGAATTACACCTTCGTAAATATCTATTTTACTTCTCACCCACACAGGATATCATTGAATGTAGTCTGAACATGATTAATATTGAGACAAACAGGTGTTATAAAAAATACGACATGAATTTTGTTGCTAGGTTATTGAAAATAAATAGTTAAGATGCTGTAATAGATTTTAATGAAAAAGCACATGAAGATTATGCCCTAGATGATTCTGTTAAGATGGAACTTTTCAAAACAGTAACTGTAGAAAACAATACTATATAAATACATATTGTAGCAAATTATATATCAAAACGGTTTCACTCGCACATGTCTCGATCCCGTGGGTTTATCGGAATAAAAAGTATCCTATATCCTATTCGATTTTGTGATCTACCCATGTGCCAAATTTCATTCAAATCCGTTCAGCTGCTTTAGCGTGAATGCGTAAAAAACAAACATAGATAAACGATAGAAAAAAATTAAAATGAATGTTGTATTGTTTTTCTCTTTATCATATGATGATATAATATGGTTTAGATGAAAAAACATATCTAAAATAAACACAAGTTAATGTCAATGTATATTTGCGCTAGCTGAAGTAATAACAAGTAATCGTACCAGGATTATCACTTGACAGCTGTTCTAATGTCATACCGAAAGTATTCGAGATAGCGCCTCAGAAATGACATAAGTATTACGATAAATATTGATCAATTCATTGATATCAATTGCAATGTCAACATGCAATTGATAAAGGCTTATTTATGTCGGACATGCAATCATTTATTATTATATTATTTGTACTATACTATTGTTCCTGATTCGATCAATGTTAAACGTCTATGTTTTTACTCTCCCGCTTTAACTCTATATTAGTCTTCTTCATTTCTTTAATCAGCAAATCCTTAAAAGTTTTATCATTAGCTTTCTCAAACCCATCAATTATTATTCGAGTAACATTTTTCGTCCATTTTCTCTCTTTGTCTCCTTCTTTCAGTCCAACTTAGTCCTCTTCGTCTGTCTCCCTACTAGTTTCCTCAATAGATAAATCATCATCATTATCCTTTACGAAAGCAGCAATAAGTTCTATTTTATATGCCACAAAATCAACATTATCATATACCCATCGATACGCTTAGGAAGCTCTGCCACCGATATTCAAAACACGTATTGCACAATAGCAAGTGGCATATTTGAAGGGGCCTCGACATAAACAATAGTAATTAGCACATTTACCTGGCCTGGCTCGTTAGCTATGAACAATGTGTGATCATCGCGCAAATATTTTATTTACCGATGATAATTTTAATACTTAACTACCTTGATTTGTAGTTTTTGCAGTATACTAATTTTCTCTCGATCTCGTCTAACGGAAAGTGAAGCATGAGGTCTATGATGGAACGACCCTATTCACCTTTGCGGAAAATCATTAACAACTTTATACTTAAAAATTTTATACGTTAGGAAATAAAACATTATCTTCACATGCTATTGGAAAACATGAAGACATGACTAAGAATACATTTAACTATTTCCTATACGATATTTAAAAGTTATGGCCTCAAAACTGCATATCCGTTCTCTCATAAATATGAACCTGGAAGTATTTTTCAATGACGTTTTGTTTTTAATCTTAAATCACAGTGCGCACGATTTATAAATATATCGGTTTTTGTTCTCGATTAGTCAAATGGTTTATTAATAAAACTGGTTTAGACAATTTATTTAATGCTGTCATTACAAACCTTTTAGCAATGGACAATCATATTAATACAAATGTACGAAAACGTAATTGAAAAAAGAATGCGTCTATGCTAGATGCATTCGAAAATACAAAACGTCAAAATGAAGCACTAAAATATCATCCATATATAGCAGATATTATATTTTTTTAAATGTAGAAGTTATAATATCTTTGCTTTATCAACAAGCGTTATTACATCGAAGTGTAACCAGTTGCTGTTATGTAAAATGTTTGCTCTATTATTGGGGTCAAGTTTAGCATCGACTTTGACACTGACATTCTTTGTTTGTTTTGTTTAATTCGTTTGGCATTTCATCTTAATCATCTCTGTGTTCTATGGTAATATTGACCTTTATTGTCCAAGCTATGTTTCTCTTACTTACATTCTTATTGTGCTTTCACTTGCATACTTGTATCTCAATTCTTTGTAACCTTCAAAGCGTTGTAATTATTTGTTGATCTACGCTAGTAATTAAATTTTCTCTTTCGTTATTCATTCAAAACCTTTTGTTCAATCGTTTTCTTTATTTATTCAAGTGCTACTTCGCCCGTATCGTCAAAACTATTATTTATATTTTCTAGTGTATTTTCTACTATAAGGTTTATTGAACTTACATCATAAATATGCCGTTTTAAGTTAGTAAAGAAACGGTTTCTCCACGGTCACGGATATTATCGTTAAAATTTAAAATCTTGTCCTTAAGTTTCCTGCTTGCGTCCGCCGGAAGGGCCTCGCCATACTTATGGCTCGTGCGGGCTATGTATGGGTCAGTACCGCGCCTAATCCGTCGCACGCTTAACACGATCACTCTTAGTTTCAACACCTATCGGTTTGCTTTCATGGTTTTTGCCTTCATTGAAGTTATTGTATTGGTTTTTAGTAGGAATGATTCTAACGTTTTGATTATCGACCTATCTGATGTAAAAACTGACGTCCGTGTTAAATGTTCCTATACCTGTTTACACTTAGGTATATTTTATTCCAATAAAATAGTCTGTAGAAAGCCGTAAAGTAGCAGTAACCGTTTTAACGACATTTTAGCGACTTGCAAAATGAAATAACATTACTCAAGATTACAAAAGAATAGCTTAGCATACCTTTCCTTAATGTCTTAAGAATTCACACCATAAGTCGTCACCGGTACATGAATAAGTAAACGCGACCCGTATCGAATCCGTAATAAGAGGGAACTTCATTGCAGAGAACAGTATTATGTGTTACGACGGCCGTAAGGCCTAAGCGGAGCGAAGATGTCAATGTACCGATTTGTGAAAGAAGGCGGAAGCAGTAAGCGACTATTTGTTCAGGGGACGCTAGAAAGTGATGACTCGAAACCCCTGAAATCAAGCTTGAAGAAATCATCTCCATCGCCCGTTGGGTCACCCATAACCACAAGTTTAAACTTGGCTTCTGTGCCCAGAAGTTTGAGAGAAGGGCTGACCAGACATGAGACAGTGTACGATGGAAACTATCCAGGTATGGAACGATCATCCAGCTATCGGTCTGGGTCCTACCGAGAGGAGAGCTACAACGGAAGAATTGTACATGATGGGAATCAAACTCACTTCGAGTATGATGGAGAGAGCGCGCTAGCCGTGCCGACGTCAGCCGGTGGCTTAGGATTGTCAGAGTTGCAGGAGATTCACACGAATAAAAGAATGTCGACCGAGGTTCTAGGCTCTTCTTTGGAGTCGACAAAAATCTCGAAGAAAGACGATGTTAGTGGTCAACGAAGGATCACAACAAGGATTGTTAGGAAGGTAACCACCTTGACTCGTGGTGAAGAAAAGGCTTCAGCAGAAGATGTTAGAGGTGGATCAGTGCACAGATCTGCTGAGCATTACAGACATGTGGAAATGGAATCATCGCTTCCTAGAAGAGTCAAGGTAATGATGATTCTACTAACAGATGCTTTTAATAGTTAATGACATGTCGTTCTCTGATAATTCTAACTAAATATGTATATAATTTGTGATGTCATTAAGTCTGCGGTACTTATGATAGACAAACAAGCTCCATTAACGCTAATTACAAACAAAATTTTCACGGTTGGTGTAAAACTATAATTTAAATGCTAATGCAAACAGTTCTACTGAACTTGTATACATATAGTACCATTATTGCAGTTAACAATTTTACAAGCAAGATGAGACCAGATTGAGTAAAAACATTACAAAAAGCGGTCCTAATGTAGACAGCTATACTCTAAATTTTAATGATGGACATTTCTTTCTTAACACAACGTTGAGAACTAAAACCATACAATTAGTTCCAAGCGATAATAATATCCTATCACAGCCATAACTGATGGCGCCTGTCAAATTGATAGTCTCAATTTAGTGTTAAATTACAAAGTAAGAAAGATATCCGTTAGAGCAATTAGTGAAGACAGTATACAAATGGCTAGTGTTTTTAAAGACTATTATTACAAAGATACACATTTGGGTAGCCTAGATTTTTTATATTAGATTCATATTACTTTTAAATGGTGTATATTGGAGAGATTCGAAAGGAAGGGATGGGAGGTTGATGCTTGATTAAGAATCAATTAACCGTACTTATCTCCCGGTTCAAAATCAAAAGCTCTTTATGATAAGAATCTTAAAGTAAAGAGCTTCTTTAAATTCTTAAACAAGGGTCTTAACAACAATTGTTTTAAGAGGAAACTCGAGAGCCCACTCCGCCTTTAAATATACCACTTTGATTCCCAAATTACAAAAATATAACATCAATATGTTTAATTATGCTCTTTAGAATCACTTGAAACTCCAAAGAGTTTGTTTGTTACATTAATCTTCTCGATTGAATGGAGAGAGCTTCGCTTCGATAGTGATTTTGTAAGGACTGTTTCGCCATATGGCAAGTCTTTGTTCGGGAGTAGGTTACACTCTTCATATCTATGTCTATGTATGTCACAGCTTGAGGACTTACAATTTTAAAGATTATTTTTTTTTCGTAAATAAAAACAAAAGAGCATCTAACAATTTCGAACGTTTTCGCTCACTGAACTGGTTCAATGAATGTTGCATTGTAAGCATTGAGTTGTATACTAGCATTTATAAGTGGTATATTTATGTCTATTTTATTAATTCGTATTGTTAGATAACCCACTTACGTTGTTTGTTTCTTAATTTTGATGGTTCTAACATTGTTTTTATGTCATGGACTTTAGTATGAACCTTTTCATTCAGTTTATCAAAAGCTTATCTCAAATCTCTTCATTTCTGTTATTGAAATAGAGAATTGATAAAGTATTTTGAAGTCAAACAATTCAAAATCAGAACATAACCTGTGCTGGCGCAGGCTAATCGTCGTCCATATTGCTATGCAAATGATAATAACGAAGTGCGCACGAGTATGACCCATACAGCCTTGATGACGTCACCCAAGATTTTATCGATAACCTTACTACGTAGAATTTTGACCCGCTTTGGATTTAGTTGTAAATATTATAAATATTTGAATATGTTATTGCACTTCTAATTATTCATAAATTTTTTGATGAGAGACGATATTTTATAGTGGTAAATTATCAAATCATTTGCCAAAAGATTGTGCATAAGGTGAAACATGAATTGGATTGATCCTAATAAAACTCTTTCGGTTCCTTTTAAAATCATAGCCGTTATCGTCACCATAACGATGGCTTTGATCAATGATTGATTTTTTTACTGAAGAAGCAGCCACTACATATTAATCTTTGTATTAAACGAGTAATGAAAACAATGGTTGGCGCTCTAACAAACAATATGGCGCCTATAGCATCCTGGCGCTTAGCAACTATCCATTTTGTATAATAATTGTTGCGGTAACGATAAACCATTGTTCATACCTTTTTTATTGAGGATGTATAATAGATATACATAGTTTCAGATTCATCATTCTTGCAACCAAAGAACTTATAATATATGTTCTGTGGTCAATTGCAATTTTACTGCGAGCAATTAATCTGTTGATAATTCCTGGTGGTTTTGACAAATCTACTTCGTCATTTATGGATACATTGTTTTCATAAGAAGGCTCATTTTCAGCAGTAAGGGATTGTTGATTGGAAATGACGAAATATTCATTAAAAATCTCTTTTCAATCATTCGTAGAAATTAGTAAGTCACCTCTGCAAGACTTGTTTTCCTTTAGTGAAGCGGATATCCTTGCCCTTCCAATAGTGATTGATCATCATCATATTCGTATGAATATTAATTTTTGTTAAAAGCTTCTAACTAAGGTCAGTGCCTATCGTTAATAGTTGGATAAAGTAAGTTGTTATTGCAACAGTTTATTCTTGATTCAATTTTGAATTACGCAAAAAATATTTATAATGATGATTGGATTATTAGTCATATTAAATAAGCTAAATAAGTATTAATGGAGGAGTGGGTTCATGGCTATAGTTCAACAGAAAGGTGTTCTATCCTCAACCTCCTCTATATATCCAATCCTTATATGCCTTGGCTTTGATTGTACCGACTGCTAGCTTTAGTATCTTTATTCCTTCTATCTCAACTGTTTCTGTTTCAAGATCTGCGATTATATTCACTACAACGCTGATTTGTGTTGCATTGTCTTACAGCCATAGAGTAGTATAATTCCCACTATGTTTTGAAAGGTCCTATATGTTTGTGCTAAAAATGTTACTACTTTTAATTTTCCTTTACGGTTAAATGAGCGAAACAAACAATAGGATTGTGCTTAGATGCCACCGACCTGTGTCAGAGCCCTTTTTGAAGCCGATAGAAAGTATCAGATAAGTCAATTGTACTGTAAAGTTCAACTCTTGAAATAAACTCAGTAATGTCACGATGGAGCGAACGCTTCATGGAAATACCAGTCGTATAGCCAGACCAATAGAGATGATATTCCGATGAATGTTTCTGGTATTTCAGTAACCTACTTTTGACAGTATATGATCGCATGCATGCAGAATGCGATGTCGGGTTGAAGATTAAGAGCTTCTTGCGCTCATTGTTGGGGTTCGGAAGTATTTATGTGAAGGGAATGTTTTACCTTAAGACCTAATGTATTGTGTATGTGGAATGAGGATGAGGGTACTGAGATTTGGTGTGACGAAGGATAAGTTGAGAAACCATAAACCCATAGCTTGTATAGTATGGTTGGGTTGGGTTTGGTTAGGATGGAGCATACTTTGTGTAGAGGTGGCAAAAGCGTTGTGCATAACGAATCGTATGAATCTTGACTTGCTTCAGCTGCTTCCGCAGCTAGACCAAAACTGTGTCTATAAAAACATGTTCCATTTCAACCATACACCTAATTCAGTTGCTAATGCAAGGTCATGGTAACAGTTAAATCATTTATTTCAATTGTGCCCCATTAAAATTTTATTCAATTCACTTTTAGACTAAAATTGTTGTTACAGAATTTATATAAAACAACAACTACATGTATTTTACCCAAGACTTGGAAAAAATCAAGTATTCATGACAGCAATACTAACTGCAGAAATGCTATGCATCTACAACATGTGGACACCCTAACCAATTTGTACATTAAATTGACCATGAGATATGAGCACAGCATGCAAATAGTTTTTACTAGCACACGAACGTATCCCAGAATTGTGACAGTCAGTAACAATAGATGTACTAACACTTTGTTTGAACGGGATTCTCTCATTGGTTCTGAAATTTTTGTGACCTACTCTGTAATCATTTGGTTTTAATCTAGTTTCCTTTTTTTTCTTCAATCATTTTTTGTTGAATAGAAACGGCTTGGCTCAGGTCTGTAAGGGTCAGTTATATTTTTTCGGCAGCACGATATTTGGTTAATATTCTTTCATCGTTGTTTGTCCCTGCCTTAACTTTAACATTTATACTTTAACCATCACTTAATTATAGGTCAGTACAATTTTGCTTGCCATCGTACAATTTCTCTACAAAAAAAATCCAAGTTTTTAGGACCTTCCATTCTTCTTCTTGGTCTTCAACAAAGTTTCATAGATCAACTTGAATGGTTTGGTTTTGCAAACAGGTCTTTGAGGATCTTACTTAATAACTTTAATCGTAAGCAATTATGATGTAAACACAGTACCTATTTATATTCCGCTGTCGGTCAAAGGTCTTCTTAGTTCAAGACTGCTAAATAAGAAGTCATTAACATTGCAATTGTTTAAGAAAACTCTAACGTTATTTGTATACTTAGTTATTGTTGAATAACTATACATATCAGCGGTTCAATCATAACTACTTATAAGTTATTACTTGACTGCTTTTTTATGGTTCCCTACCCGAAGGGGTAACCAACGGGACCCTATTACTAACCCCTCGGTGTCGGTCCGTCCATTCTTCTGTCTGTCAGAGGCCTGTATCTCATGATCCGTAATAGGTAGACAGTTTAAATTTTCACAGAATGTATATTTCTGTCTTAGCCTTTTCCCAACTAATCTGGTACGGTAACTTCAAGCCTTCCAGTCTAACCAGATGCAGCTGAATACCAGTATTTTACATGGACCGACCGACTGCCTGTCTGACCTCCACAACCCAGTTACTAGTTAATACGAAGCCCCTTGGTAAGACTGTTTGTCAGATTATCGGGCTTCTCGCGACCCTTAACGACTGTCGAAGATCCACGAATGACAGTTATTCGATCAGTAATTAAACAATAGACACAATAGTCTATTTTTATCTGTCAGTATAATATTGCTAATTTAATAGCAATTAATTAATTAATAGTTAATTCCCAGTCCACCTGTTGATTAGTCTGGCATGCAAATCGTACACTTTCAGTAGCGTGTCTGATCTCACGGGCCGATGCCTCTGCAATTACGGGCTAAGAAAAAATGCTAAGTATAATTAAATCATTATTGTGTCTTATTTATTATTGAGGATTTCCTTTTGTTGTTTCGTCTGCGATTTGTTCTTCGGATTAAGTCATTCTGTATTGTACTGTTGTAAGGGTCTAAGTAAGGTTAACTTCGATGTGTCTTGGCTATGTAGAACTTCTTTCTTCATTCTCAATTTTATATGGACCATCATCAGAGTCTTTTCGTAATTCTTTTTAATATTCTTGAGTTTTTTTCTGTAGGTACTGTTGCATCCTTTAATGTTGCAGAAATTTTGCTACTCAATGATTTTTTTTTCTCTGAAAATAATGTGACTCATGGACCATGACAGAGAATTTCAGCATAAGATTCCAACAAAATTAAACGAGGTACAACAATGTTGTGTAACTATAGTTCTTCGCGGTACTTAACTTTACCCCGTGAAAGCATTCAAACAAAAACAGCAAATTACATTCAAGGGAAATTACGAACTTCCGTTCTGCATATCCTTGCATAAAAAGTTGACCAGCGAACCAATGATTTTAAGTCCGAGGGAGCATCGAACTATCGCAATTAGGGTGCAGTTCCGAATCGACATACGATCAATAATTCATCATTTTGAAGGATATTCCTAATCCATTGCGTCGTATGTTAGAAAAAGTTGTCAGCTCAACAACGTAAACAATGCAATTAATGTTGTTGAGCTGTTAAAATGAAAGCCAGTCTTAGTCCTACTGGTAGTGTGTTATGCAATTGTCCCTCTGCTGTTACTTTTGCGTTGTCCATAACATGCTGTCAACAAGAAAAAAGAGCACTAGAATCTGCTATAACCTATAACACTTCTTTTTCGGGAGCTGAGTAGTCAATTCCTTGAAAAAGTCCTTCTGGGTATGCCTTGTTTCAAAATCAGATCTGACTGTTTGCAAAGAGATTTTTTCCACATACCCAACTCTAATGTTGACTGTACTTATGTACTTGTACATTTGATTACAAAACTGATGATAGTGAACAACGATGCGTGTGAAAAGTGTCTCGTGAATGTCTCGGATGGTAAGGAAGTGTTCTCACGCGATTGTTAATGCGTTGTTGCTAGGCGGGCTATTGTTCGAAGACTTCGATGCTATAAGAATTAATATAGTTACGATTTTGATCTTTATTGCTGGCTGAGAAGAGACCTATTCTAATGAACTATTTTATCTTGTTACTTTGACTGACCACGCTTTGCCTTCCCTTGACCTACGTTATTTCTATTTTGTCGCTATGTTGAGTTGAACATAATTCGCATATTCTTTTGCACCGCACTGTACACTTGCTTACATGATTACCATGATAATCAGGTGTGAGTTTTTGTCACATCTTCATCGAAGAGAGTTAAGCGGAGCGTTGTGATGACCAGTTTTTTTGCGCCGACCGACAGTGTAATTTGTTGGTGTATATTACTTTCTTAGCTGCTAAGTTGATAAATTAATGTAGTTTAAATCTTAATGGTAGAGCAATAAGCTTTAGTATTAACGTTACCTTGGTAGCGAATCATTGACTGAATCGTTCATGGAGTGGGTGGGCCGGTAGGCCTAATTGAAGTTGAGGTAAAAAATATTTCCGAAGCGGATCTTGCGTAAAGTATGCTCCTTTGTAGTTAGATATTCAAATAAGATATTTGCTAGAAAGTAGTTTTTTTTTATATTAGGTAATATTTTTGGGAGGCGGGAAGTGGGTATCGTGTTATCCAGTAACCGAGTTGTGGGGGTCAGATAGGCAGTCGCTCCATGTAAAATAGTGGTATTCAGCTGCATTTGGTGAGACTTGAAGCCGACCCCAGAATATTTGGGAAAAGGCTAGGCTGATGATGAAGATTTTTGGGAGGCGGCAATTGCTCAGACGTTATTGCTCGTTTGGACTCCAACAATAGACTGACAACAATCACATGCGTAAAAGAATCTGCTACAAACATCCAAATCTTCTCATTAGGCAAAGCATGTCAGCCTCTAGCAACTATAACCATTATTTACATTCCTAAATGAATCTTTGACTGAATTAAGCCTTTACTTTTAAATCTAAATTCAGTCATGTATTACTCAAATCTTGCCATAACTAGACAATAGTGTCAGTGTTCGTGACTCTAGATTACCTCAGGCATGTTAAGCACGTGTTCAGGTATTATTATTATTAATAGTTTAGACGTGTACCTATGTGTTAAGATATTGAATAATTTTCCTTGTTTTGTTGTTGTGTGTAAAGTGTGTGGAAGAGTTTTTAGATATGCCACATTGAACGATCAATGAAAAAAAGTGCAATGCTAGATATAGTCATAGATATATCTTCAGGTCATAAGGTCCACTTAGCTGGAATAAATTGGTGCTAATCGAATCTTACTCCGTCTGAAGTTATTGGCTAGGTTAGAGCTTGCGTGGAAGTTAATTATTTGCATGAAAGTAACACACACGACGCATGCGAACTTTGACTCATATTTTTGAGCGCTTTGCATCCTTTATATTTAAATTTATCGTCAGTTAAGACCTTTTGGCGATATCTTTGACCATGTAGTGTCTTTATGGAAAAGCCAGTCCCAACACATTATTAACACCAGTCCATCGAATGATAACATGACGAATGAATATGCAATCACAGAAGCGTGAGACGTCTGATATAGCAACATCGGCGAGATTTCTAAGATTCGTCATAGTTTCGCGACGAGCGAGCGAACAGCGGGCGCATGCGGGGTTCCGCCTCGCTGCTCTGCTGTTGAAACAGCCGCGACGTAGGGTTTTTGTAACACTAGCAAGTTTTCAAAACACTGTAAATAAAGAGTCTTGATCCCTGACTTCTTTTTTGATAGTGTTGCATCACAAGTCTTGTTTATACCTCGTTTACCTTCATCATCATTATCTCCGTAGCCTTTTCCCAACTTTGTTGGAGTCAGCTTCCAGTCCAACCGAATGCAGCTAAATACCAGGTTGTTAACATTGTACCCCGCTTAATAGGAAGAGAAGTGGAAACGATGGCTTTTCTCATTCCCTCTATGATCCTTTTTGGCTGATTAAGTTGCGAGCTTCAACTTTCAAGACAGTTTGCTGGGACTCGTCAAGCTTCATTGTTTCGACTAGTTGGTCGCCAATGTACTCTTACTCTTATATTCTTTTCTTCCGCATTTTAGTAATACCATATAACTGAATTGCACACTTAAAGACTCAGAAATCCGCCACAAACATTAGCGGTTTTTTTTTATTTAAGATTTCTGCCACTTCTATTCTAGCTTCACATATTAATGTGCTATATCTAAACTGTATATTAACCCGCGGTCTGCACGGTAGCTCGGGGGTTAACGGTGAGCCGTGCTTGCTCGGCGTATCGTGGCCCCATAATGTACGTGTAATTTATTATTGCGGACGTGAAGTGACGTTCTGTTAGGGTCTTGGATGTCTATGGTAGGTTTTGTTGATGTCTGTTTAAGCTGTGCAGGTTTTTGAGGGAACTAAAATGCATTTTCTATTCTTGTGTGTCAAATTTTTGTGTCCTCTAAGAAGCACCGTAGTAATGTGCTGTTTGTTCATTGAGAAAAAGTTCTCAAAAACTCCATAGATTGAATAGATCTTCGAGAAAATGGAAATGCATTATCATCGTACCCTTATCACATACTTATCATCTGCACAATAATGCTAGGTCTCAAATCCATCTCTATTAGCCATCGTCTGCTCGGTGTTCCAAATTACCATAACAAAATCGATCAAATGTTCGAATGAATAAATAGAAAACGCAAAAGAACCGCCTCTAACTGTCAAAATCAATTTATCAAAATCGTCTATGCTGAGGCTTTCTAAAACAAAGGTCTGTTTTCACAAAGCAACAAGTGTCAAACAACAAGAGAGATAATGTAATGCGAATTTAGCCTTTTACCTGTCTCTTTACGGAGTTTGATATTTTGCAACATGTTACCTATTATGCCTTAAAAATATCGAACTAAGCAAAATCCCTTAACAAGTATTTAAAAGCTTTTGCTACATTTTTATCCAATAAATCGTCGACTACACAGTATGAGGGTTCGCAGTACATAACCGGCGCAAGATGGCGGACAGGAAGCACGTACAGGTGCGCTGCGCCCGCGCACATGACACGCGCATGCGCGGCGATGCGTTAACGTGAACTTGACGCGGTGCCGTATGGACGGATTTTAAGGATGGGTGCGATGTCAAGTTTAGAGGGGTCTGGTTTGAAAATGTATGGTGAAATAGATATGGTTTAAGTTGTAATGGGATTGTGGGAGGTCTCATTTTGCGTAATTTTGTTCTGTTGGTTTGTGACCAATCTGAGTGGAGACCTGTGGGATAATATCCAGGCAGTTCAACACATTCAGTCATTGCATTATTTACGTTATTGAGCAGACAAATTTTTCGAACGTATGAAGCAATGGATTTGCAAGATCCTTCAAATATGTTTCAGATTGTGGTTGATATTGTGTTACTCAATTATGCTGCTCATGTTGTTTTAGGATTCGACACTCTAGAATTGAGAATGAAAAATAATATGTGGCGTTAAAACATTGTGGACTGCGGTTACCAAAAGCTGTTGAAAGCTGCCCTTAAAATATGCAAAGTCTTCCAGAGTGTCATTGTAAATGATAAATGATTTTAAAAGCTAAATAATCTATTACTCTAGCTCCCTTTCTTTACCCATCTCTAAAACCTAACGTGTCACATAACGGATATAACACAGGTAATGCTAAACCTAATCCTAGGACAGAGTAACTCGTAACATCGAAAGTGGTGGTTCCGCGCTAATAACTGCGCCGGCGCCGCGGCGCGCCGCTTAGAAAGCAAAGGGCTCGCTCACACTCTGACGGGAAAGTGAGAACGCGATAAATATGCGACACTATATTCGTGTGAATCCGGATTTATAATTGGACATTTGGATGGGTTTGCGTATTATTTTATGCGGGTCTGTACGTGAATTCAGAATCATAGATAATTTACATTTATTCAGTTGAGTAAGTACCAATAAATAAGGTTCATTTTTGGACGCTCTCGTACGATCCTCATGGATACCCTCCGTTTGGGGATGGGTTATGTCGGATTTCTACCGACTAAAACCCCACTGTTCCTTTTACTACCGTGAGTCGGGCGCTCGGCACAAAAGCACCACCGAAAATAATTATTGTAATGGAATTTGAACTTTGTCATGTGTGTCATTGAGATTGTTGTCCCAAAACACGATAATTATCTGAAATTCTGAATTGATATTTAGTTTTAATCGGATTTGAGGGTGAATGCTATATGATGATTTTTTTTTTAATTGTATGTTGAATTCGTTAATAACGTTAGTAATTATGTAGGTTTGCATGTACAATCACATAAAATCATTTCCATTCAGGCAAGTGGTTATATTCAGACTTATTAATTCTATAATAGAGTGCAAAATCTTTAACAAAGAAGCAAAATCGAACGTATCAAAGAATACAGTCATTTGTCTTCTGCAAGCTTCTCATAATTATTTCGCCTCATATACGAGTAATATCTTTCTGTTACGCTAAACGGTCCTGAGATACATTCCTCTGTCGACTTCTTCAGTTTATCATGTCCTCCAAAATGCCTTTAAAAATGCGTATTACATACACACGGAAGCCTTAAAACTGTACTTAGCAAACCTAATCTTTGATCACACATTCTGCACGTTTAAACCTTATTTTTTGCGGCGACATAAGACAAGAAACATTATATTTTGAAGTAGCGATAAAACAAGCAGATTCTGAGAAACTGCAGTTACCATGTCAGTCACTTTTGCAAATGTAAGACTAACAGAAGTGCCACGTAATTTGATAAGGAAAGGAAACTTATGGATTTAAATGCCGGTGCCGAACCCAAACATAATGTTATGATCCGTTAATGGCAATCAAATTAAAATTAATAGGACCAGTATAATATATGTAGATGCTGTGACGCTAAGCATTTTCATAACAAAAAGCTTACTGTGTATTTTGCCCGGTCAACCTAGCTGACTAGAATATGCTTGCATGCTAGAAGAGGCAACAATAGTGCGATGTGTATAGTTCGAATTCTAGATCCTCTTATTTACTAGTCCGACATTGTCATGCCATGATCTATCAACAATCAATCAACTCAGCCTATCGCAGTCCACTGCTGCACTCCGCCTTCTGTATCCAGTCTGTCCCAGCCACTTTCTTGACGTCGTTAGTCTAACTAGCTGGGGGCGTCTCACGCTACGCTTACCCGATACGTGGTCTTCACTCCAGAACTCGTCTGCTCCAACGGCCAACGGCTTCAGTTTGCTTACTCTGCAAGCTATGTCGGTAGTTCCTGTTCTTTTCCGGATAATTTCATTCCTGATTTTATGCTTCAAAGATACTCCAAGCATAGCTAGCTCCTATTAGCTCATGTAATAAGTTACTTCCAAATCTTCATAAATAACAGGTTATCTTCAGTCTTGCCAACAATTTAAAACGGATCTTCGCGCACTTTATCTGGGACTATTTTTCGGTCTTGTAATAAAGATTGTTACTAACCGTTATTTGAAGTGGCTCTTCTATAACTCCTTATGCTGTCCCCAACTTGAAACTGGTTAAAATATCTGCAAAACATGCAAATTTTAGCCCACCTAGAACAGTTTCCGTTGCCATGACATCACTGGCTATATTTATTGGTGCACCGTTAATTTAGTTTTCCGTTTTAATCTAGTTTAATGATCTCAGAACGTTTATGTTGTCATATAAATTTTCATCTATAGATGTTTTAATCATTTTATCCGAGTTCAAGAGTATTTTTGTCAGCTCTCTGTTTGAAAGTTTTGAGAATAGTATTTTTAAGTCTGATTTGCACTAATTTGATGAAAAGTTGGTTTTGTTTTTGTCCTTGGCCAATAATCTATGTATTTTGTAGACTGCTTTGTAGTGAAATGTTCAAACATTGCTAGACCCGTCATCTTTGCAAGTTTTAATTATGTATTACCTTGTATCGGTCTCAATCATATTCCATGCTCAGCTTCGTATATTTATTCATCAATGAAATCCATACATCAGACAAAAAAACAAACATATGTATCTCAATTAACTTTGTCCTCTTTATGTCTTTAATTTGACTTTGATTGACTTCTCTGCACTTAACAACCAATATCCGTTGTGACTTCCGCTCAAGTATTACTCATACTCATCCTTGCAAATCTGAATGCTCATTTCAAAGTCTCTATAATGTGTCAGTTAATCTTAAAGTACTAAATCTTTTCACATGTGTAGGTACCGTTAATGCTGGGGAACTAGAATTCTGTATATGGCATGCTCTGGTGAGATCCTGCTGGTTTCACACATGATGTCATTCTAACTGTAGTGGAGAATGTCTTTTGTGCCGATGCCGGGTTAAACACGCGTTGAGCTTTCCAATTTATTGCTGGTCAATTGGTCAAGTTGAAATATGGCACAATGGTACAACATTTGGTGACCCAAATCCTTGTCATAAGAAGTTGGTTTATGATTCGTTTTCTAGTTGAAATATGTAAAGAGGAACATGTTACGGTAGGCGCAAAAAACAACGCCAATATTGGTATGACATAAATTCTCAGTCTTTGTATAAAAGTTCCAAATAAGTACAGGCTGCCAGTTAAGTATAAAGCTATAATAATAGCGATAGTGCGAAATTTCAAGATATTTGAAGTCAGGAGCGTTCCGACAGAACAGTCCGTACTGTTCTTGGAATTTATAAATGCAAGCAGCTGCAAAAAGACGAGTTTCTGTCCGAATAAAGTTATTCTGGATTCGAATATAATATTATTCTTTTGCCTATTTTTAGTCTTTGTGTATAAAGAAATAAAAGGAAATATAATGGCAAAATATTCTACGTTTGCTACGGTTTTCTTCAAGTATTAAAGTTAATTCCAAAGAAAGGATTCATTTATGCGTGTGTGCTGCCGCTAGTGTAAATTATTCTCATGTTTCAACCTTTAAATTGGCCACTAAATCTTTCCCTACATCTTCCATGTGCACGGAACCAGACACATTTATTTCCCAGATTGAATCTTCAAACCTTACAATTAAAACCTCCATTATTTTTACTACTAAATCTTCATATTATCCATATATCATAGCTATGTGTTAACTCCTACATGTGTTTCTTTTAACTTTTTGTTCGTACTGTACTGCTGTCCATATATGGGCATGATGTCAACCGAGATATGATCTCATTGGTCAGGACCGTCGATAATGTTTGATGGTTTGTGGTTTATAGTTTATTTTATGGACCGATGTGGATGTTAAGTGTGCTTATTTGAATTAGTCGCTAACGCACTAGTCAGTGATGCACTTTAAAATTAGTTGTAGTTAGTTGTTAGACTAATAAATGGTTAGGTACACGTAGATCCTTTTGTTTCTAAACAACTCCTACATTTGGTTGCTCTCCACCCTGTGCTAAGTCTTGCTCAGATTCAGATTCTGTGCTGTAATTTAGTCTTTATTTTGTGTCTTTGTGATGAGCATTTTTTGAAGAAATCCGTTCTAAAAATGAGAATAAATTACTCAGAATAGAAATTCAAAAGCCTGATAAAAATTGCATTCACGAACCTAAAAACACTGAATACATTATAATATATTCAGGGTTTTCATACTCTTCATCAAGATGTAACCAAACCACCACTTAAAACTTAAACTGCAACTCAAAGCACAAGAACATCATTTAAACACGCAGTAGATAAGGCTAACAATCGGGCGATTCTACAGGTTCCAACAATGGAGGGAACAGAGGGTTCTCAGTCTATCTACCGTCGATCAGCTGTCTGTCTGACGGTGACGGTCTTTCACTTACATACGTGTCATGTAATTGGTCAATTGTTTTAGTAGGAGATTGTTTTGTCTTTTATGATGTGTTGATCTATGTTATGTTTTGTGATTTTTACTTTCGCTGTTACTTTAAAACGGAGTGCGTTTTCAGCTATAGGATCAATAATTGTATGTTTCTTTTTAATCATAAGAACCAATTAGATAAGTGTTTTATAAAACTTGAGAAACATATCTGTATTGTTCTAGGTTCGCTTTGTGTGTTGTTTCCATGCAGTTATGGCTGTATTTATCAGGGTCTTCTTGTTGATTTACTTTTATTGCTTAGTTACTTCAAACGTTTTATATATACCAACAAGACAAACCGTTGTAACTGATCCGTATTCGTCTGTTTTCGCATCGTTAGGCTGTATGCACAGCGGCTTATGGGCTGTAAACGCATTAGCATAAGTGGTGTGTGAAGAATGGGATATTATTAAATTTTCGATACAATACCGACAGGCCGTTGCGAGGATTCATAATTATATCTTGATGGGAAAGACGTTGACCTTGATGCTGGGTGATATAAGTTTATTGAATTGTGTGAAAGATGCCATAGCAGGCTTGGATGTTAAACGTGAAAAGGCCTATTTTCAGCTAAAACATAGATAGCCATATTCATAGGAGAAGAAAAACATATAATAACTTAATAAAAGAGCGGAAGTCGTATCTAGAGTGAAGAAAGAATTTCTAAGTACCATTTCATTCTAAATGTGGTCAAGTCAATACATTTGAGTATATAATTATGATTATTAATAATTAAACGGCACTAAACAATCTTGTTGTTATAAACCAATTCTTTTTAGACTTGAAATATAATGCCTTTAAATATTGCACAATCTCTACCTTAAAGAGATTTACAAAACCCATTTTGTTACCTTTTAACCCGTTTGTCGTTACAAACTAGACGTACAGAGGTCAGTCTGAACTTATCAAAAACGCTCACGTTTGGCACTCCTTGCATTTTTTTGAGCCTGTCTAGGCAAACCTTGGCCCCAAAGGATGTTGCTACATTGCGCGTGTATGTCAATTTCAGTAGCACGACATAGGTACTAGTAAAAGTTTTATGTTATTTTTTGCTATATGTGTCGCGAATTTTAAATGTGAGGCCATCTATACGGTGTTACTGGGCCCAATTTCGACCTTGTTACATGTGAAGCCTTGTGGTTAAAGAGTGGTTGTTGCTTAGCATCACCAACGCTTATATGTAGTACCAGGACTACATAGCATGGCTAGAGGAGTATGCCTTTTATTATAGTCGGTATTGCAAGTACGCGTTCGTGAAGGTAATTTTCTCCATTGATTATTACTGTCGTGTTACTTGATTCCATAATTTTCTATTAACTTTTAGTTCGCATGTCACTCCTGCTACTAAGTATTTCCTCTGTGGTAGTGACGTACCATTCGTGGGCAGATACTTATCGGTCGATCACGAGCGCGCCTCACGAACCAAATCCACGCCACTGATATTTATTTGGAGCAGCCTAGTTGATTATGGTGCCCTGGTATAACGGGGTTGTAGTCATGCAAAGAAAGTTCTGTTTGTTTGTCTACCTCCTTGACAGGCGTTTTGTTTACTTAAATCTATTATCTATCAAAATCTCGGCTGTCGATATTAAACCCACCCGTATTCTTGTTGATTCCTTGATATTTCCTTCCTGGAGACAAGTACTTTATTGACGGCTATTTTCAACGGTTATTGTGTTTAGGTATATTTCATTATTTACGGAGAAACAACTTGGTGTAAGGGTGTTTAGCTTTGCTCTTAATCTACACGAGTGTCTGAGTAGCCTTAACTTAGTCTAGTGCTTAATAACTGTATTTTACACTCCAGTAATTACCAATCTAAATGTTCACGCCCCTTATCAAGCACAGCAACAAGCACTCCCGATAAGTTGATTAACTCAACCCGCTTCGTCGAGACAAGCTCTTAGCTTGCCACGAAGTCTCCAGTACTGGTTGCAGCTGACGCCTTGTTGATTATGCACTCCTGGTACTAACGGAGTCAATTCAGTGCAGCGTAGGAGGCAAGAGTTACAACACATTGCAGTGCATATGTTACGTTAGTTACTTGACAGGTTGTTACAACCTGTCTGTCAATTCTTCACAAGGTGTTGCGTAATTTGAATTACTCTTGTAGAATACTGATCTCGCTTACCTTAACTGTCTCAAAGGTTATTGAAGAAACTACAACTAGCTTATGACCGTGATTTCGTTCGAATTTAAACTTCAAACTTCCTCTTCTCCCTCCTCCTTTTCATCTAAAAACCAAGGAGTTTCGTAAACTCCTTTCTTTGGCACCTCTAGTCCCGCTAAGGCACTCCTGAATTCAAGCTGTACTACAGTTGTCAGTAATGCTGTGTCCTGCCCTTAACTCAGAATAAAAAAAACTATAAAAACAAATTCTCACTCAGATTAGTTTCGCAATTCAAGCATTTGCACAGTAGTATCTATACTGTAATTGATGGATAAAAACAATTCAATAGGTTCGTTGCCCTCAATACTTGAGTCTTGAAGTTCAATGCTGGACAGAAATACATCGATTGGATCAATCATACCCGAAGATAAATTTAACGAGTCTGAATATCATTGTGCATATATAACATTCACTTTCCTTTGTCTGCATTATTTCGGTAGCCTCTTTGAGGTTGGTTTTAGATTGTATCGAACGTGGGAAATGAAATGCTTGACAATGATAAAAAAATATTTTGAATATGAGATTGTGATTATGATTATTTTAACTTATATTGTGTCCCCAAAATAGAGAAAAGAAAAATACTCAAGCAATGAGGTTCCATTCACGAGTTCTGCTTAGGTATTCTTGAAAATAGTGAAACCCATTTGATACGTGTATTGCTAATTATTTATAATAAATTATAAATAATAAGTAATACAAGTATCACTATACCGGTCGACTTCATAATAATTCATTTACAACTGATCTAAAGAATCAAACCCAATATTCACACCAGTCTAACGTTATCTTCTTAGAAAATCAGCCGAACAAATTGAAAGACCTGATGATATTTTACGCAGACAAGATTGAGTGAAATGGAGCCCCAAATACCGTTCTAAATAGCGTGATAGGATCTTGGGCCGCCCAACTTTATACCACAGAATAAGTAGCTACAGAAGATCGGCTTTAAGCAGCCACGTACACATAAATAAATTTTACACACAGCGAAAGCAAAGCGCACCTGAAACTGGCATTCAGTTGAGATCGCCCAACGGACGCGTCTATATGTGCATGCGCCTGTAATCGCTCGTAAGTTGTTTGGGGCCGAATTTTTGTACTCTTCTGTACATATACAGTAGGTTGAATTACGATACTGTTCTCAGAAATTCAGCCAGTTTTCTGTGTCACGGATTCTATGAATGTGGAGGATACAGTGCTTAGACATTTTGATCTGTCACTTCAAGCAAATGCTTTTTGCAGTCAGACAAAAATCCTAGTATGAAGCTAAGAGATCTGGTTTTCTAGGTAATAATTCTGGCGGAAGTTATAGAGGATGCAGATATTGACTTTTGTAATCTTTGTGTTTTGGCAAATAGTGTTCTGTTTGAGCTTTTGTGATTAGATTTGGTTAGGCGCTACAAATAAAAGGAACCAAAAATGGCAAAGGGAAAATAAATGACAGCGGGTGCGTTCGAAAAGTTTACCGTAATACTTCGGTTAGTGACAGTAAAAAGCTATAAAACAATCGAAATGTAACTATTATGTTATATTACACTAATCTCAATTCTAATAATACCTGTGGTTCAAACAACAAAAATTGTTTCCCATATTTCACAAAAATACTATTTGTGCTATTCATTTTTGTGGGCAAACCGCAAACCATTGACAAAGTTAAACTTACCGTCGCAGCTACGAAGTTCCACCTTCTTTCTTTTGATTGTATATGAATATGATATTTTTAGGAGCGCAGATATAACTTAGTTGTTTAGACCATGACCGGACGGTTTCATTAAGATTCGACGGCCAATAGCGGCCACTTTTGATATACTTTAAGTCATTGATATGGATTAAGATACGGTTCTAATTACGGCTGCTATTAATATTGTTACTGGTACTCACGAAGCTTGTTTTACACGAATTAATTGTATAGTATCACGTCGGGTTACGATTTTATCGATATTGTACCGACAGCAATAGTTTATACATATTCTTTTAGAGATTATATATAATCATTACTTTAGCTCGAAAAACATTGAATTTATTGGAGATTTTATCATTAAAAATCTTATGCAAATTTGGCTTTTTTACCACTGTCATTGAGGATATAACTGTGTATTTAAAAATCAATATAGAAGATCGATCTAAATTACTAGATGTATCCTGTAAAGCAAGTTACCTTATATTAAATCCTGCCATTTAAAGTGTAGACAGGAAATCGACTTGTCGTACCATTGACATATATAATAAATTGATTTATTATTAAATTTCAACCAAGGTTCGAATCCTACTGACTTACTGGCAATAAATATGGTTAATTGCCATATTCCAAGAAATAGAACACGTAAGACACGATGAGGCTTTGATGATATTTATAGCAAATTTTATTATTGACGACGATTCGAATAAACTGCTAATAACATATTAAATGTTAATTTAAGTAATAACTACGAAGTACCTAGTAACACAGTATAATCATGTTTAAATATAGCAACAAATATCCATTAAAGAAAGCTGGAGATTAGTAATAGATTAGTATTTCCTCAGAAATCTTGTGCTTTCCGAAGTAAATATGAAATTTAACTCTGCATACGTAATCATTTTTTGCACTTCGTTTCGTTCGATTCTCGCTTCGCTTAGGTCATCCTCGCTACTTTTTTCAACCATGAAATCATCGTTTCTCCAACACTGAGCATTTTGAATACTGATACCATCAGAATTTACAATATAGCTGTTGTATGTATAACAAAGGATCTGACTGCTTAGTTGAAAAGCTTACTCATCGTAGTGATATATTGTAAGTCTGTATCTTGGTTCTTACTTAGACTATGTTGTTTGGTGTTAATAACCTGCTTGGTAGCTGAAGACCTTGAGTTCTTGGAGTCACATCAAATAAATGTATAAATGCTGGAATACACAAAAAAATTGCCAAGAGAAAGCTCGTACAACTTTGAAACGCAAGTAATAAGGTACGACATAAATTCCTTATTACAGATTTTCATGAATGAAACGGTAGGATTTTCAGCACTTAACATAAAATGCAAAACAGATGATAAATAAACTCTCACTTATACCAAGTTATCATGTGTACACAACCTCGCAATAACTTCTTGCTATTTACATAACTTAATCATATTACACAGTCTTATTATGTTTACATAGTTTAAAGCTGTAGAATCAATTTACGATGATGTTAACATGGAAAGTGGGACGGAAACATTGATTTTCATTTTGATTTGGGAGAGTAAGAACATTTACTAGTTTGTCTTGCACATGATTGCGAGAGCTTTGTCTGTACTGTAGTAGGCATTACTACAGTTTACATTGATTCTTTATGCTTTACGTCCTTACTCTTTTGTAGCATGCTATTAGTAAGAATCGCTTACTAAAGCTTTCTTACTTAACACTGAGTCGTGAGCCGTGTTTACTTGTTTCTATTTCATCAGTCGTTGACTCATGATGTATGTGGTTTTCCGAAAATCCTGTTACGATTCGTAGATTCCCTTGAGGTCTTCTATTAGTACCTACCGCTAATTCAGGATTTGTATCATCAACACGTTATTGTTTCTTTGTTACCAAGCAATTCATCACAAAGAAAAGTCAAAAAGAATTTCTAAACATTGAATTCAATTTGCAGTCAAAGGCTTCCATTAAATCCATTAAAGATACAAATAGCTAATAAAATAAGTGTAGACTAAGTAAAGACCCTGACACCGTCTTCTGTATGACATCATAGATTCTACAGCCTCGGCCAACCGCCCACGCCTTGCCAACTTAACTTTACATACCAACAAAAACAAATCTTTCCTTATTTTGACAGTCATATGGACGAAAATTGAATGATAATTAAGACAAGTAATGGTTAGAATGCTTTAAGTTATTTTGTTTATGTAACCTAAGCATTACATTGATCTTGTGAGTGCAATGAGTTACGAATTTTGTTACTTGTAGTGATTTAGGATATACACATATTTTTTTTAAAATCTCATTTGTTTTTCTTCGACACATTGAAAGGTTTTTATCAAACAGAAATATCAAGATGGGAAAGCTATCTAGATGACTTGGTTTGAATTTACATCGGATTACGTTCCAATCAATCCAGCTACTACAATATTGACACGTACGATTAGCATGAGCGAAAGTTGTACAAACATGCATAGCTATGCTTTCATGGACTGATTCCCGTGGGCCAAGCCAATGAACACGATGATTGTACTTTCTTGATTTTACTAATTTTTACTCTGCTACTGGTTTACATTGTTGCATTTTGTTTGCATGTGTTTATTTAATATGTTCTCTTTCATTATGTTCCCAAGGTAAAGTGTCATCAACACCTAATAAATTAATAGGCTGATTATAATATATAAATAGATTATTCTATTGATGACACCTTTCTATAAATTAATAGTTTTCCTAAAGGTTGCCTAGTTCCTGGAGCAGTAGGTAGTAACTAACACGATTCGCAAGACCACTAAGTTTAAACTATGTAGACCCTGTGAATCTTAGGATACTGCAACATTTAGCAGTATAGTATACACATAAAGACAATCTTCCGACCTCACAAAAAATCCGTTCCAAACATTTATTGTTACAAATTCTTCGGCTCAAATCACTATAATTATACTCTTCAAAATGTCAGTACGATATATGTACCATGTCACGCAAGGTCAGACATATGAAACTTGTTCAGTAACTCGTCCCAAATGATGTAGGTACAAGGTCAGGAGGCGGGACCAGATCCAATTTCGCCCATGGTGTTTGACTTAGCGTGGATACTTTAAGTATTGCCTTGTTTTTATCCGAAGCAATGGATTAGAGATGTTCTACAGAATCAATTTTGAAATAATCGAATCAAAAATAACTCGATTTGATCAACTACTTACGATTCTATAGTTTTTAATTCGAGCTACCGCACAATAATGTATTTCGAATCTTCAAGAGTACGATTTAACACTAACTTGATTAAAATCGATTATGATGTCGGAGCTGTCTACGCTCTCTTCTCTGTAAAAACCTTTGTGCTAGATAAAGTAATTGTTGAGGATGAATATTCTAGTGGCTGAAATGTAAGTGTTTTGTTTCTTTATATCGTTTAATTTGATCAGAACATAACAACACGTAAAGAAATCTCAATGTCTATCACCTATTTGCTATTCTCACGCAAAAGCGCGTCGCTAGAGTTTTTGTTCGGAAGATATAAATTACCATCTTGTCTTCATTTATTGGCTCTGTGAATGCTCACGTTACAGTCGGCATATAAGATGATTTAACATGTCTTTTAACTCTTTCGTACAAATTCCTTACTTCTAGGAATTTACGAATCTATGTTATTTACCCAGACAGACTCCAATCTCTTATTAAGCCTTTTAAGGAAATTGAAGAAAATGTCAATTTCCTTTTTCGTAAGGTCGTCTCAAATGCCTTTGCTAAATCGTAGTTTTAGACAAATTGCTATGGGAGCTACGTTTCAAGACAGGCGTGTTTGGTAATCCAATGCTGCAACTGGCATTAGTTCGCTAATAGGACGTAGTTTTCATGTTGCGCCACCACATCCAATTTGCCACCTTCCAACTCATGTCGGTGACACTTGGTTGCGATTCTCTTATGAAATAACTTGGCGATTAAAGGAAAGTGGGTAACTCCGCCGCCAGCAAGGAATTTTCCAACATTAAACATACTTGAAATCAGCAACTAATAGAAAGGGTGTTTGGAATAAAGCCCGAAGTGTCTGCCAGTTGATCCCTACCTTGACAGGTCTTCACAATATAACGAGACAAAATGTTGTTGTTATGACAGTTTGTGTATTAAAAGCTCATAGAAGAATCTCATTCACAGCCCACACAATAGCGTGCCGTCGAGAACTTGTCACGAAAACAAAAAGTTTTCTTTTGTTCATAGTTCTGTATATAAAGACTATTTTTTATCCTCATGTTTGCTCTACACAAGTGTTTTATTGTTATAGTGATGATAATACATATATAGGAAATGCTATTATTAGAATACATTTTATATGTGTGACCTTGATTCCTAACTTTAAAACGGTGTCTTTTCTGGCGTGATTGTGACTTAGTCTTTTCCGTTTTATTTATTTTCTGGTTATCAAGTTTACCATTGTTATCCATTATGTTCCCTCTATGCACATTGTTATATGTCTTTTCATCTTCCAAATCAGATTTATCACCCGAAATAAAATTATCTTCAACAACTTCTTTTGCTTCTACCTGATCTACACTATAGCTGTTATATTCTATAGCGGCTCTGCATTACCGATTAGTTTCCTTTAATACGTAATTGTTCGGAATAAGGTCGTTTGGACCCGTTCCGTCACAGTTGCATTCAATTGCTCATCGAATCGTTTCAACGCCAAACAGTTCGTTGAACCCGCTATAGTTTTGATATTGACTAATGATACTACTGAATCGATTGTCAGAAGGTTCACTATTTGTTTTGACAGAATTAGCCTTACCATCTCGTCCCATATTGGACCGATAGGCCTCAGTGATAGGCCTCGCACGCGACATTACACATGTGTTATGATAATTCCTCATTGTTCTCATTTCAACCCTTTCCTTTTAATTTGGAAACCGTCTTGGGAAAATAAATATTATTTATTGACATTATGTCGATCACTTTGATTCGTTCATAGTTTACAAATGATTTGACTGTGGGTTAATAAAGTTTAAACTGCCGGAGGAGAACATTGTGATGAAGGAGCATCATAAGAGCAGTGGTGACCCAGTGGACAGTGGTCACCCACCAACCCGCACTGGGCCCGCGTGGTGGATTATTGTCCACTTCCTCTCACAGATAGGAGGCCTGTGTCCCAGCTGTGGGAATATTATAGGCTGATTGTTAACATCATGGGCTTCGCCTGAATGAGCAAGTGCTATATTGTCGCGACTATTATAAAGTAGATCTTCTGCTTTTCAACACGTCGTGGTATCAACGAATTTTGTCAATAACGGTGGTTTTTGGTCTAAATGAAAATATCGATGTTTCTTACGCATAGATTTATGAATCGGTTGAGTGCTAATTTCTAGTACAAATTGTGATTTTTTGCCTGAAATATATAAGTTCGATGTTGACGTAACTATAGTTAAGATTTGAAAGTTGAGCACTGTTAGGTGTCAATTGATAGTACCTACTATTACTAGAATTAATTGAAACCTTATTGGCTTAAAAAGTCTGTTTCTCGGCTAAGTTTTTTTCTTCTTGTAGTCTATTGCTCGGTTCCTTTAGACAAAAATGGATCGTTAAGCTTACCAATGGTAGCATTCTTTATGGCCAAACTGGGCATTTATATAGTTTCGTAAGCTAATTTTACCTGTGATGGTAGGGCCTACTACACAAAGCTGTTAATTACGTCTTTGCTTCATAATTGGTAAAGATACAGAGTCTCAATTTTAACCAACAACTGTCCGTAAATTATAGGAATGGGCCATTAGTCTTATCGATTTTGCTTTCTTTTAGTGATTTCAGTAAAAACTCCTGTATATTTGTATCATACGGTTTCCTCTTCTCCAAACTCAAATATGACGTGGTCCAGCCGCCAATAAACACAGTGGCCCACTAATACATCGCTAGACGCATTTCCTCATACTTCCAGTCTATTATTGGGCCTGGATGTCAGCCAGACTGTGCGTTGAACTGGACTCACTTTCACTGAAACATTATATTCGTCATGATAATGTTTGTAGAGTATTCAGTGTCTTATTGTTTAGGTTTTTTATTAAACACCGCCTATTAGGCTCATACAGGAAAAGTTTTTATTCAGTGCGCAAACTGTAACCATGAATTCAGCATATCATTCTAGACCCCCAGCGCAGAAAATTTTCGTCGGTTATACAAAAAAAAAAAATCAGCTGTTCGATACATTTTGACCGCGTAGGTTTTGCACTTTTCGATGAAACAGCAGATTTTTTTTTTGTATAACCGACGAAAAAATTCTGCGCTGGGGTGTCTAGAATGGTATGCTGAATTCATGCTTAAAGTTTGCGCACCGAATAAAAACTTTTCCTGTATAGGCTAATTAATATTAGCCGAACGGGTCGATCGACCAGGTTAAGCTACGCTTGCCGCAGTTTTTCCGTGGATGGGTGACCATCTATATATACCATGACCTCTCCGTGCTTCGAAAAGCACGTTAAGCCCCAGCTGATCCCAGCTATACAATTGTGGATATTTGACAGTCGTTACGGGTCGTCAGAAGCCCGAAAGTCTGACAACCAGTCTTACTAAAGGGCGCCAGTTGCCAAAAACGTATTTCTGAGATTTTTGATTCGCCCACAAATAAATTAACTTCGTGCGGGTTCCCTATAGAAAATATTCTATTATTTTTAAAGTGACAATTCGCCCGAATCGTATAAATTCGTGCAAATAAAATTGAATTGAAGCAACAGCAATTACTATTACAAAATCATCCGTATTTCGAAAGTTTGCATTCATTTCTTGGTAATTGCAGATTATCATCTTGTTAGAACCTGCCTGATCGTTACACAATTTTTAAATTAAGTAGGAATCATTCTAACACAGATAAAATCATTAAGAAATAACAATATCATTTCTCTATTCAACCTTCAAAGAAAGTTGGCATATCTTCAATCTACAAGATTGACTACAACATAATATTTAAATCATAATCAAGATAGTAATCTTACAACACAAACTGTTCAATCATAGCTTCCTAACTTACTTTTCAACTATTAACTCTATCACTTTCTTTTAAGACTGAAATTGCAATGAGAGTGCAAATATTTTAACTAGCCTTTGTAGGTAATGGCTTAATTGGATGTATTCTCACGTGTTGTAAAATTTTCGCGATACCATCGACTAAGATACTGTTCTATTTTATGGTCTTTCATATTTT
Organism: Antitype chi; assembly: GCA_947359405.1. Classification (NCBI taxonomy): domain Eukaryota; kingdom Metazoa; phylum Arthropoda; class Insecta; order Lepidoptera; family Noctuidae; genus Antitype; species Antitype chi. The sequence goes on along the minus strand of OX375829.1, from coordinate 5,050,505 downwards.
ACTCAGTATAGAAGGAATACAAGACAATATCAAAGAACAGTGCACTCTCCGTCCTTAAATTAAGGTGTCATTTCAGCGTAGATATTCTGAAATGAAAACGATATCTACTTAAATTTTGAACTGTCGCACGTCTAACGACATCCAAAATCTACGGTTACTTGAATGTAACGTTAATTAATTAAAAATAAAATACTGCTCAATTAAAAACGTGTCCTAGTAATCAAAATAAAACAAAAGCAATCTTCTGAAAATCACGCACAAAAAATTTGAGCCAAGTTCGTCGCCTTTCTGCATTTTGTCACGCAATTTTATTTTCAGAACAGTATTTTCGATTTTTTTTGTTTTTCGAAATGTAACCAATTATTTTTCTTCTTCTCCAGATATCCGACATCGTGATTGGTCAGGAAGCTAACGTGACTGCCCGTGAAGCGCTGCTGAGCTGGGCTCGACGCTCCACTGCTAAATACCCTGGCGTTAGGGTCGCAGACTTCACCTCATCTTGGCGCGACGGTCTGGCCTTCAATGCGCTCATACATAGGAACCGTCCTGATCTGATAGACTGGCGTAATATCAGGTAATTATTCAGTTATATTTACAGCGCTACATGATCTTGAATAATGTAGCTTATTAGTAGCCATAGACCTTTGATTTAAATGGCAGAGGCTCTTTAAAATGAAAGCGAAACCTAGGTGTAGAAAACATTTCGAGAATTTTCTCATAGGTGTTTCGAAGGTTCAAAACAGCGAATTTCACGTCATATGACCTCAAGAACAGTACCCTGTTGTTAAAGTCATACATAAGTATATAACTTGGTCGAAATTATTATTTCGCACTAGTTTCATTTGGCTATTTACTAGTCAAAGTATCATTGATGGCAGCGAAGATTTGAAAATCTGAATACAATTTTATCAAACCTTTACTCTCTTTTCCTAGGTCAAGACAAGTCCGTGAGCGTTTGGAGACAGCCTTCCACGTAGTCGAGAAGGAGTATGGAGTTACCAGACTACTGGACCCCGAAGGTGAGTGCCAGGTTTTATTTTCAACCAAACCTCACTAAGCTCGCGTGGACCGTGGTGAAGTACAGAGGCTGCCCACGTCCCAGCAGTGGAAACATTGTAGACTGATCATTAGGCTGTTCGCTAAAAGCCTCTTATCATAAGGATTATAGTATAAGGAAAGAGAATAGATCACCTGCTACCAATTTCAGATGTTCATTATACGGAATTATGATATTCAAGAAACGCGGTAGCCGATCCTCTTGACATTCAATTAATCTTCTTTTGACATTGTTCACAATAGGTCAATTAGGTAATTCAATATCCCATGTCATGTTGTTGCAGTTTTAGGTCGGGAATACACGTCATAATATTTGGTACGGTGAATGCCATAACGTTTAGTTATTACTTAATCTTTTTGTTTGAGAACGAGTTTTCAAAGAACAGTAAAAAGATTGACTGAAAAATGTAGGCAATAGTGAATAGTGTTGATTTGGAGTAACTTATTTTTATCGATGACTTTTGCCAGCGGCTTCGCCCGCGGTAACCAATTTAAACGAAAAAAACAAATTATACACCTGAACCTTACTCATGTATCACTCTCTCTATTGGTGAAATCCGCATGAAAATCCGTTCAGTACTTTTTGATTTTATCGCGAACAGATCGACAGACAGACGCGGCGCGGGACTTTGTTTTAAAATGTAGTGAAGAGATAAAAATAAGTAATTTTTTACATAAATATTGGTATAATTAGAATTAGATTTTCTCCTATAAATATATCTGAAATAGTAAGTAAGATGTAATTGTAAAGTAATTCCTATGAGAAAATTAAACGAGACTGCGCATTAAACTTGGCTGTGATTTTTTACAGACATAAACCATCCCATGCAAAGTCCAGTCACGGGCAATAAAGCGCGATAATGTTTGCGGATCGAATGGTTCGCGTTCACGCTAAAGCGTAACGTTAGGCCGATCGTCCACAACGCTACTTGAAAGTAACGTGTTTTATAGACAAATCGCCTATATGTAGTTAGAAAGTCTCTACTATTTCGTCAGTAATTTCATTGAAATAAGTCAATCAATCAATCTTGCCCTTTTCGCAACTCTGTTGTAGTCGGCTTCCAGTCTAACCAGATTCAGCTGAATACCAGTATTTTACATAGAGCGACTACCTATCTGACCTCCACAACCCAGTTACTGGGTAATACGATTTCCCTCGGCAAGAATGCTTGTCAGACTTTCGGTCTTAGGACTAACTGTAACGACTGTAAAAAATGGTTATGTATGATCACCCATCCACAAACTGACCGCAAACTTCCGACTTTGGGACAAAAAGGGCAAACACAGAAAACGATAGTAAAATAGCCGGCACAGTCGCACCTGCACAAGTTCTACAAGTGACCAGAAAGCAATCTATACAAATTATCGACACGATCAATAAAATCGTTTGGGGTTGAAACACTAGGGCCGTGGGGTCCGAGTACTCTTCGAGTATTTCGAGACATCGCCAAGCGGTTGGTCGAATCTTCACGTGACCAAAGGGCTGGCGAATTAATAATAATAATAATAATTTATTTAATAAAAACGTATACAAAAAGAGTACATTTAGCTAACAGTAGTAAATTTCCCATACAAATATAGTGCCTAAAAATAAACTATTTCTAAAATATTTTTACTGAAAGTGCAAGTGGTAATGTTTCGGAATTAGAATGATAGATAGCGACCCACCCGATCTAGGTTTATTCAAACCTGTGTTCCGGGCTCAAAGAATCTGCGTTGCCATCCAACGTGGCAACGCTGCCAGCCTTTTGGGCACTTTTCCCACTGACAGCGATGCGGACGAATTCTTTGATGCCCAGTGAGCTTTTCCCTTTTTACTTTATATACTTGTTCATAATTCTAATTTTATTATAAGTTTTAGCATCTTGATGATGATGATGATGATGGGACTCCCTTTTCCGCACGTAGACTCCCATTCGGTCCGTTGTGCGTGGGGATTCTGGCTAACAAAGCTAGCCTAGCTCCGCCCAGTTTTAGCATCTTTTGAATAAATCAATAAAAGGAGTTTCCTATCTCGTCACCAAGATTCGCGGTATTTTACAAAAGAGATTCCTATCTCCTCCCTAAGATTCGCGGTATTTACAAACGCTTCTTAAAAGTATAGAACCGTTTAAAGCCACTTAAAGCTTGCTAACAGTAGGTACATAAGTGAGGGTAATGTAGTAATGTTTAAAGCATCGTAATTACTAAGTAATTATTACTGACCATAATTGGACTGTAACATTCCCTTAGAAATGTTTTTACAACATGCTTAATTATGTCAATCAAGAAAATGTGAGTTGGTTGGCTTTTCTTGGGAAAACTTTTATTTGGAGACTTCTTAGACTTAGCTATAAAAAAAATACTTAATGACCAACACTATTAATACAAGGTTATTAGTAATCTAATCAAATAAAATAGTGAGGCAGGCCAAAGAGACGCTAGCGTGGCAATTTGTACTCGTTCGTAAGAAGCCATAGTACAGACGCCAGCACATCAAGCTACCCCATCTGCCAATTTTTTTTGATAGATTTGCAACTTTATTACATTAGCATAAGGTTGATGTTCAATTGGGAAAATTTTACAGTTTGGCGTAGCTTGATGTGCTGTCGTCTGTACAAATAAAAGCGGAAAAATATGGGGAGACCTTTGCCCAGAAGTGGGACAACACAGGTTAACGTAAAAGAAACGGGTAAAACCCATAATAATAATAATTAATTATTTAACAGATATCAAAATCCGATTTGTTAGTAATTACACATCTTAAACACTAGCGTTAGTACATACATATTATGCCAAATTTTGGTAATAATTACTAATAATGTCAAAATAATCTTTATTAGTGTCAAAATAATTCATAATAATGTCAAAAATTACCATTCATAACGTTAAAACTACCGTTAATAACATCAAAATCATTAATAATATAATAATAATCCAAAGACAAAATAATATAAAATGCAATAGGTACAATCATCACATTATTTCAAGGCACGGTTTGAAGGAAATACTTATGTCCTGGTCCAGTGCCTGAGCATCAGATCAGACCATCCGCCCTGCTGGCCACGGTGACCAAGAGGCTATTGGGTCTGCCCCGCACCCGCCGCATCAGAGAGGCGACAGGCTTTCGCATGATTGTGTAAAAGTCGTCTATACGTGCCTCTGCGAACATCCCTGATGCGCACAAATCAAATGCGATCAAATGTCACAATACCAAACAAGGTTCTAACTTAACGCATTTTGCGCTTTGATTTGCGTGTGCAAATGCAAGCACAGAGATTTTTAGGGTTCTGTATCCAGAATTAAGGATGAAAACGTAACCCTATTACGAAGCCTATATCCCGTTGGTCTGTGTGTCCGCATCTTAAACTGACTTAAAAAAATAAGGAAGTTCTCAATCCGAAGCATTTTATTTATATCTTCCTGGCCATTATTTTCACAGCATAGCAACAAACTCAATTATAACCATTCTCAATAGATTCTGATCACGAATTGAATCAATGTCTACCAGACAATATTAAATTATTAGCCGATACAATTGGCAGGTCGCAGTTCACATTCCAATTGAAGTAGTTTACGATCTATTGTTCACGATTCGGCTGGACAAGTGTAGGTGATCTGTGACGTCAGTTGGTGTGGACATGGCTGTATGGTTTAATGTGTCAGGTGATTGGACTGTTGTCTCTACTGACGTGGTACCTAAAGGGAGCCAAGTTTTTCAATAAACTAAGTGGAAAAAAAAGGAAATGGTCACCGAATATTATTAAAACATTTGAAGCTATTTTTAGTAGAAAAATACTGCTACTAAAATAGTTCAGTGTCAGAATTAAAATAATGAAATTCAATACAATGTTTTCATAATTTGCATAATGGTAAACTAACATTTTATTTTTATCTACTCATGTTACATTACTGTAAATAGTCAATGGGATTATAAAATCAATCTGCCTAGCTTTCTTGCAGTTGAGAGAAACTTCAAAGACTGGAAGATACAGCTGAACACCAGTATTTCACATACAGCAAATACCTATCCGATCTCCACAATTTTACACGATATCCGTAAGACTGGTGGTCAAACTTTTGAGCGTTGTCTACGAATGACCGGGACCAACGGCTTAGCGGGCTTATCTTATCACGGTAGTGTCTTGATATGTTATGAATGGTCATTCATCTATGGACCAACTTCAATCGACCCGTGCGGCCTTCATTATTTAGCGACATGCTCTTTTGTAGTAGAATGTGAAAGTAAGAATGAAAATACATTTATTTAGCATAGACTTTATAGCACACAATATACATTAAACAGCAGGAAAGAGTAAAATAAAAATCAATTAAAAGTGTAAGGTGAGAAGTCAGAAACTAGCATTAAAGTGTGCCTCAGGGCTGCGCTAAAATAGCCCAGTTCACCATAAATGCCAGACTAGTGCCTGAAGAATTTTGAATTACATACAATGTTACAATCAAAATCAACAGTCATTTATTCAAACTAGGCTGATGTCAGCAATTTTTGAACGTCAAAATTACATAAGACAGTCCCCCAAAAACGATCGCCCTTTACCGTTATTTTTTAGATGCACCAATGAGTCTGTTTACATGAAGTTTTACAAAATTCCAAGTCCCATAAGTGGCCTAGGCCGTTCTGCTTATTATGTCAATTGATTGTTTAGAAATGACATATTAATAATAATAGTCGAGACACCTTCGAAGTAAAACAGTGACAAACAAAAGAATAATTACATGTCAAAGTCGATGCAGCGTTGCGTGGATAATTGGTGCAGCCTCGGGTGTGCGATTTTATTGTGCGATTGTCATGTCGTTGTTGCGACTAATTGCTATAATTTTGTAAGTTTGCGAGTTGTTCGTGTGTCTAGTTTTATTTAGGACGTGAGTTTTATTAAATGAGCTTTTAGTTAATGGTATATACAATTTGGACTGGTGGTAGCTAACCAGCCACGTTCTGTCCAAGCCATATTGTTTTCCTGCTGGATGGTACCTTTTGTGGGGTTTCCCTGAGGCCAAGCAGTTTGCTAGCATATCTATTGGCATATACTTTAATGGCATAGCATACCTCGATGTCCAACATAGGCATATCTTCATGTAACGGTCCAAAGAGAGCATGGTTGACAACAAGTGGTCTACTGATAAACATAAGTATGATATGTACATGTACGAAACGCTGAAAACTTGAGACTCTTAAGTACAGACGCTAGCATATCAAGCTACCCCAAGATGTCTAATTTTCCCAATTGAATATTAACCTTATGATTTTGCTATAAAGTTGAATTTCTATCAAAGAAATTTGACAGATTGGGGTAGCTTGATGTGCTGGCGTCTGTACTAGTCCAAAACTTGTACCTTTAACTGATTGTAATCCTTCTCTTTCTCTTCCTAGATGTGGACACCCACGAGCCCGACGAGAAGTCCCTCATCACGTACATCTCGTCTCTGTACGAGACGTTCCCCGAGCCGCCGACTGTGCACCCGCTGTTCGACGCCGAGTCGCAGCGCCGCGCCGCCGCTTATACGGAGCAGGCCGCGCTACACCGCGCCTGGCTGCACGAGAAGTGCGCCCTCATGCAGGTAGGACGCTACTTTGTACCTATAGTGACATGGACGGGATAGGAGACGTTATCAGAGCTGCAGACAGCCATAGCTCAGCCTGGCCACAGGCCCTCTCTATCTGAGACGGAATGGGCCGTAATCCACCACACGGGCCCAGTGTGGATTGGTAGATGTTACATGTCTTCGAATTTTGGATTCAAGGCCATGCCGGTTTTCTCACGATCATTTCCTTCACCATTTTTTGAGCAGTGGTGATAAAATAATTTACGCAAAGTCTCTACTTTGCGTAAATTTTGCTTTGCTTTTAATTTTTTTCTTTGCGTCTGTCTGGTTTCGAACCTACGATCGACAACTCGTAAGTCGCGGCCATTACCACTCGGCCACCACTGCTCCGGCCATGTTGATTACATACTTCATGCAGGTTCTGTACACAAAGATTGCGAATGGGACCCTATTTCTAAGGCTCCGCTGTCCGTGTGTCACAGGGCTGTTTTTTTAACCGTAATAGGTAGACACTTGAAATGTTCACAGAATATGTGTTTCTATGGCTCGTATTACAATAAATAACAAAAATAATATTAAAACGCATCATACAAGAATTTAAAAAAATATTGTTATAGTCCGACTCACACTTGGCCGTTTCTTTTTATAGTTTTTTTTTTTTTTTTTAATTTTTCTTTTCTTACTGAACAGCTTACTTTTTTTCGCTGTGATTTGATTTTTCAAATGATACTGTTTGAACGAAACGAGTGTGGCATCTACACCGCCACATGCGAGCTACAAATCACTCTGACGTCACGCAAAATTCTGCATCGCGCAAGCAAAGTTTTCCGCGCGACTAGTATATATACAACGTCCCGACATCAATCGTCGGGCAGTGCGGTCAAAATTGTCATATCAGTAGGGCAGCACGAACTTGTTCTAGAGTAATATAACTTGTGTTACTGTCTGTAAATTCGTGCTAGAGCAGTATTTCCAATTTGCAACTTCTGAGCACTAACTACTTACTGTTCAGAATACTTACGGAAATAACATTTTTTTAACTCTTGTCATGGATCCCCAATTTTTTTTATTGTTATTTGCGTGCATCTTATATTTCTGCACTGTTTGGACCAATATTTTATATTCTTAAGGCTTGCACAATGCAACAATCACTAAATAAATTTAGCGCTAACGAATTTAAATCATTGTGCTATTTCTGCGAATTGTTTTAAGTTGTCAGAGACAGGACCATCATCGGCCTAGCCTTTGTTGGGGTCGCCTTTCAGTCAAACGGGGTGCAGCTGAATACCAATATTCCCTTTACATGGAACTACTGCCTATCTGACCTCCAAAACCCAGTTACTGAGTAAGACTGGTTCTCAGACTTTCGGGCTTCTGACTACACTTAACGACTGTCGAAGATCCACGAATGACAGAGACAGAATGATGCTTTAAATAAGTTGAGCGCTAAATATATTCAGTGATTTTTGTACGAGATGGCCGTAGTCTTCCTCTTCAAATAAAAACTTACTGGCCTTTGAGTATCTAATTAACTTTTCTATCAGGACCGTGCTTTCCCGTCAACTTTGATCGAAATGAAGAAGCTGCTCAGCGAGAGCACGCGGTTCCGCCAAGAAGAGGTGCCGCTCAGACAGAGGGAGAAACAGAAGCTGTTCCACCATTACAGGGAATTAGAGGTAACGACTCCTATAGATAAGGTTGCTTATACCATAGTTAGATGCGAAACTTATATTAAAAAAATCAAGCACTTTTTCGAACAAGATTTTATTGAAAACCAAGAAGTATGTTTGGTTCTATGTTATGCAATATTTTTGAGTGGTTTTTCTAAATGTAATATAGTGTCGATATACTATCACATAAACATATTTTAGGCCTGTGCTTGCAGTTCTACGTTCAAGGTCATTTTATATATATCTTTAAAAAAATGTGATTTCAATGAACTGAATCATGCTATGATTCTGTTGCCCATTTAGCACGACCCAAAAACGCTTTAAGCCTGCGTTACTTGTTGGCAAATGTATATAGCTTAACCAATGGAAACACCAATTTTAAAGAAAGAAAAAAGTTGTTTTATTATAACAAAAACACGTAATTATATTAAAAAAAGTTAACTTAGCAAATTCCAACTTCCATACATAATCAAAATGTATGATTTTCCCCAGAAATACTTCGAATCAGTGGGCGAGTGCGACATCGAACCGACCCTCCGACCAGATGCATTAGAGCAGGCGTGGTCTCGACTGCTGATGGCGCAGCAGGAGCGAGAGCGGGACCTGACCGACGAGATACGACGACTGGAGCGATTGCAACGACTCGCTGAGAAATTACACAGGTATGTTCAACTGCTGGTATAAGAACAGCTTGATAGGGACTACACCCAGACACTTTTGTCATGATTCTATTCGTTCTGCCGATCTATTTGGCCATTATATCCTGTTTTTTTTTTTTATATTGTCTATGTATGGATACCCATAGAAGATTGAGGATTTCATCAGGCCTGATCGAGGTCAAGAGCAATAAAAAAAATAGTCAAACATGTAAATTTAACGATACATCTTCTACGATGTTGATTACAGCAATAAGCTGATATAGTCGTTAAAGAAAAGTAAAAGATCACCAGATTATTTCATGAAACACACACACCTGTGACCTAGGCGCTAAACTACCGTAACACAAGACATAACACTACACGAAGCCTGTAACCCGAGGAGTTGGGCGAAGGTGTGCCTATACTATGTTTCGCCAGTTAAGTTTAAGAAGTGTTGTATAATTAAGAAATACTAAAAACATATATTTTTCTATCCACAGGGACATAAAACAAACGGAAGCCGGCCTCGACAGCGTAGAACGCCACATCGAGAGTGAGATCCGTCGCGTTGAGCGCGGCGTGCACCCGGCAGACGCCAAGCTAGCGGTCGAGCAGATAGAACAGGAGCTGAGGGCCATGGAGCACACCATCCAGGAGATGTTCCAGGACTGCCACGTGCTGAGGGAGGGAAGATACCCTCAGGCCGCTGATTTACATAGACGGTTAGTAGTTTGCATATTCTGCCATCCTTTAACTAGAAAGGCGTTAAGCCTTAAAAGTTGTTTTCGAGAAAATGGCAAAAAACGCGTGAATCGTTATTTCTTAAAAACTGTGATACTTACGATACTGATTGTAGGACACATCAATTGATACTAGATAATAATCATTTCATCCGGCAGTTAAAGTATTTTAAAGTGCATTTAGCTCAGAAGTGTGGGTTAGACGCTTTCAAGTGATGGAATCATCCAATATTATGTTACTTAACGGCCTACTAACTTTACGTATCTTGGGAACTATTTGTATTGTAAAAATGTTTGTTAGACAGAAAGATAGAGAATTTTGAACTCTCTTACATTCTATTAAAAAGGAATATTGACCAAGTGAGGGTTAAGGCCTTTCTAGTTATAGGACGGCAGTATTGTGATTCTGCCGTGGTAAGTTTCCACAGGAAACAAGCATTTTTTTTAACTAAAAGTCATTTTTGGGCATACAGTGAATTCATGCACAAAATCACGTCAATCTGTTACTGCGTTCTTGCGTAATTTGTCGGATAAAAAACATTTGCGTGGTGGGATTGCTTAATCAACCTTTAATGTTCCCACTGTTGGGACCTAGGCCTCATTTCTATGAGAGGAAGTGGCCATAATACACACGGGCTCATTGCGGGTTGGTAGACGTCACAATCTTTTGGCCTAGTTAAGGAGTCATCAGTTCGCCGTTTAATGTGACTATGGTTCAATATTTTCCTATACAATCTTTGTGTACATAGGTATGTTCTTCTATGTGTACAAATAAACATTTCACTATTTATTTATTACTTACATCTTCGAGTTTTGTCACGGTTCAATAACCTGAAACATTCGGGTCAAACAGACGTGATGTTTTGTTATGTGCGTGTTAAAAACCTGATGGCTTATAACTGTCTTACCAACACAAATCTATATCTTCTTCCAGAGTCCAACAAGTCCACGACCGCTGGCTAAACGCCCGCCAATCCTTCACGGGACGCTTGGTCCCTCGGTTGTCTTCAGTCCGCATGCCGGTCCAGCAGACCACGGTCCGCAGGGAGACGCGCACGGTGCTGGAGACACGGGTGCATGATGCAGATCCCAAGTTTCAGCAACTCAGTGAAGCTACGAAGTGGTGTAAGGAGAGGCTGGTGAGTAAATGTTGTAACTGGTACAATTTCAGCAAAGTCATTTGTAATAGGATATTTTACTCGATAAGAGAAATAAATCTAAAAATATATCACTAAGATAGCTTAGGCAAAATGCAGACGGAAAATGTTTGTTTTATTTAGTTCATGAAATAACAAAATAAATTTTAAAATTCAATTCAAAGATTTCCGTTTTTTTTAATCAGTTTTTGAACACCATGATATAGTAGCCGCCATGTTATTACGTCATACGGCGTGTCAATTGAACAACTTTGTACTTTTATTATTTTCGTAACCAAAGTAATTTTTATTTAAATACTTAATATTTTGCATTCAGGAACAGAAAACCAACGATAAGTAGAATAATATATTTTTTTTTCAATTACAAACAATTATCATACAAAATATCAGCGCATTTGTTTACTAAGCAAACTGAAGTCATACTCACAGAGCAATATGGCGTCCACTGCGTCCAGCATTTCGTCAAATTACGCGCCAATTTTGAAATTGTAAAATTTTCATGTATTTTACGGCACTAATCGATTAAATAAAAATGTTGTGGCAAATATTTTGTGGTTTATTAGTACTTTAGAATTTAATTAGGACAGTTTTCATAAATGAGTGTAATACCTTGTTGTAAGTCTTTCTACTACTGGCTTACTATAGCATTGCCGAAATAGAAAGATGCAGAATTCAAATTCGGCAAAGATACTCTGTCTTTGTTTGCCTATGCTACACGAAATTGTGGATCGCATCGAATTCTTCCCTGGATTTTCTAACCAGCAATTGAGCAACAACTTTCAATCACAATTCGAAAGATTTGAAAGATCTGACAATCCATTGATCCGGCTTTAAAAAATCATTAGCTCAATAACGAAATGGGCGTGGGGTAACTGTCAAAATAAAACCACAAACGGGGCAAACAATAGTACTGCAAATCTATAGTAGTTCTCATACCTCATTAGACACGCGGCGGGGTTTTATCGCGCACACGATTTTCAACTCTCGTTGTTGAACAGAGCATTGATTATCCAACAGACAGCGGGTCGAAAAAGCATTGTTCGATTTTCAACTCTCAGCGACAAGCATTGCGTTCATAACGAATTGCGTTATTGCGTGAAGTTCCAGTGCGCATAAAAATCCCGCAGGAATTACGTCCTTGCGAATGAGAATTTAGTTTTTTTTTATATACGTGTACTTAATTGGCAGTATGAAAACTTATTTTATTCCGTATGTAGAAAGCTTGTTGAGTCTTTCAAACATATCTAATTGTTTACCAACCAGTGCCATGCACTAATATTACTGATTTGTTTCCAGAAAAAACTCCACGAGTCCGACTATGGCTCGGACCTGCCGTCAGTGCAACATGAACTGGACAGGCATCAGAGGGAACACAAGCAGATCGATCAGTTCCACGCTAAGGTGTGTTATCAGCTTTAACTCTCATTTTACAACGACCAAAACAGTTTCTTCAGACGACCGATAACAAAGGCCTATAGGGCCGTCTCAGACTGAACAAAGAACAAAACAGCGCAATTACCTAAAGACTTTATTAGAGTATAATTAAAGTTGAAAATAAGTTAACCGTAGTGCGCAAAAGCATCAAAACGGACGGAGGTGAAATCTACTAATGATTTATTTTCGACTTGGAATAATTCTTTATTATTATTTTATGTCGTATCTACGTCTGGTTGTGAAAATAACTATTCGTAATCTGTCTGCTTATTTCATTCGTTTGGTGGACAAACGTTTGAAGTATGTAGATTAAAAATCTGGTTGTCCTGATATTTACCCATTTATTTTTATTTCCCAGGTGGAACAATGCGTGCACAACCGCTCAAACTTCAGCGGAGAAGAACTAAACCTGTACAATCAGCATCTCAGTCAGCTGCAGAAGTTGTATGCTGAACTGCTTTCAACCAGCACTAAACGGTAATATATCAACGCTTAATCAATATTCAACTTTAAATGTATGGCAATAGGATCCAGTTTTGTCATAATAATATATAACTTAACAACAGACAATAAGTGACCTTATTCTTATATCTGCGAAGTCTAGATTCGGTTTTGACAATATTTAGCTCGAGTTGGGTTGTAACATGATAAGCTTGACGCCGAATTGCACCGCGTTTGTTTTATTTTATTACTTTCGTTAGGACATTAATTTCTTTATTGACTTTTACACGTCACTTGATTACAAACATTATTGCAAACAAAATAAAGTTACATTTAAATTGACATGTCCTCACTGACTCGCTTTCTCCCCCACAGTATGTCAGACCTAGACGCCCTCCAAGACTTCCTCCAATCAGCAACTGCTGAGCTGAACTGGCTGAACGAGAAGGAACAGGTGGAACTGTCCAGGGACTGGGCAGACCCTCACATTAATTTGCCGGCTGTCCAGCATTATTATGAGGTATGGTAGACGCTTTTAAAAAACAAGAGAATGACGCTTCAGTAGGTACTTTAAGAATTTCTTTTCCGTTTGAAAAAATAAAAGTTGATCAGTTTGAAATGGCGTATGTTCCACGTGCCATTTTTTGTCTCTGCATCACCCTAAGATTGACTGGTAGAAATGCCTCAGGCATTAAGTCCACATTTTGTCTTGTGCATAAAGTTTTAATAAAAAAGAAATAAATAAATAGAATAATATCAAGTTGCGAATATTTCCTTCGGTAGGCAATAAGGATAAGCCACTTGCCATTAAAATAAGATAAAATGCTAAACGGGCCATAAATAAAACAATGAATTTAGAATAATAAGTATTCTAACATTTTTAACAATACGAATAGGTCTCGAAAATAAAAGACTACACGGCAGTACCATCTTTTAAAATACCTCAACTTTGACGATATACAGGTCACCATGTATATCGCCAATTTCATCTATCTATACATCTATACAGATAAATAAAATTGGAGTGTCTGTTTGTAATATTCAAATAACCGCTTTTTATTAAGAGCCATTTCACAAAATTTTAACGCTCGAGTTTAGGTAAAAGACGGCAGCGCTGTGTATGTGAGCGTAGCTATCCACACATATACAATACAAGCAGTGTAACGCGAGTATCGAGACGGACTAAACAATCTTGAGCCGTTATAATCAAAATGCGGCATTTAAATATTTATGATAAAAGTTATTTTATTTATTCAGTCTAATAAAGCTTTCTAGACTAAAAAAAAAACACAAATATAAGTTATGAAAAGTATATAATAAAAATGAACAGGAAAACAGTCACATCGGACACAACCTTGGCTTGAGTGGCCTCAAAGAGATATCAGCACCAACTGATGGGGTACACAAGGGCCGATGCCTGTCAGGGGTGCGGGTTGCTCGAAAGAGATACCGCGGCCCCTGGCACACAGGCAACTGAGGGAACACGGGTGGGTTTTAGTCCGTAAAAGTCTGACACGCCCTCCTGCTCCACCCAGAGCGGGAGAAGTAATTTGATGATTTCCCACCCAAAAAAAAAATCGTAAACAACTTATGTGATTATTACTTGACAACAATGGTCAAGTAATAATGACTATCACTTACGTCAAATAAATATTTGTCGTAAAGGCATTGATCTTGCCTTTCTAGGTTCTACAATTTCTGGCAATACGCAATCTTCGTAAAAACGAGTCAATTTCGGAACATTTTTTCCTGCCAAAAAACGTCATATTTTACTACCCTACTACTACTTTCAATGGGAAATCAGGACCAGTCGACACAGCAAATAAACATAGTTATGTTTTTTTTCGCAATGTGTACCTTTTACAAAAAAGATACTAAGAGAATCAAAATGTTGTAGTCGTAGTTTAATATTGCGGTTACGATATGAACACTCGACAATTGAGACGCGGGAAAAAGTAGCACAGGTCCTTCCTCGATGGGCGCTCGCGCTGTTCTAAACGGTGTACGCTTGTGCATCGTATTTTATTATGTTTTAGAGTGATTTAAAAAAGGGTATTATGTCTAATTAAATTAAGGGATTTTAATCAAACTTGAGAATTCGATTGGTTAAAGAACATAGTTTATTTTGACATGATTTTTAAAATGTAATTACGCTGTATTCATACAAAAAAGTCGCAATATAATTGCGAATAAATCGTAAAAATTGTCCTAAGACTAAATTTTTTTACTAATTAATGTTATTAATAATCGAAATTCTAGTACGTTATGTGTCAACAAAACTATATGTCTGATGCTTTGTGTATTTTTTTCAGTCAAATTTATAAATATTAGTGATAGATATAGGAGTCTGAAATTGACTCTGCGATGATTTTTCAGTAAACTAGTTCTGGGAGATTAATCACTACAAAGTAAACGTAAAAGTTTTTGTAAATGTGCTACATGAAGTGTCAATATGAAAGATCAATCTATTATTTACAGGTATTCACTAATGCCAGAGAATTAACTAAGATGGTAAATTAAGAGACTAAAATCTTAGATATTCGCGCGAAAACGTGAAATGGCTCTTAAATGAATATGGATGTATACACGGTACATATACCAAAATAACATTTTCTGCAATTTTTGTCTGTCTATCTGTTTGTTCCGGCTAATCTCTGAAACGGCTGGACCGATTTTGACGGGACTTTCACTGGCAGATAGCCGATGTAATAAGGAGTAACTTAGGCTACTTTTATTTTAGAAATTACAACAACAACAATAACTTTTTTGTTAAATTCCACGCGGATGAAGTCGCGGGCACAGCTATCTATAATTAAAAAAAAATAGTTATGGGGACAGTCCACGTTTATTTTTGGCAATTTCTCCGATTTCGGTTAAAAAAAAAATACGAAATAATCAAATCATTCATATCCTTTTACCCATTAGAAGCCATTGTCATGTACTTATAAAGTTGTTTTACAATAAGTTCAAACAATTCGTTTGTTTACAAGCATTCGTTTGGAGATGATAGAGAGGTTGGTTTTTACACATTTATGTTAATTCATTGTTAAATTTATTTATGTTGGCGATTTTATTTATTGATGTGCTTTTTTACTAAGATATTATTGCATGTTGATGTTTAAAATACATACGTTAATTCATAAAACTGTTGTAATTAATATTACCAGGGAAATTATGAAAATTTTTGGGACTTATAAAAAAGATATTTTGACGTAAAAAGTACATGTCACACGAAATTTTGTCAAGCTAATAATTACTCGTATAATAAAGATAATTTTCGGTATTAAATCCATTAAACCGAATTTACCCAAATAGACACTAGATTATTACTTTTCATCATCCAAGCACAAACTCCCTATAACATTAGACAATTCATTCAACCGTCTGCCAATGTAAAATCACACTTACACCCTATTAATAAGACACATTTTTCCGTAGCAACTGATGTCATCCCTAGAGAAGCGAGAACTACAGTTCAGCAACGTAATCGACCGCGGAGAAGCGCTCATCTCCCAACATCACCCCGCTACTAAGACTATTGAGTCACATCTGCAGGTTAGTTGAAATATACCTTTAACAGTTTAGCGGTAAGGTTTATATTTGCTTGAGAATGTTACTCAATAATTACGTTTAGCAGACTGTTGAGTTACATGTGCAAGATAGTTGAAAATATAATTATCTCAATCGACATTTCCTTGTGAGTATTACACAATTACTAAGAACATGCATTTTGATGTGCTGGTTAGTTTAAAAGCTAACTTATTCTACTTTCTGTAAGGTTCAAATTAATTGGTGCGTATTACGCAAAATATAAAAGACTTTTAGATTTCTGTAGATCAGTTGAAAAGCTAACTTAATTAATTAATATAAAGATTGTTACTATATCGTATCTAAACACATATTAAAAGCGACTTCCGAAAAGTTGTAAAAGAAAAACTTCTATGGCATTTTCGAGAGGCTTTTGTGTCACGTGGCCGTTTATTCAAACTGCAAAGAAAAATACCACTACTGACTATATGACACCACAATTTAGTCCAAAACGGGGATCCTAGACGTAGGCAAAAAGGCTGCTAGGCCGAAATGGGAGTGGGCGGGTCATGCCAGCCGCATGCACAGTGACCGCTGGGCAGTAGTCTCCACAGCGGGGCCTGAGAATGGACGGCGCCGCCTCAGCCGGCGCAGGAAGACTTGGCGATACGCCATAGACGCGTATTGCAAGGGTTGGATCGAGGTTGCCTTGGTAAAAGGTGTTTGGCAGGATATGGGGAATGCCTTTGTTCAGCAGTGGAACAGTGTAGGCTAATAAAAAAAAAACACGGCAAGCCAAATGCGCCTTGGTTACAAACCATCAATATTTTCGATTACTCAGCTGCCCCGGCCATTGTTTCCAGAGTATTCCTTATTTAAATCTCGTTATTGCTCCATAGGTAATGCAGTCTCAATGGGCCTGGGTACTTCAGCTGACGTTGTGTCTCGAGACACATCTCAAACACACCACACAGTACCACAACTTCTTCGAAGAGGTCAAGGAAGCAGAGAAATGGATACAGAAGTAAGTTTTTTTGTTATAACCAAGGTTGGAATGAAAAAGTACTTTATATCGTCGAAAATAGTTTTCAAATTGCAATGTGAGTTGCATTTGAAAAGGAAATTGCGTGGAGGCTTGTGGCTAAGTAATATTAGCCGAATGGATCGATGGATCAGGTTAAGCTACGCTTGCCGCGGTTGGTCCGTGGATGGGTGACTATCTTTACATACAAAGACCCCTCCGTGCCTCGGAAAACATGTTAAGTCGTTGGTCCCGGCTGTAATTTGTGGATCTATGACAGTCGTTACGGGTCGTCAGAAGCCCGAAAGTCTGACAACCAGTCTTACCAAGGGGTATCGTATTACCCGTAACTGGGTTGTGGAGGTCGTATAGGCAGTCGCTCCATAAAAATACTGGTATTCAGCTGAATCTGGTTAGACTGGAAGCTGACCCCAACATAGTTGGGAAGAGACTAGGCAGATGATGATGAATGTGAGTTGCATTTGTTGTCAAAGTTTCAATATAAATATCATTGGGGCATTCCATGAAAATGTACTTTATCGTCTAAGAAATAGCGTTCAAACTGCAATGCGATGAGTCGCTTTCGCTGTTAAAGTTTTAAATACTTATTACGTGTAATAAAGGCAATTTAAGTCAATTGAAATTGGCTGAATCGATTTATTCATTGATTTATTCTAATCAACTTCCTATCTAAAGACAAATTAAGACATATCCCACAATAATGTTGAGGTTTAAGGGTTTTAATATTTATTATTAATCAACATCCCTTTTACAGACGCGAAGAAGCTCTAAACACAACATTCTCCCAATCCGAGTTCACACTCGACCAGGGCGAGCGTTTACTAAAGGGCATGCAAGAGCTCCGCGAAGAGCTCAACTCTCACGGAGGCCTGGTGTCTCGCCTGGTGGAAGACGCGCAGGAGATTCGTCCTGTGAAGCAACGGAGAGCCCCTATTACAAGGCCCCTAAGAGCAGAAACTGTCTGCGCTTATAAACATGCTAATGTAAGTATATTTATTATTTGATTTACTTTAAATGTTAATTGTTAGTCATTTTTTTGTAAAAAACATATAATTTTACATATTATTTGTATATTCGATTAGCAACTGTCGTTTAATCCCTGCATCTTTAAACTTTACCCCATTTATTATAGCTTTAGAAAAAAGAGGCTCGTAGAAGCAGGAGTGCAAAACATTTTATTTCAAAGTTAAGTTCTAACTTTTATAGGTAGATTTAAGACAGTACTAAATACTGAGATAAACGAAGTAAAAGTAATGTTTATTTTAAATAATGTTCTATTTACAATACCATCTTCAACACACATTACAAACCTACAACAAAACGAATGAATGAAACAAACAATCACATGATGATTTAAATCTAATTAAGATTATAAAATATATATTTTTTACAATACTTTATTTTAAATAACAACTTACGACCCACAATACGTTGGTAAAATTTCGTCGTCATCAGCTAATTTAGTTACTCGGTGTTGTTCACTCCTGCTTCTTTTAGGTTTTTAGCATTGACACTTTAATTTTTTGGCATAAATTGTAACTGCAATACGTTTAATGTAATTTTGTTACGAAGTGTACATTATAAAGAATCTTCTTAACTTCTGTCTAATGCTATTGTAAATGGAGTATAGCTGTTACCAGCAATTTCTTCTGCCAGTTTGTGTAAATTATTTCATCACCACCGCTCTCAAAACGGTGAAGGGAACAGGCGTATCCTAGAACCAAAATCTCGAAGATATGTGGCGTCCAAAAACTTGTACTGGGCTCGCGTGGTGGATAAAACTCTCTCTGTCACAGATAAGTTTGTATCCTTGCATTGGAAACAGGGCCTATTATTATTTGGTAATGAGAAGAAGTTTGTAGCTGAATGCCAACCAACGGGTCTTAACTTATTTTTCAGGAAACAGCTTTTTGGCCTCGTACAGAATTTGTTTTTTATTTATTTTTTTACTTTTTATATTATTTTAATTTTTTGTTAAACATATTGTGTAGTTAAGTTTATGATATTCCTGTGCGAGTCTAATAAATACTTTTCTTTCTTTTTTTTCTAATATATATTTTTTCGTGTGGTGCCCACAGGTGGCCATCGAGAAGGGCTCGGCCGTGACCGTGGTGGACAACTCGGGGCGCGTGCGCTGGCGCGTGCGACTGGGCGGCGCGGGCACGGACGTGCAGTTGCCCGGCGCGGTGGTGGCGCTGCCGCCGCCCTGCCAGGAGGGGATCGACTTCGCGGCCAGGCTGCGCAGCTCTTATGATAGGGTGAGGTTTTTACAACCTTATGCTCATCATTGCTCTGCCCTCTTTTTATATAAAAAAACAACCGACTTCCCGAAAAACACTACAATTTGAAAAATTCCTTTAGTTTTAGAAGTCGGTGACTTTGGATATGTATTTTAATTTTATGACACCGCCTTCCAAAATTAAAGTTTTTTTTTTTCACATAATAGTGTTTTTCGGGAAGTCGGTTGTTTTGTTTTTTGATTTTTTTTTCACTTTTTAGTTATATAGTACCTACCCCACACCAATTCGAAATTTCATCATCCTTAGAGTAAAAAAAATGCATATTTATGCGATAGCAATAATCGCAGTTGATTTGCTGTAATTTTTTGAAGAGTTCCGTTATCTGTCTTCAAAACGCATCGTCAGATCTATATGAATTTAAATAGGGCCATTTCAGAATAAACCTCTTTCGAACAAAAACAGAATTTTACATATCTGTCTATATATGACGGAGTTATGCCCGAACATACATAAAAAAACATGTCGAATTGATAACCTCCTTCTTTTTGAAGTCGGTTCAAAAAAAGACCAAAAAAAATATTTGTCACAGGACTAAATGCATAGAAATAGATAAGAAATACAAAGCAGAAAATACTGGCTATTTATAATGCCAACTTATATTTGAGGCCAACACACGCTCCGAACCGGTCCAACTGAGCTTGGCGAGGCCTATGTCCAGCAGTGGACGTCTTTCGGCTGATATTGATGATATTTGAGGTGTGGACGAAAATGTAACAGGTTTCTCCCAAATAATGCTGTGTTAAGTGCATAAATGGTGCTCAAGTAGATCAAGCCAAAACTTAATCTTTCTATAGTCAAGACTGCTTGCTAAAAAGTACGTTAGTAGTGAATGTAGTTCATAACCAGAGGTCGGAATTAGGTAGAGTTATTTATGTACTTACACTGATTTCATACAACGAAAAAATAAAGTGGATATGCCCCAAACCCCGGGATTAATTTTGAAGAGCAGAAAAATCTTGTGATCTATTAAATAAAAAGTTATTTACTTTTACACAATTTAAACCACTGCACGCGCGACGTTGCCAAATTTCTATCTCTGTAGTTTTTATTATTATTTATTTGTAATATTGTTGGTCACACGGGATTGTCTATTAGAAATCCCGGGAAGATCCATATTAATATCAACATTTCGATGCAAGTACATAAATAACTCTACCTAATTCCGACCTCTGTTCATAACTCATGTTTTTACGTTCATAAAGGGCTGATTCCCAACCTAATTTTACTGAATGACTTTTAATTTTGTTGATGTAATGTATTGATGAGGTATTTTTATTACCGGTTTTTTTAATACCCGACAGTCATCACAATTGAATATAATCCTGATTGCAGCGTTATTTAAGAGAATTCTTTCGGACTGTATATCACTCAATCTATTGCTTAGAAACGAACACCAATGTGACACTTAGTTTGTCTTTACACTACTTACTAATCCAATCCCAACATATTTTAAATATAATTACCATTAATGAATGATCAACAACTGATTAACAAAACATAAATATTGCCCATTGCCCAGTACAACTGTGATGTCGCGCGATGCGGCTCCTAGACTGTTTGCAACTATTCGTGTATTATGTGGCTGTGTTAACATTGTATGTGTTTGTTAAGGTGATACAACTATGGCAGAGGAAGCAGCTGAGGATGAGGCAGAATATGATCTTCGCTACTATCAAGGTGGTGAAGGGATGGGATTTCCCACAAGTGAGTTTAATTTCCAGTATTTTTTTTATAAAACTATTTTTGGTTGAGTCAAATTGATGTCAAATTGCCTTCCAATTTAACGGTTTCTACATTTGTCATTAGGGACTTTTGGTTAAGTAATAACAACCGCACGGGTCGATTGATCGGGTTATGCTACGCTTGCCGCGGTTTGTCCGTGGATGGGTGACCATATATATATCTTTACATTTCAAGACCCCTCACGTTTTGCTCTTAGTCCCGGTTGTCATTGGTAGATGTGCCAGTTGTTACAGGTCGTCAGAAGCCCGAAAGGCTGACAACCACTCTTACTAAGGGGTATCGGATTACCCAGTAACTGGGCAGTCGCTCCATGTAAAGCACTGGCACTCAGCTGCATCCGGTCAGACTGGAAGCTGACCCCAACATAGATGAGAAAAGGCTAAACAGATCAGATGAATCATGCCATCAAGACAAAAAAAGTAACGCTCTTTTTGTCTTCAAAGAACACGGACTCGATAAACTTATTATTCAATAAATACTATTTACCATGTAGGCACTTATACAGAAGCATTAAAAAGCCTTTCAAATCTACAATAATCATAATTTTTTCCACTAGTTCGTAGCCATGGGCGCGGAACAGCGTCAAGCGATCCGCCGCGCTTTGAACGAAGACGCAGAGAAGCTGCTAGCGGAAGGCGACCCTGCCGACC
The DNA here is from genome assembly GCA_947359405.1 of Antitype chi. NCBI lineage: Eukaryota > Metazoa > Arthropoda > Insecta > Lepidoptera > Noctuidae > Antitype > Antitype chi. The sequence goes on along the minus strand of OX375829.1, from coordinate 5,028,562 downwards.
CTCAGCTGAGGAGGCTACGCCGAGAGATCGATGACGTCAACCGACTGTTCGACGAGTTCGAGAGAAGGGCGAGGGCTGAAGGTATGTAGATAATATTAGTGTTAGAATAAGGCATCGTTTATCTTAGACACCGATCACCGTTCGTTAGAGATAGTTCCCTGACATGGAAGAATGGAAGAGGAAAACATTGCTCCGAACCCTTAAGTAGCACAGGACCAAGGGCCGGCAATAAAACAATACTTCATGCCCTTACATAGTAAATAGTACCGACCCTTTTAATTAGCCCAGGACCATGGGCTATTATTATTTTTCAGACTAAGAAATTATGTGCTACTAGCATTTGCCAGCAACGTGGCCCGCGTGGTGTTCGGAAATTATCCCACGGGCACGTACTATCGGGATAAAAGTATCCAATTCAATCATATAAATATCTAAACATTTAGATATTTGGATTTTAGGATATTTAGATGTTTGGATATTTACATACCCAAACATCTAAATATCCTAAAATCTAAATACCCAAAGATCTAAATATCCAAAGACGTAAATATCCAAACATCTAAATATCCAAAGATGTAAATATCCAAAGACGTAAATATCCAAACATCTAAATATCCAAAGATGTAAATATCCAAACATCTAAATATCCAAAGATGTAAATATCCAAACATCTAAATATCCAAACATATAAATATCCGAAAATCTAAATATCCAAAGATCTAAATATTCAAACATCTAAATATCCAAACATCTATGTATCCAAACATCTAAATATCCAAACATCGAAATATCCAAACATCTAAATATCTAAACAAACTTTCACAGTAATAATATTAGTAGGATCTTCTCTATCATTAGCAACAACCTATCATTAACGCATTGTTTCTATTTTGCGAGGGCTAAGAAAAATGAACCAAATACTGTCTATTTATCGTCGGCACGATCGTAAGAATAACTGTCAACCATCAGCATGTCATATATGAAGCAAGTAGGCCGCAAAAACATATTATTATAGACAGACGTAGATTACAATCGAAGCAATTCTTGCGAACAAACAATGTCCTTGAGAACACTTCAATTAATCTTTATCGTTTAATACATACGTATCATACACAACAAATTACGGTAACCGTGAGTAAATATAACACATGGAACTTCAGAAAGAGACTACCACACCGGTCTGAGTGAACCCCTGTTCGTTCGGACGATTTTTAATAGCACACTGGACTTTTAACTCTCTGTCTTGAACCGAGCTTTGAGAATCCAACAGAGTGGATCCCAGTGCTTCACAAAACACACTGTTGGATTTTCTACCCTCGGCGTTATGCAGTGCGTTGATAATCCAGTACGCGCGATATAACATCGCCCGTACCCACGAGGGCTGATAGACAACGCTCTACAATGCCGAAATCGATTTTATTCTAAACTCAAACTGCCATATTTACAGCCGGGTGCTGTGAACGAATGATTCGTACTACGTAATTAATCAGTTAGAAAAAATAACGTTTTTATTGGTCTAATTGAATAATAGTGGTTTGAAACTCGGGCGTCGAGAATTAAGATTTATATCGTAACGATATTTTTATTCCGTGTTTGGTTAGGGTGACCTTAAAATAGAGAGATACTTTTGCAAAGTAAGGATCATCATAGTTACATCACACCACTTCTGAATTTTGCCCCCAAATTAACCCCCCACCTCCCACTCCCAATCCAACACCTGGCAGGCGAAATGTTGAAGTTACTCCATCTAAAAAAAGATCTAACGTTCGAGCTGGTTTTGTATTTCAAACTTTATTTCGACTTTGGTAAAGGTCTTATTTCAAAAGCTGGCTGGAGTTTAGTAAAAGCAAAAACATAATTTACTACAAAACTCTTTGTTGTTAAGGCTCAGTTCAGTTTTGGATCAGAATTGCCTGAGTACTTAAATTTTAATAGATTAAAGAAACAAAGAAGCTATAGTGACGGCGCTTGGCACTTGAATCTTACCTTTAACGAACAACAATAAAGTAATGAGATAGAACACAATAGAACATTAGTGCCAAGTTTCTAACCTACCTGTAAATATACGAGTAATAGATATTTTGAAGGACTATCCGACTATCGGACTGGACTATCCAGGAGATGGCCTGCATGTTTGTATTTAAAACCTTAGAAGGCTATAGTGTGCTTTAATACAATGTTTTTCTTTTTCTTATATTCATGTTATGTTTAGATAGGTACTTAATCCATATTGTTACCAAATTTACTGGAATGGCAATGTTATAATTCAACGATCCTACAACGCTTTGTCTATTATTTTCAGTATTGTCTATTAACATGTGTTAAAAGTAAATAATATGTATCAATGTTCTTGTGACTTTGTTGTTGGAGTACCATAACAAATAAATAAATAAAAACCAAAATGGGTATACTAGTAGATTTTAACTCAGTTTTGTTAGGTGGCAAATTATTTGCGTAATAAAATAATAACAGAAAAGCCGCAAAGGAAACAAACCTAACTTGATTTTCCCTACCTTTTTACCGACCTTGATGACATCCCGACCGCAGTCGTACTTAGCGCTTCTCCTCCACATTTATTTCGCGCACAGCCAAAGTGTGGGACTCTCTGCCTGCGTCTGTGTCCCTTCCACATTTAACCTGTCTAAATTCAAAACAAGAGTGAACAGACATCTGGGTACGCTCGATCCAGTATAGACCTCATCAATCGCTTCCCATCAGGCGTGATCGAGGTCAAGGGCAGGCCCATTCAGTAATAAAAAAAAACTACTTTTGTTGTCTTGAGTCTACGTGAAATGGTCCCATCAGCAAGCGCAACAACTATAAATAGTTGATATCCAGATTGTTTACTAAACGTCGCATGGCCACTCAAGAGTCGTTCGATGTCCCGCGGTCCCACTAACTGCTCGATAACGTAATTTATAATTTATTTAGTGCTTGCACCTTGACACTTTAATCAATGGGGCGTTTTGATACTTGGCTTTAATTTTTATGATGCACTTTGTTCTTTCAACAAAACTAAATATGCGTGAGTGTACTACAAAAAGTGGGAATTGATTTCTGTAAAGACTGCGATTTGGCTCAGACTAACTTATAATTTCGTTTCCTTTGCCCAGTAAAACAAAATGTTAAAACGATAAATGGTCCTGTAGGACTACCAATTATTACAAAATTACATAAATGTATTATAAATGTGATTTTTAATTAATAGACCATTTACTAGATTTATAATGTCCTGTTAACAGTAAGATAATGTAATTTATTTGCACCTTGACACTATACTGTACCAACGGTTTTGATACTTTGACTGAGTAAGAAATTTATTCGGGATTTTTTTAAGTACTTATTATTTTCTGGTGTTAGCTTCTTATTACTAATAAAATATAGTATCTGTTTTTATGGCGTTTTCTATACCAAGGAAAATTCGTTAGGTGGAGGCTCCATTTTATTTTAGCCATGTACTCTCTGGCCAAGTACATAACTTGGGTCTAGGGCAGACTTACGCCCGGTTGAATGAAACGAAATTCAATATTAATTAATATAGTGTTAAGCGAGCGTAAATTGCTATGATTGGTTGAATAAATAAAATTAAATACAACGAATCGCATCACTTGACTTGTGTTAAATTTTGACACTTCTATAATTTTCTTCAGGAACAAGTTTTAAAATTTTCATCCTGAACCATGAAATAAAATAAATACTATTTATTCCCCATAAAATAGTCAGGGTAAAGTATCAAAACCGTTGATCAACCTCAATAAAATCGACGTCTTACGACAAAGGACGAATCATCTCGGTCCTACGGGCTACTCGCCGTCAGTCGCAATTAGTGAATCGTACGAACCGTAGTGTATAGTATTGTTTGTAGAAAAATAGATCGCGAATAATTTTGGCTCGTAGTGTTGTGAACTTGGGTGTTCGTGCGTTTATATCGAAATATGAAATTAGTGTTGTTAAGTTTGGCAGTGTTTACATTTTCAAATGTTTTTGGCATAGTTTTCACTTTATTTTGTTAATTAATTTTGAGGGTCTTCTGCGTGCATTTTAAGATTTTTAAATGCAGTTTTAAATAAGTTTCAATATGTATTTCGCATCTGTCTTATTTCTACTCGGAATGATAAATAAGCATTCGTAAATAATTATTTATTACTCATTGTAGTCATTAAAAGAAGAGTGAACTTAGGAACTTAGATACTCGTACTCTCAGATAACTTCAGTATTCAGACATTTAGTGGGAATCAGTATGTTTACTCCTTTTGGTTCTGATATTTTATCTGTGAAAAAACATTTAATTTCACTCTGTACATGGCCAATTTACCGGCCTATCAGAGATGCACTCTTTTAATTCTCTTAAATACATTTTGTTTATACTATACCTGCTACAAAGTGTTTTATTACTTATAAAAAAATTAGGCACAATGTACGTCTTGTGTGGGTCGAAAAAGTGTAACTAAGAAAATCCATTGTTTACTTGCTGAACGGGCAGAAAAAGTAATTGAAAGTCTATTGTCAACGTGCTGTGTTTTTTTTTTATTTAGGGCAATTCAGTAGCTAACCTAATTCAATAGAGTATTATGCCTGCCTGCATTCGGCTGCATCTGGTTAGACTGGAAGCCGACCCGAATATAGTTGGGCCGATGATAAAAGCCAAAAGACAAAAAGTTTTTATTACCAAGCACAAAATTATACTGATCACATACTTTTGCTGAACATTGATTTAAATTTCTTCAAAATCTCATAAAATAAGTCCGATATCACAAACTATTGCAACATTCTGGTTTTTGTGTTAGGAAGCTTTAACTCGTAGGTATAGTACAAACCACCACGTATGTATCTATGTGTATGTGAGGTCCTATGCTGACCCTCGGACCTCACACGACACCCTCGTTGGTAATTGGTTACTTTCTCCCCTCGGTGAACATTGTAGTATTTATTTACTTGTTACATCATACAACCCGCATGCCACCCACACATAGCAATTAACAACAAAACATTTAGCAATCGATCTCGCAAAACGTTTGCACGTCATCAAAAGGATTGCTTTTTTTTACGGTGGTAACTCATTAAATAACTTCTCGCGCTCTGGGCGGAGCGGGAGAGCGTGTCAGACTTTTACTGACTAAAACCCACCCGTGTTCCCTCAGTTGCCTGTGTGCCAGGGGCCGCGGTATCTCTTTCGAACAACCCGCACCCCTAGCAGAATCAAAAGGTATTCCTTGTCCTTTCACCATTCTTCAGCTCTCTCATAATATTTGTTAATAGTCATCTCAATATTCACTACCTTCCCAGCCATCATTATTAATTTCTCACACATTGTCTCTGAACTTTTTTTGGTCTTTGGGCATAAAAGCATAATCAGCCTAAAATGTTCTCACTGCTGGGACACAGTTCTCCTTCCTGTGCGCGGGAGTAGGCTGTAAACCACCACGCCGGCCCAGAGCTCTTTGGTGGATCATAATCATAATAATCTTTATTGACGAATAAGAGACAACCATACGGAGTAACTTAATGACAAGAATCGCTTAGAATTATTTCGACAGTAAAATTTAGACAACAGTTGGAGAATGTGAGATGCTAGATTGTGAAGATAGGTTGGTTGTCTTCGGACTGATTCGCCCTATCCCCTCGTACTAGTATATAACTGTATCACGAGCGGATAGTCTTCCTCAACCTTAGAACAACAGATTCCCACAAGGTTCCAGTAAAAAGTTACATAATTATGTAGTATAATAATTATGTGACATCTTCGAGTGTTTGTTTCTAGGACATGCCGGTTTCCTCACGTTGTTTTTCTTCGCCGTTTTGAGAACAGTGGTGATGAAATTAAATACACCAAGTAAAGTGCATGTCTGGGTTCGAACTCACGACGTGCAAGTCGCAATTCGGGGCTGATATCATTGGACCACCGTTTGAGTCTTTTGGGCCTGTTCCTAATCTTATTGGTGCATCGCCTCTTATCTGTTGAAGTTGGGTAATGTTTCTGTTAGCATGACCTGTTACTATGTAGATCAGTTTTGCAATGTTTATGCCTATTTTTGACGCTTAGTCTGCTGACAAATTTTCACTAAGTCCCGTGGCGCGATTTTAATTGGTTTTGGCTAAATTATGTTGATTCTGGCTAAGATTTTGTTTTTATAAAGTGCTAATTTTAAAATACCCGCAGATTATTAGGTTATTCTGTCTTCTTTTTTCGACATTGACTTGTCTACTATAGAATAACTTTTTTGAGAAGATCTTGTTAGTGTTCTTAGTTACTCGTACAATTGATTTTAAACCCTAATATATCTAAACATGTAGATAAGGCACTATCAATGAAAGCTCTAAATACAATGTTTTTTACTTCAAATGTTACATCATTTCAATTCCTGTTAAAATATATTGTGACCTAACTCGTCCCTAATATTTTAATTACGCTAATAATAATGGCACAGTGCTCCAGTAATTGCCCAAATGATACGAGACTGAATTCTATAATTAGTCCATTTTTTTATACGCAAATCATTTGCGATTCATCCTTGGTGCGTAATGTTCAGTTTTTAGTCGGATGTCCGTATTTTAAATAATATTTTTCAGTTATTCGTTATTTTTAACAGATTTAAAAAATCTTCTTTGGTTTCATAGAGTATGCTTACCGAGTGGTCCCATATGAATTTGGTCAAGTTCTGATTAGTGGTTTTTGAGTTAGCTTCTAATAAATACGTATTTTTTATGTTGATAATGTTATAATAATTTCCTGTCACTATTATTTTTTTAGCAAGTGAAAGTACTTGTATACGAATTTGTGTGGGGTAGGTACCTACCACAACTAAAAAGTGAAAATAAAAAGTTTATTCAAAAATACTTAACCGTATCTTTTTACTAGAAATCGTAATAGGTTATGTTGTTCTTTTAGAGGTCTTTAACTCAGTGAAACTTCAGGAAAAAGTTGGTCCTTTGTCACTAAAGAAGGACCAATTGTTTTGTACGAAAAATAGATTGAACATCTTTGTGATCTTAAAAGTTATTAACAATTGTTTAGTTTATTTTATGTAAAATAAAACTTCATTGCTTATAGACGCATTATAAACAAGTGAAAATGTTGTATTTTGTGACTTTGTGAGGTGATCCGAGTGACATTGAATTTAAAGTGTTAAGTGCAAATTACAATGAAGAAGATAAAACGAATGTTCTCCTTCGGGAAAGGAGGTAATATATTAGTGTATTCAACTTCTTTTTTTTAAAGCTTTTAACTAATGACCCAGTTCTATCTCATTTTCGATGCCACAATCGTAGCTCTATTAACTCGCACGCAATCTGAATAAATTGTTTCTAGAAAAAAGCTTCTAATTCTGCTCTTATATTATGGTCTAGAAACCCAATTTTATGTTTCAAAATTGTATACAATTAAGCTTGTTTATACCTATTAGTATCTTAACACAGGCTTACGATCTACTTCTTTGATGTTTTAGCGTACAGTTAACTCGTATTAGGCGTTAAGGGGAACCTAGTCGCGGGCACGAACTCACTGGTGGGCCTGGCTAAAAATCACGCTGTCTCACCAGGCTTCGTGTCCGACAGAGGTAGTATCAGTGATTAGCAGTTAGACGCTAGTCTACACGCACAACGTTATTGAGTGAGATGCAGGATCAATTATAGTAAAAAAATCGCGAAAAACTTAAGAAAAGTCCTTTGAAAGATCGGTTTTTATGAAAAGGTAATGCATAAATCAATGACCAATAAAGTTTATTGAACTTTTCGATAATTGAACTTTGGCGGTAGCGACTTGGTTTTGGAGATTTTACACTTCTTTTATTACTTAAACACGCCCAAAGTTAAGTAAAATTTGCAAGAAAAACGAATCTTTGTTGGCTCCTAAGTTTTTAATGCGTGTTTATTTTAGTATTCTGTTTCCGGACAGACAATATTAATAATCAGTCAAAACGATATCATATTTTACTGTGGATGTGCTATGTCAGACAGTGGAGTAAAACAATCCCAAAGTTTGTATGCAAAAATGTGGACTAGGTTCACCTTAAACATAAAACAAATTATTTTTTCTTACTACCTACCTCGTTGGTCTAGTGGTTGCAAGTTCTACTGCTAAGCATATTCCCGGGTGAGGCAAAGTATTATTGGGTTTTCCCATCTGGAATTACTCAGTAGCAACCCGGATGTTTGATTTGTGCTCGGTTGATGGCAATAGGCTCGCCCCCTATTACATGACACTTAAACATAACTAGCTCAATGTGGGTGCCCCTCTGACTAACTAATCAGAAGGACACTTCTTTGGTCCAGTGTTTCTAAAACTACCTTAGCGAAATGTTTACCTATAATAGGGGCAGTAAGTCAGTTGATATTCAAAAGTCTCGTCAGTAAGTCAGTTGATATTGAAAAGTCTCTTCAGTAAGTCAGTTGATATTCAAAAGTATCGTCAGTAAGTCAGTTGATATTCAAAAGTCTCGTCAGTAAGTCAGTTAATATTCAAAAGTCTCGTCAGTAACTCAGTTAATATTCAAGTCTCTTTTTTTATTTACAAAACTTAACATGGCAAAAAAATGCCTTAAATTACATTTTTGCCGCAAAAGACCATAGGCAAACAAGGACAAGTCCCTTCATCCGGTCAAAAACAAATGCACGGCAACACCTCGACACTCGCCTACTCCCAATTTACGATGACATCACACACGCAACACTTACGGCCCAATTGTAACCACAGCTCGAGGTGGCGACCTTGCCTATAAGATATTTCACAAATGAATCAAAGAACTCCCACTTTTTTGATGAATTAAGACGAGTAATGAGCATGTTTTTGGTTTGCAAAGGCCCACCGTGTGTGATGTCATTTGTTTTAAATTGATGTACTTTTGGAGGTAAGATTGGTTTTATGACCGCTAGTTGCCTATGTTTAGTGGGCGATGGGCTGAGTTCGTTCATTGACAGAAGTTACTTTTAAGTACAGGGTCAATTAAATTAAATAGCAACACTCTGCGGACGTGTTTGGCATCGAAATCTGAATATAATAAAACAAAAATAAATAATTTGATTATGTTTTTAGTGGGGTTATCGACCGGAATTATTTCAATTTAAATTTTATTTTAACTTGTAGATAGAATTTAGTAAGTAGTAGATCAGGTACTAATGAAGAAGAGATAACTACTTTCAGTTTTCTAATAAAGTTCATAAGCTACAATTTTTGTAATTTTGGTGTGAACCATATTCTATTTATCCATTAAAAGTTGATAAAACTTTCAATTTTCTTGCTATCGTACTAATATTATAAATGTGAAACTTTGTGAAGATGTTTGGATGTTTGTTACTCAATCACGCAAAAACGGCTGAACGGATTTGGATGAAATTTGGCACACAGATAGATTATAACCTAGATTATGACATAGTATACTTTTTATCGCGGTAGTACGTTCCCGTGGAATAATTTCAGACCTCTAAGCGGGCGAAGCCACGGGCGGAAGCTAGTAAGTAAATAATTCCAACTTCTTGCGGGGTAGTAACACACTAACAGTAGGAATGACTTTAATTTTGACAGTTCAACAACATTCATTGCGTTATTTACGTTGTTGAGCAGACAACATTTTCGAACTTATGAAGCAATGAATAAGAATTATCCTTAAAAATGATTCAGTATGTGATTAATAGTATTTGTGACTAAAAATATTTTTTACTGTCATCCCATATTTAGAACTTAGTCAGTTTTTAAAATAGTCAAACAAAGCTGCTTAAATAATTAACACAAACCGTTGAGTAATCCAAACAGTATTCCAAGAAAAGTTTTTCTTTCTAAATGATTCACACATGCTTTTAATAAAGCTTTGGAAGTTCAAAACTCCGCAAGATGGCTCGCGGATTCACTTAAAAGTATTTCAAAGAAAGATTTTGATTGAAGTCACATGCTCTGACCCCCTGACCTCTAAACGGTACTAACTAGAATCGCTATGAATCCTAAAAGTACCGTCAATTAGTTCTAGTGTCTAATGATGTCATTGTATTTTTGAACAGTCGTTCAATTCGATTGACCTTGCGTCACTTGCGTGCTGAAATACAGGTTGTGACAGTTATCACTGCAATTCTCAATAGAACAGGAGTGGGAGGTGTACAGAGCAGGAGAGAACAGTAGGTTAAGTTCCGAATTAAATGGTTTGTTGAGTCTGTTAATGGTAGGATTCTGTCTAATTTTCTCTTTGGCCTTGAACTGTTTTTTCATAGTTATAGTTATGTAGTTCAAACAAATGGTTGTCCATCAGAAGCAATTTACTTATGAACACTGAACTGAAGGGTAAAAGGGCTTCTGGGCACGCTCGTTCCATCATGAGCACGAAAAAAATACAGTGTGATAATATAGTTCTAGTTTCACAAAGTAATATGTACCAGTTTTTTGTTCGTGCTTAAATATGTACTAGACAAGCTGTCATACATTTTATACGTGTTGATAGAAACCTATTGATTTCATTAAGCCGTTATTCCGAACAAACTAGTGATTCATTCATCGCCGGAGCTCGTAAAAAAGAAAATGTAATACTTTTCCCGACCAAGGAAAAATATAATTAGATTACGAGATTATTATAATGTTACAGACAGAACTCTCTAAAACTTCAGTTCCATTTGTGTAAGTAAATAAGATGCATAAGAATAGACAAAGCGTTGATTCTTCGATCTTATTTCATTGCGTAATTTTGACTAAAATTCGCTCTCGTCGCACTGTTTCGGGCAGTCTGTGTTGTGTCACACCGCCAGTCTAGATATCTAAGTTTCAGTAATACGAACGCGGTCAACTGTTCAACATTTTCAGTACTTTTAAATAAAATATTAAATGTATTTGAGGATCTATATTGTGTATATTGAGAGGACCGTGGAGCGAGTTGAGCGGCGGCGTCGGGAACCAGGTGCTTAGTCAAGCGTTTAATTGGTCTTTTGATACAGAATGGAATGACGTGAATCAGTGTTGGTGGTTTTGAGTGTAACATGCTTATGCTTACTCCTTCACCAGTTAAGCGTGAAGTTTGTATTTATGTTGGAAATTATACAGTTGTTTATGGTTCGTGTTTGTGAGTGAAGTGAGGTTAGAATCGTAGATATTTTATTACTGTCTTGCTGCAATAGCTGTGAAATGAAGCCTCACGATTTTTTTTATAATTGTCTACGCTCTTTTGTTGTTGACAAACTGCTTCTTAAAAATAATTCGTACAATCAGAAATGTTGCAAAAATGTGCCTAAATAGCAATGATTTCCGTCTTTAAATAGTTTATAATTACACATCTAAGTGTCGTTAGTGTTAAATGCAAAAAATTCTAACGTAAGCATGAGTGGCGTATACAACTAAGCCAGAAACCACGATGTATAAATGAGTGAACAAAAGAGCACAGACTTCCGTTCATAATGAGGTCTTCAACGATAAACTTCCATTCATTAATTGCACATAATAAAAGGTCAAAAAACAATGTCAGTTCATTACTATGAAAATAATCTTCAAATAACGATCTGATCTTAGGAGTCATGCTGTATAGAGTAGGACTTGTTTACTTTCAATTAGTGAAAGAATTACTGTAATATAGAAGTTTGCATAGTGAATTAGCAAGTTAAATTAAAATACTGTTATTATTAAAAATACGTACTTATTCTATGATGGCTTGTGATTCTGTGAGAAGAGTCGCCTTACTGATAAAAATTGGTCCTTGATTCGGTATTATCTGTTTCGACAATATCAGGTTCCATTCTGTATTTGGCGGGGATGTTGTAGGGACCTAGACGAAACTTATAACTTCTCTTACGAACCTGAGATTTACTAATTCTACTACAAATGCATAACATAAATAATCAGCCTATAATGTTCCCACTGCTGGAACAGAGGCCTTCTCTGTGTGAGAGGGAGTGGATCCAACACGCAGGCCCAATGAGGGTTGGTAGATGTACCATGTCTTCGATTTTTAGGTTCTAGGACATGCCCGTTTCCTCACGATGTTTTCCTTCACCGTTTTGACTACAACAAATACAAAAAATAAATTATTATAACAGTTCTAAGTCATTATGCACCCGAAAAAGCGTATTGTGGTCCCAACTATCAATAAAATGCATCGTATTAAGTATCCTTTATCTTCTTCCACAGAGGAATCGAAAAACGCCGCCCGCATTTTCACAGAACAGTCATCGAATCTTCTTGAACGTCTGGAGATACTAGAGAGACAGCTTCATGAGAGGATAGCCAGCCACATTCCTCGTGACCTGGACACGTTGGAACACCTGGTGTTGCAGCATAAAGACTGGGAGACCAGCGTACATACGCTGACCAGCGATGTGGAGGAAGTGCAGACTACGTTCAGAGGTAAGATTTAACTCCTGAACTCCTTTGGCAATTGTAGTATTTTTTTATAACCATGTTTTGCCACGAATCCTTGGATCTTTTACCGCGACCGTGGTGCGTGTGATAGGCATAATTTGGCTTCTCTCTTGTTAATGACAGTGGTGGTCGAAAGTTTAATTAATCTGAATTCATGAAAACTTGAATACCTTGCCTTTGTGCCTGCGTGGTACAAGAATCTTCCAGCTACGGATATGCTTCCCACCCGGATGGGCGTAGTTCCAAATAATTATTGTTACAACCACATTTATCCTAACATTATGTACTCTTTTCCTCAGGCATCGCCCTCAAGACTCCCGCCATGAAGAAGAGCCTCGACAAAGTGATGGGCAAATGGAACGACATGCAGTCCAAGAGCCAACTCTTTGTCGAAAGGTAAACAGATATTCTTGTGGTCTAGATAATTATGATTCTGTTTTCAAATGGTCATGAACTTGAAGTAAGTAACTTCAAGTTCATGACCATTTGGAGAAACTCACGAGGAGCTTGGGGCTAAGTAATAATAGCCGTACGGGTCGATAGTTCAGGTTAAGCTACGCTTGCCGCGGTTGGTCCGTGGATGGGTCAACCAAGACCCGTCCGTGCCCTGGAAAGCACGTTAAGCCGTTGGTCCCGGCTTTCATTCGAGGATCTTTGACAGTCGTCACGGGTCATCAACAGCCCGAAAGTCTAACAACCAGTCTTACCACGGGGTATAGTATTACCCAGTTACTGGGTTGTGGAGGACAGAGATATACTGGTATGAAGCCGACCCCAACATAGTTGGAAATGGGCTAGGCAGATGATGATGTGTAAAAATCATTTTCTATGAAGTCCAAATTTGTAATGTATTTGGTCCTTTGAGACCGTATAATTTAATTGAAATTTTGCTCCTTTAGGACCGTCAACATTATCAGCTTATAGCAATGCACTACTGGACTTGGTCCTTTAGGAGCATACGCTAAGTTTATTTATTTTCTAGATAATCAATGTAATGATGTTTCTATTTTGTGTGCAGGCTGAAGTTTGTGGAGATCGTAGTAAATAGCATGGAAGAGAACCACCAAACGATATCCGAGTTCGAGATCAAACTCGCGCAGTTCAACGACTTGCCCAACGATGTTGAGCTGCTGAAGGATGTGAGTATTTGGTGTATTTTATGAGTAGAACAGATGATGAAGATGATGGCATATTTGTGTTAAAATAATGTCAAGTTATAAAGTAAAAAAAGAATACTCCCGTGTGTTGCACCTGCGTAAGGTTGACTGGTAAATAATACCTCAGGCATTAAGTCCACTTTTAGACAGTATTTTTTTACTTAAATACGTATAAATTCATTTGACTGTTTAAGAGTTAAAAGAAAAAGGATGCGTTTTTAAAGTTAACATCAGATCCACCGAAGAAAATAAAATCTTTCTTTAGTCTAAGGTAAGATTTAGATTAGCTGCCCTAAAACCGACTCCTTACGTGTCTGTAAAATAAGCGTGTGTCGTAAGTGGGGTCCGCATGGGCCGATGCCTGCCAGGGGTACGGTTTGTTCGAAAGAGATACCATGGCCCCTGGCACACAGGCAACTGAAGGGGGGTACGGGTGGGTGGATGTTAGCACGCCCTCCCGCTCCACCCAGAGCGGAAGTTATATGATGATTTCCCAAAAAACAAATGCCTTTCGACAGCTGGCTATTAAGCTTGTAACTTTTCGTGCCTAAAAAGTAACAGCCGCACGGGTCAATCACGCTTGCCACGGTTGGTTCGTGGATGGGTGACCATTTATAACATATTGAGAGGCCTCCGTGCCTCAGTAAGGACGGTAAACTTTAAGTCCCAGCTGTTATTTGTACATCTTTTACAGTTGTTATGGGTAGTCAGAAGCCCGGAAGTCAGACAACCAGTTTTACCAAGGGGTATCGTAATACCCAGTTACTGGGTTTTGGAGGAAAGTTAGGCTTTTCCTCCATGTAAAATACTGGTATTCGGCTGCATCCGGATACACTGGAAGTCGTCTCCAAACGAAATGCCTAGGCAGATTAATTGATATCTGAATCCATCCTTCATCGATTTCGCCTTTAATACCATGTTCCTACACCCGTAAACCATCCATTCAACCAAATCTTCTCCCCACCAGATGCACGAAGACCTCCTCCGTATGCAAGTAGCAGTGAGCAAGCAACAGATCCAAATAGACCAGATGAATGACGACGCAGAGAACTGTCGCCGTCTTGTGGAGACGTCCAGGGCTAGTCTTCCACACTCCTCGCTCCCGAGAGCAGGGAAGCATATCGACCTGGAGAGATTAGATAAGGAAGTCTCCCAGCTGAACAACAGGTGGAATAACGTGTGTACTCAACTGGCTGAGAGGTTAGTATATGAAGCTTTTTTAATTATTTGCTTTATTAGCATCGCTTATAGAAAATATTTTTATCAAGCGAATTTATGGATTTTTTACTGTTGGCTAAGTATTTTCAAGGCCTTTATTTAATGCTGGGTAGCATACATCAATATTTTTTAAATCATCAGACCCAGTCTCTCTACAGATTACCTATTAAAAAAAAAAAAAAAACAAAAGTCATTTATTCAAATTAGGTAGAGAATCAGCACTTTTCGAACGTCAAAATACATAAGACTATCCCCCAAAAACGCCCACCCGTCACCACTTCCTTGTGCTTTAGCTGGGAAGAAGAAGTAGCGGAACAAACTCCCCAGCAGCACAGCTGTCTGTTTAGTCAGATAAACTTGATTCTATACATACATAGACAAACTAATATAAACATTACTAGAATAAAAACATACTTTGTCAACAAATAACAAAAAAAAAATAACAAAAAATATGAACCCATATAACCTGTCACTAGTTACGCTAATTCTGGAAAAAGAACACAAACATTGTCTTGAGTTAATCACAGCGACCAACTATTAATGTCATTCAAATAGTCGTTGATGGAATAGTAATTGATTTATAATATTGACCTGATGGGGCTGAAAGGTTCTGGAGTGGCGACTGCGTATCTGACGACGTAGAGTTGGAAGGTCTTCCACAAGGTAGACCGATGACATGGTGAAGGCCGCAGGAATCCAAATGATGATGATGATAATCAGGAATAAATACAAATTCTAATTTTACATGCTCTTTCCACAGACTCCGAAGCTGCGAGGCAGCCTACCAACTCCTGCGCAATTACAACGCCAGCCTGGAGAAAGAAGCCGAATGGATCGAAGATGCATACAGCAAGCTGCAGGCACAGCCGCCTATCGAAGTCAGACCTAAGGAACACTTCGAACCGACAAGGGTGAGAATTATAGAACCAGGACTTTTTTTAAAGCAATTTTTTTTTGGTCCTTCGGTATTTTCAGTGGTAATAACGTCGAGTTGAGAAGATAAGACTTTTAAAAGGAAACTTTCTACCAGGATTCTAGCATTAGAGAGGTTTAAATAGAATCCAGGGCCTCATTCAAGTCTGGAACAGAGATTGAGGTCAATTTCTCACCGGTTTTGGTCAATTTAAGTCCTTAATTTTAAGGGTTGTTCGAATTTTAACACACAACAATAAGAGGAAGAAAGTGACTAATCTGGTCCTCATTGAATATATTACATTATTACATGAATGCATGTAATTTATTAACTCCTGAAATACGTTGGTTTTTGGTCCTTCGAATCGGAATAAGATTAACTATAAGGGCGCATGTTATGATTATTTTGGACAACGGGGTTGGAATGGTGTGACGCCACCACGATTTAATAAACCAAAAGACTACGGTTTTTTTGCACAGTGTGACTCATTTATATTACAAAAAGATCCGGTCCAATCCGGGACTAACGAAGAATTTTAACTTCACCGAAAAAATTATATCCATTTTTGCACCTAACTAATTCTAATGTTACCGGGTGTTATGTGGCCCTTCACAGAATCTACTCACAAGCGTCGTGGAGAGGACGCCTAAGATTGAGAAGGTTAACGTTGACGGTGGCAGATACATACGAGAGGCGAAGGTAAATATAAGTATACTAATTGATGTCTTAGACATTCGATTAGGCTGTGGCGTTTTGTGGAATATTAAGAGACTTTTTGACTGTTTAATTTTCATGCCTGGTTGAAAATGTTTCACTGGCTCAAAAGACCAATACTCGTGTTAGGTCTTTTTGCCTCAGACATGTCCAATTTTTAGTTGTTCATGGACAATTCTAAGATTTTTTTCTAGTGAAGCAAATTCATTGGTTGTCAAACTATCGAATTAGAAAATACCACGAAACGCCATAAAATCATGTCATAATCAAGATTTTGATGATGAGAGGTTTTGCGTGAAGTGAGTTCGGTCCAGCGTTTCGTTCCTGCTATTGTCTGCTTCGTTCTTTGTCTTTTGGGTCTTTCCAAGTCTCTTCGTATATCAGAGGTGATTTAGGCTCAAACTCGTCACGATGCACGAAAGCTTCTGCTCTTAAAACATAACGCTTGCGTTTTTATACTAAACGATGCTTTGCCACTTAACTTTTTAATCGATTTGAATCGATTGCTTTCAACTAATCGTAATCATCTGAATGTGAGATGTTTGTGTGATCGACACTTAACTATGAAAAGCAATTTATTACTGCTATAGTTTACATTGTTGTGTGACTAAATGTTTTGTGAATTCTGTAAAGAGTTCAAATTGTGCGTGCTTTGTCATTGTCATTTGGCACTTTTTTATTAAAATTGTTATTCAGTCAAAAAAAATACCGTTACTATTTTTGGTAGTTTGAATCAATGTTCATTACATTACCATGATATTTTTTCATAATAGTAAATTTGGTTAGATACATAATTAAATAGACTCGCCATAAAAAAGTTTTCCGTTTCGGCGGAATTAAAAAAACTACGAGCCCATATTTAGAACGCGAATTTGAAATTCAAATTAATTTCTTGTAAATAGCTTCTTAAATGTCTACAAATGAGTTCATTGTTCTTTAAAAATGTGGCTTTGCATGCATTGTTTTGGTGTCTCAATGTTGCCAGACTACAAAAAATCTACCATTTTATGTAAAAAATTAGTGCACTATCTGTGGGTCTTCTGTTTCAATATACACAGTTCTTTTGCTTAAATGTGCACGAAATGGGTGCTAGTCTAGTGTGGCCTCACTTTTGGTGTTGCACGCTTTAAGAATACCTGTGTACTGTACAGGCCAATCTTTTCCATCCAGCATGATTTCATTCCCGCTGTGAGCTGGACAAGTGTTGTCAGTGAAAAAATATTTTGAAAGACTGAATGGATGTTGAGACCAGTAATTAATTTGTAGTATGAATAATTTACTATATTTTTTCTTTGTTTCTTCGTACGGTAAGTAACCGTAAGGAAAAACAAAGTTTATCTTTTATTGGCTACTGGTCTTAGAAGTCGGTGAACTTTGAAAGTGTGTATGACTCTGACCCTCACATAATTTATAAGTATCATTAAGTCCTGTTAAAGTGTGCAAGTTATTATGAAAGGTTTAAAATTATTCTAATGAACGCTTCATTTTAGCAAGCAGATTATTTTTTTTTCCACGAAACAAGAAGAAGTTTTTAATTTTTTGGCTAAAGTTCCAATTTTGAATCAGGTTTAAAAAAAAGAACAGTCTGCTCTCTACTAACAGCCCTAATAACCCGCTTGACCCTAACCCGACATAGATATACTCCTCGAGATGTCAGCGATATGCCGAATGGCTTTGCGACGAGGTGCACCCTTCGCTGGACATGCGTCAGCTGCGCCGTCAAGCAGACGTCGAGCTAGCCGAACGGTTCCGAGCTCGGGGCCGAACCGATCCCGAACGCATCCCGGCGGGATCCGAAGCAGTTGCAAGGGAGCTTGATGATTTGAATGCGAACTACCAACGATTGATGGATATGTTATATGAGAGGCTAAGGAGGATCGCCGCCGCTAATCCGGGAGACATCGTTACTTTGGTGAGTGGCTTTTGTTTTTATTTCTGTGCTAGAGCACACTTATTGGATGAGGCCAAACGTTATCACCTTATTCATTATTACTTATATTTCTAATGTTCGTTCTGACAGAATCGACGAATCTTATAAGTGTGGTCAGTCGCATTATAATTTAAAGTTTTATGCTTTATTGCATTAAGGATGCGCTCGTGTAGCCCGCGAAATTCAAATTTTCTTACGTATTTAGAAATTTATAAGTCAGTGTCAGAAAATTTTAATTTAGAGAATCTAGAAATCTAGTTCTATTAAAATCACATCACTGATTTGCGGGATAGAAGCTATCAACATTGCAATTATAGATTTGCATATTCATGCAATAAAATATAAGCAGATGAATTCAATTAACATTTATAATTTGCATGCAAATTAATTTGAGGTTTTAGTAGGTATTATCTCACAAAAATCGCATATTACATAATGGTACATTCGTACTATGTAGTATAATAATTGCAATAGTAATCAAAGATGAAAAATAAACCAATTGAAGGTACCAAAGAGGTTTATTAGCGGAATTAATACAACCTCTGTAAACGGCTTTATTAATAAGGAAACGTGTATTTATAATGCATTTTAAATTACAAGCAGTGCCACGTGGCGTTTTATGTGTACGTAATTTTTTAAGGAATAATTCTAATGAAAGTTACAACTAGATGAAATGTGAATAATATCGTATTTTTGCAAGTTTATCACACTGGAAAATACCGATATTTCTATTGTAACTTTCCTGCGTAAAAAGAGGGTGTGTGCGTATAACCACACGATAGATGTAAAATCTTACGACTGGAGCCGAGTATACGCGATTCAGCGCCAAGTATACATACGGGATTCAGCGGCACCGACCGACTGAAGCCGAATATACCCGATTCAGCTTCACCGACCCGAGCGTGATAGTTTAGTTGCATTCACTGTTCAGAAAGTGCGCCTAAAGAAATATACCCTTAAAGAAGAACTATCCACCAACTTAAATACCAACCACAATACCTGTGCACCTGGTTATTAACAAAAACAGTTTGTAGGTATGTCTAGCGCAGAACCCCGTTTTAATAAAACCGCGCCAAACTTGTTTGATACAACTGTCCTTCCAATGTGTTCTCTGAGCAATGTCACGCGTAGAACCGACCTCATAAACAAGCCATTTGATGGAAAAAACTAAATTGCTTTACACTTGAAATATGGCTATAATTTTGTGGTTTTTATTTTTATTGCTATCTCGATGTAGTATCTCTGAAATGTATTGTTGTTGGAAGATAGAGTATTTGTTTAAATCTCTGCAGTTTATACATATGTTTTTCACTAAGCTTTCTGGTCCTGGCTATATCTTACTGGAAAAGCAGGACCAGGCAACCGTAAGTGCAGCGTTACTCCAAGGACCAATAACTATTTAGACGTACATACCCGTAAAACTATTGTGTGTTAGTCTCAGTCTTCTTCAGAAAATCCAGCTTCCCATTCTCTTATTCCAAAAATAACACACAAACGCATTAGCGTATTTATTTATTCTATCAGGCGCCGGCGCTTTCTATCATCCATACATTCAACGCACAGTGTAACCGTGTCACGTAGATGGAAAACCTCACGCTCACGTCGCACGAACGTTTACCTAATTCACTTACGCGTAGTGATGTCACCATTAGGTCACCAGTCGGACCTCTCTCAAGGCCGTTCACTATTTAAATTTTGACGTTAAGGATTTTCGAATTCGAATTGAAATTACGATTTTGTTGTTAGTGGTGAATTCAAAGTTTGACATCGATTGGTTTGAATTAAGAAGCTGTTAGTTGGTTTCTTTTTTTGACAAACTTTTTGAATTCCAATATTAAACAAGTAAAGACAGTCTAATAATACAGAGCTTTTGTGAAACTGCAAAGAACTTTACGAATTTGCATATCCAAATACTTTTTCTGGGTTTAAGCGAAAAGGATGTTTATTTAAATTATCAAATGAATACATATTTGGTCTCGGTTTTAAATTATATTCATCCTAGAACTAGCTCAGCCTTTCAATGACTAATCGTTCCAAAATTCATACACAACATGACCTCAAAAATTTACCTTGACAAATAAGCATTTCAAAATAATTTTTTATTTCCACTTCCGCCAACACCCACATTCCCAAATATTGCCAAAACAATTGCGTCTATCACAGAGATATCTTCAAATTGCATTTAATAATTACTGAAGTACCATTTATTATCTGCCTACGATTTCTTCTAATATGGACACCGCGTGGGCATGAGGACCAGACATATATGGTGGTGGTTTGATTGTTCCTAGACTTTATTATGATGATTTCACTGTAGGTAGGATTTACTTTTGGATTTAAGTGAACTGTTTTGGTAGAATCATAGTTTTTTACTTTATTTAAATTGTAGGAATTTTAAACGTCTATAGACTGTTATATCCTGTTTTTTTTTGGCAGTAAGGATTCTAATTTAAATAAGTCTCATAGATATATTTTTAAAGTCACTCAAAGGGCAGTGGAGAGGGCTATGCTCGGTGTTTCCCTACGTGATCGAATCAGGAATGAAGAGATCCGCAGGAGAACCAAGGCAACCGACATGGCCCGAAGGATTGCCAAACTCAAGTGGCAGTGGGCAGAGAACATTGCTCGCAGAACAGATGGTCGATGGGGCCGAAAGGTTCTGGAGTGGCGACCGTGTATCGGAAGATGTAAAATTGGAAGGCCTCCCACAAGGTGGATCGATGACCTTGTGAAAGCCGCAGGAATCCGCTGGATGCGGGAAGCACAGAACCGGTCGAAGTGCAGGAGCTTGGGGGAGGCCTATGTCCAGCAGTGGACGTCTTTCGGCTGAAATGTTGATGATGAGGATAATTTTTTTCTAGCTTCTGCTCGTGACTTACTCCGCGTGAAATTTCGCCAACCGATCGCTCAGCCGCCCGCGCTTCGTTCTCGCTTAGTTTTCTTTCTGCCTTCCTCCCCTTTGCTCGGCTCCTAAGGGTCGTAGCGTGATGTTAAATGTCTTATAGCCTTCCTCAAAAAATCGGCTATCAATTGCAACAAGAATTTTTCAAATCTAACAAGTAGTAAACATATTCTTCAGCTTTAAAATGTTAGTATAGATTTCAATTGTGAGAATTTTATAAGGGCGTGGACTCTTACGTCCTGTTTATTTTTGAAGTATTCTACTTTAAATCCGTCCTTCCGCAGTTCAAATACCTTTTCTAGAATTAGCGTTGATCACTACTTTTACTCAGTGAAAGTAGGCGATTTAACACCATTAAATTCAGTTTTCATAGCAAAGTTTCTATATACCAAGAGGTTTAGTACGTTCAAATTGATTTTGTGAGAAATGGAAATTTCTGTAGATTACTTCGGCTACCTCATTAACCTGAAGCTATTAAACCCAGACGGTATCGCTTTTGAGGTCTTAGGTTCGATGCTCAGGTCGGACAAAGTGTAATTGGTGTTTTCAGTTAGAAAGTCTTAAGTTATAGCCTAGGATTGGATCTGTGAGATAGTGGAAGATAAGTTTACTTACAAGTCTCGCCCACTATCAAACAAGTATCTTATGTTGGTGGAATACCGTGGGAGTAAGAAAGAACACCGCGACAAGCTTTATTCAGGCATCATACAATTTAGTATCAGATTGTAGTCAAGGCGATATGAGAGAAGTAACGCATTATAAAATAGTTTATTGTCTAGATATACATCAATCAATCTGCCTACCCTTGTCCTAACTATATTGGGGTTGGCTTCCAGTCTAACTGGATGCGACTGCCTATAAAAAAAAAAACAAAATTAAAAAATTATTTATTTCTCCAACATACCTAAATTAGAATAAACAGATTAGTGATTGGAGCCTCCCTTTAAGCAAGTAATGCCTGTATTGGGAGACTCCGCTCTTCCATACCGCATATACACGCACAACAATAAAAAATAATAAGAATACACTATTTGTGAGTGTGTGAGCATGTTTGTGTGTGAGTAAAATATGTGTGCCAACATTTGATGCGAGGTGAGGACGTCTATCTGACCTACACAACCCAGTTATTGGGTAATACGATACCTCTTAGTATGATTGGTTGTCAGACTCACCCGTAATAACTGTCAAAGATCCACGAATGACAGCCGGGACCCACGGCTTTACGTGCTTTCCGAGGCACTAAATGGTTTCGGTATGTAAAGATGGTCAACCGTCCACGGACCAACCTTGACAAGCGTAGCTTCATCTGATCGATCGACCCGTGCGGCTTCTTAACCTAACTTCTACGCGCGCACATCATTATACATCCAGCTTATAATGACTACATAGCAAAACACAATAAACTTATACATATCATGACGGTATCAATGATCATAGTGTGTGGTATATGGGTTTGTGGCGTGGTGATAACAGCCCCGGTGGCCGCATGGTCACAAATACCAAGACCCCGGGAGCCCAGAGGACCTTGAAGGCAGCCGCTCCATGTAAAACACTGGTATTCAGCTGCATCCGGTTAGACTATAAGCCAACCCCAATATAATTGGGAAACGGTATCAAGGTATTGGCCGTAACTTCAAAATAATACCAAAACATAGTTAAGAAATATTTTTTCGTTGGTACATTTCACCTAAAATAAACTTTTGGTCCTACCTTCCGCGCGTCTGTACATAAAAATTTAAGAATAGAGCCGTAAAAATAAGTCCCGTCTCGCCAAATAAACCTCCAAAATTACCTTACAGAAGTTACGCAGCCGTTACACGAAGTCTGTTATCGAACTTTGGTACAAAATCGTAAAAAAGAGCCACCATTTGCAATAAAACCTGGTACCTAGTTGGTGGTACATGGTTCGTTGACTCGGCTGTATAGATGCTGACAAAAAACGAATGCATAAATCTCTATTCGTGACTGGTTAACAATGAGGCCGAGGACCAGCCTTGCCCATGTCTTTTGGAACTTAATTGACGGTTACATATTTGAATTTTTCGGTAATATGGTGGAATGATGTTCTTAATTATAACGATAAATGATTTCATTTCTGTAGGTTTGTAGGAATACTTTTACACGTCAGTCATATTTTTAACCGACTTCAAAAAGGAGGAGGTTTCATATCTGACTACTCTGAGAAGATAGCCCGAAACAAACTCAGAGCTCAAAGTCCCTTTTAAAGTCCAGACATAATTTTGGTCAGATCATGTGAGGACCAAATAGATTGGTGTCTGAAATAGTATTTTGAGGAAAGCACCACACAGATTGAGTAGACCTGTCCAGTCAGTGCAGGCATTTGTCAGTAATTGTACGGCTTAACTCAGAATTCAACCTCCTTCTGCGAAGCAGTAATGCTCGCGAAGAGGAAGGCGGCGCACGTGTGGGAGAGGCAGTATATGCGCCCTCACGGCCGTAGTCGCCGCGGGAGAAGCCCTGGGCGTCGGGAATCCCAGGCTGATTCCCGGCCACCGAAGGCGCGGGCTTGCGGACGGCGAGTAATGGGTAGCTCGCAGTCCGGTAAGGACCAAGCCCGGGTCGACGGCGCGTTGTGTTCCACGCGCGCCTCAAAGAGATGTCAGCACCAAAGGGTGGGGTCCGCAAGGGCCGATGCCTGCCAGGGGTGCGGGTTGTTCGAAAGAGATACCGTCGCCCCTGGCACACAGGCAACTGAGGGAACACGGGTGGGTTTTAGTCAGTAAAATTCTGACACGCCCTCCTGCTCCACCCAGAGCGGGAGAAGTTATTTGATAATTTCCCATCCTCAAAAAAAAAAAAAACTCAGAACTCAACGATTCGTCTAAGAATACCAAAGAAAGGACTTGGGCAGGCTGAAAACAATACTCAAACTGCCAGATCATGATTAAAAGTAACTGAGAAAACAAAATAAAAAAAAATCTACATAGTCTTCATCTGTAACAGCACACGACAGATATACTTACGTAAGGTAGCCGTAGCGTAGGTAAGGTAGGAAGCAACATTACTTGAGTAACATGTATTTTCAGTTTTCATAATATTCCAAAGTAAACTATGGTCAACCCCGTCGAGCCATAGCGTGACGTGATGCTATTCAGGCGAGCTTTTTATAAATTTTTTTACGTTGTTTACAAACTTTATTCGTCTAACTTAGTTCAGGCTATGATGCAGCATTTTTTATTTACCGCTGCTATGAGCCATCTACATAAATCCGTTTGAGAATGAATCATTGTAAAATTGGCCAATTTGTTATAGAACTGACGCGACCATTCAATACCTATGTTTTTTAAAAAGTAGAAGGAAAAATGGTTGGGTTTAACAAACTCCGTTTTAATTTGTATGCTGGAACGTTTTAGGCTAAAGGAAAACATCATGAGGACTCATACGTACATAATCTCACGCCTTTTTCCTCTAGGGTAAGCAGAAATTATAGAACGCCATCTGCTACGATCTTTACATACTCCTTTTGCCCCGTTTTCGTTCATACATCAGTGGCCCTAGTTTAAGTTTCATTTAACCATCTCGATCAAACGCATCGAGCGTTTTCGGCGCTCCGATTGGTCCGTCACAAATCGATGGCCAATTGGAACGCCAAACGCGCTCAATGCGTTTGATCGAGATGGTTAAATGAAGCTTACACTAAGGCCTCTGGTCATATGCGCACGCTGGTTGCGAGTACTAACCACCTGACATTTCTGAAGAACACCACCAATAAGGTCACCATAATGTCCTTCTAGGGCATCCCCTCCAGGCGTTTCCACTGACTGCCTTGTTAATACCTCTTTTTAGCCACCTTTCATTCAACCTTTCAACATGACAAAACCATCTCAGCATTCTCTTTTAAATTTTTGTCACTTGTATCTTCTTTTAAACCAGATGCCTTATACCTCTTGTTAGTCGCCTATCATTCATCTATTCAACATTACCAAACCATCTAAGCATACTCTTTGAAATTTTTGTCACTATATCTTTTAAACTGCACCGTTTCCTGATCACATCATTCGTCAGCATTTAATTCTTAGGAGGATTGAAGACTCGTTGCAGTCTGAGATCGGCAATATCATGTCAAATGGAGATAAAAAGGAATAGACTCAGATGGGCATCTTTTCTTATTCCTTTTTTGTATCAGCAGATCCCTTTATTAATGCAGTGGGAAAACAATTACAGCCCGATATAAAACCTCTTCTTTTTTAACAACTCTACAAGGTTCCAACAACCAGTTCTCGACATTCATTCGTTTATCCTCTTTAGGCTATCAATGCAATCAGAGCAAGTTGACATTACAATAAACTCTCGCGCACGCTTCAGAGCGATAAGTGCTATTTATAAGTATTACGGTATTTATTAAGCCACTTACAAGCATCGCTACCTACGTAATCGCGTATATTGTTCTGTGGTAGGTACTGTATTTATGTTCATGCAAATTTTTTCCTTAAGCACTTTTGGCGGAGGTAGGTAAAACTGTAACAATAATTTAGCGACATTTTGACACGTAATTTTTTTGCACACTGGATCTGCTTAACGCTCAGAGTTGATAATCGAACCGTGTGTTATTTCGACGCGCGAACATGCACTTTGTTCGATTCTCAATGCTCGGTTCAACACCAAGAGTTGAAAATCAAAGCCGCGATAAAATCCCGCCACGATATTTTTACGTTCGCGTGAAAAACGACTTAGTGGATTTTTTTTGTCACATCTGCGTAACGTTGTTTTTGCATCACTCAGTGTCCCAGACCCCCAGACATCCTTAGGGTCCTTTTTCCTTTACAGAGTACTTTAAGCAGGCTTAAGCAAGGGTTAAGTTTGTCGTGTATTCCCAGTTAGGCATGGTTTTCATGTAGAGAACTAAGTTCAGGTACTTTACGGCTTAGCCAAAGCTCCACAGACAGGCGCGACGGACGCGACTCTGTTGGAACAATTTCTTCATGGAAATAGTTCTACCGCAATAGCTTCGCTCCTGTGTAAAGGAGCCTTGAAACATTGAGCTCAAATGTGTAGTTCAACACCTCATAGCTTATCAAAAAATAATCATGAAACATAAAAAGAAAAGCACGTTTAATTTGCGAATGACGTCAGTCGTTACTCATAGAAAAATGTAAAAAAAGCGAAGTTCCGCTGAAACGCTCACATAAGCGCTGTAGCGCTGAGCAATCCTTACAACTTTTTATTACAATTTGTTTTAGATGAGTTATTCTGTCCGTCACGCATCTCAATGCAAAAAGGTTGTAAATGTTCGTACTAATATTTTAAGTGCGAAAGTAACTCTGTCTGTCAGTCTGTTTGTTACCTTTTCACAACTTAACGGCTGAAGGAATTCGGATGTTTGACACGCAGGCAGAGCTTACAACATAATTTTCAAAGATACTTCTCAATAATGTCTCTTTATATATAATAATGGTTGCACATAAACCAGCGTATTTTGGGATGGTTCTGATTGCGATGATGTAATGGCAAGCAATTAAATTAATCATGTTTACTAAAAACAAGCTATTTCGGGGAATTTTCTTGCATAATTACTTGTATTTTTAACCTTAGCTGCGCACGTAGATCTTTATACTTTAATTGAAGCTGATTACCTCATTGCTAAATCACTATAGTAAATAATCTTAGGCAAAGCAATTTAGTAAAGAACAAATATTCTATCACAGGTACCTAGATAAAGAACAAGACAAAAGCTAGATATAATTAAATTCTAGTTTAGAACTCCGCACTATGATTGCGTGAAGAGTTTTATTTGTGTACTATAGCTTTTGTTAGCGGCTAAGCCCGCGTATAAGTCGGAAATTATCTCACGGGGATGTACTACCGGGATAAAAATATCCAATGTGTTAATCCAGGTAATAAAGTATCTGTGTGCCAAATTTCATCCAAATCCGTTCGGCCGTTTTTGCGTGACAAACACCCAAACTCTCACATTTGTAATATCATGAGGATTCACATCTTCAACCCATGCTAGTAAATATTCTGTTCTCCAAAATAAATAAGACTTAAGCTTCTAATATATTTTACCTGTACAAAATATCTAATTAATTCTCCACAATCTTTGATAAATTATTCTTAATGTTTTCTCCTCAACTTAACGAGATGCGCCCACGCTTTTCTTGCGGGGTAAAGCTCTTAGCGGTATCCACATGATGTGTACCAAGACCGTTATAAGCCACTCATTGCCTGTAACTCCACCCACGTGGTTTACTGGCCAAATGCAACGGCCATTTGACCCAATTTATTTAGTTACAGTTATGCTCTTTCAAAAGGACCAAAACACTTTAGTAATATGGAAATTCGTCGCTAAAAATTGGTCCTTTGGTCCTAAGAAACTTTAATATGTAACTTAACTTTTAAGATAAATTGGTACGACTGAGCATTCGGAATATAATCTTCCCACTGCTGGGACACAGGCGTCCTTTTTGAGAGCGGAATGGACTCACGGGCCCAGTGCGGGTTGGTAGATGTTACATATCTTCGAATTTTTGGTTCTAGGGCATGCCGGTTTCCTCACGATGTTTTCCTTCACCGTTGAAATAATCTACTCAAAGTAAAGCGTATGTCTGGGTTCGAACCTAGGCCCTACAACTCCCTCCCCTCTCGGGAGTAAAATGCTATAGTAAAATCTACATAATTAAGGAATAATAAAAACAGCGTAGGACCAAATGAAGCGGCACAATTTTATACCCTACTGTTGAAAACGTTTGCTAATTTCGCTTCACGGTAGCCTCGTGTTTTACAGTCCTGTGTAAGTCCATGTGTTGACCATAATGTAAACTATGAGAATATATTCAACGTTATCAAAGTTAGTTCGCGTGAGGAATTCATAATTATTACATCTAGGTGACGTAATATTATGCTCAGCGTGGTGGCAGTGTCAAGGTCCAGAGCCGTTTAATTATCATTTTGCTTTTAATGCATGTTGTTTTGTTACAAATAATTTACATGTCAAAATTGTAAACGTTAGGAATGCATAACCAGTGCCGGGAATATCTGAAAGACGGTAACTGTATCTAGAAACGTGGCTTTAAAAAAAAAATGCCAATCACTCGTGACCACCTCGCAAAATTAGTAAGATCTAACCAATCTTGGACATAAGGACCAAAATACAAAGCCAGTTGTCAAAGGACCAAACCAAGTCATCACAGTCTGTGCACAATTTGATTCAGTCCTTATTAAACTTTTTACGAAAAATCAATATCACGAATCGTGCTTCAGTTACTATGTTGATCCATAAACATTTATTACCTACGTGAAGTATTACGAAACAAAGCCACAACTCGTTGAAAGCCTATTGATTCTTCGGGCTTAGCATTCATATTTTAACCAGGGTTGGGTCGGGTTAGACGGAGGTCGACACAATAAAACCCAAGGTCGTATTAGTTAGGGCGATAACGTTT